>FR990124.1:95013-5095013 GCA_905404295.2 Ochlodes sylvanus | reverse complement strand
TGAGCCACTGCATCTATACCACTTTAACAATATATTTTTTTACATAAGATAAGTTAATGCTCGACACAATCCCACCGGATGGTACCTAAGTGGCGATGAATTCCAAGATGTTGGACGCACTGACTTATTAAAAGTCTAGTCACTCTCCTCTTGAAGACATTTATTTATTCTATTTTATCCCTATCTTTCCTGACCTGAGCAATCTGCTGCAGAGGTGGTCATTTCCACATGTGTTAGCACTTAAATATTCATCTACACTATATCCTTTCCTGATAGCTACTGCTGGTACTGTAAAGCTTGAATTATTTAGGTACATATAGGCAAGTTCATAATTATCTTCAATATTGCATAATAGTGTTGTATTTCTTGTCTTGGCCCTTGACCATATAATACAAGAACCTATTGGAGGTTGAATACCTACGCTTTTAAAACCACACATTAATTTTTAGGTCATACACAATCTGCCGATGTCAATGCTCCTGAAAGCACAGAAGATTACGATACCATGTATAGAAGAAACAAAAGCTAACCACGATATCTTTGGGAAACTTCTCGCTGGAACAATTGAAAAGGATGAAGCAAGCAGAAATTGGTTTTGGTGTTTTACCCAACGCGGGAAATTTGTTGATGAGGAAGGTCATTTCAACACTACCACAATGGCGAGATTAGTTGGGGATCACCCACTTATACCATCTTTTAAAGAGTACCTTCTTGAATGTAATAAGAGAACAAAGGAGACTCCTATTGAAACACTTTACGAGATGGATGTCTGTCTTAACGAAAACTCACCTATCATCTTTTCATTATAATGTGGGGTGTTTTAACGTATTAACGTACTATGGAACGTTGATTTGGGGGAATATTTAAGAAAAACTGGTTAACGTTACTATTATTGTGAAATAAATGTTAAAATGTGCATTGATTTTTTTGTCTTTTTTATTTTCTTTTATTTATATTCTTCCTTTCCTAAAAAATCTCTGGGGTTGTACCATGCATAACATCTTCATAAATCAATAAGGAGTTGATGTCGGATGTCTTCGGGGGGCATACACTCCTGGAGATACCTATTAGCACGCATTCTACCAAACCGCTGATCGCCAAATGCTAAAAGCATTGCAAAAAGACAAGTGATGGAAATATATCCAACACTAGAATCACAGTCCTCAGGCATAACCGAAGAAAGTGGATATAAACATGAGTAACTAACTAGTGACTAGTTTATCTGCTGTAGACACAAAAAAATGTTAAAAGTATTTTAATGATTTGATAACGTTTTTTATCCTTCATTTTTAATATTCAACAGATACTTTGATTAGATCAGAAAAACGATTTGTAATGTAAAATAATTCACATAAATAAATAATGAAATATTCATACAGAGAACTACTTAATAAAGGACCTGCCTTGCTCACCTGCTATGGCTTCAACCCATTGATGGCCCACTACTGAGCACGGGTCTCTCCTCATACCTGAGGAGGCCTAGAGCATACTCCATCACGCTGCTCCAGTGCGGGTTGTGCACTTTCTTCGTATCTTGTTTTAATGTTAGAAACCAGAGGATTGCCTGATAATTAATTGTCAAGTATTACTTAACTCGAAATAGTACCTAATAGAGAAAGAATTACGTATAGGCACAGGCCGTAATTAAGTAAGAGCCGTTCGTTTTTTCTTATCAGGCGTCATTTTTCGGAAACTTTAAATAGTAACTTTAACCCAATACTTTAAAGTTACTATTTATTGTAATTTACAACACCCACGAGCATTTCATTTTGGTACTGGATTAGGACAGTCTCAATAATTTTTTAACCTCGGTCAGTATTGGATCATTGATAGATACCTATTAATTTTTGTGACATGATATACATAATGTCGCGTAGATTAATCTGTTGGCACGTGCGAGCGGGATAGAAGTAGAAGTACCTAATTTAAAAATAGAATTATCATCTGTTGACAACGAGAATTGACACGTGCGAGCGGGATAGAAGTACCTAATTTAAAAATAGAATTTCTTGAATGTTCTCGACTTCTCGATAATAAATTTAAAAAAACGTTTAAATTGGGAATGCGGTGTTCGAAATTAGGGGTATATAAGGCGATCTCAAGCACGGCAGGGACAGTTCAGTTTCGGTAGCGAATCCGAGAGGAGGACCAGAAGAAAAAGAAGAAGAAGAAAGAAGAAGAAACCAGGAAGAGCAGCGAATAGAAGAGCGAAGTAAAGTGTACAGCGTCGTGTCGAGTAACCGTGTCGCGAGTGTTACCCTATCCAGTGAATAAAAACATCTATTGAAGCCGGCCTTATTTCTTCCCATCCTTTACCCACTTCCGTGACAATAATATTAATAGTCCTTTACAAATATCATAGTTTTCAATGTGGGTAAGACAACGTTTCCAAAAACTCTATAAATGAAACGCTATATAACGAAGATACTATTTTATACTGGGATGTCATAAAGAACAAGACTCAAGGAAGGAACGCGCCTATTTGTAAAGAATATAATTATGTATGTATAATTATAGTACATGAACTTTAATTGGCTAATACTTTAGTTTTCCATATGAGTTACCCCAAACCTTAAAATTTTATACCTATCCTTATTAAATGGTCATCACATAAAACAACTTCTGCTATAGTTCTGTTAAGATGTTAGTCTGCACTTTCGCTGTGGAGCACGTATACATACGTCGTGTTAAAAAATACCGCAGCGAACGTGTTAAACAGTACCTCACCCTGAATTTTGTAATTAGTAGGTTTTGCTTTTAACGGAGCTTTAGAACTACATAATTATATCAAAGTTATAAAGTAACTAACTAACAAAAAGACTGCAATGCCAAAGCCCAGTTACATCGAAAGGCACAACGAACCACTCCCCACGAACTCCACTCCCTCCGAAATCCACTCCCAACGAACAGTGATTCACCACTACAGCCATTTTTCGGCTTAAAAAGCCCCACACTGCCTCACAATAATTTATTAGATAATATTTCCTGAATAATAAGTGCAATAATAATAATTCAGACTACTTTATTGCAAATAGTATCCTTAATTTTGATTAAAAGGAATAACAATGACAATTCAACATACTGGATTACTTACTAATTTTGGTGTTACCGACGATTTGCACCAAAGCCACTTGGATGAAAACGATCGACATCAATTTTAAAAGTGAACCATTGAAAAAAGTATTGACCATTTTTATTATGTAACAATATTACGTAATCTTTACATAAATCCATGTGGAATAGTGATGTGTTCTATCACTGTAGCAAGAACCTTAATACTGATTTTTTTGATTGTAGACTGCGACAACAATCTAATACCATTAAACGAGCAATTTTTGTATATTGTCGCGGCAGTGGTTGCATGAAAAAGCACTTTTGCATAGCAGTAAGATGTCTTCTTACCCACCTAGCCAGTTACCATCCTGCTTCTAAAATCAGTCGTGAAATGTTTGTAAATCTCAAATACACTGGATTCCTCACGATGTTTCCTTCACCGAAGCTAGGTAATCAGATAATTAGATAATAGTAAACGTTTACACACTTATACCCCCGCACTAGGATTCCCTGTTTCGCGGCAAGGACTACACAAATTACAAATCACCATTAGATCAGTCCAATGTTTAAACCGCTCGGCTATCATTGCTTAATAAAAATTCTGAATAATACGATAATCTTTCATTTCTTAACAGTTATTAGCATCATTTATAGTAATAAGTTTTTAGCCGCATTTATTTTAAATATGCGAAAACAATTATAATTTCTAAAATTTAAAATGACATTTCAAATGATTGTTATTTATAAAAAAATAAGTTTTAAAAATCTTTTTCATTTATTACCTTCCTATAAATAGGCGTTGATTCTTGTCACAGCTACAGCAACACCCAGCGGGTCGAGTCACATTTGTATTTTATTTTTTTTATTTCATTGAAGTTTCATGGCTGTAGTTTCCGCAGGAACACAGGTTAGTTTTTTACATTTTGAAATTTTAATCTACACTTGTAACAAAACTATAAAAGTTTTTATGGATGTATGAATGTTTGTTACTCTTTCACGCAAAAACTACCGAATGGATTTTGCTGAAAGTTTATAATAATATAGGTTACACATCAGAATAATACATAGGCTATAATTTATAAAGATAAAGTGTAAATTATCCGAAATATATAATTAAATCTTTGCAAACCGAAGGAATAAGTTTCCCGAAGCGAAGCGAGGGCGGATCGCTAGTTTTTAATAAAAAAATTAAAAAATTTACAATTTTAGTTTGATGTTCTCAAAACTTAGAAGTACCTACTACGCATCTGTACCTATTATATGTTTTAAACAGCGAATTTAATTTATAACATACCGCAGTAGTAAGTTATTTGAAAAATTAGTGAAAAATAGCAATAACAATCAACAACAAAATCTCAATTTTCAAAATATGCCAATGCACAATGCCAATGTGTCACCGACGCGTTAGCGGGCAAGCGGCAATCGGCAATGAGGAACATGCATAATATAATAATCTTTTTTTATTTTCAGTATTGCTAAAGAAATGTTTCAATATGTTTATAGATGTCGGTTTAAAGTATGTTTTAATAGTTTTTGAGACAACCTGAATGAGCGTCAACTTATATGATCGTTTTTTTTACTTTACAGGTAATATTTAAGATACCTCTAGAAAAAAAAGCTCTTGCAGAAAAATATTCAAACCCCTGTGCAGATAAATATAATGTTGATCACGATATGTTATTGAGGACTACCGACGGTACGCTGCCGAGAGATGAGATCGGTTACAAATATCTTTACTGCTTCACGACAACCGCTGGTTTTGTCGCTGAGGACGGGCATATGGTCGTCGACAAAATAGCCAAACTAATAGGAGACCATCCACTTCTGGAAGAATTTAAAGAATCCCTTAGAAAATGCAATGAAGTTACCAAGGAAACCCCTCTTGCAACAATCGCTGCAATGAACATTTGCTTGGTCGAGACTGCTCCTGTACGATTCATATTTTAAACCAAATCAGGTGGTTTGTTGTTATAAAATAAATAAGAAGACAGTAAATAGTACCTACTAGATAATAAAATGATATCACCCATAATGTTAATGTTTTCATATTTCAAACAGCTAACGTTACGTTAGAAATCTCTCAAAATTAATTCATTTAAGAACATTGGGGAGTATTCTAAATTATTTAAGTATGCTCTGCCCATAATCATACAATGTATAAAAGTCAAAATTTAAATGATTATTTAATTTTTAATGAGTAACTAATCTTATAAAATTTCACATTACAATTATTTTATTACGAGCAGACGAGCCTGATTGTAAGGGGTTATTCTGTTGGGAACCCTAAAACTGATACCCAAAGGGGATCAGTTATATGTTATTTATGGGACCTGATCCCCGTAAATGCTCATTCATTAAAAAAGTAGGGGTTCAGACCGGAATGGTACAACTTACAGTGGATCAGACTGGAATTAACAAATAATAATAATTGGCAGTGGTTCTGTTTGGGACATCAGAACCGGAATGTCATTTGTTGCGTCTAAAAAGTGTAACCGGCTGTGACGAGTATGATTTTATGCAACCTATAGGTACTTGCTTCGCTTGGAAACAAACATTTCGTTTAAGTCCTTCTCGAAACATAATATCGTGACTTATTTTATAAGGCGAATTATGTTTTATCACATTTAGGTAAATGTTGTAGGATAGTTATACATATTAGAAACGAGTTTATTTATTTGAATGAAAAAAAAAACATAATTATATTATAAGTAATTATTTTATGAATCTATTAACATTATTTATTTCAAAGAACAAGCGGTCCTATAACAACACTCATTTATTCATTTACCAAGATAATTTTTATCTTTTTTATATACTTATTATTACATTAATTTAAACAATTAGATACATGTCATGAAGGCCAATTAAATGTTTCCACGTGTATTTTTTTAAATGACAAAAGTAGAGACATGCACTAAAAGCAAATATAATAGAAGAAAAATACAAGAAGTGGATAAAGAAATGGAAATAGATTTAGATGAACTATGTTATATAACATATTTTATCTGTTATCTGTCTGCGACAACTTGTAACGGACGCATCAAATAATGGTTCCGATTATAGTTGGTTTTAGCCTTTTAGCATTTGGTATAAACAATGAATAAGGTATTCCATATGAGGTATAGGGTACACCCAGGCCGATACGCTCCAACAGCTCAGGACAGTCGACGACGTCGAGTAAGTAAGGTCTGCATTGTCTTTTCTCCTGTGGTGGGAGAATGTGAAGTTTTCGACAGCGATTTACATAATCAGATATATTTATTTCTTTATTCAAACTTGTAGATAGGATAAGTAATCAATAATTGGATAAGTAATATCCACAAGTGTAGAGACCAGTTTAACTGTCGAATCAGTTTTGTAGTCTACAGGCATCACCTGTGCCGAACAACTGTTTCGCTTGGACAGAGAGAGGTTCAAGGAACTAACGGCCAACCTTCAGTAGTGAAGAGGCACAATAAGAAGAAGAAGTCCGCGTGAGTCCGTTTTCGTATGATTGATTAATAAATCGGAAAGGTTCCCGTGAATGTTATGTTTATAAAGGGTTACTGCGGCCTTAATCGTTCGAGGGGCCAATTGATATCATTACGACCTAATTGATTCGTAATTAACTTAGCACGTTTTTCTCCTTTAGTCACAACTTCTCAGCCCCTGGTTGTCTCGAAGCTCATTGGCGATAAGACCACCTATTGTATGTTCTTTATGTCTTTTTACCACTATTGTAATCTTGTTCTGGTGTACAATACAGAGTATTACTACTAAAATTCCCTTTTATCATCAAAGCTATCAGAAAAGTTTCTTGTCGGAATACAATTTCTAAATGATAACGCCAAACTATATGGTGTATGTTATGAATGTACGATTCGTTATTGCGGCGTGTGCGTCGCATGTTATGAATGTACGATTCGTTATTGCAGCGTGTGCGTCGCGTGTTACGAATGTACGATTCGTTATTGCAGCGTGTGCGTCGCGTGTTACGAATGTACGATTCGTTATTGCAGCGTGTGCGTCGCGTGTTACGAATGTACGATTCGTTATTGCGGCGTGTGCGTCGCATGTTATGAATGTACGATTCGTTATTGCAGCGTGTGCGTCGCGTGGTATGAATGTACGATTCGTTATTGCAGCGTGTGCGTCGCGTGGTATGAATGTACGATTCGTTATTGCAGCGTGTGCGTCGCATGTTATGAATGTACGATTCGTTATTGCAGCGTGTGCGTCGCGTGGTATGAATGTACGATTCGTTATTGCAGCGTGTGCGTCGCGTTGTACTGACGTGTGCGGCACGTTGTGGCAGCGTGTATAGTCATACCAGCCTACACCCGCGGCTTCGCCTGCCAAAAATCCCTAAATATATAAAAGTTGATAACTTTCATACTAACTTTGCGCCCCCCTTTTACCCGCTTAAGGGATGATTTTCGAAAAAATATTTTATACATATTTCACAACTTTCAATAAAATACCTTCATTCTGAATTTCATTCGAATACCTTCAAAAACGGCAAAGTTTCATACTAACTTTGGACCCTTGTTTTACCCCCTTACTGGGTGAATTTTCAAAAATCCTTTCTTAGTGCTCCCCTACATTATATAAGGAACCCCCTGTGCAAAGTTTTAAGTTTCTAACCCTTATAGTTTAGGCCCTGCGTTGATATGTCAGTCAGTCAGTAGTCAGTCAGTCAGTCAGCTTCTCCTTTTATTATATAAAGAATTATATAGATGTAGATTATACACACATATACATAATTATATTAAATGAGATACTTATATATACTTGTGTTGCCGACTATACTATATTATAGTATTGTACTAGTTTTCGGGAGTATGTAATATTATACTGTTGAAAAAATATACGATACGCAGAAATATTTTAATTTATCCAAACATGATAAAACTGATAATGAATTAAATATTCTACTTTAATATTATAACGAAGGAATTTTATACCTCTTCAGTAGAGGTATTATTAATTGGTTGAAAACTTGGCTTTTTTATTTAATTACATATTCACTACTTACTACCTACACGATAGTTTAACCTATGCAGTAGATCTATCCCCGCGGGACAAGAGAATAACTAATTAAATAATGGTAAAATCTGAAAATCAGTGCCCACAAAAAAAATACAGTTAAATGTACGGACTGATTTATTTCTACCAAAGATGAGAAGATTATAACTTAAATAATAGAGCCATAGTCTTAATACATTCAAGTTGATATCCAGAAAAACATGCAAGTAAACATAAAATTATCACAAAGTAAATACAAAACGTACAGGAGCAGTTTGAGCAATGCAATCGTTCATTGCTACTACTGTTTGAATAGGATTTTCTTTAGTTATTTCATTACATTTGTTGATTGATTCTTTCATTTCTTCGTACAGAGGATGACTTTTTCCTAATATCCCAGCTATTCCGTCAGCGTTAGCATGACCGTCTTCGTTTACGTATCCAGCTTTCTTTCCAAAACAGAAGAGAAACTCATTGGTGGGGTCGTCTCGGGGAAGGGCTGCGTCGGCTAGTTGTGCCATGAGAATATTGACATCGGCGCCCTCTTTGACGCAAGGTTTAGCAAACTTATCTATTACAGTCTGCAGTCGATCGTGCGCTGGTTGGAATTTTACCTGTAAACATTGCAAAATATTTAATTCATCATGATCATCACAACCATAACGTCCCACTGCCGGGCATTGGACTCCTCTCACAATGTGAGGGGCTATAGTCCACCACGCTGGCCAAGTGAGCATCGGCGGACTTCACACACCTTTGAGAACCTTATGGAGAACTCTTAACTGTGCACTGTGCAGGTTTCCTCACGATGTTTTCCTTTACCGAAGCAAGCAATTACATTCTAATACGCACATAACTTTTGGAAATTAGTGGTTCGTGCAGGTTTTAAACCTAAAAAACGGATTTAAAGTTATTTTTTTATAACGCTACACACTCATTGGGCACAGTGGGATTCCCTGTGGTAAATGCCATGGACAACACACAAGAAACGAACTTACACACCCAGACCGAGAGTAGAAACTTAAACTCATCATTCAAATTCCCGCTTCACTGGGAATCGAACAGGACCCTCGTCTTTTGTCCCAGATCGTCGTTTATCGGTTATTTATGTACATTGACTTATTATTACTATGGACGTCGGGCTAAAAAATGTCCGAGCCAAACGAGCAACAAAACGCAAGGAGAGCAACAAGTCCGCGATCACGACTGCAATCGAAATTAAACCGTGATGAAATGATTTTAGTGTTTAAATTACCTTGTTAGCTGCATGACGTGACATGACTGTCTGGGACATTTTTTTCGCGATTTTAGAATGAGACTAGATGTCCTTAATAATAATTCAATGGTTATTTACCTAAAAAAATTAAAAGGACAAGATCACAAGGCATACAAACCTGGTCAGCTGAGACGATGGTGACAACAGCGCACAACAATACGATCGATTTCATTTTGAATACAATTAACACTTCACGATGGGAAATCCGTTAGGCAGTGGACGCAGCGTAGCAAACACTGAAGTGCTTCAAAAATATTCGGTCTTTTATATGACGGCCAGAAGCTATGCATTAAGTTTAGGAGCGTAACTTAAGAATCTATACATAATATAATAAAAATGTAACTATTTTATGTTTGTCTGTACAAAGGAGATATTTAGGGCAAAATGTATGAAGGGTCTTCATAGGGCCAATAGAAGCCAAAAATTTTATTTTAAGAATTTTTATCTATCGTCTGTATGTTTGTCCGCGCATCACGCAAAAACAATTGAATTAAATGTGATGCGGTTTTTAGTTATAGATTGCTGGAGGTCTCAATTAATAACTTTAACAATAGTACACGATACGTGTGCTTAAAGTTTTATATATTTGGATGGCTTGAAGTAACGCCATGAAAAAACATAGAATTGTCATTTTGTAACTCACGAGTATCGCGCCTATAGGTAATGAAAGTTAGGTATTTCATTTATATGCGTTAAGACATTATTTTAAAGTGACCGAAAGAGACATGACATTATGACATTTAGCCGACATAATTTATTTTTATCTTCTTGGTTAAATTACATCTACTTTTATTAATTTAAACTATTTTTAAAACATGGTTTTAATTTTTAATGCATAGTTATGAATTTTTATTACTTTAATCTATTTTTTAAACACTGTTTATTTTTAATGAATTTAAATAATTACTATGCTACTTTATTGTTAATTAATAAAAAAATATATATCAAATAAATAAATAATGGAAGTTTAACTTTGATACAATGAAACAGTAATTTAAAAGTTATAGTACCTACAATGTAAAATATTTGCGGTAGAATAAAGACTATTTTTATTTTATTTTACGAGAGCCTCGTTTTATATATAATTCGGTCACACTTACCATCAGGTGGGATCGTAGTCAAGCAGTAATTTATATATAATAAAAAAATAACACATTTAGGGTAAGTTTTGACAACCTCTGTGCTAGGTGGTAGGACTGAAGCTCTACTACCTCTGGCTAGCTACTACCTCTTGCTTGAGTCGTCCGTCAAACGATTTGTCGTGTTCGAGCCGGAGGAACCATTATTTTCTTTGTATTCTCTTCCTTCTTTCCTAGCCAACAAGGTATATGTGATGCCTTTGGTGTTGAGGATTCTATGTGCGACGGTGACCACTTACCATTAGACGTCTACGTCGTACGACGACATCATTCGTCTACTCGTCTATCGGCTATTCACATAAGAATATATAAAAAGAAACGCCCATAGCCCGGCGGATTGCGTCGATCTTAAGTGATCGTCAAAGTTAAGCACCAGCGGGCGCGGTCGGTATTTGGATGGGTGACCGCTATCGCTAGTGCCAAAATTTCTTGGGCACTTCAGAGCTACGGGTGGCACGTAAGGCCATCGGTCCCGGTCGGTTGTTATCATTTGATAGCAGTCGTTAAGCCATGTCGGATGCCTTTGGGCTACATAAAAAAAAAAATTCCGAACCTTGGGTTGGCCACTTATACCACCCATGAAGGTACCCGTGCTCAGTAGTGGGCTATTAATGGGTTGAAGCCATATAAAAATCTAGATAGTCTAACATCAATTTTTAAGGTCTGAACTTCCCATGAACTTCCTTATTATTTTTATCTGTGCACGCTACGAGGGCTGGGACGCATACGGGGCGCCACTTATCGCTAATTGGTTAATGAATGTTTATTAATACCTAAATATAAGTAATTTAATAAATATTCTGCAGGGATGGGTTAAGTAATTTATTAATAACGTTTAAAGATTTTAACCTCTACGCTTTCCATATTAATTTGATATTTGGATGTTGCTGATTAAATTATTGTTTTGGGATCTAACTTTTTATTATTTGTTATTATAGCGGCTTCAGTACTTCTAACTGATAAATAATTCTGTAAAAAATTCAGGTGTCAACTTATTTCCGTTAGAAAGATAGTCCTTGACAGATATGGAGGCAGACATCGGAGGTGTATTATTAGGGTTTCGTTTTTAATCTTTAAGTACGGAACCCTTTAAACGAACTTTGAACATGGAAAATTATCTTTTTTTTTATTCCCGATGCTAGCTTGCTACATAGTTTTCCTAACCAGGTAATTGATGAAATTCAATAACATCGGTCATTATGACATGTAAATTAGATACTAGTGGACCCGCCCTCGCTTCACTTCGGGAAACTTGTTCTTTACGTTTACAAAATATGAAATATTTTCCCATTTTCGCAACATTTTTCATTGACGCTCAGCTCCTATTTTTCGTAGCGTGATGATATAATCTATACTCTATACAAATAAATAAAATTGGAGTGTCTGTTAAATTAACCGCTTTTTACTATAATATGCATATGGATGTATACACGGTACATATACCGAAATAACATTTTTTTCAATTTTTGTCTGTCTGTCTGTTTGTTTTAGCAAATCTCAGGAATGGCTAGACCGATTTTGTCGGCACTTTTAGTTGCAGATAGCTATGTAATAAGGAGTAACTTAGGCTACTTTTATTTCGGAAATTTCCAATTAGCAATTAAAATTCCACGCGAACGAAGTCGCGGGCTCAGCTCGTAGTAAATAAAACTCGTCCAAACAAACAAACAAACAAACAAACAAACAAACAAACAAACAAACAAACAAACAAACAAACAAACAAACAAACAAACAAACAAACAAACAAACAAACAAACAAACAAACAAACAAACAAACAAACAAACAAACAAACAAACAAACAAACAAACAAACAAACAAACAAACAAACAAACAAACAAACAAACAAACAAACAAAATCTTCAGCTTTATTTATAATAGTATAGATTAAATCAAAACGATAAATCGTAGTCTCAGGCAGTGAAGCCCTACGTATTGTTTACACTGTTTTAGAGTTATGAAAACAGTAATTGTAAGATAAATAAGATGTATTATTAAATTTATTAAGCATATTTATTGATGTCAATGCACTTCTGTTTATACAACCAGAACACGCATCTCTGACATTCACACCTACATTTATGCGTTAATTTACACTCTTATCGTTTAATAATAAACATTATTAAAAAACATCAAGCTGTGTGTGAATCTGTTTGTCTGAAAACTGAAATTTGAACATTTTTTGTGTGTACAATATGTAATAAGTTGCGTAACTATGTTTGCCAGGTGAGCTAGTATTTATATAAACATATACATACATATATAACAAATTAGACAACTGTACACGATTCATCTTCGGCCTTAAAAATATGATCACATATCCCAATTCCGCAGTACTTTATAATGTTTAGTTGTTAGGATGCATGGCTTCAAACCATTGATGGCCCACTACTGAGCACGGGTCTCTCCTCATACCTAAGGAGGCCTAGAGCATACTCCACCACGCTGCTCCAGTGCGGATTGGTGGAGGGGTTAGTGGCCAACCCAAGTGTCGGAAATTTTAAGTCACCCGAAGGTATCCGACAAGGCTTAACGTCTGCTACCAAATGATAACAACCGGGACCGACGGCTTTACTTGCCCTCCGAAGTACGGAAGCGCTCAAGAAATTTTGCCACTAGCGGTCACCCATCCAACTACCGACCGCGCCCGCTGTTGCTTAACTTTGTCGATCACTTGAGATCGACGCAAGTCGCCGGGCTATGAGCGCTTCAAAGCTTTTTCGTTAGGAAGCATAGTCTAAATCTAAACATACAAACATAAAAAAGTATAAAAACGTTCTTTGAGCCCAAGAGTTTAATATAATATTTTAATAAGTAAAGATAACGAAAACTAGCACTGAAACTTTTGACATAATCATAATGCCAGGGATTATTTTATAAATATTATTGATTAATTAATCTTCAGTAAATTCCGTACCGGTAATTTCCGAGATAAAGAATCGCTTATAAAGTATTCCGTACTTACAATAAATCGCAGCACAGACATGAAACTTATACTGATTTCAGTTTCCTACATAGCGCGTAAGTGTCACTCTCTATATGGATATGCGATGTTATTTGACGACTTCGTAGCCTAGTTGGTAGTTTCCCCTGCTTGCGTCTTGTCTCTTCATCGATTCCTGGCTGGAGCCGATATTTAAGTGACAGTTAATGTTTTTTCTTGGGTCATAGGTTAGTGACGTGTTATTTGTGTTGTCCAAACCACTAGACACAATGAATGGTAGTGCGTGGATATGAGTGTTAGCGTTAATTTTTTTATAATTATGTTATAATTTTATTAATATTAGATAGCCATGAGTTTAGAAATTACATAGTTTGTGAAGTGATCCTTAATCTTTAACATTATAAACAGTAGTAATTGTGATATCTAGTAACGCGTCTCTTTATTATTTCTTAGATTTTTTATCTATATGGCCAACCAACGAGCAGACGGTTGCCATCCCGGGTTGCCTTTCTTCTATTCTTGGTCTGGGTGTATCGTATCCTTGCGTCATATGTGTTGTCCATAGCACCTACAACACAGGTTCTCTTAATACATATTGTATAGATATGAGTGAAGCATCTTTTAATTTATTATAAGGAAGAAAACAACAAGTCTCTAATAAATGTGTTAATGGGATGGTAACGTAAACAAAGTAGCCGGATTTAGTGATGGAGGTTGGCATTTTCGTAAACCGAACGAAGAAGGCAACCCGTATTTTAGCTAACTTTTCCACTATGTTAACGAGCTTTTAAAACATTTTACGGTTGATTTTAGAAGGTAGTAAAATTCTGGCACTCTCTCGCTCTCACAACTATGCAGAGAATATTGAGATTAAACTCTTTTAACACAGAAGCCAATAACCTGTAAAAGACAGGATCTGATATACCCGCATCACGTTCAGTAGGATGCACTACGATCAAGGGAGCCTGAACTCAAAAATGTACAGAATAAAATAATCCTATAACTTGCTCAACAAATGTAAGCAACAACGACTACGACTAAAGTGGATGATGTTAAAGTTTTTACATTTTGTAGTTTTAGTAAGCGCAGGGAGAGCAGTTCCATTGGTGCCAAGAGATAATAGCCATTATGTAGAAGGCACGAGCCGCTACATTTGGATGTTTGGTGATGCCGGTACGTCTGAGCTTGTGGATCTGCAAGAACCAGTTAATTTAGCGTTCTCGACCCGTGACGGTACTGATAATCAGTACTGGCTGTTTACAAGGTAAGTTTCTGTATACATTACATATATTATGTATGTAGGTACATGATTAATATAGGCGCTTATCTGACCAACCTATTGTTCCAATAAAGTATGACACAATTTTTTCATCCTTATTAACTTTCAATTGAAATGTATTTGAGTGAATTAATTTTACATTCTTTTCTTGATAATAAAATTATTGGATATAAAAAAATTAGTCATTTAAAATCATTTCATTTATGTAATTCTGGGGTAATTTCAAATTTGCCTAAAAGTCTTAAACTACCACCCCTCCGGTGATCTACTGCATACGGAAGATCTGTATCTGCATAAATTATATTAACAGTTCCAATCATTGACTTATTATAACTAATAAGTCAATGGTTCTAATTAAATTATTATTCTAGGGCAAATCCTTCCACTCCCCAGAAGATTGTACAAGGCAACAGCAATTCTTTTAAAAATTCAAACTATGCAGTTGATAAACCACTACATGTAGTGGTTCACGGATGGCATGGATCTTTAACAAATGATCTGAATAGACTGATAACTTCTGCTCTCTTACATGCTGGTGATGACAATGTGATCGTTGTTGACTGGAGTACCATAGCTAGTTCGAATTATGTGACTGCCGCAGCAAATACGCTTAACGTAGGCCAGGCCATCGGTGAATTTGTCGTATGGCTCATTAATACTACAGGCAGTAAGTGGGACAATGTTCACCTCATCGGATTCAGCTTGGGAGCCCATGCTGTGGGACGCGCTGGAATCGTTGCGGGTGGACGACCAAGAAGAGTGACAGGTGTTTTTCTTTGAATTTTTAGATTTTTTTTCATTTCATCCGTCAAAATATTCTCTCTTTAACTCTCTTAGTTTTTTTCACCTCATCTTTTTTTTAGTAAGCCCGGGCTTAAGCTTTTAGTCATATTGGTCATAATTTGACACCACGAAGAATCATAAAAGTGTATAAAAATCATATCATGAGACCAAAATTACACCATTTAGAAACCAAACTCTACGTTAATGTACGTAGGTACATTTATGACATGGTATTCATGTGCGACATTAAACATATACCATCAGGCGACCTGTCTACTTATAACATAAAAAAGTAGTTTGATAAATCTGTGATGAGTAATTGTATATTTCTCAAAATAATTTTAGGTCTAGACGCCGCCGGACCTGGATGGCATTTAAACCCCAACTCCATAAACTCCAACGCCGGACGCTATGTGGAGCTCATACATACCGACATTGCCATAATGGGAATATTAATGCCCACGGGGCACGTTAGTTTCTACCCAAATGGGGGTGTTATGCAGCCTGGCTGCAATACCAATCAGTGTTCCCACAGCCGTGCGTGGGCGCTTTACGCTTCCAGTGTGAGAACTAATCATTTCATCAGTTATCAATGTGCTGACCTAAACGAAGCCGTTAACATGCAATGCACTGGCCGTAGTACGGCTCGTATGGGCAATAGTATTCTGAACAAGCAAGGGTAAGAGTTCATTAGTTGTTGTAGTTTTTAACCTAAGAGGGCTCAGGCTGCGTCTCCACGTGCACGGACACGCGTGGGCTCGTTTGTTTGACGATATTTCGTGCGTTGTGTATTCGTGGACGTTACCACATATATTTTCTTGCAAAGCGAAGCTAGACACACGTGTACAGCCTCTCCGTCCGTTGCTCTTAATAGCCGCGGCGTGCCCTTTTCTTTACCAAATTTAGCTGACCTAGACTATGAATGTGGTATGGGTGTTAAAGAATTCTTGCAGCTAATAATTATTACGTTGTTACAGAAATGGCTTATATGGATTAAGAACACGTAGCAGCTGGCCATATTAAAGGACGTATGAGGATTGTAAAACAACTGAAAAAGACTAACAGAAAATCGAAATTTAATAAATAATTATGTTGTGCAAATTTTGGGATTTTTATTTTGATCGATGATCAAAAAGTAGACAACATTAAAGTACCTATGTGGATTTAAAAACAACTGAAATGTGCTAACCGATGGCGGAAATAAAAGAGTTATTGGAGTTTTTATTTTAATGAATGCTAAAGAAAAACAATTATAATTTTAATCATTATAATATTATCTTCAACCCATTATGTAACTGCACACTACCGAGCACGGGTCTCTTCACATAATTGACCTACACCCCGCGTGTCCAGTGCAGCTTCGTGGAGGGGTATCGGAAGTTTTCATGCCGCCTAAAGGCCTCCGACACGGCTTAACGACTGCTAGTAACGACGTGCCCTCCAACGCACAGAAACGCTCTAGAAATTTTGACCACTATCGGTCACCCATCCAACTACTGACCGCTCCCGCTGTTGCTTAACTCAATCGATCACGCCGGGCTATAAGCGCTTCAATCGCGCGCAATCATAATATTACAATCTTGTCAAATTCCGATAATAAGTATGTCTTATCGAATTATAACTACGCAATTCTTAGTAGATAAAATCTGAAAACATCTTTATCTTTCAAGATTTCTTGTTTTTAATTATCTTTTGTTTATGTAAATAGCCGACAATATACGTAACACCTAATGGTAAATGGTCCCGTGGCCCATGGACTTCACTAACACCATAGGCACCATCGATGCGTTTCCGGCCGAAAAAGATGGAACAAAATGGCTAGCTAGCTGGGCTTCATACATCTTGTCCTACACAGTATATCAATGTATTGACTGACATCCAGGCTCGTAGGCATGTAGCGCTCGGGTGCAATCAATACCCTAGCCCCGTTTTGTATCAAAATACGCGGTCGAAATGGAATATGTACATACTTACAAGACGCTCTCGGCGCCCCTTAACAACCGGCGCCCGGGTGCACCGCACCCCTTGCACCGCACCCCTTGCACTGTAGGCAAAGCCGCCCCTGCTGACATCCATGGACGACGGTGTTCAATTACCATCAGATGGTTCGATGCTCGTTCCATTTGCCGGGTATATAAATAAAAAAATACAAAATTCTGCTCTCTTCATCTTTGCCATCCCATGACATTATCACGAGAGAAATGTTCTCGAATTCCCATCTGCTTATGCCGATAGTAATGATAGCTACTGATAAATGTTGTGATAAAAATAAGGTAAGATATTTCAAGAATCCGTATAGTTATTGCAATATAGAATAAAATCCATAACAAACACCGAGTATCATACGATTTTCTTATCGTAACCTTAAATTGACAAGGTAATCCTATACGTGTACACAGATTATTCGTAATCCGTACCTGTACACTAAGTCGTTCATCGCGTTTGTTTGTTTGTACCTACAGCTCTGTACTTTTTTCTAAGTAAAAAATTCCAAACAATTATCCTTCGTCTTACAGTATCAAAGCTTTTATAAAAAACTTTGTTTATATATAAATGTAATAAGTCTAGCTAGTGGCTGTCTTAACTTTGTCTTACCTTGATGATATTCCATTTGTGGATGAAACAGGCGTTAGAAAAGGTATGGCGGTATATTTTTTGTTTCCACGTTTCTAATAGTGTTGGGGTCCTATTTCGGTGGTTAGTTAACCTAAAATTTCACAAAGAAATAAAAGTGGTAAAAAACTGTTTTTGGGTGTCATCTCGTATAGGCTATTCGTATACAGTGAGATTATTCAATATTTATACTATCATAAACCTCGCACGTAACTGTAGAGAAGATTTATTAGTGACTTATAATAAGTATAATTATTTTTAGTAACTACTGCAGTTAGTTAACAGTCAGTAAGTAACAGCGCCTGTCACACAGAATTATAATGTCTTTTAATCAAATTTAGAAAAATAAACAATCATAATAATAAACATAAATTTCAGCAAATGTTTTTCCTAACGGCCAAATAATTTGGATGCTGACCTCGTGGCTGAATTTCTAATATTCAATTAATTACGAAATTAAACAAATTAGACAAAGTTTACCCAACTTTGTATCTAATTAAAATTTATTTTTTAATAGCAATAGATAATGGAAAAATGACGCTATAAAAAAGTCCGTGTCATACGATGCTGGGCCGAAACGCTAGTTAACTAAAAATATAGTTAATAGAGCACAGTTAATCTTTAACTTGTCATTAGCGTGGACAGAAATGAGGTGCCTCATAGTCACCTTCGCCTGTTTAACCGGTACTTAATTATTTATTATTTATAATTCAATCATACCTTCATTGATATGTATTATATACTTCTGCAATAATCAATACTAAACATTACCTTTTTTCTGTCGTATTAACGTTTTATATTTTTGTATACTTAATTTTATCAAAGTACCTACATATTATACTGTATGAATTTACCTATTAATAATTATAATTTTTCTATTAAGCATTAAATTGGATAAATGCTTTAATGCTATAATAAACGACCTCAGAAATCAACTGTGATTATACACTAAGAATAAATTAACATTTAATTTAAATAACGACAATAGAGAATTATGCATGATTTTTTTTTCATTGTTTCTATCAACTATTTATACATACATACCTATATATTAATACGTGAAGCAATAACTTTGTACCCCTTTTTTAAGGAAATTGCACGGACGGAGGAGTATTAAATTTGTCACACTTATGTATAGTTTACAAGTATATAGAGAAAGAGTGCATAATGTTAATATTTTTAAAATAAATTCACTATACATGAATTAAATTGAAAAATATGTATGACATTACATATAATACACTAACGTTAGTTACTCTGTGCACACTAGCATACCTTTGACACGACATGACGTTTGAAATGTAGTACCTAATAATAAGTCAATGTGTAATACCGTTAAAAATTATTATTATTGTTGGTAAAAGTCAACATTTATTTTACGAAGTGTCTATTATTCCGACAGTTGAAACTAGTGTAACGAGTTGATTTTTTAATTTTTGTTCGAATTGTCTATTCATACGATTATCGGAAAATTAATTGTTTTTTATTATTCCGACAATCTCAGTATTATTATTTTTATTCGATCATTATAAATAATTATAAAATTGATTTCTTAATTTTAGTTTACGTAGCGGGGAGAATACAGATTCTTTCAGAAGAAGGATATGAAAATAGCGACAGATTCTTTTCTTTCCCCGGTGATGGTGACCACACTCTGCATCTAGTCGACACGTGGGAACCAGTAGACGATGATTTTATTACCGATTACGCCAAAAACCTGGACAGCAACGGCTATTGGCTGTATACAAGGTAAATACATTTTACGACACGTATGGTCACCATACGCACCGTATGCACGATGCTATGGTGCAATGGTTGCCATGCCGGACTGCCTTTCGAAGGGTCCTGTATTCGATTCCTCGTGAGAGGGAAAGAATTATGAGTTTAAATTTCTCCTCTCGATCTGGGTGTAGGTATGTATGTATTCGTGTCTAGCGTGTTGTCCATGGCACCGACGACACAGGGAATAATATGGCAGAGGGATGTGTTTGAACCGGTTATTTGTTTATATTACAAGATAATTCATTACTGCAGTACAAGAGTAGTTGACAATGGAAAAGATATTTAGGGCTATATTATTCCAAAATTACCACTTTATACATATAAAATTAAATACATATAAGTTGCATGTCCTTTTCTTAAAGGGTTGAAAAGCCCGAGCAATATTTCAAAATATTTTTGACGTGAAATTACATTTAATTAATCTGTCTAATAAAGTACACATTTAATGCAACCAAATAATTAGCCAGATGGATTTATGCATACTTAATTCAATAGGAATTAGACGCTTCTTTATTCATTAAAATATGACAACAGACGCCAAGCGATTTGTCGTGTTTGGGTTGAGAACTTGAAAGCCTGGACTTTCTTTCATTCTTTTCACATTCTTCTTTGGCAACGAATCGTTAATGGCTTTGGTGTTACAGGTGTTTTAGGGCGACAGTTACCAGTACCACTTACCACCAGGTGGCTCGTCTGCTGATTAAATAAAAAGTGCTATACAGTATTTTAAGACCCGTAAAGCGTAATGGTCACCATGCTGGAATGCCGTTCTGGCCTGTCCTGGGTTCGATTCCCAGCGAGGCGGAATTTTGAGTGGAGATTTTTCTGTTTTTGGTCTAGATGTTGTGTGCTTTGTGTGTTGTCCATGACACCCACGATACAGGGAATTATAGGGTGGATGAGTGTAGTGTTATTATTAATAACCAAGGAAGCCTTAATACTTATCAGGGAAAATCCGACAGAAGCGCATATCCTTGTCATCAACGATACGAACAGTATTACTGCGTCCAACTTCAAAAGCGACAAGGAAGTCGTATTTCTCGTTCATGGATGGTATGGACATGGAGGAAATGATCTAAATAAACTACTGACGGAATGTAAGAAAACATTCAATTTATAATAAATTATTTATTATTTATAAAATCAATATTTATCTTCCACGACTATACATATTTATATATACATAAATAAATACATATAATAAATTTTTACTGATCGCTGTCTGTACATAAAAGATATACCTAAAAGAAAAACTATTGTTGGGTGCCTTCATTATAGCAATAGAACCCAAAACGTTTTTTTATATTTTGGAATTTTTGTGTGTTTTTCTGTTTGTCAGTGGTTTTGTACGCGCAATCTACATAAGCACCAGTTTAAATTAAAGAATCACGTCTAACAATTTTCGAATGTGAGTAGTAAGGGGTTCCCGATGCGAAGCAACAGCGTGTTTACTAATTTAATATGTAAATAGTATGTCTATCGTCTCTATCATGGTGTGATTAATGCCGTATTAACAAATAAATTTCAATTACAACAGCATTTCTTGAAAATAACGACGTAAATGTTATAGTCGTTGATTGGAGCAAATTAGCACGAAGGAATTATGTAACTTCAAAGTCCGGAGTCCCAACAGTGGGCGCCGCTTTAGGTCAGTTTATCAACTGGCTGACCAAATTCGGTGCCTCCTACGACAGAGTACACCTTGTCGGCTTCAGCCTTGGTGCTCACTTGGTTGGTAATGCGGGCCGTGAAACCGATGCACGAGTTAAAAGAATTACAGGTAAATAAATTCGTCACCTAACTTCGTAAATAAAGATTACTGCCTGGCTAGCAACCGTACCTCTTGCTTCTGTCTGGCTGTTCAGTCTCCAAACGATGTCTTTCTCTTTCTATCTATCTAGCCAACGCACCAATGGTATATTTGGTATTAGTGTTGGTTTTGGCACGGTAATAGTAGTGAATGTAAGTGGGTAGGTAATACGCACGCTTCCTGATTACAAAGCCACGACGATTCGAAGTTCGATTGTCTCTATAGCGCTTCTGTGGCTGTTGTATTCTTAATGTCTACTAAACTCCGAGGGATTCACGTTCCGACCGTTTGTATTAAGATGGAATACTGTATGATACTATTACCGTGGTTTTGGTGACGGCGTCCGCATACAATCGGGTGGCTCGTCTGCTTACTTGTTTGTGGATCCAGTTCCTGATGGGCTCATGTAGAATGCTGTTCAAGTACGAAATTTCGTACGGTAGGTCGAGACAGAATGTTTTTTTCCGTTAACGTCAATAGGCAAACTGGTGCACTGGGAATTACTAAACGGAAAGTAGACTGGTAGAAATAAAACGGAAAAATATTCTATCTTCACGTGCAGGTTTAACTGAAGTTTAAAGCGTTCCATCTATATGTATGTGACCATAAAGCCATCGATTATTTATAATAGACCTAAGCAATTATTTAAGTAAATTCCACAGCATACAACAGAAATTACGTGGGTCAGTTTTAATGTAAGTCGGCGACAGTATGTTTGTTCTCTTCTTTTCTACATTCGAGGTTTGAGTGTCATTTGTTAAAAAACGTTAAATAATAAAAGTAGTTTTTGTATAATTTCAAAATTCGTAAATTTTTATCTCTTTATAGCTTTGGACCCAGCGGGTCCTCTATGGGGTAAAGACCAAAACCGAATAGTACAAACGGACGCGCAATACGTGGAAGTCATCCATACAAACACAGCCCTGTTCGGCTTCTCTGATCCGTGCGGCGACACAGACTTCTATCCGAACGGAGGTTCCAACATGCCTGGTTGCTGGCTCAACATGTGTTCCCATAGTCGCGCCTATGAATACATGGCGGCTACAGTGAGATACGATCATCTACATGGCAATAGATGTAGCTCGACGGAGATCAACCGCGATGCTTGTTCCGGGGATGTATTTCCTATGGGCAACAGCGATTTATCTAAAGAGGGGTAAGCGTTTGTAGATAAGTCCGAAAAATCCGAGTAGCTCCTAAGAAGTTTTGATTATTTTCTTTATTTGCCTTCCACTGGCAGAAATGAACCAGCTCATTTTGCCTATTCTTGTTCCTTTCTGCTAGTCTTTGTTTATGGAAATTGCAGTATGCAGTTTTCATGCTCCTGAAACTTGAGTTGGCCACTAATATAAATACAAAAACAATGTATTCATAATCGTTCTAGGCCACCCTAATTACTTGAATTCTTTGAGATTCTTGAACAGTGAAGATATTATGATTCTTAATAATTGTGGTTATAAACTACTATTAAAGCAAAAGCAAAATCAATGGCTTCTGATTTTGTAAACATGTCATGTACTACCGACTCTAAAAACAGAATGGCTCATTTATAGGGTTCGGTTTTTAAACTTGAACCCTGGAATCTATGACTTTCGTTTGTTACCAAATTCAAAAATCAAAACAGAGTTTGCTATCAATGCGGTTCATCTGATTCATAACTTTTTGAGTAATGACCCTTATACAAGAAAATTGTATAAGCACATTGGTACGGATTTTAATTATGTAGGTACCTACCTAATTATAATTTTGGATACACAAATAAAATGATGTAAATAACACACATTAACTTTATTATTTAATTTTGTTCACAGGTTTGGAGTGTATCTAGTCAACACAGGAAAAAACTATCCCTTTTAAAGGATGTTTAATAAATGCCTAGTTTTATTATACATTACACACGCTTTACTTATATGCATGAATTATATACATAAGAAATTATTTACGCCTTTTCATACTCATGTGTTTTACCTGAAACAAATATTGAAAACGTTAAACCATTAAAAATTAATATGTACTTATTAAATAAACAACTGAAAGAGTACCAAAGTAAACATTCAAAAGTAAAAAAAACATAATTATTAACCTTTCTTTTACGCAATACCCAAGGTCTAATAAATGGCGCGAACAGTTTCTCGTCACATTCTCCGTTTTTGTCGGCCCACAGATTCCGCAGGCTCACGAGACAAGCCACAACTGTTGTCACAGTGCAGCCAAACGCCGTGAACCACAGATACGATATTCGGTACAAATAAGGCACGTCTCTGAAATAATTTAAATAAAATAATATTCAGGCAAAATTGTATTTTTTACGTAAGTAGCCAACAAACCTACAGACTTGCCACTGGATAAGTCACCCTTGGACGTCCAGTTACCACTAAAGGCATCACTGATTCGTCAGCCAAGAGCCAGAAGAAAGTTAGAAAGTACTGGCTGTCAGTACAGGGAACTTAGAATAATTAGGTATATTCTAAGACAGGTCAACTGTTCCAAGAAAGACCTAATGTGTTCTTTTATTATGAAACCAATTTTAAAATAGTCAATTTCTTTGAAAGGTTGATGCAACTCTTAGCTTAGTATCACTACATAGTATAAAGTAGTACATAGTACAAAGTCGCTTTCTCTGTCCCTATGTATGCTTAGATCTTTAAAACTACGCAACGGATTTTGATGCGGGTTTTTTTAATAGATATCGTGATTCAAGAGGAAAGTTTATATGTATAATATATTAAAGTTTTGAAAGTCGGAAAAAATCAGGTTTCCCGAAGCGAAGCGAGGGCGGGTTTACTAGTGATAATATAAACCAAACATTGTATTTTCCAAACGACGATAACGTTGCTGCACTGAATATCCCAAATTAAAGAAATTCGATAGATCGTAAGATTATCGTTATATCTTTTGCTTCATCATCATCACCACAACCCATAACTGTCCCACTGCTAGGCACGGGACTCCTCTCACAATGTGAGGGGTATAGTATAGAGGCCATAGTTCACCACGCTGGCCAAGTGCGGATTGGTGGACTTCACACACCTTTGAGAACATTATGGAGAACTCTCAGGTGTGCAGGTTTCCTCACGATGTTTTCCTTCACCGAAGCAAGTGATAATTAAATATTAATACGCACATAATTTTTGAAAATTAGTGGTGCGTGCGGGGTTTGAACCCGGACCCTCCGGTTCGGCAGTCCAACGTTCAACCACACGTCTATCACTGCTTACCACACGGTTATCTTTTGCTTACCCTTCCTGATTGTCCCCGCTAATTTCAGTAGCATCAAAAGTATATGTGCAGTTTTGTGTAAACCGATCCTTCTCCTCAAACTGGAGTAAGCCCCGGGCCTGGGCCAGCTGCGACTGCGCCGCCAGCCACCACGCTGATGACAAGCCAACCACGCCACCACTCAATGCACTCTGCAAACCATTCATTATCTATTTCATTACTATAGTAATTATCGCCAATTGCTTTGGGTTTTAAACAAAACATTCAGAATTATAGGAAATAATTGCTTACGGAAATGCATTTTCACATCTCATCGCGTATAAGTGTAGGTAAAATAATAGTCCTTGATATGCCTTAACGGAAAAGTTACCTACTCCTCTCACACACTCCTTTTTAAGGAATTATTGATTTTATTTACACAGAAATTTAACGTCACAACGAATATTAGAGTTTAAGTATACTTAGTTACCGTGCCGTCAATAAATGGCAAGAAAAGTCCCATTAGGAATATTCCCGCGAGCGGCCCCATTGACGCAGAAGACAAACTCATCGTCAGCTGCAAGACTGATCCAAGCATTTCTACTACGAATACTAAACCTGGAAAATAAAATCTAGTCTCAAGTTATGAAATCATTTAATCACTTTTAATACACAGGCGACAATGAAACTAAACATCTTTACCCATCTATAAACAGAACTTATCTTTTATCTCTTATACTTAGGTACTACTTTCAAATTTAAATTCCAGTTTATAAGTGCGACTAACCCTTAAACCAAACAAAACATCACTTGAAGTATCTACTTGAGTACTTGAGTATATATTTTTGATGGTTTGATAACCTACTCTTTTAAATTTGTAACTTAATATTGTAATTATTGTACAAAATATAAGTTATTACTCAGACGATGATCATAAAAATATTAACTCCAGTCCCGTCGTCAACATAAACGAATAATTTGCACCAGATTCTAAAGCAAAATTTAAGTTTGTTCGCGACGTAAAATACTTTCTTACATACCTACACAAATGCATCCAAGTATGACTACAACTGCCCTGACGAGTATCTGAGTTTCCCTCTGCGTTAATTCCCTGAAAAACGGCTTCCAAAAGTCTTCAAGAACAACGGCGGACATTGAATTGAGACCAGTCGATAAGGAACTGAAAGCAATAAGCATGAGGAATAACTTTAGGGTCATATCAATTTCATATTCGTGCAATCAAACAAAGCATAAATGTATGATGCATTACCTGAGGGCAGCACTAAATACTCCGGCCACAAAGATTCCTGGCAAGCCCTTCCATTCAGCCAGTACATCCATGACCAGAACCGGTAACAGTTGATCCTTGGCAGACGCCAGCTTAGAGTCCAACGGATCACAATTATAAAACCGAGCGAACGCAAGAAGACCGCTGTATCCGCATATAAATACTATGAAAATTACTCCGGAAAGGAATCCCCAGACAGCTCTGAAACAATATTCTGAATAAATAAGCTTTTAACTTTTAAGAACAAAAGACCTTCATGAAAATATAACCTAGTTATTATTGAATTTAATACAGTAAACAAATATTTACTAAATTAGTATAGCCAATGATAATAATATTAGATGTGATTGTATTTAGTACATACGACATAAGTTCTTTGAAGGAAAATGTAATATTATATAAACCCACCTTTTAGATGATTTCAATTCGGACAAAGCTAAGAATCTCTGCATCATTGATTGGTTGACAGCAATATTTCCAACCCAATAGAACGTAGACCCGATTGTGACCGACCAAATAGAATGTCTCTCTATCAAATCCAATCGATATCTGTAAATTGACATCTTTTAAAAAACATTACAGAGCACTAAATATAATAAATGTATAAATGGTATGTAATAGTAACTATTTACGATGGCATTTCAAGTCTTCCGGTTTCCCAATTCCGCTTGAAAACTTCTTGAACACCTCCAACATTAATAGTCCCCTTGACAATAACTAAGATCATAGCTCCAATCATAACGATAGTTTGCACCACATCCGTCCATACAACGGCCTTTAGTCCTCCCTAAAACGTAATTTGTGTCAATTATTTTTCTTAAAACTACGCAATCCATTGAATTTATCATTTTATTTTGAGTCACGAATCGTCACAAAATTATCCCCATATTACCTCACCAAACTTTCAGCGTCCATATGATGACAAACAAAATTATCCCCATATTACCTCACCAAACTTTCAGCGTCCATATGATGACAAACAAAATTATCCCCATATTACCTCACCAAACTTTCAGCGTCCATATGATGACAAACAAAATTATCCCCATATTACCTCACCAAACTTTCAGCGTCCATATGATGACAAACAAAATTATCCCCATATTACCTCACCAAACTTTCAGCGTCCATATGATGACAAACAAAATTATCCCCATATTACCTCACCAAACTTTCAGCGTCCATATGATGACAAACAGATAAATTGGATAACGATTGTATAGAAAGAGATTTTTACCTAGTTAAAGCTTGAAATTAAAAGATACTCGTACTTACAACTGACGTATAGAATATGCAAACGAGACAGACTATTGGAGATACCACATGAATGTTCACCCCGGTCACTGAAATAGATGATCAACTGCTATCAATTTCATAAAGTGAGACAATATTCATATGAGATGATATTATAAACTTTTATGTAATTAATCCCAGTAAAAAGAAATAGCTCACCTTGGTTAAAAGCAAGGGCAGGGACATATACAACAATAGGAAGCCAAGCCATCTGAAACGGTTTTCATATAATTGAATAAGTAACCACTTGCGTCTTGTGATGGCGTTTTATTAAGATGAATGGCAGTTTGAATGATGTCTGGAAGCAAATAGTTTATAAGCTAAATTTATCTTCCATACATTCTTATTCAGACCACTAAATCTACTCTCACTCTAAAAACGGTTTAAGACCCATAATTTTGACGGCAGAGATAAGAAGATGATGGATTCATAAAAATAAGAAAGTTTTCATTAAAAAGATCAAGGCAACTGTGATGTTTAGCACCATGAACATAAATGACATATTTCCAGCCGCAAACTATCTAACATTCTTTGCTTCAACTTCATCTTTCAATTTTAAATTATATTTTGAATACCGTGCAACGCAAACAAGAATGCTTGGTAACTAGCTTTTTGTGGTACAATAGTAAGTAATGCACAAGTAAAGTAACACTAATAGCATTATATTTACAATGTTAGATGATTTGCATTTCAAATTAGCCAAAACGCTCTTTAGCAAGTTTCATGTACTTAAAAATGTTATGAAACAAAACATTGATTCTCACCAAGTATACACTGAAGAGGACTGATCCAAAAACTCGCAAACGTTTGTCAAAACGAAGTTGTAAGTACTAAAAATTTAAAATATTTAAGTGATTTCATTATTCACAAATATTATAATTATGTATTAGTATCTTGATAATAGGTAAGTTACCTCATAAGCCGACATCAACTGCAAATCGTGAAGAACGGGTAGAAATGTGTACGTTATTATCACAGACATTAAAATAGTCCCAATAAGTGAAAACATATATGAAGTACCATAAACATACAATTCAGTTGGAATACCCAGCAGCGATATTCCAGATATGAAACTGAAAGAACACAAATGGGTAAGAATATGACCAACACAAATAAATCTAAACCGCTGAAACCAGAAAAAATAAACTAGGAATTAAATACTTACCTAGTGCTTTGAAAATAATAATTAAGTAGTACCTGATAAGGGGTTTTCCTTCCAACAGATATTACTTTATCAATGAACATTTACAACGCTGTCGTGAGTACCAGAACATAATAAATAAACATAATGTTGATTTAATCTTACCTGGCCACCAGCGAAAAACACACGGGTATCAACTTCATGTTTCTTCCTCCCATCAGGTAATCCTGAGTAGATTTCTGCTTCTGAATAAACCCGAAGTAAATTCCAATAACACCGCATACCGACAACATTATCACAAATACCGAATAATCTATCCATGAAAATTGCTGGTAAGTTAGTCTTACACTCAGAACATCTAACGGTTCTTCGTCGACCATTTTTAAGCCCTAAATATTAAAAAGCACTATGTACAATTTTTAGAATCCAGTACTTTTCAAGACAAACGTTAGTACCATAATAGTATAGTATCAGGCAAACGGAATTGCCGTCTTCTTGCCTCCATTTTTCAATTACGGACCTCAATTTTCCTACGCATCTGCTAGCAGTTATTTTTGTCCTACGTTTTATTGACTATTTCCTGTCCAGACTCGAAATAACCTGAACATGTCTATGATCATGGTTCACTACGTGATGCAAGGACGTCTCTACCTCGTCTCTTCTTTCATTCAGTATTATCGCATACTATGTCTTGTTCAAACTGTCTTTTGTGAAAAACTGCGTCATTTACACTAACACATTCTGAATATTTTAATTTTGCAAAATAGCAACAAAAGTTAAAATGTTAGGTACTTTTTCCGTCTTCGCTAACTTCGGGTGTCGCAGAAACTGGTCTATATAAATATGGCGCTTTATTAGCCATCCATAGGACGGGGTATTTTGTGGTCCTACTTTTTTGTCTGCACAAAAAAGATTGCTCTTTACCTTATAAACGAAGAGACGGTCCACCTGATGGTAAATGGACACCATCAAAGTCATCATCGATGTGATCCTGGCCAAGAGTAAAGAGAGACAGATAAAAGATAGCACTGAATCTCAAGCCAACTTGCTAACCATCAGAGGAAGCTGTGATACAAAAAAAAAAAACGTTAACACACTTATTCCCCCGCACTAGGATTCCCTGTGTCGCGGGTGGCATGGACAACACAAATTACACATCACTAACACCCATATTTATCTGTCACATAAACATCAGCCCCGGCCGGGTATCGAACCCGGGACCCCTCGCTTCACAGACATGTATGTTGTAGTCACTGTACTGCACATAGTCATTCAGCATTAGCAGTCGCTAATGCTGAATGAAGGCTAATTGCGATTACACTTCTACATGGTTTAGGGCTTTTTAAAGTATATAGTTAGCTTTTATTTTTTAAGTCCTTCATTGTACAGTGTGCAATGTTTTTATGCCTTGAATGTGCTCAACAAATTCACTTTTTTTTACTCGATGGTGTTGTGATAGTCGTGTGAAAGAGTGTTGCATCGTGAACCCGAGTTTGAGGAGTGAACAAATTGCTAACATAACAATTATAGTTGCAATTACGTAAACAAGTAACGACTATCTGTTCGTAAGCATACATAAATACATGTACAGTGGGTAAGATGAACTCTAGGCGTTGCATCGTAAACCCCAGTTTAAGGGTTGTTACCTAAACAGGCAACGAGTATCTGTGCGTGAGCCTACACAGGCAACGGGTATCTGTGCGTGAGCATACATAGATACATGTACAGCGGGTAAGATGAACTCTAGGCGTTGCATCGTAAACCCCAGTTTAAGGGTTGTTACCTTAACAGGCAACGAGTATCTGTGCGTGAGCCTACACAGGCAACGGGTATCTGTGCGTGAGCATACATAGATACATGTACAGCGGGTAAGATGAACTCAAGGCGTTGCATCGTGAATCCGTGTTTAAGGGTTGTTACCTACAAAGGTAACGAGTATCTGTGTGTGAGCATACATAGATACATGTACAGCGGGTAAGATGAACACTAGGCGTTGCATCGTAAACCCCAGTTTAAGGGTTGTTACCTAAACAGGCAACGAGTATCTGTGCGTGAGCATACATAGATACATAAGATGAACTGGTTGACGATGATGACATTCTTATTGTTCGTGCACGAACCGGCCACCGGCCATCAGCTGGACGGCGGGCGCATACAAAGTTACGATTTTACGAATACGAGGACTTGACCGCTAGCCGCCGACGACACCGCGCGCGTACTTAGTTCATACGGAGCAAACATTGTATCTGAAATGTATCTGTAAATCATAATAAATCATTGTATCTGTAAATGAATCCTTATCGTCACACTTCCTCTTCGGCATTTTCGTTTTTTAAAACACAACTTTCGATAAAACACTAGAACGCAATAATAAGCGCAAAGTGGCGGAGCACTAAAACGTGAATGACGAATTGAACGCATGTAGTCTGTAGAGTTTAGTTTTTTTCCTCCGTTTACCCACTTGTTTTTGTTTTTTTTTCTCTCTGAACTAAGTGCATTTATGGCGACATTGTATGTGATGTGATACTACATGACTGTGTATAATCTTGAGAACGGAACATCAAAGCATAATTGTTTGGATTGAAATGAAAATATTTTTTTATTCAAACAATGTAATAACAAATAAATATTTTTACGTGTACAAAACATATAGGCGGTATTTTAATTTTATAGGAACATTTTCAGCTAACTTCCCTGTTTTCACTTAATGGTTTCATCCGAACCAACGTTAAATTGGCTTCCTGGCCTCCCTGTAAAATTAAAAAAAATGAATAATAACAGTTTTTGCACTCTAATTTATTCTCCTCTATCATGTGCCTGGTAATCTATGGTACTGGTAATAAACGCTGTATTCATTTATTTCATGCCTTTTTAACTTTACTTCCGACGCAAAAAGAGGGGTGTTAGTTCGACGCCTTTGCGTATCTGCGTGTCGGACTATGGCATCTTAGCTCCTAAACGAATGGACCGAATTAGATGCGGTTTTTTTCATTTGAAAGCTGACGTGATCGAGATGGTTCTTAGCTATAATTTATGAAGATCTGTTCAGGTGTTTGATGATCATCAAATCATTCGAGGATTCGTCCACCACCTTATCAAGTTTAACTTTATGTGTATTTTGTTGTCTAGCATTGTTACTTGTATTTGAGAAATAAAGGATTATTATGCAGGATTTAAACCCAGACCCTAAGCAACGTCTAACCTTCAAAGCTGCACATATATACCTTGTTAAATCCATAAGCACTGATGTAAGGCTCATCGGTTGGATGGGGCGGTTCTTTGTACAGTCTTCTAATCTGTGGTGCTAGTAGTTTTGGCGGCGGCGGTACGTACGCTTTGCCACATGTGCGGTTAATTCTCGACACGATCATACCAATGACAATCGTTATTATTGCTCCCGTCAGCGTATACCACATGTATGACACGTGAAGTATGGGGTTTAGTGCCTGGCTAAAATTGAAAATAGAAATTCATTTATGAAACTCCAGATTATTACTATTCATGAAATTCAAGCTTACAATTAATTTTTTTTCAAGGTAATGTTATGTATTTTGATTTTCACATAAAAAATGTTTGCGCACAAAAACCGATTACTTATACCAACTTATGTATTCGTAACTACTTATGACCTATTATTTAAAGTTCGATCATTAGTGGCCCTTCTCAATATCTTATCTTTACGATTGTCATAATCCTTGGTAACTAGCATTAGCAATTGTCAGAAAGTCTATCTAGTTACTAACTAATAAGTTATCCATACATTACGGATCGATAGATTATTCAAAACGGCCTTAAACCCAGATTATGGATTTTAAACAGCCTATCAATTACTTTCCATAACAATAATTCTAAAAACCCTTACCCCACACTTGGCACATTCACATCCGAATCAAGAGTAGTGAAGTTGTATTTGCACCCTTCGATCGATAAGGCCTTGTGCGGGTGTGTAATCTGTCCGCGAGCTATAGCCAGCTGGGCAGTGAGACACCAAACAGACATAAGCGCCAGCCCAGAGACGCCTCCGACAAGAGCACCCTAAATGGAAAAAAAAGAAGAAAATTGCGCAGCTGAACATAATAATTACAGTTAATATTCTATATCTAACTAAATACTAAATTAAATGAGCTTACAAACAAACTCTTAATAACTCTTAAGTAAGTTTAAGGTATAGCATTAAGGTAGCGATCGAGCATGCAGCGCCGCCCTTTCGCTGCCGCCCATGACAACTGTGAACAGAGCAAAACTCCAATGGGGACTAGAATGGTTAGTCCTGTTAGCAGACGGTGGTAGAACATGAGTTGTTTACTTGGCCTACTACTGGGTTAGTGGCCAACCCAAGTATCGGAAATTTTTATGCCGTCCGAAGGCATCTGACATGGCTTAACGACTGCTACCAAATGGTAACCACCGGAGCCGACGGCTTTAAGAGCCCTCTGAATCACGGAAACGCCCAAAAAGCCACTAGCGGTCACAACTACCCTACACCTACACGCCTACTTATAGACAAGATATGGTATCTTGAACCTCCAGCAGTTCCCAACAACAGCACAACAATAACTAGGTATTTTTTTTAACTAAATACTTAGGTGTTACTTCGTTGTGCCCACTAATGTTCGCTGTACATTTAAGTGTTTATCCTAAATAAAGTGCTTTTTTACCAAGGCATCAACCCAGGGTATGAGAATCCCCATGGAAAACACTCCGAGCTGTGGTCCCATCGTCATAGCTTCTAACGTCATCGTCAGCTGCAATATGGTGCCCATTTTTTCCACAATGAATACCAAACCTGCAACATTAAGATTCAATTCGTGTACATTTTGAAACAACGGAAAAAATTGCAGTATAGCCAACTAGTTAAAATAAGTTGGAATCATAGGCCAAAGAAGTGATAAAATTAATATAAATAAAATTATTATGTTACTTGTCCATATAATATAATTTAAAAACGTTAAAATAAAATTATATTCTTTATGTTTCAAAAGAATCAACAAAAAGTATGTATAAAATAAATAAAGTTTTTTCATCATACCGTATTGTGGCCACGTATTCGTTAATTACTTTAGTACTTTCAAAAAGTGATGCTGGAACTGTAATGTCATACGTACCTAAGCACAGAGCTCCAAGCAACACAACAACGCCTTTTAAAAGCCAACCTGTCTGTCTGTCAGTCAGCTGTCTCCTGTAGAAAGGCTTGTAAAAATCTTCCAGCACTACTGCCGACATCGAATTCAAACTGGTTGATAAGGAACTGAAAATTAAGGGCAAAAACAGCTGTAGGTATTCTGGCGGTAAACTAAATCATGGAAGTATATTTGGTCAACCCATCTTAAATCCAAACCAAATCCAACCCATACTCCCCTGTTCATGGTGCACCCTGCGCGCTGCACTCTACCACCTAGCTTAAACCTTGACTGATAAGTCAGGTCTTATGTATGGCGGAAAGGTTTTTTGACCGACTACCACTCCTCCCTAAAAATCGACTGTGAATTTTTTTTTCACGCGTTCACGTGTTCTACGCAGTGTGTGGATGGACGCAGTGTGTGTAGAGTGGACCGACCGATGGTGACCGCCTGCGCCCAAGTCTTCTAATTTATAAATGCTTCAATAGCGTCGTATTTGAATAGTTTGACACATTTTTGACACCTTTTTTATACGAAACAAGTTGTCCCGGCGTACTTCGAAAATGTTTTGGTGATATATCGACAGCAACGCCACGTATCGGGTCCAATTGTGAATCTAAACCATTCCCAGATCCCCTTGAACACACACAAAAAATTTCATCCAAATCGGTCCAGTCGTTAAAAAATGTTTTGGTGATATATGGACAGCAACGCCACCTACCGGGTCCAATTGTGAATCTAAACCATTCTCGGATCCACCTGAAGACACACAAAAAATTTCAACCAAATCGGTCAAGCCGTTTAGGAGGAGTTCGGTATCATACACACTCACACTCGAATTATATATATTAAGATATGGCAAAACTACTGAAACACGACGCGAGTGAGAGCTTACGAGTGATTTTGGAACGAAAGTGGAGGCTGAACAGACATACAAAGAATCTACACGAATGCTGTTACGGTAGACCCAAGGTCCTTCAAATTAGTCTATTGTTTAGAACCTAAACGATTAATGCATCGCAATCACAAGCAAAGAAGATTGGTTCAGTCTTATGGACAAATGTTAACGTTTCAAACCAAAAAAATTACTTGAATCGTTGTATAAAAATAATTTGTTCTAATAATTTAATACCTTAAAGCTGCACTAAATATGCCAGCGACAAAAACTCCAGATAATCCAGGAATTTCACCGAGAACATCCATCACTAAGAGGGGCAATAGCTGGTCTTTGGCCTTTGCTAGCTGAAATAAAAATACATGATCTAAACAGACTTGGTTTAAGCAAAATAGTGAACTAAAGAATTAAGAGTAGGTATTCCGTAATTTTAAAAGAGAAAGATATTAATAACTTGACATATTTGCATAATAGGCGAACCGATCTACTACTCTTAAGGTTGAGTTTACGAAAAAGAAAGAGGAAAGTTTGTGATATTCTTCTAAACACTTTTTAAGTTGCCATCACAACCCATAGTTATTTTTTTTGCTGGAGTCGAGTCTTCTCTGACAACGTGACGTCACGACGTGAGGGATAGATCGAGAGCGGTCTATAAAATTTCGACAGCGTGATTCAGGCTTGACGTGACGTCACCATATCACGTGTGCCACAATATAAAGTAGGTTCTGGATAAACGTGACTTACCAGATCATTTAATTCTTAAAATGATGTTGATCTATAAAACAAGCAATAAAATTAATGAATCTTACAAAACTAGTGTTTACCTTTGTCTGCAAAGGGTCGCAGTCGTAGAAGCGGGCGTAAATCAGGAGACCGCAATATAAACAGAAGCAATATAGTACAGATATTCCGATGGAGAACAAAAAAACTGCCCTGAAACATAACTATAATGTATACGCACACAGCACATATTTTCCAATATTACAAACGAATTATTATCCAATAACATTATAACGATGATAGTATAAAGGAGTGCGCACATTACACCAAGTCGACGTCAACTCCACTCCGCCTCCACTCCGTTTCAACTCCGACGTTCCGTTCCGCGATCAACGCTTCATCGACGTCAACTCGACTCCGTCTCCACTCCGTTTCAACTCCGACGTTCCGTTCTAGGTACATTACGTCATTGTGTCGGTCGACGCGTGGACTACTCGTCTACGGTGAGTCGTCGACGCGTTGGTCTCGAAACGGCACGGCTATGGGTGTAGGGCGAGCCGTATAGGTATTTTAAGTATAAGTTCGAAATTCAACCTTACCTTCAAAGATATAAGGCTCATAATTGAATGTTAGCTTTGTCAAGGTTTTAGTCGCGTTGGCGTCGGTCGGTCGTGGAGTCGTTGTACTGTGCGCACTCCTTAATTACGACTATCCGTAGAACAGTTGCTAGTAAGTGCCAAATAGCAAGACGTCCAGGACTTGAATCCGGGTCTAAGCAGTTACTTATGTGATAAATAAATGTTTATTAAGTAAACGCCAACACACTCATACCCTCTGTCACGGGAGGCATGGACAACCCAAATAACACATAACACCCATGACCCGAGAACAAATTGTCAAACATTTAGGTATCTGTCTCATAATTATAATAATATATGTCTACACCGGCCGGGAATCGAACCCAGAACCCCTCGCTTCGCAGGCAGGGTCACTACCAACCAGGCTACGACGTCGGCGGTTTGTTTACAGATCATTATTATTTTTGATATTTATCTATTTATGTATTTATCGTAACTATGCCATTTGCTACGTAATACATGGCGATGAGGTCTTAGGTGGCCAACTGCCAACTTACTAAATGATAACAGACAACTTAGACAAGAAATAATAAAGACTTAATATAGACTTTAAAGACTGATACGAATAATAAACAATTTAACTATTTAAAACTGCATTCTTTTTATTTATTTATTTATTTATTAATAGGACACCCAACACAGATTACACTTATACACAATTATAGAACATAATGCTAGAGAATAATAATTATATTAGTGTACCCATAATTATAGGGTGCCACAGCAAGCACAGTTTTGCAGCTAGACAACTTACAGACACATTTAATGAAATAGATTTGAAATTACAGAAATATAAAAGTTACAGTAAAACAAAAATATATAAGTACCTATATAAATTTAAAATTGAAAATCAGTAATTAATTATTATTGCTAATTAATGAGTATACATCTGTTTTAAATTTTTTAAGTGGATCCGTTATGTCTAAATCACTAGATTTTGAGAGGATGTTATAATGCTTGCAGAGCCTAGGTAAAACCGAATGCTGACCGAGGTTTGATTTGCAGTAAGGTAATTGAAATAAGTTGTATGTTTTTTTCCGGGGAAGACGAGATGGACAAGTTATTCGTAATTTTTGAAAAAGTTCAGTGCAGTCTATAGATCCATTGAAAAGTTTATGTAAAAAAGTTTGGTCTATTAATTTTCTTCGGGTAGCCAGGTCTGTCATATTGAAATGAGCAAGTCTTTGTTGATAGGATGGGAGATTATTTGCTGTTGTGTCGCTATACGATAAGTAATTAATAAATCGTTTTTGAATGTTTTCGATACGTTTTACATATGTGTCGTATTGTGGGTTCCAGATTATGGAGCAATATTCAATAATCGGTCGAATTAGTGTTAACAAACAATTTAATTTTAGTTATAGGTTTTTTAAAACTTCTGCTATTGCGTAATATAAAACCAAGTAGTTTGTAGCATTTTGAAACAGTGCTGAGGATATGAGTATCAAATTTGAGCTTTGTGTCCATTATTACGCCTAGATCCTTCACTTGGTCTACTTCTTTGAAATTTATTGAAAATATGTCTCACCATTTAGCACCGCGCAAGGTTGGAAGAGACAGATATCGTTGGACCATTGTCTGGTTGACCGAGTTAGCCTGCAGCCAGTATATAAGGCCTCCAATTACCAGATTCCATATTGTGTGACGCGCGGTAGGGTTTGGGTCCCAGCTAAAGTAGATAAACGTGCCGATTAAAAAAGATTCAAGGTTTTAAATGGGTATCCTTAACATCTTTATTATAATATTTAGCGAGTACTTACAATCAGAGACGGGCATATGTAATCATGATTACAGATTACACTTACAAAGGAGGCTTGGAAATGCCCCGGCGACTGGGCGTCTTTCAAGAAAAGGTAGTTAGATAGATAGATAGATAGAATACTCTGTATTGTACACACAAGAGAACATTCACATCAGCTTATATGTATTAGGCAGAGTACAAAAGACGGTCTTATCGCTAGACAGCGATTTATTCCAGACAACCTTTAGACAGACAATCTTTAGTTAGAGCTTTCTGGGCAGGGTAATTTCAGTGCGTCCAGATTTAATCGTAAACCGTAATCATGATTAATTGATTACATTTTGCCCATGCTTACAATGCATATCGAAGTACATGCAGCGAAGCAGAACTTAATGGCCAACAATAATTGCATTGTAAAGCAAAGCAGTCAACCATGAATCTGGACAAAAACCAAGCAGTTTCCACTGCAGCCAAAAATATACAAACTTGGGTGCCTCGATCCTGCCGCTATCCATGTTTCGCCGCCACACCGCACCAATACCCCCCACATCGATAGTCCCCTTTATGGCCACCAGCGCCATCGCACCAAACATCACCGTTATTTGAATCACGTCTGTCCATACGACAGCCTGGAGACCACCCTGTCAAGAGATACATGTGACGTCACAACCAAGGAAACCATCGAATGATGATTCTATTGATATCTCGTTTGCCGCATTGTGATAAGTAATTAAGAAGTTCTACGGGAACAGATGAACATATGACCGATTGAAATGAAATACATACTAAATATTACCCTAAGCTGCAATACATCAGTCATAACCTTCCTTGTACGTACAGCCATTTTTTAGTTATTTATTAGTTTCATTATTATTGTTGTTTGCATTATGTTTCTGGCTATTGCCGTTCTTGCCATAAAGTAAAAAATTAATGGTTTGCAAGGGTATTACCTATATGTAAAAAAGAAGATATTTAGTGTTTTGGTAAATTAACTTTGTCAGAACAAAAAGGAGCTAAGTCTCAATTTTGTATTTACATGGTTTTTATTTTATTTTATACTATACTGTATACTAATACATTAATAATATATTATTATGTATCACTAGTATTACTCTTTCAATATCGTAATTTAAAGTAAAATTATTTTAACATCCCAAGTCAGTTTTGGATTTGATGTTGGTATACTTCTAGGATACTCCTAGAGGAGTTGTGGATCACCTTTTACGTCGTGCGATGGCAGGTCATATCAATACTTTAATGTTACCTACTCAGTGTGCTATCAATATAATCCGATGGAGACGCATTGCGAGTTCTAACACCGTCTGCTAACAGGACTAACCATCCTAGTCCCCATTTGACTCTTAGTTCTAGGTCGTTCACAGTTGACATGGGGGGTAGCGGAAACATGGAGCTGCCTAATCGTTTGCTACCTTAATACCATAATAAAGAAGCGATAGCGGGTTCAGTAAACTAGTTTAGTCTAGTAATAAATTCACTAAAGGTTTATTTTTACTTACAAGAAAAAAATTACAAATATTTGTTAACTATCGTTTGCTAGCTTAATACCATAATAAAGAAGCGATAGCGGGTTCAGTAAACTAGTTTAGTCTAGTAATAAATTCACTAAAGGTTTATTTTTACTTACAAGAAAAAATTATAAATATTTGTAACTCAATAAATCAAAATTATAATTTGCGGCTTGGTGTTGTTTTGCTCTTTTGCTCATCCAATGTGACGTAAACAGGACAAATCGTGGAGTATAAAAAGAACCAGTTTTGTACACGAGGTACAATATAAAATTGTTTTCAATTCTACACATAGACTTGTTAATATTACAAACAAATTTAATTATTAAACATGCGCCTAATAGTAATATGCTCCCTCATTCCGACACTAATATCGGCTAAACCTTTAGATCAGGTGAGTTATTTTATGAAACTTGACTAATAATATTTTAAAGCAATTTGAAATCAATTTTATAGTCGCAATATCTTTACTTGCTGACCCAGCGAACGTTGTTTTGCCATAAAGATTACTTGTAGAGAACGATAACCGTAGTTCGGTTAGGTTAGACTATCCTAGTCTTCATTTGAGTCTTGTTCTAACTTGGTCACAGTTGTCGTGGGCGGTGGCGAAAGGGTGGTGCTGCAAGCTCGTTTGCTACCTTAATTTTATAAAAAAAAACTTTCTGTTTAAGTCGTTTTTTAGGTTCCTCAGATCCTAACTTACTTCCCAAGGTTCCCGGAACTGGTTAAGATTTCAAAATTAGATAAAAAAGCCTACCCTCACAACCTACCCTCCTCCCCTTTTCTTCTTCCCCAACTCTCATCGAGGTAGCACGATTCTAAACAAATCCACGAAGGATCAAGGACAGTCTGATGATTTAACTACGAACTTCTAATTATCTTATATATAAAAATGAATCGCTGATTTTGTTGCTAAGAGCAGATCTCCAGAACGGCTGAACCGATTTCGCTAATTCTTTTTTTATGATATTCCTTAAAGTACGAAGATGGTTATTACGGACAGAAAAATTTAAAAAAATGCCTAAAAAAGTAAAAAAACAACACTTTTCTATATTCCCATACAAAAGATTCGTAATAATACTTAAAAGTCAATTTGAACTTTAATACCATAGCATAAAGTTTAATTGTCAGTGAAGGGATTTCATGAAGGCAAAACAATTGACTGACACGATACACGAGACACGAATGGTACGAGAGCTAACGTTGGAAAAACAAGAATTTGAGGTAGGCCAGTTTTTAGATATTATGTTATCTCTCTCACTCTCCTGGACGTCATACGGACGGTCTGGCTGGTGGTAGACGTTGCGTTCATCAGTGCGCATCGTATCTGTACAAGTAAAATATCAATTTTCAAATCATTTTGAGAAGGTTTCTTATCTTTTTTTTAATTGAACTTTTTGCAACATAAATCTATTATTGCCATAAAATATTTTTTTCAAATTATACTATGTTGTTATTTAATTATCTGAAACCCCAAAATTTTTTTGCCAGACAATAAATCAATTGTTAAACTTCAGCCAGACCGATCCAAAAGTGAAAAATGTTGTGGTATCATTTTGCTTGGTCTAGAAATAGTTATCAAATAAATGTCAGAGAAATTACTAAAAACCATTGAATTATTTTGTGGATTAATATGGTATCAAAATGATAATTTATTTTGTACAATTAGACAGCCAGACCTCCCGTATGATGTCCGGGAGAGTGAGAGAGATACCATATCTCAAAACTAGCTTACCTGAAATGGTCTCTCGAAAACGTTGCTAGCTCTTAGACCATTATAATATTTCCATTTCTTTATTTTCTCGATGACAGCTCCTGTGAAAACTTGAACGAGCGTCTTTTTTACATTATGTATGCATTATTTGATAAAAATATGACGTGTACACACGTACAAGGTTATATCAGATTCGGAGAAACTGATAGGGATGGAGCTATATCGATAAACGTAACACGATAATAGACCCGTTTTTTTACAAAATGTAAGAAACTAAACTACTGCCGGAAACTTTTGTACAAATGTATTAACTAATATTATATTTTATTTCATTACAAGATGTTACACGTATTTATTCTTGATTGATAATGCTAAATTCTTTAAAATTTTCGAAGCTGTTGTAAAATAAGTAGGTATAGGCAGGCACTCGACAATGAAACGAAATAATGATAATGACAGATAATCTTTATTCATTTATTTTAATCAAAATCTGATGAATTTAATATAATAAATATATGCGATCGATATCATTAGGTACTTATTTCACAACACTACAACTATATAAATTAAAACTGTCACGTTTTTACTAATAAAATCATTGACATAAATACTATAGACATAGGGTCTCCTACTAAAATCGCGAAAATAATGTCCCAGTTTGACATTACAAGAAAGAATGGGAATGTTAGCAAGGTAATTTAAACACTAAATTCATTAAATACCGTTTTTTTTCGATTGCATCAAACACATACGTCAATGGCACCTTATGACACAACGTTTACACTACACGCCATAATGACATAGTGCAAAATAATCTAAACAAAAGTAACTGATATATTTGTCTCTTTCTGACTATATAGCCTAAATGGTGAGAAGACAAAGACAAAGATATATTTTTGATTATTTTGACTGATTCTGCAATTAGTTTTTGAAATAAATTCAATTTAAAATAAAATAGCGTGTTTTAGTAGCAATACAATAATTTAAAAGATAAAACAATAGTCTACCTACCGAAATTATGATATACCATCGTCTTTATTCACTTTACTGGCGTAGTCTTTGCACGATTTCAAAACACAATACGGCATCGTTGATGTGTAGTTGTCAGCATGGTCAAAAAGTGACTAACGCGGCATTGTTGTTCTTCTTGCGTTTTGTTGCTGAGTTGGCTCGGATATTTTTTAGCGCGGACCCTACGTCCATAGTAATGTGTCAATGAATAAAATACAGTGCCATCTTAAATAAAGTAAGTAAGTCAATTACATAAATTAAATAACCTATAAAATAAATCATCAACCCAAAAAGGCTCACTACTGAGCATGGGTCTCCCCTCAAAGCCGAGGAGACCTTAAATATATCTAACCATTGTAATACATTAACTATACATTTATATATTCTTTTAATGAAGATTTAATTAGGTAGTTACTACTTACTACTCCAAAAATTTATCGATGGATCAACTCGCACTTGAACATATTTTTCGATACTAAATTAACATAATTATATCACGACACTAAAATAGACAATAACAAATAGACAAATAGACAAGAACACATTAAAATAATGTGTCAAAGGGGGCATTTCGTGCCGCTACTGTAGCTGACCCGGTGTCCCGAATAGCAGAATAAGTAGGTATTTAAAAAAATAAAGAATCGACTGTTAGGTGGTACGAAGTTCGCCGGGACAGCTATCTCGAGAACAACTGAACCGATTCCGTTAATTCTTTTTTTATGATATTCCTGAAAGTACGAAGATGGTTGTTACGGAGAGAACATTTTAAAAAATTGCCTGAAAAAGTCTAAAAACAACACTTTTCTATAATATTCCCATACGAATGATTCGTAATAATACTTAAAAGTCAATTAGAACTTTAATACCATAACATCAAGTTTCAGTATTAGTGGAGGAGTTCCAGGAAGGCAAAAGAATCGAGTGACGTTAGTATCGTAAAAATTATTAATTTCAAGATAGCCGTGTGGTTAATCGTTGTACTCCCGAACCGGGGGGGCCGGGTTCAAACGCCGCACGCACGTCTTAATTTTCAAAAATTGTGTTCGTATTACAATTTAATTATGACTTGCTTCGGTGAAGGAAAACATCGTGAGGAAACCTGCACACCTGAGAGTTATCCATAATGTTCTCAAAGGTGTGTGAAGTCCGCAAATCCGCACTTGGCCAACGTGGTAGACTATGGCCTATACCCCTCACATTGTGAGTGGAGACCCGTGCCCAGCTTTGGAACAGTTATGGGTTATAATGATGGTAAAATGTAAATTGTCTGTGGTAAAATGTCACTTGAAACGTAAACGTCTCTTTGCTGTGCATCTTTAATATTACAATTCCTATAAAATTAAAAATTGTTGTGTTTGTGACTTACTAAATATGCTTCCTATAAGGCGGCGGACAAATTTAGGCAGAAGAACCCGCACTAACGCTACACACTCATAGCCCCACACTAGGTTTCCCTGTGTCGTGGGTGCCATGGACAACACACAAGACAAGAACACACACACCCAGACCAAGAACGGAAATTTAAATTCATCATTCAAATTTCCGCCTCGCTGGGAATCGAACCCAGGACTCTCGGAAAGGCGATCCGGCGTGTTAACCATTGCGCCATCCGGGTGGTCAACGCAACGAGTCAAATTAATTATCAATCTAATCGTACTGCCGAGGAACGTGACGATCGCAATGAACATGAAAGATTTCGGACAGACATTTTTAAGACAGACCCGTGAAGTGCAACATTCGACTAATAATGGTGCAAGCTTTTTAGTGACTATTAAAAGAATTACCTCAGACAATTTACATTTTACCATCATCACAACCCATAACTGTCCCACAGCTGGGCATGGGTCTCCTCTCACAATGTGAGGGGTATACACCATAGTCACGTTGGCCAAGTGCGGATTTGCGGACTTCACACATCTTTGATAACATTGTGGAGAACTCTCAGGTGTGCAGGTTAATGTTAGGTTAATTTGGTAGGATAATGGCTTCAACCCATTGATGGCCCACTACTGAGCACGGGACTCTCCTCATACCTGAGGAGGCCTAGAGCATACTCCACCACGCTGCTCCAGTGCGGATTGGTGGAGGGGTTAGTGGCCAACCCAAGTGTCGGATATTTTTAAGCCGCCCGTAGGTATCCGACATGGCTTAACGACTGCTACCATATGGTAACAACCGGGACCGACGGCTTTACGTGCCCTCCGAAGCACGGAAGCGCTCAAGAAATTTTTGCCACTAGCGGTCAATTTGGTAGGTTAATAAAATTAATGAAATATAATAAGTAGGTATCATAATAAAAAATCAGAAATTGTTATTTTCATTGTGATTTTTCAGTGACTATTAAAAGAAATTTAAGTGTTTTATTTTTATTTTTTGACATATCAACTTTCTTATATTGTTGACTTATCAACTTTTTTTTATCTTACTAGCTAACCCGGTGTCCCAAATATCAGAATAAGTATTAAAAAAAATATTATAGAATCAACTGTTAGGCGGTACGAAGTTCGCCGGGTCAGCTAGTTATTTATATAATTATACCATTTTTTCAGCAAGTTTTCAAACTACCGCTAGAGAAAGTACTTCTAGCACAGAAACACGCAATACCTTGTGCGGAAGAACATAATGTCGAGAGCGCAATTGTTCAAAGAGTTATTGATGGAAATCTGCCTAACGACGAGCCATCAAAGAAATTTCTATACTGTTTCGGCAGGAGCATAGACTTTTTAGAAGAAGATGGCCACATCATTGTGGATAAAATAAGCAAAATGTTAGGAGATCACCCACTGTTGGAAGAATTTAAGGAATCACTTCGAGAATGCAATAAAATAACAAAAGAAAATTCTTTAGACACAGCAATAGAAATGAATTCCTGTATTAGAATTAATTCTCCTATAGTCTTTGTTATTTAAGCGACTTCCAAACATAGTTTTGATATGTCTATGTTTGTATTGTTCACTACTATAATCGTATAGGGATTTATTAAATAATATGTAATTAAAAGAAAAAAAAATCCACGAATAATAAGTTTAGACCTGTTACGAGTCACATGTCACATAATTATTATATACGAGTCTTATTAAAAGGCATCTTCTACATCTTTTACACGGGGAATGTAAAATTAAAGATTCATACTTATCAACAAGTAGATTAATTTGATTGTAAAACACGTATGTATGTTTTAGTTTTAGAATTATGAGATCTCGTACGAGACCTATCCTGTCGGTCACAGTAAGTACCCAGTCATGGACGGCAGCGGAAGGGTGGTGCTGCATGCTCGTTTGCTATCTTAATTCTCTAAATAAAACGTATTTAAAACTATACTTACAGCGCTTGTATAGAAGATGCAAACCAGGCAAACAATCGGTGTAATAACATGTATGTCCACTCCGGTCACTGGAAAGGACAACATGTACCTTCTTTAGTTATTAGATCATAGTCAAGCATAAAAAATATCCTACTTTAGATGACAGTTTCCCAAATAGACGCCTGAGATTGAATCTCAGAAAATATTTAGGTACTTCGGAGAAACAAAAAATCTTGAGGAAACGAAAATAGGTTTGTAGAAAGATAATACAGTAAAAAATACTGTATCGCGCTTTTTTGTATTAACAATGACCAACCAATCGTATTGACGGACGTCGCCCCATTGCGGTATCAGTCAATTTGTTAATTTTGATTTCAATTGAGTAAACGTAAACTTTCTGTTACTGAAAATAATAGAGTGCAAGAACGTAGTGTTATTTAAATGACTTTATGTATAGCTCGTTGGTAAAACTACTTGCCATTTTAATAAATTAAGTAAGCGTGACGTGACGTGAAGCATATTACATTTTCGCCATTAAAACTAAAATAATGTTACCTTGATTAAAGGCCAAAGCTGGTACGTATATGACGATCGGTAACCATCCTATCTGAAAATAAAAAAATAATAGTTTTAATTCAGATGGCAAGATTTGACTCAAACATTCATACATACATTGCAAGTGAAATAAAAGCTTGTAAAAACGTTTTTCCTAAGACAATTACAATAATTATAATAAATGTTTTTTTTTATTTACTGTAGGTAGTACTCAATCAGCCCTTAGGTAGGTACTTAAGAATACCAGTAATCGTATATGTACCTACTTACAAGCTTACAATTTCGTCAATACTTATTTACATAAAACATTGCAAAAAACTTGTAAAAATTTCATTAACATATTTTATCAAACATCCTATCTTAATCAGACTTAACAACGTGCTTTTCTTGTAACTTATAACATGTTACCTATAAGTACATAGTTTCTTGGTAGTAATTAAATATTGTAGTATAAGTATATAAATTAATGTTTTAAATGATTAAGCCAAAGTTCAACTCAATAACTTACCAAAGTAAATGCGAATAGGATCGATCCAAACAATCTTACTCTGTTATCGAATCTCATTGATAAGTACTGAAAAGTAGAAAATACAATTACATCAACAGCTAGTCTGGTCCACTTATAAATAGGTAAACAAATAAATAAATAAACGCTAACACACTCACACCCCGTCTAGATTTGCACGGTGCACACCACAGAGTAACTTTTACGTGCACACAAATCACACACAATCACATCACTAACACCCATAACCCACAAAATAATGTTAATGTTATTAAGTTATGATTGTGATAATGACATTAATAGTATCTAACATGTTATATTGCGTAGTAGTAGTAAGCCTTATTGGTATATATGTATATACCATCACAATAATTATAATATTTATGACTATTTTCGTAAATGCCGATACTACAGTGACGGAACATGCATGTTTTAAATCAGGAAGTTTTCAAAAGCAGAGCTGAAAATAACGCCTTCTCCGTTCCTTAATACGATAGCTTCTACGAAAACAAGCGTAACATATTATTATTTAATTACCTCGTAATTAGACGTGATCTTGAGTTCATGGAACACTGGAAGGTACACCTGAGTCATAACGATTGACATGAGGAATATGCCGATGATTATAAATCCGTATTGAGTGCCATGCATGTACACCTCTGTAGGGGAACCCAGAAGTGTTATCCCCGAAACGAAACTGAAATAAAATAACAATCTTTTAAGAGCTGCCCTCGTAAACCTTATTAGTTAATTAGTTGTTGGGCTTGATATTGCTTTTTTAATAGTAAAAACTTCCTACATCACCACAATGAGGCATCATTAGACTGTTTTCAAAAGGATAAAAGATTAGGATCATTATTTCATAATATCACTGTCAACAAAGTTAGGTTTAAACTTTTAAATGTCCATGATAGTAAAAAGAGAATGATCTGATAAGATGAATAAAGACAATATGTAACGCACTAATGTGCCAAAATAATAAATTCGAACATTTTTTTATGTTACGTAAGCTATAAGTGACTCAGACCAAGACTATAAGATAAAACCCATATTTCAGATTTCAAAATTGTCCTTACAATTATTACAATTAGAAAACAAACTTGTTAGAACATTTACTTTGTTAAGACTACCTAATTTGAAGGATAAAATTTTATTATTTCGAAAATTTGTCACCAACTGAAAGAAAGTGAAAAAATTATTTTTATACCACCTGGTGGTAAATGTCACCGTCGCCCTGTGACATCAGTAATACCGAAGGCATCGCCTGATTTACCGGCTGAGAACGAAGGAAAAGAAGAAAATGTACTAGTATTCTACGCTAACTGACCTTGCTACTAGAGACATCGATACCGGAACAACTTTCATGTTCCTACCGCCGAGGAGATAATCATTTTGCGTCGTCTGCTTCTTCACGAATCCCCAATAAACACCCACCAATGCACTAATAGCGAGCATAAACACAAACACTACATAATCCACCCACGAAAATGTTTGCAACTGATATGGGATATCGTTAAGGCCCTCAGAATCCCCCATAGCTGCAGTTGCATTTAACACTAGGTGTCATTCAGATATGACCCAGGAGGGCACCTATGTACAAGTGGCGTGTAAGGCCACCGAGATATAAGCTCAATCTGTTACAATGAAACAATTACGATAACTCGCAATTTAAAACAGGATGTTGCGAGATCCCCTCAATAGCAACCAGGAGCGAACCGGGAACCAGCTAATACCTACTTAAATTCTAGTACCTGTAAGCATGCGGTAGATTCGCCGTGACGAAACATGGATTATTTATATACATTATAATTTATGCAGACGTAACTATCATGCCAGCAATAAATGGGTAAGTAGCATACAACATCTTAATTATAATAATTGTTGTTGTTGTAAATTTTAAAAGTTCACGCTTCATGCATTTTATGCTGACGTGTTTAATTTTGTGTATTCATGTATTCTAAATTCAATTTTTTTTTAAATAAAATCTGTCTGTGTGTGTCGATTATTGAACTTTGCTAAGAGAATAAATTTTAATTACGATAATCTGAAAGGAGGAAGCGGTCATAGCTATCCTAGTTGCGTCAATAAGTGATCGACCGAGCTGTGACGTTGCCGTCGGACGCAATCGAAATGGGTGACCGTTAATAGTAAAATTGCATAAGCCGTAAACGTTTTAGTGCTCTTAAGGGCACGTTAAGTAGTCGTTCCCGGCTGTTATCGTTAAAGCAATTGTAGGAGACCTTGTCTAGGGCCTTCTCGAAGCAACAAAGATATTTTTTCGCACTGCATGCATGCCTAATGTTTCTGCTAATGTAGGTACACCTTGTAGTACCTACAACATAGTAGCTATATGCTACTACGCCTTGTAGTAAGCTCATAGGAACATCGAAATAAGTAGTTTGTTTAATTTTACTCGTTTCATAGATAAAAACGCATACCTAATCTTATATTATAAAATTCTCGTGTCACAGTGTTAGTTACCATACTCCTCCGAAACGGCTCGACCGATTCTCATGAAATTTTGTGTGCATATCGAGTAGGTCTGAGAATCGGCCAACATCTATTTTTCATACCCCTAAGTGATAAAGGTGGCTCACCCTAAAAAAGATTTTTTCGTTTTAAAAAAAAAATTTGAGTTATTTTTTATGGTGTGGCATAAAAAAAATTCTGCACTGCGTTTGCTTCAATGCTGGCTGTATTGAAAATGGCAATTTTGTTATTAATGAAATGTTAAGTTGACTCCCACTCATAATAGTAAAGAAGGCTTGAGAAAATATTTACAGTACTGTAATAAAATCAAAGTAGAGAATCACAACAATCGTTATAATTTTCAAATTGACGACCCCGTAGCCTAGTTGGTAGTGAAATAACCCTGCCTGCGAAGCGAGGGCTCTGAGGCGAGGGGTCCCGGGCTCGATTCCCTGCCGGGGAAAATGTTTATGTGACAGATAAATGTTCGTTCTCGGGTCATGGGTGTTATTTATGTTGCCCATGCCACCCGCGACACAGGGAATCCTAGTGCGGGGGAATGATTGTGTTAACGTTTCTTTAAAATAAAACTTACCTAAAAACAATATTTCGTTTTGTTCACGTTACATAATTAAACCTATTTGGAGCTTTGCACGAATTGAGCAATCCTTATGTTTTTATTTGTCAACCGATTAAATTAAAACAACCTGCATATAATGAATTGAAATTTTGCTGCTTCATGAGTTTGCTCTTAATTAAAATAACGCTAAGTATGGAACTATTATTTAAATTACATTCCTATACCAATTTTAAAGAACCCTAATTATAACGTACTCTATGATCGTAAGTAAACCTTTTGCCGGTACCTAGCAATTTTATTTTCTAGACTTTTGTCTAGAAAATAAAATTTTTATTGTAGTTTTTTATTGTTTTGTATGGCCAGTGTGTACAAATAACAATCTGTACCTGGTGTTTGTAGTATAGGTAATCTGAAAACTATGTATTTGTATTCTGTGGAACTGGCATGACAGTTCCAATCCATTACTGGCACTGTCAGGTGTCACGGAGTACGGTGTCAGGTCAGCGACATCAGCGTCAATGTCAATCTCAATTGTCAAACAATTATTGACATATGAAATCAATGTGAAATGCACGATGCACGCGCCGGCCGGCCGTGCCGTGTAAAAAATATTTGTCGATGTCGAGTTTGTGACAATCAAAGTTTTAAATCGAAATCAAAATATACCTAGTTACCTACTAACAAGACAATTATAGTGTGTTGACTTTGGGTTTCATAAAATAAATAAATAATTGGCAATGGCTAATATTTTGTTAAGTAATTCGGAACGGGTATATATTGTGCATGGAGTACAGGTAACAAACTAATGCCTTTTATTTCTACTTCTTAGTAATTTATCTAATTATGTCCGACTGTCCGTAACTTGTAACTTATAGCCAGCAGGTACCCGTAGGAAACTCCAGAAATATTCCTTGTGTAAAATCTAACATAATAACATCTAAAATTTGACCATCGTCACTGTATCATGTGTACATAAAAACAACTGTGGGTCTGTCATACAGATATTTATACATTATTTTGTGTGTTAGGAAGACTTCCGTGCTGATGGAAGATCCAACATAGACTACAGGCCAATGGAGCTGGAAACAGATGTGGTTAGCCATGCCAGTGGGTCAGCGAGGCTCCGACTAGCAAACACTGATATACTTGTTGGAGTAAAAACAGAAGTAGATGTCCCGAACCCTGGTCAGACACATGTGGGGAAGATTGAATTCTTTGTTGACTGGTATTTAAAAATCTCGCTATACATTTAGTTTAGTATAACATAGATAGGGTAATATTTAAATCTAATAAATAAAATATGTGTTGACTAAAACCTATTGTCAGGTTACAAGGTTATTTAAAGCATTTTTAGCTTCAACAATCTTTACACAATTAATTGATCTGTAACTAATCACTGTCTATACATGGCAGATAGTGTTTTATTTAAATTGGTTCATAAATAAAAAAGGTATGTCAAGTTAAATAATCACACTTCACAATTGGGGAATGCGAGTATTAAAAGAAATGTTCCCCAAAGTTAAAGGCGGGTTTACTACTTAGTCATTTTATTTTTTTTAGTTCGGCCAATGCTACTCCAGAATTTGAAGGTCGAGGAGGTGAACATCTTGCAACTATCATATCAAACATGTTGAAACAAGCATATCATTCATCACAAGCTTTTGATTTGGAACAGCTATGTATAGTAAAAGAGAAGCTTTGCTGGAAACTTTACGTGGATGTTTTGGTAACTATAGAGTTAAATTAAATTCTTAAATAAAGCTAATTCTTCAATTTTCATTAAAAAAATTGAACACAAAAATGTAAGTGAAGCATATTTTTGGAATGTTATTTTTATGTTTATATAGTTATGTTTTTATACATAACTAATAAATCATAATATAAGAAATAGTTTCATATACATAAATTCAATATCTGTTAAAATTACACTTAATTTTGTTGTACTGTCATTTTCAAAATTGTAAATCAGGTCCATTATAAATTGGTTACTAAATGGACATCAAATGAAAATCTATTGAATATGTTTTAGTACATTTTTTAAAACTCAATTGATCATTGATTTAGAATATAACCTAGAAAATAAATATAACCTTAAAAATCAAATTTGGGTCCAAATCAAATTCGAATCTGGTACTCGTCACTAACATAAATTCTTATTTTCAGATATTAGAAAGTGGTGGAAACTTGTGTGATGCAGTTTCACTTGCAGTAAAAGCAGCATTGTTTAATACTAGAATACCATTTGTCAAAGCAGTTATCATGGATGGTGGTGATGTAGACTTGCAGCTATCTGATGACCCATATGATAGTAAGTTCCTCAAAATAGGAACAGTGCCGCTCTTAGTAAGTTTGGTATGCTAGTATGAATATTAAGAAATAGTTTCAACAAGACCCTGCAGGGATTGGGTCTCATTTTTACGGTTACATAGACAACCACACTACAATGCGGATTAGTAGAAGGTTTAATGATCAACCCAAACATCAGAAGTTCTACGCTGTGTGCAAGATTTTTAAGGTTTTTATAAACTACTAATATTAATAATAATCAGGAGCGAAGAAATTTTTCATTAGTGAATCAACACATCCTACTACTGGTACTGACTACACCCGAATTTGTTTGGAGATTAACTTACAAAAAGCCCATACATACAAGTGACTTGAAATTTGGAAGTCATATGTATTTAATTATTTGTAATGCGCTGATAACGAATACACAGTACTATAATATACGGAAATTATATGTAAGGTATAATGGCCGCATATTTTCAAGATAACATTAATTAAAAAATATAATTTTCATATTTATTGAGATTTAATCGATTTTCTAGTAAAATAATTATTACCAAAGATATAGGGCATAATAAAATTGTCATGTTTTGTTTAATATAATTTATGTGTAAAAGCAGTTTTTTTAGGAAAAACCTAACGTCAAATTTTATTGTAACCCATAAACAGCATCAATTTTGCTTGTAGCTTTACCAATTGTGCCAAAGTAAATCTATAAATTAAGCGGTGTTAAATCTGCAAATTAAAACATTTGTTATATAGGTAACATTAAGCAAGATCGGTGCCAAATGCGTTGTGGATCCAACGGCTGAGGAAGAAGCCTGTAGTGTCGTGTCTATTGTAGTCGGTTACACGGGAAACCCGAAATATTATATTGAGGATACCCAAGCAGGAGAAATGAAGGATGAGCCGTGCAAGTGCAGCATGATACGTCTGAACGGTCCTGGCAGTGTAGCATCGGATACATTGAAAGAAGCTATCAATCAGGGCATGTGAGTATAATCTTTTTCTTTTAATTGAGATAGCATACGAGCATGCAACACACCACCCTTTCGCTGCCGCCCATGACAATAGACCGACACAGAACAAGACACAAATTGGTACTAGAATAGTTAGTGCAGTTAGCAGACGGTGTTAGAAATTTAGTTGGCTAGTTCATTAGTACTCCTTACCCTAAGGTTGTCTGGAAGAAATTGCTCTTTAGCGTTAAGACCGCCTGTTGTATTACATTCTGTTCAAATCTCTTTTTTCATGTTGCTTCCTATGGTGTACAATACAGAGTATTATTATTATTAAGTATGAGGACTCGGGCAGGGACTGTCAGTGTTCTAATTTGGTAACAGATGTGTTGCTACCCTTGAAGACTATGATGGTGGCTTATAAAGACAATGTCATGTGTAATTATTTTAACTAGGTAAACATTTTTCCTTTCTGTTTAAATTGACCAGACATAACATCAATGAAACAAGTTTGGTTGTAATGACCTACAGGAACATTACACTTATCCACTCCTCAAATAATACTGTAAATCAATTTTCAGGGTCGCAGCCAAATGCCTTGATAAAGCTCTAGGAGAAGCATTACTAAGAGAACGGAGAGAGACGCAAGGATTAAAGAAACACTCTTATGGTTTTTTAAAATAAATTATAGACTATACTATGAATTGTTTTTTTAATGAAACAATGTCATTAACCCTGAACCTTTATTGATAGTTATTAATTGCCAATACACAGTTGCTGAATATCACATAAATCCATAGGTACTATGGTAAAATCATATTTTAGTACACAGTTGCACGATAATCGAAGAATCTGGGATATAATCTAAGAATATAATTTTTAAGTATGTGTATGTGACTGATTTCAAAACTTCTCATTATTAGGTGTTGAAGAAATCTAATAAAATTTTAACATTTGTTACATTTCGAAAATATGACATCTATCAGGATTAGAATTCAGAATGTCCATTTATTATGTTTTGTTATAATTTAGTATAAACTTGAACAATAATAAAGTATTTTATTTGAAAAAAAAAATAGTTGTCTTGAATCACTTCTAAAGCAGATTAAAATTATCGTACATTCACATAATAAGCATAATACAGTCATATAATAATATAGGATTACATCACTAACTCTAGAATGATCCTTTAAAATCACCATTTAGATTAATACAATGAATGTAATATTTACTACATAGATAGGCAAAAATTAATACACATAATTAAATGAAGTACCCTTCAAACACAACAAATTGCAAATGATATTTCAATAGCCATAAGTTGAATAGTAGTGCCATACACCAATCGTAATTCCTCATAAATAATACAAGAAGCTCTTTGGCTATTAAAATATTGCTATTTATTGCAGAATGCATCCCAATCCTTAAAAAGAAGAGAGTTGATGTCTTTACGGCATAGGCTTAAGGTGTACAGAACGCGTAATATGACGAGAAAACTTCCAAATGTTTCGCTACATGCTATTAAATTTCTCGCTACAGACATATAAAGTTTCACTACAAAAATACGGGATTTAAATAATGTTAGATTTTCTCTATTACTAACTTTCATCTGTGATTACTAATCTATACAAATAAATAAAATTGGAGTGTCTGTTTGTAATATTGAAATAACCGTTTTTTTCTAACATTTTTTACAATTTTTGTATGTCTGTTTGTTCCGTCTAATCTCTGGAACGGCTGGACTGATTTTGACGGATTTTCACTGGCCGATTGCTGATGTCATAAGGAGTAACTTAGGCTACTTTTATTTTAGATTTTTTTGTTAAATTCCACGCGGAAGAAGTCGCGGGCACAGCTCGTGAGTAATAAAGCACTTTAAAAAATACTTTAATGCTGATACATGAAATAAATCACAATTGATGACACATGATACTCTAACAAACATGTTACAATTTCGTCATGTCTACGGTCTGAATATTACACAGCTGTTTATACATAAGTAATGCCTGCACACATAGCTGGACTATACAACTCGTTACCACTTAAGGATTGGAAGTGCACCGCCTACTTTCTCTGCGGGTTGACCGGAGTGAGCAGGTCCAGCACTGCAGCAATGTTACCATCCTTGCTCTCCAACAGCTGGGTCAGCCAGCCTCCGTCATTGGTGAAGCCCATGTTCAGCATTTGTTCCAATGCTGCATTGATGTGGGCCACTACAATCATAACATTAGAATAGAGAATAGGTATCGAAGTATAGAGAAGTAGAGAATAGGTATAGGAGAGTGAATAGGTATTTACGAAGTTAATACGCTTACAATCTTTGGACATTATCGCCACTTAACATCAGGTGGGATTGTTGTCAAGGATTAACTTGCATCGTAAAAATAAAATGACATTACATTACTCAATACGTGCTAAGCAGTTGTTATTCCAATTCAAAATCATATTATTCTTATATGTATCATTATAATACTTATGCTCGTCATTTTTTGATTCTACCAACGTAAATAGCAATTTAGTCGAACGGTCAAAGTCGACTTCGAACCCAGCACGCACTTCATTTTCAAGGTTATGGTGCGTATTAGAATTCAATTATCGCTTACTTTAGCGAAGGCCTCCTCCATCCTTCCAGTCCACCAACATACTAACACAACAGTATAATAAGGATATGGAATCAATGTAAGACTTTGGTGAAGAAGATATCGTGAGGAAACTGACACACCTAGGAGTTCCCCATAAATGTAACCCCATGAGATTACCAATGAAATTACATACTCAAACCAAGTTAAGCATAGACAACTTAAAGAACTTCTATATTAGCTTCTATTGTTAGTAGTGTTGTAAATTTTAGCCTTGAGCCTCGAGCCTCGAGCCTCAGGCCTCAAGCTTTAAAGGCTCAAACTCTAAAGCTTTTAAGGCTTGCAGTTTTAAGGCTTGTAGCTTCAAAGGCTCGGAGCTCACATTTTTAAGCCCTCTTAACGCTTATTGACACTTATTCCAAACTTATTCAAAGCTAAAGCCTTAAAACCTTAAAAGCCTTTAAGGCTGAGCCTTATGCAACACTAATTGTTAGCTCTTGAATGACCTATTTGTATTATGAAAAATTCTATATAAACTACACATTTACTTGTGACTGGTACTTACTTGGATGGTAGGTGTGCCGAGGCGGCGCAGCACCCGGCTTCGCTGTAGGCTTGGACTTTTTGGCAGCAGAATCTTGCGGTTTTGCAGCAGAGCCCTGCGGTGCAGCAGCATCGGATGTGGTAGCCGATACTTTAGCAGTGGCGGATGCGGCGGCGGTCACAGTTGTTGCATTGGCAGTGACTTTGCCAGACTCGGACGTAGACTCAGTTTCTTTGGGATCCAAAACTACACGTTAACAAATGTTAGATGAAATTCACCGAAACCATGAGACGCGTGTATGGAACATGGACGCATTTATGGACATGGACACAAGGATTCGTTTCATTTACATTTTTCTATATCCCCAACAATTTGATGTTACCATATTTTAAAATCATTAAATTATTGATCAGTATTGTCTCACAGTATAAATTTTAACTGTATAATGTCTATCAATTTTAAAATCTAATTTTTTTATTCCTCTTTAAAATAATAAAAAGTAGGTAATTGGAATTAGTTGAAACGGAAATGACGCGAATAAGTATCGGCAAAATGGCGGCTGACGTAAGAAAAGCAAAACATTAATATTTGGACTGACAGTATTCGTTGTTATGAAGTTTCACTTCTTGCACGTGTGACTTGCACACATTTTGATTTTTTTTAAATAACTGTTTTTTTTACTGTAAATTTCCATAGAATTGAAGGATTTGTTAAGAGTTCTATACGTTTAAAATCTTAGCAACCGCTGGTGTTGATATAAATTAAATATAAATATAATTACCTGCAGTGGCAACATTCAATGGCGGATAAAGGTTTTGTCCTTGAGCGACGTTGGCGCGAAGCTGGAACTCTTCAGGCAGGTTAAAACCAATCGGTGCCGGAGCCTCCTGTGGGGCGCTTGGCTTCATGCAGGCATCCAAAAGGTCTATAAATAAAATTATTACATTTATTTTCCGTCAATATATCCGTTATATATATTTATCCGTTCACAGTATGTGAACCACAAAACCAAATAAATTTCATTTAAAGCTATTGATTAGTGTTCAATATATCTCAGTCAAACAGCGTCAGTTGCAGCACTGACGATGGAACAGCACGAGAAACTTGTTAAAAATATGCTTTAAGTATATTTCTAAATTCTTGAGACGTTACGTCACGACGACGAAACGTTAAAATCTCTTAGTATTCTAGAAAAACTCTTATTATTATGATTTTCACTTTTATGAAATTACATACTTGTTCTACTTAATAAAACTACCTCCTGTAATATACAATTTTTCTAGTGTCAGTCATTCCGTCTTCACATCCACGGTCCGAAGCCATATTCTGTTACAAATGGGTACCCCACCCAGGAATCGAACCAGAGACTACTGCAGTCAGTCATCATTAAAATAAATGGATTAGCATAATTCTTCCATTTCAGTGGTGTAGGTATTCAAGTTATTACTTATTAACTCAATTTAAAACTTCAATAACAATTATTGTGTACCTCTATGATTCATAACAATGATTCATGCACCATATCACAAACAACCCAGTTTAATCTGATAAGTGTTATCACAAAAACGATAGATCAATATGCCCTGAATACCTAAAATAGTATCTCTAAAATTAATGACGGAGAGCATTAACTTACCCTTTTCTTTGTTGATTAATGTCCAATCATCAACTCTATCCGGAGTCTCATCTTTCTTGGCCTCATCAGTTTGAGAAGAGCCTTCGGACGTTACACTATCCTTGCGATCATTGACCTCAGTATCCTGGCCAGTGTTTCTGTCGCCCTGGCCCGCCTCCTTATCATTGGATGTGGAAGCTTGAGCCAAATTTTTCTGCTGCGCTGCCAAATAATCTCTCACCATTTTAGTGTACTTCTCTATATGAGCCTGGTGTGACTCGACATTGCTCGGTTCCGGTTGAGCTGTGGGTTCGTTGGGGGTTTCTTGGGCTGGCGCATTGGAAGCTTCTGGAGCTTTAGTGGCGTCACCGTGTCTAGTGACGTCAGAGGTGATGTCTCCGGCGAGGTTCGCGAACTCGTTCATGTATGTAGCAACGGTTTCCAGCCAGCTGGTGCGAGGGCGGCGGCACTCGCGGCGCTCGTTGCCATGGTTACCGCCGTGGTGGTCGCTTCGCCGCCGTCTCTCGGTGCTCCGCTCGTGTCTCGAGCGCCTGCAGTGCTCCTCGCCGGCAGCGCTCGCGACCGTCTTCAAAATATGACGAGAACGCTTCATCGCAGCTTTTATCACCGTGCGCTATTGACAAAATAATATTAGTTTTAGACACTAAGTGCGGTAATGAAGACTACTTGTTTAAGTAAATTAAAATGTAAAATGGTGTTAGATATTAGATATAAATGGTTTCCTATATCATGGAAATGCTAATAAAACTAATAATATGTTTTCACCTGTTTTGAACCTGCAAATGTGGTTTTACATTTTATTTATAGATGCAGAAAGCAAGAACCTACATAATTACATACATTAATGAGCAATGGAACTGATTGGAATTGCGTTGTTAAATAGCAAATAGTGATAATATTATAATAATATTTGGTAACACACTTATTTTAGGACCCCTATAATGTTATAGCGAATAACTATAATTTATGTCATGATATTAGCAAAAAATAAACTACAAAACTTTGACCTCACTGAATAAAAATCTTATAAGTCTTACGTGATCTATTACATCGGTACTCACAGTATCACATTAAGTCCATATTTATGCCATTCAGATAAAAAAAATAAGTGTTTGAATAACAGTGTAAAATAAGAGAATATGAACATATCATAGGAAATAACAGTATGGAGAAAGACTATAAGGTTTTGATTGTTGATAGCAGCAAGTTACCATGTGTAATAAGCAGTAAGTAACTTTAGAAATACTTTAAAATGATATTAATTCCACAATTGAACTATGGGCCGACTTATTGTTTGTGGGTGTGTGTGACTGTGTGTGTGTGTGTGTGTGTTGTGTGTGTGAGAGAGAGAGAGAGAGAGAGAGGGAGGGAGGGAGGGAGAGAGAGAGAGAGAGAGAGAGAGAGAGAGAGAGAGGGAGAGAGAGGGAGAGAGTGTTTGTGTGTGTGTGTTTTGTTGTTTATCATATTTGTCAGCTCATAAAATAAGTATCACTCACAGGCATAGCCGAAACTGGGATTCGGAGCATGAAGTGTTCAGGGTGCAGCGCGGCTCCCTCACACTTGTCGCACAAGTCATAGTCATCACAAATGGTACACTTGTAACGGAAACCAGTGACCGGGGCCTCGCAGCCGTCGCACAGCACGCTGTAGCTACCCATGCAGGGCGGAACTACTGTGAATATAATTATAAAATGTAACTAATTTAAAGAAATTGGTTCATGTACTAAAATAAATTTTATCAATGACTGTCACAACCATTAATGGCATATAGCAATTTTCAAGATTTTCCCAATTACAAAGTTTTCAAACAATAAAACTGTAAAAGGAAAAACATTTGAAAATTAGATGTTTACAAATTTATTTAAGTAAATTGTTTCTACCACGAAATTTAAACCAAAGACTCTATAGCCTCGAAGGACCTTGAGTTGAAATTTCATTAAAACAAACCCTTGGAAACATTATTTTGATTTCAATTCAGTAGCAGTCCTCTACAAGGCACAGATTCCTCCTCATAATTTAGAAATGTTAGCCATTGTTTGATTGAGCACAAATAATATTCTATTAACTCTTGTAACTTTCAAACTTCCATCAGTTTTCAATTCAATATTCAAAATTAAAATTCAAAATTAGTTAAGTATTCATTTGATAAGAATAATTATTATTGATAATTTAATAATTTATTATTAAAATAAAGGTTCTTTATAATGGACGAGAAGAAACGGCGAAAACCACTCCTCAGCACTTCTTTAAAAAAAGGAAACATATTCCCCAGACTTACCAATGACAGGATCTGCCGCTGCAGCAGTGCTAACACCTGGCTCAACTTGCGGTTGCCCCACCTCCTTGCAATGTACTTGTAAGCGAACAAGCCCAGCCATTTCCTTCACAGCAACTTGAAGCTCCTCATCAGTAGAAATCACTATATCATCACCTTCCGCATCTAAATAAACATAAATCCTTAAATTTTAGAAGTCACTTACATAATTATTGTTTCATTGTTTCATGTTAAATTACTACTTTTGATTCAATTGTAACACAACAGTGGTCCTTACAGCTCAATTTTATTAGAGGCAAAAAAATGTTTACCTTACTTAGTTACTATTAAATTAGTTTTATAGTTTACAAAATAAATTTAATCTTTTAGTTCTCTTTTAATTTACACTTGTTTCTCATCATCAAAAGAGATGCATCTTTTAAATTTTAATAAACATAATTATTACTATGTACAATATACATTATATTGTACATAGTAATATGTTAAATACTGAAACCACAAAAAATTTGTTCACAGACTTTGATTTTTAACAAACCAAAGGTGAATTCATAATAGTAACAATATTTTGATAAAAACCTGTTTATCACAAATTCAAACAAGTTTGTGACTAAAAAATGTATAATAATATTCACAACCATCAAACATTTGAAATAAAATCAAGGACTATGCTAATGCACACTTAATTAATTCACTCATCACTTTGAACATAATCTTAAGCAAAAAACTTTATTATGATGAAACTCACACAACCAATGTGAAATATTTTAAATGGAGTGACCATTGCAATGCACTTTTTGTTTGTTTCCAAGTAACTACTCTTGAATGGTAGATGTGGCTAAAGGAGTGCGTACATTGGGATCACTTCACACCAAAAATAGACTTATAAACTGACATGAAAAACTGTTTATTGAACAACACATTTTGAATTTAATATATAGAAACCAGAAACATTATAACCGCATATAAAATACAATAGTTATATCGGATAACTATACATCTTACTCCTCCAAGTAAGTCTCACGGAATCTGCACATAATACAGAATTCTTTCTTAAGAAATAAATCTATTGTTCCAAGTTTAATTTAATTCAAAAATAATTATAATACTTTTTTTTTCATAAGCCAAAACAGAAAAGAGTTAACATCAAAAAGAGTATCTATGCATATCTGAGATTACCAATCAACACACCCCCTTAATCTCAGATATACATCATCACATACAGTTAAGTACAGAAAACAGAAAACCCAAACAAAATATCTAAACATTATCAACAAACAAACCACCAAACATAAACAACAAATACACACGCAACAAAAATCCAAAAACTCTTAATAATACCTAAAACCACAAAATTAAAACAAAAAACAATACACTACAAAGGAAGAGGAGATATCAAAAATTCTGTAAAAACTTTCTCTGAAAACTTAATTCCGTTTTGAGTTCCGTGCTTTGTATTAATAGTCAGACGATAAGTCCAAAACTTAGCAAGAGAAAAACTGCAGAATAATAAAAATCTCCTCCCCTAACAAAATAATCGATTAACACAAAAAATTAAATCCTTTCCCCCTTACAACAATCTCACACACGCTTCCACTGCGCGAATCTCTATTATGAACACCCCCTTACACTAATACTACCTACACTAAAAAAGTTTAGAATTAAAATACCAAAGTCTTACGTCTATCACAAAAAACAAAACCACCAATCACTTTACAAAACATCACTTTCCTACCTACACCATCACATCACTAAAACTTGATTACGAAGCCGCAAATATATAACGTTGGTTAGATTCTTAGTTAGTATATCAGCCAACTGTTTATCTGTTGGACAGTATTCAACTTTAAATAGCCGTTCATCAAGCTTTTCTTTCAGAAAATGGTAACGAACATCAATGTGTTTACTTCTCCTATTTAAAACTCCGTTCTTCATTAAAGCAATAGCAGACTGATTATCGACCATCAAAGTTGTTTGAGGTACAACATGTAACAATTCCTTCAAAAGATTTTGTATATATAATAATTCTTTACAGCAATCAGCAGCAGCAATATATTCGGCCTCAGTACTAGAAAGCGCCACAATAGGTTGTTTTCTAGATGCCCATGCAATCGGACCTCCTCCAAAACAGATCAAGTACCCAGTGGTACTTCTCCGAGTATCCAAGTCTCCTGCAAAGTCCGCATCACAGAAAGCCACAAGATTACTATCCCCCCTAACATACTCAATACCCAAACCAGATGTACCTTTTATGTATTTTAGAATAGATTTAATATTATTCCTATCATTTTCATTTGGATTATTTTGGTGTCTACTACAATAGCCCACATGAAAGGCAATGTCAGGACGAGACTTATTAGCTACATACAGTAAAGAACCCACTGCCTCCCTATACTCCTCAATTAAAGAATCATCATTTATAACAGGATGTTCACCAGTAAATATAGAAGGCGTAATGGTTGGCTTTACATCTTGCAAATTTAATTTATTAATTAATTTGTTAATGTAGCTAGCCTGAGCTATTTTAATCCCACTATCTGTAATATTAACATCTACACCAATATAATTACTAACATTGTCACAAACACGCATTTCAAATTCACTATTAAGTTCTTTTAGAATTTTATCCAGTTCCTCAAATGAGTTACCGGCGAGCAAACCATCATCTACATATACAGCAAGAAAAACAACATTACCATTCAATTCTTTAATGAAAATACAATGATCAGATTTTAATTGTAAGAAACCCATTTTCTTCAAAACACTGGTAAACCTAATGTTCCACATCAAAGGAGCTTGTTTTAAACCGTAAAGACTCTTCTTTAACTTACAAATCTTCCCCTTCTTCACAAAATAACCCTTAGGAACTTGCATAAAAATTTTCTCCTCTAGACTCCCATGTAAAAATGCTGTCTTGATATCAAATTGTCTTAATTGCAAATTCTTCTGAGCTGCTATCGATAAAATAATTCTTAGTGAAGTACTGTTCACCACAGGACTATAGGTTTCCTCATAGTCCACTTTATATTTCTGTTGAAAACCTCTGACTACTAATCTAGCTTTATATCTTCCATCCGACTTCTTAGCAAAAACCCACTTGCTTGTTAAAAGTTTTCTCCCTCCAGCTTCTTTTTCATCAACCAACTCCCATGTGCCATTCTTCTCTAAAGAAATTTTCTCTTCTTCTATAGCTTCCAACCATTTCTCCTTTTCACTGGAGTTAACTGCTTCCTCAAACGTTAATAGGGCACACTCAGCCAAAAAATCCATAGCATAATCTTTATACTTTTCAGGTAAAGACCTATTTCTCTGTGGATTCCTCCTTGGACCCACACTTTCTGCAACAACTTCTGTTTCTTCTTCATTTGTTTCATCCACATTATTAAAAACATCAACAACCTCCTCTATTCTATCTTCACTAGCGTCCAAAAATTCATCAAAATCTCCTATATCTTCTGTAACTTCTTCATTTAGATTATCAACATAATTCCCATTCCTCACATCTTCAATTGTTTCTTCACGAACTACTTCATTTGTTTCTGTACTCTCCTCATTTGTAACATCATCAATTATTACCTCTTCTTCAACTGTATCTTTTCCATTTGCTTCCATTTGAATTCTTTCTTGTTCAATTGGTTCTTCTTCATCACTAGAAAAATCTTGTAAAAAATCTCCTTCTTCAATATGTAAACCACTAAACAAATGCGCACAAAAATAATCATTAGCCACACCACCAAAATTTTTACAAATATCCGTATAATCATTTATTTTTTCATCAAAAGCGACATCCCTAGAACGTATCGTTTTCCTGACGCGTGGATTCCAAATTATATAAGAATTAGCATCATAACCGACCAACAAACCCATCTCACAACGTTTATCTAATTTACCTAAACGTCTATTTATTTTATAATATGCTTTAGAACCATAAACCTTTATATTAGACAAGTCCGGTTTCCTACCATGCCAAAGCTCAAAAGGCGTTTTATTTTTCGTAGACGTACAAACTCTATTAAGAAGGTATACAGCTGTAAATAGAGCTTCACCCCAAAGAAATTTAGGCATCTTAGAATCAAACATAAGAGCTCGTGTTTTCTCCATCAGAGTTCTATTTAACCTTTCAGCTTTACCATTTAATTGAGGAGTATATGGTACAGTATAATCCAGTGTTATACCCCTATCCTGACACCACTTAACCAGCTGACCACTGCAGTATTCACCTCCATTATCACACCGTAATTTTTCAACTTTTTGATTAAAATGTCTTTCAGACCAACGAATAAAATGTAATATGCAACCTAATGTATCTGATTTATTTCGTAAAAGATAGACCCTTGCATAGTGAGTAAAATCATCAAGAAACGTAACGAAATATCTCCTTCCATCCCATGTCTGACAGTCAATTGGACCACAAATGTCGGTATGAATAATTTCTAGTGGTCTATTAGCTAACTGACGTACAGTTTTGAAAGGAAACCTACATAATTTAGCTTGATGACAGACTTCGCAGGACTTTGATACAAAATCGGAACTAGACAGGTTTAAACCAACAACGTTCTTTGCTGTTTCTCTCACATTGCTCAAGTGAGCTAATCGTCTGTGCCAAATAGATTCACTTTCAACCAGCAACGCCGAGACAGTTGGAAAAATTGCATTTAATTTCGTAATATACAAGCCGTTATTGTTCCTATGCGCTACTAGTACTTTGTATTCTCCTTTCTTTACTACTGCAACATTTTTATAGAAAATTATTGTAAAATCTTTGTCTGTCAAGCTGCTCACTGAAATAATATTTTTGGCAATCTTAGGTACATGTAAAACTCCTTCTAAAGTACAGGTGTCAGTAATACAACTACCGATTGCTTCTGCATTAATCATCATATTATCAGCGCAAGCTATAGGTGTATTTAAAGATTTCAAATTGTACAAAAGTGAACTATCTTTGAACATATGTGATGAAGCACCAGAATCTAAAACAGCATGGATACTCACATTTGGTTTATGATTACCACTGCTTTGATTATTGCCGTTTCTATTATTTCTCTTAAAACATCGATCCGCAGTATGACCAGGTCTCTTACAGAAAGAGCAGAAAAAATTTGAAGGTTTACTCTTATTACAATTACAAGTGCAATTATGTTGTCGTGAAAAATTATTTTTAGGACAGAACTTGGCAATGTGCTCCTTAGACTTACAAATAAAGCACTCCCTTTCATTTGCTTTAAATACGGTAGTAGCTTTATTTGCTTTATCTAGCCGCTCTTCTTTGTAAAGTCTAGAGACAAGGTTCTCCACAGTTCTATTGTCAGATGGAGTTGCGTCCCACGCCAATCTAAAAGCTTTGTATTCGTCTGGTAATATTGAAATAATTTTCGTTGTTATTGCTACATTCGATAATTTGTGACCTAGTGAATTCAGTTTATTTACTAGAAGCTCAATACGCCCGATAGCCGTCAGCATATCCTCCGAATTAAATGTAAAAGTGTAAAACTCATTAAGAAGTTCAGTGATTTGCAGGTCTCTGTTTGCTAGAAAAATCTCGTCCAGTTTCTTCAACATAGAAAATGTCGTATCTATTGTAATCACGTAATTCTCTAGGTCTGGATCTATCGAGCTTAAAATTAAGGACTTACCCCATGCCTCCATTTTATTTATGGATAATAATTCCTCACTTGTCGTGGTCACAGTCTCCTCTTTGTTTTTCAGAATATCTCCATAACCCGCAGCAGTTATTTTCAGAACGATCTTCTGTTTCCAGCTATGGTAATTGGAATCCTTAGCTAAAATCGGTTTGATGGGCTTGTCCATCTTTGAAAATTTCCTCTGTCACTTTTTCACAAAATTTTGAAAATATAAATATTTATAGGCCCATAACCTCTTGAATGGTAGATGTGGCTAAAGGAGTGCGTACATTGGGATCACTTCACACCAAAAATAGACTTATAAACTGACATGAAAAACTGTTTATTGAACAACACATTTTGAATTTAATATATAGAAACCAGAAACATTATAACCGCATATAAAATACAATAGTTATATCGGATAACTATACATCTTACTCCTCCAAGTAAGTCTCACGGAATCTGCACATAATACAGAATTCTTTCTTAAGAAATAAATCTATTGTTCCAAGTTTAATTTAATTCAAAAATAATTATAATACTTTTTTTTTCATAAGCCAAAACAGAAAAGAGTTAACATCAAAAAGAGTATCTATGCATATCTGAGATTACCAATCAACAACTACAAAAGCTGAAAAATGCTAAAAATTGCATTTTAATGTATGTTTCAAGAGACAGGGGGCAGGGAAATCTTAGCAATAAGATCCGGCTTTCCCTTTGAGTGTAGAACCCTGAATAATATGTAGTATTTTGTAGTTTCTTTGCTTACCTTTCCACATTATGGTATACTCCTTGTTCTTCAGGGTAGGAAAGATTCCATGTAACTTATTACGCAAATTATCCATGAAGAACAGTTGATTTACTTCCAACCGGCGGATTTCGGGCTTATCCTTCTTATTCCAATAGGTATATACTTTCAGCTGTATTCCCTCCATCTTTTCTATTTTATCACCTAACAAAATAAGTACAAGCAATTCATATAAAAATTAATTATATAGTAAATAAAATGAAGTAATTACGCATTTACAATAGTTATTAATTCAGTTGGAAGCCATTTTGATGTGCCATGACGAAAATGCATAGGCCCCTGTAGTAAGTAAACAACTTTTGTCTAGTTTTAAGCTTACTTTAGCTAACTGCAGTTTGTGAAAAAATATTTAAATGTGAATATTATACCTAATAATAATAAATAGTAATGAATTCAATACAAATGCACACTTACACAATAAGAAAAATCGATAACTTGAATGCTTGAAGTGTAAAGACGCAAAACACAAGAGCAGTCTCTAGCCACAAGGTTTCAACACGAATGATGTTATTGCAGAGCGGCACGGGTAAATATACTGAACTATACGAGAATGTGATTCGGCTGGTGATTCACCGTCGAATCGAACATTGGAGAACAAACAACATAAAATAAAATATTATTGTGCAACTGAAATGTAACACAAATCAGCTGTGTCAGCTTTAGATAGACTTTGATGTTGTTTGATGCACAGAACACAGAAAACATTATTCATTCCTCCGTTTGATGACATAAGCACAGACTATAGATAGATAAATACTGATCTGAAGTACTCTGTGGAGACTGAACATTACTACAATGTTGCCAGAATCCAAATGTTTTTTGTGGTCAATGACCGTACATCGCACTGTATTTCGAGTCGAACAAGCTAGCTAGACAAAAGTCATTGTTGAATTTCCCGGAATTTTATATCTGAGCCCCTAACCAATACCCCAACTATCCCAAATCCAAGAATTATTTTGCCCTAATGTCAACCACTAATTAGATAATTAGGGCAGTATACAAAGAAACGGTGAAAAAGTTACAAATCAGTTGCATTTTTGCGATTACCGAAGTAACATTAATGTCAGTGAGTTTTAAGTTTTTTGAATAATATTAGTGATGGATCTTCAAGTTAAAGGTATGTACTTTTTATTTATAATTAATATATAAATATATTTATCCCCAGTTTTTTTATAACACCTCAACTTTAAAAAGATATGCAGTTTTTTGACGGTTATTTGTTTTCATTGGACTAGAAAGTACTTGTACCCTCTTGTACCCGGGCTGGAAATTATATATGTCATAGCCATATATGTTAGCTTTCAATTAATGACCATTTTAGCTTGCACACTCGAGTACAACTTTGTTTTTTTTGTCTGTTTTCGAATTTGAACTCTCGGTTTCGTAAACCGAGTTTTTCTATGAATGGCATAACATAACCGTATTAGTAGACTCTATGACTTTCTATCAATGAAAAATGATTTTGGAAATATTACAGATGAATCTGCGAGAGAAATTAAAATGAAAATTTCAAAAATATCATCCATTTTAGTAGAAAAATGGCAAAATTCTGCGAGGAACCGCGATCGCTTCCTGACCAAGAACTCTGAGTTGTTGGCTGGTTATTTTACGTTCAAAGTATCCGTCCACTACTCTGTACCATCAACATTAGGAAGAGCTTCGATTCCTGGGCGTCCATCAAAGGATATGATAGGATGAGGCTGGTGACAAAACGAAAAGGAGGCGCGTGGATGACGTTCACGGGATGTTAACCAGTTGGTCAATGTTTATGATGTTAAGCAGCTGAATTATCGGCGCGATTGTTCGGACATCGGAACTTGGCTTCAGTGATCAGTGAAGCCAGTCAGTGTCAAGTGATGACAAGAAGTGTCGGTGTTCACGAAAAACCAAGATGTTTGTCAAAAGAGGAGGCTTTAGCGTAATATGTAGACGCCAAATCTACAAGCCACTCTTATAAACAAGAAAATGGAGCATCAAAGATTCCGAGAGCACAATACTCGAAAACACTCACGTACTGCCACGAATAGAGATTTACTTAATAAATTACTAATCACGTCTGATCCTGTAATTAATAGTATAGAGAAGCTCCCAAAAAGCCTACGAGTAAACTTCCTTCTGAAGTTTTAGAATTAATAATTCCCCCTACTGTAAATATAAAGTCTAGTGTAAGTGTTAGTTGCCAAAATGTCAGTTTGTCAAACTATGATGTACAAGATTCATCAGACGAAGAATTTAGTGAGGTAAGTCAATGACATTATAAGTAAAAAGAGGTAGACATGTTACTTATATGAAAATTGAACCTGACAAACGATCCGAAATATTGCACTGACGTCTATTGACGTTAACCATAAGTGTCATAGATAAATGTTACAGACGAGACATTTATTCTTAGAATGATTTATGCCTAAAACTGCTATGACTCTTGGAAGTACATATTATTAACATTTAATTTTAATTAAGGATCATAACCAAAAAAGAACATTAAATTTAATTTACATTAAACAAAAAAATTAAATTAAATTAGAAACTAATTACTGCGAGAGAGTAAAACAGCAATTTCATAAACTCAAACTTAAATCATTTATTTCATGTAGGATACATATAATTATGAATTAGCTTTTTAAGGAAATAACAAAAACTACTTAACATAGAAACAAAATAATTCAGCCTAAATTCATAAAAAAATCTCATCGTTATACTAACAATTTCTTGTCTACCTATTGTACCTACTGTCTGCATTGTTGCCTCTAATCTATGATCTTAGCGTTTGTGCTATCTTTGTTACACCTGTGAGTGAAGCAATGTTCTGTCTCTTTTATCGTTTGGAAACAAGCTGTGATTCATTAAAATTACAAATTATAAATTAATCTATTTAAAATTTCAATATTTTTATACATTTACCTGTGATATGATATACCGTCCTCTTTCTTCACCTTTCTATCATAATTGTTGCACTTTCGAAATGCACAAGCAGGCATTTTACCTTTTTTAGTATCGTGCGCTCACAATGACAGCCGACAGCTCGACCGATTGAAACGGTCACACGTAGGGTCGTTTCCACTGCACGCGTTAGGAGCCTTGGTGGCGTATCTAGTGTAATATATCATTGAGGTAAGTAGGTATAAGAGCTGTAAATATTGTTGAACTAATTTACCTATTTCTAAGCTGTGTATCATACTAACTTTATTATAAGTTGTAAATATAAGAATTTAGTAAATATTAAGTAAGTTTTGTCTCCTTGTTATTTAAGTAAGAAAACATTGTTAACAGGTAAATAATGATGTCCCACTGTGAATTCGTAGCTACCTCATTAATTTTAAAGTATTTTATGACTGTTGTTAATCTTTTTCTATTGTTATTTTTTTAAGTATCTCAATTATAAAAAATATCTATTGTTAATTTTTATTTTCTTGGAACCCGTGATCCTACCGTCCTTTTTTTAGTTTATTTTGCACTTAAACTTACATAAAACATCATCAGAAAGCCGTACCAAGCAAATAAACCCAATAAATAATTTTGTCTAGCTAGCTTGTTCTATTCGAACCACTGTGCATCGGCTCAAAAATTTTTAATGATTAGCTAGTTCTATCGTTAATTAATGATAAGTAGTATTATTATTATTTGTATTTTAATTAAATTACAGTAGTATATAGTACAGCATATTACAGCACAGTTTATATTACTCTACTGTAATAATTATATACTATATGATTGTATCGCTAGTAGTGTTGCCGAACTATCGATATTAAAACTATCGATAGTTTACATCGAAAATCATGTACCCTATCGATAGGCCTATCGATAGTATCGATACAATCGATAGTATCGATACTATCGATAGCACAGAACAAGGCAATACTATCGAATGAAAGCAATACTATCGATACTATCGATAGTATTGTAGTTCGTTAATAACAAACGATCGATAATATCGATAGTATCGATACTGTCGATTTTATTTGCAACGATACTATGTATGTATGTACGTATGTAAGTTTTAACAGTTTTACGTGATGAACGTAAAGAATATTTAAGAATACAACATAACATATAGAAACATTGTTAAAAACACGTTGTCACGTATTCAAGATTTATTATAAATAATGGCTTCCGTCGAGTCGAGTGGGTGGGGGAGTAGTGGAGTGCCTGAAGCTTTATACCTCGGAATCCAGAGCCAGTCAATGAATATTCATAAAAACTGTTGAACTGTATTGTTAAAGGCTCAAGTAAAAAAGTTAAAAGAAAAAAACATCCCGCTCTTGATTATAACAATTTTTTACAACAATTTACTGAAAAAAATATTCATAAAATGAAAACTACTGAGCCAAACTATGTTAAATTTTTATGAGACCAAATGGCAACTAGTCCGCATCAAAATAAAGAAGAACCACGTAAATCGGATCATAAATATCTGCGTAATCGGTCTACATACATAAAAAATCGATGACGACGATGATACTCTTAGAATCGCGATATCTCAGGAATGGTAACTCTTAGGAAAAAAATTATAAAAACCATTTTTGTAGAGAATATTAAGATCTACAACTTTGGCCTGAAGTTTTTTTTGTAAAACTTACCGTTTTCGAGATAAATCTTAAAAACCTCAAGCTTTGACCTTTGATCCCGAATAACTTTTGACGCACACATGGGATCGATGGGGACTTTTGACACTTTATTTGTAATGGTAAACCCTAGCTCTCCACCAAAATTTGGCTTTCCGGGAATTATTGTTATTTCAAATGTCTAAATTAACCGGGCTATAGGTACTGACTAATATTTGCTCGTACCTACAAACATTTATCATTATACCTACGCTTTTCACACAACGAAACTGTTAATTAATTTTATCAGTAAAAACAGCAGCAGTATAGTTTAATCTCTTCTCCCTCGCTCCGTCTCGGGGAACCTATACCTTAGTAATTTAGTATTAATACTTAGTAGATCGCACTCGAAACAATTTGGTACCTATTAATTTTCTTTAAATAAAAATTTTAGTCTATTGCCCTCACTTCACTCCAAAAAACTTGCTTTACGTTTATAAATATCAAATCATTTTCCATTTTTCATTGATGATCCTCTGCTACTGCTGGTTGTAGCGTAATGTTTCATATCCGTACTTAATGTTATAAACCTTCCGTGATAAATGGACACCCACAAAAATATTATTTATAATTTGAACCTGAGATTAGTCCATACAAATAAATCTAACTTTATAGTATAGGTGAAACCAAATTCAGCCTTTTGTTCAATATTATGTCACACAATAAACAGACACATTGGATTTATCCGAAAATCCCAGTATGGATAGGATAAAGTTAAGGTCCAGATTGTGGATAATTTGGAGTGTTGATTGGCTAATTATCTTATTAAGATTATAGCCAAGATCTATTTGTCGGATGATCCTACATCTTTAATTAAAATGTGTATATTAAAAATTAAACTAGGAGATGCTTACATAAATTTTAATAACTTTATTACCTAAGTAATAAAGCTTAATAATACATAATTATATTAAATTGAACAATAAAATTATTATTAAACATTTAGGGTGTTCACAAATGAGCCATCAGTGATTGTGGGCTTGTCGCGAGCACCTTTGGCGATACGCAAACGGAGTTGAAGAGTAGTCAGTAGCATCCACAATTGGCTTTTAGTAGATACTAGATAACTATAGGAGGGGCTCACCCCTGCGACGAGACGCCACTGCAGCGAGTCCATAGAAAACAATCAACAGCTTGTTGCAAGGCAAAAATAATTTCAGAGGGCCATTATTGTAATGTAACCTGCTTTTGATTAAATGCTCATTATTCATAGCTGGTTCAATCAATCTTGATGTTCTTTATCATCAACAGCTACTGAATTAGATATTATATTATCGGGCTGATCAGCAAATTTGGGTGGTCCTCCTAGTTGGACAGTTTCTGTCATAGTTAACTCTTCATTCAGTTGCTTAGCAAGGAAGTAGATTTCAGCAAGAGCAATGATCAATGCACACATAACTCCTAATAACAGCCTAACTCCAAAATCTAAGTTTCCAACCATCCATTCAACACCTCTAAAACCAAATAGGAATCCAGCAAATATTGATATTACAAACTGTCCGATTGCAATTAATTGGCGATTCATTTGTTTCACTGTAATAAAAAAAATATCAATTACACTCTTGTACAGTTAAAGTATGTTTGAATTACAATCAGTTTAGTCAAGTTCATTATTTTAAGAATTGCTTGCTTGATAATGTAAGGCCGTATTAGGGCAGCCCATAATACACTCTAATGCTACGCGTCAAAGACACAAAAACCTTAACCTTGCTTGAGAACCAGGACTTTCTTGGCCAATCAAGCATCAGTGGTGCCTGGAGTCTACAGCATTAGTGACCACTTACCAACATGAGGCTAGTTTCCTATTCGTTATATATATAGAATACATAGAAAACAACATGTAACTTACACTGATAAGAAATACTGTCTTCTGGATATCTCATTCTGACATTGTCAACACCTTTTGTCATTTTTCTGTACTCCCGAGCCTCTTGTTGTGCTCTCAGTTTAACACACCTTGCTTCTAGAATGGGATTTCTTTTGATAACCTTATTTTCTGGCATTACAATATTTGTACCTTGGAATATCTCATGTAAATATGGAATATCTTCGCCTTTACTTTTTCTTAGATTAATATGAGCGTGCAACCAGTCAATATCTGAAGTTATGAGGAATAATTTATCATTATTATCTTTTGAGTCACCATTGTCGTTAGATTCACCTTTTATTGATCCCTGATCATCTTCACTTTCGCTTTTTTCCTTATCTTGCAAGGAACAATGTTCTTGAACTTCTGTGTTTTCTCTATCATCGTTAGTTTCTTTGTCTTCCTTGGCAGTGTGATTGGCAATTTTTTTAATATGATTTAATAGTACTATATCAGCATTAGTAAAATGAACTTCAGCAACACTTGTTTTATCTTTTCTTTCCTTTTTCGATACATTAACTTTAGATACATCCTCTGTTAAATATTTGAGAATGTTATTCGGGACATCCCCTGTCAAAGGTATTGTTTGTATAAAAGCAATCAATTTCTCTGAAGGGTATATTTTTAGGTTTGTATCAACTAATGATCCTCGCTGGTCCATTTTACTTGTCAGTAATGTTCAGTTTGTGATTAAGGTCTGCATACAAATCCCTTAGTTCCTCTTCTTTTTCTTCAAACGTGTTGTCAATTCTTTGACATTTGAAGTTCATATCATCAATAAACTGATCCCATTCTTTTTGTCTTTTTGCAAAGTTTTCAGCTTTTTTATTGTTACAAGTCTGAAAAGGGTAATAGGCACATAATGACTATATGTATGGTATATGATATAATAGAATAACCAACCTTAATAATAATCTATGTTTGTTACAGTTAATTAATTCATACCAATAAGTTTATTGGTTACTTGTTACTCATCCTCCCTTTGTTTCAATAATCCTGTGCCTTTAAATCAGCCTTTAAATATGCACCCAGAACATATTTTTTAGGCATTATATAAATTTAAAGTATATATAAAAAAGCAATTTATAAGAGCATTTTTGTTGTACTATGAATTATAAATATATTGCAATATTTGCACAAATATTGTCAAAATATAAATAATGGATGGATGGACTTTGGATGGCTACTGCTATTTAAAAAAAATTACTGTTACTAACAATTACTAACTGGACTATTATGAACAAAATCTGCAAACTATCACTAAGAGTTCCTGCCCCAGTCCCCATAACTAATAACAAACTAACCACATAATACATATACTTAATATCCCTTTGTTAACTGGACTAACCATCTTAGTCCCGATTTGAATCTTGTTCTAGGGTTGGTACAGTTGTTATGGACAGCAGGGTAAGGGTGGTACTGCTTGTTTGATATCTTAATTCCATAAAAAAAACTAAGATAAATTACCTCCCTTGGCTTCAACCCATTAATGGCCCACTACTGAGCACGGGTCTCTCCTCATACCTGAGGAGGCCTAGAGCATACTCCACCACGCTGCTCCAGTGCGGATTGGTGGAGGTGTTAGTGGCCAACCCAAGTGTCGGAAATTTTAAGCCGCCCGAAGGGATCCGACATGGCTTAACTACTGCTACCAAATGATAACAACCGGGACCAACGGCTTTACGTGCCTTCGGAAGCACGGAAGTACTCAAGAAATGTTTTGCCACTAGCGGTTACCCATCCAACTACCGACCGCACCTCCCAATATATTAAAATAAATGTTCACCTTTTGAAATTGTAAATAATCAGTTTCAATCTCCTCCGACAAATCCAGTGCTTGCTGTAATTTTTCACTTAACAAAGGTATAGCACTTTTACAACTCTTGTTTATTCTCACGACTTGGGTGTCCTTCAGGTCTGTCAGGTTCTCTAGGATCCTAAACAAGTTTTCCACTTCTCTGTCCCCACGCTTTTCCTAGAACATTGTAATGTATAAATATAAGAAAGGTAAAAAAAAATAAGGAACATGTAAAAACTTGCTATATTTATGACATATCTTCTTAGGGCCATTTGCCACTTCAAGAGCAGACATGCAGTAGCTTGTATGGTAGTATTTGACCCGTAACATGCTGAATGCTGCTAAAATCTCTTGAGTAATTCCACGCTTCCGAGGGTAAGTAAAAGGTACTGGTTTTTATCGTTAGATAGCAGTTGTAAGGTTGTAACAATATAATTATGCACCTAATTTGGTGCAGCATTAAATGGCTGGCTTTAACTACAGGGCACAGGTCTCTCCTTATACCTGAATACCTGAAAAGGCCTTGACTCTAGGCCCTAGAGAATGCTCCACCAGACTGCTCCAGGGCATACTCCTCCAGATAGGAATGTATCAAACAGAAAAAATATACTAATATATAAAAAAATATTTGGTATAATAAATTAACTAAAATCAGACAAACGCTTATCTGGCACATAAATTTCTTCCCCGGCCGGGATTCGAACCGAACCCGGGACTCCTGGCTTCACAGGCAGGGTCACTGCTAACAGAGCTACGGGAAATCGAGCTTTAAAAAAAAAGACAAGTTAAATCTTATTTATTTTTATGAACTATAACATACCTCGAACTCTTTCAGCATAAACTTCACTTCGCCAGTGAGAAAGGACCGATGGTCAAATAATCTTGACCAAATTTCACCAATTTCTGGAATATATTAAAACAAATGACTAAAAATTGGATCAGCTTTGTTACAAGTAAGGTTTCATTAACCTGTAACTGGAATCATCTATTTATTTTTTAGTAACTGATACTGCTATCAGGTATTTAAATTAACTGAAATTGAATAGGAAAGAGAAATTAGAAAATAGAACAAAAAGAATAGATTTATACCTCGTGACAGTTCAGTCATTATCACAATCACAATGACAAACGGAACAGTCAGTAGCAGACACAGGCACAGGCAAATCATCACATCACATCGCTCGCAGCTCATAGAGCACCGGACAGGCCACAGACTGATTAAAAATGTTATACTGTTAAAATTTTTGTTAAGGTACAGATACACATGGTTTTTAAGAGCATGCTTCTTAAGCATGCTTATAACGAGCATGCTCTTTATCTGTATGTATACATTTGCTTGAAATAAGCATGCTCGTAGATAATACAGCTATGATTTTTTGTATGAAGCTGTGCTCTAACCACGCCCCTTTCCACTCAGTTCGATGCCCCCTTCTCCCCGCGCCGCAGGTAGCATGCTCGATAAATGCACGACTGTTGGTTTTGACCATGCTCATAAATAAGCATGCCTACTTCGAGCAAAGCACGTACACATGCTAGTAAGTATAATATGCTCACTAAAATCATGCTTACATGCAAGATACACAAGACACACAATGTGTATCTCTACCTTCACGCATGAAAGGACGAAGGACATCCGAAACGACGAGATCACACATACCAACTCAACACGCATCGCTTCGCCTTAAGTTATAAGTTACTGTTGTATGCAATTTCACTTATCAGATTACAATTATTAGCATCGTAACGACCATACCAACGTCTGGGAATATGCTCACGAGTCGAAGTCTCTGCAAAGTAACGCCAATATGTCTATGTTATAGAAATGAATTCACAAAAAAAATCTTTAATTCTTTTCGAATGTCAAGTGACATACCTACGTTTTATTTATAGTTGAAGAACCAATGTACATCATTATTTTTTGGATAAAAATTGGTTCTTATAGGTCTTGAGTCAAATGGATACCGAATGAAAAATTAATAAACGCGTGCAAGATTAAATCTTCCATCATCCATCCATCTTTTGCTCCGCGTCAAAAAACCTAGCGACTCCAACACTTAACTATTGGATGCCATCTATCGCACTCACAGAAAAAGGAAACAATTTACGCCAATGACACGAAAAAAAAACGAGACAGTATGATACTACGTTTTAGGATACGATATCTCACGTTGCATGCCGGTTTTTTCAAGGGAAGCACAGTTTTTTTACAAGCAAATTTGATAGCAGACCGTCGAATTTTTACATACTCGTTACTTCGTTAGGTGTTTTCGCCTATTATCGACGAGTGTCTAGATGGGGCATACAAGAGCGTAACAAATTATTTTTTACGTCCCAGTATCATAGATTTTTCTTCTTTCTTTCTTCAATATGGCGTTGGCGTATATAAAACCATAGATAACTATAGTTTTCATTTGTCAGACTGACTTCTCGGTCTCGCTCACTTCAGTATCTTCAGTACACAGTCAGTGCTTTCAGTCTTCACCTCTTCACTCTTCAGTCAAGTTCAGTCATTGTCATCATTCCTTTCGTTCAGTACGTTTATTTGTGTTGGTAGAGGTGGGTGTGTAGTCCGTGTGTGTAGTGCCGTTGTTGTAAATTATTTTAATTTGCGCAAACAGAAAACAAAAGTGGTTTACGATGTATTCAAATTGTACTCCAATGTTACATTTTATAAAATAAGTGTTAGTGATAGTAGTGTGAATATTGGGATGATTTAAAAGTGTTGCTTTGTGTTGTGTTTGTGGTAATCATGCCGGGTCTTATAGGTATTGGTGAATTTATCGATGAAACACGAGAGGATTACAATTCACCGACCACATCGACATTCGTTTCGCGTATTCCACAATGTCGACAAACTATAAATGCTTTGGAGGAGGTACGTAAACGTTCTACAATGTGAATATTGTGAATCACGGCTGCAAAATAACAGTCGTGTCTCGTGTGTATTAGTTTTGATATCTTATCACAAATGTATTTATAAAGCTTTTAGTGATGCGTCTAATAAGCCGTTATTATGTATACCTGGAGTATGGTAATTGAATTTTTAGCATTGTTATATTATTTACATTCGTGACGATTGTTAAAATGCCTATCTCAGGAAATTCTGTTTGTTATCATGAGAAATTGAGAAGTTAATTTAGCAGAAAGTACTACGTTTCCTTGAATCATCGGTGATCTGTGTGAAAACTATCTTATCTATGAAGAAAATACCCTGACGAGAATATTTTGATGAATTTTGGATGAAACTATGTTACGCCCGAGCCGTGTATCTCGTACCTGCGTACGTTACGTATGTATGTACAGCAGTAATACCAATATTGATTTCATAAAAATTGTATACAATCACCAAAAAAAATTTGTATGAATTCATGGCTCGTGGTGTATTGATTCACTTAGTTTTATATGTTTTATATGTTAGGTATGTGCTACGCCTTTTAGGCTGCTAAGCTGCTTTGACCTATACGAAGTACATTATAATTATCCATTGTACCATTCAGTGCCTATTTACGCACTGCACATTTCAAAGACTAAAATAGCTACCACATAAACCCTCAAGTTATGTATTCATTAAAAAAATCGCTTAGTTTTTCTAGGTTGTCGTGTTCCTAACGAAGAAAGGTAGACCTGATTTGTAGTGCGTGACCTACACGACATTGCTGTTCTTTGTGTAGGTAATTGTTACGGAATTGGTTAGGTACGCAAACAAAGAGGCGCAAGCTAGGAGAGGCTCATGTTCAGAACTTCATCCTCCCATCAGTCTACGGAGGCTCATTGCAGAACAGAGGTATTTCCTATGTCGAGCCTCTAAGCGGTTTTGTGCTTTTTTGCGTCAGCGGGTACTCGCTGTCTTCTTCAGGTAATAGGTACATCTGTTAGAGTATGAGTTCTGTTATTTTTACCAAGGCGTTGCGAAAATCCTTCTTCTTTGACTTGTGCAAAAACGTAATAAACATGAAATCCAAAATTTAAAAGATATATAGGTAGGTATATAGCTAGGTATATATTATGTTCATTATCATTGCGTGTTCTTTATTTTATACATATTGTTATGGGATTTAAGGAAAACACGCGCATTTAATTGCTATAATATTCCACATTCGTACAAAATGCAAACCAACGGTGATCCCGCGTATTCGCATTCGCGCTTCCCGTTTCCTTTCAGTGACGAGAAATTACTTATTGGTATCTTTTTCGACGCTCTTTCCATTGCCACATTATCTTTATGATCGTGTAACGGAGAGATAATCTTATTCTGTGGTTACACTTGGCTTTCAATGTTCGAGTGGCAGGCCATACATACTAAAACGCATTTACTTTGATCTTCGATCGGAATGTCTTTAAAAGTTCTCTGCCACAAATTAATTTACGCCTGTCTAATCATTGAATAAAATTGACTAACTAGGCATGCAAATTTTCAGTAAATTATGTTATAATTTACTTCTATCAGTTAATTTGTATGCAAAAGATAATGTCGTCTATGTAATTAACATAATTTTATTTAGTACACCACTTGTGTAAATTTAAACGCGACGTAAGTTTGAGCAGAAATGCGCTGATTATTTATTTTGATATTTTGAACCGTACCCATTCAATTGCAATTACGTGAGATATTTTACCTAAAATGTCTCACGTAATCGCAATTGAATCTGTTAACATAAAAAATTAAAAGATTACTCGCACATGGAGCCCTAAGGTCAAGTGAAAACTTCAAGCCACCTATGATCCGGTGAACCTCTTGCCACTCCAACACGTAGATTTAAATCGTTTTTTTTATCATCGGCTCAATGTTCTAATATTGCTAACCACTAAAGGCAATTCACTTGTGTTGTCTTGCATCAAGAGAATGCAATCACTTATAATCATATCATAATCACACTACCTACATTAAATTTTCTTCTGTTTAAGAAAAATAAGAAAAATAAGCACCGAAAAATAGCTTGTTGTTAAGGTGTAAGTTGCTGATACTTGACACTGAGTTTTTCATAATGTCTTGAAAAGTTTAAGTGAAGCAGTCCATTCATGTAAAAGACAGTGATGATGCTAGGACACGTCATGACAACCAAGCGGGTCCTGCATAATAATGTCAAAGGGTTTGATGCCCGAGAGCTGGGCGCCAGTCTTTCAGTAATAACGAAATAAGGTCACCTTATTTCATTGAAGTGTTTAAGTGCGGGTATCACACTTAACACCCTCTTTAAATACATTATGCATGAACGGATCCTCGTGGCGTACTACTTTACCGAAATGCCGAAAACGAGTGATTACGTAATTAAGTAGTACATTTATGCGCATGATTTCAGTTAATAAAATGCACTTAATGGTTTCGAAGCTCAGTTTGTATATTTGGTTGGAGAACAATATTGTGAATTTTAGGATACTCACGTTTTTATTTTGCTTTTATCGTTATTAATATTCCTTATGGATGCATCATTAATGACATGTATTGAAACAAAGAACAAAAGAAACAAATTTCGACTCCTATTTAACCCCTTAGGGCTGAAATATCATGAAATCTGTTCTTAGCCGAAGTCTTCTGGTAATAAACTACCTCCCAGCCAAATTTAATTTTTATAGGTCAAGTAGTTTACGAGATTTCATTTGTATTCAGTGAGTGAATATTCTTTCGCTTTTTTATAAATTGTAAATTATATTTAGGGAACTTTTTAAAGCAGCCAGATTTATTATTGAAATTACACTAATTTATTAAACACAGGAAGTCTGCATGATCGATCGAACGATCGATCGATTCTATTGATGTTGTGACCTTTATCATATACATACATTATGTACTTTCATATTTGAGGGCTTATAAATTTGATGTGAATGTGACGATACGGCGCTTTTTAAAGTATTTGTGGTAAAAATGATTGCAGGGAGAGTGTGATATGGCTTTTGAATTTCACTGAAATTCGGTCATAATTTCTTGAAAACGGTCAATTATAAACTACCTACCACCTCCAATAGAGTATTTCAAAATAAATTCACTACAACTTCTAGGACTTCCGAAGTGCTATCGATAAAACTTCAAACCTCTTATCAATATGCGTAAATGTCTGTATAAGTAATACAATTTGGTAACAATATATTAACTGTTATTAAGACATCATAATTATATTATAGTTAGTTCACCATAAACAAAACGCCAATAAACTAATGGAAAGTTTGGCGAACTAGCGTGGTCAACCACCTACTTCAATTCCCTTTAGTAATATTTTTCGACAACAACTTTCTAGTTAGCTAAATGGATGATGTGGGGTGTGGTCAAAGGTATAACTTACTAGATATTTTACTTTAATTGAACAATACTTTTTATTTTATACATTTAAATAAATGTGATATGATGGGAGTGCCGAGCATAATTATAGTCACCTGCCTACTCAACTTAACGTAAAATATGTACATAGCTCATGGATCTTCACCTTGATTGATAAAATTATGAACCCAATTCCCAGATAGTTCACATAATATGTAATTTTTCGTAGCGTAATAAATTATACAATACACATTATTCATAAATTTCTTTTTGACGTAATATATAAGTACCTACTAAAGCTAATATACATTTAGCTGCAGTTTAATACACTACTAAAAATAATTTCGTCAACGAAAGAGTGACGTTTAGATAAACATTTACAATTTGATTAAAACGACGACCAAGTTTATGTGAGAACAATATTTGTTTATAAGTGGAGGTGCAGTGTTTATTTTACTAACGCGGAGTGAAGTAGCCATTTGTAAACAATTTACTCTTTAATGCAGTAGATTCAGTAGAATACAGACTAAGGGACTGCGCACATTATACCAACTCGACGTCGGTCGACTCAACTCTGTACGTTTCGTTCCGTTGATGGGTGTGCGGCGAGTAGTACATTATATACATATCTTATATGTATACGTTCGAAATTCAACGGGTGGCAGTTGAGTGGGACTTATGTTTATAAAACATAAACATTACTAAGGCGTTCTCCAGTGAACATAGCCAGATTGTCGAGTACTCGTATGTTCCTAAAATAAACGAAATAAGGAGGACCAAATTATTTTATTATGGTTCTGTACGTCCGAATGACGAAACGAAAGCTTTACAGAATTCCTCGTGCGTCTGTCTACCCGTCTGACAAAACCTATTTTCTCCGAATCTACTGGACCGATTAAGTTAACACTTGGTAGGGACACTTTTATGGACTTAAAGATGGCAAACGAGCATGCAGCACCATCATTCCGCTGCCGCCCTTGATAATTGGGATCGACAGAATAAGACTCAAATCGGGGCTACGATGGTGATTCCAGTTAACAGAGGGTGTTAGTCAGTTCGATAGCACGTACACATATCAATTCCTGTGACTCGGCTTCGACCTAAGCCCAGATGTGTAACGTAAATAAAAGAATTTGGTTTATCCAAAATTCATTTTTGTTACTTACGTCATTAATTTATGATAGCACTAAAAAATAGTAGAACACGATTTATAAGAAATAAGAGAATATCCAGCCTTCTCGAAATCTATCCTTTTTACGTTTTATTATAGGGACCGTGCACGACAGTAGCGCCATCTTGTAAGCGCAACGTAAGGGGCATATGTCAAATAGTGAATGACAAATGCTTATTATTTTCTAGAAAATAAAGTAATTAGAAAATATATATACAAAGGCAATAAATATTTTTATAGACGTTTGTTAAAAGGCAACAAGGTCGTATAAGTTCAATAGGCTTTTGCATACTAAATGGATAATGTTGTAAACCTTTTTTATTTCCAACACAATCGACACGTTGTTCGTTGTTTGTACGTCGCGCATAAAGGTTCTTTGTCGGCGTGCAAACGGTCTGATGTAGTCCGAGCCTTATTAGGAACAGTTTGACCTACATACGAATCTCGTTCCAACTTCGTACTTTCTAGCAACATTTCTTTACAAACAATATTCAAAACTACTTTCGTTTTAGTTGACGACTTGTTGTTATGTATTACAAACGTTGGAACCGAGCGGAAACGGAAACAATATCCTAAAAACTTGCTTTTGACTCGTGGGAAAGACTATTAAAATTGCAGTTCAATCTTTTGCTTGCGAAATTGTTATTTTGTGATAATGCTTATATTTCTGACTCGATGTTTAAATGATAATTTTTAATTAGGTATAATATATATTTAAAGTTTATACGACCCCGTTATGGTTTGACTATTAGTTATGTAGTTTATGTGATGGTTAGTAAGAGACATTTTGCCGTTAAGGTGCTAGTAGAGGTTATAAGGCCAACAGCTTTCTCTATCACACTTATTTCTATATTATTCTACTTACGGTACTTCTTCCTACAGCTGTATGTTCTCGGTCGCCCTAACAGCGCACTGGTAACTTATAATTATACTTATATTTAAGCTGTTAAGGTACTGATAAGTAATCTTGAATAACTTCTTACTTTCTTATTGGTCATTTATTATTTTGTATTTTGTGACAAACAAATTTTTAGTAGTTGTTAATTTGTCTTTAAATTTATACTTTGTTAATTTGTGTTTAATTTTGTAATTAAGGTTGTCATTTTAATTAATGTAAATGGTATACCCGTTCTAAGTATGTAATTAAATAAATTAATCACTTTCACATACCTAATTACAGTATTATTAGTATGGATTGGTGACAGAAGCTATCAACTGCCAGAGATTATTTTTAAGTAGTTACAATCTATTAGATATTTTTTTGCATCTTCCACATCGTCTATGATACTTTCATTAAGTTCTCGTCAGCTCTAATTTATTATTTTATATTATTCTTTATTTAAGGCGCGTCTTAGAGAAAAGGACCTTGAGCGTTTGAGTCTCTGTAACTTATGAGCCCGGCGCATGAGTTACAGAGCTGAAGACGTGTATAATTTAGAATTTAGGTCATAAAACATCCATTTTAGGTCTTTTGGAAAAATTAAAATGACCTTGGAAAAATAAAAAAAAAAATACATCCCTTTTATCTTCGTAATCACCAGGTACTTCGTCTTTGAAATCATATTTTCATTTAATCCAGACATCACATACCTACTCGAATCTATACATATAATAAATCTATATCTGATTGCTGTCTGTATGGAGATATTAAAAAAACGATTGTTGGGGCCGTTATGATTGTTAGAATTCTTGTCTGTTAGTCTGTGCCTTTGTACTAATCGCTAATCTCAAATACGATTTCATCTAAACATATTTTTGCTGTGAAGTCAATTCCGCATTGTGTGGGCAGCCAATTAGTGGTAAACTGTCACGTGCCGATTTACGAACAACTATTTGGATAATGTAAATGTAATTGTATTTATACATAGCTAGCTAGTTACGCAAGGTCGATCAATATGTTCCAGGCACGATAGGAGTGATGTAAGCAGAACAGAATCGCATGAATTGCAACTTTTCCATATACTGTGTTACAAGCTAGTAATTAAATATTATATTACTAGTAAAACAGTCCTTTAAGTATTTCGGGAAATGGGGATTTGCTTCGGGAACTAAGGAACGGTCCTTAGTACCCACACTCGTAGTTACATAGACGTGATTACTTAATCTGACATAACTTTATTTATTTATGAATCGAGACAGCAAAAACACTATGTTTTAAGTGAAGCTTATCACAAATTCACAATACAGTAATGAAAACCGCACCCAAATTTGTTTAGCCGTTTCCGAGATCAGCGCATACATAAACATACACAAACAGACAAGAATTCTAACAATCACTGTTTTGGGATCTATTGCGTAAAAAAGGCCGCCAATAATGATGTTCATCTCTCATATAATATATCATCCATGTAATGACAAGAGATCAGTTACATTTTTATTACATGATGATAGACTGCCGGATATGAGGAAAACTCCACATCCTTATGATTATAGTGCGGCTTGTGATAAGTTAGCTAATTTACATGTGACTCATATCTTCGCGTTTTCACACTTACGTGGGTACGTCATCCGACGCTCGGTAATTTTGTGCAATAGACACTAATGAGGCGAATAGTATAGCAACTTATTATTTGAATAACAAATTTGTTATAATAGTGTCGCAAATGTGATTATCATTACAGCATACACGCTCAGAAGTAGAATTGTATTATGGAAGCTTCACTTGATGCCTTAATTTAGTGGGAGATGTTGAGTTTGTTGATGTGTATTATTACTCGTAGTTTGATTTTCATTGCTGTCAGCTTTAAGATACTGACTCGTAAATATACTGAATTGCTATGAAATGTTACTACCAATACGAACTGGAGCAACGTACCTACTACGCTCCAAGTGTTTTGTATGTAAATACGACATACGATCAGACGAGACTCTCAATGATTAGTGGTCACCGAATCCTATGGATATCAGAGGCATTCGTTGCTGGCTAAAAAAGGAATGAGTAGACACAGGTACTGACTCCTAAGCCCCCTGCCAAAACAACACAACATACACACAGGGAAGAAAAATGCCGGATGATGGCTTGCTAATTAATATTTATAAATCACCAGAGTAAAAGAAGAAGAGAAGTCTGAAAACTCGGAAAAGCAAACGCTAATTGCTTTCTGCCTATAAAATCTGTATTGACAATATTATGAAGAAAACAAATTAAGTACCTTTTTGTTTTGCTATATTATTCATTGAAATGAAATGAAATTTATTCGAAGTTGGTTTTTTACAAACACTTTTCGAAGGTCAAACTACGCCATCGCGTTAACAAGTCCCTACCGTGAGTAGTCTTGAGAGGAGAAGCGGCAAGAAACTTCCAAGAACTTTTGCTACTCACATTACAGATTTCACTTAACTTACTCGCTAGAATATCAAACTCATGTTTTAGCCAAACTTTTTTATCTTTCAAATAATCATCAAGTTTGTAAATAACCTTTCGTCATAAGAATGTCTTTGACATTAATTTTAAATGGCATTTCCGTCATTTGTAAATATAGTATCATAGATAAGATTCGACATGCGTAAAGCGTGAATTGTCGATAAAACATCGGCGTATCGGTTTCAGCTTGCATAACAAGTAGTGTACGAGTATTGTAAGTAAACAGGCAGTACAAATACGGACCGAGCGTGAAAAAAAATTATTGGGTTTGTATAGGACGTCTAGGGTTGTCTGCTATATTTTAACAGTACAGAATAAATGCGCTCGTCAGGGCCACAAGTGCTATAACATTAATTAATTCTCCTAATTCCCAGCTGAGTACAGGAGTTAAGAATAATTTAATGCGATTAATTAATATTGCGATATTTAACCTTCTAAAGCGAGTTGTACTTAATTCAATTATTAACAAAATTGATATAAATGGGTCAAAAGCACATACAATTTCAAGCCTCATCCTATTTTGTAATCAGCATTCTCCGTAACGATAATTGGCAACCCTAGAACATCCGTCGAACGAGTTTATGTGACCGAGTTTAAACCAGCTGTTTCTGTATTTATACGCGTAATAAAAACGTCGCTTTTTCATTAGCTTATCGTACAGTGATAATGGTTATTTATTTAAGGTCTCTAGACGAAGGACGAAGATAACTAGATGATTTCAGTCTGGAAATGTGAATGAAAAACCTGAATGTTTACTGTTACATGCTTTCGATATCGCAGTATCTATCTATCAGTATCTAGGTATTATAGGTGAACCACTATGACTTGACTGTTCCAATGGTTGGGGGATAAAGGGCCGACGACGACTATTTTGGGATAATTATTTGAATATGGAAAAAAATATATAAATATAATGTATTTACTTAATGAGTATAAATGTCCGCTGGTAAATAATTTCGGATGCTGTACTAACGATTCACCTATAAAATTGTATAATGTTATAGTTTTAATTTAGTTACTGTACTTCAATTCTTTATAGTTCCCAATAAATTAAATATCAAAATTACATTTTGATATATTTTTTAATAATTTGTATGTATTTTGTAATAAAGAATGTTCTAAATTGGTTGATAAATGACAGAGTTCTAAGATAACAAGGATTAAGATAAATCATAATGCTACACTCAACCGAATTAAGAGTCCTCCTTTATTGAAGTCGTTTAAAAATTTCCTTAGCGTCAATATTTGAAGATTTCTTGACACAAATAAAATACAACGAACGAAAACATATTGTGCGTTCTATAGAAATATACGCCCTTTATGCAATTACAAAAGCATTGCAGCAAAAAAAACAGTATTGGATACAGCGCGGAACTCTTTTAATTTTAACTGCACGTAATGGAGACCAGATGTTATTACTTCGACTCTCTAAAATTCCTTCAGAGCAATAAAAGTGCAATACATCATACATCTCCCTCTTATTAAGTCCTTAACCCCTTAGCAGATCTTAATAGCTTTAACAAAACATAAAACTGACTTCAACATCGACATGTATTAAAATGTGCACATCAACGTAATCGAAGTCAATTAAATACGCATTATTAGGGCAACGCAAAACCTACTCGTCAGATCTCACTCAAATTTAAATGGGACCACATGATAAGCACCAGCTTCCGAATGTAAAAAAATAGTTTACAAATGACGGAGAAATCGCTGGACATACATTAAAAAAAAAAACAAATAGGCGTCTAACATAAAACCTCCTAATTTTATTGAAGTCGGTTAATAATAATATACATTGAAACATCACGTATCTTTAGCGATAATTTTGAAAATGATACTTCACGTCACCAAAGCAGCAAAACATTTGGCAAATAAGTAAATGCACATTCATTTCTCGTTAATGTAACTGCTTCACTGTATTCGTAGTGACGTTATTGGGCGACTCCCTTTTAAAAAGACGAACTTAAAGAGGAGAGCGCCATTATTTTGGCTCTCGGCTTCGTCGGTTCAATTGCGAGGGGGCATTGATTAATCTCCGGCTGGAGCGGCAGATGTGTAGTGGCTCGGTGAATGGCTCGTGGATCCTATTGTGAGCTGACCGCTTTTTGATAAAAAATATTAAGGCCGACTTGCCATAGGGGCATTTGAGCTGCTTAGAGACAACTGTGTTCGTTGATTTTTCATTCATTACTGTTTGATACCTAACTAATAAACTAATATCATCTTTGAAATATTAAAACTACACTGAAACAGTGTGACAGATGTTATTTAAAAAAAATAACAGGATTTGAGATAGCGCGATGATGCCAATGGTACAACAAAGTTTTTTTTATGGAATTAAGGTAGCAAACGAGCATGCAGCACCACCCTTCCGCTGCCGCCCATGACAACTTTGTCCGACCCAGAGCAAGACTCAAATCAACTCAAATGGGAACTAAGCCGACTACGATTGTTAGCCCGGTTAGGAGACGGTGTTGGAACATTAGTAGGTTAGTTCGTTAGTATAAAGATTGGGACAGGGACTGTTAGTGACAGTTAGTCCTGTTAGTTGTTGTTAGTAATAGTCCATTTAGGGCCAGTTTCACCGGTTACGGATAAAGTTCCGGATAGCCCTAGGAATTTATCTGCCACTTAGTGACTTAACAGTTGACGGAGCGGCAACGTCGCTTTTTTGCGTTTCGTTACTACTACGTAAATTATTGTCATTTGAAAATTATTTTGAAAACTTAATTAATAAAATACTTTTTGTTCAAAATAATCCAATTAGACTTTTTTTAATATTTTCAAGTATAATTTTATCATTATAGAACGAAAATAGTAGGATTCATAATAATATGATTTATTACAGTTCAAATTCCTAATGTGTTATAGAAACGACACTTGAAACATTTTTTTATCCGTCAAATAACGCCTAACAGCCACTTGAACTGGCAGATACCTTAACCAACACTTTTCTCTGTCACTTCTATCAGATTACCTGAGATGCCAAAAGTTGTAGTTTATCTGGGAGTTGAGTTCCTAGGGCTATCCGGAACTTTATCCGGAACCGGTGAAACTGGCCCTTAGTAATTGTAGTTACAGAAAATATGGCATCTGTGCGATATTAATATTGTCGTTATGCAGTTTGCAGCTGCTACTGCACTTTAAATTATTTTTTTAACCATGACGTTGTATTTGTTCCAGACCCTGGATTTTGACCGCGATGGTCTAACGAAACTGAAGAAAGCAATAAAAGCTATCCACAACTCCGGAAATGGTATGTTATGTTAAAATTTATGATAATCGTATTTTGCAATACATTAGCCTCGATAAATAAGTTTGAAATAATAAATACGAGTAGAATGCGGTGAATGTTGATCGTTGAAACTTTACCGCGATGTTCAAAAATTTCGACAAAGTTATACGTATAAGGGGAGATATTTCTCACTAATTTAAAAAGGCATATATTGTATTATCATCATCTGTTGACTCAAATAAATGAGATAATTTAAAACATCTTTATTTGTTTCCAAATACCGGTTCAGTCTAAGTAGTTAGAAAAAAACTTGTTTTTAAATTATGCGGTCGTTAGTTTCCTTGATTAAATCTAAGTTTACTCAGCCAACTTAAAGTTGTTAGTAAAATACAGATTTTTATTTTACGGTAAGTACTTATATTATGTTCTTTTGTTAGATACAAGAAAAGTCTGATTAATGTTAGTACTTACTAATTATTTTGCATTATTTACTGACGATAGCTCGTGGTTTGGGATGCGCAGATTTGGAAATTGTAGCTATTTCGTTAAGGAAAAAAGGAAAATTAAACGCAAAACTATCTCTCTTCCTCCGCTTTTGTTCCCTATCCCGTGGAAAGTGTCCATCATAAACATATAAGTTTGCTCTCACCTATTTAGTGGATAGACATACATAATATATACCTATCTAATTGATACAGATAAGACATGCAGATGAGATCTGAAGTTAATTCGTTGCTGGCGTTATGCTGGAGTTATAGTTTTTAAATGGCAAAGCTTTCGTTCATAGTACTTAGTTGTTTTTTTTTTTCAATAATAACCGATAAAGGAACCGACGAGCCATCTGAAAGTGGTCACGTCGTGGACATCAGTAACACCAGACATTGATGCATTATCGGCTTTGAAAGAAGAAGATGAAAGTAATATGCATGGTTATACTTATAACTAGAGAAACCGGATAATATCCTCAGTATTATTGACCGGTTTTAGGCGCCGGTGTCGAGATATCTAGAGTTCCAGACGACACGAGACCGAACTATTAATAGCGGCGAAGTCGGAGGAAGTGTATGAATAGACCGAGCCGCGCTGGAAATAGTAGAAATGTTCGATGCATATTAACAGTGGGCTAAGTTGGACGTGGCGGTTCCTGTTCACCTCTCGGCTTCCTTTAGCGGTTAGCGTTTTGATGTTCACGTGTTTACTTCGTGTATTTCCAGTTTGGAAAACTGATAATAATGGTCTTGTTTGTTGTTAGTTTGGATATAGCTTCATTTGTAGTGCAGGCTTGTGTATGAATGTGATCGAGTCTTTAAATTTTTATTTTTATTCTGTACCTGACTTTTGGTTTATTTTTTCTTTCCCTTCTTTCGTGGCCGACATACAAACCCACACACGCACATCCTTACAAATGAAACTTAGTTGTTTGTTTTGTGAAAGTCGTATATAAATCAGAGGCCTTTTACTGCACTTTTGTCTTGCAGAGATTCTGTTTAATACCTTTTTGTTGATCTAATTCCGACAGAACCTATATGCTATAACCGCCCTAAAATAAATTAAGTACCTTAATTTTCATCAATGTTATTTATGTTCCACCTTTGTTGACCTTAATTTCAATCTTAAGTACACCTTTACGACCTTTACCCAAAAAATAGTATTATTTGTAAGGTCATAGAGGACTCTGATGTCGATGGTGCGTTAACTTTTATTTATTCAACAGGTGATAACAAAGTACACATAAAAAACGAGTTAACGAAACCATTTTATTTTCCAAGAGGCTCACTGGACTGGAATAACCTAAATATCGAAACAATGGGCCATAAACTGCATGACACAAGATTTATATGTAATGCCTTCAAGCCATTTTGTAATCCATTGAATTACCCGAAGCTTAAACTTGCCTTCCTGTAAGCCAAGTTACAATTGTTTTACTGCACAAGAATTGTTGGAAAGTGTATTTAATTTTGCATAGTCAAGACGCATTTGTATTGTGCCTCGTCAAATGCTTTCACCGAACACTACTCAACGCGCTTTGTTTTGCTGCACTTGAAGTGTTACCGAATCGATTTCTTTTATTCTCGTTATTGAGCGACCATAAGCTTTACTTTATATAGGTTTTTATGAAAAATGAATAGTTTGTATTAGAATCGTGGTCTAGCGGATGGTAAAGCGGATAGTCGTCCAATGGTCAAATTTTGACCATAATCTGCATTGACTTATTACTATGGACATCTAATCTCATACTAAAATCGCGAAAAATGTCCCAGTCAGTTATGTCATGTCATGTCGTTAACAAGGTAATTTAACGTTAACAAGGTTTAATTTTAGCTCAGTACTAAACAAAATAAAAGAAAGTTGAAAAATGATAAATAAAAAAACGAGAAAATGGCTTTGTAATAATTATACGAAGTCCGAATCGAACGCGGCATTCTTTAACTCTACTAGAGGTTTAAAAGTAATGTTAATTTCAATAGCACGTGCGAAAAAGTATTTTATTATGCGTGTCTAAAATCTTCGCCAGCATCTATTAAATATTTCCTTGGACATCAATGAAGCTAAGGCAGTATGCATTACATAATAATTATTTCATTCAATGACACCGTGTCAAAAGCCGTTTTTACGTCACACGTAAAATAAAGTAATTTTTATGCACAAAGATACCCCATGTTTCGTTTTATTATACTTACGTCGCTAGCCTACTAAGATATTAAGGGCCACTCGTATTTTATTCCGGTCAACATCAGTCGACCGCGCTTCAAAAATTTTATAGGCACACGACGACTACTTGACTGAGTTTTAATAAATTGAAAGTGAATTTGGAAATGTAAGTTGACTGTCGTCGTATTAAAAGTCGGAATAGTAAGAATAGTAAGTATAGTACGGCCGGCGGTTCTTGGCCGCCCTGAACTTTGTTCGGATCGCTGCACAGAAGTCAATTTTAGGGTCGAAATGGTGGCAAGACGCGCGGGGTGTCACTTTGAGCATTGTTTGTTACAGTCACACGCTCAGTGTTCGTGTCGCTATCTCTCTCTAAAGTACAATACCTGCGCACTATATCCGAAAGCCTAACTTCAAAGCGGCCTAGAACCGTCGGCAGTACTATACTAATAATACTTCCAAGCATGTAGATGGACCTTAATTATTTTAAACGAGTGTTATTAAACTAAGCAAGCTAGCGTTATTAAAGTTAACGCAGGTAAATTACAAGTTGTTCAGTGGACCTTTACCAGAGCTGGCGACACCCGTTACTGGTCGAATGAATTTCCCTTCATATGCGAGTTGAGAAGGAAAGTAGGTCGATGTCTCGTTTCATTTGCTGTCGTATAATGTCTGTATATTTGGTTTATTGTTCCGAATTACGAATGTACGAGCCGGCCACCTCGCACCTGCTTCGAAATACCTAGTTTATTTGCTGAAATTTATCTCGTAATGAAACTTGCAGTTCACGTCACGTTGAATTTCAATTCAGTTCTAGTTTGTGTTAATTAGAAACCGAAAATGAAACACTTTAGGTACATACCTACCAAATTTGCTGTTAGTTAATTTACGTAAATTGCATTCTAAGTGTGCGTTTTTCATTGCTACCAATTAAATTCTAAGAAATAAACTCATACGTCTGTAAGCTATTTCCCCTGATTGTTTTGGCTGTCAACGCGTTGGTGATACTTTTGGTGACATGTGTCCTTAGGTGGCGGTATCCATTTACCAGGTAAAACGATATGTCTGGCCGTTTGTCAGGCATTGTGCGCAGCAATGTAAAAGCGTTAATGGTACGCCAGGTCTTCATAAAAGCCTAGTGAAACTGAAGACGAGTTTATAGTTTTAAAATTGAATGTTAAATTACAGCTTTCGCTTTCCGACTGGTTATGGAGTATTTCGAAACGAGTGGCGACGGAGGTAGCGGGTCGGGTTTATTGACTTTGCAATAATTCCATCGCGTGCTGAGGTTTGTTTACTGTGCCCGCTCGGAACTGGTCGTGCTGGTTCGGATTGCGCCTGCGCAGCGCCGCGCCACGCCGCGCCCGGCAAGGTCGTGCGCCCGCGCAAAAACAACCAAACAACCGCACACATTCCTACACAATGATGTGCTATTTCGTTTAGAACGGTCTCCTGCGTTTTTTGCTTAATTATTCTTGGGGAAAATTTATAGGTTCGTTGGTGATTGCCCGGGATATTGTTTGTTGTTAGGGTAGTTAGTTAGATTGTTTTATTGGAGTTTTCGGAGCGATTTAAAATAATAATTGATTGGGATCTGTATCCGGTGTTTAGGCTAATGTGTAGCTGTGAGCTGTGTGTGTGGTTGGTCGGTGTGAACGTTTCAGATTCGATTTCTGATCCCAGCATGCTCCTACATCTGGGTAAAAGATGAGTTTTTCTACTAGTTTGTTCGAGGTATTTTAATTGTGTTTGTTTTTATAATGTCATCTCTAAGAGTGTGGTGTGTCTCTTGTATATGGGTGTGACGAGCGTTTATTTATTTATTATAGCTTATGGAAGGAAAATCGTAAATCAATCGTTGTATGTTTACCATCATGCATTCAATCCACTTTATCGCAATAAATTTAAAGGTTAATCGGGCATTAACTCCGTCTGGAAATACAGATTAGCTTTCTACGGCGTATCTCTGTAACCTAACGCTGTTAGTAAATAGCGAATAAAACATTGGGCATGCCGATGCGAGCTGGAACACTTCCAAGCGCCAGAGACGTTACGTCCATTAGTGCACCGTGTGATGTGATGGGAACGATAAAATGTTCTCCTATACTGTTCAGCACGTGTAATGGTAATGATAGCTGTTCGATTGTATGTGGTTTTTCACTCGCTTCTTTCGATTTCTTATTGATACAGGGAATAGATCGTGAACGTGATCGAAACGCTGAATAGGATAATTATTTATTAAAATTGACTTTAAATAATAGATGTTTTGTATATTTTACGAATAATATAATACCTACTTAATTAATTTGTCTCCGCTAATCTCAGAAACAGCTCAAGCAATTTGGATGCGGTTTACGCTATTGTATAGAATTAAGCTTTGAGTAAGTGATTGTCTAGTTTCAATGGGTTTAGAAATGAAACTATGATGTAAGTTTAAAGAATCCCGCCTAAACATTCATATTGAAAAAAAAGGTTCGCAAAGCAAAGTTCTGGCTGCGAGCTTCAGAAGCACTAACTCTTTCTAGCCTCTTCCTTCTTTCGTATCGCTGTATCGCTGATAACTTTGGTGTTAGGATGTCTATTGCCGAAGGTGACCACTTACCACCACGTGGCTCGTCTACTCGTTTTATAAGTACCCAACCCATTTCTTTTCTAACATTAATTTATCTCAGTACTTACCTACCTATTAACTTAGATGTAGAAGTGAAAGCGGTTATTGTAGATATTCCACGGCAAATCTCATTTGAATTTCAAATTTAGTACTTTGTAAAGAAGGTGTTCATAACTCGAGAGGCATAGATGATAGAGTCTAATTTATGATATTTTAATACAATAATGTAGTTTCATAAGCTTGTCACTTGCACAAAGGAGACACTTGAATGGCTAATTTTATTAACAAAAAACAATACATATTAGCATATCCATATAGCTATTTACTTAAAACTTATAACTAACTAAACCAAAAGGCATTTATTTCTGAAATTACATACATAATAAGCAACCTCGCTTCATTTGTATATTTTACGAATGAATTCAATTTTTTATTTTGTGAACCGATAGAAATAAAACATAGATAACCTAATATACTGAGATACCCCAAATTCGTCACAAATTATCAGCGAAAACCGCATACAAGTAGGTTTAGCCGTTTCTCAGATAAACTGGAACTAACGCACTAACAAACGGAGTAACTAAGAACCAGAAAGAATCTAAATAATATAGGATCTATTGCGTTAACAAATAGCTTCAATAATATGTAGACAGACATTGATCAGTTTTTTTGTCGCCCATGACAACTGTGACCCACCTTGAACAAGACTCAAATGAAGACTAGGATAGTTAGTTCGATTAGGAGACTGTGTTAAAACATTAGTTGGTTAGTTTGTTAGTAAGGATGAGGACTGAGACAGGGACTGTTAGTGATAGTTAGTCCTGTTAGTTATTGTTAGTAATAGTCCATATAGGAAGTTAGTAATAGTCCAGATGTTGTAGAAAAAAATGTTTATTACTAATTTATCTTTTATAATAGCCACATTCATGGGAAAGGAACTATATAGGCTACAATTTTTATATTGATTTTCCCGAAGCGAACCGAGGGCGGGTACTAGTGTGTAGATAAAAGGATCTGTTTATTCAGATGTTGTTAACATTTGGATGAATCCCTAGAATATGTTATTTGAATACAAATATTTCCTAAGTCACCCTTTAGGGTTGTTGTGGACATATTTCACGGCTCTAACGTACCTACGTAACGTACGTACGTATGTATGTCGGCTTTAGGCATCTGTTCTTAAGAGATTCGTTTTGTTTGTACAAAAAGATGTCTCGTGTCGCACCGAGTAATTGAAACGCGGGGTAGGGCTCGTTCTTTTCTATTTGATATTCAGAGAACGTCGCGCTGGTAGGATTTAGCTAGGCGTATATGAACCGCGACACGGATCGCAGCTTTGTAGCTTTTGTTTTACTGGTGACCAATCCTAGCCTGGTTGGAAACAATCCTTACAGATTTTGGAATCGTTTTCAATCGGATGTTTTGTAAATTTTATGTTTACTCTTTTTGTTTTGTTAAAGATTGTGGTGAATTGGTACAACTATAATTAAAATTTATTTATTTATTTATAGAGCAACAAAATTGTACCCTTAATACTTAATGTAATGGGAAGTTTATATAATACTTACCTGAACCATATAAGAAGATCCCCGCACAAATATTCTCTGTGTCGCGAGTGGCATGTAAAACTCGAATAAGACGTCACTTAAATCTATATCATCACTAAAAGGACACGGGAATAAATATATGTCATATAAAAATCTGTCGTGACCCGGAATCACCGACCACACATGGTCGGTGCCCGGAATCGAACCCATCACTTTTTAGCCAGGGTCACTACCAACTAAGCTCCGGGGTCGTAAATCCAATTACTATTCGGTAGACTATTAAAAATAATCTTCCTTCGTTATAAGTTTCTTTAACCCCCTTATCTCTAACTTCATCATCAGTTACATCATATAGTAAATCCAAAGTGTTTTAAGTGTCTTCTTTTTCTTGAGCTTCTTTCATTACAAAGAACCAGTTAAACACTAAGTGCATTACTATGTCTTCTGCATATCCGCAATTAGATACTGCCTGATCGCATTATCGCATCTGTGATGTAAGTCTTGCAATAGTCGATAAGGATCGTAGTGCTGCCTTGTTAAGTCTGTAACAATTTACTATTCATTGATTATGTGTGTCGGTGAAAGCATTTTTATGGCAATTATTTATCGACAAAACCATAAGAATAAAACGGTTTGTCTTCAGCGATTTTCTTTACGATACGGATATGTTTAAAATTTTGAAAACAAAATAATAATAGGTATATCAAACCTTAGTTTGAAATTTTTAATAATATTATTAAATGCTTTAGCAAGATAAAGCTAGATAAATGTTAATTTTCACTTAATTCGTGTATACTATTATAATTGCAGTTTTTTGCCGGCAACGCATTGCTGATGTCTATAGACGCTTTTGACTATTTTCTATTGTTGGCTATTTACATAAAAGAATATTTCGACTTCGAGTAGGCACACACTGTAAATGGTTGCTATGTGCTTTATTGATATTAATAATGTAGGAGCAATTACGTCACATACCTTTTTATGGGTGCGTAACATGCGATTGATTTAACGCTTCGTCTACTACAGTCATTAATTATCACTTTAAATGAAGTGGGTTAATCTGAAGTACGAGGAGGGAAACTAATTAAATCTCCGACGCTCGAGGGAAGACAAAGGGTACCCCTGTAAAATTTCGACGCAATTTTATAGGAACGCTCTGTTTTACTAGGCTTGATTTTAGACGGGGTTCTTTGGTATTTTATGAATTGAAATGCATATTACCATTTCTGTTACGATTTAATTATGATAAGAAGATAATAAGAATGTTATTTAATTATAATAAGATTTAAAACAGAGTTTTGCATATTTTTAAATGACTTCAAAAAAGGAAGTGAACAGTTCGATATGTATGTATGTATGTAAAATTATTGGATCTGCAAAATATTCACACATTATGATAATCTATTAGGGCACGCACATTTACAAAATCTTATTGGTATATATTATAATATATATATTATGTATGTAAGTATGTGATTGTGTATTTTTGTCCACGATCTAGCGATCTATGATCCCCTTTTTTACTCGATTATTGATCATTTGGATACCATTAAAACGCCTTGATGGATTTTTTATAATTATGTTTTACCCTTTGACTGCAGTAACTACCTTATCCACACAAACACACGTATACACGCACGCACACACAGAAACACACACACACATGCACCACATACATACCCCCATTATTTTAATTATCTATTACAATATTTTCATTAAGTTTCTATAAATTTCAAGACTGCATGTAAGTATGTATGTACATAAATTATTACATTGTTATTGAACATATAAAACTCTAATAAAGCTGAGACAAGACCCTGATGCCCGAAACACAGTTTCTATCTAATTCGCCTTCATGTTTATTTTAGTTAATGTAAAAATATGTCAATAATAAAGTTATTATGCGTTTTGAGTTAACTCACTTTTGAAGTTTCTTGATGAACAAATTAACTTTGGAACCCAATAACGTGCTACGGTTAGTTCGAGTGCTAGATCATGGTTAAATCTGGTCAGGACGTTAATGGGTTTGAGTGGCCATTGAGAACATAACCCTTACCCACTCAGGAAATACGACCCGTTGAAATTCAGCTATGTTGGCAAAATTAGAACGAAATTTCCGATTAAAATTTTGCAATGGAAGCGGACAACCATGAATACGCTTTTGTACTCGCCTTCAGTTAATACTATTTAATCCGTACTTTCCCTGGCAGCTTTGAGCGGATTTTACAAGCTGTAACTCTTGCAGCGATATCTGTCGGTCTTTAGCTTATGCGTAATTAATTTACGCCTTATTGCGTAATAATAGACTTCTACGATTTCCTAATTCTTAATTATCCTGCATTATATGAGGTACACGTATGGCACACAGACTGTCATAATTTTTTATGTATTAGACTAGCTGGCTTGGCATCCGTTGTTTATGTGAATATTTTATGATTATTTTACATATGTACAACAGCGCCATCTATAGGATTCTCGTGTAGATATGAACAGTCTTCCGGAAATTCAATTACATTCTGTGAATATGTCCTCGATTGGGCGTCATTTAGTAGGTCAATCAAGTTAGCGTGAATAACTCTATCAGATACGATAACAATTATAAAATATTGTATTGTTGTATCATTTTGTCTCACAGCTCACGTGGATAATGAAATGTACCTGTCTCGGGCTTTGGAGAGGTTGGGCGGAAATGCTCTGAGCAAAGACTCTGAGCCGGATATCGGCGCCGCGTTCTTCAAATTTGCCGTCGTCACCAAAGAACTGTCTGCGCTGATGAAGACATTGGTAAGTACTTTAGATTTGTTCAGTTTCAAAATTATCTATGTAAATAGGCTTAGACAAAACGGTTCAGAACCATTTTCTATTCTGTTTGTCAAGCTTTTTTTAGTAGTTATTGACGAGCGTCTGTTTTATCTGTTAAAAATGTTTTCTTTTCGTTACATTATAATGGTAGGTACCTACTCAATTATGTATATTGTATTGTACCGAAGTACGTAGAAAGGTGTATAATCTGATATACTGTCAGTCAGATTTATGATCTGAATTTAATAGTGAAAGCACATAATTGTATAAAACATGTCAAATAAACAGACTTGAGAAATACTTTTAATTAGAAAGCATATACCTAACCTTGAATACATTTTATTGAAGGAGAGGCTAATATTTACTATAACAAAGTACATATTATTTATTAACATGTTAGAAAAGTAAACATGAGAGAAGTAACCACGCCAATCGAATCTATAAAGTTATACATACTTATTTTAAAGCACTAAACATTGACATAAATACTAAAGCATGCTTTTAGTGAGCACTTGCTAATTACAAGCATGTTGTATACCTTGAAAACAGCATGCTACATATTTTCGGCGCGGGTGGAACAGGGCACAGAACAGAGTGGAAGGGGCGTGCTTAGAGCACGTCTCCACACAACAATCAACTACATACAAAAATCCTAGCCCTATTGTCTATGATCATGCTTATTTCAAGCAAGTGTATACAGCTACAGAGCATTCTTATTTTAAGCATGCTTGAGAAGCATGCTCTTTAAAAGCATGTGTATTGTATACCTTTAACCTCAAACGATTGCCCTCGACGTCCTTAGAAGAAATATATTATTATGGAATGGATATATTAGACTGTGTTGTACCCACTGTATTTTAAACTAGTTCTGACATGAAATGTTGCCTTAGGGCTTAGGCAAAGCAACACGGTCAATAAGGCAATAAAAAGCGAAATGCTACAGCAAACGTCCACAGTAAATAACGCGCCCCGTCTCAAATGCAAATACTGCATATTATCTTGCTAGGAAAACAATCCTCGACGTCTTCTAAATGCAATTATGTTTATGCCATAAGTTTTAATGGATTTCTGTCAACTTGCTCGTGTATAGTGACTAAGAGCCAATTATATTATTTCTTAGGTTTGGCAACAAGTATCTATCAGTTTCGTCTCTAAGATATTAAAAAGATCTTATATCCTCGTTAGCTAAATACGTGAGTATCGTATTATATTTAATTACTATTTACATTAGCAACGATCTACTTAGCTTTGTGGGATAAAGAGGTTTAAAACATTTATTTATTGCGCAGTTCAACAATGTGCTCCCAAAGTCATAGTATTTTTGTCGTGAATGTTGTTAGTAGATTATCTGCAAATACGGCTACTAAACTTGTACGCCCTAGATACGCCAGTTTGCACGAAATGCTAACAGCTATGAGCGCTGGCCGAGATTATGCGGCACGACACGAAATTGTAAAATTCAATAACCAAGACGAGAGCTGACGCGAGCGGCTTGAATTTTAACGATGTATTTTTATTTTCTAAATAGGTACTGCGAGGATTTACGCGAGGCAACGGCTTGCTGAGAAATAGATCCGCTTTTAAAGCAGCTTTTAATTAGCACGTGATAAAATTACTCGAGCTTTTTTGTTACTAGTCGACAAAAGAGCAGATGAACCACCTAGTGGTAAGTGATCACCGTCGCTAATGGATATCAGTGACACCTCAGGCGTAATTAAGACTGGTCAAATGACCGGAGATATAAGATTAAGTATACATTAAACAGCACAATAAAGATTACGCGCTTAACATAGATAAGTGCAGATGAAGAGAAAATAAAGCGTGTAAAAACATATTGTCCTGTTGATCTCTGAAGTAATCCAGGTCGGTTTCAATCGGATATTAAGTTGTTGAGGGATCCGTGAAGCCTGTAGCAGTAGGTATTGATATCGCCCGTCCGGAGACTGACGTCGGAATGAGATATAAACTGAATTAAGCCGCGAGCCTTACCGGGTAAACTTATTTCTCTGTAATGAGATCGGGGAGTGCGTGGGACGATATTGCGGCATCGAAGTGGTCGTGAACTTGTATCAGGGCAATACAAGCTGTACTAAAACAATTTTCCCTGATTGCTTTGTTATGTTAAATTTACTGTTTCTATATACAAAATAATTTATAGGTTAGTGAAGTGTTGTGTAATTAGTCTGTGAGGTTTTGTTCGTAGTTGGACATGGTTATTCATGTCATCATTATTGCAACCCATAAATGTCCCTCTTTTGGGTTCGCGTCTCTAGTCACAGTGTCAGACGTACTATCAATATACCACCACGCCTGCCAAGTGCGGATTGGCAGACTTCACAAACATTTGAGAACATTATGGAACGGTTCAAGCAAGCAAGATCCCTCACGATGCCGTTCATGTGTTTAAAATAAATTTTAGCTTACCTAATGAATTTTATCTACATAGAATAGCTTAAGTTGGTGACAACTCTTGATTAATCCACTATTTTATCCAAGCTCAATTGTGGTTTTTTTTTATTGATTTAAGTCAGCAAACGAGCATGCAGCACCACCTTCCGCTGCCGCCCATGACAACTGTGACCGACTTAGAACAAGACGCATATGGGGACTGGGATAGTTAGTCCGGTTAGGTGACGGTGTTAGAACATTAGTTGGTTAGTTTGTAAGTATGAGGACTGGGACAGGGACTGTTAGTGAATGTTAGTCCCGTTAGTTATTGTTAGTAATAGTCCATTTAAAAGTAAAAAGTCCAGTAAATGTTAGTAAGAGTCTCGTTATAATTCGGCCACAGATGTGTTGCTACCCTTGAGGACTGAGATGGTCGCCTCTAAAAAGTGTGGCCGGTGTAGTTGTAAATATTTTCCCGCTTTCCTCAGTGGTCATGCCCCGCAATAAGCTGTCCCTTTTTAGTTTTCCATAAAATTTATATGGGTGTTAATAATCACCCAAAGGAAGTCTTGAACCCCGAGTTCTTCAGTTATCTCGAAGTTTATTAGCCTCCAACTACTTTACAACATGCCGGAAATAGCGCCGTGCCCTACATTCAGCTGCAATAAAACAGTAGGAAAGGAAGAGAAGTCGCGATCGAATCGTTAGCGGGCAGACAATAAATCTCAGTGGGTTCCGCAGGAAGGCGGCACCAGTCCAAAGCAACTGTGGTGACGCTACCACTTTGTATTGCGCCTCTTTATTTTTATGCAATATTTTTTTGACCTCTTAATTCTTTAGTGTTCAAAACTCTGCTTGTGTCGATCCCAAGTCAGTGACGGAGTTAAGCCCCTGCGGGCCTTGTCGTTACGATGGCTGACCGTTAGTGGTAAAATTACGGTCTTCGAAGGGCACGGTTCCGGTCAACATCTCGGTTGTTCCCGTTAGATGGTAATCGTTAAACTGTTTCCTAGGCCGTCGGGTGACAGTAAAAGCTTCCAACCTGTTGGTAATTAACCCTTCCGCTAATCCGAACGGAAGCAAGTGTTGTGCAGTATGCTTAAAGGGTCTCTTCAAGTATGAAAAGTGTGCCCTGTGGTGTATTAATAGGCTAGCTGTATTTTGTATTGATGCAACACATAAGACAACCCAAGTAACTAAAAAAATATTTATGGGTAACACAGAGGCAGCTTCCTCCGGGAATTGAAATTACTATTAACAAGAATATTTGATGTCAGTATGCATAAATTCTCTTTGGGATACAGGGTCTATATGGAACTTTTATTTTTGGAGCTGTGCAAGAAGCTGTAACCCTGTAACAAAACCCCTTCGTGTAGGAAAACGTTTAAAAACTCGGAATGAATTTGCTTGAGTTGCTTGCCGCGACTAGACCTATCTCGTAGTCTTACGTCATTTTCTCACGAATTCAGATTTAAATGTGCTCGGCCTGCTCAAAGACTTTTTTGTGTTATCAGGTGGGAAATTTGCAAAAGATACCCAGTCTCTTATGAAGATTACGGGTTGTGTGAGATTATTGCTACATGCCATACAAATTGCTTTACTAAGTATTTATACTTATAGTATTTGCTATAGGCTTGGTTTTGTGTGTGTTATATGGGTGTGCGTTGGTTTTACTTCAATAAATCTTTGATATTTGAACAGTTTGTTTCAGTATCTTGCATTATATTTTCAAAGTATTAGCTAGACGTCCGGATGGAGAGTTTCCTGTAACAATTTGCATGAGACCTTGAATCTTGTGGGTAAGTTTACCTGATACTTTTTAAAGCCTCATGTTTATGTTAAAATCGGTATGACGAACGAAGCCGCTGGCAACGGCTTGCAATCAAATAAACAATTGTTTGAAACGAGTGCCAGTCAACCGTCGATTGACTACATACAGATGTAGTGCGTGGGCGCAACAGATTGTAGCTGAAAATGGGTCAGGGTGGCCCCTTGTTAAAGATTATGGACTATTTGGAAGTTAGTATTATTTATACAATATGTATACACGTATAGTACGGCCGACGGTTCTAGGCCGGTCTGAAGTAAGGCTTTTGGATATAGTGCGCAGGTACAGTACTTTAGAGAGAGATAGCGACATGAACACTGAGCGCGTGACTGAAACAAACAACTCAAAGTGACACCCCGCGCGTCTTGCCACGACTACGACCCTAAAATTGACTTTTGCGCAGCGATCCGAACAAAGTTCAGACCGCCCTAGAACCGCCGGCCGTACTATACACGCAGTGTCTTTGGGCCACATAACCTTTCCAATGGGATATTCAAAACTAAGGAAGATCTATAAGACTCCTCAGTGAGTTTTATTATCCATATGGGCTTGGTCTCATGATGACAACGCCTCTACCAACAATTAGTCTCTCCGTACTCTTCCAGAGTCAGGTTGATGGCGTATCTACAAGTATCTTATAGTCGCTATGGAAAAGTCTATGTGAAATAACAATATTATTTCGTGTAATTGATGTTATGTGAAGACAATTCTAAATCACTATTGAGAAAAGGAAAAGCATGTAGTTCATTTGGAGCGCTGGAAAACTATTCAATTATCAGTTATTTATACAAATAAAAAACTGTACTGATTGCCTGACTGACTCATTCCTATTTCGCCCGTGTCAGCTTTTATATTCCAATCAAAGTATTTAAATTCCAAATGCGAGTTGATGAAACAACGTCCCTACTTTATATGTATCTAGAACTAGTATCAGTTTTATCTGCTCAGGGGCCGATCGCGATGTCTGTAAGTGGGAAGTGACGTCACAGAGCGTGTAGATGACACTAACAACGTCACTCGGTTTAATAAAGTTATGTCTGTTTACAGCGCATCTACTTTATTAATGGCTTTGGGCTGCTTTACTTTTTAAGGTTTCAATCTTTATTTTCTCTTCAAGTCTGTCCTTCCGTTAGTCCAGTAATTTTACTCTGGCCGTAATGGTTGTATAGATGAATTGGTGCATAATGCACCTTTGGAGAATAAATCAGTATAATTATGAGTACATTGTATACTTCAATAAAATTCATTGATGGGTTACTCCTGGCAACCTTACTATTGTGTATTTGTTAATATTGTTTGTAATGTTATGTTCTACATAACAGTAGCAGTTATATATTAAGTTCTATTTTAAGTGGTTTTAGCACCTAAAAGCTGCTCTTTTATATCTACCTAGTGTTGATTAGTGGACAATGCCATTAGGCAAGAGTAAACATTTAATAAACAATGTAATGAACCCATAACTTTATATCAATCATATCAGTATTTCCATTGTTTGACAATGATATTAAACAATTATTGAGATTGCACTTCTTTACCCTTTTATCAATATAATTTTCCTCTCCATTACTGAGAAATTGATATCGATGATAAGAACAACGTTGCAACGTGCAAATATCTGTTGTAGTAATAATTTTTTGCTCGGTGATGATTGCAATATAAGTAACTATATAATCATTATTATTTTAATGTATGCGACTGTGTCCTTAGTCGAACCAACGAGTGATTCAGATTTTTTGAGTATTGGTATCACAAGGTAATCAATAAGGTTATATTAAAAGTTTATGAGTTTGAGATGGAACTTTTTCATGTAAACGGCTGACAACGAGCAGGCGAACCACCCGATGGCAAGTGGTCACTGGCAACGCATCACACGGCCAAAACAGAAGTGGTAAGAAAGAAAGAAAATAGTGGCTCAAGCCCTACTACCCCTTGGTAGTACCTAGGCCAGGCGAGGTAAAGTTGGCTAAAAGGGTTGAATAAAAGGGTGGTATATAGTCGGGATTCCTTAACGGATACATTTTCATTCAAGAAAATATTGGCATAAAAAATGAAAATGAAAAATGTTTGTCAAGTACTATCAAGTTGTCGTCACTCGTCTACAGTTGAAACTGCTTTTGTATGAGTGCATTCCACTTAGCAATCGGTTCCGCTAGTATTTAAGTGTAAGCGCTCGTACGCACTATGCGGTTAGCCGGACTGCGGCCAGCCGTCCGGCTGACCGGAATCAAAAATATGTATGAAAATATGGTTTCTATACACACTGCGATGCGGCTGCCGCCCAACCGCTCCGGTCGCTGGGAGCGCTGCGGCCCAATCGACGGCTAGCCGGACGGTCGCTATACGCACTATGCGGTTGGCCGGTTGCGGTTGGATGTTGTACGTGTTCACCGACGCTCGCGCATTTTATTGATGATAACAAATGATTTACAATGAATTTCGATGCACCCAGTACCTTTTTCTCTGTTTCTTTTTTATACATGACGTGAATAAATATAATATATAGCTGCGACTTCTTTAAATTCCATCTTGGAAATTAGTCGATCCAACCGCAAACGACGACGGTTACTCATACGCACTGTCCGGTTAACTGGTATACGGCCAGCCGTCCGGCCAACCGCTAGCCCAACCGCATCCCCCGGTCAGCCGGACGGCTGGCCGGAGTCCGGCTAACCGCTATAATGCGTACGAGCGCTAAGATAGTTGCAATTTTGTGCCAGAGTCAAACAGCCTGAACAACTCGTCAACTGTCCCCTACCATGCAAAATTCATTTCGTTGCACTAGACAGGAAATTACACCAATTATGGCGCCTTATACCCTTTCATCTTGAGAGAGAGAACCAGAGACAAAGAGAGAGAGAGGTGGGCTATAAAAGTATGCATTGCGGATTATTTTTAAAGGTGGATCGTAATTATACTACTGTGGAGTTTCATTTGTGTAAAGATAAAAAGAAAAATATATACATATATCCAGGTAAAATAATTATGTACGAGTATATTAGGTAAAGGTAGAAATGAAAATGTCCGCACTCAGACACCGTGGTGTAAAACCTTCGTTTGTTTACCTAATAATTTTCAGTGCGAAACGTTAGTTGCATAGTTCAGGATAGTATATATAATTATTGTGAAATAAAGGATAACTTCTACCACTTGTGAAGTTGCGATAGATAGATAACAATATTTTATTGTGCTCGTCACTTAGACAGCATTAGATGAAGGTAAGGAGGCCGGCCCAATGTGGGAGGGTTAACCCGAATATTGAAAGGCTCAGAGTATATATATTAACTATATACTCTAAGTTGAAAGGTTACAACTTTTGAATAACCTACTCACGTATATAACTAGACTTTTGATAAGGCTCAACCACTATCTAATGATAACTGCGGCAACTGTTTAACATGCAATTGAGAGCGTTGAACAATATTGTACTGCGAATTACATTGAGTGTATCGGAGAGTAAATACATATAAAACACACAACAGGCGTCCTTATAGCTATAAAATCAGCTAATAAATGTTTTAAAGCCAGAGTCGAAGTAAGTTTCGTTCAATCTAAAGTTTTATGGTTTTAAAATGGCAGAGAATTGTAAGAAAATGTATACAGTTAAAGTTTCCAAACATTACATATTTGGCCAGGTTCCATTCAGACGATAGTTTTGCATGGGAGGTAGTTTTGTTCTTCTTTCTTCATGTCTAAATTCAATTATGATTATTTTTTCAGTTTTTAATTAGCACTGTCTGTAAAAAGCGGGATCTCTGTTAGTTACTTCACCGGAACGCCTCGGTGGATAGCTTTCTTGTTACTGACGTCCAGGGGTGGTGGTGACCACATTGTAAGGCCACTTGCAAGAAAGTGAAAGAAATCGTTTATAAAAGCAATATAAAACCTACGAATCAATATAACGTTGATTTAGAACTTTCAATAGATAGAACACTTAAGCAGTTAGGTTGAAGTTTATATTGCTAGAGTACATTTTTATTGCAAAAATATAATAAATACGTCGACGATCTCCACAGCGGGGAAGCCTCGCTCCAATTCCTTGATCCATGTTAGTTCGGCATCCCGCTGTGGCCCTCGACTGCGCAGAATCTTTGACCTGCCCTTGACACGACTCTGGATACCCTTTGTCCTTTAATACAAACTGTTTACGCCACTCTCGCCGCTTAAGTTTGGCAATATATGATACATAGAGGCGAATTTACATTCATTATTGTGTTTCAGGAGCCCTTTCTATAATCTAAATAGACAATGCATTTATATAGGGGTTTCTTGGTTCATGAGCGGTGTGATAAGATTGTTTTAAGATTCATTTTTAGTATAGACTGTCTGTGTTGTACTGTACAGTATTTTTAGTATATTCTGTTAGCCTGGCCATTTCAAATCGCAAAGCTTTTCGGCGTTACACTTCGTTGGAGAGCTAACAAAGTGCGATGGGACTGTGAGTGCAGAACTGGTCCTGTCATCGCGCAACAATGGCTAGACAGCATGTCACGTTTCGCACGAGGGGGCACGTGTCGCAGGTTTTGTTCGGTTACCTTGTTCGTAAGGTTGTCGACATTTCTTCAGCGAAATATAGTATCGAAATAAGCTATGAATATTATTGTACATGTCAAAAAATTTTATCTTAGGAAAGAACAAAGAATAACATATCTGTTCATTTGTTCAGATACTCACGGCGCGTTCATTTGTCCCTGTATTGATATAGAGATTGATGATATAATAACTGAAATATAGTATTTTTGCGTAGGTAGGTACATACTATATATTTCTTGAAAGGTAAGGTGGTTTCGTCCAGAGATTTAAAAACGTCGTCACTTAAGGCAAGAGCAAACACGTATGATAGATATCTATGAAAGTTCTGAAACGCTATAAATTTTTAGCTGTAAAGTTAAATCCTCAATTCGAGTGGCGAACTGTTCAATTGTAAAAAGAACTAACTTCTTAAAACCTCATACATAACCAGTGTGACCAGATATCAGTGAACCAATGGAAATGTCGGGTCGGGATATACCTACTGGATGTTATAAACAAATAAAGTTACTTAGGTATAACTACATCTTCTGTAGGTATCTACGAGTATGTATCCTAAGGTGAAGTTTGCTATATCCAACGAGCTTACTAAGCGAACCGATTTTTGTTACCTTTTTTCCTGTGTGCATACAAACTTTGGAGTGAGTTTCCTTTTGAGGCATATCGGAATGCAATGACGGTGTTTACATCAAAGACTTATTGGGCAACGCTGATGCTGTACTGGAATTTCTTTGTTGTTGCTCATGTCATACGTCATACGACATTCCGTCAGGTGTTCCCACTGAATGTACGTTATCTTTTAATCCTAAAACTAACAGTAGGAGCTGTATGTGGTTTTCGTTTTGTTTGAGGTCTGTTGAATAGAGGTTACCGAGGAATGTGTGTATGCGGCGATCCTATCGTTACTTATCTTTTTCTGGTAAAAATAGACGCGTGTCGGTTGCGTCATCGACACACACGCTTGCGTTCCTATTCATCGATTCTTATCTGAAACTGAGAGTAACTGAGAAGTTCTTATGATTCATTCATGTTAAAGTTAATTAGCACATCAAAGCTTTAAATCAGAGCTAGCTTGCCTTCATTCTTAGTTTTGTATTAAAATTGTTGACCTATATAAAATGGATTTAAATACATATAATGTAAAAGTATACCTAGTATTCGATACGTACTTAATATAATATCGATATGTATTATCATCAACTGTTACTTATGTATGTTTGTATCTGACACTAGATACTAATTTAATAGAATTTGTTAACGGGGCTGCAAATGTATACGTATAATAGATCTGTACCTAACTGATCGCTGTCTGTACATGGAAAATATTAAAAAAAAACATAATTAGGGACCTTTAAACGCAATAGAACCCTAAAAATTTTTTTTTTATATTTTTTGTTTGATATCGTTTCATTCACAAAAGCGGCTAGACCAATTTGGGTACGGTTGACTAATGTATTGTCGTAACCATTCATGTCTTCTTAGTATTTTCTATTGCCGCATTAGGATCACAAACACGTAGGAGTTTATGTATACTCAGGAATCAGTAATAAAACCAATGCTTAATTATATAGCTGGCTTAAATGTTATGTAAATAACACTTTGAATTCGTGTGGTAGTGTTGGATCTATTTTGAAATACAAAATTATTCGCCAGTAAAACTAATTTAGCTCTAGGACCCTTACTAGATTATCTGTGTTATTGTCTAGTCTAGTCTGTTCTGTTTAGTAGCATTGGAATTCTTATAACCGTGATACCGAGGCCGTAGCTTAGATGGTAGTGGCCCTGCCTGCCAAGCGATGGGCCCCCAGGTTCGATTCCTAGTCGGGACAGTTATTTTTGTGACAGATAAATGATTGTTCTTGGGTCATGGGTGTTAGACGTGTTAGTGATGTGTTATTAGTGTTGTATTTGTCACCCGTGAAACAGGGAACTTAGTATGAATGAAAGGTGTTGAAACTCTGCTATTCAAGAGTCAATAGATCTTTTTAAAGATATCTGATCTTGACAAAGTTTAGTGATTATTAAATAATGTTAATCGCCTTATTGTAAGAATAACTAAGTTAACATATTGCCTAATGACACACTATAGTCTACTTCGAGTCAACTTTCTAGTCAACTTTGAGAGACGGTAAAAAATTGCGGTATTCGTATGCAAAAAGAAATCATTGTTATATGACTCATTCTGGTTACGTACATATAGGTAGGTAAACGATACAGGAAAAGACGATTAATTTAATATACCTTAAATCGCTGTTCTGAGTTCTGACTCATACCTGTTTAATAATATCAGGTCCTTACAAGGTCTTTAAAGAAATTATAGTGGATTACACCAGGGCTGCTATCTATCCATAATATCTGGATAAGTAAGCAGGTAAAGTAAGCTAACACTGCATTGTAGGTGATTTTTGACAGTTATCAGGAAACTTACTGAGGATTAGGAGGGATAGATCATTGAAAATGAAAATTTAAGTCAATTTCCGCTGAAGCCCTGGGTTGTTTCGCCGGTCCTCTAAATTCCATTGTGATATTTTTTGTTTATTAGGGATCCATACCCAAAGGGTGACAAACGGAGCGCTGAACGAAATAGACTTCACACATCTTTGACAACTTTATGAAAAACTTGTACGAGTTAGCTCAAAATATTTTTGGCAAAAAACAAGTGATTGTGATTAAGTAATAGAAATTATTTTCAAATGAAAGCAATTATATTAAAACTTATAAGACGTTACCGCGCTTAATTATGTCTAGAAGCTCTCACTTGACCTGTTTTGTTTATTTAAAAGAAATAAGTTGTTCAAACAACAAGGCTACAAGTGGCTGGGATCAGACGCCGTTAGAGAAACTCCTTTGTTATTTCCAACCTCAGATTAAAGTTTTCTTCGTTTCTGATCAAGAAATTTAAAAGTGTTTATAACTAAATGTTTATTTGTAAGTTGTGTTTTATTTTCTTCTTTTGTTTTAAGTTTTTAGATTTTAGGTATACTCGTATGTAAATACGTTCCTTATTCAATCAAGTGAATAGTCTGTCGGCATGAACAGATGTTAAGTTACCTCAATGGCCATAATAGATACTTCAAGTTTGGCATGTAAGTAGGTTTTCTTATCATTAAAAACAAAATCTTCTGGTATATGGATTAAATAGAATTAGTTTTTCACAATATTATACAAAATCAACCATTAAGTTGGTAGGGGTATACATTTTAGACTCAAACAAAAAGCACTTTAAAGCTTAATATTTCGCAAACAGATTCCTGAACCGGAAAATAGTCTTAGAATACTCGCAGTATTTTTGAATGACCTGTTGAAAGACACCTACACCACAGGATAGGCGAGAAAAAATTTTGACCACGCTGTCGGTGTGATAAATATGTACGTATACCCATTTCCAGTACCAAGATTATGTAAGCTATTACCACGGAAGGTAGCGAAATAGAGTTTCTTGTTAACTACGGAAAAATAGAAATGGATTTGTCACTATTTTTTGTCAGTGAAATTTCTACCAATCCGCAATATAGTCCAGTCCTCCACAAATCCGAGAAAAGACCCGTGATCGCTAATGAGATAATCACTTGATGAAATTAAGGTACACTTTAGTCATGCGTCACAGCCCCTTCTTTAATATTTAAACATGAACAGCTTAGCAAATTTACGCAAGCCATTATGAGCAATAAGAAGTTAATGCTGTCGAAACACGTACCCAATTAATTATTCCTTCTGTAGTTTGAGCGCTGTTCACGTTCGTTCAAAGTGTGTCACGGAAGTGTCTGGAAGCTTCGTTAAGTATTCATTTGGGTAAACTCCATCTCTTTAACTTTTAACGAAACTGTCACAATTTGTCATGTTCAGCACAATTTAAAAATTATCCTGTGTTTATATAAAATGTATTTTTATTTGAAGAGCTGTAGTGTCACCTGATGGTAAATGGGCTTTATCGTCATGGATATCTGTAACACTAAAAGAATCACTCACAAGTTGCCGGCAAAAATGAGAGTGGAGTACCGGCTTATTTATTTAGATCCCGGAAGCTATAACAAATAAAAAAAATCCAACTTTGATTTCTATTGGAATTTTAATTTTTTATGTCAATAGTAAACCGGCATACAGTCCATCTGGTGTTGTTTCATTTCTATTAAAAACTGAAAGCATTCGGCTCGATAAAAAAAAATCAATTCTATTTTTTAAATGACGACCTACATTTGCAATACTTAACCCTTTTATTTTTTATACTGAACTGACCCTGGATTTTCATTACGTTGGGAATTTAAGAAAATTCCGGACTAGCGTACTAATAAAGAAATATTTTCATCGCGACTTTGGGCAAAAGAATATTATTAAAGGATTAGGGAATTCTTGAGATAAATATTTTCAATATAAAAGTTTTTCAATTTTCATTGAAGGCCCAACGCCTATTTTTTATGTAGGGTAGAGAAAATACTGAAATACAATAAATTTGAAGAAAGTCGCTTATTGTTGGATTGTATTTTTGGTAGCTACGGCCAGTAGAGTTTAATTTTAATGCCAACTTCCATTAAGTTGGCTCTCGGAGTTTCTCCCTGACCGACGAGCGTTGTATATACTTACCTAGTTCTAAGAAAATGGGCTAGACTGGCTAGCTCACGCTACCCGACCAGGGGTCAGTAAACCTTGCATACATGGAGAGTCTGCTATATAATTATGTACTTTTGGCAAGTCTCGTTTCCGCTCGGTATTTAGCGGGCTACGTTGACAAAAAGCTCCTAAACTACAAGAAATAATCTTATGAATAAGATGTTGTTATTCGCGAAAAAACATTTACAACAAAAATTACTCTTTAATGTAATGAACGAAGGTGATTAGCTATCTAGGCACTAAGTTTATAAAATAAATGTGTACAGAGGCCTTGATACGTGTCAGGCTCCACAGCCAATAATGCGATCATTGCGATCCTAACCTTGATGCGGGTTTGGCAGGTGAAGTGCTAATGTTGCCAACAAGTCATTGTCATTGTATCTGTCGAGACTGGCCAATCTCTTGTAGTTCTTCTTACATTATATTTGATTATATTGTTTATACATAGGCAAATAGGGAAAATGATACCATAGTATTACGTGATACTTATTTACACATCCATATCAAACAATAAAAGGCTATTGAAAACCATTGAAAATACTCATTAATTACTCGCACGTAACCTTTACTTCTTTCATGCACATATAAAGATGACAATAGAACGTTTAAAATCAGTTGCCAATTTGAATACTTTTAGTTAAGATTTTTTGTTGGACACAGCCAAACTTACTGGGGTTCTTCCATTTTGTATTAGTCTGTGCAAGACTTGATTTTTTTTCATTTCAAAATACTACGTAAAAGAGCTTTATATCGTATCATATTGTCCCGTAAAAGCTGCTTGTCCCGACGTATCGTACTTACGCACGGACTCTAGCGACACGGATAAATGGACAAGGCTACATCACAGTATACGTTGAAACTTTAGAATGTAGAATGTCAATTGGCTCATCGTAGGAAATCATTTTTTGGGGAAATTACGGAGTTAGGAAAAGTTGATTACATACAATATATTCGCTTCTATGTACATATGTGTATGCTTAAGATTTAGGGAACATGGGCGGATGGGCGGTCATGACAAAATTAAAACGAAGTTATACGAGTTAAAAATGTTAAAATGAGCGTTTTGCCGACCTAAAATCTTTTTTATTTTTAGAACTCTTCCGTGTTTAACTGTTTGTGCAAAGTTGGTGCAAAAACTATTTAACACCAACAGATTTTGATCCGGTTTTTACTGTTGGAGAACTTATGACTCAACTGAAATACTGTTGTTTGTGGGTGGGATAAAACCGGAATAACATATAAATATATCCATTGAAGGAGATAAGTTTCTTTGAAACTTCTGACTGGAAGGAGCTAGTGAATAAGTTTATTACTTTTTATTTATAGCTATCGCAATAAATCAATGTTTCCTATTCATTCAACTGAGAAACACCTCGAAACGGTAAAATAGGGTATAATAAAATTTCTAAGATGACTAATATAATTATGTATGTGTAAGAATTGAATAACTTGCTCAAAGCGATGCGAGAGCGGTTATAGCAATACATAAACCAACTTCCGACAACTACGATACAACTTTAAAGCTCGTCTAGAGATTTTTGCGAGTCAGTCATCATTGTCGCAAACCATAATTGGCTCTCTGCTGGGTGCGGGTCTCCTCGCTCAATATGTGGGGTACAGGCCATAGTCCACCACGCTGGCCAAGTGCGGATTGGCGGATTTCACAAACCTTTGAAAGCATTATGGAGAACTCTCTGGTGTTTCAGACAAGTGATGATTTTTTTCTAAGCGATTTTCTTTCTTTGCGAATCAGTACTTAGATAAAATTGAAATTGAAAAAGACACATTAGGTCAATGCAGTCTAATCTTGGCTAAATTATAGCTATTCATGATCAACAAGCGCATAATTATAACAGTTAGCCTTGTAGACAACAAGCTTTTTGCTCAAGATATCATATGGGTATGTGCTGTGCGCTGACGAGTAATTTGCATACAATGGTGAACGTTTATTGCAAGCCTCAGATGTGTTGTGATGTTTACAGAAGGTTTGTTTTTAGGTAGGTAAGAAAGTTTTACATAGTAGTATTAGACAATGTTGGTTACATCCTGGCGGAGTTATACGCAATGAAATAGATTACATTCTATCAAGGGATAAACGAATGATACAGAACTACGATGTTATACCCACCTCACATCCTACCGACCATAGGCTGATAAGAACGTCTCTATCTGTGAAGACCAAACGCGTCATTTCACGTAAAAACTTTGGCAACTATCGGTCCAACACCTTAACAACCGAAGAAAAAGACTTTTTAAAACATAATTTCTCTTGCCAAATAAATGCAATAGAAAATGGAAATTTAGAACTTTCGTACAATACGTTAAAAACATTAATCAGAAAAACCTATAGCTCACTACCAAAACCTAGGATAATCAAAACATCATTTATATCTAAACATATCGAAAGCCTAATTAGGAAAAGAACAATACTTAAAGAAAAAAATAACAAAACTGCCACAGAAAAGAATAGACTTACAAATCTTTACAGACTTATCAAGAAAAAGTTGGAACGTGCAAAAAAGGAACACAGGTATAGAATAATAGAGGAAGAGCTTGATAAAAGAGCGTCCGTCAAAAGGGCTTACAAGAGACTGGCATCTAGCAAGTCTTGGATCCACGCACTAAAAGAAAACCACTCGCTAACATCAAATCGAAGAGATCTACTTAAAATTGCCACTGAATTTTACGCGGGGTTATATAACAGCACAAACAGTAGTGGTTTTAATAAAACAATATGCCTCAAAAGTCTAGACACCGTTCCGTTGTTTTTGCAAAGCGAAATCAGAGATACTATAGAACGTTTAAAACCAATGAAAAGTCCTGGTGAAGATCTTATTTCCAATGACATTCTCAAAGCCATCATCGAACCTGTTACTCCAATCTTGCAAAAAATTTTTAATCAAGTTCTTCTAGACGAATCGATCCCAACAGACTGGGAAATAGCTACTATCACTCTGCTATACAAGAAAGGCGACCCGTCGGATATCGGCAACTATCGTCCTATTAGTCTTCTACAAACTCTATATAAGATATTTACAAATTTAATACTCAAAAGAATTTTGAAACCGTTAGAGGAAAATCAACCACGGGAACAGGCTGGATTCAGAGCAGGTTACTCTACCAACGACCACATATTCACTTTAACCCAAATAATTGAGAAATATACGGAATATGGGAAGAATCTCTACATAGCATTCGTAGATTACGTCAAAGCTTTCGACTCTATCACACATGAGTCCTTGTGGATATCGCTCGAAGAACAAGGCATACATAGAAAATACATAAACATATTAAAGGAAATTTATAATAAATCTAAAGCCGTAATCAAGCTAGAAAAAAAAGGAGAGCCATTCTATATTAAAAGGGGCGTACGACAGGGTGATCCAATATCGCCTAACCTATTCAATGCAGTATTAGAACACATTTTTAAACAACTTGACTGGCATAATATAGGAGTCAAATTAAATGGTGAATACCTTAATCATCTTCGGTTCGCAGATGACGTAGTTCTTATTTCGGAAAGCTACAGTGAACTCGAATTTATGCTGAAAACTCTAAACGATGAGAGTCGTAAATGTGGCCTGAATATGAATTCAGAGAAAACACGTCTCATTACAAACGGAGTTAAAATGGAAATCACTATTCAATCAAAAGAAATCGCTTATGTAGACAACTACGTATATTTAGGCCAGAACATTTGCTTCCAAAATCCAACATTGGAAGAAGTGGACCGCAGAATTAAAATCGCCTGGAAGAAATTTTGGTCTTTAAAAGAAATTTTCAAATCTAATATAGCAACGGGGCTCAAAAAGAAAGCAATGGATACTATAATACTACCATCTCTACTCTACGGATGTCAGACTTGGACATTGACCAGAAAAGCCGTTAATAAATTACAAACTTTCCAGCGGTCAATGGAGAGAAGCATGCTTGGTATATCCCTAAAACACAGAAAACGCAATATAGATATAAGGAAAATAACGAAAGTCATAGATGCCGCCGAATTAGCCTGCAAATTAAAATGGAGATGGGCAGGTCATGTTGCTAGAGCAACGGACGGACGCTGGAGCGAGAGAGTCCTCCATTGGTATCCTCGCGATAGCGCACGCCGTGTCGGGAGACCTCATCGCCGCTGGTGCGATGACATCGTGGAGGTCGCTGGCAATACGTGGACCAGGCTCGCTCGCAACAGATCAGCGTGGCAAGAGATGGAGGAGGCCTTTACCCGAAAATGGGTTCCCAAATCGAATAATTTAATTTAAATATTTTTTCAAATGACATTTATTTGAGAAGATAATAATTTTACATAATATCTTATAATAATTTAATTGACATTTTAAATGAATGTAATAAACTTAAATATATTAATAATAAGTAATTTATACCGATTAAATTAAAGTTTAATACAAATCTTAATTCATTCAAAATAATAGATACATTTTATATATTTTATAACAATTCTTATCATCTAAGTATCTTATTGTAATAAATAATTTGACATACAAAAATGTTCTTAACTAATATTATGTACAATTTTTTGCTTTTTATAAGTTTTGTGTAAATTTTATTTTTTGTGAGCAAGTTTTGTTTCTTATATTTGGGAAATAAAGGTTTATTATTATTATTATTATTATTATTAGACAATGTTGATCATAATTGTAATTTACTCAAATAACGTTACAGATAGGTATTGTATTTATCCGGCAGCTTAACATTGTTGCGTACTTCGTTAGTTTTATAAGTGCGAAATGGATATGAAAAAGTTAGCAAAGATTTTACTTTATCTATTCCATCGAAAAAGAGATTAAAGTGTATTTTATTCGATTCGATTCGTTGAATTTTACTATTTCAATGCTATTTTTAATTGGATTTATTTGGATTTTTTTACTTTTCTCATTTTGTGTAATGTGCTGGGGTTCCGCGTTCTTGAAGATACAAAATGTTATTCCAAACTTTTAAAAAGATGCGCTAGAGTGTAGGCATCAATGGAATAGTGTAGTCATGTGGACTTTCTGTCTAGTAGTTATGATGCGAGTGTGTGCTCTCAATTAGTACAATGATCATTGTTACGCTATCATTGCATGGCGGCTCTTTACACTTACTTTAATGAAATGGTAAGGAACTGACACTTATGGGACGGAAGTTATTTGATACAGCGGCACAGATCCCGAAGTTAGGATGTTCAGAAAATGTAATTCTGACGCTGTTAAATTTTAAAGTTAATGTAGTTGAACCGACTTTATGGTCCTAAGTAAAATTACTAGGTAAGGGGGTCGAGACTCGATGTACATGTAGAATTTTTGTATTGTATGCGGATAAAAGCATAACTCTTAACAGTAGGAAAAGATTTTTGTTTCTCCCTTTTTCGAGCGCTGGATGAACATTACCTACCATATTCAATTTATTAAATAGAAGCTTTTCAGAATCGATGTGAATACAGTAAATTCCAAAATGCCAGCAAATTCCAAACATACATAAATATACAAATGTACAAAATCGGCTGATTACGTACAGAGAATGTTCGTAAGTTACAATGTGTAAAGTAGTCCAAATGTAAAAGTTCTCCAATATATATTAATTACAACAACAATATATTAATACATAATCTGCCTGCTATTCAATGACACTTACCATAATAACTGATTATTTGTTCGGTACCAGAGCATTGTTACGAACACAGTTATCATTTACATAACAATGACGTCTGTATATAACGTTTATCTGCAATTTAGACTTCTTTCTTCCGATAAGGAACGGCAGTCAATATAATATCGATCAGCTGCCAGACTATCGAGTAGATTTACGATAAAACTATTCAAGAGGCGAGCAATACAGAATGTAGAGCAGAAATTCTCCATCCACCTCTGAGTAAAAGCCAACCTCCCCCGCTTATGGTGCACCTTGCTGGACAAAGTAAAAGGTTACAGCTCCCGGTTCCTCCTTTCAGAGGTCGCTGGACTTTGTACTATACAGCTTAATACCGAAGGTGCTTTCTCCAAAATTTGTGGTAAGGCTGTAGCCCGGTTGACTACCTACAATGAACCTCTTTCTGAACTCACTTTGCAGCTTAAACACACGTTATACATCACGTGTGATTCTTACCTGGTGGTTAACCAAGCTGGTATAAAACCTACATCTCGCAGTGTCCTAAAAAGTTCATTTTCTTTAGTCATTATGCCCTGCATGCGGGATGCGGTAGATATCTGTTACGCATGCTATAGGGCCGTACGGAGAACTTATTGTTTTCATTAGTTGCTGGGACCAGCGTGCGCGCCGATGCGGCGGTATGAAACACGCAGCTTCAATTGTCGTTTTATCTGAGGTATGAGTCCTGCACCCCGCATGCTGTATTCCAATCGATGAATTTCGTTGGGAGTCCCCGCATGCGATATAACGATCGAGTTAACAACCAATGAAAATGCGCCCTAAGCATTACTTTATTACATAGTCAAAGATAGTGAGTTAGTAAAAATCTATTCACTCTTGCTTCCACGTGCAAAAGAGGTTGATTTGTACTCAAGGATAGATACGGCTCCTTACATTTTAAAACTGTCAGCATCATCAACATTTTAAGTAGTCTCTTGAACCGGATATGCTTTTTGTATTCATATTTTAAGGTTCACTGGCTAAATAAAAATAAAAAATATAGGAAACAATGTTCCGCTCAAAGACATAATTCATAGAGGGCCGATTGTGAAACCAATCGAGTGGATACACTGACAGACGAGCCTCGTGACTGGCGGATAAAGGGTCCGGCACAATGAAACCCTTCCCGGGCAGCGCAACCCTTGTTCACTCGCTAATTATTACGATACAAGGATGTTATTATGTGCCAGGCTTAATTAAATGGAAATTGGGTACATGTACACGATTTGTTCAATATGTATGCCGCGACGTGCGACAAGCTCTATTTTATTGGACTGGATTAAAGTTAGACTGTAACTTAATTAATTATTTATTTATGTGTACCGTTACTATAAATATCATCTAGTGACATTTTGCAGTGAGCAATTTCTGATGTAAATTTGGAGTAAGTGAATGCTTTGTTTCTGAAATGTTGAAGGCAATAAATACTTTTGTTATTTGATTAAGAATGTTATAATAATATATGATTTTACTGGGGCAAGACTACTACTACTACTATTGCTCCTGTTACTGTCGTGTAGCTATTTTGACCAATGACACCGGATGGTCTGTTGGTCAACAGTCTTATTACCACCCAGTTTAATGGTGTCGGCACGCGCTCAAGGTAAAAAGCTATTTGACATGTAACTTCCGTTAAAAAATATAAAAACACAGGTAAAAAGACATTCTGACATTCTTGACTTCCGTTTAAAAAGAATAATTACGTAATGGTCAATTCTCATGTCATGAATCATCAGCCGATTAATAATGACAGAAAATTACACAACATTTTAATAAAGATAATTATATGAACATTATACACGGTACCAGTGTAGGCGGCATTGTTCTCCACAATGTTAACATCAAGGGTCTTATAATACAACATGAAGGCTTCCAGTGAAAGTAATTTAAATAAGCTCTTCAGGCGAAAGCTTCACAATGGAGCGCTACATAGGTACCCTCGTGAAGCACTAGACAGGTCCATTGTTACAGTTTGCGGGAAGTTATTCGTGTAATGTCGTAATAAGAAGATTGCAGACTTAAGACGTAAATGCATACAAGTATTATTTGGATACTTTGAGTCTGCGTTTACAGACGTTTCAAAAGACTGAGTTGAACATTGTTCTTCTTGTCCAGTTTAACGGTCTGCATTAATCTGAACATAAATGCTAAACAATTCTCATTTAATACACACTCACATTGTCTTTTAATAATATACATAATTAGAATTACCGCTCTTCGAGTATACAAATGTTGGGCCTAATGGTTAGCTGGTAGAGTATGCATTAAGCTTGCCATTTCTACCCTGATTTATTGTGGTCAATAAAGTTTAAATATTTCAAGATTGCTTGGTTGTTACCACCTATCCATCAATTTCTGTGTCACCTTGCGAATTCCGTTTTAAGATTGCTATTGCAGACGTAGTGTATGACGTACCTATAATATCCTCAGAACTAACGTCGCGTCGCATCTGTGCCAATCTCAAGTGAAGATCACTTTAATTAAAATTGTCATTAGTGCCTGGCACATGGAATGAAATTTCACACAGATATGAGATATTAGAATGACATTTCGTGGAGTCATATAGGCTTATGGTTTTGGACGATCTTGAAGCCTAATAAATATTAATGTGATGTCTAATTTGTATGTAATAATAATAATCAATGCCGCCCGTGACATGATCACTGTTGCGGTTGTGTGTGTAAACGGTTTTGTATTACCTAATTATATGTCTTAGTTATCTCACCATGGGTACCCCTTATCATAATAAATGGTAGTAGCAGTGACGATTTAGTGTGGTTATCGCTATTGTCCTTCCGTTAAGCGGTCAGTCCCCTTGTTTTAATTAAAGAGTCGTTCGTTAGAAACTATCGGTAATCGTTGGGCGGCACCTAAGTACAATCAGGGTCACTAGCCCTTGACCTTATCAGCTTTGGAACACAATGTTTTGGAGAATGAAGTGGGTGAAGAAATTTACACTATTGTGAAATATTTCAACAAATAAGCAGTTTTTATCTAGACTTTAGCTAATAAAAGTCTATTGACCTGATATTAGGTAATTGGTTAGTTAGATGCGCTTACCAAAGAAGTTAATTTATGCCAAGTAATTGGTTATGCAATTAATGCTAAAACTCAGACTACTGTTGTTTATTTTCATTATTATGTTGCTGAGGTGACCGCGAATGCCAAAATTGTAAAGGATTTTTCACACTGTACCACAAGATGTTTCACGATAGAAACCGCCGTAGAACATTATATGCCTGTAGCCGTAGGTTGATTGATGATAGCGCATTAATTCAGCCATTTTGAAATATCTACTTCGGATGTTTGTGGTATACAAATACATAACTAATATACTCATTAACATATTTACGAAGTCCTATTTATATGACGATATCTTTGCATATATATACCAACAAGATAGCGAGAAAACGAAGCACACGGAGATTGCCTATCCACTCTACATGTATTTTATAAAATGGAAAATAGATCGCAATTTCCGTCTTGACGCTTTTGCAGTGCAGCAATGGGTGCAACGTAGTACCATTCAACTAGGGTTGTCGTGTCCTACTTCTACTGGACATGTTTGGATTTTTGTGGTGGTTTTCGGTCCAATATTTACGTATCCTCTCAGTCTGGTTGGTGGTCAATTATTTGTTTTTTTTTATCACGCTTTTTCGTTTTTGCCTTGTGTAATAAAAAAAAATTAAATACCCTTCCAGGACAAAAGGTCAAAATGGAGCACTGAGATTTACGTTTGTGAATTAGACTTTGCAATCCTAAATCCAGAGATTACGATCACTATCGGCATCGTATACTCTGCTATCGGTCCTATCGGTGCACAATGGCTCGCACGCGACGTTCCCATCGTAACAGCTCGTAAACGCGGCCGGCTGCCCGTGCAAGCTTATCGGCTGTCGTGATCGATTCAATTTTATTCCGAATGGTTTCGCTTTCCGTTGAGCGTACTGTGTGATGCAAAGAAAAATATGTAGATGTTGCTGTTTTGGCTTCAACCCAATACTGGAAGTGTTTTACATGAAAATAGTGAGGGAAGTTTGTTAGCAACAGAAATCGTGCACATTAATTTCTTGCTTGTTGTGTATTTTAGTATTTATTGTATTGTTTAACTACTATTACGCGCGAACAGAAACAATAAGTAAATTAAATACGATTCTTAATTTTACAAAAATAGTAGGTCTCTGCATAATAAGATCTAGATTTGCGTAGAAATGCATTAGCAACAGTTTTACTTAGCATTTTCCAGGTCACGGTCTCTACCGGTCGGGACGTTTGCATACCACATCCAAGCACTGAGGTATATTGGCTAAGACGTTGCCATTCAGATCACGGTGTCGGCGCCTATTCGGGTAACTAAACGGAACGGTTGTTCTGTCAAAATCATTTTGTAATAAGAGTAGGCAGGGTAGCGGTACAGCCTTGTAAATAAACGCCGACACTTCAGGAATGCTTAGATGTTTTGCAAGAGAGAACGTGCATCTCAAGCAAGTACTAGATCTAAGTGCCTAGAACATGTTCATCTGAAGGTTTTTCATATTAACTACAGAGCAGTCTGTGTTGACGTACTCTTAAGGCTCACCTTACTAGAAAAGTGTTTTTCCTCATGCTCCTTGCATGTTTAAGATCCGGTGATGTAAGACTATGACCGTATAATATCTAAGTTATATAATATGTTGGTGTTTCTTGGTACCATCGTACCGATGGGAAACTTTTCTAACATGACTTGTTTGCCAAATGATAGCATTTATCACATGTTACTTTTTCGCCACTTAATTCATTAATGCGTCATCAAAGAAATACGTTTCAATCATTATGATACTGGAATTGCAATGACTAAATATTTTTTTTTGTACATAAACTTATACATTGGCGTCCCATCTTTGTCAGGCTTTTGAAAACTGCGTGAATTGTTTTACCTATTTTATTGCTCTTAAAACCACACCCCCAGTCTCTGCAGCTCTGTTGGAGCACAGTTCCGGCATATTAAACTTGTTTGGAACCATCCGCTGAGTTCGTAGTAGTTGAGTGTTTGATGGCTGTCATAAGTTTTATGAATATACAGCACGCTAACAGATATTTAATTTTGGTATATATGATAAAATTCCTCATTATTTGTTTTAAGATTGTTGTATGTATGGTTTGTTTAGTTTTTTTTAATATAAATATCGTGGATTTTTGGGGAAATTCCGCAGAGCTATATTCCAAGTTCTGTTTACAGAAATAGTAACACTTTGAACATTTAGGGCGCGTTTATATGACGCGTCGTCTAATTGGTGCCTTACTTATCCCGAAAATATCATTTTGTACACAATATTTACTGACTTAAGCAAGTAAGCAGTGACTTGACCATAAACTCCTTTGTCCACAGATGCAGAACATAAACAACATTGTAATGTTTCCTGTGGATAGCCTATTGAAAGGCGATCTGCGAGGGGTGAGAGGCGATCTCAAGAGACCTTTCGACAAGGCATCCAAAGACTACGAGTCAAAGTACCTGAAAATTGAGAAGGAGAAGAAGTCGCAAGCGAAGGAGGCCGGTCTCATCCGGAGCGAGGTGACGTCAGCCGAAATCGCAGATGAAATGGAAAAGGAGAGGAGATTGTTCCAGTTACAAATGTGTGAGGTAAGTTCAATCGTGATGTCTTTTCAGTGCATTGGTCCTTGTTCATCTCGAAAGTACAGAGTGATGGAGTAGGTACGATTTGTTATTAACTTTAAGCACCTGGATGATTTGAGCTTTGCTCGGTAATTTTTTTTTGGTAAATTGTGTTTTTGGAAATTATATTTAGATACGTACTGAAATATGAATAATATTTTTAGATCTTACCGACATACATGATACACATAATTTATACAGTGTGCAGATAAAATTTGCTTCAAAACCTAAATGTGCTCAGCTAACATGTTTTGAGAGAAAAGTTCTCAAGTGATGGAAATAAACCCAACATGTCCAATTGCTTTTTAGTTCAAATATAAGGGGAGCCAGAGAATTAGTTTTGGCTGGGAGCCGAATGGGAGTCAATGCAATTAATCGCAAGTGCAATTTGCGGCTGCGCTCAAAAGCCTTGACTGTTGCTCGGAGCTTAAAACTCGTATGTCCAACCGCCAACCGCTCGTTTGTTGGAAATATTGAACTTATTTAAACCTTAGTCCATTATTACGGCCTGATGATATCTCTTTCATACAGCCTGGTAATAAAAATGACCAGAGCGTTCTCTCGTGAACACAGAGTGAGAGGTGATTTTCTCTAGACCAGATTTCTGTCGTAATCTTCAAACATGTAATTTTACTTACTTATATAGTAATTTATAGTGGCTACAACCCATTAATGGCCCACTACTGAGCACGGGTCTCTTCTCGTACCTGAGGAGGCCTAGAGCATACTCCACCACGCTGCTCCAGTGCGGATTGGTGGAGGGGTTAGTGGCCAACCCAAGTGTCGGAAATTTTAAGCCGCCCGAAGGTATCCGACATGGCTTAACGACTGCTACCAAATGATAACAACCGGGACAGACGGCTTTACGTGCCCTCCGAAGCACGGAAGCGCTCAAGAAATTTTTGCCACTAGCGGTCAGTCACTAATTTATAGTAATTTACTAATATGTTTTGGCTGTCCTTTGCCTTCAATTACATTGTAATATACCACTGTGTATATTTACCAAAAAAAATTCGTATCTCACACTTCGTGTACTCAATATGACTACAAAGTGGTGGTAAGTTTTCTGTCACGTATTTAATATTATTCGTAATTGAAATTTCAATTCTCAGTTTACAATGCACATGCTTTATATTAAACTTTTTGACGTTAGAATACGATATGATAAATAAAAATGTACAATTCTTGCACAATAACAATAGCGCGATCATGAAGTGTGCTTATATTCATAATATTTTGTCAGTTATCACATGTTTTCCGCTCAGCGGATTGTTTTATTTTTATTTTATGTGGTGACGTAATTTCTAAGTAACGACGCTGTTTTTTCGAATTAAAATTTAACAGATCAGATCTCTCTCCAAGACATTCCATGCTATGTGGGAACATAATCATTGACAATTCTGGTGCATACTCAGATATCATCTGGTTCGTGATCATGGAAACAGAATTTAGACGAGATGTCGTGTAAACACACTGGTGCGTACTATTGAACTCTTCTCGGTGGAACTTCAGAAGTATCCTTCCTACAAAGTACAAAGTTATAACTTTGTCGTTCCCTTAGGCACGATAGTTGTTAGGTTAGCATGTTACATCGGACTATTAGCGCTTCGATGTCCAGAAGTGTGGCAATGAATCACTACAGGAAATCAGTGTAATTGTATAAGCGTCAAATCTAACAATAACATACGAAACCGATTTCAAACCGACACTTGATGGAAAACGTTGTTTTGAATGGACATTTCAATTAGGTAGAGTTTTCAGTTGACTTTCGGTACACTTGTATACGAGCAGCACCAGGCCGAATGTCGGACTGTGAATGACCGACCTCATGCAATTACACTTGTCATTGTCAACCGTATCGCGTTCTCTCGCCAATTGGAAACTGTATAGATAGGTGTGTGTGTGTGTATTATGCAGGACATTGGACATTTATTTTGGTTGGACAAATATTTGGTTATTCGCGTGCAGGACATTGAACCTTTAGACTTTGGCTAGCTTCTACTTCAAATGATGTCTTTGCATCTGTAATTTTGTGTTTCATTATTTTTAGCATAATAACAAGTATTACATATCTTATATATAAAATTCTCGTGTCCCAATGTTAGTTAAGGTAGTCTTCTCTCTTCATCACTTTTTTAGGAATTTGTCACATGTTTTGGAATTCATTTGGGAGTAATGTAAATATCCTTGTCCATAACTGAAATCTCCTACACCAACAACCCAACTAATGATAAACCTGAAAAAATATCTATTCTGCTTGATGTAGTGAGCTTATATGAGTTCACAAATAAAAGAGATATACGTCAATTTAAAGAGTCCCGTGCTCCCGTGTAACCATTTTCCGAGTGATGGTGGGTATAAAGTCATAGGTAGGTTTTAAAGCGAAGCAAGGGCGGTAACTAGTGTATTATTATAATACTTTGACTGAACGTCAGTGAGGTACTGCTATTGCCTATCATAAATACGTATCAATATAGATTATGTATGCTTACTTGATAATAAATGTATACAGTGCAGTAAGCAATCATAGTGTAGTGGTCGCCGATCTACCGCCAGTCCGGGGTGGCGTTGAACTGAACCCTGAACTTATCTTTAGTACCCAGTATGTAGTTTACCTTGTAGTTTTAATTCGTAAAATATATCTTACTATTCATAGGGATTTCAATAACTTCCGTGTTACGACCTAAGGGATAAATATTTTTGTATCGTGTTAATATTTTTTGTTGCGTGAATAAGTGCGTGTGTGGAATTGTGTCAACACATTAGTGTTTCGCTAATGGAATAACATAACCCATGTTAGAACAGTTTCTAAGACAAGAATAGAAAATGTTCATATGGAGAGGACTGCTGTACGTAAATATTAGGTATCTAATTATTATTTAAATATCTATCGAAACGAAAGGCGACCGTTATCGCAGTTCTGCGATACAGTTGTCATTACGATTTATCAATTTGCAGATATATTTTAGCAATATGACAACTGGTAAGTGCACTGTGTACTCGATTAAATATGAATACCTAACTAATATAATAATAATAATAATAATAATAAAATCTAGTTATTGTCCACTCTCTTAAATCTAATAGTATTGTGAACTGTATTCAGAATATACTGGCAACTCTGCGTGAACTCATAAATTACGTTCATACAACTCTACCATACGAATAGGTCCCGGAATGCAATTAATGTTCGCAGCAAGGATTCCAATGATTAATGATATTCGCAAGGTTCTAATTTATGCAACACAGCTTTATGTTACAATGGTATTTTTGCAGTCGTTTTGGTGATATTGCTTGTGTTTATGCTGTTTCTGAACGTCTTATTCACCCTTAGTATCAAATGCTGTACTGTCCCAATCCTGGGCTCGGGTTACTCTCAAAATCTTGGGCCTCGGTGACCGATTGACAGACTTGACCAAAGTGGACCGAGCCTCGGTCCACTTCGGTCAAGTCTGTGTTGGCACTTGGTAGACTTTATATGCCCTAAACACATTTCATACAGGATTAAAGTGTCAAGTTGCCAATTTATTGTAGATGTCCTATAACCAGAAAGATAAACCGGTAACATTATTTAGATAAATCGTGATTGCTTTGTATATTCTATTACAAGTTAGCCAGGGATAAATATAATTTATGTATGTAGTGACACGGTATAAATTTGCGCAACATATCACTGTCGCTGTGCTGCCTCCGCTTCATTATCCCTCTTGTAGGGTATGTAGGTAATACCTACTAGGTATATGTAGCTCTTGCTACACGACTGGATCCGGGAAGAATTAGAGGTTTTATTGAAGTGAAACTTATTTAGCCGCGCTGAGGGTAAAAATTTGTGACACGCCAGTTAGGGCGTTGACCGCTCGCCACTCATCGATAGGTATGGAACAGCGCTATATTTTTTTTTATATTTACACAGTATTGTTTGTCACTCTTTAGACATGTTTATATTATTATCATTTTCAAAGTGATTAAAGTGTGAATTTTAGTATCCAAACGTTGAGAAATTTCACTTCAAATATGTGCACATCGTACACATTTAATTTTTTTAGCTAGGATATGAAATAATATTACAGGTTCTTGTTTTTCTTAGTGCGTGTAGATATGGTGTGTGTAAGTGTCAGTAAACGTGCTTTCTTTCCTCTCTTGGCCGTGTTATGTGGCGATGTAAGACTAGACTGTAAATAATATTTGCGTAGATGCGATAACCTCGAAAATATACAGATGGTCATGACATTGATTCAGTTCGTTAAACGGACAAAATTACCGAAACAAAATGCAATTAAATGGTATGTCCCGGAATGCAATTACACCACGTAACAATATATTCACGCGTGATAACTGTTAGCGCAACATGCCAGTGTCAGAATAAAATATACTCGTAGTTTGTTTTCAAGATCAAAACATTGCAGTTGAATGTTAACCACTAAAAATAATGGAATTTTTTGTATAAATCAATTTCAATTTATTCACATAATAATAAAAATGCAACTAATTTCTGTCTGTATTAACGTAAGTCTATAAAAACTATTATTGATGGACTTTATTAATGCAATAGAACACAAAAAAAAGATTGTTTGTCTATTTGTGGTGTACGTGCTAATCTCAGAAACGGTTTAATCGATTTGGATGAAATTCACTTGTACCTAAAATTTTGTGTTAGTTTTATTTCAATCAGTTCATACATAAAAAAGTTTCGTCAGTTTGTCTTACAAATCTTACGTCTTATTTTAACTTGAGCGTGATAAAAAATAACGTGAAATTAAACTTGTGCCGTATCGCATTATACTGATCCAGGATTAACGTCGCAGCTGTATACTGCCTATCGCTTACTTAATTCTGATAAACGGTGGCTGTATCATTATATACCATAACACCATAAAAATTGGAACGCATATACTCGTAGCTTGTTCAAATTTAGTACGTTTTACACTTGGCACGGATCGCATCGTAAAGCATGCAGATCACGAGAATGTTGGCAATGGTTAACAGTTAGCCATCGTCCTAATAGAACGTGAATACACAACCATTGTTAGCTTCCGTAGTTTTTGCTCTCGAGAACCGCCGATCAAATGTTCAGGATGCCGAATAGGTTTTGAATGAAATTCACGCGATGCAGTAGCGTGGCGTTTGTTCACGCGAACTCGCGATCAATTTTGATGTCGAATAGGTGTTTCAAATGACATTTGCGCGATATTCGCGTCGTGTCGAGGATTAAATCCAAAATGGGAAGTAGCACAAGCTACACAACAAGTAGCACAACATGGACGCACAAAATACACAGCAAGTGTATTTTGCGATGGACTTGACACTCGAGCAACTATCAGCTCGTATTATATACACATCCAGTGTTTGCAATTGCCCAATCGTGCCATTATCATGCGCATTCTATTGAGACGACGCGACGTCTTAAAATATTTTATCTTGTCTTATATTTATAAAATTCTCGGTCAAAAAAAATCGGTCAAGCCGTTTCGGAGGAGTATACATTGTGACACGAGAATTTTATATATAAGAAGAAGATACTGAATACTTATAGGCTAAACCTTAGTGATTGTTAACATTGAAAAAATTTGCCTTGGATCATCAGAGAAGCCACATTGTGAAAGTGCATTGAAGTTAATCTCTCACGGTTGCAAAATAGTTGAGTCTAGAACACGAGCATCAACTTACACGGTTTGCATCTTTGGTGCTATCCTAATAGATTCACGAGCGCATTATGCGATTGACTGAATAAGGCTGGAAATAGTATGAAACAGACATCGGTCGCGTACCGTCAGAGGATGATCGTCAGCAACCTACACTAAGCTACCACAGTGACACCAACCGTTTTAAAGTACAATGGTGTAATGGGTGTAGATATTATTTTACGTCGAAAATATGTCATCGTTTTTTTAATTAAGTGCATTTTCATTTTCAGACTACCTAATTATTTCTTGCTGTAGAATCCTATAATTAGTACGTTCGCAGACTGCCGCACGCGACGAGTCCGCGTCGGACCGACCGCGACGGTTTCTGTCATCACGCGTACACGTTACGTGGTCGTCGTCACTACATTATGTGGATGAATGTTATCATGAAAATATTGCTAAGCGGTACCGACGCGACGTCCACGACCGACGTCAGCCTAACATTATTTCCAGCCTAAATTTGATTGCATTGCAACGTATATCGAATCGATTCAACTTTGGTTTTGTTTCGTCATGTGTATAAAAAATGTTTCGCAGAATTCCTAGCACAGTTGACGTTGAATAACGTCGCAGTAAAAAATGAATATGAAAAATTGCCGCGACAAACATCCTGTAGCGACGCGATTGATCACAATTCTATCACCGATTTCAATTTGAATGCGTCGAAACGTTTTAATTAACTCGCCTTTCGTCGTGAACATTCCACCGATACGAACGAAACGGTTTGCATCGTCGTTCATCATCCGCACTGCGAAGGACTGGAATAGGTTGCCTGCGTCGGTGTTCCCACCTGCGTATAATGTGGGAGTCTTCAAGAGGAGAGTGAATAGGCTTTTAATAAGTTAGTGCGACCAACATCTTCGACTTCATCGCCACTTACCATCAGGTGGGATAGTTGTCAAGCATTAACTTATCTCATTAAAAAAAAAAAAAAAAACTCCGGTCAGCGCTCATGTTACGAGACAAAAGTTGACGAAAATTAGTTCGTTTCAAAATGTACGCTTTCAGTATTTTCGGCAGTACTTATTTTGTTTATTTAAAATTAATGACAAACTTGTATCGTTCCAAGCGTGTGTTGTTCGCTCTAGGGACGAAATAGCCCATTACCATGTTATTCATGTACGTAGGTATTTGTATCATCGCAATCGCGGATCTTTTTCTTTATTGAATTATTGAAAGGTAACAAACGAGCATTCAGCATCACCCTTCCGCTGCCGCCCATGACAACTGTGACCGACACAGAGCAAGACTATTGAATGGGGACTAGGATAGTTAGTCCGGTTAGGTGACGGGGTTAGAAGTTGGTTAGTTTGTTAGTGAGTATGAGGACTGGGTCAGGGACTGTTTGTTATAGTTAGTCCTGTTAGTTGTTAGTAAGAGTCCTGTTCTAATTTAGTCACAGATGTGTTTCTACCCTTGAGGACTGAGAAGTTTGCCTCTAAAAAACTGTGACAGTGTGAGAAGTACAGTTCATAGTCCCAAGCTTGCTAAGCGTGGATTGTGTGAAAATTAAATTCTAATACGCATGATGATTAGTTATTTTTTTTAAATAAAAATTGATTTTTGATCGCGTGCATGATTCGATCCTCGGCCCCCCTGTTCGGTATAAACACGGTATGTGTATGTATTAATTTCTAAACTCATCCACGTTTTTGTTTGAGGCAATATTTGTACCATGATCCATGTTTTAATCGTGGCTAATAAAAGTACCTACATAAATAGTGACAGCGTAAAAAATAAGTTGTATTGTGTAGAATACTGGTTACTCTATTTAATGGTATAATTGAGTGAGGTCGTTGTATTACTTGTTGTATTTCGCGTCGGACAGTTTACGGTTACCTTTTCAGTCAGAGCTGACGCTGCGCTCTGCTGCCTCGGTTTCCTGATTTGATTCGAACGGTTACGCTCAGTGCCTGAAACTAACACCACTACTTTCTAAATGTTTCTATTGTAGCAGATGCGTTTTGATCTTAGCGTGTTTTTTTTCTTTTATTTTGTTAAACCGTAGGGTTGTCACGGAGTAATTGCCTGTAGAGAATACTTAGGTTTGATTTTTTTCTTACTTAGTAACTTATGTGATCGACGGTGTACAAATACCCTGTAGGATTCCCAATGTCGCGGGTGGTACGGTCAACACAAATAACATATCACTAAAACCCACGACCTGAGAACAAACATTCATGGCCGGCCCGGAATCGAAACCAGGACCCCTCGGTTCGCAAGGTTCGCAACCAGGGCCACTCTCACTACCAACTAGACAACGGTCGTCAATAGATTTAAATAAGATAACTTTGTGACGATTTCAGCTTGTTTTTTCTTATTAGGTACTTACCTACCTAAAACCCTTGATTTGTGTTGTGAAGGATAGTGTAACATATGAAAACCGTGGATTGAGGATGTGTTCAATAATATTATAATATTTATATATTATATTCTACAATCGATTGTTCCTAGCTCTGACAGGTGGCTGTATCAGAAACGTATCGTAGCAGTAAACGTATTCACGAATTCTTATTCTGTTATTTGAAGACAGGACTGAGTCGTTTGAAATATAATTATTCTAAAACAACCTCGGCCTAACCAGCTATAGTCACCTGCATAGTTTAAGTAACAAAAGCAAAGGTAGAGTATTGTAACCGTTGAGTTGTACTGTGGAAGCGCGCGTCAGGTCAACGACCGGCCTTGCGCCACCAGGGCCGCTGCAGACGGCGTGACCCTCGCTTTGTTCCACTGCAAACATAAAGTCCTGACGGCACCGTCAAACGACTCCCACCACCCGATCCCCTGCCCCGTCTTATTAGTGTTTGGTGCATAACAGACGGCGCGGTCACCGACTCCTTCGCCCCGATACGATCGCTTCGAAACATAAACGAGTGTTTTATAGTTCAAAATATTGTCAACGCTAGTCTAATATGTGAATGCGTCGTTCATATTTCTTGCGATATTAAGCTGCATAATATGTACAGAATTCAATAAAACCGGCGAGACGCCAAGAGAGTTGTGCAAGGTCGCGCACCACGCTTTATTATTGCACAACTGTGAAAGACAAATCGGGATCCAGTACCGCTCGAATGCGCGAGCGCGTGCGTCAACGGGTGTAATTTTAACTCGCGGAAGGGCATCTAGAATTATATGTGCGCTTCCACCCGGCAGGAATCCCGCACGTGTCGATTCCACGTACAATTAGCTATGGTCACCGATGAAGTAATACCACCAGCCGTGCCCACGCGTCTGTTTCGGCGTCGCCCTGTCTGGCGGGACTGGCTCGATTCCATTTTTACACGATGTCACAGTATTTCGTGGAGTCGTAGTATTAAAAACGTTTACTGTTGTTGCAGTACCTGATAAAGTTCAACGAGATAAAGACGAAGAAAGGAATTGAATTGCTGCAGCACCTGGTGGAGTATTATCACGCACAAACGAATTATTTCCAAGATGGTTTGAAGACGATCGAACATTTTGGAGTGTACATCGCGGATCTGAGCGTGCAACTGCAGAAAATAAGGCAACAGCAAGACGACGAGAGGCGGAGACTGTTGGAGCTCAGGAATATGTTGAGAGCGGCTGCACCGCAGGATAGGGAGGTAAGATGTTCCTTATTAAAATCTCGTCTTATAACTCTCATAACATAAGCCCTAGCATACGATTGTATTGTACCTACGTGATAACTTCCAAAATCTTGTGTTGTGATATTGTAATATCATTCGTAGGTAGCTTCGTCGTTAGGTGGTTACTCATTACATCAGCTACAAGGCGACAAGCAACACGGAGTCACAAGAAGTGGCTACTTGCTGAAGAAATCAGACGGGAAAGTGCGCAGGGTGTGGCAGAAGCGAAGATGTCGAGTGACGGCGGAAGGCTTCTTAGATATATTTCATGCGGACGAGAACAAACCTCCAGCGAGAGTGAATCTCCTCACGTGCCAGATTAAGGTGTCCTCGGATGATAAGAAGGCGTTCGATCTAGTCTCATGTTAGTATGAACTTATATTTTCGATTTGAACAAACTGTCATCGTTTACAAAACAAAGTCTAAATTTAAAAAATTAAATCATTTATTCATATAGGTATTAGTGATACACTTATGCACGTATTTTTTTACGCAAAAGTGCTTTAAAATGCTTTATGACGCTTTATGACGGCGGAGAAGAAACGGCGAAAGAAACTCCTTAGCACAAAGATTTTAATGAATTTCGCTTGCTCTATAAGTAACACTATGTCCAAAATATCGTACAGTTTAATCATCGAAAATTTAATTTCCCTTCCAGACAATCGTACCTATCATTTCCAATCGGAAGACGAGAACGAGCAGAGGGCGTGGACGTCCGTGCTCGTCAATTGCAAGGAGGGGGCGTTGATGAGGGCGTTCCACCAGCAGGCGGGCGAGAGCAATGACACGGGCCACTCGCTACTGGACCTGCAGCGGTCGATCATACGAGCGGTGAGGGCCATGCCAGGGAACCAAGTGTGTGCTGACTGTGGATCCACTAATGGTGAGTTTTGGACCCGCATTCAACCTTCATAATATATATATCCTTTACGTTCACAAAACCTTCTAAATTTTCAGGCGAGATCCGTGAGCTCTATTTTTGTTGAATGAGTACTGATTGTGACTTTTCCAACCTAGGAGAACCAAATACATAAATGTAAAAAATAATGAATGAATAAATAAAAGTGCTGTCATATCATTGGATCAACTGTAGGAAGGCATATACTAAGGAATAGGTTTCCCGAAGCGAAGCAAAGGCAGAGTTACTTGTTAAAACATGATAAATTTATGATGCGAGATAAATTTCAAGCCGGGCATACCATATGGCATACTGTTTAAACCAGGCGTTGTTATTAACTTGGATACTTCAGGAAACATCCTCCAGGCGAAATCGAATCGCTAAATTGAGTCTGGCGTCGAAACTCCAACCCTCCTGAGAAAATCAGCGAAGGAATAAAATGTTTAAATGTGTATTGAACCAGAAATCTCGTTTTCCTTTTCAGCAGCTGGAAGGAAAACGTTAAAATATTTTGTAATAGTAACACGGCCGCGCGTTTCGTTTCGGTAAAACTGTGCCATTTTACCAACGGCAACATCCGAAATGATTTCTATTAATTTTTTTCTGGCATTATGACCTATATAATTATTTATATCATGTCAAAACTGTAAAAATGTAGAAAACAATATTGTAAAAGGGCAAATTAATACACGAGCTCCATTTTACAATACATTTTTATTGAATGACAATATTGACATAATTCCTTTGTTCTTCTTAATCATCTGTTTATTTTTGAAGTTGGCCTGTTCGGCGGCCAGTAACATTTTGTTAGAATACCTGAAACCTATGAAAAACTACTAACTGAATATCTCTCCTCTCCGCTCCTCAATCTTGTCTCCTCTCCCCAAGCCTGCACCTCACCACTCCACACCTCGCCTCACCAGCTCACCACACCTCACCTCTTGTCCCCACACCTCATATGACCATTTCCTGATGATCCTGCTCCTCGCAGTTGTTTTAATAGAGGTACAAAATTCCTCCGTTACAATATGTCTGTATAGCTATAGATGGATTCACAATAATAACAATAAGCAGTAATCAATTTCAGGATTGTAAGTAAGGAAACGCTGCACACGATCTTGAAGCAAATATAATCTAGTGGGTGACGTCATCTATTTTTTAAATAATTGATTTGAATAATAACCTATTGTCAGTCTGTAATGCACCGAGCCAAGGACGAAAATACTACGACAGAACGCCAAAACACGTACAGCAATTACATTAATGACGTACACAAAAACGGTACGGTACGGTTAAGCTTTAATCACTTAATAGCTTTAAGCAAAGGTTGCCACATTGTTAAATCAATTATGCAGTGTAACAGATCTCAGCTCGACGCGGGAAACAATGGGTACATTACAAATTACTACGCCGACAGTTCACAACAGACGTTTAACAACAATAGGGTTTTTATACGATTTTAACACGGTACATGTGATGAATGATGAATTAATACAATCATTTTTTATATTATAATTCGTAACTTTTTCGTAGTTTTTAAGATAAACTCGAGGTACGGCGATTATTCACCCTTACGTAGTGAACACGTGTATGATGATGTGAGAGTTTCAATCAAATGAAATGCATTTTTAATTATGTTTTTTTACTTTATATCGAATTATATTCGAAGTAATTCCCCCATCCTCACCGAACAACTCGAGGTACGGCGATTATCCACCCTTACGTTGTGAACACAGTTTGCGCCGTCATTCATTGTAGATATCGCAAAGGACTGGAAACACTGGAATAACTTGCGTGTCGGTGTTTTCGCCGGTGTATGATGTGAGAGTTTTCAATTAAATGAATGAATAGGTTTTATAAGTTAGGGTGTTCATTATCTTGGACTTCATCACCTCACCACTTCCCGTCAGGTGGGATTCCACTACTACATTTTTATTATTTTTATGTCCTAGGTACGATTTCTTTTTTTTAATTATTTTCAGATCCCACCTGGCTGTCAACGAACTTCGGTATAATAGTGTGTATAGAGTGTTCGGGAAGCCACAGGGAGTTGGGCGTGCACATATCGCGGATACAGTCGCTGACGCTGGACCGCCTGAGCACCTCACAACTCCTGCTGGCCAGGCACATGGGCAACCAGATGTTCAACGAGGTCATGGAGAACACACTGGACGACAGGGACAAACTCACGCCAGAGAGTTCCATGTGAGTTTTTTAAACATATTTTTTGTTAGTCGTGTACCATTAATATTTTTAGGTTCGTCATTAAAATCCTTGTTGTTTATTCCGTGTTTGGTTATTTAATGGACGATCCCATCCTAGTTGGTGGAGGCCCTGCCTGCGAAGAGAGGTTAGATCCCCGGCCTATGCAAATATATTTCACCAGTGTTTTTGAATTATTAAACAAAAATAAGTTACAGTACAGTAAGTGGTATGCCGAAAAAGACTTACACAAAATAATGATCGATTGTCGAATGAGTGATCGACCATTGTCGATGTATCGCCGTGTGGTCTCTACCGCGTTTTGCGGATGGGACCATAATTGAATCTCCGAACTGCCAGTTTGTTCAAAACGAATTTGACAATTCTAGTGTTACAAACTCAGTGAATCTATACAAATAAATAAAGTCTGTTTGTAATATTAAAATAACCGCTTTTTACTAAATGCATATGGATGTACACACGGTGCATATACCAAAATAACATTTTTTACAATTTTTGTCTGTCTGTCTGTTTGTTTGTTTTGAGCTAAACTCTGGAACGGCTGAATCTATTTTGACGGAACTTTCACTGACAGGTTCCTGATGTCATAAGGAGTAACTTAGAGCTACTTTAGTTTTTTTTGTTAAATTCCACGCGGAAGAAGTCGGCGGGCACAGCTCGTAAACAATATACTTATACAATTTCCAGGGACGAACGTCTAAGGTTCATCCGAGAGAAGTACGTGTACAGAGCGTTCGCGGCGCGCACTTGCCGCGACGCCGCCGAGCGGCTCTCGGAGGTGGAGCACGCGGTCAACAACGGACACCTCCAGAACTTGCTGCAGGCGTACGCCGAGGGCGCGGACTTGGCCGCGACGCTGCCGTGCTCGGTGAGTGGGCGGCGGATTGAGGTTGCTAACGGGCTTTCGACAACGCAGTGCTAAATGGGCCCAGTTATACGCCCAAGCTGAGATAGATTTATAGTTTTATTTGTAATTGATAAATAATTATAATAGGTATATTTGAGAATAACAAATTAATGTTTCAAAGAGTTTGTTTTCCCTAATTTGATTTCCCTAATTCAGTATCTAACACCAAAAAGGCTTAGTAAAGGGTAACATGTTGAAGCATTCAAGCAATAAGAAGCCCTATCTCTTTTTCTATCCTGGTTTTTATAAAGTGCATAACATAAGTTGAACTTTGTTGTGTGAGTGCAAATCTCACAAAACCTTGTTTAAAATACATGAAATAGCAAAAGTAGAGCTCTAACAATGTTCATCAGCTCAACAATTCAGCCGCGGTTACTGATCGCAGCTTACACGAAAGGGGCGGGGACTAGTACGCTCATTCATTCTGCGTAGACATAAATTAATTCGCTCGTTGAATAGGTTTTAATACATTATAATGAACGCATAGTAGCTACGAACTAGTATTAATTAATGTGTGAATAAGTTTTCTTTAATTCATTCTATATATTTTTTTATTTTAATGATTTATTTTGTTAATGCACTCCTGGATGCCTCAATCAAGTTGCCTTTTTTATATTGTTTGAATACTTAGTAAAAAAATTAAAAATAAACAAGGAAACTTTGATGCTGTTTTATATCAGCGATTTTTCTGATAATGTTCTAACTATTAATTATTCAAGGCTATGTCGCCGCTTACAATCGCTTGCTCACAGCGAATTTTTTCAATTTTAATTTTTTAGGAGACGATATTTAAAACCAGGGCTTGGAAACCGGTAAAAATTAACCGGTATTATAACGGTTAAACCGGTTTTATCGTAAAATTCCGTTCCGGTGCGGAACCAAATAGGAGCGATAATTTGAACCTAAATAAACCGGTTTATTCCTAAGCCGCGTTGCGTCGGTCGCGGCGCGCGTAGGTACTCTCGCAATGTTCGTGTTGTGACTTGTTGAACTACCGCGGTGCGCGTCGCTTGCAAGAGCAGTCAGTTTTTATTACGTATTGAAGTTCGAACCTCGCGATAAACCCAACCATAATATGTACGTAGGTATATACTTATATAGTATTACACACAAATTTTCACCCTAATTAAGAGTAATTCCCGATAATAATAATGAATATACAACCTTGTTAATTAATACTATTATTACTATTATCATTTCTCCGAACGACTCATCGTGTTCAGGCTGGGAGCTTGAGAGCCAGTTCTTTCTTTCTTTTTCTTCCCTCTTTCTTGGCCGGCAACACATCAGTGATGCCATTGATGTTGCTGATGTCCATGGGCGACGACAGCCACTTACCATCAGGTGGATCGTCAGCTCGTTTGCCGGCTATTTCCATAAAAAGGGTTCGAGTATTTTTTTATGGAACCTGGCACTACTTTCTGAACCTACTTTCTGAGATATTTGAGTTCAAAAATTAAAATAATTATTATTAATAAACTCAAATATCTCAGAAAGTATATAACTTAAGACATTTCATCACTGAATACTTTTTGATCGTAATCACTTAGTCTACCGATCGACACATGTTTTATCAATGTCCGCCGAAACTAAGATTTTTGCTTTATTTTTCTACTTTTTTGAACTCAAATATCTAAGGAAGTATAACACTTACGACATTTCATCACTGAATACTTTTTGATTGTAATCACTTACTTCGTTGATTGACTCATGTTTCATTACTGGCCGCCGAAACGAAATTTTTTCAAAATGGCGGTACTTCTAGGTACGCCTAGTAATGAACTAGGTTCAATGCACTTTAGGATTTAGACAGTTATAAGAGTGACAGATTTTATTTTTGACAGAAAAATTTGTACCTATCCATCTGTCCATAATAGCATTTGTCAAAAACCGCGCGATTACCGCCACTTAGGTGCTTGATCAGACACGGCGGGAACCGCGCGGTTTGAGAATCGCGCGGGAACCACGCGGGTCCTATTTACACAGGTATTCATACAGTCGTTCAGACATAATCGTTCAACCGCGCGGTTACCGCAACTCTCTCTCTCTCTTTCAGTCGTACGCTCACTGCTGAGCATCGTGATGTTCTGATCTCATTAAGGTGTTTTTTGGACTAGCTGCCACCATTTTCCGCGGTCTGAGGCACAGTGTATGGGTTCGCTGAGTCGAATATTAAGTTGCTCGGACACCTGGTCTGTCCATCTTTTCAGGCTCCGACCCCTGGATCTTTTGGCGTCCATCTTTCCAGTTACCATGAGCTTCTCCAAGTTGTCATGTGGTTTTCTGGCGATATGTCCGAAATACTTAAGTATTCTTTGCAGACATATGCTGGAGAGTCTTTTCTTTACGTTCAACTCGTTGAGGATTGAGACGTTCGTTCTATGGGCTGTCCAGGGGATACGTAACATGCGGCGCCAACAAAACATTTCAAAAGCATCGATGCGCTTTCTGTCACCTGCTTTCAGTGTCCAGGACTCAGCGCCATATATAAAGATTGGGAAGACAAGCGTTCTTATGATATATACATCTTCGTCTTTTTTAGTGCATTCCGATCTTTCCATATGTTGTTGGCTCATTGCGGACTTTGCCATGCCAATCCTTCGCCTGATCTCGATTTCCGATCCTCCCTTGTTGGAGATAGTGGAGCCAAGGTACACAAAACTATTCACGATATCATAACGGCTCAGTGCAGTCCCTGCTCTGACTGTGTCGGATTTGTCGATGATCATTAGCTTGGTTTTGGCCTGATTAATTTTGAGCCGCATTTCCTTACTGACAACCTCTAAACGCTGTATCAGTTCTACCATTTCGGTTTCTGTGGCTATAATTAATGTAGTGTCATCGGCGTAGCGTAGGTTCGAGACCCGCGTGCCTCCTACTGTTACACCACCATCCCAACCCTCTAAGGCTTTGCGCATTATATATTCGCCATAAATGTTAAAAAGGATAAGTGAGATGTCGCAACCCTGCCGCACGCCTTTCTTGAAACTGAATTCCGACGATTGTGCGGTGCCGACTTTTACTGTTCCATGTCCTGACATGTATAAAGATCTTATGAGTTATATCAACTCATAATCAACTCATAATCATCATTTCAGTACATTCCACAGATGCTTCCAGCTGACACAGTCGAAAGCCTTTTGGTAGTCTATAAAACACATTACTGCTGGGATGTTAAATTCATAACACTTCTCCACTAGCAATCTCACATTCAGTATTTGTTCCCTTGTCCCTTTTCCTTTAACAAATCCAGCTTGCTCTTGTGGGATTTGCCAGTCTAGGTCTAGGTCTAGGCGCAGTCTGCTGTTGATTATATGTAGCAGTACCTTGCTAGTGTGTGATATGAGAGCAATGGTTCTATAGTTTTCGCACTTTTTAGTCGCACCTTTTTTGTAAAGAGGTAATATTAGGCCATTGGCAATTTTTCCAGACTGAGTTGCACAGTTCCAGGAGTTTTGTTAATCCTTTCTCACCCAGAGCTTTGAGAGTTTCAGCTGTGATGTTGTCTATGCCGGCTGCTTTATGTGCCATAAGCTTTCTTACCGCTGCTACAACCTCGGCCAGTATGATTTCTGGTTCCAGTTCCTCTGTGATACTATCACGCTCCCAGTCTGTATTTATGTCGACTGTGGATAGGTCTAAACTATATAGGTCCTTACAGTATTCCTTCCATCTCTCCGCCACCTTTGCGACTTCATTGATTGTGTTTCCATCCCTGTCTTCTATTGACCACGAGTGAGATTTGAATTTCTGTGTTATGAATCTCACTTTCTTGAAGAGATCTGCCGTTTGGTATTTATCAGCATGGCTTTCTATTTCTGCACAGATGTTCGACAGAAAGCAGTTTTTGTCACGCCTGCAACGCCCTTGGATTTGTTTGCTAAGTTCTCCATACTCTTCGTTGTTAGTGGGCGTATCAACAGATTTCAGAGCTTTCCTCTTCTCGATGATGTCCCAAGCCTCATCACTAATCCAACTTTTCTTCTTGTTGTGTTTTGGACGCCTATGAATGATATCGTTAAATGCTTCTGTTACCAAGGTCTTAAACCTGCTCCATTGTTGTTCTACACCAACGATTGCGGATTTATGGTCACTCTCGAAGGCTGTCTCAGTCATCCTTTTAAAGAGTGCTGTCTCAGCCTCCGCAAGTCTTGCTGGTTTCCGCGCAAATGTTTTGGGGGTTCGCAGACGAAGGCGTATTTTTGCAACAAGCAGTTGGTGATCACTACCGCAGTCCGCGCCGGGTAAGGTTTTAGCATTGATTACGCTCGATCTCCATCTATGGTCTACTGTAATGTAATCAATTTGGTTGCGATACCGATCTCCGGGTGACTTCCAGGTGTACAGACGGCGTTTGTGACGTTGGAAGAAGGAGTTAGTTATTGCGAGATTGTTACTTATGCAGAACTCCAGAAAGCGTTCGCCCCGCTCGTTCCTTGATCCAAGTCGTGACCTGAGAAATACAGTGTATTGCCTCCTTCCGTTATGAAATGACCCGATCCTTTACTTTACTTTACTTTAAGAGGTTATTTACTTCTTCTAGGCCTCCGTAGCATCTCCTGACTAGGTCAGGGTTCGGGTTATCATATCCGCCGCCCGATGCTCGGCGTTGTCACCTCTTTAGCACCACTCGGAGGACACGTGCAGGGTGGTAAAAGGTATCTCCTGCGGACGCGAGCGACACCGAGTTATTTATTGATGAAGTGGAGAAAAGACCATCCACCTTGAAACAATCAAGATGGAAGTCAGGGCTCGTTCAGACACGGCGATAACCGCGCGATTGATAAAATCGTGCGGTTTGAACCGCAAAAATGTCGACTGTTCAAATATAATTCGCGGTTAGTTAGCAATTAGCGATCAGTTTCAAGATGGAAGTCAAGGTTTCAGATGCCTTCATGGAAATAAGGTTGATACAGCATAAGTTTAGCAATTACGATTATGGTAATTAATTTTTTGTTTGATCGATTTGACCATATTTAGTTGCAGTTTGTACTTTTCACTTAATCCATTCTTCTATTTTTAATAGACTCGAAAAAATATAATGAGTTGTTTGGTGGAATAAAACGCGTTTGTGTAATGGTATGTTTACATTGTGTCCAGATCGAATTTGCACCAAGTATAGCTCAGGCGTGCTCTCGTTGTGACGTGTTAATCGCGTGGTGCCCGTAACACTACTGAACGCTGAGGAAGATCTCCATAGTAATAGAGGCGCCGATTCTATTTTCTAGCGGTTGAGCGCGATTATGTCTGAACGATTAAATTAATTAACCTGCGTAAATAATACCCGCGCGGTTCCTGCGCGATTTTCAAACCGCGCGATTCCCGCCGTGTCTGAACAAGCACTTAATGATTAGGATGAAATTTTGTGTTCAAATAAAGTTTTACTTTTTAATTAACATTAAATTAAAAATAAATATACAATATATCAATGACTGCCGTGACACATGCGTATCTGATAAGATAAATAAGCAAACAACAACGTTATGTTGAATAAAAACAACGACGCGCTCAACGTCAACGCTCGAACTGTGCAGTGTGTACATTCAAGTCCTGTCTTGAGCGAAAAATTGAACCGGTTAATAGAAAATACCCATATTTTTCCAAACCGGTTAAAAAACCGGTTCAAAGGAACAGAACCTTTTTCAAAAAGTTCCCCCTGAAATTTCGTCGAACCGGTTCAAAAAATTTACCGGTTTCCAAGCCCTGTTTAAAACTCCTTGTTAAATTAAAGCAGATTTAATTTTTATTGGACTTTATGTCACAATCCCCAGGGCCTTTACTTTGTAAGTACCCAAGATTACTGGAACAGTTACAGCACGGTAATAGTATCATACAGAATTCCATCTTCATACGAACGGTCGGAACGCGAATCATACCTACGCGCCTCGGAGTTTAGTACACATTAAGTACACAACAGCCACAGAAGTGCCATAGGGTCGATCGAACGTGTGGGTTTGTAATCAGGAAGCGTGCGCATTACCTACCCACTTATATTCACTACTACTAGAAAGAGGCGGCCCTATCGCGCGCGCCCTGTAAGCATTTATTTTAAGGACAGCGCCGAGTCACAATACTGTATGATACGATTACCGGGGTTATAGGTTGTTATTACATAATTTTATATTTACAAAAAAAAAACATTCCATTAATTCCAGGACTGCGGCGAAACAGCGCTACATCTGGCCATATCCCGCGAACTGGGCGACGGTTCCTGCTTGCACATTGTAGATTTTCTAGTCCAGAACGGTGGCACCCAACTCTTGGACAAGGCGACCACGTCCGGTGTGACCGCGCTGCACCTGTGTGCCGCCATGGACAGGTCTGAACCCATGAAGCTGCTTCTGAAGGCGGGCGCTGACGTCACCATAAAGGATCTCAACGGACGGACCGCTCTGCAGATTGCGAGGCAACTGGGACATCATAACTGTCAGGAGTTGGTGAGTGTGTTGGTGCGGAGAAAAATTGGTGTTTTGATGGTGTGACGTCATACTTGCACATTCAGTGTGTAGTAAAATTATAATGTAAACATACTTAAGTAATATTATTTGCATCGGTTAACGAATGTACCTGTATATGAGGTGAGATAACTTTAAGTAAGGTCTGTTATGGAATGCGTTACTATCTCTTCAGTGCTTTTCTATGCTTCGGCGGGCATCATGTCACTTTGATTTTCTTATAAATAGCCGATATATACAGTTGTCCGCTAATGTGGTGAATTTAAAGATGTCGTAATTATTATTTCCAGCTTGAAAGCGTTGACAAAAGGGAGAAAAATATCTTCGAGAACATCAACATTGATTGGAACTTGTCGCACGACGACGGATCAACGGATTTCTCTGACGACGACACGGTCATCGATGAAAGGGTAAGGTTAGGCATGAAACAGAACCATCAAAAAATCGTGAAAGAATTACGGTTTTTTTACTTTTAACGCAAATTGTTTTAGTTTAAATTCTGTCCATTCTCTTTGGATTAAGTATATAAACATAAATAACTATAAGTAAAGTAGTAACTAACACTAAAATGTTGCAAGTGAGGTGGGTGGTGGCGGCAAACAAAACGACTGTTCTTTAACACGTACGTTTATTATCTAATTTATAACATAACATCGATACAACAATGTGCGCGTGCTATCACCATACTACACAAGCAACTTGAGGATTAAGGATAGTTATAATATTAAGAACAATAGCGCATATTAACTTTGTCCAATAGTGAAAATGATATTGATCTTACTACTCTATTTTTTGTTGTAAAGATTTCGAGTACCGATAGCTGTAGATCACATTTTATAAAAAATAATTTATTACCATTTTCATCTCTATATATCTATGAAATAATAATATTTGTTAAAAGTAATCCTGAAATATTTAATAGTTATTTAATAAGTAATCTTCGACATAAATCGAAGTTATCGGCAATAACATCGAAGACTGCATAGTTAAGCAAAAGTATATTTGGTATGGCACCAAAGTTGTATAATAAAGTCCCCTCATTAATACCAAATATAGACAACATTCAAAAATTTAAATTTGAATTGAAGAAAATTTTAATCAATAAACTCAGTTCATGATTTCTTAGTTGACACCGAATTTAATTTGTAGATAATATTTGTATACCCGAAAGGGTTAAACATAGATCTATATTTTTTTTTAATTGTAAGACCCGTAAACCTATGTTGACAAATAAAGTAATTTGAATTTGATTTTGTTATATTTTTTACACTTACAGCAGAACGGCAGCGTGACGCCGGAGCGGAAGTGTCCGCGGTCGCGGCCGCCGTCGTACGCGGGCGCGGGCGGCGGCGCGGCGGCCGGCGGCGACTCGCCCGTGCTGCGCTCGCGCTCGTCCACGTGCGACTCGCTGCACCACGCGCCGCCCACGCCCACCACGCTGCCGCGGAAGCCCAACGTTTGTGAGTGTATGTTTGTTGCCAGTCGCCGAGCGTTTTGTCGTTGTCAAACGTGAAGATCCGGTAGTTGTGTTTGGGGAAATCCCCGCCGAAATTTGCGTGCGCGCCGCTGTCAACGTACGTGCAGGTCGCGCGCAAACAAACACTGCAACACACAAACGTCCTGTGTCTATTGTCCTCAAGGTTATCAAATCTTCTGTTCGACGCATTATTTGGGGTACTGGTTGTTTGCTTAGTTAATATTTGTTTAAACGCAAAATTTAATTTATTTTCTTAGTCACACCAACGAAATTAAACTTCTTACGTGCGTGCGTAAATAACACACGCGGTATTTTTTATAAAAACCAACGTCCTGACGTAACTTTGCTTATCAATGTTGTTTTTGGTTATCCGTCATATATTTATCATATGCTTAGTTATAGAAAAAAAATCTGCCTTCTGTTTCTCTGCCGGGAGTTTCTCTGATACCAGTCGAATTTTTATAGAGATATTTAATTTGATTGCAGTTCTAGCGCGGCCCACGGACAACGTGGGTAGTCTGAAGAAGCGCACCGCGCCGCTGCCCCCCGCCGCCGCGCCGCGCGCCTCGCCCTCGCCCTCCGCGGACGCCGCGCGATCCCTACACGGTAAATATAATAATAATAAATCTTTATTTCAATTTAATAATTAATTAAACTAATTACAGTATTATAAAGTCACTTATTTACTACATTACTCACTAAAATTATTATAACAAATAAATTGGCATAATAGCAAAAGAATGTTATTGTGGTCGTATTGAGGCGGCCTAGTAAGTCCCCAATGCTGGCAGGCCCGCGTGTAAGAGAAGATTGGTAGGCCTTCGCGTATGGATTATATTATTAATATAATTATTAAGTCATTAATGTTATTACTGGAATTAACTTTAAATGAAGCCTGTCTGCTGGCTACCATCCGCTTGCTTGCTAGTTCCGGCTACGGTTTGAGAACCAATACTTCATTCTCTCTTCTGACTGGACCGACAACGCATCGGTAGTTAGTAACTACTAGTTACCGATGTCTAGTTTTCGAGTTTTGATTGATTTGATTCAGGTGGTGTAGTGAAGCACCGGCCGCAGCAGCCGCCGCCCACCCCACCGCCCGCCACGTCCTCGCTGCACAACGGCGCGCATCACCGCGACGAGCCAACGCCGCCGCCGAGAAAGGTATCACAATGTTTCTGTTATGTATAATAGCGCCTACTTTTTAAATGTGACGGGTAGTCATGATTTTATATCGATGTTGCGACCCAATTCATCGATCATGGTGGTGGCGAGACGGGTCAAGTGGGCGACTTCGGATTACAAGACGCAGTGATGTTATTAAAACCTGAACCATGCAATCGAAGTTTTTTACAACGCTCGCATATTAAAAAGTTCCAAATATGAACTATTGGAGCACGGCCACTCCCCAGGCATGATCTTCCTTTGCTGAACTAGGATGGTACAGATACCATCAACGGAAATATCGGTATAAATTGTCTAAGATACCGGCCATGAAGGGTATTCAGACATTTGCCGTATTCTACGGAGGGTAAGAGTTATGCTACGGGCGCTCTTCCTTTCGTATCGCGAGATTTAATGTTTAGATATCAGAAAATCAGAAAAAATATATGTATTACATATTGTTTGATACTGTATTAGAAAATGTTAAGGCTAATACTATAATAGTAAAAAAAAAAAAATTAAACTGTTAAAGTTGCTGATGCATCTTATTAATATCAACTGATAAATTTATAATTTGTTATTGGTAGTATTTGACAACTTACATGAATGAATTTAAGTATGCGATATGAGAAAGATATTATTATACCACCACTTTTATTGCCATTATATTGAACTAGCACAATCTTTTGAATAGAGAATTATAATAATGTTAACGTCATAATGTCAACATAGGAATGAGTACAGGGTTTTATTTGTTTTTGCTTCAGAAGAAAAATAGATTGCACCTGGATAATGCAGTGAAAACGAAACTGAGACGGGTAACGAACGGCTGAGAGCTTTAGTGTTATTACTCGCTTACCCCGTTTCATTTACACCCCATAATTAATTTGTTTTTATCTACGGACCAATGTTTTTATATTGTCAAGAGAATCCTGACCTAGCTATACTGTAAACGTGTATTTTACTGCAGCTGGAACCTCGGGTAATTAGTAAACTATTCCTGAGGTGGCTCAATGGTTACTTAAATTTGATCTCAAATGTCAATTAGTTTAAATTTAAATTTGCTTAATTTCTGAAGATTATTGCTCTAGTAAGCCCACTTCGAGTCTCTTGACAATTTCCTCCTGTTTAGGTGCCAACAAATTTTGCATACTAGAGTATCGTGTGCACAGTTTGTGGTTAGTTATAGTCTATATTGCATGCATCTAATAGCTTTTAGCTTTAACATTCGATATTAACTTTATAACTGTTCACAGAGTAGTTTTGTTAGTTGTATAGTCTTTACCCCTTTAGGTATTAGAAACAGGACGAAATTCAAAGATATACTGGCTGTTGGCTGAAGTATATTTACTATACTTCACAAATTATACAGATCTGTGTAACAAGAAGTTTCAACGATTTTTGTATTTCGTATCTATATTTCGACTTCATTACAATATTTATTCGGAGTTTGGGTTTCTGCAGGTATTTTTTTTTATTGAAGTATTGATATGAAATACAACAATTGTGATATAAGTAATGTGTGATTTCTAAGTATTAATGAGCACACAAATAGGATAACTATAGATGCACGGCCAACCTTATACTCGGATCTAAAATCAAGTCATGTGGTATGTAATAAATTACTCTAATGATGTACAATACTCGTCCATTTTTACTAACATATTTTAACAATCAGTGTTTTTTTTTCCATTAATACTAAAAACCGTGTGATTTGCATGATTTTCCCACTATCTAAAACTGAGAAATAACTGAAATAAAGATATCTATTTATTATTATTTAGTATGTGTATAAATTTTTATTAGTATAGAAGATCTAAGTTAGACACTTTACTGTTTATATAATACTATTAGATAGTTATATTATTTGAAATGAATGAGTCTCAAAGCATCATCAGTGGCGGTGACGTCACTAATTTGCCATATAGGGCCGCTTGCTTTAATGTTTTATAACTTCCTAAATATATTATTGATTTATCTATATAAGTCTGTGTAATACCACACAGACCTACCACAAGTGCCAATTAGCCAATTTTTTTCGTAGAAATCCTAGCTATTTGAAGGTTATGTAAATCAAAATTTTCCGTTGCGTTCAGAAGATCCTATCGAACTTATTAGCGTAGCGATGCCTAAAACTAAAACGCAATATCGATGTAGTTTTCCAAAGTAAGTAACAATTAACGGAAAATGATTAAAATAATTCATATAATTAACGGAAGTTGTGGTTGTTACCAGGATTGTTCTAGTCAGGACTCGTCGTTGGAGTTGTGCGACATGTCGGACTGCGACGAGGCGCGCGGCCGCGAGCGCTCGCGCCGCAGCGACAGCCGCTCGCTCGACGTCTCGGACGCGTCCAGCGTGCACTCGCGGTCGCCCTCCGCTTCCATCACCATGGTGAGTTCATTTTCGTAGACAGAGACGGATATATATAGACGTCTGGTGGGCGTGGTCAACACGAGACAGCGCGAGAAAGTACAATTGTATGTGGCATAAGAAACGCTGTCAAATTTGTACGCAGTGTAAGATAAAAATATTACCATTCCGAGGTCCAATATTACCTTTCTCGAGAGCTCGCTTGCGACTGAGTAAAATATAAATTTATATTATTTAAATTTTGTTTTTATTTATTGATTTAAACTTTATTATACCAAAGCACTGGGGTACAAAAGGTATTCTGGGGTAAAAAATAGTTTTCACAGAAGTAGAAATTTAAGATATTTTTATATTCCAGATGGGTGGCATGCGGAGGTGTCGAGCGTTGTACGATTGTTCGGCGGACAACGAGGACGAACTATCCTTCAGAGAGGGAGAGGTGATCGTAGTGATCAATGAACGCACAGAGGATGACAACTGGATGGAGGGACAGGTGGAAGGCACCGGCCGTCGCGGCATGTTCCCCGTCTCTTTCGTGCACATGCTACCCGACTAAGGCGGAGCGAGATGTACATATTTCTGGTAGCTCCGACGGTCAGTAGCGTCAGTAACAGTCCTGTTCATAGAACTTCCCTGTTAATTGGCCACACTACGAACTTTGCTACACCTTGTAGCGAAGTCTTCATACTTTCAGTATTCAATTTAAAAACCGTATATAAAATGTCGTAGTACTCATTCCGATTTGTCTCGTAATGTAGTCTTTACATGTAGAAATATCTGCGTTTAGAGTTTATATAGAAGATCTAACATTTGATCGTTGAATTTGACTAATCGATAATGAAAATTATTCCATTGGAGTTGTTGGTAGCCGGTGTGATAATTTTGTAATCAAAATTTTATACACCTAAATTTAAAATCCTTCAAATATGTTATATTTGGCCTAAAGCTTGTATTCTTGATTTGGGAGGCTATGAGCTTATTTACTCTAGCATTTTTCGTCTATTCGGAACTACACGTTTAACAATGTGCAGTCTTGTATCACATTTTAAGGTGACCTAAACGTTTTATACGATGGATAAGGCCTCAAACATTTTGAATATTTATGTTCTGTACAATGTGATATGATCGGCACAAATATTAATGTGATATAAAAAATCATATTGACACTTTTGAAAGCTATACAATATACTCAAATACTCAATGTTTTAATGCATAGATATTTAAATGTGTTGTTCTCAACTTAACCATAAACGCATTCACTGGGTAATTGGTAATTTTTTTAAACTTATGTTGTCCATTGCTATGCAACAATGGAAAAATAGATTAAAACCACATAAATAGTCACCATTATCGTACTAGTAAGGTCAAAAATATTGCTACGAACTTATGACGCCAACGTAATGATAAAGTTTCTGCCAGTAGCCAGTCCGTCCCGATGCGGGTTTTTACAAACTTGGATTTATATTAATTTTCATTGTTGTAATTAATGAAATAAGAAATAAAGAAGCATTGAAATGAATGACATTACTTCTTCAGCTAGCGTTTGGCGCGTAAACTGCAAATTACTGTCACGACTTACCATAGACAATCTAAACTTGCTTCTGGATTATTATAATGCCACAGACTATTAAAAACTATATTATATATTGAATTGAGGCATCTGCTCAAGTTTCAAAATTGTAATAGGTAAATAAAATTGATTCTAATACATTTAAAAATTAAAATTAAATGTTCTATAAGTAGATTCTTGTTCGTCGTCGCGTAGAACGGTTACTGTAGTGCGATTCGAGTGTACGGTGAAGCTCAGATAGCGATTTGCCAAAAATTATAAATGTGATCTTGTAGTGGAAGATAATATATTGTCAGCGACAAACTATCGGACCAGTGACTGTTTGTTGTATAGTTGTTCTAGTAGTTGATATGTATGTGTCTTAGACTGTTGGTATATACATGTTAGATTGTCCACATGACGTAATATACCACTTGTTGCGTTGATAACTGACTCGTTTATATAGCGGGAAAATGTATGAGCATTGCGGGTTGTTATACCCGGTTAATTGTTCAATTTGGAAATTCCCCAAGTTTAAACGAGGCCTAAGTTTATTTTTATATAAATGTCCATTTAACAATTTTATATTGATTTTAAACTTGAATATATGGACCAAATAGTTTGTATTATATATATGAATTAACATGCGTTTGTCAGAGGGTTATTTTTGTATAGAATATAGTTTTCACGTCAGTATTATGGTGGTATATTACATCGTTGGGATATCAAAATTTGGATGTTGTTAAATATGTGAAATTTTATCAATTTCCACGTTTCTGTAGTCGAAACGGTAAGTGAGAACCACTACATAGCAGTACCATACCAGTAGAACTGAAAGTATATATTGAAATATAATACTATAATACCTACTACTTAAAGGCTGTTTAATTGATTAGTCTGCAATGGAATTGTTTCAATGAGTGTTGTAGCTCTTATTAAATCTTTATTAAGCCCCATTTTCCAGTCATAATAGTTTCGTCTTAAAAACAGATTTAAAACTCACTAAAGTAATTAAAAACTTAAGATTTTTTTTTCAATAAAACAATAATTTGTACGAAGTGTTTCACCTGATTCGCAACTTAGATTTATGCGTTTTTATTTAACATTACAGTCATTACAATTTTAGTAAATACTATGTAGGTATATGGGAGATTTCTGTTTTTTGCAGTGAAATACGTAACCTTGTTAGAAGTAGATTACAGGCGGGCATACTTTGTAGAACATTTTTTATAGTTTGCCCTCAATTGATGCATTAAAAGCCCATTGTGATTCATGTTACACATATATCAAACATTCCCTTGTATCGTACTTTAAGTTTACGCTCCCATTGTATTCATAGTTGTTAAGTAATGCCTACATACATTATAAAGTTACCTATATCGTGCGCGTTGCCATAAATTAGTATTAACTGAATTCATACGCAAATATATTTAATTGCCGTATTTCCTACATTTTCATATACCTATTTAACATTAAAAAAAATCACGTTTGTTGAACACTTCATTAAAATAAATATTCTATAAGTAATACGCAGCTGTCAATGCGTAAAAGATGTTGTTTGTATAAAATTAGGTGATAGTAACTATCGAGTATTTTATTTTCGTTCAAAAATGTCTCCTATATTGCGCTACTTTTATGCTCAAAATACTTGTAGATTTGATCTTTGAATGTCCGAAGTGCAGCGTGTCTTAAGATTCACTGATCTATGTTAACATTCATTATGCTTATGGTGATTGTGCATTGTTTATTATTTCATGACGATTTCGGCCATTCACTGGTAAATGTTAGCTAATATCAAGGTGATTTGTTGATCTCTATTATGACTGAAATAATGCTTGTTTATTACAGATTTTACTGCCGAATTTATTATTAACATTAATAGGTTTTACACACAAAAAATACACACTACAATAAAGCTTAAAATGACTGCTCTAAAATATCCCTTTTGAACAACTAAAATTAACAAAATCACCTTGCTGTTTCATTATATTCACCGGTATGTCACAATCAATTAATTTATTCAAACGATTTTGTACTTACACCATCAAAATTGGATTGTACAATTTACATACACTGGTGTATCTTAAAATTGACTAATATAATCGGACATGTATTTCTGTAAGACAAATGAATTCTACTTTTTAAATTTCATATTATATTTTTATATAGTCTATATATTTTATGTGTTACCAGTAATAAGAAAAAAACTGCTCAATCCAAAGTTGCACAAAAATATTACTTACTTTTGAATATCAAATCATAACGTATATTTTTTTGGTCAAATAACCTAATATTTTCTATTACATACATACTGTAAAACTGCCTAAATATAGGGGAAATACGTAAGAACAAAATATTTTAAGCAAAGTACATCTGTTTTGATACATCACCTAATTTCATGTAAACAGAAATAAATAATTGTGATTTCAATAATTATATGTGTATAGTAAATATGCATGTTATGTTGCTTCCATTTTCTGTAAATAAAATTACTTTACATACATAACATGTTTTGTAGACATTTAACTTATTTCTATTGATTTTAAGAGTATATTTAACAAAGTATCAGATCATAATGTACACTTTTGCTGAAGATAAATATGTAAATCAAATTATTATATATTATGTATTTAATAATTTATATAGAAATATAATTGTGATGAAATATTTTAATGCCATTTTAGCCTATCAGTATGTTACTTATTAAAATTAAAAAAGTTATGTAACCAAATGATGCTAATAGAGTAATAATGTTTTATTCTGTAATGTAGTATATTAAATGGAGTTGTAGTTTAAATAGTTTTTTCTATTGTGTATTATCTGAATGAAATCTGAATGAATTTATGAATACATCATTTCGATGTCACTTTTTTTATTTTTTCTCACATGTATAGTCAAGACTAAGCTGAAAGGTATTGGATATCGTCGCCCATACACATAAGAAATGGATGGCATCTCCGTGAGTTGCAACTTAGAAACAGTGAGAATCCGCATCATTTATGTCTGCACCTTTGATCAAAGGTCTGCACCCAAAGAGTATTTAAACACTACGTTTCTGCACCTAGCCAGGCAGGTAAAATACTCAACCATAAAGCACCTTTGGAATTAAACTACATAGTAAAAATCGCAACGACCTTCACAAGGTGGGATATAGCGATATAAACTATTTAAACGGTATGTTTGTAAAATTATCTCTGTTATCGTCAGTTGTTCAGCAGCAAGCTACACGAGCAGGGGAGGTTACATCGAACTCCAGCTAGATGATTGAAGCTTCTAACTCCTTTAGGCCTTTAACTCAAATACATACCTACTATACCTTGGCTAACGAATAGTGGCAATAAGTAAATCTTTAACTGGCAATACCTGCAATGAATAGCATGCATTTAATGTAGTGGGACTTATTATCTACCAAAAATACTAAATTTTATTGTCCTAGACCTTGTAGTTCTTGAGTTATGCTTTTTTTTCAAAATGTGATGAAAATATCATCCACGTAAGCTAAATATTAAATTTTACCACATTTTTTTATGGTAAAATATAATATGAGACCTTTTTAGGTACTTTTAGCTGTAGCAACATTTGTAGCAGTGGTTTGGTTTGTGGACTCAAGTGACAAGTGTCAAAACTCAAAAGTTAGGTACCATCATCTGTCAATGTCAATTGTAATAACAATATTGAATCTGTCAAAGATAAAAGACAAAAGTAATCACACTGTTGGAAACAAAACGTTTTACAACTTTTACATAATAATTATGTGAATACATGCCTCCCATAACTTTACATATAAAACTTTACATAAGTGTACATATAAAACTTTACATAGATAGTGTGCGTACTGCTGTGTAAATGATCCAAATAAATCAAGATGAACCTGAATTTAACCAATAAACCTTGTTCCTTGTTTTGATATTGTTCAGTTCAATGTGTGTTGGTAAATGATAAGCTATTAGAACATAAACACTATTTTTGGATAATATACATATCTTATCATGAGCATAACCAACGGTTGATGATAAGTGTTTCAATATACATGAAAATCAGCGAATAATAATCCGATAGTGTTCTACAAAATTGGTTTTCACTGGTTCACCATGGCAGCTCGTAAGAGAGTTTTTGATTTATTGAGAACTATGGATATGGCTTCGTAAGTATATTTATTTGTTTTGAGAATGATAAAGGTACATTAGGATATATAAGAATAAGATGGTAGATCCAGTTCTTCAGTTTGGAAAGTTTAGAGTATTTATTATGTGCACCAAAGAAGTCCGAGGTCGAAGTTCAATAATAATATTGTGAGGACTAATATCTAGGTTTCTTTTGTGTCCTATACATTGAGTATCACATGATTCAATGTTAAAGAATCCATATGCAATATAAAAATTGCCACTTTGCAGATGCCAATGTCCTGCACACAGTCACAGGGGACATATCAAAGTGTCTACGGCAACACCGGAAAAGGATTATGCTTTTGAGGTAATAAAAGTACATACTGATATATCAATATATATAAAACTACTGAGTGACTGAGAGACAATGCACAGCCGAAAGTTCTAAATGCAAAAAGCTGAAATTTGGCATGTATACATGCCCTACACTCCCCATGGAAGCGAGTGTAGGGGAGCACTAAGAGAGGATTTTTGGAAATTGGTCGACAAAGCCACGGGGGAAAGCTAGTAGTTTATTTTTTATAAATATAATATTGATGAAATTCATCTGGCATACAAGGAATGATTTTACATCTTATGTAAGCAATTAGTTGTATAGTTGTGTTACAGAGTTAGGAAGAGACAACTTGTGTTTTCTCTTCCTAACTCACTTGTGTTCACTTGTGTTTTCAGTATCTATCTATAAGATTATATTATTAATTAAATGTTTCATTACAATGGAGGAAATGTAGGATGATGTCTAGAACACAAAATATTAAATCCACAGTTTGCTGAAGGTGCTAATCTCGTTTGCAATGTTACAGATCAAAAGTTCAACAGTTCGTTATGGCCTGGGTGTGACGAAAGAGGTTGGCATGGACTTAGTTAACCTGGGAGCAAAGAATGTCTGTGTAATGACAGACCCTAATGTAGTATCCCTGAGCCCTATGAAAGCTGTGCTTGATTCACTCACAAAGCATGGTATTAACTACAAAGTGTATGACAAAGTCCGTGTAGAGCCTACAGACTCAAGGTAAGGTCAATTATATATTTATTTTATTCATAAATTCTCCACAATTGTAACTTGTTTTAGGTCCATCTGAGATTTACAAGACCTGTGTAACTTGTCAAAAAATTGTCAAAACATTTTGTGTTTAGAAACACATAAGACAGATATCTTAAGATGGAGGCAGGAAGCAGTAGTTTTGCAGACAATTTATTACTATGTTTCTGTTCTTAGTTTCAACTGACATAATCATAATTGTCTAATCCTTTCATTAACCTTAATTTTTTTGCCTCCCTCATGCTAACTTGGACTGCTAATAAAAGTAAGCATTGATTTAAATCTCTCCCTAATTTTTGTAGTAAGTAGATAAAAAATATATTTATTAGTTATTTATTACATAAAATACACCATAATATTCATAGATTACCCATTTCATTTCATATAATCTTTGCGTTGAAATTGAATTACTTGTATACCATAAATAAATTGAATTAAATGAAATTCAATTTCAGCTTCAAAGATGCTGTTAAGTTTGCTAAGCAAGGCAGCTTTGACAGCTTCGTTGCTATTGGCGGTGGCTCAGTGATGGATACATGCAAAGCGGCCAATTTGTACTACTGCGACCCCAATGCAGATTTCCTGGACTATGTAAATATGCCCGTGGGCAAAGGAAAGAAGGTGCAAGTTAATCTAAAACCCATGATCGCAAGTAGGTTTATAATTATACATAATTTTATTAATTATGTACTTAGAGCTTCCAACATACCTAACTAACATGTACACATTCTAAAATTAACCATTAAAAACGTCTTTTAACAATACAGTAAAACAGTAAACTGACTGCCCAAAGTCAGCTTACTGTCTATATTACTCCACTATGGATTGCCCATTGCAGTACACTAATTACTTTAGCAACATGCACCTAATATGTAACCCCACAACATGAACATCAATTTTCAGTTCCCACAACAAGCGGTACAGGTAGCGAAACAACCGGTATGAGCATATTCGACTACGAGGCGATACACGCGAAAACCGGTATCGCAGACAGCGCCCTGCGGCCGTTACTGGCCATCATAGACCCTCTTCACACGCTCACGGTGCCGGAGCGGGTGGCGAACTACGCGGGATTTGACGTCTTCTGCCACGCGTTGGAGAGTTTCACGGCCATACCGTATACCGAGAGGGGGCCGGCGCCGAGTAATCCCGCGCTGAGGCCCGTGTATCAAGGCAGCAATCCTATATCTGATGTTTGGGCCCGGTTTTGTTTGCAGGTTGGTTGATATATTATTTCTCTTCTTAGGTCTTATATTATTTAGCTGTTTTGTTTTTTTTAGTTCATGGGTTGAAAAGCATTAAGGAGTGCGCACATTACACCAACTCGACGTCAACTCCACTCCGACTCCACTCCGTTTCAACTCCGACGTTCCGTTCTGCGATCAACGCTTCATCGACGTCAACTCGACTCCGTCTCCACTCCGTTTCAACTCCGACGTTCCGTTCTAGGTACATTACGTCATTGTGTCAGTCAACGCGTGGACTACTCGTCTACGGTGAGTCGTCAACGCAACGTCGACGCGTTGGTCTCGAAACGGAACGGCTATGGGTGTAGGGCGAGCCGTACAGGGCTTTTAAGTATAAGTTCGAAATTCAACCTTACCTTCAAAGATATAAAGCTCATAATGGAATGTTAGCTTTGTCAAGGTTTTAGTCGCGTTGGCGTCGGTCGGTAGTGGAGTCGTTGTAATGTGCGCACTCCTTTAAGCTAATCATCTCATGGGGTAAAGTGTTTAGTTATGTAAATAAATAAACTTTTCAATCCTGTGGGACCTGTGGTTCGCATGTTATTGTTATCTGATTAACGTAGGGTTTATTTCTGTGTTTGTCATAGGAAAGCGAATGAGTTTATTATTTTTTAAATCATTACAATCATGCATGTTTAATCAGATTGTTCATACACTTCAAATACAGGTGTCATCTGTCATTGGGATGACTAAATGGTAGGTATCTACGAACAATTATATTAATTGATTAACGGAATATATTGTTGTTTCAGTTTGTTTTAAAACATAATTTCGAGTCGCATACGAAGTCCAAAGTACAAGTTGCTCATACTAGCGCCATCTTACACCACGAACAACTCATCAATATAAAATAATTTATCATTTCACTAACAGATGTCGCTACACACAACTTATTGCTCGATGGTGTTAGTGTCTCAGGAAGTACTTCGTTCGTTCGGTATACAACCCCGATGACGTGGAGGCTCGGTCGGCGATGCACCTGGCAGCGACGATGGCGGGCGTGGGCATCGGCAACGCAGGTGTACACCTCTGCCACGGGCTCGCGTACCCCATCGCTGGGAATGTTAAGGACTTCGTGCCTGACGATTATGGGTGCGTTGTAGGATTAGGTTTCAAAATGTATTCATAACATTTTACTTACGTATGTTACTTAAATTAAACAGAAAAAACCGTGACACGTGACCAAAACATGACCACGACCACTCCGCCAAGAGTGAACGACTAAGAAGAAGAAGAAGATGTTACTTAAATATAATTTGGATAACCTTTTCTAAGGGATTGGGTAGCTAGAGTAGAGAGGCAGGCTTTACAGAAAGATAATAATATCTGTAATAATGTCAATGACTTCGTAATAATATTGATAATGTTATAATTTTTACGCGGAGCCATGGAGCAGTATCACCTCTTATGACACCATGGCACAGTGGTCTGAAAATCAAGCTTCATACTCATAGAAACTGATTGTCAGAAATCAATAATTAAAAAATGTTATTGTAATAAGTACACCTCCCTTTGTTAACTGTTATAGTATGAAGGTCGTGAGTAGCTCCATGTGTGAGAAAAAAAATATTGTATATTTTTTTGTATGGGAAACAAACTTCAAAGTGGATTTAAAAAAAACTGATCATAACTGAGGGTCTGGTATTCACATGAGTTATTACACCTTACATGGCAATTAAGATGACATACAATTGTTATGCCTTTCGGTGCCGCTTTGCATGTAGCAAGCTTTTGAAAGTTTGAGTTTTTGGTAGTTGAATCATACCCTTGATATAATTACATGATGATAACATTACTGATGTTGTCATTAGTTAACAACTTGCTAATGACCTTCTTTATGAATACAATAAAAAAGTTGCAGATTTTTTTACATTATACTACAAAATTTCTTTGATAAAGTAACTCATTAAGTAATTACCTTCAAGTTTTGATAAGATAAGCATATTAACGACAGCAAGTGTAAATGAGGGTAGTTATAATATAAGTAGGACGTATATGCTAACTTAATTTAGTAGCTCTTTGCACTTGTTCGCGCTTACTATACTTATTTAGTTCGATTTGTTTTCGTGTTATAATGGAAAGCTTCAGTACCAATTTGGATATGTTTATGTTTGTGGCGAACAATAGCTGTTTTTCAAAACCCAGCGAATTATTTGAAGTTTTGGTGAAAAACGTTACTTTGTCAGAAAATGAAAATAAAGAATTTAAACAATTCTGTCAGACTTTTGTGTGTTCGTTGAAATACAAATGGATCTCGTGTAATCGCACGAGAAAAACATTCATAAAAAAGTATGAGATATGGCTGCAAGAAGACATAAAATGGCCTGAGTTCATAAAAGAAAAAATCACACCTTCTTTGGTGTTAGAAGAGCAGCAACCATGTTCTAGTTTTGACTGCAGTGTAAATGAGGGCGCATCAACATAATTAGGGTTGAATGCAGAGACTTGCAGTGTTGGAACACCAACAGAGGTGAGTCCAAGAAAAGTGTTCTCTGAGCTAAGCCCGCTACAGAAGAGAAGAAGAGTGGAAGAGCTACTAGCACATACTAATGAAAGCCTTGCTTTTGCAACTGGTTTAAGTGCTGGTAACAAAAACGTAGCAGATATAATTAAATTAATCACAGAACATCCCGAGGAAGCTACTAAGATAAAGCAACTGTTGAAGCCCAAGAAAGCTCAGCCCATATATTCCGCTGATAAAGCATTAGGTATACTGATTTCGTTGAAACTTTCAAAATGGCAGTATACAACATTAAGAGTTTGCTTAAAAGAAGAGGGAATACCCCTATATCCTTCATATACTGCTATATTAGAGGCGAAGAAGGACTGCTACCCACCAAAAAATACTATAGATATCACTGAAAGAGGGGTAAAAGTTAAGCTTCAAGCGATTTTGGACAAAACTGTTGCTAGACTTGGGAAATTCCTACGTTTGGAATCATGTCTGGACAGAAAAGTATTAACACTTACATGCAAGTGGGGCTTTGATGGTGCTTCAGGGCAAAGTATATACAAGCAAACTATGGGGGGTGAAGATGATTACAGTAATTTTATGGGCTCCTTTGTGCCTTTAACACTTTGTGGCGACGAAAAATAATGGGAGAATCCAAAGCCATCTTCCACAATGTTCTGCAGACCGCTTTACTTCAAATTTGCAAGTGAAAACAAATTGAATATAAAGGAAGAACAAGCTATGATTGAAGCTGAGATTGCAGCAATTGAGCCGGATTGAGAAAAGCAACAAACGAAGACATTTTCAATGGTCTTCTTGTTTCGTCAGATCCCTACCTGTCCAGCATAAGGCCACAGCTGATAAAATCAAAACGCACACCTATTACCGATTCTTCTCATTGGTGATGATGATGCAGATATAGACAAGGAGAATATTGAATTCGTTGATGTTAATGCACCTATGCTGGACTCTGATGAAGAAGATACTCTTTGATAGATAATTGGTCTTTTATAAGTAGTTAGTAATAGAGAATAATATATATGTAAAGCTCTGAGTATTACTACATTTAATTATATAATTTACTGAAATAATATTTAATAGTATAATCAAATAAAGAAATTGTGACAGTTTTTATTGAATATGTGCTTTTTATTTCCTATTTTTTAAACAATTATTATTTGAATATATCCTAAGTACGTATTTATTCCTTGTGTATATACAAATTTCAATTATTTTCATGTTGAAAGTTAAAGGTATCCTTATAATATAAAATGAAGACTTGAATAATCATCTACCAAAAACTCAAACTTTCAAAAGCTTGCTACATGCAAAGCGGCACCGAAAGGCATAACAATTGTATGTCATCTTAATCGCCATGTAAGGTGTAATAACTCATGTGAATACCAGACCCTCAGTTATGATCAGTTTTTTTAAAATCCACTTTGAAGTTTTTTTCCCATACAAAAAAATATACAATATTTTTTTTCTCACACATGGAGCTACTCACGACCTTCATACTATAACAGTTAACAAAGGGAGGTGTACTTATTACAATAACATTTTTTAATTATTGATTTCTGACAATCAGTTTCTATGAGTATGAAGCTTGATTTTCAGACCACTGTGCATGGTCTGCCAACATGAAATTGAATTTGGAGATGGTCACTATTCTAGGCGGCCCAAATACGTAATGCAGGTCCCATCGATTATATCTTACCAGTATCATTAGTGTCGTCATCTCGTACGTCGGGAATTTACGTAAAAAATCCATGTGAATAAAACAAGTTTGCTTATTTATTACAGCAAAGAACCAATAGTGCCCCACGGGCTTGCCGTAGTAATGACCGCGCCCGCCGTGTTCCGTTTCACGGGCGGCAGCGACCCGGACAAGCACCTCGAAGCTTCAGCTCTCCTGGGCGCTGACGTCACTAATGTCAAACAAGCCGACGCGGGGAAGCTACTCTCGGACACGATACTGAAGTACATGGATAGCTTGAAGGTCGAGAATGGTTTGACAGCGCTCGGGTACAGTCGAGACGATATCCCGCAATTGGTTCAGGGAGCATTGCCGCAGGTAATTTTTATTTATGCTTTTACATTATGTTACAATTAAGTAACTGTTCAAGATATTACGACTGTATTTCGGGCCTGCAAGCATCTCGTCATTCTGATGCTATAGCCATCATGTGGTAGTTCGAATGGATCTTACAGGTCAGACTAAAATTAGTGTCAATACAAAATAATTTAATTCGCCGATTAGTCTGCTATGTGGCGCTGCGGACGCTTCGAATGGTCACATGATAAAATTGAAACTTGGTAGAGTATAGAATGGACCATTGATTTATGTAATACTAGTTGACCCGCACTAGCTTTGCTTCGGGAAACATGACCCTTAATACGCACACTAAATTGATTATTATTAATTATTATTATTTATTATTTACTTAATTTATTATTCGGAAATTGTTAGGCGTAATTTTTTTAACTGATATAACTTTTTATTTATCAACCGATTGAAATAAAATGTTAAGTGAAGCTTACCACAATGTATTAGTGAAAACCGCACCTAAATCGGTAAAGCCGTTTTGAGATTAGCGCGTACAAACCACAGACATACACAAACAGACAAAAATTCTAAAAAATATGGTTTCGAGTTCTATTGCGTTAATAAAAACCTCCCGTAAAAGGTTTTCTCGTATATCTTTCATGTACAGACAGCGATCAGTTACAGATTTATTATTATGTATAATTGTACATACAGATATTACTGATTAATCATCCATACCAACACAACAGACTACAGAGGACTTACACAGGTAAGAGACAATGCTCATTGTTTGTTGGAAGTTTCTGTATTTTTATTTAATTATGATTTACTTTTAATACAATAATAAATTATTTATAATCTTCTTGAATTTAAAATCTTATTAAATCTATTTTCCTGGTTATTGTTGGCTTGATTTATGATTAATTGGTTTTATATTAAGTCTAGTCTGTTATGATTATAGATATGAGTTTTAGCACTGAAAGATTCGTGAGTGTCTGAATACATTTTACGTGTTTATCGCGATATACACGTAAAAATAGATATGAGTCAGTAACGTTTAACTATCAGTTGCTTGTCAAGCTCGATGGAGGTTAACCACACGTCAGAGAAGTCTCCATAATGTGGCAATCAACATTACAAAGCTGTGTAGGTACTCTATGTATGGATTTATTTCCTTTACTATAGGTATTTACTAATAAAGTTACCTGACAAAGTATTTCATTAATATGGAAACATGTTATTTATAACAACTTTAGTATATTATTATCTTTGTTTCCACTTCAACTAGAGTAGCTAATCATCAAAGTTCTCAAAATATGAATGAAAATTATGAATAAAAATTTAAAGTTGGTATTACATACGTCAATGCAAACTCAATTCTTTTCTATTTACAGAAACGCTTGTTGGGTATAGCACCATTGCCTCAATCTGAAGAAGATTTATCAAGGTTGTTGGAAGACTCGTTAAGCATCTACTAAATATTTATGTGCATTATGTTTTAAATCGTTGAATATGTATATAATTTTAATAAAGTTAATAAAACAATTTTATGTTTAGTGTTTAATTTTTAATCATTTTAAGTACATAAAATAAACCTATGAACTAATTTGTATAATATATAATTATGTATATCTTAAATTAATTTGTTGTAATTTGACTTATGTTTGTTACTTCCTTTGTAATGTTAAAGCGCTAGGTCTAAATATGGTCGCACGTTGTTCGAGAAATCTTTCAAGGCACTTTATTTTCGATACATCATGTAATGTGTAGGTTGCATTGACTAGCGCTTATCTTTTATCACTTACTGCTTATGTACGAGTTAACGCAGTTGTTAATTTTGCGTAATTTAGAGTAAATTTTAACCTTAACCTGAACGCTCAAACCGCTTCCGGTACAATATTATTGTGGTGGAAGGGGCTACTCTCGTAGGACATGTTCGATGCCTTCACTGTGACGTTGTGGAGCGGAGCGTAGCGGTTCAGCTTGGGAGTTTTGGGTCCTGTTAGATCTTCGGACAACTGCTGGTAAACCAATCCACAATCTTTCTTCGTGCGACTTTGATTACTCATCACGGCTATAATGGCACTGTTGTATCTTATCTGCCTGTGCCTCTTACTGCAGACCATCATTACTACTTTACCGATGATTATGAGCAGCAATAGAGCGCTCAACACGGCGATCAGTATCGGCCATAAGTAGTCGTAGCGACCGTGCTCGGTGTCTTTCACTGATTCTTGTACGTACACTTCTGGCTCGAGGTCGTCATAGAGATTGTCGTTGTCGAGGAGTTTAATGCCCAGCGACAACTTATCCTTCTGAGATACCTCGAGAGTAGGTTTAGGCTTGGACGGGGGTTTCTCGATAAGTTTGACTTTCAAGTCTAAGTCATCTTCGTACTCTCCGTCATCAGCTTCTTCATCGTCTTCATCACCTTCTATATCATCCTCCTCTTCGTCGTCGCTATCATCATCACTTTCGCTTATTTTTTCAGTGGTGCCCTGAGTGGGTTTAGGATCAGCGACCTTGGCGTCATCTAATGTGCGTTTCAAATCGAAGTCTCCCACATCGTCTTGATCTATTCTTTCCCAAATTTCTTCATCTGAAACTGGAGCTTGTGGTTCTTCCTGTGGTGTTTTTGGTATAGACTTACTTCCTAAGAATGTAATGTTGCTGCATGTTTTACGGATGAGGAAGTCCCAGCTGTATACATCTTCTTCATCTTTCGTATCTCTAGCTAAGTTAGCAATGCTCGCTGTATTGGCATTGGGAGATACTTTACGTTCGCTCAACCAGCTCATAAGATTTTCGAAGTCGTGGCTGCATGCAAGCATGTTGTAGCTTATATCAAGTGTGCGTAGTTTGTTAAGGTTGTCGAGTTCAGTTTGTTTGATGTCAGTGATACGATTATGTGAAACATTCAAGAAACTCAAATTGCTGAGTATTGTAGCCGGATGATTCTTTTCTACTTTCCATAATGAGGTAAGTTCGGCGTGACTAACGTCCAGCCAAGTCAAAAGCGGTGTGTGAACAAACATTTCTGCTGACAGGACTTTCAAAGGATTACCTTGAAGATTCAATTTACTGAGATCCTTGTTCTTTTCAAAAACTTTGACTTCTAATGATGTCAACATGTTATTTGCCAGATTAATTTCAACTAATTTAGGGCATCGCGAAAATACTTTGTTGCTGATAGATTTTATTTCATTACCGGAAAGATTGATTTGGGAAAGAGCAGTGAAGGTTTTCAATGAGTCGTCAAAAATCTCTTGCAGACCACAGTATGAGGCATCAAATAGATAGATATTGAATTGCTCAGCAGAGCAGTTGAATCCATCGGCAGGTAAATGTTTTAAACCAGGATTATGGGAAATCTTGAAGATATCCAACTCAATGTTCTCTTTGATAAGAATGCCAGAAATGAAATCCAATTCATTGTGAGAAAGATCAAGATAGTTAAGTTCCACAAGTTTGTGGAACGCTTGGTTGTGTATCTTTTTAATGGAATTATGGCTAAGGTTGAGATTGGCAATGTACGACATTCCATTGAACATAGAAGGTCCAACGAACTGAATAGCAGTTTGTCCAGCGTTCAGGGTTAACAAGTCGGAAATTTGTAATCCATATACTGAGCTAATCGGATTCCTTTGAATGTGGAGAGTAGCCAGCTCAGTGTTTTCGGAGAAAATGTCTTCAGGTAGTGTTTGGATAGCGTTGTCACTTAAATCTAGTTCTTCCAAATCTAACAATTTCTTGAAGGTATCAGCGTCCATGTCAGATAAATTGTTACCTGCTACGTTTAGATACATTAAGCCTGGCATATTTTTGAAGGTATTAGCCGTTATGTATTGCATGTTACAATATGAAACATCAAGTTCTTGTACCGATGATGCGTTAAGGAAGTACTCTTGCGATCCAGCTGCTGGGAACTTCAAGGGGTTGTTTGAAAGCGTCAACAACAATAACTTCTTGTTGTTTGCAAAGGTTTCTGGGTGTAAACTGTTTAGTTTGTTGTTAGACAGGTTCACAGCGTAAAGTTCATGAAGACCATGGAACGCGTTAGCTCCGACTGACGCGATAGTGCTGTTAACAATCTTAACTGTGGCTATTTGATGGAGGCCTAGTTTTTTGAAAATGAAGTCATCGAGTTGAATGGGCACTTCAGGGTCCGCGTTCTCGATTACAAGATCCGTTATGTCGTCCCCAAACTTTTGTGTGCCGACTTCCAGACGATTGCACTTGGCTATTCTGTATCCCTGGGATACAGTACATATGCAATCTCTGGGACATGGTCGGTCCTCATTAAAGAGGACTTCTTGGTCGTCTACGGAATCATAATCCTCATACTGGAACAGGAAGTTGTCGGCGGCTTTTCCTTCCTTTTTGATAGTAGTCTTGTTGACCGATTCGCTTATTGCAAGCGTGCATACTGCCAGGAGCAGTATTAACTCCCGGGACCTCGCCCCCATGTCGTAGCGAACTCTGGAAAGAGAAACAAAAGAACGTTATTCTCATAATTTGAAAATAGAAAACAAACGGTAACGTTCTAACAGTAACTACACAAAATCACGTGTTGTTAGTTATGTAACAGTCTTAAGAGGGGGTATAAAGCTAGGAAAAAATCAAATTTCACCCGCGCGCCCCGCCCCGCCCGTCAAATAGATGCGCCGCAGCAGTTGCGCGTCCGGTTGCATCTGACTTTATCAGCGGCTGTACACTCTCGCGAGACTACTAAACGAGTGCACTCGTATGAGAATGTACTTGGTAGCGCTCGCCTCGCCTCGTGATGTCTCGGGGGGTCTCGCCTGCTCTCGCTCCCATGACGTCTCGGCCGAGGCGTCACGAGACATAGCGAGTACTCTCGCAGGAGAGTGTACAGCCGCTATTATATAACATGTCATCAGTCAAGAATACGGCACAGTATAATGTAAAAATAAGACAAATTTCGGCTCAGTAAATGTAGAATCATCTACCTCAAAAATGGCAAGCTGTTTTTTCTATAATAGGGTTAGATTTTTATACAATATTAATAGCTAGAGAGCCAGTGAATGGCAGATAACACATTATTAGGTGTCATTCATAATTTTGTATATATTATTATGTAGGTATCTATCAATCTAAAGCAATTCTTCTCGCTTATAGGCACCTTAGCGAAACGGTGGTAAATGCAAAAAATGACGTTCATAAGTGTATTGAAAAAATACCTCCATGAAATAAATGATTTGATTTGATTTGTAATTATCTGTATTTCTGAAACTAATAACATTTATAGGTAGTGTCGGTCGCATCATGTAACCATAGCGCTGGAAACCTAGTGTAGGGAGCGATTGAATCACTTTTATGACAAGAAAGGCAGTATAATGTTCGTACTGGTGTGACCATTAAATCATTTAAATTCTCGCAAAGCAGAATATCTGCTCTATTTTTACGTGATGAAACCTGTATGCCGTATAACATGTAAATAAATAACACGTACAATGTTTTTCAGACATTTATTTATTATAGATAACATTGTTTTCATTTTTTCGCTACAAAAAGATAAAGTAAGTTATCCTTTAAATTTATTTAAATCGAAAGAAATCCTTCGCCAGAAAACAGAAAAATTACAAATGCCACTGCCATTGTTATAAGGAAACTAATTAAATGACAATAATATCATAAAAAAGATGACAATCACTAACTTCTTGAGCGACAATTGTTAGCTTTAAAAATATAGGAAAAAAACAGTGTGTGAAATATGATGCGTGATGATATAATTATGCGTGAGAACAAGAAAAATGTATAATGGGTAGTAGAAATATTTAAGTTATGGTACGAACACATAAGTCATGAAACTAAACAATTTTTTGAAGATTAAAAATAAGCATAAAATCGAACAAAGTTTACTTAAAACCAAAATGAATTTATTCGAAATCAAGTTTAATTCACTAACTCCAAAATCCGTCTAGAAAAAATAAAATGCCAAAACATGGTTGGAAGTTTTAATTGTTCAAAAAATATATCTTGTCTATTGATAAGTCGTTGACTTGTATAACATGTGTATTTAGTATCGTCGTTAGTCTTGATATTTGTCTTGACCCGTTCATAAACACGAGGCTTGATGTTACTGAAATAAAAAAAAAGTCAAACACTATCATTGAAACTGATGATGTCAGGTATCACTTAGCGCCATTTATAATCGGTTAAAAGTTTTAGATAGGACTAAATTACATAAATACTTTATTTTAATGCCAACCGTTCCGGTGCAATAAATTCGTCTGCATTTGGATCTGTATGTTCTAAAATTTCTACATTTTGTAAAAGCGTAATACTTAGTAAGCCTGAAAATATATTTTTTTTTCTTTAAGAAAACACAATTAGCAATTAAGAAGTAAATAAAAAAGTCGCTTTAAAAATGCATTTATACAAAATTTTATGTTTTTGTTAAAGTAATTTTGCCTAACTATGCATGTATGTAGTATAGTGTAAAAAAAGTTTAGTTTATATGTTATTTTGTAGATTCGTTACAATGCAACAACAAGCAAATAATAAATGAAACAATACATAGACAGATGAATTGATACGCACTTCTCTGGTGTAATGTTCCCGTCATCATCAATAGATTTTGGAATATTTTCTTGATTAAATCTTGTTCTGAAATGAAAATACAATAATAGTTTCAAACACACACAAGTAACACCTACTGTAGGGATTGATCAAATTGACTACCAGAAATATAGGTGTTGCTTTAAAAACAAAATTATGGGGCAAAGAGGAAATAATTAACTCAAAATTAAATTTGCTTTTGGATAAAGCTGTATAGGCGGGTTCATGCCTCTCTCTTCCACTTTAGGCCTCAACCTTAATTTGTGACAAAGTTTTCTAACTAAGCCCACATAACATTGAATACACGTATTACATGAAATCTAGACATAACTAGTGAGGAGTGGGCGTACTGCATACCTCTGCCTACTCCTTCCTGTCAAAAAAACATTTACTTACTTTATTGATCATTCAACACTATTTCTATTTTTATAATTATGTTTATGAATAATTTTGTTTGAAAGTACATACCTATACTAACTATTAATGATACATACAATCTGAATTTTTCGTATATACTATGCTGCTTCAGCGATCAAACATCAACATCAACATTGTATTGTGAGCACAAAAGTTAAAACAATAAGGTCTAATTTTGAATATGAAATAGTGTACTTGTCAACTTACCTCTGACAACTAGCCATGACTTGAATTTTCAGCTTTCTGTGTTCCCTTTTTTAATGTTGATTTTATTCCGTTTGTTACCCATGTTGGATCTAGTGTCTTTTAACTTTAGTTCACACACACACAATTATTGTTTTTGTAATAAAAACTACGCTCTCAGTCACAAATGTACACCAGGAAATATTTTTCACATGTCGAGCAGACTGACACAGTCTTCGCGTCTCAATGGAGCAATGGCGACTGATTAATGAAACACAGCATGTCAAAATCCTACAAATGTATTTTATTTAAATAATTCGTAAATTATAGATTTGATTTAGAAATCGATCTACAAATCCCTCCGTGATACTAATTAGCATAATATATTAAAATATTGACTCAAAAATATGCACCATATTGAAAATAAATTGATTTCGGTTGAAAATTAGACCTAACTTTGTGATTTTTTTCTATCGAGAAAATTTTTTTTTTTTATGTTTTTGCTTCTTACATTCACTCAATAATATAATGAAGTATAACTATGTTCTTATTCAGGTTCTAGAAACTTGATCTACTACTGTAAAAATTGAATCTACGATTGCCAATTTTGCTTTATACCCCCTCTTAAACAATGAGGCATGGATCTCAGTTTGTTAAACAGTTTTTAATCCCGAAATTTATACAAATATGAAATGAATTTGCATTGCATTCTTACGCGTATTACCTTTTAGTATCTATTGTTGCCATTTTCAGGTATGTCAGTAGTCAGTAAGGCTATAAATTTAAATTTCACTCTAGTCTGTGGTATACTTAATGCAAAAATAAATATTTCTTAAATAATAGTTTGCGGTCGGTTCCACAAAAGTTATACAACTTATGACGTTACAATATATCTAACTATTGCAACACGTGGATATAACGATGTGACGGTACTCAATATCGTACATAAATAACGATGAGCATAAATTACATTAGGTATAATATTTGTGCCTCAGTAAAACAATGCTACAAAAATGAGCAGATGTCGTGAGCATTGTTGTAATGAAATCTTATCTGAGGAACAACCATCGGACGATTGGTTATTTCAAGGGACACGTGATGTATGGAACACAAAACATTCGTCGAAGCGTGCACACACAAATATACACACACACATGTTCGAACGCGTTAACACGCATAACACACGCTACACAAGATGGTTGAATTACGAACTGGTAATTAAACAACTTCATGTGTTTTAATTCAGTGTTCCGTGGGTCGTGCTTGAGGCGTTCCATCTCAGTCCTTGGCAATAGTAGTCACCGACCGTGGCGTGCATTGTTTAGTTACTAGGTACCAGGATTGTATGCCTGTTAGTATTAAATACATACTAGTAACGTAAAATGTGGGTAAACTTTATTTAGGGTATTATTTAATAAAGATTCAAGCTTATAGATTATATCAGGCATATTTTCCTCGATATTTCACGACCTTTGAGTAACCGTCACATGTTGTCGCGCCATCATTATTTGCATGATAATTGTTAGTGTAAATTTTACCGTCGTTATTGAGGTTTTAACTATTTTAACAGTCCATAAAGGCCGTGACAAAAAGTTGGTAAGAAAATGAAACGAAATTGTTCATGTAGAACATTAGTAGACGTTCAATTGTTTTGGTAAGGTTATCTGAGTCACTTGCGCTTCCTTGAAGCCTTTATCTGCGGCGTAATGTATCGTACTTGCGATTAGGTGAGCCGAGAGCCTTTGTACTGGATTTATTATAGAAAGTTGTAGGCACTTTCTAGCCGCATCGGTGTATTGGTCACGAGACTGCGCAGGCACGCATCGACGCGACGCGACGAGAGCAGTGTTTGTCGCTGAACGAAGGGCGAATGGATATTTGTACTGTGAGATAATTACGGTCACACAAAAGGTAATATGGCGTGTTGTTTGTATAGACGTGCTTGGAATACGGTAGATATAACACATGCCTTACTCCAGTCAACACGCAGGGTCCTTTGTATGGCCGGTTTTTATTTAAACGTTACGTTGATGACCTACCTATGTACAATATTCTGGCTCTTGAATCTATGGGTTGTTATTATATACATTTAGTATATACATTTATTATTTGTATATACATATATACGTTTAGTATTTTTATTATTTACATTTAGTATTATGTATTATTAGTCAGAACACGTTACTGACTACCTGATGGCTGTTGAGTCAGGTTCACTAGGATTTGGTCAAAACTGAAAAAAGCAACTCAAAACATTTATTTCATGTAGGTATTTTAAATACACTTATGAACGTCATTTTTTCTGCATCTACCTACCGATTTTTTAAATTTGATTTAACGATTTTCGACAACATTTGGTCAATTGACTTAATGATATTTCAACGTAAATTGCTGATATGTACGTAAGCCACTTGATAGTAATCTCGGTTGCCCCTAAACATAAGCAACTAAAGGGATCACCTAAGCATTGCCGACGAAGAAACAAGAGAGGAAAGAAAGATAAAAGATAGATTGTTAGAAGACTAGTTTTTCAGTGTTAAATAGCCGGCAAAGAACAGACGAGCCACCTGATGTTAATTAGTTGCCGTCGCCCATGGACGACAGTTAACACCAATCACCAAAGGCATCAACAAAGAAGAGAAGAGGAAAGAAAGATAACGTTACATTCTGAATAGAAACAAAAGAATCTAAAAGAAATACGAGTAATGAGCACACCTTGGGTAAAGAGAACAAGCTAATGTAGGTACGTGGAACGTGTCGGTAACATCGAATAATGAGAGATAAGATTAGATAACCGGTCGAGTCGCTCCACATACTGAGGTGTTATTGCCTTCATACAGTGTTTGTGATACAAATATTTTTTTAATAAAACCTTGATGCTGATAACTTGTACAAAATTAAAAAAAATCTAGATTAATCGATTTTTCTAATTACCGTTTCATTTATGTTTATAGTTAATCAGGTGGTTAATTTTAGCTATTAGCCTAGAAAAAGAGTTTACCAGTTATTTCTAGTCAAAGACACTATTATGATTACCTTGTATCTTGTATCTAAGCAATCACAGTCATTAATAAATGGCATTCAAAGGTGTCTGCCCTCGGAATAACAGAGTTCAAATAATATTGGTAGGTAGGTAGGTATACCTAATCGTTACTTGTGTCGGTGAAGGAAAACTAGCTAGAGTCAAATTGATGTCTTATAATCATTATTTAAGTTGTTTTCCAAATTTCAATTTACCAATACATCAAGTCCCGCATACCCGTCCAAGGGATGAGTTAAAGCGTTTCCCAGCAAAATTAAATAAGTTCAAATAACGCCGGTCAAAATTGTAGCCCCCTTTTAGCTTAAAAAGGATTCGCTCTAGTCGGGAACAGATTTAAAAAGCCTCTCATTTGCGACATGTTTTTATTCTTCTGCCGGAACAAACAGTACGAACTAAGAATGAAATGTTTCAATATAAATAGAGTTAAATCAATTTTTAATTAGGAAGTAACAATTAAGTTCAATATTGAAACAAATGAATTACGTGAAGCATCACCAGTGGGACGTAGGTTCTGAGATAAATTATGTAAATTACGTTGAGTTTGAACGCGGCGTGGTATGTGTTAAGTACACATTCAAGTTTTATCAACGGTTTACGAAGGCTCCGTCTACGCAAACTGCAACTAGCCACCTCGTACCAATGTGTTTAACATTTTATCGAGTCTCGAGGAATAACAATTTTATTGGTTTCTGTACTATGCCTACGTAAGGTGCTTTGTTAGAATTAGTAATAGTCTCAAAAAGACATGGTCTAACTCAATGATATTATAAACGTTAGATATACATATTTTACGTCACTAGCGCGCCGAAAAAGAGGCAGACTAATTCACCTATTTAAATTTTCATTTAGCTATCTCATACTGTCTCATACTGTCTCATGCGTTCCGTAATTATCTTTCGCATCCATCATTACAGTAAGTAATATCATCGTTCTGGATCAAAAAGTGCAACTCGCTTTGAAGGAACGTAATGCATGTATAAAGCTATACTAAATATCAATACCACATCTAAACCCATAGACAACGACGGTCGGCTATCAAATTTGCTTGTAACTGTGCTATCCTTGAAAATACCGGCACGTAGTGCGAAACAAAACATAGTATCATTCTGTCTCGTTTCTTCTTGTGTTATTGGCGTAGGTTGTTTCATTTTCTTTGTGAGTTCGATAGATGGTATCCAATTATCCATTGGTCTAAACTCTCCTCCGTCTACGAGTTTTGCTCTTATCCACGTTGTCCATGTCAGTCTATGGTAAAGATTAACCTCGAAGACCTTTAGCACAATGTGTACTACATACTTACTAAACCAATATATGCTTATAACCTCATAATAAGTCAAAAATTATTTTTTCTTTTTATAATAAGGTTTAAACTACATATATTACTTAAAGGCCTAGTCGGGGAACGTACGCAGCGAATAATGAAAGCACGGAGTAAAATTATAATTTTCCATTAGGCCTCCCTATTTATACATGTGACCTCTATCACGCTTACTTCCGTAGGAAAAAGTTTATCTGTTTACAACTCAGTAAGCGTTTACAGTGGATATCCGGGCTGTCCTCATTGTTCCTCAAGAAAAAATTACCTTGTAACGCCTCGTATACTAGATAAGAGACAATTATAGGTGCCTAGTAACCAGGTCTCGTTTGACTTTTTACGCCGTGGTTACAAAGAGCACCCGAAACAATTTTATTAATGTTTAATTTATATGAATTTTATTCGAATTTGCGTTTTAAAAAAAACACACAAAATATATTATTGATGAAACAAATCGAAACTTGTATTCAGTTTTTACGATCTTCATAACTTAAAAAAAAATGAAGATCATGGGTTGTAAACTTCATCCGATGCTGGTATTAGCTGTAGGTATCCTTACTAAGGTCGTCATGCGTCAACTCGTCAAGTTCATTCTTCATTAGCCCGGCTAATGGTTAAATCATTTTGCATGCAATTGGCGCACGGCAGTGCGTGCAGAAATGCATATTGCGATGTGTGACGGTACATTTAAATTTTATAATCCTGTAGCCTGGCCTGGTTCGACCCGCGCTTACGTCACGCTTTGCTGTGACTTAGCTTTCTAATAATCTGAGAAATATTCTATAACCTGGAAGTCGTTCACTTCTAGTTATGGGTTATAAGTGTTAACTTATTCCAAAAATATACCAAATTTTGCAATAACCAATATTTTTTACTGCCTCTTAAATGTGCTCTTTAGCACTGGGACTGATTCAAATGTATGTATGTAGGCATGTTGTTCATGAAGATTTTGAAAATAATCTTGAGATACAGTAAGAAAAATTTAAAGTTACAAGATGAGGAGAGAAAACTATTGAGAGGGCAATAAAATATTAGAACGAGACGAGCACAGCACACAGTCCTAACCCATAAGAATATCCAGGCTAACTAGATTTGAAACCACTAACTTTCGATGTTATCTGATACGAGAAAATAATAATTTACAAAGTAATAATTATAAGTAGTAATTAACAACCAGTACATACCTATGACCTTGTTCAGCCACCCAGTAACTATGTTAATTGCAACCTGCAACAAAGAGGGTACAAGATTAGCCGTCGCGTAACGTCGATTCAAATAATTGACAAGTTTATGCTGCATAGACTGTAGTTAAGCTGCATAGTCTACTTTGACACTTAAATACGACCGAGTGGGACCGTAGTTAACACGTTCACTGCGGATCACGTATACGTCGTTTTTTCCATAGAAAATTACGATCGCCGCAGCAAACGTGTTAAGCGCGTTAAGCTAACTTTGGTAGGTATTATTTGTAAATAAATAGTGTCTCTTTGTGACAGTGAAGAAGACTACCAAAATCCATCCAAAAAACACATTCTCTGTATTCCGTTATTTCGATCAAATGCAAAATTAGATTTTTAAATTTAAGTATTTATCCATCTATAAAAAAAAGAATACACGGCAATAATTTTATTAGGTGCAAATAGCGATCTCAAACCAAATTTATTATTTGGACTGAAGAAAGTTCGAGAAAATGCCTTCGTATCGGAAAAGTAACAAATATTAAAAGCTGTAAAATAATGAAAAACATTCAAGGTTTTACAATAAAGTTAGTACACGAAGTAGCGCGTGCTAGGCACGACTAGGGTTAAAACTTGACAGGTAATTATGGAAGTAGAACTCTTAAAGCCTGTAGGCACTTAAAAAAAGCTGCATAGCCATTCTATTAAGTGTAAAATTTTGTTTAATATTTACATCATTCTTCATTCCGAATTATTAGATATAATATGTAAAAAAGCGCGTTTCTGCGGTTGTACGATTTGCACAAGGGTTAAACATTTACGTGTTAAATAAAATTAGATAAGGCAGAATTGGATACGTCGGGCAGCACAACACTCACTGACATTGAATTTTAAGTTTAATAAAAAATAGTACTTTATCGCTTTTTGGTACGCTGAGATATCATAGGAACAACTAAAATAGCTTTGGCCATTAGCATTATCCACAATTTGTACTTGCACTTTTTATATCTTTCAGTCGTCATTTCGTCACTTAATTCGAATTATAACAATAAATAAAGTACCTATGTAGCTGGTTTGTGAAGCGAATACGACGTTTTATGAGACACGATCGATCATCCGTGGCGGCGAACGTATTACGTCAACCAATGCCTATAACAACGAAAATAAGCGCGAGCACGAACGAATAAAAGTGAAACAGATTGCAGATGTCTGGGTCACTGGACTGGCTGGCCTATTGATTAATGTGATCGGAAGCCTATAGAAATTGCGATCATCAACGGAGTATTGTTAACCACTGATAGAGAATAACAGTTAATATTGATTGACATTCCGTCTCCGCGTTACAACTCACGTACACTTAATTCTTCGAATTTGTGACAGGAAATTTTATACCAAATTGGTTTCCATATTTGAACTGGTATGGGTACTTAAAATATGTATTTAAAAGAGTTATACTTGTGGCCAAAATCCGGAATCGAATCGGTGTATAAAATACATCGAGGGTATCGATCCGTATCATAGGAAATAGAATACAATCTATGATGAGTCTGCAACTATTATTTGACATGCAATTTGAATCAGAGTGTGCCTGACCCATCTATCATAATTGTAAGGAAAGCCGGAGAGGCTAGCTAAAGGGGCAGTAATAAATTGTTTATGATGACGAACGATTAATAGAAAATAGAATGAATGATGGAAATGAATTGAAGATATTAGAGTCAGCAGCATGTTTTGAAATAATAAGGATTGTGATTATCTTCTGAACAAATAATTGACAAAATGTGTATAAATCAAAACCACGATTTAAGTTAGAACACGAAGACTAAGTTAAAACAAGAAAACAGATGGGCCATAGAAATTGTGTGACAGTCAAAATCTGTACAAGATTGGTACATAGGTAAGCTTATGTTATATACATCAATGAATCGATAAGTCTCAAAGCAGGATAGGCGTAGGTACTAAAATGCAAGTACTAGACTGGTTCTGGTCGGCTTACGACGTCGTTGTGTTGTAAAATAGGAAGGAAAATGAGATATTCTATTGCATATCTAAGACGTAATTTATGAATTACTAGATATTAAAAGCTTATATCGCATGCGTAAAACAGTCTGTCTTTCTCAACATGATACTCTCAAATGAAGAATGTTTTGTGTATGGGTTACTTAAATATGAAAAAAAATAAGTCTTGATAAAATGTTCGGGTACTGTAGCTTAAATATTTACTATGAACTTTACTTATCTACTTTGTGCTATGTATAGAGTTATAGACTATACTATAGAGCACTTCTGAAGCTAACCGAGGAGAGTAAAGTGTAAGAAAAGTTTATTTCAATCATAACATTTTGTCAAAACTACAAATAAGAATACAAAGAAAGTTGGACACTTTCTTTGTATTTATGAAAGCGTCCGATTCGTGAGTAGAACTTTGATAAGTGTACGAAAGTAAAAAGTTAATACAAAACTACATTGGTACAACTCAACTAACCAAAATTGTAAGAATTTAATTTAAAGACATTTTACGCCAGAACAACTTTAATTAATCTTAAAATAATGAATATAATTATAGTCATATAAATCATGAAGTTTATAAAAACACTAATTATATTAATTATAAATTAAGTTTTTAAATTTTATAAGTTAATTTACATTAACATTCATAAATAGATACCACATGTTACATAGGTACTTAGAGGTGTTATTTTTCCACGGGAAATTTTTTTAATCATTTTTTCGATTGTTGGTACTAAGGCACTGGTTTTCTAAATCGAAGCGAGGGCTGGTTTACCAGTTCACTAATCAATCCCATTGATGAGCTCATATTTAGCACTTGAAGCGTCTATGAGTATTCGGTAGACGGCAAGTTTAAAACTGGTTGAATGTATAAAGAGGTCATTAAATATTTCCGCAACATGAATACTAATGCGGTGATTCGACGTCTCATGACGTAACGGTTATCTTTCTAAACTATCGGAAGCAGTTTTATTTTGCAAGCCCCATTGACTCTGGTATTCAGATGTGTGTTGATGCCGCCGCGTTGTAACTTTGTAGCGATATATCTAAAAACATATCGCTACCTCGTATTTGTTAGTTAAAAATAGAATTTAAATGCTAATTCAATTTTTATGTCATTCAGATTGCCTACTAGATTATACAATATAGACTACTATATTGTGATTTTATCTGTTAAACTTTGCCTTAGCACTGTGTTATAAGTAATTCAATATAAACTATCGTCTTAAAGGTAGGTACATAATTATACATAGATACTTAGAATAACAATTGCGATGAACTTTGAACTCTGCCCAACAACTTTTCCATTATACGTATAGCAGATTAATCTTGGGAGACTTATCGCAAGTACTTGTTGAAAAATTAAATTTAAGTAACTTACAGCGACCTGTTATTACTTGTCTTCTAGGTACAAATTATAATAATTATTGGTTTATATGTAGCTAGTTTTAATAGGACACTAATACTACCATTTCATGGCTATGTTATGGTATATACCTACCTAATTAAAAAATGATTTCTAAATCATCATTGTTTACGCAGCCGCCCCATTTTTCTTTTTCTAGTATAATAAATGTAGAAGTTATTTTAAAAGTAATTTTACTAATTTAAGAGTGAATCAAGATACGTTATGATAACAATCAATTCTAGGCTGTAAGGGGCTACGTCCACCTACACCCCACGTCTACCTTCACCCCAAGTCAATCCTATGACCATCCAAGAATATCCCTGTGTATCTGTTAGCATTAGTGCAATAAAAAAATAAAACACATGCATTGAGCAGTCTTTATTTTAAAACTTAATCTTAAATTGATACTTTATGAACATGTGCTATGATTTAATTTGCACTGTGTATCCGACTGAATTTTGGTCACTAGATTTATGTTTCATTAATGTGTCTATTGTTAACCGAATAAGTAATCCTTGTATTGTGTTTTTTGTTCCTCACATATATAGGCCTGCTAAATATAGAGACGTAAATGGGCGGTGACTTAAATCTCAATAAGGGAGCTACGACCACACCGTCTGGTGTGGTGAATACTTTACTAAACCAATAGCGAAGATAAAGACCGTGTTAAATAAATAACATATTTAATTATGTTTGTTCTAGTCTATTAAAATTTACATATAAAACTAAATATCTGTGATTTAAAATAGGCTCATAGTAAATAATTTAGGCTCATAAATAACTTTAGGCTCATAGTAAAAAAAATTGTTGCATTTGTAGAGTTCTGAAGAAGTTTATTTTTAAAAATGTTACGAAAAAATTGTCACAATTGACTTTATACCATTACTATTATGTAGTATATGGTGTAAATTGTGCTGTCGTATCTTCGTATCCAACTATTCACCGGACGCACCAAGCGGAACTCCGACGGAGCATCGAGGAAATAAGGCTCTGAATCTGCGTCACGGTTCTACATTATATTATGGTTTTGCTGTATGCATGCACACACAGACACACTTATAATGCTTCTATATTATAAATACCTAATAGGTTATCTATAGAACCGAATGACATAATTATACTAGCTGACCCAGCGAACCTTGTTCCGCCATATAGATTACTGATTGGGAGTAGGGAAGTGAAAATTTGGGATTATGTGTATTTTTTATGCCACACCATAAAAAAATAACCAAAAAAATGTGCCCATAAAATATTTTTTTAGGGTGAGCCACCTTTAACACTTAGGGGTATAAAAATTAATTATAAACCTATTCTCATACCTACTGAATTTACATATAAAATTTCATCAAAATCGGTCAAGCCGTTTCGGAGGAGTATAAACACTAAAACTGTGACAAGAATTTTATGTACATATTAGATTATGCTCATTATATTTTTATCTCAGTAAAGTTCATGGACTGCAGATCACCTTATCGATATAAATGAACGCAACGAAATAGAAATATTTTGCAATGCATACCTACACCGTTTTGAATTTGAACATTAACAGTTTAAATAAAAGCCAGTAAAGTAAAAAAAAAATGTACTTCGTCATAATAATATTAATTAATTATTTTGCACATCATTTATTAATTCAACGTAAAATGTTACACTTTTTATTGCTTGTAGATAAAGATATAAAAAACAAATGATATGTATGCTATCTTGAGTCATGTTCTAAAGTTGATTTGTGTCCTAGACAGGTACAAAAACAGAATGGCCTGTTGTTACCTACACCTAATTGACAAGATAGGCAACTTGACAAAAATAAATTTTGTATGATTTATGAGGGAAGAGTAATAGACTTAAAAAGTTATTTGCTTATTCCGTAAATATCCGAGTCAATTTTAATTTTAGAATAGGTGAGTAATACAAATTTAAAAGATACAATATCGTCTGATTCTGTATCAGTCTATCAAAACAAAACAATTATTATCGATTCGAATCTTTCGCTTATCAAGACAGAGACGCGAGAGCTGTTGTAATTAAGTTTACGACCATTATAAATTATGTTTGTGCACCTGCCGATCACGTTAATTTGATGTTTTTTGCGAACTGTAACCCAATCGTGTAGTTTTTCGGCTTTATCATATTACAGCCGACGACCACCTGGCTGGGGCAGGATTACTAATAACGTATGTTAATTTATATGTACTGTACAGTCACGAGCAATAATATGTATACATTGTCACGTTTTCTAAAATATCTTAACTTGAACAACAACAACAATTCGTTCTAAATTGTATATTATACCCTATTTTGACATCGTTTAGGTAATGGTTAGTAAATTTAGAACGACTTGTATCACTTCTTTCTAGATTGGTACAAGTTAAGTTATTTTAGAAAACGTGACAATGTATACATATTATTGCTCGTGACTGTACGTCGGTCTTGTTTTTTCGGTCGTGTGTTGGTTTGTCGGCGTTACGGTCGATATTAACGCTTCAGAATTTAATAAAGGCCTGGGTTTCACGGTCTCTGCGCTCCAGTGTATGTGATGCATTCAGAAGCTTCGGATATTGTGTCAATTGTTTGCCCTACCCTTCGTGCAACATTTAGGTTACACTGTTTCCCGGTCGAAGTTGATTCTCGAAAAGTCTTAGTTACTGCTACTTGTGTTGTTGGCTCATTGTCAAAGTAGACGTTAATAGCACCTTCGTCGTCGAAACGAAGTTACCTCTTAGACGCGGGGTCAATTAAATGGACTGGAAATTAATTTAAAAAAAAACAGCAGCGCTCAGTTGCAACAACATGCATGAGACATAAATGTGAATCAGCGTATTGACTGGAGTTCGTATGTCTTTCACAATACCAGGTAAATTTTGTAAAATCCCCGTATCATAATTAACAATAGGAAAAACATTTACAGAGCTAAAAATGAACAACAAGTTTTAGCGCAACTAAAAAAATTCCAAATGAAATACAGGAATAATTCAGCTGAAATATTGTTTTGAACAAAACTTGATTCCGATTCAAGTAGTTTAACCGCGATTGAATTACAAGCGTGAATGCTTGAAGGGGTGATTTATACTTTTCAAGGAAAAGTTGTGAATAGAAATAATGGGGCTTGATTTAGAACTTTGTATTCTTTGACCTTTACGATGACCTCTGCAAGAGACCGAACTATGTAAGTTGAAACACGTGCTTGTAGGTAGTCCTTGTTTATTCTCAGATATTTTTTGCACTCGCCGCGCATATTATGCAGAAAAAGTCCATCATAAATACAGTAAACCAGGGTCGTATATTTTTAAATAAATCTTTATTCAACGATTGAGTGACTAAAGAACAAATATGCAGTACCTACCTTTCCAGAAGTTACCTTGCTCTCTCTTGCATGTAAGAACAGCAATTTTGATTGTACTAAATTTAATAATTAGATTCTCAATAGAAACCTGTAGATGGCGCTGTTGCCGAAATTTTACTAATTAAAAGATCACCAAAAGTATAGCAGATATCGAAGTACTGCAAAAAAAAACTAATTGCATTCGCATTTCAAAAATTAAGGTCTTTCGGTTAGAATATAAAGTATGTTGCAGAACAAGGTCTGCTAGGTCAGCTGGTTTAACGAAACGGTGGTAAATGCAAAAAATGACGTTCATAAGTGTATTGAAAAAATACCTACATGAAATAAATGATTTGAGTTTGAGTTTGAGTTTGAGTTTAATACAATTCATTTGTAAACATCCAAAAATATATGCGAAGCGAAGTTTAGCACTTGTCACAGTCATTATTTGTTTGAGATAATACGTGATTACATAGAAAAACTGCGATAAAAACAAACGTGGCTATTGTGACTGTTTTGACAAACATCTAAATAATTTATTTTGATGCATTTATTGTGACCGTCTCCGTTTTCGCTCAATTATTTAATTGATTAATTAACATTGACCTGGTTTTACGATATTTGATTATGAGACACACCTGCACATTCTTACTGGGTCTACGCAGATGAATATTGTTTATTTATTAGGTAACGTTTTAAAAAATAGCTGACGACTTGACGAGCATGCTCTGCTACCTACTCGTAATGTTACGTAGTTATCTTTGCATATGGCCATATTCACATAGTACCAAAGCATGAGTACCGAGTAGATTAACAGGTTGATACAGTGCCTAACGAAGAACAGGAAGAATTGTTCAGCAGATTAACCACGAGAAGGAGAGGTTGTCTTGAATTCAACGGGGATGGACTCCCTTCCACCCTTTCTTGCACTAATAAAAAGTTTGTAACAAAATACACGATAATCATTTAGTGTTTACATTACGGCGTGCGTCACGGAATCGAATGAATCCCTTCTACTGGTTCTCCGAATACTCGACTTATATGGAATACTTAACTTGCGTTTTCTTACGAGATTGTTTTTAAACCGGGCCCAGTTTAAACACAATCCTCTGAAAACATTACTGTAAAGTTTGTATTTCGTAATCTAAGTCGTACAACACGGCTATTGTATTGCGGTTCCAAGGTTGTTCCCAAATAAACTGTGTACTTGTTCCGAGTTTAGTGTTTGTTCAAACGGGATAGGTTTAAATGCTTTAATTCTAAAACTGGAGTATGGCTAACTGAACCAGAAAATGTTTTGTGTTAATTGCGAGCTAAATTATGTATTGAGGTTATACTGCTGTGACGGGTAAGCGGATGAGGACACCGACTGAGTAATTTTAAAACCGAATACCATTTTTATGTTTTATATGTATGGATTTTTGTAGATGACATTTTCTTAGCAATAGCGTAAAGTTTAACATTAACTTCTTGATAAACTTTTACATGTTTTATGCATCAAACCGACAAATTAGGTGGATGAACAGGATGAACCAACTGATATTTTGTGGTCATCGTCGCCTATGAACATCAATAACGAACCCGGGACTCCTAGCATCGCATAGGGTCACTACCAACTAGGCGACGGAGTAGTTGTACTAAAAACGAAGTGAAATTTCAATATGATGCTATAATAATATGATAGGGAAGCTTGGATTGAGTCATAAAGGTTAGTGTCAGGTCCGTTTAATAAATTTTACAGTTTCGACGGGTCGAGGATTACTAGTCATTATTATGACCTGACTGGTCTGGAAAGAGTCATCAAAGATCTATCTTGATATAGTCAAACAACTTTAAGCCTGCTATTTCAAAAGAAGAGCTGCATTTTCGCATTTATAACGAACGCTGTGTGATAGCGCACCGGCAACTACAGAGAAAATCTCTAGGGATCTTACAGAATTGCGTATGTGCCTATCCTGTGTTGGTACAGGTGAAAAGAGGTAGTGGAATTCTTAGTAGAAAAATGAATGATTTATTTTGGAATTCTCTCAAGCGAATCACATTGTTTATCTAGTGTAATTAAATTGCAACTTCACTTATGTTTATTACTTAGATACTTTTTTGTTTAAATTTCCTTTTTCACTTCAATTTACTTCACTTTAGCTTCTGTTGAGAAAATATCCTCAGACTCAAAGAGATGTGATGCTTATTGTTTATATTGCTATAGTTAAAAAGAGTGGTAAACAACCCCAAAGCCTTTTCACAGACATTTTTCAAACGCTTAGTGAATAGTATCCAGCTTGGGTTAATTATGTTTACGGCTATTTCGATTCAAATTAAGTACCATCTTAACATTATAAAACAAAGTTCCCCGCCGCATCTGTCTGTTCGCGATAAACTCAAAAAGTGCGGAACGGATTTTCATGCGGTTTTTACCAATAGACAGAGGGATCGTGAGAAAGGTTTATAATATACTAAAGAAATATATAGTATATTAGTTTTGAGTAAATTGGTTGAAATAATAAGAAAATCGGAAGAAATCAGGCCGCCTGGGAGCTTTCAGCTAAACGCTGCCTAAACCCTTTGAGATATAACAAAACAATTTATGGGTGAAACATTCCTCTTTTTAGGTCTACAATGAAGTCCCCAATGGTATATGTCTATCTTTCAAGGATAGCTTATACTATACCCATTCTTAGTTTTAAAAAAATGGTCATGTACAATGCGGTAATTGGGAAGCTATTGAGAGGGATAGAGTTTAAATCTTTATCCACTTAAATATGTTAGTCACCTTAAGCATTTCAGGCACATATTGATAAGCTTTTACACCATATAATGTGAATAAATATCTTAGGAGTTTTCGTAACGCCGTAACATAACCTAACGCGCGTGAAAATAAATTCTTGCTCGGGTTACGTCTAACATTTTCGAGTGAGGGTAATAACGGACAGGTTTCCTGGAGCGAAGCGAAGGCGGGTTTACTCATCTATTACTCGTATTATTATATAACTCAAACACTTTTTCGGTAATTATGCCCGTTAATCAAATTCAAGGTTCGTCGTTTTGTTGCGGCGAAAAATTTTGCCAAGCAATGGTCGTTGTCGGCCATATCGTCACGCATACTATTCATAATTATTTTACATTGACAAACGTCACCGTAGCACAAAGGTAAGCGGCCGATCCCTAAAATGTAATCTGGAGCAAACTTTATTATCGTTTACCATTTCTAGAAGTATCTATGTATATCTTATCTAATGTACCAACAAGTCCCACATGTATGTCTAAAATTACTTCTTAAAGGAGTTTGAAACTACCGACTTGTTTTAATGGACTACGGCTTCAAAAATACGAATTTGCTGATAATAATTTATCAATCTTATTCGTTGTTAATTTTATAATGATAAAATGACTCGTAATGTCCTGACTATTTGATCTAAAATCATCAATTTTCATACCATAGTTGTATCAATGCCTGAGAAGTACAGGGGAAGTGTAGATTGGCAGACTACAGAGATTTTTTTTAATGTGTACATTTATATTACAGGGGAGGACCCGGAGAAACAAAAAGGCTTTAATTTAGCTTTCTATGTAAGTATACGACAATATTTTGTTATCGGTGACGAAACTCGAAAACTTCAAAATGACGACGATATAGAAAATAAAAGCATCAACATGACATGGGACTCTGTTTTAAAATTCCAAACTATCATCTCTGCGTATCTATAAAAGTATTTCATGACTGTTTCCTTTTTATTCTGTTAATACTATAAGGATAAGCGGTAATAGCTAATGACATTATAAGTAAGTAAATAAATTTAATAATTAAATCGACTTCTACACATGAAATCTATAAAAGTAAAGTACTCAACTACATAAATGTACACATTGACAAACATTGTTTTGTTTAAATCTGCCGTCAAAACAACGCTGACCATCGCAGTGTTATCCTAACAATCTTGTGTCAAATCTCCACATAAATAATGTCATGTTATTTATAAGTTAAACATTTTTATAATTGAATGCAGTAAATTGTATTGTGACAATCGACACCATTTTATACTTTTCTTCCTTATATAGTTCGTTTGCTTAGCTGTGAACGAACAATAGTTGCAGAATATGTGGACCTAATTTAATTGTCTTCTGTAGTTTAATTTTAAGCCGATCTCTTTATGTTTATTATTTATTCTTCATAGCCTTATTTTTAATAAAAGTCTAAGATATTAAATTAAGAAAAAAATACTTTTTGTGTGATGCTGTACCCCTTTTGATCACTATATTGAGTGTTATCATGCAACCAAAAAGTTTCATCTTAGCCATTAAGATTAACTTTATGCTTATACAAGAACTTTATTTGAAGCCGAGCACATACATTTAATTTAATTTGAAATATCGACGGAACCCGCCTATTTCGGGTCTACAAATTGAACGAAGCTCACCTAAACGAATAACAGTCATACAACTTCATTTCAACATCACTTTTATTTGATAATAATGTTTTTTATTGGTATTAAAATAAAAAAAGCTTCTATCTCGACTCAAGCAGGTAAGTCAGTATGCCTTTCTCAACAATTACTTACCCAAATCATATGAAAAGACTTAGAGCACAATATCTGAAAAGGCTTGGTTTTTGAGACATTTATCTATTCCAAGTATAGGGCGTAAAAGGTATTGTATTTTTAATGCCATGACACCATAAATCAGGCCCATAAAGCGTAGTATGTCAGGGTGGCGTTAAATAGGGGGGACAATGACCTATTTCGAATAGGTTAACTGTATATTGGGTCCCCATTATTAGGATAGCAAGTTGTCTTAACGGTTTTACTGCGTCGGAAATTCAATTAACATGTGACTCGTATTTTACAGACTTTAAATAGAGTAAAACTCGACTAATATGCTAAAGTGTCATCAAATAGTTACATTGAATATTTTTTCAATTTTAATTTATTCGTGATGGCGTTGCTGTAGATATAAAGGCCATAACAATTTGTCTGTGCGTCCTTGATTTAGCACTGGCATATTATAATAATTGTCTACGATACTTTTCATCTCGATCTATTCTTGGAATAAAATTTATACATTTATATTTATGTAGATACATAAATATAAATGTATAAATTTTACTTTTATCAATTATAATTTCGCGCTTGTCTGCAATACCACCTGATGGTAAGTGGTGATATAGTCTTGGGTTGAAAACTCTGTAACTCAGTATCTAGAAGCTACGAAGATTTCGTTAAGAATTTTATGTTTCGAATGTAGTGGGTATATAAATATTGCCGGTGAACGGCAACAAATTTATCTATTAATGAAATAAGTGATGCGTGTATGCCGGTATTCCCTCACGAAACTCACGATTGAGGATAAAGTCGCTAAAACGCAAAAGTTGTCGTCACTCGACAAGATTCTTATACAGTTTCTTTACAATGACGTAAGTAACACCAACCGGAAATCGAAAACGAAATTACGATGACTCATAAAAATTCACAGTTAACAGGTAAAGTTTTTATGTAATCCTGTACCTATACACTCCAGGGGCATACATTTTTCAGTTTTATTACATCACCAGCTTCGAAGAAGATCGGTTACGGGATCTTAACGCCTTGTCAAGAAGAATCGCCCTTAACCGATCTACAATGTACTGACAATGCCTAAGAAATACTATTTTGGTTCCCTTGTAACAGAACTTTAAAAAATACATTAGGCTTTTCTAGCCACTTGCGCTTGCAGCAAAATCTAGCTTCATAGATTTCACCATTGACGGAGACGTCAGGGAGGACATAAAAACTATTCTATTCTACTTAATATAAAAAACTACTACGGTACTACTTCGGGTTTCAAACTATCTCCATACCAAACATCTAAATCGGACAATTAGAGTCAACACAAATTATGTATTAGTTTGGATTAATTACCTATATTGATTAATTTTTATTGACGATACAAGTTGATATCGATTTGAAAACTTTCGTTTTGACAGTTTTACGAGAAGGCGACCTTCTCGTAAAACGTAAAAGCGTTTACTTTCACGGGTAGTTTTAATTGCAAACCTGCAGCGCGTCTGCATTACAATGATAGAGCAGGTGCATTCGCGGCGTGTCGTAAGGAATTTTCTGTTGAGACACTCACTCGCAATTTGCATGCTGCCAATGCGGTGGACTGGACTCATTTATACGTAATTCTTTTGATGTTTAATTTTAAAGTATTTAAAATATTCTCTTTCAGTAACTTAATATATTTGTAAATAAACGCTTACATACTCCTACATTTGGATTGCCTGTGTCGCGGGTTGCAGGTACAACTCAAATAAGACATAATTAACACTCACGACCTGAGAACAAGCATTTATCCGTCACATACACGTTTGCCCTGGCTTGAAATCGAACCCGGACCCCTTATTTTGCAGGCAGGTCAATATCAACTAGGCTACGGGGTCGTCATTCAATGTTTATATAGGAAAACTCATTCATTATTATCGAACAAGGACACATCATAACATTATATACTTAAATGTCAATAATATTTGTATTACTATATAGCCATACGGTCGGAACAGCTGGTACATAAATTGCAGTATGTCCGTTGAATAACTAAACGTACTTCATTTGGGAAGGTAACACCTGACCGTATTTAATTGTCAGTGACGCCGTTGACATGTGGAGCTTGACAGTGTCGGGCTTGCTTAATTCGCAGAAATGAATTAGGCCTCATTTACATGATACCAGTTTCTTGCCTGTTGCATACAATAAAAATTTCTTATGCAATTATTGTATTACATTTTATTGAATTTTCTCTGCATTTGCAAACATGAGTGCAGTGAGTGAGAGTGTCTTGATCGTTGCTGCTCTTCATAAGCACGAAATATTGAGAAAACAACGTAAAAATATAAATTATTGCTCTTGCATGTACAAGAAAATGGTATCATGTAAATGAAGCTTTAAGCTGCGGACCCACTAAGCCATTTTTTGTGGCTGTTTGCGTTCCATACAGGGCTTATACTATCAATCAATATCAATATTGTGATTCCTTCGATATTTATTATCTGTACACGCGTCACCAAACTTTATTGACAAAATTAGTATTTTGTTATCCGTATACTCGTAAATATTTATTGCCTGTCTAACCGCTCCTGACCGATTTTTCTAACCATGCGTGTACTTACAGCAATGGTTAGACAATCAATAAATATCGCGATCTACTAGATACTGGATAGACAACAGAACAGAGACACAAGGGATAAAGGGATAGACTGTCTATCCTTTTCTTGCCTTTCTCTCTTTCTTTCCTCTTCTTTCTTTCTTGACCAGCTACGAATTAGATAAGTGGGTCTTTACTGTTGCTGATGTTCGTAGGCGACGGTGACCACTTACCAGCGAACAGATTTTGCTTGTTTGTTGGCTATTAAGATGAAAAATCATTGCCATACATTTTAAATGCAGCGTTCACACACGCGATGTTGCGCTTCGGAAAGTCAGCTTTGCTGCAATGGAACTGACTATGGACCCAATAACCTAACCATTTGCCCCATGGGTCAGCAGCCTTATTTCGTCAAGGCAAGTTGCCAGTTCGGTGCCTGCTCTGACTATGTTATCGACAACCGACACCCGCGATGTTTATGGGAATGGAATGAACGCTAACGCTAATTCTTTATGTAGCGACGAATCAATGAATGCCATAGGCTCTGGACTGCTGTACAAATTGCAAAGCAAATATAACATTTAGTTTTGTGTTAAATTGTTATCCTTTATAATAATGAATCTTCAAATGATTTTAAAATAATAATCCGTTAATATCATAACATAACATTCAAAATAAAATATTCAGTAAGTTATTTTTGAGGATGTCCTGGAGTAACTCGGGTGGAATCCTGTGTGATATTGATAAACTATACTAACTCTGTTAGAATATAAAATATGTAGTAAAATGTTCGAATACTTGCGGTACGTGCCCTTGAGTAATATTGCTGAGGTCGAGGTATCATTCGTCATTGGCGTCAAGCGGCACTGTGGCAGTTCTAAAATCAAGTCTGCGATCAGAAAATCGTTACTTTTCTATTAACGTTTGTTTTTGTTTAGTTTTAGTGTGGACGTCAGTGCTAAGTATAGATAATCTACGTCTATGCATGTATCCAAACGAAAATTAATGCGACAAAAACAGTAACTTTTTAATTGTTTTGCGTTGTTGTCAATGTTACATTATACTACAAGAGGGTTGTTGTCGCGAATTCTCGCTAGATATAATTGTTGTCGAATATTGAAGTGATGTGAGATGATATTCATATAAGAAATAGCTTGTCAATTATTTTAGTTTATTTTAAAAGATATTTTATAATAAAAATAAGTAAATAAATAAATAAATATTTTTGGTTATGGTTATTGTAAATTTATGAACAATTTGGACCTTGTCATTTAATTCAATTTGTTGAACTATGAAAACGTGGTTGAGTATACATATTAAAAAAAATATATAGCTTGTAAAATAGTCAATTATGCCTTCCTAAGGAGAAGTGCACTTTTTATCAGTAAGTAACAAGACAGAAGTAGCTAAAAATATACTTAATTTGAAGTTCATTGGTGAAGATGGCCGCTTCCCATCGGATAGTCAGTTTATATTACTCGTTCGTCGACTATTTACAGGAAAAAACTCTAATACAGACAACGCACAGTTAAAATAGAGCACATAACGTCAGAAAATGTGTTATTACTTATATTATTTTAACACTATAGCTCAGGATTGGCTCCCAACCAGGTGAATCCTCAACGCTTAACAACACAGTGACAAAAAATGCTTTGCATAATTATGCTTATAACTAACTTAACATAATAAAAGCGTGTTTTTAGTTATTCAAACTATTCATTTATTGTCACTTATGATAAGTAGATAAGTAACTTATCTACTAATTTAGTATTATTATTGACCCGTATCTCAAATCTATCTGGATTATCAGGTAAAGATGAACTAGGTTTTAAGACTGTTATTTGAAACAGTGCCAGTTTTTAAGTTTAATATTGTAAATAAAAATAACAATGTTTAACATACATTCTTCAACTCAGTTTTTATAATGTATTCAACGCAAACAAACTTAATATGGAAGTTTCTAGGTGTTGCTATAAAATTCTTACACAAAGATGTTCAGAAACGAAACATCTGTGTTTTCGAAATGTTTATACTTAAACGAATAACATTTCGTGTATTGTCTATAATTTATTCTATAAAGGATTAGAGGCTATTGTACTTTAGGCTCCAGTTAGACGACGCGATAGTTTCGATAGCTGCGCGCTCCCCTCCTGGTGCATAGCAAATTAAACTTTATTGACAAGTCCACAACGTACAAATTCTCAGCAGTTAAAAAATATGAAATAAGTAAAAACCTTATTGGGATATGTTCATAATGTAAATAAATAAATTAATTAATAATACATACCAAAGCATTAATCCACTTCAAACACGTGGGAATATTTACTTACACAACCGTTAGGGCCGATACTTGCACGTATTGCGAATGTTCGACAATATCTATTCTTATATTAATGTTACTTGAATATCGGAAAGATGAAATATTTACAGCTGATAAGGCGGCATTATTTATAATTCTCAAGCACTCGTATAAGTTGTTATTCCCCTGCGTTAATGTCATGGGTAGGTAATATTACTTACATCAAATCTTTGATAAAAAGATAATGAAATGAAAAGTTTGATAAATCAACTTAATGACTCATCGGTAGACGTAAACATGATTTAATTTGTGTGCTTTCTACTTGTTCATTAATGGATTAACTAAATATATAACGTATATGTACCTATTGTAACCTAATTTTATCAACATAAATTATGTGACTAATAAATCGTTCTTACAATTATTTCGCTTAGTCACAACGCATTCAATAAAGACGACAAATTTTTATGTTGCTTTTTGAGCTCATATAATATTTAATATAATCTGTTATAAAATATCAGGTTATAATAATACACTAGTAATTGCCCGCGCCTTAGCCTGCTTGGAAAGCAACAAAATACCGTTAAAATTATTGATTTCACAGACATGTGGGATGTGTGTGAAATCAATATATTCACTTCCCTTTCCCCCCCTTAAAGGATGATTTCCGGGATAAAAACTACAATACGTAATTACAATAAAATCCGATCATTCAAAAACTACTTAGGTCACGTTTTTAGAAATATTCGTAGATATTCAGTATAACAGTTGCAACATCGCTAACTTTTGAATGTGAAGTCAGGTATTCTGTGATAAATAATTTTATTTTGCTTGATAAATATACGTAATTAAATTATTAAAAGTATTTATTATATATCTAAATTGGTATGCCTAGTAGAATATAATTATGATTTCTACTTGATATTAATATCTACAGGAAATTAATGTATGTATAATATTTTCCCACAAAATATACAACACTATCTTGATAATCCAAACTATAAATCGCAGTTGTTACGCAAATTATACACAGACTTTTAAAATTTTTCATGTTTAAGCCATAAACCTAAATCAATCATTTTAAGAACATTTTATAGTATTTGTAAAACGTTGTTATTGACATCAATACCTATGAGATGCCTTATATATACTATGTAACAATAATGTGATGTTCGTACATATTATAATTAGGGTACGTATAGTCGTCCAACGAATTGAATGAAGGACCAACTAATTATTTCGAGTATCGTTGACGGCGCCAAGTGTTCAAGTACATTCGTTAGTTTAGCCTCGAGGACATCACATAAATCTCTGATAGGCATGAGCGGAATAGGAAACTCGATTTTTACACTTGTTTATTCAAGTCGGCACATTAAGCTTTTAGGATGCATGCATGATTTAAGCAACATTAAAAATGCCATCAATATTTATATCTATGTATATCCTTCGAAGTCCTTTTGTTTTCTTTGTTTTGTTATTTAACGGCCTTGATAACGGTCCTGATGGTACAATAAGGAAAAATTTACTTCCTTACATGACTACGATTTCCACTTGGCATGGGATTTCATTAATAAGAATAGGATCATTGTATTTTTATGTTATTTGCCGACTAATGGATTACTGGTCAAGGCATCTGCTTATTAAATAGTGGCTATCCGGAACTGCGGCCGTAATACGTTGTTTTATAGGACATAAAGAGTATTTTACTCTGATGGTGAAGTATAGGGGTCTTTACGACGATTAATCCTTTTTACCGCTTGAACTCCTATTAGATTAGTGTTACTGATCTAATGATGACATCGGGAGTATAAAAGAAGTTATGATATTAAATCTCTATCTGATTCTCCGCCTCTACTCGTATACCTATCTATTAAATTCAATACTCTTATTATCTAACTATCTACGTCTGAATACGTCCGATATTATTAAAGTCAATGTAACACAAGCCGTAGAGTTATGATAATTTTATTTGTAGGGCTATTGGCCTCAACCCATTAGCGGCTCACTGCAGGACCCAGTTCTCTTATACTCATAACTGAGATCTAAAACATATTTCATGCTTCTGATGAGGTTATTGTACCAAATTTTAAATTTCGTGGCAAATATTAATAGGCTCATGTTATTATTAATGACTCATTAAATTAGAGTCATTAGTCAACGGACCATATACTAGTTAGCACCTACTCTTATCGTGTAATTATAATCCCGAAATGCAATGCAATGCAATGTTAATTGAATTTTATAGCCACTTACTCTCTACTAAAAGTACTAAACTATAACAGAAAATAATTTACGTTACGTTCATACAACGCGAACGTAAGTTGTACTTTTGGATCCGGATGACATTTGTGTGTCATTATGGATGAGAAAGATAATTACGAAACGTATGAGACCGAAAGAGATGGCAATATGAAGTAAGCCAATTGGCCAAATTTGACTGTACCGCTTTTCGCCCGCTAATGAAATAAGTATCTCATTCAAATTAGGATGGATTAAGACTTCACCTTCAGATTAGTGGTATCACAGTATTTAAAACATAGAACATAATCCATATGCCGTAAGCATACATAGTACAAAGGGCACGTCATCGATTGAAATAATTCTATGGATGCCTACACATACTTGCTTCAACGCTGAATTACAACTAAGTTGCGCGTGGATACCTTCAAGATGTTCTAACATGGTGACGATTAGATCATTGATTGTACAGCAATTATTTTGCTATTATTCAATAGCATTATACTTTTTATAATCGCTGAAAGTTCTGCTTCATTGCAAAGGATCTAGATTTAAACAGTAGTAGCTCAGATTCCAATCATCACAAAATGCACATACGAACGGATAATGGTTTATTTTTTTCTTAAATATAAATTATCTTTTGAACTCTGCTATACGCAAATGTATGTAGGTACTTACATACAAGTTGCTGATAGTTCCTTTTTTGTTAAATGCAATTAATCGGTTTGAAGTCTACCGAGCAATGATCACGAAATGTATGTACGTAGTCGAAGTATGTTTCTACCTACAGCTGTTAGTTCTCGGCATTAACTTTGATTCGTAAAGCAAACAAGCCTAAGAAATAGATACAGTGAAATTACCATTCGTTGTAGCATCGTCCGTTTATCCAAAGATCTATGGGAATGTTTAAGTTTCCCGTTACTTTGACCTGTTATCTTAAGTGTTTATGCTTCATACTTATCACTACTTTAACATATTACTGAAACATTAGTTCGAACCCTGTTTCCTATCATTACACATTTAGTCTTAATAGTGTTGTCATCATATGGACTGTAAATATCATAATTGTAAACAATTTTGTTATTACAGCGAATAAAACCTGCTAAATCAGAGATATGACATCATGAAGTCATTGCCAATTTTATTATAGTCAAACTTAGTAGGTTCGAAACACTACAACATTACAATGGGGAAAATTCACCTATCTCATCATTGATAAATAATTATAGTGAAGTGGAATATCATTTTATTTTAAAGGACCTGTCTGTGTTTTGTTTTTATCTGACAGCAAAATAGTTTAGTTAGGTATCAGATAAAACCTATAAGTATTCCTTGACGCTATTAAGCATTATCGCAGATGAATGACCTTTATTTCATACTAATGTTTACCTTATTACTTATTACCGCCAACGGGTACAGATATCAAAACACCCACGAATTATTACGCCATACGCAAAGCTCTCGATATTGTAATAACTGTAGGTTCGAGTAAGGGGCTTTTCAACATGGTGGGGCAATACAATGAAACTAGAAGGAGAACGCAAGCGGTAATATACAAACAAGCTATAGTGGTATAGTGCATCGTTCCATCCATGAATGGTGAGATTCTATCTCACTCGCACTCCAATGGCCAAATGAGACGAAGGAACTGTTTTTAGGAACAAAAACTGAGAAATACAAAGAAAGCGTACCCAGTACGTTTCGGAGTTTTTACGTTGTATGGCCAAGATAATAAATGGAGTAGTTTGTGACACAGCTAAGAAACTTGTCGACTAAGGTTTAATTATGAGAAAATTGTCCAGCTGTACAGTAATTTAAATAGAAGTAGGTTGAAGTAGGCTGATGTGACGCTAGTGGCATTTTCAATGAAACGAATGAGCATGACCGTGTGATTGTATCAGTTCGTTGAAAAGAACCATTGTAAATCAATGAGGTATCGAATTAGCAACTGAATTCGACTAACAAGTCCGCTCCAATAGGAATAACTATCGGGATCAACAATTGTACTGACATTGATATGTCGAGCTGAAATGAAAGTGAACAACCGATATTCGAAGCAGCGATAAGATGAAACTGATACAAGCTGACCTCTACACATTTCAAATTCGTAATCTTAAAGTATCCTTTGTAAACCAATCATACTGAGAAACTTTTTACTTTTTTCTGTATCTTCGCCAAATAATTTCAAAATTGATCTGAGTATTCCTCGAAAGTTCTATTATACTCAAAGATTATATCTTTAGAAAAGTAGGTACTCAGGATCTTGAACCTAAATTAGGCATCTAAATATCCTTTACATAAATTTCATTGCAACTATATTTTTGTTTATCAACTACTTTCAGTTCTTTAGCTTTGCACATAGCTCATGTAATATAATGTATATTTGTAATGCAAATTATTCACGGCGTTCAGTTATTGCATTTCGTTCCGGTGTACAATTCCGTGCCAATTCTACGGGCACGGTACTTATAGTAATTAAAATTCTGGCGTCACTTGTTCTCTTAGCCCATATATGTACATCATCTCGTTTAATTCTATAATTTTCTTCAATTTGTATAGCGAATTATATGATCTTTGCTATTGCGAGTTGTGTCGAGATTTTGAAGATTGTGAAAAAAGTGAGGGATATTACAGTAAGAGACTAAATTATTGAATTTTCAACCTAACAGTGAAATATCCTGCGAGTAATAACTGTTTTAATGTTTCAAATAAATTAGAACTTTTTCAACATGTCCGAAAACGTTTCTTTTATGTATTAGAAATGATTGCACTATTTTAATAATTCTCATGATGTCTTGCTGTTTGTTACCAACATTTTCGAGATAATTTTATGCGAGAAATATGATCCATCTAAAATTTTACCAAACTCGAAATGCAAATTAACATCTGGACATGTATGATTAATAATGATTAAGTTGATTTAATCAATATACATTATATAAAACTACCTGTGTACTAACTAAATGTGACTGACAGACAGCGCACAGACAAAAATAATGCAACGCAAGAAACGCTGAACGCAAGAAGCAGAAATTTGGAATGTATGTTACTTGGGGAATGTAGGGGAGCACTAAGATTTTTGGAATTTCTCGACCTAAGAGTTCATTAAAAGGCGCGATATAAAAGAATCTTTATATAATTAGATACTTTTTATGTATAATTAATCATTGATATACTTATTACTATTGAATGTGCGTACAAAATGAATGAGTATGTGTACTAAATCCTGACACACATTTGCAATGTTTACATAGTAGATACTTATTACCTATTTGGTATCTAAATAACGAAATGAAAATCACAAATACGAACCTTCAAAACACTTCGATAAACATAATATTCTATAATGTACGATGCAGTAGCAGCAAAATTTTTAAATAATTCATGCGCCAATATTTTCAAAGATCTTACATTTTGTTGTCGTCGCGTCTCTACTAGTGCTAATAAGAAATCTTCACTTTGTTCCCACTACACATCACATCACGTATGATTGCAATATTTGTTCAAATGATTTTAAGCGAAGCACTTGAGCGTAGGACATAATAAGTGATTACATTTATGGATGAATTTATTATTTATTACGTGGGATTTAATATGCATACAATATGGATACTAAGGTCTGTTATGGCACCTCCCTGTTTCATTATTTTCAAAATCTTAAAGATTGGATATGTTTACTGCATTTGAATGAATCCTTGATTGGGCTTATGTAGCGGTGGCCATTGGTCTCCAATTCAATCTTTAGTAGCTAATGAAATCCTATTATGATTCGACGCATACGTTCACGTAATTTTATATCATAATCGGAATGTTGTTTTGAATCGCTCCCAAATCATCCATGAATTTCTCCCCATTGAGAGCTAATAAAGGCATTCAGAATCTTGAAACGATTATTCCCAAGCATGTATGGAGGATCGAACCGCCCACTTCCTCAAAACACAAGCAAAACTATTCGGAGCAATCGTGCACAATAAAGGTTTGCCGTCTTGTGTGCATTCTGCAGAATGTCTGGAATGTTCACTGTTCTCGGAACACGGCCGGCAGTAGGTACATTGCTGCCCGGAGGTTGCATTTACCATCATTAAGTTTTTCTTACTTCACCGTATAACAAGGTTTGTCTTTTATTAATCGCGCAATTCAGTACGTTCAGATACGTCTACAGTACTAGTATATTGGCGATATCCGGCGTTTAGTCTTTTCTGTATTCTTCTTAACTCTATTCATTTTTCTTATTTTATACAGCACTGTTTTACATTCGGTTTTATATCTTGCAACTCGCAATATGTAATTTAGATACAGCTTATTAATTTTATAAAGGTGATTAATTTTCACATCATAGCCGTGAAATTAGGCTCCACGCAATTATGTCCCGTCAAAAAATATTCAGACATTATTTTGTTCCTCCTTAAAAATATAAAATTTGTAAGAGTATTTAATCTTTATTTTATTACAAACAGTAGGTAATTGTTCATTAAACAGAAAATATGTAAAGGGAAATGAGGTTGTACAGAGGATATTGTAGGAACTGATATTATACTACTGATGTTTGATTTCATCATCAGATATTGCATGGAATGTAGGTACAGGTCTCGTAAAGTTATGTTTGGTTAGCAGTGAGTCAGATTGGCGAAAATATTCACATTATCCGTCACAGACGATACTTTGTTATCTATGGAAATTGAGAACAGTTGTATAATGGGAACACTGTTAATAGTGATTCACCGTCTAAATTAGGAAAGAAAACTCATTACGATCTTGGTACAAACAACTTCTGAAATCCTTTCTTTGCGAATCCATTTCCTTTTACATTTACCCTGGTCGCATGGTCGCTTTTTTATCGCAGTTACAGTTGTTGGATCGATGTATATGTGTATGTACCCAAACAACACTGCTTGCCATGACAACTGTTAGGACGGCTTTTCGACTCATACTCAATAATATATGTTTTTTGTACGCATCTAAAATTGGGTTATAAGAAAAGGCAAGCTTAAGCGTTCTCTACCAGTCAATTCATGGTGTAGGTGAACCTTTTTTAATAGCTGGCAACGATAATATCTTGTCAACGAAAGTGGAAAAGCCATTATGCCTTTGTAGTTTGTATAATTGCCCAAATATTACTTGGAATATTACACAATATGTTACAATCTAAATGAATGTGCATTTCGTAACATTAATTTCAAAGGCAATTTTTATGTGCTCCAAAAGTATAAAAAAATCCATCGAATACCCGCAAAGCGGTACAGTGGTTTTAAAGAAAGTAGAGTGAGAGATTTTATTAATAGCCCTTGTATCCAAGGTGTCAGAATCAGAGATCCTGTTCAAAAACATAATTCTGCAAGCTCAAGGCACGGATAGAGTTCAATCTATTGGATAATGTTGAGCTGTTGAAGTGACAGCTGAAAAAAAAAGGTGATTTAATGCCCCATTTACGTAGCAAACTTGAAAATTACCAACTCAATTACCTAATTCTAAGTAAGCCGTTGAATTCTATAACATCATTAAGTTTATCAAAGCGGAACGAGTAAAAATAAGTACATACAACTGAACAATGCCACAGTTATTCTGTGTTCAAGGAAGAACCGCTTGATAATAATAATTTAACTAATATAGATGTTAGTATAGCATTATAAGCACAATAACTATTGATTTATTGGGGACAAAAAAACATTACAATAGCATTGTCTTAAAACAGAATGAACAAAAAATCCATAATTCGGCTTTAAATTGGTTCTACATCTGTTTTCAAATTTGCGTGTCATTATCATGACTCATTACAAAAGAGTATGCTTTTTATTTTGAGACATGTTTGGGAATGTGTCGCTATAGTACCTGTAGGTACCACGTTGGCTTAGGCTAGTTGCTGCCAGTTTAACCTAAATCTGTTTTTCTTGAACAATAGGAGTCGCGCACAATAAAATATACAATGGAAATGAAGTCATGAGATTGTGACAAAGTTACGGATGTTTATTATTATCAAGGCAGAACAATAAATTGCGCTCTCGCAGCCAATTAGACTAAAAAAGTTTTTCAGAAATTGTCGTGTTCATCTACGATTAAAACATAGACATTATCGTTATAGTATCGACATAGTAATGAAAAAGCATCTCCAGTAATTGAAATTTTGCAACGACCAACTCAGTCACAACCGTTAGTAGAAACAATTTAAGAACATACTCGTATTTAATTTTGTCGTTTATCTGCGGCATTCCAGTGTCAAACTGGTGTTTTTGTCGTCCCGTCATCAGACCGGACCGTCTCAATTGTGCTGATTGATCGTTATCATCGACAAATGGTCTGGTCTAGTTGCCCATCAACTATCTGATGTCACCTTCCTTTTGCACTTCGAATTAATCGAGATCAATTAAGTCAATTGGAGTCTGCTATTTCATCCTCCTTCGGTTTGCTTATTCTGTCTTAGCATAACGTTATTAGCGGTCTCAAATATTGTAGAAACATTAGTTGATTATTTAGAAGATTAACTTGAGGCAAGTAAATTTAGATAAGTAGGTAGGTGTAGGTATATTAAACATTAAGTACACTTCTCACTGAAATATTTACGTCGTATTCTAGATGTTTTCGAGATGGATTGATAACTAACGGCTGCTGATAAAACTAAGAGGTAAAAAGAAGTTTTTGCTGATAACACCATCGTACAGGTCATGCACAAGGTCAATAAACATTTTAATATCGACGAAAAGTACAGAAATGAAAAAGATTAATGATTTGACATCATGAATACCAAAATATGACTAATATTAATTAGATTAGGTACAGATAGCATGGATTTTAATGATGTAAAGAATGTGGAACTGACATTTGAAAGAGATCGAAGGCTGAAAGTAGTTTGACGCTTTGAAATATTTAACTATTTTTTCATCAGACAGAAAGCCTTCCGGACAAGAGAAACTTAAACTTTAGGAGTGGCTAGATGTTGTTACTTGATTGGAGATAACCATTAAACGACCCAGCGTAAATTGAATATTACTTAAGGACTCAAAGGATCTATACAGTTACAGATAGAGACAGCGAATAGATCTATTGTTTAAAGATAACTATAATATGTTCTTTATTTGTATAATCATAATAAACTATACATAAACAAAGGTAGGTATAAGTTGAACAATGAAGATAAGATAAATGAGAAACAGTAGATAAAGTAGAGTAATATTGAGGAGCGAGGGACTATTGTAATTGTTTCCTGTGTAAAATATTAACCGAGCAAAAAACTGGGAACTACATCAGTTTTAACAGTAAACATTTTTGTTTTAAATACAATATGCACGTTACAAAATTAAGTCGATATGTAGTTTGTCACGGCCTATAAATTTCCATTGTTTTATTTGGTTACCTGCTAAGTAAATACCGAACAGTCAATGTACGTGGATTATTCTAAAAAATGTATTCTATAGATACCACAAATTGACACAAAATAACACAATCTTTACACGCCAAAGGCCATTGATATAGGTATAACGTGCCTATAATTAATTTGAAATTTTGTTACTATAATAAACTACTTAGTTTGTAGATAATCTGAATTAGGTACATGAGAAAAGAGGTTTAACAGTAACTAATGTAGAGAAGGTAGACGTTGTATAAGTTTCATGTGATCACCATAAGAAGTAGCAACACAAGATAAGGCGCTCAACCTCGACGTGAATTACTCAAGTTGTCAATAATATGCGTCAGCGCAAGAAATGGAGACGAAACCGTCCCACACACAAAGAAACCAGCACAATAACGTTATAAGGCAAACAATTTACCGAAGCACGGAAAACACAACACGTCACAAACAAAAGACACAAAACACGAAATCACTGGCCACAAAACAGAACTTTTAGTAAAACTGACACGTAATTTACTAATTTTATCACTTCAATGACTCGAGTACTTTAGGGTGCGCAGGCGGCGAAGGCAGCGCCGCTTGCCTTGCCTCGATCGAGAGCCTGCGACTCCTATATGCACACACCGCCCTCGGTAAATTCTTTGCATAAATAAGCGAGAAAGCTCCTCTACCCCACATAAACTACTATTTAGCACTCACTGTCGCAAATCTTCCTGCACTGCTTCCAAAAAAACTTAAAAATACAACTTCCTTACCTTACACTGCGCAGTACTGATGTTCTAACGCGATCGAAGTATGGAAAACGAGCGAAAAGTAGACACAGTCACGTTCGTACGGATACGTCGAGAGTAATGGCGCCGCGCCGGTTAGTTCGTTTCAACTTCCAATTCCAACAGAGCCGAGCCGAGCCACAAAGACTACCCTGTTTGCTCAGTGACGCGAACTCTTTCTGGCTTTGTTTGTCGTGCTAAGTGTACATTAGTTAGAGCAAGACGCCTCTATACGCTCAATGCCTCTTCTGATACCTGTAGTGCAGCAACCTACATCAACGGTGCGTTCAACAATGTCATGTCTGGTTTACTTACCGTTTCGAAAATGATGCAAAATATTTACATTTTGGTTAGTTGGAATAGGTTTTCATGTTGAATTCCTTGTGACCTAAATCAAGTTTAAGTCAATGTACTTTCAATGTACGTGACTGTTGCCTATTCTAACAAAGAAATAAAATAGTAACATAAGTACTTACCTATTTCTTTCCAACATCGCATTAAAAGTATTTTTTCCTTGTAATCTTTTCTAAAATGTTTCCGATTCTTTTATCTGTAAAGATAAAGATTAACTAGGTACTTAGTTCTTATACAAAATGATAAACTTTGCAAAGTTCTCTCTTTCGTATTTCCTAATATTGTAAAAATATCTAAGGATAACTAAACACAAAATCGATTTAACTAATGAAAAAACTCAGTGGAAACGTTAAAAATTGAGTTTTTCTGAAATGTTTTATTGTTTGGAAAAGTAACAATACTGAAATCGCCATATACAGCGACATCTAGTTATTAAGTGACCTAACTACTAACACTATTGACTACAGCGGAAGTCTGAACTAAGTCACAACTTTGTTCACAAAAAAGTTCTATAACAAATTGATAGAGGGCATTCTTGAGTCAGAATTTGGGTCTTAATATACATAATTTCTTCTATGCCTGTGTATGTCAATGAACTCTTAAATGGTTAGACGATTATAATAAAATTTTTGTGTGTCTTCAGGTGAATCCGAGAATGGTTTAGATTCACAATTGGACCCGGTGGCTATGTGGCGCTGCTGTCGATATGTCTTCAAATTTTTTAATTTTGAGCGGTCGTTTTTGCTGCCTAGCTAGAAAGAAGCGAAAATTATAAATTATCCGTATTATTCTTATAAACTCAACACTAAACCTCTATTTTAAATTATGTAGAGCGGTTACGCTCTATTATTAATAAATGTTGTGTATAAAACTAAACACAACATTTATTAAACACCCATAGAGCGGCGTACCGTTCTCGCTGAAGTTCGCTGGGACAAATCCCTGCCACAAATGGGCAGCGTACACAAATATTTTCTCTTCAGTTTGAGACACTGCAGTCGTGTTTGTGTGATGTAGACTGTAGAGTCCATCGATGATGGATTTCTTGTCACTGAGGTCAATGAGCGGTGGTAATCCATTCATCATAATAATCATCGGGTGGCTTATTGGATCGTTTGTCAGGTAAAATATAAAAAAATTGGTTGTCTGTAAAGTCGGTTTACTGACGATAGTTGAACGTGACAACGTCTTAAGAAAATAATTTCCTTTGAATGAGTAGGCAAGCACAATAAAAGAACACTTTTTCAATACAAGTTAAGTCATTTATTAAAAATGAATGCTGGATACTTGTACATCCTACATCGTGATTCAGAATTATAGCGCCCCACTACTCAACGCCATCTAGTGTACTGCGAGTGAACTACCAGCTCAGCCAGCCTTCCTCCATCGATAAATGGACCCAATCGAACTTAATGAATAATTGTTCACTGCACAATACATAGATGGCGCTGGTATAATAATTCACCAACGGTAACGACGGTAACGCATGAGTCATGTTTTTTCATGCGTGCCACCGAATTATAAGACGTTGTCACGTCAAAATAAAAAATATATAAAAATGGGATTCATTTTTATATTATTTTCATTCATTTTTATATTTCCCTTGGTTATGGCATCCCGCGTAAACGGCTAGACCGATTGCGCTAATTTTTTTTTTGTTTTGTTGGTTATTGTCAGGAGAAGAATCTTATGAAAGAAAAAAGTAAGAAAATTGCGCGGAACATTAGAAAATTTAAGAATACTCTACCACCATATTAAATAGTATGGGTTCTATAATGATTTTCTAATATAAACTTTTTTAATGTAACCTTATGGCGTTTGACATAACATTGACAGAATGCGTGCTGCAAACATTCAAATTCAATATTCATAGTTAAGACAGGACAACGTCTGTCAGGTCAGCTAGAGTTTTATAATCACCAATTTCAATGGATTTAACGATACCACGAAATTTAAGCTTCATTAAAATATTTTAAGCTAAATTGTAAAATACCATTCCATCGGCCAATTGGCACACGCTTAAGTTTAACTTAAACGGTTAATGCGAAAAGAAATTAACGGGTGTAAATGGATTACGATTACGAACTGTCTTAGCAGTAAAAGTCATGTGTTGCCGGCTTATCTCCTTATACAGGGTGGTCGTGATCTCAAAAGTGCATTTGGATTCATTCAGGTTTGTTACGAAGGCTAAAGTGGTTCGAGGATTGCCGCACCTTGATCTGACTCAAATTGATTATTGCGTTTTACCACAAAGATGACCTACAAGCAGTTTATGTGCGAAGCAGAATCAAAAGTGAATAGGCTTCTACTATTACTAAGTAAATGAGTTTTTCTTACTCTCCATATTATAGAACAAATTGTCTATCTGTAAACTGAATTCTTACTAATATAAATGTAAAAAATATATTAATACGCTGTGAATACATTATCTTGTGACGTGAACCGACAAATTTATGCTTAAAAAATCTGGTACATACCTATTATATACACATATTTACCCGCCCAATTACACTTGCGCATCATTAGAAATATTTGTTTTGGTTATGCGACAGAAACAACATTAATTAGTAAGTATAATCACACAACACATTAGCGAAATGGAAGCGATTTTGTTACACAAAAATTTGAACTGCAAGACTAGTTCAATTGTGGTAATTTATTTGCATGTGGATACATAACCCACGATGGATAATTGAATTTTCCTCATTTCACTCATGCTAAATCGCATTGCAAGCCGCTGCCTAATATACCCTCAGTTCTTATTCATATTATAATATACCTAAGTACCCATTAACAATTCAATAAATTAATAAATAAATAAATACCAAATTCAGAAGCTTTTTTTAAAACTTTGAACTAGTGTAAATAAAGGATAGGTAGGTACAAATACAACGTACAACATACATTTCTCTTAAAACGAGCCTTCTTTCACTCACAATTTTCTAGCGGCCATGTCAAATGATAATGGAAACCACACATTACGTACCTTATTAGGACACTCCGTATATGCGTATGTGTAGTCACTTGAGTTTAACGGAATCTCTTTGAATTGCCGACGTCCAATCGTTTGGCCATCCCATCAAGATAATTCATCTATTTGAATGATGCTTAATGCTTGTGAAAGTCAAAATCGATTAATTTATGACCAAACAGTAAAATAATAGTTTAGTGTGAGAGTTATTTTGCATATGTCTTGCTCGTGCGCATCCGAACGTTCCATTAATTTGATCACTTGTGATCGGACGATGATTAATTAACAGTGAAAACACAGCGCCGTTGTCGGTGACGACAGAAAGTTTTAATTTATCATGTTTATTAAAAAAGGAGTAGATATGAATACAAGACATGAATGTAAGACATGCAAGACGAATAAACATAGTCGTTCTAATTTATGTAAGGTTTCAAAAATTTATGATGTCGAAAGTAATGTTATTCGCAGATGGTAAATTACTAATCAGATGGTGTTTTCTAGCTAAAACAGGGTTTTAACATCGAATGCAAATTAAATGACTAATGACTAGGTAATGAATATTAGGTATAATCACGCTACTGACTAATCGCTAATACTATTTATTTATTTATAAATAAATAATTATATTTGTATGTTTAACATGTAAATATAATTATTCTTGTAGTGACTGTTGCATGATTACTTTATCTTATGAAACTTTAAAAGGGTTACACTTTAGGTTATAATAATAATTATAATTTAGTTAGATATTGCAAATGATTCAGAGCTGAACTATGCTAAGTTATTATTATTAGGCGCATTTGTAGTTTTTTCAACACAATTATTGGGAATTAACCATGTTATACTTATACTTAACTTACTTATACTTAATCTGTAATATTAATTTAAAAAGTGTAGAGTATTATCAAAATCACTCCAGTGCCACTTTCATATTATGCTTACTTTTACAGATATTTCAATCCGTAAGTCCGTCCCACGGTCTGGATAAGTTAAAGTTAAAATTTTTCGTGCCCCTGATGGTATAAGTATATAATCAAAGGTATAAGTTTTATGGCACGACAACTATGTCAAGAGCATACCTAACAACAAAAGAGTCTATCTAGTCTAGATAATACATATTAGAATTTTAAACTCTCGTCGATACAATGTCAAGCATACTCAAATGTCTTTTTTAATCCCGTAAAGTATTTGACATTTCGTGTGTTGCTAGTTTTTTTTAATCCCACAATCGGAGCAGTGAATTAATTTTATGAATATGATTCATATAGTTCTTGAAATCTTCTCTATTTAAAAACGGACCAAATAATTTTGCATTCAAAATTACGTCTGTCAAATTACTCTACCGGATTAGAAAACACTTTTTGTCGACAAATTCAAGTGTTATGTTGGAAACGATCGCTATCTAGTTTTCCTCTCGTTTCTCCAACACCCAGGAAGATGTGAACAAGTTAGAGATTCATTGCCGCAATAACAACAAGTGTCGAGTGTGAGCGCTTGAGAGTATGGAGAAATCTTCACTCGTAACTTCGATTTTATTTTACTTACGAGTTACGATTAGCAAATTTCTTATTCAAACATGATTCTTTTAGTACGTATTTGAAATTTCTTGTGCTGATGGCCGAGGATAAAAGTGGTTTATTTCAGAAGAGGCTAAATTTTAGGTGTTACTAAAATCTTGTTGAATATGCATGTGGGTAGACGCAGGGGGTGTGCACAGTATAAAGATTGTGTATTTCTACTGTGGTGTGTGCGTGCGAGCTCCGTCTCGCGTAAGAGATAAAATAAAAGTACCCCATTCTGAAAATTTAAGCATTAACCAGGGCATTCCGTGGAGGTTTGAAAATACCAGTAAATGTTTCGACTAAAGGTAGACGCTACATAGAGCTGCTCGTCTTGGCGGGTATACTCATCTCGTCCAAGTGAACAATATCAAAATTGTACGCGAACGAAGTCGCGGGCACAGCTAGTTATACGTAAATTAAAGCCTGAAAGCTCTTTGGATTTTAAATTTTTCCATTATTTGAGAACAGAAACGTTACAAAGCACCAGCCTCGATTTAAGGTAATCATTTCAAAGAGCCCGAACGAGTTCGCAGTTTGCACGGCATACAATCTACAAGAGCACGGTATTATGAACCGTTATTTGCAAAACATTTCGGCTAACTAATTGCACTATTTCGTCAACTAAAGATCAGCTTATACTAGTTCTTAACCGTATCATAATCGATTTCAGCTGCCAATTTATTACAGGAGTTAGCTCGAGTTTTATTTAATTCTATATTCTGGGTTTGATGTGAATTCCTATCTTTTTAAGCTTTAGAGAAGCACGTATTTTGCTGAGTAGGTACCTACAGACGTCACTGGCCAATACCTGAATAAGTTACCTGCTGTTGGATTGATATCATGGCTCAAATAGAAAACTATGAAAAATAAAATATAACTCGGGTTGTATGCGTTAAACTTTATGAATACGCATCGCCCGTTCTTCTTCGTTTGATTCCGTGATGGTATTCGACAAATACTAAATTTCTTCAAACATTCTGGCATATCAAACATTGGTTTTACGTTATGGACAAACAATTATCTTCCGATGGACCATAACTAACGTTTTCTATCCGTCCGTCCCATATTTCTGATCTGTCTTATATTTTATTTACAAGTATTACTCACGGCAAAATGCTTAGATTGCCTGTCATGTTTCTGAGCTGTTTTAGTATATAGGGCTTTGAAAGCACCCGTGAAGCCCGCGGCATCTTTTAGTTTGTTGTCAGTGAAACTATCCCTTTAAAAACATTATGTAAGAAATTGGTTATTATGTAATATTGTTCTTTTAATGTTTGATAGAGTACACCGTACGAGTAAGTCAGTTTTCATAAATATTTTTTGCGGCTAAGAAAGAATTTTGTTAGTGACTGTATATTCCTGTGCAGATTGGTAGGTATACGAAAATTTCTCATCAAAGCTCTCATTCAGTAGGTATTTTTTAAAAGTTCAGTAGGAATAATGATTATAATTTAATAGTTTAGAACGTCGTTTTAAATATTTTTTTAACTTTGGTAGTTACCTACCTATAAACATTAGGTATTACGTGTTTATTTACGAAAACTTAATTGGCAATTAATTCGCCTCACATTTTATAATAATTATTATTAAATAATTATGCGGAAATCGTATGAAATTATCTTGTTAGAGTTTATTTACTTATACATTATTTTTAAATTATATCTACAAATTTGACGCGTAGAAATTACGAACTCGACGACTTATATATTTTGTAGACGTGGGCAGAAATTGTGTTTAACAGATTATGAATTTTATTTAACAAAAACGAGCAATAAGTAATTTAAATTTAGAAAGAACTATCGAATTTAGAATGCAGTTTTGTACATAGAGAGCTCGTGCTATGTGCTGGTTATGTGGGCAAAGCCTTATAAAGGTTACGATGGTTATCGATACGTGCTCGTGCGAAGCTATTAGTTCCTGTGTTAAGTGGTCGTTTATCTAATTGGTCCCAGCTTTCACTGGCGATTATCGAAAAAGAATAATGACTTTTGCTACGTAATTGATGTTTGTAATAGATGGTATGATACCACTGGCTTGGATATTTTGTCCAGTTTATAATGTCTTAAATATTCATATCTACGCGCTACGCAGGTGGCTATACTTCCGATGATGGATAATTTAGTGGTATGGTATCCCGTTTCGAACTAAATTTATGGTCACGTTTACCGTAATAACTATTTTTAAGTTAATTGGTTATTGAGACAAATTTCAAGATTTTGTGAAAATATAATATTAAATAATGATACTGTTATAAGTCAATGGTTCCGAGCCAATTTTAAGCTCTACCCCCAAAAAACGGCGACATGGGTTTAGACAACATGGCTTTGGGGACTTTTGGGTTTACGTATCTACTTTGTGGTTTGGGGTCAATATTCTAGGCAATGATATTACTATATGTATGTATGTAAAAAAGAAGTATTATAATATTAGATGTTATGCCATTAGCGCGCGAAAAGCGGTAGCTATAGTCAAATTTGGGTAATTGGCTTACTTTTCATATAGCTATCTCTTTCTATCTCATATGTTTCGTAATTATCTATCTCATCCATCATCCATCCATCACTTTCACGTAACCAAATTTTATTAAGTAACTTATTTCGTAAACTTCTCTGATTGAGTTCGTTGCACTTTGTGACAATGTATGTAGGTACTCCAATACCGTAACTAACTATTAATCCATTGGTACACATAATGCTATGTATCATGTTATGTTATCAACATAATAATTATGGCGATAAATCATGGCAGTGTCGAGGATTAACAATGATATCAGAACGTGTTCTATAAAATGATTAATATTGATGAGAATTTTACTCTACTTCGCCGTTTATTTTCGAACAAAAGTTTGACAGTTTAATTAAATCGCTTTCGCAGGTCAGTTCTGTCAACAATCAACATCCCACAACCTCCCATAACTTACTGTCCTATTCACAGCTCTCCTCACACTGTAAAAGTAAAGAGGCAGTGGTGCGTTCAGCATTCGAACCGAAGCGAAGCTCCCGTGTTCGGGAGTAAAACGTTGAATTAATGAATGATATTTTAATTCGCATAAGTTAAATGTTTAGGATGTTAGGTCAGTTACATAGGGGCCTCACATTTGCCATTCTTACTTAAGGCATGCAATCCACTTGGATATCAGTGCTTCTATATTTTAATATTGATTATTCGTAAACCTTCGTTGCCGTGCGGGCCACGGCAGTGAAGCGTAGCTCGGTAACGTGCTTGAACCCGCGACCCCGGCCGCGGCAGGCTTCACGTGTTCTACACAACCTTTGACTACTTCCTGCAATGCTCTTTAAACTAATCACAATTCAATTGTTGTCTATATCTTATGGCATTGACTATATCTTTACTTTACGTAAATATATAAGTGTTGTTATGTAAACCGCTAAGGGTAAGGGGTTATTCAGTAAAATCAACCATAGGTAGTAAACTACAAAAGTAGCAACATAGTAGGTAGTAATACTTCTTCTACTTTATATACGCCTATCGCTTAATTGTACTGCAGATATATGCAGTAAATAATTACACATTTATTTTTCATACTTTCTAAGCTTTCAGCGAAAGTCAGAAATCAATTTGGTTGGCATACGTTATGTGATTGTGTTTGTTCTAATTGCGTAATGATCGTCACTTGTATAAAACTAGTAGTCTCCGCGACTTCATTTCTTTATGAAATTAAAAACGCTCAATACGGCTATAATATTATATGAATGCTTAACATTCGCGAACCTTTGCAGAGCATACGTCTTTCCTGACAAGTAATGCATAACTTAATGAAAGACGACGACTGAAGAAAATATATGCAAATATATAATTATTATTATTTCAACTACTATCTGTCGCGGCGAACTTCGTATAGATTATACTTATGTAGGTATAATAAAAATAAATTGGCACAGTATTTGAATATTGGTCTTTGTATAAACAAAATAAAGAAGCATCTGTGTTTATTATTCACAATAATAAAGTATTTGAACAATTTCTATACATCATACCGCATACTTAAGTTATATAAACCATAAACCACAAACAATCCATAAGTTATATCAAAAACAAAACAAACAACTATAAAAATGTATCCCTTATTCGGATCTATATTTGATCTGATTAGCGGGAACTTATAAAAAGCGGATATCGCTACCCATAAAGCGGGACCACCCGAATAGCGAGATTAGAGCCTTTGTCACAGAGAAAAAATATCGTTTTAATAACAAACAATAACCTTTGTTCGTACTAATTGTGTTAATGTTAGCGGTAGTCACTTTAATCGGGTATTATATAGAACGCCTAGAATATTATTAGATAATGTCTTCAGTTTATTAGCATCTTGCAACACTATAGACCAGAGTAGTTGGACGTATACTTAAATGTAATAATTATATATTATGATAATTACAATAACATGTGTAAATAATGTATTTTATGCTCTACAATTTCTAACTTCACTTACTTTAAAATATTTTTCTCACTACATACTCCAAAAAATTGGCAAGGTTGTTAACGGGAATTACATATAATCAAAATATTTAATGAATTCATTTAGAATTCATTGAATAATACCTACCCACCATTACTACTACACTACCTACCCATAAACTGGGCATTTTATTCATACCTAATTGAATGAAATGTATCGCTACATTACTTTAACAGCTTCTGAATATATTACAGAGATTAATGATTTGTTTTGGGTTTCAGATTGAGATGGGTTAGCAGAAATTAATGGGAAAATTCATTCAGAATTATCAAAGAATTAGGCTGCGCAGCCATATTCAATTATTACCTAAATTAGAAGGTATAATAACTAAGAACATACTCTCAATCACTGTTTACTTATCTACTTTGTGCTGTTGTCAAAAAGTGGATTAGGTACCTTTTTTATCCAGCAACGCTTCGGCGAATCGCCTGTTGTTGACAATCATTATCGAAAGGGAAAAATATTAGGTATTACGGTACGGTAAGTCATTGTGAAAGTAATAATGTTACGAGTAAGTGATTGATCCATGTTTGATGTGTTTATTAAATGTAATGAGCTGTAACTGTAACTGCCTTTTTGGAATGGCAATAAGCGTAATAAAGATTTACGTGTACTAGGTATTTTAGTTGCGGCACAAAATGTATAAAAAATATATATACAAATACAAATACAAATATTCTTTATTTGTACACCAGATATAACCATATACAGTAATATAGACAAACAATGTTATACAAAAGGCGACCTTATCGCTAAAGTAGCGATCTCTTCCAGGCAACCTTTGGGTAGAGGAAAGAAAGTAAGACTTAATAAAGGGTAGCGTAACCTAATATAATCTGCGTTCATGTAAAAGAACTGAAACAGGATGTAGACATGAGCACCTTAACGAGTTCTCGATGTAATAAACGATGCATTGTATTCGGTATCGGATTCGATTTTGAGAAAGCGTTGCATCACTACATAGAACGCATCGGTCTGAATATCCAATTCGCAGGAAACCAGGGTGTCCAATTACGGCCCGACATTCTTTTTACATCTTTGGAATAGATTTGATCACAATTCGGTTTAGTTTACTGCGTTAATTTTTTAGACGACAATATGTCATATATTATAGTACCTAGCTAGTGTATGGATTGTGTGAGAACTTGAGAATTCATTACAGTAGAGTAAAAAATATTTCAGTGTGAGTTATATCTTAACATACCTGTATTATGTGAATATATTAGGTACATAATTTATTCGAATAGGTAATTATTTGTCATAATGTTTAAGAATAATGATATCTTTTACTTTTACTAATTATTTATTATTAATTATAAAAATTATTATTATTATAGATATGTATTATAAATTATACATATAAATATTGGTTTGATTGTTTTGTCAGTTTCATCAAACGATATGAAACATACATATTTACAGATCGGAAAATAAATTAAATATTTTACTCATTAGCAGTAGGTATAGGTAGTCGAGTCCAAAAAACCGCAGCTTATTTGTATCTGTGCCTCTAGATCTTATCGTTATGTTTAAAGATACGTGAAATCTGTTCAAATATGTAGAGTATTTTTTTCTCATCATTACTGTATACATATTTGACTCATTTTTGACAAAAGTGGACTTAACTATACCCATTTTCGCTAGGGGCACAGATATTTCTATAGGTTATCTTTAGGTTCAAACGGTCGTTGAACTGAGTAAACATATTTCATTGTTCTATAGAAGACTTTAACAAATACAATGAGTATTGAACTTCCGACCGCATTAGTATTCATTATCGATTTAACATGTTTTTGGCTTCCTGTCTTTGTAGCTCTGTAAACGATATCAATTCAAACATTTTTGTACGAGTAAGTAAGTACTCCTTAAGGAATATAGTTACCTAAATACTCGTATTTGATTTTATTTTGATTATAAATTCGTCCTCTAGTTATATGTATTTACATATAATGAAACTGTAACTGATCAATGTCTTTACATATAAGTTATTTGAGAAAAATGATTAACGCAATAAATCGTACAACAATGATTTTTAGAACTTTTGTCTGTTTGTTTCCATATTAGTACGTTCACACTAATATCATGTCATGCCATTCCATGTCGGAAGCCATCGGCATAAAATTTGCGACAAAATATGGGTTAGCACGGGAACAGCGTGGTGGAGTATGCAAACAGTAGTGGGCCATTAATGGGTTGAAGTCATTATCGCCTAATATTATTTTAATTTATTCTTCTGGTGTGACGCTGATATTAATTTTTTGCACACATCATTTTCTCAAAGTTTTTGCTTAAGATAGCCACAGATGAAACAACAAAAGTAGATACCATTGTTATTCCACGAAATTGACGTACGCCGTACATAGCGACCACATTCCCATGCAGTCGTTATCAACATCGCACAGTTTTTATACGCGTAACAAAAAAATGCAATTCGGGAAAGTCGTTTTTGATAACGTTATCGTGACTAATTTCCGGTTTAGGAGCGGTTCATTGTTCCGAACAAGAGCTTCAAACATCACTCGCACACACAAGCGATACGTTATGCAATTGTTTGTGATATAGACATAAGTTTCATTTATGTTGAGACGTAACTTTTACTTCAATTTTAATTAATCATCTATAACACCATTACGTTTTGTTCTCACTGCCTAAAGGTGGACTGGGAGAGATTGTTTCTCTACAAACTTGTATGGTGCAAAAGTTTTAAATAAATATATAATTTGGAGTCGAGGATGGATGGAGTAACGCTCCAAAATATTATATTTTACTAAGGTCCATTAATAATGACTTGGCATTGTGACAAATTCCGCAAGTTTACAATTTATCCTGTAAGATTACTAAGAAACAAATGTACTTGCATGTTTACTTGAAAATATTAAAGGAAAAGGTGGTAATGACCTTATGAAATTAGGTGGTCTAACCGCAGCATTCTTAGTCCAACCAAGACGGTCATATTTTACTGAATTGAGTATGTAAACAATTATATTGGTCACTATGCGTTCATCGACTTAATTTATCGAAATGATTTGTCATTTTAATTTGTTATTACTTTATATTGCAACCTCATCTAAGAGTAGGTACCAACAACATCAATAACATAAAACAAACGAGTCTTGTAAAATGGCATTATTATTGTAATAACATTGCTTGAATCATAATATACCTTTTCATTTAGATTCTTCAAGTTTTTCTATGTTTTTATTAAGTATGTTAATGTTAAAAATATATATTATTATTTCAGTGCCATTCATTTTTTTAAATTAATTATTATTAATTAATTTATGGACATGACGTATTAAAGCCATAATTCATAATTATTTCCGCCTCGCTGAGAATCAAACCTCAACAACCAAACACTTCGAACGGCAGTCTGGCCTGGTATCAATCTATACAAATAAATAAAATTGGAGTGTCTGTTTGTAATATTAAAATAACCGTTTTTTATTAAATGCATATGGGTGTATACACGGTGCCTACACCAAAATAACATTTTTTACAATTTTTGTCTGTCTGTCTGTTTGTTCCGGCTAATCTCTGGACCGATTTTGACGGGACTTTCACTGGCAGATTACTCATAAGGAGTAACTTTGGCTACTTTTATATTAATTTTTGACGTGACAACGTCTTAAATTAGGTTAGCTGGGAGTCACTTATGAAAAATAGTAACGCTCGGTAACGTTACGATGAGTCACCGAACGAGAGAGAGGCCCGCCGAATGCCTTGCGTCTCTCTCCCACTCAACTATGATCGGTCTGTCGCGCGCGCAGCACTAGAGAATTAGGCGCATTGAATCGGCGCGTTAAGTTTAAGTTTACATGTACAATGTTTTAGTAAACAAAATATATTTCTATAGTTAAAATTTGTGCAATTCTTATTTTCATTCAATTCCTTGTTCCTATTGCGCAATTTAATTATATTCATATCAATAAATATTCTACCGAGAAAAAGACGTTGTCACGTAAAATCTTCGCCCGTAAAACCGACTTTACAGGCAACCATTTTTATTTATTGTTAAATTCCACGCGGACGAAGTCGCGGGCACTGCTCGTTATGAATAAAAAACCAATAACATTCTGGTCTTACAGAATTCTTAGGTCGTAACTGAGCGATATTTGTACATGGAAAATATTTGAGAAAAACTATTATTTATAACAATAATAAACATTTAAATAGATAACAATGATTTTTAGGATTTTTGTGTTTTTCAGTTGGTCTGTGCGTTTTGTCCCAACAACATAAGAAACGGCTTAACAGATTTGGACCCGGTTTTCACAGATCTATTCAAATAAGCTTGGGTTACATTAAGCATTGGGCTTAAGCTTTAATCGCTTCATATGAAAAAGATTCTCGTCCTAATATTTTTTCCAGTGTACCTGCTAAAGAGAATTTCGAATGAGTTACTAAGAACAAAAAGAGGATGATTACTAAGTAATTTGGAATTAATTAATTATTGCGTAAAAATTCCTCCTTATTCAATAGGTACAGAAGAGCAATTGATTTGGACTTAATATTTACCGTAAACGCCTCTAAGAATTTGGGTCATCCAAGATTGCTATCTGTTTCCAAATGTCATAGATAGCGCGGCTAATAAATAATACATTGTTCGATAACTAAAAGTCAAGAACAATCTAGAAAGTATTCAAATGAGAAGTCTAACCATTGTAATGGGATACCTGATTGTGTTTGGTTCATTGAAGAGGTGAACAAGTAAAGGCGATGAGGTTTTGCGTTTCTGTGACTCGGATATGGTTGCCAGCAATTGTTCTGTCTTAGTGATCAATTCCTCATGTGTGTGGTAACATGATCAATTGATCACAGCCCATTACTCTACTTATAGGCCTTAGTGTGGGCCAAACTCAGATTGGAAGAATTGACTCTTTCGAGAATATTATGGAACTCCCATATATAGGTATCTCTATTATAAATATGTATAACTATGTAAGTAAGCAAAATGTCAAACCGAACTCAGTACAACAACAACACATCAACGAATTTAATCGTTTCTGAAGTTAGTGGGAACAAACGGACAGGCATACAAATCGATTACTGTGTACGAATCGTAATCGTAAAAGATAAAAAGAAAATCGTAAAAGTAATCGATAAACAGATACAAACTCCAAAAGTCATTGTCATGGGATCGATTGCCTCTGTCTAAAATATTAAAGTAGATTATACTAAAATCAAACTATTATATAATAGTTGTCAGAGGTTACCGTAATGACGGATAAATCTCGTTGCCGTTGCACAGTGGGGTTGCGCCACGAATTCGTCGCGGTCGGGCATGTCGGGTAAATGACCCAGTATCGAGACTGACTCATAGCCGCCATAGTGCAGCGGTAGTGACGGTAGGTAGTGACCACACAGCGATATCTATCGTTGTACAAAATGCCAAAAATTCTATCCACTCTAAGCTGATTAGATAGCTCTTGACGCGAGGTCCTTTTAATCGGTTTCCGGTTCAAGGCGTCTTGTGACGCAGTTTGCGCTTTGCGTCATGGCATTCTTAGAGATTTTTTGACGTCATGTTGGGAAATTGATGTTAGGCGGTAAGCGTAGGAGTTTTACATTTTAGTTCAACAAAGTAATAAATTAATAAGTCCTCACCACATATTGTATCGCCAAGGACGCTGTGTCACACGTGGCATGGAAAACTCTTTTGGATTTGGTGTTATTACGTCCACTGGCGATGGTAACTACATACAGTCAGGTGACTTGTCCGCTCGTTTGTATATCGAATATTTACGTAAAAATAACACAAACAAACCACCCTTCAATAAACGTTTTATCATTAGGCAATTGTCTTCCCGGTTGTGAATCGAAGAGTGGCGGATCACTACCAATGGAGTACACGGCCATCCAAATGACGTGTTAATGACCATTTACGTTACCACTTAAACTAGTGGTAACCGCTTAAGTGTTTCGTTTTCTCCGTTTTCCTAATTCGTCATTAATGGTACTGTGCCGTGCGGATGAATAATAAGGTAGGAATGACTGAAGCAAAATTTTTGTTAGGTTTAAATATTTATTTAATCATATCTCTTGTGGATAACATTCGTAGCCAATTTAAGGATATAATGTATGTTTTGAAGCAATCATTTTTGATCTTATTCAGCAATACCTATCTATTTCGATTTGATTGATTTGAGAATAGGTTCCTGGTCACTGACGATAGCTGAACCACATACTAAAATGTTCGAGCAAATATTTTTTTACAAAGCAAAAGTATATCTAAACAGTTCACCGAACAACATTGTCATAAAAAACTTTATTGAATGCAATTTATCAGTTGGCACAATGTTTTGTTGCGTCTGCGGTCGCCGGTCGTTGACCCCGTGGCCACTGCTACCACGCTCAACTATCATATAATTATGCATACCTGGCATGTAAACATGCATTAACGTAGCCGTGTTATGTTAATCTTTACTCATAAAACGTCATGTTCCCATGTAATCAGTTGTAATCTAAGCGCATCGCTAATATCCTAACTGGTGACTGCAGAAGCATCCATCTTTTCCCGATTACAGCATCGCTCAAGTTTTGAACGACGCTACGTAATCTATGTCTTATTTTAAATCTGATAATGCTTATATAACTCTTTAACGCACAAAAAGTTCGTTTAAAACGACTCATTTTTTCAATGACTTCAACGAACCGTGAAATTTTGTGACGACATGAGCCTTGATGAGATATAGAAGTTAAACTAAAACGTAGTGGTTATATATCCTCTTTGGTTAAACGTGATTTTTGTTGGCGTACAAGAGTGGTTTCGTTGTACAGTTTTTGGCATAGTTTTTTGGGAAAAATTTAAATTTGGAATTTACATTCATTTACAAATAGCTTACCCCACTCATTTACAAAAATAGTTTATATTATAACATTTTTGTGCGTAAATTTTTGGACTGCTTGCATACTTTTGTAGAACAGTTATAAACTAACACTGGAGTAGATAGTCATAAACTTAGTCATTAACTTAACATTAACTGATCAAGTAAGTGATCACTTACCATCCGGTGGCTTATCTGTTCGAATTGCATTTCGAATAAACAAATAAAAATAAACCAATAAGTTTATGGTATGATCATACGGAAATAAAAGAAAGTAGGTTTTTTATGTAGACAACCGTTTGAGTTCCGTTTCATCTGGTTTTCGATATTGGCAATTAAATATAAAATAAAGGATATGTGTTTCCGATGCCCCCTTTTATTGAGCATTTAGATTAACTGTTTCAGAAAAAAACTCTCTCAACTGCGAGTCGGACTCGCAAACCTAAGGATATGTTCCACCGACTAATTCAGATATTTTCGTCAATAACAATATAGTTTGTAGAAGGGAGATGGTTATTTCTTCTTTTTGTATGACCGTGCTAATTGCACTAAGAGGTATTCTTGTCCGGAATGTGAGTGCGTATACATTTTTATAAAATATAATATACCTGCGATTGGTGTAAGCCCTTCAATACGCACCAGTAGGCTTATTTATACTTTGTACGCTTTGTGGACTGTAGGTACCTACTGGTAGAGTGACCAGTAGTAAGCCGCTAATAGGTCCAAGTTAACGTGTTGAAAGATACTTGTCTAGTCCTGTTTAACATTACAATCTCGCTATCTCTGATCTCCGACAAAGTCGATAACGTCATTGTAGCAGCTGCGTTGCTACTGCGGTGCATTCAAGACGCGTCGGATTATCGCAGTAATTCGAAGAGATATCAGGCTTATTGAGGTTCGTTCATTCATTGAGTCATAGGTGTCATTCATAAATTAGTTGACATCAATTTCATGGTTTTTGGAGTCATCCCGGTTTTGGAGATTTCCCTCCCCGTTCTTGTCACAGATGGTCACCCCATGTGATCCCCTTCCTCTGGTGTGACGTCGCAGAATTTGTAGTTTACAATATTTTTTCATTGGAATTTAAGATCAGATTTTCCGCATTTCTGACGTCATTTTGTCGTCTCGCGCCACGAAGCTTCCCTCCTGTCACACGATCTCACACTTTGTTGTCACCCTCCCTCCCCATGACCAAAATGTGGTGTAATTTATGGATGATCCTGTATAAATAGTCTAACATAATCTAACATAATCTATCTGTTACACTTATACCGCTATTCGTGTATTTCGACTTGGCCTAATGGTTAGCTGGTAGAGAATGCAATAGCATTAAGCTCGCCATTTGTACTATGATATTTTCATATTGTGGTCAATAAAGTTTTAAATAAATAAAATAAATAAATAAATATAAAACGATAAAACTAATTATCACGGCGTTTTTCTTTCATATCTACAGTTTGCAAACAAGTTTTACTTGAAACAATGCTTCGAGTAATTAGCGACCCAATGCAGTCTATCCTTATAATTGAGTCGGTGGCGTTCTTGATGAAATTCCTGTACGATTTCATTGGTTCTGATCGTTCATCTTGCATTCATCACTACAACTAACAAAGGATATTGCTTCCCGTGCGTTTGCCTCGGAAGAAATTTTGGCCATTATACCACATTATACTTTCTTCATTCTCATTTCTTCCTTGGTGGTGTTCATGGTGATATTTATGGTGTTACTGATGTCCATGGGTGACGGTGAAGACTTACTGACAGGCTCGTCTGTTCCTTTTTCGAATTTTACACATAAAATACCAGTACAAATACCGACCGTGTAGGTATTAGTAATAGTACCATTATTTACACGTACGAGTATCAACCAGTTGTATACCACGAATGTGAATGTTAGCAATCAATGGTGAGAATAAAAAGACAATGAAACGTAAACAAAATTACTACCCTATTGTTTGATAGAAAGAGCAATATATTCGGAAGTCAGTACAACGCTGAATGGATTGCGGGCCATAATTTAAATTTATAGCTTAATTTCCTTTATCAATCAACAAAGGCTTACGTGATTGATATACATTATGTGGAATAAAAGCAATGAAAGCCATCCATACAAGCGATTGCCTAACTGATGATATTTATCATCATTAAAATATAAATAGAAAGTACAGATTTGCTCTAGATCGAAATGATGATAATATTTGTTAAGTTTTTAGCCTGAAGGGTTGGTTGGCAGACGAACTACCGTTTTTTTATGGACACGGACAAAAAAATGGCAGTCGCTGATACCACGGTGGCCTTGAAGGAGTGGTTATACACCTTTTTTGGAAAACTTGATGTCGGCATTCCGGTAATACCTCAGAAGGAAGCTCATTACACGATTAGCATTCTTTATTTTCTTTATGGACCTAAACCGGTTATCGGAACATACGGGTTCCTGTTCGCTTCTGAGGAAGTCTAGAACACATAGTCTGTCAGCTTTTGGCTTCTAGAATCTTTTCTTGATTGATAAGATATCATTCCACACGCTGATGATGTAACATAAATACGTATTTTTACATATAACAGACCTCAAATAGGATTGTTGTGTAGCTCAGTTCTACTGTGAAATCACAATTGCTAATAAGTAATAACACATTACTATACGTAAACCCTACCGCCTCTTAATCCCGTAGAAAAGGGTAAGAAAGATGTTAAAAACGAAAATAGCAAGGGAAATTTGCGGTTGTTCATAAGCTATGAACAGAAACTGGACGCGCTTCTTTATAAAATAATGGATACTTATGAAAGATCTTCTTTTATTTATTTCACTTTACGACAAGCATTCACTTGGTATGTGTTTAAGCCAACGGACCATAACAACTTAATGTCTTAGTAATAAATTGTTGTGGAGTAGGAAAAGAGCTCTTAGGATCAGACCTACTTATTGTCACCACAGAGTACACCTTTGAATCCATAAATAAACTTGATTTGTGGTATCAAAGTGGTCGCGTAGCTTTGAAAATGTAACATATGAAATGGGGGCATATGATTGCTCAGCGGATTTTAGATCTTATCTACAAATAAAAAGGTTTGTTAAAGGTTATTCTAAATTATTCTATTGATGCATGAGATATTGTAAATGTATTAAATTGATAAATGTCCCATTAACATTCCCCGGCTTACGGGGACTGATGGCAATCTATCCTTAATACGGATTAAGATCTCCTAAATAGAGCCTCTAAACATTCGAACCGTACCATAACTTTTGTAGAGGATAAAAACTGAATAAAAAGAAAGTGGTTTTATAAACACTTGGCTGGGGTGCTTTAGCCTGTTTGTACTATGTTTTCTGCTAAGTGCTGAGTCTACTTCGCGTTTGGTATTGAAACCAGATTAAAATCTGTAACTACCATTTATATCCGTACCGTTATTGTGCCATTTCTGTAGAATTTAGACATTATTGTGGTGTCCGCAAGTGAATAAAATGTTTTATTGTTGTAACTTTTGAATATTGTCTTAAAGTTTGCGTAGCCTTTGTTTTCGGCTATGAGAGTTATGAGAAAGAAACTTGGTCAAATAACGTTATTCTTATCATTCTTTTTTACAACTAAGTTTGTATAATGGTTGGAGAGGAAGAATCTACTGAGTAAGTAAAATTATTGTGGTAAAATAAAGTAATTCTGGACAATTTTCTTAAACCATTGATCCGCACTGAATTTGTGTAGTTCTTAATTTTGAATTTCCTTTGCATAGAAATGTCTTCGAATTCTTTTCGAATTTATAATACTTATTAGAAAGATTATGTGACATGTGTTTTGGCATGTAAATATCATAATTTTAACATGTTTGTTTAACAGAATATATTATCTTAAGTAGGTATAATTACCAAGTTATTCTATGGTTGATTAATTTAATTACATGTAGTTGATAGAATTCTGGTAATTTACAATCAGCATGAGATACGTACAGAATTGTCTCTTTAGGCGGTTTTAACAATAAATCATTTGTAGTTACTTCAAAATGTTTCATTCATGGCGCCGCGCTCTGCGGGTGATCTTCTGACATTAAAGTTAATTCTTGGAATGTTTTATATGAGGACACATTATTGTTCCACAAATCACCATAGCATTAGAATATAAATATTCATTGCTTTAGTTTTATGGATTGAAATATTGTCGTTATGAACGTGACATACTAGATATCCCTTAGTAATAAAAGTGTGTAATAGCCTAATACCTGTAAGCCTTGGGAAAGTTAAGCTCGTACAGTATGTTAGGGATTTGAGCCCGAATCCCGAGTGCTATAAAAAAATTCTAATTGTCCACCTGCTGGGCTCAGTGGACTCCTCTCGCAAACAGGCCATAGTCCAATACGCTGGCTAAGTGTGAATTGGCGGAATTCACACACCATTGAGAACATTATAGAGAACTCTCAGGTGTGCAGGTTTAGGTTTCGTCACAATATTTTCCTTCACCAAAGCATGTGTGTAAGCCCGCTTCCGTAAAGTAATAATTTATTTCTAATACGTATAAGTATATTTTTAGTCCACCAATCCGCACTTGGCCAGCGTGGTGGACTATGGCCTAATACCGCTCACATTGTGAGAGGAGACCCGTGCCCAGCAGTGGGACAGTTATGGGTTGTGATGATGAAGTATATTTTTTACGAATACGTTCAAACTATTTTTATGGTATGGAATAGTATATTATGTAATAGTATATGTTGTGTAATAGTATATCAATTTACCCAGGGTAAATTGATATTGAATTCTAAAATGCGATACCAGCTATAAAAATAAATTTCCATATATATTTTAAAAGCTACAATAAATATACCTACTTACTAATAATAAAAGATGTTGCGGAAAAATACTGCAGAAGGCCGAGAATAACTTGTTTATTAATAAATTACTAAATAATTTATTTGTTTACCTGAATGTCATACCCCTTTTCCCGTTAACTTCCTATATCTATCTACCTAAAGTTTATTAATATTTCAATAACATCCGGTTAATTCAATTCAATGTCGCTTAAAATAATACCTAAAGTAAACCATCCAAATACGTATTTATGTGAGTACGATAACAACGATAAATGATTAATGAGGAAGCAATTATTCGGATGAGTGAAGCTCGATAATTGATATTATTTATACTTTTGGGGTGCTAGGCTCAGAGTCCAAGCCAGCATCGCTTGCTTGTCGTAGATACACAAAGGACAAGGGTATGGCGAAAGGTCCCCCCTGTTAGATGTCGCTGGACTCTCTACCTACGACTCTACCTAAAAAAAACTCTCTACCTAAAACTCTCTACCTAAAAAACTAAATCTAAACTCTCTACCTAAAAAACCCTACCTACCTAGGTAGGTAGGGTTTTTTATCCGCCTGGTTCTTTACCTTTACCATCCTCCTAAAATCTACCGTAAAATATTAAATATTGTTTGTGTGTGACCGAATGTCACAGTGTTGGAGATGGAGAACCACAAACAATGCGGATCCCCGTTTACTTTTTAGCCTGCCACCAGTTATGCCTTTAGTGACCACTTACTGTATCTCTATTTACATATAAAAAACATATATTATGTAGATCTTGCAATGCAGTATTACGGAGGAACGTAAAAAATAATGTTACATTAAAAATCAGAAGTTTTATGCTAACATAAACTTAAAACCAATTACTTTGTTGTCGTTAAATAATAATAGAAATCTGGGAAAACTTTCTCGCGTCGGCGTTCACGTCCATTGAAGTTTTCTAGCAGAGAGTGAATGAATAGGCTCTTACTAAGTTAGTTTAGTAGTAGTAGTTTTACTTACTTTCTTTACAATTCTGAAATTCATCACCACTTACCATAAGGTGGGATTATTGTTAAGCATTTACTTATCAAACAAAAACATAATATCTATTCATATGAGGATACAATGAATGAACACTATTCATTCAGGGCTTACCAAGTGAGAGTACAAGGGACCTTGTAATGAAGTGTACTGCCTTTCTATTTTTTATCTGTATTTTTAAACTTGTTAAACTATTTTCTGCTTTCAATAAAAATGTATTTTTAAACTAGAGATTTTCGACACGGTAAACTTGCTAAACTATTTAAGTTATTTGTTATACGTAATTTATGGCGTTATGAACTTTATGAACACCTCGTTTCAAAATAGGTAATATAGCCTTCAACTCCGTTGTATAACAGAGTGTATCGTATGTATACAATGTACTTAGTCGTGGAGGTTGACTAGGACTCAAATAAGAAACATTGATAATAGCCTACCCTACCTACCCTAGCACTTCATCGACATCAAACGATAATAATAATAATTTACTTATCCTTAAGGATTATATTTAACAGCAACATCGTGAAATAAGTGGAAAGCCGCTAGTTCACACAAATAGTGGCAGATACATGTTGTAGTAGCAAATACAAATAGAATGAACGTGAGCATAAAACCGCCCACTTCCCATAACAGATGCACACCGCGCTGTCTGTACTTATACTCGTACTCGTTTATTTGCCAGCGAGCCTGGTAATTACAGTTGCTGGGCGAGCTTCTACGATTAGCGAAATAATCGCCAATAACAGATGTATAAACTTCGTATACAGTTATACTGTCCGCGATATAAAGTGAAAGAGTCACAAGGGGAATAAAGAGATTTGACGAGAATACAAACTCAGGAGAGTTTGCAATTGGCGTCCATATATTAACTTGTTATAGTAAAAAAATTACAATGTCATTGGTTTTTTCTTTTTTTAAGATAGAAAGTTAAGTTTTGAGTACAATCAGTATAAAAAAGAATGTTATATTGATATGATTTAGGTAATATGTAATACTCTCGTCAAAGATCTGAATGAAAAAAATGTTACTTATACAATTAGGTAAGTAAGGTATAGCTTCGTTTTAAAACGTAAAGCCGCTGCAATATTGCCTTCTATTAGTATCTCTCATGTTGTCTTTGTGACATTGCAGGAACATTCAATATTCATTCATGTTCGCTATATTGGGAGTGCGATCGTTACAGCTGATACCTTGACCATAAATTGTTACTCTCGTCCATTCGTCTCTTTCACTCGTTGAGAAAGTGAAAGAGTTAAACATAATACGAAAACAGTAAAGTTGTGCTTAATGCTTACATTCAAGCGTCCTTCCTTCGTTATCTAAACCAGTAGTGCAGAGCAAAGACCAATTTAAACTGGCACATCATTGTTTTGCTATAAATCTATAGTTTATTGTAGTATATCATAAGCAAAAGGATAATTAGTCTAGTTCCTAAAATAAATAAATAACCTAATGCCTATTAAAGTTCGATATAATATGTACATTGAATTTGCTGATTTGCTAAAACATACACCCTGAACTAGGATTCCCAGTGTCAAGGTGGCGCGGACACATACAAATTATTTAATTATGTCCAAGACGTTGACGTGAATTGATGACTTTAAACGCAGTGTATGGTTACAATACAACTTGTCTATTACAATCCGTCTGTATACTAACTAGGTTCTTATTCGCGTGAATCCCGCAACTCGTTAGGAAAAATAAGGAAGTCTATAAGCACTGAGACAAATGTGGGCTCGGCCTTACTGTTGGGAGCGGCAGAAAGCGGCCGTCTATCCCGGGGCGGTGATTAGCCGCCGATTGTGAACGTTGACCGAGAAAGCTGTCCACAACAGGACTGCTTTTTTCATTAATAATAAGTCTATATATTAGGTATCTGTGGATACGAGGGTTCCGCATAGTTTGACTAGCTGAATGTTGATGATTGGCACCAGTGGCGGCTCGTGAATTTTTTTTGTGGGTGTTCACTAAAGAAAATAAAACTTTATTACTTACCATTATTATAAACATCATTATAGAACACATAAACGTTTTAACGTTCACATCCACACAGCCAAGGAGTTTTTAAATATTGTTCACTTTTAAAAACACGCGTAAATGTTTTAGTTTTTGTAATACATTTTTGATTAAGTGCAATTCCGGGTCGTGGTGGTCCCTTTGCTTTTAATTCGAGGCGCATTTCGAGTGTCTTCTCACAGTTTTTAATAAAAGAAACACTATGTTATTCCATTTTAGCACAAATGCATGCACTTAAACTATTTTTAATACTTGCTAATTACTATTACCTAATTAAAAGTGTAAAGGGAATACGCGCGCGCGACGTTTGTTTGTTTACATGGGATCTACTACAGCGCAGCGCGTAATCCCCACGTTGCCGCCCCGACCGAAATTTGGCATTGGTATCAAATTGGCAACGCCGCGCGTGAGCGGCGCTCCAAATTCGATTAACTTTTCATACGAAATCTTCTATTTCAACCGTTGATACTTCTCTTTCGCACTCATTGAAATTAGTTCTACGAATTGTACTAAACTTGTTTTTCATAGGAGCGGAATCTCTGGGCGCTCCACTCGATACATCTTGAAACTACATACTTAAATCTTGATAAGAAAATTTAAACTTTGTATGTTGGTAATTGTTTATAACTTTGTACTATAGTAAACAACTATTATGAGTGTTTAGAAGTAATGTACAGGGTTATAGAAAAATATGAAATAATGTAGTTTTTGTGGGATGATATACATTTATTTTGTGGGAGTGCACTGCACCAGCGCTCCTTAGGACGAGCCGCCACTGATTGGCACGTATCGAGGATTTTTAAGAAATTTGTGTAAGGCTTTTTTTATATGTAAAAACCGACAAACGCGTACCTAAATGAGCCGACGGTAAATGGTCTTCTTCATCCATGAACATCAACTAAACCTAAGTGAACTACTGATTCGTTGCTGGCTATAAGACTAGTGGAGAAAGAAAAATTTTAAGGTTGATTCAAACAGCCGACGGGACTGGACGGGTCCCGTCGCCTTTGTACTGCGCTCGACGTGACGCGTCGCGCTCGGCGGGTCGAATCACGTCGCGCGCAGTACAAATGCGACGGGACCCGTCCGGCCCCGTCGGCTGTTTGAATCAACCTTTAAGTCAAGAAAGCAGACATATAAATAATAATAAACCTACACACACATACATACCCCTTATACACTATACACAAGCATACTGTGTCGCGGGTGGGATGGACAACACGGATAACACATAACTTATACCACCGAATCCGACCCGGAATCGAACCTGGAACCCCTCGCTTCACAGGCCTCCACCAAGTAGGCTACGAGGTCGTCAGGAGAGAAGAATCGTTCTTAGGTTGTTCAATAATCGCCATTTATTTGCGGAATGCTAACTTGTGATCGACACGAGCCTCCCGGAGCGGTTCGTCAGAGAAAGGCGAGGAAAGTGATGGTGTAATTAAATAACTCTTACGCGGTGGCAGATATCGCAGATATGCCCGGCTCGCGTAACTAATGGTCGGAAAACTAGTTTTTAGCGCGGCAAAAACAACGCACGCGCTGCCGGAATCTTGGTATCGTCTGTCGTTATTTTTTATTTGAAAAGCCGACAGTCGAGCAGACGCGCCATCTGATGGTAAGTGGTCGTTGACACCCATGGACATCGCACACCAATGTGTTCATTGCTTTGTCGATCAAGAAGAAAGTTGTGATATGACCGAACTAGTATAATTGACGAAATGCTTCACGGTTCACTCCAGAATACAGTAGGTGGCTATCCAAGTATCCAGGTCATTAAAGGATCCTACTATAATACACGAGTAAATGCCGTCCTGTTTTACCCGATATAGACTAACGGTCTCTAATAGGAATACAAGCATTCTGTTGACAGCGGTCAGGGTAAGTTGAGCATAATTTTGATTTTTTTCCGACGCTGTGTAATGCATTTACAGATTTTTTCTTCACGAGTGTGACATGAGTATGTGATAGTACTATTATCAGATTATAGTTTAGGTATATCCATTAAAATCCGGTAGTACGCTTATCGCCTTTAGTTCTATAAGCATCGGTCAAGAATACATTGTTTTGTAAAGTTATGGAATCTGAAAATCGATATTTACTTGACATAATTACCTATCTTAAGAGTTGTTTTTTATGTTTTAGTTTAAGTAACATGTTTTTTGGCCACTACCGTTCGGGTCAACTTAGAACGTGTATCACACGTGTATTGCTTGCAGTTGCACATGTGACAACTCTGGGGGCCAAGTCTCGGATTCTAGATATTTAAAAAAGTCAAGTATAAAGTCATCTCTTTCGTTCTTCTTCTGTTAATGCCTTTATAGATTGTAGCATTATCTATCAATCAACGTAAGGTTAGTAAGTAAAGTAGGCGCTAAGTAATGATAAGGAATTGTCAGTAAGAAGATAGTGTTAATGATTACACATTGCATTGCTACAAACATTAGTTATAAGCCAAGCGCGTCGCACAATAGGTTATAAACCTCTCATAAACTCAGAAATCTAGAGTTAATACCCCCACAGTTGTTAATGTAGATTAATTTATTTATTCACTCACGTATAATTAGGTATTTTTTTCGCATTTGACACAAGCTCGGTCCATTATCATTATTATCATACTAGATGTAAACTATTTATCCTGAAATGTCGATTCTTAATTTCTATATTTTAAGCATTATTTTTGCTATTTAAAATCAGTGATAATTATCGTAGCACCGAGAATCGGCCCCGGTAGTGTTGTTACGCAGTCAGATCCCTATTGTTTGTTTTTACAGTCATTGCCTCTTGTCATTGTTCAGATTCGTACACATGTTTCGTGTTATTACCATTGTGTTGTGTCTGGCTCGTCCTGGTAATTTCGTACCAACAAGCTTCTACTAGTTATTTTCGTTCGGGTTCAATTTGTGTTCAGATTTATTCTTCGTTTAAGTGTCTTTTTAGTTTTCATACCCAAAGGGTGACAAACTGAATCGTAATAATATGCCTTCGGTGTCTGTCTGTCACTGTCTGTACTGTGACCACTAGCACTACAAATAATAAGAGAGTGAAAAAGTTAACAACAACCAACAGGTCTAACTAACACACAGACCACTTAACCAAAGTGGTCTGTGAACTAACACTAAAAGTCCCTGTCCCAGTCCTCATATAAATAATTATTATTAACAAACTAACCAGCTAATGTTCTAACACCGTCTTGTTCTAGGTCCGTCACAGTTGTTATGGAAGCAGCGGAAGGGTGGTGCTGCGTGTTCATTTGCAAAAAAATAAATCCTTAAAAAAATGGGGGATTTCTACATTATTTATTGTTAATTAATATAATGAATATCGCTCGGTACCGAAATTGTTGTATTGTTTTCCTACGAGTGTGCACAAATGTCTTCAAAACTAAATTATTTTCTAAAAGGTTGATTTATGCTATAATGTGACCTAACAAACTTGTCAATATAACTGGATTCAATGTTAATTACTTACATAAAGTCAATGTGCAAGGTAAAGAAATCAAAGCGACTTGTTGCATTGCGCTTATCTGAAATTATCTCAGCTAAGATACGCCCCTCGCCAGCTGACCTCATCTTAACTGACCTACATCATAACAATTGACATCTCGCACAATCTTACAACAACACCATACGACATTATGGACCGTATATCTATTGCCATACGTGAGCATATGGCATGCGTGAAAATTTGTATCATTATAAACATAACTTATAAGCTTAATTGATTATTGTCAGCCTCGCTCTCGTAGGTTCGGCAATAAATTAAGAAGATGGACAGACTCACAATTATTATTTGTATTCTGACTTCATCTTGAGGTAAAATAATGATTTAGAGATATATGAAAATGATTCGATTGTCATTAACAGTAGATAAGGGTTTGTGATTGGAGTAATTAAGTATCTAATGATAAAGGAATTTTATTGGAATTTAAATATTTACAAGAATTGAATCACCTAAGGTCATCTTCAGAGTTTAAGAGTACCGCGATCTATTTTGTTTATTTTTTAACTCGCCACCAATGACACGAATTTTGTTTCGCATTGAATGCCGGTTTTTTCAAGGAAAACACAGTTAGTTACTTACAAGCAAATTTGACAGCTGACCGTCAACCGTTCAAGTTAAGAGTGAATGGGTTTTTTCTATGTTTACGCGCTTTACCATCTAAGGTTCTAAGGGCTACGTTGGCCAATTACCATCAGGTGGGATTGTAGTCAAGCTCCAACTAATACAAATTAAAAAAGGACCGTATTTTCCAAAGCTCTACCTCTCGAGGCACAGCTGGACGTTTAAGTTTTGTGCAAAATTACACCTCCAGTCAGAGATATTGAACGAGGTATCGTTACAAGTATTACCTAAACCTATGTGCAGCGATGTAACCTTCAAAGCTGACCTCTTCGTGTGCCAATTTTCGCCAGCCGTGCAAAAGCAAACAGTCACGTAGTGGACCGCAGAGGCTGATCATGCAAGTGCGTAACCAGGACATAGTTCCGTTCACATCGGGCTGGGGTCGCGCTGGCGCTAGGGGTACCAGCTCACCGGGAAATCTGGGAATGTCCCGGAATTTTGCGTCTTGGTCTGTGTCCAGTAAAGTTACTAGTTTTTACTTAGAAGTCATCCTAACTTTTTACTTAAGTTAACATTTCTTTTGTTATTAGTTCATAATTATGTAAGTTGCTACCCAAATAGACATTTTGGCTGACTGCATGCATTTTTACATAAAAATAACATAATATTTTAAATGTATTTGAGAATACATGCCCTGTATTCTTATTTTCCTTTTGAATAGTAAAACAAATGAAAACAGGGCCTTGTTAATTTCTGCGGTCTGATTTATTTTCTAGTAGAATTGTCCCGGGAAGAATAATTTTGTACCTGGCAACCCTAGCCGGCGCCATGGTCCGTGACGACACTCGATACGGTTGCCGATCGCACTGTCGTCGGGTTACCAACATTCCACCTCAGTTTTACACTAATAAGCTCACCCTCAACTTATTTCAAAGTACTTTTTGCTTTTTGTTTTTTTACGGCAATTATACATGAGTTTCTGCCCAGCTTTTGTCCGGCTTTGGAATTTGTCCGGATCTTTTAAAAAAACTTTATAAATGAAATAGGCATTTGATAAACTTTCAGCATTTTATTTAACTAGTTTGGTTTAATAACTAAATATCCGCAATTTTTAGAAATACTTATTCGTTTTTTTAATATTTAGTTAATTATATTCGGATTTTTTGAATGTTGTGATCGTAACCCTCTGTCCTGCTCGTCGTAAAGGTCGACACCACCCTCACTCCTAACTCATAAATAACGAGAAAGTCGGAATCCATGTGATGTGTTTTAGAAGGATGTAGTAATGACATTAGCTAATATAAGACGCGATGTCAATAATTACAGGATAAACTCGTGAGTCTTACAATCTTTAGCCAGTACCTCATAGTTTCCTCCTGTATTTAGTGTCAGAACGGATGAATAATAAATGAGTGCATTTGAATAATAAATAAAAGGTGAGTTCTATTTACTAGTCCAGTAATAAAAAGATGAATGAATGAAGAGAAACGTCATCATTTAGAAACGATTCCGTTAAACCACCGTTTGTCGCTTTTTATCGGACACGTACCACTCGCTATTCAATGAATTTTGTTTGGATAAGGAAATACAAAAAGTATTACAAAATGGAGAGAATAACGCCTTATTTATACAGCGTTGCATTGCATCTCACGGACGTATAAAAGAAGTCACGAAAAAAGTGTTTTTAGACTTTGAACCGTGAATGGGCAGCCCACGGTTGTGTTTTCCTTGATGGCGAGATAATGAGGGAAAGAATAAAAAGAATAGTTTTTCATTGCGGCTGTTTTTTGGGGCGAGCCGTGTGTCTTGTTAATCGGATGACTGCCTATCGTTTGACCTTCATCTGCTGAAGACATCACTTGACCTTCATCTCGGGTAAACATAAATAGGAAATGTGGTGAAATGTAAAGGAATAACATAATAATATATTTAATACCATTTTTTACACTTAACGAGGTTAAGTACGTCAGTGACGGAGTTTAGGACTGAATGTTTAATGACTCGACGAGGAACTGAATTCATTGTCCTGCACGTTGTTTGAAATGTTTATATTATACAGTCGAGACTAGATTATCCGGATCTCAGTTATGCGAATTTCCGATTATCCGGACCTCACCTATATAAATTTCCGGAAGCTTCAAGGCCGGGGTACCCGGCTCATCATTAGTTAGGTATTTAAAGTGGATTCTGTGAGTTGACACCTCGAGAGACATTCAGAATGGTTTGTAAAACAATTGAATTTTTAACAAAGGCAAAAAGTAAATTTCGTCCGTGATGATATGTAAAATAATTAAAATTTTAACAAATCCGACTTCACTTATTATGTTCGGGATAAAAGATGCGCGAAAAAGTAAAAAAAGAAATCCCCTATTGTTTCACCGTTAGAGAAATATTAGGAAAAAATACCACATTTTTTTCCTAATATTTAATTTAAATGGGACCAAATGGGTACCTAATGTATAGGTATAAGTATATCCTCCCAACCAAAACAAGAATTTCCAAATCTGTTAATAAGTGACTAAGTTCTGAGGTAGCAAACGTAGAATAGTTGTTTTTTGAAGTGCGTTAAAATAACTTTTGTTCCTACATTCATTTATAACAACATTATTGTCATAAGTGTTCCTTTAAATTTGGCATTAGTCCGGTAAATAGAGTTTCTACAGTAGGTACCTACGTCACATCTTCCCAGATAAATCTTTAAAATATTGCAAATTTTATCACAATTTCTCCATCCATAATTAGGAACCGGTTCGTTCGTTCCATTAATTTGTGATATTTTTTAAACATAGGTACTTGTTTGATGTATCTTAATTACACGAAGAGACAACTAAGTACAAAAGGATTGTGGACAAAGAAATCCTTTAAGTACAGTCATGTTAATACCAAAATAACAATAGAAAGATATACGTTCCTTGAATATTTAAAATAGTCGATCATCGATTAGATAACGTGAGACCACCTATCATGTTGGAGTTTCTGTAGAAATTACGTATATTTTAGTTTTGAAAAATGGGTTTTACTAATTGACTTATTATTGTTTGTAACTATCCGGTATCCGGCCTATCCGGCCTATCCGGCCTTGTTTAGGTACAGTATCCGGCCGGATATCGGATAGTATTCAAAATCATGGCCGGCCGACAATTCAAATTCATGTTTGCATCAAAAAGACAAAGCAAAGAATTATAAGCTTATTTACAAGAAACAAATGTACGCTTTATACCTACCTATTTTCCTATAAGTAGTAATTTGATAAAGATAGCAAGCTAATCAAAATGAGCACTGATAAACAGATAAATAATGTATCAAAACATTTCCGCTGTACATGAAATCAGGGATTTCTCGATACTAATAGAAAACAAACTACATTACATACGCCGCTACCCGCTACTGGATGACGGATGATATCTGCAAATATCCATTACTCTCGTAACGACTACATTTTAATTGCTACTACATTTTGATATGAAATCAATAAATGATATTTATTGCTTGGTATTAGTTGAGCATACTGACGGCGATTGATTCGGAACGTGGACTACAAATTATATTTTATACTAGCTTCTGCTCGCGACTTCGTCTGATTTAAGATACATTGAAGCAAGATGCAATAATTACTAGAGTAGGCTAGTTGGTAGTAGCTGTGCCTGCGAAGCGGGGGGTACGGGTTCGATTCCAAGCCCAAGCAGATATTTATGTGACAGATAAATGTTTGTTCTCAGGTCATGGTATTAGTGATGTTTTATTTGTGTTGTCCATGCCTCCCGCGATACAGGGAATCCTTTTGCGAGGATATGAGTATGTTAGCGTTGATTTTCTCAGGTCTTCCTTATCCAATTAAACTTCTTGCACAGAGAAGTCTTATGCCGCTACAGCTGTAGAAATAAGAGGATTTTTTTTCTTTATTCCTTCTTCCAACTTCTTGACCGGCTACGTCAATGATGTCTTTAGTGTTACTGACTGATGGCCGACGGTGACCACTTACCATCAGGAGGCTCGTCAGCTCCTCTGTCAGGTATAAAAAAAAACAAATCCTTTGGAAAAGACCAGGTTCGTTATCCAGTTTATAAAATTTATCTCGAGTATTATACTGTAGTACCTACGCGAATAGGTTTCTTCGTATATTTACGAAAAGTGTTAATGTAGGTAATGCCCGCTTCCTGTATTTAACCAATCGTTAAACCGATCGTTTCTGACTTACCATTACCAGTAACGAGTCGCTAAAGTCGTTCCTATAATCTTTTCTTTTCTAACTTTTAAGTTACGTCTCATAGATAGTTCTACTATACGTAAGCAAAACGAATCATTTTTCGAATATAGGCCCCGGTATAAATAAATAGGTCCTTGTCTACCGATCGTGTCGATGACTGCAGTAGATATAAGGATGCAATTACGTACGATCTGTCCTGTTCTCATTGGAGCGCGGTATCCGTTTGAGCTAGGAGTCCGATTAAAAAAGAATATTAGTCGTGAGTGCCTATTTCATTTCGCCGCATCACATTGACAGGAAAAAGTGTAGTTATTAAACTTTATGTTATCAAACTGAAGCTTCTTAGAAACATTTTCCATTTATTCGTTGCTATTGTTCTGAGCAATAGATTACGTTTAACGATTCTTAGTAATTTGACTAAAATAAAAATTACATAATAATAAAGTTCGACTAAGTACGTCTGTGTGTGTAAATCCTTGTACCGAATAGTTTATTTTAATTACTTTTACAAAAATATGACGTTGAGGAAAATTTTGGCTAATCTAATTGAGCAACATAAAACATATTTAATGTTTACTGATGTACTTACCGAGGGTAAAAAAATGTTTACCAGGTAGGTTCATCAAATCATTGCATCAGTAATCGACTTTATATTCTCCAATCTTTTATTATCGCACGTAGGGGTTCCATATTAACCACAGACCACGGAAATGGCCCAAAAATACCGTTAGGACTTTTCTGGACGGGAAATGAAGACTGTAGAGGAATCGAAAGGCCTGACGTATAGTTCTTAAAATAAGTTTTATAATGAGAATCCATTAATTCAAATAAAATGATGATACTATGAAATCTCAGCCTTTTGTGGTCGCCGTTCTTATTTTCCCATTGCACGTTACTCGTGAAATGCGAAGAAAGGTTAATATCAAGACCTCGCCTTCAGAATATAAGCATACAACGACACGGTCACGATTTAGAAAATGAAACGAACCACATCTGAGTTTAATGTCTGTCGCTGTGCAGTGAAATCTCAATGATAAACAACAGTGTGATAAGGTACCCGTTAGTTTAGATGTTTATAAGGATTTTCCATTTTGGTAAACTTTTACCCGATTGTATGTATATTTGTGGTGCTTAGAGACTAAACGCGTGGGTCGATTTTGATGTTTCTTATGTTAATCGTAGTCTTCATCTTGCAAATAACACGAAAGGCCATCTCAGTCCTCAAGGGTAACAACATATCTGTGACCGAATTATTCTATAAATTAAACAACAAGAAATTCATTCATCGTGCTTCGTCTTTCATATTGTAAAGGAGTTTCCGTATATGCCAGTTTCTTAAGAGATTCCAGTAATTTTAGATCGTCTTCGCATGTGACGTGGTTATACGAGAGAAATATGAAAATAGTTGCGAGAAATTATTGAAACTAATATACCCACCCAGTGAATTGCCGCTTATTGCTACTTAAACACGATGTAACAACTTTACATATTGTGTGCACGTTCAAAACAACGTTCCATAACGGCCCGCTGCGCTGTCCGAATTTGCGGCGTGTCCCTGTTTAGCGATATCAAATTATGGCTTGCACATTATCGGTTCTAATAAGGCCACCCGCGCAGACGCCGGCACGGTGTAATTTGTCACTCGATGACTGCATTTAAGATGAATCTGTTCAAGCTGAGGTTTCATTGATCAGTTTATCAAATGTAATGAGAGTGAAATTACGACACGTCAACGTACCTAATGCCTATGTGAAAGTTAAGTGCAGCTAGAGCTTGAAGTAGGCACTATCTATATTTTGTCAATGACTCCTTCCGTGCGACTCGTAAGCTTCGTCCAGTCTTCCCATTGTAAGAGAGGAGATACGGCTTTAAGCCCTGACTTATTTAATTAACAATGATGTAACATAAGTAGGTATTATCTGATAGTAATTAAAATGAATAATCATAGTTGCAGTATGTTGGTAACAAGTAGATAATATCCCTATCCCATTATTTCCATTACAATAGGATCCTAAAGGTGATATATTTCAAAACGAAAGATATAGCAATCAGTGAGTTATTGCAGTTATAGGTACCGACTCAAACTTGAATCTTGCATTGTTACATTTGTTAAGTTACAGATTACTTATTCTCGCCGAGGGACGATCTTGACGGGAAACGTTTTTTTGAAGTGAAACTTCTTAATAATGGACTTCGGAGTCGGATGCGTAAAACGTTTGACGGTACTTTGATAGGGGAACGTGAGTCACAGGATTGGAAAGGAAGTCACGAGTGAATAGGTTTTTTCTAAGTTAACGCGATTCACCATCTAAACGCCACGTCGCCAGTTACCATCAGGCGGGATTGTTGTCAAGCGGTAACTTATATTCAGTAAAAAAAGATATTAATTTGTAGTTACCATAACCAATTAAATTAAGGAAATAATTGTAAGAAATAAAGTCCCAGCAGTGGGACAGTGATGATCATGGGATGATCAGGGGTTGTGATGATCATGATGATGATGAGGTCGTTGTCCCACCGCCAGCGAGTAGCGAGTAGAGCTAGAAACTGAAAGCGAGGTGGCGAGCCTCCTAAATCCGTTACTTAGGTACCCATAAGCAGCTGTCATGTTGGTGTAGAGAACCACGAAGATTCTAGATAACTTAAATTGACGCAATGTACACGCAATATTAATTTCCTTGGTTCACTGTCAATGAAATCACTTAAATCTGTTAACGTGTGATTAATTACCGAAACCCGAGCGTTGACTTTTCCTGCAAGTTCTGACGCAACTAAGATAAATAAAGCTTTGGTCGTATCGAAAAGCAAAAAAGATGAATACGTATTCATATACAAACGCCCAAAAGATACCTTTAACCTGGCGTTACCTTTACCGCAGTATAAATACTTAGGTCTTTCATTAATTTCGACAGGAGCCTGGTTGGTCCGCGTACAGTAAATAAGCTGAAGTTCACTGCGTTACGCAAATCCAATTTGTCAACCAACAGCTGAATCTACGTCTTCTTCTCCAATTACTCCACGACTTCGCATGCCTACCATAGAGGTGTGATGACGGGAGACTTTAATGTAATGTGTTAAGGGATCCCACGCACGGTAGGGTAGAGCCTAGCAAGCGTATAAAGCTTCTCACAACCAAGTTTGACTTAAACTCTAACGTGTGGTACTCGTATGTATTTAAGGAGTGCGCACATTACACCAACTCGACGTCAACTCCACTCCGACTCCACTCCGTTTCAACTCCGACGTTCCGTTCCGCGATCAACGCTTCATCGACGTCAACTCGACTCCGTCCCCACTCCGTTTCAACTCCGACGTTCCGTTCTAGGTACATTACGTCATTGTGTCGGTCGACGCGTGGACTACTCGTCTACGGTGAGTCGTCAACGCAACGTCGACGCGTTGGTCTCGAAACGGAACGGTTATGGGTGTAGGGCGAGCAGTACAGGGCTTTTAAGTATAAGTTCGAAATTCAACCTTACCGTCAAAGATATAAAGCTCATAATTGAATATTAGCTTTGTCAAGGTTTTAGTCGCGTTGGCGTCGGTCGGTCGTGGAGTCGTTGTAATGTGCGCACTCCTTAAAATGTGTAGGTGCTCCATTTCACATGAGCGGTATAAAGCGATAAATATATTGTGCTCCCGAGCTCATAACGTGGTCTGGCATATTATGTAAGTTGCTTATCTGTTCGCTTGTAATCATGTCATTTGTTATGGAACAATAGTGTTAAAACGAAGTAGTAGTTAAGTTAATCATTCTGTGGAGTTCATTGACACTTGTATCCAGGGGCTAAAGGGCTTGTCGGTCTGTTATACTCATGAGAACTGGTATTATTATGCTTGTAACTTTTGCAACTTACTTTCAGACTAAAGTTAAATGTTGCATGACCCCTGGAGTGGAGTAAAATTCAATCAAAAAGTTGATATAAATGTAGATTAAATCAAATTACAGTATGTATCCTGTGAACTTTGGAGTAATGATTTAGATATCGGTAGTCATACCTCTCAGCGAATACCGTTGGGGTAGGTTCCGACCCCGCACAATAGGGATGTGCGTCCTTTTCGCAAGATTGTACAGAGCTGTCTATTATTTAAAGAGCTGTTTATTACGCAAACATACCTGAAGCGCTGCAAAACCGAAGCAGCATTAAGTAACACCAGTAAAATTACGCATGACTCACAGTATCGCACTGTTTTCGCTGGTCACTATATTTTAAATTGTTGGAACGAAGTTCCTTACGGCAGGCTTGGAGGGGATAGGTTTTGCTGCGGCGACCGAACTGAAAAATATGTGATAGTAAAACCGTAAGAAAAAATGCGTGGAATAAAAGCGTTAAATGAGACGTGCGCAGGCGCGACAGTAGCCGAAGGAACTTCGTTCCTACCTGGTGTCCCACGACACCAAATCATTTAGTTTTTTTTTATTAATATAAAATTTGAAACATTTCATATTAACTAATAAAACGTATGTAACCAATGTCAAGGAGAGCGAAACTTTCTCTTTGAAAGGTCAAGTTATCCTAATTACACGCGTAATTTAGCTCGATCTGTCTGTATGTAACGGCATCATTTAATTTCATCAAGTGTCATAATGATTTGACATTCAACACACTTCGGACTAGTTTTAATACAGTTATTTGATTGCTATGGTATGATGCTCTCACTGGTCATCGCTTTATAAAAATTATTCGGACTTTAATTATACATACCTAATACATCTGTTGGTTTAATGGTTACTTCGATCTAGATATAAAAGGATACTTTATTAAAAATTATGTGTTGACTATTTTTAATATCTAAAGGTTGTCTGGAAGAGATTGCTTATTAGTGATAAGTCCGCGATGTTTTACTTACACATCTTTTTAATACTTATAATGTTTCTGTAAAACTTTATGGTGTACAGAAAAGAAAATCCTCTTTTTTGTATTGTATTGTGTAATATAGTACAATAAGCAGTGATAGCCGTGTGGTTGAACGTTGGACTGCCGAACCGGAGGCTCCGGGTTCAAACCCCGCACGCACCACTAATTTTCAAAAATTATGTGTGTATTAAAAGTTAAAATTTAATTATCACTTGCTTCGGTGAAGGAAAACATCGTGAGGAAACCTGCACACGTGAGAGTTCTCCATAATGTTCTCAAAGGTGTGTGAAGTCCGCCAATCTGCACTTGGCCAGCGTGGTGGACTATGGCCTGTACCCCTCACATTGTGAGAGGAGACCCGTGCCCAGCACAGACAGTTATGGGTTGTGATGATGTATAGTATCTTTCCGCTTCACTTCAGGCTTTACTGCCTGGCTAGCTACCAGTATACCACTATTCCTTGAGTCAGCCCCCAAACGACGTGTCGTGTTCCGGCTAGGGGCTTGTCAGATAAAACTTTCGTTCCTTTTCTTCTCTCTTGTTATTTGCTGGCAACGCATCGGTGATGAATTTGATGTTACGGTTGTTTTATATAAAAAACCCTGCGCGACATATTTGGAGTAAATATTATTTACTCCAACTTATGCAGGCTTATCACAAAATTAAACTTATTAGTCCGAACGCACAGGTAGATTTCCATACACCTAATAAGGTCAACAATATCGTTTCTACTAATATGTAGATGAGACTTCTACTACATCCTATCGTACTTGCAGTACCTAGTGTTACACATTGAGGTGGTATCATCTAGAAGTATAGTTATCCAGGATTCTCCCGTGGTGAACACCACCTTAACCTTAGGCTTGATAAGCGGGCTCATAGCGGAGGCGTGGCCCGAATCGTTTGTCGCCTATGTTATATAGCTATGTATAGTTAGATAATAATAATAATAATAAATCTTTATTTCAGACAATATACATACATAATGATAGTAATAAATAAATTAGTGCAAAACATTTGCCAATTAATAGCGGTCAGATTGAACGCCAGTTTCCTCCTTCAATATCAATGAACCAGTGGAGCAATTAATTAATATTATTTCGACTCAAACCTAATCAGTTGACGTTGAATTACCGATTCATTGCCAAACATCAATTGACAAACCACCGAACCATACCGTCTTCGTCCAAATCCAAGCTATTTTATTGCGATTTACTTTTTTACGACAAAGAAAAAGCTGTCTACCCGGGTAATTTATAACTGTAAACAATGTCACGATACAAGAAAAATGTTGATTCATTGCGCGTCCAGGCTACTAAAAGAATTTTTGGTGTCGACTCAAGCGCGCATTGTATTAACCATACTACGAAACTATCTAAATGTAGGTGAGATTAATCGAAGTATATTATACCGTCTAGCGGCGGTCTAGTACGACGCGCAAACCCACTTTCACGAGGTTCTCGTCGTGTAATTTTTTTCTCCATTATAACTGGACAAAGCCATTGTGATTGCTAGGTACGGACAGTTAAATTATTTCTCGCCAATCCAATTTATCTTGATCTCGTTATTACTGTATATTAGCAGGTACAGCGTACAACACAAGATTGCTCTGAGATTGATTAATTCGCATGTCAAGAGCGCATAAATTACATGGGTGTTCTGTTTTATGATTATAAAACTTATGTTCTCGGCTATATTCGGCGAGAAGATGTGAATACTTTGCAAACCATATTTTTTTTTGTTTTTTTTTAATCAAACGTAAACGAGCACGCAGTAGGTACCCTTCCGCTGTCGCCTATGAAAACGGTGGTCGATCCAGAACAAGACTCAAATGGAGACTATGACGGTTAGTCCTGTTAGCAGAGGGTGTTATTAAGAACGTTAATTTGTCAGTTCGTTAGTAGGTAGGTACATATGAAAACTGGGCCAGGGACTGTATATCGGATTTAGTCCTGTTAGTTGTTGTTACTAATAATCCGTTTAAATCATCATGTCAAATAGCCCAATATTCAATTCCACATTATTCCCATTTGTGTGTAATTGTGTATGGTAGTATACCAATGTACATACAAAATATATGCCTATGTAGGTAACTATTACGTCCACAGCGTTCACCCTAGGCCCTTCTGTACTATTAGTGGTAACATAATTTCAGTATGGTCAATGAGATCAGATTAAGAAGAAGTATAACTCATGTGGTATAACTGAACATTTATTTTATTCCTAGGATACACAGTGTAGGTATTAGATTAGCCGATGATCTAATAAAGGTAGACATACGACACTCGCCTGTTGGTTGCTATTTCATGACTAATTCGCGGATCAGATGTACAGTACCGACAGCGAAATATTCCTCCATCCTGCTATTTTACGTTATGTAATGTCTGGATGCGAAGGATAGCTCGCTCGTTTGACACTGCACTGAGAACTAGCACGCATCAGCTATGTTTTCTGTTTTATGATACGTAGGTATATACGTAGGCTGACCTCTTACTACCCCTTCGCTGGTTTGCTCTTTTGTCGAATTCATAAAAAATGTACCGGGACCAGGATATTTTTACTATTTAATAGGTTAGTTTATTCATTGTTGGGTTTGTTACCTACACCAATATTAATGCGTGACCGTCCTGTAACAAGTGAGTCGGTATGTGTACAGCTGTATGTGAACTGTAATTGAGGATTTAATGGTACCTAAAGATTAAAAATACTGATAAAAAGATCCAACATGATGCATAAAGATAAACTAGTTAAATTAAATTAAAGAGGCCTTCGATGTACAACTAGAAAACATAATGATGATGGTTAGGGTTCCATAGATATCATGCAATAAGAGAATCTTGACCAGCAGAGCTTGTTCTTTTTTGATTTTTACTTTTAAAGGTAAATTAGAAACTATATTTGTTAAACACGTTATTTGTGAAGGGTTTTTTTAACTCTTATTCTTTTGGTTACGATTTCGGCTTGGTCTCACTTCACTCCTCTACACTCCACTTGTTTTTGTCGTTGTTGCAGTATAATTTGCAAGACAACTTCCGTCGCAACACGTGACTTCCGTTTCTCCGTTTCAACTTTCAAAAAAACATTGCATTTTTCGCAATTTCTCGTGACAACGATGATATAAAAATTTCACTTCAAAAACATTTTTTTACTGACCGGCATTTTCTGGAATAATATTAAAATTAAAAGCACTTACACCGGTTTACAGAAAACCCTACGTAAATAATGGCGTTTTTCAGAACAGATAGAAAATATTATTTGGATTTATTTACAGTAGCGAACCCAGCCCCACGCTAGATCGTTTCAGACTTGATCGATGTTATATTCTATGACAGTGATTATAAAGCAACAAGTTTGATGTATACCATAATTTAGAGATATTATCTTTAATATTCGGTCTGGGTTATAGTTTCGCGAGTAGATGCAGTAAAAAGTTCGTGATGGTAGTTAGAAACCAAAATCGCAAACGAAAATGCCTAGAGCATTTGATACTACAGTTTTTACAGCTATTTAGAATAATTACCAGGAGGTCACTGACCTTACGGAGGTTAATTTTCCTTCGGCCAATGGGTCAGCGCGCACTAATTTGTTGGTACAGTTAAGTAGACGTAAATGTTATTAGGCATTTACACATAATCGGTACTATAATTAGACAGATACCTCTGTACCATTTCCCTGAGTTCTTCCTCTTTTAGAGTTCTGTATTTTTTCCTTTGCATTTGTGTTTTCGGTTTGGTGTTTATTATCAACTAGTAAGTGCTTGCTTCAGTTCGTATGTATACCGTAGTATCCAAACTTAAAAAAATGTTTAGGATTTTTATTTGCGAATTTGAAATTTTACCGCAACCCTACTACAATATATCAACGAAAACTACATTCAAATCGGCTTAGCCGAAATCTAAAAATCGTTGTTATGAGATCATAATCATAAGGAGATGAAAGTTATGTTTAGGATTAAGAGTATGTAAACGTTGCTCCAAGACCTTTTCTTAATCAAGAGGCGAGGATGCATTCAATAAGCGACAATACAAGTCTTCCTTCGCACCTACCGGTACCTACATTAAGTATACCTGAAAGTCTATCATTTCATTCGTGAAATTATTTATTGATGTCGGGGATATATGATAAATGATAAGCGGTTTTCCCGCTACCTTATTTAAGTATTATTGACCATCGACAGGAACCACTAACAATCATGCACGTCGTATGACCATTCAGCAGTTAATACTAAAAATATTTTTTTAGAATATTCACCTGTTAGTATGAATACAAACTCACATTGAATGAAAGTCGACATACAAAAATAATGTCAACATACAAATATGAGACTCCTGCATCCTCATGAGCGAGTCAGCTAGTTCCTTTGGGATACTGCAAAACACATCTAATTGTGTCCTGGCTGCAAGGTCGTTGGTAACTGTATAAATGCGAAAATTGCTCCTGCGATGCCGGTATTCGTAGTACCGACAGCAGCAGAAGTCACTGAAGCAATTACTCTGTTTAACTTAAACTAGATGCCCGCCCAGTCACCTCATCGCTGACCATTATCATAATTACTTTTTGCTGTATAAAAAGTATTTTGTACTTCCTTGTAATCATACTTCCTTTCTATGTTAGGACATAATATGTAACTATGGTTTTTCAACTTTTCCTTTTTGCTTTCCGTACGGAAATAACACATCAACATCAACAACATCAACATCAACATTTATAGAATGTATTCGGTAAGTCAAATAACTGGAGCGAGGAAAATTATTCATAACTTCTGTAATGCACTGGACAATTTTATTGTACATTGCAATACAGCACAGGAACGAAATATAGTAGTTTTCCCCATCCGTTTCCAAGTTCGATCAATCAATATCCTTAAAACGATATTATGTAATTACAATCATTACTCTTAATAATAGGTATCACGTATAGAGATCACAAATAATGTGAAGTAAACATCTTTCATAATTTTTAAATACGTGCATAAGGGTATTAACACACACGCAACCTATATACATAATAAACACACAATACCTGTCTATTTAATTAAACATTTCTTTAATTTGAACGTAGGTACATATATGAACGTAACCTTATTAAGCTTATTCGCACAAAAACACTGTGTGAAATTGTATTTGTTACGTTTTTTGCCGTCAGTACAATGTGCAGAAACGAGAGATCCATTTAATTTCGGGCCGCGTATGAAGATTGATGGCGACCACCCCGGATTATTTTGTCTACACAACAAATCGTCACGTCGCGCGTCGCGTCGTGAGGTGACAATGCATTCAGCCAGGACGTCCTTATTTAGTTGACAATCACAACTATGTATTTCGGCAAGGTCAAACAGACGCTGTTATGTAAACCAATGTCGCGTAGGTAAAATCGAGATCGTAGTAATTGATAACTTTTTTAATATATCTGTAAAAAAACTTTTATAATTTATCTGTAAAAGCCTGTAAGTACGCGCTAATCTCTTTAACGGCTTAACCGATTTGGTTGCGGTTTTCATTAATATGTATATTCTTGTAGCTTAACAAAACATTAAATAAAATAAGAACCTTATTAAACGTAACAACCCTGACAATTACCTAATAAGTAGAAAATTACATCAGAATCAAATACGAATAATATTACAAGACTTTATTTTATATACAACTAACTAATTAAATAAAGTACGTTGCAGTACACTGGTTACAACCAAGGGGGAACACCAGGAGAGTATTTTGTCAATAATTTGCAGGATGTCGGCAAGGTCAAATTCAAATTGAAGGACCAATTGATGTATTTTATTTGGACTCCTTTTTGTTCATTGGTTGTTTGGCAATTTGATTTCGTTTTTACAGCGAGGTATATTTAGGAGCCTCCGTTAATTCGCACTGGAGCTGTGTGGTGGAGCATGCTCTAGGCCTCCTGAGTTAGAGAGGCCCGTAGCCGGAAACATTAAGGAGTAAAAGCTTTTTGTTTCGTGCTGTTCAAGGTTTGCCGTAGTTACATCTCTTTGGAAGTGTTTCGTTATCATTTCTAACCGAAACATAGGGTTGCTCGAGTGCAATCGTCACGAAGTAGCATGGAAGATTCTCAGTAAATATTGGTAGATGGCAATGCATACCGAACCTACAAATCTTAAAAGTAAACTATCTCAAAAGTAAAAGAAGTCGAATGGAAAAGGTGGCATGCACAAAAAAAAATATACATAGTGGCTTAGGTACCTATGTACTTGAAAATTGTGTACCTACAAAAATGTAAGTCATCCATTTGACGTTATACTCGTTATTAGTGTCATGGAAGGTAGGTTAAATATCCATGATGTTGATTGTTTAGTTAATCAACATGGTCATTTGAAAAGTGAGATTGAGTGGAAACTAAACGCAGTTTGAATTCTTTTCGGGGGTAGTAGTACCTATGTACTATGTACCTATGTCAATCGATTCTAGGCGAGATACAAGTATGTAAAAGCCATGGCCTCAATCTCACTTTGTAGATAGATTACATTAATTAAGCGTTTATCTGGGGAATACACTTTAGGTTCTGGAGAAAGTAGTCAAGTAACCTTAACTCACAATTAACAGGCGTATCACGTAGATAGCGGTTTTAGTACATGGTTTTAGAACTTTCTGCGTCCACCGAGACCCGCCATGGGCATGTAAACTGTGCTGTACCCAGGCGAGATACTGATGGTGTTTTCTCGTAAACAATTATCACTCCCATTAGTTACAGACAACATGCATGCCAGTTTAGTGGAATTGGTTTTTGATGTTACGGTAAAATCAATTGACTTATTGTTTTATGTACAAAAACGGGAATGAATAAAGTTGAAAGTTCACGCTGTACAAACTGAATAAAATTATTAGTCTTTATAAACAAAAAAATCTGAAACAAAAAAAAAAAGCTGAAAAAAAAAGCTGAAAAAAGCTGTAACTAAATATCTCCTTAAGTATATACGATTATTACGTAGATAGATTATATGCTTTTCAATATTCATTTTTCTTACGTGCTAGCTAGGGTGTGCCTCATTAATGACAGAACTAGACTATTCACTTTATTAATCACAGAACGAAAAAAATCCTTTTTTCCTCCCTAGTCAATAGAACTACTGCAACTTTGCCGATGCTTCATTCGCGTCATTTCCGTTTCAACGAATTCTAAATCACAACGATACTAAAGAAGTATTCACTTCAATAAATACCAACACTTGAGCTCAGTATCACTTCACTTCCCCGTAGCTGCAGTGATCCAAGATGTTATAAACGCAAGCCATTTGTGGCCTGCGTCATTTGCCGTTCGATTGATAGAGTGGCGTGGGCGACCCTCCTGATACTGTACGTGGGGTCTCGCTATAAGGACAAACAATTGTTTTATCACTTACCGTTATGTACTATGCAACAATGTTAGTGATAAGAACATTGTGGGGAGGAGCATTTTCCTGGGTCGATGGTTTCTAGTGAATTAAATCGTTTTAATGACTAAATCAGACTGTACGTTGATATGGATAGGGTACGCATTAGTGTACCCTACACAAATTATATGCTGTTATGCATATAATTTGTGTATGTAATATGGTAAATGGTAACCATGCAGGCTACTTCGTGTTTAGGTGTTAAGTGGCTTGGTCTACTAGTACGTATGATAAAACTCATAGAACTGTTGTGCTAATTGATCAATCACGATTATTGCAGCCACTGAAGACTGATAAGTACCTCAATAGTTAGAGAGAAAGCTCTCGGTATTTTCGCTTAACACACATACGAGTAGCTTAGTAAGTAGAAATTAATTAACAGTACCGGTGATTATTGTCAGACATCGCTCTTGAGTCTTTAGGAGGGTGAAACTCTTTCGACCTTGGTCGGTTTCTACCCTTTGCAATATTGTGGCAGGCGGCATTGTGGAGAAAGATCTTATCAAAAGATACTCCGTAAAATTACATAACTATCATCATCATCATCACAACCCATAACTGTCCCACTGCTGGGCACGGGTCTCCTCTCACAGTGTGAGGGGTATAGGCCATAGTCCACCACGCTGGCCAAGTGCGGATTGGTGGACTTCACACACCTTTGAGAACATTATGGAGAACTCTCAGGTGTGCAGGTTTCCTCACGATGTTTTCCTTCACCGCAAGTGATAAATAAATTTTAATACGCACATAATTTTTGAAAATTAGTGGTGCGTGCGGGGTTTGAACTCGGACCCTCCGGTTCGGCAGTCCAACGTTCAACCACACGGCTATCACTGCTTAGATAACAGTCGTTACGCCGTTTCGGAGGCCTTAGGGCGGCACGAAAATTTCCACCACTTGGGTTGGACACTATCCACCATTTCGCACTGGAGCAGCTTGGTTGAGTATGTTCTAGGCCACCTCCGTTATGAAAAGACACCCGTGGGCCAAAGTTCGAAAGTTAAACTTTATTATGACAAATAACAGATGTATTTTATTTCAAACGACTTCAAAAAACCTCCTTTTTTGAAGAAGAAGTAAAAAATGTTCGATGACTATATATTTTTTTATATATGTCCAGCGATTATTCCGTCATTTGTGAACCGATTTTGATTATGTTTAATTTCTGTTCTTGTATGGGTGTGTTGTCCATGCACCCACGACACAGAGAATCCTAGTGCGGGGTTATGAGCAGCGTTATTTATTTCTAATAATCACATTTAGAATCAAACAAACAAAATGCTAATTCGTGCATTGTTATTTCAAGGTGCTAGCTAAAGATGCTCGTAAGTTCAGTGTAGGATGAATTGATTTCGAGTCCCTTTCGTGCCAGTTCGCCCACGGCTCGGCGGCCGCTGGATTGCGATTTATTTACTAACGAACCGAGTTATAGAGCGCGGCGCGAGATATACGTCTACTCGGCAGGGTAGGGGTAAGTCTCGATATCGTAACGATTTGGCCTGTGTGGTGTCAAAGGTTTTAGAACTAGTCGTATCTCCGTTGTAGAATTTTGGTTGTAACTCAGAATAATATACTCTTATTAAAAAGTAAGACGTACTGCAAAAAGAATTACATAATTTTAAATAAATTCTGCACTCCTTAAGTACTATAAAGTGGACTAACCATCCTAGTCCCGATTTGAGTCTTGTTCTGCTTTGGTCACAGCTGTCATGGGCGACTGCGGAAGGGTACGTGCTCCATGCTCGTGTGCTATCTTAATTCCATAAAAAAATGCAAAATCTCTTAGAGCGTTGTTTTATTAAAGAAATTCCTAATCAGTCCTTAATTGAATAAAGGTTGCAATACAAGTAGGTGTTCAAAATATTGGAATATCTTAAATTTTTACTGTAGGATAGGTTCTTAGTCAGTAGTTTTTAAAGTCAATATTACGCGTTATATCAGTAAGTATAACAAGTTTTTGGAACTTCCGTTATAATTGAAATGTAAAAGTAAAGTTTCAATATCAACAAGTTTTTTAATATTCCAATGGTTTCAAATAACCAATAATTAATTAATAATTGAGTTGATTAAATTAATTTAAACGCCAGGTTGACTTCTCCGTCGCGTTTTTAATGCCAATTTTTTTACCAATTTGAACCAATTGCATGAATCATGGTCACGGCGAGCCTTTTGTGGCGGGGAGAAATTATAAACAGTTGACACTTGACAGACACTAATGACAGATAAGCTTGTCAACTTTACGTTTTCTTCGTTTCACGTAATTAGGCACCATATCACGACACACGGCATTAACTACCCGTTATAGTTAAAATATTGAATGTCCGCGATAATATAAAAGTTTAAAATCATAAATGTATGTCGTTTTATGGACTTAAGAAGATACCAAACGAGAATGCAGCACCACCCTTCCACTGCCGCCCATGTCAACTGTGACCAACTTAGAACAAAACTAAAACGGGGACTAGGATGGTTAGTTCAATTAGCAGAAAGTGTTTTTAAGAATGTTATGAGGACTGGGCAGGGGCTGTTAGTCCTTGTTACTAATGTTAGTAATAGTCCAGTTAGTAATTGTAATTCGGTCTGTAATTGGTTCTGGTTCTAATTCGGTCACATATGTGTTACTACTTACTACCCAAAAGGACTAAGATGGTGTGGTGACTCTAAAAAGTGTTACCGTATCCACACATTTCTCACATTGCTCTTAAATTTTAAAGACAATTGTATTAAAAAAATATCCACAGATTAAACGATTTTCTGATCGTTTTGCTTTACGCTTTCGATACGTTACCACGCTCATCCGGGGTCTCGCGTGGCAAGTCGCCGCCTACAGCAATGCTTTACGACTTACGACTCAAGGTGCATTTGTTGTCGCCGACATCCGCTGATTTACTGCACCTCGCGTCCTATACGATTCCCGTTAAAGGGCCCTGGCGTATCTGATTATTGCTTACCGGTATGTTACTGATAGGATATAGTCAAAATAGTTGTTGCAAAGTACTCAATATCTATTTGCTTAAGGACAACAAAACTTGTATGTAACTATTTTTTCGTCATTGTACTAGATAAGGTTTAACATCGGTTATATGAACAGAATGTATAGTCAAGTCAATTATGTTAAATATCTATTAAGGCTTTCAAACAAATACACAACATTATAAGTAGGTATATTATGTAATGACCAGTATGGGGCAATAGTTACCATGTTGCACCGCCGCCGCGCTGAACGGTCCTGGGTTCGATTCCCAACGAGGTGGAAATTTTAATTATGAGTTAAAATTTCTGATCTCGATTTGCGCGTGCGTTCTTGTCTTTGTGTGTTGACCATGTCGCCCACCACACAGTGTTTTTATGTACCTAAGTATGTTTGTTTGTATGTTCATGGATATGCATGGATGGATGGATACATTATTATGTACAGATTCTGTACATACAGAACCTTAAAATGAAATAAATGAAGTAGCGAGCCAGGAGCTATTAACTCGCTCATTTTGTTTATCTTCCAAGCCCTGCCATGGCCACCATCGCGATTCTACAGTTCACCGAGGTATTCCCGACGACATGCTGGTACAGGTCTGCGAAACAGCTGTCGCGACAGCTGTTTCGCAGACCTGTACCAACTCGTACTCGGACTTTCGAGTTAATTCGGGTCACTTCCTCAATTGATTATTTATTTATGGAACTCGCAAATTCAACCCACACTATGAACTATGCAGATTTACCTAATATCTATCATATCGATTTACATAATTAATTATGCAATATTTAATTATATTTATGTGACAGATAAATGATTGTTCTTTGGTCATATTAAACACATCATCACATCTGTGGCCGAACAGTCGCACAGATTAGATATGTCGCCAAAATCTATGAATCCAACGGTATCGCAAACTTAAAAAAATAACAACTTCGATCAATATTTTTCTAATATACATCGAAGTTCATATTTTTTTAAGTCACATCTAATTAAATATCTGCCTCGATCGGGAATCGAACTCGCGACCCTTCGCTTTGCCAAGCTACGGGGTCATCAAATTATTTATTTGTTGCTTTTATTATATGTATTACATTACTTTTCCCCTTTAGATCAACTATAAATAAACAATGGATACGTTGGAATCGCATGTTGAATCCAATTTATCCGCCGTCGTACTATCCCATTACGTACGTACACGAGGATCATAGATCACACTCTTGTTTTCCTGCAAATCAATAAAATTTCCACCCCAACGCGTACAGTTTCACTTATCACCTATACTTAGGTCTGATCATTAGAGGATAAGCGAAAAACTAAGAGAAGACTATGAAAATCATAATTTTAGATATGAATTAATATATAATACTCGTAACCCAATATGGGTTACATTCAAGTAACCTATGTTGGGTTACAATGCCACCAATCATAGCAGGAATAACTAAAGTTGGAAATAACAGCCAGTTATAAACAATGTTAATTACATCATTATTGTAAGGAAATAAATAAATTGTTTACCCTTTAGCTACTTTAGAAAAAAAACGCAGTTTGACAAATAATTTGTCAAATTATTTGAGCTTTTTTCGGCTGCATAACAACTAAATATATTTAAAGATATTTAGTTGTTATGCATATGTTGTCAACTTAAAAAAATACATTCCATTTTCAAAATATTCAATTATCTACATCTGTGATTTTTATCAAGACTAACGCTATTTACACAACTATCGTTCTACGTTTGTGATGAGACAAGCCCTTTATATCTAGCTGTAACAAATAACTATAAATCTTCGTTTTCCCCTCACTTTTGGTCACTGAAGTGTAAAAACACTAAAGTGACTCGATCTTTTATAACTTGGTTACTTAATCTATACATAGTGATAACCTCAATATCGTAGTATCGTTTCTATTTTTAAATAAAATATAAAATTGGGAAATATAAATTTTACGCAATTATATTGATAATTTAGATAACATAATATACCTAACGTAAAATGTAATATGTGGGTATTTTTAATGGGTGTTTTGGCCTTATTGTATTGGGGAGGCCTAGTATTAGACCCCCATGACCTGTGTTGTTAGTGGCTATTGAAGCCGGCCCTTGCCTCGTGGTAACGCTGAGCCCTGGTTGGCTAGCTACCATCCTTTTGCCAACTGATCAGTTCACTCACAGATCACATATAATTAATTATAGAAAAAATATGACATAATAATCTGATTTCACAGAACAGAGAAACAATGTCAGCTTGACTGTAGTACGTGTAGTGGTACTAGGAATTGTTGTCCTTACTACCTAAAAGTAGGCAATTAATTACTTAATGAAATCATTATTGAATAAATATAGCTAATGAATTGTTTGTGAAAATAATTAAATTGTGATTTACCGTCAATATCTAGATTCATTAAGCTTATTATCCGTACCTCATTGATAAAAGGTAAAAACTAAAATAAACAAATAATAATAAATTTATAGTTTCAAAAACTAAAAAGAACACGCTTTAATTGTAATTCGAATTAAGAATTAAAATAAATTAACAAAAATCATATTTTGCAAATTGAAAAATGGAATAATTTTATCAAATTAGTGTATTGTCATCGGTCCTCAATAAATCTACAAAGTTTGAACGAAATCTGGCCGTTTAAAGTGGGTCAAAATCGCGCCCAAAGAAGTCGGTTACAAACAAACATACAAACATACAAAAATACAGGTGAAGCTAATAAAAAGCGTGTAAAAACAGACTGGGTACACATCATCATTATCATCGCATCTGTCCCACTACTGGGATCGGGTTTCCTTCGTTCAATGTGACTGGTACAGGCCGTAGCCCACCACGCTGGCCAAGTGCAGATTGCCAGTCTTAACACGCTTTCGAGAACATTATGGAGATCTCTTAGGTGTGCAGATCTACTCACAATGTTTTTAGTTACCGAAGCAACTGATAAAATTAATTATTAAATTAAATACGCAGATATTTTTTTGAAAATTAGAATTTATTCATGCAGGATTCGAACCCAGGTCTTCCTGTTGGACTGTCCAACGTTTTAAACTTGGCTATGACTGCTTTATAACAGGAAGGTACTATTTCGTGGTGTTACATAGCTACAATCCGGAGCGTGATAAATTAGGCCTCCCGACAATTGAATTTGCATGGCTCTATACAAATTGGGTCTCACGGTACTTTTCCTTGATGGGTATCAATTAGACATACGAATTTCGAAAGGGTTTTTAGTTCATTGGTACTTTGGTCACTGTAATTTTTACAAACCATGTTAAGATTTATGAAAATGTTTAAAATCGGCATGTGTTGGCTAAGGTGAACAGAATAAGCATAAGGTGTAAGTAAAACGAAAAAATCTTAAGAATTATTTAAAACAGAGCATTGACAATATAATGCAATTTGATAAAAGCATCATCATTTCGTATAAGCAAACAAAAATATTTATATACGACCAGTCGTTTACAACCCTTGTAGTCGCGATAACAGTCATCATTTTGGGTCAACGCTGTCGGTCACTGTTCAAATCATATCCAATGATTATTATAATAGGTCTGTCCACAATACATTCAGCTTGTCTTGGTAGTACATATATTATCTTTATAACCTACTTACATATAATAAATCTGTAACTGCATGACCGCTGCCTGTACTTGGAAGATATATTATTATGAAAAAAACTATTATTTGAGGCCTTTATTAATGTAAAATAGTCTGTTTGTCTGTGCCTTTGTACGCGCTTATCTCAGAAACGGCTAAATCAATTTAAGCACGATTTTCATTAATGTTATATACTTATCTACTAATTAATTAATTACCATACATAATTAGGTAATTTGGGTCCTAATTTTATAATGTTTTATTTATGTATAATGTGGTTGCTTACACTGAAGTAGTTTTAGTAACATTTTAATTACCTACAAACTAAAACCCACTTTTTAGCCCCTGGCATAATGATTGAATTCATCATTGAATTGATATCACATAAGCATTATTGATTTTGTAATGTCTAATTATTCTGCACTTATATTATTGAACAGTTTTAATTTCGTTGGGCTTTAATTTATAATTTGAAACCAGTAATTAATAGGTAATATTTTATAACAGTACTAAAATTAATTTCTGTCAGTGACCGAGTCGCTCTCATTAATCCATTTTCTCTGTAGGTCAATGTCACGTTACCTTCGTACTTTGTGATTCCATCATGCTACGTTCCGATAGATAAGCAAATCCTACGCGTAATTGGATTCACATCGGATATACTTGTCCATGTCTACAAAGAAACCTTACCAAAATCTGATCTCATTGCATGTGTTTTAGCCAGCGAAAAATTAGCACATTTTTGTGGTTTGTTTACCTATAAAGTACGAGACTGGCTATTAATGCCTGATATGTAACCTGATATGATTGGTGAGTATTTTTATAATGTTCTTCATGAAGTCCTTTGTCCAGTGAATAGGGTGCATGAATTCGTTATTATTTAATTTAACTACTTATACCAAATCTCACACTCCTAGTGCATTATACTTTTATACCTAAGAAGGGGTACCTATAAAGGTTTCCTCCTCACGTATTAGTTTGTAGATTTTATTTTATTGTCAAAAAGGTCATGTGTACCAACTACGAACGTAAAGTTCCAAGATATAATCCGTCTAGACTATACAGCCGATAATATCCAATATCAGACCACAAACGATATTGCTCAACCTGCCTGTCTTTTCCGCCGTCGCAGACTGTTAAGTATCGTGTAAGCATAAGTGAAGTAGGTCAATGTTTAGAGGCGATAAAGTACAATAAATAAAAATAGTTGAATGATATACAGGGTCGGATTGGGCCGAAAGGGCCCAGCTTGATCTTGACAAGCCTGGGATAAGGGTTCACTCTGAGTAGGTATCACCATGGGCGCGTTCCTCTAACCGATCAAACGCCCAAAACAACTCTTTTTCCATAGAAAAAGGAATTTTTTGAGAGTTGTGATCGCTTAGTGGAACGCGCCCCATTTTACATGTGGATAATCGGGGGCCCGAGCAGGATAGAGCCTGGCTGGTAATCGCTACCATTATATGGCCAGTCCGACACTGAGCAAATAATTATGAGAAAATTATAAATTGTCGTATTGTCATCACATTCCTTGAACAGCGCATAAATCGCAAGGCCGATTTCGTCAGACGGCTCTATTGCTTCTCTTGACTATGCAAAAATATTGTTCGTTAAAAATATAAAAAGTAAAGTACCTAATAAAAATAAGAAAAAAAGTTACTACTGGGACAGGAAATTCCACCTGGATATGTTATCGACTCGAATTGACAGTATTTTTCATTATATACCTAGCTGCTACTACAATACAAACGTAACAATAACGGATCTATTATGAAAACATTTATTCCAAACAGCGTAATTTGACTAACAGCGAGTGTCCTTCAAACACCTTGTAGGCGGTGAAGGAAGGCGATGATTGCGAACTAGGCCGTTCTAATTTCTGTGATACTGTAGCACTAGCACGGCACTACAATACAATAGGTTATCCAATGGTTACCCATCTTTTTATCACAATCTCAATTACACAGCTGTTATCGTACGATGACACATTAAAACAGTGCAGACTTATTACAGTTTACTTGACATCAATTCTGTTATTAGCGCCGATGATGTGTTTGTGATGTAAATATTTGATTAATCTATGTTGTTTTTATTAATCTGTGGAGTCTAAATGTCAATGTAAAAAGTTGGCGCCAAAATTGTATTACATAAAATCTCAGTAAGAATGTAAAACGTTAAAAACGAGCTGGAAACTCCTTAAATCCTATGAAAACTTAATTGTAAAATAGCTCACGTATGTAATTTTTTGCGTAACGACATACAAGACTCTTGTATGTCGTCTTGTAACAAGAGAAGAATAAAAGTTAAGGAAATCTTCAAAGCACGGTCTGAAATTGCTGTACGAGGCCCTACAGAACATTTACATGGAATTTTTAATTATCTTGATCCGGAACTGAATTTTACTTCGGCATTGTAAGCAATTTTAAATGTTTGTAAGCGGTTAGCATACCATTGCTTTAATGGAAAGTCTCGTGAGACGAGACCTTGACAAAAAAGGCAATCCAGTAATCGATCGTCCTCGGTTGAGGACGCTCGAGTTGCTATCTCATGAATCATCAGATCTTATCATGATACAATTTCAGACGTATCTAATTTCAATCACTTTCTATCGTATGCGTGTTGTCGGCCAGTTATTTCGTAATTGTTATAAAAAGTAGTAAGTACTTATCGAGAAAAAGTGAAAAGTGTCCTTCTCGGCAAAGGCACTCCCGTGTCCCTGATTAATCAAATTAACAAACATTCTTGTATATTTCTTCTGAAACATCAATATACAATTCATATCAAAAAGGTTTATCTATTTCCTGTATGATGTTAAATCAATATCATCATGATCATTGCAAGCCATAACACAGCCGTTTAGCGCCGTATTGGTGTGACGCGATCGGCAGTCCGGCTTGGTGGTAGGGCTTGTTATATATTAACGGTTGTGTTAAATGTTTAACATTACGTGGAGGAACGTGAGTCTCGGGAATAGAAAGATAGGGTACGCTTGCGTTCCTTTACTTACTTTAATCGGATTATAATATGGTAATCAAATTAAGTAAGTAATTGTAAGAAATCATAATTAAGTTGTTAAAAAGTATTAGTACATATAAAATAAAATAAAGTCCCCTTTAGAAGTGTGACGTTTCCCTTCATCTGCACGTAGAGATTCCACGCACCAGTTTTTTTTAATTACAGATAGTAATAGTAGTAGTATATTTATTTACGTATCTCTTTGCGATTGGTTAAATAAAAGATTGTATTTTCTTGAACTTGACATTCAATAATACTGTGATTCCTCCGTGTATTTATCATTTTGTAAATAAGGAATGTTGTACAACGTTATAATTCAATAACACTTGACAATCTCCAATTAATTGCAATAAAGATAACTCAAACTGTAGATTGATAAAGATGCTTGTAGATACAATTTTATACATCGAAATAAAATTTGAGTTCAAACAATAAGTGCTGTTATAAACATGTATGATTTCAGTATTGGGAATTGGGATTAGTTTATTAACAAACTAGCGAACCGCCCTCGCTTCGCTTCGGGAAACTAATTCCTTCGGTCCATACAAACTTTCAACCTCTATTTCAGCCTCTTCATCCCTTTTTTACGCAATAAAAAGTAGCCTATGTCCTTTCTCAGGGTCTAAAGATTGTCTGTGCCAAATTTCATCAAAATCGGTTGAGAGGTTTAAGCGGGAAAGCGTAACAGACAGACAGACAGACAGACAGACAGACAGACAGACAGACAGAGTTACTTTCGCATTTATAATATTAGTAGTTTATTAACAAATGTAATTATATGGTAAGGTAAGGTGTAACGGGTACTACGTGTACGGTCAGCATCAAAAATTAATCTATCTTAATCATACCGACCTAAATATTTTGATTTAGGTTTGATATGCATGATATGATTTAGGTATGATTGTACATGATGAATGATGGTAAGAGAATTATACTAATACTAGCTAGCTAGCTTGGCATACGTTGTTCTGCAACTAATTTTATATTCTGACCGGAGACTTTAAATTTTATATACCTTCGTACTGTTGTGCGTTTTATACATATACCATGCAATGACTTTTTATATGGCAGGATTTCGATGTCTCCAATTGTTAAATCACGACAACAGCGCCATCTTGCAGTGCCAATTTTTAAATGTTAACTATTCAAGGAGTTAATATTAGTCAATCGTTTAGTGCAGTGAAATAGTTACATAGGAACAGAAATGTAATGTTATTGTGCCTTAAATATATTAGGCGTAACTAATATATTTAAGTTCTTTTTTAAGTTTAAGTTATTCAATATTTACAATAATAAAAGAAAATAATGTATATTTGGCTAAACCAATAAAACGTAACTTAGATGCGGTGAGATTTGAATAGCATTGTGCAGAACAGAAGTGAAAGAATTGTTTAACGCTATTTTCATGTTGCATATTGCCAAGAAAACTGAATTGATTATTTGAAATACATTGGCTGAATAGCGAAAACGCTTTCGGCCGGTGTGCCAAATATTCGGTTGCCGAATGTTCAGCAACAGATGTGACCTAGGAGATACTGAGCAAGTACAAAATGGTGTCAAAACCTGAGAAAAGTTGCTCATACATCTTCACACTTCACAAATCTTCGTTGATCACAACTATCTTCTGGCAAATATTAAAGGGAAATAATCTGATTTACATAATATGTACAAGAAAGATAGAAATAGAAATAACTTTTTATGAAAAAAGACAAAAGATAATTAACTTCTAATATTCTGAATACATTATTTTATTGATTACTTATTGTTGATGCTGACGGTACCTTGTTAGTAAGTTAGAAAATTCTTGCCCTGCATTATTGTAACTGGAACAATAAAACTGCAGACAAGCATTTAATAGTGTGCTCAACAAACCATTATAAATAATGTAATTAAAATGCATTATAAAACACATGATGGGATCGCGGCTTCTACAAATCATCAAAAAATGTCTAGAATACTAAGGGTTTGGAACAATTTATTTTATTATATAAACATGATTTTCAACGTATAACATCGTCGGCAACAAACATTTTGAATACAATATTTACTCACGATTTTTATATATTAATTATATACGTATAACAAAAAAAAATGTCGGCATTTAACTTAAATAAATAATTAATAAATATTGTATGACAAGATTAGTGTCATAAGTCAGGAGATCAATTAATATTAAAATATAAGGTTGGGACGGTTACTACCACATCGAGTTGTAAAACTGTTTTGAGTAAAAATGTTAAGTACTCCGATATCTCCCGTTTCGAAATTTTATTGACCAAAATGTCGGTTATAAATGATACTCTATGGCTGATTGGAATAGTGCCACTAAAATCTTTACTTACAACGCTGATAAAAGTATGTTTATAAGTTAACTTGTTAAGTATTTCCAGTATAATTGAAAAAGAGAAAGCTGTTATCTCGATGATACCTCGGTTCAAATCCTTTAATATTATAAATTTGTATTTGTAAATAAAAACTCTGGTAACAAGGTGTCATAACTCGAACGATCAACGCCGAAAACAAACATTAAAATACATTTTTATCGAACATACAAATGTCTGCTCTCTCCGAGAATCGAACTGGGCACCAAACAATTCAACATTTACAACTTTACTTACAGAATCGCTCTGATTTGTTTAGTTATTTGAAGCCAAATATACATTACGAGTATATATGTATGTATAACTGACTGTGATTTCTTTGTTTAGACCTCAAAATTCTTGAGATTTTGAAAAATTCTTAGGTACCTGTTTTATGTTGTTTTTGGTATGTAGTAATATTGCTAACTATCTGAATAATGATTTCCGAAAATCTTTATGTTTTATTGTGTTTTTAACTAATTATTCCTTTCCATTTATGTAATGTATTATTGAACATTTGGATGATTATAATGCGATTCAGTCAATGATACTTATTGATAAAATATAATCGCGAATGAGATTCTGACCAACTTACGACGTAAGTAATTAAATACAGTTGCGTTTTGCACCAACTAAATATTTGAATTTTATGTGTTAACGAAGAAACCACAATCGTTTATCAATGTATGTATGTACATATGTACGAAATATGCAATGTCATCATCATCACCTTCCTCTTTATGGAATTAAGATAGCAAACGAGCATGCAGCACCAACCTTCCGCCGCTGCCCATGACAATTGTGACCGACCTAGCACCAACCTCCGCATTTTCCAGTTTTTTTGGGGTCGGCGCAATAATTATGTTCCTCCCTTCCAATCTTCCCCATTACCCGACACTGCAATGTATAATACCATATTATTAGCTGTTATTGGGATAGACGTTTAAATACTACACAATATGAACAAACGTACCCCTGAAGGGTATTCGGAGCCAGTCAGCCTAGTTTTTGTGATAGTCTCTTTGAACAGTCTGACCTCGACGATCCAAAGTTCTCAGAAAAAAATCTGACAGCAACAAGCTGTGGCTTTGACATGCAACTGAAAAGATATAAAACAATTTGTTCTGCGTCGCTGTTTTTATTTTGCTTTTACAATATAGTAATTTTAGTAACATATTTACATATCAATTGCTTCAATTGTAACCGAACCGAATGTATAAATAATTTTTATTTTTAATGTGATCAATATAATATATGTAGGTATGTAGATCCTATTATTTACACCTGCTTGTTATTTACATAAAACCAGGAAAAAAATTAAGTACTAATGGTAAAAAATTTAGTAAACAATGAATGTTTAACAGTCCTGATAAAAATGAAATTATTTCTCATTTACAAAATGTATCCTATATTTTGTGAACATGAAGATAATGTTTGTTCAAGCGAAGCAAAGACAGATTACTACTTCGCTAACAATACAAAGAATGATAATATAGGAAGTCATTGTTCCTTACAATTTAGATTTATAAGTAAGTATTGTCGTTGACGTAGTGTGAAATTGAAACCTGTCCAGGCGGCTGAGTGTGGTATTAATTTGAAACGTAACACGAGCCGCTTTTTGTTAATGCTATTTATTAATTTCTTTACGTAATTTTGTTTGATAAGCTAAACTTTATTGCTGTCGCACGTTTCGTGAACGGTTTTATTTTAAGTAACTTGATTGTAATAATTTTCTTTTTGTTATTAACTTTATGAACTGGTATTATGTATTTTAAAATACGATTATAAAATAAATAAGTTAAAGACTTCTTTTGGTTCGTGTTATGTCGTGAATGAAAATCAGAATGTTATTTATGCACAGCGGTCTAATACCGATTACCAATACCGATTACCGATTAACATGTAATAAATTTTTAAGTATAAAATATTATAATTGGGAAAAGTCGATACTAAATACATAATTATACATTCACCGAAAACAGTGTCACAATTATCAATAATAACATTAGGTACATGTCAATTAATACATCGTAAAGATTAAATACTAAATCCGCAAAGGATATCCATCTTTTATATTTTTTAACCGTCTTCATAAAAGGAGGGGTTATTAGTTCAGCTACTAAATTTGTTGTATGTACTTATGTCTAACGATTGCTCCGTGATTTGTGAGTAGATTTTTATTATTATTATTTTATTTCAAACAACGTCCTTCCGGTGGTTCCACTGCCACCTACCAAATCCTCAATTTTTTATACTTATTACTAGTCGATGTTGAAGTTGGTTTTTTGTTTTGTTAATTATGGTAGGTATTTATTCGTTAATCATCCTTTGTATGAGCACAAAACTATTGAACCAACGACAATAATTCTGTATAGAAGATTAATAAACAGGCGATGGGAATGATGGGACGTGTGAATGCAGCCATCACTAGTAATAATAGCATATAGTAGCGTGTAAGACGTTGAAAAATAATAAAAAAAGTATCGCAGCACATCTGGTCAGTGGTCGCAGTTTTTAGCAACAAGAAAAAGGCTAGTAATGCATAGCGAAGTGAGGTGCCTGTATCATACGATGTTGTGGTCGCACACCTCGCCCAACCGGTATTTCTTCTACAGACACCGTGTCTGCTAATCTGTTTAAATCTGTTACAGTTTTGGGGTCACTATTCCTGACACAACACCGTTCAGGGCCAGTTAGATTTAGTGTTGCAAATGGTTATTACTTTGTTGTTTTGATTATAAGACCTTTTGTTAAAGTTATGTTGATCATACCTAATACCTACCTCCACAAGGTTCAATGATCTCTGTATACGAGTTATGCCAGATAAGTCAGATTAAATAATAGTGGATTTTTATCCAATTTTAATACTTTATTATTACGAGCAAAGATATCATAGTTAATTGTTTATTTCAATTCTTACATTATTTTGAATTTATTATAGAAATTTCATAATTTTGCAGAAAATGTAAGTAGGCAGGTTATTATGATATGATTCTTGTAATAATACTCGTGTCATTGTTATTTTTTAACCTTAAATCTTTTTAAGAGACAATCATAAGACAATAGGCCGATCGAAATAAGAAAAATTAAGAAAGATTTTAGTTACAGAATGTCGAGACAAATCGGTTAGATGTCGGTTACCAAACGCAGCATTTCCAAAACCGTGGAATTGGAACAAATGGTTCTCTGACACCGCGATTGCGTCTGAGTGCGGCCACGGTAGACTATGTCCATAGTCGCAGTCGGGTCGGTCGCAAAAACCGCAAAATCGTAGGGCGGTTGTCAGTTGTCACTGGCGTTGAACTACTCGAAAACGGCTATCGGCGGCGAAGCAAGCGATACTCCGCGATAGGCAGTCACCTAACTTCAGTTCAGTCCGCTCTGAACCATTGACTCGACATCACGCCACGTGCTACGAAGCGCAGACGTGGCGTGATCAGTCCTACAGAAAAACCGGCCGCGCACGAATTCAAGTGATAGTGCTTGTGAACAATCAGTGTTCGGGTATTTTTCTGGACTCCCTTTCTTTTACGACAACGACACGACTTCGATATATCCTTCGCTAGTACCAGTTTGCACAATAATTTTAGGTAAGTTGGACAATTGAAAGTTTTGTAATAAATAGTTATTTTTTTTAATCGTTTTGAGTTAGGACTCTTTTAGTTAACTTTTTCGTATTTCGTATCTTAAGCCGAGGTGAGTTGTCTACAATCAAGTTGGTTATCGGAATTATCTTTTATTAATTGTCAAAAAACATGTGACTTGTTGTAAGTAGACTTACTTTTATGTGTTGTCACGAGCCGATTAATTTCTGTGGAAAGTAGGTAGATCGGTATTGCTTATTTAATTTTATTTACGTAGATCTGATTTAAATTGAATAGTCCAAGTCTATGCAGTAATCACTAATCAGTTCAATTTCATCAGTACTTTCATAAGTAGGCGTCTAGTATTTATGGTAATAAGTTGAATAAATAGTAACGAGTGCGTATTCTTTCGTTTTATTAAAAGCAACAACGTCTTAATAACAAAAAAAATGTGTGATGTCTTTAAACAACATAAATTAAAAAATATGTATTTTAAAATCTGTTCTTATCGGATTTAGTGGGTTTTTATAAAAAGGTTTTAAAAAAGTGGGTAACTCTAACCCACCCAGATAGTGTCAATTCAATAAATGTTTGTTCAGCCTAGTTAGATTTGTAACTTTTTTCTTGTTTTTTGTGTTCCTAAACTGTTCTTGTATTGAGCGTGTCGGTTTTCAGTGTGCAAAAGTTTTGCTACTCAATTCAAATGTACCCGCATGGCGTGACATTGAGTAACGTGGGGAAGAGGCTGTGAAGTAGCTTCGGTATTGCATTCAATATTTGCTTGCAGGTAAAATCAATATTATTTCTGATCATGAAATCAATTTGTCAGTGTGGAAGCAATTTATTAACGTCTGTTCGTTTTCTTTCACGTAAGTCTGGAAACGCTTGACAGTTAAACTAATTACTACAGTCAGAATAGTTGATGCTAATAACTTTAACAAAAACTTTAATGACTTTAACAAAAGAATGATTTTTAGGTTATTTATGTAGTTTAGTAACTACGTTTAGTAACTTATTGACTTAACTACCAAGTTCTGTTACTGTCTATACATAAGTGCGAATGAACTATGGACTTAAATACACAAAAAAACGTTACCTTGAAAATTACCGAAACGAAAATTGCTTACGTTTTAATTACCGACTATTATTATAACTTGCGTTAAAATGAGTGGTAATGAGTTAATAAATACTTACTTAGTATAAAGGTATTTATATTTATTAAAACCTCGTTTCAGTGTCTTGAAGTGTGAATTGGGTTCAAATCCGACAGGATTCAAAATTTTCTAAGTTCTACTTGAATATTGCCAAAAGCAGCGGTCAAGTTATTGTGAATGAAGCTTATACACAATACATAATAATAATATTCTATAAGTTTCCCATAGGGCTTTATTACTATTTCATCCATTCTACTAACTGCAATAAATTATTACCAATTTTACCAGAGAAAAATTTAAACGATTAATGTAGGTAGGCAGCAGCTGAAAACCTACGTACCTATTTGCTGACGTAATCCATAATCGTATGACTCCTAGAGGTGGTTCCTGTACGTAACTGTTGGCTGAATCAATAATATATCAATATTATGTACATAATATATAAAACTCTTCCGTTACTGAGTGACTGACGGACAACGCACAGACGAAATTACTGAACGCAAGAAGCTGAAATTTGGCATGTACATTTATGTTCCTTGGCGGTTCATGGAGCATTTTTGTAAATTCCCCCCTAAGGTGATAAAAAAGGGGATAATTTGAAACTTTTATGTCTTCAATGGATTCACTTGAAACTGTATATATATATAGGTATAGGTTTCTCAAGTAACGCAATTGAGAACTAAGAAAGGATTTTTGGAAATTAAGAATTTCACGAGCGGAAAACTATTACATAGTTATTACACAAGTCTGTATTTCAAGGTTAGGTTTGAATCTGAAAGGCTCTGCATTAAGAATCTGAAAGGTGTTGCTCTGAAGCTTTCGAGACAGCTCGGAGTCTCGGAGACTGCGCTTGTGACGTTGCGAGTGACGGAGATCATAAATAAATTATAGTCATCGTACAGAGCAATAAATCCTACTACCTATAGGCGTAATTTTGTACTGATATTTTCTATATAACAGAACTCTTTCGAAATATGGCCTTTTCGGAAATATAAAATTTATTATTATTTAGTATTTATTTAAACTTTATTGACCCCAATGAAATATTACGGTATAAATGGCGACCATTAGGCCAAACAGAAATACACGAAGAGAGGTGTTAATTATGAAGAAGATAATACAAAGTATAAAGAAGAGAATATAATATAAATATTATATTACATTACAAAGATACATACATAATAATTATACGTGTAATTAATAAATTATACATACATACATTATATTCGTATTGGTATTACATCCGTGCAGAATATCGTTTGTAAGTTGCGCCACGGTAATATTACTACGATTAGCAAGCGCCGCAAGCAGTCCCGATTAACCCCTCGACCATCTGTGCCGGGTCATTTAGACCGCCACTTGATTTATTTCCTTGTACGTTTCAGTTAATTTAATTGAAATCTGGTTAGTAGGTACTCCGTAGAAGCTTGTCGGTTTACGACGCAATGTAATACTTGGGCGCAATGTAATATTGAGACACATCCTGCTATGAAATGAGTAATTTGTGGATTGCAAATTCTGTTAAAAATACGAGTAGTACCTAGGTACGATTATAAATAACGTCTATTAATCAGCGAATAAAATTAAATATCAATTTAACATAAAATGTAAGTTGTAGTTCTTTGACTTATGACAGTTCAGTAGTTAACCTACATTTATGCTAAAAAAAAACTTTCGATATGTCATCGTGTCCAGGTAAATTAATGTGAAAGAGAAATATAATTTAAAAGTATTAGTATACATTAGTCAAAGAAGTATCACAGATTGCGAATTTCTAAACGAAAGGCATGTTTGTTCGCGATAAAGAAATGTTTAGCTACAAAATTTTACTCTCGAGTTGGTGCAAATGACTATTGGTGAAATGGGTGTGATTTATCAGACAAATCCATTAACTTGTGTTTATCTAGTGAGACTTGTTTATTAACAAGTTAATTGGACAGGATGTTCAGTCAATGACTTTAACGTTATAAAGTTAAAATAATTTTATTGATCTAAAGAAAGTTTCTCATTGGTAAATAATGCCATAGGCTAACACCGTCTTTTAGAAAAGTTAATTTTAGGATATTTTGTAAACAAGAGAGTAAATAAACAAATATAAATAATTCAAGCGATTTCAGTCAATGTCATTTGCAACTAAGTTCATTATTATGTATTGTGTATAATCATGTCATTGAACTTTGTATTTTGATGATGTTCAAAAACACGTTAGTGATTCCTTGAGATTACTCTTGTTAAACGACGGCGACCACGTACTGTATCGTGGCATGCTTGACAGCTGTTTAACATTAACCCCTTCCTCAGGTTAGGCGTTTTGAAACGCACATTTAAAGAATTAATAGGGATTATGTACGTGTACAAATGCTAATGTGCGATAGCATTTAATATACTTAAAGTTAGTTTTCGTAACGCGCCTTACACCCAATTTCACCAACATTGAATTTACACTAAAGCTATCCCAGTATAATTTGATTCTGTCAATTTATGCGATGGTTAACTTCAAATTCGTTTCACCACGTTATCTTACTCCCGCATAGTTACTCTGCGACTTTGAACGAATGAATTGAATGAATGAGTAAAGGAGTGCGCACATTACACCAACTCGACGTCAACTCCACTCCGACTCCACTCCGTTTCAACTCCGACGTTCCGTTCCGCGATCAACGCTTCATCGACGTCAACTCGACTCCGTCTCCACTCCGTTTCAACTCCGACGTTCCGTTCTAGGTACATTACGTCATTGTGTCGGTCGACGCGTGGACTACTCGTCTACGGTGAGTCGTCGACGCGTTGGTCTCGAAACGGAACGGCTATGGGTGTAGGGCGAGCCGTATAGGTATTTTAAGTATAAGTTCGAAATTCAACCTTACCTTCAAAGATATAAGGCTCATAATTGAATGTTAGCTTTGTCAAGGTTTTAGTCGCGTTGGCGTCGGTCGGTAGTGGAGTCGTTGTACTGTGCGCACTCCTTTATGCACCCAAGTAAAATAGACAGTTTGACGTATACTTCCGCAATAGCGCTGCGTATTCTTTTATTTATTGGAATAATACGTACCTGACAGTTGAGTTGACCGTGACTAGTGGCAGAGACAGTGACACTACTTATCTACGAATAGCAGCTTACTCGGCCGAAATCGGCAGTATATGATTTTACTCTAGTATACTTTAATATAGAGATTTTACTTATATGTTGGTGAAACGTAAAATGGGCTTACTCGCGAGTAATTTACTACTTATTCCGGGAATAAGACTTTACGACATTGGTGAAATCGGCGCTTAGACGAGCGTACTTGAAAGTGATAAGTGTGTGCTAAGGGTAAGAAGTATATTTTTATATAAAAATATACAATACTTTGTTTGAATATTTTGTCTTATTTGTTTTTTTTTCTAGTAGGTCTTCTATTAATTTTTATCTTTATTATCCATGGAATGTATAACAAATATAATAGTTACTTAACTTACAATATATATAAATATTTTCGATAAAGTTTTAGAACAAGATTAATATTCGATTAGGTTCTGTTTAAAGATAACAAAAGAGATTTTAATTTCATGATTTTGATCAAGTAGGTTGTTGATGATTAATTAACTATAACTACAGTGTTTAAAGTTAGTGAATCGTTCGTTTAAAATTAGTTTACAGGAAATACCTTTATAAAATGCATTGTTTTTACGACCTGACGTCATGTCAGGTAGTCCGGCAAATTTTAGTCTGCGATTGTGTCGGATTACGTATAATTTTGTAACGTCTTCAATTAGTTAGGTTAGAAGGCTTTTCATACATCCATGACTTATTCCACATTATATATTCAAAAAGTTGAACACTTTTAGTATACCTAATATTTTCCTTGTTTTTAAATTTAAACAGTACATTTTAGTAGTGTCCAGCCATTTTGACGCAGTAATTACAACTGTCTCTAGTGACATGGACGTCCTTGGTATAATTAAGTGACATAATAGGTAGGGTTTTATTCACAGAATGTTATCTCTTGAGCACACACCGACTAACAAACAATAAACGGCGGAATTTACATGTTGGTTTAAGTTGTACCCGAACGTTACCTCACTCGACGTTAAGCCTACGAATCATATTTTGTTGATAAGAGATTGTCAGAACTAATTTACAGTTGATTGTTTTGGGAATCAATAATCAATGGGTACAGTTGGTTGTTGTATCTAACTATTGTACCTACGTAGATATTACATAGTTTCAACCCAACCTACCTGTTATAAAACTTATAGCAGAAGTTACGTTAACATCGTAACAATAAATATTGCATTAAATAAGTTGAGTAGTTTTTCGACAACTTTCTTTACAATCATCCAATAAAAATAATCCAACTGGAAAGTGTAACAAAGAGCAACTTCGAATAAATCTCATTTCACCAAACAGGCAAATAGAAAAGCATAAAAATGGATCGTATTAAGTTTTTATTTGTCTTGCACAGACTCAATTTCGGCACAGTTTATAATAATATAGATTATGCATTACCTATTGACAATGTAGAACTCGTGCCGTCAGGTGAATATGACTTGTATAAACATTACACACATGGTTTACTTTAGTCTGATTGATGATAATTTCTCTAAAGCCTAACACACGAATGACTGCGTGCAATTTAATTATCGTATTAATATTTTTGTACCCGATGAGACGTCATGTTCGGTATTGACTGTCATGCGATTATTGCATTTAACTTTGAAATAATTCGTCACTGTTTTCTAGGCCTTAAAGATGTGTACTAACAGTGACGTCTACTTGGTTATTTGTTTAAAAAATAGTAACTGCCATTCTCCGCCAATGTACACTGGAGCAGCGTGGTAGAGTATGCCCACGAGAGATCCGTGCTCAGGAGTGGGTCATTAATGGATCGAAACCATACGCCCTCATTTCTCTTTGGAAAACCTACATCGAGTAGGTAACTTAATTTTTTTTTAAATGGATTCTTTTAATTGACATTTATCTTTTTTGTCGTATCTGTTATATAAATAAGAGAATATTATTTCAACATATCTTTTATCATTTTTAATAAGTTTTTAAATACGTGCAATTAATTTCATTTGAGTTAAGATTTAATTTTAACATTAACTAGCACTAAAAGTCATTGCATTGAAAATCAATTGAGTTATTGATATACACATTTTTTTTAATCAAACCGACACGTCATATTTTTGAATCTTCTTACAAATGACGCTTGATTTCATATTGAATGGAAGTTAAGATGATATGAAAATGTTTAGTCATTTCCTGTATTATAAAAGTTTTGTTGTTACGTGGAAGTTGTAACATAGGTAACATTTTGTAACGATAACACTCGGGACATTATTTGAATTAATTGACTGACAAATTATAGTTTTTTGATTTATGGCTAAGTTTCGATTTTTTTTATTCCATCTAATGTTATAAATTCGAAAGTAACTGTCTGTCTGCCACCTTTTCACGCTTCAGGATAAATTTAAATTTAGTACGTAAATACTTAGTTTGGGACCTTGGAAAGAACAAAGGATAGTTTTATCGCAATAATACTTTCCCGTGAGATCATTTTAACGGTATTTCTATTTCGTCGTTTTCCGACTCCAACGCGAAGCTGCGAGCGAAAATTTAAAAATTAAATTAATAGGTGTGTGGGGTGTGCGTAAAAAAGGGGCTTAAATTTTCCAACCAGTTCGAAGAAAATCGAGTGTGGTGTGTGTTGGTTTAATGTGTCAGCGTTACTCACACATATTGTTAGCGTTATCATTCCAAGAATGAGTATGGATTTGACCAGATGCACATTATCTACATATGTTTAACGTGTAATACAATTTATAATAATAAGCAAATTTGTATTAATTGATTGTTCCTCTCTGTTATTCTATCTTCAACACTGATTAAAGTAGTAATTATAACTTTACTTATGTATGTATTCTTATATATAAAATATATTTATATTAGACAAAGCAGATATTATAGCACTATCTTAACAGATCTAACTCTTCTCTCTCTGCTCTTCTTAAAGTATATTTATAAGTATTTCTTATAGTATTCGCGGGGAAGGTTTAAGTGTTTAGCTCAAATATAAATGGCCTAATTTACTCCACGCGCCGCCGTGAAATACGCCAATCGTAAGTACTCGTACTATTTCAAGTTTAAGGTTAATTCATAAATGATTAATAATAATAATTAATGAATTGAATAAAACTGTAGGTACGTATCGAGTTCGACACGGTATACCCCCAATGGAGTGAAAGTGCACTGTTGCAAATAATTGATACGAACAACTGTAGCAACACTGCCTCGTGAAAAAAACTGTGTCAATAGGTCCGGACGTGGATAATGTGTAGAGATGGGCGATTAGCGAAAAACAAGTTAATCATTCAAAAACATACGACAAAAAAACACTAATTGCAATATTATGCAGTATTCATTTATATTTTTAACATTTATAATTATACGAGTAAACCCGCCCTCTCTTCGGGAAACCTATTCGTCACGTTGACAAATATTAAGTATTATTGCGCCCGTAACCGCCACCTTTAGCACTTATTTGATACTGAATATATTAAAAACTCATTTCCTTACTCATAAAAAATCGATGTCTTTTACAAAGCCTATGAATATTACCAAGCACACACACTATACACTCATGCTCACACACAATACAAAATGCTTTTAAACATATCATCACCACGGTCACGACACTCACGACGAGACTGACCGTGACCTAGTTGGTACAAATATTGTGAACATCAAATAAAACACACAAGAACCAGAAACTGATAAACACCGGACCCGAATCGGGAGTCCTTATTCTTAATGGACCTAGATTTTTTCCGGGGGAAAAATCAAAGATACACTATAGTTTTCGCGGAGTTCATGTAGGCATTACAACAACTAACACCTTCTCGATATTAATGCGACTATGGGATGGTTCCGTATTCTAAAGAACATTTAGAGCAAACCCATATTCACAATTAATAATCTACCTAGTTTATTCCACTACATTGCGTTGTCAAAATAATGTTAAAGTCGACGCATAATATGTATACAAACTTCTTTATTTATACATAAAGACATAGATATTGACAAACGCTTTCAATTCTACTGAATTTCATTGAGGTACTGTTTGCGAATAAGGGGTTAGGTAACGAGCGCCACTTCTTGTGGTTAGATCATAAACGTAATACATATTTAAGTCTAGTATTTTAAGTTTATTAGATAGATTATGCCCTGTCATAATCGCGGCCGTGCTATTTAGATATGACATGCAGTTTAGTTTCGAAACAATCAGCATAGACAATTGTCCGCCTAATCAGATTTGCACAACACTTAGCAAGCTTCATTAGCTAGCAGGCACCGGCACGCGATATTTCGTCTTGTTTTTATGACTAGTAAGACGATTTTTGCGTTTTAATGACAAATATGGCACATAGTGCAGATGTCTTTAGTTCTACTTTCACTTCGGTTCACTGCCTAGCAGATATTTATCGTCATAACCTATGACGGTCCCATTGCTGGGTTCGGGTTCTTCTTCGAATGAGAAAAGTTATAAGAGAGAGGTAAGTGCGGGTACACTTCACACATTTGAGAGAATTATGGAGAACTCTTATGGCTGGGCCACGAAACATAAGACCTGCTAAAGGCTAAATTCGCAATAGTCTTTATGTCAATGTTAATTCCCAGTCAAATTTATAATTTACAGTACAATTGCGTGTTTGGTGCAATTTACAGTGCAGTTGGGTATTTGGTCCTTCGAGCAGAAATGACTTAAAATGAAACTAAATAAAAGCTTGTAAAAATAGGCTATCGCTACTTATTCCTCACTCGTCCACTCATATAATTATGTATAACGTATAAAATGAAATGATTTCATGACGCATATTATATATGTATAAGTCATGTATAAATATAATATCTTAGAGTGGACTTTAGTTTCTACTAAATTCCTAGCGGTAAACATAGATATCCGTTTAAGGAACTGATTAATTATTATCTCCGCTATAATTTATCGACTTGGTGAGTGGCAATTTTTTTTATACAAGTAACACATCTGAATGAGAAACTTAAAAATTAACATAATATTTGCCGAAAAGAAGTTTATCTCACAAGTACCTACCAAAGTCATTTTAAAGCAGATGAAATGAATCCGTGATATTGTTTTATTGTAAAAATATACGAATTGTTGAAATATAATGATCAGTGTGTGACACTATTTTATAAAAGGAAATAAAAGGAAAACCTACATAGACCTTCATAATTTTTATTAAGTTGATTTCAAAAAAGGTATTCATATCTGTGGGGCTCTTCTTTGATTTTTCATTCAATAACTCAGTGTGTATACTTGATGACATAATTATGGATTGTAGGAAATATTTAAAAAAAAAAGTACTAGGATTTCCTGTCCTGGGTGGCATGGAAAACACAAATAACCTATGGCCCGAGAACAAACATTATATCTCTCACATAAATTGTCTGCCCCCGGGAATCGAACGAGGGACCCCTCGCTTCGCAGGCCGGGTAACTACCAACTAGACCTTTGTTTTATAAAATGGTTTAAATAAACCATAACGACCATTAGAAAACCTAACCTACATTATATAACTGTCAATTAATCATAATATGCATGAACCTTATTACAATTTCTATTGGCCCTATTTTACCAATACAACAGTGTTTGGCCATATGGAGAATATAGACAAGCTGAAGGGTGTGCCATAAAGCAAATGGGTCAGAGGCCACGTGAGCGTCACAGGAGCCATTGTAATTGCTGGCCTATTGTGTCATTCGACAATAAACAATATTACCATAATACTTAATGAAGCATCAGATAGGGCTGCCACCTAAATCCAATAATAATTTGTTTTAAAAAACGTAATTGGCACAGTGTGAAGATATGTCCTGCTTCGCTAATCAACTAATAAGTATGTTACTACAATTTTTCATTGTCGATCGATATGTTAAGCATGACGCCCAACAAACGGGAACGGAATGTCAGTGTCTGACACAGTCGGAATCGGACCTGGGACCCCTCGCTTTGGGACAGTTTCGCATTATAACTAAAATTTGTGTATTTTTTTACGTCAGTGCACGTATGCGCCAACCCTATCCCAACATCTTGTAGAGTCGCCTACTTAGAACAAAGGACTGTCTCTATTGTTTGTTAATTGTGCCCAGAGTTGCGCGTCTAGACGAATATTGGGGTTTTTTAAAACTACGCATTGAATTTTTTATAACCTGTCGTAAACATTTTAAGGTAATATTTGTTTGTTTTAATTACGTAATTATGAAACTTATATAAATATACTCCATAAGCACTAATTTTTTTATCTATTTAAGTAATTAACAATATTACAAAAAACTTTATCGATGTCAAAATAAGCAAAGAAGTATTATTATTACCATTTTTCGCCCAAAATTGCACTCGGATAGGTGTTTTGAAACCAGTCTTTCGGTCTCCTGCAATGAAGTCCAATTCTTTCAGTCGACCACGAATCCATAATTTTTGTCTTTCTGGGTTACGAATCATCTCATTCCGTTGAAAGATGCATCATGTTGTAACTTCAAACAATAGTGAGTCCATGCATCAGTAACAGAATAGTTCCCGCGTGACTATTACCTACTTGTTTATCATAGTTTATCATGAGAATACTGGCCAGATGTTTACTAACAGTCTTCGTGTGTGATCATCGTTATTCATGTCCGCAATTAATTATTGTATTTACAAGTAAATCAATCGGTTTGTAATTTGTAAGTACCCACTATTTTGTTTTAGATTGAATCTACCCATAATTTAGGCATTCTTTTTTCTTAGGGAACTTTCTAATTATTACAGTCAAAACGGTGTTCATATTTATGTGAACCGTTTGCGTTATATTATAATAAGGGCTTTTTAAAAAAATACTTGTTTAGAGAAATTCCATTAACGATGTGACATAATGTGCCAATAGCACATTGTCCGGTGTTACACCTTGTTACAATTATATTCCTCTAAAATAATGCTCTTTCATGAAATACATAATTATATGCATTAATGTGCTAATTAATTAAATTATGTAATTTCCTTGTAATCATTTTTCTTTTTCTGACTTCTCCCTGATCAAGTCCTACTATAGCTCCTATTATAGCAACAGTGAAATCAAAGGATATAACTTTTTATCTGGACTTTTAAATGCACGTTCCAAGCAGCATGTGTTTCTTTGTACAGACAATTTCTTTGTAAACGAACACACGTTTTATCTATCACTTGGTGCGTTACTTTCCCACAGATCCCACAAAGCGGTCTTTGACAAATTCGTCAGAGATCCACTCGCACAAAAACACGGACAGTGAACAAGTCACGGTGCTACAGGCACTTGAAGTTAAATAAAACGAGTAAAATAGTCTGAGAAAGGAATATTCATATTCTTCAAAATTTTTAAGTAATTATCTTTCATTACTACTTAGGTAAAATTGTTTCATTATTTTTTTACGTAAAATTTATAATTTAGGTAGGTATCAGTTATCTAATTATTAAAACTGTGCATGCTGAGTTATGTAATAAGAAGAGTCTTTCTTCAACCATTCTCCAATCTGCTAACGTAAATTTCATTAGAAATAGGCATTTCATTTTACTGAACTTTACTTATGTATTGTGTGCATAAAGCAGTAAAATACTTTTTAAATGGCGTTTTTCAAAGTAATTTAATCATATTTTTACAAAACACAACTTATATTTTTTGCTTTTGTCACCATTTCTCAAAGTTTTTATTTGTTTCCTACATCCGACTTAAAAAATAATCAGATTACTCGCAAGTTCTCTGTTTGTCTATCTGTCAACAATCTGACGAGAGGAGTTTAATTTTGGTACACATAATTATAGTGTGGCGTCTCAATTAGGATCTTATAACGAAAATAACGATGTTTATCCACGAGTATATTATTATACAGGGGAATTCTACTTCGCTTCAGAAAACATCTTTACTTTCAGAATTAGTAACCGTACCGGAATAACTGTTGCCACTTTTTTATCAAGTGATTTATACATTTTAATAATTATTTAAGCAGTGATAGCGGTGTGGTTGAACGTTGGACTGCCGAACCGGAGGTTCCGGGTTCAAACCCCGCACGCACCACTAATTTTCAAAAATTATGTGCGTATTAAAAATTTAATTATCACTTGCTTCGGTGAAGGAAAACATCGTGAGGAAACCTGCACACCTGAGAGTTCTCCATAATGTTCTCAAAGGTGTGTGAAGTCCACCAATCCGCACTTGGCCAGCGTGGTGGACTATGGCCTATACCCCTCACACTGTGAGAGGAGACCTGTGCCCAGCAGTGGGACAGTTATGGGTTGTGATGATGAATAATTATTTACCTAATAGCTACCAGAATAGTCCTCGTATCACTGTACTGCTTGAAGCAGTACAGTGATACGAGGACTATTCTGGTAGCTATTAGGTAAATAAGTCTGCTTCTCTTGGTGAACATCGCATAAAAGTGCAGTAATTTATCATAGACATAGACTTTAGTTATCGCGGTTAAAAATCGCGAGTATCCGTGATTACTTCGCAGAGAACTAGTGTTGTATACTACTGTAGGTAAACTATAACTGGACCTACTCAAGCTATCCCTAATGAGTAGGCTAAAGCATCCCGTAGTTCCCTACATGGCTATGGCATCAGGCCAGTTCGGTCGGCGCGCGGCACGGTTTAAAACATTGAATTGCATGTTTCCTTTCATAATCGCTGTTCGTCGTCGAAAGGGTATCGTTATTTACAATAATGCACTGTGGCGTGCTTGAAAATCATAATAACAACGTCGTTTACATCATGTTTACGATACATGCAAGGCGATATAACAAATTGTTAATAATAATTTACGTTATGCTTACAAGAATTGAGATGACATGAAGGTACTATATTGTGTTCTAATTACAGTTTTTTTTAATAAATATCGGCACATACTAATAGCACTACAAAAGGATTCCCTGTGTCGTGGGTTATATTTAATCAAACTGATAGTTTAATTGGTATTCTAAAAGTAAATATTTATTAGCGGTTTATCTGTGGGCAAATGTTAGTGAAGGTTAAAACACTCGTAACTGCGAATGAAATTTATCATTTAAATCAATTAACATTTCCTGTTATAAAAATTGCTAATTCCATTGAAATGGTGGTGCTCGGACAGTGAACCTCTTGGGTACGTAATCGGCCCAATGTCTAAGAAGCACGAAGTTTTAGCGAGTAGGAGTCTCACATAAAACCATGCAAAAAATCTCTTCATTCTTCCCTTTGTCATCTTCCCAAAGGTTATCTGGAAGAAATCGCTATTTAGCGAAAAGATCGCATTTTGGTGCACTTAAAAAATAATAAAAAAATAAATGAAAATTTCCTTTAGAAATGTAGATTTATTTTGAAGAAAACAAATTAATAAAGACTAGTGTTGATATTTTATTGAATTGTCTTCTTAAATATTGCTTCTAGAATAAAATCGATTCTTCTGTAATACTAACATTTTATTATAACCGTTATGTTGTACGCACAGCAGTTGTACTTGCACCCACACAATCCGACTAGATTTTCTAAGACTGGGAACAAATCTAGACTCAAGGACTGGTTTGTATTGAAAGCAGTATTTGACACAAGTAAAATCTAAATAAAACAATGTTCGGTGTGAATGAACTTTGCTCGTAGTCTACATAACACGACTTGCTTGAATCATTTGTTACAGTTTTTATAGTCATGAACAACAAATAGATAATAATTAATAACTAACAAGACACTGTACAGTTGGAGAAAAACAAGAGTAGCAAAGTTACTATAAGGCAAAGAGCACGGGTGTCTTGTAACTAAGATGTTTTCGAGTACGTTTTACCACGCTGCTCCAGTGCAGATTGATAGAAGAGTTAAGGACCAACTGGTAGATTAAAAATTATATAAACTTTTTTGATGTGGCTTACGACTGATATATAACGACAAAAACTGGAAATTATGTTATAAGTTCACGGCCCCTTTAAAGCATAGAAGCCTTCCGTATTGCTTGTCTACCCTTCTGCCTATCAAGCGCGGGTGTTCGATTTAGTTACCGGCCGGGGACAGTATTGTGCCCATCAATCCTTGGGCTGAGCCAATTCTCTACGGATGCACCGCATTAATGACCAACCAACGAAATATTCAAGCTAATGGGAGAGCTCGCTGCAAACGCTGATCTTAGTTCAACTCACTTGAATGTCGCAAGTCATTTCAAATAGGTTCTTCATCTACCCGGCTATGTAACTCCTTCTTAAACCTCATAAAGCTTTCAGAAGCCAAGACGGAAGATTGCACTTTCTAATTCTTGACTGGCATTGCGTTTTTGACTATGACTTTGGGTGGCATGGGCGATGATAGCACTTGCCTTGACGTAGTCCGACTGTTTTTTCACCGGTACATAAAATATATGTATATGAATTTTGATACCTTTATCTCGAAGCCGCAGCACATTTACACACAGAGGTGCTCGAACTTTGATTGTTACATCAACATCGATATCTGAGAAGCAATAAAATGCAGAATAAACCTGCTATTGTAATAGATATCGGGACACTGCGTCGTGTCGTTAAGCTCCGAGGTTTACTTGGTTTAACTGCTAAGCTCATTTCTGCGCAGCGGTCACTTCTAATGGACATCGTGAAATGGCACACGTAAATCTCGGAGAGAAATTTCTATTATTGCTCGGCACGGACATTGAAACTGAGATTAGTAAAACAAATCAATTGTTTATGCTGGTTCAGTTACCTCAAGCTTCTTGTTAATGTCTGAAGTCTCTGAATCGTATTTGGGGTAAGTGAGCAAAATATAATAGACACATTCTGTCTGCCAGAATCAGTATAAATACATTTCTAATCTACGTCAAATGAGGCTGACCATTAAGAGGGGGTATAAAGCAAAATTGGCAATCGTAGATTCAATTTTTACAGTAGTAGATCAAGTTTCTAGAACCTGAATAAGAACATAGTTATACTTCATTATATTATTGAGTGAATGTAAGAAGCAAAAACATAAAAAAATTAAATTTTCTCGATAGAAAAAAATCACAAAGTTAGGTCTAATTTTCAACTGAAATCAATTTATTTTCAATATGGTGCATATTTTTGAGTCAATATTTTAATATATTATGCTAATTAGTATCACGGAGGGATTTGTAGATCGATTTCTAAATCAAATCTATAATTTACGAATTATTTAAATAAAATACATTTTTAGGATTTTGACATAATCTGTTTCATTAATCAGTCGCCATTGCTCCATTGAGACGCGAAGACTGTGTCAGTCTGCTCGACATGTGAAAAATATTTCGTGGTGTACATTTGTGACTAAGAGCGTAGTTTTTATTACAAAAACAATAATTGTGTGTGTGTGAACTAAAGTTAAAAGACACTAGATCCAACATGGGTAACAAACGGAATAAAATCAACATTAAAAAAGGGAACACAGAAAGCTGAAAATTCAAGTCATGGCTAGTTGTCAGAGGTAAGTTGACAAGTACACTATTTCATATTCAAAATTAGACCTTATTGTTTTAACTTTTGTGCTCACAATACAATGTTGATGTTGATGTTTGATCGCTGAAGCAGCATAGTATATACGAAAAATTCAGATTGTATGTATCATTAATAGTATAGGTATGTACTTTCAAACAAAATTATTCATAAACATAATTATAAAAATAGAAATAGTGTTGAATGATCAATAAAGTAAGTAAATGTTTTTTTGACATGAAGGAGTAGGCAGAGGTATGCAGTACGCCCACTCCTCACTAGTTATGTCTAGATTTCATGTAATACGTGTATTCAATGTTATGTGGGCTTAGTTAGAAAACTTTGTCACAAATTAAGGTTGAGGCCTAAAGTGGAAGAGAGAGACATGCACCTGCCTATACAGCTTTATCCAAAAGCAAATTTAATTTTGAGTTAATTATTTCCTCTTTGCCCCATAATTTTGTTTTTAAAGCAACACCTATATTTCTGGTAGTCAATTTGATCAATCCCTACAGTAGTTGTTACTTGTGTGTGTTTGAAACTATTATTGTATTTTCAGTAAATTTAAAATAAAGTATTTATGTAATTTAGTCCTCTCTAAAACTTTCAACCGATTATAAATGGCGCAAAGTGATACCTGACATCATCAGTTTCAATGTTAGGAATTAAAGTTGAATTCGAATAAATTCATTTTGGTTTTAAGTAAGCTTTGTTCGATTTTATGCTTATTTTTAATCTTCAAAAAATTGTTTAGTTTCATGACTTATGTGTTCTTACCATAACTTAAATATTTTTACTACCCATTATACATTTTTCCTGTTCTCACGCATAATTATATCATCACGCATCATATTTCACACACTGTTTTTTCCTATATTTTTAAAGCTAACAATTGTCGCTCAAGAAGTTAGTGATTGTCATCTTTTTTATGATATTATTGTCATTTAATTAGTTTCCTTATAATAACGGCAGTGGCATTTGTAATCTTTCTGTTTTCTGGCGAAGGATTTCTTTCGATTTAAATAAATTTAAAGGATAACTTACTTTATATTTTTGTAGCGAAAAAATGAAAACAATGTTATCTATAATAAATAAATGTCTGAAAAACATTGTACGTGTTATTTATTTACATGTTATACGGCATACAGGTTTCATCACGTAAAAATAGAGCAGATATTCTGCTTTGCGAGAATTAAAATGATTTAATGGTCACACCAGTTGTTGTGCCACCAATGTTGGTAACATTATACTGCCTTTCTTGTCATAAAAGTGATCAATCGCTCCCTACACTAGGTTTCCAGCGCTATGGTTACATGATGCGACCGACACTACGTATAAATGTTATTAGTTTTAGAAATACAGATAGTTACAGCGAGAAGAATTGCTTTAGATTGATAGATACCTACATAATAATATATTCAAAATTATGAATGACACCTAATTATGTGTTATCTGCCATTCACTGGCTCTCTAGCTATTCATATTGTATAAAAATCTAACCCTATTATAGAAAAAACAGCTTGCCATTTTTGAGGTAGATGATTCTACATTTACTGAGCCGAAATTTGTCTTATTTTTACATTATACTGTGCCGTATTCTTGACTGATGACATGTTATATAATAGCGGCTGTACACTCTCGTGCGAGAGTACTCGGTATGTCTCGTACCAAGTACATTCTCATACGAGTGCACTCGTTTAGCAGTCTCGCGAGAGTGTACAGCCGCTGATAAAGTCAGATGCAACCGGACGCGCAACTGCTGCGGCGCATCTATTTGACGGGCGGGGCGGGGCGCGCGGGTGAAATTTGATTTTTTCCTAGCTTTATACCCCCTCTTAAGCATTACCTTATTTGCTATTTGGAGGATACCATTAGTAAAAATTATAAAAAATCTAGTTTGAAGAACATGAACATATTTTTAATGTAAGTCAAATAAAATTAACGATTTATCAGTCAGATTACCTCGTTTGCATTTGGAGGAAGTCATTAATTAAAATAAAATCATAATATGTTATGTCAGGCAATTACATCTTTAATTAAAAACCAGTGCCTATTATATTAAGCTATGTGTCAAACATTTACATAATTATTTATCTAAAACGTTAGCTCCAATTTTTTTACTATTAGATATAAATTCCGGTATTTTGTGTTCTTCTTTAGGACAAATTATTTTAATTATTCGCTAATTAATCATAATGGAAAAGGATAATTAAATTAATTATTAAAAACAATAAACTGAGCACTAGAATCTAATATCTCACAGCCTGTCGTCAATCTCACGTTTCAGTAGCATTGAAGTTGCTAATTAATTACAGTTGCATGTTATCTCGTGTATCGTGACCTATTTAAATGAATGAAATACATATTGCATATCATTATTTGTATGTTTGTAACTATACGTAAACTCCCAACGTTCTACATTAATTAAATGTACATTATTTTGTAACTTAACAAACTAGATAATACTCCTTGGTAACAATTTTATTATTAAATCTTGCCGCAAATTTTGACGCTGAAAGTTTGTTTTTTTGAATCTTTATAACTTCTTAGCAATGTAGTTGTTAACGTGTTCTAATGTTTGTCATTCCAATGACAATATGTAGCTGATAAAAGCCCAGATAGGTTTCTCCTCAATGCTAAGCGGTCACGTCCTTCCATGGAAATCTATTCGTATAATGCCAGTTATCATTGATGAAGCTATCACTGGCCCACAAAAAAGCGAGGAAACTGATTGTATAATTAAAAAAAATTAAGAAACCGGATAGTAGCATCTATCATTACAATTGATGACGAGTGCCTACGGTTTTATGCAAAAAAATAGATAAGTGTTGTTGTACTTAAGATTTTACAAATGATAGTCTCTTTGTTTGTCGAGTTGAACTCTGATTACGTATATGTACTTTAATTACTGTAATAACTGCTATAATATCATGTTGTTAGTAATTATTTTTAACAATTTGTAAGAGACATTATGGGTTGTTGGCAAAAAAAAAATCTGCTTAAGTCGTTTGAAGTCTACGAATGGTCAATGACCATTATTCCTATATTTTCATTGTAAAATTAATCTAAACCAGAGTCATTTTAAACAAGTTCATAGATTATCTTCAAAGGCAGCAACACCTACTGTTTTTATAAGTTAGCACTAATGCAGGCGAATTTCACAGATACCGTTATCAAGCTTAAAGATTTTAATAAAATACGTCGTGGAGTATTGTTTAAATTAAGCTATTGTTAAACAATGTTACTACGCGCTTTATCGTTACCTGATTTGCGATTTGTTACGCGTGATGGTATCGATTGTAACACGGTTATGAAATCGTTGCGCACGAGTAACTTCTTATTAAATACCTCGTTACCGAACTACGTCTGACTGCTGCACCTGCTTTTTGATATCGTATCAGTTAGTTTGGTCGGTTTGGATATTGTAGTATTGATAATTAATTAGTGGGTATAAACTATAACTAAATTGATACTGACGTTTGATATGGATTGACGTTTGCGCCATAGATTATACACTTATGCTTGCGCAATCTGTTAACTGACTTTAAAAGGTATTTAAGGCGCAAGAAAACGGTGGGTTGACTTTTTAAAAAGGAGCTTTTTTAATACTTAGTAGTATTAGAAACTGGAATGCAGGTATTGTCTAGAATCAAGATGTATTGATTTCAATATCGATTTTGAAATGAATGATTTTCACGACATTCGTGACAAAATGTGATACACTGATGTTTAAGCCATTGACGGATAATTAAATCCTGTTGTTAATTTAAATGTGAAATAAATATTTAAAATTAAGTAAAAATTGTAACTTTTTTTATCACTTCACCACAAAAATATTTTTAATGCAGATTCAAAGATAATTAAACGCGTCCGTCAGAATGGAGGGTCAATCATCGTATTTCACTCTGATATTATGTTAAATAATTGCTTATGAATTGCTTATATTTGCTTATCATGATGAGAGAATTGCTTATTGCATAATTTAAAAGAAATAACAAATTTAATGTTGACCCTCCATTCTGACGTCAGCTCCGCGGGTCAACTCTCTATAAAGTAGTAACTACGTAGAATTACTAATGTTTTAATGGGCCAAAAATTGCTTATCAATTGCTTATTTCACAATTTGGAAGCCTGCACCCCGTTATTAAATTCATAAGCTAAGTACGACCCTAAAATCCCCCAGCGCCTGTTAAAATTGTATGAGCAAAGTCACGAATGTTGGAAATTGCGTTTCAATTACAAGGTTCTTAAATGCCTACCGATATTGAGACAAAATAACTAAAATAAATAAATAAAATTAATAACGCATCACACTCATAGCCTCACACTAGGATTCCCTGTGTCATGGGTGCCATGGACAACACACAAGACAAGAACACACAGACCTAGACCAAGAACGAAAATTTAAATTCATCATTCAAATTTTCGCCTCGCTGGGAATCGAACCCAGGACCCTCGGAACGGCGATCCGACGCGTTAACCATTGCGTCATCCGGGTCGTCAAAGTGAACCTACCCTCCGTTAACACGTTAAGTGCGGAACGGGGCATAAGAAACCCCGATCGTGTCTGGTCGTTATAGCGGTAAAGAAAAACTTAAACTTCACTGTCGTGCGGGAGGCATAACTTCTGGGTCAGTATAGGAAAGAGAACTATATGTCGGATCATGTCGAAACTTTTGCTGAAGAACTTTAATTAACACGGATGATGAAATAAAGCCGGGTGGTGAATCTCAAACAAAATCACTGATGAGATTTCAAAAACAGGTCAGTCAGAAATATTGTAATTAATAAATAAATTTCAACTAAGTACCTACGTTGATTTTAAAATATTGTGTATAATATTGTATGTATGTATAGGGAGGGACGCCTTTCGCCAGCAGTGGGATCCGACAGGCTAGCTGTATATCTGTATTGGAATTTTCTTGCCGCTTCTTCTTCCAAGACTACTCACGGTAGGGATTTGTTGAAGCGATGGCGTAGATTGACTTTCGAAAAGTGTTTGTAAAAAACCAACTTCGAATAAATTTCATTTCATTTCATACATACAAACATAAAAAACAGTTTGCGATCACCCCAGACAGTGCCACAGCTCAGGGAAGCTGCTGTTAAAGAATGGGACCGGTTACCACAAGAAATGCCGGATAACTTGATCCTCAGCATGCCCAGGAGGATCTCCGCATGTGTTTGAGGCAGAGGAGGAGTTATTTTGTATTAGATAAACTACAATTTATTAATAAAAGGTTTTTAAGTTTGCTTAAACTATTTTTTTATTAGCAGTGATAGCGGTGTGGTTGAACATTGGACTGCTGAACCGGAGGTTCCGGGTTCAAACCCCGCACGCACCACTAATTTTCAAAAAATTATGTGCGAATTAATTATCACTTGCTTCGGTGAAGGAAAACATCGTGAGGAAACCTGCACACCCGAGGGTTCTCCATAATGTTCTCAAAGGTGTGTGAAGTCCACCAATCCGCACTTGGCCAGCGTGGTGGACTATGGCCTATACCCCTCACACAGTGAGAGGAGACCCGTGCCCAGCAGTGGGACAGTTATGGGTTGTGATGATGATGATGATTTTTTTATTTCTATCAAAGTTCTATTACCATCGCCTGATTAATCGCCTATTTTTAGTATAAAAAATTTAATAATTCGGGTTGAATTATTAAAAAATAATATTAGTTTAATTTTTTAATTTCAGAAAGTGTATTTTTAAATAAAAAAAGATATAACGTGAACATTTTCCCTTGAGTAAGTTAAATTTTGAAAATATATCAGCTTTTGCAAGTGATCTCAAACTATTGAAAATCTTGTTTTTAATTTGATACCTGACTAGAGTCATAAGGGTCTTTCAAACAATTTTATTCTTGTGCATTGTTGTTGTTTTCGCAACACCTCGTTAAAAATAAACGTTAAAAATATACAGTTATTTAAATTAACGGAGAGTAAGTTCATTTTGTCTCAATATTGGTAGGCATATAAGAACCTGTGGTGTATTCTTGTTATACACTCCGCGGGTAGTAAAATAATAAATCAGTTGTGCCGTGAACTCCGAGTTTGATTGCTAGCGATTCCTAATTATATTTAAATAATTACCAAATACTTAACTGAACCTTGTAATTGAAACGCAATTTCCAACATTCGTGACTTTGCTCATACAATTTTAACAGGCGCTGGGGGATTTTAGGGTCGTACTTAGCTTATGAATTTAATAACGGGGTGCAGGCTTCCAAATTGTGAAATAAGCAATTGATAAGCAATTTTTGGCCCATTAAAACATTAGTAATTCTACGTAGTTACTACTTTATAGAGAGTTGACCCGCGGAGCTGACGTCAGAATGGAGGGTCAACATTAAATTTGTTATTTCTTTTAAATTATGCAATAAGCAATTCTCTCATCATGATAAGCAAATATAAGCAATTCATAAGCAATTATTTAACATAATATCAGAGTGAAATACGATGATTGACCCTCCATTCTGACGGACGCTAATTAAACAATTATTACGAAACCGTAGCCTAGTCGGTAGTGCTCTGCCTGCAGAGGGGACACTGGTTTGATTCCCGACCAGGACAGACATTTATGTGTCAAATAAAAGTAGATGTCTTATTTTTGTTGTCCATGCTCTGACTCTTAGTATGAGCTGTGGTATGAGTGTGTGTTTATTATTATCCATTAAGAGGGTGAGGCGCTAATGGCTATAACACAGGTTCATCCTAGCATAGACATTAGCTGCATCACCTATTAGAAATTGTTAAAATGATAAGCTTCGTATGAGATACTATTTGTAATAATCGCTATGTTTACGATCAATACACATTTTTTATTATACATATTATATTACTAGATTATTATATTATTATTACATTTATTATTGATAATAATCATACACATTGAGTGTAACTATAAATTTCTAAAGCTTTCTAGATTGTCATAACACTTTAGTAGTTACGATTCACTGAAAATTGCAGCTTTCCTAAACTGCTTTAAGTGTGATGACAGGTTGGTAGGACAGATGTGTGGGAGTCAGAGATTTGTTAAACTCATGATTGCACGGTAAAAGCACCCTGGGGGGCTTACAACCTCAAGTGGAAAACCTGTAACTGCCGCCGTTTGTTACTTTGAGTTTAAAACCAGCACGATTACCTCAATAAATGGTCGCTAGCCCTCGGTATATACTTTACCTATCTGTTATATTTGAACTATAAATAGATTTTTAACTGACTTCAAAAAAACAGGAGGTTATATGTTCGACGACTATATTTTTTAATGTACCTACATATTATGTCCAGCGTTTTCTCCGCCATTTGTGAACCGATATGATTTTTATTTGAGAAAACATACTTCCGAGGTAATCCCACTGTCAACGAGTCAGGATCTGATGATGGAATCCCGGAGGCATCGAGGGAAACCATCAATTTTTTTTATTACTTGTCTTTATTAAAGACATGCCATTTAAAATAGGTTTTATTTTGCAACTGTTCTGTAACCAACACGAACTTTTGTCATACATATTGCATGTATTCAGATACATGTATGCAGATGCATGTATGCAGATGTCATTTGTAGATGTTCATAATTCATTATACTTAATTACTCAGTTGTTGCATTTTAATAAAGCCTTAAATTTTAATTGTGTACGTTTTAGCATTAATATTTCATGGACTTTTTATATGTTTTTATAATTATCCAATTATAACGTAAAATTTGTAAATAATGTTTATGATACCTTTTTATTAAGACGTAAGCGAATTTACTGTAGGTAATTATAATTTTCTATATTTATATTATGTTATTAGATAGCAGTCATTAAGCTTTGTCGGTGGGGTTCGAGCTACAACGTCCTATATTTTGAGTATTTGAGATGTTTACTAACTCCTCCACCAATCCACACTGGAGCAGCGTGATAAAGTATGCTCTAGGCCTCCTCAAGTATTAGAACTGACTGTCATACTTGAATTGAGTTAAACCTTTGAATATTTTGCAATATGTAGACGTGTAACCTCGCCAACTCATGTATACCTTAACTGATTCACTTAAAGAAATAGCTCATTAACGGAGAGAAAATAATCATAACTATTTAACGAATTTTAACAAGCGCAAATATTTGGGGCTCATTATCAGAAGTGTCACGTGTATTCGCCCCGCGGCAAATACATAAATTAGTCGGGATTTTTCACAGACGTGCAGTTCGAAGTAGGCGGAAATATTCTGCCTTTTAGCTAATTATCCGGTCAAACGAGCCGCTAAGCTATGAGCGTCGTTACAGTACGAGTCATTAGTGCCACAGGTGTGGGATGACCAGTTGTTTCAGTGATTTTTTGGGACAATTTGAGTTCTACTGGGTTTTAAATTAATTACATATTTGCTACGAAGTTATAATATTTAAACGTCTTTGATAATTTTTAACTACTAATAAAGCAAAAATTTTATTCTTTTGTCTATCTTTTTAATATATTTAAAATACACGTAAAATGTTTTGAGGTTGTATAAAGTCTATTTTATTTTCTTGTATTTATTTAATTTGAAACATACAAGATTAACAATCGTTACCACTACGCTTACAAGTTATAACTTAGTACATTATTGTAATTTACTAATGGAATCTTTCGTCCTGCCTGTCCTGTAGTTTAAGTCACACGCGGTTGCATCACACTAAAACCTTGTTGTGGCTTCCAGTCCATAAAATCGCTATTAACTTTGACTAGATTGCTTGTCTCCGCAAATGGGGTAGGATATGTTTTATGGCAACCGACGCCCGAGGCGTTTGCTTGTGGTAATGACTCCTCGGAATGTTCGAGAAGTCAGCTGTCTAACGGTTTTAGATACATCTTTCTGTTAGAGTGCTACTATCGATTTAAGGAATTACAAATCAGTCCTTAATGTTCTTTTTCGTCGAAGTACTTTTTTAAGTATTTTTTTTATTATGTAAATGCCCGATATACAAGCAGCCTGGCAAATAGTTACTGTCACGTCGTCGACAGGTACACGTCAATAACACCAATGGTGTGACGTATATATTACCGATGTGTTGTCGCCCAAGAAAGAAGGAAGAATGTATTGTTTTAGAAATATAAGATTTTCACTTGTCACAATTAGAAACTATGTAGACAGATAAAGCATTCATACGTGAGAAAAGTGTTGATAATTATTTAATAAATTGGATTGTTTAAAGTACCTAATTGAGTGAGCACAGTATTGTAGACCTAAAGTGTTTATGGAATTTCGAACAAGTTCATAATAATTTTACTTATAAGTGCTGCGCATAACGCGGAAACCATAACCCGGTCCTGTGCAAAACTTAAACGGCTATGAGGTCGTTTTAGTGCGCGCATTAAAGGAACAGCATTAATGCACGGAACAATCAGCTTGATCAGTTGGTAGTAACCCTGCTTGCCGAGCGAGACGTTCCGGGTTCGATTCTCTGCCGGATCCATTTATGTGTCAGATAAGTGTTTGTTTTCGGGTCGTGAGAATTTTAATGTATCTTGTGTGTACTTGCTATCTGCAACATAGTAAATCCTAGTGCGTAGTTAGTAGTTAACACACTCCTCATTTATTTATTTAATTAACAGACGCCGGTGTACTATCTCTTGATTTTCCATTTTATGCAGGCGTAGCGGTAATTTTCTTCTTAATTATTTCGGGTCCTGTAAATCTTTGGAGGAATTATATAATATAAGCAATGTGGTTTATTTATGAAGTTTTGAGAGGTCAATTTATAAGCCGGGACTTAATTTAACCTTAAGTACTTTAATTAAGACTGGTCTGTAATGTTATTCCAGCCATGGCCAGCCTATTCGTTCGACGCCGCCCGCTATCTTTCGAAGGTTGTTAGTGTAAAGACACAAAAAATAACCACTTTTACAAACTCATCGTCTGGTCTCATAAAAGAAATTACCAACAACGAACTCAATAAACTCGTAAACCACCCGACACGACACGAATACTGTCTTCCATTAACTGGAAGGCTGCTTACGTAACACCCGGTCGGATTGCAAATATTACAATGCACACTGCACTTGTTTGTAGAACTCGCAACGGCATCCGCAAATCAATACGTGAGTGCCATAAAACAATGGGCTGGTCTAAAGATGGTTTAAGATACGCCACAATTCTAATTGTTTCGTCTTGCTTCATTTGATCAATCATGAATTATTTAGATATCAAACCTCGGTTTAATTAAGGAAGATATAAACAATATGACGCCAAAATTAGAATTGTCATAGCTAATATTACTTCTGATGATGATGTGATCTGCGCTGTGCAGGAATCTAAAGCAGGATGGATGTGATAAGTAGATGATGGCATATTCCCTATCCTTCTCTTATTCCTCGTATACTATTCGGCGCATACGAAAACTCTTGCAGATATCATGTTCATGTATAAACTATCAGGGCTTGGAAACCGGTAAATTTTTTGAACCGGTTCGACGAAATTTCAGGGGGAACTTTTTGAAAAAGGTTCTGTTCCTTTGAACCGGTTTTTAAACCGGTTTGGAAAAATATGGGTATTTTCTATTAACCGGTTCAGTTTTTCGCTCAAGACAGGACTTGAATGTACACACTGCACAGTCCGAGCGTTGACGTTGAGCGCGTCGTTGTTTTTATTCAACATAACGTTGTTTGCTTATTTATCTTATCAGATACGCATGTGTCACGGCAGTCATTGATATATTGTATATTTATTTTTAATTTAATGTTAATTAAAAAGTAAAACTTTATTTGAACACAAAATTTCATCCTAATCATTAAGTGCTTGTTCAGACACGGCGGGAACCGCGCGGCTTGAAAATCGCGCAGGAACCGCGCGGGTCTTATTTACGCAGGTAATTATTTAATCGTTCAGACATAATCGCGCTCAACCGCTAGAAAATAGAATCGGCGCCTCTATTACTATGGAGATCTTCCTCAGCGTTCAGTAGTGTTACGGGCACCACGCGATTAACACGTCACAACGAGAGCACGCCTGAGCTATACTTGGTGCAAATTCGATCTGGACACAATGTAAACATACCATGACACAAACGCGTTTTATTCTGCTTTCTGTATCGTGACCTAATATATAGTTGTTTGGTGGTCACCAAACAACTATATATTATATTTTTTCGAGTCTATTAAAAATAGAAGAATGGATTAAGTGAAAAGTACAAACTGCAACTAAATATGGGCAAATCGATCAAACAAAAAATTAATTACCATAATCGTAATTGCTAAACTTATGCTGTATCAACCTTATTTCCATGAAGGCATCTGAAACCTTGACTTCCATCTTGAAACTGATCGCTAATTGCTAACTAACCGCCGATGTTTGAACAGTCGACATTTTTGCGGTTCAAACCGCACGATTTTATCAATCGCGCGGTTATCGCCGTGTCTGAACGAGCCCTGACTTCCATCTTGATTGTTTCAAGGTGGATGGTCTTTTCTTCACTTCATCAATAAATAACTCGGTGTCGAAGCAATCCATAGCTAGCTCAGAAGTGCTCTCGTTGTGAATCGCGTGGTGCCCGCAAAGTTACTGAACGCTGGGGAAGATCTCCATAGTAATAGAACCGCGCGGGCACCGCGCGATTCTGTTTTCTAGCGGTTGAGTTTGGAGGATGGAGTCGCTCGCGTCCGCAGGAGACACCTTTTACCACCCTGCACGTGTCCTCCGAGTGGTGCTAAAGAGGTGACAACGCCGAGCATCGGGCGGCGGATATGATAACCCGAACCCTGACCTAGTCAGGAGATGCTACGGAGGCCTAGAGGAAGTAAATAACCTCTAAAAGTCCCGGCGCAGAAGGCAAGGGGAAACCACTGCGACTATCTCTCCCAAGAGAATGTTCCCGACCTCAACAATGACAAGCACAGAAAATGATATTGCGAGGTCGGACGATCCGCTTGACAACCGGCGCTCGACGATTCCCGGGTCGTCAAGTGTGAAATTGGCTACCGAAGGCCTCGCCAGATTATGTCATCAGGCTCAGGTGGAGGCAAATGCTACTGATGGCCAAATGGGTAAAATCCCAAATCGCTTGCCGCATCGCATCGGTGCCTGGAACATCAGAGGCCTAGTTCAACCAGGAAAACTCGAGATTGTGGAGAAAGAGATGCAAGGACATAACGTCGCTATACTTGGGCTATCAGAAACCCATCTCAAAGGATCGGGTCATTTCATAACGGAAGGAGGCAATACACTGTATTTCTCAGGTCACGATACAGAAAGCAGAAATGGTGTAGGAACACTATTAAGTACCAAGTAAATTGAACAACTGTGTGTTGGGCTATAATGCTCTTAACGACCGAATTATATCTATAAAAATAAAGTGCAAGCCACTTCCTCTCAACATAGTTCAGGTGTATGCTCCAACAGCGCAGTCATCTGAAGAAGATATAGATAATTTCTATGGAATACTCGACGAAACTATCAAATCACTGCCACGTCGAGAAATGCTGTTTGTGCAACGCGACTGGAACTCAAAATTAGGGGACACCAGAGGAGATGATCACATCCGCAACACGGTAGGAAGTATGGACTTGGATCAAGGAACGAGCGGGGCGAACGCTTTCTGGAGTTCTGCATAAGTAACAATCTCGCAATAACTAACTCCTTCTTCCAACGTCACAAACGCCGTCTGTACACCTGGAAGTCACCCGGAGATCGGTATCGCAACCAAATTGATTACATCACAGTAGACCATAGATGGAGATCGAGCGTAATCAATGCTAAAACCTTACCCGGCGCGGACTGCGGTAGTGATCACCAACTGCTTGTTGCAAAAATACGCCTTCGTCTGCGAACCCCCAAAACATTTGCGCGGAAACCAGCAAGACTTGCGGAGGCTGAGACAGCACTCTTTAAAAGGATGACTGAGACAGCCTTCGAGAGTGACCATAAATCCGCAATCGTTGGTGTAGAACAACAATGGAGCAGGTTTAAGACCTTGTAACAGAAGCATTTAACGATATCATTCATAGGCGTTCAAAACACAACAAGAAGAAAAGTTGGATTAGTGACGAGGCTTGGGACATCATCGAGAAGAGGAAAGCTCTGAAATCTGTTGATACGCCCACTAACAACGAAGAGTATGGAGAACTTAGCAAACAAATCCAAGGGCGTTGCAGGCGTGACAAAAACTGCTTTCTGTCGAACATCTGTGCAGAAATAGAAAGCCATGCTGATAAATACCAAACGGCAGATCTCATCAAGAAAGTGAGATTCATAACACAGAAATTCAAATCTCACTCGTGGTCAATAGAAGACAGGGATGGAAACACAATCAATGAGGTCGCAAAGGTGGCGGAGAGATGGAAGGAATACTGTAAGGACCTATATAGTTTAGACCTATCCACAGTCGACATAAATACAGACTGGGAGCGTGATAGTATCACAGAGGAACTGGAACCAGAAATCATACTGGCCGAGGTTGTAGCAGCGGTAAGAAAGCTTATGGCACATAAAGCAGCCGGCATAGACAACATCACAGCTGAAACTCTCAAAGCTCTGGGTGAGAAAGGATTAACAAAACTCCTGGAACTGTGCAACTCAGTCTGGAAAAATTGCCAATGGCCTAATGATTGGTCACATTCGGCTATACTACCTCTTCACAAAAAAGGTGCGACTAAAAAGTGCGAAAACTATAGAACCATTGCTCTCATATCACACACTAGCAAGGTACTGCTACATATAATCAACAGCAGACTGCGCCACTACCTAGACTGGCAAATCCCACAAGAGCAAGCTGGATTTGTTAAAGGAAAAGGGACAAGGGAACAAATACTGAATGTGAGATTGCTCAAACTCAAACTCAAATCATTTATTCCATGTAGGTATTTAGAATACACTTATGAACGTCATTTTTTGCATTTACCACCGTTTCGCTAAGGTGCCTTTAAATTTTAAATCTTACGAGGAGAAAAAGAAACGGCGAAAGAAAACTCCTCGGCACATCTTTTAAAAAAAAATACATATATATAGTGCTTAAAACGAATTACAGTCTTTTTTGCTAGGTACTACCATTTTATACCTAAATACTAACTTGAGCGGAACCGGATGCGGATGTCTATTACCAAGCATCCTTGTCATTAATATACTCATCGATAGTATAATAACCTTTCTCTACAAGCCGTGTTTTAATACGTTTCTTAAATATTTGTATGGGGAGATCAATGATTGACTTGGGCAATTTATTGTAAAAGCGTACACCGAGCCCCACAAAAGATCGCTGAACCTTACGCAGGCGATATGAGGAGGTAACTAACTGGTGCATATGTCTAGTTTGCCGATTGGTAACATCGCATTTTTGTTTGTATAAACCTACATTTTTGCGAATAAACATCAAATTACTATAAATGTATTGCGAAGCGACTGTTAGTATCTCTATTTCTTTAAATTTGTCACGCAGTGATTCGCGTGATTTTAATTTATAAACTGCCCTAATAGCTCTCTTCTGTAACACAAAAATTGTATCGATATCTGCCGATTTACCCCAAAGTAAAATACCATAGGACATAATACTATGAAAGTAGGCAAAGTAAACAAGCCTTGCTGTTTCAACATCAGTAAATTGTCTTATTTTCCTTATAGCATAAACAGCCTTACTAAGTTTACCCGCAAGCGTCACTATATGGGATCCCCACTGGAGCTTATAGTCCAAAGTTATTCCTAAAAATACTGTGGATCTTTCCATATTTAATATTTCGTTATTCAATTTAATAGCCGTATTTCCGCTTTTAACATTTGGCAAAACAAATTCTACGCATTTAGTTTTATTTGCATTAAGAACCAAATTATTAATAGAAAACCAGTATGAGATATAGTTGAGAGTACTGCTTACATCGTCAAAGTTTATTTTATCTCTTTTAGTTTTAAATACAAGTGACGTATCATCTGCAAACAGTACAATATCAGCATATTTACTAATATGATATGGAAGATCGTTGATATATATTAAGAAAAGAAAAGGTCCTAAAATTGAGCCCTGAGGGACACCAATCAAAACCGGGGATCCTGACGACTTAGCTCCGTTGATACAGACACTCTGAACTCTACGATTTAAGTAAGCTGATACTAGGTTAAGTGCCTTTTCGGTAAGGCCATAATGACCTAATTTAAGAAGTAATGTTTTATGTTCTATACAGTCAAACGCTTTCGAAAGATCACAAAATACACCTATAGCGTTCTGTGATGCTTCCCAGGCTTCATATATATGTTTTAAGAGCCTAGCACCTGCATCAACTGTACTACGACCTTTGATAAATCCATACTGCTCAGTATGAAGCAGATTATTATCAGAGAAATGAGTAATCATTTGATTTAGCATAATTTTCTCAAAAACCTTGCTGAGTGTTGGTAAAATTGCAACTGGTCTGTAATTTTTAATGTCTGTTTTATCTCCGGACTTAAAAAGAGGTATTATCTTACTACATTTCATAAGATCGGGAAAAGTACCCAAATCTACACAATTATTAAAAATTACAGCTAGGTGAGGGGCTAAAACATCTATTATATTATTAATTATTTTTACTGATATTCCCCATAAATCGCCTGTTCTTTTATTTTTCAAAGAATGGAAGGTTTTAATTATCTCTGTTGTCGTAGTATGTTTAAATTCGAACATAACACTACATTTATCGACGACCTCTTCTAAGAGAGTACATAGTGCTAGCTAGTGGAGAAGTGTTATGAATTTAACATCCCAGCAGTAATGTGTTTTATAGACTACCAAAAGGCTTTCGACTGTGTCAGCTGGAAGCATCTGTGGAATGTACTGAAATGATGATTATGAGTTGATTATGAGTTGATATAACTCATAAGATCTTTATACATGTCAGGACATGGAACAGTAAAAGTTGGCACCGCACAATCGTCGGAATTCAGTTTCAAGAAAGGCGTGCGGCAGGGTTGCGACATCTCACCTTTTTAACATTTATGGCGAATATATAATGCGCAAAGCCTTAGAGGGTTGGGATGGTGGTGTAACAGTAGGAGGCACGCGGGTCTCGAATCTACGCTACGCCGATGACACTACATTAATTACAGCCACAGAAACCGAAATGGTAGAACTGATACAGCGTTTAGAGGTTGTCAGTAAGGAAATGCGGCTCAAAATTAACCAGGCCAAAACCAAGCTAATGATCATCGACAAATCCGACACAGTCAGAGCAGGGACTGCACTGAGCCGTTATGATATCGTGAATAGTTTTGTGTACCTTGGCTCCACTATCTCCAACAAGGGAGGATCGGAAATCGAGATCAGGCGAAGGATTGGCATGGCAAAGTCCGCAATGAGCCAACTTGACAAGATATGGAAAGATCGGAATGCACTAAAAAAGACGAAGATGTATATCATAAGAACGCTTGTCTTCCCAATCTTTCTATATGGCGCTGAGTCCTGGACACTGAAAGCAGGTGACAGAAAGCGCATCAATGCTTTTGAAATGTTTTGTTGGCGCCGCATGTTACGTATCCCCTGGACAGCAGATAGAACGAACGTCTCAATCCTCAACGAGTTGAACGTAAAGAAAAGACTCTCCAGCATATGTCTGCAAAGAATACTTAAGTATTTCGGACATATCGCCAGAAAACCACACGACAACGTGAAGAAGCTCATGGTAACTGGAAAGATGGACGCCAAAAGATCCAGGGGTCGGAGCCTGAAAAGATGGACAGACCAGGTGTCCGAGCAACTTAATATTCGACTCAGCGAAGCCATACACTGTGCCTCAGACCGCGGAAAATGGTGGCAGCTAGTCCAAAAAACACCTTAATGAGATCAGAACATCACGATGCTCAGCAGTGAGCGTACGACTGAAAGAGAGAGAGAGAGTTGCGGTAACCGCGCGGTTGAACGATTATGTCTGAACGACTTTATGACTTTATTACTGAATACCTGTGTAAATAGGACCCGCGTGGTTCCCGCGCGATTCTCAAACCGCGCGGTTCCCGCCGTGTCTGATCAAGCACCTAAGTGGCGGTAATCGCGCGGTTTTTGACAAATGCTATTATGGACAGATAGATAGGTACAAATTTTTCTGTCAAAAATAAAATCTGTCACTCTTATAACTGTCTAAATCCTAAAGTGCATTGAACCTAGTTCATTACTAGGCATACCTAGAAGTACCGCCATTTTGAAAAATATTCGTTTTGGCGGCCAGTAATGAAACATGAGTCAATCGACGAAGTAAGTGATTACAATCAAAAAGTATTCAGTGATGAAATGTCGTAAGTGTTATACTTCCTTAGATATTTGAGTTCAAAAAAGTAGAAAAATAAAGCAAAAATCTTAGTTTCGGCGGACATTGATAAAACATGTGTCGATCGGTAGACTAAGTGATTACGATCAAAAAGTATTCAGTGATGAAATGTCTTAAGTTATATACTTTCTGAGATATTTGAGTTTATTAATAATAATTATTTTATTTTTTGAACTCAAATATCTCATAAAGTACGTTCAGAAAGTAGTGCCAGGTTCCATAAAAAAATATTCGAACCCTTTTTATGGAAATAGCCGGCAAACGAGCTGACGATCCACCTGATGGTAAGTGGCTGTCGTCGCCCATGGACATCAGCAACATCAATGGCATCACTGATGTGTTGCCGGCCAAGAAAGAGGGAAGAAAAAGAAAGAAAGAACTGGCTCTCAAGCTCCCAGCCTGAACACGATGAGTCGTTCGGAGAAATGATAATAGTAATAATAGTATTAATTAACAAGGTTGTATATTCATTATTATTATCGGGAATTACTCTTAATTAGGGTGAAAATTTGTGTGTAATACTATATAAATATATACCTACGTACATATTATGGTTGGGTTTATCGCGAGGTTCGAACTTCAATACGTAATAAAAACTGACTGCTCTTGCAAGCGACGCGCACCGCAGTAGTTCAACAAGTCACAAGTTCACAACACGAACATTGCGAGAGTACCTACGCGCGCCGCGACCGACGCAACGCGGCTTAGGAATAAACCGGTTTATTTAGGTTCAAATTATCGCTCCTATTTGGTTCCGCACCGGAACGGAATTTTACGATAAAACCGGTTTAACCGTTATAATACCGGTTAATTTTTACCGGTTTCCAAGCCCTGTAAACTATTGCCTCTTTATGGAATCATCTCGGGGCTCTAAAAGTTTCAAATTTATTTGTAAAGGTGTGGATCATATAAAGGTAAAAGGTGAAACATATAAATTTGTGTTCCAAAGTACTTTGCTATTAAAGTTAAAGTTCGTTAAGTTCGAGTTGATTTACCTCAGAACATACGAGTTTCGAGTAATAAGCAATTTTAAGTTACATTTCCTAACTAAAGGAATTAGCCGACATTCAAACTGCACACAAGTTGTACTAATATAACCTCTACCAGCATTTTAGCACAATAAATTTGTGTCTATTAAAATGAACTAATTTCATCAATGGTAGGACATATTTTTCACAAATACCTATAAAGTACACCAATATATAAATAAATATGAAAGAGCGATTAAATAGAATTTAAAACCCACATTATATTCCTTGTCTCAAAATTTTTAGATGCTATTAAGCAACGTGTAAGATGTGTACATTTTGTAGGTAAATAATCATAATTATACAAGCGAATTCCAATAGTACATGAGGTAAGTCGATATTGTGTTTCGAATCTTATTTTAAATCCTGGCATATCAAAATAAATTAATTGCCGTTAAAGACGATGTAATAATACTTACAGTGGAATGTAAAAAGTGGAAAAGAAAAGTAAGTAATCCGATCCTCGTGCTTTCGCTGGACAGCAATTGCAAACTCAGACATATTCCATCTCTTAATTATTATTGAAGACTGAGTTGTTTGTTTTCTGCTTCATAAAAATGTGACTGATCGCTTTCTGTACGTGGAAGATATATGAGAAGAACTATTAATTTGGACCTTTTTTAAATCAATAGATTCCAGAACAGTGATAGTTAGAATACTTGTCTTTTTGTTTGTGCTTTGTAAATGTTGAAAAATTTATTTCACTTTAAAGCGCTGTGTAAAATAAAACACTTTATAGGTACATCAATGCTTGAAAAAATCAAGTCGCACAATTTTCGAGTGAGTTTCCTAAGGGACAATTTGCCGAAGCGTAGCGAGGTGGGTTTACATAATATGATTGTGATATACAGCTAAACATAATATTTTGAAATCGTTTACGTCAATTCTAGCTTAAAACATTTTTTACAAAATTCTCTAGACACTTAGTCTTGAATTATTTATTGTATTATATTAACATTGAAGGTGTTTTTCTGTTTCCTTTTTATATTCCTTACTGCATGCGCAACGAAGCGGTAGGCACGAAATCGTTACATTATTATTTATGGTAAAATTTCGGGGTTAAAAAATGTTTATCCGCCTGTCCAAAACAGGACGTGATAAATATTTAAAGAGGTCCGCGCATGAATCGAGTTGACCCGGCTGCTCCTCAGGGAATTCAAATTTTTGAATAGACACATTACACTAGCATGAACAATATGAATAGCTTATGGCGTAACCCTTAGTTCAAGTCGATATATAACTTGGGAAGTCCTTTTCAAAGGTGGCCTTATTCCAAGGACAACAACTAAACGATGGAGCCAATTATTTTACCGTCAAAAATGTCTCCGACCTGAACATTATTCAATCGCCGTACTTTAGAAGATATTGTTGGAAGTACAATTAGCTTGAATCGCTTAAATTTTGCAACCTTGCCGTTACCTACCAAAGATTTCGTCACTAATATCTTCTTGGCCTGTCAGCAGGGTCAGCAGAAATATACAGTGCCCTTTTAGGAACTTTACTTCGGTACTTTTATTTCGGTAATAATTTTTGAAGTGAAAACTTCTGTAACATCGTTGGGATTTGAAAGTCGACGAAACGGAAATGATGTGAAAAAGCGACAGTAAAAAGAGACGAAGAGTTTTCAAAATCTGCTTAAAATCCAGTACTTATGAGGTATTTTGGCAGTAATCCCTCGTTAGTTAGGAGATCCCAATATATAATTAAAAATTGACACAAAATTAAAAAAAAGCCGAGATCTGGTGATATCAAAGAGTGTAAAACTAACGCCGACAACATTGGAGTAGTTTTACAAAATATTAGACACTTAAAATGCTATAAATTTGAGTGAAGTAGAACAAAAAGTTCTCTCAAGTGCCATAAATTTGAACTAGTTGTACAAAGATACGCGAAACAAGTCATGTAAAAACATTTCATTTTACATACCGCGTGGTCACGTATGCTAGCGGTGAGAGCGTCCATATTTGTGCAAACAGTCGTCTGAGATAGCGGGGTTTGCGCCCGTAAGTAACCAAGATAACATCTAAGAGTGAACTCGCCGCTGAACACCTACCTGGCTCTGTCATGCCGATGCCCGTTTCTAAATCGTCGACAAAAAAACCTCTTCCTTTACATTCTGTTTACTAGACCTCCGACACCGGTCTCCCTTCGAGCTCGCCCCGTTTTGTGACCCTTTTTTGTGCGCATACTTCTCCACAATCCTATTTAGGTTTGCGCGTACCTAATTACAGGTTCAAGTTCAAATTCTTGTGTAATTATCAGTAAAAAAATGTTTTGTGGTATGTCTAATCTGTGTCGCTAATAAACGGATAACGGACGTAATCGCGTAGCGTTACGTATTTAGAAGTTAATTCGCTGTCGTCCGTGGCAATCTGATTTACATGTATGATGTCACCATTTTACGTATACAGCTTAGTCCGATATGATTCACGAATACATTGGAAAAATGCAAAAATCAGATGTCAACTATTTACGTAAGCGGGATATTGTCATTCATAGCTAATAATGAATCAGTGCTCCCACTCGAATGTCCGTTAACCAGCGAAAAATTATACCAGCTCGTTGCCGTTAACATTTTAGTGTTTTTTCGCGCATTTCTGATCTGTTTCGTTCTAAGTGGAGTGGATCTATTTTTATAAAAAAAATGACGTGTAAGACGTGTTATTATAATATATTAATTTCACTTCATATTGCATGTTTCGCAGTTGTTTTGTATGGCGTCTGATATATTATAACTTATAAGGTTGCAGTCAAGTACATAAAGCCAACTACATGTTTGTGTAGTTCATTGAGCAATTCACAATATAACGTATTAGTACATTATATTATACCTAATTTAAAAATACCGGCGTATTCCTCAATCCAAAAATCCAATAAGATGTCAGCGCCCTTATTGACCTTGGAAGTTCAAACATGCTTATCAGGTGTGGCCTTTATCAACAGAGCTCTTGATGGTACATTTTAATCCATATATGTACCTACTCATGATAATTCATCTATAGGTACTAGTTCAAATATTGTTCAACATTTGTTATCTTTGAAATAAATTTTATTCGCATGAAATTATACATTGCAAAACAAAAATAAAGTTTGTTCATCAATTTTATAATCAACTCAAACCTTAAATGATTGAGTACCTACATTTAAATTTTCAAAAATACATCGGCCTCAACTTTTTTCGGGTCATATATTTTTATTTATTTTATGGGGAAGCATACATATATGTACAATTTGAGCATATTTCAAGCAAATTATGTATACTTCCCACGATAGCAAAGTAGCGCACAATCTAATGAGTGTTACCCAGATGAGATTACTCGTGCTTGCAAGCAATTTACTGACTAATGCGTAACTGCAGGCAACCGCAAATGTTTCTAATTTTTCACCAACGCATTCGTATAAAACCAAGAAAATTGCAAATTGAACTTGCATAACTATAATGTAAGAAGCGTGGACTAGTTCTGATGTGACATTCAATAACTGTCGTAACATAAGCACAATAGCGGTTTACTTCAGTGCAAGGTTTTTGTTCATCATTGGGATTCCCGGTATTGTAAAACCATTTATGTCTAGGCTTAGTAGTTTCAATGCAATGTAATCTGTGTACACTTGAAAATTTAAAACTATAACATCTAGGCTACTTTCTTTTGTTAAATTTCTTAATAAATAATTCTTAATAAAAGCGTGCGCTTTGTGTTATATCTTTCGTAATATACTTTTTTAACTATAGTACGAAAGATTGGCACAATCGCCCCACGCTTTTATTAAGAATTATTTTTTATTTCGGTTTATTATAAAATGTTACTATTACCATTCTTTCATTACTATCATCTTACTAAGATATTATGTTAGTGAAAATACATCTGTTAAATCTATGTAATTGATCTTAAGTGACATTTGTATAATCTGGTAAGTAGGAACATCGATATGCAAATACCGCCTCCTTGACTTGTTCATTTATCACAGTAAACTTTCTCTCGCGCTTACTCTCGAAGAAGTATTTTGTCACTGACTATTGTGTGATCCAATTGTTTATAGTACTTGTTATCTAATTACTTATTGTTTTAATGTTAGTCTGGTCCATGTAGTTTTAGTTCATTACATTATTCACGATATGACATAACATGAGTGTGACTTTTAATTATGTAATATTTCTTTGTAATGTTTGTAATGTATGTATTTGTAATGGGTCTGATTATTATTAACTTTATTGCCTATGGCCTTTTATTTACAGCCTATTATTTTTCATCGCATTATTTATAAATTTATAAATAATTTAAATGAAAAGTTAGGATGTAGTGGAACATAGTCTCTGTGATCAGAAAAGTCTAGAAAGTTTGAAGTGCCTTTACTATGAACTTTCATAACGTTCAAACCCAAAAATATATTTGCATAAGAGATTTTAATATCTCATCGTTAATGGTCAGGTCCTAATGATTTGTTTAAATGAAATTGTAAATATCACAATCGTTGCCGCGTACATTGGAATCGACCACAAGTCGCTTTTAGAAAGACCACGTAGAAAGTCTATGTCGACCTGGAAACTTAATACAATCTGAAATCTATCTCATATCATGCAAATGAGTGGCCTACGACTCAATTGTCATCTAGATCAGGCTATCATGTGTTGCACCGATAAGCATTCAGTTTTTGAGATTACCAATTTCAAGGTTTGTTTTGGACTTCTAAATATAGTGCGTTAATCATTGCGTAATGAGAATTTCAATAGACAATTTAAATTTTCAAATGGCTGTAACTATGCATTGTGTTTGCATGCGCTTTCTGCGTCATCTGTTGATTTAGGCATAAAAGATAATATTAAGAACTTATTTCGTATAAATATACAATATAATTTCTTCAATAAAGAAGAATCGTGACCATGAGAGATCTTGTATATTGATTTCAAAGACGCCTAAAATGTTAAATTAAAAATGAATAAATATTTTTTTATAATTATGTTATAGAATAAACTTTTTTAGAGTTTAACAGGATTCTGGGATTTAAAAAATGAATCATTACATTACAATATTATAATTATAATTATAATAATTATTATAAAATATAGAAATTACGTCTTCTATCATTATAACTGCGAAAGAACAAAAAAGAACCCGTCAATATATCCGATTTATGATCTTAAAGACATGATAAATATCCTTTTTCCTTTTAAGTTGATTTGTTCTTGAACTACGATCATTCAACCTCGCATTGTCTTTGCAATAAAGGTGTTAATTAAAACTGAACATACAAGTAACTTCATAAATAAAATTATTGTCACTGGTGTCAATTCCAGTAACTTGTTGCTGAATGTTGTTGATGCATGTAAAAGGCTATCTGATATTCATCTAGCCAATGAAGGCACAGATGTTCAGAGATATTATCAGTCGTATTATTGTAAGTCGTATCTCTTTAGCAAGTTAGGAAAGCGACGTCCGAATTTGGCAATAAGAGACTGTTGCAGTTCAAAGCCGTTTTTGGTTTATATCCCGTACGGTATTTGCAGCGGTTTGTATTTACCGTTACTTTAACTACTGCGTAGTCAGATGTGTACATACAATTTTTGAGGCCGCAGCGTTTTATAATGTTTTGCTTATGAGTTATGACAGATTACACCAATCTGTCGCACGAAATAAACATTATTTTGATGATGACAGATGTAGATACTTACTTAACTGTAATAAATGAAGGTTTAATATAAAATAAAATTGTGATCATGTGTCACACAGTCAGCAGTTGTACAATGAAGAGAATTTATTTGCGTAAAGTGACAATATATAGCATTTTTACTAAAATATATTTACTTATGTGTGAGTGATTTGTCGTTTTCTTCATTTTATAATAATACTTTAACGTATCTGATGCTCAAGTAAGAATAACAAAATATTATTAATAGTGACTGATTAAAGAGAGCTGCAATATCATATTTCTTTTGTACTTTATTTAAGATTACGTGAAGTTAAATCAAAGTCGGATTTTATCATACCATGGCTATCTAGTGACCTTGTCACATTTTTACGACGAAGTTATGACGAGATCTTGGTTTACCCATTTACGTCACATTGATGTTATAACATTAAAACCGGATTTAAAAAGTACTAATTGCTCAACGACTTTTGGAAAAACTAAAAACATAACTGGTTACATATCGATACCGTCTGAAGTTACCTTGACCCGGATTATGACCTGAGTGAATCATTAAATACAATATTATATTTGCACTAATAAGTATATGTAGGTATATTGACTTTATTTTATGCAAATAGGTCAAGTTCCAGCAATTGTATGCCAGTTTATTTATTCGTAACCTGTTTTGGTTCGGAAATGATAAAATATTTTACCGTAGTAACAAACATTTTTTTCACAGTTTGCTATTTATAATTTAGCGCTGTCTTTGTTTCGTGTATACATTTAAGTATTATGATATAAGGTCGATCATAATATAGTTCCTTGTAATACGCCACCGCGATAGTCAATATCGAGTGTATGCAAGCGGTAAACCCGCGCAATCTCTTCGATAACCTATGATCCGATATTGAGGCCTAAATGGTAAACCGAGATTGTATATCGCGTTTTACATTGCCCTGATAGTTGAGACTCTTGAGTCGGTATACAACGCTGCAGACATTTATAATTACATATGAATACATTTATAACCTATGTATCTTTAGTAATTATAATTTAAATCACATCGTGCAAAATAAGTAATATTTTACAAAGCAATGGTCGTTTTCGTTTCGTAGTCGTTGTATAATATTATTCGATGATAAATAATTTGAGATCTTACGATATTTTACCTGCACCAAGTAATAATAACCTGCGAGTCTTACGACTGCAACAGCTGTTGGGATGTCGTTGGCGGTACTTATAATAGTGGATTGTATTTTTCGTTCAGCTGCTTCAAGATCGTTGGAGCAAATATTTTATTATGTTTTTATTGAAGATGCGCAGCTGAATTTAATAGAATTGCTGACCGGGAAATTATATTATTCTAAAGGTTTTTTTAGGCTCAAAGGCATGGATTACGGGTTCTGCGAATTTGCGGACATATTTTGAAGATTTTTGTTTTTTGTTTCAGAAGTGCAAGAGAGGGGATGCCTTAATCGTCCAAGCGTGTTTTTCTTAGGTGAGTAACAATTAGTATTGCGTATTTTTGTAATGTTAGTGGTTTTAAACTTTTAAATGAAGAAGCACAAAAAGGTTAAAAGCGCGCACAAACTTAGTAGTAGCCTCTTCACTCTTGATTTGAAGACGTGAGTCTTCAATTATAATCGGATGGGAACAAGCAAAACAAATGTAATGGCAATAAGCGTTTTGCTTAAAATAATACTAAAATAGGATAGGTAAGTAGTTTGAACGTTGGAGTTACGAAAGCGGGCCTGGGCTCGAATTCTGCACGCACCTATAATTAAAAAAATATTTATTAAGTATCTAAGTTAATTTTAGTAAATAAAAATAAAAATATACAACCGGTTCTGTTATAATCTGTGGTTGTTTAAAGGCTTGCGTAAACTCACGTGATCGTCATACAATAAATCATAAAGTGTAGGTTAATACAAGATATATTTAAACATTATCGCATTATGTTATGACCTTGCACTAATTAAATATAACAATCGTATCATTAAATCTTTTGTAGTGAAAGCATGTATATTTCCAATTTTTCTTTATCTAATCTTGTTACATTGTTAGGAAGGATTCTTTTATTTAATGTGCACTAAATTTACCCAATTTAGACTAAACTTTGTTATCTAAAGATATAGGAATTATAGTTGTTGACTTAATAATTGTCTCAATTAATTTCTGGTGTTTATACTTAACAATAAAATATTTGGGTATTATAACTATAATATATTATGTTATGTGTCAATCAATCACTAAATGTTGATGATCTCTTATATTGTAATGTAATCTTATGTTGTAATTATTAAATTGTTATTTCCTGTTCTACTCAATGATTATTATCATTATCAAAGGTTTTGATACATTAACAATTAAGTTTTTCTTTGCATTGCAATCTCTTGAAAGATTTATGCATAAAAAAAATTAGCTTCATCAATTTATGAAAACTAGGAAATTACATTTTAGGCACAGAAGACGAAGTACCTAATAGGATTAAAAATTAGTAGACTGAAAGATGTGTAAGTCACCGATGGATTTTTATTACATGTAGAAAAAATAAATTTGCAGTTTTGGCTGTAGCGTCGGAGAGAGATGCCAAGGGATAAGGCAATTGATTTTAATTAGAGTGCACAACATCAATCGACTCTCAATTATAGCCAATTACACTAAATTGCTGTTACCAATGTTCACTGTTAGTGGTTGGTCCCTTTCCTTTTGTAATTCAATGTTTGTTTTTAACCATTTAATTTTGATGGATATTATTGTGCATTAACATCGATAGAACGTATACAGGGTTAGTATAATACAAGCTATATTCAAAACTTAAAATTAAGTTAAGTACTGAGTCCTAAACTTGATATTAACATAGAAATTAATTACATTATTGGTGTACCAACTATAATAAATGTAATAAGTAACAATAAAAATTTTAGGACCAAAATGTTATTACCACTTGTTAGCAATGCCTATTAACTTCAATTTTTCGTTTTTTCAGTAGGTATAAGGAAATGGAACATCGCAAGTATTTTTGTCTTATTACTACGTTTAGCTATTTACTTTTCACAAGTGTTTAGGGCTGTTAAGTACCTACTTCATATACATACTTATGTGTCATGAATTTACTGAATACTTTCAGTCAAAGAAAATATATTTTCTTGTCTTCTGTTACTTACATATTAATTTTATCATAATTTGGTAATCGTGTTATATTTATCATTTTTACGTTATGAGTAATTCAGTGTGTCATGACTGTACTCCTACATAGATAAAATATTAGTAAGTATTTATGTTATATGTTACAACTGAGTATCATTTTAAAACGTGTGTTTCAGGTAAACAAACAGCGCAAAGTACAAACCTATTTAATAGGATCCGTTACACTATTGACGTACCTATAGAGATTAGTTTATCTTATCATTGATAACAGCAGATAATATGACTGTACTAACTAGTTCTGGAAATCAATACATTCTCATTCTAGTTATTATCTGTAGCTACACCAAAACTGCAAATTTAGAAAATATTGGTTTGTTTTGGGATAACCTTTGATCTTTTATATCATTGTCATTATATCACAATCTTAATCTTATGGGAAAAAAACTAACAAATAAAATTAACGCGTTCGGTGCGGAGCACGTATACGTCGTGTTTTTGTCCATAGAAAATTACGATCGCCGCAGCGTATGTGTAAATTATAACCCTACAAAATATTTTTAATGTACTTAGTAGTAAAGTAAATAAGTAGAATGTAGATGAGCCTGAAGATAAGTAGTCAGTAGTCACTCGTGGTCATGTTCATGTCACTACATGGTCATGGTCATGTTACGAACGTAAGTAAGAACGAAGCTGGAGGGTCCGCATTATTACTGGCTCGCAAAACTATCTACTTAAAAAATATTTCACGGTCAAAGCCGTATAAATATATTAACTATCAATTTTTTTTACCTAGCTCTACGTCTTGCAATTAGCCGAATAATTTGTATTTCGTGGTGTATTATTAGTATGATTACTCAGAAGCAGATATTCTCACGGTACACACATGTTTCACTAATAGCCAATTTGTTGAAAAAATACGGGTTCTACAACGTGGTTGCTTTTTGTGGCAGGTTCGCACTAATGTGTCAAATTTCATCAACCCGCTACCTACACTTGGCTTAATATTTTTGTTGCCACAAAAACGTTCACGTATTACTGGGAAGTTTTACGGGTCAAAGTTGAGAAAACCGTCAATTTATTTGTTACGATGATGAGTAAATTTAAACACGTTTCACGGTAAAAACATTACTTACGTACAGATATATTTATACCGAGATATATTTGAGCACATAATTATGTACGTACTATTTTTGGAAAACTGGCAAACTTGAAATTAGTTTGTTTCGGAATTAGAAATTCCCGGAAGACTTACTATGAATTGGGCGCTTTCGGTGAATAATTATTCATAAAGTTTAAAATGTTGTTATTTATAATAAGTAATTTAATGTTGTAATTAAGTCATTTGTAAGTATTAATTAAATTAATTAATGTAAGTATAAAGATAGTTATCATCCTAGATTGCGGCCTATTAAAATAATTTTTAAGTCTCGTCAATCCGTCATAAATATAAAACATTGTGTAAGATTATATAAAAACGATTTAGGCAGATTTATAAAAACTCATTTATCATCAATCTATTTTGGCCACAATTAAAATAATAAAAAAGTAGGTAAATGGAGTGACTGTTGTGTTTGTAACTCATATAAATGTGACTAGTATATGTACATAAAAAGCGGTCCATAACGAGTCGGATTCGCACACGTAGGGTTCCGTACCACCGAGCGATAGTAACTGAATTATTTCATCCATTACAAGATAATGACAAGTGAATGTCAAATATCTAACGGTGCACGTTGAAACAATTGATATTTTCGCGCATACATTTCACGTAGCCGTGATCCGGTTGCTTGTTACAGTGTATGTCACAGTAACACGTATTCTGTGAAAATTTAGGTGCAAACCTATTTCCGTTCAAGAGATAGAGCCCTATGAGTAGCAAGTCAGACATCGGAGGCATATTAATAGACTTTTGTTTTTTACCATGTTGGTACGGAACCCTAAAATCTGATGCGTGAAACGAAACTGTTTTTGACAGGTATAGCGCTTTATAAAAACTTGTTTTGTATCGCATGAATGTACGCATGAAGTTTATAAACAACTTCATAAGTACGAGTATGTGGTTATTACAATATCCGTTTACTTCTTGTAATCAAATTTATTTTGCTTTGTTTATAGAATAGTAATAGGTTAGTAGTTTTTTAATCATTTATTTATTTATTTATTCTTTATTGAACCTTACATAAGTAATGGAACAAAAGGCGGACCTAATGCTAAGAGCATTCTCTGCCAGTCAACCTTAATTAAATAAATTACCTCCAGTAAGTAAATTAATCACTTGCTTCGGTGATGGAAATATTGTTAAGAACCTCTTAAGTTCCCACATTGACCTCTGAAGTGTGTGAACTTTTTTTGATGTTTCAAAGGGATTTGTTTCAATTGGCATGACTTTTCTACCAATTTTCTCTCAAATATCTTGCATGTACGAGACGCTGATTGATGTTTTGGAGTTTTAATATAATTTAATTATGTATGATGTATAATGAATAGTAAATCTATAATCTAATCTAAATAAAGGTTCAACAATTTTATCAACACCATTTGGTTTTTTAATATATGTGTTATACGTTTTATCGTTAAATATTACAACAATTGATTTACAAAAGTATAAGTTATACTATTATAGATAATCGTAATATAAAATAAAATGTCAATAATAGTTGAATCGCAATTCTATGGTCGCAGGAATAAATGTATTTTGAGCGCACGTAGAGTAGGTGTCTGTACCGGATAGACATTAATAATTACAATTTCATGTGCTGTAGTTAATTAATTGCGTTTCCGATGCCTTACATAATGTGGGTGAATTATTCTTGATAAGAATTTTTTATACGTTTGCCAGAAAGTGAGAGTAACGGTTTAAGAATATTGCGTTGAACAACATACGCTATACTCGTACATCGTAACTGTATAGTAAACAAACTTGTTTCGAACAGTTTTGTATTCCACATAGGTTCAATCAAGAAAAGTATAATTATGGATTGGTTAGTAACCAATAGTTAATCGTTTTTATCATAATAAGAGTCGCTTCTCAGTTTTCTCAGAGAGCCAATGGTACAATTTATTTTTAAATTTAAGATTGATTAAATCTTGAAAAATATTTTTGAGTAGATATTAACTATGTTTAATGAAAATTAAATCTTTTGGCTAATCAAAGGTACGATACGTATTTTGTGTGAAGTGCAGTTCATTTAGGCGTCTCGATATCTCTAGATGCCTGGGCTTGGCACATCGCCCGGTATCGCTGTATGACAAAAATACACTGTTTTTGTAATCTATTGTGTGTCAGTGTGTCTTTGGAGCTTTGCATCTAGCAACACGCTCGAGGCAAATGAAACTAGGTCCGGAGTTTCAGAAGTTCAGTTTCAAGGTTTATAATTTAGGGCGGACTGATGAACTTTTTCTTCTGAACTTCACTTCGTGCATAAATACAACACCTGTTCTCGTCAATGACCTTTGAAGCTTTAGCTAGTGCCCAAAGTATTAATAATAAATTTCAATTCAGTTGTGTAAGGTACCTACACATACTCGTATTTGTCCGTTCATTGGGTCCATCAGCAATATTTAACTTAGGGTAGACTATATTTAACTTAGGGCAAACTAAATGTGTAGTCTACTACAAGTGGACTCTACACTCACCATGACTCCCAAACCTACATTTTCACGTTGAAAACGTGAACGGAATTCAATTTTTCAATTACCATTGACACAAACAGTTTAGTTCATTCATATCAACTTCATATTCATATTTCTTACATCGTAATTCTAATATTACCAAGACATTCAAGAAATGCACGCATACAATGACTGATTTACAATTTAAACGGTAATAAAGCTTTACGATCTACTTTTCAAAATTTTATTTGGATAATGGCCAACCATAGAGAATAATGTTTCACCTTGAATAAAGCGCGCAAATAAATATAACATTTCACTTACAGCGCACTGTTAAAGCATTCAGTTTATCACCAGAATAAACGAAATTCGAGTAATTGTTTGTAGATTTTGTGTTCGTGTAATGAAGTATGTTTAAAATGTACGTTGAACTTGTTTCTGAATGTTATTCCTTGGGTTTGTTGAGTTGTACGACACTTATGTATATTCCGTGCAGTGAACGTGATGTTTGCTACGTCAGCCGTAAATTGTATACATGTTAACGTAAATAATTTTATGTATTTAACAAATTAAGGGTCTTTCCTGTCTTAAATATTGAACTTCAAGGTTGGGTTGCTACGGTTTTTTGTTTGAGTAATTAAAAAAAAAACTTGGTACCTACGTTTAGTAAATTTACGAAAAAACACAGTTCAAGTTTTTTAAAATTATTTATTTTACTATGATTCCATGGTATGCCTTTGAACAACAAAAAGTTTTATTAACCTCAAGAATTGGGCGATATTCATCAACAAAGAAACAAAAAAAGGTTGTGTTCAATTGACAAGCACCGTTAGTTTTTTAAAGTAGATGCTTACCAACAGGCTAATAATTTTCTGGTACATTGAAAGTAGTTTATTATTAATAAAGCCACGAGTAATTAAAAATACTCGTGTTTGAACTCCACTCACGTTCACGGGCACATGACGATAATGCAAAACAATTTGAAACGTCGGAAACATGATTAGCTGTGGGTGGGTAAACGGTTATCTCCAATTAATTTGTAGCAAGAAATCTCGACAAAAAAACATCACTTTCTATTTCTACGAAGCAAATTAAAACGTGATGTAACGTTAGAAAAGTTTTAATTAATGTTTATATGTTAATTGTAATTAGTTATTATAATAACTGTTTTTTTTTTATTTGTATTTATTGAATTTTCAGTACTTTTTAGGGTTCCGTACCGAAATGGTAAAAATCGGAACACTATTATTATGATCCGGTATATTATGGTAAAGTAAAAACATTTTTAACATGTATTTTTTTAATAAATAATAATTAACGCTTCACCTGACTGTGATTCACAATATGATTTATAGAACGAGGTTGTATTATTATGACGCCATTCAAATTGAATAGTGATGTTGACAAGTCCAAAGTGTAACGGTTAACTCTGCAGATAAACACTATGACTTTGTTAGGTACTCAGGCATTGAAAAACACTGCAGATTTTGTTCCAAATTTAAAATTCAATATTTATTATGGCACGCATATTTGACGTTCTTAAGTGTATTGGTACCTACATGAAATAAATTATTTGATTTTGAGTTATATGAGAGCGTGAACTATATCATAGACAAGGTTAGTGAAGACGATTTTCGTCATATCATTCTTGTTGTACTGAAGCTGTATGTGTTAATTATGTATGTCAAGTTTCTTCTATCATTTTTTAATTAATATTTACTCCTTAGGTATATTTTATCACAATTTGATCTTTATAGTAGTTTAACTCTTCCCTTGTGGCTTTCCACGTCCATTTTTAGTAGCTATCTTTTCAACAACCGCTAATACCGTAATCAAAGCAACATTCTAATTATAATACCTCTTTTTATTTCCATCGCTTCCTGATCACCGATTCATCGATTCTACGATTATACATACTCGTAAATCCGAAGTCATTTAAGTTAATATTCCTTTTATTATGCTTCTAGGCTTTAGGACAATTCTTTACTAGAATTTTATTGCCATTAAACAATATTCTCTGGCGAACAGTAATGTTATTAAGAGGAAAAACGAATCTTATCTCTTAGAAACAGTGAAGACATCCAACACGTGGGATTTTACGACTACGTGCGCTTGCGCATAAAACTGAAGGCAATAAGTTAAGTTGCGAAAGTAGTTTGCGGAGGGGAGAAGGTTTATTGTTTCGGAGAATCACTCCGATTATATAGCAAATTGCTTAGTTAAACATTAAAATTTTGTAATTTAAAATATTGTGAAGTATAAATGCATTAGCTAGTGCAAAAAAAACATACAAAAAAGGTCAGTGTTCACGGTCAGAACGACAAAACAGAGGAAAGTTCATTTTTTTTGTGAATTTCCTTGAATTTTTACTTAATTTACCTATCAACATGTTAATTTTAGTTATTTTTTAAAACATAAAACAATTTTCAACATGAAAATCAAATAAAAAATTGTCCATTAGCAGATTTCATAACGTTTAAAACTTTAAAATAATCATCCTACTACTAAAGTCACTAAAGTCGGATAATTATTTTAAAATCGGACATCCCTGAAGGGTATTATCATGGGCCCCTTGTTTTCAAACAACTAGGATATGCTTGATCACTTAAGTAGTACCTGGCTTCATATAAGTGCAAAATATTCACGTATGACGCTAAAGAAAGTTGTTTATAGACTGTCAGATCGATGAAAGTTAATATGAAGTGTAATCAATACAGATGCTACGCTCTATTGTACGATGTTAGCACGATGCAGAAACAAGACATATACGGCAAATTATACGGGTACGTAGTGTTTTTTTAACAAAATTTAATAATTTTCTTTATAAGTAAACACGCCCTCGCTCGCTTCGCTTTGGGAAACCTGTCCCTTAGTACCCACAAAGGAAAATTATATTATCAGGCGTGATTATGTAGCTGATTATTAAAACAAAAGCGAAATTTTAAATTAGCTTACCACAACACATCAGTTAAAACCGTCCCCCAATCGGTTAAGCCGTTTTGGAATTAGCGAGTACAAATGTGCAGACAAAAATAAAAAAAATAATTTTATATTATCGTCCATGCTTTTATTATAACTATAGATTTGTCTTGAAATTATCGGTCTTTTCACTATACTACATGATCGTGAAAATTGTCATTTGGCAATATAACTGAAATAAATGTGACTAACGATTTTGACAATGATATTTACCATAGCATTGACATTGACACAGGACAGTCTGTCTTCCGTGATGACAAATATAGCGCGTTTTGTTATAATATGCGTATAATGCCCCCAAACAATGCACTATCACGCTTCAGCGTTTTTTAATTAGCGAGGTTCTAATTAGTTTGTTACAGACAGAACGGTAATGCAAACATCGCACAGTTTAATATCGAGATGCTATAAGAATATACTTTCTCTTTTTAAAGTCAATACTATAACTTTCGAGTCAATAGCCTCAAGATAACATGTTGTTTTTCTATATAACTACGTGAATAAGCTTTACCAATCGCATAAACTAGATTCATGAATAGGTCTGGATATGCGTTTTTGGGTGAAGGGAGATCCATCCATTCTTGAGTGGAAGCTTACCTCTCTGCTGGTGGTAAATTCTGTGGGATGTGGGACTTAACGCAGTTTAATCCCGTTGGAAGTCACTCGACTCTGGAGAGTCGAGCCTGTTAAATTTCGATGAAAATTGTGTTAGTTGAGTTTTTATCTGCTTGAATTGTAATTTGCTTTGCTCTCGAAGCCATGAAGAGATTTGCCGTCGTCCTTAGCCGGTCAGGTAACGGAGTCGCCATTGGTGTTACTAATGACTAAATGATAGTGTCCACATCCAAAAAGGTTGATCTGGTTGTTTGATGACTATTTTTGCCATCTTTTGTTTAATGTTCATTCAATAAAGTTAATATATAAATAAAGTTATATATTAGTTATATATTAAGTGGTATGGAATACGTAGAAATATTAGTACTTACGAGATTTATAATCAATCATTGTTTTTTGTCAAAAAGGCACACTTGAGATTTGACCTCACCTCACATTGTCAACCTCAAAATAGTAACATCCTTTCTGTCTATTAGTGTGATCATTCAACAAAGGAATCTTACGAGCATTACTTAGATTACTTAGATTAATCTTGAGGAATAGGGAAAGACCTTTCCCTAGGTGTAGATGTAGTTTTAAGATCTATTTTTGCAACGGGCTCTCAGGAAATGCGAGTTCGCATACAATCGTGACTATATTGAGCGCGCAATTTATATTGGTGGTCCGGCCCACACATCCGTTTATGGGTTGCATGTAGGGCTAGCAGATATTTGAGCAATAAATATGGGTTGTGTTTACAGAAACCATTTTATATGAGGATTTATTCGAATAAAGTAAGATACTGGCTATTTTGTGATAACCTGCACCAGCAACACCAAACCCGGGTCGGGTTTTGACGGCTTCTCTTCAATAAAAGTTTCAGATTTTGCGTTGACCCGTCTGAATGAGACATGACTAGCTGATCATATCAGCTCGTGATTCGAAATTGCCTCCATTATAATACTATTATTACGTGGTATGTTTATAGTAATTATTAGAACCCGCGGCTTGGTTCGTATGTACGGACAATCATGATGACTTGGCAACTAACTACGTTTTGTGTGTTCATATTTGTTTTTGAATAAAGTTTGGTTGCTGTAATTGAAGTCTATTTTAACTAGGTAATTAAGCCGTTATACCGTACATAATTGTGCTTAGTTTATTTGTTTCGTTTTATTAATTTATTTAGTTTATATATTGTAATTATTATTATCTCCCTATGTAAAAATATGGGTGTTCTAAATTTAACGTGTCTCCTGTATCCGTTTGTGGCATTAGGTGCTAAACGGATTTTATAATTTTTTGTTTTATAGTTGACTTGTTAAACTACTATGAAAATAACTATTAGATGCATAATAGTGCCATTATGCATCTAGCTTGAAACTAATGCGCTCTTTTAAAGATAATATCTTAAGCCTTAATGCTTTTTTGTTTACCAATCTAGATACATACCTATATCTATGTATATGTTATGTATGTATATAATAGATTTAGGATCTTTTAGTTTGGGACGTTCGCATGGGGTAACAAGAAATATTTTATCTATTGTGAAAGAAATAAAATTGTACATTATGTTAAAATTGTACCATCGTACAATTGTATATAATGTTTCTAATAATTAGAACATTGAAAACGATCCCTTATATATGTAATCAAATTTAAATAGCGCTAGATAAAATTTATCAGGTAGTAATTATTTCGGGTGCTGATACTGAGATATACAGAAGCGAAGCCAGGCCGGGTTACTAGTTAAAAATATATAACGGATCAAATTCAAGGCAAACATCTTTCTTAATAAAATTGAGTCATTGAATCGGACAAGCCTTTTATGATGTCACTTTGGCCGCTTTATTTTCATAGGTGAAGGTAATCAGTGATGTATAATTATTTAAATTGCAAAAGTGCTTTCGTTTAAATTTCAACTTGCTACGTATATGATACAAGCCTATACCCGCGGCTTCGCCCGCCAAAAATCCCTAAATATGTTGATGAAATCAGAGAACTTTCGTACTAAGTTTGCGGCCCCCTTTTACCTCCTTAAGGGATGATTTTCGAAAAAAAAATTTTAAACATGTTTCATAAGTTTCAATGAAATATACCTTCATACTGAATTTCATTCAAATACCCTCAAAAACGGCAAAGTTTCATACTAACTTTGCACCCCCGTTTTACCCCCTTAGGGGGTAAATTTTCAAAAATCCTTTCTTAGTGCTCCCCTACGTTATAAAAGTAACCCCCGTGCAAAATTTCAAGTTTCTAACCCTTATAGTATCCCTACTAATATTATAAATGCGAAAGTAACTCTGTCTGTCTGTCTGTCTGTCTGTCTGTCTGTGTCGCTTTCCCGCTTAAACCTCTCAACCGATTTTGATGAAATTTGACACAGACAATCTTTAGACCCTGAGAAAGGACATAGGCTACCTTTTATTGCGACAAAAAGGGATGAAGAGGTTGAAATAAAGGTTGAAAGTTTGTATGGGATTTCTTCGAGTTTTAAGCACAGCGCCATCTAGGGGTGAACCTTCCTAACTTAAAGAATAAGAACGCCTAGCGCCATCTCTTAAAGAACCATGAAACTTTATATTTAAGCACTTGATAATAAGTTTCCCGAAGCGAAGCGAGGGCGGGTCGCTAGTATGTAATATGTAGTAATATATGTATCTATTTTGTTACTATAAACAATATCTGTTGAAATGAAATGAACATCAAATACTAACTGAATAAAATACTGGGTCACGGCCTCGAAGAAATCTCGAACGAGCAACAGGAACCTTATACGTACATTTTATTTATAACTAATTACTAAGTAATTCAATTAGTAACTTAATCTGTCTACTGAAACTCGTACCATTTACGCAATCTTAAGATCCGATAAGAACTGAAGCCAATGTCTAGAATGTTCTGAATTTGAGTGGCTTGAAATAATTTGTAATATCTACTCTATGTTAGATACGCGTTTTGGTACGAGAAACTTTCTTGGGCGACTATACATTGGCTTTTTTACATGACTGAATGACATGGTTTTGGTATTACTAGTGTTCATGGACGACGCTAACCACTTAACAGGTAGCTCTGCTCTGTTAGGTCTGCTCGTTTGCCGGCTATTTATGTAAAAAATCAAAAATATTGTATTTTTCTAACTTTACAATCGAAATCTTAAGTTTCGTTAAAAATATCTTCTTATTACAACATTGGTTTTCAAATTAATGTTATCTATTGTTTAATTGAAAATTATTTTTTTTACTTTTGACAATCAATTACAGTTCATTGACAATCAATTTCCTTCTCAACTCACAAAGTAATCTGTCTCAATTTTCAAGACGTTATTTTAGATCTTATAGCTCTTTACTAACTTCAAGGGCATTAATTATTTACCTACTCTCCGTCGTGGGTTTAAATATTTTAGACAATGTTATAGATTTTTCAAGGATCATTATTTTGAGCCACTTGAGTAACCCCAGTTAATATTGATATATTTGGTATCGCGAAAGTAATAAGGAAACGCTGCAAAATATTATTAATTGACCCACATGTTCCTGATTTATTGCTGCATCGTAGATATTTGATTATGCAAAAGGTTTAACTTCAGTTAATTCACCATCGTATAATTATGATACTATCGTACTGACTATGAATTCTGAGAATCACTGCAATATGATTATGTACATATCTTGAATTCTTCAACGCAGAATAGAAAGAGGTTAAAGACTTTTTCATCAAAAATAGAAGAATAAACATACCTAATGATTTATGACCGAAGTTAAAGTTTTTTTGTGTTTACAACCGTTATGCACCAGTTATAACATTTTAAATTAGCATTCGAAATTTTACGTTCTGTACGGCTTAAATCGTTACAAATTCTGTTCGAAAAGGAGTAACTCAGGCTTTGAATGAACCGTTGAGGAAAATGTTTTATGGTCAAGGTCAAGAGTAATACTAAATAATACAATCAAGGAAATGGTTTGACAATGAATTGGGTCAACAAAACAGTAATAATTATAAACGTGTGACATTATTTTTTTATTGTTATCACTTAGGTAGGAAGATTTCTTATTAATGTAGGTTAAATTTATGCAATTAACGAGAATTTTTACATGCTCTAGATAAAACTACCTAAGCAAAACTAAATGTTTGATGTTGTTGTGTAGGTAGAAGTGACATTTTGTTTGAACACGTGTTTAGCACAGTTTGACCTGTCCCAATTGTTAAGCTGACATCATGAGAGTTTTACGACAACCAATAATACATTTTGTCACTCTATTGTCGATCCTAAAGACTCAACCCTTTTATAATAATTAATAATAATTAATAATACGACAGTTTTGCAAATTATCAACTTGAATGAAATATGTAATGCTCGGGAAATAGAGATATTTCATGTGAAAATTAGTAATTGGATTTTTTTTATCATTATTGCCTTGAACTGATATATTTTCTAGTGTATTATCCATTTAATGGTATTATTCAAAATATTTAATATAAGTTTCTTTGTATCCATACTGGGTTTTAACGAATTTGTTAGCCCTCATATAGCTTATGAAATCTATCTACATGCTGGATCGTTTCAGGCTCCACGGCCAACCGGTCATTACACATCCGCTGCCACGACCTCTGTGACTCACCATATTTCATCATTGCCGGTACAACCTTTTTCAATTGCCTACATTTACCATACAAGTATTTGCAAAAGGCCGACCTCTCGCCGATATTTATTAATATTGCCCTCTTGTCTCATTAATGGATTGTTTTATCTGTGATCATGTTTTTATCGATTGCGTGGCGTGTACAACTGAAAAAGTTACGTTTTGAGTTTTCTTTATTTACTACTTTTTTAATCTTAATGGTCGGCAAATCATCTCCTGGTGACAAGTGGTCATTGATATCCGTTTCCATGGAATGTAACAATTGCGTTACCACCAGTTCGTAAGCGTGTTGGCCGTAATTTACCTGGTATCTAAAACACGCTAAAAATGTTTTACTGTTGACTTTGACACCAAGAACTCGACTCTATCAAGGATAAATTGGTACACAGCCCAGCGTCCTCTGATCAGAGGTACCATTTTTTGGCTCGTCTGTTTGCCAATAGGTACTATAAAGGAGTGCGCACATTACACCAACTCGACGTCAACTCCACTCCGACTCCACTCGGTTTCAACTCCGACGTTCTGTTCCGCGATCAACGCTTCATCGACGTCAACTCGACTCCGTCTCCACTCCGTTTCAACTCCGACGTTCCGTTCTAGGTACATTACGTCATTGTGTCGGTCGACGCGTGGACTACTCGTCTACGGTGAGTCGTCAACGCAACGTCGACGCGTTGGTCTCGAAACGGAACGGCTATGGGTGTAGGGCGGGGAGGGGCCGTACAGGGCTTTTAAGTATAAGTTCGAAATTCAACCTTACTTTCAAAGATATAAGGCTCATAATTGAATGTTAGCTTTGTCAAGGTTTTAGTCGCGTTTTCGTCTGTCGGTCGTGGAGTCGTTGTACTGTGCGCAGTCCTTAAGGTTGTCTGGAAGAAATCGCTGTCTAGCAATATGACCACCTTTTGTACTGTGCCTAATATGAGCAGATGTGAATGTTCTCTTGTATGTACAGTAAAGATTATTACATCTATCTATCTATAAGCAAGGAATGAAGGAATGTTAGCACTTCTATCGGCATCGCTCATACTCAAAAAATTGTTGTAGACCTTCTGGAGTGTTTAAACTTGATTAAAACAAACAACTGTTTGTCAATTATACAGTATACAGTACGCATACAGTACGGATCGCACAGAACGTACCGGAAGATCAACGCTCAATAAAAAATAGTTACCTATCAAATTTTACCCGAGGTGTGTGCAGCAGGAAACGTCAAATTTTGTTAGCGTCTAAAAGCTGTCAAGGACAATTCAGTTGCTTCAAGTAATTACCTCAAAGCGTAACTTCCTTACATTAATACCTATGTACATCTGGTTTTTCTTGTTTATGTTTGTGGGCTTTATAATTAGATCAACATTCAGGGTAAAACAGCCTTAACCTTGTCGTGACGCAAAGACAGTAAAATAATTGTTATGTGCTCATAGACTGACACTTTCATGTCAATTATAAGTGATTGATAGTTTTAAGCAACCATATGCGCGGTCGCTATGTCCTGCAATATAAATATCATTTATATATTTTTACGTGATGCGCGGACCAATAAACCGACAGTCTTCTAAAAACCCAACATTCAAACAAAATTATAAAAATAATATGCTATGTACAGACTTAACCAGTCACATTTTTTTGACGAAGACGGATTTTTTTTATTACAGTTTCGGAACCAGAAAAATCCGCGTCGAATGGTCCAAATATATAAAAATATATATAATATATATATTTGCTCTGTGACCAATAGCAAATAGTGTACAGCGTTAAAATTATCCCTATTCCCATACAACCTCAGTTTATAGGCTCCGGTGTAGATTTTCTTTTGTGTGGGTTACAGCGTTTTCGCTTTTTGCGTCGATAAGTAACCTATACATATATGTACTTCACTTAATTTACCGCGTAACGATTCTCATCTTACCAAACCCCCTGTGAAGATGTGACGACATTCGCACAAACGGTTAACAACCGCCTTCCTGCCGCTAACATTGAACCACTTCTGGTCACGACCGCCGGCCAAGTGCACCGAGGATGTTACGCTTACGCGTACACAAATAGATACTGATTTAAAATAACACGACACGATTACCTACATGTTTGGTTTAGATACGTATGGTACGGCGATTTGGGCGTTACTCGGAAATTAAAGACTTCCCATTATATCAGCCAGGTTTAATGAAATGTGATTGGATTGTTTATATCTTCCAGCTTCGTTAATTCATTATCCAAATCGACTTGGTGATCAATTGAAGGTAACTACCTTAAAAATTATATTTGAGATTAATTTAAGATCACTGTATGAACTGAGAATGTCTGCTTCGCCGAATCGAATTCACCAAGAAACATTTCTCAGAACTTACCTACGGCGTCATACCTACTAGACGAGATTTGCAAAAATTATAATACCCGTATTTTTTTAACTTGACGTAGTTGCTTATCTATAATAAATCAATAATAATTAAAATCTAACATGCACAATTTTTTTTGAAAATTAGAAGTGCGTGCAGGATTTGAGCCCGGGCCCTCTGGTTTGGGAGTCCAGCGCAGCGGTCAAATGAGTCGGCTATGCATAAATATATACATAAATATCTATCTGCAATAATCTGCCTGTCTTGTAATATAACATGCGCTCTATAAAATCGGAAGAGGTATAAATTGGCTGGTGTTACGTTGTTAGTGATGTGAGGAAGCGTAGATTCAAATTGTCGGATAACTACGACTGCAATAATTGGATAGCTGGAGCTGATAGGCCATAGCCGTTGGGGACTCCGTTGTGTTATGTTGAACACTATATTTAGATGCCTGTTGCCGGCAGTCCTTATTTATTCTTGTCGTGTAATGTCCGTAGCCATATAACGATTTTATGTAATGCCTCGGTAATATGATTGTTAGCTGTCGACGCTCGAGTTGGAATTCAGTTAGATCAATTCCAAACTTGTAACAAAGCAATTTTAAGTATTGCAAAAAAGTAATTGCTGGTCATTTTGGTTATAAACTGTTGTGGAGTGTAAAAACTCAATTCTTCATTATCATCACAAACCATGCCTTGGCTTGACTGGTAGAGAATGTCATTAAGTTCGTCTTTTTTAACCACATGGCGGTAGGTTTCTACAATGAAGTGTAAATAAATAAATAAACTATGGCATGAGTTTCCTCTTGGTTCAGATTCAGACGTAAATAACTGGGTCCATTATGCTGGCCAAGTGCGTTGCACGGTTGATACTTTATGGAAGATTCAACCTTGTAGGTTTTCCGCACGATGTTTTCATTTTCCAAAGATAGTGATAATTTGTAAAAACTAAAAATTGCAGGTGCGTGCATGATTCATACGTCGGCCCTTACGTTTAAGACAAACGTGTTATTACTACTAGGTTATCCCTATACATAAGAATGTAATGCAAAACTGTGAATGAAATTCTCATTCTAATATTTCAATTATCATTTTAATATTTTAAGTAGTAAAACAAACATAAGACACAGCATGACAGCACCCGTTGAGCTGTGGCTGAAACCTTATATAAAATGTAACCGCGAATAGAATAAAACTAACCGATGTGATTTATCCCACATGACTACAATCCTTTATCAGTATTATCTTAATGTACACATAATAATAATAATATATATATTATAATTTTTATCTCTTTTTTTTTACAGGCGGTGACTTCAACCAAGATGACGTTGCCTCTTTACGCCTGTCTTCTTGCGTTCTTCTTACTCTTCGACCCTTCGCTGGCCGCTATCTGTCCCGATAGCTGCAAATGCATCACCACTCAAGATGGCCTTCACCGCGCTACTTGCAGCAATCTCGCAGAGCTCTACAAATACACTCTTAGCGAGAAACATCATAACATAAACATTCTAGTTCTGTCCCATAATAATATCACTAAAGTCACCCATGAACTGGACCGGTTAACAGAATTGGTTACGTTGGATTTATCAACTAATGGAATCACAGATATTACAAAATTTTTACATAACGCCAGAAAGCTAGTGCACCTGAATCTTGCCAACAACAGAATCGCAAGACTCTCGTTCGCACAGCTACCAACAAGTATTAGTTCCTTAGACTTAACTAATAATCTGTTAAGAGATGTGCCTTCTAATTTAGGTCATTTAGACAGTTTAGAACATTTGCAACTAGATGGAAATCCTTTAGATTGTTCATGTGAAAATATAGTAGCACGTGACCGCTTGATAGCTGCTGGTGTTCATATTAGTATCGCATCTTGTGAAACACCTTTAAAATTAAAAGCTCGCTCATGGTTGGAATTGAAAACAAAGGATATTTGTAAAGCATCAAAAATGGATTACTTAGAGATGATGGGAGATCAGCCTTTCGATCCTGTCCAAATTGGCGAAGAAACATCTGCATTAAAGTCTATGTCACTAGTGGCTGCTAGTGATTTAGGAGAAGGCAAAGTTAATCCTAGTATCGACCAAAATGAAGACGATGATAGCTTACAATATTTTCAAGTCGGTCATTACAGTTCACTCTCGCCTTTGTTGGAAGGATCAGGATCAGGAGACAGTGAAATTACAACCATAAGTAATATTGAACCAATATACACAAAGAAATTATACGAGAATAAGTTGGCCGAAGAAGATTATATTCCTGCGGAGGAGGTAAATCATACAACTGAAGAAGCTATTGAAGGTTCAGGTGAGGGATCTGGATTTATTATCCCTTATAATTTTGGAGAAGAGTATGAAGATAAACAAGAGACAGCTATAGAGTCAACTACAAAAACTTTAGAAGAACTTAATCCTGGACCAGTCATTAGAATTTTTAACGACGACATCAACGCTACTTCTGAATTTCCAATACCTCAGCCACCGTCAATTTATGAAGGTGGTCCCGACTGGCATAGTAAAGTTGAACCAGAATTATTCACTGAAAGAGCGGTCACGCAAGAAGCACCAAAAGACACTACTGTATCAGAACAAATTCGAGTCACACAGGCCTCTGAAGTACTTGGTCAGCCTCCAGCTGGTGAAGAAAAAGTTGTACACAAAACTGGTACATATGTGTGCATAGCATTGATAGTCGTCTTACTTGTAGGTTTAATAGGTTTTGCTATTATCAAAGGACAGATGAGAAAGCGTAAAGATAGAAGACTTTTACGCCAACAAAAACGAGACGTTGAAAAAGCATCTAAAGAAATGGTCGATATGAATAAGTCATTGCTAGGCAAGCCTGCTTTGTCAGATACACCTACAGATCGAATAGTTAATGGCAAATATGAATTAGTGCCTACACATGAAAGTCATCAAAAGAAAGGGGAAAATGGTGTTGGAAATGGACATAACCATAGTAATAAAGATGAACGAACAGATAGTCCAAGAGACACAAACCAAAATAAACGCAGTTCAATAGATAATAACTTAATTGAAGATAATGAACTTCCACAACACGAAACTTCATTTGAGTCAGACCCTACTTCACCCGAATCTAGGAAAGGTCGCCACTCCTTATCTAGTGAAGATATATTCGTGCCCGCCAATGATGATGAACCAGCCAGGCTTAATGGAAATGCTTCAGAGGTTTCTCATCCACTTATAAACGGGGACCAGAATACAGACTCAGACTTCTTATCACCGTCCCGAGAATATGTTCCAGTGTATTCACCCGATATGGGCAGAGTCCGAATTAAAATGTCGGAAACGCCGAAACCGAAAACTCCAGTACTAGTCACACGGAGTAGGTCTAACGCAGGAGATATAATTATTACACCGGCATTAGACGGAAATGTGCGTAAGTCAACTACTTGAAATTCAATTGAAATAAAAAGACAAAAAGATTTTGTGTAAATCAGTGTCAATCAGCAAACACTTCACTATTGGCGAAATTCTGTGATTATTCTGTGTGCATATCTTGGGGAAGTCTTGTGAATGGGGGTATGAAATTGACTGTGTATTAAGTGCTGCCAAAGTGTGTTTGTAGTCGACAGTGCCTTTATTTTAAACTTGTTAGTGGTATAATATATTTATGAGAGTATATCGCACGATAAGAAAAAATATTTTTATACGTGTAAAAATGTTGCCATGTTCATTATAGTTGTTAAATTTGTTACTAACGAATAACTCATTTATAAAGGCCTTCGTTTTGGTAACTCATATTGTAAAGTCATGTGTTGCGTGTTAAGAGTTATTTTCACTTTGGTTTTCAATAATGCGTACAGTTCTTGAAGATGTCAATGGTTGTGTACTTACTTTATCTTGAACATAAACAATTACACGTTGTACAATAACTTATAGCAACGGTCTATCCATCTGTTTATTAGCTTGAATTAATGTGTCCTCACTTTTTTCTTGAGAGATTCGTTTTTCATGGTTTACGCGTAAGTTCCTTTTAAGTAACGTTATTTGAATTTAGTGTATAAGAATGTGATACCATTTATTTTAAGTAATTGATGCTATTTTATGTATGTTTCAATTTTGTCATAAATGGATGTATATTTGTTTAGGTCATATAATAAAAATATCATTCTACTTTGTAATTAAGATATTTGATTACTTTGTGTAACTGTGCTTTTATCATTTTACTATTTTTATTATCTGCAATAATTAATTTATCAAAACAGTTTTTATTGAATGAACCATAATGTATAACAAAAGGAACAAACTAAGAACAATAAATAAATATTTCGAATATAAGAAGTTTTACAGATCGATGTAATTTTATTACGATATAAAACGTTGATTGATAACTTTTGTTTTCTTTTTAAGTTTTAATAACCCCATCATATAAATATATTATAGGTAATAATTATTTAAATACGAGCGATTTCTTTATAAGGATCACGATAAATTGTACAAGTCCGTTTAAATGATTTATAAGCTAAAGACAAGAGTGCATAAAGAAAAAATTAACAACAGCAAACTGAGGTGAAGATACTTTTTAGCCAGGAACAGATATGAAATCTAATTTATTCGTATCAGGATACAGGAAACTTATACAAAATTCTAATTTTCTTTTTAATTCATTATCTCGCAAAAACACGACGTTAATACCCACATGAATAAAACAATTCAATAATTATGATAACATGACACATAATTATGACAATAATTAATTAGTGGCAAGTGATTTCATATTCGATGAAATTGTTTTAGTTAACTGTTAAATAAATTTAAAAATTGTTTACTTTCGGCGTGTGTATATGTAAAATAAAATCCCCGGTTCATAATATTTATTTTGATGCCCGAACGACGATGAAGATCAAAAAGAATAATTATGGTACCAGTATAAAATTGAAGCAGGAGAAAAAGGTAGCCCAAGTATGAACATTCTCATTTGAAGGATGAGTTTAAATTTCTATTGACTGGGTGTGTCCATATTATGCACAGGAAATCCTAGAGTCCTAGACTGTGAGTGTATGTGTGAGTGTGTATAATATGGATCGGGTGCCGTCAATACCCGACCTCGGACCGCCATCAGACCAAGTAATCTCACCTGCTTTTAAGGCACTCTGTTGAACAACATAAGGTAACGATAGAATTATCAGCGCTGTGCAAGCAAAATTTACAGATAGCTTACGGGGTCAGTTCAAGGCATCAAATAGGCAAGTAAGAATGAATACCTGCCAATATGTTACCTTCACCGTGATCCAATTAACAGCAGATAATTTATGAAGGTTAATGAAATTAAGAAAGGTTAATTCGAAGTCGGTGTGATTAATAACGGATGCAGATAACATTCGTTGAAAGTTTTATCGTCGGAAACGTTTCATTGATAAAGGCTGCCCTATGCTAAAGTAATTGAGTCACTACGACCTTACGCTCGTACAAAGTTCACGCATGACCGGTTTTGCTTATCTTTATACAGTGGCCTTTTTAGTTTAGTTCTGCTTCAACTCATCCACTAGTAATACTAGTAAGTACCTATGTCTTAAATCCCTAGGTTACTCGTCAAACATATCGTTGGCTCCGAGAAAAATCTTGAAAACTTAAACATTTGGATGTAGAAGAGTTTCCCAGATATCCCTCGGGTCGTGAAATAAATTGCTGTCTCCGGAAAAAATTCTAACAAAGCTCGGACATTTGGGTGTTATATTACATTATTTTCCCAGATACCCCTGAAAAATATTAGCAGCATCAGAGTACCTACCTGAGCTTGGAATCTTCTCGTAATGTATGATTTTATGAATATAACCTTTTGTTTTTCTTTAAGTTGACTCGTTGGGTTTCCTCTGACATAAAAGAGGTCCGTTTTGCATCCAGCCTTTTTTAAACCTCTTCCGGACGACCTCTGAATTAGGAAAAATCCAGGGAAGCCCATGACATGGCCGCCGTATTTACAATTAGGTTCATACTGTAAAAACTAATGTTGAACTATAAATATCACACTGCTGTAGTTTTCAGCAGTATTCAAGGGCGTTTAAAATACACAGTTAAAGACAGTACTTTATTGTATGACCTTGATTGAGTTTACTGTTTCACTAAACATTTAAAAAAATTCATCGAATCACATAGCGATAAGACCGCCTTTTGTACTGTACCTAACTCTATATTAATTAATGTAAATGTTACCTTTTTAGAGTGTATAATAACACAATTTCAAGAACCCCTGATTAAAAACACTCGGACAATTCATTTTAGTACCTACCTACTGCAAAAACATACTTTTTTATAAAAAATTAAAATACTGTACCCATTGATGTGAAGGCTGGTTAAATTAAAAAATTGCTAAATTAGTAGATAATATTTGGTTTAATATTAGTACTTAGTTTTAATCTCCAATCGGTGGGCCCCCATACACATACTCGTGGAACCCCAGGGATCCGCGGACTACAAGTTATGAAACACTCCAGGGGTGAATCAGCTGTATAATAATCTAATATTATTTTAATTAATTTTAATATCAGAGGTAAATCGCGACGGACCACCCTGCTTGTAAAAAGTACATAAAAAAGAAAACCCTTGTTTTCCTTTAATAAATATTCAGTTGAGAACCAACGCTCTTCGTATTGTCTTTCTCCAGAGTCCGCACATCACAACCAAAAATTTTACTTTGTGAGGCTAAGTTTCTACCTATATACATAAATAATAATAATTATTATTTAGTGTTTGCATCATTGTTTGATGAAGATATGACCACGAACGATTTTGTTTCATTCGTCAGAACTGTTAGCACCATCTATTGAACGTTTTGCTAACTTGAATGATCACGACTTATCCAAATAGTTTGAATCTGGATTCAAAGATGGCAGTAATGGGATGACATGTAATGGGATTTCATAGTAATCAAGTTCTTTAACCACTTTATATCGCCAATTAGGCTACGTTAGCCAGGATTGTAGCCTTTAATAAGTAAAAAAATATTGGTAACCGCTAGTGGAAAATCATTCTTGAGCGCCTCCGTGCTTCGGAGGGCACGTTAAGTCGTCTGTGTCGGTTGTTATCGTTACATAGTAGTTGCTAAGCCACGTCGGATGCCTTCGGGTGGCATAAAAACTCCCGACACATGGTTTGGCCAATAACCGAATATGTTTGATGGCCGAGAAAGCTAATAGGGTCAATAAATAGAACAAACTCTATTAAAAAAAGTCTTAAAAGTAACTAAATTATACTCTGTATTTACATAACCTAACTCTCATAATAACTTTAATATGATTGAAATAAAAGAATTTTATTTAATAACTTTTTAATATGTAGTTTCGTTTAACTCGGATCTTTTTAATAAGATATTAAGTAGTCCACTGGGTGTATTTTGAGTATCTTATTCTTACTGATTGGATACAGTCCTTTTTTAATATGGCTCTACATTTCTTATTCTTCTTATATTATTACTTGCTACTATCTTGTCTATCTTGTTCGTTATCTGTTGTCATCTCAATTGTTTAAAAGATTTTCTATCTATTGCGAGTGAAATATTAAATAATAAAATATCTTTAAACATACAATTTTCAAACATACAATATTTTTTAATCATTTCTTTAAACTCGACCTGGTTTAAACACTAAATATAACCTATTCAAAATTACACACAAGGATTTTAGATTGTCCTTAAGTAACATATCCTCTTGTTCACATAGTTTAACTCCCGTATAAAGTTATATTGATAAACTAATTTCAATAATTTAATACTTATATCTAACATAATACATAGTTAAAAATCACTTTCTCTAGGTGCGTTATCATCAATAGAATAACGCCTTTGTCTGGGCCGTAATGGTCTCAGTGATTCAGGTTCGATATCTACTGTTACGCTGTCAGTAGTGGCTTCATACTCTGACATACGACGTCGACGTACTCCAGGCGACTGGTCTAATTCAGCTATATCATGACTTCCATATCGTCGCGCACGTCGACGACGCCGTCTGCGATTACCATCCGATGTGTCTGTGAGCTCAAAGTCATCCATGACCCGAACATCGCCATTTCTTTCCGTTTCTTCCAATAAATCCCCGCTGGATTTAGTTTTCCTGCGTCCTCTTCTTTTTTTCGTTTTTCCAGTCCCCGTTTCGCAAAGCGAATGACATGACGCATTTAGTTTTGGCATGGAGAGAGCTTCGTCATATGATGGAGGGGCGATTAAATCGCGAGGATCGGGTGTATTGCATAAAGCTTCTTGCTCTGCGCGTATTCTTAACTGCCTCAGTCTATCCCTAGCTTCTTCTACCTGTCTTTCTCTTTCTTGTTGTATAGATCTCAAGCGTCGATTCATAGACTTTCTAATTGTATTTACTAAAAGTATACACAGAGCTAAACCCACAACCATTACTATCAAAAACCATATTATTCCGTCAACATTTGCTACTTTCTCGCTGGGATTCCATGTAAAATAACAAGCTTCTATCCATGGTTGTCCCATAACGTTACTGGGGCTGTTACAAATGAGATTAAAGGACTCTTCCTTTTTGTTTGGTTCCAAAGTTACAAATTCATAAAAGTCGAACATATTACTGTCAGCACAATCGCATCGCCACATGTTATCACTCAAATCCAGTCTTTCTAAATAAGCATTTGAATCAAAATAAGATCTACTCCATATATGAGTAAATCTGTTTCCAATCACCCCTAAAGCAGTCAAGCGTGGCAGCATGAAAAATGTTAAATTTCCAATAGAGCTTATTCTATTATAATTCAAGTTTAAGTATTTTAGTGTGTTTGAAGAAATACTATCAGGAATGTAGGATATAACATTTCGTGACAAATCCAAATCGACAAGGGATTGTAATCCCTCTAAGGAATCTTTACCGATTACATTAATCTCACAAGAGCTCATATCTAAATATAATAGAGACATTGATCTCAAATGGCCGACTCTTGTCAGATAATTTCTGGCCAGTTTAAGTTGAGTCAGTAATGGCATTTCAAGTAATGTTTCTTCTGGTATTATAGCAATCTCGTTCCATGTTAAATCTAGATACTTTATTGTATGAAGCCCTCGGAACGTGTCGCTCTTTATAGATCCTATATTATTGTAAGATAGGTCCAAGTATTCTAATTTAGAATTGTTCATGAATGCGTTGCTTCGCAGGGATCTAATCATATTATGATTCAAAATTGCTTTTCGGAGGTTTGAAAATCCATGCAAACTTGGCTGGAAAACGTTGCAATAAGATATATCAAGATATTTCAAAGAACTGGAATGCAGTGCATTATTCGATGATGATGATATTTCCAAGCGGTAGTTATGTGACATCTTCAGATATAATAAAGATGGTAAGTAAGACAACTCGTTAAAATTTATTCGACTCAGTTGACAGTTGCTTACATACAAACTCTTCAAAGTTGGTGATATAAGATTTTGAATCCTTGTAAGTGGATTGCTGTTTAACTTTAAAACTTTAATATTAGTAAGGCCACTGAGAGGCGACCTTCCGTGAATTGAATCTATTTCACAATATTCTAATATTATTGTTTCAAGGGAAGGACTGATTAATAGTTCTTGGTTTGCTAAGTTTCCTAATGTTCGCAGTCTATTGTAGGATAAATCTAAATATTTTAAGCTTATTGCAGGCTGCAGAACATCGTTAGGATTCAAGTTGAGCCACGCTTCAAAGTGATTTCTTGACAAATTGAGCACTTGTAATGTGGTGAGATTTTGTAATGCATTTGCTGGTATTTCACTCAACAAATTTGAGCTAAGGTCCAAATATATCAAATTGTAAAATTTGCTTAGATTATTTGGAAAGGTAGAAATCTCGTTGTTTGAAATGTTGAGCTTGGTTATCTAAAACAAAACATTTTTCGAATCATAAACTTAAAATGAGTAATATTATGAAATCCCAAAAAACTTTAGCACACAAGTTAGATCTTAAAATATATTTACTGCCGAACTATACCTATGTTTCTCTTACCAGTTGACTAAGACCATCTGGAATCTGTATGAGACCTCTTCGAGAGCAGTCGACGGTGGTTTTGTCTGCACTACAGGAACACAAATAACAGGCATCGTTTGCATTGTCATCGAAGTCCAAGAATTCTGCATTTATCACTATAATCAGTAGAAGGAGGCTTGATGTACTTGATAGAATCATTACGTCCTTGTCTTTGTATCATTCCTGTCTGTAATTAAAAAAGTATCTATTATTTAATGTGTAGTCAAATATGTTTGGTGGTACGCTAACCTTTGGCGTTAACAAATACTGAATCGTTTAATGAACACCTGCGACAGGTTGGGCAATGGATCTATTTTTCTGATCACGTGTAACCTCAGTATCCCTAAAAGGATTCCACTGTCCCTGTTAAACAGAGCGGGTAAATAATGAAACATTAGGAGACACATACAACAATTTTATCTTTGCTATCAGTTGTAGATAAAGCCACTGCAGGTTATGGAATACCTAAATTTAGGTCGCATTTGCCTACTTGATATCAAAACCGCAAACATTCTTAAAAAGGCGTATCTTTGCGTCCAGTGACAATGCTTCGTTACCCGTTTACCTACTCATTTAAAAAAGGTGATATGAAATAAGTAAATTCAAGAAAAGCTATATTATTGCTTACTGAATACCTACGGTTAATACCTAATAAACGCACCCACAGATATTATATCTTCTTCCATTACTGATAAGTACCTAATTTATCTTCACATTAGCTTGAAAGTAGGTAGCTAGTACATACCTAAAATTTCGTCTACATTAAAAAAAATATATTTTGTTACTTACCATCTAGATAAAACAAGTTAAACATTAAGTCGGTTATTTGTTTTAATTTTTATTTCATAAAAAAAGTTTTTGCAGTTTTATTTAAGTGTACAGGGCACACTTATAAATCATAAAATCAATAATTATATCACATAAACTTTATATAGTTATGATCACTTCGATAACCACATCACCACACACAGCTTAGTCATTTTACAAACCGAGAATTGTTTGATATTTGTGTAAGTAAATGTTATTAAATAAATATGTTTAAGATACCGATAGTACAGGATATTCTATTTTACTATAGTTATACGTGCGATCCCAACCGTGAGATAACATTGTATGAACCAAATAAATGTCATGACGTGTTATCTTTGATAATGATAAGGCCTCCATGAGACCAGCAACGTGCAATAACTAGGTAAGTACATCTAATCAAAGTAGGTACGCCTGTATTGATCATTTTTTAATCAATTTCGTAGAATATTAGTCAGCCTAATTTTATTTCTTTTTGTAGAATCGATAAAATAAAATAAATTATATTTAAACGGAATATTTTATGCATTTGTCAAATAGCAATCTGCCCGGGGGACTAATAACTAAAACGGAAAAATAATAAACTGAAATAGTTGGATACGTAAACAAAATTTAAAGCAGAGCCATCTGTACAATTTTTTGAAAACCTTATTGTAACGTAAGCGTAACCACAGACCATTGGATGTGTGGTCTGTCAACGTAACAGAGTAGGTTTTCGTATTAGTACCAAGAATTGTCATAGATGGCGTTGGCAAATGAATTTACAAGAGCAAGTCTAGATGCAATGCTAAATAATAGGGCTTATTCAATTACGATGAAAAAATACTTTTTTATATTGTTTAATGGATGAGGCAAAGCGCAGACAACCACTTGATGTTAACCTGATTTGTGATGTGTGTGAGTCACCTTCGATTTATAACCCTAGAAGAATCATTGTATCATCTGCTCTGAAAGGAATTTGTAATTTTCTCCACAGTGCCAACTCTGTGTATGTTTCATTCCTAAGTATACTCGTAACTCTATAATTATGCTCTATATCGACGCAAGAAAGCGGAAAGGTTAATGGCCACATTATATTAAATGAATATGACAATTTTTTTATTGCAGATTCGGAATCAGAAAAAAATAATCTGCGTCGAATGGTCCAAGTCTCGTGGCTCTACGACCAATAGAAATTATTGTACAACGTTAAAATTAACATTATTATCAACATTTTTTGTGGGTTACAACCACCGACCAACAATGTTTCCGTTTATTTGCGTCGATATGCGCTGCACTTTGCCGATGCCAAATATAGTCAGGGGCTATATAAGTAAAACGTTAATTTATCAAGCAGTACCTAGTCTTCATTGCTGCATGTGATTAGCAAAGGACCGTGTATTGTAGAACACCTTGAGGAAGGCAAGTTCAACAGTGATCAGACCAAAATTTAGAGATGACAGTGATGAAAAGTAAGTACAGGATGGTCACTATTGCCCATGGATATCAGTAACAAAGGGATCACTGGTGCGTTGTCTACCAAAAAAGAAGATTGCATTATTTCTGGTGGTCGACATTGAAACATAAACACGTCAAAGAACATTTCACCTTTCAGTTCTAAAGACATTCATTTTGCCGTCGGGATCAAACCGGTATAGGACCCAGCAATAGGAGAGAATAATAAAAGTAACTAAACTGTAACTTATATTTTATTTTAATATTAAATACTTATAGCATCAAAAATATAATTAAATAGTAATTACGACACAAGAAATAACTTAAAAGTAGGTAACTTAAGTTCAACCAATAATATTATTGATTAATCAATTTCTACCGGCCGTCTAAGCGAACGTCTGTCATTATTTCTAGTCCTAGATTGTGTCAAATCTCCAATAGATCTTGATCTACGATAGTTACGCCTTCTTTCGTCCGGTTCATCGACGAAGTCTGGTAACGAATGGAATGAAGTAAGACGCGGCATGAGCAACGCCTCATCATAAGTCGGCGGTAGGTCCTCGTGTAAAGGAACTCTCATTACCACGGAATTGCTTCTCGGCTGAGCCGTATTGGTCGCATTCAAGACCGTAGTTTCCGACGTTGGCCTAGCTGAGCTAGACCTGTTTATCGACATTATTCCGCGACAAACGTAAGACGTACACAATATTCCAATTACTATGCCTACCATAACAGCTATCATCGTAAACGACGGAGCAGAAGAGACTTCCGAGTTCCAAGTGAGAAAATACGCGCGTTGCCAGCTCATCTCCGTCACATTGGATGGCGAATAGCAAATAAGCGAACCTATATCGGTTACTTTAGGTGGGTCCTCAGTCAGGTAAGTGTATGAGAGCAAAAGGTTTACGCTGAAACCTTCACAACTCCATCGAGTTCCTTTCACGTGTACTCTCCTTAAAAACGGATTTGAGGAGAAAAGCGAAGTGGACCATACTTCCTTGAAATCGTTCGCTCTCAAGTCTAAAATCGCTAAGTGCGGTAATGATGAGAAGGTGTGGTTAGTGAGTGTGCTAATTTTATTCACACCTAAATCCAGTTCTTGCAGAGTATTCGAGGCGAGATCGTCTGGGAGGGTCTCGAGCTGGTTCATCGAAAGATCTATTTTCAATAACGAGTCCATTCCGGTGAGCGAATTGACGTCTATGCGTGTTATTTGGCAGCTACTTAAATAAAGATTTCTCAAGGACGAAGATTGGAAGTTGGGTACTTCAGAAAAGGAATTTCTGGATAAAATGAGAGTGTCTAAGTTGTTCGCTTGACTGAACACTCTCGGCGGCAAGTCGGTGATTCTGTTTTCAGATAAATCGAGAAAATATAATCTCGGCGTTTTCGTGAACGCGTCCTCGTCGATGTTATTGATTTTGTTCTTTGATAAATCCAGGCTTTTCACTTGGAACGTATAGTCGTTACTCGGCCATGAATCGTAATTATTATTCGATAAATTTAGAGTAAGTAGGGCGTCCCACTTTTGCATGTATCCAGGTAACGGACGTGTTAACCTGTTTCCAGATAAGTCCAGGACTTGTACTTGCTGAAAATTTCTCAGTTGCGAAGGATATGTTTCAAAGTTGTTATTGGACAATAACAATACTTGAGCCTGGAAACAAATAAAAGCATATTAAAAATAAGAAAGATAATTGGTTATATTAAGAATATTGCCAAAATGAATGTTTGCCTGTGTGTCGTTTATAGAATCGTAAACTATGTATTTGATCATGTGATGATCTTTAGCAAAGTTGTTGTGCATGAGCCAAAGAAAGTTTCTGAGTTGGTACGACCAATTTTCGACAGCTGGTACCACTGTCATTCCAATGTAATCCTCCTCCATCGAACTCCTCCTAAACGGTTGGACCGATTTTGATGGAAAATTTTTGTGTATTTTCGAGAGGATTCGAGATTCACAATTGGACCTGGTAGATGGCGCCGTTGTCGGCATATCGCTTAAAGCTTTTCCGGGCAGGACGACGTCTGCTGGGACAGCTAGTCGGTAATAAACCAATACGGAATGCATGACTGAATTGTAATAGGTTACATGTATGTATATTTAATTTAATCTTTATTGCATCAATCTTAAAAGTAAGAGGTGGGTACAATGGGTGGACTTATTGCCAGATGACATTCTCTACCAGTCAACCCTGGGAGCTAGTGAGGGGCCTTCAACGGGAGGCTTAAGTAGTCAAAACAGAATCTTACATTATAGTCAAGATCACCAGGCAGCTCATTCAGTCCGCAGTTAGAGCAGTCTAGGTGCACCACATTGCTCAGAGTGTATGTGCGGCAGGATTCTCGGATTTCTTGGTCCTGGTCATCTAAACCCCGAAAAACGCCCGCGTATGCCGTCGCTAGCAGCAGGCATAGCCGCAGCGACCACGCAACCACATCTGGAATGACAGAGAGAAAGTAGTGTTTTCCATTCACTATGTTTCGCTCATGTTAATGTTATCGATGATTATGACAGGATATCACCAGTGAACAATGAGGATCTATTTACAACAGTAGGCCACAGACTAAGCTCTGCCCTTTTTACAAATAAATAGATAATTACTCCTACCTTAACTTGATTGTTTATCTTTGCACTAAAATTGGCTTTTAATTTTAAGTCTATTAAGTATTCATTGAAATCATTCGCTGATTCTTTTCATTAATATTCAACAAAATTACTAAATGAATAAACCTATATATTAGTAACACAAAGCAATTTAGGCTGTGGTAACAGTCTATAGGTACATATCCTAAAGTAATCTCAAAAATAATCTATTTGAAGTTAGAGATCTAAACAAGTATCTACTCGATAATGTATTTACTCGATTCTTTCTCTGAGATGATCTGAATTAATATGATAATATTTTGCTCAAATAAGGAAATACGAAATATCCAAAGAATTTCGTCTGAGTCACGCTAAATTTCGGCATGGTCTACAATATCATCAATCAAAATATGCATCTGCATAGTGATTTAAAATCTTGGTCTATTTTGCTTACTAATTACGTAAATTAACTTTTTATTCCCATTAGAACAGAAGGTGATCTCGAAAAAGGAGAAGACAGATATTTCTGGCCACAAACTCCCTCGATACTTCGGTACTCATTCGCTACGAGAATCTTGCGTAAACATGATCTAAAGTTACAGAAAATTTTAAACTTACCCATTAGAACAAGATCCACATACTGGCAATCACTCTTACTTTTAACTTAACTCACAATAAACACATCACACTGTACAATTAGGTAATTTCTCCATATGTAACCTAAAAATATTTTATATTCTATTGAAATATTTCCCGTAAACCGCACCGCCCTCGTTTCACTGGCCGTATGACTGTTATAGATATAGGGTGTATCCCAAATGGAATATCCGATAGCGAACTGATTACAGTTATCTTAAATTACAACCATCGGTATATTACGCAACACGGCGACTGATTTGTTTTGATTGTGGTTTCACGTGCCTGCTAAGAAAAGGAGGTGTAGAAGTTCAACTAAGGACCCGACTACGAAGTTAGAAAATCTTAAAACCCGACAACTATTAAGTAATAATGTTAGCTAAAACATCAAATTGTTATTCATCCTAAATATTACAATTTGAAGTGAAAAATGACAAAAGAAACCTAGAGATGATTTTACTTACCAATAATACTTAACATAATTCTAATCAGAACACAATTGCAGCTGCAACAATGATAACACGGTAGAAAATGGTACTCGGTACCGCGGCGGGCGATCTTTCTACTCAATATGGCGATGGATCCAAACAATTAACATAACAACAATAAATCAACAAATATACAACAAACATAACAACAAATCCTGGCGCAAAAACCCGTTTTGGGTCAATGCTATCCTGTTATTTAAAAGTTAAAACATACTACACTCATAAAAACATTAAATATGTTAAAGTCATTGGAGCATCCTATACGAAACATAAATCTTATCTGCAAAGTCTTATCACTGATTAGGAATATCGACTTATCGTCCTACCCAAAGAAGTTGTGTTTACTCAAAAATATGTGATTCACATTCACAATGAGTCGTGACTCTATCGTGAGACTTGGTAATAAGATTATCTGTATTATTTTGGGAGTTCAAGTTTTGGTCCATTAAAACTGATTAATCATCATAAGACGTAAAAGATCCCTGATTATCATTGCCGCAAAAATAATTTCGACAATTACCAAGTAATTATTTATTTACTTTAAGCAAGGGACGGTATACAAAATTATTTCAAATGTGATTTTAAGCATAAGTGTAACGGCAATTTTATGATCTATACTAACTATAAAGCTGAAGAGTTTCTATGATTGTTTGAACGGGCTAATCTCAGGAACTACTGTTCGAATTGAAAAAAAAATTGTGTGGAAAAGTCCATTTATAGAGGAAGGCTTTAGGCTATTTTCTATATGCTATATGCTACGACTAATAGGAACGGAGCATCAATGAAAAATGTTGCGAAAATGGGAAAATGTTGAATGTTTGTAAACGTAAAGAACAAGTTTCCCGAAGCGAAACGAGGTCCTCACACTAGTTTTATTATTTATATGAAGTGAAATCCATTACAGAATGACATCGCAAAGAATTGTATTCATAATTTCAACAAATCTTTCATTAAATTTCTAATCAATCCAAGGTTATTTAAACTCTTGAACAAGTTGTACAACAGGTGAATCTTCAAAGCAATAGCTGTCTCATCTTGTCGCGTCTTGTCCCGAATCCTAAGTGCTTCAGGGTTAAGCCCACCAGGTGTCGATTTTGCAAAAACGCGACACGTTGCCGCCTTTACGCCTGTCTGAACTCATTACAAGTCCTCGCAACCCCGCTCCGAAGTTAGCTTTCAGGGGGTTGAAGCATTTCGCTTCTAAAAGCCCAATGTTGATAACTTAGAATACAGTTTGGTATTTGTCGAGAAACGATTACATGAGGCTTTAAATTCTATAATGATCTGAGTATTAAATAATGAATAGAAGAACCTCCTTTTGAGTCGAAATGTTACTACGTTTTGAGATATATCAGACAATGACCTATACGACAATAATATATACGACCTCTTTTTCAGGTTTATAAGTAAAAGGCTGGCTACCTCCCCTGCTAAGGCTTTTACTACCTTCTCTCTTCGTATTGATCAAAAACGCATCGGATATGTTTTTGGTATTACCAATGTATAGGCGACGCGACGGATAATGAAAGATAGAAGAAATCTGTGTGATCGTCAAGACTCATGGTCGGATTATCGTTAATAACTTGCTCAAAGTAATGCAACAATTTTCTTGCGGTTTATACGAAATCATTTCGGTAGATTTGGACGTATAAGGTATCAAGGTACTTAATCAAGAAAAAAAAGACAAGGTGTCTGATATTAGATCTAACGGTAAACATTATTTGAAATGAAGGAAATTAGGAACAAACTGCATAAACGTCGAAAATACTAGCCGTTCTAATAACTTGTTTATGTAACGTTATTAAGTCCTTTAAGTGGCAATATAATCTCTCCAGCGAAGTATCTCAAAATGGACGTTGCAATCCTAAATCTGTGCGAAATAGCGGCGGAACAGTTTAAGTCTAAGTAAGTGGCGTTCGGCGGCCGAAGATTTGCGGACCGTCTCTAATGGGCTTTATCCTTATTTATTGAACTTCGACCGAAATGTACCAGTACAAATTTAAAAAGTTTTCGCCTTTTCCTTGCATTTACAGCTTACAGTTCCCGTTACTTGTGAGCACTTAGTAAGTATTCGATTACATGAATAAATGTCCCATTTTTCCAGAAATAATTGGTTGTAAGAGGAAGAGGCTACATAGAGTCCAAAACAATCTTTTTTGTTTGTGCTTATAATACACCTTACTGAATAGTAAGTTAGGTCCCTCGTGTTAAAGATCTGTACTAGCAGTGGACTCGAAGTAGCTTCAAAATGTTACGTGCTTTGGTTACAATGTCGTAGACTCGTAGAGTCCCCCGCTTCGTTAATGGCTGGCAACAGCATGTTCAATATCAATATGTATGGGCGTTTTCTGGTGTATTCTTACGATGATGGATGGATGATGTTTTGCTAGTTAATACCAGACGTAGCGACAAAAATTTGTGAAAAAATATTTATTTTCAATGATAAGGATAATCTATAAATAGAAAGAATTAAAAAGATAATCGTAAAGTAAAGTATGTGACAATTGTAATTTGTGTCAATAAATTTTATGGAAAAAGTTTTAACTGATTACGCACTGATAATGTATTTTTATCTTGCTGGCATGTTGATTTAATTCCATCCTTAATTAGGTATTTAATTTTCAAGTGTAGCCATGTCGTAAATTGGTGGTGTTGGTGTTTGCTAATTATATAATTTCGGAACATATAGGTATTTATTTCGTCGAGACCGCAAACAGTTTAAATAGGCTTACCTACTATACAAGAGGGAGTAAAATTCGAGTTATAAACTAATTATGTACCTTTTTATAGTATTCTATTTATAAAATCATTCACACCTTCACCAACCCGCATTGGAGCAGCGTGGTGGAGTATGCTCCAGGCCTTCTCAGGGAGGAGAGACCCGAGCTCATAAGTGGGCCATAAGTGGGTTGAAGCCAAGAGGTGGTTGGCATAGATAACACAAATAATACATCACTAACACCCATGACCCGAGGAGAAACATTTATGTCATATAAATATCTGCCCCGGCCGGGAATCGACTCCGGGACTCCTCGCTTTGCTAGCATGGTCACTACCAATTAGGGTGCGGGGTCATCAAAAACCATTTGTAAAGCAAACTAACCGACATATCTAAGTATGTCCAAACAGCAGACAAAACAATAAAACTCTCATCTCATATCAATTGGGGTTGGGAATTACGAGGTCCTGAGGGCGATCTATTGCTGACCCTTCCGTATCTTAATACCGGGGATCAAAGAAATATAATACCCCAGGACCAGCGTATTTATTTGTGCCCGCTAAGGATTTGCCGTCATATGTTAAGATGTTTGACTCGACCAAACGAGGGCAATTTGTTCGCTCGACTTCTTGACAATTTGTTTCGGCAATAAACAAGCTTCATTGTTTTAGATTTTTAAAATAATAAAAAGGTGACGTGTATAAAAATAATTGATAGGAATAATTATGTTTGACTTTATAACTTTTAAATTATAATAATTTCTAAAAATTCATTAGAAAGAAAACATATCTTAATAAGTACTTATAAAAATAAAAAACAGGCCTTTATCACTAATCCGGAACATAATTGTTGATAGATCTGCACATATATAAGTTATTGATATTATGAAGGTATTATTATGTAAAATAAATAATTAAATATAAATTAGTTAGGTATCTAAATTTCATTTAAGAACTGCTTGCTCAAAGCTCAAATGCTCTAGCCGAGTACTGAATATTCGCCATTAAGAGGTCCTATTTCGGGGCGACTTTGTCTCCGTCTCAATCCATTGCTTCGATCGTCTTCGGCCGCAAACGTCAATCCTTTTAGATAGGCATGTCGATGTATTGTTAATCGAATGTCGATAAATTGGAATTTAACAAAAACCTCTCGATTTTTTTATAGTTTACGTGTGTGTAACTTGCAACGCAGGACAGTCCTATAATATTAAATATATATGTAATGCTAAAACACCGATAGACCCACACTAGAATTTGCTGTTCCATGGACAACACACATAGACAAGAACATGTACACACAGACTGAGAACAGAAATTTAAACTCCTCATTCAAATGCAGCCTTGCTTAATTCGAACCTAGAACCCTTCGAACGGCGAGTCGGCATCGTAACTATTGCGCTTTACGGATCGTCAAATTAAGCGACTGCGTAGAGTCCTGTGAGCGTTTAACAATTCATTCGTTACGTTTACGATGGTATCGATATTACACTAAAATTAATAAAGTAATCATTTTCCTATTCCTGTATCTTCGTTATAAACTTAAGTAACTCTTGAATAACAATTACAATTTACAAATTTGTTTGCAAAAGCTATGTTATAAACAATAAGTAGTATAAATATTAGGAGCCGGTATCTCTTTTTAGACGCGACCATCTCAGTCCTAAAGGGTAGCACCACATCTGTGACCGAGTTATTAGACGATTATATTAGTTAGTATTAGTAGGCGATTACTGGTTCACCGTCCATATGGTTAGGCTGCAGTAAGTACATTATAGCTACAGTAACGTACAGTAAGTTAAGTTCTGTAGAAAAGCAACAAAATAACAAAAAACCTAAATATCGACAACCTTGTTGCATCACTAAGACATTCACAAGCATTTTAAGTATTAATGGCAGCAGAATAAAACAGCATTGAGACGATGTCAGCCCTAAACCTCGCCGTCGGGAAACAGGCTTATTCTCCCGATGAGTGCCATTGCCTTGCCTCGTGGGGCTCAGCCTTTTACAGTGTGTACTCGGCTTTATGCGATCGACTTTCAATATGAATTTCCGATGGGTTATGAGATTCGTAAGCCGTGTTTCGCAAACGCATTTGGCAAATAAGTTACCGATTCGGTTTATAATGTTGATGTAAGGGACTTTTATAGGGGTGCTGTTAGCTTGTTGTTTTTGGTCGTATCCGTGTTTAGTTTTGATTTAGTTTTAATTTTTTTCCTTCCATTATATTTGAAACTAAAGAGCCTAGATTGAAAACACAGAATGAGATTCTAGTTTAAAAAAAATGACATGTTCTTCTTGTACCTTATGCCTACTAATTCGGTGTACATAGGTTTCTAACCTAATTAGGTAAGAATTTATGTTTAATAATGTTTCCAATTCATTTTTATATAACAATCGCAGTAATTTTCGGTAAAAGTACGTATTTAATTTTATATGTAAGTAATATTATTTTCTCATAACGTTTACATATCATACAGACTTCATCAGTAAAAGAGGAAAATGTCAAAGAACATAATTAACAACAAACGCACAGAATATTGCATTTACGTTATTCAACTTTCAATGAACACAATCTTCAAACCCTGAAGTCATAACGAAAATTAAACACGCCTTCGTGAGTTTTTGTCAGAAGCCAAGTCTTACTCGCAAGTTGCTGCGAGGGTTTCGCGAAGTTATACTTTGCTAAAGTCCGTCTCGAAAACGGAACATTCTAGAAAATGAAGAACTAAAGCAGCCGAGTGAAACGAAGACGGGCTGAAGCGGAATAAAGTTGACATTTTTGCAAAGCTACGTTAGAATTTCAACAAAATTAAATGTGGCACTACACGAAATGAAAATAGTGTGAGCGAACTCCCTCTCCCCCCGCCTCGTCTTCAAACCCCCCTTCCCCCTATTTTTGTTGAGAATTTTCCGGCGCTCCGTTCAAGTACTTTTGGGAATGCTTCGTGTAGTCGTTAGGTATATCGTAAATTCGTGCGAAGCCGTACTGCTAGGATAATTTTAGCGGTTTACTACTTTATTTAAGTAAACCTCATTATTTTGTTCGTTATTTGTGTGACGATATTTTATTTCTTTCTATACGAAAAATAATAATTTTGCCGTTTACAAATTGACCCACATACTATTATTACTGGTATCATTATATATATGTATATTATTAGTGTATTATATATACTAACATCCTCCACCATCCTCTTTGAGTCAGCCGCCAAACGACTCCTTGTGTTCCGGTTATCTGTAGATACTGTTTTTGACGTGATAACGTCTTATAAATCGATGAACGCAGGCTGCACGCACGAAAACGTATGACGTCATTGTCATGTTCCACCTGAGCCGAGTGCGGAAGCGAGAGCGCGGAACAAGCCATACAGGCATGATCGGCGTCAAAAAAAATTTGTTATCAATATTTTCTTATGACGTTATCACGTAAAATTATCGTCCGTAAACCGAATTTGCTGACAACCATTTTTTTTCTTATCCCTTCCTTCTTAGCAGGCAACACATCAGTGATACCTTTGTGTTGATGACGTCTGGGCGACAGTGGTCATTCACCATCAGGGTGACTCTTCTGTTCGTTTGTAGCTATACAATAAATCATTTGGGTTCTTTTCTCAAGGTTTGGTGCGCTCTCCACCATGATGATCCAGTATAGAGATTAACAGCCAACCCTTGTTAATAGTCATTCAGCATCTAGAAAGGCTTTAGTAATAATAAGACAATGCATTCAATAAATAATAATTATAGGTGCATAGGTGATTTGGACCTTAGCCTAGGTTATTTAAGTACGATATGCAATAATTTCTTCGTCACACTCCTATTACAAAGGGTTTTTAATGCTTCTTCATTTCTTTTCTCATTTTCTTCAATTAGTCTTAGTTCTTGTTGTTCTTCATTCAGGAAATAGATTTACATGCAATGAAGCAGTAAATCATATCAATAATCACCAGGTATTAATTTGTCACGACATCAAAACACGTCAAGCATTCGCTCATTAACTTAGTAACAATATTTACAGCAGTTTTATTGTTACTTTACTTACCGAAACCTTCCCCACGGGTCTACGAGCGCTGGAAATGCAAAATGCAAACGAGATGCTAGTGCACATTAGCAGAACGAATAACCTCTGTCGCTGCGACTATCGCGCGGGACATAAACTACCGCGCACATTACCGCCGGTGACTCACTGCTCTCTACAACCGTCAACAAACCGTCCGACTCCCTTGCAATGCCTAATTTTTGCCAAATTAAACAGTGATCAATTTATGAAATTTGGCCGATAAGAGTTGGTTTTTTAGTTTTACTTGGTGCCAAAACCATTCCGCGCAGAAGGAATGCATAGATAGTAGGTTACTCAATTCATGGAAGACTTTAGAGAAAAACTATAAGAGGTTAACTTATCACGCAATAGGACATGTAAAAATATTATTTAATAATTTTGTCTCATTGTCGGTTTTTAAGTTTGTCCGTGCGTTTTGTCGACTAATCTGAAAAATAAAATTTAACCGATTTGGATAATTTTTTAACGGTATATTGCAATAAGCTTGTGCTAAATAAAGAGTCAGAATCCCATCCTTTTTTGCGATTGTGGTTCCTAAAACAGATTGCCGGAAGCGAAACAAAGGCTGTTATTAGTCAATAGTTAACTAGTCAAAAAATAGTGTTAATTAAATAGCAGTACGGTTTATTATCCCGCATTACTGACAAATTTAAATAATTCGTGATTTTGTCACTCGTGTTTGTATATTTAATGAATACGTTGCCGCAAAGACTGACACACTGAAATACTGTATGTCCAACGTGCTATTACAGTATCGTAAGGCTAATGTGGTCAGGCCTGATCTACACGCTACGTAGTTTAAGTATTTCATTTAAAATTTACAGTTAGTTTTGAAACTATTCATTTATTTACGAATGAAGAAATATAAATTAAAGATCGAATTAGTGATCATGACTACTTGAAGGCAGAAGACGGCCTAAATTAAAAAAAAAAAACATTAAAGCATGTTTGTTTGTTAAATCTACGAATTTGACTCGTAAGAAATTAATTACGACTTACATGCTAACTTTAGTCGATAGGATTATGTGATAGTCGGCGTCTTATTTAATTTCACTAAAATAATCATAAAGACAAGCCGATTTGCGCAATCATTACGCGTAGGTTGGTTCTACGACGGAGTTAAATACCTTTTCGTAGCTCTCTTGCGTCGGCGTTCGCGTTCTCCTATAATGTAGATAGATGCCTTTACGAAAATAGTAAATATTAAGTGAGTGCGCATACTATTTCTGTAACAAGAAAATTCTTTAAGGTCGAATTGAGACGTAATTAAAAGAACCCCTGGTCGTGGTGGCCACGAAACTGGCGCAATATATCCCAGTATGACATTGGGATATTATGCACTATAAAGTACATAGTACCTCAATGCAGTTTGACCCATCTAGACGTTCATATTTGAAATATGTAAAAAAATTATGTTTATTTCATTGAAAACTTCTTGAAAACCGAAACTTCGTTTTCTACCAACATCCCGGGAAAAAGATTTATGTGTATGACAGCAGTAGATGTGGATGTACGTCGTACGGATACACTTTTAGAGGCGACAATCTCAGTGTTCAAGGGTCGCGGCACATGTGTGACCGAATTAGAACAAGACTAACTAACAATTACCAACTGGACTACCTATTAATAACAACAACTAACAGGAATAACTATCACTAACAGTTGCTGTCCCAGTCCTCATACTTACTAACAAACCAACCAACGAATTCCTAACCGGACTAACTATACTAGTCCCTATTTGAGTCTTGTTTTAGGTCAGTCACAGTTGTCATGGGTGGCAGTGGAAGGACGGTGTTGCATGGTCGATTGTTACCTTAATGCCATAAAAAAGCGTCGCCAGTGGATACACATACCTATAAATCAGTCAGTTATAGTAGCAGAACTTATTTCTGTATTCAAAAACTTACACTCATTAGTCAATAGCGCCGCCGTAGAATGTAATGGAGCAGTATCACCCCCATTTATCGGTTCGCGAGCTAAATGTCGGGTATAATTGGCTCGCCTCCATCTGCAAGCAATTAGGTGCCGCTTTAAAAGATCCATATTTATTCGCAAAGCTTCAATGTACCTAGTTATCAATGGCTGAAAATTGTGCGGCAAAGCACAAACTTTACCGAATGTACGCGAATAAATGTTTATTACCCGACTTAGAATAAGGTCGCTAATTAGACGGTATATAATGAAGAATATATCGGTATATTGATATATAAACGGTATGACGTGAGAAACAAGTGTATAGAAACGTAAGGAATTCGTAATCCGAAGCGAAGCATGGGCGGGTTTACCAAGTCCATACTACACTAATATTATAAATGCGAAAATGTGTTTGTTCGTTTGGTTTTCGTCCTACTTTCACGTATTAACGGAGAAAGGAATCGATATGATTTTCGGTATTAGGTGGTTGAAGGGCTGGAGAGAGAAAAGCTACTTTTTTATGGAAATGGACTTGTAAGCAAGAATCAAATTATTATGTGAGTAAATAAGAGTATCTTAGATATTAGTTAGTACAACCAAAGGCACTGACCTAAACAGAACAACACTCGATGTAACAATATTGAATTAATAAGCTTCTAACGTTCCTTATTCAAGAGCCTCCTTGTTAATTTCTGGATAATAACGACATGCAAGCGGCCAGTAACTCAAGCAAACTTGCGTATAACTTGACCAACTTACTAAGAGGCAAACTTTCAAATTGCCTTTGGTCTTAACCTGTAAGACATAGAACTGAATATTGCTTGAATAGCCCATCGACGTGGGTATTATGTTTGTCATTTGCAGGACGTCGGCGGCACAATGCACTAATTATATCAGTGTCTTAGAAAGCCTCGAACCTGCCCCTTAACAGTTTTCCACGGTATCGAAGGGGCATTAGTGCATTTCCCAGTAATGCTTCTAAAGACGGTCGGCGCTCGATGACCAAGGAGGTAGGCCGGTGCCACAATATAAGACATCACTTTATTTAATTTAACTAATAATTGGTTTTTGACATTCGTGATCCAAACATTTATTTTAATACTACTTAAATAAATAATCTATTTACATTTTTATGAAATAAACCATAACCCATCGTATATTTTGCACATGATAAGGGAAGGTAATCACTATGACTATTTTATTTACTATAAAAGAAAGTCAATATCACCTACAAACACATCGAAATGAGACAATGTATTTTTTTGTGAGTAGTTCTATGAGTGTGTAGCGTTATTTATTTATTCATATTATTAGATTGAGAAGTTTAAATAATATATTCTCAATTATACTTAAACCGTCAAAAACTTATTTAAAATATTTTTTCTAATACATTATCGTCGTCACATAAGCTTTAGTTAAATTTAGTGTAAGTGGTAACTAGGTAATGCAAAGATCCTAAAGTTATACATTGTCTGTATAACAAAACAATGTATGGGTGAAATATTCCTCTTTTATAGGTCTACAATAAAGTTCGCTATAGCATATGTATATGTATTATAAGGATAGCTTACTACATATTACCTTAAAATATTAAAACAACGGTTTATTAAATTTAAAAGTTGATTAAGCTGAAACCAGATTCTTGGTGGAACCGTGCCCACGGGCTAATTTAGAAGCATCGGGAAGCAAAGTGGGCGGCCGTCTTGCGTCCATACTTGCAGCCCCAACTTGCCAGTTCTCCGCCACTCTAACCGAAACTTAATTTCAATATGTGATCCTTTGCACGAGTTAGTGGCAAATTTGTACCGCGATATATGTTCGGGTACGATAACTTTAAATCTTGTTATGGTTCGGGTCCTTTTGAGCCTAAACTTGTAAATCCGAATATCGTAATTTTACGATCTTCCGTTTAAAAACTAAGTGGAGAATGGTATGGGAATAAAAAAATTTGTGTCAATAAAGTCTGCTTAAACACTTTTAAAGTAATTATTAATGATTGACTACCATACCACCATAAGTGGCGACGAAGCTTTGGCTAAGTGCTTTTGGTAAAGCACAATAACTTAGTAAAAGCATTATCCAGGTAAAATATTAGTCATACCTATAATCGTCAGCGCAACCCATAACTGTCCCACTGCTGGGCATGGATCTCCCCACAATGTGAGGGGTACAGGCCATAGTCCACCACGCTGGACAAGTGTAGATTGGTAGAGTTTACATACCTCAAAGGTACATTAAAGATAACACTTAGGAGGTTTCCTCACATTTTCCAAGGAGCTTTCCTTCACGGAAGCAAATGATAATTAAATTATAATACGCACATGATTTAACCCCAACTTAAGATTTAGAAATTAGAACTGCTTGCAAATTAAAAACCCAGATCATCCGATTGGAAAGCCAAATAAAATACTTCTAATTTATCACTGACCAACAATCAAATTCTCCCTAGAAACCTACCCACTTATAACATGTACAAGACCGGCTCCCGTATCCTTAATTGCTAAATATCGAAGGGATGACTAAACTAAAAGGATCCGCAACTGTTAAGTGCTAGATCGGGGTTCGATTCCCCGTTTGTAATTCGATTCGGTGCCAATTAGAAGCTTAGTTGTTCGGTTGAACTGCGACGTCTTATAGCTAAGATGAACTAATAGCTGAGACGGCGGAACCCTTTGTGATTAGGGTTTGAGACCGTCCATTACGGAATCCGTTTGACCGAAACGAGAGTGCTTTGAAATGAATTTTGTTCTAGTTCAGGGTCCTGTAATCCTTTATTGTACAACTGTGTTGTTTTATGCATTTGAAATGATGTCTCTGAAATAGTGTCTGGTATCATCATTTAGTGTTCAGAATCATATTTTATGTTATTATTTAGACCCAGAAGAATCGTGAGCATTGTGAATATACCGCAATTCAAGCGACACATATTTTGTTACGTCGAAGCGTTCATCTGTATAATTGTACAATGTTATACGAATATTTCGAGAAACTAGTACCTACCTTGATTGTAAAAAAAGTAATATAAATTGAATAAAATGAAATGTACGCAAAAATCATAACTATAGCCACTATAGGTAACTGAATCGAAACATTATATTAAGTCAATTTAAATTAATTTATTATATATTATGAAATCTAACTAACATTAACTTCTAAGTCAATTAAAATATTGTCAACTATTTCAAAGTATTTATTGTGGAATGGTCTTAATATTAACTATAAAATAACTAATGACTCCATACAATTTTATTAAAGCAAAACGAAAAAACATCGTTCAAAATGACACTAAGTATACAGGGTGTCCCGTAAGTAGTGGACCAACGGGTTATGGTGGGTAGTGGGACTTATTATCTACCAAAAATACTAAATTTTATTGTCCTAGACCTTGTAGTTCTTGAGTTATGCTTTTTTTCAAAATGTGATGAAAATATCATCCACGTAAGCTAAATTTAACCACATTAGTTTTTTTTATGGTAAAATTTAATATTTCGCTTACGTGGATGATATTTTCATCACAATTTGGAAAAAAGTATAACTCAAGAACTACAAGGCCTAGGACTGTAACATTTAGTATTTTCGTTAGATAATAAGTCCCACTACTCCCCATAACCCGTTGGTCCACTACTTACGGGACAGCCTGTATAAGTACCTAATTAACCTAACGCTACACTAGACCGAACTAAAAGATATTATTTTGAAGCATTTTAAAGCAATTATTATTTTGTATTCGAAAATTAAATTTAACTTTGACCCAATTTTTTCAGCGACTGGGCGGTGTTTCAGGCGTGGCGAGCGGATATAAATGGCAGATCTGTATATCCGCTATATCCGCGCAGATCCGGGTGGGGGCGGATCAGCCGGATAACCAACAGGTGGGGGATGAGCCGCAGTTAGATCCGCCCACCGGCCACGTGGCGAACTTACAAAGTTTCTTGGAACTTTTACGAGTCTGTTTCGTTTAATATTGCGACTTGGAAACATTGTGTTCGATTGCTCACTTATTTCTTAATTTAAGTTCTATTTTTGAAAATGACAGGATTGTGATTTTGGTTTATCATGATGGTTATATCGTTCGAACATTTAGGTCGTGTTGATTATGATATAGTTACGTGAAAGTTTAATCAGCGGAGGTGCAATTAGAAGTAGACAGTGTTAATTAATATTATAGAAGCACCTAAAATTTAGATCAAGCAAAACTGTGTCTCGAATGGGGTAATAAAAATATGCCTAATAATAATGGTTAATACAAATGATTTACATATGATTTAATAATTTAATAAATACAAATGATTTAATAATTCCAAATAAAGTATTCATCTGTACCTACGTAATACATGATACTTCTCAAAACTACTGCACGGATTTTCATGCAGATTTATGGGATTAAATTTATGGGGTACCTAGATATAAAAAATAAGAATTAAAAATTATATCACGCTAGATAACAAGTAACATGTGTTTCGGGTGCCGTTACTATTTGTCAAAGTATTGATCACAAACCGTTTATTTAATACGTTAGTTTAGTAGATTCGGAGTAAATCGAGTTGGACAAATGTATAGACTGACGGACAGACATACATACGGACAAACGGACCGACGCAGAAACAGATGGGCAAGCAGACAGACACCTGACTGATTTTTTCATCACAATAACAGCATTTTAACCATAGCTATACACGTATCTAAGCAGAAAAGCCTGTAAAGATTAAATTTGAACTATAAATTTCATTTCCCTTAACTTCAGTTAACTTCAATGAATTAGTTTAATTACCTTACCATTGCCAAACTTAAAAGCGTAATGGGTAATAAATAATACAAAACTCACAAAAGGGTTTTGTTTAAATCATTAGTATTACATAAAGTTAGAGTCTCTGTATCGATAAAAGATGTGAAATTACGGCCTGAAATAATCACTGATGTGAATTTATTGAGCCACTTCGGCAAATAATGCCTGAAATTGAGTTCAGTTGACGCAACTGTCAGTATCTCGACAGGTCCGACCGCGAAAGGGTAAACGAGGAGTTAGGAATGCTTTATCGCTTCCGTAATCTACGGGGAAATTCATGGGGATACGGAAACGTGAAATGTTATGAAGTGTTATGAACATTTTTATTGATTTAATCGCTTAAAGTTAAAAAGTATGATTCGATTCTTTTTTTAAATGTAAAAAATATCACCAGACGTAACCGATGTAAATTTGATTTGTTCAATAGTTCAATTACTCTTCATTTTTATTATTTCACCGTAAATAACTTCATACCAGATTTGTTACCTTTTTACGGTTTTTTTTTCTTTTTAGTATGCCTGAAAACTAGAATCATGGTTTATCTATCGTTCATCTTTTAATATAGAACAACATCTTAATTCATACAAATTGTGTAAAGTCATTTCGTTATAAAGTTTAGGCTCGCATCATTATTATTGAATCAATCAGAATCGTATAGTTCGTTACTCTGGGGATGTAAGATACGAAACAGCCCGTTATATTTATGGTAATCACTTCTGTAGGTCATTTAGTAGTGTACGCTTATGTTTAGTATAATGATAGATATAATTATGTTGTTCATATAATTACTTTTACAGCTTTATGCATAGCTAAACCAAAATAAATGTTAAGCAATTTTTCAGCTATAATTTGTATAAATATGATTGTTCTCATAAGATAATTATAATCATACTATTTTTAATGGCTTCCCAATTCCTTCTCAGTAGTCAACTAGAAGACGTGACTATTGACCACTGACCATAAGTGACTTATTTTTAGTTTTTTGGCTTTACATATTATTATAAATTCTAAAAGAGATGATTACTATACATAATATATTATCTAAACAATATGGCTGATTACAATAAAATTAAGTTACATTGTAAATGAATCCATTCACAAATCCATGGAATACAGTCACAAAATGAAATATACCTACCGCTTTATTACCATTTCGTACCAAATGTTTCCCTGAAAATGTATCGTCATTATAATACATTCTATCTCAATATAAACGTACTCACACACACAAGCCATACCGTATCCCGGTTATTTGTCGGCGTTCTAAGACCCAAATTAATAGTCTAAACTTGGTTGGATCGCGCGCCTTACTTGCAACTTAGTCGCCAATTAATTTATTGCGCCAACTTTACTTTCCATTCTTTACTCAGCAACTTATACGACGGTGTGTGGGGTTGCCATAATATCGATGATTTGGTTCCTTGAATATTTAAGAGGTATTATAACGAATGTTCGGTGCCGCAAAACTTGGTACTTGATGGAACAATTTGATTTTTTTATACGAGATAGTATTTTAGTAGAAGGATGTTCTTAAATACTTTATATTGTTTTTTTAGTTGATGCGAGCTTTTAAAAATGTTGCGTTTTGAATATACCTACTTATAATTTATATAGTTACTACTTTTGTTGCTATGGTAACCCATCCTGGTAACAAATAACAGCCGGCTTTTATTTAACTTGTGCTGAAGTACTATTAATATTATGTCTAATCGTGTAATCTCTCTAATAGCTCCACAACACAAGTATATGGCTCTTTCTCGAATTTTCTATAAAACTTTATAATTGAATATTATATCTGTTCAAGTATTTGGCATAAAAAGCAGTTTAATGCAGCAATAAATTTAATATGGCGACATAAATTCAAAAGCTGGCAACACTGCCAGCTCGCGCCTACGCCGCGATAACCGTGCGAGGGAGATTTATTTGGCGAACTTGTTAGAACTTCATAATTTGTCCGCATTATCGGTGAGTGTGTGCGCTACTTTTATCTGTTGCCTGTGCCGTAAAGTTTAATGGGATATTAGATATTCATTAAAGCACAACACTAGCTGGTTATGTCACGGCTCCATGATTTTAGACGGTGGTTAAATACCGATGCAGTCAAGCAGAGTTAGTTTGAAATAATCGATAGTAAAATATCGATGAAGTAAGGCAGAGTGAGGTTGACATAATAATTATAGCAAATTGTCATGATTGGGTAATATGTCGATTTACGGGTAAATCTAAATATTGCAATTGACTTAGTTTATAAGAACCATTAATGTTACATGTCGAATAGGTATTAAATTTAGATGTCTATTACTCGAACCCAAAGCCCTGTTTGTAGTGACCCTGCCTGCAAAACGTTCAGACCCCAGCCGAGAAAGACGTGGGTGTTAGTGATGTGTTATTCGGTATATCCGTTCGTACCACCCGCAGCACAACAAATCCAAGTGCGGTGGTATTAAGTATGTAAGCGGTTATTCTTTAATGCTATTAGAATTACTGCATTCTAGTTGAAAGATGTGTTCAAGTTTATACCGATGTTGTAACTATAATAAGTATTATATTTTTTTATTAGAACGACGTAGGTACCTAAGTATGTACTTGTGGCCTGTAAAGACCAGTTTTGATATAATTACGTATCCTAAACTATCTGATAAACAAATTATTAATTGTAAATGTAAATGAAGAATTTGACCTTAAGAATAATTAAGAATAAGACGAATTTGACTATTAGTGTGACTTTTTCAATCAATCAGTTAAATGCAATTCGTTTTGTACAATAAAATATGAGTAGATTAACCTTTAAAAAATAAGCATCAACAAGCTTGGCAGGGTAAAGTTGCCACGTATATCGTAGAATAGGGTAACAGTGAACGCGTCATTCCTAAGTAAATTACGACGCGTACCTCAACGGTATTGTTAGAGCAATTCTAATTAGCCGTCCTTATTTATGATTCATAAGCCGATGTACAATAAATTCTCGCGGAATCTTTCCGTCCCACATGTGTTAGTAAGCCAGGGCATTAGTGAATGGTGAATGTTGGTTCTCGCCTAATAAGAGACGGGATGTAAGGAATCGCACTGATTACTATATTATTTATTACGCTACGTGCCGCCCGTGTAAACGCTTCCTAATACTGCTATCTTAGCCCGTCTTGGAACCTTTTCGCAGTGAACAGTATTCGCTGTGTAAGGTTTTCTAGGGTGGGCGCGTTTTGAGGTTAGTTTGGGATGGTTCTAAGGTGTGAGTTGTGTAGCAATCTATCATGGAGTAACGATTAACTATTGCAAGCTAAAGCCGTTTTTACTCGACTGCGCGAAGGTAGGTACCCAATATGTGTTTACCATGGATATTCCAATGAAAAATTATTAAAATGACTGATACTATAAATACTATAAATTTATACTATAAATGATGACATTTATACTATAAATGATGTATGATTGGTCTTTGTTTGTTGTTTGTTTCTCATATAATTTTTCATTGGAATATCCGTTACGTAGTCTAGTTTTACGTTCTTATAAACGAAACGAACCAATATATAAATCAAAACTTAACACATTAATACAGTAGCAATTTCATAATAGATATAAAATAAGGATACGGACTCTAGGATGAATAGAGTCTCTTACATTTCAGAAGAGTTTCTGGCCCTAAAACAGTTCAAGAATCATTGGATAAGTCAGTCTATTGTGTAAGAACATTATATTCACTTTTCATTATTTTATTCTTGTGTTTTGTTGTATCTTTGGGTATAAAATAAATAACGGTACTAATTATGAGTACAGGACAGTGCAATTATTGCTTTCAATGGCTTATTACATCGACTAATTAGTGCAAACTGTTTTGTATTGAAATTTTAAGTCACAAATACTCCCGTTATTAGAAACACTGAATAGAGCAAGAGATAATGATGCAATTCGACCAAAATAAATTTATCAGGTGTATATTGACAAATCGGTGTAAATCATGACTCTCATATTTCGCAGTATCTCACTCCTCTTATTGCCACAGGGGATAAACATCGTAATTCTGCTTAGTCTCACTAAAAGAGAGAAGATATTCCTTTGAACCTCTTGGATTACGAAAGAAAAATAATATGATCGGTAGCTAAGTTGTCAATAGATCATTAAATCTCGGTCAACTTCGAATCAGACACATAGAAGGTGTACGGAACCTTCTATCTAACCTTTCGGAACCGTGCAATTTATTTTATACACATTAAAAAATAATTAATTTTAATAGTAGTAAATGAAATGTAATACTTAGTATTATTTGCTCCGATTGTTACCCTTTGGGTACAGAACTCTAAAAATGAAGATGATTAATAGTTTGGAAGATTACGCAGTAAAACGAGTGTTTGCTTATAGATGGCGCTCATTCTGATATAATAAAAATATTAAAATTAGATAACATGCCAACCTTAGAATAATAACTATAGAAATCAAGTCCGCGCGGCCATTTTAAAGCACCTTAATTTGAGTCAGAAATGACTTTAAACACCGGGCAGCTCCGTAGTGTTCAATGTCAACGCACGCCAAACGTGTCTCGCGAAAAAAAAGAATTATGACGATTTGTCCAGTTAAATTGTGTCACAAAATATCTGAAAAGCTATTTATGTATTATTGCTAAAAATATATGATTATCCGCAGCCGAAGTTTGGGACAGATTCGCTTTTTAATTCTCGGAATGCACTCTTTATATATTATGTCAACGAATACGGATTTTGTTCGCTACTCTCCAATAACATAGCGGTCGTGTATGTGCCGTATATAGAAATTTTGCTTTATACGCCATGTTTAAGCTTTCGCTGTCTTTGGCCTTATACGATCTCGCGGTAATTTTAATGAATATTTATACTGTTTGTGCATTTACTTTACCTAAGATGAAAATGTGTTTAGGAACTTCGGTTGAAGCTGGTTGGATAACTTAAAATTGATTTATATGTTAAGCACATGCTTAACCATCTTAAGTAAGATGGTTAAACTTAACTTAATGGATTATAGCCTATACGCTTGTAAAAATCGATTAATTTTTGTTGATTTGGATAGTCAATGAATAAGCTTACCTTCTCTTTTTTTAACGGAAAACGCGTTAATTACATTTGTTTATGATTGTTGACAACCAAATCGAATCAGCTTATTTGACGAGAATGAAGTCATTTTATGTGCAATCAACCAATAAATAAAAATCGTACTGAAATTTTACTATATATTAATAAACATAGTCTTATATAATGTAAAATGCATCCAAAAAGAATATGAAATGCATTGCTTAAAATATTCTCATAAAGAATTTTCTACTATGACGCTTTTCGCAGTAAGAGGCGAGAGGCGATGTATCATCTCTAACAGTAATCTACGGCGCGAAGAATTATTATTTATACGGTAATTACAAAAACACTCTCACGCACGCTATCTCTAATGTTATTTATGCGGGGATAAACGCGATTTGTGGGTGCACCAAACGCTTGCTCGCTTGAGGACAGTCCGAGTCATTGCTAGCTGTATTGGTAATTTTGTTAAGAACGTTTCATTTCTTCCTATTAAGTTATACTCAAATAATATGTGATTTGTTAATAGTTACTTACAATTATAAAAAATAAGGCATTATACAATGTAAAACATAGTCTAGTGAACATCACTCAACAACACGACTTTATCTTTTTTTTTATTGATTTTGGTTAAGTATGGTAATTTTTAAAAGAGGGATAAAAATTAACTAAAGCATTCAAAAAAATAAAACACAGTGTCTAATTGATACCAGGAAAATATACGAGACAATAAAAATAATTTGATATTGAAAAAAGCATTTAATGAAAGATGATTAATCTTAATTAATTAGAGAAAATAATACAAACCATATAATGTTTCGTGCATGGTTACCCTGGCATTGAAGATTTTTTGCATATCACCCCCTAATATCACGAAGAAATTGTATGATAAGCCTGCTGTTCTGAGGGATTGCGTCAGGAAACGGCTTTAGATTTGTTTCAAGATGATGTCCTGGATCTCTGATGAGGGGAATGTGTCATTACAGGACTGTTAGAGTATTACCTTTCAACTTGGAAGAGTTTATCAACTTAACAACAACAGATTATTTATTTTGAGAATATTACACAACTCTAGCGTGGTAATATTGAATGCACTTAAATAAAATTGCAATCAATGTTTAATTAACTACATTAATGGTTAATAACGACTCCGTTGCCTAGTTGGAAGTGCCCCGCCTGCGAAGCGAGGGGTCCCGGGTTCGATTCCCGGCCGGGGCAGACGTTTACGTGACAGATAAATGTATGTTCTCGGGTCATGGGTGTTAGTGATGTGTTATTTGTGTTGTCCATGCCACCCGCGACACAAGGAATCCTAGTGCGGGTGTGTTAACGTTTTTTTAACGTTTAATAAAATAATAAAATATATGGTTACGCAATGTCATAATTAAAATTTTCATTTATTTTGTTTTTTGTATTTGGAATTATCCAAAATTTTATTTAGCTGCAATATTTAGTTTTTAAGGACTAAGATAGGATATATAGCTTATTAAATCCGCGAAGAGACTTTTATTTACCAATAACTTTCACCAAAAACATATCAGATGTATAGTATATTAGGTATCTTATAGAACGTAGGTACTTATACGTAATAATCTCAGCAAGATGCTATAATTCACGAAGTCTGCTCCAAGTGCAGCGCCGTATCGGGAATCAAATGAAAAACATATTTATATCATCTCAGAAGACGTGATGTTCAACTTTGGTGGATAGAATATGATTTTAAACTAAATCTTCTTTTATTACTTAGTATTTGTAACAATAAAATTTTGTTATTGTGGAGAGTTCTAATATTTTGCTTAAGATATAACAAAAAAGTCGAAAGCTTACGTAATTAATCATTTAATTAATAGTTACTCATATGGAACAGAATATCACTGCTAAGATTCAAAATATTATTAGAAAAACAGCAATAATTGAATTATAAATAGGTCCATAAATGCTTCTAAAAACTATACTATTTCCATTCCTTTATTTTCTCGATGACAGCTCCTGTGAAAACTTGAACGAGCGCCTTTTTTACATTATGTATGCATTATTTTATAAAAATATGACGTTTACACACCTACAAGGTTATACCTGATTCTGAGAAACTGATAGGGATGGGCTATATCGATAAACGTAACACGATAACAGACCCGATATTTTTTTCCAAAATGTAAGAAACTAAACTACTGCCGGATACTTTTGTACAAATTTATTAACTAATATTATATTTCATTACAAGATGTTACACGTATTTATTCTTGATTGATAATGTCAACTACTTTAAAATTTTCGAATTTGTTGTAAAATAAGTAGGTATATGTAGGTAATCGACAATGAAACGAAATAATTATAACGACAGGTAATCTTTGTTTATTTATTTTAATCAAAATCTGATGAATTTAATAAAATAAATATATGCGATCGATATCATTACTTATTTCGTCACAACACTACTACAGAACTGTCATCGAGAAAATAAAGAAATGGAAATAGTATAATGACAGTAATCTGTCACTATATATTTTAGGGCTGTAGCGCTGTAAAATTACCGTCACCAAGTACTCTATACAAAATAACAAACCATACTAACATTCTTTATGCAAAGTAAAAGACAGCTTATTTAGAGGAAAATTGGAAAGACGCTTATGCCGCATAACTTAAGGGAGAATAACAGCCCTTTGACACTAAATACCTCTTAAGGAAACTACATCCACTTCTTAAAGAAAATCATATTCATGGGTGTGATATATTCTGAACGCACACCTTTAACCAGGTCATATTATTTTAATATACGCAAACCGAGCGCCGCAGCCGTCCTTGTCATTCACAAACATTATAAGTTAGTGCCATCCCTATCGTTTTTCGGAGGATATCTTAATAAGATTCATGAAAGGACGCCATATTTTATATCCGACTCTGTCCTCTATCTTCTTATATTATCCGCCAAGAAGAGCGCTTTTGAAATATGTGCTTGCTTGGGAATTTCCGATCTTTCAATTACACCTTTGTCGTGGAGTTTCAGTGAATTATTTTGAAACTTAGCGAGATAGAAGCGTCTGCAGTTATTGTTTGGTTTTTATTTTGGAACTGGGAATATCTTTAAGGTTTAAATTATTATAATATTATTCGGCATATACGTTGAATACTTGTAAAAAAATTGGTTGTCTGTAAAGTCGGTTTACTGACGATAGTTGAACGTGACAACGTCTTAAGAAAATACTGATGGAATGCTAGCATTTTTCAAAAGAAAATTTTAATTTCATTTGTTTAATAGATTTGTCAATGTCAATTATAGCATAACCTACAATCGCTGCACTAGCGGACCGATGCTATTCATTTTAATGATGAAAGCACGAATACCTATTCGACAATATATCACTGAATATATAATTAATATCGAAAGAATCATTACCTTTATCGCTGTAATTATCGTTGCTATAAACAATTGACACCACATTCACTTTTCACTGCACTTGATACTCGATCAAAACATATAAATGTACTATAGTATAGCAGCTGTCCACGCAGACGTATCGCTCACTCAAGTAGGAGAGAGACGGATGTCGGACGCTGCCGAACGCAAAGGCCGATTGCTACGCCGTTACGGTAACGACGGTAACGCATGAGTCATGTTTTTTCATGCGTGCCACCGAATTATAAGACGTTGTCACGTCAAAAGTTATTTAGAATGAAGAGTGAGAAGAATGAGTCTGAAATAAAAGCAAAATACGTACCTACATAAAAACATTTTTCTGCAATGTTTAATACTTTAATCAATTTCCCGTCTGCTAACCTAACCTAACCTAACCTAACCATCATACATAGTCCCGATTTCAGTCTTGTTCTGTGTCGGTTACAGTTATCATGGACGACAGTGGAAGGGTGATGCTGAATGCTCGTTTGCTATCTCAAGTCTATAAAAAAGCTGTTTATTACCGAAATTTATTAACATTGGTAAGCAAATAAGTACAGTCCAAGGCTACAAGTACACCGGGGCGTTATTACATGCAATCTTAGGTAATGTACGTATCCTAAGTTTGCTTATACCGCTGGTAAAATACTTTTAAAGGTAAACAATTTCCATCAATAGCATAAGGCAGTTTATTCAGCTTAAAAGTTTTCTTGATGCGAGGGCGCAGGGCTGCCCAGATATTAAATAAAGTTAAAGCTATAAATATTACACAGTTAACTTTGAAACAAGGTTAACCTTTTATAAGAGATATGAGTATGCTTTGCGTATAATACAATTCATATACTTAGGTATACATCTGTAAGTGATCTAGATATAAGAAAATATCATATTATTATAAATAAAAGCTATTCTTCCATTGAGAACATTTTTGTCGCAACAGGGGGATTTAATATGAGATAAGAATGATTTTTAGAATAAACATTGATTCGATTTTCTGGCGGGGCAAACATTTATGTGAAAGAATTTTTTTTTCTTTTTTCCGCGACCTGCGACTCAGGTTGTCCTACTACTGAGGGGGTATGCGTTTGTAAGTTTATATGTATATCAATTCTATTTATTGTAAAAATAATACTTTAATCAGTCAGTCAAGCCCATCTGAACTAAGAAACCGGGAAATTAAACGCAGTGGCAAGCATTCTTAACCTCATACCGCACACATTGCTATCTTAAACCTAGCGCTTCCAATTATGCAAATACCATTCCCTACGGAGGTTCCTGCGTACAGGAGATACCATTAATCATTATCTAAATTAATTTCGTTTAACGAAATCGCCTCTCAGTTTCTTAAAGTCACAATAAAGAGGATCGCGGTGCGGCCATAACTCATCCCAACGTAAGATTACTGATCTTTAATCCCCCCTCCCTGTTTCTCTTAAAGTTAAGATTTACGAGCAGAGGAATTATATTCGCCCCTGTAAAACCTCGGAGTCAATGAAAAAAGTTCGCATGTAACCCATCATTTGGATACGGTTAGGGACGTTATGGTTGCCAAATTGTATAAAATATCACGTGTGTTGAGAAAAGAAAACAGTTTAAGTAAAATGAAAATAGGATTTTAATTAAACTGCGTTAAGGGAATGACACACATATTAAAGAATTCTTAAAGATCTAATAATTATTAGAGAAGAAATATAAAATTATTTCTTCTACTCACGTATTCCTCTCCTTTTAGTCCATCATCCTATAATTTTGTTTCTGTGTGGTTATTAAATAAGTACACTATTTATTGGATGAATTTACCTTATGTAACCTACGTGGACATTAAATTAGTAGAACTAGGTAATAAGAGATAAATAAGTAAAACTAGGTACCTACGTTTTGTATTGTTTTCGAAATCAATAAAGAAATTCCATGTGAACGAACAAAAAATTTGAAACGGATTAAAATAAAATAAAAAAAGGTTGGGCTTGTTAGAGGTACACGTACGAAGTAATCAAATCGGTTATCGGTAAAACACTTACTAAAAATATCATGAAGTACTTACATACCTTAAACCAAATAGTAACACCTTTCGTCGTAACTAAAATCCATCGTTTTCGATACAGTTATCGTAATCTAGCGAGCTCTAAATCAAACCTCGGTAAACGTTATACCTTATTAAGGCATCCATAAATTCGCTTCGCCTTAACATATTAAATCATCTCGTAGCTGGTCGCTACGCTAACTGTTAGATAAAGACGCTTCGATGAATAACACGCACTTCGTACCTTAAGAAATAATCTCTTATCGAGAAATCGATAGCTTATTACGATAAAATTTATGTTACATAAATAATTAAATAATTATCTTCTATAATTATACGATAAGTTTATAAGTATTCTAATTCGGTCACAGATGTGTGGCTACGGCTACCCTTGAGGACAGAGATGGTCGCTTCTAAAATAGCGTAGCCGTCTACGACGGCGACTATTATTAGAATTAGTATTATTATATAACACAACTTTTCTTTAGATTTTAACAACGATAGGGCGCAAACTAGGGCAATATAATCCAGAAGGCACCGTAAAACAGTGGAGCAACAATTTGTCACGGGGTTGTTTATCGCCTCGATCACGCCTAAACAACGGAGCTTATTCATAAATCTCGGCGGCGCATTATTCGCGGGAAGGTGAAACAACGAACATTACCGGTATAAATCTGCAACGTATCTCCGTTAGCAGCTATACTGACGGCGGTTGTACGGACGGAAAGGATGGCCAGCATTTTGTTAATTTGATATTCATAGCCGAAGAGGATAGAGATAGAACGAGCAGAAGCGCTAGTGATCACCGTTGCTCATTGACATTAGTATCCAAAGGCACCACCGTAGTGTTGCCGGCTAAGATAGAAGGAAGGCAAATGAAAGAAAATACTGGCTCTCAGGCTCCTAGCCGGGACACAACAATTGTTTGGCTAGCTTAAACAAGAGGGTCGCTAGCCAGCGTCAACCCTACCAAGCAGTAAGTCGGTCGCCTGTACGTCAGTTGTGTATGGTCTAAAATAAAATTGTACAGTTTTAATGTAAATGTAGATGTTTCGTTTTATAAATGAGTATGATATTAATAAGATTAACATTTATTTTATGAAATTCAAAATATTTAATTTCACAACATACTTAATTATGTTCAAACAGAAATTATCAGTAGAACTCCCGATTGCAGCCTAGTTGGTTTTAAGTATGTCAATAAAATATAGTTTGACCGAGTTGCACATTTATATTTACTTAAAAAAGACATCATTCTTAACACAATAATATTGGAAGACTGTTATAAAAGATATTAAACTTGTTTGATATCCTTTACACTCGTACATCACGTTTGTTATCAGCGGCCGTCGCGCCATAAGACAATAGTAGCGCAATAATAAAAATGTTGAATAGCCCCGTTATGATATTATTGTGGCAACGAGTCGCTGATAACGGATAAACTGTACCCAGTAGACGAATATACATACCTATCGCGGGATCAAGAATAATGGCAGTCTGATGGGGAAGTCGCTGATATTGTATTGTATTTGGTGTAGATATCTTCCTTTTATTGAATCTATTGATATAGATTGTTATGGTTTACGTAACGCTCCCACCTGATGGTAAGTGGACTTCGTCGCTATGGAAATAAGCTATACTAAAAGCATCGCCCATGCGTTGTCGACGAAAAAAGAATAGAGAAAAAATAAAGTTTTCATCTCGATATCGTTTTTGGATTAAGTGAAGTTAAGTTAGTTTTATTGGTGTAATGTTAGAGCGCAAACAGGTCTGTCATAAATGTTACCAGACGGATGGATTTCAGCCTTTCTGAAACTTATGATTCATTCATCATTTTCATCTAGCCCATCACCCCATTATTGTCCTGCTGTTAGGCTAGACTACACGGATCTCCTATTAAAATATTGCGTTTTAATTGTAGGTAAAATATGACTTTTATTTAGGCAAGGGCTAATTATGAGATTTATTTAGGCCTGTTGTATTTGTCATGATTATAATATTAGATGACCGTGTTCGTAACATCTGATCAGTTATAAAAAGGAAATAGGTAAAGAAGCCACATAATGATCGATTCTATTGCGTACGTTTCATGGTTTAATCATCCGGTTTGTAATTGCAAGTAGGTAAAATCAATAAATAGAAAAGTTTTAACTCAATTCTACTGTCCTTTATCCCAATTGTTAAACAATACTGCGAGGGTAATGTATAGTCCGACGTGAGTTGTAAAGCGCCACGTCTAACATAGAAAATTCAATAAAAAGCTAAAAGCCAATCTTATCGCGAAGAGGAAATTAAGAAACAGCGGCGGGCATCTGACACAGCCGCTCTTCGAGCGCTGATGCTAGTGACGAGAAACGATTTTACAAAACATCGATGGTTTTTCACAAATACTTAACCTCTTTTTTTTGTTAATTATAAGTAATGCTTGTCTACAATCCCAACTGATGGTAAGTGTTGATGCGATGTATGGAATGGTATGATATATGTATAGGTTATGTAAGGTGATGATGGAAAGTCATAGATTCACAAACTTATTTAAAGTCTATTCACGTTTGATTTGTAGTCACCAACTTTATAATCTAACGGGAACACGGACTTTTTTAAGTTGTTTTTTCAGTTTACCTTAATTTTGTAGGCACTTAATTGTGTAATGAATCAATAGATACAGATACATTGTATACATTTCATCGTAGAAAAATTCTTAATATTAATATTTTATAGTTTTTGAAATAAATATCTGATATATAAATAAATATCATCCTTAACTCAAAAACCTTAGATAAACTAAGACAAAACTAAAACAATATGTAAATATCGAATTTAATATTATTCCTGTCCACAACTCTTTAAATTACTGCTGTATAAGTAGCGAGAAAACTTAATTTACAAATACAACATTGCTTACTGTCCTCCAGACAATTCTACATCACTGAACATTTTTAAAGATAGAGTGTTGAATGCGACAGCTACACGACAGGACACTGGGCTTCGTCGAACCGTTGAAATAATTCCATGACGCAGTGAGGGAGACGACGGAAACGCTGCCTTATCTACCAGAATACTCCTTGTTACATTTTTAAACAACTCACTTCTTTATTTGTACACACCCCGCAATACCACCCGAGCCCTCCCGCACAATAATAGAGACTCCTACTTAATGGTACTTTCAGTTACTAAGTCATCATGCTTTTTTAAATATACCGTGATAAGTAAGGTCGGGGATAATAAACGAAAATGTTCGCGGCGAATTTTTAAAGAAAATCTTGATGTTGTGTCGTAAATACGGTGTTTGATAGAAGTTTGTTTATTGGATTGTACATCGCTGTTAATGATTGTGTGAATTGTGTTGGAGAAGATATACATGTTAATATGTATTAGTAGGTATATGTATCGTTACTTACTCGAACCACAAGTATATACCTACCGCTGACCTGTAGATTGGAGTAGCACCCATAAGGAAATAATTGTTAAGTACCTACGTAAAATTACACACACCCATTGTTGGACTCCGGTTTCCTCTCACAAAGAGATCTAAGTCATTTCAGAACATTATGGCAACTGCCAGGTTTCCTTGCGATGTGTTCCGAAAAAAGTGTTCACTTATTAATAATATGAAAAAGCAAGTTTCGGATTTCGCCCAACGGGAGATTGAGCTGTAAAAAAATATTATTTAATGTTAGTCTTCAATATAAAGATGTGTCATTATACGTTCATAGAAGGGTTCACGTGCCTCATAGCCACTAAAATCCTCATATTATGTTTCTCATAACCCGCATTCTCAAATCAACTTTTGAAACGAAATCAATTATTTTACCCTCAGTCAAAACTAGAGCAGGAGTTATGTTATAGCACTACATCTCCATACCAAAAGCTCAACATTTCCTAATGACAAATGACATTATGCAAAACACGATTGCTCTCAAGCACTCGTTTACTTTATGATAAAAGATGTGCATTCGCGTTCTTATCTCGTCCGTAAACCGCGTTAGCTGCACAGTTCCGCTTCGCCAGAATATATAGCATTGCTTCGGTTTCCGTTGATGTTTCATTATTTTTTTATCTGTAGGTTGCAAGTACGAATGCCGTGGTGAAATGAAAGCTATATGTTTGAGTTTAAGTTTTTGTTTGTTAAGTATTTTTGCAAAGCTTTCTTATAATTTCACTATTGTAATGAAGTAATAATATTTAAATAGTATTTTAGTTAAGATATATATTTTATCTAAATTACAACATTAGTGATCACGTTCTATAATTAAATTACAATAATATACGTACCTTCCGACATACTATTTTATTTATTAATTATTTACATATTTATTTCAGCTTAAATACCCTTTTGGTACTATTTGGTACTTGGTACAATAAAAAAATTGGTATCTTAATATCTACAGAGAAAAATACGGAAGAAAGTGGGCAAACATGATGTTTTGACATTGTCTTAATAAGAGCTATTGTATAACAATTTCCAACCAATTCACTATATTTCATGTAGGTATTATTAAATACACTTATGAACGTCATTTTTTTCAAATAAAAGTGACAGTCCTAAAAGGTATATCTCATTAAACTACAATCTAAAACAAATACAAATTCGCTCTCAAAGTGGGCAAACATGATGTTTTGACATTGTCTTAATAAGAGCTATTGTATAACAATTTCCAACCAATTCACTATATTTCATGTAGGTATTATTAAATACACTTATGAACGTCATTTTCTTCAAATAAAAGTGACAGTCCTAAAAGGTATATCTCATTAAACTACAATCTAAAACAAATACAAATTCGCTCTCAACCGCACAAATAATATTCAAACAATGCAATCTTACTTGCGAGTTAATTAAAATAACGTTAAAAATTCATCACCATTGTTCTATAGACAAAACAACAAGAAACAAAACAGATTCTTAGTAAATCGAGTTACACTTGACACCTTCACACAAAAATAGGGGAGCGTTTTTAAAGAGCTAATTTCCTGACGTTCCTTCAGGGAAACCTCAAGTCTTTATGGTAAGCGATGGCGTTTAATAGCTGATTAGCCACCCTTCACGCTTAGCTGTCCCTCAGGGATGCAATTAAACAATTTTGATGGCTGCTCGTTAATAATTAACTTGTTTAGACCAATGGGACCGTAAAGCAAGCAATGAATGTTAAACTTAATTGTTTTGTTTTAATTCCAAATCACTTCAGTATTTATCGAAATACAAACATTATTTTTTAAGATTCTGTTCTCAAATAGTAGAAACCGGACAAGTGCGAGTCGGAGTAGCATACCACTAAGCTATATTAATTCGCAATTTATTTGGTCAATAACAAAATCGGATATAGTAGAAAAATACGTTTTAAAAGACCATGGATACGTTTTTTAACCAGAAAAAAAATATCTTTCGCGTCCGGAAATAAAACCCAAGGCCAACCCCTCTTTCAATGGCCAGGTACACTACTTAGTTAGCTATGGGGTTATGAATAAATATTAATTTGAAAGTCTATTACGACAAAATACCGAAATTACTAAAATCACTTTGAGCGTTCCTAAAACATTAATTTTCTACGTAAATAAACCTAAGCGGACACGAGAGATTTATGAATAGTCTGTCTAAATAGTTCTAATGTGTGGTTTAAAACGTCTGCATTTTATTGTATTCACATCCAAATCTGTGCTCGAATTAATTTGTCCTGGCGCATGAAATTAACGCATGAGTAACGCCCGCTCTGACATGTTGCTAATTCTAGTAGTGGATATTATTTGGCGCTGATATTACCGCTAGGTATAGTCATGTTAATTTATACGATTTAAAATAACATCTTTATCGGTATTAATAACTTATATTGCAAATAATAATTATACCTATGATTTGAATGTGAAAGTATTCATTTTGTGAGTTACAGCGATGTTCCGCTATACGATTTCACTCAAATCTTGACGTTTTCTAGATAAACTTTAAACTAAACCATCAGTCATAATCGCATCAGGAATTGAAATCTTTCTGGACACTGAATGGACTGGATTTCAGAAGGAAAGGTGGTAGTAAGACAAGGCAGTAAAATATCCTTCATATTCATACCATGCATTAGGTGCCGTTGGGATTAAATTGCGAGGTGCAGAGTCCAGCGGCCTCCCATTAGAGCGCCTACTCAAGGCGTATCGTCCGTTGCTCAACAGAGAGTGAGAACACAAATGTGAAAAATTCGTTCGTTCACCGTTACTATGAGAAAAATGACCATACGGCACGCTGGTCTATGTATACTGTCCATGACAACCACGACACAGCGAATCCTAGTGTTAATCCTGTTAGTATATCCAAAAATATATTACAGTTGCAACAGCTCTATATAAATCCATATAATTCTCGGCAGCGTCGCGTATACCGCGGCCTCAGGTGAAAAGATCCCACGCTCTCCGTCTGCACAGCAAGCTTAACTATTACCGCGCATGTATCATACAATGTCAGTTTTCATTGGGGGATCAACCCTCGTGCAACTATACCGTTGTTTGAGCTAGTAAACAAAACGCCTTTTGACTGTCCAAGCTATCGATTGTCCACTTTATCGAGAAAGAAAATCGATATGTTAATATTTTTTTTCTCTTAATAGACAAAAAGCAGACGAACCACCTTAGTAAGTGGTCACCGTTGTCCATAATTATGTAAAACGTGTTGCCGGCCAAAAGAGAGAAGAGGAAAGAAACCAAAGGAAAGAAAAGAAAGAAACAAGGGAAAAGTACGTACTGGCTTTCAAGCTTCCAGTCGGAACATGACAAGTCGTATCTATGACTTGTCGTGCTAGCCAGCAAGAAATTAATCTTTAGTGATCATCGAAGTTTTCAGTAGACTCTGTCTGAGGTCTGAAGTCTGGGACTTAGCGCGTATATGTATAATGATAATAGCCTGCGCGCGATTTACCTGTGTAGATAAACAAATTAAATAACTTGATCGGATTGATTTTAATTTTTAATATTTTCAAACTAAGTAAATACGAGTAGGTACTCTCGCGGCAAGCTTTTATAAATTGTGTAAAACTTAATTTAATATAAAAATTTATTTTACTCTTTTAAGCGCATTTAAATAAAAGCTTGATTTTAAAAAAAGTTTATTATCTTTAATTAATTTTGTGTTAAAACTGCACATTAACCAGCAGCCACTTGAAGATGTCGACATTGACTCCAATCGGTCTGTATGTGAAGGCCATAACGATCGTATCTACTCAATATATCATTGTATCTACTGCTATTCTTATACTACGAGAGGATTGGTTTTATGTGTGTATAGTATAATTCCTTTGATTATGTTATTATATTAGTGTTAAGTGTATAAGTCATTTGTGACCTTATTGACTTAAATATACAATTCAAAACAATTTATCCCATATTCTAAAGTTTTTGAGCTAGTCAAATTCTTACGCTTTATAGCCTAAACTGAAAAAGTGTTGAAAACAGCAATTACCTTACGAGTGCAAATAAAATAAAAATAAAACATACTCTTGATTACGCATCGATCATGCTCCGAAATAAACGAATGATGGATAATTGAATATCCCCCGATTGGTTGGCGATGCAATGAATAAAAAATAAGCCGCGGTTGAACGTCACAAAAAGCGGGAGGGAGTAAAAAAATAATATTATCCCGTGGAAATGAATTAAGCAGCTCGCAGATACTGCGGGATAGGAGGTGAAGCGGCGACTTGGTGTGGAGATAGACTTTTATTGTGTTCTAGAGATAGCAAAAAATTAGCAGTTATACATTACTTACATGGCAATAGGCAGCGTTACTAATGGACAGTAACACCATACGCATCATCGACGAGTTGCTGACCAAGAAAGAGAGAAAAGACAATTGCATTCATTCTGCCCACAGCCGGAATAAGATGACTCATTTGAAAAATTGAGGTAATATAGTAATTCCCTCAATTATGTTTTCTTTTCTCTAGGGTTTGTTATATTAATAATTTTACACGTTTTAATAATATTTTTAAAGTGAAACTTTTATTTCATCGTCTCAAACTTTTTCGTCTGTGTGTTGCATGTCGCGTGACGGTCGGCCGCGGAGTAGGGATAAAGTGAAAGGCGCTCTTCAGAGCAGCCAAGGCCAATATGGCGGCGCCTATAGTTCGCAGCAGCTGACCGTGTAGTGTATAGACTATTACGCATTTGTGCCAGTGCTCCACGCTATTTTGTTTGTTTTGTCAGTGTTTAATGTAAATGTTGTTATTTATTTCCCATTATCATTCCAATTTTCCAAGTATAAAATTAAGATTGATAAAGCGATTTTTATACCCTTAATGGAATATTATTCCAAAAATTTTTAGTTAAATGTCTATAATGTGAAAAAAAGTTTCACTTTTACCATGGTTTCATTAAACCACACAATCCTTTTTCTTTAGTTTTTATTCTTTAGAACGCCCGTCCACAAAACATAGACTAATAAATTATATCAAAAGATCTATACATTAAGAAGCCGTTGCCATACTTACTGCACCCGAAATCTTCCGATCCTCTGCGGGGTAAGTAGGGAATAAAATTAACCGAGGATGATCGCTAATGAAAATAAATTGGCGGCAGGAGATTTGAGATTACACCGACCGCCAGTGATTGTACCCAACAACCGACGTATACGGACACTGTTTTTTGATTTTTCCCATTTTCCTCAAGGTTTTTTTGGGAAGCATTTACCTAAGATTTAGTCAGTTCTAACTACTTAAAATACGGTGATGTGGTTGGAACAAGTGTAGAAAATGACAATTGAAATTAGATCTTTCTATATTCTATAGATATCTAATATTTAACGTATAATACAGTTAGAGTAACCGATCGATGTCTGTTCATAGAAGGTACCTATTTGTGTATTGCAAGTCAGCAAGCGACTTAACATATCTGCAATCGGTGACCACCTATTCACAAATTCATAATCTCTGAATATATTATTAGGTAGACATACGTATATAAACATACCTATAAACATAAAAGATAACCATTTACACTTTACACTACATTAAAATGTGTCATTTTGACAGTTACTAGGTAACTGCGTCGATCTATTTTAATTTCTATGAACAAAATAATTCACAACCTTATGTATTAAGTAAGCTATTCAAACCCACAATCTCTTCTCATAAAATTTAGCCACAAACAACGGACCTGCCTACTAGAGGGAAAAAACCGCCATGTCAATTAATAAGACACCCTAAGCCTTGGCTTAGCTGATTCCTTGTTATATCATAACTAAGGCTCGGACGGAAAGACAGATAGGATGGTAGGAATTGTGTATACTGAAAAGCTAGCGAAAAAAAAACAAAACATTCGTAAAAAATTCAATAATCGAAATTCATATTTAATCATGATTATTCATTACTGTATATTATAATATTTTATTTTATCCGTCATAATTATACTGTATATCCGCTTATCAGCAAAATAGATGTTAGGTAGTAAATCGGTTCTAGCGACTCATTAGCGACTACATCGATTTGGGTTGTTCGTGTGATTTTTCTAAATACAAACAATCACAATTTTTTATCTATTTTTTGTAGTCTTAAAAATACTAGGTCTAAAAAAAAAGGTATTTAGCCTATTTATTAAAATCGCGTTTCTGGTTCGTGGATCGTGGTTCTTGTTTTTTCTTTGTTAGACGGCAACGCATCAGTGATCCCTTTTGGGTAACCGAAGTCCTCCGAAGTGGCCACAGTGCATTTGCCATCAGGTGTCTGCTCGCGTGTCCGTTAATACATGCGTGCAAAAATAATATAGCATTTAATCGTGTATCTTGTAGTGGAATGATGTTCGAAGCCAGCGATATTACGGTATATTAAGTTGCTAGAGTAAATCTTCCGCCAGGCAAAGGGCTTAAGAGTTTTATTGTCGTGTTGTAACCAGCCGATGTCAACTGCAAGCTCGGGATATCGGTAAATAAAGTTTACGTTTTATACTAATTAGATTTTGATCCCCTTCTTAAGTGGGCTAAGATATATTTATTGCTGTTATATAAAACTATTGCTTGCACATAATATAAGACTACCCTCATATACATAAACAATATTTCAGTACAATCCACTACTATGTTTTTGCCTAAATCGACGCGTACATTAAGCTCTCTTATTTCTTATCCAAAATAAGTAGGTACATGGTGTTATTGTTCGCTGCATGTAAGTAAACATGCGGTGAACTTAAAATAGCAAATCTATGCCTTTACCAATACTAAGGGTTTTGTGGTGTTAAGGCTTATAGAGTCCTGATTTGTAGAGTTAGGGCTTGGCTTTTCATGAGATCTGATAACTTTTTACAGTTAAAGTGTTAATGAGCTTGTAATCTTGGCAACCTATTTTATATTTTTTTTTGGTGGGATATTAGCCTTGTCTTCAAACTTTAACTTATTAAATACTTTACTATTATACTTACCGCCCTTCGTGTATTTCGGTTTGGCCTAATGGTTAGCTGGTAGAGAATGCAATTAGCATTAAGCTCGCCGTTTGTCCTTTTATATATTTTTATTGTGGCCAATACAGTTTGCATAAATAAACCAATGCGTTGTTATAAACACATGTTCTGCAATAAAGAACATGCTTATAGAAAGTCTTTATGCTTAACATTTTTCTCCTACAAACCCTGAAGGAGTCGCGGGCTGCCGACTAGTGGTAACAAATTGCTTCATTAAAGTAACGTCATAATCTGCGGCTAACTAACATAAATGCGCGGCTCCCGTCGGGCACTTTGTTTAGATTAAAACGTAATGCCTCTGATGTTAATATCAAGTTGGTATATTGGACGCATTGCCGGCCAAGGAAGATAGAAGAGGAAAGAAAGATAGGTATAAAAACTGGCGCTCAAGCCCCCAGCCGGGAAACGACTACTCGTTTGACAGCTGAGGCATGCAAGAAGGTGGTAACCAGCCAGCCGCGTTCAATAGTATGTAGTACCTTGAGGATTAATCTGAATGGTACAAATTCCAACGAGCTCTAAAACAGAGACCGGGTGCCGTAATCTCGTCCCCGTTTCAGCAGGTTGCACCTCGACCATAGGAGTCACTTGGACTCAAAGGTGGATGGACCCCTTACACACTCTGATTTATCCTTTGCGTCATACGGATCGTTAAAATTGTATTTTATGCAAATTCTTAAATTTTTTATTCATGGCAACAGAATAAGAACGCCTGTAGCTTGTTAGCGGCAATATTTTCTATAGTATCATTTAGAAAGCGGCACTAAAGAGGCGTATGATCAGATACGAAAATAGCACATTAATATTGTATGTAGACATTTATACCAAGTTTAAAATCACAATTAAATTGAAAATTCATATATGTGATCAATTGATCAAATAATAATATATTAAATAGTAGGTATACTTAGGTACCTATTTTATTTTTTATAATCCGGGTCATCGGTCACCATCGGTCATTGATATCAGTAACACCGAAGGTACCTATTACCGATGCGTTCCCGCCAAGGACCTGAGGTCACCCGCATCTGTACTGGAAACACGTAGAAACCACATCAAGATCGATTTTAGACGGAAGGTGGTAGCTAGCCAGGTGGGTAAGCACTCTACCATCAGGTCCTCAAGGGAAGCAACACATCTGTGACCGAATTAGAACGATAATAAGAGTCTCGTTTTAATAAGAGAAGAGAAGAGACTTTAATAAGAGTCTCGTTCTAAACTACTAACTAGTTGTTACTACTTCTACTACTAAGTAGTTGTTAATACAACTACTAACTGGACTGTTACTAACAACTACTAACAGGACTAACAACTACTAACAGACTAACTACCACTAACTGTCCCAATCCTCATACATACTAACAAGCTAACCAACAAATGTTTTAACACCTAATCAGACTACTATCTTAGTCCCCATTTGAGATTGTTTCTCGGTTGGTCACAGTTGTCATGGGTTGCAGCGGAAGGGTGCTGCATGCTCGTTTACTATCATAATTTCATCGGGATTAAACTGGGCAATAAAGCCATACACTGTGCTTCGAACCGCGAAAAATAGCGGCAGCTGGTTCAAGAAACATCTCAATGCGATCGGAACATCACGATGCAGCAGTGAGTGACCGAAGGAGGAGGACACTGGGCAATAGGTATTCAGCTACCAGGGAACAGTGTTAAGCTACCTCCAGGAAGCGTTCGCCGCAACGTTCTCCGTAATTCGGACGGGTGTACCATCCATTGTGCAAGGGCCTTTGCCAATTGCCTTCTGTCCAAGGATGGATGAGGCCCCTTACACCCTTATTGTAATGAAAGGAAACCTAAGACCAGCAATAGACCCGCTTTGAGGTTCGACGATCATGACTTCATTATTTTCAATATATTCATAATTATCTCAAGTAATATTTTATAATTTAGGTAGGTAGGTATAATTAGGTATATATAATTTACAGATCCATTTCAAATATCAAATTTAACACTACCACTTATTATAGAAATCAGAAACGCGACAAATCTCTATTTAATTGGTTTAATCTAGCTTCTGATAGCTGGACTGGTACCTACTACTACTGGAATATTAATTTAATAACTGTATTATTTATATACCTGTATTACTTATTTATATTTATATAAATACCTGTATTTATAAATAATGAATTTAATATAAACGTCAATTTTTTGCATTTACCACAAGCGCTGATAAGTTCTTAATATGTAATGTCTAATATAAATATGTTCTTTAGTAGCCAAATAAAGATTTTTGATTTGATCTTTTTGTTTTTCCAAGGACAGAAGATCCGTTACAGAATACCTACCTAACGCAGGCAGCCGATTAATTACAGAAATTGTCATAAAACAAACGTTTATCAGTGGCTCGGCTGTATTCTCTCAAAATATCCGTCGCAACGGCAACATCTGTCAATAGATACGGGCAATCGATGGGCCGGAAGAGATGGCGGGATGGACCCGAATCACCTGTCAAACTCGCAAGTCTTGGTGTAATCGCAGCCGACATCGCAAGCTGTCGAATCTTCGCTCTTCGCTCTTCGGTCTTCGGTGAAATGACCGCTATCGCAACGGTTTTACAGAAGTTCATTTCGGCGGAGCTGAATTTGAGTAACTATAAGTGATAGTTAAATGATTTGGGCTAGGGTTTGGATCCTGCAGGCACCTCTAATTTGTAAAATTAGAAATTATTATAACTTGCTTGCGTGTGGAGTGTAGAGTGCTCCCGACCCAAGTAGTTGGAGAGGTTTATGTTACGAAGAAGTCGTGAATATCCCGTCAATACGAACGAGAAGGTTTGCGCCGTCGTTCATGGAGCGTACTGCGAAGGACTGGAATAGTTTGCCCGCGTCGGTGTTTCCACCTGTGTATGATGTGGGAGTCTTCAAGAGGAGAGTGAATAGGCTTTTATATGTTAGTGCGTTAAACACCGCAATGGACTTCATCGCCACTTACCATCAGGTGGGATTGAGATCAACTCATTTAATATAAAAAAATAACCTTGATATTGTTGATGTTTATAGTTTATAGTGCTCTAGTTTAAGTTACTGATATGGTTTTAGGTTTACTTTTAAAATAACTAACTATTGCTATCGACTATCCTATCGACTAGATTTCATGACCCTTTGAAGGACCCAGTTTCGATGTTTGAGGCAGAAATTTATGTGATAGATAATTATATATTTATTTACAGTTCTTAATTGAGGATACATATGTAAATGGAGACCTTGTGTCGGGCCTTTCTAATTCTAGTAACTAAAATAACTAATAATTAATTACTAATTATAAGGACATTAAAAATAAAATATCAAATTTATTCATAGGTATTATATTCATTTAATTTTCGTTTATATAATTGAATGGAATAAACATTTAGCCAATAATGTTCATACCTAAGCAGTAAATGCTTAAATTGTTCGTGTGAGCCCGGTGACGTAGTTTGCAATAAAAACCTTACAATAACATTAATAAAATATTTACATTATTTGGAATTTTCATCACAGCTTCACAAAACAAGCATAACTTGGTCAACAAAACGTTTCGTTTGGGATATCGCTACGTATTTACTGTTTCTAAAAACTATAAAACAATAGACGAATAGGTATAAGAAATAGTGGGATAACAGCCTCAATGGAATAAATGCGTAAATACTGTAACTGCATATCTATATTATAATTATGTACATTATATTATAACAATCAGTGATTCATTAAACGATGCATTCTTTTAATCCAGTCAACTACCCGATTAACTTAATACGACGTTTATTTATTTAAACTTTATTATACCAAAATCAATGTTCTCTACCAGGTTAACCTTTGGTCAAAACAGATATCAACGATTTCGTATTTAAATTATGATTTATTTTTAATACTAGTATTCTGGTGTAAGTAAAAACCTTATTTAAGCTTTTTTTACATGTGCCTAGAGTCTGTAGTGGTTTAAAAGCCCAAGAAGTATCTCAGAATCAGCTCTTTAGAGAAAAGATTAATAATTTCAAGAATAAAAAGGTTCGCTGGGTAACAGTTTTTTACTTTTTTACTTTTACTTTTATTTACCCCCTTTAGGAAATATTACAAAATCTAATGAAGTCCTTTCGCTTTTAAATAGATTTGACCGTACAAAGTGTTAGGGTTTAAAAAATACTTGGGAGTTGAGTTTTATATGAAGCGGATCAAACTAAGCAGGGTTCAAAGCAAGTTGTGTTAAATGAAGTATCGTTTAAGAAATAACCGACGAAACAATGTGAGCAGTATAGTCGCTAATTATTCTATAACACTAACCAATCTTTGGATTGAGGAAGTATTATCTATAACAAAAGGAGGAATGTGCGTCATCTAGTCTTCGCCCAATAACAACGAGTTTTCTAAGTTAAATGATAACTATACAAAGTCATACTGTAAGTTCTACGTTATGTGCATAATAACTTTAAATTTACGCCTAAATGACTTCAATTATTATAATAATTTACAATATCGATAGAGTAACATTCATATCGTCCTAAAATTGATCTCGTTCTAACAAGACCATCACTATAATTTACATGGAGCTCATTCGTGAGACAAACCATTTATTGCGAATATTAAATTTCAATATATATTTTAGTAACTACCATATTCTTTAATAAATAAAACTTAAACGTAAGCCGTATATACAAAACAGAGTACTACACAGTATGTAAGAGATTCATACAAATTTATTGTAACATAAAGATTAGATATGTATTTTAAAGAATACGTCGTAATCCGATCCATTAGCGTATTATAATACAAACTTTAAACCGTATTACGTAATAGTCTTACTCTTATATGCTGCTTGGAAACAAAATTCATCGAAGCAAACTATTACTATTGACTACTGGTAAATAATATTGTAGACATCTCAATACTACTAATAGCTGAAAATTGATTTGACACAACATTACCGTCATTGTAATACTAACATGGCACTGTACACCATTAACGATTCGTTTTCAGTCTTCCTTAATAACATTCATCGACCACACATGAGAAAGTCAAACCACAAGATCAAAAAAATCTTCCTTCAAGCTTTGAACAATTCTAACAGTTCTCTTCTTTACACCATTTTTCGTTCAGAAATTGCGTGCGGATGACCCGGGTGTGAGTAGTGGCCCGGTGACGTTGGTTCATACAAAGACATCTTCAGTCTCTTACACTTCGCGCGGCGATTCTTAAACCAAAATTGAACATTTTTCGACTCAAGTCGCGGAAACTTCTGTCTATATGGCATCCTGTTTAGTTCCTCCGTGTACTTGAGGATTAGGTTATGAGAGGGATGAGTGTTCATAGAGAACCATTGCTCTAGAACGGGTACTTCGGATACGGGGTCTATAAATGTACGGTTACGTTTGCGTCGTTCATCCGATGCGCCCGCAAGAGCCAGGTTCAAGCCACTCGCTCCTTCACCGGGCACGCCTCCGACTCCTGGAAAGCCACTCATGTACTGGCTCATGTACATTATCCCATGCCCAAACATTGGGTGGTTCGGCACCATTGGAAACGGCAAACGGTCAAGATGAGGGGACGAAGGTCGATAATGTCTCTCCTGGACTACTTCGTCATCCGAAGCGATGTCTTGCTCGTCAGCAACTCCGTTTTCTTCTTCAGTATTGTTGTTGTTATTGTTGTTATGTGAACTGTCGCTGTTCTTAGCCGGCGATCGTTGTGGTGAATGCCCCTGGTCTGACTTACTTAAATCTCTTGGTTCTTGCTTGATATCATGTACCTGTGACAAATGAAAAATTGGTTAGAATCAAATTTTTATCATATATCGAACAACCTTTCGTTTGTCAGTGAGTATCTATACATGTATTCAAGAATCAATAATATTGATAATAATTTCGTTTTCTAAAATATTTTACCTTTATTATATCTGGTGGCTTTGATGATTCTTTAGGCCTGTCTTCCCTATCATCATTATGGTTCTTCTTCGTTGTTATCAGTGAAAGAGGAGCATCTGGACTTTCTGGTCTATCATCTGGATTCAAATCGCCTCCATCGTCATCTAAATCGGATCCAGCATTAGACAAATTATCTTCAGACATAACTGACATGGGATATCTTCCGGGGCTTCCTGAGAGTTGCATAGGACTTTTTAAAGAATGATGATCTTGAGAAGCGTAAGCATCGCTTCCAGCCATTAAGGATCCGTTGGTCGGACTGTGACTTCTACTGTTAAAGCCATTTACTCCAAGATGACAACTTAATCCTCCTATGTTACGTAGTTCAGCACGCTTTTGCGCTGCTCTTGCATTTTTAAACCAGTAGACAACGTTGTTTACATCAAGGGGCTTTCGTCCTCGTCTAGATTCTAGGTTGTTTAGCTCTCTTACATACTGTTGTATTTGCTGTCTACTCGGGTGTTGATTCTCAGAAAACCAGCGCTGTAGTTTTGGTAACTCAAGTTCTGGATCGAAGCTTGTCCTCATTCGCGTTTTTTGTGTAGGATATTGGCTTTGCACAGTCTGTAACGCAGGATGAAGGTGATCTGGAATGGTATTTAATGTGGGAGAATTTTTGGGGCCAGGAGAGGGATAGCGCCGAGGACTGAAAGGTGGAGGTCGGGGAGAAACTTGCGTGCTCCACCAGGTTTCAAATTTCCTTCGCATTTCTTCTGTTGGCTCGTGGAAATTAGGAGGGCCCGGAGTTCTATCTTGTCCGCGACATATCTGGGCGAGTGTTATCTGTAAAAGGAATGAATAAATAAAATCTCACGTTAAGGTAATTTCAAAGTGAACAGTTAAATACAAGACCCGGTATCGTAAACAATTTTAGATTTTAAAGAGGTCAGTCTAACCATCAACAGATACAGAGATAACTGTTTGAACAAACACGTAGCATTGTTTCACAGAACATCGCCATTAGATTATGAAAATATTAGGTCGGCTGTTAATGTATGTGTCATGCCCAAGCCGACGAGCCTCTGACGCGAGAAGGTGTTTATTCGGTGGTTAGTGCGCATCACTCCAGCACCGCCGCCGAAACTTCAATCATGGCTTGCTCTAAAACAATGAGCGGGAAGGGCGTCTTTGCAATTAGCATCCACCCACTGCGCCTTCACTAAAGAGCCGGCATGCTTGTGCAGACTAAGTGGCTGTTCAAAAAAGTAGCGCTGGTAATTCAAACAGAAAACATTCCTCTCGTTACCGCGTCTTCTAAGCAAAACTCTCCTTTGGACCGTGTTCCATTTCAATTCAATGTTTGGATTTCATAACTATTTATTCATAGCGATATCATAGTGCATATTTAGAATGGTATTAATCGCGCAGCAAGTAGTCAATCATAAAATCACCTGTCAGATTATACCTGCGTCGCTCCGTTTGCTTAGCCTCACAGTTATGCAAGTGAGATCTGCTCGTATCACTAGATTACATATTACAATGCTAGTGATTACGTCGTCAAGAGCTGTCAGCCCCGTCCGTTTGCTTTGCGTGTTGCCAAATCAAATGCAAGTAAAATTGTAAGGTGTTACGGACAGAATGTGCTTAAATCATGTCACCGCAGAGGCATTAGCGCTTGGCTCGAGTGATACGTTAATCCGGTTATTTGTTTCATGTTTTTAAATAGTGTCATATTTGCTTTCAGATACAAGGAAGATTTACGAGAGCTGGCGCCTACGTGTGATAATACTGTCACGTGTAATCTGGCTCAGTACGTAATTCGGTGTGCGATTGCAAATGTATTTAAATATGAGGTGTTGCTGATAGTGAAGCTACAGTAGGTACAAGGAAAACAAATAACATTCTATGTTAATCTCCATACATCTCAAATTTATACAGAACATTTATAAAGAGTTCTTTGTACAATTTCTTATTAACTTACCATATAAAACTCTCTCCACTTAACCTAGCTCTTTAAAGTGTTCTCAGGATGTCTAAAAGTTTGTTTCCAGTTAAAATCGAAGTGGAACAAATTACGCGATAAATTACCATAATATCATCGCACCGAGTTCATCTGGCGTTTAGCTAACTTTTGCATTGGAACTGTTTGATTATCTTGCCCGGTAGAAGTACTTTGCCTCATTTGTTCGACTTTCAAAACTTTGAAGTCGGTTCGTGCGAATCAACCAATTTTATATTCATTTTGTTCTCTTGATTAAGCTTGTACATTCTATGAAAAAATAACTACTCTTAGCGGTGCATGTGTCTCTATTATGTACTACATGGGAAAGTTATTTAACACAAAACAGACTAAGTGACTGTCATGGATCCAAAATTGTGGTATACCTAAAGCAGCTTATTCACACAAGTCCAATTCAGACCTGATCATTTTTTTCTTACATTACGTACGTAATTTCAACATTTCTTAGTTTAAGCATCAAAGTTAAATGTCAACAGTTGGACTCATCAACAAAGTCACCGAGAGCGCTTAATTGAAATCGCGAAACTCCATTCCTCATCCGTGACGGAGGGCGCACATCGAACGCTAACCTCGCGTTTAATAAGATTATAAGGCATTATTTTATGGTATTAATAAGATCAAAAGCGTTCGTACATCTAAAACTCCTTTTAACCCTCTTTCGCTTCGACTCGAGTTGGTAAGACGAGGGCAACCCCCTCCCTAACCCGTTCGCAACAACGTGGATATTCAGAAAATATAATAAGGCTCGTAGGCGCGGATGAGTCTGAGATTCAATTAAATTTATTATGTATGGAGATCCCGTGTGTGAGGCAGGTGTTCTTCGCGTCGACAAATTGCTGTATCTATCGCATGAGGTCTATACTCAATCTTATTTATTCACATAAGCCTGCGTTTAAGAAAATTATCGTAATTTATTGCTGAATACGAAATTACGTTCGTTAATCGAATTATATAAAGACGACGTATGAAACACATTGGATAGTAGGGAAATATTTAAGAGAAGCTGCCGCTATAAAGTGATTTGGGAGTAATTACAGAACGTGTATACCTACTTTTAAATGTATTGAAATGTTTTCGAGCATTTCACACAGATATTAATACTCTATTTTACCCAATTAAGCGGGAATGTTTCATAATATGTATTATGTAATATAGTTATACTTCCCAGTAAATTGAAAACATTTCAAGATCGATTTTAGAAGAAGTTTACTACACTTGTAATAAAATAATCTTCTAAAAAGGAGTCAGGATGTTAAAAAATGCTGGCACTGTATCATCTATTTAATCTTGTACCATCAAGATTATATGTACAGAGTCCAGCAACCTTCACCAACAGAGACCAGACACCATAGTCTCGACCGTGGTTCAGCAAGGTGTACAAATACAGGAGGACGATCGCGATGAACGAAACTATTAACACCCCAAAAGTCTAAGAAAAATGCTTCTATGGAGAGACCAACTTCATTTTTATAAATTACTTTTAATCTGCATAAGTTTAAAGAAAAAGAAAGAAGACTTCTCTAATCTTTTGTATTTGTTAATTGTATCTGCACTTGTTAATTTAGCTAAAAATGTTAAGTCTAAATCGTTACGCTTGTTTATCAAGAAAACACCCTGTTTAAAACCGGCTACAACTAAATTGTTGTTGTTACAACGTCTTAAGTCATGCAGATTACGCTTGCGTTGATATGAAAATTGTCTATAAACCTCGTCTTCCTTTGTAAGAACCCGAGAACATCAAAACAAATGCTTTAATTCTTCCGTCGAGTGATGATCCTTATTAGCAGGGACTTAGGCGTAACCTCGCAAATTATAACAACCTCCCAAATTGTGCGCTGCGTACTTAAGGCAGTTCATCTACGAGACACTTTATTCATGAACGTTTTGGTTTAGTAATATTAACGGAGTTTCGTTTTGAGTTTTGACGGATACTGTATAACAAGCGGTGTAAGTTTAGAAAATTAAAATTTTGGGGTTATCTGAATTCAAAATTATTAATTAATGTAGCAACATAATTATTCCAGTAATTTTACTTCTTATCCCATTTAGAGGTAATTCGGGAGGCCTATGATAGATATACATAATATATGTCGATAGAATATATTTTTAAATAATTGTTTACTTTAAATTAAGTTGCAATTATGTGTGCGGTCCATATAAAGGAGTGCGCACATTACAACGACTCCACGACCGACCGACGCCAACGCGACTAAAACCTTGACAAAGCTAACATTCAATTATGAGCCTTATATCTTTGAAGGTAAGGTTGAATTTCGAACTTATACTTAAAAGCCCTGTACGGCTCGCCCTACACCCATAGCCGTTCCGTTTCGAGAACGCGTCGACGTTGCGTTGACGACTCACCGTAGACGAGTAGTCCACGCGTCGACCGACACAATGACGTAATGTAACTAGCGTCGGAGTTGAAACGGAGTGGAGACGGAGTCGAGTTGACGTCGATGAAGCGTTGATCGCGGAACGGAACGTCGGAGTTGAAACGGAGTGGAGTCGGAGTGGAGTTGACGTCGAGTTGGTGTAATGTGCGCACTCCTTAATGCAGTGTCCACTGCTAGCTGTTAACAGTCTCAAATAAATTTGTCTTTTTTGAGTCGCGTCACTTATGCTTGCTTTTTAGAGGAGGATTTAAGTAAACAATATAAATTGCACTAATAATGTGTTATGGATAATTTAACTAATTGATCATTAAGTTCCTAAGTAACATTGTCTCGTGGACGATACCCATATTAAGGCTTTGTTAATCTGTCTACGTTGCGAGTTCTTTGAATCCGACCTTTTGATGAAATTCGTCTTATTATATTTATCTAGGAATATACTGTACCTATATTATAAATAGATATATAATAATCATCATTTTCATCCATCCATGTCCCACTGCTGGGCATGGGTCTTCTACCACAGTGTGAATAGTAAAGGCCATTTGGTACCTTTGAGAATATTATGGAGAACTCTTGGATATGCAGGTTTCTTCAGCGAAGAAAGTGATAATAAGATTTTAATACGCACATACCTACATAACTATATGCACCCAGTTTCCCCTGATCGAATGTGCAAAGTTCAAAGTAGCTTGGCTATCGCTGCTTAAAATATGATTTAATGTATGTAATTAGATATAACAAACAACATTATGTTTTTGATAAAAATTCGTAAATTGTCATTTTCAAGTGTTTTGTTTACAACATACGAGTACTGTGAGTTACCAATTTTTATGTACACAACTACTACTAATAAAAATCACATGCAGACAGATAAAACTTTTAAAACAAATTAATTATAATACAGTATATTCCACTTAATTGTTTTTATTAATTTTGATACAACAGAAAGACACTTCAATTTAATTTATTGGTAGGGGCCATTCAGACCACCCGAATATGAAACAATGAGTTCATAATATGGGGGATGAAGGTTTAGTGCAGGGGTGGCATTGTCCGCAGTCCCGGGTTCAACAATCAGGTATTAAAGAACGTTATGTTATTGTAGAGCTTTACGCATTGTACCGAGCGAGCTTTGTCGCCTACACAGATCTGTGTGATTTTAATTCCAAAATTTGATGTAACGCGGACTGACAGGTGTTTCGGGTGAATGTTAATTGTTTGTCCGATTTCAAATCTATTCATACACATTTGAATAGCCTCAACCCTAGTCGATAGATTGTTTGTTTTACTTAAGGTTTTACATTATTTACTGTTACTGTTTTGGTTGGTTTGAGGTTTTAGCTGTTTACAAATAGCCTTTGCGTTAAAAAATCCCCCCTAGTAATATTTTTTAGTGTCTTTTCTGTACAGACTTAGAGATTTTGTTCGATGCATTCCTGTACCATTTCCTTTTTTATTTAGCGATTAGGCTGAAATATTTTAAGAAAAACATTTCTTAGCGGTAAGAAAGATGAAACAGTGTAGACAACGGAAAAAACTAATCTGGTTTGTTTGAATTTTATAACAATGGATTTATGCGAAATCACTCTTGTACCTGAATCGCGACACTTTGGTTTTATTCATTTAAAAAGTGAACACAGAAATAAGGAAAAAGGATTTTTGATACGGTTGCGTTTTTAAGGTTGCAGTAGGTATATGTTGTTGTTCTAAAGTTCTGAAGTTTCGATTTAAGTTAGTAACATCAATCAATCCAATTAATTAATCAAACCAATCTGTTTTATGCTATATCGATACTCGTTTCTTGTTATAGCTGGTAATTTATTTTTCATGATTCTGTTTATTTTTTATTTATTTTAATATATTTATTTACGACTTTTTTAGCGCAACGGCACGCCGCACCGTTCGAAGGGTACGATTCCCAGCGAGGCCGAAATCTGAATGATAAGTTTATGTTCTTGTCTTGTGTGTTGTCCATAGCACCCACGACACAGGGAATCCTAGTATGGGGCTGTGAGTGTGTATCGTTATTTATTATAATATTATTTAAGTATTTCATGTGTGTGTCAGCGTTTACTTTGTTTTGATCACTTGGTAAACAACACCTTAAACATTTCTTAAATGTTACCCTTTTCGATGTACCTACTATTTATCGATAAGTTTAATCCTTGTATAGCCTAAAGTTCTCATTTTTCTTTATTATAAATTAAATGCTTGACAACAATCACATCTGATGGTAAGTGGCGACGAAGTCTTGAGTGGATAAGGCACTAGCTTAGAATAAGCCTATTTAGTCCTGACCTAATTTAATTAATTTCCAGAAATCTTAACAAAATACAAGGAACCTTACTTCATCCAAAGGACATCCGGTCGACATCAAGAGCGGTCTACTCTGCACCAAGAGTAGTCTCAGTAGCTTGTCCTTGATATCCTGCAGCGGAGTCAGCCTGGGCCTCAGCAGCTGGATCCTCAAGGTGGCTACCGTGGTCAGCTCTCCTAGTACCTCCCCAACCGTAGCCAAAGGACCGTCCGATATGCGCTCGAACGGCAGCGGTTTCCAGTTATTGATCACCACTGAACCTGGTAGAAGAGATAATTCGTTGAGACAAGCGTGAAATACCGTTGACAGAGACTGATTTCTCTCAGGATTGATTCTCGACGCCGATATTTATTTATTAAATAAACAGAACGTGAGATTTTGTAAAGTCTCTTGTTTCTTTGTCACTAGATCACTAGCGGCAAAATTTCTTGAATGCTCCTATGCTTCGGAGGGCATGTTAAGTGGTTGGATTCAGTTTTCAACGTTAGGTATCAGTCGTAAAGTCACTTCAGAGGCATTGGTGCGACATAAAAATTCTGACACTTGGAGACAGACAGTTGTAGACAGATTGTTGAAGTTTGATAGAATTCCTCAATTTTAAGAATATTCCCCTAATCTTTTATAGTCCGCTAAAGGGGTTGAAGCCACTCTTGCACTCAAATCTGTCTCGTGAATCATTTATTGACACACACAAGAAAATCTGTTCACTATTTTTAAGATTATCTTCCAAGACTATATAAGACCTAACAGGTTTAAACTAGCTATGAAATATGTCCCAACCTTTTGCAGACGCAGCCAACTCATGAGGATAGCCAAGCCTCATCATGGCAGCTGGCACCAGCTCGTGGAAGGCGGTCGCGGCCGGGATGATGACGTAGCTGTCGGTCTCCACGATGGCCCTCCGTCGCCATGCGCCTTCCTCCAGCGAGGACACTGCTTCCACCACACAATGGACCGGCAGAGTTTTACCTGTGAAGAAAACATTGAAATAATAGGTCATCTAACACCTTATTGTGATACTTAAAATTAAAACGTCTGGGTTTTTAATGAATATGGAGTATAAAACCTTGGACTACGATGCATCGGCGATGCGGTCAGTGTTACTGATATATGAATGATTGTGACCACTTATAATCAGGTGGGTCGTCTGCTCTTTCCCGACTAATAACACTATAAATTACGCGAATCTATGTATGTCTTAGTAACTTAGTACCTATGTGTCGCGTGTAGAGAGTGATTTAACGTTTAAACTATGAGCACTCACAATAATGCCGACATTTGCTCATGTAAAAGACGGGATACATTACACATTTTTTTTTCATTACACATTTCTGTCTACTTGGCTATAAGGCTTTAATGGCCAACTGGAGTAGGAGTCTCTGCTTATTGAAAAGACTGGCCAAACAAATTATTATTATTGAAAATAATTATACCTTAACTTTGTCACGTCCGTCCATCCATAACATAATACATGTTATGATAAATGCGTCTATCGTACCTTCTATAGCCATCTGTCTACCGCATTAGCAAAATAACCTTGATTACATTTAAACATAAACAAATATGATTAAAAATGTCACCGTAGTAATAATGAATATAGTTCCTGACTATTTGTTGAATGAATAGATGATTATTTCCTTAGAAACATCTAGATAAACGTTAGACAACGCTTCAAAGTACCCGCATACAATGCGGCGCCTGTTCGGTTCCCACGTTATTCCGGGTATCCCTGACTGGAATAACTCGATAGATTAGTTATGCGTGCGCGTACGCACTACGCAGGCCAGTGTGTCGCCCGTCCAACTGTAACTTTGCATACATTGGTGATGCATGCAAGGTCGCCGTAGACATTTGACGAGACTAAAGATGAGCTTCGGTTCATTTGTTAAGGTAAATTAAAAATAAGCTTTCGACTGATTGTAATAATAGCTATTCCACCATACTTAAAGAACGGTTTAATTATAGATGCTTATCGCACGACCGATACCTTCGGTCTAATAACAACTATCTCTTTGTAGGTACTTCTTCTCATTCTTCTTCTTTCTTCCATAAATCTTTTTCTGTACATGCGCCCCAGCTTTGGTATTCTCCACCGGTTACTACCAGACTCTCCCCCTCCTTAGACTCCTTTAAAACCCGTGTTAAGGTATATTACCTTAAACTCTAAATTATTACTCGATCGCTCCATTAGTAAAAATATAGGCGACGCAGTGAGAGACCCATCGAAATATCAACTTAAACTTATTTAATCCCAATAAAGTATTTCCTACTTTTGTAACTATACACTATTTACAACTTTTTATGTGGGGCGCTATGCAGTCTAATGCCTAATTATCACAAGCCAGATTAACCAAACTTACACAAAAAAGTAAATCTCTCCTTAAGTAGGTAGCTCTCAAAAAATCAAGACACTAAACGGTAGACGTCAAAACGTTGTCATTAAGAGCTCTTTAATTATTTAGTAAGTTTCAAGCGAGGAAGCTATGCTTTTCACTTGCTCGTGGACGCGCAAAAAACCGACTGAAACATTAAAATAATAATTAATCCTTGTTCCCAGTCGCGTGGTGCTACCATAAAGAAGGTGTAAAATTTCAGGATTTTCAGAAAATACATTGTCTTTATGGAATTGATATTAAATACCTACTTTCATAATGTTAATTATGAATTGTAAAGTACGTTCTAAACTATTTGTTTTAATTATACATATAACTATAATTAGTTGTAATTTAAATATATTTAAATTACAATATATTAAGTTTAGATATTGTTCTAAAAAGGTAGTAATGAAATTACTTGTTATCTTTACATTGTTGGTCGTCGTCGTCAGCGTCGCGTCGTGGTAATTTACAATCGGTCTTATACAGTTTTCTGAATAACGAATGATCAGGGACCAAACTGCTAATTTACAAAAGCTACAATGTCGTCGTGTCGGAATATTTGGTATACCAAAGGTGTCAAACTATTTCGGCATGCCGCAACTTATAGGTATATTAGCAGACTTGGACCCGAGGACGTCCGCATTATTACACAAACCGTGGTGCCTACACAACGAACAGCCTCGTAGCCCTGCGTAGCGCCGTCCCTTTGTACCGGCCACGCTTTCACCATCTACCGTCCATCGACTTTGAAGCCTTTAGCGCGATATTAAATAGTTCGTGCTTCGATGCACTTTTTTGCTAAGCGCCGGTCTCTCTGGTACTCAACAATGTTCTGTTTTCTTTTTTTATTCTCATAAATATTTTGTTGAGAATCTTTTGCGACTATACTGGTATGACACGTATAGACGTATAGCGAATTTACGTCGTTTTTCATTGAATATTTTTGAATTTATTATTTGTTATTGTTATTGTTTTAGTGTTATTTAATAACCGTTAGGCACTCGATTAGTTAGCATCGGTGGAATCTACTACGGCGAGATTTCACCGCTTACTCTCCATAACTCATTTGGGAATGAATTTTGAAAAATCCTTTCTCCCACCTAATGCTTAATAACAAAACCTCGTATAAAGTTACATCTTCTAGGATCTCTGCTCAAACTGTGCGTCGTCAATCAGTCAATAAAAATAAGCGTTTTCATAAGTAAATATTAAATTTAATGTAACTCAGCAATACATTAAACATTTAAACTTTCCGGATAAATTGCAATATATATTTAAGTGCATTAAAAGAACAGAAAAAACAGCTTATTTCACCTTTCCCAAATATATTTATGTATCTAATCACGCTCCATTACAGCGGTTCAAAACACGTTAAGACATAATCTCTTTAATAACAAACTGAGGAAGTTAGGTAAAAGTGGTAATTCCCCGTATTCATATTCTCGTAAGTAACTTTCAATAGTTTTCGTTGGAAGTTGTTTTGGGGGATTCGGGACTAGTTCCAGGTTAGCACCTATGCGCCAATACGGCTTGGATTAAAGGTTTAGTTGTGGACCGACCTGAGCGCCGGCCGTCCTCTCGCCGGTTAAATCCTATGGCTCTGCACGGACTTTATTAATATTAGATTTTCAGTGATAAATAATATCGGTCGAATTAAATGGCATTGTGTTGGCGTTCTTGTGGTTGTGTATTAAGAAGAACTCTGTACTTACCCGGTATTAGCGAGATTTAAATTATTTGAATTTAATACGATTTTGTAACTTTACATAGTTGTTGACAACCCTATAATGTAGTTGCGTACGTATAAGTGAGTGAGTTATTATTTTGATTTCACTTCGTGAAAATTATGTTAAATTTATTTAATTTAAATCGTGATTGAAGAATTTTTGACGTGGTATTAATTCGTAGATTCCATTAATTTATCTTTGAAGGGGTTTTGTGAGTTTATTTTATTACAATTTTAGCGTTATACATAATATATTTAACCGTAAATAAAGCTATTCATTTTCTATCATACTAATTCAATAGTGTAACCTGTAGTCAAGCAATATAACTTACCTAAATGTTCCATTTTATATATGCGTCAGTTTGATAAGTCTAATAGTAGCACAAACAACACAATAGTTAGAGTTTACCAAGAATAAGATCGCTAATCTTCGAACTGCGAGCTCTCTGTAAATTGCAACTAAGCTCTACAATGTTCATTAGCGCATAACATAAAATAGCAATTAGGTAGAGACACGGTAGAGAACGCAAGGGGGGCTTAGCCGATCTAAGCGCTCTCGAAAAGATTTCAGTCTTAAACAAAGGGTGCAACATGTCAAGGAGCTCTTCGTATAAGTAGTCAGAATTAAAAGTTTGGACGTGTACGAGTTAGAGTTCACGCTGGGGTGATGTGTGAACGTAATCGAAGTGACTGGAGCGAGCAATGTATCCGTTGTCGTTTTAATTCAACAATGTTATTGTAATCCTTTATTGGTTTCAAACCATTAATGGCTCATACTGAGCACAGATCTCTCTGTATCATCCAGGAGTTATCTCAATACCTCATTGATGATATGAATCTCTATATATCTATTCGTAATGCTGCTTCAGTGCGTATTGATGAAAGGGTTAGAGGCCAACTCAAGTATCGGAAGTTTTCATGCTGCCGGAAGGTCTACGACATGGCTTACCGACTGCTATGTAACGGTAACTACAGGGACCAATACCTACACTCATTTTTGTCAAACGTGGTCGCCATATAGTATCAATATGGTGTTATCAAATTTTTTGCTAACATCTTAAACACTTACATTTGAAAATATTAAACACACCAATATTCGAAGGTTTGTTTAATATTATGTAGGTAATATTATTCAATACGCTCATAGCCCGGCGGCTTGCGTCGATCTCAAGTGATCGACAAAGTTAAGCAACAGCGGGCGCGGTCGGTAGTTGGATGGGTGACCGCTAGTGGCAAAAATTTCTTGAGCGCTTCCGTGCTTCGGAGGGCACGTAAAGCCGTCGGTCCCGGTTGTTATCATTTGGTAGCAGTCGTTAAGCCATGTCGGATACCTTCGGGCGGCTTAAAATTTCCGACACTTGGGTTGGCCACTAACCCCTCCACCAATCCGCACTGGAGCAGCGTGGTGGAGTATGCTCTAGGCCTCCTCAGGTACGAGGAGAGACCCGTGCTCAGTAGTGGGCCATTAATGGGTTGTAGCCAGCCAGCCATTATTCAATAAACCGTTTACAAAATGTATGTTTAAAAGATCCCTGTAAAAAGTTTACTTCATTTAAGGTACAAACTACTTCGGTATTAAACGTTGGACATGATGCCTTTTAAACCTAAATATGAAGACTAAAGCCCCCTCTGAACAGTATTTACTTGGCCGAAGTTAATATCTTCTGTCTGACTGGATGTCGGGACTTACACTGATATGTATTGGAAGCTTACCCTTTTAGCTATTGTGTTAAATTCGGTTGTTTTACAAGTACCATAATTTCCAAAAATCCTTTCTTGTGCTTACTTTGTGTCACTTGAGGAATGTGTCACTTGTCAAATTTCAGCGTCTTGCGTTCAGTAATTTCGGCTGTGCCTTGTCTGTCAGGCACTGATAGTCATCGATTGATAACTGGTCCAATTGTATGATTTGTTCCTGATCTAAAATTTTAGTAGTATTAGAGAATTCACGATGATGATGAAAAATTAGCCATAATCATGTGTATAATGAACTAAATAATTAAAATTAATGTGGTATAATAAATTAAAACACATAAAACTAAATAGTTAATGAAATATGTACTGTATGTAGTTAAACTCTCTCTCAATTTCGTTAAACCAAGTTCAAATTCGTTTGTAGTAATATGTAGTACTTTCTACCAATCTACACTGGAGCAGCGTGGTAGAGTAATCTAAGCCTCTACAGTCTACAGTAAAGAAAAGATACCCGAGCTAGGTAGTGGGTCATTAATGGGTTGAAGCCAAAGGTATACTCTTTAGTGGAGTAGTTTATACCGCGCGCTCGGTATGTCTACATTATGGGTTTGTAATGGATAATTACGTCAAATTTTAAGCACCCTTTTTAATTACATATTTGGAATGCGAATCGAACACTGAGTACCTCCTATTAACATCGCAAGTGTCACGAATTACCTGGCATAGGTGGGATAGTAGATAGTAGATAGGGATGTTACTTGTTCATTTGCGTAATCAAATTACTAATTATTCCGGTGAAAGAGCAAGTCACGAGTCAGGAATAGGATTTGCGTGTACAGGGACATTCGTGAGCGATGATCTGCTTAGATCCGTGGCGTGACGGATGCTGAAACCTCGCAAATACTGTGTCATGCCGTTAATCGTACAATCCTGTATTGTAATTGTACATCGGAACCACGGCACGACATGCGGCCGGCGTATTAACGATACGTTGATTAAATGCGGAAAATGATTATACTCTGTCCACTGTTGACGCACTGAAAAGGAGAGGATACAGCGTACCTAATTACTATTATATTTCTGAATCTTAAGTACCGATATAAAATTCTCCCAAAATGTAATTATTATACTAATTGTCTTCCTCATTATCTCGATTAACTACGTTATTTTATTTATTAGTAACCCACCCTTCCTTTACTTCCGTAAACCTATCCCTATGAGTATACTCACCCGTAACATTGCTATTATATTAATTTCAGGCACTTATATATTCATTTTATTAAAACTCATTTTATCGATTAGAAGACAATTTGTATTATAGTACTAAAAATTATAAAGCTATAATATAACAAAAGTAGCACGAAGACTGTCAAAATATTATTTATTGACATTTTTACAGAAGTGCCGATTGGTAGAATTTTCTAATGACGTGAAGTAGGTAAAGGTATTTTTTAAAATAAGTAATACATATATATGGGCCTTTTTAAAATTACTAGGTAACTTATTGAGGATTATGAATATACATTACTGGAACTGGCTCTAGAGTTATTTTTCCATTTCCAATTATTAATGAAACCACCCATAACGCCAGAAATTGCTTAGATCACTCACGGTAGATAGCCGCGCCAAGCAGAGCCAAAACAATTCATAGAAATACAGCTTCCGTCGAAATTCAAACGCAAACAGACAGGAAAGTATATAAGTCTGATTTATCACAAGATAACAGGCTCCTAAGGCATAATAACCGAATAATGAATGATAAGTAGCTTCATTAATGCCATATTAAGGTGTGCTCATGAATACTTTGAGAGTGGATTTAAGATCAAAACGAAGTATTATTGTACCAAATAAGAAGGGGCACTTAAATCTTTGGAAATGAACGCAAATATTTACGTGTAGCGCATTACCGTAGTAATCTCTCGGTAAAATGACGAGAAACATAATCTACGTGCGTCTAACGAATAATTTACAGTATTTACGATAAGCTTCCATTATTGTTTCATAATAAGTTGAAAAATATTTTTTTTTAAGTTTGGAAATAGAAAAATTGTTGTTTAAAATTTGATTGTTGTTAGTTTCGAAATGTTAATTCAGTTAGGCTGCTAATTCAGTTCACAATTATTATCAACACAAGCCGGGCTATCAAGTCCTTATCTTCAAGTGAACACTGCATGCACTATACGTTTTTTATAAGCTTACTCCATAGACTAGTTGCTACTTAAGTACTTGTCAATGGCCCTGCTTGCGAAACAAGGAATCTCGAGTTCGATTTCCGACCAGGGCAGATATTTATTTGACAGAGAAATGTTTGTTCTCGGTTCATGGGTGTTAGTGATATGTTATTTGTGTTTTCCATGCCACTCAGGGAATCCTAGGTTGGGGGTACGAGTGTGTTTATTTAAAAAACTTTTTTATACACTGCCTCGCGTAACACCAGTACATACAATAACGAACTTAACACATTGCAGTAGTAATGAATGTAATAAGATTATCCTATTTCTGTTCAGAAACTCCGAAGATTTCAAGATACATTTGAATGACTTAATAAGCAAGACTCAAGCTTGGAGTGGACTATATCGGTAGGTACAAATGCCAGGAAAGGTACCATAAACATTTGCATTGTTTAGAAGCATTAGTGTGCTGGCGAGGTGAAAGTTTCAGGTCCGGTGTAAGGGGATTACCGGACAGGCTCAGCGTTAGCCGTCCATATGGACCTTAACTTACCTAACTTGATTTAATTCCGGAATTAGAATTTACCTCTTGAAAACGCGTCGTTTTGTGTAACTATTGTGATTAGATGCTTTGTTAGTACGTTGGCTAGTTGCTTGTGAATTAGAAGTTGGTATAGAAATTAGAATAGTATTAGAAGGTAGGTATAGTATTAGAAATTAGAAGTTTGAGGTTGGATGAATGTGTTAATTATGTTAGAAAAAATGACAAAAAGATCAGTTATACGTACACTTAAATAACATATAGGGTTTTTATTCACATTAAATGAAAATAATAATAAGACACAAATACACACAAACAACAACAACAACAACAACAACAACAGACAACAGACACCCACTAAATAAATCATTTTTTGTATAATAACGCTACACACACAGCCCACACTAGGATTCCCTGTGTCGTGGGTGCCATGGACAACACAGACACAGAGACAAGGACACACCCAAACCGAGAATAGAAATTTAATCTCATCCTTCAAATTTGCATCCCGCAGGAATCGAACCCAGGACTCTTTGATTGGCAGTCCAGTATCTCGACCATTGCGCCTCACGGGTCGGGTTCCAATGCACAGGCATTTGAATAGTCTCAATCAATTAACCTTTTAGAGGTGTATTTAGTAGATTTTCTTCATTGACTTATTATAAGTCTTGGTTTTCTTTATCATTTGAAAATTATACTAAATAGTTACCCGCTCTGCGGTCGAAATTCGACTGTAAATAATTCTATCAAAGGGTTACTTCACACTACACTTAGAAATATGGACTACAAACTTGACATTGTCACGTCGGCGTCGTGTCAATTATATGCCAGTGTGCATAGAGTAACATAAATTAGTGTGTGTGATGTTTTATTTTTACATATTTTAATGTATTTTGATGGATTATTTTAAAAAAATATTATCATTATACACTTCTCTATTTAAACTATAAGGCACATTAATAGTTTATATAGAGAAGTGCATAATATAAATTAAAATAATTATAATACTCCTCCGTCCGCGCAATTTTCCTAAAAAGGGGTACGAAATTTTTGATATTTAAGAATATGCAGGGTCAGAAATGTCCGAATTGTTTTGTTTGAGTACTCACCGTATTAATATTTGATTAAAATAAAGTACACCGAGTGAAGTCCTGTAGCGTAAAACAGTGAGCGCCGCAGATAATCCCCAAAGCGACCTCAAACACTCACCTCGGTAGACGATCGTCTAACAATACGTTCGTATTGGGCATTGTTTTACTTACATGTACCTAAATTGAATTTGGAATATTTATTGCGTTACACATTTTCAGGTATAAAAAAGAATTGGATATTTTAACGAGCCTACGGATGTATTTCTATAAAAGCATTGTCACCTGCCACACGTTCTCGTAGAGTTCTCGTAGAAAATAGAGAATGCCAATAGATATTAAATCTGCTCTTTGTAAAACCTAGTCTTAAGATGTTGCAATAGATTAATTCATTTTAAAACTATTTATTATTAGTATTGTAAAATTATATTCACATAGCACATCACTATGTGAATATAATTTTTTTCTTAGAATTTCTTAGAAGAGAATTACATTCACGAATTTAAAATATTCCTCATCACTATTAGTATCAGTAGGTATTAATATAGACAAAGAAAATGCGTTATTATAGCATATTCGTGGTGGTTGTGTCTGGTATTTATATAACTACATATACCTTGTTTCCATTTTTTATTTATTTCTTAAAATACAGCTTAAAGATATCAATAATTGTAACATATTATTCAGTGATTACCACAAAAACATATCACGAGAATGTTGTCGTAAGCCGTAGAATTGACGCGAGATTAGCGAGATTGTCTTAGTGACCTGTGACATTAACATATTTTAATTTAACGAAAACATATTATTGAATAGTTAAATAAAAGCACATTTAGTGATAAATACATAATGAGTTAGCGCTTAATTTAACGATATCACTGTTAATTAGGAAGACGCATTGTCGGCATTAAAATAGTTTCTTACGCTCTACAATCAATCGCAAAGGCATGCAGGTATTCTAGATGTTATTCATGAAACTAGCTTAACAAAAGTGATAGCCCGACAGGCCAGAACAGGGCTAAAATCTTCATAAAAATTACGGACTTCTCTGTAGACAGGTTCTGGGATTATGTTGAGGTTTTGCTCACCCTTTTTGTAACCATAAGTGATCGGTAGCGTAAATAGAGTCCTGAGCCCAGCAATGGGACATTTACGAAGACTCATAATTACTTAACTTGAACACCTTTTTTAATTAGTAAAACGGAATTCACAGACATAATAGGTAGGTTTATGTATAAAATATGAAGTTTAAAACTGTTGAAAGGCCTAATTTTACTAATTAAATAAGTTAAATAATTCATAAACATACTTCTTATAGTGTACACACTTGAAACGAGGAGTCATTTTCATATACGAAAGTTATTTAAGCTCTTATTGTGTATTAGAAACTTGAGTGTATTATAGGAGCGAAGTTACGAAGTCTACGAAAAGTTATTGTTATGTTAGAACAAACCTGATGGAAGTTGTTACTTATGAACATTTGACAAATGCTCGACCCTATTACAAAGTGTTGGTTAGCAACCGCCTTAACCAGGGTTCCAAGTTGAATTCCAATCACAGGTCTCGTTATTTGTGGTTTGTTAGTTTTTTTTGTAACATAACACCTACACACTCATATCCCCGCAGTATGATTATTCGTGTCTCGAGTGTCATGGACAACATAAGTCACAAACCTCACAAATAACCATGACGAAACATTTATTTGTCATATAAGTTGGTTCGGTCGAAAGCGAACCCGGACCTATCTGCCAAAAATCGACCTAGGCTACAAGGTCGACAAGACGTAAAAAAGACGACGAGACGACGTTTAGACGTAAAAAAATTATTTCCAAGGTAGGTGTCCGGAGAAAAACTTGTATGAGCAAATTAATCTCCCCGATATCTAACTGTCAAATAACATGTTAAGATAGCCCGATAAGAAAACAATAATTCCAAACATGTCGGAACAGGGCGTGTTGGATTTTAATTAACAAATCATCCCCTCACTGACCCAGTTACTTGACATTGTGAAGTTACCGTATCGTCTGTACGCTTTGTGTTTACATGATATTAACAGACATTTTGTTGGCTAAAGGTGTTGTATTATCTGATTTAAATTTATACAGGTATTATTAACAAATACACGTTTTAGTATTTTCTAAAGATAATATAACTATAGATGCTTACGTTCATATAACGCGAGCTGCACTTTTTGACCCGTTTTTATGACATTACTGTGCCTGAAGAAGCGAATGATAATGAGAGAACGTAATTAGACAGAAATATTTAGCTAAAAGAAAATTACATTAATTAGGGGAATGTGAGTGACTCAAATTCAGCGCATTTAGCGCATGGTGTTTTTAGTATATTTTTGTGTAGTTTTTTACAGATTAACAAATAAATGTGAACTGTAATATGTTTTCGCGCAAATGACAGACGCACATAATTATATATTTCAGTTTCTTTGAGTGTAGTATATAGTGTCAATACCTAAAGGTTTCAAATGTATCCTTCAACTAAGCAAGTAATAATAATTTTCTAACACCCACATAAGTTTTGAAATTTGTGGTGTGCGCAGGATTCGAACTCGCACCCCCCTGTTCGGGGGTTCAAAGTTCAAACCACTCGGCTATCACTGCTTAAAAGTTGTTTGTTGCTAAGTATTGCATGTCTTATTATTGTACCTATGTAATTTGTTACCAAGCAAATTATTACTCATTCATACACTAATGTTAATACTAATAACATGTACTCGTATGCCTGTATAAACTATCGCAAACACAAATTAATACCCGCAGCGGACAGAAATACACAGCGCATTTCGAATAAAACGCCGAAGCTATTCAATAGCGGTCCCGTTTCGTAGGTAATTAATTCTCTCTCTCTCCCAATGCAAGGGGATGTTTAAAGGAAATGTCATAATTATCTTAGCTGTTGCGGCAACTTGAACACGTCACAGCTTTGTCCCAGCCCTTGCCGATCGGTAACACATTTACCCACTTACGGTCGGAAAACTCAAAACGAACCATTGAACCGAGTAACAATACTCCGTTCGTCATCGTACGCTTATCGAGAACGCGTCAAAGAAGTTGAAAAGCGCGGTTTAGACGTCTGCTATCTGCGGTGCTCGTTTGTCAGTTCGAGCCCCGAGCGGTGATTGTCTACCTCTAACAAATGGCCTTTTGAACCCACCCCGCTGATACCGAGGTTTTAATTGACATCGAAAGTAAACCTTCGCAAACAATAACACGTATCCGCGTCGTCAAGACAAATACATTCGACATTGACTCGTCCTTATATACGCGCATTATTTATAGGTAGGTTCACGTAACGTAATTTTCTATGTTTGAGTATTAATCTCATTTGTGTAATAAAATCTGCGCCTTAGCTGCGATGGCAAGGAGTGATCCGGCCCTGAAATGCTTGCCTCCGCACGATAATCCTGTTAGGTTAAGAAGGTTTCTACATATTACGTGCTTTGCTACGCCTTAAGGATTAAAACGACGCGTACCTATAACACGATACGTAGCGAAGGGCTGCGTGCCTATACCTGATTATAAATATTGATTTTCTAAAGGCGGTTAATATCCGCGTAAAAGTACGTTGACACAGTGTCTGAATGATTTGTAGGTATTCATTATTGCGTAGCGCGAGCGACCGGGCTTACGCGATTAGGCTCGCCAAAGATGCAACAGAGGTTTAAACCGAAGCTCGCCATGACAAGGTGGTCATCGCAAGTCCGAGATCTACTAGACAATGAAGACAAAGGACGTTTAAATTATTCAGTCAAAGCAAAGACGACTTTAATATGTTGCACGTAGACTCCATTTGTAAATATTTAAGCGTGTCCGCCAATTTCGCGTTAAGACGAGTAGTTTGCATGAGAGAGGAATCAGAGAACGTCTGGGAGCTAAATCTACCCTGTGGGCAGTGGGGGCCGTCCATAAATAATTAATCTGCAGCGATGTGCGCCGGGCAGTTAAGTAAATCCTGCGGTGGCGAGCCGGGATACCTTAAGGACGGACAACATTGTTTACGTAACAATGTCTATCATATTTCGATCGATAAACTGGAAATAAGATCGCAATCGTATAGCAAGATATTGTCCGTCTTTTGACCGCTTCCTTTAACCTAAACCTTACTACGGTTAACGATTTTTGTATAAGCTTATCTTTGGTAAACAATACATGTGTTAATTTGTCAAGTACAAGTGGGGTTTCATTGAATAAGTATTTAAAAATAATATTTAAAGTTCGTTAGTAACGATTCTCAATAACATTTTCAATACTTACCAATGCACCTAGTCGGGTTTTAAGTGAGATATAAATAGAATAATAATATGTAAAATGAGTTTAACTAGGTATTAGCAAGGTGGCGGAAGGCTAGATGCGGTGGATGGTGTGAATGCACAGTTTGGAGCGCGAAGCCCCACAGCGAGCAACAAGCGACGTCTTGCGGAGGACGGTCGAGGCTAGGATTAGGCCGGCTTTACCGGTAACACACTGCCAGATAATATAGCTACAACACCGCTACGAGGCTAACATTGTACATTATGTATCTTAGTAATAACATATAGTTTAACTTTAATTACTTGTAAATAACAATATTATTAAATTACGCTTTAATTGCTGCATTTAAATTGTTGCTGTTTGTCAATAGATTTTTTTAATAAACATAATGCTTAACTACAATTTTATAATGATTTTGTTGCATTTTTTTTGAGATTTTTTTAAGATATTGGGGGTTGAACATATTAATCCACGTAATTTTACAATACCTAAATTAAAAAGGTAAAAGGTGAATGAATTTCGTAATATCACGGCAAGTAAAATGTCTAACACGTAAAAACTAAGTTTAAATTTCAAATCATTTACTTATTAGTTAGATATCTATAATGTATCTCTTTGTTCCGTAACACAAAATGATATATTCAAAACCATACCAAATCAGCAACGCACACTAATTAGGATTAGCATTATTACTCATAACATAAAATAATTAAGAGGATAAAACTATACGCATTAACACACCGAAGCTCTAAATACGTACAATTCTCAATCAACGGCCGAAATTCGACCAATATAATCGCGTGCACTTAATGAACGCATTTGAAAAGTTAAAAGCCCGTTTAGGCCGCGCGCGCACTGCCGACTAATTACCAACGGAATAATGGCCGTGTGTGTGCGGACTTAGCGGCATTATCGCGGAAATGTCCTAATATTTAGTTGTGGGTGTAGGCGGTCATTAGTGATTTAGAACACAAATTTGAATATCGTTTGTGATAACCGATAAGTACCTCAATGATTGCAACGATCGGTAACTTTTGCGCAAATGTCCGATTGCTGTTTTTTCTGGTATTGGTATGACGAAAAAGCTTGTACGTATACCATTATGGTAAAAAGTTGAAGATCACCAACGATTACTGTCAATCGTAAGCGATTGACCGATTTGAAACGTGTTGGCGACGTAAAGGAGTTAGATGCGTGATCGTTACCGTAATATCGTTAGGATATTTTCTTAAGAGGTTTATGTTTGGGCGGGATAAGATTCGGTTTCGCCATACACACCTCTACTGACCTGTACTGGAAATAGTTTTTAATTTACAATAACATTTGTGAAAACAAAATAAAAAAGTTTCCATTTTTAACTTAAATATCAACAATTTACCTTATTGCCAAATTAAAGGATTGTCTACCAAAACAAATAATTTGAAAGACTACAGATTAGTTACTCAAAATAGAAATTGTGTTCAAATGTGAAAGCCAGGCTTTGAAACGCATCGTTCAGACGACGCAGAGAGCTCGATTTAGTAATTAATTTTACCGCGCGAAGTGCTCTTAATGCACTAGAAACTATAATCCTCATTAAAATGGGAATAGGCGACTATTCACTTTGCCATAAAATATAATTCTGGCTCCTAAACGCGGAATATTATTACGTATTTCGGCGGATCCAATGCGCGATGAATGCCTGCTATATAATACACAGTTTAGACTTTAGAGTACCTATGGTATCTTTTCAACGATATACGATACGTTTTCCTATGCACAGTGACGTCACTCTAATTGTTTCGTAATACCTTCATCAACGAACTGTTTAGTACATTCGTTTCAATAAGCTATATAAGTGTTTTGAATTCTTAGTGAGTTCAAAGTGAATGTAATGTATCATGCATTAATGGAATGAACTAAAATTTTCCTGTGATTTTGCTTTCGTTTTAATTAACTTGCCTCGTGAGTACGTGGAAACTGGAAAGACATTTCATCATAATAAAATAATACGATGCGATCATTTTCATTTGTTCCCGGCCGCCCAATTTTTCGCATAACGCATCCAATGAAAATACAAATTAATCTGCTCATTTTTTGCATACAATTTTATATCATTTCGAGCAAATATCTGCACGCGATGCATTTCGTGATGCGTAATCCTGTGTCACAATGATAGTTACGGATTACTTTTGTCGAGATTGAATTAATTCATCGTCATAAAGATGAATTTTATTACGGAATGAGTCAGGAAGCCATGAAAAGATCGCTTTGTTTGCATTCAGTTGTGTTGGTTCAGAATGAAGATAGGGTACGAAATTTGGAATCAATATAGCCACGTCATGTGGAGAGCGCCTGTGTCGACGCGATATCCGACACGGGTTCGGATTAAGTGACGTCAAATCCGGGATTAAGCGGGGCTGGGATAAAGCGAGCCTGGGTTCGGGTGTGTTCGGGTCAGCGGGATTTCGACGGGGCAATAAAAGTGTCTGCAGCCGATTTAGGCTGAGCCCGCAGGCAATTCGGCTCGGATACCAATTGCTAGGTAATTTCGACGTGCGAGCGCGATCTGTCCGTTCAAAGCCGTTCTAATACCTGCCGATGGGATTAGCCCAGTGTCGCCCGGCCCGCACTATTTATTGGACGGAATCAAATGTCCGAATTAAGATTTAACTGAATGACAATCACGTATCGCAATTATAATACTGAATTGTCAAAGGTGAATTATGATTATAAGCGTAAGTAGAAAATGAGCAGATGGAGATTAAAAAATACATGGATATTCTTCAAATATATTTGATACGTGGTTAATAAATGAACAAATAATCCAAAAAATAATAGATAAAAAATTAATATCTTTTGCACTTCATACTTAGTGTAACTAATATGAATCACGAATCAACGCGGCAACGTAACCGAAACAAAATTGTGAAAATAGAAAAAAGATAAGTAACCAAAAAAAAGAGCACAAAAAATCTTGAAGAATAGCCCTATGTGAATAATTTTAATCGCTAATAGAATTTGACGACCACTTATTATTACAGGAATTACTAAATTCAAACACACGTGCACTTCTGCATTTGTATAAAATAATACAAGTTTTTCTAAACTGAACTCGCTCCGCATCCATTACCAACCCCTCAATAATCCGGATTGGAGATTCATTAGGGCGAGATTATACTCTATTGAAATCTGGCTTAGCGGCCGCGATTGAACTCGGTATCGCACACCAATACACTGGCGTCTTTTTTGACCAACTCCGTACGTCTAATACCGCAATATTTATAAAAATATTACGTGATGTTTAATGATTTCCAAATTAGATACATGATTATAACACTAATTATGATTTGTTTTTCAAAAATAATGGTTAGTCTGAAATGGGATCAATCAAAACGGGAATTTTATCTATCACAACCGGGAAATCTTCATATTGTATTAGGTGCGGGTAGTAGGTACGCCAATCCTATACCCAGTCTGTAACTGTTTGTACGTAACTCTCGCTAAAACTCTGTAACTGTAAAACTTGAACTATTTCTAAACACGCGGTAACATCCCCGGACCACAAGCTAAACTTAAAAACATAACATACCATATCCATACAAATATTTATCGCGAGCGACCCCACTTTTCGTCCAAGCTCGCATAAGTACGTAATCAATGAGCGCATTAACCTTATTGGATAAATCGAGTGGGGCACATCAAACGACGAACGTGCAAACAAAAGCGAATGGATGAAAAGGTTTACGTTATTACTGTAATGCATGTCATTTATTAGCATTGGAACAAACAACTAATTTTATTTACTATATGAATGATAGTCACTCTGGCACGTGTCTTACAACTGAAGCCTCGTTATCTGAGAAGCGTAAGGAAGAACGAAAAAAATAAGAACCCTTATAGGGTCCAGTGAGAAAGAAGCTCGCTATTGTACGGTAAGTTAGAAAAGACTAAGAAGAGGAGCAATTTCCTTTTTCTTTTTTTTTTAAAGAGAGAAGCTCTTTCTTCCTCTAATTTGTTTCATGCGCGGCAACGAATTGTTAATGGCTTTAGTGTGACAGTGACACTTGCCATCAGGAGGCTCATCTGCTCGTTTCATGACATGACACAAAAATTTTACCTAATGGTAGTAGTAGTAGTAGGAAGACTGTATCCACATACAGTCTAAGATACTAAGCGAACTAATTTAATTAAAGCCTAATCACCCTCATCTTGGCGACATCTAACCGAGGCGGGACATGTAACTACATATTATGTAAGTAATCAAATTTGCTCTTCCTTAATAACCATATAACCGAAAGTTGCCTCCTGTTGTTGGATTTTGGTCACTCAGCACAGTAGTAGCAGTAGTACCAGCAATAGTAGTTCACTGTTTATAACACAAAATGTTTAATTTTGTTTGTGTGAAAACAGTTTTAGGTTTTTCTAAACTATTTTTCGTAACAGACTACGAAATCTGTTAAACGTATTTTGCTGCATGTATTGTAGCTTATAGGATTGGGGCTATTGAGCGAAGATTAGTATAATCGTTGGTGATGCGTTCGACCGTGTGCCGATGAATACATTGGAGCAAGCTAATTGTGATAATCCTGCTGAGTTTTTGAAGATCTGTTCGGTAATGTACGGAGTCGCCCGACTCTTTGTTTTTCCTTAAATGTGCGTTTAATCGTAACTACTGAAAATCAGCCGCGTTTTTCACATTGAGTGTTTTTTGTGATCACGCTTTATTTGTGATGTTAATATTGTAACTTTTCACTGCTCCAAATTATTACAATAACTAAAAAAATTTAGTGGAAACTTTATTGATGTATTGCTTATATTTTTGTTACATTTATGTGTATTAGGTATAATAACATTGTTTGTTTCCCAAATAAAAATAAAATAAAATAAAAATAAAATATTAGATGTATTAAATGAGGATGTTATGTATAAAATTAAATTAAAAGTAAATCGTGCTAGTATTTTCTAAACAATTCACTCTTTTAAAATATTTTTTATGTCATACCGACATGAAACTTTTTACAAACCCAAGTTATTTCATTTAAACCATTATTTTTATCAATACAAGAATGACGATCCTTCGTAACGATGGTAACCCTACCGTAGGTCGCGGTCGCACCCCGAGCGTGGTTCATTGACTGTCGCGTACCCTTAAATTTACGTGGAAGGAAAAATCGACCATGTTATCTGATGCCTTTAACACATTTTACAACGTCTCACACATTGCACTGCACGCGGGAGATAAGCCTGTGGATTAGATCAGCGTAGCATAAAAAGTATTAAAAGAATAAACTCGGCTCTGATTGAGTTCAATACTTTATAAGCGTAGGGTCTCGTGACCCTACTTAAAAGTTTACAGATGTATTATTCTGATATTTAAGATCAGTCTGACAAAGACGTATTCAGTTTCGCGGAGAAAGACGTTTGTAGTGATGCGGATAAAGACGTAAGGAAACAGGTGCGTATATAACGAATAACACCGACTTGTTTTTAGATTAGATATATAGAGTCCGCGTAGAATAGAATGTAGCACTGTCGTTATATCTAGAAATAACTACTATCCATAATTATGGATAGAAATAATTATTATATTGTTGAAATATAAGGACTTGAAATTTATTGATTTTATGTCATGTTAACAATGAATGATGAACAATAATGGGGATTTAAAGATAACGCTGATTGTCCTATTTTTTCTGAATATGATAGTATGCAGGGAGGCATGAATGACGTAAAATATAGGTAAATGTTTTAAATATTTACATAATATCTTGATCCATATTATTAAAATTATAACCAAGAAAAATATTTGTTAAGTTGGGATAGCAGTAAAATTACTATATTTGTTGTAATGTTTATTAAGTAATTTATTTTTAAATATAATTATTATTCTCGTAAGCAACTACCTACCTACTCATAGTAAAACATTGTTATTCTATAACGACTCACTACAATAATATTTGTTTTGTTATATTATTTTGTTTATAAATATCCAACAAATACGTTATACGTGGCCACTCGCCGTCCGTGTGCAGATAATCCCATGTTCTATCCCGCTCGCACCCGTCGCGTCTGTACGCAAATCATCGCGCCGTCCCGCTCTAATCCCTTATTTGAATCTTATCAGATCTCAGGAGATACGCCGGTAGCCGGAGTCCGCTGTGTGCATGTTAGCTGCGGGTTTAACTTTTAGGGTTGGCGGTCTAAAGTGAATTCCTTTCTATTAATAATTGTTTCTTTCTGTCTTTTTATAGCTCATATTTCACACATTGTCTGCTCATAACTATATATTATATTTATAGTTTTAACGACAGTGTAACTTTTTTGAATATTATTAATATTCATAGTCACATAAATATATGCTTCCAAATTGGGTAATTGATTTGAGATTAGGATAGCGCCCTTTTTATTTACGCCAACAACTAATTATAGAGTAAGTGTTCAGTTTATGTGATTAAAACATGTGCAAGAAGTACTACTTCTGATACATTGAGCTTTGATAGGTATAATTCGACACGTATTATACCTATCAAAGTTCAATGTATAAAGATGGGGTACTTAAAAATCCTTATGCTTTAAAATATTTTAATAACCCTTCTTTTGATGCCGCAGCACTTTACAAAAAAATAAGATTTTGAAAATATAAAAAGCGAAGCACATCCCTGCAGCGCGGGCATACATTAAAGGTGCGTCCACACTGATCCACGATTAATGGGCTTTGAGCGATTGGAGCTAAATTTATGTTTCTGCACGCCACAGATTATAGTGACGGAGGACACCAGCTGCCGGGATCTCGCGATCTGATGTACAGAGTACAGAGGCCAAAATATATCCTTTTGTAAATGGTGCAGTCTTCAAAGGAGTTAAGACTTGGATCCCGTCCGAGTATTAATTCGCGTATTATCTGATCGTTCTTCGTGTTTTGTCGAACAATCATTTTGATGTTTTAATTAACTTTATTAATATTGTTTTTACGAGGTATTTTTTTAGTTGTTTTTTTTAGATTTTGATAATTTATTGTCCTTAATTTTCTATTTTCTCCACATTTTTTTTCGGTTATGTTTTTGTTTATTGTAATGGATATTTTAAACACTTGGATGTGATTTGACATTTTGTGTAATATGGGAGTTTTAATCAGAATTCATTGTGTCCTGTAGCTACGAACCAGTAACCATTTTATTCACGTTTAATACAATCATGAAAAAAAATGGTTATTTCTCTCGAGATAATTGAGAAGTTAAAGTCCCTCACTTTAACTTTTGTTTCACGGTGGCTCAATTTATGTGTAGTTCGCATTGGTATTTATATTATACGTCACCTTATATTATTTTGTACACTAATAAATAATACCGAATGATATTAATCATTGTTTTTACGACATGCAAAACAATGTATTTTTTCCATGGTAAAGACCTAAGCGAATGTTATAAAACCAGAAATACCACGGAATACAGAAAGAAGTGGAAGTGCGAAGTGGGCGTGGCACACGGACTAAGGTTGCGCGGAGCTCCGCGTAATTGCCGGACAACACAATGTCAACTTTATTTCTTACAGTTTTAAGTATATAAAATTAGTTGTTACGTAAAATTTTGACATCTAGCGGTGGAAAGAAAATCTTTACAACTGTTATGTTCTTAATTGATAAAGGTAACAAGACACCAAATATGGCAAGGAAAAATAAAAATTAAGATAAATCGTTAAGGTGCATTTTCAACTATAATGAGCCGGTTTGATAGACTATTTGAAGTTGACAAGTACCAACCAATAAAAATGTAAGTTTCTTAGTGTGAATAATACGATTAGGGATTTACTTGTGTTTATTTTGCTACCGTGGTTTTCTTATTAATCAACACTTGTACCATTTCCACTTCTTTCTGTATTCCGTGAGAAATACGCACAAAAAATATTCTTAAATAAAACATCATTGTTTGATTTTATTACGCGGACATATTATGTGCACTAAGTTTGTACTTATCAAAAATGTACATAAAGTACCTTATCATAAAGTTCCAAAGACCACTCGATCATGCCACCATTAATCAGCTATTGCTAAGGGTTCCGCATCTGGTTCGGGATTAGCTTCAATTCTGACGGCAATATTTTACGAAGGAGGCGGTGCGAATTAAAGGTTTATTTCTTGCGAGTATAATAAGATGATATTCCTAACCCTTTGTGGGGATTAAGATTTTGTTAAGGGCACGGACCCTCAGACAGGCGGGCCGGTCCCAAAGGGCTCTATCGCTCACTATTATGGTTTTTGCGTTGTAACAATTATTCATTTTGGTATTTTATTGCTAAATAAAAAATATCTTAAGTTACTGGTACTAATTAATTAAAAAAACATATAAAATAATAAAAAATATTGTATTGACATATATAACGAGAGAGCGAAATTATTTTCATCTTACCCCAGCGGTCCGCATTAAAATCACACATAATATTGATATATTTACCTCAATTAATACATATACCCGTATAGTTAATCTATTAGGCCATCACCATACCCGAAGAGCTATGCCAAGTACACTAGCTAATCTAACATTAATTTAAAAGAGACTAATACACCGCGACAGACAAGCGTAGATCAAACCCAATCTATCGAGATCTAAAAAAAATCTATCAATCCGCACGAGCCAGCAGTCAGAGTCGGTAACACGCGTTGTAAAATATATGTTTAGACAAGTGTTTACAATCGGTTCGATTAATCAAACCAACTTTCCAGTTGAACGAATCCCCGGAGTACCACGTACCATCGTAAGCATGATCTTGACAAATGGTGAGGATCATCCTGCAGCGGTCACGCTTATTTGTCCACATGACTCGCCCGCCTCGATTTTTTATCGATTGATCAGCGGCTCAGCTGATTGCTTCTCTGTTGTTGCCGGCGGATTAAGCGAACACCGTCGCGCGTCGTGTGCTGCCCGGTTGGCTGCGAGCGAGTAACGAATAACTTAGGTACCTATCCGACACACGCCACAGCAAACGCCAATGATATGGTACATTGAACTGGAAATTCGAAGCTAGTAAGAGAAAATATTCCAATTCTGGGACTAACGTAACTGTTGCTTAACTTCTTCTCCACAACAGCTGGGCTCGGCTCATCAAACACCAATTAAATAGGCCATTGAGTGGAATATTTGATAAAGTAAGTGGAAATTTTAAAAATAGAAATATAACTGTACTTGCAACGTAGAAAGGTAAAGACGAAACAATTTTGTTTTCCAAAGCGATTACGTGGACGATTCTTTAGTTTTGAATTTGATGCCTATATCACAGCTTCACTGCTCCCTGTGAAGCAGGTACATAATGCGTCAATCTATTCAAATACCTGAGCGTACGGCGAAATTAAAATGAACCACAAAAGAATAATCTTCAGGATTTGCATTACGATAGCACACACTCATAACATAAGTATATGTATGTGTGACGTAAACGAAAGTTGTATTGTTCGCGGGCGAGTCAAGCAAGTTGTTACCCACACATGGACGTTAATACACGTTCAAGTAGGATGTTTACGTGTGTGCGTTAAGCCGAGTGCACGCCACAAATTGGGCTGAAGTGCAGGAGATAATCTCTCAATGATTGATGAAGGAACCACCCTCTCGCAGTAACTACGTCTTTGTTTTATTATAATAAGAAATGCAATGGCTTTTGTTTGCTAGTCCGTTTTCTGTTTTATTATCGTTTTGTATAGTATTGTTAGTACTACTCGGGAACAGCTGAAACGAAACACCTTTTTAGCTTAATCACTCAATACATTTATAGGAATATTTTATAAAATATAGGTCTCAATTTATTTGGGTCATGGAATGAAGATATTTTTTTATAGAATATAACCTGCATACAACACTGGAATATACAGCATGCTAAAATATACACGCTGTTAAATTAAAATACACTAGAAACCCGATACGTTTTGGATATTTCGGACGGTAATCCTACTTATCCCGCAGGCATTACGGGGGCTGAGCTTACCGGATCATCCTATAGATTTCGTTACGTATGTATAATGGGTTCATTCGTCCGATGCTTCGCATTTTAATAAAACAATCTGTCCGTTTTAATTCCACTGTAATTTGAAGGTTATAATAACAAAATATTATTGATGTTCGCATTTATGTTCAGTTTAATCTTTAATTTTCAGGGACGCGAATGTTTTTCTGTGGTCGTTTTGTGGTTTGTTTACATATAAGTACCTATGTCTGGACTTTGGATACTCACACATTATAAGCGATGGAGCCGCGAGTTAATTATAAAGCTACCAAGTAATATTTGAGTTTGAACCCAGGTTGAGGCACGCATTTACAAGGCAGAAAGTAGTTTCCATAAGTATGGAATTGCATGAGCATTTATTTTGGCAAAAACATTCATAGCCTGTGAGAGCAATGAATTTGTCCCGATTTAAACTTTTATGTTTCTGTGTGTAAGAGAAAGACGGGTATAGATGAGGATATCAGAATTTGTAAATCGACCACGTGACTATCAGAAAAGGTCAATTAGTAATAAATATAAACAATCAAAACCTAACATGTTAGTGTTTAACATACCCCAATTATATAAGACGTGACGACCTCGTAACGTAATGGGAACGTAATGGGAGGGTCTTGAGTTCGATTCCTGGCCGGAGCAGATATTTATGTGACAGATAAATATTTGTTATTGGGTCGTGGGTGTAAGTAATGTGTTAGTTTGTGTTGTCCATGCCACCCGCAACACAAAGAAGCCTAGTGAGGGGGTAAAAGTCTGTAAGCATTTATTTATTTATCGTAGTAAAACGTTAGCGTTTTACTTTTGTTGGTAGATAGCGTACAGCCTGAATCAGTGGATCTTTTTATGGACATATCCGAGAAACGAAAGGACAAGCCACGCCATACTAAACTGTCTTATCCGCCCATGACCATTAGATACATCAAGCCACCATCGATGCTATAGCAAAAAAGAAGGAAAGAAAAAATGAAATTAAGTGCTATTTTATCGCTGTCACACTTTTGTCACAAATCAGCGTCACCTTAGCAATTTCCCGTCTCGAATTTTAATCCATTTCGAAGTAGCCGTAACAAGGAACCTAGTTCACATGTACGGACAGCGAGCGCACGGCTCAGCCGAGATTAGGCGACTGCCCACCGGCCGCATCTCCCGGGGGATTACGGGAATCCGGATTTAGCTCAACTCGCTACGAATTTGTGCTCTGAATATTATAAAGGATTACTGAACACATATATGCTTAGTCTCTTATCTTACCTACTTGTTTTTTAAAGCGATGCATATGTAAAATCGAATAAATAACATTAAGTAAATACGTATCGCTTAGTTATAGGGGAGTATTCTGACCCCGTACAAAGATACCCTGTGCCCTGGGTGACATGGGTATGTGAAATCAAATACACACACATACAATTGTAACACAAATATTTGCGTAGCCGAGAATCGAACCCGGTACATTTCACTCGCGTTAGTCTTAGGTTTGTCTGTCTTATATCGAGTCATCTGTGATAAAGAGATCGTAGTACAATAAATACAAAATAGTTTTACAAATGTACTTATAAGTTTCTCGAAGCAAGAACACCTCGTACTATATTATTACGAGTATAAATCTACTAAAAGCTTTTATTAACACAAAGAATTAAAGGGAACTAACTCTTGGACAACGCAACTTTTAGTCCAAAGCTTATATGAGCTTGTGCTTATCCGCAGATTAGACTACACTCGAGGATAAGTTCCTATCTGGATGAAACCTGAATTTAGTTAAGCTTGAGGATTCGTCTGTGTGGATTATTAGATTAGAGTTGTTATCTTAATTTATTTTTTGATGGTGTTAAACGCGTTTATTTTATGTTTAAATACGTGATACGGGTACTCACGATATTCTGATACGATGTTGACCGACTGAAATTAATTTATAATTGTTAAATAATCTAAACTATCATGTCGTGGTACTTAATTAGGTGGTTGCAACAAATTTATAATGTTTGAAAAATCGTCAAATATTTTTTTTCTTACTAATTACCCGATTAACTACTCATGTGCTATTACCACATATGAATACCAGGGTTACATAAAAATTCAAAAGATACAAAGATTCAAAAAAGGTTAAATATAAAACAAAACAAGAAATCAGTGCGTTTTTAATTCTCCAATTTGTACTTGTGTAGCGGTTATCCGGATAAGCGAAGGTAACACGACGACTGCTGAAGAATTAATTACGATCTGAATGCACTCTAGATTTCCGGGTTTAGTGAAGTCCGCAATTTTATCCCTATGCAAAGGGTTAATCCCTTGTGAATCCCACATGTGAAGACTTAACTGTCTGTCCGTAAAACTTAGGGACGTCAATAAGGAAATTTTGGCTAAGTATTTAATTTCAGACGTTCGTATTTTTTATATTAAGTACACATTACGCCTATATTGCATATTCTTATGCTATAAATTGATTTATTACGAACTATATCATTCTGCCAAATTTCGTCAAAATCTATTAATCTTTTTCCGTTCGTTTTCGATACGATCTTTTCCTTGGTTGTCTTGGATTGTCACATAATTATTATTTTTACTAGAAAGAACATGTAAATCAAAACCAAAGAAAGTGAGCTCTCAGCCCTAATGCGAGTAGTATCTTATAATCTATATTTATTGTAAAAGATATAGATAAACGTGCAAAAAGAAACTTAGGGTGCTTTTCCACCAGATATGCGCTACGATACGTTGCTATGATGCATTTGATTTCCACCAATGACGTTAATTGGCTCACATAGCATACCACTGGCGGAAACGTTCCACTAAGCTATTTTTTTATATGAATGGAGTGGAGGCGTGCTTTGGATGCGGGCAATGGATGCGCGCTATGGATGCGTGCGATGCGTGCTATGGGCGGTCGCGAGTGATGGCTCCCGATAATGTCGATGCGTTGATCTACCTCGCATAACTACCTCACGACGTATCTTCATAACACATCTTACTCGATTCACCGCATACCTTAACGTAAGAGACAACGGTACATACTTTCGTAGGTTATCTTACACATCCTCGCATCGTAGCTGCATAGCACACCTCTGGTGGAAAGGCACCCTTAGTCCATGAGCTCATGCGAGGGGCGCTGATCCGGATGAGCGAAGATTAGACGGCGGCCGGGCTGGCGGATTATGCCGATGTGGATGCAACCGGGATTTCGATGAACCACGGATCTATATTGTTCGCTCTTTTAAAGCCTACGTCACTATGCTGCAACAATTCAATGATTTAATTAATGACCGTATGGGATAATATTTTGAAAGTCTCCCTTTGTGATTGGTTGTGCGGGATATTTTAAAATCTTCTGTTACGTTATTTGTTATGGGTGGCGAATGTGGCGATGATGATGATGATGTCACCGTTAGAGTTTTATTATTAGGTATTGTCATTCCGCGTGAATTTATAAATCTGAGATGATATTGATTTTATATTCATGCTATTAGATGAATATTTGTAATTATACATGCTAATCTTCACACATAATCTGTTGTTTAATTTTATTAAAATGTCGAATTATAAATGTTTCACAACATGACAAAACAACGATCATAATAATAATATTAATATATGCTAAAATGTTAATTCGAACAATAAATCTGTATTGCGTAATTCTGAATTTAAAAAGCGGGCTAATTTGAAAGACGTTTTGAAGATATTCGCTAGTAACCAAGTCCTGTATGGTTGTATTCATAAACGTATACCTACCGTATACCTAAGATGTTCTTTGTCGGCCACCCTTAGTAAAACACAAAGATTCAGAGACGACTCACACCCTCGGCCGGATCAGGCCTAAGCCGGATTAGGCGACCAACGGATGTAGATTGTGTCCGCTCACAGGAGTGCTGCGGATTTCCACCGGAAAATACTGTGAACCTTTAGTTGTGGAATAACAGAACTGCATTTTAGTTGTGAAATAACTGCAGGATAATTCATGGCAATTATTGAGGCAGAGAGCAGAGTTTTCACCGAGTGGAAATGTGTCGGTTTGTGGTGTGTCGTCCATGAAAGACGGTGACGGCGTAGCATCGGGTGAATTGCGTGCTCGTCTAGAAGCATAACAATAAAAAACATAACTGCGTGCCTACTATGTTACGTACGTAATGTATTAACTGTATCCATCCATTTAATTATTTACCAAGCAAACAAACAAACAAACTACCAAAACAAACATACAAAAAAATGCATTTATTTGCTCTCACAAGGTTACACTATACAATATAAGGTGTTATAAAAGCAAGTTCTCATATAAGTTGGTACATACGAGTATTTATAGTGTATAGTAATTTACCAATTGCTTTTATTGATTAATCATCCATTTATATCGCTTGCATTAATTTAAAACTTATCTGGAGCACTGGCGAGTTAGGTGTGCAGTTTGGTGTAAAATATACACACACTAATCTACCAACACACACTCAACGAATCTCCCTAAGCGGGATTACGCGACCAATGGAACTGGATACTACACAAGATATATGGATTTCGAAACGAATAAAAAAGGAAAAACGTCTTTTGTAAAAATATCAGGCAGTGATACACTAGTGACTAGTGGTTTGGACTTTGGACAATCGGGCTCACAGCTCTTGGTTCGAAACTTGCGCCTTTTACTTTTAAATTGTGCATATTACAAATGCATTTACTTTAAAAGTAAAGTTTTCTATTAAGTTATTTTTCACTTTTTTGTGTTATTTTGATGTTATTCTTTTTGAAGTCTGTTCAACTCCTTTTAAAGTTTTTATGCAATAAACAAAAAGTATCACCTTTTTATACAACAACTCTTAGTATATGGTCTATTATAGTTTCATTTAGATACATATATTATATAATATACCTAATAATAACTTTAGCAACGTCCCTACATATAATATAGTGAGATCGGCTCCATACCCCCGGATCAACCATAAGCCGGATTACGTAAGCAACTGATCTAGATTATACCTCCCGAAGAAGATTTACGATACAGAATCCCATTTTATTTAATGTCTATAAATGATTAAGACTTTATCTAAGATTATCATGTAAACCGTATAACAACCCATACCTGTTCGACTTCTGGGCATAGATCTCCTCTGACAATGTGAGGTGTACAGGCCATAGTCCGCCACGCTTGGTACACGCGGCAAAATGCGTATTGTACTTAATACCTTTGAGAACTATGTAGAACTTGCAGGTGCGCAGGTCGCTGTGTGTGCTGTGTGAGTTGGGGCGTACCTATATCAAGTTCTTCTAATTAAAAGTCAATATTCACGAAACACTGTTTATTGATTTTAACTAATCCGATACAATGCAGAGCAAGCGCACGCCCGAGGCGCTTGAGACAACTGCCTGCGAGGGTGTAGCGCAAGAGCAAGTCGGTTCGGGTTACATATATTACAAGTTGTCCCGGCGTACTTCGTACCGCTTTATAATTAAAAAATGTTTTGGTGATATATCGACAGCAACGCCACCTATCGGGTCCAATTGTGAATCTAAACCATTCCCAGATCCCCTTGAACACACACAAAAAATTTCATCCAAATCGGTCCAGTCGTTAAAAAATGTTTTGGTGATATATCGACAGCAACGCCACCTACCGGGTCCAATTGTGAATCTAAATAATTCTCGGATCCCCTTGAACACACACAAAAATTTCAACCAAATCGGTCAAGCCGTTTAGGAGGAGTTCAGTGACATACACACCCACACTCGAATATATACATATATTAAGATATACATATTATTATATGTCGCGACATCACACCCCTTCTTACAAAAAAAATTCGGGACGATTTCGTCGCGATGTTTTTCTTTGCCGAAACAAGTGGTAATTATATTCTAAAACATAATTTTTTTTGTACATTAGAGGTGAGCGCAGGATTCAAACCACACGGATATTACAATTTTTTTTTGCGAAAATTTGGTTGGCGAAGTTCATTTACCTCGCTTAAAAAAGATAACATAAGGTTGCAATTAACTGCACCCAAATAGTTGTAATAATTACCAGACTTTATTTAAATTTTTCATGTTCCCTAGTATTTTTTACAAATGTTTACTGGTTTACAAATCACTACTAAATTTTAGTAACCTTCAAACCAAAACATCCAAATATTTCGAAATAGACTTTGATATAGTATTAATATTTCCTTCACACGTCCTCCACTAGATATATTTCACAAGCTATCTTTGGATCAAGACTAATCCGGATTACGCGACCGCGGGTTCTAGAATATATCAGTACCTCGTAAGGGGATAATGTATACTGAATTTTGGACTACGAAAGAAGCTTAACTTGTTCAATGTATTTTTGAGGTGTAAATCTGGGGCTGGCCTTGTGCTTAGTATCGGTGATGAATTTAGTGTTGCCCGGGTCCTTGGACGACGGTGGTTACCAACCATCTGTTGGTAAGTAAGTCTGTTCGTTTGTACTACTCTTCTCTCGTCGGAAAACGAAAAAATACCGTTAAAATTATCCCAAGGGAACGGTAATATCGGGATACACAATATTTTATGTCCTTTCCCGGGTAACTAACTATCTCCATACCTACCAAATTTCACTCAAATCAGCTTAGTGGACTAAGTGTGAAAATGTAGCAGACAGACAGACAGAGTTACTTTCGCATTTATTATATTAGCTCAGTCCAATAAGTATGCAAGTTTTAGATGATTGAAGATTAGTAGGAATTTCCATTGAACTATCTATAAGCTGGATAAGCTACTACCCTTAAACTAATAACGTTTGATTACAAAGTTAAGGTGTCAGTAAAGGAAGCGGTTAACAACAAAGTTCTCCGCTTTATAAGTGTGCATAGACAATCAAGCAAACCGACTATTAATGTAAAAACCAGCCTAACTAACGAATTACAAAGTTATTTGTAAGACATTAGCCCATTTTCTAAAGGTTGGTAGAGACGGGGATACGTTTTTTTAATCGGATTACAAAATCGGATATCGATAAACTAGCTTTATTCCGTATTCAAGTTGTCGGCCTTGTAGAATATCTTTGAAGCGTAATCGCATGAATAGCGTAAATCTGGTCGGATTAAGTCCCCGATATTTTTTGTCTAATAAATTTCGGCTTAGCGAAACGTTGGAGGTTACGTTAATGGGCAAATAAATCAAAGTCTACTAAATAGCAATAGAGTTTTTAGAAGTACTAATTTAAGCAGGCAATTATGAATAAAATATTTAATCGCTGTACCGTAGACTGAATTGATGTTTGGCGATCCAGTTTTACCAACGTCATCCAGGTGGAAAAAAATGCTACCACCATGCATGAGGTGCCTTGGTAGAGGCAGAATCCAGCTACTCCAACAAGACGAACCATTTGGCAAAGCATTGTTCGTTATTCATGCACCAAGTTTAGGGGAGTGGATCTTGGACTCAGAATGTATGGAGCTACTTAACCCCCAATTCAGGCATACCGCAACACAGACATTGTGTAACTAGATACCTTTATAACATTTTAAGAAATAAAAAATAACTATTTTCGGTCTCGTATAAAATATAAAAAAATAGTTATGTGGACTCCCGCTCAGCCGGATCATCCTTGGATCAGACTCCTGTAGCGGCGAGATAAGTGACCTACTCGTAAACCCCAAGTGTAGCTCCCCTTCACTAAATACACTGGTACATTACGTCATCTATACTAATAACACGTGTTGTGTGTACAGGAGCTACGACTGGTTTAACTTGAGTTGAATGACATATTATTATAATAGGTTTTTTCTTTTTTATTCCCAAAGCAGGCAACCGAGCAGGCGGGTTACCTGATAAGTGATTACCGTCGCCCATTGACCCAAGCAACACCAGGGGCATCACCAACAGCAGAGCAGAGTCAGTTAGTAGTGGTTATACGTCCAGTGTTTATTATAGGTTCGATTCCCGGCAAAGCAGAAAGGCAGATAAATGTTTGTTGTCGGGTCGAAGGTTATTTTTGCAGTCTTACCTATCCTTAAGCAACGGAAGATAAAATCAGAAACCATGTTGAATTTTGAACGATTAAATAGATTAGGTAATCCAGTAAACATGAATATACCGAGCTCTTTAATTATATTATTAGTGACTTAAACCTCAAGAAGTAACTTATAGGCTAAAAAAAGAGAGTTATGAAGACATCCTTTTAAAGCATCCTTTAATAGCAAATTTATTAATGCATGCATTGTTTTAAACACTATTTTAATGTTAAAAACATAAAAAAATATCTCCTTTCTTATGTTAAAAGTTAATACGTATTTGTATGTGTGCATTGTGCGCACACCCGGATGGGAAGCGTATTATCCGGATGATCCGGCGATCACCCTCGTGTCGCGAGCAGATAAAACCTGTACCCTCCACTCCGAGAGCCCTGCACTACACGTTATATGGATATATTGAACGAGTTTTTGTGAGCAGTAGTGTTTACGAGCTGCGAAATATACGATTAATAGTTGTATGTTTATTTCATTGTGATTGTACAATAAATAAATTATTTATTTCTAATTGTAACAATTGTACTATTGCAACCGATACCATGGGTTGGCCACTAACCCCTCCACCAATCCGCACTGGAGCAGCATGGTGGAGTATGCTCTAGGCCTCCTCAGGTATGTAACAATTGCAATTGCAACTAATTAAATAACACCACTAGGTGAATCGTACAACAGGACCCTGGGAACGGCGGCGATCCGGCTTATAACCATTGCGCCATACGGGTCTTCAAATTGAAATGGATGGTAGGTATGAAGGTAATATGGGACAGAATAAGTAAAGCCTCATTTACATGATACCATTTTCTTGTACATGCAAGAGCAATAATTTATATTTTTACGTTGTTTTCTCAATATTTCGTGCTTATGAAGAGCAGCAACGATCAAGACACTCTCACTCACTGCACTCATGTTTGCAAATGCAGAGAAAATTCAATAAAATGTAATACAATAATTGCATAAGAAATTTTTATTGTATGCAACAGGCAAGAAACTGGTATCATGTAAATGAGGCCTAACGCCGTCGGAGTTGACAAGTTTAAAGTTAATATTAAATTAATATTATTTGACTTCGAAAATTAAAATTAAAGTTGAGCTTTGGCATACAAGTCTAGCCTATCTGTCGTTTTAACATATTTTATCATTAGTGTATTTTTATCGTGTTTTATTCGGAATGATTAACATTTCGTTACGCTCTGAGCTAGTACACGACGAGAATCATCATGCAAAACACAATTTTTGAAACTGTAATTTGTAAAAATACCGTTTTTAGCTAATAAATCAATAAAACTTAACTAAACGCGTATGGAAGATTAAAAAAATCAAATGTGACACTACAAAATATAAATCGGCTTATCTGTATAAAACCGGCTTAATCATATGGCGAGTACTGTCAGCATACACAGTCACAACTCGATAATTAAATTCTGAGTGATAATTTTTTTCAAATTTTAAATCTGTCCTGATATTCTGGTAAATCATTTCATAATATTTAAGAAACATTGAGGGTTAACAGCTTTCTTTAATTAATAGGTATAAAAAATAAACACATGCTATAAGTAATTATAAAATAGTTATCAAACATTGTCTCAGAAGTACTCAGAACACTATCGAAATAATTAGTTAGTTATTATTAGTTGTTGTAGTCCAGTTAGTAATTGTTAGTCAGAGTCTTGTTCTAATTCGGGCACAGACGTATTGCTTGACCCTTGACGACTGAGATGGTCGCCTCTAAAAAGTGTAACCTAATCACATTGACAAACTTTAAAATAAATAAAATAAAATCATAAAAAAAACAGTTAAATTACCGTTTAGCAATCTTGAAATCAGTGATTTACGGGTCTGTATATTAAACTAAACATTATATAGATAACATCTACGAAAACGATATCAGATTGAGTAAGGGTTTTGCCGGTACATTAGGAGTCATGAACATGCTGACGGTACGCAGGTACGAGGTAACAAAAAGACCGAACGCATTGTGAAATCGCTAATCACCGCGGATCGGCGCTCACTCGGTAATAATAATTTATAACGCGCGATTAGACGCGGGAATTAACCGTCTACTGTCTTTGGCGGCTACGATATTTATATATTATAACAAGTTCATGTTATAATAACTTTCGATAACTAACATGACAGGTTAATGTTAATTAATGATCATGTTAATTTTGATTAAATATCTTTATGTGTTACAGAGCTTTTGTAATAGTTATAGACCAGTATAATTTTATGTCGTTTTATTTTGTCAATAGTCATGGGCAATAAAGTGCATCAATTAAGATAAAATAATATTGTTTTAAAGCAATATCTTTAACAAGAAAGAAATTTTTCTATGATGAACATATTTATTTTATTGAAGCGAAGCGCTCATAGCCTGGCGGCTTGCGTTGATCATAAGTAATCGACAAAGTTAAGCAACAGCGGGCGCGGTCGGTAGTTGGATGGGTGACCGCTAGTGGCACACTTTTCTTAAGCGTGTCCGTGCTCCGGAGGGCACGTAACTGTCGGTCCCGGTTGTTATCACTTTGTAGCAGTCGTTTAGCCATGTCGGAGGCCTTCGGGTGGCATAAAAAAACTTCCGACACTTGGGCTGGCCACTAACTACTCCACCAATCCCCACTGGAGAAATACCTAATAAAATAAAAAAATTAAATTTATTTATATTTTTTTGCATGCTAATATTGAATCTGTAACTAAAACGACTTAAGCTATTTATAAAGTTACTAAAAACTAGCCATTTGTTTTTTATCTACAATTATGGATAAATAAGCTTGATTTATTCATAGTTGGCTGGCCATCTACATAATACTCGTATATTTGCTTTTTAGCTACACGAAATGCGATTTATTGAGCCAACATAGATTAGCAGATGAATAATATATCGATTAGCGACTAGTAACCTATTGTTGTTCGGTGAAGGAAAACATCGTGAGGCAACCTGCACACCGGAGTTCTCCATAATTGTCTCAATGGTCTGTGAAGTCTACCAATCCGCACTACATAGGCTAGTTTGGTGGACTATGGCTTCCATCCTTCACCATGTGAGAGGAGACCCGATGATGAAGCTAAGTATTTGTAGCTCTCTTTGATTCTATATTCTGTTTTAAAATGAGTATTATAGTTTACTTTATCTATCTAATACCTTTAAACGAGCAATTCTTGTATATATAATTGGAATCTCGGAATCGGCTCCAACGATTTTCATGAAATTTAGTATATAGGGGGTTTCGGGGTCGATAAATCGATCTAGCTAGGAATCATTTTTAGAAAATGTCATTTTATTCGTGTTTTTGTAGTCCCAATTAAAACTGAAAAATATGACTCTTCCTGACATCTATTGGCGAATAATGATAATTTTTTGTGAGAATATAATTGCTTTAACGACACAACAGCAGATGGCGTTGTTAAGTACCACGAAGTCAAAAAACACAATTTATAAAAAAAATATCGAGCAAAGCTCGGTCATCCAGATATTTAAAATATAATAAAACACAGCACAACGCAAATTAGGTATTCAATCAATTTTATAATTTCAAAAACTTTTTGAACTCGTTATACAAAATAATATTATTAACAGATGAGGCTGTCAATCCGTTTCGTTAGTTCCTTTATAGGAACGATATCACGACACGATACATGATACTAACGACATCTTGCATCCAACAAGGTCGTATCGAAAAACAAATATCGATATCAAATAAAAAACCAGTAGCTTTTAACTTTAAAAAGAGTATAAAATACTTTACCATTGTATCATGCGTATTGTTGCACAAGCCCTAATCTAATGTGACCATGTCAATGTGTGTTGCGTGTGTACGCCGGCTTACGCTTTGAACGCGACTTACGCAGACGACGGGATGTCCCGGATTAGATTTAAGGGGTAAAAGAACTAGACAAGGACAGAAATAAAGATCTGCACAACGCCAAACAAGGACGCAGAACTTACAGAGATTTAGAGATTATGATTCATAAGAGAGGAGAATGAATGGAAAATTATTACGGAGGGAATAAACGATGGGGAATTAAAGGCCTGCTCTATGGGAGCTGATAGATTCATGTCGTTTTGGATTTCACGGGCAATGCGACGGTTAACTGGTCGTGAAATTAGGTGCTTGGATTATAGGTAGACCCCTAGTCGGACGTTCATTAGACTCGGGAATACATTGCAACGGTATTTGTTCTTTCTGTGTATTTAATGAGTTTGATTGTACTGTACAGCTACTCGCTTCTAGGATTAGTTAAAGCTACGAGTATATGGTATTACCGACATGTTGTGTTGTAGTTTAACGCTCTAACCATTATTCATACAACAAATTGTAAATCTCTTTTTAGTACACACTACACACGTAATTTTTGTCGGATACACGATAATCTTAATTAAAAACATTAATTGATTTGGCGCATGTGTTTAAACAACGTCATGTAGGATAAAGCTGACCCCTATAGCACAATGGCTACCATGCCGGACTGCCGCCGTTCGATAGGTCCTGGGTTCTATTCTCAGTTAGGCGGAAATTCGTGTAATTAGTTAAAATTCTCATCTTGGTCTAGGTGTGTGTTCTTGTCTTTTATGTGTTGTCCATGGAACCCACGATACAGAGAATCTTAGTGTGCGGCTATCAGTGTATAGCGTTATTTATTTATTATTAAAACCGTGACTGAAGTTACATCTTACCGTGCGATATATCCTGCATATTCCAAATAAAAATCACAGATAACTTCACATAACAATCAAAAATATCAAGTCAATCAATTTCCGAGATGGCTCGACTCAAGCAATTGATAATACAACACTGTCAGTTGAACGTTTTAAGGCCGAGGAATGTAATTATCAATCGCACGTCCACATCGCACTGGCAGTGTGAAAGATATCGGTGAATCAATTATGGAGTGAGATTAACGGGGAGATGAGCTTGGACGATGGCTCGATGCGACAAAAGGGGCGAGGTACACGTGACTGCGAATAAATATCTACATGAATACGAATTGTATTCGATTTGTAAACAGCTAGGATGTTGACGTCTACGCTTTAGTGTTCAGTTTTAAAGTCTAATTTATTTATTTATTTTTATAGATATCAGGCAAAGGTGTAGATTTTTCGAGAAATCCCCTATAAATGCTTTAAAAGGTGCGATTTAAAAATAATAAAAACTTACCAGTAATGCCCTTGTTTAGCAAATTGTTGAAGGCCTCCTTCTTCGGGGAGAGATGAGGGGTATGTGGGGTGTGGGGGGTATGGGGGGTATGGGGAGTGTGGGGGGTGTGCGGATGCGGGTGCGGGGTGCGGTCGTGGTGCACCGGAGCGGACGGCGGCCGCGGCACCGCGCGTTCCTCCGGCGACCGTCGCGGCGGCGTTTTGCTGCGGCGAAGGTCTGATGAGAGGTTCTGAAACAAAATAATTAAGATAATAATCTTGATTTATCGTCGCGAATTGTAACGGTCTACCATAATTTAGTGTCCTATTTCAATGTGAGGAGTTTATCCTATAGCCTTCCACGTTGATAACCTTCACACACCTTTGAAAACATTAAATAGAAATGTAAAATGTGTTACAGGTTTCCTCGCGATGAGGGCGCGACTCTAGTCTACCATACAAATGCGCAGTCAGAGTCCAACGCGGGATCCTTTACCATGGCACCATGATCAGTGCCTAAATACTTGTAGGTGTGTGTGCCTACACAAACGGACAAAAACGTTAATAAAAACGTAACGGCGAAAATCTATTCGAGGTAATAACACTTTATACAAGATGCTTATTAATTCTGATCTAAGAAAAGTCGAACCACTTAAGGCGATCATGTTTCAAATTGGACAGTTGTTGCGTCAGTGGCGCAGAGCGTTCACGACCGCACTGATTACGCTCATTGAGCGGCGAGTCACCAGTGGCCAGTTATTGACCACTGCGAATCTTGGATAGGACTCTTTAACAAGTTGACGTGATGTGCATAAACGTACGAGTAGGTACAATGTTTGAGGGTTTGGTTGCGATAGCGCCGGTGCTGACGGTTCTAAGGTTCCGTAGAGAAATAAATATGAAATAAACGGCTTGTCTGCTTGTTTTCGTCTATTACATAAAATTATTCGTATGTGTTTCTGTTCAACAGCATATTTATAGAATACTACACTTATGATTTTGTCATGATAACTGACTATTCAATCTAAGAGTAGCCTACACTTTCACAAAATCTAGTTTTTTGTATTATGTTAAAACTTCGTTTATGTCTTCATAATACTGTATCATCTGTATCGAAGCTTCCGAGTTGCCACGCAAGGTGACACTTCGTGAATATTACTAAATTGTGCCTATAAATGTATTAACATTTAAAGCAATAAGTAATAGTTTTGTTACAGTCATATTCCAAAATTATAAGTCAAAACAGAAAAGTAGATATAAGTACCTACTTATTCGCATACGTATTTCAAAGATTATAATAAAACTATCGATATAAAATGTAATCTCTTGCTAGTCTGTCCTGGACTCGATCAAATCAAGTTTTAACAATTTTAGAAAAAATAAATAAAACCTAATTTAACGAACTTAGTGTTTTCTATAACTCTATAAATGTTGTTAAACAGGTTAAACGCGTATAGAATGAGAAATATTGGTATCAAGCAGCGCACGCGCCGATCCGACTCATTATGCTGTACAATTCTATTAGAAGAATAATCGCGAGCTGTATCTATAAAAAATTAAACGTGATTGTTGGATTTTAAAAATAAATAATAATTGTATGTATAATAATAATATAATAAATGTAAGTAGGTACTTCTATTATATGAGAAAAATAAAATCATGTAGAACTAATTTAAAAGATTAATGATGCTTCTTTTGAGTTGAGTCGGTGTCTGGTGGGAGTTGAGGTGAGGTGTAATGTGCGCCGACCTTTATTCGCTTTGGTAACTTATTACCTACACCTACAGTATATGGTGCTGGACGAGATATATACTAAAACATTACCCCACCCACAAAGAACCCTTTCAAAACCGTAGCAAAACAAAATTGACGCGCATAAATGACTAAACCCGACAGATTAAATATGAACTTGAATTTGATCTTTCGATACTCGTCAAAGACACCCTCGAGTGTGTCAACAAGGAAGCTCAAATGCGCATAGGACCGTTGATTCGCGCCACAGATACGTCTAATATCGTATTGGAATTTGTGATGTCGTTTGACCCCTGTTAACCCAGATTACAGTTCTCGGCGCCTGATTCGTCCTCGCCGGGCCTGATTGTGTTGTGACACAAACTGTAATGTATTATGTGTTAACTCTTGCTGCAATCACGGCTAGCACCACAATTACAATGGATATGTTCGCCGAACTTACAATTTATTCGGAACGATTTGTGCGTTCGTTGGTTCGCATTGACGTGTTTTATTGGTGTTTTCGGGGGCGCGTTTGGGATTCATTATGCATGCAGTCTAAGTTTATGATTGTTATAACTATTCGCATTCGTTTATCCTCTACGGGACTAAGTGGTCCTTCGCGACAAAGTCATCAAAATAAATTAAAAATACTAAAATAAATTAATTAATTTCAAGGAGTATTCACAACACAATTATTTATATTTACTACACTACAACATATTACTATAGTATTGTATGGGCTTCAGCCATTACAGTACTGTAGTAAATGGTTTGAAACCAATTAATGGCCCACTACTGAGAACGGGACTCTTCTCATAACTGACAGGGCCTAGAGCATATATGCTACTCCACCACGCTCCACAATTCTCCGTATTGATGGAGGGTCAACCCATGTGTCGGAAGTTTTCATGCCACGCGTAGTCCTCCGACATAGCTTAACTATTGTTATCTAGCGATAACAACCGAGACCGACTGCTCAACGTGCCCATCGAAGCACGAAAATGCCCAAGAAATGTTTACCACTAGCGGTTATGGTTACCCAGATTTTTTAATTATTTTAATAAATATAAATGCTATCATTTTCAGTCCACAATATAATATCCAATAAAATCTAGGTTCTTTATGAGCTATGACGCAAAGAAACCAACCTTGGCACGTGTTGACAATTGTTACTCTGCACAAACTGAGATTGACAGATTAATGAGAGATGTCGGGATTCGAGTCCTGTTATAGATATCGTATTATGAGTTCAACTTTTCAGCTATATTATATTTAAGTACATACACATTATTATATTATTCGAAATGGAGAAATTATGTTATTATATTATGGAGAAAAAATATACAGTAACTTTTATATACTTTTTTTAAATCATTTGCAAACTTTCGCAATCTTAATTAACTTTGTATAATAACCCAACTTTCATTGAGTCAATAATCTACTTTATAAAATTTTCAGAAATGAGTAGAAACGCACTTTAAAATTTTATTGGAGGGAAAGAGATTTCCCTTACCTAGTTAAACTATTAATGTATGCATATGCATGTATTTATTAGGTATACATACATATATAACATTTATATACATACCTACATAATTATAGATGGAGCTAAAGAAGTTTAACTTCAGTCGTGTGGTCCAAAAGCACTTTGTTTTTTTTATTTCAGTTATCAGTATGAGTCTTTATTGACCGATAGTATGGACATTTGCTTATGATGAATGAACGAACTAGTAACATTTATAATTATACCTAAGTCTTATTAATTCACCAACAGAATTGTTTATAGAACGATAATGCCACCGGAAGCAAATAATCAATATGAAATATGTAACGTGGGAGTTATTTATTCCATTCTTAGGAAATATAATTTTGCTTCGGAGATAAGGCAGAACGGTAAAGCGGACCTACACGCTATAAATTTACGTTCCGTTCTCTAGTAATACCGAGTATATCTATTTTCAACAAGCCTTCATAATAGAGTTATACGCGATTACTATAACGGAATGACTAAAAGTTTTTGGGATAATTTTAATGAAACTTGGCATATAAATGGATTTTATAATTCAGTATAACTTCAATAAAGGGATATTTATATTAAGGATAAATATATTATGTGCATACAGCAACATAAAATGCATATACATAAAATTTATATTACATAAACAAGTAGATTTTTGGCGTTTAGACATTTTAAATTGAATGCCGTTGGATAGAACATTGTTGACGGTTTGACGGGTTTGACCAGTATTTTAGTGTATTCAGTGACCAGTATCACTATTCAGTGACCAGTATTTAAAAAATTGTGACAGCGCGCTACTCAGTTTGCGTTCCAACACCGAATAGATTTTTGACTCTCCTGTAAAATTGGTCAAAATGACTTGAGCGGTGTGTAAGCGACGATAAGTAATATCTACGATTTTACGTAACAAAACTTGCGTGGTTTATGAAATTAGCGCTGATATGTAAATATTTAATACCATACGTATACAAATAAAGCTTAACATCTGTCAGTTCGTCACACGGATGTTACGTAGATCGTAGGAATAATACGTATTTACCTCAATCTCAACGCGAATGTATTTAGACACAAATATTGTAACTGTACTTGTCATCATTGTTGACTACTTATCTGCAAGTAAATAACTGATGATAAATTAGCTAAAAATACGGCAAAATACTTTTGCACAAGGAGTTTTCTTCGGAGTTCTTCTTCGGAGAGATCTACCCTTGAAAAACAAATCTATTCAAAAGAAAGTCTACTCTCCTAAGCTTTAGTAAAGCACTGATTAATTTAATCTGCTACATCATTATGTTTTTTGAATTAATTTGATTGACTTACTTATTCAAAATTATCAACAATACTAATAATAAATCTGTAGCTGGCTAGCTGGTCGCTGTCTGTACATAGAAGACATATGAGAAAAACTTACTAATAATAAAAGAAAAGTAATAGAACAACAAATGTTGCGATTAAAATAATCACAAAATTTACAGTAACCGCCGTTATCTGACGCAGATGGATACGGAGGCTGTTAACGGTGAAGAACAAACACGGACCTAAACCACAAATTACGATAGTAACATTTACCATGGCATTACGTATTTTGTCTATCGCACTGAGCCCCGATTAATTTATGTTCCACTTATTTGTACGAGATAATGTTTAGGAACGGCTCGTATGACTATTTGTATATCAAGAAGGCTTATCTTTTAATTCTCGAGCTGTCAACGCATCTCAGTCATCTTAGATATGTTACTGTTTTCCTCATGGATTACAATTAAATTGTTATGGAAAATGATTTTCTTATTGTTGATGCAGTTGACGTGTTAGCACATCTAAGTAAGGTTGCAACTTTGAACTACACTACTTTAAAGTACACTAAAATTTCTATAATAAAAATGTCATAAAATCATTCACAGGCGTATTAGTTCCTAAAGACCCTGTACAATTTTTCCATCATATTGAATTAAAATAAAGTTAACAATTAACTAAATAACCCACGCCCGGTTCTATTTATATGTATACATATTTATCGTTTAAGTTTTAGCATTTTGAACTTAAAAAATATTATACGTGACCACTATCGATGAATAAAAAAATATTTATACCCTTAAAATAAGTGGTGCCAAAGGCCGACTTAATGCAAAGTAGCATTCTGTACCAGTGAACCTTAGGGACGTGCAAAGACAAAAGACTGCGGTATAGTTAAGAAAGATTAAAAAAGATTAAAAGACATTTAAATACAAATGTGATACAATGTCAAATACTAAAATTATAAATATTAACGAATATTTCACTTAATAAAGAATACGTTACACAATAATACTTGTCTTACCAATAATTATTTGGTAAACATGTTCAAAAGGTGAGCAAATACTTTTTGCACAGTATTTGGCGTAGTAAATCATGCTACTGGCTCCATGCCTTTCCACCTCGAACCAACCAAGACAAGTTTGCAAGAATTCAAAATTAATGACACCAATGACATTTAGTTGGTGATTTAAAATTAATCGTAAAAACCTAATCCGAGAAGATAAGCTCGAATATTAAATACTCGTAAAAACCATTTGTTATCATCGATAGTCGATGTTTAGGTAAATACACTTTTTTGTTCCTACTTGGAATTATGTTATTTTACATAAGTTGTTTTTTGTTGTGTTTAGAAACACGACTTGATAAATGTAAGAGCAGGTTATTAATACATTTCAGAAAAGGAAAGAAGTAAGATTATTTTATACACACAAACATACACAAAAAACTGAGTCATATGCAATTATGCTTCACCAAATTATAATTCTAAGTCTGTTTGCCTTTCTGCATATAGCGTTTAAGAGTTTGACGTGGTTGATACTAAGAATAAGGATTACTGCTCACCAGCTCCCAGGGTTGACTGGTTAAGAATGCCACCAGATTTTAAGTCCGCCCATTTTACTTCACGACTCGACGGGGTATTGTAGTAGACCTATCTTTTTTATTTGTGGCTCAATGTAAATAAAATAAACATTTAAGGTAATTTAAGCCTTACAACACATTAGTTACAACTGCATCCAAGTCGATAAATTAAGTCGATAACACTTAAGTGCCCGTTTGTAAAATTAGCAACAACAAACTGAAAGACAAATAGACAGACCGAAAAATATAAGGAACTTAAATCTCATTTGTTGTATACATAAATGCCACCAAAAAAAGAAAGACTTCAAATATCTTCCATGTCCAGACATTGATTAACTACATTTTTATATTTATATACCTACTTACACATTTTATTTCCTCATACACAACGACACAAAACGTTTAAAAGTTTTATAGCCATCAAAGTGCCCTATGACCTCGATTGTTACCGATACTGTCACAAATTTTGTGGAAATTTCTTCAGCTAATAATAGCTTTATTAAAATATGTAACATTGTGAAGGTAAATAAAAAATTATAATGAATTAGGGAATGCTGTTAACCTCTCGGTGTACTACCATAAAGATATTTACCACGGTTTATAATAGCTTGACCTGTTTGAATTTATGTATGTTTTTATGTAAATAAACAAACGAAACAAACGAAGCGTTCATAGCTCAGTTAAGCAACCAAAGTTAAGCAACGGGCGCGGTCGGTAGTTGGATGGGTGACCGCTAGTGGCAAAAATTCTTGGGCGCTCCCGTGCTTCGGAGGGCACGTAAAGATGTCAGTCCCAAAGCCAATCTATAAAAGACCAACTCAATTGAAACCGATGGCATGAATTAATTTTGAAAAAAAATATTTTTAATTCCTTTTTCTTGACTATGACACTAAAAACCAACGTGTGGAAGTAAAGCATTGCTTTAAGCCTGTTTACACTGACTCCCGAGCGGTAGCCAGGTTTAAACATGCTTAATCCATGCAAGGGCGGAATGCTGCTTCTCTTATCCGAGGTTTGTTTAGTGATGTCGATTCAGGGATTTGACGCAATACCAGGTTTGTTTACGTAGAACATTCACCTATCTTCGTGGAGACTGGCGGCTGGTTTCTTTAACCTATCAATCCCTTATTGCCGATAGAATATTTAGTGTGGTAGCTTCGGCGGAATTTAAGGAAAAACGTTTCAGTAGAAGTTGTTTATCTCAAAAATATATACAGAACATTCGGGGATGGCATATGTCTATACCTTACCGACAAACCAAGATGATCATTAAATAGGTAAACTGGTAACCTTGGACATTTAATGCAAATAAAACTAGCTATTTGTATTAACAGCAAATCATTATTAGTGTTAGTATTTTAGAAGATATCACTGATTTTATATTACAGACTATTTCAATTTTAAGACCCCGTCTTAATTTTTCGAATGTGGAAATTAAGGAGGAGCAAAGGCGGTTTACTAGTAACACCATAAAATAAATAAACTTACGCTAAAAATATACTTTATAATAACTGTACGTAGCGTATACTAGTATTGAATGGCAATGAAGGAAAGTGGGTAGAAGCACGTAGAACAATATATAAAGAAGTTAAGACGCCGCTGTAGATGCAGATGAAAGATAGCCGATTGGTATGCAAGTGGGCGCATTGGGTCCTATGTCTGAGGAACAGATGAGACAATGCTCAGGGTTCCTCATATATAAACAGTAACACAAACGCTAACACACACATACCCTATACTATACTTAATTAAATATTATGATTATATGATTCTATGATTATATAATTATACACTATGATTTCCTGTGCCGCGGGTGGCATGCCACAAATATCACATTACTAGCCCATGATCCGAGAACAAACATTTATTTGACACATCAATATTTGCCCCGCCCGGGGATCGAATCCACCTTGCTTCGCAGGCAGGGTCCCTACAGGGGACTTAAAATCGTTTATGTTCTTGAAGCATCACCAACGCGTTACCGGCCAGAACGAAATAGGGGATACGTAGAACCTATTGATCTGAACAAATAAATCTATGTAGGTACCCATATTTAAATGGTCAGATGTTTACTTGTTGAAGTGATTACATAGTATGTATCAACCGCAGTACAATTCCTTGATAAGTGTCTATCAAATTATTACAATTCAATAACATAGTCAATGATATTTTTGTGATTCCCACAGTCTAAATGAGTAAATTAAATATTTACTGCGGAAGTGGCGATATAGCGGTTACAACGTATTGTTTTGCATTCGATTAATCAGTTATATTATAACGTAAATGCCTAAAGTAAAACGCATGGCTACTACCCACTTGCTCGAAGTAACCGCCGAACTACAGTTGGGGGCTTGAAAGCCCATACTTTTAACAGCACACAAAACATGAGTGCAAACCGCATCCAAATCGGTTAAGTCGTTTCTGAGATAAGCGGACAAAAGGAAAAAGGCACAGACAAACAGAAAAAACTAACAATCGTTGTTTTAGGTTCCATTGCGATATTAAAGGCCCCCGGTTAGTTTCCCCTTCCATGTAGGAACAGCGATCCAGCGACAGTTGCATTTTTATTTATGACGAGCATTTTTCCGCGGCTACGCCCGCCAATTTACAAAAAATCTGTTTATCCCCTTAGTTGATTTCCAAAAATCCTCTCTTAGTGCTCCCCTACACTCCCCAACGGACATACATGCCAAACAGCTTCTTGCGTTCAGTAGTTTCGGCTTCGCGTTGTCTGTCAGTCACTAAGTAACGCAAGAGTTTTATTTAGGTATATAGAAGATATGGTCAAAATATATCGTATCATAAAGTAATTGTAATAGCAATAAAACCTTGTCAACTGGCTTGTGTTTGAATACCGTTTTGCTGTACCGTATTGGCTGCAGCAACATTATCTAAATCCTTCCTAATCGAATATTATGAAGCATTAAGGATTACAATATCGATTGTATTGTCGATATTGTTACGAGTATGCTTTACGCTATTATGACAAGGACACTGTATATTATTAAAAATTGTGAGATATTGAAGACTGGTCATTGGAAATACTGTTCTATTATCAATACATACAACGCCTACTTACTTACACACAAGATAAAATCAAGAGAGTAAATAATTTTTCTAAGTATACATATACGTAGTAAGTAAAATCATGGCATTTATCTCCACTTACCTACCATCACTTCCACGTGGTGTCATTTATTTATTTAGGACAACCAACAAAACTTACACTAATACATGTACATTGGAGAATTATCATAATTAAGTATAAGCTAAGTGTAGTCTTAATAGTAGGTTGCCACGGCATGCATCGTGGACGAGTGTGTTTATTAAAAACTTAATTAAGTTAAGTTAAAATTAATATTAGAATTTATACATAAAAATTATTATTACATACACAGATTTTCAAACAGGAATAAAATTGAGGATTAATTATTAATTATTTGTGTTACTAAATAAATGTAGTTACGCGTGATGGCTGATTTGTATTGATTGTAGTAGATGTTTTTTAAAACTTTTAATGTCATGAAAGAGGAATTAATTAATTAATGATAGAACCGAATAGTATCAGAATTTTTATTTAAGATTTGATATTGACATAGAGTCAACAACTATTAAAATTATGCATTACCAATTATTTCAATCAAATTGATGTTGTTGAAAGAAATAATAAAAAAACAACAAGGCCCAAACTGTTCCTAGCTTAACAATAGCTTAATAGAAAAATAGCCGAATAATATAAGAAGAGCGAAAGGTCAGCCTCAAAAAGTCTTAACTTCAACGCTGATCTTCACTTTGTCTTACTTTGCTCTGATTCAATCATAATGAAGAAACTTGTTGTCGGTATTGTACATTTTGAACTCAACAAATCCCAGTTGCATCAGAGCGAGATCAAATAACAAAACCTTCATTATCTCACAAGTTCAAGTCACGATGACGAAGATACGATGTTCGGTTTAGCAGAATTCAGTACAGTATGAGCAATCTATTAACACGGGCGCGCTACAATGGCGTAATTAGTGTCATTTGCACTATTTCTGAACGGGATAAACACAGGCGGCTATATTGAGGAACGAACGGCCAAATTGGAAGCAAATGGTTGAGGGCCCGAAGTGCTAACTCAATTTGTTCGGCTTTCGCTAACGTGCGAGCAATAAACGGAATATACCGGCCCAGGTTGCTTCATCAGCTTCGTTTACTGTTAACAATTTCTTCTAGGATTTATCTTTTACGATATTAAATAGATATTTAAAATTCTCAAACAAATCAATCTACGCAAAGTCTAAAAAAAGTCTGGGATGTTCGAACGGTGCAATTTTTTGTGACTTCTCCATCTTCTAAAATAAAATAAGTAAAAAAATGCAAATAAATATAAATATGCACGTTCAATGTGCTTCTAAATAAAAAATTGAATAATTTATGTTTATTTCTGCTTCTTAATTATTATCCCGATGATACTTACTACGAGTACAATAGAAATTATTTGGGCTCGACTCCACGCCTATTTAGCTAATATATTTTGAATGCTCCGACACATTATATCTTAACCCAACATGGTTTAAAACCCACGCGCGTTTAACAATCAACACACATCAAAACGTAGTTTAAATTGACAACGTATCATTTAAAAATACGCAATCGAAAAAACCGAACAATGCATTCCGTGCTATGATAACCCGATAAACAATAAATCTGTGCGCCAATCGGCGTAATCCGCAGCTGAGCCGATAAGACGGTAATTAAGACGCTATCGCACTAACGCGACCATATCGCTCCAGCCGGATAATCTAAACGTGCCTTATCGCCACACCGAGTATTTCATATGTTGAATATATTTTTTATTGATTAATTCAATTATTATTCAGTACTTTTCTTTACTAGCTATCTAAGTATAATTTTAATTTTATATGTATTTAAACAAATGACTCGTTAATTTAAGATTGGCACTTACACCAGATTATTATGGAACGAAATAAAAGAATGTTTTGTGGAGATAATATTATAATATTGCAATTAAAATTAAAATTTTATTTTGATGTAAATAGCCAATCACTAAGTACAAGAGCCACTCGATAGTAGGTATCTAGTCAGTCGCTATAAACATCAGTAACACAAAAGACGTCACCTATGCGTTGCCGCCCAAGTTATATTAATGCTTTTAACTATAACCAATAAATAGGTACCTAAATCGTACCATACATGAACAGTATCAAAAGGCCGGTCTCATACCGTTTCAAGGATATAATCAACGCACAAAAACAGTAAATCCACGCGGCAAAAGTAATCCCGGCCGATCCGATGATATCGTGCTAATTATGACGTTATCGCACTAACGCGGCCGTATCGTTGCAATCGGATAATCTGAACGTGCCTTATCGCCCCGCGTGAGTGTTCACACGTTGAGTGTTTTTACCTTAGTTCGAAACCAAAGTAAGACTGTTCTTTTCATTAAATTAAAGTGAAAAGAAAAAAATACTGAGAAAAGAATGAAAAATGAGATTTCAAAACAAATGTGATGGTATAAAAAACAAAATATTTGTGCGCCATTTTACGGCTGATGTTTATAAGTTAACTATTGTCCATATGTTACAATGATCACATATTAAGAAATATAGAAAATGATGAACCTCATCACCTCTATAATCAGGCTCTGCTCTAGTACATGTAGTGCCCGGGTGCAATCAATACCCCGGCGCCGTTTTGTATCAAAATACGCGGTCGAAATGGAATAGATACTACTTACAAGACGCTTCGGCGCCCCCTAACAACCGGGTGCACCGCACCCCCTTTACTATAGGTAAACTATTATTATGAAAGACCTCTATATCATTCTCTCAGACCTTCTGAGTTGTAGCTTATATTATAGTCCTCGTCGTACCAACAACTTTTACTACCAGTTGTATTATTTTTAAATTTCTTCAGTGCTTCCGTGCTTCGGAGGGCACTTAAATCCGTCGTTCTTGTTTGTTATTATTTGGTTATCGTTAAGCCATGTCGAAGGTCTTCGGGCGACATAAAAATTTCCGACTATGGGGACGGCCACTATTGCCGCAATGGAATAGCGTATGTATGTCCTAGGCCTCCTCAGGTATGAGGAGAGATCTGTGCTTAAAACTGGGCCATTAATGGGTTGAAGCCCAAAAAGTGATATTTAAAGTAGAGTAAACATTAAGTGGTAACTTTTTGAATTTTGGACAAATTATAACTTGTGAGGTAATTAAGTGGCTGTGGACTACTACTACTAGCAAACATGCCATGAACCCCATAATGATTCGCCGAAGAGCATCCCGTGTTCATCATAACTGTTTCTACTAACTAGATTTCAATATAACTATCCCATTATCCTTCGCTATTGAATATGTACATCAATCTGCCTAAGCCCGGCCGATACGATAATATTGTGCTGATTAAGACAGTGTCAGGGTAACGACGCCATGTTGTCCACTACTTGAGCGTTTCTAATCGCCTCATTGTGCGATTCATATGTCACGGCTTCTTCGTTACGCTATAAAGCCGTCCTGAAAATCAGCGAGAACGCGAATGAGGATTTCAACTTCAATACTCATATTTTATTAAGGTCTACTACTCGTAGTAATTTAGGTTCTAATTTTAAGTGCTTTCCATATTATTTACTTACCATAATATTTTATACTTTGATCTTTGTTTGAACCAACAAAAATCATAGTTTCAACTCATTCGCAGATATCTTGTGGTAACAATTGACTTGACAATAGATAAAACCTGGAAAAAACTGGACCATACACCCCCAGCATTGATTAAAGGTAAAAATAAAAAATTATAAACGTAACAAAATAAAGAACTTACTATATATAACTCGGTGTATCAACTTTAAATGATAATTTTACAAAGATAAAATCAATTCACGGATTTGATAGATATTTTCCATATCTAAACACTCAAGGTATTTCCACTTAAGACGCTAACTGTCCATCAGCAGATTATATTATTCGCCGTGATGATTATCTCCAATTAATACTCAAGTAGCTCCGATTAACTGAAATAACCCAGTTAGGCCACTTGCGACTGAATTATACAGATATCAAGACTATCAATGCGCTTGAATAATCAAATCGATTGTCCTCGTCGATACCTACCGTGACATGTATCATAAATTATGCAATATTGCAGTAATTTATAAGGAGCGTCTACCGCCCCGAGGAGGAACTTTTGAACGCTGGGAACAAAAAAGCTATCAATGGGGCCGCAAGAGCGAGCGGAGCACATTAGATATTGTTGACAAAACTTCCTTCATCATTAATATGCATCGGCAGGTAATGTCGCGGACGTGGCTCGCCCGCCGCCGCGACCGCAGACTACATTTTCGCATGCGCGACACATCCATGCAAAATTTTAGGCGGGATGCGTTTGCTGATGTAAGAAGCGTCCAGTAAAAGTAGTCATACTTTCCATTATCGCCTCTTTGTCTTCGCGGCCCGCCGTCTGCGAGTTAGACAGGGAGGGACGGCAGCCGCCTTCGGTTTGGACACTGCACTACGCATTCGGTAAAAGCGGGTTTTGTCGACCGCCGGCGCGCATTCCCATGCAAGGTATGCCCGCGGGAGCTATGTCGGCAATTTAAATATTACGGCTACTCAAAAACGTGAGATGTAGGTAGCAAGAAAGCCCGTGTGGGCTCCCGACTCGCCGAAATTCGGATACACTGAATCTGACTTAAGAATACACATTATAATTAAGGGCGACATTTTTTAGTAATTAAATTGTACCTTTCTGCGGTAACCCCTTGAAATGAATGCAATTAATAATTTTGAAGCAGTGCAACAGAATTTTATATGGATGTTTAATGTCGATAAAAAGCAGCGATTCGTCCCGTATCGCAGCTGATGTGGAGATTACGCGCTATAAAAATTCCCGGGGTCTCGTAACGTCATTCCTGTACGTTTTGGAGGGTATCACGGATCGTGTAAGTCTGTGTGGTAGACACCCAGCTTGGTTACAACGACCATTCCCATGTCGGTACCAAAAAAATAATATTCAAATGGATTCACGCGCGCGCGCCACCGTCCGAATTTTGCAAGCTCTTTTGATGCGCCCGCACCGATTCCGGCAAATCCGTCGCGTCGGAAGTGCGTGGCGCGCGCCGCCCCGCCGCCGTCGATGTGTCGATATGCCCACATGGAGTCGTTGACCTCGATCAAGACCTCCGATAATAGGTATCACACTGTTATTGGTGCGATTAAGAAGCCGCGCGGGAACTATTATTCCACGCGCCCTGAACTAAGCTAGGCCGTAACGCGAACCTCAATACACGCCGTCATTCAATGACCGTTACAAAATATCATTTACTACGTTTTTAATGAATTATATAAACAGCGTCGGCTGGTGTCGTCTGAAATAATAAATTGAATGTAAATTGGGACCGTTACCGTCTGGTCCGTCTAAATATTGTCGATGTAAAAGTAATAATTGTGCAAATTATCGACATTAAGTATTCCTCTCACTAATCCGAATGATACGTATACGGTCACACAATGCACTTATTATTCGACAGTTCTGTTTCTAAGTAAAGTGCATACGGATTGAATACGGCGTTGAAATGACGTATGCGTCTGCCCTTCGAATGACTGAATATCAGTTACAAAGAAACGGGTTTAAAGTAAGAACGTGAAATTATTTAAATTGACTGGATTACTTTACTATCTGTGGGACATTGTATTTGTATCAGCTAAATATATCACAGTCCGCTATCACGACTCCCATTTGATATTTAATACAGCATAACTACTCGTAGTAATACAGAGCAAACAAAAAACTGGTTGTATATCTTCGGATACTCATAATTCTGAGGACTGACAATAATTGTCGGAAAACAATTCAAGATATCTGGTTTTAAGATGGAAAGCTCACAATCGCGCTTTTTGTTTCATACTTCAAACGTGTCGGGAACTCAAAACAGAGGGATTCTGTTAAAGCAATTAGAGTGAATCTTTCTTGTAAGTGAGGTAGCGATTACCTGAGTTTTATAACTTTGACAATGAATAAGAAATCCGGGTCTGGCCGCTTTTGTTTATCCCATTACGTCAGTTTAGTTGTCGTAAACAATCAATAGCAAACAGGATCATCGCATTAACGGTAACAACCCGGGGTGTTGAATGGAGTCTACCTGAATTTTAGATTTATGACGCGTTTTAAAGAATCAACACGGCTTAGAAGGATACGGTGGGATATAAAGGTTTTAAAATGCTTTTGAAATGTTGATGTTTGCGATTTTGTTAACAAATTTAACTTAAGCCAGTTGAAGCTCTAAACCGACAGTTAAAACGATACCGCTTTTTGTAGATTAAATAAATGTTCAAAGTCTAATTGATATGTTTGTAAATAATAAGGTTTAGTCAAAGACGAAATTTATACACAAATATTTCCACGTTTAACAAATAGAGTACATTTTTTATAGCCCAAGCAGGCAAAAGAGCAGACTGGTCATCTGGTGGTACGTTACCACCGTCGGCCATGGACATTAGCAACGCCAGGGGCTTCCCTAACGTTTGTGCATGTATCCTTAACTTTTTTACAGGCAAGTCCGAGTCCTCAAGGGTAGCAACACATCTGTGATATTCTTAAAAACACCCTCTGCTAATCGGGCTCACAATACTATCCTTATCTTAAGTCCAAAAAATGATAATTTATTTTAACGAGGCACAGATCACAGGCAATCTAATAAACGACCTTCGTATAATTCTGTTATTTTTTTTCAAAACTCCAACCCTTAACACAATCAATTCTCGTATCCTGTATCCGTTCAGTACAACGTATCAACTGGAAGCGTTTTACGAGCTCTATCTGTCCGTAGCGCATCTCTCCGGCTCTGTATGCATCCAGAACAGATTAGAGTTCGTTCACACATGATTTTATTCCTCTGCACAGTATCGATGCACGACATATCACTATTACATACACTGTATATGCACAGTTCTTACTCATTTGTTGTTGTAATTGTAAAAGGGATGGCGGATGAGATAAGTAGGTCGATGACATTTGGCTCCGGTTGATTACTACGATTATGCACTTTGAGCGTTGAACTTTACTACAAGCTTCGATAGGACCAGCTTTGATACCGATGTGTTTGTAACGAACATCGGTCATCGTTTACAGATATTTGAGGCGATATCGACGTTTATGAGCGATGCTGACGAATGGCCTTTCCTAATCTAAGTGTATGACGAAGACAGATGATTAAGTGTATCATATCAAGCTTTGATTAGCGAAATAGACGAATTCTATTTTTAATTGAGGTATTAAAGTTCTTCAAATTTCTCCCAGTGACATAATACATTGGTGAAAACCGCATCTATATCGGTTATGCCGTTTGTGTGGTTAGCACAGCAAACGCACAGATAAGCTGACAAATCGAGAAACGGTACCTAACAAAAATAACATAAATTATTATGGGATATTTTGCATTTATATAAATAAATACACATTATAAATAATACTTTTACACTGATATCTTCCATAAACAGACTTCGAATTACAGTTTTATTATATGTATAAAAAAGATAATCTTTAGAATGAAATAATTATGTTAGGTATAGGTTGATAATCCTAGCTAATAGACCGTGGTTGCTGAGCAACCAGGTTCATTACCGGCCTCGGCGGACATAGACGCCATTTTAGATTCGTTTCTTTATTGGCACGGCTAATACAGAAGTCGATGTTTGTGTGTGGGTGTGTAGTAGGCGTGGGCGGGTTTTTATGTAATTTTGGTAGGTTTTGACAAAAGGATAAAAAATCTCTCGTTACTTTACCCCTACTGTATTTGATCAAATTGTAATCAACTGTGACGCTGAAAAGTCCCGTTCAATATTAGACATACGGAACAAACGCTTTACCAAACTATTTTAAAAAATAACTACATAAGTACATACATACTAAAAAAACCATTCGTTATTTATATTTTAGATACAAAATATGAGCCGCATCCAATGAGTAATGCTTGATAACAAATCGGAACACATCCCTTTTCACTCGTAAACATAATTATTATCTCATGCAAGTAATTAAGTAAAACGTGAAAGTTTTACACACTTTTAGTTTTAAAAATTTACACACACAGTTGCCTTCTCTACTAATCTCCGTGTATTTACAATAATTAAGCACCGATGCTGTAATAAACATTCGATGTGATGATAGTTCGATATAATAAACTATCGATGTAACGTGTTCGATGTCATGAACATCGATGTAATGGAATTCGATGTGGCGTATGGAACCCGTATTGTTCTATCCTCAATCCTATGTACCTATTATTTACTCAGGGGAAAATATAAATTTACGGCGTTGAAAATATGTAATTAAATTCATAGTCTGTATCTTGAGATAACATTTTTTATTTTATCTTTATTTAATTAAAATCTATCTACTCTATCAAAAGTATTACAGTTACAAAACCAAAATCTTTCAAACAAACGACCCTATTCGACATTTACACGAACGAATTCCTCGTTAGAAATACGTAACATTTTTAACTTTTACTAACATAATTACTTTAATGTAAGTACGAACTAAGTTGACACAAATTCGTCTGCGAATGGGGATAATAACATGGAAGGATCAGGATTTCCGTCCACGTACTGTCAGAATGCACGACTAGCAGACAACCGTACTGACTACAATGTTATATGTATATTATTTTACTAGAATGTAAGTTCATTCCATCCGCATAGAGCAGTAAGCGGAATTACGTCAGCGGTCTAATCAAACTAGATGTGTAACGCTAAATTAAATATGGCAAGTCTAAACTCGATAAGGCAAGCTAAGGCGTCGATTTACTTTTAATTCTGTATAGTACATATATTCATTAATAATATATGTTACTATCGGTAGGTACGGGAGGTACGAATATGTTTAGTTTTACCTTCAAGAGCGAAAATCAAAATAAGAAACAAAAGAGCATTTAAAATTTAAATTTTCTGAGGTTGTGACAAACTGAAAGACAGATAGTGGAGGCTTAATAATAAGGTTCCGTTCTTCAACGTTTGGGTAGGTACGGAACCCTTAAAAAAGGAAACAATCTTTTATATACTATTAATTCATTAGCTAGGTCCGCAAACTGTTACATAATTATGTATACATATTATATATTCCCATACAATCGAACCCGGTACTCATCATTACACAAGCGCTCCAACTTAAGACACGTGTGTCCATAGTGATCAAATGCTGTGAATCAACAAGTCCAATTAATTAACCTAAACCCTCCATGGTAGCAATACAACGGAAACCTTGTGGTTTCAATACATATAAATTCCCATGTGGCGAGATAACAGTGGGAATCTATCGCTGCGATACAACAGCCGCTATCGTTTCCGCCGCGATACACGATGCCGACGCTAATCTATTGTCCTAAACCCAAAATATTTGTACGATAAATGCATTTTATTGTACTTACAGACGGGCAAAATGAAATTATTATTTATACAAGTAATAGAACACACGATATAGAAGCAATATCATTGTTGAATGCTACCTATTCCAGACGATTTATTGTTACCAGTTCTTATTTACTTATTTATTAAACAATGGATTAAAATATTCTACAAATACATAAATACAAATACATAAGTAAACAGTTCTTATATGTAGTTTATTAATAAGAAATAGAAATACAAGAGACACCCCACTTATTAAAAATAGAAAATAAGATATTTAAATAATACAGATTATTTTAAAATTAAAATAAAGAATAATAGTGAAACAAACAAAGAGAAAAAAACAAAGAGAAAAAATTTGCCAAAAAAATTAATATATAATTGAATGTTGAAATAATTTATTTAATAAGATACTTTAAAATTATTGACACAACCCTGTGTAGGTACTGGAATTCCGTGTATTCCGGATGGCGTGGATACGACTAGGTATAGTTTATTTAGTTTGTTTAATCTATATATTTCCAGTGTGCCGAATTGTGTCATTTAACGTTTACACTGGAAATATATAGAATAAACAAACTAAATAATATATTTTTTAAATTGAATACCTATTTAATTATTATTAAATTTCTCCGATAGGAAGTAAATATGTAAATGTATTAAAAAAATTTAAAACGAAATCAATTAATATGTTATGCTATAAAATGTACGTCATGTTGGTAATGGCCGTGCCTGCGAAGCGAGGTGTCCCGGGTTCGATTCACGGCTGGCGAAGATATTTATTTGACAGATAAATGTTTGTTCTCGGGTCATGAGTGTCAGTGATGAGTGTCAGTAAAAAGAGGAATGTTTTATTTATTAGGGCTATAAAAGTTAACGTAACATTTATTAACATGGTATTAATTTGATTTACTTATACCAAGTTATTAACATGCAAAATTTCTTATCCCTATTAGGGGATAAGGTTAGATAATTATAAAAACTTACAAATGCTTATTAATGTATTACTGGTAATCTTATTAATATTGATATGTTACAATCCATTAAAGCCGTTAATTAATTATTAACCCTTCATTAGTTTTGTAATATATAATATACAATAGTATAGTAGGTACTAAGTAGAAATAAGTGCCTACCTAACAGTTCACAGTTATATATGTGCTATTGTTAATGTTATAGTTAATGAGTAGATGAGAAGAGTGCACCGTCTTGCGCCTTATTAGGCCCTTTCTAACTCAGTCCAGTAGGAGGGTTAGGGAACAACGGCTGTCCAATAGCTTCCGACTTGATTAAACGGCTGTCTATTCCAAAGAAAATAACCGATCGGTCAGTCTTTTAAAGCACGAAAGTATAATAATTATTTTTTACTACCTTATGGTAAGTGGTTATTTGTTAGGGCAGGTCTATGTCCAGCAGCTGACGTACAAATGCGGATGGATGGAGGGATGGATGGATGGATGAAGTGGTTATTGTCGCCTTTAAACTTTAATGAGTGTACGAATATCTTTATCAGCCCATAAGATAGGAGATATCAGTTATTTAAATATTGGAAACGATATGATAAATGTTGACAGTGAAATTTTAAGATGTGAAGTTGGCACTGCAACACAAAAGTAACAGGTTGAAGTTGCTGAGAGTGAAAGTTAGTCAATGTCCTATGTCATGTGAATGTCAAATTTTTATTTGTTATACTGTCATGTCTATTGTCAATGTCATTTTCATCTTAATGTTGGTGTTGTTTTCACAGATACAATTTATGTAAATAGCCGACAAGCGAGCTCGGTAACACTAAAACCACACTTCTCTCTTCTTTCTTGGCCGGAAAGCTGACCGAAACAAAAAGAAATGTCAATTTTTTTTTCCTTATAAAATTTTCTGTTCCCCTGTATGTGGCCTACAAAAGTGGTACACGTCAAAAAAACATATCCTCGCATCAATATAAATAACAATCAGTTCCTGAGTGACACCAATCTTGACTGATGGAAGATAGTGCAGGGGTTACGGTGTCAATTGCCCGCTCGTCGCTAAGCCATAGCCGACATTCGCTAAGCGTTCATTAGAGATTCTAAATATAGGCTCTTATGTTATCGGGAATCCTATAGTCTGATGTCAGCGACTGAGTCGTAAAACTCCTCCGATTGTACCATGCAAATGGGAAAATTAAGTCTGGAATAATGTTAAGCCTGAGCTACTAAGCGGAAATGAGCCAGCTAGCTATTCACCGGATCTATCTAGGTAGATACATTAGGTAATCCACCACCTTAATTAAACAAGTAGGTGTAGGTGAATATAAATGCAATCATACGTAATCTACACGGTCTTTCATACTTCCACCAATAATAAAACTTTCAAACTCAGGACCCCTCCTTTCGCAGCCTTTTGCCCCATGCGCTAGACTACGAAGTCATCTCGTATTTTTATATCAATAACTTTATTATAATAAATATGTTATTTACTTAAAATTCCTCTGTCCAAAGATTGTATAAAAAGATAACCTATACATACTCGTACTTAATCCTTAGTAATATAAATATTAAAGTTAAAATATCTGATCTTAGTAGTAGTAGAGTAACAAATACTTGTTATTGTAATAATAGAAACCTGGCTTTCGAAGCTGTTTTTTCAAGGTCTATTATTATTAAACTATTATCAGTACAACGAAACAGAATTGTTTACTAAACACCGATCATTATAATAGACTAGAAGACCACGTGTATCTGTTAGTAATTACGTTCACTAATAAAATGAAAGGGATACATTAGTGTACCAATTATTTGCGCTAAATGTTTCCACATAGACATGTCTAATATAAATTCGATTACATACAATAAAGAAATAGCACTTTGCAAAAAAAAAGATCTATTCGTGACGGGCTCAATGATAAGAATAAGCCGTAATAATTTCGCGTAAATGAATATTTAATGGAAGTATTATGTAATTATAGCAGTAGTTATGTTATGGCATGGTTAATATGACACCTTGTGGAAATACAAGGTGGTAACAGTAAAATATACGGGTAGCTCGACGAGTCGTTGACTTAAATGACATTATAAGCTGTACTGTAAAAGGAATGATCAGGAATGCATTTATTTAGTTCTAATTAAAATTTATTTATTTATCTTTGTTGGTATAATAGCAACACATTCTGCACGTAATTCTTTATTTAATACTTTCTATACTTAAATGTTACTTAAAAATAAGGAACGATTTTATTAACTTTATTTACTTTTCTTCAGTTATTAAGTGCTTGACATACCTATATTGTTTATGCGTAAGTTTTTAGTAGGTACTATTCTACAAAATAGTAAATAGCAACAAACTTAGGTATTGGTATATATAATTTTTAATGAACATTCATAACCTATGTTGAACTAATTGGAGCAATCACTGGTTTGTATCGTATAACATTCTACAATTTATAGAATGGAATATTGTAAAGCAATGGAGTAAGGTTTGTGACGGGCTGACTGAATTGCTTCTAATATTGTTTTGCTTTTTGTAATAAACCTTATAATCTTTAAAAATTCTTTAAGAATTAAAATGAACCTTGATATTAGTCGGTTTTTAAGACATTTAAATTTTTCGTATTAACAAACAGATAGATGACAGCAATCAATTATGACATTAGCGGGCTGAGCATAATCTCAGCGTGACATGTCTTTAAATACCAAATCGCAGTCTTTGCAAAGTCAAGTTTTTCGTAACTAAAGTCTGAGCTAAGGCTAAGTATCGACTATACATCTCAGCCTTAGGAGTGCGCACATTACACCAACTCGACGTCAACTCCACTCCGACTCCACTCCGTTTCAACTCCGACGTTCCGTTCCGCGATCAACGCTTCATCGACGTCAACTCGACTCCGTCTCCACTCCGTTTCAACTCCGACGTTCCGTTCTAGGTACATTACGTCATTGTGTCGGTCGACGCGTGGACTACTCGTCTACGGTGAGTCGTCGACGCGTTGGTCTCGAAACGGAACGGCTATGGGTGTAGGGCGAGCCGTATAGGTATTTTAAGTATAAGTTCGAAATTCAACCTTACCATCAAAGATATAAGGCTCATAATTGAATGTTAGATTTGTCAAGGTTTTAGTCGCGTTGGCGTCGGTCGGTCGTGGAATCGTTGTACTGTGCGCACTCCTTTAAGTGTGACCTACCGAGACAATGTGACTATCGGTGTATATCGCCGGGCGGGCGCAACACCCACCGAGAACTCCTATCCACATGTATCAACTATTTCACAATTTGATGTTGTTTATTTTGTTATATTTCTAAATACTATTGGTTGCTAAATTGATAGGGACACATTTATACATTATTTATAGTTTAATTAAAACCATATTGTAAGTACGGTTGTTTTACTTTATTGATAGAGAAATTTAAATTCTGTCAGTAAATTTAGCTTCTGATAGTATTTTTACAAACTTTCTAGCTACCGGTCACAAAGTAGGCTACCGGTGCAGCGACAATACCAAGTTGTGCTGCAGTAGAATTACTAACAAGTAGGCTACAGAATCGATACATATTACTACATATAAAGTTAAATACGCATATTATTCATATTACTTCAAGGTTATCAGCAATCTCACTTAGGTATAAGTTAATACTTGGAAAGTTTTCAACCAAGATTGTAGAATTATACATCGCTACGTACTTCCAACATTATTACAAAAGAGGCACTTGACATAACATGTACCAAGCTAGACTGATAGGTAAATACAATTATTACTGAGTCATCCCGACAGACAACAATAAAGCGGAATGGATCATCACAATGCATCTTTTTATTTTTAATTTTATTCAGTTTTTACAACATTCCGCCTTTGTGAAGCGCATACACAGTTTTTTAAGTAATCTCGAATATTACTCTGGTCATAACAAAAACGGTATCAAAAAACAGAAATTTGATAGTGTCACAAATGGACGGACAAAACTCGTTAGAAAAAACGAAATATTTGACATTGTCGCGAATTCTGTTTTTAATAGCTAACAGCAAAGATAGATCGTCTGGCGAGAGTACGTCAGCCGTGACGGTTTCCGAAACAATAATAAAAGGTAGCGTAATCCGTCCCCTACGCGGACAAAGACAATTTTGCGTAAACAAAGAATTCGCCGGCGTGGGGGTGCGTGAGTTGGAACGCACCTCGCATGTGGGTAGGTTAATGATAGTGGGTTTCCGCTGCGTCACACCTGAGAGCGCGTAACCGCCGTCGGGCTATAGATACTCGTAACCCGCTACCCCTCACCCCTTAATTCAGTACTCGGAACGCACTTAGACGATGATCTATATAGAGATGTTACAACGTTACAAGTGTGTGGTGTTTGTTTGTTCACAATACACGAAGCAGCTGAAACTGTTTTCATTTTATTTCCACTGTTTGAAAACTTGTGGCTCACATATTTTTTTAAAGGTAAAATATAATATGTACCTTTGTTTTAGCTTACGTCTCATATACGAATTATACTATTTATTACAGCCAATTGGTACAAGTTAATAGTAAAAAATAGTGGATAACCAGTTTAAAAAGTATAATTAATAAATTAATACTAATTGACAACATAATTAGCAATGAGGCCGATTGTGAAAATGTTATGAATACGAAGAAATGTACGACTATTACGAGTCAGCAACAGTGCTTCTAAACAGCCATAAATCTTAGTTTATCCATGGATATACCAGTTATTGTTAAACCAGTAGTAAATGCGCGATAATGTTGAACGCAAATAAATGTAATCACCAACGTTTATTATTCTGTAAGATATAATATAGGAGTGTGTATTACTGTTGTTTGTTGCGCCTGATAATAATTGGTTCTATGCAACTACTGTATTCATTGTAGGTACCCTTGCAATCATGTTTTACTTTATTAGCTACAGGAAAGCTGTTTGGCTGCAGAAACGATCTTATTTTATTATAAACGATAGATATATAAATCTACTAAAAAGTGTGATGTATATATTTTTTAATCAAATGATCTAAAATTTGGTCTATTAAACCATAATTATGTAGCTCTAATGAACAAAATTAAGTTAGTGAGTGAAATTACCATACCATATGAATGTATGTATTTATGCCTATTTAAATTGAATTTAACTTTACTAAAATATCGCACCAAGCACACACAGAATTCAGTTCAAATTAATACAAATTAGAAACGTATGTGAAACATAAACCAAACTTTTTCTCACAAAGCTGTTGGTATTGTAATTCTAGTAATGTTATAATTTAATAACCCCTTTTAACTCTGCTAGTTTTCATCTATCCACAAATGATACAAAACACCTACATATTGAAAAAAATATACATTTCTTAGTTATTACATCTCTATACATTTCCGACAGTGACATGTTGAACGAATTACGCAGCTCTAATGGCAAAAAATTAAAAATCTCAATTATGTAGCTCTAATGAACAAAATTAAGTTAGTGAGTGAAATTACCATACCATATGAATGTATGTATTTATGCCTATTTAAATTGAATTTAACTTTACTAAAATATCGCACCAAGCACACACAGAATTCAGTTCAAATTAATACAAATTAGAAACGTATGTGAAACATAAACCAAACTTTTTCTCACAAAGCTGTTGGTATTGTAATTCTAGTAATGTTATAATTTAATAACCCCTTTTAACTCTGCTAGTTTTCATCTATCCACAAATGATACAAAACACCTACATATTGAAAAAAATATACATTTCTTAGTTATTACATCTCTATACATTTCCGACAGTGACATGTTGAACGAATTACGCATTGAGCATAAAGGCCCTCAGAATTAAAAGGAAAAAGTTCAATTAATCCTAATTTGCTCGCTAAGATTAAACTCGCGATAACAGCCATTCTATAGAAACCCTTTACTTCCAGTCTCGCTATTCTCTTTTAAGCCGCTTTAAAAGAAGTTCGACAAACAAGGGACTTATAATGCGCAACGGAATAAGAATTTACTCTAAGGCGTATTGAGGATCAAATAAGTGCCCAGCGATTATATCGAACGATAATAACTTTTACATTTGATTTGTGGGAATAATGTAATATTAGTCGTTATTGTTCGTTACTTCTTAATATAATAATATAAAATTATTAGTTGAAATAAATAAAATGTATAGAAAACTTTTACAATGCACGATAATCTTATTTTATTCATAGAGCAATAGTTTATGTTGATTGACACAAGTGAAAGTGTCAGGAGCGCTATCAATGGTTACATACTAAAAACGTTCGTTCTCAGCTATCGATAGATATCAATAGGAGCGTATTACGAATACGAATACGACAATGAACCGTCCCCATCGAGAACCCGCCGCGTAGTTTTTTCCACGGCACCGCAACATGCAAACTACATTGAAAATTATTTCCTTCTTAATTAGTACGGACATTTGCATAAACAAGCATTCGCATCCCATACTAGGACGATCATTATTATAATTGTGCTTTTTTACGCGAAAAACTTACTCTGTGTAACGGTTAGGTCGGATAGGAATCGCGACGCATCCGCCGATAAATCGATAAACGTACGCACTACGACGATGCTCTACTACCCGCAAATTATTATCGTATCGTAAACTTTCACTTTGATTTAAATCTGTATCTACTAATAGTATAAATGCGAAAGTAACTCTGTCTGTCTGTCTGCTACGTTTTCACGCTTAATTTGATAAAGAGGTAGTTTGAGATCCCGGAAATCTGTTACTGATGTCAGAAGGCGTAAGCATTTACCAGGTGTTAGGTGTCCCATCAGCTCGCTTGATGGATGTGGATTAAAAAAACAATTTGTATGAATTCGGTGGCCCCGAAAACAGCGTGAGCGCAAGGTACAAGCCCTTGAAATGAGGCATCCTTAAACCGAGAATTCCAAAATAGACATTTATCGTAACCCGTTAAAAGAAATATGAAGAATGTTTTCAAGGATACTTTATAAGTGATGAGTGGATACCACAATTTTTACCTACAATAGAATCCTCGTTGGCAATTCATTAACACATAACCGACCATGTTTACACAGTAGCTAACGGAGCTTTGTTACGCAGCCGATGAGAGTCGTAGATCGTCGCCCGATACGTTCGGGGCGGGTACTAATTACTTAATTCCGATGCGTGCGTAAATGTTCGCGATTTCCAACGCAATACCGCAATTACGTATTTTTTAACGCACTAGATAATATTTTTTGAGAGCTTATCACTGTCTGTGTTCACTTATCGTGACGCTGTTTACGCGTTTGCACGAAAATACATTAGCAAACGGTGTCGTATCGCAGTATCGCATCGATACGATTTCATTTTCACTAAATTTCGTACATCGCCTAATTATACGTAATGATGGTCGGTTAAGTAAACCGTGTATTAAGTAAATAGCTCGTGCGTGCGTCAGGATACGATTTAAAAATGTTTTGTGAATAAAGTATGAAAGTTATCACTCGCGTCGGTGGAGGACCACATCGTGAGGAAACCTAAGAGTTCTGCATAATGTTCTGAAAGGTGTGTGAAGTATGGCAACCCGCATTTGGATAGCGCGGTGGTCTATGGCCTGTACCCCTCACGTCGCGCGTCGTGAGAGGAGACTCGAACCCAGCTGTATGACCGTTATAGGTTGTAATGATAGTGATGTATTAAAGTAATATGATGGTACCAGCTGGTTGATGTAGTATTAGACTGGGTAGATAGCAAACTTTACACATCTTTCTATGCAGAAGTCACTTTTGATTTGAAGGGCGATGTAGAGACATCGCCTTATGTAGAGACATATACTTATCTGTATAAGTTTATATGAATTACTGTATTACTATAAATAAAATAAGACTAAAGTGTACCGATGATGTCTATAGATGGTGGACACTAGACAAGATAGGGATTAGTATGAGTCGTCGGCATGGCTATTCCTCACTTCCGTTGCCCACAAAAGTTGGCTTGATGGCTGCGTGACGTGTGTGCGGTAATGCGTTAAAATATATATTTTATTCCCGCTAAATAAATAAAAAAATTTAGGTGTTAGTAATATTTTTTAATAACATGGAAAACCCCCGCGAATTTCACTTATTTTTTCTCTTTAGACTACATCACCACTTATGGTAGGATTGTAGTCAAGCATTAACTTACAATAAGTATAAAAAACGGTAACTGTTTCTGCAAACTAACAACAAAAACCTGTTGAAGCATGCGGCTTCACACAGAGTGGTATAAACGTATTTGCATAGACATGTGTCGAACAATGGATTACTAATATCTACTCCATTAGCATGGGGGCTGACGTTACGGTCGTTGGTGACCCATGTGTGTATGTGTGTGTCGGTGTTTCCGTCATCCTGCGCGGGAGTCGTCGATCGCAATGATTGCTCACGCGTTTCGCATCACTCACCCTTACCCTAGGGATAACTCGTTCACAAATAATTTACATAGAGTTACACAGTGTAAGTTATAGTAATCTTTGATGTCGGAAGTCGTTGATGCTTAGACATTTCGTCACTTTGGTACGGTTAGTAGTAAACGATGACTCCGAATCTCAGTTGGTATCCGAAACGTAGCTACCGCTGTACCTGCTGTCTCAGCGATACGGGCCCCCCGGCTATAGGGCCCCCGACATTTTAAACAAAAATCGCAATTATTCTGGATATAAACCCGTAACAAATTTGGACACCGGTAACCATGGTAGAAGATAGCAGACAACTTGAGACCCATTTCCGGTCGGGACAGAAATTAATGTAACAGATAAATACTTGTATCCGTGTTGTGGACGTTTGTATCTTATGCCAGTCCTAGACACGTCACAGGATGTCTTATTGTGAGGGTATCAAAAATGTTAAGAGTGTTTATCTAAAATTGTTATTAGAATAAAAATAAAATAGTAAATACAAAAGGCTGTGTGCCTATATCCATAAAATACAATATATATTTTAAGTAGTCTAACGTCATTGGAGATTTAGAAACACGTGTAACACTGTACACACGTTTTTATTTGACTACTGTATCATGATTTCGATAGGCTGTGGACTTCCTATGCCCTCACTTGATAATAAGTCCCACTAGTGCCATAAAATTAGGTATGCATAAATGTGCTTCAAAGTTTTTATACACGATACCTAGTTTGCAATGCACAAACCAACTGATAAGTAACGGAAGCCAATGACGGATCATAAAATATGCTCAGAAATATTAACTTCAAAGCTATGAACTAGAAAATCAATACGGAATATGAGTACTTCTTAGAAACTATCGTATACACTTAATGCTATGAGCTTACTGATTTGAGAATAAATAATGTTTTGTTTTAAATAAATTAGTAATTGTACTGTTAATGTATTTTATAATTTAAGGAAATTGTTTTTTATCTACCGTAATTTACTTAGGTTCTATAACAATTTAAACATCTGATTTAATTGTAAATAAGTATAAACATTGTAATAATTGAGTCCTAAAAGATCCGTACTAACGAATGAGACCGTGTATTTTAAGATTTTAGTGACCAATGAATATTACTAAAATAGTAAATTAAAGAGGTAAACTTTAATCATAGACTCCATGCGCCACTGTTGTTAAGTACGTAGTCTGGTAGTAGTCATATGCATACATATCAGGGTCAGACATCTGTATGCCCTTCTAGGATCTCAGGACACAACATACAACACATAAAATTCTAAATAACTACAACCGAAACAGAAGGTATACCAATGAAACCTCTACCGATTTCAACCGCCCACTTTGCGTTATAAAGTCAGTCGAAAAATTTGTCAATGGAAGCATTTTAAAGACCATTTATACAAGCGATATATTCATACGAGCATTAATACCCATTTAATCGTACTATAAAACAATTTAATACGGACTCAACAAGTACGACGCACATGGCTTGGGCGGGTCGTTGCGCACCACCGCTCGCTCCCTATTGTTTATCCCACGATTAAAACCAATTCAAATACTAACTCGCACTCGAAAATTAAGCTCGAGTGGTGTAGAGGACCCTTTGTTTTAAGTACAATACACACTTGGGCCGTCGGAAACTGCGTGCGTAATAATAACGGACGGTCGCGCGGTCGGTTCTTGTATAGCTAACCGCAACGGTGTTGCCAGCTTGTTCGAAGTTTCGATGGGCTTAACCAGGTATGTTTTTAAGGTACGTTTTTAACCATGCATGTTGATAGAAAAGGGTACGCTCTTCATATACCTCATTCAATTAATTTTAACTAAGGTTAATATTAAGTCATAAAAGATTTACGTTTATACTTTTTACGGATTATTAATTAATTAAATTGAATTGGTACAGTCGTTCATTTTAATTTACTTTATGTGAAAATCAGCATGATTAGGCTCAAGATGCTTTCACGACTCAGAAGCGAGCGCTTAGAAACAACGACTTAGAAACGAGAACTTATAAATAAGAACTTATAAACCACAATTCAATCGATGGGTTGCAATCGAGCATCTCACAGCGGCAGGTACATATCTGTCGTTGTACGAGTACTTCAGGAAGCCTAAAAAGTAACAACACGTTACTTCCATACACACTACCCCAATTCGGCATCCGCAAATGACCAAATTAAAGACACAGTTGGATTTAAAATGTAATTTCCGAAGCATTAGTCACACATATAATGTGACAGTAGTTAATGACAGGGATTCTTTAATACAGGATTTACCAGTCGATTACCCACAATCGCCTCATTAAACTACTTGCTAAGTTAATGACAATTATCATTAAAGTAAAGATGTTAGCTTTCAAATATTTGACTTAAAACTCAACGCAAATATACTTTAAAAACCAAACTTGTTGAAAAACAAAAGGAACAATTTTTTAAAGATTTAGAATTTTTATATATAAAAAAGAACTGTATGTTATTCAAACATTAAAAACTGCTGAACTGTTTTTGATTAAATTCTATCTATAACTATAACGGTATGGTTTCGTTTATGTGCCTTCCGAAGGACAGACGTGTTTGTCGTGCCCAATTGGGTCCCGAAATGGACATAATTATGTTATTATCCGTCAGTCTATGAGCACTTTAATACTAAGAGTTAAAACATTTTTTTTGTTTTTTGCGGAAATATCAATAAGGACTCCTCTTAAACCTATATCAGTCAATAATGAAATGGTCAATCAATAAATCAATCGCATAATTATTGATTATTTATCGTGTGCAAAATCCTTTTCATATTGACACAAGCAAACACTTACAACTTAAACACACATTGACGACCCGGATGACGCAATGGTTAACACGCCGGATCGCCGTTCCGAAGGTCCTGGGTTCGATTCCCAGCGAGGCGGAAATTTGAATGATGAATTTAAATTTCCGTTCTTGGTCTGGGTGTGTGTTCTTGTCTTGTGTGTTGTCCATGGCACCCACGACACAGGGAATCCTAGTGTGGTGCTATGAGTGTGTAGCGTTATTTGTTATACTATTATTTATTATTTCTCAGTCACATAATTCTTTACCCCAGTCGGCAGTCCCAGGACCGTTCAACGGTCAGGGTCACCAACCACCATCTAATGCTGTTTATTGCATTGTAAATTAATCTAATCAGTTATCCGTTCCTACTGAAGCGTGACAGCTTAGGGTCCCTGTCATAGCTGATGTGGAATTATTATGCGTATTTTTTCACTGCATCATACACATTGTAGGTAAATAAGGTGGAACCGACGTGAGGTGCATTAATTAGATACGAGTGTCTTAGCTCAAACGAACAGTCACCTAATGGCAAGTGGTCAGCGCCCCCATAGTTTCACCCTCGTCACCGACACGTTGTTAGATGAGAACCCAGCGGGACTTAGTGACTTAGACTCTTACGGCACTGTAACTAAAATAAGTATCACGGTTCTAGGCGGGCGGTAGTTAGTCAGTTAGGTAGGTATAATATAGCCGGGGTTCAACTGAGGATGTATAGACCTTCAAGAGGTGAAACCTACTACAACTACAAATAGGATTTTTGGATTCAACAATGGATGTAGACCATGTTTCAGAATTATTTCTGTGTGGTAGCACTTCTCAACCAGGAACTTTTAAACCCTCCCTAAAGGACTTCGCACATTAGACCCACTCAACTCCCACCCATCACCGACAAAACTAAATGACTCGACAGAACTAAAATTCAATTATGAGCTTTATATTTTTATAAAGTCGACGTTGAGTTGGTGTAATGTGCGCTGTCCTTTAGACTTTAGACTATTGTCCACAACTTATAATAGTAATCAGATAGCCAAGTGCTTCGGACGTTGGACCCCAGAACAGTGGGACTTGGGAACGAATCTTGTACGCACCACTAATTTTTAAAAATTATGTGCGTATTAAAATTTAATTATTACTAACTTCTGCGAAGGAAAACGTCGTGAGGACACCTGTGTAACTGCGAGTTCTCCCTAAATGTATGAAGTATGCTAATCTGCACTTGGCTAGCTTGGTAGCCTACTCGTATACCCCTCAAATCCGTGTAAGAGACCCGTGCCCAGCTGTGGGACAGTTAAGTGACACAATGACATTTTAATCAATTTTTAAAGACAAATCAGTTTAATCACCATTATGTATTGTGTTGGTTTAAAAATATTTTCAAATCAATTGGTCATCTCATTAGAAGGATGCATCGCAATCGTCTTTAATGTTCTCCTGTTCGCACTGGCCAAAAGTATTAAAATTACGCCAAATGAATTACATAAATAGCAGTTGATATGTAAAGTGCGTATGGCTGGCACGTCGACTAGCGTGGATTGTAGGGTGGTTTTGTAGCCGACGTGCGCAAGCGCAGACGACAGCTGACATGCCTGCACCAATTAACAAACCCCATTGTGTTTTACGCGTAATTATTGATAGCAAGCTTTTTTCTCAGTTCGCGCGTTTCATTTATATTGGAACATTTATAAATTGTAGAAAACAAAGAGTTTTTTTTATCTGTCTCTACTAATGATACGTTATGTTTACGGTTTTACTCGTAATTATTTGTTATGTAGAAAATATTACATATTGAAGTTTTTTACAGTCTTGGTACCTAGTATTACTAAGAAGGTATAATCTCCGAATTAATCTCCTTCCTGCTCTATGCGGTTAAACAAATTTTTAAACGTTGTTAGTCATAGCGCCCGAATGTCCGCAGTTAAAAGCTCGAAAAGCTCCATATCGTTTTGAATAAAAAGCGCGGGAAGCGATGCAGAAAAATGATAAGAACATTTGTTGTTCTTATTTAAAAATTGATCAACGGACTAACTGCATTCTATTTACAAATAAATGCGCTTTTAAAACATAATAAAAATAATATTTACAGGTGCGTTCCAATTCTTTTCGAGCATCTGTTTGCATAGCTAAATTTTTTGAGTAATAATTATGTACGCGATGATATAAATTCGCATCATATTATGTTAACATTATCATTTACGCCGTACCACAATTTAGTTAAAAAGATCGTTTAATTCAATAATAAATGCATTCATTTACATGCTTCACTCGTAACATTACTATGTAAATTATATTACACGTCACTTATTCATGAAATATTTTATTGAATCCTTCAATAAATTGTTTGACAAATAGAGTTCAATGAAAATATATAATATTGATTAAATTTTTGAAATTTTAATAGATTTGTATTTATATATAAAATACCTACACTTACATAAAACAGGTAATATCTAAAAGTCAACAAAATAAATAATAAGACTTTCTAAACATACTTCGCATGACGATCAACGGATGTTCCTACTCGTATCTTTCTTACATCGAAGAAGCTCATTCAAGTATTTTTTCACAAATGATATCTTTCAAAAATTGCGTAGTTCCAACCCGAAATCGTGTTATGGCGTAATGAAAAAAGCAGTTTATAATCATTGGCGGGCATACAATATTTACGCATACTTTATCGTCAATCAATAATTAATATCTGGAGGCTGGACGGCTGAGACGCTCCCGAATTTCGCTGGGAATGATGGGGAGATCGCGTTCGAGTAATCGAACCCGCAAAAAATAAAAAATGAAACAAATACGAAATACTCCATTACTGGCGACAGGAAAACTGTGGAGACGGGCGCAACGGCTTTCGCCAGTAAATGTAATTAGTAAAAAGCTCTCGAAAGACATTTTAATTTGTTAGTGTGAAATATTAATAAAAAATATTAAATGCCTGTTTAAAAATAAGTTTATGTAATCTTTTTTTATTATTAACTTTACCTTAAATATAATGTCATAAAAATATTAGATAACAGCAAGAACAGCCATCCTATAGTAATGGCTAGCAGTATTTTTATATAAAATTAATTATTGGGTGAAAAGCGAAGAGACAATACAATAATTTAAATTATGTTTAGTAAAAAGTAAGTTAAGTAACTATGAATTAATAAAAACATAGATTATAATTATCAATATTATTGAAGATAAAACGATCACAACATTTAACAACACTGATACATTGTTAATTTCTGTCGTGGTGTAAAAGTACTCGTAGAAAACCATATAAACAAATTATTTTTTAATTTTTACCCAATTCAATTTCATTATTACCATTACTTACTTAAATTATTATTTATTTCGAAGTTCCGCTGAGGCCACGGACGCCGAATTACCCTTACATATTTCCAAGTCCCAAAAGGGCCGCGGAGTGGACTCTACACCTCCCTTGTTCCCTTACCGGCATTACGTATGCAGGGCGCGGCCACGTCAGCTATTCGCTTCTGGCCGAGGGCTAAGCCATTCAAGGCTAAAACTCGGGGCCAGTTTTTGGGTCCGACCTGATCCACTTCACAGCACCCGCAGCATTCCGGCTTCAGGATTTGATGCCCCAACATGCTTGCATCCGTTTGAAAAACACGAGATGCGTGTTTTTCCATCACGACTTTTCGAAAATTGACGAGTGAACCTGTCTGTAATTGTGATTGTTGTGCTCGGGACGTGATTTATTTTATTTTTCTGTACCATTTCAAAAATATCTCTTAAGCTTATTTTATTATGAAGTCTACTTACCAATATCATTAAGATCATGATACTCGTATAATTATATAGACGTAGAATTATATAGTTAAGAATTGATCGTTTAAATTAACGTAAATATTTTATTTGTGGACCGTTTGAAACTACTATAATATACAAATATTATGTCAATACTTATACACATCAATAGATATGACAAGTGAGCATCTGTTTAGTTAGTTTACACATGGTAAAGGTACCTCCACAAACCTCAGCTAATGCCATCAATTCCTCACCCCTATCGCGATCTTGGCAGTATTTGCACAATCTCGAGTACCTACTAAGCTTAACCCGTTCATTATTAATTGCACTTCTCAGGTGCGAAGATTATCCTTATTAGGGTACCGCAAAGCTGGAAGCGTGCATTTCCACATGCTTCCAATCCCGTCTTAATATCATCGTTGTGTGTTCAGTAAACAGCCTTATAATGTACACACACATACATCGGTAAACATCTATTTTTAAACACAGACACGTATGTATGTATATGTAAGTATTGTAAAACTAAACACACACGACTATAAAATTAGTATCAGTGAAAAAACCGATAATTTGCGTGTCATTACATAAATAAAGGTCAGACTATATGAAATAGAGTAATGTAGAGCGTGACATTGTTCGGTGAAGTAAACGATAAACAGTCTTCCAGATACTGCAGAGATTGTCACAGCTATACAAAAATTGGGCAACACCATATTTGTTTAGCGGCCCATAGAAAATGTGGGTAGTTTCAATTAGCTACTGTCATTGTTGAATAGAGGTCCGCAAATAAGTTTTATTACAACAAACTAATAGAGTCGGAACGGATTAAGTAATAGGTTTAAAGTGGGTTCCGATTTCAAAACGGCTAGGAATTGCGAGAGGTAAATTAAAAATCGAATTGGGTTTTGGTACGGCGTGCGGTGGTCTGCGGCGGCCCGGCTAGTGATGTAACCTCGTTAGCGCGAGTGTAAATACTGGGAAACTTATTTTATAATTTACTTGTTTATTTATTACAAAAAATCTCGGATAATTTGACACTACATTAATGAAACATATCTTTTTAAATATAGGTGATGAGTGCAATCAAAAATGTTATTATTTTATTATAAAATGTAAATTATAAGGGTGATAAATTTATGTTGATAAACTAAAAGGAGAAACTAAACAACATAATTATTTATAATTTAAAGAAAATTGAGATAATGACTTTTAAAGTTTTGAATTACTGCTCTGAGACAAATTAATAAACGGCTTTTTTTTTGTTAACGAACAGATATTTTTGTTAAAAAACGAAATTCATATCAAAATTAATATGAGTCCTACAATACATACTAGGTAATTCTACATCTTTTTGTTTCAGTCACATTAATTCACATAAAATGCACTTAAGAATGCACCTAAGCAACGGGAAGGTCTAGTAAAAAACACAAAAACCGCGAAAATGTGCAAACAAGCCTCCCATCACTACTCGCAATAATTGCGGCCGGCGCGCGGGCAGATTATCAGAAGCAAGTGCGTTCGATAACGCATGCGCACGAACGCGTGTTATTAAATTTATTCCTTTTTCGCCAGAATCTGCATAATGAGGGGGGCAAAAAAGCCAGGTAATCGCTAGATTGCGCGTCGCCTTCCCTTGGAGAAAGCCAGTCTTTGTCTGCTACACATACGCATGCAATTTCGATGAATATTTAAGCAGTCCTTCACATTTTATTTTTTTGAAATATTATGGAAACATCAGACGATTACGCGCGATTATTTCTTGTCAAAGCGAGCCATCGTACCAAAACGCTGCAGAGGTAATGCTGCTACTTGGGGGTTATTAATAAAATAAGCAGATATCACGATAGCCTAAGGCAGCTCGTATCCTGTGCGGCTACACGCAAAATAACCAATCTTTTTAGATTCGTAGAGCCTACAGTAAAGATAACCCTTTCTACATCAATCCGTTATAATATATTTAAAACAGTATGCAGGCACACTCGATGAAAAAATGGAACCTTTGTGGGATCACCGTCGAATTTTTCTCTTTGTCCAACTGTTCGTTATCAATTGAAGAGAAAATCTAAATCTTTAATTAAAAATACGAGAGCAATGATGTCCCACTGGTTTGGAAATATGGAAATAGGTCTCCCGAATGAGGCGGTGTGAATTCAAATCCTACGCACTTGCAACTTATAAATTTACGAGTGTTTGTTATCTCTCGTCGTACTCGTTATCTCTCATTGAAAGAAAACATCATAAAGAAACCTGCGTATAGGAGTTATCTATAATGTTTAAAAAAGTTGTGAAATGTGCAAGAATTGGCACATTTCACAATTTTTGTAGTTGGTCATCCCAAAAACTAAAACTAAGGATTACCCACTCACTGCTTACAGTGAGTTAATAGAGAACAACCCCTGACTGCTCATTAAGATGAAACCCAAGCCGTTATGGGTTGTGACGATAATAAGACGAAAGGACTCTCTTTTAAAGACATACATATAAATAAATATAGTATAAATCTGTTTATACATTCTCTCCCATCTCTTCTTTCTTGTTCGTCTCCTCGTTTATCGGCTTTTTAGACAAAAAAACGAAACAGAGCCATACAGTTTATTTCAGCTAAGTACAGCCCTTCTCCGCCCTGGGCTACCGAAATTCTTCAAGCGAAGATCGCTCCCAAAACGAAGGTCCGCTCATCTTCTTATTACAATAACGCGCTGTTCGTAAACCACAAATCAGTAATCATCTCCGGAGTTCAAGTGCGAAATAACAATATCGTGCTATCGATAATTCGAATTGTGTTATGTTGGATGTATGCACAATATGCACATACATAATACGAGTATATTGCCGTCATTCACATCGTATATTGTTTAGTGTATAAGTTGCACTGCTATCTTTTGACAGTTTTACTGTGTGAAGTCCACCAATCATAACTTGGCCCCTTCAAATTGTGAGAGGAGACCTGTGTCCAGCTATGGGTTGCGTTGCGATGATGACGACAGTGTCCCAGCTACGCAATACTAATGCTATAATAAAAACAAGATATTCAAGGAGTACTATTGATTCTCACAATAATTATGCACATTGACACAATGAGAAAAAATAATGAACTAAATTTTTGGTCTCGAGCTAAAGCAAAGCAATGCTGCTCGTAGTCCATAGTCAATGTCGTTAAGTGCCCTGGTCTCTACAAATCGCTGGGTTCAATCTGATGGCATGCACCGTGGTAAAGTGTATTATAAGATCACCATCACCGCTATCGCGCAAGGACATCTGTAACCCCAGAGAGGCGTCACCGAAGTGTTGCCGGGAGAAAAGGAAGTCCACGTCTGCTTATATGTCGGCTGTATCAGAAAGTATAAAAAGCTCATATTACCTAACTTAGTTTCTCCATTGTTAGTTTTCAGTTCTCCCGCTATGACACAACAAAGTAATCAACGTCAAAATGGTGCGAATGAAGTAGGATCAATTGTGACCATAATAGCCTAACCAGTGGACTTTATTATAGAGATCAGCGATCGCCGTCACCGCACTCATTCTCAATTTTCGGAGCTCATTACTTCGCAATTTCTCAAAGATGTGAGTCTGATGTCCGTGAGAAATTTATTTTGTAACAGGATCAGGGGTACGGTAAAAAAGTACCGCGCGTGTCGACGGCAGCCGTCGAGCAAGTGCTCCGTAAATTATGGTTAGTTTTTGGGTGCGCCCGCGCAATGCTGCCTCGCATCTTTTCCGCGCACCCCCCGCATCCCCGCACCCCGCGCCGCCCGGTCACAGACCTCTGCCTTTCCGTCAATCTCGACTACTTATCCGGCCGCACCGAACCAATATTAATCATTTTTCCCCAAAAAACGGGGCGCAATAAAGATCCTATCTCCTCGTCCGAACATGCCCTGATCGCTTTCGAAACTTTAGAATTGACAAATCGATATCGCAACAGATATTTATTGTGGCATGTATTATTGACTATGGCCGGCTCATTGTGCCGCCAAAATTAATCTCGGGGGTTTAGCTGCGTCACAAAGGCGGCGTGCCGGCGCGTACGGTGGCTATTACGGCCACTACTTTATAATTACCTTTTTAAATAGTTTTTTCAGTCGGAGTCCATATTAAAACGTCAATGTAAATAACTTGTTAGCCGCAATCTCATTTCTGGGCGATTGGATATTACAATAGTGTACGTGATTTGAGAAAGGTAACGGTGTCTCCGCTTTATCCGCGAGGTGGGGCCCATTACCGGCCGAGACGCGAGCGCAACGCGTGCCTAAGGCCCTGTTCAGCGAGAGCGGTTTTAACGCGTCGATAAACTACTCAGTAACCTGTCAAACTGTTCATCTACCTAGAAAATGCTGTAATCAATATACATATAAAACTAACTTACAGTAACTTGCGTTACTGAGTGACTGACAGACAACACACAACCGAAACTACTGAACGCAACAAGCTGAAATTTGGGGAGCACTAAGAGAGGATTTTTGTAAATTCCCCCCTAAGGGGATAAAAAGAGAATAACCTGAAACTTTTTATTTCTTAAATGGATTCACTTAAAACTTTGTACATATATCGGTTCCTCAAGTGACGCAAGTGCGCACTAAGATAGGATTTTTGGAAATTGAAGGGCGAAGCCACGGGGGAAGCTAGACTTGTATAAATTAATAAAACACCGCTGGTTATTATGTTACTTACAACTTTGGTTATCCTAAGGTATTAAAATGTACGTATAACATTTTGATGGTATGAGATTATCGCGCTAAGGCATTACAGCATTTTTTGGATATAGCGTTTCGTACGCGCATTTTCACTAACGCGGGACGCGTTTTCTGGTGTCTATGTTCAAAATGTTCAAATACAGCCTAAGCTCTTTACTAGCCCCACGCTCCCTTCGCTAGTTTCCTAATCGAAATAAAAAATCTCGGCTACATTACAACTCACTACACACAACTCTTTCAATTTAAAATTTAACGTGTGATCAAAGCGTAGAATACTCGGAAATTCAATTCTGCCAATCGATTTGCTGCAGAATTTGCATTTTATATATTTTAACTATAACTAAACGTGTGCTTAGCTAAAAAGAACTCATCAGCGAGTCGATTAGACGTGCAAAAAACCTGACACTTCACTCTTGAGGTGTGGAAAAAATGATCCGCATCAGTTATACTTCGATTATAACATCACAAAGAAAACGGTCGCGCGTGGCGAATAATTAGATCTCGAACCGCATTGTAGCCGAATCCAACGCAAATTGAACTTCGGAGTATTTCACCTGACAAGGCCGTACGTGTGTAATTGCACGGATTTATCTACTTTAAACTGAACAGTTTTTGTGGAGCCGGTCCCGGCACGCGCCTACTTTCTATGCAACCATCTGTAGATGTAATTTGTCAACTGTTTTTTATTTAACACCCGAAATACAGGCTAAGTCATCGCACGGAGCGCTAACGGTCGCCGGCTAGATTTTGTTTAGCTCAAACGCCTTGTTAAACTGGACGCCGTTAATTAGTTAGTTAGTATTTTAATTGAATAAAAGTTTAAAGCTGGCCTTGGATGCCTACCTAACGATTTTCTGTAATTTTTATTTAGGTACTTCTTACACTTTTTGTTATTTTTTACTTATTATTCCTGTAATAAGTCAATGGTCTCAAAAAATAGTCAACCAATTGGCTTTCACCATTTGAATGCTACATTATCACTGATCAATATAGGCTAATGATATAATATGTAGGTACTTATATATTTCTTCTTTGGTTTTGGTTGGATTTGGTTGAAATTTGTGTGTGTCTTCAGATGGATCCGCGAATGGTTTAGATTCACAATTGGACCCGGTAGGTGGCACTCCGGTCGATATGTCACCAATTTTTTTTATTAATTATAGAGCGCTACGAAGTACGCTGGGACATGTATATTTAATAAATATTTGCAAACGCAAGGAATAAGTTTCCCGAAGCAAAGCGAGGGCTGGTCACTGGGTTTCCTGTGTCGCGGGTGGCATGGACGACACGAATTACACATCACGAACACCCATGACCCGAGAACAGACATTTAACTGTCACATGAACATCTGCGCCGGCCGGGATTCGAACCCGGGACCCCTCGCTTCGCAGGTTGGGTCACTACTAACTAAGCTACGGGGTCGTAATCGCGTCGAGAGAGAGACTTCGTCATGAAAGAAAGTCTCAAACCCTCAGCCCGAACAAGACAAGATGTTTAGAGACTGCCTCAAGCAAGAATATGGTAGGTTAGTCAGGCGGGTCTCATTGATATACGTATGGATAATAACAGTAAGTTAATTAATGACTTCATTATAATATTGAAAATACAGTGATATTATATCGTAAAAAGGTGTGTAATGTCATTGGATAACATAAACGTACCAAGTAAGTGCAGTTGTAATTTCCTAGTAACAAAACTCAAATATAGGTACTACCGATAAGTCACTACTGTACGTAGGACGCAATCAGTGTTGTACGTTATCGCTTGAAACAATAATCCCCGATAATGGATTAACGTTGGACGAATATTTATAAACACCGCTATCGATTAATTGATAAACTCGATCGAATATGCATATCGATTATTGTTTTCGTGACGACAAGCCGCCTTGCACCTGATAACGCATTTGTCACATCTGCGGAGTTAACGGAATGCTACGTTTTATGAAGCCCTGGTATTTTATTTACACTTGCATGTTTTTGTTGATGGATGCAGATATTTCCTTAATTCATATTTTAAGAGCATCTGACAAAACGGCATAATACAGGCTATCGGTAAAAAATCCAACAAATTATTTTTTTATTCTAAGGAATTTCGTCTAATTCGGTACCTTAAAATAAATAATATCTACAAAACATTAGCCGTTTAAAAATGTTGAGGTTATTATTTCTCTAAATAAAGCTGTTACTAAGTAATCCACTCCAAGTTACCAGGTAATAATAAAACGCAAAAGGTTACTGGAAAAACAAACTCAACAATTGGATCTTTAATTCAAAGTCAAATATTTTTGCAATAAGTAATTCAAGAAACATTAGTTTAAAAGTCGATTAACAACTGTTCGTAATGACGATAATCATTAATTGAAGCAGACAAATGTTTTAATATTCACCATCACGGTATTACAAACTATGTAATCTTAACTTTTTGTATCAAATTCATTTATAAGATATCTTTATATCTACAGTAAACGTAGAATTCTGCTTCTATTGCCTATTATATAGTTCTGACTATTATTAAATTTACTCCGTAGCCTAGTTGTTAGTGACTCCATCTGCGAACCACGGGGTCCCGAGTTTTCTCGGGTCATGTGTGTTACTAATAGGTATGTCATTTGGGTTGTCCGTGACACCCGTGACACAGGGCATCCTTGCGGGGTATGAGTGTGTCAGAGTTAAGAATTTATTTGTTTCAAGCATCACTGTACATGACAAGTCATTTGGCAGTTGACGCTAGCAAGAGAGTGGTAGCCAGGGGATCAGTCCTACGACCAAGCACTAGCTCTACTAGTAGTAGTCAGTAGTCAGTACCTACACCACGAGAACAAAATACATAATCGCATGTTTTCAGTTACTGACGTGCTCAATGGAATATTTGGGCATATTTGTTTACGTAAACGATAATCTTAAGCATATTTGAACTTTGAATCAAACATTATCTTATCCTCTTAAACGAGCCTATTATAGTATTTTTATAGCCAATGATATTATAGCCAAATTATAACAAACATGACCTTCAATTATTTCAAAGGAATATGTTAAATATAAATAAATTGTTCTGATTGAGAATTGCGATAAAGCTACTTCTAATTGTAATACCTACAATTATTGAACTAGGTATATTACATTTAATATGATTTACATTTAATATTTCATAACGACGCGTATGGCGCAATGGTAAACATGCCGGCTCGCCGTTCCAAGGGTCTTGGGTTCGATTCCCAGTGTAGTGGAAATTTGAATAATGAGTTTGGATTTCTGTTCTTGGTCGGGGTGTGTTTTTGTCTTTATGTTGTCCACAGCACCCACCTACAAAAGCTATACCTGGATTGTTGTACTGTTACATATTTTTTAATGTTTAAATATAATAAACTTCTAAATATACGATCAAATCAATATTATAACGGCAATACCCTCGAACTGATCCAAGTAATTAAATAAAATTAATTACTAATTTTTTCACAGAATCCCCATACATTTTATCAGTTATCCTGTACAAAACAAATTCGTTTCCCGGGATAAAAAGTATAAGTCCAAACCCGTAGTGTAAGTTATGAATGTACTAAGTACCTACCTATGTATCATTTAAATATGTGGTTACCGCGTGATGGCCGTAAGTACAGACATGACAATTATTCAAAAAAAAACTTTGCTTCTATAATTATCTATATCGATTACATGAAAATTTCCCCTGTTACAGTTTTATTGTTAAGTAGTTTAAACTATCGATAAACAGAAATCGTATAATCGTTCTATATAAATATAGCCCGGTTATCTATACAATAATTCTTATCCCAACAATGTTTATCAATCGAAGTTAAATAAAAAATAACGTCCATTAATATAGTTATTACTTGACAAATTACAGTTAATTGGTTCTCGTTGATCAAGCGTTAATTGCACCAGTGTGTTCAAATGCGCGTAACTTACACCGCACTGGTGCAATTGAGGCTATTAGCCACTTGCTAATCGACGTTTAAGTTGACATGGGATTTTGTGTTGTTGGGTTCCGTCCCTTTTACGAAGTGAATTTATAAAGAATCTCACCTGTTTGCGTATCATAAATGATTTGGTGGTGAAAATTGGAATTTAGTATACATAATTATAGTTTGGTGACCTAATGAGAGATGGCGCATATACATAGGTACAAAACAAAAAGTATTTCTGTTTTTAAGGTTGATATGAAGATGTTTGATTAGTGTTTAATAAACGATATTCAAGAAAATACATGAAAATTACGCCTTTGCCTCAATTTTCATTTAGGAAACACTGATCAAAGTCAAAAGACAAATTTGACTTTGATCATCATGGGACATCATAAATTAAAAAATGTTGTATGTTGATGAAAAAAGTTAATTTAACTGTAGTAAAAGTTAACGTAAAACATCAAATTTAAACCTAGTACCTACTGCGTTTTATAGTTATGCTTTAATAGGAAATTACTCCTGCATTAATTTAGTACGGAACCCTATCCCTCAGAAGTGTGATTCGCACATTACCAGTTTTTATTTAAACACGCGACATGGGATTCTTACCACGCATTACAACTACTTATCGTTGTATAAGATTCAATTTTCTTTAAATTCTAGTAATGAAGTAATGAATTAAAACATCAATTTTAAAAAGTACAAATAAACACGCGTCTGTCAAATCATGTCAACATGGCCTGGTAGAGAAGACGAAATATATTATACGATTGACGTAAGAGCGAGTAGGACCAAACATTTACTACACCCGTATTCACTGGGGTTGAACGATGGATGTCAATTTCGAATTGAAGTCGAGTAAATTGATGTTCGACATTTCAAAAACGGAATGAATCGATTGATAATTAATTTTAGGTTAAGTATCCGTTCTTTTTTTTTTAAATTAATTGTTTTTTTAATCGGTTTCCTACATTTTCTAACATTGGTAAGAGTCTCTATAGTTCTCTATGCCGGTAGAGACTTTAGTTGCGAATATAATTAATTAAAAAATTATAGAGATCCTGAACTTTGTACGATTTAAAAACATGTGTTTAATTAAATAAATGGCCCTACGATAGTCTGTCTAAAGGCCCAATTGTTATACGCATAATGTTCTTTTAAAAAAGTCATATGTTTTTACACCTATAAAATTAAAGAACCTATCTTAAAGATATCTATCAATATTATCTATCTTATAAGTAGGTATATATTTACGAAGATACATCAAGTTCAGTGTTCTTAGTCGAAATTTTCCTCAAAACGGTCACACCACAAAAAGTTTTACGTTATGTGAACAACTTTCATTTTACCCAAAAAACTTGCTACGCATCTTAGTATTTAAGTCTTAACCGAATGAAGTCAACTGTAATTTTGGTAATTCGCTTAAGGTGTCCTAATTTTCATGTTCGTACCTATGTAGTTACAAAATTTGCCAGGAAATTGGTTAAAATCGCTATTTTTGTGTAAATAGCCATCACGACCAGACGAGCCACCTAATGGTAAGTGGTCAAATACGTTGTCAGCCAACAAAGAAAGAAGAGCAAAGGACGGAAAAAATTTTCAATACATTGTTAGATAAGAAAGTTATTAATTGTATTCATAATTTTTTATAGTACTAAACATTGGATGCTCGTACCAATTCCATTGATAAACATAAACGGATCGTTGTTTACTGCGTCAAAAAACAACCATTATAATTTATAGCAAAGCAACCGTAATTATCATGGTTGTCATTATTAGGTAATTAATTTGTCAACTTGCTCTATTAACGATTAATGAGTTAATCTACATTCCTGTAAATTGACAGTATTTTTTTGCTTACTAGAATAATGCTTATTTAAAAAAATTAAGTCTTGAATAAATTTATGATTTAAAAACAAAGTATAAATAAAATAGGTTACTGTTGTGATTCGACTGATATGATCACTTTATACTAGGAATCCACCTTCGCTTTAGTTAAATTATTTATATACATTTTATATTAATAACTAAACGAAAATTAATAATTTTAATGTAACAGACATATAAAATTAATGAGATTAAAACAATAAAATTAGTGAGTAAATCCGGTCTATCAAAGCTCTGTGGAATGCATAACTTAATTAGCATAGACAACAAATGCACTCATGACAGATTTTGAACAAAATGATAACTATAAAATTAGTGATAACTTGATAATTTTAACACCTCGGTCTCCAGGTGAAAACGCTTTCGAATCCTGCAGGAAACTCGGGCTGTTCAAATCCAATGCATATAAAAATGAACTAACATTTGCTTCGGCGAAGCAAATGCGGAAGACTGCATTAAGAATTTTTCGTTCAGGTCCCAAATAAAAGGGTGTCTGTGCATGGAAGATATTATGTAGTTATGAAAACTATCATTGCTATTGCATAACAATGATTTTTAAAATTTTCGTCTGTTTGTCGGTTTTTCTGTTTATCTGAAAGCTTGATCCAATCTTAAAAACGGTTTTACTGATGTGTTGTACTAAGACTGAGATATCATTTAAAGTTTTTTTTTAATACTGATAAAAAAATAAAAAAGATAATTTCATTTTAAAGAATCCCGTCTGAACATTTATTCGAGGATTACTGGTTTCATTAGGTACCAAACACCACCACCAATGTTTTACGTTTTACACCAAACAATTTTTGATCCTAATTCTACAACCCCACACTTAAGGGTTGTTTGAAAGTACTGCGATAAGACTTATAATAATATAATTAATGTAAAATAATTATTATAATTAACTATAACTACTTATGTGTTATATTTAAAATTAAAAACTATTTTTAAACCCCGGTTATGATAATCCATCAACAATACTGAGAACGTCATTTTGATTGGCCTTGTCGATACATCGATAACTATTGTTAAACTGAATGTTATGTTTAAGTATGTAAGTGTCTCATTATATTTATGCAAATCGAACTTATCATGATGAACTTGGCTGTTTATTGTCTGAGTGTATCAATTTGGCAAGTCTTTAGTCTTTCAATATTGGAACTCCCATTGATATGTAGGTACTTACCTACTAAATATTGTTCTGATTTTTTCTATAACAATTTTTGGATTCACATTTTTATCAGGTAAAATTAAAATTAAAAGGGCTCGTTATTTTTGGAAATAAAACAAATATATAACTTAACAACCATAACTTAAAACAAAACAAACTTCTAACAAAATTAAACCTTTAAAATTCCAGGTAATCGTATAAAAAAGTGCTGAAAAAACCAACCTGTGACAGATCGCTCGGAACCTCCGACTTCACAGTGTTCGCGGCAGCCCAGGCTTCAGCGAACGTCTCCATCGCACTTTGAAAGTCCATTTTGTTACTCTTCACGTCGACATCAACATACCGAAAATTCACAAAACATGTGCCCGTTGCGGAGACAAGTGACGAAACCCCCGACACGTGCAACCGAGCCGGCCGGCGGCGCGCTACTGGCGGCTTGCCCCGCCCAACGAACCGCCCGCGGCGAGAAAAACCGATACCACCCGAGCCTTCCCGTTTCAGCGCTTTTCTTTTTTAAGCCGCTATTTTAACGAGTTCTTTTTTTTTCACCCAAAGCCCGGCCCACGGTGGTGGTTGGGCGGCCTTTGGATTATTTACACTTGTAATTCACAGATTGCTTCGCTAGCGACGCTTAATTTGTTGTGCAGATGGAGGGTGTTAGGCGTTATCGCGCTGATTATGCGCCGTATTGAGCACTAGGTACTTTACGTCTTGCATTTTATTTGCCAGTTACAGAGCCATTGAGCCGACTGAAATCCAAGTCTTGTGGTACGATCAATTTACTAGCGTAATATTTTTGTGCTCGATTCCTGAACGATATTAACGGACTTAATATTTCATATATTAACGGACTTACTTAATTAGTATGATGGTCTCACCGTGGAAGGTAATTTAAAAAGTTATCAAACTCGCTAATTGCAATATCCTAACGAATAGTAGTGGCCAGAGCTGTAAGACGGCATTTTTATTCATTAAATAAATCACGGCGGCTTCCCGACTCTTCGGGGATGTGGAAAAAATTGTCACGGCTTCGTATAATTTTGTACGTGGTCGTTTAAGCAATATTGCCTTCCGGAACGACATTTTATCATAATTTTTGTGCCTTGTACTATGATAATACCTGGCGATGACAAATTGTGTGGCATAAATTAACAAATTTGCTTTTAATTTGCGTGTTAGTCGTTACGTAATGTATTATTAATGTCTATTTAGTTGTAAGCAATAAGAGCTTAATCTTTTAACACTATAATTTGTACACTTTAGTTTTAATTTGTTTGAAAGTAAAATATAATCTTTTAGATCGTTTCTTTGTAAATTAGTATTTATGTACTTAAGTGTTTTATTCATTTGTACCTAGGTAACTATTAGACAGGACATCTGGCGCCGTTTAACATTTCTTGCGAAAGATTTGTGTTTCTACAACAGCGACGACCCGGATGGCGCAATGGTTAACAACCGGACCGCCGTTCCGAGGGTCCTGGGTTCGATTCCCAGCGAGGCGGGAATTTGAATGATGAATTTAAATTTCCGTTCTTGGTCTGGGTGTGTGTGTTCTTGTCTTGTGTGTTATCCATGGCACCCACGACACAGGGAATCCTTGTGTGGGGCTATGAGTGTGTAGTGTTCTTTATTTATTTGTTTATTTATTTATTAAGGCATAAGTAGGTATTCTATTTTAAAATATTGTAACATACGAGTATCGATATAAACAATGTTTTAAGTGTTATGTTTTTATTAATGAGGATAAGGTAAACAGTGGATTAAATGTCTCCTATATCCTCATCACTATTATTAAAATACAATCTTGAAAAGTAAAATTGAAAGTAAAAAATAAGTAAGTAGTAATTATTATTAAGTATGACAAATACATACAATTGAACTTTTAAATTAAACTGGTCACTTAATAAGATAAAATAATTAAATAAAAACAACTTTACCTTACAATAACAAAACACTTATGTTTACCAATTATCCAATGTAATCTCCAAACATAAAAAAAGAGATCGAAAAAAATCTCCTATATTTCCGCCATACTATGCCAGGATAATCTAATATGAGGAGAGACCCGTGCTCAGTACTGGCCATTAATGGGTTGAAGCCATGCCAGGATAATCTTAGATCTTAGAGAATTAAATGAACAGTGCCTTAGTAAGTGTTGTATCGCTTATTCGCTTCCATAGATTATGCTACGTAATTTTTTTTTTATTGATTTAAGGTAGCAAATGAGCATGCAGCACCACGTTCCGCTGCCGCCCATGAAAACTATTAAAATAAATTAAATTAATTTAAATAAAAATTTACCTACGGATTGCCATTCTATTAGAAGGATCGAGCTCCGATGGGGAACGATAACAGCATTATCAGGTATTATTTAATCGTTTTTTGCAAGTGTTTAGAGACCTCTTCACCTAATCACTACTAAATTAAAATTAATAGTACCGGAATAAATGAATAACACTACAAAATTATATCGTCGATGTACATGTACATACTCATATAGACAAAAACACATACACCCAGACGGAGAGCACGAAGTTTCTTCCCTCACTAAGAATCGAACCTAGGTCCTTTTGAACGGCAGTTGTTTACCCTACAATAAAAATTCACTCTGATCTGTTTTCTCAAACGCACCGTATACCGCCAGGCCTTCAAATAAAAAATTAAAAAGGTCAAAGAACCCGACACAGTTAAATTCACAACTTAGTCCAAAGAACACCTGTAAAGCAATATAGGTAGGAGAGCTTTGTATCGACCGATTCTTTGTTCCGACTGAAACAATGGCTTCAGTACTGCTATCAGCGAGATAGCGGCGTACGCTAAGTTGAGTGAAGAGGTTAACCTAATTTAGAAAAATGCTTTACTAACATTTCCTGTAGCAATTATTATTAACTGCTTGTATTTACATGCTTGCTGTTTGTTCTCTACTAACGAACATACAAACTATCGTTATATTAGTAACTAGCTTGCCCCCGCGGCTTCGCCCGCCAATTTCCAAAAATCATGCCATGCCAAATTTCAGCTTCTTGCGTTCACTAGTTTCGGCTGTGCGTTGTCTGTCAGTCACGAGAGTTTTACAAGAGATATACAAGCCTACACCCGCGGCTTCGCCCGCAAAAAACCCTAAATATATAAAAGTTGATAAAATTAGAGAACTTTTTTACTAACTTTGCGCCCTCGTTTTACTCCCTTAGGGGGTGAATTTTCGGGTTTCTAACCCTTATAGTTTAGGCCCTGCGTTGACATGTCAGTCAGTCAGCTTCTCCTTTTAATATATAGAAAATTGATGATTGATAACAATAAAATTAATAACGACCCCGTAGCCTAGGCCCAAGTTGGTAGTGACCATGCGAAGCTGGGTTCGATTCCCGGCCGGGGCAGACATTAATTTATGTGAGAGATAAATGTTGTATCTCGGGTCATGCGGGTGTTAGTGATGTATGATTTGTGTTGTCCAGGGAATCCTAGTGCGGGCGTATCACTATGTAAACGTTTGTTTGCTTTGTTTGTTTAATAACTCCCCCTGCTGACTGGAGTCCTAGTCCCGTTTGAGTCCTGTTCTGGGTCGGTCACGGTTGACATGGACGGTACCGGAAGGGTCACTGCATGCTCATTTGCTATCTTAAACCACAGAAAGAACACAGTATCTATTAACCTCCAGTACGGATTTTAATAATAATAATTTTAGTTTTAGTAGTAGTTATTATAGTTCTATATAATAATTCTAAACATATATACAATATACTAAATATAACACAAAATACATACCATACGAATCTACGTATCTACCTACTGTATCAATAAGTAACTAAGTACTAGGTGTAATAACTAGTGACTAGATGCGCGTGAGAGCCAGGTGGTTTCCACGTGGGATACGTTTTGCATGGGTCTAGATTTGAATTGCACACGTTTCTAATCTTTCAATGCAAATTAAAACTTAACATCGAAAGGAAGCCTGCATATTAACGACTTCTCTATAATACAATTGTATGTAAAGTTGCCAATCCGCATTTGGACAGCGTGCAAGACTGTAAAGAAGACCTGAACCCAGCTGTGTAGATAATAAATTTAATTAGAAATCACTTCGCATTAATAGATAGAAGAAATTGCGTTCTAATCGGGATCATTTTAGAGCCAATTAGTACCAAACAGACATTAATTATTGGGAGCCAAACCATTCAAAATTAAATAACTTAGTAAGTAGGTACTAAATACTTAAATAAATTTGAAAGCAAAAACAGCGGATTCTAAAGGAGGATATTATGTAAAAAAGGATTAACATTTCTAATTTTATATTGTTTTAATGATTGTCTTGAATAATATCTATCTATATTGACAGTCATTAGTTGAGTATAACACCGTGACAGCATTACTACTACCTAGATATAAGCATCACATTGGAACCTTCATCAAATCCTTTTTACTTAAAATACTTAGTACATCCACTTTTCACTATAGAAATAAAGCATTCACAACAACAACAAATAAAGACTATGCCTTTTAAAATCCATCCAGAATACATATAAGACAATAACTCATATATTTTACGTAGCAGCGTACGTATGTATGTACGTAGTAGGTAGTACCTAGTAGTTTCGTTGTAAGTTTTTACCCTTGTTAGTTTCCAAATTGGTTCACAAGCATAAAATGCATTTACGCAAAACACTACGATCTTACTATTAGGTATATTGGGTTTGAGGTTAAACTCCACTATAGACCAGAATCCGCTATATGTAGAAATGCATGGCGCAGTAACCCCGAAGCCTATTTAGTAGTGACCCTGCCTAAGAAGCGAGGGGTCCCGGGTTCGATTTCCGGCCGTGTCAGATATTTATGTGACAGATAAGTGTTTATTCTCGCGTCATGGGTGTCAGTAATGTAATATTTGTGTTGTCCATGCCATTTGCGACACAGGGAATTTAAGAGCGGGGGTATGAGGCTGTATTTATAGAAAAAGCTGCAAGTTTCTTCAATAACATTCTAACCAATACCACCCACCACCCTACCACCTACAAAGTTTATTACTAACCAGATGAGAAATCAGTTCAAAGAACAGTTCGTAACTCGGGCAGCGAAGGTAGCTTCGTATCGACCGATTCTTTGTTTAATATGAATTGTTCGTAGTGTCGACTGACAGATACATCGCAATACATAACTGTCCCAGTGCTGGGCCCGAGTCTCCTCTCACAATGTGAGGAGTATAGGCCGGTCCACCGCGCTGGCCAAGTGCGGATTGGCGGACTTCACCCGGTCCCCTCCGTTCGGTAGTCCAACATTCAAACCACTCACCTTTCACTGATATACACTTATTAAACAGATTATTTATCAGTATTACTAATATGGACTCTGAAAGCTAGCACGCTAAGTGGATTTTGCTTCCCTAATTAAAATAATATTCAAACACGCCTTTAATATAATTTGGAACTTAACCTACTTTAAGCTCAAATTATCGGGTTAGATAAATTCGAGTCGTCTAAAATGTCAATCTTAGGTATATTGATTATTTATTACACGAAATTATATAATTTTACCGTTAGCTCATAATGTTTTCCCTGATCGAAAGTTATAAGATCTTTGTAGAGCTAGGCTTATCATCACCAAAGGTTGACTAGTAGAGAATTCCATTAGGTCATCATCATCATCATCACCACAACCCATAAATGTCCCACTGCTGGGCACGGGTCTCCTCTCACAATGAGAGGGGTATAGGCCATAGTCCACCACGCTGGCCAAGTGCGGATTGGCGGACTTCACACACCTTTGAGAACATTATGGAGAACTCTCAGGTGTGCAGGTTTCCTCACGATGTTTTCCTTCACCGAAGCAAATGATAATTAAATTTTAATACGCACATAATTTTTGAAAATTAGTGGTGCGTGCGGGGTTTGAACCCGGAACCTCCGGTTCGGCAGTCCAACGTTCAACCACACGGATATCACTGCTTTTCTAGCAAAATCTAGCTATAACCAGATTAATTTCTATTTTCATTCTATTAATCAAACATAAACCTTATTATGCCCTACGATGCCCAGGATCTGATGGGCTGATTCGGAAGTCTCATGACTGCTCATTAATATTAAACACACACACACTGATACCTCCGCAGTAGATTTCCCTGTGTCGGGGTGGCTTGTCAAAAAGAAATAAAACTGTCACGAACACCCATGACCAGAAAGTAAAAAGTCATCTGACACATAAATATCTCCTCCGACCGGGAATCAAACTGGAAAACAGTAACAGGTGGGTGTCTATGACAACATATGTTATGACAACATATGTATGTATGTCATGTCTATGACATATGTATGTTGTCATAGACACCCACCGGAGAACATAAAGTTAAATGTCATATAAACGTCTGCCCGGGAATCGAACCCGGGACGCTCCGCACGCAACGTCTCTACTAAAGAAATCTGATCAGATCATGGATCTGGTAGTAAAATGTCTAAATATTACGCCACCTAACATTTCCTACATCACAATGACGTAGTTACCTCCAGGGCTAGCTGGAGGGCATTTACTCCGGTAATTTCCCATAAGGCCATTGAGTCACGAACTGAAAACACAAGTCACCAAATGTTTTACGTACACAGGCCAATAACTGTCGTCTATTAACGCATGAATGAAGTGTTTTATCTTTTTAGCAGCTTCCGTTTCTAGTTTAGTTGAGAAGTAGAGGTAAGGAATTCATAAGTTTAGGTGCTGTTCAAATATAGACCTTGGGTCGTTGGAATAGGGTCGTATGTTATTTTCACAAAAGTTATTTGTTTTTGCCCTTAAGCGGTGGTCGAGTGTGACGCTTACATGCAGACGTTTTTGGGTTCCTCGTACCCATTAGTAAAATCGAACATTTATAGCTTCGCACGTCTAATCTGTTGGTTCGTCTGTGACGTAGCTCAATGACATTTATATCATTGACGTAGCTATTGTATTTTGTATTGGCTATTTACATACAAAAAACAATTGACAAAACTTGTGTCAAGGTTATATGTGACTGTCAAATTAATGTCACAAGAATGTAATGAAATAATCCTACTTCCTACTAATATTATAAATGTAAAAGTTTGTAAGGATGTATGGATGTCTGTTTGTTTTATTATTATTACGCTTTCACATCATAACACAAAGGCTATAATTTATAAAGATATAGCATCGAGATATAAGTATTGTAGGTAGGTACGTTAGTACTTATATCTCGATGCCAAAATATACAACTAAATCTCTGCAAATGCAAGGAATAAGTTTCCCGAAGCGAAGCGAGGGCGAGTCACTAGTATACAATAAACAATGACATAGGTAGGTAAGTCATGATTTACATAAAACCCTATTTAAATAGATTTTTTATAAATTCTAAGTCTACCTCTTTACCTGCAAAGCGAGAGGTTCCGGATTCGATTCCCCGCCGGGACAGATATTTATATGATAGATAAACATTTGTTCTCGGGTCTAGGTTATTATTGAAGTGTTATTTGTGTTGTCCATGCCACCCGCGACACATTGAATATTAGTGCGGAATATGAGTCTATTAGCGTTATGCTTTATAAAAGAACATTACCAAAACTGCTCGTAGAATAAGTACAGAACCCCATCCAGGAATGTTTAGTCTTATTCACCAGTGTTCATGTTTGTCATATCAATTGCTGAATGATTTTAGAAACAAGGTGTGTTGTAATACTTAGCGCCTGGACGGTAGCGCGTCGAACGTCAATCCACTCCAAACAACAATAGGGTACCGCTACATGGCAAGGTACTGACATGTGAGTGACGTAACGTTAACCTTGGCTTTTTATCGATGTAAAACCTGCCACACTTCTACCACACGACTTCGATATACGTACCTGCTTAATTATTACTTACTAGCTGTTGCCCGCGTGGAGGTACTTATCTGATTTTCAAACAAACTTTCATCCCTTAATTTAACCCTTTAGAGGTTGATTTACCAAAAAATTGAAACTGCTGTTTCATTATTTATAACCATAATTCCAACGAGAAATCGCAGAGCGGGTAACCAGTAAATATAATTCATCCTAAGGAACACAATACTTTTTCATTTTGAATACAACGTATGTCTGTATGTATTCCGTGAACGTATTCCGTAGCGTCCTAGTTTAACAACGGCACAGCTCCGAGCTTCGACCGGATTGACCGGGTTTCAACCCGTCCCCGGGCATCTTGCGCAAATCCGGCTGAAGTATCACTGAAAACCTTGGTCACATACAGTTTTCACGGTACATATCCTAATCCACCTATATCCGAGATACCAATAGCGTTCGCGTACGTCGACATTCGCTAAAGCCTCGTCCAATGCGGTAAACCCGGGCAGGGTTAGGTTTATCCGTTATCCGGTAGATTAGGCGCTCTCGCTCTGGCGGGGCGGGGTCCGCGCCACGCCCACCGGTCGATGCGAGCGCCCACTGCGCGCTCATTCTGCCTCGAGTCGTTATCTATCCGAGACGCGGCTCATCCGGCCTCGTCACAGATAGCCGAGGCTGTGACGTCATCGTTACGAACAGGTACAGGTAGAAGGTGGTTCCGAGGATGCTATTGTATGAGGTAATAGTTAGACTTGTGGAGATATAGATTTCCCTGGTTTTGTTGCGTAATTATACTAGTTACAGCAGTGGTAAAATAGAAATCATATTTAATACAAGTTTATCTATCTGTCGAAGTAAAAATTTAACTTTCCCAATTCAAATATATTTTTAGTATAACGAATTTATTTTATTTTTATTATTTAAATTATAGGAAATATTGGTTGAATTAAATTGACATTACGAATAATATCTATTTGTATATTTTTTCAATGTTGTTCAGATATATTTTAATAATCAGTACCAGTAACAATGATGCAATTGACATACTTCGTACCTACCTAAAATATTTAAAACAACAGAAAATAAAAAGTGACTGCCTAGTGATTCAAAGATCCCACCCATTGTAAGTATTCGAATTTAAATCAATCACGCAGAAAAACCTAAGTAATTAAAAAAGAAACATATTGCTTTCATAATCATACATTCAGTAACACTTACTTTATATCGACTTACAATCATACTTGTACAATTGGCTCAACATTTTTGCAACGAGAAACAAATTAGTAATCTGCGGAACGTTCCAGATCTAATTTGTCCTACATTACACAAGCGGAGTGGAATGTAAGGACGCTGCTAGACTACACCGTTAATCATTTTGTCTTACATTTAGGACATGCCGACATACATTAAATCGAAACATTTACTGCAGTTTAAATAAGTATCAAAGGTAGCTATTGCAAGACTTTTTGCTTTTTACTTAATTGCTATATTTATTTTTCTCTTAAATTATTATTTTTTTGACAACTTTAAAATGTAGATCGTGTTTTATTAGTTAGGTACTTACTTCAGAATTACTTTTCCTACATAATAGATAGATAGAAGTAGCTTTAAAAATACAAAATATTCCTATTTATGAACATTTATAGTCAAAGGGTTACTTCACATTAACGCTATTAATGTACACATTTCAAACGTCCTGTCAAACGTGTGGTAGTGTGTTATGTTTTAATTGAACTTTAACTGAGCTAAAATTCTCAAATACTCTCCGACCGCGTAATTTTCGTCAATCGGGGTACTTACATAGTTTTTACTCGACGTGATAAGATAATAAGTAGGCAATAAACGTTACGTCTATATTTAAACGTTACGTCTATATTTAAACGTTACGTCTATAGGTACTTAAGTTCAAATCTCGTTTCAAAGCGTTTCCAACGTAATCTCTACAAGTCTACATATTAACAGTACAACAGTATTATGGTACAAAACCTATTCCATCAGGTCACGACATCATTCCACTTTGAAGTTTTTCTGTGTACAGTTTTTACTCATGTTTTCGTAGGTCATTCTTACAGCGATGTGTTCTTTTTTCAAATATGGCCTCGGCTAGGATAACAATGGGTGAGATGAGGCGTTGAGCTGTTCATATGCTGTTGGATACCCCATATGTGTTCATAAAGATAGTGGTTTTCTAGCTTGGGATCCACTCGATCTACTTATTCAACGACTACTGTATCTCTCAGAACGATCAAGAGATATGTAGAGACATTGTAAACGCATTGGATAAAAAATGTGTAATGTTTGCTTTATTACTGTCAGTAAATAATTAATAAATAACAAGTTGTCCCGGCGTACTTCGTACCGCTTTATAATTAAAAAATGTTTTGGTGATATATCGACAGCAACGCCACCTATCGGGTCCAATTGTGAATCTAAACCATTCCCAGATCCCCTTGAACACACACAAAAAATTTCATCCAAATCGGTCCAGTCGTTAAAAAATGTTTTGGTGATATATCGACAGCAACGCCACCTACCGGGTCCAATTGTGAATCTAAATAATTCTCGGATCCACCTGAAGACACACAAAAAATTTCAACCAAATCGGTCAAGCCGTTTAGGAGGAGTTCAGTGACATACACACTCACACTCGAATTATATATATAAAGAGATGCGGTTGGATACAACCATGGTCTTATATGCTTTTAGATTTAACCATAATAAGTTTACTAACAACATCAACACAACACTATTTACCATGACGACGAAGTGTGACGTAAAATATTGTTTAGATAAAAAGTAGCTCTATCTTTAATGGATTAAAACCAGCCAATGACCGCTCATAGTAGGTGCTTGTGGTGACCAATGGAATTTTATTGAAGGTCACTTCTACCTTAATTAAATTCATTGGTAGTTATAACAACTTACCAACAGATTTTCAGTAAGCTCTTATGTTATGTCAGTTATTCTCTTGAAACCTATTTGTGACACACATTTCACGTTATGACGATTTGTATAGCGCAATGGTTTTCATGCTGGATCCTTTCAAGGGTCCCGGGTTCGACTCCCAGCAAGGCCGAAATTTGAATAATGAGTTTAAATTTCTATTCTCGGTATGGGTGTGTGTTGTCCATGGCATCCACCACATAGGGAGTCAGTGTGGGGTTAAGAGTAACAAATAGCGCTACACGCGCTATTTTTATTATTAGGTATTATTTATTATAGTAACTACCTAGTTAGAATAAGAAAAGCAGAAAAAAACAGTGATTGCCCATTGGCTTTGAATTGGGCTCCTTAATAGAGGCGTGTAGGAGTCCTACAGGCACCTCTAGCTTTCGAAAATGTTGTGCGTATTGGAAATTAATTTTCAATTTCTTCGATAAACTAAAATATCATGAGAAAACGCGCACACCTAGTATATACACACGAGTTCTCCATAGTATTCGCATAGATGAATGAAGTCGGCACTTGGCCAGCGCAGCGTGGTAGACTATGGTCTGCCTCACATTGTAAGAGAAGTCCCTAGCCCAGCATTGAGAAACTTATGGCTAGCAAAGAAGAAAATCTAGTCCTACATAGATCTAGTCAGGGTGTTCGGTACAAATTGATGTTTTCTATTTTTAACTAAATTCTACAGAACCGGTGGCGCTTCAAAGTATCTAAAGTATCTTTAGTATGAATACCTTTACTAACAGAGCCTCCACCGGGAGACAATGCGAGAGGGGGATGGGGTGGAATGTGTCAGCACACCGACGCGAATTTGTTATCTGACTCAGTAATACGATGGGAGATTAAATCTCACTACGTACTATAACATATATAAACGATTATAACAGATTCGTAATAATATTGTACCTAATTAGCTGTAAAATCGCTATTTAACACACAATCACTAAAAATCTGAATTGCCTAATTCTACAAAATGGATGATTATTTTAAAGATGGGACTGCTTGGCGTGGGTTTGAAATATTTCCTTAAAGGAAAAAACTCCTTGGGAGTTTTTTGCCGCTTCTTCTTCCAAGACCACTCGCGGTAGAATTTGTAGCAGCGATAGTGTAGTGAGACATTCGAAAACTATTTGTAAAAACCAAAGACTAGTCGAAATCAAATTAGGTAGCAAGAATACTACAATTTTCCGGATTGCATATTTTACCATCCTACTCGTATGTCTGGTTACGCTGAGCAACCTCCTTATGCCTCTCAATCTTAGTTAAAATTTGTGTGTTTTATGTAATTTGTGTGGCAATAAAAGATAATTGATTAATTTTATTAAATGTTACCTACAAATCTTGTTAAGGTGCCAAAGACGCCACGTCATAAGCAGTCTATAGCCTTAACCCAACTCTGCAAATTTAACGCAAAGTAATCGCATAATCATCAATAATCCTTAACTTACACAAAAAGTTAAAAATGGATTTCTATCCCCGTGTTTATCGCTTACAACATTTATAAACTATTCGATTTTAAATCTTACTTACCAGCAAGTAAAGTGCATAATTGATTGTTTTGCACAGATATCCAAAATCTCAAACATTGTGACCTGCTGCGAAGGACGGACAGATGAGAAAAATATATCAAAATGTGCAATGATTTGAACTTTATTTGAGTTATAAGAAAGTGCATCATTGGGAACTATTCGGACGACAGAACACCTCAGTTCAAAATTGATTTCAATTAAGTTTTACTTTAGTATGCGTATATCTTAAATATTTAAATATACATAATAACAGCAACAATAAAACTAATTGTACACAGTATTCTGTAAATACCACGGTACACCAGGCGGCCGTACAGCGAAGCTATTTCTTCCAGGCAATCTTTAGGAAAAGGACTGTTATATACAAAGAAAATTTAGGAATGTACGCGTGTTGTGTAAAAATTTGTATAGTATGAATAAGTAGGTATACCTATTTTATGTATAAAAAATTAATGGAAGTAATTAATTAACAGAGTAATAAAATAATTAATGAAAGAAAGTTTATTTATAGAGGTATAGAAATCTATTGGAGGTCGTTAGCTCTGTGCTGTTCGAATTAATCCCGACAGTAGTATTACGTGGTTGGAGCTATTCTTCGTTTTCTTATAGTTCTATAACTGCCTGGACCATCTGTTGTGCCTAAAAAGCCTTTAGCAAGTGTGTCTACCCAAATCCCCACTGTTTGGAATATGACGATGAAATTTCGATTCACTAAAACACGACACACTATTTTTTACGTTCAAATAAATATATCTCAACGCTAATAGGACACAACCGATAGACCATTTGTTGATAACTTCCAATTATCCTTGCGTAACAAAACCTAATTGATAAATTTGTCATTTTCATAAATGATTGACATAAAAATAACATCGTCAAAATAGATTACTTTGTAACAGCGATATAAAAAAGTAGTATCGAGCTAGGCGTTAACAAAGGAGCCAATACTGGACTAAATTACATGGACCGAATAAAAAATATTCAGCGCTTAGTTTAGACACAGCCAATCGGAACGTACTTACGTCATTTATTTAACGCAATGGTATTGTCAAAAACGAGCAAAACTCTTCAAATCAAGCCATCTTGCTTCAGTTGCATCGTGTAGGTGGAATAAATTGGAAACGAAAGACTGATAGTTATGGAAGATGTGCTCGATGCGATTCAACACTTGAATCGTAAATCGTAATGAGTTTTGTAACATTTTTGTGGCTGTTCCACAATGTATACATAAGTTTCTCTCGTAGTAATGTAACTTTTATGTGTACATACTTACATAGCCAGCGAACAAACAGGCAAGACACCCATGGACATCAGTTTCGCCTATGATGTCACCAGTGTATTGCCGCCAAGAACGAAGAGACGAAAATAAAGAATATGGCTCTGAAGTCGAAACATACGGATGGTAGCAAGCCAGTCAGGCTTAACGGCAAGATATAATAATAGTTTATTCCGATTTAGATTTTTTCACTAATATACGAGTAGTATGGTAAGCTTCACTTAACATTTAGTGATTGTTTTATTTTAATCGGTTGGAAAATAAAAACATTATGTCAGTTAATCACGCCTAATAATTTTCGAATTTGCGTACTAAGGGACATGTTTCCCGAAGCGAAGCGAGTAAAGGTCCACTTGTATGAAATAATATGTTATATTCAGTGAATACTGCAGCCCGAATACCGTTTCCAAAATTTATCTTACACGAAGCACAAAAATTTAAGTCGAATCTATATAAAATCGCAAGCACGATTTCATCAAAGATTTATCGAATCAACTGATTTTATCCGAAAAAAATCTAAGTTGTCTTTACTCATCCGAAACCAATCCGAGGATCGTCGGTCGATCGACGTCGGGTTAGAATGCGACGAATTTGACAAGTCACTGATTTTTTTACAGCCAGATTATCTGCTCTCCTTACCTCACTCGATCAATCTTATCAAGGCAACTGTGAGTATATTTATCACAAAAACGACGCAAGTTCCAACGAATCTTTTTACCTAGATTGGTCTTTATGATGTTCTAGTTATGGTACATTTGAGATTAATAGAAGTTAATGGAGATGCTAGAGAGATGGCTGAATGCGCCGGATCATCGCCGGATTCCGGGAAATTCGCCCCGCGTGAATACCTGCCTTTACAGGTAAGAGTGTATTCTCGTGTGTGTAGACTACAAAAGTTTAGACCCGCTAACTCTGAATTTTATTTAGGTAATTATTAAATTTATTAAAGTAAAATTCATTATTATTATTATAACACCAGTATAATTTTGGTTGTCGTTAATGTTTACATTACACGCATAACAGAGCCCTTGGGCTAATAATTCTAACACTAGGCATATCCCTTTTAAAATTCATCGCAGATACTAAAAACTACAGAAGCGCCTTACGCAGTCATCTCTCTTACATCTAAAAACAATTGTTCCCAACTTTGCCACGATCATTCTACGCGTTCTGAACTCAATAGCAATATGACTTGCTGTTTGACCGTCAAGACGGCTTCACATCTATTGACGGTCCTGTTATTCTTACCTACCCTTAAACAAACACATCGGTGACCACGCGAATATATCAAATTAATGCCTCCCATGCCATGTTTATGCTCCAAGGATTAAGGGTTCTTGGAATAAAGCCGGGAATATTATTATTGATTTCCCTACTTTATTTTGAGTGTAAATTCTTTTAAACTTAGTGCTATATTCCTTGGCTTCCTTCGTCTTTATAGTTATGGAAATAATCACGCAATAAAATGCAAACGCGCAACCATTTTTTACGTAAATAGCCGCCAATTTTTTTTATTAATTGTTAAGACTCGTACCTACACGCTAAAAAAATCTTTGTCCAATACAACTTTCCCCTATTTAGGTTGTCTGAAAGAAATGGCTGCTTAGCAATATTATAAGACAGCCGATTGCAGTGCTCGTTACTTAAGGTTGGAGCTGAAGCAGTTATTTATTAGTATTTTTGTTTGTAAAATGCAAAAGTGGGCTCGTCCGGGATTTGAACCCGGGACCTCTCACACCCAAAGCGAGAATCATACCACTAGACCAACGAGCCACTTGAATGATTGATGGTGAATTATCATACATAATTGACATTTTTATACTTTTGATAAATACATTACAAGCAAAAGAGGGCTCGTCCGGGATTTGAACCCGGGACCTCTCACACCCAAAGCGAGAATCATACCACTAGACCAACGAGCCGGTTATACATTATAAAGAAATTTAACAACTATAGTAAAGTCCTAAAAACACACGAATAAACACAATAGTTAAAATGCACTCTTTTGGGCAGTTTTAGAAATGATTTTCCTATAACAATCAATGTATATTTAGACAGCTGTATACTCGAATTCAGGGAGCATCAAGGCTTTACTGGTAGGTGGATGTTGGGTAACTAGGTGTTTATGTAAACATCCAACAAACGAGCAGACGAAGCAGACAAGCAATACGCAGCCGGCTGATGATGAGGGTCACCTTCGCCTATGGACATCAACACCAAAGGCATCTCCAATACGTTGCCGGCCACGAATGACGGAAGAATATTTTTATAACTTTCTATAACTAAAGAAGGGTAAACGGTCATAATTATGCATGTTTGTCATTTACCTATATTGATTTTTTGATGCTTGTTAACTGGGTTGTAGTGGGTAATAAAAGCCAGGCCACACGGCATGTTTAGTTACTACAAAAATAAAATAGAAAATAATAAAATTGGAAATGAAAAATAATATTCTATGCAAGTAATTTACAAATAGATGCTTAAAAATTACGGCAACCTAAATAATTTTCCTAGTACCTATCTGACGATGAATTTTATTACAGCCACAAAACAGACTCGTGGTTACGTGACCATAAAATTATAATAACTAAATCACAACACAACAAAATCAATTCATTATTTTTACGACGAAACCGGCGTTATCTAGACGTAATGGGAATAAACAAGCGGGGCCCGTACATTATTTGCTATTCGTTCAGTAATGCTCTTTATTACGCCTCATTCGTATCACATACGAATAGCGTTTAAACAGAACTTTATTATTTTTCAAAGCGGAACGGGCGCAGCTGTGAGACCGAATGATATTACAGGGCTCACTCCGCAATACAGACAGTCGCAATAAGAATTTTTCTCCATTCTGTTACTTACTGAACGTACACGCTTAAGACTCCTCCTTACACCTGATTTCGATTTTATTTAGTAGTATTTGAATTTCGTTTTCCGTGTGTATTCGAAAGAAATAATAACCTGTTTGGAGTAGACGGTTCAGTACAGAGGTATGCAGAAATAAGACACAGTTATTTTATGTATTATACTAGTAATATGTCTTCGATTCACTCCCCTTTACTTTGATACGGGAAACAATATTAACGTTTATATATCCACTCAAAAAATAGGTACCTACTGAAATTCACTCTGCTGCTTTTCGATTTATTATAATTATGGAAACGGATTCCTTACGATACCTATGCTTCCTAGGCTAGTTCCAGGGGACAAATAAAATTTTCTCATTTTACCTAGCTCCTCAGTAGCATTTAAAGGATAAGTTTTCCTTAAGACCTAATGCCATTAATAACATGTATTTTAGAATATTTGAAGTACCTACTTTACAACAAAACAATTTAAATTAATTAAATTATTTATATTTAACATCTTTTACTTCGCTCATCCACGAGTTATAGGATATCTATTAAAAAGTGCATTTTATTTATGATGCAAGGGTAAAAAAAATATTCACATTATAATAATTGTGTTCCCTAAATAAGACAAAGGGATAAAAATAAAAATTAGAGATCTATACTAATATTATAAAGAGGAAAGATTTGATTGTTTGATTGTTTGCATCGAATAGGCTTCAAAACTACTGAACCGATTTGAAAAATTCTTTCACTGTTGGAAAGCTACACTATCCCCGGGTGACATAGGCTATATCATATATTATAAAAATGAATTGCTGTGCGTTAGTCACGCTAAAACTCAAAAACGGCTGTACCGATTCGGTTGAAATTTTTTGTGTGTCTTCAGGTGTATCCAAGAATGGTTTTGATTTACAATTGGACCCGGTAGGTGGCGCTGCTGTCGATATGTCACCATATTATTATTTGTTCATTAATTATAGAGCGGTACGAAGTTCGCTGGGGCAGCTAGTATACGATATAACAACTTCATTGAACTGAATAAGTAATTCTAAGTTAACGCAGTGTCGCGCAAAGAGACATAGGTAATATTACAAACATTTGATACCTACTAATTGTAAGTCTTGTAAGAAATTAATTATAAGCTTTCTCTTATACTTAACTAAAGATTCTTTATATCACGAAAGCGGCTCGTTGGTCTAGTGGTATGATTCTCGCTTTGGGTGTGAGAGGTCCCGGGTTCAAATCCCGGACGAGCCCTCTTTTGCTTCTAATGTATTTGTCAAAAGTATAATAATGTCAATTATGTATGATAATTCACCATCAATCAGTCTAGTGGTATGATTCTCGCTTTGGGTGTGAGAGGTCCCGGGTTCAAATCCCGGACGAGCCCTCTTTTGCTTCTAATGTATTTGTCAAAAGTATAATAATATCAATTATGTATGATAATTCACCATCAATCATTCAAGTGGCTCGTTGGTCTAGTGGTATGATTCTCGCTTTGGGTGTGAGAGGTCCCGGGTTCAAATCCCGGACGAGCCCTGTTTTATTGCTTAGAAAACTATACGAAAAGATAGCAATTTAGGCGCGACTCAAACATAAAAGGAGTCATCTTTTATTTCTTGATTGGCATACAAGCAAGTTCATCTAAACATTTCCCCTCAAATGAAATAAAAACTTACGACGTTTGTCGTAGGTAGTATGTTGTCTGCCGGTGCAACGAGTGACTTAATTATTAGTAACAATTTATAGATAAGATTTCTTTTTTCAACTTGTAACCGTCCTCGCTTTGCTTCAATTTAACGCCTTATTGACCACAGTCCTAACCACAAAAATACACCATAAAACAGTAGATAACTAATGTACACATAAAGATCGTTGGTATATCTACAAATTACAAACATTCGATTGCTACAGCGCATCGGGAGAGTAAATAAAACATTTTTCCGTAATAAAACGGCTGTTACGTAGAGCGGTAATAAGTGAGCGACGAACCGAACGAACCTAATATCGAGTGATCTGAGGGCCCTCAAAGAAATAATCTGTTCTCGGGGTGCATTAAAACATAAATATGGTCGTTAGCAAATCATTAGCCGGTACATTTTTCCTCTGAGCATCGCTTCGCTTGATATCAATCGGTACTGTGTACATTTAATTTGAGATACGATATTTCTCAAGGAACGATATCGTAATAATATTTTGATCACGTTTTGGAATACTGTTTTCGAGTGTCGAATCTTTCTAAAGTTTAAAGTTTTTATTTAAGCCCCGTATGGCGTAATGGATGCCAGACTGCCGTCCGAAAGGTCTTGGTTTCGTTTCCAGCGAGGCTGAAATTTGAATGATGAGTCTAAAACTCTGTTTTCGGTCTTGGTATTCTTTGTGTCCTTTTCTTTCTTTTCTTTGTGTGTTGTCCATGGCGCCCACGACACAGGGAATCCTAGTGTGAGGCAATGAGTGTCTAGCGTTTTTTTTATTTTATTTTTTATTTTAATAAACTATTTTTTTATTTTAAACGAACTGAGACTGCCACTTCGTTCGCGTGGATTTCGGACACTATCGTTTGTTTGATAGTAGCATTGTTTAAAACTGTAATAACTGTTTATTGAGTACATCGATGTTAATGAAATAAACACTGAATATAATGTTACCTTAAGTTTTGGATTGATAAACTAAACACACAGAAAAAACCGACAGAATAAATTCTGAAAATTATAGTAATTAGGTACTATTGTAGTACCCAAAAAAAAGTGAAAAATGATGTAGAAATAATTGTCATATATTAAATTTATACTTTCCGTAATATTTGTAGAAGCAAAAGAGGGCTCGTCCGGGATTTGAACCCGGGACCTCTCACACCCAAAGCGAGAATCATACCACTAGACCAACGAGCCACTTGAATGATTGATGGTGAATTATCATACATAATTGACATTTTTATACTTTTCATAAATACATTAGAAGCAAAAGAGGGCTCGTCCGGGATTTGAAACCGGGACCTCTCACACCCAAAGCGAGAATCATACCACTAGACCAACGAGCCACTTGTACAACTGATGGTGAATTATCATACATAATTGACATTTTATACTTTTGATAAATACATTAGAAGCAAAAGAGGGCTCGTCCGGGATTTGAACCCGGGACCTCTCACACCCAAAGCGAGAATCATACCACTAGACCAACGAGCCACTTGTACAACTGATGGTGAATTATCATACATAATTGACATTTTATACTTTTGATAAATACATTAGAAGCAAAAGAGGGCTCGTCCGGGATTTGAACCCGGGACCTCTCACACCCAAAGCGAGAATCATACCACTAGACCAACGAGCCACTTGTACAACTGATGGTGAATTATCATACATAATTGACATTTTATACTTTTGATAAATACATTAGAAGCAAAAGAGGGCTCGTCCGGGATTTGAACCCGGGACCTCTCACACCCAAAGCGAGAATCATACCACTAGACCAACGAGCCACTTGTACAACTGATGGTGAATTATCATACATAATTGACATTTTATACTTTTGATAAATACATTAGAAGCAAAAGAGGGCTCGTCCGGGATTTGAACCCGGGACCTCTCACACCCAAAGCGAGAATCATACCACTAGACCAACGAGCCACTTGTACAACTGATGGTGAATTATCATACATAATTGACATTTTTATACTTTTGATAAATACATTAGAAGCAAAAGAGGGCTCGTCCGGGATTTGAACCCGGGACCTCTCACACCCAAAGCGAGAATCATACCACTAGACCAACGAGCCACTTATTGCATGCCAGTATTTAAAGCATAACATAACACTATCTAAGCAACTGAATAAATAAAACATCTTTATTGCTCTTCCATAAACATAACTCCATCCATAAATATACCATCTTTGTTATTGATAAGCATGATCATTTAATATGAGACCAGAAACTCAGTAGGGTTTCGTTTTTTACCATTTTGCAACGGTACCCTAAAACACTTCGCTTTTGATGCCTTAGATTTAGAATAAGGAATATTGTCTTTTTCGGGTTTTGGTCATCAACATTATGAAGTTTAAAGTAAATTATAATCTTCGCATATAAACTACTATTTCGGAGATCAGAAAACACCAATCATTTTATTTTTTCTGAATTGTGCGCGAAGTTCATAGAGCAACCCGAAAATATACATTTTCAAAATATGAATAATATTTTTATCTCTGAAATGGAGTAGTTTTATAATTGTGGTGTATACGGATCATACATCATGCACACGCGTAATGCTAAAACACGATGCAGCCAAATCTTGTTTAAAATAAAAAGAAATATGATAAGTATTTGTATTCTCCTTCAAGTTTAAAGTTTTCCGTGACCCATGAATTAGTTATAGGTACCTAAGATTATACTACAGGTGTACCAGATTACTTTAATTTACTTACCGTCAATTTATGTTTCATGTTTCATGCATTTGATCTATTGACAAACATGACAATTAAAATTTATTTTTAAACGATTTATTTTATTGCTTTGTAAGACCTCTGCTTGTTACTTTGTAAGCCCTAGTTTAAACCCCAACCGAGTCTTGTCTTGGCTTCGAAAGCAATCCATTTACCGTAAAACCTCCGAAACAGTCGGAAAATTTATAACCACTTTTAAAGTCGGCTCCACTCGCGGACATTTGAATGTTTCAACGGTATCTACTTAAAATACCTAAGTTGGCGTTCTTGGAGGGAACTGGAATCATCTTAATGCCGGTAATTATACGGATTCATCGAATTACTCGGCCATAAGTAAACAAATGAAATGCCTTATTTACAATCGTAAATTTCGGAATGTTCGCCACCGACACGGCTTCCGGCGACTGTTTTTATTTGCTTCCTCGCTTTCTACCCTCACAAATTATTGTTCGGAACTTGTACACAATGGTGACACTATAATTAATATTAAGTATTAATTCTGTAATCTAATAGGATTATACCCATACAGATTAAAAAAGTAATTGCTATAGGTACCGTTAAGATATTCAGTATACAAATCTCTTTAAGTAGACCTGTTAAGGGGAAGCTTACATTATCGAAGCAAAAATATTTATCCGTCACACAAATATCTGCTCTGGCCGAAAAACGAACCTTTAAACCCTCGCTTCGCATGCAGGATCACTACCACTTAGACATCGGACTCGTCAACATGACATTAAACATCATCATACCTACATTTATTTAAATTCAGTATCCCATCCTTCTTTGGCTTCATTAAATCTTTGGCTATTACACGCTCCACTATTAGTATAAGTACACGCTTCCGAAACATTGCTACTCACTTATTTCGGGCACTATGTATCTAATTTTATGTTTATCTCATTGTATTGATTTAGGGGTCATACATTAAAAAGATATAGCTTTTTGCGTTAATATTGCACATATGCCTTATGCCATAAAGGCATATGTGCAATATTAACGCAAATGCTTATGCTTATAAGGCATATGTGCAAATATTAAAAACTTAAAACCATTAAAAACCATAAAAGATGGTCCTCTAAAAGAAAATTCTCAGTTAATGTCATTGAATTAAGGTTTAAGAATGATTACCTTTTTCTGTTCTTCAGCATAGGGACAGAGAGCACACCCTTAATGGAATTTTACAGCAATAGAAAGATTTATGGATGATATTAACATTTTTAATTATTGTGACATCAATCAGAGAGCGACGATGTCAGGCTCAACCTACAATGGTTTCCTAAGCTGCGCTCTTTTTCTCCTTTGAAGGGAGAATGTTCAAATATCTCTGCTATTTTTACAAGGTTTTATTTAAATTGCAACGTCTATCTATTCGGATCGATCTAGCAATCTGAATCAGAACTACTTCGTTTTACTCTAAGGAGTTGGTTGACTGGCAGATAATGCCATTTGTAATTCGTAGCTTTAGGTTTTCATTATAGAGTGAAATCCTATAAATATTATAAATGCGAAAGTTTGTATGGATGTATGAATGTTTGTTACTCTTTGTCGCAAAAACTACCGAATGGATTTTGATGAGACTTTACAATAATATAGGTTACACATCAGAACAACATATAGGCTATAATTTATATTAATATTATAAATGCGAAAGTTTGTATGACTTTGTTTGTATGTATGAATGTTTGTTAGTCTTTCACGCAAAAACTACCGAATGGATTTTGCTGAAACTTTACAATAATATAGCTTACACATCAGAATAATATATAGGCTATAATTTATAAAGATATAGTGTGAATTACCCAAAGTTTCCTGAAGCCAAGCGAGGGCGGGTCACTAGTAAATAAATAAATGACCGGATACTACGCGCAGGATTAGAGAAGTTTATTTTTCCAAACTATTCACTTTTTAGTCGACATCCTAATTTTGACACAAGACTTCGGCATTTTCAGTGCAGTTAGGATAATCTATCAGCCTCCTTTAAACCAATCTTTAAAAATTCAAATGTATTTTCCACAGAAGACAGAGACTTGTCTCTGTTGTTCTGTGGTATTACCCTTGCAATGATGAAGTTTAAAAGCAGATCCACTGCATTTTCAGTATAAGCACTCAGTGATTTTCCCGGTCATGCAGATTTCATAGGCACCCGAGACCACTTACCATCATGACAAGAGTTTTCAAAATTAGCAGAGTTTTTATTGTCTTAATTGTTACGACAAAATTGAGGAAAGCTATACAGATCAAGTATCTACTATAAGCCGTACAATTCCGTCGTATTTACAACAATAGGAGTGACGTAAGGTTGCTTCCATGTTGAGGAGACCGCGGGAAAATTATTGTGTTCTCAGTTTGATCACCACTAGACCAACGAGCCATTTGAATGATTGATTGTGAATTATCATACATAATTGTAATGTACTCGTGTCAAAATAAATTAATTATTTACAAGCAAAAGAGGGCTCGTCCGGGATTTGAACCCGGGACCTCTCACACCCAAAGCGAGAATCATACCACTAGACCAACGAGCCGCTTGTAAAATGTATAATATTAGCGCAGACTCATGCGCCGCAGCGTGATTAAACTTATAACAATAATAATAATGTAAGTAACCTATTTTTATATAACTACTTTCGACTACAAAGTTTCCGTACAACATGTGTAATATTTGTACAAGTGTTGATTCTATAATTGATTTGTAGGTAACGAAACTCGATTCTGAACAATATGATAAATGACTATAGATATCATAAATGTATATTTGCGCTCTAGATCAATAGTTGTAATTTACATGGAAGAAAGAACCATTACTATATATGTATATAATTCTATTGTAGTTAAGTTTTATTATTAACGATCCCTTACCGTTCGTTACCGTTTGTTACATATTTTACTACATATTCACGGTCAGTGCAACAAATCGCTATTTCACAGTAACTAAACCCCGACCCTACTTTTCCGTTAGCTTCCCAGCTAAATGGCTGGCGCAGTCGAGTCGCGGCCGGCTAATGAAATAAGATCCCAGCACTGAGCTAAGGAATGGCGGAATTAAAACTACATAAATGAGGTCCGCTTCATTCCAAACGGAAAATTTTAGGGCTTAAAGGGTATTCCGTTTGTACTGCTGCTGTTATAATTTGAGATCAGTTTGAGGAAACTCGGGAGAATGAGGGGCGATGTTTTCTCTTGTAGTTTTGAGGTCAATTGCTGGAGCCATGTGGCACCTTTTTTCATGGCATTAAGGTAGCAAACGAGCATACAGAACCACCCTTCTGCTCCCGCCCATGACAGCTGTGACCGACCTAGAACAAGACTCAAATGGGGACTAGGATAGTTAGTCCGGTTAGGAGACGGTGTTAGAACATTAGTTCGTTAGTAAGTATGAGAACTAGGGCAGGGACTGGGAGAGGGTTAGTCCTGTTAGTTCTTGTTAGTAACAGTCTAGTTAGGGTGGGTTGCATATCACGTGGTTAAAGTAAGGTTATAGGTACATGTCGGTTAAAGTAAAATTTAACCGCCGAAAGAGACAAAACTGGGTTGCATCAACTAACCCACGTTAAATTTTGACTAAAATTTAACCCTAACCGTAACCGTCCGAATGTGATCGGTCAACGTCAAAGTTAACCTTAAAATTGACTTTGTTTGACATATGTCTGTATACATTTCCGATAATATTTTGATATTAATTGATAAATTATTGTTTTTACGTAATTGAAAATCGGTTACAATGTTTCAAAGCAGTAGAGTGATTCGATCTATGTATAATTGATGAAGATACTTCATCCAATGACGACCTTATCATCGAATACCTACATTACGGCAAGAAAAACAAACCTCTTCAGGACAAGAATTGATCATTTTCTCTGGGGTGAGGTGGACTTTGTGGCGCGTTTTAGGCTATCTAAGCGCGTAGCTAGGTATTTCATTTGTATATTGGAAATGACACAAAAAAGTAATACAAACAGGTAAGCACTTATTGCAATGGTCCAGTAAAATCGAAATTATGTTATTAATATGAATTCTATTTACTAAAACCTAATTATTTATTTCAGAAACCATGCAGTATCCGTAACTGATCAAATACTACTGGCCTTACAATTTTATGCATCAGTATCTTTCCAAAGATGTGTCGGTGATACAAAGGTGTACATAAATCTACTGTTTACAGGATTATATAAAATGTAAACGAACAATGAAACGAACGGAATTTTATTATAGATTTTAATACATCTACCCATGAACGAGCCACCAGTTTTGCTGAGTCTGAAATTTGGTGCAATCAGTTTAGCCTTGTTCCTAGTATTAATCATGTGAACATCACTCTTCTTAAGGAAACTGTCATAGTATTTTTAATAACGTACATATATATTATCAACAATATATTGTGAAACTACATTTAATATATTTATTTCTTTAAATAGATTTCTTAGCGAATCCCTTCCCTTCTTCTTCCTTATGTTTGTCAATTAACAGTTTCAATTTTTCTATTTCATCGGCTGAAAAATTGGACGATCTTTATCTGAAAATGAAGTCATTGGATTACTTCTCACAGCAAAGTAAAAGATGTAGGTACATCACAACCAAGATGACAATAAATTAACAAGAAGAAACGTAGGTACTCACTTTACTGAACTGTCCATATTAAAGTTGATTTGAATTCCTTTTTAATGATTACGATACCTATTTAACTTTGATAATATTACGAAAATCAACCTTTATTTAGCGATGATCGATCGAAGAACAAATCAACAAAGTACAAACAGTAATGACCATTGAGTTTAGCACCTAATGACAGCATTGACAGATGAAAAGCTGCCCGCACTGTCAATTTGACAAGAGTCGTACGACATTTTAGCACAATGTTGCTAGTACAAAATATCTTCCACACAAAACAAACTCAAAAAACCGGGAAGGGTGTCATAATTGTCATGGCAGCCCCATTGACCGGCGTTACTTTTGACGAGGGTTAAAAAAGGCATTGTGCAACGCCACATGCATCTTGACCTTCGGTAAGAGCTTGGTAATGGTTATGGCATGGTAAAAGTTAACGCTGGTTACAACGATAGCTAAAATGTACCAAAAACCCACCCTTAGTAGTTGATAGTAAGAGTCTCGTTCTAATTCGATCACAGACAAATATTTCACTTTGCGCTATAAAGTAAAAAGATACATTGTATTTATGTAATCTCAAACAGAATCACGACAGCAAAATGAAATAGAGACAAATAGATTTTTACAAATGATTAGTTAAACCTTGACCAAGAATCCAGTTACAGGTAAGTGGCGATATAGTCTTAGATTCTAAAACGCGCTAACTTAATAAGAGCCATTTCACTAGTGATTCGCAAACACCCACTATTCGAAGGGGAATACCAATGAGCCCTAAATATAACCTATCCTTTGAGGTATGTACGTACGATTAAAGAAGCAGAAAAGCGCATAGTACGTATTGGAAGGTTGTTTACAACAAAGGGGATACGCCTAGGTTGAGGTTTAAACAACTTAGATTACAATTTTGTGGGCAGATTTTTTATGTTAATATCCGGGCAGAACGGGCAGATGACTCACCTAATGTGCTGAACGTTGTCATGAACATCTGTAATACCAAAGGCGTAGATACGCGCCAAAGTTGAGGTTACTAAAACAACTTAGATTACAATTTTGTGGGCAGATTTTTTTCAGATCTAGAAAATGGGCAGACGTACCACCTAATGTGCTGACCGTGGTCATGTACGTCAATAATACCTAAGGCATCACACGCTTTGTCGGTCAAGAAAGATGGAGAGTACAGGGAGAAAATACTAGCTCTCAAGCCGTCAGCCAGAACCCGACAAGTTTGGCAGCTGACACGAGCTCTTGCTAGATGGAGATAAGAGAGTGGTAGCTAATCAGCCGGGTTTCAGCCCGACACCGAGCAAAGGGCCAAAGGGTGTTATGGTACTCCCATTTCAAAAAGGCCAGACATAAGACGAGTCGAGCCAACATTTGACTGTAATAATGTGTTAAAATATATAAGATGTAGGTGAAAATCCAGAGATTTTTCCAAGAGAATGTTACGTAGTATTGTTGGTTCAAGTGCAAGTAATATTCATTGATATAACTCGTAATGCGATTAACTCGTTTTACTCTAGTACTAACCGGCTCGTTGGTCTAGTGGTATGATTCTCGCTTTGGGTGTGAGAGGTCCCGGGTTCAAATCCCGGACGAGCCCTCTTTTGCTTCTAATGTATTTATCAAAAGTATAATAATGTCAATTATGTATGATAATTCACCATCTATCATTCAAGTGGCTCGTTGGTCTAGTGGTATGATTCTCGCTTTGGGTGTGAGAGGTCCCGGGTTCAAATCCCGGACGAGCCCTCTTTTGCTTCTAATGTATTTATCAAAAGTATAATAATGTCAATTATGTATGATAATTCACCATCTATCATTCAAGTGGCTCGTTGGTCTAGTGGTATGATTCTCGCTTTGGGTGTGAGAGGTCCCGGGTTCAAATCCCGGACGAGCCCCCTTTTGCTTCTAATGTATTTATCAAAAGTATAATAATGTCAATTATGTTTGATAATTCACCATCAATCAGTCAAGTGGCTCGTTGGTCTAGTGGTATGATTCTCGCTTTGGGTGTGAGAGGTCCCGGGTTCAAATCCCGGACGAGCCCTCTTTTATCATAATTAAAATGACCCAGCAATTAATGAAATGGTTGACTCAGTCCTTATTCAAACAAAACGTTATTCTTATTTAAAAACGTAAAATAAGTGGCAGGTAATTACACTAAATTGCCAAAAATATTACTAAAAGGCTGCGCCCAGAATTAACATAATAAATCTGTTCAAGACCATCAATCAAGTAGGGGATGAGGTCTTTCAAAGGTTTCTTAAGCCCTCGCTTTCATCTGGACTCTCCTGGGTAGACAGGACAATGATAATTATGTCGCGGGAGTCCAGATTTTTATAATTTTTTTGCTTATTCTGTAATTTAAATTGTCATTTGTCAATGTCTCAAGCGGATATTTTAGGCATGAAATATATACCTTCCCGAAGCCAGCCACTTATGTCTTTTTTGATTAAAAATATCCTGCATAAAGTATAAATCACTTTTTTTATTGAATTAAGGTAACAAACGAGGATGCAGCACCACCCTTCCGCTGCCGTCCATGTCAACTATGACCGACGTTGGAGTAGAACAAGACCCAAATGGGAAGTAGGATGGTTGGTCCGGTTAGAAGACGGTGTTAGAACATTAGATGGTTAGTTTGTTAATAGGTATGAGGACTGGGACTGTAAGTGATAGTTAGTCCTGTGAGTTATTGTTAGTAATCGATCAGTTAGTAATTATTAGTAAGAGTCTTGTTCTAATTCGGTTACAGATGCGTTGCTACCCTTGAGGACTAAGATGGTCGCCTCTAAAAAGTGTATTGTTTGTATGTGGTTATATTTGTGGCATAGGTAATTAATGAGCATTTTTGGTAAAAAAAATCTCATGTAAATGACCGATAAACCAACAGATAAGCCACCCGAAATAGCATTGAGTAGGTAACACACGAGCACAGAATAGCACTAACATTGAGTTTTAGGTCAAAACTATAGCTGGAATTCTTCTGAAATGGCTGAAATCCTCTAAGGCGAGAGGAAGACAATAACACGACACAAGCTAAAAAAGTCACATACCACCAGACCAACGAGCCACTTGAATGATTGATGGTGAATTATCATACATAATTGAAATTTTTATACTTTTGATAAATACATTAGAAGCAAAAGTGGGCTCGTCCGGGATTTGAACCCGGGACCTCTCACACCCAAAGCGAGAATCATACCACTAGACCAACGAGCCACTTGAATGATTGATGGTGAATTATCATACATAATTGAAATTTTTATACTATTCATAAATACATTAGAAGCAAAAGAGGGCTCGTCCGGGATTTGAACCCGGGACCTCTCACACCCAAAGCGAGAATCATACCACTAGACCAACGAGCCACTTGAATGATTGATGGTGAATTATCATACATAATTGAAATTTTTATACTTTTGATAAATACATTAGAAGCAAAAGTGGGCTCGTCCGGGATTTGAACCCGGGACCTCTCACACCCAAAGCGAGAATCATACCACTAGACCAACGAGCCACTTGAATGATTGATAATGAATTATCATACATAATTGACATTTTTATACATACTTTGATAAATACATTAGAAGCAAAAGTGGGCTCGTCCGGGATTTGAACCCGGGACCTCTCACACCCAAAGCGAGAATCATACCACTAGACCAACGAGCCACTTGAATGATTGATGGTGAATTATCATACATAATTGAAATTTTTATACTTTTGATAAATACATTAGAAGCAAAAGTGGGCTCGTCCGGGATTTGAACCCGGGACCTCTCACACCCAAAGCGAGAATCATACCACTAGACCAACGAGCCACTTGAATGATTGATGGTGAATTATCATACATAATTGAAATTTTTATACTTTTGATAAATACATTAGAAGCAAAAGTGGGCTCGTCCGGGATTTGAACCCGGGACCTCTCACACCCAAAGCGAGAATCATACCACTAGACCAACGAGCCACTTGAATGATTGATGGTGAATTATCATACATAATTGAAATTTTTATACTATTCATAAATACATTAGAAGCAAAAGTGGGCTCGTCCGGGATTTGAACCCGGGACCTCTCACACCCAAAGCGAGAATCATACCACTAGACCAACGAGCCACTTGAATGATTGATGGTGAATTATCATACATAATTGAAATTTTTATACTTTTGATAAATACATTAGAAGCAAAAGTGGGCTCGTCCGGGATTTGAACCCGGGACCTCTCACACCCAAAGCGAGAATCATACCACTAGACCAACGAGCCACTTGAATGATTGATGGTGAATTATCATACATAATTGAAATTTTTATACTTTTGATAAATACATTAGAAGCAAAAGTGGGCTCGTCCGGGATTTGAACCCGGGACCTCTCACACCCAAAGCGAGAATCATACCACTAGACCAACGAGCCACTTGAATAATTGATGGTGAATTATCATACATATTTGACATTTTTATACTTTTGATAAATACATTAGAAGCAAAAGAGGGCTCGTCCGGGATTTGAACCCGGGACCTCTCACACCCAAAGCGAGAATCATACCACTAGACCAACGAGCCACTTGAATGATTGATGGTGAATTATCATACATATTTGACATTTTTATACTTTTGATAAATACATTAGAAGCAAAAGAGGGCTCGTCCGGGATTTGAACCCGGGACCTCTCACACCCAAAGCGAGAATCATACCACTAGACCAACGAGCCACTTGAATGATTGATGGTGAATTATCATACATATTTGACATTTTTATACTTTTGATAAATACATTAGAAGCAAAAGAGGGCTCGTCCGGGATTTGAACCCGGGACCTCTCACACCCAAAGCGAGAATCATACCACTAGACCAACGAGCCACTTGAATGATTGATGGTGAATTATCATACATATTTGACATTTTTATACTTTTGATAAATACATTAGAAGCAAAAGAGGGCTCGTCCGGGATTTGAACCCGGGACCTCTCACACCCAAAGCGAGAATCATACCACTAGACCAACGAGCCACTTGAATAATTGATGGTGAATTATCATACATATTTGACATTTTTATACTTTTGATAAATACATTAGAAGCAAAAGAGGGCTCGTCCGGGATTTGAACCCGGGACCTCTCACACCCAAAGCGAGAATCATACCACTAGACCAACGAGCCACTTGAATGGTTGATGTTGAATTATCATACATAGTTGACATTTTTATACTTTTCATAAATACCTACGTTAGAACCAATAGGAGTCTTTTGTGTTAGAATCTTATATGTTACTAGATTTCCCCCGCGGCGTCGCCCGCCAATTTCCAAATATCTTTTCTTAGTGCTCACATGCGTCATTTGAGAAACCTACATAATTATGTACATATATACCTACAACGTTTCAAGTGAATCTATTGAAGAAATAAAAAGGTTCAGTTTAATCCCCCTTTTTATTCCCCTTAGAGGGGGAATTGTACACTCCCCAAGGAACATGCATGCCATCAACTTGTTGTGTTCAGTAATGTCAGCTGTGCGTTGTCTGTCAGACACTCATAACGTAAGAGTTTTATTATATTTGATTGATAAGAAACCATAGCATCTGTACTAACAAATTAACGTTCATTGTTCTTGTGTTCCTTTAGCAACCCACTGTATTGAGGTAGAAGTTTTTCATGAGACTTAGGTCCACAGCTATGATTTAAAATTCTATAAGACAGTATTTTTTATGAAAATAGAGTAATTAATAGAAAAACAACCAGAGGAGCCCCCTGTGGTCACCGACGCCCACGGACTTTAGGAACACCAATGCCATCACTAACGCCTTAACAGTCAAAGAAAAACGAAGAAGGAAGAATAAAGGAAGGAAGTATTGGGTCTCAGTTTACCAGCCGGAACGTCGGTCGGGCTTCAAGGAAAGACCAATAAAACCAGTTAATTACATTAATAGTAATACTACCAGCACCTAGTAACACTCATTAATTGCCGTTAGGGTAATTAGCCAAATGATTACCTTAACTTCTATATCTTAATATATATAATTCGAGTGTGAGTGTGTATGTCACTGAACTCCTCCTAAACGGCTTGACCGATTTGGTTGAAATTTTTTGTGTGTCTTCAGGTGGATCCGAGAATGGTTTAGATTCACAATTGGACCCGGTAGGTGGCGTTGCTGTCGATATATCACCAAAACATTTTTTAACGACTGGCCCGATTTGGATGAAATTTTTTGTGTGTGTTCAAGGGGATCTGGGAATGGTTTAGATTCACAATTGGACCCGATAGGTGGCGTTGCTGTCGATATATCACCAAAACATTTTTTAATCATAATGCGGTACGAAGTACGCTGGGACAACTAGTACCTATATAAAACTCATGCGTTACTGACAGACAACGCACAGCCGAAACTACTGAACGCAAGCAAGCTGAAATTAGGCATGTATGTTCCTTGTCGAGTGAAGGGGAGCAGTAAGAGAAGTTTTTTGATAATTCCGCCCCTAAGGGGATAAAAAAGGGTATAAACTGATTTTTTGGATTTGGCAGGCGTAGCTGCGGGGCTATGCTCATTATAATATATGTATTGATAACAGTAATCCCTACGCGAAGCCTTAACACGAAGAAGGACTTTTGTCGCCGCTTACGACACCCTGGTCTGCAGGTATGGGTTTGGTCAGTATTCTAGACCGCCCCAATACGGCCAATAACAATACTGCTATAACGGTATTGCTGTTAAATCTGAACAGATAAATGAGTTAACGGAACTTATTTATAACAAAAACACGATTCCGTAAAACCGCGCTTCCTCAATCTAAGTATAACCACAGCACGCCGACATCCTGCGACAGAAAATTCAATAAGTAACCTTATTAGAGGAACAATGGCACTTGATTCAATCACCACATCAACCCTCGTGGCGCCCACCTGACAATTAACCGGCAATGTTCCTTTCAAATCATTTTAACCCTTGCCCGGCGAAGATAAGTTTATTTTGAGCTGGCTACCGTCGTTCGTCATTCGTGTAAGTGCTTCTTTTGTGACGAAATTCCGCTACGCTTCTCTCAATTAACCCTCGGCTCGCTCAAAAATTAAGTTAAATACTGCGACTTTGCTTCCCGTGTTTACTTATTGCCAATCGACGGTTGTAACTTCGTAAATTAAAACTCCGCGGAGACTAATGTAAGCAAGTTGTACGAGGCGCTCTCGTTTTATTATTGTGTCTTCGTGTCCTCCGCGCAAATCAATAAGCGCGTCTTGCTCTGCTGACGAGCGATCGTACCTCAATGGGCAATGTAGTGATAGCAAATATTGTAAGCTTTTATTTATCAGTAGCGTGGTCTATAGGTTCATGATTATATTAAGAGAGTTCAGTGCCGCAATTTTGGTTAAGCTATTTCTTCGGTGTTATCTAGTCAAGAGAGTAACATTCGGAGTGGATTTAAGGTAGATTATAAACTGGAAAATGATTAAAGTCACATTGAATTCGGTAAGATATTATTAATTCAAACTCTCTGTGTTAATCTTAACTCAGTAATAAATTCACTTGAAGCTTTCAACGAATTATAGGTATAAATATTATAAAACATCATTAAGTTATCAAGAAAAAACCACAACCAAAAAAATAAGAGAGTAGAAAGTACTGGTCATTGATATTATTTAAAGATTATGGGAAGTCTTAACATTGACCTTCCACATTTTCAAATATCATCCGCTAAATCGCTATAGAGATTCAGTGCAGAATTAAAATAAACATAAACCTAACATACCCTACACGTCTATCACATACAACTAATATCATCGCTACAAATTCCAACATAGCAGAAAAACATTTTCCACAAAAGCAATTTACGTCAAAAAAGCATATTACGTTCATAAACTTGACGGGGGAAATAGCGCCTGAACAGTCAGCGGCTGAAGTGCCAGTGGCTGAATTATCGACAATGGACATCGGCTGCCCACTATCAATTGTGCGGCCGGGATCAATAGGCTCAGGCAGAGACGACTGTTCAAGTGTTGACATTACCTGCGCCTTTACGTAGATAACGCAAACTGTTCATCCATAAATTAAGCGAAATTATAAAGCTACGTTACGGAAAAAAAGAGTCACGTAATAGCCTGGGAAAGTAGCGTAGGTACCTAATTGATTTTCTTGCAACAATTTTTATCGCATTAGTGATCCAAAGAGTTACCTGTATTCTGAGGACTTATTCCAGGAACCTATCGCATAAGATGCAGCCTTATTATTTAAATATAAAATTATTGGTTTATATATTTCATTAACTTTTATGTATTTTTACACGGTCGCCCATTGACGGCCACGAACATCTGTAAAGAAGCCACCCAGGCGTTTTGAAGCCATCATGGGTTTACCGTATATTAGAGCGAAACATTTTTAGTTATTTTAACTTAGACTTAATTATGTTTGTTAATGTAATATTGTTTCGTATTGGACCCTCATTTTTTAAAGAATTTGTGAGCGCGTGCAAGTTATCATTTTTGTGCCTAAAATAGCCAAAAAACTGAAAGATAACACATGCGTTCCTGGAGCTGGAAGTTTCCTCGCTCAGCGTATTAGCATTGATATACAGCTAGGAATACTCTTTTATACTTATATGTACAACATATGTATTACATATTTTGTTCTGTAACATCATATTTAATTCAATAAATATAGTTAGGTACTACGAGTATGAACTCAGAAAAGAAAAAAAATATAAGTGTAGGTATGTAATAAATAAAGTCATAGGTATATAAAGACTACGACGTCCTAGTTCTTAAAATGGAAGATATTTTATTTAGCTATTTGAAATCTATTTCTAAATTCTAATAAATCAATAAATAAAATAGGTTTACTAAGTTGTAAACGGTTCGTCTTTCATGCCGCAGTCCGAAGTGTAATCAAAGAGATATAATTTCAAACTCAGCCGAACTAGCTAATGCGGAATGGCGGGCGCAACATACGACAACGTTGAAGTTGTAAAACTTAACATAAACTTAAGCTGGACCTAGTAACTTACTAACTACAGAGCAATATTTCATGTGAACGATAAACCTATGTTATATGCGGTTATAGCATTACTTCCATTACTTATAAGGTTCAACAAAGAGTAAATAGAGAGCTCACTATTGTGCAACACTAGAGGAGTCGTCAATGCTGCGACGGCCTTCAAGAACGGCTATTTTTACGCTTTTCTATTTGTATATTTATATTATTCTATTATGTATTCATTTTTATATTTACCTCTACGCCTTTCTTGAAAAACTCCATACCGTAATAGCGCACCCGAAAAGACTCGGAAGGAAACTCAATCCAGTTCGCACATAAAAATAAATAAACGCTGTAAAATCTATACTCATAGGTACCCCTACACTCGGACTCCCTGTATCGCGGGTGATATAGGTTCCGCAAACTGTTTGAGGTACATCTGGGAAAACGAACATTTTTGTGGGTACGCCAATGCTCCATTTGCAGCTCAATTTTCCAGCCTCTCAACAGATATAGTAAGTCTGTCGTACGACACATGGTCCTCTGTAAAGCTAAAGTTATCTGTGTGGGACCTAAACTTAAACCGAACTTGGTTAGTTAAACCAAGCTCGTGTTTGCGTTACCCAAGCATCTGTTTGATTGTTTTAGGCGCAGGTAGCAAAGCCCGCGTGAAATATGTCGCTACTTCAGTAAGTAAATCTTAAACAGGTTAAACCTAGTCTTTAGCAATAAAGTTGTTTACTTAGTAACTGATGTACAATTATATGGCGCTTGTACTTACAAAACTTTTATAGAATAAAATAGGTACCTAATGTAGAATAAAAGTTTTTTTTTATATAGTCTGATGCCTTTTTACTTTTTTACTTTACGTATAACATCGTTGCACTGAATAGTCCAAACGATTAATGATTTGATTATGATTATTTTTAGTTGATATAGCTTACATAAATCATTAACAACGAAAACTCGCAAGAACCATGACGTCAAACTGTACAGAGGTAAGTGCAGAAATCGTTAATTAAAACGCTCAGTACGTCATTATCTAGGTATTTACGAGAGCAACGTCTTCAAGTCTTTCAGGCAAGTTAAAATACTTATACATATAATTATGATGCCGACGGGCAACTTTGTTATTTAATTATAATAAGACTTTCCTTTATCTGCGAAACAGAAGCTCAGCGATAATTAATATCAACATTAAACTCGATATCTTGAGATCCTTTGATAATAGCATCGATGTAAATATCCTTGTAAGAATCATTCGAAACATCTTTATCGAAAACAAAGAGACTTTCCAATAATCCTACGAATAAATTAATTAAGTAGATACATTAAGCAACAATCTGAGTGGCATTAATAAGTTTATACAGAACACTTGGTGATTTGTGTTAAATTGCGCCACCCCAACCTCCCCGCAATTTATTTAAGAATGTTATGTAAATTTGAACACAAGTCTTTGATCGTCCGCATCAAAAGTCCAAGTAAAAAAACTTCCACTAGAGCGGAGAAAAAACGAGAGGAGCTTAAGAAAAATAATGATTTAATCTTACTTTTCGCTGTCTCGCATATAAAAGCGACGGGGAGACGGCGAGGAGGCAAGAATCGTTTTTAATCTTTGCTTTGTAAAGGTGATTATGAGGGATTATAGGTTTGGAAGTATGGCAGAAATTTCGCGGCTGAAGAGCCGACCCTTCGACTCGTTTATGCTATATTTTTTGGACCCCCAAAGTGGGGTTGCGGTCGTGCCCCCTTCCAAGTCCTCAACTTTTCCTTATTCTGGGACTGTTCAAAGGAGCTTTATTTCGTTTAGTTTTGTCTTTGCTTATCAAACTCTTTGACGAATGAGCTGTGGTCCATCGTTCCACTGAGCTGGAAAACGTTGCCATAGTTCCACGTGATCACGGAATTTTGGAATGCTGAATTTACTTCTCTGCTATGTGATTAACATCAAGTGTTTGACTACTAAGACAATAAATAGGTGGTTAGGTCAATAGGTGTGGCTAGATTACTAACAGCAACTAACAGGACTAACGTCACTAACACTCCATGCCCCAGTCCTTATACGTACTAACGAACTGACCTACTAACATTCTTAATAGCACCCTCTGCTGACTGGACTAACCATATTTATACCGATTTGAGTATTGTTCTGACTCGGGCACGTTAAATTTTTCATACACACATAATCTTTTTCATTAATTTTCAAATTCTTGTTAGTGGTGGTTTAGTCGATGTTCATATCAATCAGACAATCACTCGTGTTTTGGGACTTTTTCTGTTGTATTTCATATTCGCGGACAATCTGTGTCGGATGTTTTTTATGCCGCCCGAAGGCCTCCGACATGGTTTAACTAAACCCAATGATGATGCTACTTGATGATATCAACGGTACCGACGACTTTACGTGTCCTCCGTAGCACGGAAGTGCTTAAGAAATTTTGCCACTAGCGGTCACCCATCCAACTACTGACTGCGCGCGCTGATACTTCATTCGATCACTATAAGGATTGACACAAGCCGCCGGGCTCTGAGCGTTTTTATAAAAAGAAAATTAGGTATTTCGATCTCTCTACCCGTCTGTGATAGCGTATTTTCGCTAAGACTGTTCTTATTTTGATGGAAATGTATTGCTACTCCGTAAGATAACATCTGTCGCTCTCTGTCTGGTGTCTGTCTGAAACGCACGTTTCAATAGTTCCACAGAATTCCAAGTCAGCCCACAAAACGATCAGTTACAAACACCAATCCCTAACCAGGCTAATGTATTTGCGACTTTGTGTCTAGTCCTGTACAGAACAAATTACATAAACTCGATTTTACATAATGTTCACTCCTGAAGCACATAGTCTCGGCAAGATAGGGGCTAGTTTTGTCATTTTTCATTACGTGACCAGATCAAGTTTGTCATCGGGGCGTCGGCGATCTCTCTAGTCTTTAGCTTGGCCGCTTTGTCTGCAACCTTTGCTAAACTACTTTAAACCTTACTACCTACTGATAAGAAGGTTATCTTTCAACTTAAAGTTTATAGTTATAACCTTTTGGTATAAACGGAGTGTTTGAGTAAAGCTTCCTTGGTAGATGAAGGTACCTATGTTATTCATAAATTTGCTGTCCATATATAATTTGCGAAACCAAGGAACCGTAGACTTAGTCAAAGGTTTGAAATAAACGGTCATGGGTGTTAGTGATGTGTTATTTATGTTGTCCATGCCGCCCGCGACACAGGGAATCTCAGAGCGGGAGTAGCGTGTTACCGTTCTTTTGACTATATTTACTAAAAACTAAGTGATGGCACAAATCATTATAGGAATCTCTATTTTATCCTCAACGGGCGATCCTGTCACACTGATAGAACTATATTGTGTAACATAGTTGGTAATCAATCGCTGCCATTTGTGGTCTCAAATTTAAATGTCCTTAGTAGTAAGTAATTAATAGGTACAAGAAATATAATTTTAGTAGATAGCAAGTACGGACGACTTAATTATATTCCTTGATCTCAGCGGACGGGGGGTCGCGGGGCGTCTCATCTCAATCGCAAATCGGCCATCTTGCGCCCCCGGGATCGCCACCCGCCCCCCTCGTCCATTATACTTTTTAAGCTCCAATCTCGTTCATTTAAACGGTTGGCTTTAGATGGCAATCGCATTTTTCCACTGCAGGTCACGTCTCGAGCCGTCGCCGGTACGAGGGCTTAAATCAACAAAAGAAAATAATAAGATTCGTTCAAATTAAAAGTGTAATGTCGCGAAAGTGCGCAGGGCGGGCGGTAATCCCACCGCCGGTCTTCATTAGGCGGGCGGCGCCTAAAGCCTCGAACGCTTAAAACATTGCCACGAATTTTTCTTTATTCATAACGAAGATTAAGAGAAATGCAAATGAAGCGAGGCGTCGCGTCGCGGGGATACTTAGCTGTGTCAACAGTGTCCTGCGAAAAGAATTGGTATTCTTTCCAATTTAAATTTACAGCACACTAATTCCCTTCATGGTGTTGAGGGACGCTTTCATATTCGTTTGGTTAAATCTACAACAGAAACGCCATCAGTGGTGTTATTTTTATCTTCAGAGTGTTTTTTTTGACACTGCAAAATACAAAGTGGATCGTCTATCCTGATCGCTAATGACCATGTCTACAGAACTATCCTTATGTTCATTCCTCGTGCGATATTAATAAGCCCAACAACCCATAAAGTTCTTAATAAGACTGTCCGCTTACCTGACTAACCATCCTAGTTCTCTGGCGAGGACTTAAGGTGAATAGAACCCCTTGCAATCCCAAAATATTATTATGGAAAATGCATCAGTTTTCGGCTTAGCATTTACAATACCTGCTATCGCTTCCTTTCTTGTTCATTGAGCATTAACGGTGAAGCCCAATTGCTTAATTTCTTTGTAAATGATTAATAACATTTACCTAAATCGTTCCCTCTATCAATCTCTCAATATAAATTTAACCATCGACTGAACATATATTATACAGTTAAAATATAAAGAAGTGACTGGCCTAATTATAACTCATATTATATAATTCATATTATTAAAAGGTTCAAAGGTTTGAAGGATTCATATAACCCATAGATCCAATAGACATTTCCACCGTAAATACAAACACTTTTCACGTTCAATATTGAGAATAGACGGTAGAATCCATGCAGATGATAGCCATACGTAATAGTTGCAATAGTCATTGGTACCTACAGGGAAGGCCAATATTTCGTACCAATTAAACGACAAACAGCTGAGAGCTTTAACGATAAAATTACCCCTAACGGTACAACACTATACAAAGCGATCAAATCAGGGTTGTGTATTTTTATTCGGAATTTATATCTACCAGTGAATCCTACGTTATTGTCTTCGGGCATTTATTTTCTGATGGGCATTAAAACAAACCCCTTTTTCTGAGGCGATTTCATTTTAGCTGGGTTTAGAAAATTTAAGGCCCGTCTTATAGCGCTCTCTGGAACCGATATTGCGCCCTCTCGAGGCGGGTGGAATAATTAATTTACCCCGTTATTATTCTGTTCTCTCATTCAGATAATATTGGGAATAACGCGATGAAGGTTTCGAGTGTTTGTTTTATTGTTTAAGAACGTTTACGGAGCTCTCGTTGCCGCTAACTTGTGTTCGCTATACGATGGGTTGGATGGTTTAATTTTCAGTCTTAAAAAAAATTAAAACACTTGTAGCCCTCTCGCTTTCTTCGGAAACTTGATTGTTACGTTCACGTATGGAAATGTGAATTAACCCTCGCTTACCTACTTCGTTTTAAATACATGTCAAAAAGAACTCGAAGTATTTTAATTTTTTTTGTTCTGTACCTACATGAATGTCATAATTATTGTTCCAAATTTTAATCTTGTATTTTTTTTATGTGAGCTAAATAGAGTTAACTCAGTTTTAAGTCCTTATAATTATCCTTATTATTATTACCGTATTCTTAGTACTTAAAAGTAAGCAAAAGCGCATGATTGTTTGTAGTAATTAAAGTTGTGGACATTTTTGCAGTGCAGAGTACTCGCGGCGTCAAAGCGCGCAAACGCGTTTGTTTGCGCACTCGTTCATATCCACCCGACCAATATCCGTTACACGGCTGTGGTGGTAAGGAAACCACTTTTTTACAATTGCCCTTTTTTACATTAAAAATCTTCACCAATCAGCACTGAAGCAGCGTGGTGGAGTATGCTCTAGGCTTCCTCAAGTATGAGGCGAGACCTGTTCTCAGTAGTGGGGCATTAATGGGTCGAAGCTACACGTTTTTTTACGGAAGATAAGTTAATGCTTGACAACAATCCCACCTGATGGTAAGCGGCGATGAAGTCCTAGATGTCCGACGCACTAACTTATTAAAATCCTATTCACTCTCCTCTTGAAGACTCCCACATTATACGCAGGTGGGATTTGTCCTGTCCTTGAAAATAATCGTTGTAGTACTTGCGCCACTCAAAATTACTTAATTTGCTATGTCAAACGAAAAAAAACGAGCACTCGCCGATAGAATTCGATCAACAATACCAGAATACTACAATACAACCACTTAATATTAAGTGATACCAGTTGGTATAGTAATGTTAGCAGTGTGGTTGAACGTTGGACTCCCGCACCAGGGGGTCCGGGTTCAAACCCCGCACGCACCTCTGATTTTCAAATATTATGTGCGTATTAGAATTTAATTATCACTTGCTTCGGTGAAGGAAAACAACGTGAGGAAACCTGCACACCTGAGAGTTCTCTATAATGTTCTCAAAGGTGTGTGATGTCCGCCAATCCGCACTTGGCAGCGTGGTGGTACTATGGCCTATACCCCTTACTTTGTGAGAGGAGACCCGTGCCCAGCAGTGGGACAGTTATGGGTTGTGATGATGATGACCTGTTGGTATTCTGCTGGTATATCTAGGATTAGGGTCAGTATCCTAGGTCGCCCTGATACGAACAGAAATTCAAAATGACCACTAATGAAATAAAGCCCACTCCACAATTTAGTATCTGTGGTATCCCAGGCTTAATTTGATTAGCGGTCGCAAGCCGAGAGGCCTCTCGACAGCGGACGGCAAACTTTGCTGGACTAGTCTATTACTTTAATCTGCATCGTTTTAATTACTTCCCAACTGTGACTGCTATTTGAAATCATTTTCACTCAGTTTATTTAGCGAGGTTTGTTTTGGAATTAAAGTGGGAACCGCTTTTGGAGTATGGAAAATTCGCTTTTAGTTTAATGTTTTCGTTAACTGTAGATACAAGAATTATATTGGATATAATTTATTTAGTTACGTGAAAAGTAGGTTTTGGATCATAGAACGATCTTTTTAGAATAGGGTTTGATTTTTATTATTGAGTACTTTGCGTAGAATCTCGCTATGGAAGCTTTCTACACCGTCCGCATATATACAAGTATACAAAGTATACAGGTATACAAGTTCCAAAAAAGTGCAGACGGAGCTTCGCCGCTCCCCGGGCATTTCGTCTCGCCTGGCGCGAGATCTCCCATTTCCAAACTGGTGCCCCCCGAAAAAGAATACGTCCCTTCTGTTCTGAGCACCGATAGCGGGTGAAGGATCATCTCACACCTCACCTCACCGCCCACACCAGATGAACAACAGCAGCGTCCCCTCGACATTCGGCCAAGCAAGCCGGGTACATCGCAGCGTATGGCAAAGGCTCTTCCTGTTCACGTGCCAGCTGCCCTGCACCGACGACTCCACGGACGGCTCGAGTATATTATATCACTCGCCCTCCGCATCGGTCGTCTCAGCCCCCCTTCGCGACTCACCGTGGATAGAGGGCATATGCAAGGCACGTCATATTATATAAATTTAAATAAAGTACAATTAAATTTTTACTTGATGCCTTGCTATAAGTTTCATGTCTGGTGGACGAAATGAACGTATCAATGGTTCTATACTGGTGGCGTCATCTCTTACGAACATCTCTAAACTAGAGGATCATGTAGCGCCACCTTCTGACTATTCCATGAACTGCAATGTAAACTTCAAAGCACAATGTTGCAGGATATAAAATAGTATAAGTAGTTTGTCCAAAGATGGCAATAGTTACAACGTAATTATTAGGTGTTCAAAGATATAGATGTCGCTACTTGCAATTATACTTACGCCAACAATTTTGTGATTATAATAAAAAATCGTTTATTCATTAATACCATAGATTATACACTTATATAATTATGAGACATTAATACTACGTCTAAAGCCGTGGGAATTGTTTAATAAACAGAAAATCATGTTAAAACATTGTTTTTTATTAAATAGTTTGTTATGAATAAGGTTGACGTTTGGAATAATTTTACAAATAAATTAGGTAATTAAGTAGATAGTGGTAGTAGGTAGGTAACCACAAAGTGCAAATAATCTTTTAGGTGTATTTAAAGCTGTAACGGAGGAATTTTATACCTCTACTAAAACAACAGCGGAGAGCAGGATCAGCAGGAAGTGGTGAGGTGAAGTGTGGTGAGTTGGACAGGCGAGGTGTGGAGTTGTGACGTGCGGTAAGGAAAGAAAAGGAGAGTATTTTTATTTGCCTATAAAAAGTAAATAATTATCTATTATGTAGTTAAAGCTGTGTTTTTTTAAGTGTTTTATACTTGGCACCTACCCATCAGAATCTGCCCCTGTAAGTCCAGAAAACATAGTCTGTTGGACGAAAACATACGTACCTACTCATTACTTGATATATCCAACAGAATTGCAATCTGTCTCGATTACATTAACAATGATACCAATAGAGATATCTAGAAGCCTTAGCAATACAAATGACACATCAATTGATTTGCGTGCCGTGCGCTGATTTGCAACATAAGGTCATTCAAGGGTCATCATTGTAATGTAATGGCTGTTAAGTGATTCTTTAGCTTGTTTCTATTATCTTACAATTATTTTACGTAATAATTAAATACTACCTACAACATTTCTGCAGAACAGTCAATAGTAAATCTTTTGTTTACTTATCGAGTTCAATTCGCAATGTTTATGGGTTCATCCTAAACACACTCTAGATCACTATTGAGTATCCCCCTTCTTCGCAACTTTATACATAAACTAGTTGGCCCAGCGTACTTCGTACCGCATTATAATTAAAAAATGTTTTGGTGATATATCGACAGCAACGCCACCTATCGGGTCCAATTGTGAATCTAAACCATTCTCGGATCCACCTGAAGACACACAAAAAATTTCAACCAAATCGGTCAAGCCGTTTAGGAGGAGTTCAGTGACATACACACTCACACTCGAATTATATATATTAAGATAACTCTACACATTCAGAGCCTCACATTCGGATCCTGTGACCCAATATTTCACAAACTTTCTTGGTCAGTGCCACAAAGTAGATAAGTAAAGTCAGTGCTATCATCGAGGATTAGAGAAAAAGTGACTGTATCTAAGCTTTTTTTCTTACCCAATTATTTTAAGTTTTCGTTTAAATATTTGACACACCAAACCTGTAAACTAACTGTAACTAACTACCGGCAAAGCTGCTTGATACGTGGTCCTCTGAAGTACCTGCGCCATGTAGGTACTACTTACATACTTGTCTGTTTGATTCTAAAAAATATGTAAACCTTGTAGCAGACCACTATGTTTTAGAAGAAGTTCGGGGTTGTCCAAGAACCTGTACAGGTATCCTCGACCCCAATTATTATTTGCAAGGTGGAAAACACTGACCTGGAACTTGAACTCCTTTGATCTTTATTTTTCCTTTTCTTTGTGGTGAACAGCGGAAAATACCTACTCTGTGATTCAATTTCGTGGTTTGTTATTTTCCACTTGCAACTCCCCATAAATTAAAAATAAATATAGAAGTAATTTATGCTAAACAGTAGATACCTTTTAATCAAGTGATTTTATCGGACAATATTTTGGGAAAATCCGAGCATACCTACTGCTTAAATTTTAACGTGCTTAGGTAGGTGCTGAATTTTAAAAACAATAGCACTCCTTAATACATGCAAGGGTGTAGCACTGCGCAGACTTCCTCTGATGATGATTTTTTCAATCACAGAAGCAAGTAACCAATAGGTACTTAACAAAGTCGCTTTCTCTGTCCCTATGTATGCTTAGATCTTTAAAACTACGCAACGGGTTTTGATGCGGTTTTTTTTAATAGATAATTATAATGATTCAAGAGGAAAGTTTATATGTATCTCGAGGGTAGGGTGGCGTGTCTCGCTATAAGAAAGGTCAGTCATGGCGTAGGATCCAAAATAATACCACTCGGGTTCAACTAAGCCTTTTAATAACTCGTGTACATAACCTTCTCGCAAAATAAGAACGGATTGCACAGGTACACACGGATTACAAATAACCTATCAAGTTACTTTCGCAAAATCACAATTGATTGCACTGCTATACTCGGATTACAAATTAACGAAACAATATTGGAAACGCAGCGATCTCGATATCACGTGGACACGACCGTTCTCAACGACGTTCCGAATCTGAATGCCCCATCGCCGCAATGGCTACCGTCCAAACTGTCTTTCTGTCAAACTCAAACTCAAAGTGTGACCACGTGATACCGACTTCGCTCAAGTGAACTACTTGACGCTTCCATTATTCACTAATAGATGGCGCTACGTGTTTACGCTCCGACACGGCCGTCCTGACCTTTCGCACGTCCCCGTGCGAGATACGTGCGCAAATTGCAAAAGTCATTGTTCACAAAATAGTCGCTCGGCCAACCTGACCAATCTTAGGAATACTTAACTTGACAAAAAGTCAAGACTCAAGACAACCTGCATCCGGCGTCTGATAGTCTCAAGACAACCTTTCACAGGCGTCTGATAGTCTCAGGACAACCCTTCACAGGCGTCTGATAGTCTCAGGACAACCCTTCACAGGCGTCCGATAATCTCAAGACAACCCTTCACAGGCGTCCGATAATCTCAGGACAACCCTTCACAGGCGTCCGATAATCTCAAGACAACCCTTCACAGGCGTCTGATAGTCTCAGGACAACCCTTCACAGGCGTCCGATTATCTCAGGACAACCCTTCACAGGCGTCCGATAATCTCAAGACAACCCTTCACAGGCGTCTGATAGTCTCAGGACAACCCTTCACAGGCGTCCGATAATCTCAAGACAACCCTTCACAGGCGTCTGATAGTCTCAGGACAACCCTTCACAGGCGTCCGATAATCTCAAGACAACCCTTCACAGGCGTCCGATAATCTCAAGACAACCCTTCACAGGCGTCTGATAGTCTCAAGACAACCCTTCACAGGCGTCTGATAGTCTCAGGACAACCCTTCACAGGCGTCCGATAATCTCAGGACAACCCTTCACAGGCGTCTGATAGTATCAGGACAACCCTTCACAGGCGTCCGATAATCTCAGGACAACCCTTCACAGGCGTCCGATAATCTCAAGACAACCCTTCACAGGCGTCTGATAGTCTCAAGACAACCCTTCACAGGCGTCTGATAGTCTCAGGACAACCCTTCACAGGCGTCCGATAATCTCAGGACAACCCTTCACAGGTGTCTGATAGTCTCAGGACAACCCTTCACAGGCGTCCGATAATCTCAGGACAACCCTTCACAGGCGTCCGATAATCTCAAGACAACCCTTCACAGGCGTCTGATAGTCTCAGGACAACCCTTCACAGGCGTCCGATTATCTCAGGACAACCCTTCACAGGCGTCCGATAATCTCAAGACAACCCTTCACAGGCGTCTGATAGTCTCAGGACAACCCTTCACAGGCGTCCGATAATGACTCAAGACAACCTGCATCTGGCGTCTGATAGTCTCAGGACAACCTATCACAGGCGTCCGATAATGACTCAAGACAACCTGCATCTGGCGTCTGATAGTCTCAGGACAACCTATCACAGGCGTCCGATAATGACTCAAGACAACCTGCATCTGGCGTCTGATAGTCTCAGGACAACCCTTCACAGGCGTCCGATAATGACTCAAGACAACCTGCATCTGGCGTCTGATAGTCGCTCTGTCAACGTGGCACAGGTTTACTATTTAGAGCTTTCAAAACGTAGGAAAAATGGCTACTAATGCGAGTAAATTTTAATTAACTTTGTATTGCATTTTTTTTATCCCTAACTACCGTAAACTACCACTGCTTCCAAGTGTCGCTATGGAGAAGAAGCAGCGTAACAAACTCCATAACATTACAACACATGTTTGAACAAGATTACCAATCAATTATTTGCGCGATTGTAAACTTTTAATCGGTACGTCGTCACCGTATAAATCTACGTGATTCGGCGTCTCCACGTGATCCAGCTTCACAAACGCTCTACCAGCGGCAACACGTACTTGGCATTGGAGATTACCTGTAACATCAAAACACAAACGCGAGTATCTCTCCAAGCTCGGCCCTTCCTGACCAATAAAGCAATTCTCAAATAGCTAGTCTGTCCGACCAATATTAAGTTTCAAAATTATTAAAAGATGGAGATATTATGAGACGGAGCTCATATGACCAACCAGTACAAAACTTTGAGCTATTATCTAACCAGCATTTGCACCACTCCAAGTTCCAATTCCAGCCAGTAATTAAACACTATTTGTCACAGTTCACTCTTGAGCAAAAATGGCTGAAGGTCATTTAACTCAAATTAAAATAAACTTAGTCAACAACATCACTTTACTTAGTACTTACAAAACATAGCCTCTCAAGCTATAACATCGGTACCCATAACACAAGGGACCATTCCCCAGTTACTAAACATCGTGTTGACTATCTCTAGGCCTATCTGCCTTAATTTTCTCATAATTGATCGTCACATAAAATTCAACAATAACAATTTAACCTTCAGGCACTTTCATCATCAATATCACTAACTAACTAACTAACAAAAGCCTTCATCAAACCAAACCCGGTTATTAAGAATTATAAAGTCAAATAAACATACTGGTTAAACAATATCCCTCATATCCAATAAACTTGTAATAACTTATAATGTCATAGTTTTAATTTACACCAACTCAAAACATAACAGCTTGTACTCAAAATAAATTAACTGGTCACTATAGATTATCTCCAAAACAACTTAATTGTCACTAACTCTTTTAACCAGATTAGACAATAGGGGATACAAAATTCTCTATACTAATAGCCAAAGCCACGCATCACAGTCGTTCGAACCAAATCACAAAACTATTCGGTACAACTGTACACAGGTTTAACAAAATCTCTAAAAACTTCCGAGTAAGACATCTAGTGCCCCGGCTACCCAGCCGACCAGCAATCACATTGCTAACATCCAGCGAATGGATTAGATCCCTTGGATCACCCAGGTTTCACCCCCTGGTAACCACACGGATGGTCTCTACAGACTCCGACCTCTGCCAGAGCCAAACGCTCACCGGTCACCCACGGACTACTTGAGTTGCCCCAAGAGATACCGATTTCTACCGGGCTACGACTACGTTATAGCTACTGGTTCGGTCGCACACTACTCACTATGGTCCTATAGTCCCCTTACTCGAGTTTCTGCCACAACTTTTTGAACATCATTAACTTCATCTACATCGATCTCGACTGATACGCGACCGGCTGGCATTTTTCTAAGCCTATCATGCGCGTATTTGTAAGAACGATTTGAATTTAACGCTCCTATTACGAAAAAACGTAATACGAATTAACGATCTCCGTCATATTTCTCAAAAAATAACTCAGGATTCGCAAAAAGTGAACTACTAGGTCTAATAATGTTGGCATCTAATAATTCCTTTACTCGCTCAAGCCTTACTTTTCGTTCCTCTGGCGAGCAACAATAAGGTCGTCTTTGTATAGTTTTATTTTGATCAGTTAAGCGAATTTGTAGTTTATACGTTTTGACGCGGGTAGTCGGAAAACCAATAGCAAATATTCCTCATTAATTTCATTATTTAAGCACTTTCCGTAACACTCAAAAGATAACTCAAGTAACTACATGAAGTTTTAAAACAACCCGCATCGGTCATTACCAAATAGCCATAGTATGTGAATGTAAACAGATAATTGTTAAATGTACCACCGCTTGATATAAAGCTCATTTGCAAGTGACCTCAAAAACAAGAGAATAATTATTCTTCAGTAAAGCGATAAGAAAACAAAATGATACAAATCACCCGTCACACCACACTCGCAACCGTGAGCCATGACACCAGAGGCGCGAGAAATGGCGTTTGTCCCGGCCTCCCTCGCCAGCAACAGCGCCAGCACGTGACAGACGATGCGGTCCCACACAACACACGGCCACTTAACCGCTCCCCATGTAGTCATCGCAGGTCCACGTCGGCTCACCAAATCCGATGCAATCAAGAAACAAAATAATCAAGAAAGAATAATTAGCAACGCGTAAAATAAAAGTTATATCTCTGCACTGCATCACATTATTACCAGAAAATTAACTAAATCGGAACGGAACAACAAAATACCTTAAATAAAGTGTTTCCTTTTTCTACACGATTGAAAAGTCAAATCTACCTTCATTAACTTTAACAAGAGTTAATTTTGATGCTACTTAGCCTTGAATGATTCTTTTCTTTACAGCGAAGTAAAAAAAGGAAAATGAGATATTAAATTGAATTACTACCGGAACCACCGATTTCCTAATTGACACCTATGTTATCGATCACTTCAACATTATCACATCTACAGCCACTGTCCCACTTTTGGGCACGGGGCTCCTCTGATAATGTGAGGGATACAGGCCACAGTCAACCACACTGGCCAAGTGCGGATTGGCAGGCCAATACAGATTGTTGTCCAATTATAACGGTTAACAAAAAAAATCTAATTAAGATTTTTTTTATCACAATAGATGTAGTGAAATAAAAATTATGCCATGCCGATACTCGCTGTCTTACTTGAAATTCCTTATGTTCTACCACAACCTGATACAACATATCTCCAGCAAGTAAAGAGATGTTTGTGGATCACATTATCACAGTAACCTGAAAATCTGAAATAGGTCCTTTATCCCAACTTCTGATCTCGAGGGTAAGGTGGGCGTGTCTCGCTATAAGAAAGGTCAGTCATGGCGTAGGATCCAAAATAATACCACTCGGGTTCAACTAAGCCTTTTAATAACTCGTGTACATAACCTTCTCGCAAAATAAGAACGGATTGCACAGGTACACACGGATTACAAATAACCTATCAAGTTACTTTCGCAAAATCACAATTGATTGCACTGCTATACTCGGATTACAAATTAACGAAACAATATTGGAAACGCAGCGATCTCGATATCACGTGGACACGACCGTTCTCAACGACGTTCCGAATCTGAATGCCCCATCGCCGCAATGGCTACCGTCCAAACTGTCTTTCTGTCAAACTCAAACTCAAAGTGTGACCACGTGATACCGACTTCGCTCAAGTGAACTACTTGACGCTTCCATTATTCACTAATAGATGGCGCTACGTGTTTACGCTCCGACATGTATAATATATTAAAGTTTTGAAAGTCGGAAAAAAACAGGTTTCCCGAAGCGAAGCGAAGGCGGGTTTACTAGTACCATTATAATTTTCAATCGGCACATAATTTTGGAAACTTGAGGTTCGCACAGGATTCGAACCCAGACACCCTGTAGGAAAGACTTACTTCTAAACCACTACTAGCTGCTAGTCATTATCTTCAGACAGTGTAATTTAATTGTTCTTTGCAATTTGATTACCTAACTTCTGCTTAGTAATTATACATGAATAAATTATAATGGGCAAATTCTACGACGTAATATTAAAACAGCTCTAGAAAAACATGATCAAAATAACAATGACGTTACGGAGTGTATATATTAATATTTTGTTATTATCGATAATGCAGGGGGTGTGTTTGATGCGATAAGTTACTATGACGTCACTGACACCTCTTACCGACCTCGTAAACATGTTTTGTACTTGGTACTGTTGATGACGCAAGAATCGCGGGAGAACTGCTTTCATCTTTACGATCCAATAATATTTTGTTATAATTTTTAATGAAGTTACCATCGCATCCGTGTAGCCTAGTATATAGCCGAGTATGGTGTTATGGAAGTCGAAGGGCAGTGGTGACGAAGCGACGCCGACGGTAAGATTTTCAGGGCAGAGGCATACGGCCCACTTGATGGTAAGTGGTCATCGTCGGACGTGTCACCCAGTACCACCAAAGGCATCACCTATACGTTGCCGGAAAAGAAAGAAGGTAGAGGAAAGTTGACAAGAGGGTGGTGGCCAGCCAGCCGGGCTCCAGCCCTACCAACAAGCAGAGAGTACCTTCGGGACTAATCTGGAAGGTACAAAGTCCAACGGCTTCTGAGAAAAAGGGGCTCCTTAACCTATACTACATCTCTAAGTCTGTATACTTTTTTAGGTAGGTACCTAAGTTAAATCGATCATTTGATGTGGTCACCGATTTACTCATCTGCTTCTATAACGGCTATTTATATTTAAAACATCCTAGATTAATCCTGAGTATGACAGATAAATGTATTTATCAATACATCTCCTAATCGTAAGTTCACGAGAGTTCACGTCCCACAAACATGTTATTGTCTGCTCTTGGCAACTGTTACAAACATCTAGCGCTTTTGCAGTGATTTTAAAACGTATAGCGCTAGCACTAAGAAATGAAGCATCACGACATCATGTTGTGATTAGTGGTAACAAATGACGTGATATCTATGTGCGTCAATAATTTCATTGATAACCCAAACTCTCCCATGTTGGGCACGGGTTCCCCACACTGATCGCTCTTAGGTATGCGAGTTGGCAGACTTCACACATCTAGAACATTGTATTTACGAGAGACCTTACGTATGTAGGTATGCAAAGAATGCAGTATTCTAATAAAGTCCTCCGTGGAGAAACTGAACTTCGAATAATTTCGGTACTTAAAGTAAATTCTTGATTATTATGAAACTGCGTGGAAATTGGTGCACCAGTTTTCGAGATTATCGTAATTAGAAAGATAAACTCTACTATTTAAAATTTGTATTGATTTCAGTAAAATAATTTTTTGTATATCCTTCAAACTCGACTAGAATTTTTATATACCTAGTCCAAACTTAGTTTGGTAAAATTTAACCCAATTCAAAACTTGGCAGTCGCACGACTGCTTTTGGCTCCAATATACGTTTCACTGCGTTATACGCGCGATTATACGTCATAATAATAGTTTATAGTCACAATATAATGTTTAAGTAAATATTAGTCAAACTATCTAACGACATACTACAAATAAGTTTATTGGTAACCGCCATCCATGAAGACAGAGCCCAATAATCAAATTTAATGTTATAATATTTCAATATTTTAATCTACGAGAACCCCTCCTCCAAAGAAGCCCAGACTTCTCTGTCTTGGGTTGTTTGTATCCAGCTCGGACCTGTCGTCCGCCCGTCTCGTAAGCGGTCTTCCCCTTCCCCTTTGGCGTTTCCCCATGGGCCTCTCCATACTGCCACTCTTTTTGTCCATCACGCATCTGACAGCATCGCGACATGCCCTCCCACTTCCATTTCAGTTTTTTGAGTATTTTTAATAGTAAAACTATATTTGATATTTAATTTGGTTCTATACTTCGCTTTAAACCTTTGTTTGTTTGGTTAATAGACAGTCAGGTAAATCATCTGTATAAACCTACGTACAGCGCCATCTCTTATCAAAACTAGAAGTCTTCACCTTTCCAATTACCTTGTGTAACAGTTGCTGAAAGTATTATGGCCACGAAGCAAATACAAAGATTATGGCACAGCAAGAGCAAGTCAAGAAACTGTGACGCCAGAGGGTGTGTCGCATCCATATAGGTATTGCGTGATTGTCTCGATGACATACGGAGTCGCAAGATAACCTGCCCGGCAATAACTGACATCATTACACATGATTATTGTTTACTTGACAACAAGTAATTATTCTCGCGAACTACGCTATCACAATGATTATAAAGGCAATTATTGTTCGTGTGGGGTGACTTGTGACGCTAACGCGAATAAATTATGATAAACAACTTATAATTATAACATAATGTAGATAATATGCTGAATTCCAATGGAAAGAAACAAAGAACGTTGGTCCGGTATTATTAAAATCCGTTTCTTCAGCAAAGTAATTGGATAGACAACACGGTTGTGACTTCAATAAGAAACTGCTCACGGCGCACGGTGGAACGAAAACTATTGCTAGTAGACTTATGGTTACACAAAAATGAAAATCATTTTTTATGAAATATCGTTATGGAATCGGGTTTGCTACTGTTCGGGCGTTACTGGTGCAAACATAAAATAACTTTTGCAACTAACTATAACTATAGCAACTTGAAGACTTTTTGTATAAAAAGTAAAATAGGTGGTGTTTTACATCAAGTGCGTTACTCTACTTAAGTCAAGATGCCGTTTATAGGTTTTTAGGGCTGAACTACCCTCACTATTATACATACCTCGTTGCTCCGGAAATGTCTGATAATAGAGATATAGCGACTTGAAGATTGTTTTGTGTGGAGAAAAAGTAAAATATTTGTTTACTACAAGTACGTCACACAACATTAAGGTTTACGAGTGGGTTTTCATCAAAACAAAATACGTCATTAGGGTGGTGTGTATGAAATCATGTTTTTGTACAAAAACAAATTACGTCACAAGGGTGGTGCAGGTGGAATCATGATTTTTACAATCTGTCAATTCAATACATCATCAAATCCAGTTATGTTTTCTACTAATCTGTTTAAAGAAAAGGCGTCGAATTTTGTAAAATTTACATTAAACTTCATAATCTTTTTACACAATTTTCAACATGTGTCTTAACCCGATAAATATTAACAATACAAAAAATGAGGCTATAAAATAACTTTAATAGTTGGTAGAATCCGATTCTAACAAATTAAGGCCACACTTTCTGTTTTCGTTCCATAGTGCGGCGGGTGTCTCTGTAATTTTGGATGTAATCTTAGAGTATATATATTTTACTCTAAGGATGTAATACTCCACCACTAGCTTACTTACTGCTTTTCTTCAGAAAAACACAATAGTGTTTTTCTTTATTGTGGATTAACTAGTAGTAGATACTCGTATTATTTTTGGTTATCAGAAGAAGCTTAGAATTTGTTTTTTTTTTAATAAATATCTTAACGTAATTATTATAAAACGAAGTCCCCCGCCGCGTCTGTCTTGTATGTCTGTTCGCGATAAACTCCAACACTACTAAACCGATTTTCATGCGGTTTTTACCAATAGACAGAGCAATTCGTGAGGAAGGTTTAAGTATATAATATATCAAAACTTTGCGTAAATTGGTTGAAATATGACGATAACAGTTGAGAAAGTCTGAAGAAATAGGCCGTCTGGAAGCTTTCAGCGAAAACGCTGCCTGCCTTTGACCATTGACCTATTATTACTATGGACATCGGGTCTCATAGTATAAACGCGAAAAAAATGTCTCAGTCACAGCTATCGCAAGAATAGAAATGTTAACAAGGTAATTTAAACACTAAAATCATTGCATCACGGTTTAATTTCGATTGCAGTCGTGAACGCGGAATTGTAGTTCTTTTTGCGTTTTGTAGCTCATTTGGCCTTTGAGATATAAAAAAAACCCTTTCTCCTGTATCTGTGTGAGTGTGGGTGTGAGTACTAGTAGTGATTACTAGTAAACCCGCTTTTTAATTAAATTCAATTTAATGAAAACCAATTAACACAAAACTTTAATATATTATACCTATAAACTTTCCTCTTGAATCATTATATCTATTAAAAAAACCGCATCAAAATCCGTTGCGTAGTTTTAAAGATCTAAGCATACATAGGGACAGAGAAAGCGACTTTGTTTTATACTATGTAGTGATTATGTATCTCTAACTAACTTAAAGTTTCACGGGTCCTAGACTCCTAGATGTAAGTCGAGCGGTGGAGTCGGATATTTGGAAGGCTTCCGTCCGCTGTAATTACCGCACATTACATACCTACCTATTTAAAATCTACATGACACTAATACACTATGACCCGTATGGCCCCTGCGCACCTACCGTGTATGAATTGAACGCTTTCATTGCTAATTTAAATATCACCTACTTTATACATGGCAATAAGGAATGTTATGTACCTATATTAATGCTTTGCATACAATGTATAAGTCAATAATATTCCGGGACCTTTGGCTCCATTTACATCACTGAAAGAAAGCTTTCAGACCGCATAATAAACAATCTGAACTAGGTTTGTTTACGTAAGTGAATTTAAATAATTATTCGCCTAATCATTTAAATTTTAGTGATTATCAAAACATGAAAGTGATTGTCGATAAAAGATTTATCAAAGGACTGCTTAATTTGAATAAGTAGAATTATAATTCAGTATTTCAAAAATAATTTATGTATGCCCACAAATTTTATCTCTTTTTAAAACATGGTAAATATTTAAATTTGATACAGCAATTCTTAACTCCTATGGAAATACAGAAACAAAATCCTGAAGGTGATGAGGATGACTCGTTCTAGAATTTCAAAAGTACCGCTTGTATTGAAATTTTTGTTGGCCAATGAAATTGAAGTTGCGGTTTCTAACAACCAATCCGTGCGCTTGTATGTGGTGTGACTACGGTGGGACGCTCCTGACCAGCGCCCCAATATTTCGTCTTTAGGATTTTCATAACATAAAAACTAATAATTTTATAGTAAAAAGTTCTTACGCACGATCGTTACTGTTATTCTTATATGTTATGAATCAATGAGGATATTTTATTGCTTAGACTTGCCACAATAAACTGATAAAATAAATTCAAAGTTCGCTTCCCCCGCATCGTACGATCGTTGCCGTCATATAAATACTCGAACTCTCCCCACTTCTGTCAAACGTCAAATCGCGTTGTTGTGTGCGGTCGTGTCTGACGGTAAATTTTCGTTTCGCGTCATTCGAAAAACCGGGCTAAACGAAATCAATTTTAGTGTGAAAAAATTATCGTGTGTGTTCAGTGATATTTAAAAAAACATTAAATAACACAAGAAAAATGTCTTCCAACACCGACATATCTACTAAACTGGAGAATAGCAGGTAAGAAAAGTGATAATTTTACCAATGGCCGATGCCTCGGCCTAGCCCATGTCCCTTGCGGCCCTGTAGGCGTGATGCATTGAACGGATTTAGCGTTGATGAATTTTAAATGTACGCTACTCTAATGAAACATTGTATAAAAGTAAATGTTAACGCGATTCTGTCGAAATCTGTTTCCTTTCACATTGACATGATAGCATCATTTTCCAATGATGCAATACGACACGGTGGTACTACTCGTTTGAGAGAACGTATAGCATGTAAAGCCTTCATTCATGCCATGCATCAATAAGACCAATCCAGGTTGGAATATTCTGGGCCTGCGCTGTGCTGAGTCATATAATAACCATGTTTAAGTATTCATCGATAAATATTAAAATCGTTAGAACGAATGAAAATGTTAAATTCTGTAGTGCATGTATAATTGCAAATTGCGTTCACATCGGCCATCACACCGATGCAATCGGATAGTGACGTGTCCGGGAACTCCAACGAAACAAAATCGATAGGAAGGTTAACGTAAAACACATTTTTATCCAGTTTGTACTAAATTCGCTATATAAATATTACTGTAGCGTAACAATAAAAAACATGAAAGTTTATTCATTAATTAATGCAAGTTAACCTTCACAGCAGTTAACAAAACTGGCTGAAATGTTGCATAATTAACAGCTGGTTCGCATATCACATGACAAGTTTAGTCTGGAATATTGTTGCAAGTATAAAAAAAATCAGTCTCATAAGTATCTTAGACATAAAATAACTTTCTGTTTGTTATGTAAGGCCACAGTTTCATTGGTTTTCTCATAATAATTGATCCTTATTACATACTAAAATAAATGGTCATTTTCTGGTCAAACATGTACAAGGTTTAAGATTTACTTTTATATTATAATAAATACAAAATTTGGATTCAAATCAATATCACTTAATGACAATGTGTCTAAGTATAATATGTTTTAAAATTGCTAATAAATGCTATCCTTTATTAAATACAGATTCTTCCTACCTTACATGGGTTAAACTCAATATCCTTATTGTTTTTTGGATAAGTTTTGTAAAGAAACAGATATTAAACAAAAAATTAGTAGTTCTCACGTACTTACATGTTATGGGCCTTGATTGTTATAATATTAGTCTTGTTAGATTATTATAAAGAGCAGAAAATTCTAAGATACTATATTCAGTATCAATTTATTCAAAACACTTTGCAAAAATCCCAACAGCAATTCCATTAAGGCTGGCCACAAATCAAATTCCTAATTTGAGTAGTAGTGCTAATAGTAGACTCAGGGTAGGTTTCCCTGAGGTGTACATATTCCAAATCAAATATTGTGACTAATGTTCCATTTGCCATTGTTACAGGAACACTCTCAGGAAAATTGCTCGCAATGATAACACAGAGTTCTCTAAACAAAGCATTCTCAATGACATGGAGAAATTTGTGAAGATGGTGAACACAATGGACGAGACAGTGCTTGTACCCAGCCGTCTGATGAACCTGCCTCAGGAAGGAGACGATGACCCGTTCAGCCTGTTCTCCATGCTCAATGATCTGAAGACTGAGTTGCTGTGGGCAGGAGACGCCGAAGAGCAGGTGGAAAGGGGAAGGAGAGTGTCTGATATGAGCGATACGGATAGTGACACATCTAGCGCTGCCGGTGATTCTGGTATTGAAGGAGAAGATGAGAGAGAGTCTGCCGTCCGAGCAGCAGCTGCTTGCCGGCGACATCTCCGTGGTCTCCGCTGTTCCCTCCGCGCACTAACCGCTGCCGCTGCACAGCTCACGAGGTCGTATCAGGACGAGGTTGGAGCACCAGTCTAGGTCATTTACAAATTATTACCCTGTGATTGAAGCCTGCTCTGCACGTGGTGTACATATAGGTTAAGAGGCCCGAACTGTATATATAGGTTAAAGGGCTGGACGTGTGTGGGATTTCCAGTAAGTTATGAGGTTACTATTTAATAAATTTAATTTTCATTGAAATAGTTAGCTTTTTATTTACTTTCTGATACCAAGACATGAGAAAAAACACATACAAAAAGTGTTTTTCAAATTAGTCATACTCCATTGTAGATAATTACTATAGAAGGAAAATTTGTTAATTAATAGTAGATACTTCATACTATTATGAAACTTGCATTACAACACATATTATGAAACTTAGTATTTAATTACAGAGAATATACCTCTCCTTTTTAAATGATATATCACCTAATCAATTGAATTGCAAATTTTCTTATATCTAAATTGACTTTTGATTGGATTGTCAGACTTTTTATGTACCTACATGACACATAATATATCAATAAGTAAAGAAAAGTACTCTTCTAAACAGTACCTACCAGTTTATAGATTATAGATTAGTCAATAGGCAATTTTATTTTATTAAAACATCACCAGCATAATACCTACTTTAATCAATAACAATCTTTACTTCAATAAGATCAATTATTTATTTCTGTTTTTAATTACATAATAAACAGTTCATACTCTAAAGTAACGGGATTTATTCACAGATTTTTTACTAAATGAAGTATTGTTTATTTTTCATATTTCTAAAATCAAATGGGTACATTTATGTATTCATGATGGTTACAAAAATTTAATTGAATAGATTTCTTTCAAATTAAAATTTTATAAATTATGCAGAGTAAACTCCACCAATCTGCACTGGAGCTGGGTGGTGCAGTATGCTCTAAGCCTCGTTAGTTAAAATATTTTGATTATTGATAGGTACCTACCAAGACATTAAAGATGATATACACACATGCATAACATATTTTCTTTAGAATTTGTAATAAAGTGAAGTAAATAAATATAAAACAAAATGAATACTTTACTTACCTACTATTTTAGGATCGCAGAAATGGATTTATTATGCTATACTTGTATGTACTAAACAGAGATTTAGGTAGGTTATTTCAACTTACTTTCCTAGCTATTGTATGGTGGTTATAAATTTTAGTAGCTACAAATTCTTGTAGCAACCAATATAATAATGCCACAGAAATTAAACTTCGGATAGAGGATGCTTAAATATAACTAGGGATTTTTTTACTACCTATTGGCATAAAGGTTACCTCATCTATAGACTGCAAGACTCGTTGCAGCCATGGCTATTATGGTTTGTATCTTTTCGAGATTGGCATTAGGCAAAAGAGAAAACTCAGCATGCGCTCGAGGAGTTTCCTGGATAAGGGTCCCAGCAAAGCTGCATTGATCTTACTTCACCAGCACGGGCAGATGTGAACATGTCGAGGGAGAACGTTTCATGGAAGTTAGCCCAATCTTCGGGTCGAGCTTACTGGGTCTGAGGTGCCAGTGCATTCAGCTTTTTATACATCTTGGAGCCTCCATATGTGACGGAGAGCTTTAGTGTGCAAGAATTACACTTAACAGAGGTCGAGTATTTCATGAGGATAACATGAGTGGTGTTTGCCATTCAACACCATCAAACCGTAATTATATTAATTATTTCAACCACCGCCCCCTTTTTACCAATTCAAATTGTAGGTAGGTAATAGGTAAGTTTTATCTTTATAATCAGTAACTACTTTTTTCTTGGAACGACAGCAAATAATTAATGACAGATATAAAATTATTACTGCGTTTACGTGGAAAATGGTCGCTGTCTGTACATTGAAGATATTAATTTGTGTATTGTTTTCTATTGGTGACAACCGCATGAAAATCCATTTAGTAGTTTTTGAGATTATATACATTGCGGCCAACATTATATAGCGAGCGAGATAGCCAACATTGCGGCCATAACGCTTTTTAGTGATGGTATGAAAACATACCAGAGCACAAAGCATACGAAGTATTAGGAATTTTCTGTCAAGTAGTCGTAGAAGTTTCACTTCAAAAAATCATACCTAAATATTTTTATTTTATTTTTAAATCGCACCAAAAGTTCTGTAACATCCACAAGGATAAGATTATTTAGGTAGGTAGGTAACTATTTCTTACTTAGGTATTTCTACAAATCTTGTTATAAATATTTATTTAAAGATTTTTTCTGTGTAATATCTGATATGAAATGTCTTTTGTTACATAACTAATAACAGTAATAACTACAAGATCTTCATCGACGAGATAACAAGAGCGTGCTCAATCTCTTAGTATTCTTATTACTTTTATACTTACCTATACATTTTACTTTATGTCTGAATAGCTTATCATTGCATAGTTACTCAGATACGTACTTTGCTTTTGCAAAGCAGATTTCTCTTACAAGTAGGTACACTTAATATCTAAAGTAGGATGTAGTTTTGGTACGTACATATAAAAGGCGAAATGAGGTCTTAAGGTTTTCTCAGAGCCCTACGACCTTTGATTATATACACGTGTAAATAATCAAATCCTACGACATTGGGTTCTGAAAAAAGTTTACATAACAACAAAGTTCTACAGGGTTGCAGTAAAAATGGCCGTGCTAATCTCAGAAAATCTTGATTCTGCTGCGTGTTTTGATAAGAGATATTTTCGATTGTTATGAAGGTACTTACGTACGTTATCCAATTCAATAATTCTGATAAGTACAGGTACTTCGCAGAATATTTTCTGTGACGTAGCCTACGTCACGTAGGTATACGTCACAGAAAATAACAGTAGGTAATTACATTTTTAAACCTGCAATTAATATCCCTACTAGGTATGATGGTAGAATACTTTTTTAAATAAGTTTAATAATCATATAATTTATTTATTAAAAGGTTTTTTTAATACGCTATACACTCATTAGACCAGGGTAGAAGCCTTGAAAAATAATAAAAAGTGAAAAAAAATAATAGTAGGATGAAACCCATTAGAAAAGGAGGGGAATATTATAAAAATGAAAGGAAAAATAAATTACGGGCGATCTGAGGTCGGGAAGGGGATGGGGGTGAGTTTTTAAGGGTAAAAAACGGTTTTTCTCGATTTCCGGCAAAACTAAAAGTCCTATCGAAAAAAGTCAAATGGCAAAGTTGTAGGTAATAAAAAGATCTAAAACTTTTGTATTTACACTTTTTTCACATAACCTCAAAATTTATGTGAAAAATCCAAAAAACCAAGTTTTTGGTTTTTTATTTTTATCTTTTACAAATATATTTTTTTTTTAACGAAATTTGGTGAAAACTTACCTTTTTATGTCCCAAATACGCTGTAATTTATTTGATTAAAAATATTTATTTTTTCACCTTATTTTGAATTAATATCGAAAAAACACCCTAATTTTCAATCGAAAATTCACCCGTCAAAATATCAGCTTTTTTCAAAAAGTTGGTATGGTTTCTGTTCGTTGAAATCTCTACTTTCCGATGGTGAAAAAAAATATATATGTTACTACAGTAAATCTTCTCAGAATCCCTCTCTCTAAATCCCTCTTTTATTTCATTTACAGAAAATTGACATTCTGTTTCGTTGTCAACGATATAATTAATAAGATAATTAATAAAATTCTTAGTGTTTTCACATGCTGAGCGACCCCTTTTTCTTTCTGTTCTTTTGTTATAAAAATTAGCCATACAAGCAGTGTGATAATGTGCTTTTACTGCGACTAAATCAGGCACATTTTGCAAACGAGCTGAAATCTTTTTATCGAAATCATTTAATACATACATTATAACATATTTTTTTTTCACCATCGGAAAGTAGAGATTTCAACGAACAGAAACCATACCAACTTTTTGAAAAAAGCTGATATTTTGACGGGTGAATTTTCGATTGAAAATTAGGGTGTTTTTTCGATATTAATTCAAAATAAGGTGAAAAAATAAATATTTTTAATCAAATAAATTACAGCGTATTTGGGACATAAAAAGGTAAGTTTTCACCAAATTTCGTTAAAAAAAAATATATTTGTAAAAGATAAAAATAAAAAACCAAAAACTTGGTTTTTTGGATTTTTCACATAAATTTTGAGGTTATGTGAAAAAAGTGTAAATACAAAAGTTTTAGATCTTTTTATTACCTACAACTTTGCCATTTGACTTTTTTCGATAGGACTTTTAGTTTTGCCGGAAATCGAGAAAAACCGTTTTTTACCCTTAAAAACTCACCCCCATCCCCTTCCCGACCTCAGATCGCCCGTAATTTATTTTTCCTTTCATTTTTATAATATTCCCCTCCTTTTCTATTGGGTTTCATCCTACTATTATTTTTTTTGGTTTTAAAAATTATCGACCCTGGTGTACATAGCCCCACGCTAGGATTCCCTGTGTCGTGTGTGCCATGGACAACACACAAGACAAGACTTTATTTCGGACGTCGAGTTCCTTAAACTACTTAACGATAATATTATTATTGTGTCAAAAATAAATTGTGCATTTAATGGCCTTTAGATGGAGCCATCCGTCCCATCAATCAAATTTCTTCTGGGAGCTTGGAACATAAAAAATCTTTCTATAGGATTTTAAGCGAATGAGCACTTTTAATTCATTTTATCACAATATATTAGTGAAACCCGCATCTAAATCATTCAACGTAACAGAACCCTAAATCATTGTTTTGGGTTCTATTGCGTTAATAAACACCCCCGGTAAAAGTTTTTCTCCTATACTTTCCATGTAAAGACCGATCAGCTGTTACAGATTTGTTATCAGCTTCTTTCAGTTCAACTGTGATAAGTCATTTAAGGCTTTGGTTACAGTTCTGAGGACCAGTCATGACGCTCATCACTTCCTCTTTCACCGGCGACACATTGATGCCGCCTTAGGCTAAGTGACCGTGGGCCATAAAGACTACTTACTCACTCATAAAGAGATTAATTTCAATTATTGGTATCTATCTCGACTAACTATAGTGACATAAGGAAACTAAGCCACGAATCACGGTTATTGTTTATTAAGTATTTTGTGATTCTATAACAATGGAATCTGCAATAACGTAATTGTTCTCACTTGACTTGGGTCGTGTGACAATACTTAGTTGATTCATCCGGTTATGAGGATGACATATAAATGAAACTAAAAAACAAGTTTATTCATCACTAGAACAATGTTGTGAAATTCAGCGGGAAACCCTAAAAGCTGCGTCAATAAAGTTGCGGTTACAAACGTAGTTAGTAGTGTAGTTTATTTTTATTAAATTTTGTAATATGTTTATAACGGTATGCCGTCTGTACCCAGTCAATTTCATTCTTCCAAAAAGAGTAATGAAATAAAAAATAAATTAAATAGTAAATGATGAAAGAAAATTACCTTTTTGCGATTGCAAAGCTTATCAGGAAACAAAATAAGTAATATAAGATATTTATGTAATCAACTGTAAATCAAATGGACACGTAATAAATTGATTTGTGGCCAAGTTGTAGTTGAAAGTCGATGCATCAATCAAAAGAAATGGAAATATCGCGAAAATGAAATGCAGGTGTTGAAATTTTGTGTAAGCCGAAACAAAACAGATTATCATGGAATCAAATCAATCAACTTGTAATACATAGGTACTCCACGACAGGCTGCGGTGGTCGGCACCTCTGAGATTTCTGTTAAAGGCCAATTTCTTTTACCGCTCGGAGATTGTGTAGTACTGCCGACGGTTCTAGGCCGCTCTGAAGTTAGGCTTTCGAATTTAGTGCACAGGTATTGTACTTTAGAGAGAGATAGCGACACGAACACTGAGCGTGTGACTGACACAAACAATGCTCAAAGTGACACCCGGCGCGTCTTGCCACCATTTCGACCCTAAAATTGACTTCTGCGCAGCGATCCGAACAAAGTTCAGGGCGGCCAAGAACCGCCGGCCGTACTATACAAAATTTTGCTATACTAACTAGTGGTCACGTATCCACCTACCACACCCTCACCCATCTCCCGAACGTGGCGTTCATAATAAATAGTGCTTGAGTTTGATGTAAGTATAACTGAGCACCTATAATATCATACGACGACGGGTTTTGAGTGTTTGTATTGGTGTATAACTGAGAATGATAACATTCGTAATGATTAAACAGAAAAATGTTTGAATAATGCCAATTAGAGCCGCCAGTCACGCTTGAAATTAAATCGCCATTGACTCAGTTTCCATAGGTATTGTAAATTTTTATAGGAAAAGTGAATAGGTGGAAAGGCTACTTATTTTTAATAGGTTATAGTCATTAATACTGATAAGATAATCTGCAAGTAAAGTACATTAAATTAAATTGAATGTGTTCTAGAACATAATTTGTGGATGCATTATAATGGATGCATTATTGCAATAATTATATGGGAATATTTAGATATTTGTACCTACCTACCTGTTATCGTCTTGATGAAACTACGGGACCTCATTCGGCTTTTAAAATAATGATGGAAGTTAAGTGTCCATATAAATTATAAAAAATCTATTTCGCCTCCGAAAGAGAAAAATTAAGACTAGGTAAGTAGGAAGGTAGGTATACGAAAGACGGTTTTCAATATCATGTTATCCATAACTATAATACCTACTAAAGATAGGTAAGACGATTATTTATGCAATGCAGAAGTATGATTATTGCATGAATAATAAGTAGGTATGCATAATTATGATTCATGCAATTGATGCACCTAATTTAGTGGGCTGATTTTTTATGGTAACTAACGAATATGCAGGATACAGAACTGCTAGGATGGTTAGTCCTGTTAGCAGACGGTGTTAGAACACTTTAGTTTAGGTTAGTTTGTTAGTAAGTATGAGGACTGGGACAAGGGATGTCAGTGATAGTTAGTCCTGTTAGTTGTTGCTAGTAATAGGCCAGTTAGTAATTGTTAGTAAGAATTTCGTTCTAGTGCGGTCACAAATGACATGTGTTTTAGGACTGAGATGGTCGTCTTTAAAAAGTCTGATATTGCCACCAGTCCCACAACTACTAAAACTTGCATAAATCTTAAACGATCTTCCTTCGTTACTTCCCATTATGGTGAATTGGTGATCTAGTCCAAGCCGAAATAAACCGTAGTAGAGACAGAAAAACCTACTACGGAATGAGGTAAGCAGGTATACATGTGAACTAGGCTAAATAGGCACTTCAAAATAATCAATAGCCGCATTCGCAAGACCTTCACGTAACAGATGTCTCCTACCCAGTTTATTACGAGACACCGGGCTAGTCTGCTAACCTCTTGAATTTAATTTCTTTGAAGCTTACCCACGTGAATTATATAACCGCAAGGCCAAAGTCAGGCGATACGCTTATAAAGGAAAGAAAATACGCGAGAACTGACTTCAGACACGACATAGTTAGATTTGCCAAGTGAACTAAGCTGTTTTATATAATTTGCAAGCCTTTTGGTAAATGTGAGCGACACCAGACATACGGTTGAACATTATTTTGTAGCCGCATTTTTGCAAATGAATCATTTATCATATTAATTGTGCCTTATATTTACGGCAAGATTAATAGCAGATTCTGTTTATATTTTAACACAAATGTTTAAGAGCGAACTCACTGACAACTCAAGACCTAAGAAGATGAAATTTTGTCATCTAACCCCTTAAATTAGCTAAGTTAAAAAGAGTTAGTCAAAGGATGAAAGTTTGTTTCAAAAACAGTTAAAAGTACGGGCCAGAACGCGATCAATACTTAGTTATTATTATTAACTTCGGTCGTGAGTAGATACTATTTTATTACTTATTCTGTGCTTAGGTACCTATAATTATGAGAATATAATCGGATACATTATTTCGACACTCATTTATATTTATTGTTTATTTATCATTTATTGTAAACCTTCCTCTTGAATCACTGTACCTACTAAAAAAACCGCACCAAAATCCGTTGCGTAGTTTTCAAATAGCGACAGACAGACAGCGGATGCGACTTTGCTTTATATAAATGGGTATGTTTTATACTATCGATTTATACCGTTTTAAAAACAGTAGGTTTATCTATTTTTGTTACAAAAGGTATTCAAAATATTTTTTATAGCACACTGTGACCTAAACCCGCATTTATGCCACGCTTTTCCGTGCGTAAAGTAGTCGATTATAGCACGGGTTATGATGCTAACTTCACACCGTGCACAAGTTCACACTTACACTATTGACACTTAGAATCTGGCAGCAGACAAATTTATAACAAATTTAGGAGGTAGTTACGAATATTTAAGGGTGTGTTCCGATATACACTACGAACACTGTAAGGTGTGACGTCAATTTAGTATATTACTAAGCCGTTCTTTATAGATAACTATACTGGTTATTTTGTAAAACGGCACGCAGTAAAGTATACTGTCATCAATTTATGTAATACCTAAATATGCAAGTGATCTATTTAAGAAGAAAAATAATTTGGCAATTGAATTAATCGCATAATAAAACGGCCACTTTGTAAAACAATATTCAATAATTGAATAATAATAATCAATAGCATTTTTTTAAATTTCTGGACGCATTTAATCATGTGATCAAAGCACTGAGAGCATCTTACCTCGAAAACACCAGTGCTTACGAGTACAATAATGACAACGTTTATGACGTCATAATATTTATCAAGGATACTGCGTCAGTATACTGTAAATCCATAACGGAACGAATTTCTCACCAAAGAGCACTGGAGAAGTGGACATTGGACTCGCAGTGTAATTTAGTGTATATCGGAACACACCCTTTAGGTTGCTAGGTAACCTAAACCCACATTTTAGTCATTATTAATAACAAATGTTTCTTATTATGATCTCAGTAAATGTATGTAATTTAATTATTAATGCTCTGGAATCAATGCAAAAATGTTTTGAGATATATAGTTTTTTATTACATTTTAAACAATAAATACTTTTGAATGACGTTTGACATGTCGGTAAAGCAGACAAATTAATAATACTTTTGAATGACGTTTGACATGTCGGTAAAGCAGACAGTGATCAATTAAGAACATCAACAGCTTCGTAAACATTTCCTTTCTTTTATTTCCATGTAAATAATTATATGTTTGAGTATAGGCGGGTTTATGTCACTCGTGCTATAAAATAGTATACGATACTCGTGCGTTAAGTAGCTATATTATTTGTACAGTGTTTAGCGCACTCGCTCCGCTCGTGCGCTAACTTCACACCGTGCAATAATAAGCTACTTTACGCACACGTATCGTAATGTACTATTAGAACACGCGTAACATTCGGTCCTAAATTAAATGTAAATCGTTAGCCTTCGGTTCTCTTCCTCCGTCAAGGTGAAAGCCCTGCCACTTGCCCTACTAAATTCCTATTGTCTATTCTAGCGATGCGACTTTACGAAATAGGTGGCAGCGAGCATTCCCAATGTCAAGTGTACGAGGAAATCTAGCGACTACGTTATCGTGAGGACTACTCGTAATTAATACAAACGTATCAAGATTTGGTATGTAGGTCACACATCCATCTACCCATTCATCAGCCATTACCTGCATGTTGGACGTAGGCCGCCCCTAACTGGTGCCACCCTGATCGGTCCTGAGCGTTCTGAATCCAGCGGATGCCCGCTGTCTTCTTCAGGTCTACAGTCCACCTGGTCTTGGGCGCCCCATGCTCCTTTTTCCATGGCGTGGTCTCCATTCGAAGACCTTTCTGCCCCAACCGTACACATACTGGCGACCATAGTTAAGCCAACGAGATGAGATAAAACCTGGCCTGTAAGTACTCAGATACCTGACGGCAGCGTGTGTAACAACCTAAAGCTAGGTTTACTCTACCTGTATCGCATTCTCTACCTGTCAGCCCATGATGAGAACTTGAGGGTGGGTAAAAATAATTCTCTAATTTTTTATGTTTTTGTAGTAGATTCCTGTATAATGTTCTGAAGAACTGTTTAATCCTTCGAGTTAAAAAACGTATTAAAAAGAATAAGATGCCAGTTATTCGTAAATACTGGCATTAATTTGTTAGTTTCCGTATGACAGCCTTCGCTCCTTACATTACGCTGGTTGTCTGGCAACTTGCGTAAGACTTGCGCATTCTTGTGGACGTACAAGTCCTTGTGTTATTTGAATTAGTTTACTAATTTACTTTATTTCAACTTTGTTTTTTATTTAAACTACCTACCGCAGCCAGTGTATTTTTATTGCTTAATACACTTAAATCAAAATTAATTATACTAACAAACTTAAATAATACTAAAAGAATGTCCACCAATCGCACTTTGTCAGTGGGGTGGATTACGGCACCTCACATTGTGAGAGGAGATCCGTGCCCAGCAGTGGGACAGTTATGGGATGTGATGATGGTGATGAGGAAGAAGTAATCTTTGGCGTAATTAAGATATTATTTGGGCATTAAAACAAATATTAATTGCGCAGCCAAGCCAACGTCCAATAATTATAGTATACTAGTTGTCCCAGCGTACTTCGTACCGCTTTATAATTAAAAAATGTTTTTGTGATATATCGACAGCAATGCCACCTGTCGGGTCCAATTGTGAATCTAAACCATCTTCGAATCCACTTGAACACACACAAAAAAAAAATCATTCAAATCGGTCCAGCCGTTTTTGAGTTTTAGCGTGACTAACGCACAGCAATTCATTTTTATATATAAGAATAATACACCTACTACAATTACAAGTCTTAACAACGATGATCCTCAAGCCTTTTATTAGTAGGTCTTTGACTGAGTGCACTGACACAAATGACATAATTATTCAGAAAAAATTATGTGGTGTCGTGAGACACCAGGTAGGAACGAAGTTCCTTCGGCTAATGAAGGCAACGGCGAACGAAAAGAAAGAGGGAGAAAGAGAAAGGTATTATACACTACTCGCTTTTGTATGCGACTGTCGCGCCTGCGCACGTCTCATTTAACGCTTTTATTCCACGCATTTTTTCTTACGGTTTTACTATCACATATTTTTCAGTTCGGTCGCCGCAGCAAAACCTATCCCCTCCAAGCCTGCCGTAAGGAACTTCGTTCCAAAAACACCTATCGTATTAAATATATTGTCGTTATATCAATTTGAAATAATTAACGTTAGTTAAATATATTGATAGTGGTGTTTTATGAGTCTTAATTGGGCTATCAATACTACGAAGAAGTGAATTGAATATCTACAAAACAATTAAAACACGTTATTGTGTTTTTTCTCGCTAAAAATTTAGGAGTTTTTATATCAGGTAGTTATGGTGAAAGTTTAATTACGTACGTAATTGTAGGTACACTTTTTCGTGTTTCTATAATTTTTTACTCGCCTTGGCCCAGAATTGAACCGGTTGAATTAAAACATGTTATAACGTTAGGTTTTCAAAAATTACATGCGTTTAGAAATTTTAATCTTAATATAATTATATTTCCTCTGTGCGTGTGTACATGTCACTGTACTCCTGCTAAACGGCTGGACCGATTTTAATCAAATTTTTTGTGTGTCTTCAGGTGGATTCGAGAATGGTTTAGATTGACAATTGGACCCGGTAGGTGGCACTGCTGTCGATATGTCACCACTGTACAAGAGAAGATTTTGCCTAGCTAGAAAGAGCAGAAAATGATAAATTACCCGTATTTTTATTATTTTAAACCAAACACAACATTTATTAATTATAGAGCGCTACGAAGTTCCTTTGGACAGCTACTTATAATATTGAATAACAACTATTCAGTCATCATAGTCTAACTCAGATCATTTATATACCTAATCAGAGACTATAGTTATAAATCTAATGGTTTTGCTATCTGTAGTATTGTTCTGGTAATAATAATTGCTGATTGGCTTTATCTATTGCTATTTTAGAAGTGATGGCATCATAATCAACGTCATGGCTGTTTTGAATGAGTTGGCGCTAAAAATATTGCTTCTGGAAAATGTATCAATAGTAATGTTAACACGTCGTTTATAATTATAATGTTTTGAAGTATTAAAAATAGACGCTAGACGCCAACACGTAAATAATTTAAAGTCATTAAACATCTATCGAATACATAATGTATTTGGTTATTTCCGAAACGATCTGAGCCATTAACAATTATGTTTAAGTAACAAAATATTTACTAAACAATTTATTGTTCAAGCTGAATGGAATTTTACTCTATAAACGTAATAACACATAAGTACAATTGGACTATGAACGTACAACCGGTACAACATTTATTTTCCATGAAAACAAAGGTAAGAAAGAACTCGAAACTAAATCATTTGCGAATTGAAAATTTTTTTGGAAGTATGTATTAATAAACTATTGTTATGACATCGGTTTGACATACTAAGTACGTGTAAGTACTTTTGAACACAATGTTTTAAATTATCTAAGCTACTTCGCTTTTTCAGACTTTATCAAGCCTGAAAAAGCGAAGTATTCTCGACGTACGCCTCTGAGTATTAAAATATAGTTTAAGAACTAATGCAACGGAATGCGGGCGTAGTGACGTAACAAGTGCGCGAACCTTCTGTCGTCAGCGCGGCCGAGGCTTCGCGAGCGTGCGCAGTTCATCTTTCCCACTGCGCAGGTCGATCCGGTTCCCAAGTAGAATGAGCAAGGTAAGGGACGGGACTTGTGGAAGATAATGTTGTTACATTATACTAACACTGTAAAGCTGAAGAGTTTGTTTGATTGTTTGAACGAGCTAATCTCAGGAACTACTGGTTCGAATTGAAAAAATCTTTGTGTATTGGCTGGTCCATTTATCGAGGAAGGCTATAATTATAATATCCCGCTTCGAAAAATGTTGCAACACTGTAAAAATATTTGATGTTTGTAAACGTAAAGAACAAGTTTCCCGAAGCGAGGCGAGGGCAGGTCCAATAAGTCCATATCCTTGATTAGACAATTTCTTAACCAGACTTGTTTTGACATGGATGTTGCGAACGTTCTAACGTATAGGTTTGTACCTATGACCTTTGACAAATTGTAACGAACGCTGACCATTGTCAATGGACATTCGTGAGAACAAACCAGTACCAGAGGAGTGTGGAACGATTTTATCACAATGAATATCTATCTGTGTTGAGTAGATTTTTTACTAATTAAGCTAAATTACACAAAACATCCTATTTTTTTGGGTTTTTAGACGGTCATTTAGGAGCGATTCATTATTTTGTTGGCTCAAACCTCATGATCACATGCAATGGTGACTAATGCCTAGAGATTTGGTTTGAAATCCTTTTTTTTATGAAAATAGACGACAAAACGAGCAGACGAGTCAACTGATGGTAAATGGTCTCCGTCGGACATGAATATCAGTATAAGTGCATCACCGAAGGTTTGCCGGCCAAGAATTGTGGGAAAACGAATACAGTACCTACTCAATCTCTTATTTTTAAAGGTAAGTTGAACATGACTTTGATATATAGCCATGTGTAAAGTTACCTAAGAGCTGTTTGAAACATTGAGTAGAAAAAATAACTCCTAAGGATTTTTTTGTCGCTTCTTATGGCATCAACTGTAGGGATTTATTGACATATGAATTACGAAAAATGTTTGCAAAACCTAACTTCGAAAAAAAAATGTTTTCAGTAAATCTATATTCAATTTAATTTAAAGTATACTACTTATAGTGTAACTACTTAATTTATACACTTAAAATAAAAAACTACGTTTAAGTACTTAGTTACATAAAACACGACACTAACCGTCAAATGTGTTCAGTACCCATTAATAGGACGGACGATACCTCAGGTTTTTCCCGTATTACGGGATATACAGGTTTTGTATTGATTTCCTTTGTGTGGTTGTTGTGAGTTGTTGGTTAATTTTAGCGGTCGATGTTACTACACGCTCCAAGGTTAAATACCGCGATAATTGGTTCATTTAGAAAAGCAGTTAAGTAGCTTTGAGAGTTATTTAGTAAACGATATCCATGGCGTTTGAAATATGAAGCCATTAGGTACTAAGTTATATATTTTATGCTACATTTGCAGATGCGTTCTTTTTTTATGGAATTAAGGTAGCAAACGAGCATGCAGCACCACCTTCCGCTGCCGCCTATGACAACTGCGACCGACTTAGAACAAGACTCAAATATGGAGACTGGGATAATCAGTCCGGTTAGGTGAGTAACATTAGCTGGTTAGTTTGTTAGTATGAAGGCTGGGACAGGGACTGTTAGCGAATGTTAGTCTTGTTAGTTGTTATTAGTAATAGTCCAGTTAGTAATTGTTAGTAAGAGTCTCGTTATAATTCGGTTAGGTTGCCAGTAGTAGGTAATAGTTGTAATAGGTTGCCAGAGAGCACCGCTTGAATACTCCGTGTTCTCGCTCTCATTCTCTGTCTGTCCCGGTCTCTCTGTGTTGGTATCCCCAACATTTAATTTTATTTAATGTATCTCTGCACTCTGCCTGTCTCTGACACTTCGTCCTTTTGGGGTAGTCATATTTTTCTATCACCGACCTCGTCTCTGGGGAGCACATGTTACTTACCTATTCCATTTCATCCCATTCCCTAAATTAGAAATGTGGTATCAGTGATCTTAAAAATTGATGTTTTTCTGAATAACTGGGTATTGTAAATACATCACATCTGTTGGGTTTCAATTAGTAGTAGTTTAACACAAGGTGCACGCAATGCCAGTTAGTACTTCCATACCTACCTACAAACTTCAACATATTATCGTAGTACTATTAATGATTCTGTGATATTAGGTTATTAATATCCAACGATATAATTTCTTATCTAACGATAGTAATAATATCGTTTCGTTAAATTCAGTATTATCTCAATGCTGCACCCTTGGTATTATAAAAATAAACACGTCATATAGTTGATCTAATCCACTACTGAAATACAAAATAGTACCTATGTAACTTAATCTATGTCAAGTATAGGGTTGCCAAATTTTTGTATCAGAAATAAAGTGAGTGTTTGTTACACTTACTTTGATCATTTTAGATAGCAAACGAGCCTGCAGCACCACCAGTCCAATTAGCGTGTTATTAAGGAAATATGATAACGTAAACCTCTGCACAGTTTTAATCAAATTTTAAATGCACTTCCGTTCGATAAATAAAAAATACCTGTTAACTATTTTCAACATTCAAAAGCATAATAAAGCACATATTTAACTAGCGACCCGCCCTCGCTTCGCTTCGGGGAACTTATTCTTTCGGTTTGCAAAGATTTAGTTATATATTTTGGATGATTCACACTATATCATTATAAATTATAGCCTATGTGTTATTCTGATGTGTAAGCTATATTATTGTAAAGTTTCAGCAAAATCCATTCGGTAGTTTTTGCGTGCAAGAGTAACAAACATTCATACGTCCATACAAACTTTCGCATTTATAATATTAATAGGATACTGTTTCTACAGTATAGTTGGCAACCCTAGTCGAATGTAACCAAAACCGATAAGTTCACAAGATAATAACAACCTGGTCTCTTGATAACAAAAACATATCAGGAGAAAGTCGAGGAAACCTGCAGTCATGAGAGCTGTGTATTGTTTCAAGTATAATATTATGGGATTCCGCTACATCGCACTTGGTCAGCGAGGTTCTTTACTTCTCTCATTGTGGCTGAAGACCCGGTGAAGACAGTCACCAATGCGAAAATTTGCTCCATCCTGACCCCGTAGTCTAGTTGGTAGTGACTTAGGCTGAGATCTATAGACGATACTTAGCGGCTTAGCCTTAGCTCAGACTTTACTTACGAAAAACTTTGCTTTGCAAAGACTGTGATTTGGTATTTATAGACATGAATGTCACTCTGAGATTGTGCTCAGCATAAGCTAAGACCGCTAATGTCATAATACCACTATTGGTTTCATTACATGCAATACACCTGCAAAGATTTTCGTCAGTAAAGTCTGAGCTAAGGCTAAGTATCGTCTATAGATCTCAGCCTTAGTGCCTCTGCCTGCGAGCCGTGTGGTCCTGAGTTCGATACCCAGCAGGCACAGATATTTATGTGACAGATAAAGGTAAGGTCGTGGGTGTAAGTAATATGAATTGTGTTGTCCAGATCCAGGAAATCCTACTGCGGATATGAGTTAAATTAAAAAGATTCACTTAGGTACAACACTACCGTATCTACGTTGTAACTTACGGAACTAGTTACAGTCACGACGTAAAGATAAAGTTCAATAACCTTGTTATTTTTAGAGTTAGTAGCCCTTACTCGACTTGTTTACATCGTTTGTAATCTGGCGGACACGGCGTGATGTAATTTGTTAACAGGTTAGTGGGTTTGTGAGTTATGTAATAACGGGTACAAGTACAACTTTGTATTTATCTTCACTAACACAATTCAAATATGAGTGTGTTCCGGTATAGATATAAATTATACTTACATTAGGTATTTTTACATTGAATGTAATTTTAGTATGGAGATATATAAAAACATTTATTATTTAATTATTTTCTAATTCCATACACCTACTTCTCCCAAATCTTACATCCATAGTGAGACTCCCTTGTTTACGCTATACCTACGTCATGTGGGGTCAATAGAATTGTATAAATGTCCCAAATCCCAGAACATATTACGAGTATGTACAAACAATTTTAATTGCTCATTATTGTTTTGATAAAACTACATATTATATAAGTAGGTAAAGAAGTTAAGAATGACACTAGGTAGGTAGGTAACATGTCGCGGCAATAACGTGGTAGACCCAATGACATTTTATGGTAGACCACGTTATTGCCGCGACATGTTCTTACAAATTCGAATGCACGTGTGCTTCGCCAGTCAACTTATAAAACGTAATTCTGCCTTTATTTATTGGAGTTCATCGAAGATTCGTGTGGACCGGGTGATGACACCAACCTCTTGATAAAGATTCCAGACACCGACGGAAAGTTACCGGTCAGATTCAGATACAACGTGTTTAAAATATTGTTTATAATGCGGTTAGAATTTATTTATGGTGTTTTGCGAACTTTTTGGAGGTTATTTTTTATGTTAATACCTGACGCAAGATAGGCAAAATGTAATCGTGATTACAGATTGCGAACTACCTTTTCTCGAAACATTTTGTTTTTTCTGAATCAAGTGTAGTTAGCTGACTTATTAAGTTACATAATCAATTAAGTTACATATGTCTAACTTTTATACTTTAGAACTTTAGATTTTAATAACATCTAAAATATTTCGTTTTTCACTGCTCACTCATTATCTGTCAAAACCCCTAGGGTAATTCCCGAAGTCCTAGAAAGCTGGTAGCTTGGTATCTTGAAATTTTAACCCCTCTGGCATTATCAAGGCCTAAGATAGGATAGTTTGAAAATACAATAAAATGTTTTGTGAAAAGGGAGGTATTGCGTTCTGGGCAGGGGCAGTTTGCCCTCAGACGTGCTCCCAACCGGAACATGACAAGTCGGGGCTGATTGAGTCAGGCGAGAGGGCGCAATGGAAGGTGCGCTTCACAGAAAGTATCAAATAGAAAAATGTTTCAAATCGGTGACCGAAATTGTGTCCGAAACGTGCGTCGTAGAAGAAAATTATCAGTCACTTAAGTCAAGGAAAACGCCCTGAGATTTCTCAGTAATGTTCCATCTGAAGGCCGCCTATATCTGACTGGCTTTGGGTATATCTCTCGTTGAAAGGTGACCCACAAAATTGGAACAGAGAACTTATGTAATTCTTTTTTACTTATGATATCATTGTAATTAAATACACACAGTACCTACATACATAATTCAATTGCGCAGTTCTGAAGTCTCATCCAAACCGGTTCTGTAACCATTTAATAGGTTGATAAACTTTAATAGAAAATTCTCAATGATATTCTAAGTACAAAAGAATATTCTAGTCAAACCGAATCAGTATGTAAGTACGTATTTATGAAGTTAACTGTTTAACAATTTTTTGCATAACAGAACAAGTAGGTAATTCATATAAAATACTAGAAGAAGGAAATATTTCATTGTTTAGGGTTCCTTGACCTGGGTGAATTACGTACGTGTTCGTGTACATCCATATACATGACGTATATAACGTAAGCTAAAGTACCTTACCTATGTAAGTTTTTGTGTAAGTAGTAGTAGTAGCTCCATCTATCTAGAATCTAATCCAACCTCCGTACTTGTGCTGGACTGGAGGTCGCTGTATTCCGTAGCACAGAGTTTATTTCCGACCGCATCATCTCATTATGCACTGTGGTACGGTTTTTTATGCTCTTGACAAGTTACCACCCCCATTATGAAATTGAGCGTGATTTTTTCACGTGGTTCGTTTAGTGTCGACGAGTCAGAAATAAAGCGGGTTTCCTGCTTATTTTATAATCGGCAACGCATCGGCGATGCCTTTGGTTTTACTGACGTCCAAGGGCTCCGGTAACCCCATTAGGTGGCTCGTCTGTTCATTTGTCAGTTACTTCAATAAAAATACAGCATAAAACTTCCTTACTCATTTAAAATGCTAAAAAAACATTAAATTCCGTTAAATACATTGTCAAAAAATATTAACTAAGCAATTTATATTATGATCATGTCCGACATTATTTAACATACTGCTAACGTAATGTTACAAAGGCTGGACGGAATAAGCCGCGGAATATTTCCATACTACCATTATGCTATTTGATTTTTCTAGAACGGCCAAGTCGCAAGGCGCAAGCACGCACTAGTGTAGCGGGAAAAACCAAGCGGTGTTGCGGTCCTTTGCAATTTGAGATACAATTTTAATAACAAAATGGAAAGCTTCCTGCAAGCTCAACCGGTCAGCTAACTTTAGTAATGTGAATGAATATTTTAAACAGCTGCGTCACCTTCAATAGAAAATATATACAAACAAACAAAGGAAAACAAACGGTCAAATAAGTGTGTCACAACACAGATGTAAGGTAATTATGTACATAATTATGTATAAAGGATTTTGTAAGACACCTTAAGGGTCTTCTCATACTTATGGATCAGGAATCCGTTTAAATCGGGTACAAAAAGTTGTTCTATCAAAAAGCTAGCCTGTGAAAATTAAGGAAAATGATATTTTCCGGTTCGGTTCGGCTCAACCGACAAGAAGCGGCGCCGGCCAACGAGTAGGTTGGTAGTTTGCTAATAAGTTTACTGACTGCACCCGGACCCGTTCAACACTGAAAACAGTGCCGTCGACATTATACGCACGCAATTTACTGCAAAATCAAAATCGGGGTGTAACTCATCGAGATATAAGTACTAACGTACTAGAGAAGACACCGTAAATTCCTACTTTGTCTCGTTCAACTGCGGCGATCGCGCAGCACCGTCGCCGCACCTCACTCAGTCGCTCGCGTAAGTGCCATGATTTACATGGCGCTTAAGACCTTTTTTCCGAGAATAAATACACTTCCGGAGCAAATCTAGTGCTGTGGTAAATTAGTTTTCGGTTTCGACGAATTGTTATTATTTTAGCGCTGCAGCGAACTAGAGATTCAAATTACGAAGAATAGGACAATTCAGTTATTTGACGTAGCTTCTTTAAGTAACTGCTGTTAACACGCCGCAACGGCCGATCAGCGTTATTTTCGATTCAATGTCCTAGTGATAGTTACGCTTAAGCGGATCCACTTCGTTAAGTATGGGGAGACCCTAAAGCAGCCAAAATGACTTCATAGTAATATTAGGTTGTACTTTAGAAAGGTGATTTCAAAAACTGTAAAACATAAAACTGCTTCGACATCTCAATTCTGGGTGACTAGCCTGTAGCAGCGGAGAGAAACACCAATCTTCTGTACCCCATAATCTCCATAGGATTAATCGGACTGTATAAAATATCTCATTCTTTCTCCTTTTAATATACTTGAATGGAGGGGAGTAAACGATATAATACTCGTTCTTAGATGCGTATAAATTGTAGTCATTTATTTATCATTTACATATATGCAAGTACCTACTGCGTTAAATGCATAAAAAATAGAGAAATATATGCAGGTGAGTTCAAGGTTACACGTGCTTGCGTTCACATAATTATTATTTGTTGCCGAGTACTTCCAGATAGGGTTGTCATCATTGTTTCGTGTATATTTGATATTATAAGCTTAAACCATAAATTGATATCCTTCAAATAGTACCTATTGTAGGTACTGTGTATGTATATGTAAAAGTAAAAAAAAATATTAATCAAAAAAACTTAATGTTTCTGCAATTTTTTGTCTATTTAATACAAATAATACATTATCATAACAAAAGTTACCCTTTGTTGCCTATAATATGTAAATGTGAAAGGTTTTGGAATGCTGTGTTTGCTAAAAAAGTAATCGAATCTCTTTGCGGTTATAGGCATATTTTTTCAAGAGTAGGTCAAAGATTCAAGAAGTAATAAGCCTACAATAATATAGTATGATAGATTCAATATTAAGGTACAGTTAATATTGTTGCCAACCCTAAGACCATATACAGTGCATATATGCACTAGCAACTGTACTCGTGCGAGACTCCACGACTAGCCGGGTTTGTTGTTGCATTTAATGGTTTATTTTATTTCAGTTTTTATACTACATCGTGTTAAATACATTAAGATAATCAACTCAAAGAAAACTCACTATAATTGGACATACGATAGTTTCTAAAAAACGTTTCAACCCAAACTCATGCCCAAATTGAGCTAATAATACCAAATAGATCTCGTGCTGATCTCGTATCGACCGGCTCTCAAAATTTGACAACTCTACTGTCACTATAAATATTGTCATTTAGTAGCCCAACCCACATTGTATGGAGAATTAGAAGTATGGTTGAACTTAAATCTTGATTTTGTCGAAATGGCATGATTGTGGATTGGAACGTTTTTGTAGAACTACTCATACGTTTAAATTAACAAAACAAAAAAACGACGATGTTATGGTTCTGTTAACTGTTACTGGATGTCGACAGTTATCTTATTAGCCGACAAACGAGCAGACGAACCACCTAATGCCAAGTGATCACCATCAGAAGTCAGAAACGCACTGATTTTAAGAAGTAATCGGGCACACTTATGTTATGGACTTATTCAACACAGGAATAGAAAAAAAAAGGTTGATATTGGGAAGGTCACAGCTAACAAATAATAAATAAATGTAATCGGTGTAAATTTCCCCGAGTAGCGGAGGAATTAAACTGGGTGGTAAAGATAAGTGCCCGTTATCAATAAACACTAACACATTCATACCCCCGCATTGTGGTACCCTGTGTCGGTGGCATGAACATCACAGATAAAACGTTATGACCCGAGATAAAATATTTATCGGTTACACAAATATTTGCCCCAGCCGCGAATTGAACCCGGGCCTCTCCGACTGTTCAAGATCGGAACTTTTGTATATACGAACGGTACAGAAAACGTCGATAGCGTGATTCAGGTTTGACGTCGCCCTGCGATGTGTGTACGAAGTCACACCCCTTGCCAGGGAAAAATAATACCAGAGGTCGATGCATTGTTGCAGGCCATGTTTCTCGATGTTGGTTAGCCTTAGATGATGTGCCATAGGAATGCCCTCTATAAGATGTGAGGATGCGACCGATGCGGAGGGCGAGTGATGTGCATTCAAGCCGTCCGGCGGCGTCCGGGCGTCGCGTCGGTGTAATCGTGTGGGCTACCCAGTACCCACTGCCAACTGGTCAAACGTGTATGCGATGTCGCCACCGCTGCTAAAAGTATCATACATTATTGTTTTATTTATTATTACTGTACCAGAATTGCTGGATAGATGAAATATGTGGAACGGCAGATAGAGCTCAGCGACTAATTTGTCTTATCCGTTGTTCAGCAGAAGACTGAACCCCCACGGAAAGAGGAGATAGATAAGAGATAACTCGACGACAGATGCTCCTTGCAACATTATACTTAATCTGTAGTTGTTGTAATTGGTTGTTATTTTGAAATTTAATACATTTGGAATGTGGACTTTTTACTTATCAATAATAATTAATTCTACTGTTCATTGCCCTAAGTGTTTACGTTATCGGATACTGTTATCCGAAAAAATATCCGAATGTTATCTGCAAAATTTGATAATATCTAGATAACAATAATATTGTATCCTGTTGCTAATTTCCATTACTCATTAAATGTCTTATGAAGTGTTGTGCACTAGTATGTAGCGTGGGTCCTTACGTGTAAGATAAGAGGTACATAGGCCGGTTTAAATACACATAATAATAAGTATGTAGAAAATATAAAATAAAATTTAATATAAACTTATACTCGTAAGTATAAAAGATAATACTTATACCCAGTAAAACTTAATGTATTTGAGATGGTTATTTGTCGGTAATTTTTAACTATTAGAAAATATTAAAGAAACAGAACAGTAACCAAGGAGTATTTACTGTAATACCCAAAAGAACAGGAGCCCAATTCTCATTTCTTAGAGATGCATCTCTAACAGAGATATCTCTGAAAAACATGGCGGATCTCTAATGAAACCCAATTTCCTTATTCTTGGGATGTCACATTAGAGATATCTCTGAGCCTTTTCTTTCGACATGCAACGTGTGGTCCGCAGCGTTCGAGATTGAAATGTCTTGCATTTTGACCAATTGTGATTGGTCAATATTTGCGTTGTACTGTACAACGCAAATTTTGACCAATCACAGTACAAGTTGTACAGTTGTCGTTCGAGATTGAAATATGAAATGTTGATGTTCACAAAATCACAATTTTATTGACAGTTCGTTTTCGTCTTTAAGACTTTGATTTATAATGAAAGGTTTTCGTATTTGTTCTCTCAGTGATAAATTGATAATGGATACATTTTTTCTCCTATTAAATTAGAAAAATTGTTTATAAAACGTATGTTCATGTCCTTGGCCCACAGGTGTTTGTCAAATTGCGATGTAGTGGGTACTGCAGCGGACACAGCCGCAGCCGCTGTTATGGGCTTAAAACAACTAGAACAAACTCAAAAATCTATGCAAGCAGCAAAGCGAACATGTATATAAGTCAAAATGAATATTATTTATATTATAAACATCAAATTCATCAATATCAAATTAATAAACAAACATTCGCTTGACAAGTTGACATTGACATGACAGAATGCAGAGATGCCTAAATGCGGCAGATGCCACAGATAGCTAAACCTACTACTGCCATGAGTGTTTCGTTATACGGTATGCGACGCTTAGTCTTTTTGTTATAATGGTTTTTAACTGCAATATCAAAGTAAATAAATTATAACTATTCAAAGATAGTTTAGAATGAATAATATAGTGATTGTTTTATACTTTTATATGATTTGAGTACTGTAAAACCTTTTTTTACGTGTAGTCGTGTTTTGTTGACTTGGCGTCGCTGTAGTCTAGAAAACGGAACGTAAATTTCATATGTCTAATGGTAATGTCGAAAGATAAAATCTCTATTGTGGCCCAGAATGACGTTTTTGGATACAATAGAGATTTTGCCAACATGTCTCGTAGAGATTGATACAGTAGAGATATGGCAAACTTAGAGATTATCTCTACAAAATGAGAATCGGGGTCCAGGTCTACCACATGATAAGTAGTTTTCAAGATCAATGCACTTGATTAATATTAGGATATTTATCCATCATATTTATTATTTTTTAAATGACATTGGTCTAAATTTCAGCAACTTTTGATTGTTTTCCAACGCGACGTTACTTCACAAAAGTGATCCTTATATATTATTACCTATCTTATAAGTAGGAAAGAACTAGCGTGCGAAAAGTAGACCAGTCAAAAATTGCCATTTGTCCTATTTTTCATGTAGAGAGCTATCTCATTCTGTCTCATTCGTTCCGTTATCTTTAAATCCATAGTTACAGTAATGTCATCGTAAGTATAGTTTTAAATTATAATTAATATCATAAGTGAAAACCGCACAGAATCGGCTTAGCCGTTCATTATAGTGCACCAGGAACATGGGAGGTTGGAGCCGCAAAGTTAATAAAACTACCAATGAGTACGAACTAACGTTTGCCCGCTAAAAATTTGTTAATAAAAACAGTTTCTAACTGAAATAACTAATAGTCCCAATTTGAGTCTTGTTTCTGGGTAGGTCACAGTTGTCATGGCGGCATGGCAGTTGATGAATAAAATAAGGATATTTTTCTAAACAACTAAACAATACAATGACGTCTTTCCTCGTCACAACTAATCCTAATAATATTGGGATTAGTTGCTTGGATCATCATAGGTTGCTTGGATCATCATAATTATTATGATCCAAGCAACCTCGGAATTTCCAATAAGTAAACAATCTCACCACGAATGAAGCAAGCTGACAGATTATGACAAACATGATTCTTTGCAATAGTTTCCTTCCCTAAAAATGATCTAAGTTCCTTTCATCTTTAGTTCCCTCCTCTTTTGATATGAAAGTTACAAACAAATAAGTTGCGCACACACTATATAAATCCTCGTAATTGTCGAAATAAAAACCTTTGTAGTCAATCCTGAAATAACGATGAAATGCCTATGTAGTGTACTGGGAAAAATCAATGACTTTATTGCAAATCGCCGCGGAAGACTGAAAACAGCGTACCAAACTACAATACTCAATATCTTGGAAAAATACTAAAAGGTGTTAAAATTTTAAATAACCTTATAAGTCATGGAAATTAAATTCGATGTTTATGTAATAAGAATACATCGGGGCGAACGAACCTGATGAAATATATTGTATGATTTTCTAAGCGATCGCGGTGGACATGGCGCGCGCGCATGACACTCGTTGGAGATAAAATCAATAGTAATTTATTTACAAACTGCTATCTCCAGTAACTGATATTAAATTAACAATTAATGATGAAACGGGTCATAGATTTGCGTTATTTATAGCTCGACCTTCAGTACTAAAAATGGTGATTTTTAACGCTGATTATGGCGTTCGTATTTTTGTAAAAATCTTTTTTGCAGGAGAAGTGAATACTACGATCTATGTGTCTAACATGGGTGTACCCAACTCCTGATCCAGGGGGAACAAAGCTTCCGATGCATTCAAATAGTTTTAAAAGGTACAACATCCGATACAATGATGAGATTTGGTATTGATAATGCCTGCTTAAGCATCCCTTCCTTTATATACGAAGGAATTCGATTCGCGGCATTTTTCTTTCTATTGCATGCTACATCGCATTTTGGCACTACCATCAATTGATAAACATTTGATATGTAAAAAGCCGACAGAAAAGGCGCCGAATCATGTGATACTTAGTAAGTGGTCGAAATTGAAACAATTTTTTTCTGTTATTTAATGAAAGTGAAACTTGCATTGATAGATCGCAAATGTCATTGATACCAATTAGATTGCCAATTAAGCATAAATCGGAAATAGACAACCTTGTCGCAGCAGGATATCCGATCTAGCATTATACATACATATAAGCTGTTTTTCAAGGTTTTATTTTCAATAAATACATGTTAAAGAAAGAAATTGAATATTGAAATCTTTACTTTGTACTAATATTACTAATTTTATGCGCAATAGCAATATTCATCTTTACCTAATAAATTATTTATAAGCTTACTTTTGGCAGCCAAGTAATGGCAGTTTCGGTTTGAGTTGAAACCTACTATAGCTGAAATCTGACGATACTTCAAATTTACAGAGTTATTCACCTGATGAAAAGTTTTTCAATTTTTCAGTTATAATGTCAAAAAGCCAGAATTAATATTCTAGTTTCTACTTTGTATGTAGGTACATATTTGATCGGTTGCGCGTCGACGAAAGCTCCGATTTTCGGATTAGGGTTAGGTACTTACTAACAAACTAACCAACTATGTAATGTTCTAACACCGTCTCCGAACCGGATTAACTATCCTAGTCCCCATTTGAGTCTTGTTCTAGGTCGGTCACAGTTGTCATGAGCGGCAGCGGAAGGGTGGTGCTGCATGCTCGTTTGCTACCTTAATTCCATAAAAATAAGATACAACCTGGCGCGGAGCAGCCGTAGCGCGGTGTGACTGTTCGGTAGTCAGTCATTGAACTCTGTGACATAATTATATTTAATCGTCAGTGTTAATAATATTTTGTTACATAACACAAATTATACTAAAAATACCGGACATGTTTGCTTAATCAAACAAGTTCGTTTAATCAGTCGTACCAATCACTTACAAAAAACAGGTATGTTTATGTCGATTCCTCAGTTGGAAACATTAAATTTTATATCTAAGTGGTTCCCAAAAACTAAAACATACCTACACTTAAATAATATTATTGCTATGTTTTTATAAATAAAGATAATTATCGTATTTACGCATAATTATGGATAAATTAGCAAACCAGAAATCTAACTTTTATATTAAATTTAATTATATGTAAATCAAATTTTAAAACATGAACTATAAGCTTCCCGTTTGCTAGGTTGTTATATTTATAGATTAGAATAATTATAGCTGTAGAAGTGTTTGTGAACTTTATAATAATATATTATGTTTATTCCTAGATGTAATTAATTGATTAAGATTTGCGGAAGTAGCTATAGTAGACTCTATAGTAGTCTTCCCATAAAAGATAGATAACTCCAAATACTCATACTTTGTTACTTCACATCGACACTATGAACATAAATTTCAAACGTCATGTCATGTTGTATCAAACGCATTGTAGTCTACGTAGAGTAAACTATAATTATTACTGTATGATGTGCTTTTATTCAATGATTTTCTAAAGCACTATTATATAATAAAAATTGCTTTCGGCACTCTTCCATTTAAACTTAATACGGGGAGTATTATATTATGTCCGCGTATTTTTTGTAAAAAGTGGTACAAAGTTTTTGCTTTAATAAACAAAATAGATGAGTGATTCCATTTGAAAAATCTGAATTCATAAATCATTCAACTCATTCAAAATTTTAAACTGTTAACTAACAATATATTCTAATCTGTAAGTTAACTAACAATATATTCGAATCTGTAAGTAATCTGTAATTCAATTTGATTGTGTTACAAATAATTCGAATCTTTCATTCGAATCTTTTCCTCATCATTGAGTTGTGGCTAGTAAATCCTCTACCAACATTTAAATTGTAGGGGAACCATTCTAGTCTTCACTATTCGCACTTCACGCCTCAGAATTCAATTTTGAAGAAGTAAATATTGGGGTTTTCTAGTTATTATTTAATAGTGATAGAGTAGCTATAAAAATAAAATATTGCATAATTCCGAAATAAATAATTATACTAATACTACCTGATTAATAAAAATCGAGTTACTTAAGTGATAAGTAAATTTTTTTTTGATATAAATTTAAAATGATTAATTAATTCTTAACTTACAGATATCTTCATTCGAAATAATATTCAAGTTACCATGATTTCAAGGTTCCGAGCTTCAAATAAAAAAGTGTTAAAACAGACGCCATATCAGAAAAACCATAATAGGATTAAGTAATAGCTCCGATTTTTAAGTGTACCTATTGTTTTTTTTAAAGTACCAATGCAACATACACTACATAAATAATGCAATAGGTACTTACTAACACCCATGACCTGAGAGCATACGTTTAAATCTGTTAAATAAATATCTGCCCTGGCCAGGAATCAAATTCAAGGCCCTCCCTTCACAGGTAGAGTCTAGAGGGCTTCATTTACAGTCGAGGTCATTGTTTACAGTTTCAGCTACCATTTTCCAGGCTTTTCTGTCTTCTAAAAGTCCAACTTATTTCATCTACCGCCCAATTTAAAAGTCAATTATTTTTCAGCGCCCCCAAATGAGCCATTTCCCGTGTCAACCACTTCAACACCCCCACTTTTTCGGGCTCCTTACCGTACCCCTCTAGGCCTTCAGCGCCCACAAGGGCGCGTTATCGCCCACTTTGGGAAAGAATCGTGCCTACACGGCTACGTGATCGGCATTTCGTCAATAATCATAGGGCCGAGATGAAGGAATTGTAATGGAACAAGACAACTAGTTTTTATTACAATCATAACGATACAAAAAATTGTAAGCAATTCCACTCGTACAGAAGGCTTTTGCGATATAGCAACAGCGACAGGTTTGCAACAAAAACATTGTGAACAAACTTGTTATCCTTCGCCTAAAGTTAGTTTATAAATTGGATGAACATACTCGATCGTACCTACCCACGTTATTTTACATGCAAAGGAGTTTTTGATCGCAGCTTCGCTTGCGTAAATTGTTTTTAGGAATCAAATATCAAAAATCCCCAAAGACTGGCAGAGACTCTTAGTATTGTATTCCCTTACTCTGTGCTACTATACACAACTTTAAAGACATATTAAGAGTGATAAGTGTATTGAAAAACTTGGGAGTTAAGTTCACACACAACGTCACAAACGTCACAGACCACATTCAGCTGTAGTATTGTCAATAATGTTTTGCAACGTTAATATTACCAACAATCGAAAGTAAGGTAATTTTTTTAATGGATTTAAGACAGCACCTTCCCGCTGCTGCACTATTACCTATAACAAGACTCTATCGACTAGGAAGGTTAGTCCAGTTAGCAGAGGGTGTTATTAAGGCCGTTACTTGGTCAGTTCGTTAGTAGCACCAACGACACAGCCAAACAGGCCACACGAAACGTTGGAAAGAAATAGATTAATTTAAGCAACGGGAAAGAATGAGAAGGCACGAATTTATATCGGTACTATAAGCCAGATGTGTTAACAGTATTTTTAGTAGAATCTCGAACTAATTTGATCACAGTTTCATTCATTCATGATAAAAAATCATATCAATCATAATTATAATCACGTTAAACGACAATAAATCATTATAAGCTGACCTCTGTCAAAATTAATTATCCTGCATGGCTAAAAGATAATATTCATAGAAGTTTATTTTGACAGTAGATACATAATTCAGTAAAATATTCTGCGTTTTTTTACTAAAAAAGTATGTACAAATAAGCTAAATTTAACCTTTACGTAAATAAAACTTAATGCCATCCAATATATTAATATTATAAGTTACTTGTAATGAGAAGGAATGTTGAAAAATATTCTATAAAATCGAATAAATATTTTGGATATGGATTTCCTGAATCTCTTCCTAATTTAAACATCTTGATAAAATTTATGATCTTGATTAATGATCTTGATGATGTTTAAATTAATTAGGTACATAAGATAATTAGTAAGTATTAAGGACGTAACCTCGTAATTTTTGCAAATTATTATAACACATTATTGAAATTTACATAAAAGATTTCAGAAAGTGCATGGCGATTCGTGCCGGTGTTCATCAATTATAAGACGTTATCACATCAAAAAAAACTATAGTGCTTCAAGGTGCATTTACCTTACAAGGTAGGGTTACCTTGCATTTATCGACGTCCAGAAGCGACGCAAAATTTTCCGCTAAAGTTGCCGGGGCCTGAATTCAAGCTAATCTAATGCCCGGTTCCTATATTGAACACATCGTTGAACGGACCGTTTTCGAATTACGACTAACAAGTAATTAAAGTTGTTCCATATAATCTTTTCGTAAAGGACTTTTTAGTTACACCTCGTAGATAGTGTTACTATCCGTAGGCACAACGAATCGTTTTTCGAATATAGAACAGAACAAAGAAGAAACGCTTACATACTCATACCCACGCTCTGGGATTCCCTGTGGGTGGCAAGGACAACACAAATAACACATCACTAACACCCACGACTCGAAAACAAACATTTATCTGCCGCATAAATATCTGCCCCTGCCGGGAATCGAACTCCGGACCCCCCGCTTCGCCGGCAGGGTCACTACCAACTACGTTACTTAGGTTACCGGGCCGTTCTACTATCCGTACGTAAAACGAATCGTTTTTCGAGTATAGAAACCGGGCATACGTCATTTTTGATCCCAAATTAAAGTCATGTGAGAGCAATCCATCACCAAAGCCGTTAGCGAATCGACCGCGGCCGTATCGAGGTCAGACCAACGATCAGGGTGGCACCATATTACGGTACATTCGTGATTGAGAAGCACAACGTAAAAAATACACAGTCGTCGCAAAAAATGCAACACAAAGCTACGCTAACGTTTGCGTTACGTAACGGTAAATAAGGAAATGAATTATGTTACGAGACAAGGGTTTTAACTCCGTGGGATAATTACAAGTGACACAATACATTCAATTATATATTATTAATATTACTGTTATTACTGTTATCGTTAATGTCTTTGTTAGACACTGATATTATCTACGTATGACTTCTGAAAAACGGAAAGTGAAAATTAGATATCAGATATTTCCGATTATGCGATATTGGTTAACACTGGTTCATTGGTAAACCTGACCTTTGGTTGCATTGGTAAAACTGTCTGAACCTACCATAAGTGTTATCATTTGATTTTAATCGGTCACTCATTAATATTCCTCAATACATATTATTGTAATATTATCAGTATAATGATAACTTTAATCTTTTCAATGTCATAACAATGACCTATTTGTATTGCAATTATCGGTCATATGCAGTATTACTTAAGAAAGTCAGCCTTCGTCGGGAACCTTTGTTCGAATCCTGATTTAAATTTTTATTTTCAGTGAAAATACTTCAGCAATAAAGTTATACTCAAGAGCACAGATTAACCTCAAGAGAGTCAAGAGAATCATCGCTCGGGGATGATATATCAGATCTGTTTAATTTCACAGAATCCAGTATTAACAATACAATACAGCTTGTCGTCTTCAAGTGCTCAACTGGTTTAACCGTAGCTCCACGGGCCGTTCGACTCAAAGTAGGAACTGGTAGTCTGGTCCATAACAGGTCCTGTAAAATTATTTTTGTCCGTTGACACTCCAAGTTCGGCTGCAATTTCTGCAAGCAACAAAACAGACTTCTTTTTGGCTTAAACCTGTTATCGACACTTAACTAGAAGGGAACGAACGAATGTTGAGTGTCAATCAATTTTTGAACGATGTTTATATCACATTTTATAACTTTAATCCAACCCATAATGGTCTTATTCTTGTTTGTGGTACTTTTCTCACATTCTCTTTTTTTTCGGCAACGCATCGGTGCTGCCTTTGGTGTTGCAGATGTCTATGGCTGACGGCACCGACCACACAGCCAATAGACACCAAATGTTTGATTTTCCGTATTGAATGCATTCTGGCAACTAGCTGAGGTAAGACGAAGCGGGGTGACTGGCTAATTCAACGCTGTGATTGGCTAATTCAAGGCCACACGAAACATTGGAAAGAAATAGATTAATTTAAGCAACGGGAAAGAATGAGACGGAACGAATTTATATCGGTACTATTAGCCAGATGTGTTGACAGAAGCCATTCGCCTGTTATTAGGAGTCTATTGGCTGTGTGGTCGGTGACTGACGGTGACCATATAAAATCAGCTGACTTGTCTGTCAGCCGCCGATTGTGCCGATTCCCTCACGAACACAAATATCTCTTATATTTGTGTTCGTGAGGGAATGGCAGTAGACTGCTTTCAAGCAAGGTTATTTTGCTAGCTTTATCAATAATCTCGCCTCAATTAGACTGTAAGTACATGTAATCATAAAAATAATAAGATAAGCATTATCTGAGGTGCGATTTCAATTTCAAAGCAAAGCTATAAATAAACGTTTAATAATAAATAAAGATGAATAATTTCCTTAGTTGCCGACTTGATAAGAAGTGCATTACTCTAAAGGCATCTCATTGAAACATTGTTTAGTGACCTGGCAACTCCGACGCATAGCATGCCTTGATCACGCACGCCCAATTCCAACCGATAAGCCGAATGAACTTTGAATGGCATCGATTCGATAAATATCATCAGCGAGACATGCGCGTGGAAACGTGTCAATGCTTACAGATAAAGCTTTTGCTATACTACGTTTTTATGAACGATGCATGTGTGTGTCATAACAATTAACTAACCAAATGACCGAATAACATTCTTATAACATCCTCACCCAACTGGACTAAGCATCCTTGTCCCAATTTGAGTCTTGTGGCTTGTTCTGTGATTGTGATGTGATTGTATAATTATCATTCCAAATATGTAATTAAAAAGGGTGCTTAACATTTGACGTAATTATCCATTACAAACCCAAAGTGTGGACAAACTGAGCACACGCGGTTTACACTACACTAAAGTTCATTAACCCCGCACGTACGTGCCCGGCCCCGCCATACCACAGACTGTAGTTCGGCGGGTCCATACATTCCGAGATTTTTTCGATAATTTGCATTGCCATTTTTGAAATAATTATCGTGTAGAATTTTGACTTTATACTTTTAAAAAATCATTACCTATGACCATGTGTTTTCATGTCCTCGAGTATGTCAAGTAAAATAAAAATCACCCAGTAAGTAGATTTATAAATTTATACCGGCCAAATGAGAACACAGGTCATCTGTTAGTGAATAGTCACAGAGGTTATGGACAACATTTTTATTAAGAAATTGTATGGATAAAAGTCTCTTAAGTGTGTTTGCTTTTATACCTATATCCTAATAACATCTCTGTTTATAGTTATGTAATAATTAACTAATTCATATTACATAATAGTTTTTGTCCGTATACACAGAACGTTTTAAGTACTGAAATATCTTAACTGTTTGTAATTTGTATTCACAGTTTGTATTTAATATAGCTAACATTCATCAACACTGAAGTCGAAGTACGCAGTAATGAAGCATTAGTTAATTAGTTATTGCTTTTAGAGCCCTATCTACTTATGTTATATTGTGTATTAGTACAAAATAATTAATTATAAGTATTTCCATAATGTAGGTGGGTACCCACAACAATATTTTTTCTAAATTCCTATTCTGAGTAGGAAAATAGAAGTATGTAGGTATTTAATAAGTGTTAATATTTTTGTGTAAATTAATACGAATGACTGTTCTTATTTTAAAGTAAATTCTTCGGAATCCGATAATTTTTACACAAATACAACATGGTACCTAGGTACTCTGAAAACATTTGAATAATGAAATCACGTTTCGTTCCCATGTGACTTGAAAATAAGAAAGATATATATATTTTGCTTAATGCTTTACGAACTCATAATATAAATATGACAATAAACAGATGACTCTAATTACCATTGACTTATTATTAAGTACTAATTACTTCCAATTTATGTTTCATACTATCAATTTAATAGCCTATTACTTAATAGTATCATCTTATCTTACCTCCGAAGATGATAATGGTAATAGTCATCAACAAAAATAATGCTTATCTAAAATATTTTAATATACGTGAAGTAGGTTCATTTGTCTCCCTCTTACATCAGAAAGCCTTTGCACCCCTTTTTAACCTCTGACGCAAAAAGAGGGGTGTTGTAAGTTAGAAATAGATTTCTGTCTGTGTGTGTGTCTGTTTGTGGCATCATAGCTCTCAAACAGATGGACCTATTTCGATGCGGTTTTTTACATGAGAGCCTTTGAGAAAATTGTAGAGAACCCTCAGGGGTGCAGGTTTCTTCGCGATGTTTTCCTTTACCGAAGCAAGTGATAATTAAATTTTAATACGTACATTTCTTTGAAAATTAGAAGTGCGTGCGGGATTTGTACCCCGGCCCCCGATTCAAACCACACGGTTTGATGTTATACAGTAACCTCATCTGAAGGGCAAACTTACCTTCACAGATGATTACAGTGCAGCATGCAGCTTGCGTTGTTTAACCACGGTGATAGTGATGAACTTGGGTCAAATTACCTAACCGTAAGTGCCTTGACCACCCGTGAAGTAGTTGGTATATTTTTTATTTATAACCCGACTATGGGAAAACCAAAAATAGGTGGTCTCAGGACGTCACAGGATTTGCCAATGGAAATATCTCAGGCACCATCCGGTTATGATCAATTTGAACCATAATTTGTCAGCATCAGATTTCAATCTAGATTCTAGAGTATGTTCTGAAATTTATATAGAGTTGAGACTTACGAGTAAGTAATTCCCACCACTGACGTCGCCGCCCCCGCCGCGCCGAGAGAAACCACCATGACAATATCTACGCGTCTCAGAAATCTCGATGCCTAACTTACACTTTCTTATCTCCAATAATATTCTCAAAGATGTGTGCAGTCTGTGTCTAGATAAGTCTATTCACTTAGGAGAAAGTTTTAACATGCTAGTAAATAAAAAAACAAAAATAATCAAGTACAGATATGCTTATATGTTTATGGTGCAGGTTTTTAACCTTCGCGTCACATTCCAAAGTTAATCATTATTATTATTTACATCAATTAATTGCAAATGCTAGCAGACACGTAGGTACATAGTCTTAAGGTAAGGCTTTGTTAATGTAATCGTTTCAATTGTCAATTTATCATTGGCAAAAGTATTAATTTAATGGTAAACAATAGAGACGAAAAGAATTTAATTACGTAATGAATGCGAAGTAACAAACACGAATTTGTCAACTGCTATTATTTAAGCATTATCTAAGAACGTTTATGGATCCAATGATCATGTTAATAAAATTTCACTTATAAAACCATCAATCAAAAGCCGAGCCTCAATCTACGCAATTGCTATCAAAATTGATAACTTTTGTCAAAAGTATTATTATTAAACTTGGCATTAGATCGGTGTGCTCAAATTACGTCCTAAGCTTATTATTATTAATCGCAAGTTTAATATTAATGTGATCACATCCAAAAAATACTTTATTAACATAATAAATGGTATCTTTAAATTTAAATTTTACTGAAATTTATAGCATTTTGGGTTATGTAAATAAACAAATAAACAGCCAAAGTCCTGATTGCAAAACGATTTTTTCCATTTTACAAAAAAATGTTTTTTGCATTTGGTCACTTTAATATTAAAGGTGCAAACAAAATACGCTTATTACTTTTGGTAAACACGCAAAAAGTATGACTTCAAAATCCTAAGAACAATCCATATCAATATAATTTATCCTCCGTGCCCACTCATTTCTACTCATTTCTATACAATTCAGTGCCATGTCCATAAAACTACAGCCGAGAACAATGCTGATTGCCTTAAAAAACGATTTTCCAATTTTAAGTCTTATCTCCAGCCTGTTACAAGATATTTTAGAGAATTCCTTGTTCGGTCCCTGCATTGTTCCTATTAGTCTAATATCCCAGTATAAAAAGAACCTTCACTGAGCTGGTTAATTTATGAAATATTAGCTCCATACTTTCGACTGGTATGGAATTTGTCTAATAACGAAACAAGTGAAATGTTAAAAAAATTGTTAATTAATCATTATTGACTGTTTTTTTTTGTCAATCCATTTGCAATATATTTATTGATATTTAATTTAATATTAAATACTTTTCATCCATTAACCAGCTAGGTGAAGGTCGTTCTATACTGGGATCCTATACGTGGACTGTGGACAGTGTATCGTGCACCAAAGGCCAAACACTTGTTGAGAATGAAAGTCGACCCAGTGTTGATTGTTTGTACTTACAAATGCCGTTTTCATTTTATCCCCATAATAAGTTAACTTGGATAAATATCTGCAAGAATGTTCCTTTCAATTTTGTCGGCCCGTACGACGCAATGTTTACCAAGTCGGACTGCCTTCCGAAAAGTCCTGAGTTCTATTCCCGGAAGGCGAAATTTTGTATAGAGTTTAAAAATCCGGTTTTGGTCTGGGTGTGTATTCATTGCACCCACGACGGACAGAGAATCCTTATGTGTAATTTATTTAATTTTCTTTATAAATTAGGAATAATATATTTTTTTTTGCATAAACGTACGCAAATGCTCTAAAAAACATTAATTAAAGCCCCGCACAGTTACGTCACCTGCGAATTCATAATTTATTATTAGCGGGGATGCAGTGTTTAACTTGTGCGTTCATTTAGGTGTAGTCCGTAGAAATTGATTTCATGTATGTTACTCAAGTAGAGAAAGATGGTATTTAATTAAATTATAAAGTTTATTTTTGTTCTTTTATTTTGTTTACCCTAATTATATATTTTTTTGATTTGCTGATTTGTGGACACAAAAACATGAAATTATTGAATTCGTTTAATAAGTGAATTAAGTTTTTGTTTTTATTGGCGATTGCTCTCTTAATTTTTATTTTGTACGTAATAAATCGTATAAAAAGTAATTGAAGTAAAATGAAATAAAAATAAATTAACAATGCACAACAGATAGATAACGGTTTTTAAATGATAAGAAAAGCGGATGTAGTCATTTAACTTGTCTGCGAAAAATGATGAACGCAATATTACAAGGTATAATATAAATACTGCTCATATATACCCTCTTAAAATATGCATTGTATTATTTAAACCGGATTTTCTGGTCCTAACTTGGTGGATCATGATGTCGTTGGCTTGTGACTGTTATTGTCATGCTAACCGCAAGTAACAATAAGGCGATAAGCGAACTTTCAAGCGAGCAATAAGAATAGAATGAGGTTAGCAACGTCAAGGGTTGTCATTGTAATTGAATGCCGGTTTGGCAACATTAAAAACATTTTAGAAATATCTTTAATTAATTTTCCAATACAATACTGGTTAACAATAATGCTCCCACATAAAACAAACACATGTTGGAGTACTGATGTACATATTTATTCACTAGCCAGGACAGTTTAGTTATCCAATACACATTCAATTTATATAAGTAAGTCCAGTAACAATAGCAATTACCAATTACATTATACACCAACACTATAGAACTATTACCTTACATAATCACAATTACACTTCACAACTGTTCTGGAATTACTGGAATCAATGCTTAATTATAATAAACCCGTAACCCGGCAGAGCTTCGCCTTGACCAAGGACTAGAAGAAGAGTGTCGTTTTACCACCAGTCCACCATACCCCCTTTTTATCCCACAATTACTTCATCCGACGGTAGTTTGTTAGAAAGTGTTGCGCAATACCCTCTTAATGAAATATGGCGACAACACGCACAAAAAAATAAAACACCACATCCAGACATCCATGCCAGGAAGCAATCCTGGGACCTCTCTCAGACAGGGACACAACTCACTGCCAACTCAAGCTTAAAGCTTTACTTTTTCACTATAAGCCCGTCGATTCATAATTGAATCGGTATTTTTGTAAAATCCAACTTTTGTTGGAAAGCTCATCGTCAGAAATAGTTCATCGTCTCTAGCCTATCCACTCGCGGTAGAGTTCAGCTGCGGTTACAATATCATGTTACCAATATAACACGACCTCTGGCATCCTATCCACATTTCAAAGAAGTGAATTGTGATTTAATAATATTGTCTCGAGTAGGTATATACTTAACCGACAAAATGAACTTATAAGTAGCTGGTTGGTTTGGGAATCCCCGATCTTTAAATGGTTACAATTGGTTATAATGATTTTTAAACTGCCCATATATTTGTCATTAAATCGTGTATTCGTGTGCAAAATGTTTCAAGTACTACGTGCTTAACGGACGCAATAGTTAATAAGTAGTTTACTTTGTTAATCTCAAATGTGTATTATACAGCTACTCATAGGCTCGATACGAATAGTTTCTTTTAAATATTTAACATACATTGCTTACAAAAAACGTAACAAAGTAACAAAAATAAAGTTGTACGTAAACAACTGGAGTAGTGTAAAACTGTGATGTCCCAAATCCCGTGTCCAGTGAAAATTTTTAAGATCTTCCACTGTTTAAATAATTTATTCATTTGCAAAATGAAATTATTTAATTTTTTTTTTGAAGTGGAATGAATAATTATTTTCCGATATTTAGAAAGAATTTATATTTTTATATTTCCTTTTATATGTATTGTACATATAATTTGTAACATAAAAATTAATAGTTTTTTAATTACAATAACTTTTGGAGATACATTGGAATTATATTTATATTAGCTATTAGTTCGGTAAGGACTAGCTATTCACACCAATAAATCTTTCAAAAACAACCATTGCAATAAGTCAATGAAAACAACTAAAAGAAAATTGTGTCGGTCAAATCTCACAGAATAATTATATTAATTAAATTCGCCCGCGGCATAGCTAAGGATTGTGTAATAAATACTTTGGCAACCGACCTCGGGGATTTGCTAAGCTGAGACAGAGTTGGAATGTTATTATGTACGAGAATTCGCCCACTTTGAAATCAATTTTTGTTACAAAGAAATGCTTCAAAATGTGAGCTTATCTTTGTCGGAATCGTTTTAATTTTACATTTGACAATTAATGAATAATGCTACTAAGCACGGTGTGTTTTGACAATGAATGAATTATGCTTAGAAGAAATAAGTCATTTCACAAATCAAACTCAATTGTGTTATGACATAATATTAAGTCTTAATCGGAATACGTAACCGTTCCAATATTGGAGTCGGGTCTTCTGTAACAATGTGAGGGGATACAGGCCAAATTCCGCCACGCTGGCCAAGTGCAGATTGGAGATTGGTAAGGTTCAAAGACCTTTAAGAAAATTATGGAGAACTCTCGAGAGGTGCGCGCTGCGTCTCTTTTTTTATTGTTTGATTAGGGTTATTTAAGGTTACAGTAATTCTACCTTGTCAATGAAGGACCCTGGTATTAAACCCTTATTTGAGAGATAAAATTAATGTTTGTGTTTTTATAAACGAGCATGCAGCTCCACCCTTCCGCTGCCGCCCATGACAAAGAAATGTGACTGACTAGGATGGTTACGAGACGGTGTTAGAACATTAGTTGGTTAGTTTATTGGTAACTGTGAGGACTGGGACAGTAACTGTTAGTCCTGTTAGTTGTTGTTAGTATTAGTCCAGTTAACCATTGTTAGTGAGTCTTTTTCTAATTTATTTTGATGACAGATGCGTCGCCTCTTAAAAGTGTAAGCGGTTCCACACTTTATTAACAGGAACACATTTGCTGTTAAAACAAGATTACACGGTAAAAATGGTACCAAGTACCGTGGCGGGCGGTAGTACTCCCCCGGGGGAACTCTAGGCTCTACCTATTGACGTGGACTATTACGTGGACGTTACGACCCGGTGTCACAGACCTTGTATTGTATTGCCAATCGAGCGAAAAGTCCTATTCAAGGCCAGGTAGTCATTTTATGGCAATTTTTTTTGTTATTCAGACTTAGTTGTGACGTCACATTTGCGTATGTTCATGCCTTTCGCGTCGTGGGAAATCCGGTGCGGAGGATTTGAATACATGATTGGGCCATAAAAAGTTTAATTTAAGTATTATTTACGATTTAAAATTTGAACTATAAAGGGTATTGACGTAATATTTGTATTTTAAATGTATATAAAATATGTAGATAGGTATCCAATATTTACACACTGGTGACATTTTGACCGAGACGATGAATCACAGCTACAACAGATGGTATAGGTACACCATGCTTTAACCAACTTGTTACATTACAAACCGGATTTTTATGGTAATATAAGTTAATGGGGTAGGTAATAGCCATAGATTTAATATACTAGAGTTAGATTGGCAATGCGAAAGAGAAAGAACATAGATACTCATATGTTAGAGCTAGATAGATAAGCGAAACCATTTTGCGTACACGCTATCGGCCTGTATCGGCCCTACGGCAGTTGTGAACTAACCTTTTGCTTATTTTTCTAAATCACACGTTTAAAAGCGTACATTTGGTGTGAATGCACATTAGGTACACGCATACTAGTGTATTTAATTTTTTGTCTCGCTTTGATGTTTCTATTGCCAATCTAACTCTAGCATAATAAATCTATGGTAATAGCAGACAAACGCGCTGAAGAGTCACCTGAGAGTAATAGGTCACCGTTCCCCTTGGACATCACTAACACCTGATGTTGATTCATTGTTGGCGAAGAAAGAAATAAAAAGACAAGAAAAAGCTCAGGCTCTCTTTCTTACTACATATTGCAAAAGACCTGCCGGGCTGGTATAATAAAATAATCAGAAAAAAAAAATCGACTTGAATTACAATAACTCAAAAATTCTAATTTAATTTAGTGCGAGCAAACAAATGTTTATGTAGCTAACACATCATTATTTATATGTTAATGTACCGTAAATTATTCGTTTATACTTTAATAGCCATGGTTATTCATCAGCTTAACACCCGCTAGTGACCTCTGCAAGGCAACAGGAATCCAGTGGAAACGTGATGAGTACAAATTGCGAATGTTTAGCGCGTGTAATATACTCATACGGTATGTATACCCGTCTTTTGCCTTGAGAAGTTTCCTAATTTCAAGGCTAAGTAAATTAGCGAATGATATAATAGTGTTAAGCAGTGATAGTCAAGTGATTTGAACTTTGAACTCCCGAATTCGAGGGCTTGGCCCGAATCCTGCATGCACCTCGCATTTTCAAACTCGGCTCGGTCGGCTTCAACCCATTAATGGCCCTTGTTGTCAATCCGTGGTCAAACGGGTCTCTCTTTCTTCACCACTTCGCTTTCTTAATTCTCACACCAGTAGTGAGTTACATTATTTCTGAGTGGCATAGGCTATATTTGATTGGGATTATTGATATTTTTCAATGCGAAATAAAAATATTTGTCAATCAAGTCAACGAAAAACGGGCTGATGCGTTAATTTATCGGCGTGCGCTTGCTAAGTACTTAGTTTGCCGGCGACTATTCCGCGTGTGAATACTAAAGCATTATGTTTACCGAAGAGTAGCGAGGGCGGGTTTACTACATAATTACAAATAAAACTACAAGAGGTAGCAAGGCCGTCTAGTTTGTTATAGATTAAAAATAATAAACCTGAAATACAATTAACTTTAGTACTTGTTTAAGGACAAACGATTTTTTTTGCATATTTATATTTTCCGTGTTTAAAATAAAATCAAATAATCCAGTAACTTAAGAATCCAACAGGCGCACCTTCTCCTTGTAACATTCAGTATTTTGCGTAAGAAATTGAAAAATTAAAAAATTACAACTAATGGCAAAATATTTATTTTTATTCACACGAAACCTGCACCACCCTGCACTTACACTTACAGTACATTTGGGTATGAAACGCGTTCCACTAATGACTAAGCGATTAAAACGCTCAAAGCTTTTTTCTGTAGAAAAACAGTCGTTTTGAACGTTATGATCGCTTAGTGGAACGCGCCCATCATGGTGTAAAGTGGCCTCATGACATACATGACACAGTGACATCACAGATCTATCACTTACTGCTGATAAGAAATCATGTTATAGTACTTATAGTACCTAGGTAGGTATTTTATTTTATAATTTCTTGAGAAAATGACATAAGTACGAAATAAGTTTTCGCAAACACGCAAGCTTGTCAGTCGCGAGACTCGTGGGACATCATGTTCGCTGTCCCTGGACGACGGCGACGTCGCAATCAGACGAACTTTTTGACCGCATATTGATAATTAACTTGATACATGACGTGAACTTGATCAATCCGGTGTATTTTAAATTACACGCAAGCTTGTCAGTCGCGAGACTCGTGGGACATCATGTTCGCTGTCCCTGGACGACGGCGACGTCGCAATCAGACGAACTTTTTGACCGCATATTGATAATTAACTTGATACATGACGTGAACTTGATCAATCCGGTGTATTTTAAATTACACTCAATTTTGTCACTCACTTTTATCATTCTACAGATCTCACGTCATCTTTAACACGTTGCGTCGGCGTCGAAGCAAAGCTCTGTACATTACTCTAATGACATAGCTCTCTCTACATCGCGCTGACGACTGAGACCTTTCGAAAGTTACATGGTTGTGCCTTGTAACATACCGCCAATGAAATCTGTTTACGATCATTACCACTATGGCTTGACAATCATACAATAATGTATACAGCAAAGTGTAGGTATATCTTATCCATCCGTTTTATCACTGCGAGTTTCTAAACAATACATATTAATATTACATTTAGGTACTAGGCCAAGGCACAACATCAGACTCAACATTTAATTGTAGTAATATTTCCAAACAGATAAAAATTAATAGGTATTCTATTGAACTACATTCTATAAATGTGGCCTTGTAGGTACGTCCTCTAATAACATGAGCATTGTTCCAATAAACGTACATAGGTTTCATGCCATTAATGGCCCACTGCGGGACATACTCGTAGTTCTCTCCTCCTGACTAACTGAGGAGTCCTAGAACATACTTCAAAAACTCTTAATTTCTAACTATTAAAACTAACTATTAAAATTTACTTCTTCAAAAACTTTAAATGTTACTTGAACGAACTGATCCACGCGCGATTTAGGCATCGTATATTTTCGTATATGGCCAACTTTGATCCGGTCGAAAGTACAACCTTAAGTCTTTCTTTTTGTATAACCAAAGTAATAAAATTTAAATTTCAGTTAAGCTGATAAGTACCTACAGTTACCCATCAAGATATGCGACTAGTTATTGCTAATGAAATGATAGCTCGATGAAGTACCGTTTGATGGAATAATCATTCCAACAGTAATATTCAATCCTACCTATGTATACCTACGTAATGTACTAGAGTTTATACGTAGTATAGTATATCATCATCATCTTCATCGTAACCCATAACTGTCCCACTGTTGGGCACGGATCTCCTCTTACAAAGTAATTATGATTACATTTTGCCCATCTCTGATTAGGACCCTGATTAGGAGAAATAGTTCCGCTACCCCATGGTAGCGGAACTATTTAATATAAATTTGTATGCATACATTGCACAGTCACTTTATTTGATGGCCGAATCGTTATCTTTTTGCGACACGACATTAGCTTCCAGTTGTTAGGAACAGCAATCACAATAATGATACATTGATATCGCAAAAAGTGCTAACTACAGCTACAGATAATCCGTATAGTCTAAAGAATAGTCGTAGTGAACTGTGTAATACTAATAATATTAAATATATAGAAAAATCATAATAAACATCATTAACGCCATGAAATTAAAAACCCGGTAAAATAAATAATGATCAAAAATGAATAATATGCTCTACTTTTTCTTGAAAATTTAAGCAGATATTTATTTATTAGATGCAACTTTAAAAGGTTTCTTTCAAAAAAGGTGTCAACATTTTGCTGCTAACTATAATTGCTTCTTTTGGGGCACCGGGCGTCATCGAGCTGGATCCTGATGGATACTTACAAATTGCGTGCAAGTGAGACTTTTCGGCCCCTTCTACTACAATTGTCTGTAACCAGTTTCGGTAGTCGGTTCGGTCAGTCCTGCACAGCAAGTCAAAAGCAGGTTCAATCACCGTTTCCATCTTGGGCACGCCTGGTTAACTGCACTTTAAAATTACAGAATTTCAACTCCTTAATTTATATTGGTTATACTAGTTGGTGCCCGTGACTTCGTTTTGTACTAATACTTTTAACGCCGATTTAGGGGATGAATTGTCAAAAACCGTGGCTTACTAGTTACTACTCTCCTAATTAGGTCCTTCGCACAATGTAAGACATAGATGCTCGGGTTGGGTTGTGTATTTTTTTTAGTCAAACACTGATAACGTCTTTTTACGTAAATTTAAAATTGGTGTCGTAAGTACAAAAACGCATATATTTATGGATTTAAGATAGTCCAGTTAGCAGAGGGCAGCATAGAGACCGAGGTAATTCGGAAAAAAACATTTGGATGATAAATCGCGCCTCAGGAAGTTATAATTCGAAAATAATCGATAGACACACGTGCAAAATCAATAAGGATAAATGTTAAACAAGGTCTTTTCCTGCCACACCCATCTATTGTATAACATTGACTATAACAGAACTTCCGAAATACCAAGACATCAAGGGACTAAACACAAAAAGGTAGGTATCAATATTGTCGCGTAGATTCATCTGTTGACAAATTTGAAAGCGTACGTATATCAAAGCCGTCATAGCTCCGTGGAAAATGTGCGAGCAGGATGAAAGAAATTTAAAAGTTGAATCTCTAGATTGTTCTAGACGTGTCGAGACAAGAATTTAAAAAATACTTAATTTTGGAATGTTGGTGTTCGAAATTAGGGGTACATGAGGCGATCCGAAACACGGCATGGACAGTTCAGTTTTCGAAAGCGAATCGGGAAGGAGAACAAGAAGAAGAAGAAGAATAAGAAGGGAAAAGTGCAGTAAAGCGAATAGTGAAGTGAACAGTGTCGAATCGCAGTACATTGTCGCGAGTGTTACCCTGTGGTGCGAATAAAAACACCATCTATTGAAACCGGTCTTATTCCTTTCCTATCCCTTACCCACTCCTGTCACAATATTAATATTAAAATCGTAACAAGGCCTTCTTCGCCTTCGTAAAAAGATATAAGTTTACAACTTAATGTTTACATGACTGTGGGTTTTGATTAAAACATATGACGTCTTTAAGGTGGTGTGAATGAAATCATATTTTTTTACAATTTTTATTTATAATACCTATTTATTTACAAAAACAAATGACATCATAAGGGTGGTGTGGATGGAATCAGTTTTTTTTACAGTCTGTCAAATTACCATCAAATCCTATTGTTTTCTTCCACTTTATTTAAGAAATAGCGTCAAATTATGTACATACATTATTACATCAAATTTTATACTTATTGAAATAACCGTACTAGTTACTACAAGCAGATTCTAATAAATAAGGCCACACATTCTCAGAAATCTGTAGTCTCTGGCGAAAATGCCTAGTAAATTAATAAAGTTACACTACAAACCATTTTTTTAAACGAATCGTAATCGATTGTCTGTCTTTACCTCAATTCAAAGTTCATCATTTACTTGACGTTCGCTCTTCAAGGTTTTATTAGTGGACTTTGCTCGGAACGCTTTATTTTAGGTGATCTAAGAGGTTTTTTTATAATAATTCGACGTATTTGGTTGGAGCGATCATAGGCCGATTAGGCAATAGAGCATTTGACACCTTTTAGAAAAATAACTCAAATTGTTCAATATAACATAATACATTATGCAGTTTGGTTAATTCTTTGTAAATATCTCTATTTTCTATGAAAATCACCATCAAAGTTTAAATGAACAAAAAAGCCGCCAAAACGCTAAAACGCCATTTTAAACAGGTCATGACGTCACCTGCTCAAATAACCATACTAAGCTGTCAATGCTGTCATTGCGTATAGTAAGCAGTAATAGCAAGTGACGTCATTCAGCCAAACCGCGTGTTTTCGATCACGTGATCAAACACGAAAAAATATATACTTTTAAGCTAACAACAGTTTGATCTATATTTTCATTGTAGTCAAATACCCTATTGTATGTCAGTAAAAAAGTTGACAATTTGAGGTGCGGTCAGTAAAAGGATGAGTGAACGTTGGAGATAAAATTTCTTGATGCTTCAGAGGCCACGTTTAGTGATCCGTCCCGGTGACTATTATGAATAAGTCGAGGTTAGAAAGTAGATGGTAGAAAGTAGACGGTAAGCGTCAAGCGAAGTTGGAGGTCTTTAGCCCTTACTTTTAGATACTTTACGGTTCAATGCGTATTGGAGCAGCGTGGCTTAGTGCGTTCAGACATGCGCGACTTTGATTTCCATTAAACGTATAGAAAATGGTCTGCACCTCCACTACGTCAAGTACCTACTTTTGTATTCTGTGACGTCATTGCAATGTCACCTTTACGTCACGTCCGTCTGACCTTTGCCACACGCCCTCGCCCTTCGAGCGTTGTTTCGAGCCAGTCCCGCGCGACGCCCGCGCCAATATCGCTCCACTTCCATTTCTAAAATGTATATTTTGCGCACTGACATTTAATTTAATTCACGTAACATCATACATTCTACTGTTGTCATTATTACGTATTTATAGCAGCGACAGATCGCAAAAAGCCGGTTTCTGTGGCAAAATGTGTGACTTCATATCGTTACTGTAATTTATTATTGGCTATAGTGCTAATGTTTAATTTATTGAAATTAACCGGTTTTATCTGGATATCATGAGGATCCTATTTGCCACGTGCGTGCTGCAATGACATCATTTATTAACTCTCGCAAACTTTGAATGAATGGTTATGCCCAGAATTCCAGTTTTTATGTTGGATGAAAAAAACAAGAAAGATTGCATTCCAACAAACCGAGACCATCACCAACGTGTTGCCGGTCAATAAAGAAACGATGAATGTAAAGTAATGTTTATGTAATTTCATAAGTGGACCTCCAACTTAGGAACAGAATTACAGAAATAAATAGGTACATTCGATTAGATGAGGTCATGTAACGTTCGAACAAAATGAACGCTATGAGCTATTAGCTCCTATACATAATTATAATTTGGAAACTTCAAGTCCTGTAAACTATGATTTAAGATTCAAAACTTCAGAGACAAGAACAAAATTAAGGCTTATTTGGTCAAAAGAAAATTGTTTCCGTAAGACCTCGACCTTATAACTGTAAAAATACCAGTACAATTTAACTGACATAATGGCAGGTCACCTAGGTCAAAAGTCTTGTGAACACGCTCACGCACATAGTAGGTATTCTAGAACTGAGCAGAAAAGGATTCAATCCTAACTGACCTAAACATGAAAATCAGTCAAATCCATACTCGTAAAATATTTCCCCCACAACATCTTCTACTCGTATACGTGCTAGAAGTGAAACTTAAAAAAAATATAACGTTTTGGTTGCGAATAAACTTTACCCTATAAGGCGTATAAGGCCTATAAGCGATCTAGTGAGTACGGGTTAACCAATAAGGGCGCGTTCACATAGGACGTCCTTTTTACTGGATCTGGATCACATACACTACTAGTCCAGTATTCCAGATCCAGTGGAACGGATGTCCTATGTGAACGCGCCCTAAGACAGTTTTATAAGTTGATGAATTCATAACGACAATTGCTCGTGCCACGTGCCGTATGACGGTGTGACGTTAACACTTTCCCCGACAACTGAACATGTCGTAACTCGTGCCTCTAGTCAGGAACTACGGACGCCATAGTAAATACAGTTAACCTTTACACACAACTGTATGTCCAAGCAGAAACTTGACCTACATAGTGATGTAAAATATAAAATGATTGATTATAATTTATGTTAAGATGTCAATTTTAATGATACTGGTATTTTTTGGCTCTGTCTTATACCGAAAAGTATATAGTATTTAGGTAACGAAGAATAGCAATCTTTTTTATGGAATTAAGATAGCAAACGAGCTTGCAGCACCGTCCCTCCGCTGCCGCCCAATAACTGTGACCGTCACAGAATACGACTAAATAACCTGCGTTGTAAGAACTAAGAGGTAGGGTAGGTTCTATATAAGAATTAAAAAAAACTAAAGGTAAAGGTAAAATATAAGGTAATATGTAAGAGGTGTACTTAATGTAACCATAGTATTTGAACGCGCGTTTTGTTTCGTTGAAAAACGCGTGTATTAGATATAATTATTTTGTTAGAAACATTCACAGCATAAAAGACGATCAACAAAACAAGTCCAAATGACATGTGAGATATCAATGTCGACGGAAGAAATGGAGAGGGCCGACCTCGTGCCAGCGTGAGCCAGTCCGCCAATGAAATTGCAATCAAGCGAAGGCCAAATTAAAGTTATGTAGTTGAATTAAAATCGAGATGTAAACTAATACTAAGTAGAATCCTTGTGAGTAAGCATTAAAAAAAAGTAAGTATGATATAAATTGATCTACTTAATATATAAACTTATACGAATAATATTATTATTACAAAAACTGGCAAACAATTTAAAAAAAAATTAAAAACTATTCATAAAATATGATGAAATCATCGAAATATAAGTTAGTACTTATATCTCGATGGATGAAATATATCTTTTCTAAGTTTATGGAAGACGCATTTTGTACGACTCTCACGCAAAAAAGGTAATGGTACAAATGTACAATGCGATATGTGAGTTTCTACAATCCAGTCGTGAGTGAGTGAGACGTTGTTGTGCTGGCCAGATGAGTTCCTGGAGTTGCATAAGTCCATTGGTGATGATAACCTTTGACTTTTAGGAGGCCGGTCTGCCTTTTTATCATTGAGACTCTTAAACAAAATAGCATAATTAATTACCGCTGTCAATAAATGTATCAATACTATGGCTATAGTTTATCAGCTGTTCATAGTCATGTCAACCGATTACCGATTTGGAATACCAAATAGAAAACATGTAATCTCATCATAGAATCTTTGTTTTGAGGCAGGACTACTTAACTTATATCAGGCATTACCTTGCTGAATTCTATTGTTTATCATCATTGTTGCGGAAGACAGGCGTATATTGATAAAGATTTCGGTTAATTAATATAATTTTGAACACATTTGAAATTATTTTAAACAGGAAATTTAAATGGACTAAGCCTTATAATCTACCGTTTAGGGAAACCGCAACACATCACCCGCCTCCAATTAAGAATATGGTATGACAGCCGCCATATTGATGATAAATTTTGTCATAATTCTTGGTATCGACCACGCGTTTCCTTTTGCACATTGTGAAAAACGATAATGATGTCACGCCCTTAATAAAAAACAACTTATATCGAACTATTTCACAATTACTCACACTCTTATTTCGTGCTGTTAGTAAGTACTTAGTAACTTGCAGGATAGGTGTCATCAGGCATCGGTCTTCTATAGTACCGATCGTTGAACGCGTCAAAGCACAACTTAAGAAGTAGTCCTAACGACCCGAAGGCCTCTTCTAATGACAAAAACTCGGGTCAACCGCTTATTACGGTTCTTCCATCTGAAGCTTAAGAAATTTTGTTCTGTAACCAAACTACCGACCATACCCGCAGTTGCTTTATCACTCTCCATTATTCGGGCAGTGTTCGGGCCATGTTGCGTTAGAAGCTCAAAAAATACCCATGATTAGGAACACCTTTGTAAAGTCGTTCATACACAAGTCCGTATCCGGGCCGAAGAGCTTAAAGCCGAAGTCTCAAATATGGACACAGTCTCTTCCGAACTCGGCCCAGAAATGTGTGGACAGACCTTAAGTCAGACGATCACAGACACAGTGACCGACACAAGCCGTTGGGATTTGAACGCTCCGTTATTATTACGGTATCTACTTTTATGGATTATTATGACGTAGTGATTTCGACGACGTTCTTCCTTACATGGGGCACCTATTCAACTGCGCACATTACACTGACTCAACTCCGACTTGACTTCGATTAAATTCGTAATAATGCATTGAAATATGAGCCCTATATCGTATAAATTATGGTAGAATTTTCAACATTAACTAAAAAAACTGAAACACGCGCGAGTGAGTCAGTATACACATACGGCCAATTCCGATTCAGCCGAAAATTAGACCGTCCGAATGGCGAAATAAAGCTCACATTTCAATGCTATTCTATGAGTTTAATCTGTCTCGGTTTGGAGTTGAGTTGATGTATTGTGCGCAGACCTTTACTGTAATTTATGAGAATCATGTGTGTATTGGAAATTGATCAAAACTTGCTTCAATAAGAAATCGCTTCCCATTGACGCATAAAAACCTTCCGTTTAAATCGTTTCATTTGTTGTAAATGTATGTTCGGGTAAAATTTTGAAAGCTATTCAGAACTATTTATTCTTACTCGACGAACTTGAAACTACATAATTATTGCTTTAGCGGAACTAATAAAATTTTATAACTAGAACGGCCTCCTCAATTATGCGGAGAGACTTCACTACTGGGCTGGGTTAAAGCCATGGCCGGATACTACGCTCAGCATTGGCTGCTCCAGACGAGTGAACTCTGCAACGGTTAACGGTACTGGACTTTTATTGCTCTGTATTTAAAATTCACTTATTTTGTTTTTTTTTGACGTGATAACGTCTTATAAATTGATGGGCTGCGCACACGAAAATGTTTCCCGTTCCGCTACAGTACTATAGTTCTGCTACTGGAACGCCGCCATGCGAGCTTCTTCGAGAAGTTTTACAATAACCCCCGCCAACCTCGACGGAAGCCATTATTTATAACAAATGTTGAATACGTGACAACGTGTTTTTATCAATGTTTCTTTATGACGTTATCACGTAAAACTATCGTCCGTAAACCGACTTTACAGACTCTTTTTTATTTTTTATTACGATGTTAAGTTTCTGTAAGCAGGTAGGTACCTACGTTTGAAACAATACATTTTTATTTCTCATACCTATAATTTGGTGGCGTGATCATGATGTGTTTTGAATTGTTATAAAAATAATAACATAATCATCTCACTTTACTCGAAGTTCAACGTTCAAGATAACATCTTTTTCAAATACTTTTCCATTCGAATGAATGGACTAGGCAAAAGGGTCAAAATGTTACAATCAAATACACCTAAAATCCGAGCTTAGCTCATATACATTACATTAGTTTTTATTTCACTTCAATACATGCAGTATTTCCGAAGTTATAACGACGTGAAGTTCAAGCCCTTTTTTGAATTTCCGAGATTTCGCGCGCTTACGCTATGACGTCACGATGTGGGTCAGCTGCGAGCCGATAACGGCGCGACGCTTGGTCCGGTGAAATCCAATGTACTTTGGTGCGTTTTGGCGTTTCATTTTGTTTTGATTGTCTTCATTTTCATAATACCAATAATAGTGTGCTTATATTTTAAAGGAATAAAATAAATCATCCTCTCAAGTGAAACGTGAAGTGTGTAGAATGGAAGAAGGTTTTTTAAAAGGTCAGTCGGACAATCTGCCAAGGGTGGATAGTTTGATGGTGGCACTATATTTCATGAAGAACCAGGATTTTACGGCTGCCGAAATTCGTGGAATAAAGATGAAAAGGTAATATGTACGTTCTGAGTAAGCATTTCCTAATTCCTACTCTCGGGTAGGTATTTGTTCAAAGTTAAACCGAACTGGAAGTGTGTGTTTCATTTAGTAGGTACCTACCTATTATGGACGGCGATAAAAAAATACTACCAAATACTCCCAATCAACATCTCGAGGTTTTCGATGATTATATTATTTTAGCTCTGTGTTTTATTAGTACGTAGGTAAGTTCTAGTAGGTAGGTATTTACGTAGTTATTAGGTACTTTTCTGTTAAGGCAAATAGGTAGGTACCTAAGTGCCTACCTGGCTATTATTATAGTTTTATAATAAACCAGATATTTTTCAAATTTTATCCATTGTCCGCTTTAGTTTTTAGTTTAGTCTTCACAGCAGTGCGCTGTAGTTTTAGGGCCTATTGAATCCATTCTTCTTACTGCTGTCATCCACTTCTTCCTCATTTTTGGGTCCAGAGGCACATAAAAAAAGAGTTTATCGGGTGTTTTAAATGTTGAATTGAAACACTGAGGCACAATACAGTATTTTTTTGCCATTTTGTCGCAGTAAACAGTAAAATTTTAATATTTACTGCGTAACTGCGTGCGAACGAGAGCGCGACTGCCGAATGACCCAATATATGACGTCATCGAGTAGCGAGCGCCCGCCTGCGTTTTTAAAAACCAACGGCCGTAAATACGCTCTTTGATCGTTAATATCTCAGCCATTTATTGAGATATGGAAAAAGTAAAAGCACAGTTTTTTTTCTAATTTTTTATAGATTTATTTGGCGTTAAAAAAAAAAAACCGTTTGCCTGGTCCATTATACAATAATTTATTATAGTTAATATTAATCTATTCAAACTTGTGATTCGATTTAAATAACACCATCTCTACGTTCACCAAATTATTTATTTTTATCCGACGTTTTATAAAAATTTTACCTCGTTTAATCTATCAATTTAAAACTTACATCATCTTAACATATTAACTGTAACAGATACCCACGATATATTATTATGTGTTATTTGATGAACCGATATTTCGTCCCTGTGTCCTCATGTCCTGTGGCGAAACTTACAAGTCTGAGTAGGTTGCAGACCTGTTGCAGACAAATCTTGTTAAAAATCGATGGACTGTTTGCAATAATCAATTTTAAATAAAGAACTTTGTGTACACTATGTCGGTACTTAAATACTTTGTACCTACTATACTGTAGGTGTGTAGGTACTATGTACCTACTACTAAAACTATTTCGATACTGTTGATCGGCATCGCAAATTCGCAATACAATGCACGTTTGTGGTAGAATGACGCGGTGGTGTGGGTGTACCGTGTCGCAGACGCAGATTGGCTCGGACGATCATGCCACCGACATTCCACGCCACGTAGCGTCCACGCCCGCCAAGCAACACGCGCCAGCGTCAGACGATTGATAACAATAAAATTTTGAATTGCCACTTGCTGATTGTATTATCATGCCATTCATATTTTATTGCATAAAGCTTTTTGAATTCAGAACAAAATTACTTCATTACAATCAAAACAGAAAGAGGATAAAGGAACTAAAAGAGGATAAATCCATCTTCATTTTTTTTTTAATTAAGGGGAAAAATGTCTCAATATAATTATGTATTTTACTCCTAATTTAAAAATAAATAAATTAATGATTTCCCGTCTTTACTAAGTACATTAACTTTATATTTCCTTTCAAACTACGTCAGTGGCAGAATACGCTGATTATTATAATTATGTATTTAAACCTCAACTGTCGCTAACTTACATAAAAACATCATAAATCGTGTTACCGTTATTCAATTTATTTTATTTCAATTTGTGTTGCCTGTGAAACTACGTCATAGTGGCAAATGCTAAAATCAATATGAACATTTTACAACATGACCTATTTCTTAAACGTGCAGCGTGAGTGCATGACATATGGTTATAATGATCACATTAAATATGTATCTGATTGAACTCATCCGTTCACAACGGCCAGATCGATATCAAGTGTTGACTTGAACTTGACATTATCTCGTTTTTATTGTATTGTAAATCAACGTAGCAACACGACTATTGTGTATTATTCAAGCTTACTTATTGTATCTTTAAGTAAGTATAATTTATTTAGGTACGATACCGTCATCATCATCACAACCCATAACTGTCCCACTGCTGCTCTCACAGTGTGAGGAATGCAGGCCACAGCCCACCACGCTGGTCATATGAGGATTGGCGAACTTCACACACCTTTGAGATCATTATGGCGAACTCTCAGGAATGTAGGTTTCCTCACGATGTTTTCCTTCACCGAAGCAAGTGATAATTTAATTCTAATACGCTTATAGTTATGATTAATTATCGGGATGTAATACACTCTGTTTGATGTGGTAACTAATGATAATTTGTTTTTAATGTGACCCATGTGATGTTACAGAGTCTTCCGCAATCAGTGGTCCAACGGAAGGTTGGTGGTAGAGAAGATTATGACCAACCAGAAAATGTAAATTTTATTCCCGTAACTTAATTATTTTCAGATTATCGGGTTTGAAATGAAATTTTAAATTTCGTCAGAATTACATAAAAAATATTGTTTATTTAATGCCCCAGTATGTTGTACGGATAAGGATAGGATTCCTCCTACTGGACCTCCGAAAGAAAGGACCTCAAAGGGGAACTAACTGATGCACTTAATACTCATTCAGTTCAAAGTAATCTGTTTTCATCTTATGTTCAATTGTTTACAAACTGTACGGAACAAGACACTATTTGCTCTGCTATATTACAACCGACCTCTAGCTGGTCAAACGCCTTAGTTAAGTCAATATTATTGTGCAGGCTCGAAACTTCCATGTGTGTGATGATTTTACTGATTCTTCCGTTTCTCTTCCTGTACCGCTATTTCCTGAAATGAACATTTATGAATTTACACGAAAGTCAGAAAAGAAAGTTTATCATCATAATCATCATCATCATCATCAACAACAACAACAATTGTTAATATGTACAAGCCATTCTTGATAACCCTATCTTCATCTAACCTCACCCTACTACCCCCCACTAATAGCAGATCAACACCACATTCTCATCAACTAGCAGGAAATTTTCACATGATACGTATACCCTGGTTTCTTTTCTAAAACCTTTTTGCAACAATTGTCAGCAACAGTCAACAATGGTCAGCATACAGCATACAGCAAATATGTTCAGCTAACCACGAACTAAACTACACCTACTTTTCTAATCAACACAGCTATATCGGTGACTTTAATCTTCCCATCTGAATTACTTCGTTAAGAATCCTGTCCTTGAACGTCACTTAAGTACACCAACTTACGTCACAGCAGAATGTACACATCCCTCTTGTAGTATCATTGGACATCCCATACAGTTCACGGGTAGGAAGAGAAAATTGTTTAAAATACGTATCTACTATTATTTTGTTCGATGCTATTACGACCGTGATTATTTTGGTTGCGAAGTTGAAGAACTATGTAACAACAGACTTCTTATTTCCTAATTTATCCAAACTCGACGCTTTTATTGTTGTAAATGTCCGTTGCCAATACGCAGTAACTTACAGTCCGCTAATTTTCCAGAAATTAACATAATAAATTCAACATTAATTAAACAAATATACATAAATTAGGAGCTAACGCGAAGCCACCTTGTTATTGTATAAATATAACACCTAATGGTACCACAAATCTCCAACTTTCTTCGAGAATTAACCATTAATAGTTTTTACGTGTTTAAATTGCAGTATCGGAGAATCTAATCCATTTTACCGCTCCCTTGACCAGCGACCCCTTGTGACTCTTGATGACACGAATGGGCGCTGAAGTCTTAGAGTATACATTAACTTTTTACTCTAAGGCTTATGTAGTCAGGCGGTCCACTTTCTCGTTATAGACATCCTCGTGGAAAGAAACCAACTTACATTCTTTATAATATGAACACCATCTGCTAACTGGACCAACCATCCTGGTTTATTTCTCATAAGATTTTACAATTTGTTTATTGCCGATAAAACGTTCAGATTGCTTTTAAAATATTCACGCAAGTTGTTAATTAATTATCATTCATTATACATGTACGTGAATGACGTCAATCAGTTTTTATACATCCATAATATAATCCATTTAACTCTATAAAGTGGACATTCAACTAGAATTTCAAATTAAACCAGTTTCAGACAAAAAACGCCATTTCATTTGGTTTTTCCAAACCCAAATGTCTTGACAAAATCTTGGTCTCAACATTTATAAAAAGGACGTAATAAATCAATTAGTGGCTTTTAGCGCATATTATTTCCATAATAATGACTGTGAATGAAAAACTATAATTTATCTTTTTAATAATTTAACTTTAAAAACCACGTATTTGGCCACCCACGCCCATTATATTATTAAGTCTTGTAGCCCAATTCAAAAAGACTGCTTCTCTGCTCGTTCTTTATACACAAACTTATCTACACAAAGTAGAAAAGAATGTAATACTGAACAATATAAAAAATGGAATAGAATGGAACGGAATAGAACGCTACAGAACGTAATAGCGGCGTGGATCGGAGTTGAAAACGCGGAGTCGATCGGAGGAGAGTTGAGTGGAACAGAGTGCAATAGCCCCGGTCACTACTTTTGCAATGCGTTCGTAAACGTAAACACTTAGAAACGTGTTGCATAAGTGAATTCTAACCGTAATAATGCTATAATTTTGCATGAATATTCTTCTCTATTTCAATTCACTTTATGACTAACTTTTACCTAAGTTTTCCTAACTTTTACCATTTTCGTAGATTAACATGGCATTTATTAATAGTTTGCCATCAGTAACCCGATAAGAGATACATCGTATACAAAACCACTCTCTCCTGACACTATTTTAACTGGGAATGAGTCCAATAAATGCGTTGACCTACTTGGCACCCGGTTCGAGACAAATGAGTGATGAGCTCTGTACAATGAACCGGAAACCGAATAACCGACTCACAGCTGATTCCTCGCGATCGGATAACGAGACCGTTGCGGAACACACCATCCTCGATAGGTATGTTGAATGTTACATATGTATGTATATGGAGTTGTAACAAGTATAATTATCATGGTTAATAAAGCCACAGACCGCTGTCAACGAGCTCTTTGATAAAGTTAGCAAATGTTTAACGCGAGCTAAAATTTTCAGATCAGATCAATCGTGCAAGGCACGCGGGGTGACTCGTTCCCAGATCTCTTATTATTGTAATGTATTATTATTTCAAATTCCAACGAATAAAGTCCGTAACTTAAAATTACCTACTTCAAGAGCGTTGATAAATAACTCATAATTCATAGCTATTATGTTGTGCTAACACGTTTAATTGCACAGGTAATTTGAATAGGGTACTAATAAACATCACCGTAATCCTAGCGCAGTATCGTTGAGTCTCATAATCATAAATGTTTTTTCCGGCCGACCAACACCAAACCGACCGACCAACACGACTACGGATAAGGTTGCCAAGCAAACTGTTTAAAAACAGTTGTCCTTTATTACTTTAACTTGTTACTTGAAATATCATTTTTACGTATTTAGGATATCCAACGAGCAAGCAGCACCAACCTTCCATTACCGCCCATTACAACTGTGGCCGACACAACACTCAAATTGGGACTAGGATGGTTAGTCCAATTACTCGGTTGGTTAGTTCGTTAGTAGGTATGGGGTGATGACTGTTCGTGGTAGTTTGTCCTGTTAGTTGTTGTTAGTAATAGACGTAATAGTCCACTTTAGTAGTTTCTCGTTCTAATTCGGTCACAGAGTACCTATGTACCTACCTATCCTTCAAAACTTGAAAAACCCCAGATTTTTATAAAATACGATTTAGACCGAGCTCAATAGTTACCCCATCAGTAAAATGAAATCCTCAGCTATAGAGTACCTAAGTATATTTTCTCTTGTTAAATTTCAAACAAGCAGATCAAAAACTCGTGAGTAAGTGTTGGTGCCTGAAGTATTAGCTCGAAAAAGGATGACTACATTTGCATTCTAAATACGAATGTTTGCGTTTTTGTTAACATAAAAACGTAACACAAACTTCACGTGTCGCATAACGTGGAAACACACATTTATGTACTTACATGGTTGGGTGTGCACAAAGATTTAAAGATTTACTACAAAAATATATACTTTATAGATTAAAGTATACCTATATGTATTTTTATGTTACATATATGTCGTGTTCGTCGAAGACATTACCTTGGCTTTTATTGTGGAAAAAATATGTGTTTAAAATTGAACCAAAACATAATAAATACCTCAATAATGTAGTTTTTAGAAGACATTCACAGTTTCGCGACCATTAGTTCAATAAGAACAAACAGCGAAAGAAATTCAAAGCAGTAAGCTATGCACATTGTCAATATAATCATTCTGGTTTAGTGCAGCCATCGGTAATACACAGTCTATATGCCAAATATTGATTTACGGTAGGTAAAATAAATTAAAATTAAAAAATAAAGGAATCCTGATCAGCGGGGTTCCGCCGAGCTCAGTTAAACACCCTCTTCCCAGCTAAAGAAATATCCCTTTTCGAACACACACTGACGTATTCACAAAGATAAACAGCTGAATTTAAAATTCTTAAAATCGCGTTGTGTGTCTAAATATCGACTGGCGTATGATCGAATCAATTACTCGTAAATCAACGTAAGAATTTCTGACTAACACCATCAAAAGTGGTTATTCATTTACTAACATCGAACATTCTACTCAGTCCATACGTTAGAATGGTTGTGGCCATCATGACCAACATCTCTCTCTGTTTTCCGTCATTCTGGTGCGCTCATGCCGCTGATTTGATTTGGTCGGTCCAATATTAAACATACTTAGTACCTAATATTTTTTAATAACTTTAATTTGTGGCTCTAGTCGCAAAACATTTTAAGCATGTACGGGTAGGTAGGTGGTCATGAGTAGGTACGAATAGGTTATTATGCAAATTTCATTTTCCATGTCTGGTTTGCAACAAAGAACTCATGACGACTACAAACCTGCCTGGGTCATAGATCGTTCATTATCAGCCATCGTTCCACTCAGAGAACTAAGCACCTATCAGATTTCGCGATCTCTCATAAATAATAATAAGTAGGTTTTTGCCTATTCTATTTGCGCAATTAACTTATCCACGCCTCTTTTGCTTACCAAACACAATAACAGAAGAAGAGTTATTAAAATTTGCTTGTCGTTCAAGAAAAGAAATCGGAACGCGGATGTCCGATTTCTAGCTGAAACAGTTATGATTAGTCTAGATATCTTGGTGGTATAAACAGAGACCCGAAGCGCTCATGGCCCGGTGGCTTGCGTTGATCATAAGTGATCGACCGAGTCAAGCAACAGCGGGCGCGGTCGGTAGTTAGATGGGCGACTAGTGGCAAAAAATCGTGAGCTTTTCCGTGCATCGTTAAGCCATGTTGGAGGCATTCGGGCGGCGTAAAATTTTCGACACTTGGGTTGGTCACTAACCCCTTCACTAAATGCACTGGAACAGCGTGATGGAGTATCCTCTACGCCTCCTCAGGTATGAGGGGAGACCCGTGATCAGTTGTTAATTAATGGGTTGAAGCCAAACAAAGACCTATTTTGCAGGATTATGAGTTCGTAAGCGTTTTTATGGAATAATTTATAGTACATAGGTGTGGTAATGCAATAACGGCCCCAGTCCAATTTTATACAGATTCTAGTACATAAGCACACTGTACCAGAAACAACGATTCTTGCTGCTTACAAATGCGTTCTAAGTTTGTAAGCAATAACAAACTGGAATCACCGCATAGTACGCGTAAGTGCGCAAACGCAGCTGAGGGCCGCATGGCGCAACCGTCGCATTCGCTGTACGTGCGCGTGCGCAGTTCGCGCGTCCTCACGGCAAGGCCGCCTGAGTAGATGCCATACAGAAAACCAACTTGATTCATGGGTATCTTATGTGCTTAATTGCTTGTAGTGTAGTGTGGCGTTTTGGTAAAAAAAATTAAAACTGAAAAAAAATATTTCAGTAATTTTCAAGGAAGCTTAAGCATTTATAATGCCAATGTTAAATGCTTTAGATGAGGCGAAAGGTTAAGCATTAAATTTGTAATTTGCAATGACAATGATAATAAAAATAAAATAATTTGGATGAAATATGTATGCCATCAAAGAAAAAAACAGGCCGAAAAGTTAATTTTCTGTATTAAAACAACGAAATAATAAAAAAAACGGGCATTCTTCGCCATTAGGTTTTGGGGCAACCAGTATATCTAATCATACATACTTGTTTTATATAAAACTGGCTCTCTGTACAGTTTCTCGCGCATCCAGCAAGGCCGATCCTCCCCGCCGTCCGGCCCCATTCACAACAATAGGAAACTGACGTGGGGAAACTAGCCAACCACCAAATTATCGCTTCATTGGCCATTAATACCAGAACATTCATTAATACCACTACCACTAGAAAAAATATAAGAAATATATCATTAGTTGCTTGTTGCAAACTTGTTCATTTTTGGTATCGGTGCTCAGCGACAAAAGTACATCGAATACAAAAACGTACATCGAATACAAAAACGTACATCGAATACAAAAACGTACATCGTAACCATTGAGATACTATTGATGTAACTAAATCGAAACGTCTTATGTATTACATCTTAGATAATGCTCTTGAACAATTATTATGAAATGCATCATTGATCATTTGTTTTAGCAAAATAGCATGACTTTGACAACATTTGATGAAGTTTCCTATATTTAGAACTAGTTATAAACAAAGAGGAAGTTAGAAATACAAGACCAATAACAGTACAATAAAGTCAATTTACTCCAAATAAAACAACAACAAACTTTTTACTGGACAGTCAGTGAACCAATGACCACCGAATACTTCCGCTCCTGAATTGACCTCACTTTAAATTTCATGAACTCTATTAATACACCATAAGGTTGGAATTAAATTATATTTCTTTTTCAGTTTGTTTAGAAGCGTTTGATTGTTTATTACTATGTTAATGAACTGTGACTCGTCTTGTGAAAGACAGCCTTGCAAGTTGTCGACGTAATGTCTGCTTTACAACTTGTGGTCTCAGCTTGGCTCATTTAATTTAAAACGATTACTCGAACGTATTGTTTAGTTTTACAAATGATTCTTGATTAAGTTACTTGCTCACTACATACATTCGTTTGCCAGTATCTATATCGATGAAGTAATAGTTCGGTTGGTATTAAAAATTCGAATAAGATTCAAATTGCTTTGATTTGAATGCGGTCATTAAAATAAATCACGTTTTAAGACTAAATTTTATGCAAAAACACTATCGATTTAAAGTTACTTAGCTACTTTTTTATTTGACTGATGCCAGTTATATTTTTCTCAAAGATTTTATTTATTTAGGATGCGACTTTGAAGTTATTGTTATCGGTATTCATTTTGAAATATTAATCAATCAAATGTAATTAAACTTTTTTAACTGTTTATTACTGAATATCTACGATGGCGTCAGTAACTGAAATAACACTTCCATCAGATGGCTCGTCTAACTATGAAATTATGAAAAACAACAATATTGTTCCAATAGTGTTACTTTGGCACACCCCTTGCGAATATAAAGTCTCAGTACCTATGTTTGAACGCGAAAATGTTAAAAATTGATGAACGGATTTATAAAAGAATTTTAGCGTTAGAAAAAACTATAAAACGTCTATTAAAAGTAAACAATTTTTAAAATTCTAATAATGTTCCAAAGTTTGTTTCCATGCTATTTAGTATCTAACATAAGTATACAGTATACTTATTTATAAATTGTGTTCTGTAGTCAAAATAAAAATAAGTTACTAAATTATCATTGTACTCGTATTATTATGGAAAATGCCAGAAACCAGCTGTGAATACCCGGATTAATTTCCTGATAGCATTCTTCACAACACAACTTGGCGATCAACAGAGATTGCGGTAGGTCAAAATCCAACCTTGAGATGTTTTTGTCGATCGTAGTGCGGGAGAGCCATATCAAGCGAATAAATTTACTTTTTATTTCATAACCGACAAAACGTAGAAACACTCTTTACTATGATGATACTGACGATTCTCTCTCTAGATAAATATTCAGCATCAGCATTCAGCAGCATTCAGCATTCAGCAGAACTGTCATATTTCAAAAGGATTTTAATCCTGTTGAAATTTTTATTTTATCAATGATCTAAACTTCTCAGCGTTTCTCCACAGCTCGTCATAAAGTTTCCTGATCGTATCCGACAACCCATATTGTCCATTCAGCGCCGAACACAATAGATCCCACATCCCTATTAACAGAATCAGACAGCCCACAGCGCAGCGCTACTGAATTGTCAACAATGTACCAAAACGACCGTCAATTGCAGTCGAAACTTCTAGACGAGGATCGTACGATGTCTGCCCATTATATTACGTCACAATTGCGCTCTTTCATAACAACATAATCTTTCTGTTACGCTCAATGAAATGGTAAGGTAAAGAAGTCTTAAAAGAAATAAAATCGGAAGTATGGGAAATAGGACTTTTTATAACAACATCAGAAGGAAGATTTTGGGGTGTAACGAGCTCCATCCATCTTGACTCCAAGTCGACCTCTCCGGCTCGTGGTGCATTTTGCTGACCAACGGATAAGGTTGCTTCGCCGTTCTTGTTTTCAAAGGTCGTTGGACTCTGTAACATCTATTTTGCTCACGAGGGTACTTTGTCATGAGCGAAGTGATGGAAAAAGAATGATTGCCATTGTATTAATTCAGCAAGCAGACGTGGAATCGAGGTTGCTGGAAGATAATAATCGATCTATATACATAATGATAAATCTATCTAAATATGTGAATGAACACAATGACATTATAAGTAAAAAGAGGAATGAACAGGAATATATTCTCAGAGATACGAATAAGTATAATAAAATTTTGTTTAATTCCTCACCAACCGCTATCGACTTAGTTAGTTTTAGTAACTACTTCTACTATTCCTACTATCATTATCACTTCGTCAGAACTCTCTCGAGCCTAAAGAAATTGTTTCTACTGGCTATCTTATCTTATCTCGTCTTTTTAATTTACGTAATGACTTGAAATATTGATTAAAGAAACAAAATTAATGATACCATCACAGTGGTAAATGGTCATTGCTTTTACAAGCCTTTTACAAGTAGAACTTAGAGTTCGCCCGGGGTAGTACTACCGACCGCCACGGTACTAAGTACCATTTCTTCCGTGGAATAATAGTTTTAAAATTGTGTTCCACATGGAAAGGTACACTTTTTTAAAGGCGACCATCTCAATCCTTATGGGTAACAACACATCTGTGAATTATAAAGAGACTACGATTACTAACTGGACTATTACTAACAACAACTAACAGGACTAACATTCACTAACACAGTAACACTACTAACAGTCCCTGTCTCAGTCCTCATACTTAACCAGCTAATGTTCTAACACCGTTATCTAACTATCCCAGTACCCATCGAAGTCGGACATAGTTGTGATGGGCGGCAGCGGAAGGTGGTGCTGCATGCTCGTTTTCTACCTTTATTCCATAAAAAAGTAGGAATGTTAAATATGGACAGAATATATTAGGAAGGTGTGAAGTGGTTAAGTGCGGTGAGGAGAGAGAGATGTAATGTAGGTTGAATCTTCCAAGTGTTTCTGGTCAGTATCCCAACAAAATGTTACCGATGATTTGGAAGACGGTGCACGAGTATATTATTACCCGTTATAAAATGAAATGCATAAAATAGCTAATAAAAAAGAAACAAATGTTTCTGCTGCGAGTATTATTTGTGATGTAGTTTACCTGACGCGAAGCAAGAGCTTATCATAAGATGTATTAATGGTTAAGTCAACAACATGCGCGGATGACCAGTGACCGCACTGATCCGCCACCCGATTTCGTAAGTGATGACATCAACACACCGACCACACAGCCAATAGACTCCTAGTAACAGGCGAATGGCTTCTGTCAACACATATGGCTTATAGTACCGATATAAATACGTTCCGTCTCATTCTTTCCCGTTGCTTAAATTAATCTATTTCTTTCCAACGTTTCGTGTGGCTTTGAATTAGCCAATCACAGCGTTGAATCAGCCAGTCACCTCGCTTCGTCTTACCTCAGCCAGTTTCCAGAATCCATTAAACACGGAAAATCAAACATTAGGTGTCTATTGCCTGTGTGGTCGGTGCATCAACAGCACTTATGTATTTCGACAATGTCAAGTACTTGTATATTGTACACTTGCAACTTCTAATACTGTGACGCACGGTACCCATTAGCTTTTCTGTTTCTCATTGCTATCGTTCAAAACATTACGTAGGTTGTGAAAAAAAATTATGGCGTACGTTTGTCTAAATGTGTATCCTACGTCAAAAATATATTTAAGCAACTCATTGATTACAATCGTGATCTTTGTTTAATAGGGACGAGACTGAATCTACATTAAATGCTTTATGCCCGTTTCCTATATTTAAACCGATCGTTTTCTAGTTACCAGTATCGAATCGTTAATTTCGTTCCTTATAAGCTTTTCTTATAGGGACATTTTTTAGACATTTTTGTCAAATTAGAAGTGCAACTTTCAATATAGTCGGCTATCACTGCTTTCGCTGCTGTGTGTATAACAACACTAGTACCGTGGTATGTCGTTTCTTGAATTGCACGCGAGCGTCCGCAAGCAAAAACAAGTGCAAAATAATATTAAGTTGTACATCTGCACATACTGACATTCGAGATACACATAATATTACAGCTCTATACATAACATTGCATAACATAAAGCATGCATCGTTAGAATGTTAACTAATCCAGTAAAGGTAGGATAAATATAAATAATGTAACATGTAACATAGGCAATCGATCAGAGTGAATCACGATCGTGCGTATCTATAATACGTCGATCTTATTATCTCGATAATAATGATTTGCTATCTTTTCCTCAAACGTGTATTGATTAGATATTTTGAAATATTACCAACCCGACGTTGCTTCGACATTTGTCTTATTGAACTCAAATTTTTATGAAATTAAGACAGCAAACGAGCATGCAGCCTTCCCACGGAATACAGAAAAAAGTGGAAATGGTACAAGTGTTGATTAATAAGAAAACCACGGTAGCAAAATAAACACAAGTAAATCCCTAATCGTATTATTCACACTAAGAAACTTACATTTTTATTGGTTGGTACTTGTCAACTTCAAATAGTCTATCAAACCGGCTCATTATAGTTGAAAATGCACCTTAACGATTTATCTTAATTTTTATTTTTCCTTGCCATATTTGGTGTCTTGTTACCTTTATCAATTACTAGCTGCCCCAGCGAACCTCGTACCGCTCTATAATTAATAAACAAATAATAATATGGTGACATATCGACAGCAGCGCCACCTACCGGGTCCAATTGTAAATCAAAACCATTCTTGGATACACCTGAAGACACACAAAAAATTTCAACCGAATCGGTACAGCCGTTTTTGAGTTTTAGCGTGACTAACGCACAGCAATTCATTTTTATAATATATGATATAGCCTATGTCACCCGGGGATAGTGTAGCTTTCCAACAGTGAAAGAATTTTTCAAATCGGTTCAGTAGTTTTGAAGCCTATTCGATGCAAACAAACAATCAAATCTTTCCTCTTTATAATATTAGTATAGAAGAACATAACAGTTGTAAAGATTTTCTTTCCATCGCTAGATGTCAAAATTTTACGTAACAACTAATTTTATATACTTAAAACAGTAAGAAATAAAGTTGACATTGTGTTGTCCGGCAATTACGCAGAGCTCCGCGCAACCTTAGTCCGTGTGCCACGCCTACTTCGCACTTCCACTTCTTTCTGTATTCCGTGAGCCTTCCGCTGCCGCCCATGACACTTACTATAAAAGTAATTTAATTTGAACTGAATACTTTATTAGTAGTTAATTCTTGTTCCCATTTAGTGTCTAAAATGATACACTAAATTATACCTACCTGCCTGAAGTGTACCTATAAAGTGTAAAATACATAAATACTGGTATGTATACCAGTGTATTTTATACAGTAACAAATATCTACACATACATTATTTTATAATAAAATATACGTGCGTAATATTTTCGATGACCGTCTAGTTATCACAAAGGTGATTCACGATATTATCACAATTAAGATATACCAACATATGCTAAGATAAATTGTCAATCAAATTTCATAGGTTTTCAGAATTTTTAGGGGTCAATCAATGAAATACCTAATCATAAATGAATTAATTAAACAAAAATAAATGTAATATTTAAATTTTATGTTTATTTTTAAATAATTATTATACAAAAAATTCCTTGTATGCTGTGCCTGTGGACATAAACTTACTCATAATAACTCATAATCAACAATTGAAGAATTTGTATTTCGCCTTTTGAAAAAGATTTGAAAAACCGTTGCAAATATCCAATAAAAAAATTAAATATACATGGAGTTCAACGGACTTCGAATGGGTCATCGTAATCCTTTTAGAAATTACCATGCTTGTAGTCAATCACAAAAGAGCTTTAAATCAGGTGAGAAAGTACGCCGACCTTTCAATTGCGTGAAGTTTCCGGGTCGTGAAGAGTCACCCATGCTCGTTTATTATTACACTAGCTGGTACTCGCGACTTCATCCACGAAAACGTTATTACGCCTTATACCTAAGTAAAGTACTAACATAAACTTTTACCCTACTCTTTCAGGGGATGAAATTCCAAAACTCTTGTAACGTAATTATCTTAATAAATTTCTTTTCTTCATATTGTTCTTGTCTAAAGCAAGTGCTAATTAATTTCTAAGACGCACAACATTTATGATTGCCATGTGATCAACGAGATAATCTAATATAATTATACCACGAATAAAAACTCATTTGAATGTGTAGGTAGATTAACCCGTGTTTTTATGACATGACGTTATGTAATTTATTATTGTACTTACTATGCTTATTTCTAAAATATCAATGGTTCAGCTTAATAAGCTAGTAATACATAATATTGGAACATCTACATTTTACAGAAACGAGGATCTCTATTTCGTCGTTGTCAAAACAAGACCTCTTATGTGACGGTCTGGACGAATATGACATTTTTACACCATATTGTAGAGAATTAAATTCTCCACCTTGTACAAAAACTCACATGTCAATATTTAATATATTCGCAGAGATACAGGTGACGAAAAAAACTTCCAGGTGACACTCAATAATAATTGACAATCAAAATATCTCATGTGCGTGATGAACGTGAGATTAAAGAGGCTGATTTTGTACAAAAGTCTTTTAAATTAGCAATCAAAACCTCTCATGTGCAGCAGCAGTAATAAAAAAAAAAAAAAACGAGGTATATTGACCAGGTATCGATATCGTAATAAGTATTAAAAAATGTCTGAAATATAGATACATAAATAAGAAGAAAAAAATTGGAATGCTTACATACATTTTTTTCACGAGGAAGTTTTTTTTAGTTTTGACATGACAACGTCTAATAATTCGATAGAGCCGGTGGCACGCATGAAAAAACATGACTCATGCGTCGTTACCGTAACGGCGTAGCAATCGGCCTTTGCGTTCGGCAGCGTCCGTAATCCGTCTCTCTCCTACTTGAGTGAGCGATGCGTCTGCGTGGACAGCTGCTATACTATAGTACATTTATATGTTTTGATCGAGTATCAAGTGCAGTGAAAAGTGAATGTGGTGTCAATTGTTTATAGCAACGATAATTACAGCGATAAAGGTAATGATTCTTTCGATATTAATTATATATTCAGTGATATATTGTCGAATAGGTATTCGTGCTTTCATCATTAAAATGAATAGCATCGGTCCGCTAGTGCAGCGATTGTAGGTTATGCTATAATTGACATTGACAAATCTATTAAACAAATGAAATTAAAATTTTCTTTTGATAAATGCTACCATTCCATCAGTATTTTCTTAAGACGTTGTCGCGTTCAACTATCGTCAGTAAACCGACTTTACAGACAACCAATTTTTTTACAAAACTTGCATCTTTGCACATCAGAGGTCTTGTTTTGGCAACGACGATTTGTGGGTTCATTTATGTTTTTTCAGATTTTATGAGTTTTGACTTTTGGTTCCTAACATAGACGTTAATGGATATTGAGGGCTAAAAAATAACTTTTTTCAACACGTAAAAATTCCGTATAAACTCAATTTTCCTTTTTTGCAGATGTGCCAATATATTACTAGGTGAGCGACTTGTAAACCATGTACGACGAGACTTGTAAACTATCTACAGAATAATTTCGTGTAGGTCGCAAATGTGATGCTTGTTAGTAATTCTAAAACTTCATAACATACTTTCCCTTATAGGCTCAAAATAGGTTACAGTACAGTAGAAAGCAAAAAATACGATTGGCAATTATACGTCAATCGTGGACATATGATTTTAAACACTCCGGTAAAGCCATATTCTGTTATTATTAGTAGATGCCCGAATCAATGTTGCATTAAAATGTTTACCCGGATGTTTACATAATTGAGGTGTCGGTAACCTCCTAAATAAAGCGATTACACATGCGTGTCGATGACTTTAAGCTTAGCTAGCCGACGACGCGACGTAGCAAAAGATTTTCCATTGAGCACAAAAACAATGCCTATTATACCGTGCTCACCTACTAAAATCATCAAAATATGGATAACGTATAATGGAAGCAAGTGATAATTTCCTCACCTAAGCAAAAGTTCATAAAATTTTAGTATGCGAGTGTCATATCTGAAACTCATTAGAGGCGATCGAACTCATAAGGCCATACAGGAGTAGCTTATCGTAACTTTTAAATCCTAATGTTACAGGATTTCTTCCTGATTTATTCAGGAAGCAGGGTTCTTCGATACCGTGCCAGTCAAACTAACCATTTCTACTAGATACCTACTTGATGACAGCTGATGATGACTTGATGATGCTATCGGCCTCTACACTGTTCATAGAAACATTTTTCTTCTTTAATTGTTCCACAAGAAGTTAAGAAGAGATTTTTAATAGTTCCGTTCAATATAGTGTCATTGGTTCGTTGAGTCAAGTCAGTTTTTAAGAGTTCAGTGACAGCAAAAGACTTTAATTGTAATTTTTTTTATCAGGGCAGCAAGTTAAGGTATACTAGTGTATTTGAAGGGAGGGTATGCGAGGGGGGGCGAGAATGAGTTTAAAGTCCATCACAACTATTCTGATTGATTTCTAAATAAATTGTATTAACATAACAAAGCAGGAGGTTGCCAAGAGGTCATGATTAACGTTCAATAGGCAAAAGTATGAACTGTTTAGGCATACATTTATTTATGAAGTGATTATCTCATGTAATTAGGCTAACCTCCTAGAAAACGAACTCATCAATTAGCACACAATCTGAATCGAAATGCTATAAAACAACTGATTACATAACAGACAATATATAATACGGAATTTGATATACAATTATTTCCAAGATTATAACAATTATTTTATAAATCGCTAGGCAGGTATTATATTGTTAAACATTGATTCAATATTACCTATTACAGGCACCAAAGCCTTATATACAGTAGGTACTAAACCTAACCTATTGTAACTAAGTAATAGATAGGTGCGTTACGTTCTTACGTTCACGCGAGATGTACCTACGTACTTTTTGATCCGCTTCGATGACATTATTATAAATAATGATGTGAAATATTATTACAGAAGGTGACACAGAAAATGACAGCTAAATGAACATTGAGACAATTAGCCGAATTTGACCGCCTCACTTTTTGCGCGTTGATGACATAATCTACTTCTTTTATAATTATAATATAATTGATTAAACCCTTACTCACAGTGTGAGTTACAATCAGAATGCTTTGGTACAATAGGACTCAGGGGGCATAAAGTCCTTGGATTCACAGAATAGATAATAAATACTATAGTAACGGCACAAAATTAAGGCCCCTTTGACACATTAAAATAGTGACGTGAAAAATGTTAATGTAGTATCGAAAAAATATGGTCAAGTGCGAGTCGCATCGATACATTTTTGGAATAAAAATTTTAAGCACCCTTTTTAATTACATATTTGGAATGAGAATCGAATACTGAGTACCCACTATTAATATCACAAGAGTCTTACGAATCACCTTATATTTAAGGTCTCCTCGGCTTTGAGCTCAGTAGTGGGCCTTGTTGGGTTGAGATGATTTATAGTATATTCATTTATGTAATTGGCTTACTTACTTTATTAAAGGTGGCACTGTATTTTGTTAGTAAAAACCTGAAGGAATTTGTTCGCGGTACCATATACTTTGTTTATATGGTCCCGCATTAGTCCATAATATTTAAATATATATATTGTTTCAATATCCATGTAATTAATTAACTTTGGGTCCTAAGTTATACATTCGATAAATTTTATGACTTTTTGCACATCACTATTGACAATGAAGAACAGCAATTTGCTCCTTCAAATTTATGTAATAATTTATACGAAACTTGATGATCGGACAGACGTCAAGTAAACGTCATAGGGGCCTTCACTTTCTGCTGCTACTATAGGTACCTACTGCGTAATTCTGAGATAGACGCTCTCAATACTGTTATACTCAGACGACCGTTACCTAGGTTAGGTTAGGTTGGTATTGATCTAACACCGTCGGCTAACTGACTCACCAAGTATTGATTTCAGCCTTATTTAGTTGTCATGGGCAATATCAAAACTGCGTAGCGCCATAGACTATTACTAGAACCGAGACCCCTCACCCAGCAAGCAGCCTAGCCACCATCCACCGTCAACAGTCAACGTCATTACCAACCAATATTATCAGTTTTCTTCATTCAAATCTTCCTACTTGTCGTCAAGGACGTCTCTCCTAAAAATAAAACATGAGATCTGCGAAAATACCGCAAAATCCAGTCGTAAACACGTTATGATCTGTAACAGGATCTTCCTTGCCAACAAAACAACGCTATTAAGCTCCTTATCTGTTAAATGATAAAAACAAGGCTTATGACGCCAACGCTGATCTGTCAAAGCTACTATTCTACTTTATAGACACACCTACTTTGACGTAAGATTTTAGAGACTTGAGTCATCGGCCAAACGACTTGTCGCGTTCCGATTTAGGGTTTATGGAGCTGTTTAGCTGTTGAGCGGCGTTTTTGTGGAGTAGGTTTAACTAAGCGCGATTAAGGTTATTTACCGCCAGTACTTCTCTAACTTCTCTTCTTTCTTTCTTCGCTGTTTCTTGCCCGTAATGTATCGGGTATCGGTATACGGCTCACTTGATCAATTGCGATCAGCTCATTCGTTGGCTATTATAAAAACACAGGGAGCAAACAGCGATTTCAAAGACAGTAAGATATGCAAAAGGTGACCTTAGCGTTGAAGTAGCGATCTCTTTAAAGCAGCCTTTGGGTAAAGAATAATTTTATGCTTTAAATTACTACTGCTAACGTACTATTGCTAACGCACTCATACCTCATACCCCTGCAATATTATTCCCTTTGTCGCAGGTGGCATAGACAACACAAATTACACATCACTAACAGCCATAAAAAACATTAATCTGTCATATAAATTGTATCTGCTTCACCCGGGAATCAAACCTGGGAAGCCTCGCTTCACTTCCAAGATCATCATTAAAGTGCTTACAATCCACAGTTTATCTTAATATAATCAGCCTGCTCATGTTATTTATGTATGTAGATAATAGTCATGTCATGATGTAACACTAGATTACACGTGCTGTCACATCGATCGGGACTCGTGCGCACTTAATACAGCATGATCTTTATTGCTGTAGATCGTAAAAAATATCAATATAATGTAGTAATTAATTTGTTGACAAAAAGTTTTGCTTTTTAGTTTAATAGATAGATTCAAATGTTTTTTTATATAATAAATAACGAGCCATAAGACAAGGTCATCACCAACGCACTGCCAGTAGGTACTGGTCAATAGCTTTAGACTAGGAGTTACCTAACTGACAAATGACTTACTTTTACTTTGAAAATTGAGTCAAACAAAATATCGTTCTAATAAGTACATATGTATATCGCTACAACAATGCCATATTTTTATGACGCCTACCGCTTACCACTCTGTTGATATTTCGATGTGTCATATTCCATAAATTGAATCACAAACAATAGAATGCCTAGGTCTGTGATAAAAGTTGATAGTCCTGCCAGGTTGCTCTTTATCACAGCTCATGAGTCATAAAAACGCCCTGGTTGCTGATAAATGTATCATCAATGCCCTGCTCCACTTAATGGCACAAAGAACTGAAACAATGTGTTCTTAAAAGCACATTTAATTTTATAATCACGCGCCGTGTCAAGACAAGTGCGGCATGCCGTGCACGCACTCAGCGCATGCATACGTACCTCTAGCTACAAAAGAGAACTATGAGTGAACATAATATTAATTTATATTCTAATATTTGAAGTTTATTTTAAGTTATTAAAAAAAAATCTATTATTCTATAATTTAAAAAAATATATTATTCCAAAATAACCCTACAGGTGTACAGGTAGTCAGGTACTATGTATGTATTTCATAGTTATAAAGTGTATTTTCTTCCAAAGAAACTAATGACAAATTTCGTTACAGAAGTTCATTGGGGGTGTAACTCAGTGGTAGAGTGTCTGCTTCGCATGCTGAAAGTCCTGGGTTCAAATCCCAGCTCCTCCAGGATTACTTTTATCTTAAAAATGAAATAATATTATTGCTATTATTTTGTGCAGCAATCTTTTATTTTATCAAACTTCACGGTCATTGAGATCCTCTTTTAAAAAATAAACAATCTTCCGTTTACTACCGAATACTACTGCAAGGTTAAATTGTTTTATTTTATTAATAAATTCAATAATTTATGTGCTAGAAAATTAATGACATATAAAATCCTAATAAAATCATTGAAGTCGTCGCTAAATAACTACGTTAAAACACCTCGCTCAATACTAGAAAAATAGCAATAGATCTATAATCTATAATCCTTGAAACTTATGACGCCATCTAGCGAACCCGCATGGAATATCGATAACTGCCATCTGTCGGGATTTGGGTACATCTAAGAATACCCTGTAGATGGCAGTGAGCCCGTGACAATGAAACTAGTTACACAGTGTAGTAATATTTTAATGAAAATTCAACTAAACGTATAAATCTTATTTATACTTAATTAACAATTAAAGGAGTAAATATTTACATTTCGCAGGAGATTCTGTCGCGTACATCGCGTGTGCACCTCCAAAATTGCACTAACAAAAATATGGGATTCCATATCTGGGAACCATGGTCGTTCGGCTGATGCTTGGAGAATTTTTTGATGGTAGTGCTATTCATCAAAGATACCACCTAATTGATCTTCATTTAAATAAATATTTAATACACCAACTTGATTTTACAAACAATTTTAATAATGTCGTTTAATCGTTTAATTTAATTATTTAGTACCTATACATTATATCAATCAACAACATTTGCATATTCCTGTAACAAATTCTAAAAAAACATCATTTTAACCCTATTTGTAAATACCCTGCCACCGATTTCCAGACCAGATATTAAAATGTTACAATACCTCGGCATATAAAAGTAATAAAAAATTGGCATTGGAAATCGTTGCAATTGCACTAAAATCTTGAAAGTATTCCCCAAACATAAGCCGAACGAGTACAATATAACGAGTAAACATTGTGTATAATTATCATAACGCAGTCTTAGTACGCCGCAACGTGGCCTCGTGGCCTCGGTTCGCTTCTCCTCAGAGACCAATGTCTGAGCACTGTATAACTAATTATACAACGCTTTGAGACCATTCGCTAATAGTGCTAATACTACGCTACTGGATTACATGTGCTATTCAGAACGTCTAATCTGTTTGTCCGGCTGTTGGTGGTGTAGAAAACATCTATTTTGGCTTCTTAAAATAAATGTATCTATTTTGACACAGAGAGATGGAAGATTTAGTTGAAAGTACATTGAATGTAACTGTTTCAGAGATGGAATCAACGAAATAAAGTTCCTAGCTAAGATTGATAACGTTTCGCTACATTATTGGTTATTAGATATTTGTAGCTACTGAGCAACAAATTCTGTGTTACAGATAATTAATGATCATTCACAAACCTACATATATTGGAATACCAAATTTTTTAACCTACTTATCTATAAAATCCATATTAATAATCGTCTAGACTCTAGACAATGAATAAAATCTCATTGAAATTTAAAAAATAACAAATTTTACACCAAACATGAAACAAAATAATAAACAAACAGTTAACATGATGGCCATAAATAACTGTATGAGAATGAATCAACAAAATGTCTGAGGAATAATTCAGTATTAAAATCAACAGGAACAAAGACACAAAAAGGCACAGTCATGTGTACAAGGTATAGGTACCTTACGATAATAATACTAAATAAAGATTAATAGAACAATTACCCGTTGTTCTTGAACTTGACCCGCGACCAACAGCCGAGATACTACACTACTAATAAAATGGCGCTACACATTAATGGAGTAATAGAATGGCCTCGCCTACAAACGATAACAAGTCTACAAACTACCCTAACTATCGACCATTAGACACTGGAGGGATTTGTAGAGGAAATATTATGGAAGATCTACTGGCTGTCCACACTCCGCTCTGGATACATATTTTAGATTCCTGATAAACTCCATAGTTTAGAGAATGAAGTGAACTGAATGTGAATGAAGCAATTATGACATCAAGGCTCCCTTCACATTTAGATGTATCAAAATACAGATTGCAATTTTGGGAGCAGAAACTATAGCTGACGAGAATGATAATGACATACTAGTTAGTTACATTTTAAGTAACGCAATAATAAGTAAAGACAATGCAAGATAGACCTCGTCATTCACTAATAAATTAATGTTAGCGATTGATGGATAATAACGATATATAGTTAATTTGTATTCCGATATTAATTTCATTCCAGTTTCGTGTATCGTGGATACGGCTATCATATTAAAATGTACATAATATATCATGTTCATGATAAGCTCAATATCATGTTCTTTAATCCATCCAAAAATTTCATATACGAAGAAAATCGTAAATCTCATTAATCCCTATAAGAATTTTATTTCTTCCAATTTACCTAAGGATAATAAAAATATCCAGAGACAAGTACGACAGCCTAAAACTACAAGAGTACATATAAATTAAAGGGGAACTACAGTTTGGCATGGAATGGAAGAATAGGCTATAGCGAATCGAGGCGCGTGCGCTGCACAGCCAGGAGCGCAGATTGCTGCTGCAGACTCTTGCGCAGACCCTCAAGAGTCTGCAATACCTGTAAATACCAATACCAATAAGTTAATAACTATAATAATAACAATTACAATGAACAAATCTAAAATTATCCAAATTTTTATAAATAAACCCAAAATATTTATTTTTATGCACCAACCCAAACGTAGTATTTTAATATAAAGATAGAGATTTAATTTAACCTTTGATTATATTTCAGCAGATGATTAAAGGATTTTCATTAACAAAATGTTTTTCTTATTAGGTATACCTAATACGTAATAGGAACGTTTACACGTTTATTATTTCCAAATTGAAAAACAAGATGGTAACAAAAAGCAATTAAAAAAATGTGACGTGTGTTTTTTTGTTGTCTGTTCTTTTCTTGTTCCTAAAAACTAAAATACTTCAATCTTTAAACATGTTTTCAGTTTTATAGTTAATATAGCGTAAACAGGGCGAAAAGTTTTTCTTTATTGATTTCAGCCTTGGATATCCAATTGAAACAATGAATTTTCTGTTATTTAAATACTTGTTCCTTGCTTAGAACCAAATTAAAACCCATGCTCCACTAAGAAATGTGTCATAGTCTAACTAAACCACCTACATCTATTATTTAACTATGTATAAATAGTAAAGTCTAAACAAGACGAATAAAGACACAGTGTTTCAGGGTTTTCGTAAAGATTGCCCTGTTAATCCTGTTATAAACGAAGATGGCACTGACCTCATCTCGAGCATAGGCTTTCCGTTTCGGTGGCTCCGAGTGCGGCCTGTCGGTCGGCGAAGGGGGATGGAACTGGGGAGCACTGGGGGCCGGGGGGGCTGCGAGGGGGGATCGTCGTGCGACAGGGGACAGTCGACGGGGAGGGTCTGGGGAATTCGCCCGCATAAAGTTCGTGATATGCGTTCGCTCGGGACTCCGCCGGGGAGCTTCCACCTTAAAACCGACAGCATGCGTGTTACCAATAACCGTCATTGATATATCTCGATTAAGCGTCGGCTTTGCAAATCAGTTTATTGATTCGCTTTCAAGGAAAAGAGCTATTCATGCAAATTGGATCACAATTGAAATAACCATGCTCTACATGCCTGCTATTTAGTTCAGTAGAAAAGAGTAGTAATAATGGCCTAAGTATTCTATAGTATTAGAAAATCTTGAACTAGTGTCTAATTACATTTTCTCTCTTGACACTATGCGCATAGCTGATGCTAAGTATCTTAAGAAGAATTATCTTAAGGTTAACAATTACCTCTGTGGCTCTGAGCTCTCTCACTCTAGGATTGTGCGGAGGCTCCAGAGGTGCTCTGGAGACGGTCACCAGCAACTTCTCAGCTTCTCGTATTAGCTCCCTGTATTTCCTCTCGGCTTCTCTGTCTGCTTCTAGCAGTGGATCTCGTTCTCGTACTGGAGGAGCCGGGGGAGCATGGCAGCGGCGTCTGGCGCGGGGTGGTGTCGCTCCTGAAAGTAGTTTTTAAACAAGATGTTATAACGCTTCGCTAAGTGACACCGAACCCGTCAAATAAACCGTTTTAAAATGCACGGGTTATTCAGCAGCAGTTTTCTAAGAGTAAGGTGAAACCTATTTTAACTAGACTGTTTCCAGCTCATTCGTCATCGCAACCCATAGTTGTCCCATTGCTCGGCATAGGTATCCTTTCACACACACTTAGTCCACCACGCTGGCCAAGTGTGGATTGACGGACTTCACAAACCTTTGAGAACATTTTGACTATCCCGCTCATTACCAATCGACCTAAGGTTGAACGGATAGCTTTGCACTATTACATACTATACAAAATTATTGGTATAATAAGGACTACCGGCAGTACCGGCTGAACGTGGAGGCCTCCTCGGCGGTCTTCGTCGTCTCGCTCTCCGTCTGCCTGGTGAAGCAGTGCTGTCCGGCTCGTCTTCATCACCCCCATCGAGTCCCGTATCACCGTCCGAATCTACATCAGCATCAGATAGTATAGCCGTTTCTCGTCCTCGAGTTCTCATGCCTCGACACTCTTCATCGCTGGATGCTCCACCTCGATAGTAGGGAGAGAGATGCGGCTCTGGTGATAAATGAGGGGATAGATGAGGGGACCTGGAATGGAAAAAATACTTGACGTAAATAATAAAAGTCATCATCACCGTCTTCGTTGTAGTCATCCAATAAAGTGAAAGTTACAAAATCAAAACTACCACTATCATAGTCAAAAGTTACATTATCAAAATCAAAAGCACCATGTACCAAGTCAAACAAAGAATCAAGGCAGGCCTTCACACTCCTTAGTATATGGTTCATGGTCAGTTAAAGCTGGATTAAGACATACGAGTACAGTACATACCTACTTGGTCGAGTATAAGTATATCAGCAATACTCGACATTTAATTAGATTACTGTTGTTACTTTGCTCAGGTCGTCAGCCTTTTCGATATTCGGTTCCTACTGAATTCATTACTTAAGATCGCCAAGTGAGTTTTCACTCGTATTAAGCCCTTTAAAAATTTGGGTCAAGTCTCGGGTCAAGCCCACTTTGAAGCAGCATGATAATGTTCGCCAGGCTTTGAATGCATTGAGTGGATTTGTCATCGAAAACAAATTTATTCTGAAAAGTTTAAGATTTTGAGAAATAACTGTGCCTGGAAAAACATTATTTTCTCGTCTATCCTAACAATTATACCAAAATCAACATTACAATATTTCGTTTTATTTTTAACAATGACTGGTAGCTTAATTGACTGCAACATGATGTTACTGTTTCATCATTTGAAATCAAATCATCATTACTTTAAAATTACTGATAATTGCAGGACGTTAAAACAAACTGGCCAAGTGCAAGACGGTTCCGTCCCACCGAGTGATATTAGCTCTATTGTCAATCAATAACAAGACAGAATGGAGCCCTTTTGGGATGTTTATTTTTTTTACTTTTTAACACGCCTTCTGTGTAAATTTCAGGTTTCTGTTTCCATTCAAGAGAAAGAGCTCTGTCTGTGGTAGACAGACAGACAGATCCTAAAAATAAGCCAGACAATAAAAATATACAAACGCTTCATACCTACTAGATCCATAAACAAAAGAGTAAGAGTCCAAGGAATACGGCGCATGGTTGAGAGCTGGTTGTTGCGGGCACTGGAGCGACTGCTGCTGCAGCATGGGGGCTGGCTTTCGCCGGGCGCTGGGCGAGGTGGCTCCCAGCCAGGGGTTGGTTCTGATGCGGCACCGCGGCCGGGGGGACGGCGTCGCGCATATCACTGGTTCGGGCGCGCATCGGCGCACTCCCGATTGTGAGCGTCGCTGGAATTAAAAATAATAAATGACAATGTTGATCGCAACACAACAAATAACTGTCCTACTGTTGGACACCGGTCTCCGCTGACATTGTGAAAGGTACAGGCCACAGTCCACCATGCTGGCCATTTTCGGATTAGCGGGCTTCACACAATGAATTAGATTTTGATTTATTTTTTGGAAATTTGATTTGAATGAAGTAATAAATCTGTATAATATGTAATGTATTCACGATCTTATAGCCCAGGGCTGTGAGGTTCCGGGTTCGATTCCCGAGCAGAGCAGATTTGTTTCAGATTTGTTCTTCTTTTATTGATTTAAGATAGCAAACAAGCATACATACATTTCTATGCCACAAAATCATAAATACTAATACGTGACTGTGTGTCTGTTTATATAATGCTTCATATTATGCTTACTTAATAAGACTACCTACCGAAATCGCTATAATAATATACACACTAAAACCATCCATTTTCTAATAAAGCTTCGCACAACCGCTAAGAGATGGCGCTGCAAGTCTTCTGAATCACGCTAACATTTGTTCGTCGTAGCGCTAGTAAGTGAGTGTGCAACCTTCGGCTACCACTTCCTTGTCTCGGGGAGCAGAGTGCACAGTGATCGTAAAGTGAGGGCACTGCTGCTGACACCCAATGTTATACTATAACACACCCGCGCCCGGCACCCGGGAGGGAGTCGAGCGCAATTTTTGTCAGGCCCTCTTACTTTATAGGGGGCGTTTAGTTTAATTTTATACTTATACACTATTTTTCAATTTAAAATAAAATGATCAAACGACTCAAACGAGCTGTCTGATGGTAAGGTAAGTAGTCTCGTGACATCACAATCACATCTGACATCACCAAACCGGCCAAAAACAGGAGTTGATCCTACATAAATTCTGGTTTCCCGACACTGCGACCGACACATAAAAATATTTCACTGATGATTTTAAATTTAAAGGGAGGGTGGGTAGTAAATAGTAGGCTAAAAATATATCTACTACTATGCTTGAGTACAGACGGGATTGCACGGGGTGGTACATGGAACCTCTTACACCAAAGCCATAAACTTGTCATCCAATTCATTTATTTTATGAAAATAAGCGATACTTATCGATATTACAGTACTGCTACAAAAATGTAGGCAATTTATTTGAATCCGGAATTCTATGCCAATGCCAATGCTATGCTATGCTATGTCCAATCGAAAACAAACATAAATTAATGTGTACGAATGAACGATCCTAAAAATTTACTCCGAAAACGCAATTACTTGAAATAGTCTACAAATCCTTTTTACAAAAAGGTCGAAAGGTTGATAGGAACAAATGACATTACATTTCTCTTTACCCCGCTAATGGACTATCAGCCACCGCGTATAGGACGTGAAAGGTTTTATATAGAGGATAATAATATTACCTCGCACAGGACATGGGCTACAGCAAGGGTAGGGGGAGGGGGGAGGGGGAAGCGGATCCTCCTCGATTTAATCCGGTCTAATTAATGAATGAGGTGAGGCCACCCGTCCGTCACATGAATAGGTTTCCCGTCGATTCTCATTTTACAAAGTCGACATTGTCTCCGAATTAAATATTTTAAACTTATCGATGTTTATATTCAATTATGTAGAATGTTTTATTGTGTATATGCTTCGTGATGATAATGGTTACATAGCTACCCTACCGTGGGCGGGGTCCTCTCTAAGAATTAGAGGATGGAAGGCAATTGTCCATCACGCTGGAACACGGTTTACGGAATTCCCAGACCTCCCACTTCGACATTATTCCATTATGGAGAACCTATGATGTTTTCCTTCACCGAAACAGGTTTTTACAAATACGCTTACAAAACATACATATGTTATAGGATTTGAACCCAGAATACGCTAAAGTACGAGTGTACGTAACTCGAAAAAACCACAAGTTACAGGGGATGAATAAAATTTATTAACACTAATCATCATAAACTTCAAAAAAACATTACCAATTTGATCAATTTACTAATCTTTAAAAATGACCCTACACAGAAAAAATTTGAATGAATTTTCATTGTAATTTACCAAAAGTACCTACCTACTGAACATCATAAATGGCGGTAGCACTGCCGTCATTAGTCAGCTATTGACATAAAAAGGGCACTTAACCGTTCTCAGACTTCCGACCTCATTAATATCGGCCTGAATGTCTGTCTAGTTCATGGACAGATTCAAAGTAGTTATAAGTTAACAGTAAGTTACTAAGTACCTAATAATTACATAGATAAGACATGCATCCACTCTATAAAGTAGGACACTGTAAAAGTTACACTGAGGCTGAAGTAGTCATCGCAAGGGGAACAGAATGAGACTTCTTATTATCCACACAAGGATACAATTTAAAAAAATTAATCCGCACTTGGTCAGCGTGGTGGCTATGACCTGTACTCCTCTCATTATAAGTGAAGACCCGTGCCCAGCAGTGGGACAGAAACGATGATGATGATAAATAATAATTTGTCTCTAGAAGAGTGATCTAGCAAACCGCCGCATGTGTCGTTTGTTACCGCCTCATAATTTATCCGGATACAAGTATATTAGCGTCCACACCCTTTTCGTAGCGGAACGACACTTCGAAGCAAAAATATACCCTCTTAAGTAAACATTGCGGAAAAGGGTGCGCTCGGTCTTTATGAAAATTACAGACCCCAAAACTATTATTCTTTTTCTGTTTTCGCCACGGTGAGAGGATCGAATCATGCTTAGTTGTAAAGAAGATATACTATATACAAAGAACTGACTAACTATATATAGCATAAACATAAACAAACAAACTAAATTATAGGGACGCGAAATAATTTCATGACCTTTGACGAATGAAATGAAAAAAGTGGAGTGAGGTTTATTGGTTGGTTGTAAATTGGTTTTAAAATATGGGGAGAACAATATATGAGAGAACTAGAAACATAGTCTAGTATAAGTTTTAGAAACATGACTGAATAACACTGCACTGAATAGCATTTCACTGAATAGTGCCAGGCTCACAGATAAATCAGTAAACCCATACTTGGCTTAGACTTAGATCTTAAACTAGCGTAAAACTGTTGCTGGATCATTGTTGGGTCACAAGGAACACTCGTCGAGAGTCTTGCCGTTGTTCTTAGTGCCGGTTTACTCGTTCACTATCGATCGACGTGGAGTGAAGACTTCCCGGAGCACTTGATGCTGCGAAGCTTTCTTTTACTTCTTTTCTTAACTTTCTACAACTACAACTTAGTCCGCTGTTAACATAGTCAATGGCTGTTAACGATTCTGTTTTAAAAATCAGAAAAAATGTAAGTACCTAATAGTGGCTAATTAGAGAAGGTTTGTGTCCCTATTAATTATTAAGCAGGTTTTGTTACATCTGGGTTATTATTAGTGGTAGGTATATTATACGTGGGTAATGTTGAACATGTGTGTTTTGAACAGACGTTTATCAATCAATATAATCTCAATCCTTTCTTTGTTAACCTGTGTCTCAATCAATATCGTTGAGTATGACAAAATGTATGTCAGAAGTCATTGTAACAATTCAAATGATTGCAAAGGTTCTTGATATAATTCTGAAAAAAATGTGAAATCTGAAACCCTGAAATCAATCAATAAAGTAGATTGAACTAAATTGATTTAGTTACTAAATTGAATTAAATAATAAATAGCATTAAAAAAGCCCGACTAGCATTTGAAAAACGTTTCTTTATCTTCGTGGCACTTTCTTTTACATTCCCCTCCGCACAATTAATCCAATTAAGCTAGAAGGCAAAGTTTTGATTTCATAATCACCCTCGTTGAGCTAAATAAATAATGGTCTTTTGTGTCTTCAACTTTACGAACTTCATAGGGAAAGTTCCATTCTAAAATTCAGTCTAATTAAATATGCGTGCCGTAAATAATTAACAAGTTTTTGTTAACGATGCAGTCGGCTTCAGAAGCGCTAACTAGATTTGTTTTACCACTCACAGTTCACTAGGAACCGCGAATACGGTTTAAAGATAAGATATAAAGATTATTATTTAAATAGTAAATACATTTTGCGGGATACCTAAGTATTCATATTATACAAACGCTAAATACCAGGTCAGACAGAGAAAGACAAACCCATGCTTTCTTCAGCAGACTTTACTAATGTAAGGTCATCATCATCTAATGTTAAACGGGGGTAAAAATATGATTGAACCTATTGCAAACCTTTCTTTTACTTTTCTATATTTTCCATTCGTTTAATATTAAACCCAAGTGTTACTACGAAGATTCTAAAAGGCTACAAGAGACGCTAAGGACGTCGCCTGCCGGAGATTCGAATAAAATAAATATAAAAGTGGACTTGTATCCGAGAGGGTGCCGTATTATAAATGATTCCAGACGAAAATTACATTTTCTGTGTATTTACTGTAGTCTGTGGATATACGTCCGACTTCGAAATCCTTTTGTATCCTTATCAATATCACCAGTACCAGACCAGACTCAGAAAAATGAACAAGCAAACAACAACATGACCCCAAAGTTTCCTCATATGAAACTATTCAACTTTTTCAGTTCCTAAATTTGGAAAAAATAGCTGTAATTATGAACGTAGATATATATGTCACTAGCGTGCCAAATTAAAGTGAGTGAGTGAGCAATTAATCCGTAGTAAATCCGTCCTTGTCGTAGTAGTGTCGTCGGTCGGAGGGGATCAAAACGTGCGAATCGCGTTGTATGAACATAACGCATCTATATTTATAATATCTTTGGTAAGAGACAATAGAAGATACCATTTTAAAATTAAAATTTAAATCGTTATCGCGGATACTTAACGTTTTAAATGCAAACGGGATCCACGCACCTGGGTCTAAATATCGGTTAAACAATCCAAAATCGTGAGTACCCATTTACATTCAAGAAGAATGAAGAATTAAGGATCCGATTATTATCAGACATAGACAACCCTAAAAATCTTACAATGCTTCAGACACCGATAAGAGGAGGCTACACTGCCTTCCAATAAGATGGGCTTTCACGCAGACTCAATAGAATTCTTTTCACCATCACAAGGATCTGAATTGAAATGCCTCACTCCATAAACTTAGCCTGCACAAGCGCCGTCTCAGGCAATTTCCATGTTTAAAATAGTTGGTGTTTATATAGCCTAGCCGCTTACGAGATGAAAGGAGCTTGAATGGTTTGTTGGTGGAGTGAAGTTGTATTTTAGATTTAACCGCTGATAGTACATTCGTGAAAAATATAAATTTTGCTCATAATAGAATCCTAACAAAGCCACTGTGCTCTAAAGTTAGATATTTGTTGAGGGAAATATTGCTCAGGTAATCTTGAAAGTGTCAAGACTAAATCGTGACTACGTGTAAGTAGCACTGTGGATTTAGCGGCTATAAATGGATTATAATAGTCATCCACGTGAGTTCGATTTGATTCCTACCTGCTTTTAATTCAAGAAACAAGGTGATAGAACCTATATGAAACCTATAGGTTTTGTATAGAGTTAGCCCGGGGTAGTATCTAACACTGCGCGCCACGGTACCTAATAAGTACCATTTCTACCGTATAATATTTGTTGAAACAGCAATTGTGTTCCGGCTGGAAAGATTTATATCCGGTTACACTTTTTTAGAGGCAACCATCTTAGACCTTGAGGGCAGCAAAATATGTGACCAGCTGACCAGATTAGAACGAGACTAACAATTAGGTACTAACGGTAGATGGATACTATTACTAACAACAGCTAACAGATCTTACTATCACTAACAGTCCCTGCCCCAGTCCTCATACGCACTAACCAACTGATGAACTAATGGTCTTATTAACTCCGTCTGCTAACTGGACAACCATCCTTATCCCGAATTGAGTCTTGTTCTGGGTCGGTCACAGTTGTCATGGGCGACAGCGGAAGGTTGGTGCTGTGTGCTCGTTTACTATCTTAAATCCATAAAAAAGTGAAAATCGTTGTTATCGTAAAAAGTTACCAACAAGGCTGGTTTGTGTCTGCCGCTACTCTAAAAAATGTGTACCTACTATTTATGGAGGTTAGCATTACTTACCTTCGCAGGTTCATGATAAAGATGTGTAGTAGGCGGCGCGGGCGGCGGCGGGGGCGCTACGAGCGGCGCGGCGAGCGGGGCGGCGAGCGTGGTCGGCTGGACGCCGGGCGACGTGCCGTCGGTGGAGTAGCCGGTGCTGTAGGCGCTCTCGGGGGAGGAGAGGTGCGGGGGCGGCGCGGGGCCGGGCGGCGTGCTCTGCCGCGTCGGCTTCTGCTTGCGTCGCTTGGCGCGCCCCAGCTGAGCTTCCATCCATGACTTAAGCCGCGCGCCCAGCATGCCGCCGCCGGCGCCTGTGATACACTCAAAGATAGATAGAACACTAACAGACTCAACCCCCGCACTGGGATTCCCTGTGTCGCGGGTGGCATGGACAACACAACTAACACATTCAAATTCAAATTACTTTATTTCTGAACATTGGTTTACAGGTCTTAAAATTAAAGAAAATTGTACTCTATTGATGATGGATGTCAACCAGAAAATCATGTACTGAAAAGTATTTGCATTTATTCATTTAAAAAAAAAACAATTTATGTGTAAATTTCAAATTCTCATTTCTATATTTCGTAGCAATGTGGGGGATTTATTAAGTATGCGTGTGTTATTACGAATTTTCCTTAGGTACCACCTAAGCAAAGTAAGTAAGTAATGTTACGAGTACAATATTATGTACCTCCTCGCAGAGATAATGGATCCGCGGTGGTATCGCGGGTTACATACATTTTCTGTAAATATACTCGCTGAGATAATGAATTCACAGAAAACATGAACAGGCCTCTGGAAATGGTCTATGTAAATGAAGCTGTGATTATGCCGCAGAAATATAATTATTCAAACGGAAAGGAAACGCAGACGGAGACGGAATATCTCATTTTCGAAGTAATATTGTGATGCTTTCTGAATGTAAAGCACTCAGACTGAAAATTATTTAAATTCTATAAAAATACTTATGCTTTAAGGATTCCTTCTTTCTTTGCCAACAATAATAATATATCGATGTTGCATTTCACTTTACTTTACACCTTTAGCCTTTATACCACGTAATCTAAATGAATATCTTAGGAGTTATCGCAAAATGAAAATTAACGCACGTGAAAATAAATTCTGGAACTCTTAGGTACTTAACAACTTGTGCATGTCGGAACCTGAGATAAAAATAATATAATATGTGCAGCGGTACTAGCTCTACCCTTGGGTAATCTGTCGTAAAAACATTTTTGTCACTTCTTTCACTTTGTTCACTTCTTGGTATAAACCAAGAAACAAGTAACTCCACAAAACTTGTTTAGTATTATCCCTGTCCGTTGACACAGTTTCGCGGGAAGTGTTCTCGCGATAAAAGCATCCAGCAAAGTGCCTATCCCACGAACAGTCAGCACCTTTTATTTTCAAAAAATTTTAGGTGATTGTACCTCGAAACACGAATATACACAATAAAGTTTTCCCTCCGCCCTACTCAACGTCGTCACACCCTCGCTTTGAAGTAAAACAAAGTGGAAATGTTTTGTATTATAACTGTCAACATTGAATCTCTTTGGCACCGTCGTTCCACTTTACCGGATGCTAAAACAATCCAAGTTCAAAACCCTTTACTGTATTCGTGTGTCACTTCGGTGTGCGAGACGGGAATATCCGATGCGGGGACAGATGCTAGCTACCCCGGTTAAAATTTTCCAGTACAATCAGAGTAGGTAAATTTAAACTCGATCGATGTTTTGAGCCTAGCCTGGCTTTAAATAACCGCACTGGAGATATACACTGAATGGTTTCCGGGCCTCCATAATGTTTCAAAAGGTTCCACAGTGAATGAACGAGAAAATTAACTCATTAAATACTACAGCCACTACTCAATTTAATTTTCCCATTCAAGGCTTTATTCGCTTAATAATAACTCGTCACCGGTTGTACCACTAGATATTAAATTTTGAATAGATCACAACTACAACATTTGTTCTTCAACAAGCAAAGTGAATCACCAGTATCAATCAATCGATCACCATTAGGAGTTGCTCGTATCACTTCGACAAGTGGAAATAGGCTAATGATTTTCAAACAGGTGATTATGTTTTATTCAATGATAGCTAAGAACACTCTCAATCAAGTCCCTATCGAACATAAAAGCGAATTCCAAATCTCTCTCAAAATCAAAACTCGAATAAACTTCGTTCCACAATGTAATTGGTTCCCATTCTCACCACGCTTCCCCTCCAAAGCTCGTCTTTTGAAGTAAACAAAAAGAAAGTAGTGAAATAAAATGTTTTATAGTCGCTCGCGTCATTCAACGGCTGAAGACCGCCATTAATTGAAACCCACTGTATACTGTCAGCTCTGGTTAAAGGAACACTTGGACTAGTTACTTTGTTTTTTAGAAAGTAATTAAAAGTAACGTAATGTGAAATACTAACGAGCAAATACAAAACTCTCGAGATTTTTTGTGAAAGATTTTTTATTAAAATTTATTGCCCTCGATTTGCTTAGCGAAACCTATGCCTTATGAAAATGTTTTCTTAGGATTAATGTCCTTTTTCAGTAGTCTATTTATTTTCTTTGAATAACTTAGTGAGTTATATTGTAGTTAAGTAGTAATTTTACTGTAGTTAAGTAGTTATACTGTTATCACTTTAACTTAAGTATAACACTACAATGATATGACTTTTACAGTTAATAGGTAACGCACTTGAGGTTTACGGATGGAGAGAATATTAAAAAATTTGTAAGTTGACTTTTTTTTCAATAAACGCTAGTCGCTAACACACTCATACCCCCCGCTAGGATTACGTGTGTTCGAAATTAGTGGTACATAAGGCGATCTGAGACACGGCATGGGCAGTTCTGTTTCGGAGTTTCGGAAGCAAATCCGGAAGGAGGACAAGAATAAGAAGAAAGTAGAGGAAGAATAAAGGAAGAACAGTGTCGTTTCGTAGTACAGGTCGCGAGTGTTACCCTGTGGTGCGAATAAAAACATCAACTATCGGAACCGGCCTATTCCTTTCCTAATCCGTACCCGCTCCTGTGACACTATATACAAAATTACAAGTGAATCCATTGAAGAAATATAAAGTTTCAGATTATCCCGTTTTATCACCTTAAGGGGGGAATTTCCAAAAACCCTCTATTAGTGCTATACTCCCCAATAAATACATGTCAAATTTCAGCTTATTTCGTTCAGTAGTTTCGGCTGTGCGTTGCCTGTCAGTCACTCAGTAACGAATGAGTTATATGTATGTATATATTGATTCTCACATAGGTAATTAGAGACCAATCTACGTTACTTATTTTCTTAGTTTAATACAGGCTTTTTCGACTAAATACGGGGTGTGAAAAAGCGACAAAAAGACAAAAATATGAGTTGCCCTTTAAATAAAGGTACCATTTTTAACTGGATGCATAGAATACCAAAAATACCCGGAGCACCCAGATGTCAGATATTCACGTTAACGTCCCAACACTCAAAAATCCGTTTTAAACCAGAAAAATGTCGTGCCGTTTTGTTTGGCAAAGCTAAACCTTGCAAAAACAGCAGATAATTACCGCGGAAAACATAATTCCTGCCATGTTTTTTGCTTTCCTCGAATCAAATGTGAAAGAAAAGCTGAAGGAGACAGTGACAGTAACACAATACGCAACAAGGAGTCTGGCACGGCGATAATGCCAGGCTTTGTTGCCGACACAACGCAGCCCACGCTATAGATGTCACTAGTGTCTCCAGGTTATTAAAAGTATGGGGAATGTCATGAAATGTATTTGGAATTAAATAGTACCTAGTACCTACTAACTGAAATAGTTGAACGCACCGTCACGCGTCACGTGGTCACGGCCAGGTCACTTGGGTATTAAATAATCGTGAGTACCTACTCGTTACATTGATGATAAAAGTTTAAAATTAACAGCAGGCTACTATAATATAATATGTATTTTTTATGTAAGAAAGCCAATAAATGAATGTACCTCACGTTAAGTGATCGCACTGGTCACCATCGCTCATGGACGTCAGTAAAGGTTTGACCGATTGTTGCCGGCCAAGAAAGACTTTTATTTCCCTATTCGTAGTGCCCCCCTATGAGAGTGCTAGCGTTAATTTATATTTCCAAAAGAAAGAAGAACCGAGTATTCAGTTGACGTAACAACATGTTCCTAAAATTTATCTCTCTCGTACTTCGAACAACAATCCGTTTCTAAATAGTGTCCTTTGTAACCTACACTTGTCTAAAGGTGGCGGTTCGCGGCCGAGACCGAGACAGGAGACCGAGACAGGAGACCGAGACAGGAGACCGAGACAGGAGACCGAGACAGGAGACCGAGACAGGAGACCGAGACAGGAGACCGAGACAGGAGACCGAGACAGGAGACCGAGACAGGAGACCGAGACAGGAGACCGAGACCGGAGACCGCGACCGTCACTTTGTATAGGCGCGCGAGAACGTCTCGGTCTCGGTCGCGAGTTGTCGCCTATACATTGCCTATCGTCAGGTGACGGTCGCGGTCTCCTGTCTCGGACGCGGACGCGAACCGCCACCTTCACAGTCACAGACAAATAGAAAAAAATCTTATTTATAACCACTCCTAATACTTTTTTCCAAGCACGGACATTGATCGACTTTATATTTGTTTACAACTCCGCACAATCCGCGTTTTTCCTAACTTGTGGCGGACGTAACTACGACTGCGCTTGTCCGCCCTCCCAGTTTCATATTTCAAGTAAGTTCGCGCCGATCGTAAAAAGGCCTCGTTCGAGACCCTCTTCATTTTCATTAAACAAATGTCGCTCAAACTGGAACTCAAATATTTAATATTGACTTACGCCGTCTTCGTAACGTTTTACGCCAATACAATTATTAAAGGCAGATGTAAAATTAAATTTGTTTTGACATTAATAGATGTTTTTGTTTATGAGTAAGTGCGATGTTTTTTTGATAAAGTCTAATTGAAGTAAAAAGTAGACGTTGCACATTTTTATTATTCCTCATTTTCCTCAATTTTAAAAATGATACAATTCGAGTAAAACATATTATACAAACACCGTGTATGTTACACGTCAACTTATTAAACTATTTTCCTATATTTAAGCATAAATTAAATTTTATGTACCTACATTGTTTTAAGCGGGTGATTTAAAAAAAACTTAAAGGACTTTTTTGCTAAGTTTGATACTACGAGCCACGCTTCACACGTTTTAACACTAGTTTCTAATACATTATTATATCTAATAATCATGAATTAATTGTCTTCTGCTGGTCAAATACACTAATTATATCGCAATGCATTCGTAATCATTATTCACATAAATTAGGTAAGTACATACAGATACTAAATTAAACGAAATACTGTTAGGTAATATAAAAGACATCTTTATGAAAATTTTAAGTTCATTCAATCTGGCTTAATTCAAGCAATAAACACTTAGATTTCCATCCCCTTGTCACTCTTAGTTAAATACAAATAATACAATCAATTGAAACCGACAGATCTACGTAATTTTGCGCAGCGCTGGCTTGCCACAATCGGCAGTAGCTGCCACTTTAGTTATTGTTTCGACATCCCTTTCGCATTTCATGAGCTTGTAAGCCAGAGGTTCTCAACCCTACGACAGAATAAATTATAAACTTTGTAACGATCCCTGCTACCTTTCTTGCTTGCCCTGCCTTGCTAGTGCTTCCCTTTTTTGTTTTCGTACCATTTAGTATCGTTCAATACTTGAATAAATTGAATACTGTCGAAACATCGAACCAGTTATGATATTACCGCTTTCTGAATTGGCCAAAACGCATCTGTGACGCCATAATGTTGATGCCGATAAGAACCCATGACCATCATTGACCACGATCATCATCTCTGCACATTTTTCGGCTGATTCTTTAATAGAAATATTCACATAAAAATATTATAACGTAAAAACAAAGAAAGTAAAAATTTGAGTACCACTGTTATAGATGCTGCAGAAAGACGGATGAGCCGGGCTTATCTGGGCGAGGGAGGACGCTTCGAGATTTAGCCAATATTAGCAATCCATTACTGAGCCATCGCTTCGCAGACTCCGGCCTGGAATAGCTTAATATGAGTTCATATTAACGACGTCATTACCAGCTCACTGGATTTTAAGCGCTATTGGCTCATCAATCGTAAGTGATATAACATCGAATCGGGAGCTAAATGACAGTTGGAAAATTTGAATGAAACTATGCTTCAGAAAACACTTTAGGAAGTCTTGAAAAGAAGAAAGAAGAAGTTGATTAGGACTCTTTTGATTACATACGTAACCTAACTTTGACTAAGGTACGTCAGCTATAGTAAACCACAAGTTTCAGCGGGGACTAAAGATTACTGAAGAGCTTGAAGTTGCGATCGCTCTCCACATTTTCTACTTTAATATACCTATACAAATAAACATAATTGGAGCGTCTGTTTGTAATTTTGGACGTACGCGGATGTACGGACGATGCAACGGATGTAGGTACACGGTACATATACCGAGAATACATTTTTACAATTTTTGTCTGTCTGTTTGTTTTGGCTAATCTCTGGAACGGCAGGACCGTAGCCTCAAATGGGGATAAGGATGTCCCCATTTGAGTTACCATATAACAACTAATAGGTATATGTGCAATTCACACGTGGTAGAAGTGAAACTTAAAAAAATGAATACTGTCAGTCCAAATATTGATGTTTTGCTTTGCTTACGTAAACCGCCATTTTGCCGTGATAGGTATTGCTCTAGAACCCCGACTTTGGAGCACGCAAGCGGATAATGCTACCTATTGCATTTTCTCCCACGTTAAATTGTCTTTTTAATGTCGCTTTTTCGTTTCATCGACTTTCAAATCACAACGATGCTATAGAAGTTTTCACTTCAAAAAATAAAGATACCTATTTGTTATAATTATAGCGTTGTTAATACAAGGTACTCGTAATTCTATTTCAAAGTCTTTAAAAATGTCCATAAAAATCTTATCATGATATTTATCAAAGTAGAAAGTTTCATTCATATAAATTCAAAATACGCAGAATTTCCTAACTCAATTCGAAATCGAAACTTTCTTGTCGACGTATATTTTCTCCTCATTTCTTTTCTGGTCAAGTTTTGTAACGTTTTCATTCTGAAATTATTTATAACATCTTGACGTTTGCGTGTTTAGTTATTGTCTCGGAGATAAAGCGACTTAGTATGTGCATTCAAACCAAATATTTTTGTCCTTTTAATAAGTACTTATGTATGATTAAAAATCAAAATAAGACTATGATTTTTACTCACGATTATGTACTTTTGTACGCCGATATTTCGACCCAGTTGCATAAATCGTGGTCACGGCTCAACTACATACCTACATAATACCTACATACCTATATAATTGTAATATATGCATTATATATATCGTTGTATATCATTGTAATATATGCACATATAATCGAGCCTCCTTTGTACGCCAGCAAATGATCAACATGTTTTTATAATACAATTCAATTCCGATATAAAAACCGTAAACATTTTGAGTGTCTAATTGGCTTCTACTCTTCAAATAATACTTATGTGTAGTAATATTTATTTAAGCTCAAAATAATTTAGGTATAACGTAGCGTTGAAATACTCTATGTTAGCAATAGCACAAAGTAGATGCAATAGCAACCTACTCGTACTAAACCTTTTATAAGTGACCTGGACCGTCACTTGGAGAGACGATTTGACTATCGATAAATCAGTTATTCATATTTGTCGTACTTTATTGTGTTCCTTTCCCTTATTAAGACACGCTGTTAGAAAAATCAAATGGATACGTACTGTAGTTCTGTAGGTAGGTAGTAGGTCCCTATCCTTGATTCGGTATTCGACAAATTGTGTATTCAGCAAAGCGAACAGGTAGATACGGGTCGCGTTTAAATTGTCGCGTGTCCTGTCCGGGATTGTGGTGGACGGTACAGTAGCTACTTGGCACAGCGGTGCGGTACACAGCCCGCGGGACTAATTAAACCCATTATCACTTTGCGTTTATTCCCGGTAGCAATTTCCCTCTGGAGCAATGGATTAATTGTTAACAAATTGTTTAAACGGTTTATTCAGTTATAAACGAGAATCATAAAATTATTTTTCTTAAAACTCTACGTACCACTACATAATAAAAAAAAACGAATTGTATGACAATAACAAATATTACTTAAATATGTATTTTTATTAGTACTACGAGTATGTCATAAAATATAAAATAACTTAAAAGAGAAAATAAGAAGTATAGTATAAATATTTTTAAGTAGATATAACTTGTTCTCCGATAAAATAAAACTACTTCTTTGAAAACAACAACAAAATATTCTTTGAAAATATATCAACAAAATATGGAAATCTGATGCCACATACATAATCATCACCTTCATCGTGAAGGAATATTAGCACAATCTCTATTGTAAGTCTAGCGCAGCAGGCACGTGGTTTAAGCAATGTTGCTACGAAATTTACAAAAAAGAACAAATAAGAAGCGATAATAAATCAAAATTCATTAGTCTCGGATTATTAAACAAACTACATAATTATTATAAATGTATATTATGGATATATTTATATATTACTGATGTAATTATTATGTGAATGATAGAGATGTATGGATGAAACTATATTGTCGATGTTCGCGGCCCAACCTAAAACACAAGTAAGTGTTAGCTATAAATAACGTTATCTTATTGTATAAGGCCAATAAATCCAAGCGAAAAAGCTGTGCGTCCCCCATATGTGAGGACTGTGTGAATGTGAGGACGTTATGTTTTTTGGACACTCCTTATTACAACACTACTATTTCATGAATACCTACATATTTACAAATTCTATACTTGTGTAATAATACTATGTACTACTTTAATATTATCTCCTGTAATAATCTGTAACAAAGAGGAAAATCGGAAAAAATCACATCAGTTCCCCGTTATCGTTTCAACACACCTATCTATCGAGATACTCGTAGCCATAACAGCCGCTTACGACCCCCTCAAGCTTTGTTGCCTGAAATTTATTACTCTGCGTTATTGGATACCCTTAATACGAGAACTAACGTTCGTTCACGAAACATTGGGTAAGTAGGACCCCGGCCTGTTTAGTACTCGTGATGAAAAGTAGTTTTACTGAAATGAACTTGAAAAACGTCAATTTATAGTTAATTTATTGTCATATTGTATTGTAATGTTTCTTCGTGTGCGCATGAATTAACCCCGGTCAGGGCATTGCAATGTCAAGGAGGGCAGATGTTTTAAATGGTTTGTGTGTTTATTCACAAACATAAATTAAATAAAAATAAACTTCAAATGAAATGTTTATTTTGTACTTGCATTAATTTTTGTAATTCAGATGATAATATTCTATTTTTTTTTTAATTTAAAAGATAAGACAATTATTTTTTCTGATAATATTATTATTAGGTATTTTAATTATTTTTTTCGCAAGGGTTGAAGGAGAACATTATGGTACACAGTCCAATTGTGTGAACAGACAGTGGAATGAACTCCCTTCGAGGATTTTTCGAATAGAGTTGACATGGGTTCTTCAAAATCCGTAAAAAGAGCTCTCGTTGAGGGCCAGCGATGGGAGAATCCACTGAATTGCACAATGTCAATGGACATGTCATGTCCATAGACAACTGTGACCACTTACCATCAGGTGTCCCATTTGCTTTTTGATCATCCCTTTAGTTTAGGCTATTAAAAGAAATTGTGAGTACGTGTACCATAGTAAAACGTGTCCTTTGCTAGTATTCCATTAGGTATCATGCATAAATTAAGGGCTCAAATTGTATTTGTAGCCCAAATAAAAATAGCGGACTAGATTCCGTCGAGCCCGCTCGAGCCTAATTAATAAATCATGTATTCATTTATGCAGGACATCGCCACACGACGTAATGCTAGGAGGGATGGAAAAACAAAGGCAGTCGGGCGCACTGACAGTCTGTCCGGTCACAGAGTAAGTATTTGATAACAACGAACAGGCGAGCCCTTTGACGACAACTGGAAACCACCACCCATGAGTGAAACTATCAATGGTACCAAAGGCCGTCTCTGGTACCAAAGGTATCGGATTCGCGTTGCGGCAACGGAGGAGGGATCACAGTCGCGCACATTGTGTGCTGATTAGTTCTTTTCGCCTCGATTTCTTTTTTTTTATTAATATAAGGCAGCAAACGAGAATGCAGCACCACTTTCCGCTGCCGGCCATGACAACTGTGACCGACTTAGAACAAGACTCATAATTATGGGGACTGGGATAGTTAGTCCGGTTAGGTGACGGTGTTAGAACATTAGTTGGTTAGTTTGTACGTATGAGGAGTCTCGTCTATGGGACCTTTTTGAATCGGTACTTAGCAGAACTATAATATTTTACACTTATTAGATTCAGGATTAAACTATTAAACAATAAAATAAATAATTTTAGTTTGAGTTTCGTAAAAAAGGTCTCAGTTGGCTGACGGTATCAAGAGTTCATTAGGCTGTGGTTGGTTGTTGAAATTGGCACGTTCGGCAGACGGCAAATGTCGGCTGTGTGCTTTACATTATAATAAACTAACATCGCTGCAAATCAAACAAAGTATATCTATAGTCCATTATAAAGTTACATTTAGGGTTGCGTTTGTCAGAGGACGCAATTTTATTTTTTAGATATCAAGAGTTAGAGTTAGTGTTATGTTAAATCCAAGTTTGTGGGGTCGCAACCCTTGCCTCGCGGCCGCCATCGTGGAAACAAGGGTGCAGATTATTTTTATGGTTTGGTTTCTACGGATTTTATCATGACCTTAAAATGTTCTTTTTATGTTTATTGAATACTCAGTCAGAGATCTCCCATAATATAATAAATGATTTTTGTCCTTAAATCATGAAAAGAAATGTATTTTTTTTAAGTAAGGTAATAATGAATGTAGGAATTAATGAAGGTATGTCGCAGAACAATAATCAAAACGGAGACTTGATCAACTCGCTCATTTTTAGAAAGGTGAAATTTGTCTCAAAATCACAATAGTATTTATTTATTTATTTAATACTTTATGCACCATACAAAAAGTACAGCGACAAAGGCGGACTTAATACTAGAAGTATTCTCTCCTTGTATGTATACATCTCTGTAGTATGTATATATCTACATAAACTCCCTTAGAAATTTGATCAAATCTCCGCTTTCATCATTTCCCTCGAAAATTACATACTTAATGGAAAACTTATTTAGAATTTGGTTCCTCATTTATAGAAAATAATTAATTAAATTACAACACTCCCTCCTATCCTTTCTCATTTATATAATCTCCACAACACGACGGTATTATTTGGGCCATTTCAGTGGAAGGCGACTTTGCCAAAGTGCTTGCCAAGTCTATTTTGTAAATAACATAAACAAACCTTTATTTCACGTAGCTAAAACTACGTAGATACGCGAAGTAAATGTCAAAAATAATAGAGTATCATAATAATATCTCGCTAGCGATAATTTTGACGTAATAAAAGCGTACCAGTACACATCAGAGATATGAGTAGATACCTACCTAATTAAAAAAAACAAAAGTACATGACGTAATCTACCTACTGTCAATTGGCCTAGGTGGACTTAGGAGCTTTTCAATTCTAACACCGGAACACAGGTATGTATAAGTTTTAATTATATTTAATTATATTTAATTGTATGTATATTTTTTATAATTCTACGTTTGAGGCCTAATGGTGAGACCATTAACGGTTAATATTTATTAGTTAATCATTGTTAAATTGATCGTTCACTCATGATTAACAAAACCAAACGTATCATATTGTCATCATAACGATCTCCTCTTTCAACCTCCCCAAACCATAATAACTATGATACCCCGTACCTACAGTAGAATGTAAATTTTTTGGCATAAATTAACAATTCTATTCTATATTAGGTATATATAATTTGAGCGAGTTCCCACGCCGTACTCAAGCCTCTGGAACTATGTCGCAAGACTCCAGATAATTGCGAGCCGCTTTCAGCTACGAGTACCTTACTCCAGCGCTGCAGCCGTCTTACGGCTAGGAATATGGCCCGCATGCCGATCAAGCGAAAACCAATGAACGTATTTCAAGTTCGAGAAAAGAAACGAAAAATTAATTATGGTACTTCATTGTATTCCCGTTGTCATGAGCATATGAAATGCTATGCTACATTGAATATACTTAACACGGTATGTCTACTATGTAAAAAAGCAAACCAAAATAAGAAGAGAGACATTTGCAGACAATTTATTTATAGCAGAATAATGTTAAAGATATCAATATTTCATTTGACTAATTTCAAGGAATAAATCCTCGCATTCAATCAATTTTCTACGAATACAAATCTTTACACTGCATATATTTTACCATTTTTTTGTATGAAAAACGAAACCGTTTTGCTGTCTGTACACAAGGTGTCTTGGAGGTGTAAGTGTTTCAGCTGAAAGCTTGCCTAATTATACCGCGACTATGGCACAGTTCTACAGTGTTTCAGATCTAAGGACAGCGTGAGAACTCGCTCAACACACCTTAAATCTTACTGTTGGTCCATATACCTATTAAAGGCAAAGCAACGCACAGAAAATATTATTTTTAACTCCATATTATTTTCTATGTTCTATTCCGTCAACGCAATGGCAAATGTCAAAAGCAATCGTCAAAGTTGGCTCTGCTCTTGTCTAACGACAAAATAGATGTCGTATCTACTCCACGCTACCAAACTTTTATTGAAAGTGAAAATCCTATCAAAACCAAACTGTAGGTACAAACCAAACAAATAAAGAATTACAAAATCCAAATATGTATTTGGAAAGTTTTTTTAATTATGTACAAACATTATGTACATAACCTAGTTCTAGTTTTACAATAGCAACTAGACTCACGAAACGATATACATATTTCGTAGCAGATATCCACAATCACCAAGACTCACGCAAATCTCTGTCACGAAAGGCAAAAGATATCAAGTCAATCAATGTCAACCACTGCAAATGGCTTCGTAAGTTCGTAATCCTATAAAACGATTAAGTTTGTATTCAGCATACTAATAGGGGTGAAGGGATAAGCGAAAACCGTGAAAACGGCAAGAACTTTTAATTAAATTATTATCGAATCTTCGTAAGCGCAAAAAATTATAACCTCTTCAATTAGCCGTTATCAACCAGTATTATACAAACACGCACACAACATCATAATGTCTCAAAACTCGGTAATACTCGTACATACATAGGTACCACGAGTAGTACTCGGTTATATTCGTATCTCGTGCCTCGCTACAGGAATATTATACGGGACCGTAGAGTCAGCACAATTTGAAACGAGCGGTAGAGACTGTACTGCGTGGCTACAATACTAAACGGCTGAGGCCCGCTGAAACAAATGAATGCCATTGTCTATTTTCTTTTTAAAACGGGTAAACAGGTAACGTATGCCTGTCATCTGGTGTGCTAAACAGAAAGTTATCAGATTTTCTCACAGTGTACATTTGAAACATAACTACTCAATTGGACGTTTAAAGATAGATCCTTTAATTAAATAAAAAAAAACTTTTTTAAAACCTCGTAGGATAAGAGGACGTGCGTCTAATTCAGCTTACAATTTGTCCCACGCAGTACGTAGAGTAGGTACGAAATGTATGAAACTTACAAGACAAGAAATAAAACGCATGTATATAAATGTTGCTTTTGGTACGTTAGCAGTTTTTTACTCGCCTTGACTTTGCTTCAGATGCGGGTAGTTTGAATATTCTTTAGAAGTGTGACGTCGCAATGCCTCCGAGCTAATTTCAACGCTTTCAATTTGCCAAGACTGCCTGTGGGAGTTGTGGGCGGATGGGCTGGAGCGACGCAGCGCGCTCAGTACATAGGTCCTGACTGTACGTATTCGTACGTGATCAAATTTACGCAAACCACGCTTCGGTCTTCTCTGTTATGAAAATAAATTTTCCAAGCCTTGACTTATCAATGTTTCCAAGTTAAACATCGTATGCTTATAATTAAGTTGGGCATAATTGAGGCGCATCATAGATTTCTTAATCGTTTACTTATTTATTTTCTGATTAGATTTGAATCTTATTCTAGGTCGGTCACTTAGATCGATTTTTATACATATCTTTAGTTTTTTATTATTTTACCATATTCGTTAGCTTTAAGGCATATTCAACCTTACATGGTTCTTCAAAACTCCGAGTAGGGGGCACGTATTCTTTGTACAAATTAGATATTGCATACTGAAACATTCTGTAAAAATGTCCGTTACTGATACAAACACCTTATTATCTTAAAGGAGGGCTCGCATCGACCGCTTGATCGTTGATATATAGAGTGCACCAGGATTTAAGGACTTGGTTGAACTCGGTGAGGGATGGAGCCCCTCAGAACCATTAAATCAATTTGATGTTCTTCTGTATCTGCAGCGAAAATAAACATTAACGATGACAGAAGAGTATTATTTTATGAGCTATTAGATAGTAGCTTCTACTCGCGACTTGACTTACGTGGACTTCAGAATTGATATATTATGTATACAAGGTGATTCGTAAGACACTTGCGTTATTGATAGGGGGTAAGTACTCAATATTGGATTCTCATTCCAAATAGCGGATCGGGCTAGTACCTACACAGCTGTTCGCCATACATTCCGTGTATTTTTAGATAATTTTGATTGCCAATTTGACTTTATATTTTTAATCATTACCTATGACCATGTTGTTTCATGTCCTCGAGTATGTCAAGTGAATAAAAAATCACCCAGTAGGTATACATACATATTTGTGAGTAGTAAAAGCAATATGAAACAGAATAAAATACGGTTTTTGATAAACAAATATCCAAACATACAAACTTAATATTTATGTAGGTATACAAAACGTAATAAAAATCAACGAGTAAAAACAAAAGAAAAATATGAATGAGCATTTCAAATAAGAATTATAAGAAAAGATATGTCGTAATAATAATACACATAATATGTAGACCACATCTGTGCCCGCACTCTATTAAAAGTTCCATGAATCCTTATCTCTGCATATGACACTTCAATTTCATTGCAGCAGTCTAGCATTGCCTATTATGACTTATTTTATAGATTCATACTCTTCAATTCTATCTATTCAATCTATTCTATCTGTCTGTACTAGAGGTACTGTCCGGTCTGTATGTTGTGCTGAAGATGTTGATGAAGAGATGTTGCGATGAAGTCCAGGATGGTGACTAACTTAGAACACTAGACTAACCATGAAATTACTTAAGAATTCTAGCTCGAACACCTCGCTAAATAAGACTAGGCGTATTCAGACCAGATATCGTTTTAGTAATGATCATACGTGGGCAACTGAGTTAAACAGCGGGCGCGGTCGGTAGTTGGATGGGTTCCATGCTTCCGTCAGTCCCAGATGATATCGTTAGATAACGATCGTTAAGCCGTGTCGGCGGCCTTTGGGTGGAATAAAAACTTCCACTGGGCTGGCTACTATTAGTAGTAGCCAGCCCAGTGGAAGTTTTTAGCCCCTAGCCCCTCCACCAATCTATACTGGAGGAGTATGATCTAGGCCTCCTCAATTACGAGGAGAGATAGCTTGTAGCCACTTGAAGTCAATGATCTTGCATCACGAAATCCTCATGATAAATTTCATGGTTATATCGTATAAACCTCCATCTTAGGCAATTTTATTGCAAGAGACACGAGAATAAAAAAAGAAAGCACAAGCAGGAATATTAAAAGAAAGAATCTCGTACCAATTGTGCGACGTCGCTCAACGATAACGTTTATAATGAACCGTCTGCTGAAACATTTTTTACGTAATACCACGTGCGGTTACAAACGATACACATTTTAATCTCGCCGGTACAAGCTATAAATTACGAGCTTTTAAAGAGATAAAGCTACGTATGTTATAGGAGTTAAAATGAAAACATTTTCATTTGTTTGCGAGTACAAGTTAAATATGATTTTGTATAGCGGACGAGCCACCTGATGGCACCTGGCATTCCCGATGCATTGCCAGGCAAGCAAGAAAGAAAATTTTCCAATGACTTCCGAGATTACATTAAACATACGAATATTTAGTACTTAAATATTTTATAGGTTTACTAATTTTCCGCTCGCGGCTTCGCCCGCGTCAAATCTTCATTTCCAAAAATCCGTTCTTGTTTGTCACTTGCGTCGCTTGAGAAACCTACATAAAGTTTCAAGTGAATTCATTGAAGGAATAAAAAGTTATTCCATATAGATTAGACTATATTGGAGGATTCTACAAATTGGAATGCCTTTTTAATTCGTAAAACGACTGAATTAAGCAAATAAATCATACATCATACATCTGTGAAAACCGCAACAAAACCGGCTAAGCCGTTTCTGAGACTAACAGTAAACGCATAGACGAACAGACAAAAAATCTAAAAATCATAATAAATAATAATTATTATATATAAATAAATAATTTATCCTAAAATACTTTATTTTATTATTAATACTTGTCTCCGACGACGCGTTTATTACATAATTTAAAAAACCATTAGGATTATTACAGGCCAAATTCTATAATTATACATATTTAGTATACACATAAGGAAATCACTAATATATAGTCAATAAAACCAAATAATAAGTCCAATAAATTTAAACGTGTTTCATAAATCCCTCACATTTCTATACACAGCGTTTAATCTGAATTTAGTACAACCCTTCAGGAGGGTTCACGTGGAAACATCTCACAGGGGCAGTGGGCTATCGAACGAACCGCTCATTTGTTAGTGCGTCGAGAATGCTGAGCGATATAAATCCACGTGCGGAAATGAAAGCTTCCGCGTTGTCAACACTTGTTTCAAATTCTTTTTTTTTTTGTCATTTAAGTTAAGAAGTGTTTTGTTTACTTACACGAGCGCGCGGTGATGTCTGGTCGTTGAGTAGTGTTTTCTAAATTGGTCGAGACGCATGCCGGGGAGGACACGTGACTCGCGTGACGTCACGCGGCGGCCGCCGGTTCGGCACTGAGTGTGAGCGCTGGCTCTGGCTGAGTCGGAGGCACGCAAGCGCGCCGCCCGCCCTACGCCGCTACGTGCTACGAAGCTACGACACCGCGACATCATACCGATACTTGCAAACGCTTTTAGAACCGAACTACCGACATGTATGTACCTCCGGGTCGTGATAGATTGTTTGCTGGCTAATTTCAATTTTTACATAAATAATTAAAAACAAATTAAAGATTTTATTTTTTTACTTATCTTACCTACTTACCCTATTATTGCTGAAGCTGCAATCTAAAAGTCTGTCGTTACTTTTCTAAAAATTTATTGAATGAAATCCGCACCAAATTCTATTACGGTCATAACAATACAAAATAAAATACTATACTAAATAAATAAAATACTTCTGGACTCAACCCATCAACCCTCAACCATATCTCAAGCGAAACTCGTCCTCACCAATATTTTTTACAAAAACGCGACCGCTACGACTTATTCTACAACGAATATTTACAAAACTCTCGAGTAATTCTATCTCGGTGTAAGCAGTAAGCACTCCCCGTCAGACGGGAGCTCTCTCGGCAGCTATTACTATTAACGCGGTGGATCCCCGATAAAAATAAACGTTCATCCCCCGAGCTGACAGAATCCCCAAACAATGTCCCGACTTGACATGCATTATACAAGATAACGCTCAACTCGGCTTTTGAGTTTAATTAGACACCACGGTATCTGGGGTACTACTACTAGAATCATTTTATTAAAAAAAAAAGTATTATTTTACCATGGTTTTTATTAACTCACTTTGGGTGCTGTTTGTTCTGGCGGAATTTGGTAATCAGTTTTACCCTCCCGATAAGCTAGAGACTTGAAATTTTAAACATAATTTAGATTCCATCTTAGTTTTCAAGGGTTTACTAGCCTTGAAAACTAAGATGGAATCTACACTCTGTCTATCTCACATCTGTGACCAAATTAGAATGAGACTTTACAAACATAATTAACTGGACTACTACAACAATATCAGATCCAACTATAACTAACAGTCGCTGCCCCAGTCCTTATACGTACCTACTAACGAACTGTCCAACTAACATTCTTCATGACAGACTTTGACTGGAACAGGGATGTTATGAAGCTCCGTAACCGTAACCGGAACTATCGATTATCCGAAATAAAAATCTATCCGTAACCGTAACCGAATCCGTTAATTTTGCATAGTGACGAGGCATGGTTTTGTTTCTGCCCGGCCGAGCCGACACCATCGCGCGCGAATCTTGCATAGTTGGTTATTATTTCCATTGCTTTTCTTACTTCTAGACATAACTATGTAGAATATCTAATATCCGTAACCGAAACTATGCGAAACTAACGGATAATCCGAAATAATTACATATACGTAACTGTATCTGAATCCGGTATAACATAATTTCAATATCCGTATCCGTATCCAGATCCGAAAATTCACATCCATAACATCCCCGGACTGGACTAACCATCCTAGTCCAGATTTAAGTCTTGTTCTGGGTCGGTCACAGTTACCATGTGTAGCAGCGGAAGGGTGGCGTCGCCGTCGTACTCATTTGTTATCTTAAATCTTTAAAAAAATATACTTTTAAACAATAACAGTAACCAGCACAGTAGGTAAATTAATTACAATAACAACTTGAATGTATAGTAATGTGTACCTAACATAAATATGTAGTCAATTTTAAACGGAAATTAAAAAAAAACAAAATGTGTGCTGGGACACATACTAGAAGCGAAACTTCAACGGACAAGTGGCAAAACGAATCGATGGTCGACGACGACCCCGTAGCCTGCGAAACGAGGGTCCCGGGTTCGATTCCCGGCCGGGGCAGATAATTATGTGACAGATAAATGTTTGTTCTAGTTCTCGGTTCTTGGGTGTTAGTGATGTGTTATTTGTGTTGTCCATTCTACACATCCATGCGACACAGGGAATCCTAATGCGGGGGGCGGGGGTAGGAGTGTGTTCATTAACGTTTTGTTTTAAAAATATAAATACGGTATTCTTCATTTTTTCGTATTCGGTATTCAGCAAAATTCTAACTTACCTAACTTACTTACCTACCTACCTACTTTTAAAGGAGGGGCTTAGTGCGGACTTAATGTTATTTATCAATAAACACTAAATCGAAGTGCACATTGCCGCCTTTGTTTTTATATTACATAAAACGTCCAATTACATAATCATAAATTAAAATTAATTTGGAAAATATTGATTTGTTGTCGGCGAGGCGAATTAAGCAGATCAATGTTATGGTTTATATTATAAACCATAACATTTATAAACTTCATAACATTATAAGCATTAGCTCCTTTAAACAAAGAAGTCTGTCTACAGTTTGATTCACGGAAAACAAAGCTACTTGTGTTTGTGTCAGAGATACTTTTGTCTCTGTTCTGTGGTTCGTAACGTGTGGTCGTCAGTAACTGAGATGATACCGTTTTTTAATCAAAAATAGTGTCGTAACCTCGACGCAAGTGATTCGATTTCAAGAAATATTAATCGCTTACAAAAAATGCAAAAAATATGCCCAATTCTTAATTAATATTTCCCATGCTATGCTAAGTCACTAGAAAAAATCTAAATTGGCAACACTGAAATTTGTAGTAGTTAGTCTGTGTGACTGTGACTCTGTCAACTCTGTGTTCAACTGTTCTTTCATTTCAATCGTTTCCTTCAATCCTTCATTTTGACTTTCATTCGTGTTGTTCGTGCGTGACAGTGTCAAAAATGTTCAACTTTTTGTTGAGATGTTGAGGAGTTATAGAATATAGAAATATTTTTAAAAGAAACATCTGTTCCTCTTCTTTTATGCCTTAAATACAAAGCTATAACATTTTTATTGAAAGCAATGAAGTAAATGTATTTTATCTTATAAAATGTGTTCCTTTCGCGCTGATGTAGTTTTGAACTAAATATATTAGCATTTAGTCGCGTTATAGACTGAATTAATGAACTGAATCACAATGAAAGTGCGTGTGGAATAGCTAGAAGTAGGTGAAGTGTAAAGATATTGGTCAGAGAATTCCGTCGGGCGTAGTATTCGGCAAAAATGGGGGACACCGGGCCGTTTGTCGCTAAACCGGTGCGAGGGTGGCTTCATCCTGACTCCGTGCTGGCCAGCGAAGGAGTCACATATTCCATCAGGGTAAATACTCCCTATAAAATCGAATCATTTAAAACTAATACATTATTACTGCCTTAACATTTAATTTACTAAGAGAACTTTTTAAAGTAATTAAGTAATGGTTACCAAATAAATAAGCTAAGCCAGCAATGGTAATAAGCATAAAGCAACTTATATATTCCCTTTCAGTATATTGGCTGCATGGAGGTGTTAACATCTATGAAGAAACTAGATTTTGAAACAAGATCCCAAGTGGCAAAGTAAGTTTTATCTGTTTCTTTAATTTAGCATTTACAAGTAACCTATTAATTTGGCCTTTTCTCAGTATGATTTAGATATATGTTAATTGGAAAAGTTTTCATTATGCTTCTAATATACATATTGGAGATGTCATAGGCATGCTTATTTCTAATTAATTAGTAATTCTATATTATCAGCAATTCAATAAAATTATTGTATGTTAAACAAATGAAATGTTAAAATATGTTAATACGTTGTTACGTTACAATACTTTTTATTAAATCCCTCTTTCTTTTTCCATCAGTAAAATTTAAATTTCTGGATGCATTAAGTTTGCTCTTGCATCTAGTCGTAAGTTTTTTGTAGGTTTACTAGAAGATGAATGAAATAAAATATAGATCTCATGCACTTAATACGCTTTTCGCATGATTTGTTGAATTGCGTTTCAAAATGTTCCTAATCCTATGCATAAGTGTAGTTAAAAATTGAAGGTTTATTTTCATGGTTATGACTGCTTTAATTTATTCAGTCAGTCATATCCCTCTCCATCCTGCATTGCTTGAGATACATAAGAATACAAAGATAATCATTTATAAAATAAATTATGATGATCATAAAACCATTTATATCATATACCCAGTATCTAATTGTAGGATCATAATTCTGATCTAAGGGAATAGACTAAACATTATGACATTAGTCATCCTACTGTATATTGATAGCCCTATTTGTGACAATTATTTGTAATACTCATCTAGATATATTAAGATGTTATATGAGTCATGCAGTTGATATGTTATAATGTATGTAAATATGATTCTATGTCCAATCTCGGCCAATGCGACCGTTTGTAACAGAATTTAATTATATACATAAATAGCTCTACCAGTAAGATATAAAGTTGATTATTATTTTCTGTTCTTGAAATATTTGTTCTGTATATAATTATGAATTCCACTAATCTTTTAAAACACTAATCACTCCTTACCACTAATCCATCTTTCGTTTCACAAAATTCAATTTTGTACTATGCTTATAATTGCTATAATTACTCAGACATCGGAGTAACTTGTTGGTCTCTAGGAACCAGTTCCTACTGAACTAGTAATCTAAAATAAAGTTAGTGATATGCAGTATATAACTAACTTTATTTTAGATTATTACTTATAAATTATTGTTATTTTAAGAACACTTTAAACACTAATTTGTGAAAATTATCATTGTTGCAACCCTGTTCGACTGTTGGGCTTAAATTTAAACAGCTTAGTACATAGAACTGATATGGTAGTTTGGAATCCGCAAAATTCAAAGTTAATTTATTTTATACACGAGGCTATAAAAATCAAGACAATATCTCTATGTCTATGTTATATCTGACATTTTTTCTATACTTACAGAGAATGTATAGCGAGAGTATGCGCGGCAGCCGGTCTCCGCTCGGCAGACAAGAAGCGACGAATCTGTCAAGCAGCGGCATGCGCGCTGGCAGCCCGGCCTCGCATGGCGCACTCGGGCTCCAACGTGGGCCTCACTATCTCCTCCAGGGCCATCACCGTCACCGCCCTGGACGGAGGGGACACCATAGCTCGCCACGAGATGCCTCGCGTCTCCTTCGCTTCCGGAGGGGACCAGGACTCTTTGGACTTTGTCGCTTACGTAGCCAAGTCAGCACCGCCGACGGAGTGGCGGGCGTGCTACGTTCTAGAATGTGGTGGAAGACTCGCCCAGGACGTTATAGCGACCATCGGTCAAGCGTTCGAGCTGCGCTTCAAGGAGTTCCTGACGAAACCGTTAACGTGAGTCACCAATTCGATTGAATTTTAAAAATTAATCTTAATATTTCCTTGTGTGATTCACCGCGAATTCCGAGGAATTTGTTTAAAGTGATATTTTTGTGACTGACAGTATTTGCTTTTAGCTCTTGTGGCCTTAAAGAGAAAACAAAAAGTCGATACGTTGTACGCCCCTTTAAACATGTTTGTACTTGTGCAACATATTCATGATGACTCATGTTATTTTAAAACAACTTCCAAAACTGTTTGAGTATGCTTTGTTTATGGATGAAAATTTTCTATATTTTTAACTAGAAAATCTTCAAATGCAAACAATATATTTTTCTCTGTTTAAATTGTTGACTGCTATAATTTTGTATTCATTTAATTTCGCATAAATCGTCACATGCGCAAGTGTCAACCGAAGTCCAGTTCAGAGGAGCCAAGAAGATTTGCGCAAGTAGCAAGTTATTCCAGTAATCAATATTTTTATGGAAAGAGTGTGCTTATAATTTTAGACATCATCGCCACTTAACGTCAGTTGGGATTGTTTTCAAGCATTAACTTAGCATTGAGTAAAAAAACATCTATTGGTCTATTTAATAAGCTCACATTTTCGCCAAAAATTTTATAAATAACTTTCTAATCGTTGTAGATTAAATATAAACGGGTCTCGTCCGCTCTGCGTGGAGGGTGCGGGGGGCGCGGGCGCGGCGTCGCTAGAGGAGCGCGAGTACTACAACGACATGCCGGACAAGGCGCCGCCGTCCCCCGCGCCGCACCGCCACCCGCCGCCGCCGCCGCTCGCCACGCTGCCGTCGATATCCTCGTATGTATACTAGTATACTGTGTGACAGTTTAGTCTAGTCTAGTCATTAGTGGCAGTAATATAGTAATAGTAGTTAAGTTAGTTTAGTCATTAGTGCATGCTCGAGGACACGAAAGTACATGGTCATAATATAATTATGTAATGTTTAGAAATATAAAATCAAAATACTGCACGATAAATATTTAAAAAATTGTACTCAAAGATATCTAAAAATCCTCGGGAAGAATGGACACAGTGTGCAAACGCTCAAAACAGTGCGGTCTGATGCCGTTTGTGCCGCTCGATCGGCGGGGTCAGTGACCTTTAGCCGCCGCGCGCTCACGTCGAGTGCGTGAGCTCCGATTGTCCATACTTTTGGTTTTTAATGGATAATTAGGTCAAATTTTAAGCACCCTTTTTATTACATAATTATTTGGAACGAGAACCGTGTACTGAGTATCCCCTATTAATATTTTAAGTGACTTTTTTTAACGAAGAAAACTTTTTTTAACGCCTATTCTTCATCGTCTTTTTCCTATACTGTGTTTTTGAATATTAATGTTATTCATCACTTCATCAATTCATCTTACATGCAATTATAAAATAGGAGATTTTGTGTGTTTGTGCAGATGCGAAGAAAGTGTTCGTCACTACGTGAACCAAACGCCACCGCCGCGCACGCCCCCTACCGCGCTCCTGCAGAACCATCACACTGACATCTTTGATATGCGTGAGATATACCCTAGAATAACTTTGGTTGAAGGGTAGACTAAGTTCCTATAATGAGGAAGACGGTCGACAGACTTGTTAATAGGAGGCGCTGCGAAGGTGTAGGATGTCGCGTGATGTTCATAAGAACGCCCCTTAAATAGTGTTTCATGTAAAATCCCATTGATTTTATAGAATTTTATTGAAGACAAGCTGTGCCCGCGGCTTTGTCCGCGTGGAATTTAACAAAAAATATAAAACAAAAGTAGCCTAAGTTACTCCTTATGACATCAGCAATCTGCCAGTGAAAGTCCCGTCAAAATCGGTCCAGCCGTTCCAGAGATCATTATTCAAACTATTAATTGAATGTATCGTTCCAGAGCCGTTCACGGCGGCGCCGGCGACGTCCCCGTCGGCCGCGTCGACGTCGTCCGCGTCGTCGCCGGCGGAGGGCGAGCCGCTGTCGGCGCGCGCGCAGGCCGCGCTGCTCGCGCGCGAGCCCTGGTTCCACGGGCCCATATCCAGGACTACTGCTGAGAAGGTGGCTGTTTATGTTTGTTAATCAATCGTTAATAATCGTGCAATACTGGCAATGCTGAATAAAAGGCTACTTTCGACGTATATAACAGTGGGATATCTACCAGAGTACTGATATTTGCTGAACCTTCCGTGACGTGCGATTGGGTAATATTTGGGTCGACACCTCTGCCCCGTCCTAAATTCTTTCACGTAATATATAGGTGCTCCATAAACTAATTAGTAAGAAGTTAAATCTGACCGTCTGATGTTGCATAAGCAGTGTGCAATACCATGAGAGCTACGCTACCACACCTGAATGGTAACTATAACAAGGTTGTATAACATTTTCCTGTCAGTTGGTTGTGTCGGACGGCGAGTTCCTGGTGCGCGAGTCGGCGGCGTGCGCGGGGCAGTTCGTGCTGACGGGCGCGCGGCGCGGCGCGCACAAACACCTGCTGCTCGTCGACCCCAACGGAGTGGTGAGTACTGCGTGCGGGCGTGTGTGCGTGCTTGCGGGCGGGCCGGCATGCGTGCGTGCGTGCGGGCGGGCGTGCGTGCGTGCGTGCGTGCGGGCGTGCGTGCGTGTGTGCGGGCGTGCGTGCGTGTGTGCGGGCGTGCGGGCGTGCGTGCGTGCTTGCGCGCGAGCGTGCGCGTGGATTTGTGACGGAGGGAGATGAGAAAAATCGTCAATGTTCATTTCATAAATGATGAATTTAAAATTCCTACACGGTTTTTAATTGCATAGGAGGGTTATTACATCTTATTATCACTTAGCGGCCGGCGCGACGTCTATTTACTCCATTAGGTCAGTAAACAGACTTATCAACAGTCCGGCCGCGGTTCAGAATTCGTTACAACTGCAAAAGAGCATATGACTTGATAGTGAAGTAACAATGCGACTCCAACATCTAGGAAAATTAATGCGCAGTTCCCACTGCTAGCAGATACGATCGCCTGCACATGAAAATGTTACTAAATCGCACTCGACTTACTGCTTAGTGGAAATTAAATATTACAATCATTTGTTGCGTTGTGGTCTCTTAGTAGGTTTCATGCCGAGACCACGTAACACTACCAATTATAGTAAAATTAACTTTTGTTTCCCCAGGTTCGAACCAAAGACCGCGTGTTCGAGAGCGTCCCACACCTGATCAAGTACCACTGCACCAACGAGTTGCCGATCGTGTCGGCGGACTCCGCTCTCCTGCTGCGCAAACCCGTTCTACGATCGGGCTCCTGAGATTGTCACCTCGGTACCATAACCTATAGTTTCTAATGACCGAACTTCGATTCAATCTGTATGATAAATACTGAATTCTGTCAATCGACAATTTTATGTGAATATTCGATATTCGATACAGCGCCAGCTTGTGTTATTGTAGAGGAACTAAATTTTACCTGCATTTTACTTTTCTTATTCCAATGATATATTATAAACAGCACCGAAATGGCGCAAATTAAATAGGTCACAATGTAATTGTAAGTCTATGAAAGTATTTATTACATTTTTATTGAGATCGGGGTGTCCAGTTGCAAATGAAATATGATATTTTATCAGCTGCTTGAGACTTCCTATGAGTGAAACAGTACATTACATTGCCTGACACAAACTTCAGATTCTATTGATCAGTTCTGTTGACTGAGATTATTATTTACTTAATATTTCCGTATAAATATTAATGCACAAAGCCAAATAACTATTATTTACGTACGTAATCCTCATGACCTCATGACATCGCAGACATTGGCTAATTTGTAATATAATCTACTCGTCAAAGAAATTGTAGATGATAAATTTATATCAAAGATGTGTTGTCGTTCCTAGTATTGTATTTGGAATATGGGAGCCGGCTAAACTCCAATCATATTGTATGGAATCAAAGAAAGCTGAATTAAATTAAAATTAAATTGACTGAAATATTACGAATGAGGAATTGATAACTCATGGTAAAAAGTAAATATTATGTGATATGACATGACAACATTATGGAATTTAATATTGAACTTGATTAAAAGTCCTTTGTCAATAAATATATAAATCAGCTATAAGCAGATAACTAATTGTAAAGTTGGGGAATAGAATTGTAAAGAGGTTGTTATGAATTACTAACAATATAAACAACTGTAATGAAATGTAGTTTATTCGAAGTTAGTTTTTTACAAACACTTTTCGAAAGTCAAACTACGCCGTCGCTTCCATAATTCCCTAGTCTTGGAAGAAGAAGCGGCAAAAAACTTCCAAGAAGCATTTTTTGCTACTCACGTATATTTTGATCTAATTATATTTATTACGGTTGGGTTCAAATAATATAATGAATAAATAAGATACAAATATTGTGAGTACCCATTACAGTTAAAATGTTGTCAGTAACTTTAATAATAATTTTAAGCACAACATTATATCTTTATTACTATTTTATTGTACTATGAATCTAATATGCTTTTTACACTACATTTAGTTTATATATCATGAAAGACTTGCAAGCATGTAATTTAATTACGATATTTTATTAAACATTTACATTTTTATTCATTATGGTTTCAACACTTTTTATATTTCAGTAAGATGTGTATAATGTATGTAATATTTAGGCTAATAAGCTTTTGCTTTATATTTTTCCATAACATCCATGAATGTATAAATACGAGTATATTATATAATATCATCATTTTACACGTGTATTTTTTATAGCTTCTTTTACAGTCTTCCATTTTTTATTATAATACGAGTAGTGCTCTGTTATACATTACAAACTATCTCCGGTATAGATTGTTGTGTCAAAGTAGTAAAGTAAAAACATTAATATTTTTTCTAAGCGAAACATCATATAGTTCATATGCACAAAGATTAAGCTCTTTCTTCTAACTACATAATTATACTATATATAATAAATATAATTTATAACATAATTAATAAATGTAGTGTAAAAATTAAGAATCATATAATTATGTATTTGTAAACATAGTTTAAAGAAGGAATTGTTTGACAGAAGCTTTAGGTATTTATACAGCACCATTTCTATTTTCGCACGTATACGTCATAAGAGTTGGATGTAAATTGAAAAAAAATTATTATATCGACGAAGTAAAACTTCCATCGCCCGTAAACACGCGCACATTTTTATCAGACAGCTAATGGAGAGTTGTAGATTCAGCCTATTGGTTCCTAAGACTACAATCAGAAAAACTCGGTAATTCATTATTTTCAACTGAGCATTATACTTTAGTATGGATGGAAAGTTGGTGAAATCATATTTTCAACATTCCAATGTTAAATGATTAAACGATCTTAAAACTAAGACTTACTTGGTGATTACGATGAACCCACTAAAGATGTATTTTCTAGAAGAAATATTGAGCTGATTCAATATGAAATGTTACATTAACTTGTATATATTCGAGTGCTAGTCTTCACCAAATGTGTATTATATACTGAAGGCTACGATAAATGTGACTCGCGCTTAGGCTAGGTGAATATTGCCGTGCAATGTTAATACCAAACTGATTAATAGCATTTCGGAATAATTCAACACCATTGCTATTCTTTAATTCTAGTATAATTTGCTTTGCACTAAGCTCTCTGTAATTATGAATATTTGGCCTAAGTAATTGTTAAGAAATAATAGGTGCTATGAAGGCTTACTTAAATGAATACATTATTATGCATGTAGGTTTATTTTTGACCATTAGTGAGACCATCACAACATACTTATCCCATAGTTACACCTTCTGTATTCGTAAGACTGTTTATTTTGTATTCCAATGTTATGTATTCCAGTATTAGACTTAATTTTGCATTTCTGCAATTTATTAAAAACTGTGTCATGTTCTATGCTTTAAATTTCGTGTGAATGCAATTTGAAATATTCAACTATTATTAGATAATAATGTTCTCACACATGTGATAGTGAAAATTAAATGTTGATGAAATAAAAACTTTGTTAGTTTAAATGAAATATATGTTATCTAAATTAGTCGCGACGTAATAATTATATGAAATAAACTATTTTAAAATCATGTATGGCTCTTATTTTGTTGGTAGTTGGTCCTCAGAGTTATGTGAGTTCTAAAATTATTGTTGGTGTGTTTATAGTTTACGTACTTTGTGGATGGAACTCTTTTATAAAGACTGTATTGCCACTTTACACATAATAATAGCAGATTAATATCTATACATATAATAAAAATTTAATTGATCGCTGTCTGTATGGATGATATTATAAGAAAACCTATTGCTGGGAACCTTTGGAAATGCAATAGAACTCAAAACAACGATTGTTTTCTCCTCATTGTGATGAGGAGGGAGGAAGTCTAAGGAGAGATGTGTCTCTCCTTGCCTCTCTTACCTTCCCCAACCTGGTAGTTATGGTATTTATCCTTGGTACAGAGTCGGACACATTCTGGATCGGACAGATCGTCATAATATACCAGTAATCCCAAAAAATAGTAAATACTTACTTAGTGACTGTTGGCTTTTAGAAAGAGCGTTCATCGTAATTATAACAAGCAGCCGAACCGCGCTGGCGATGCTCCAGATTGTGTTGTAATTGATGAAATAAAACGTAGTTTACGTACATATATACTTTAATAAAAATTTAATATTACAGTATAAACAGTAAGGTCATACATGGCAGTGATGTTACTATTACTTATTACTAACTTGCTATTCGCTATACAAGACCCGACCAACAATGACTCTGCCTTAGGCCACGCCCCCGACACTAAAATGCAATACAGTCAACATGAAATCTCACAACAAATCAATAAAACTTCAAGAGAAACAACCAACGAGAAGTGTCGGAGGCGCGCCGCCAACCCTCTGCCAACTGGAGCATACTCTAATCCTTTCTAATTTACATCAATCCAAAAAATTATGCCTAAATTTAATGATTTTACAGTCAAATTCAAAATAATCAGTAACAAAAAATTAACTAAGCCTAATCAAAAATTTATTTAAATCATTCATTTTCGTCATCCCAAAATAATGTCAAATTACAAAAACATACAAACACAATACGAATACGTAGTTTTGTTGAACACTTTCCAATAGTAAATTGCCTACACGAGTATAACGTTCTTTGGGACAATCAGCACTGTACACCAGACCCTCCTAAAACGCAGGGCCCCACTCCGTGCCATATTCTTACCACTACTATTCGCTATGAAGATCAGTATAATGAATTAGAATAAAACTAAAAATCGAACTAAGACAAAAAAAATAAATAAATATGCTTCTATACAAAAATAACACATTTATTGTGGTGAACACGTGAGCACTTGAGAACACGGCGCGTCGACAACCCCTCCCTACCGCCTACCGGAACCCACCCACCAACCTAGCTACGGCGCTACCCTACATAACACGCAACTCGACGTCGCCGCCGCCGACAACTACCTAACATTATCACTATCGGCCATTCGTCACCGATAATTGACTTCATATCTCTATCAATATCTCTCACACACAATAGTGATCGAGGAGCTTGTAAATTGTAAAAGTTACCTAATTACAAAATTACTTCGTCGCACAAAATACTCGCCTCTTCGTAAAATTCACGTCAACCGCGTAATAAAAATATATCGCGATCGCTTCTATTCACAAATTTGGTCAAGGTCAAAAAGGGATCTGTCCTAGCGTCTAACGGTATCAAAATTTGAATGCCAATAATGCTCCCTCGTCCCCGTCGACATGTCTACGAGATAAATATCGTACAAGTAAGCGTCTCGTCATCGAACAAAAACCATACACTCTCACACAAATAAATACAGGTACGTCGACGTCACTCCCGGTGATGGCGCGCGGCGCGCTCAGTCGGGCGTGTGCGCGGGCGGCGCGTGCGGCGCGTGGGGCGCGGCGGGCAGCGCGTGCGGCGCGGCCGGCGGCGCGGGCCGGTGCAGCGTGAACGAGTCGTACACCTATCGCATTCAACATTTTCATATATTTGTGATCAACATTTAACACAAAATAAGAATTATAAGTAGCAACGATGTTATTAATTAAAAGTGGTTCACTATTGTTGTTGAATCTTAATAAATTAACTTCAATAAAGGTCGTCAGATTTTTGGTGAGTGAAAGGTTTTGCTTGTCTAATATTGTATTAATATATTCTCCTCAGTATAATTTTTTATGTCATAAGCGAGGTGATATAGTCAGGAAATACATTACACTAAAACTTAAGAAAACATTACGAATTCATTGGCTTTTAGTTTATAAAATCCTAAATGATCAATAAAGGTGAACTTTGAGTAAGGTAGGCCTTGAATATTCGCCTAATAAGATATTTTATATCTTCCAGTATTCTGGTATGAGTGTGTATGTATGTAGTTAGGCGAGAGGAAACGCATGTGCCGAGATAATATTTTTTATTACTCACGATATTAATTTTGTACGCCGATAATTAATCGGGATTTACTTATCGTGGTCACGACTGAACTCCATGCAACCGGGCCGGAAACATCGAAGTTAGGTTTAAAACACCGACCACACAGCCACTAGACTCCTAATAACAGGCGAATGGTTTCAAACAACACATCAGTATTATAGTACCGATATAAATTCGTGCCGTCTCATTCTTTCCCGTTGCTTAAATTAATCTATTTCTTTCCAACGTTTCGTGTGGCCTTGAATTAGCCAATCACAGCGTTGAATTAGCCAGTCCCCCCGCTCGTCTTACCTCAACTAGTGGTCTAAATGTTCTCCATACGGAAAATCAAACATTAGGGAGTCTAGTGGCTGTGTGGTCGGTGGTTTTAAATCATAAGGTGTGTACCTGCGCCAGCTCGTCCATATGGTGCTCTTCAAGACAGAGGAAGCCCTGCAGCGCGGGGCTGGCGCGGCGCGCGCACGCCAGGCAGTGCACCACGTGCCGCCGCTCGTGCTCGCGGACCAGCAGCGCGTGCCACACCTGCGAACGTCACGTCTAATTTCAAATACCTGTATTGATGTATTAACAGTTCCAGATATTATCATGACAAGGAGTATATATACTCACAAGTGTATATTTGACGGATAGGGAGTCTCTGGAAGGTTATTTATGATCGCAAGACACTTAATTATCCACTCTTCTCGCATGAAACGCAACGTAGTGATCACCACTATCACCAGTTCCTTACTTTTCAGGCTCTCGCTCGAAGTCAAATTTCCAATCTGACTGTTTTCCTTTTCGCCGCCTGGCATCGCGACCACTATATTTCAAGCAATCACAACTGTCAGCTTGACGTTTCACCACAGTTTACAACTTGACGTTACGTCTCAGACTATTGAAATAAAAACTGCAGGATTTGACACGGCCATCCCAACGTTTCACACGTCCTCGTGTAACATACTTTCAGTTGTACCTGGCCTTATTTCTATCATCACGGATTCAAACAAGCTGCCCAAATTACTGAAAATCACTTTAACATAACAAGTATAACAACTCTCATCTCATAACAGTATCAAGAGACTACTTGTACACGTGAAAATATTGCACGTAGCATTTTTTCCCCTTTTAACTACCGTAAACACTACTGCCTCGGAATGCGTTTTCGATATAAAGAAACGAATGAAACACTTTTTTTACCAATAATCTACCACATGTTACATCATATTTAAAAGAAATTTAAAGGTTCAGAACGTTTTCCAATCAGTACTCTGTACACATTGATCTATTTTCAAACGAGTACATATATACACACTTTAGGCTATTATCCAACCGGTATTTACACACTTTAAACTATTACCCAACCAGTTTGTATACACACAATTTCTTAAAGTTCACGCATCAAACCTATCATAAATAAAAAATTAGATCACAATGGGGGTCCCGCATACTACGAATTCAGTCCATGATACTCCAAGCATTATTCTTCAGCAACACATCTTCAGGGCGTCAATCATTTTCACGTCGCCGGCGCCGGGGTAAATATGGGGAAAATGAGAGCGAGAACGAGCCGAGTGTTCATTATTTTTGTAAACATTTATTGTTGATATTACGATACTTCCATGTCTTTTTTTATGGAATGTCTTCTTAGACTTATCCATTGCGTTTATGGTTATAGCCATTGAAATTCCTAGGTATATATAAGGCTGAACCACGTCACAATTTGCAATATCAGTAATCTTCGCCAAGTTATTGTCAGCGCGGTCTACAATCATTGTTTTAGTGTTGGTGCGATTGATTCTCAATCATTTGGAGCCCTTCTTCCATGTGCTGAGCAAACAGTGTGAAGTCATCTCCGTGACGCAAGTTTGCAATTATGTAACCACCGTAACACCATCAGTCCAGTCATTATTACGTACGTACAAATAAACGTTAAAAGTTTAGTGTACACGATAAAAAATAACGATCGTAAAAATATTTGTTTAAGCTAATTTAGCAGATAAGCCGTGATTGCCTATAAAAGTAAGGCACGCGAATGATGTTTAATATAATATAAATTGTTTTGTTTGTGTTGGTTGCTTTCTGTTGGCGGTCCAAATAAATAAATAACAAATTTGTGGAGTTTCTCATGTTTTAATCTTATAATATAACATGAACTCAAAACAAATTAATCTGTCACTACAAATTGCCCCCAAAACCAATGAACATGTCGCAATCGCACGTAACCAAAATAAAATGGCTCTTTTCAAAACAAAATAGTTTTTCTTAAAACAAATATTTTTTCCTCAAAATATACTCGCTTCTCTTAAAACAAAAAGCTTTCTTTAAAAAGTAAGCATCTTCAACTATACTAAGGTAAAGGAGTTCAACACATTAATATAGCTCTTATTTGTTTGTGACGTCTATCCCGTCACAACTGTTTCGACTTCTTGGTAACCTCCGGGACCAGTTACCAAAAGTGTTCGTACCTTCATCCAGTACAAGACCATACATGTGTCGCGCATATGCCACAGTTCGTTTACTCCAGTAACCTCTCTTCCGTTACCGTCTCATCTACACAGACAGTCACAGTACTTCTATCCAGTACAAGACCATACATGTGTCGCGCATATGCCACAGTTCGTTTACTCCAGTAACCTCTCTTCCGTTACCGTCTCATCTACACAGACAGTCACAGTACTTCTATCCAGTACAAGACCATACATGTGTCGCGCATATGCCACAGTTCGTTTACTCCAGTAACCTCTCTTCCGTTACCGTCTCATCTACACAGACAGTCACAGTACTTCTATCCAGTACAAGACCATACATGTGTCGCGCATATGCCACAGTTCGTTTACTCCAGTAACCTCTCTTCCGTTACCGTCTCATCTACACAGACAGTCACAGTACTTCTATCCAGTACAAGACCATACATGTGCCGCGCATATGCCACAGTTCGTTTACTCCAGTAACCTCTCTTCCGTTACCGTCTCATCTACACAGACAGTCACAGTACTTCTATCCAGTACAAGACCATACATGTGTCGCGCATATGCCACAGTTCGTTTACTCTAGTAACCTCTCTTCCGTTACCGTCTCATCTACACAGACAGTTACAGTACTTCTATCCAGTACAAGACCATACATGTGTCGCACACCTGCCACAGTTCGTTTACTCTGGTAACCTCTCTTCAGTTACTTAGTCAGTACTTCCATCCAGTATAAGACCATACATGTGGCGTCTATTGCCCCACAATTCGTTCACTCTGGTAACTTCCGTCTAGTTACTTAGTCTTGGCACTTTCATCCGATACAAGACCATTAACGTGGCATCCATTTCGGCAAACAAGTTCATTCTCTCTGGTAACCTCTATCCAGTTACCTAGTCTTAGTACGTCGATAAGGTACAGGACCATCCGTGTAGTATTTTTAACACGATAAATCGTTCGCTGGCAACCTCTGTCAGATTACCAAAAGTCTTAGTATCTATGTCTAATATAAGACTACCCATGTGGCGTCAATACCACCACAAACCGTTTGTTCTCGTAGCTAACCTCCATCTGGTTACCAGAAGTCTCAGTATCTCTTTCCGGTACAAGACATTAGGCAGTTTCTATACAACCACCCAGTAGTAACGTCCATCCAGTTCCTATAGATGACCTATATCCGGTCACCAGCTACCCCTGATCAGTACAGAACACCCCCATCCAGTGTCCACTTAAGGGTAGATATCGACGCAAAAAAGCTGAAACGTCGCAACCCTCACCTACGACAATTGTATTATTGATCTAAGATTTTGAAATAGAAAAATTCTACGTCGAATGGTCAAGTCTCTTGGCTCTACGACCAACCGAAAATTTTGTACAGGGTTAAAATGAACACTATTTTCATAGTATATTCTGAAATCTCAAAAGTTTATTGGCTGTGGTGAACAGTTTCTATTTTGTGGATTCCGCTTTTTTGCACCAATATGCAATAACAAAAGCATCAAAACAGTTTAAATTCATTTCAATAATTTTCGTTCGAGTTGACAGAAATGTATTAAATTAATTACAACTGTAAAGGCAGTCTTTCTACTGAGATTTCATTAAAAGGCCCCATTAGTAAGGATCATTGTCTCCACAACCGTAGAAATTGAAACACAATAATAAATTCCCTCGCAGCAGATCTATTAATCTGGTAATTTTCAGTTCTAACATAAATGTATATGAAGTAACTAATTCGTTAACTAATCAGCTGCAACAATACGTCAGTGTGACATAATTTTTCAGTTCTATTGTTTATGTAAAAAGCTGACGAACGCCAAACAGTAGTAAGACATCACCGCTGCCTTGTTGATCAAGAAAGAGCGCCACCATCCCTGTTACCGTGTGTCGTAGACGGAGATGAGTATAGACTAATGGATGCCAGCTATCTCACTCACACAAGAATAGGAATAACTTACACCAATGACACGAAAACAACGAGACAGAATGATACTATGTTTTGTTTCACTTTGCGTGCCGGTTTTTTAAAGGAAAGCACAGCTGTCAAATTTGCTTGCAACAAGCAAATTTGACAGCTGATTTCCACATACAATCGTACTTTCTCATACTATTTCAGAGGGGGATATAGATATCTGGTGTATCTATATCCCTCTCTGTCCACGTTATGACCAAACGGTGTCCTCACCTCTCGCTCGCACGCGCCACAGTAGTGGCTCGCCTCGCCGCGCGCGCGGCCGTGGAAGCGCACGGGCACGCCGCGCGCGCGCACCGCCGCCAGCGTGCCGGCCGCCGCGCGCATCGTCTGCTGCAGGCACGTGCGCATCGCGCGGTGCAGCCGCGGGTCCGACACGCGGATGTTGCGCGCCAGGTTCCACGTCAGGTGCACCATCGGCACTATCGACTTGAAGTTCTGCACCTTGTTCCATTCGTAGCTGGAAACGTTCCACACGTTTTATATACTCGGTTTGTTTATTAACTATCTGCATTGCAGCCGTCAAGGATATAACACTGAAGATACACTAATCTCGCTAAACAAATATTTATATTTTAAATGCTCACGGCTACTCTTATTTTTTTACATGATTCTAAGTTAATCTAATTTTTACTCCATATTAGTCTACATTAGTATTGCAATATAAAGATAGACAATACAAAATTTGAAAGAACCCATTTAATGTTTAGTGTCTACAATTACAATACAATACAACAATTACAATTACATACGTTACAATAGAAAATTTTCATCACAACCTCACACTATTATCGGTGATAGAAGACGAACATTGAAAACGACCGCTAGTCGGCAATAATTTAAGTTGAGGAACAGCATCACCACATACCGTTCTAACGCCAGCGAGTACTGCCTGGCGGTGAGCGGGCCGACGTTCCACGCGATGTTGTTGCACCAGCCGGTGGCCTGCACCCAGTGCACGCAGCCCGCGTTCACCCACACCAGGTCGCCGGGCCGCTGCGTGAACCTGCGGGCGAGTCGCGGGTCATGAGCGTGGATTGGTGGACTTAACAAACCTTTCAGAACAATATTTTTTGGTCCTTCGAGCCGAAATAATCAACATGTACACAAACCTGTACACGGGAACGCCGTGCTGCCGCAACTCCTCGGGATCCGGCCACCATGAGCCATGGAGGTACGAGAGTCCGTGCCGCTCGCACAAGTCCCGCACGCCGCCCCAATACGCGTCCGGAACGCCAAACCATTCACAATCGCCCGGACCGATGTTGATGTTGATAGAACAGAAGTTGTTGTTTTCTTGGTGACCTGGTGTCCTGCTGCCCGGTACCTGATTATAAAGTTTTGTTGAATAAACGCCCCACACCCCCGCCAACGGGGATTTTTCACTATCTCAATCAATGTACAATGTCAATGTATCAAATTTCAAAGAATTTGTTCATAAAGTTGAACGCATACATTGATTACACTCGATTCCAAGGCTCGACGCTGACATAACACATCGCTCACCTTCATGTACAGCTGCACGGTGTTCATGCCGAGGATGACGTGTCCGACGTGCGAGAGCATGTTCGCGGCGGACGCGACGCGCGCGAACGCGGGCAGCTTCTGCAGCTCCGTGAGCTGCGGCCGCCACTTGCGCTCGTCCGACAGGTCCACGTTCGTGCCGAAGCGGAGCATGCGCGCGCCCTGACATACGCGATAATTATTATACACGTCAAACACATGACATGGTAACTACTTAGTATTATTTTCTATTTTTTAAGTTTTATTTAACTTGCTGTGTTAGTAAGTGTGGGTCAAATCTTATAAGCGGCAAGGTTTTTTAAAGTTTTGCATTATAAGTAGTTTTTCATAAGTTTATAATTAGTGTATAAAAAGTATATAAGTTTGGTATATACATATAACTATAAAAATAATTACCTTCCGTCGTTTGGCCGGGCCGGAGCCCGACTCGCGGCCGTCCGAGTCCGACATGGCGCCGGTGCCGTGCGCGGGCGCTGCGCCCCGCTCCCGCTCCTCGCGCAGGGACTCCTACAACGGACCTTGCGTTACTTAATGCACTTACTAACGCCCCAAATACACAACCACACACATCAGTTCTCTACATATAAATACAATATCACTTGTACATTGATTGTTAATAAAGTGATAACATCTAATTTTAAAAGGGCTACCTAACTGTAATTCATGTAGCCATGGTTATGTTTTATGTTTTGTCGATATGAATCTACCGACAACAATAATAATTATTACTAATAAATCATTGTCATTATCATCATTACATATCATTAGAATTAATCTAGCACTAAACAGCCTTGTCAAGAATTTGTCATATTGTAATAAGTAATTAAGAAGTTACACACACACACACACACACACATTTATACATACGAGCTGCAATCACAACCCTCGCATCAATCCACCCCAGTCCGGTAACAACGACCGCCCACCTGGAAGGAGCCGGCCTGGTACTGCGCGTACTTGCGCACGGTGGTGTGCGAGCGGTGCGACGCGCACGCCCACACGCGCCGCCGCCCGCTCGAGTCCCAGTTCTCGTCCGCCGACTGCATCAGCTGCGTGCGCACCTCCACCGCGTGGTCGGGCCACGCCTCCACCAGAGTCTTCGTCGAGAACAGGCCGAGATCGAGCTTCAGCGCCGCGGTCAGCCCGCGCACGACCGCGATCGGGTGCTTCAGGCAGAAGTCTTGGAGTTGCGGCGAGAACGCCTCGCGTTTCGACTCGACGTAGACGAACGGCGCGGGCGGCGCCAGCTGTTCGGCGGAGAGGCGCGGCGGCGGCACCCCGGGCGGCTCCGGGGGCGCAGCGCCGTCGCCCAGCACTGACCACGCCGTTGGCGGACCGGCGTTCTCCCTACGCGCACAAAGAGAAAGAGTCACGGAACTGCCGGTTCGAACAAAAGTTTCATTCGTCAGTACATTCAATGACGGGTTCCATACGCCACATCGAATTCCATTACATCGAAGTTCATTCACCAAACGGTTTTTCATTTTTTATTATTTGTCTCATTAAGTATGGGTGGCGTACTATAATAATATGTTTAACTCAAATTCTTGTTAGTCTAATAAATTAACAAAAAATATCGTTCGCCGAACGGTGTGATCCACCACATCAGACGTATTTTTTATCATCGATCGTTTTAAGAAAATGCTTTGGTTGAAATAACACATTTCGTCTATTAGCTATTATCAGCTAAAGATCTCTTGAAGTAACTTTTAAGATTCAACTAACGATTAAATTTACAATATTATGTAATTATTATTCAACAAGAGTCAACAAACGCAATCCATATCACACAAATAATAATTAATAACAATAATAAACGCTTACACACTCATCCCCCCTCCCCCGCACTAGGATTCCCTGTGTCGCGGGTGGCACGGACATCACAAATACTCACCGACCACACCCACGACCCGAGAACAAACATTTATCTGTCACATAAACATCTGTCCCGGCCGGGAATCGAACCCGGGAGCCCGCGCTTCGCAGGCACGGCACCAACTAGGCTAGAGAATCCAATAACGATTACAACATCCAAAACGCGTCTTAAAGCAACTCACTTGCACGTCTCCAAAATCTGTTTGGAAGTCATTCCGCTGTGGAAGGAGACCGGCTTGAGCGGGTCCGTCTTGAGCGGCTCCAGCTTGACCACCGGCTGGCGGCCGCCCAGCACCGCCTCGCCGCCACTGTTGGCGCTCTCTGGACAAAACATCGACAACCTCAACACCTGGATACCCACTGTGCATCTGTTTTGGTAACCTCTCTCTGTAATATGTATTACGACGTATACGAGAGACATTAATAAAACAAACACATCACGTTCCCAATGACGGCCGCTCCCACTGACGTCACCGCCCAACCATACCACCACCACCACAACTAAGTAAATGTCTCTGCACTACCGATCCAAAGGGTGCCGTTGGCGAGATACCAGTTTTATATGCACAAATCTTTAATTTAAATTAAATAGACATACATACAATATATTTCTAGTTTAAACAATGTGTGCGAATAATTCTATGTATTTATTAAGTTAACATCAATAGTAACGACTTAGTTTATAAGTACGCTTATCTGTTATAACAGTAAAACTTTTCAAATATCACGACGACAAAGTTATTGTTAAACTAAACAGCGAAACATTATTTGGCGACACGATCGCACACAAATTCTACCAAACTTTCCTGACGACAAAATTCATTTCATTATAAGTATAACATATACAATACATATAATAAGCCATTATAAGCCAATCTACACACGAAGCCAATTAAATCACGCAACCAGTGATATATATGTAATACATAACTATAATGTGGGAATAAATGTCGTTAAAACAGAAAGATGAACAAATTGCAAGTGATATAGGTAATAAAATATTTTACAAAATGTTCGCGCTTAGAAAACGAACACAATAATTTCGCGAGTGTACACACGCACCGGTATTTATAATAATTAATATACTATTATAGCGGTACTAACCTCGTCTTTTAAAAGTTTTAACCATATTTTTGCTATAATTGCTATTTTAACGATTTGACAATCAAATTTCTAATAAAATGGTAGTTGACATTGACGCTATCAAACATAAAAATGTATACACAAAAAAGTATTATATACCTAATAAGAAAACCGACGCTCGCAATAATTTTATAAGATAGTGAATCATGACTAGAACAAATTAACTATTCGTTATCATAGTGTAGGCAATATCTAGTTGGTACGATTACAAAAGCTGTCGTAGGTTACAAATAGATTCACGTGCGCATGTTGCGTGACGGGCGCACTGTGTGCTCAGCCGGTACCTCTTGGGCAGTTAGTATGTGCGGCGCGTCCCAACCACATCAGGTGGGTGGGCCGCTAATATAAATAAGTAGTCGCCAACCCTACTCGGACGAGTCCATAACGCCTAATTTACGGCCTTAAAATGAAGGTCGAAGAGTTATAAATTTATTATTATTAATGACTGGCTATTGATCGAGTACCTTCAACCCAATCCTGAGACAATAACTAGACCGACGGCTTAATGTGCCCTCCGAAGCACAACAAAATTTAACATAAGCTTTCCGCCAAATATGTCCCACTCAACACAATGACACAAACGTCGTCCAACTGATTGAGTATTGTCGTAATATCATTGAACAATCCGGCCCGACAGGTTTCCAAGAACTTAAATTTAATACTTAATTAGCCCGTAATACTTAGTTGATAGTCACATGCTCGTAAGTCTTTCAATTATTCATTTAACCATCAACGAACTTCGGCCTTTACTTCGGTATTCCTTATAAATAGTGGTTTAGTTAAGTTTTATAAAAGTTCTTTATTCCTTTTAAATAGTATAGAAAATTTGTTGGACGCCTTTTTAAAACTATAAAGATAACATCAATACAATTTCTACATTTTAGTAAATACATAGGTAATATGAATGCTCTTTATAAAGGGCGTTAGTATAACCCGTTTGATATCGACCATTGCAGACAGGTCGAAGGACTGGCAACCTTTAAGAAGTAGCGGGTCATAGGATCTTCAGTAAACCTTAAGTACAGATTACTATATTGGTTCCAATCTCTAATGCCTGTTTGTACACTAAACCGTACGCACGTATTAATTTAGACGCTTGATCACTAGACTTGTAATAGAATTACTTATTTAAACTCGAAAATACGTTTGGATGTGAGAGAATATTTCAAGTATTCGTATATACATACATACGTGCTTACTCATTTAATGATCATTTTATTTTAACTAGTAACTAACCTCAAAAAAATGTTCAGACGGGATTAGACGACATTATTGACGTATCTTTTAGGTGTGAGATTTTCGAATATCTTCCATGAAAAGACATTCGTCAGTTGCAGTTACATATTATATGCATAGATTCCGCGGACCTTTGTAGGTCTCTTATCTGATACATTAGTTAGACATTGATAGTCAAATTTTAGTACTTAATTTGAAACCTTCTCCGGTAGTATTTGGGTAAGAATAAATCTAGGTCGTCTACAAATTGGTATTAGGAGCATAGATCTCACCAGACCAGGTAAACCTGACATGCAGCAAACAATTGTGTCCGTTGAATTTGCAATAATCAGGACGTTCTATATCCAACAATGGACCACACAAGCACGATAAATTAATGGACCGATATTATTTACACAACTGTACGATTACAATACATCACTATCCATCTATTAGATTGACGATATCCAATAACATAATCACACACAATAGTGTGTGATCATAATGTGAAATGTTGACTATTTTAGGCAATTGCTGTAAATAATGCACAAGCAATAAATAAGCAGTACTTGTTTAATTGCATTTTGATTTTTAGAATACACATTTAATACTTCAAAAATAAAGCCAAAATTGGACCTCTAATAATCTACAGCTCCGATATTTTTGAAGTAAAACTTCTTCACGAACGCTTGAGTTGTGGAGTAAGCTAGTGAACGCGTGAAGAGAGCGTTACTAAAAGTGTGATCGGGCGAGGCGAACGGAAGTTGAGAGGAAGATATATGTTAGTGAAGACAGAAAGAGAGAGTTACGTTTCGTATAATATGTATTACCGTAAGGGCAACAGAGAGCAGTGCGCGCGTTTTCTTTCTCACTTCCTCTCAAAGCCAGGGCATGAAATATGTAATATCTCAGTCAGTAGTTCGTTTGCGAGTTTGCTAGAGTTACGATGTTTGTGGTGATAATGTACGATTTGTACAGAAAGAAAACAATTTCGAATAAATAAGTTGTACTTCAGTCGTGTGGTATAATCTAAAGACACTCGTTTTTTAATATAGTCAACATCCCAAAATATCACCAGACACATTTATTGTTAAACTAAACTAGTCATGATTTACCTGGTCGTAGGCTGATTTTTACTCGTGTACAACGCATGCTTAGCCTTAGCACACACACAATCACACACACACACTCACCTTAGTACTAGATTTAGCATTGCCAATGCCAAGAGTCAATGTAGGTCAAAAGTCTGTTCAAAGTTCTGATTTTTCACTTGCGTCCTTTATACATACTTTGATCGAGAATATTGTAAAACCGAACTTGACTATAAACTGTTAATGAATAAAAATATTTTATTATTTCACGAAATTTATGCACTAAGTATGTTTTTTCACAACTACCTCGATTTTAAATTGGACTCATTGGACTTTGACAGCACCATACAAAATTGACACCGCTATCGTTCGCTGTTCGATTCCCTCAACTTGCACGGAACATGCAGTCTTATCGTAATAAAAACTACTCACTTAACACGCAATCATCACAAAAGGCACTACACTTACTTGTCATGGGTTCCTTTTTGATCTCGGGTTGAGAGTCTGATGAGAATCTCTTGAGCAGGTCTTCGGCGAGCGACTCTGCGTTGTCGCCGCCGCTGGCAGTGCTACCTTCGCTTTTGGTCACCTGAAACACGAGACTCGCGTTAGCGCCATTTCGAGTGCCGGTGTCATACATACACTAGACCTGCCGCCCTAACGGATATCGGATACGGGACACACGGGGAGATGTACGTATACGTATACATGTAAGGTACAAACCGCACGCGCCCGCGCCGCCTGCGCCTGGCGATACTGCGACAACAGTTGCTGCATTAACGTCTGCGAACAAACATAGCATTTAGTGAAGCAATGATTACAGTTGACGTCCGATAAACAATATTTATGGACTATATTTCGATATCAAACTTGTCAATCTAAGCGACCTCATGATTAATAGTAGGTACAATGTTAAATCAAGTTCAAAAATACAATCGGAAGGACGGCAAAAATGGTAACTTTAAATGGACAGTGAAGTATTATTTTTGCTCAAATAAGTGTACTGAGCCGAGTTAAAGCTTATCTTAGGTAAAACAGTAGCTTTTAAAAGGGAGAGTTATTTGAGTGTCGAACCTATATAAAGATCAAATTCTAAGAAATGGTTCATAATTCCTTCGAGGCAGGGATTAAAGAGGATTTATATTTTTGCTTTTAAATTGTTTTTCATTTTCTAATCCCACGCTAGGCAAGCAAATATAACATATTTGCTTTTTCAAGTTTTGGTATGTTGTGCAGAATTATTTTGTCGGAATGACGGCTTTCAACGTTATTTAAAAAATATAGGATAATTAAAGATATTGATGATACAATTATTAAGACTTTAATTTTTCGTAATCTTCATGCTAATTTAAAATTTAAATGAATGTACGCTTGAGTGACCTGGCATGTTAAAATACTCAAGAATTTTTACGATTTAACGATTACGCTGTGACGTTCCGTTACAGGTCAATGTAATAGGAGCCGTTTGTAATTATGTATTTTATATTGCAATATAAAGATGGCTAACAGATAAAAGGTAATTAAATTCTATTCGAATTATATGTACTAGACGGAATTTTAATTACGGCGTTTTGTAACTAAATGGGAAAAAGAAAGTTTTATAGACACTGACTCACTATTTAACTGTTCATACTCGTAAGTCGCCTGTCTGTTTTTTTCTGTCTCTTAATTTGTACCCATGTTTCAACTCCCAACAATAAAATGCTCCTTTACCTGATACTATGTATGTATTATACGCGTATTCGCAATATGTATATGTACATGTTTCGACCTAGCAAAGCCCATAGTCGCGGCCAAACTTGATAAAAGCATTTCTGTTTCAAGACTTTAGCGTCAAGGCTTATCTAATGTACACAAGACCTAATTTGCCTAAGTTAGTCTACTAAAGTTACTGATACAAAGCCCTGTCTGTGACAAAGAGCAAAGTAGATACTTGTTGGTGCGGCGACAGATTGTGCGAATTCCTTTGCAAGTACTGCAGCGTCTGCAGCTGGTGGTGCGTCAGGGGAGGAGGCTCCTCGGGCCGCTTGCCGGGGTAGGGCGGCGGCGCCGATTTGGGCGCGCGCGACGACATCTCCGCTGATATCGGCAAGTTCCACGCCTCCTCGATAGACGGCAGTTGGCGACGCCTGGTGACCGAACATATTCATTTTCCAAGATTCTTCAAGTACGGCATATAAAAATAACTGTCTTAGAACTCGAAAATATTATGTTGCATAACGTGCCATGGAGGGAACCTAAAAATCGTAACTATGTATATTTTTATATCACCAAGTGAATCTTTTCGATATTCACAAGAATGAATAATAAAATGAATATTATTTTGATGCAATGGAACTGAATACAGCTGTAAGTTACTAAATTGATCCTTGAACTTCAATTAAATCTTTTGAGAATTCAACATTCACCTAAAAAAATATTACATTCATATTCAGTTATAATTAAAGTAAATTACTAGTATGTACCATCATGTGTACATTTACATACAAACTGCTTATTAAAAGGCAAAGCTTATGCTAAGGTCAATGTAACCTCTATTTGTATCAATTCGTATAAATAAATCGCTCGTTTAACCAACTCTAATTTCGTACCTATGCATATCTATTTGAATATTATTAAAACAATTTGGTAACTAATACAAGTACATACAAAACAAACTGTACTTTAGTATTAAAGTATTCGGTTGGTTGGTTGGTATGTAATAGAGTATTTGGTTAAATAAATAAATAAATAAACGTTAATACACTCATACCCCCGCACTAGGATTCCCTGTGTCGCGGGTGACAAGGACAACACACATTACACATCACAAACACCCATGACCCGAGAACAAACATTTATCTGTCAAATAAACATCTGCCCCGGCCGGGAATCGAACCCGGGACCCCTCGCTTCGCAGACAGGGTCACTACCAACTAGGCAACGGGTTCGCCAAATAAATAAAAATATAATATCGCCAAATAAATAATTAAATAAATAAAAATATCCGCATAGACTTGACATCAACCGTGATTATGTTATCAGTACTCTCTATAAGTCTATACATTCATCACTCACTTGCCGGTGACGGAGGGCATCGGCGCGTGCGCGAGATGCGCCTTCAAGAACGCACGTCGCTGCCGCAGCGCCGCGTGCGTCGCGCTCGCGGCCGCACCGCCGTTGTTGTAGCACGCGAACGCGTCGCGCGGCATCTGACAGCTCTCGTACAAACTGCCTAGGTTCGTCCACGCCGCCGAGTGACCCTTGTCGAGCTGCACCGCGCAAATGTACGCTTGTAACGCGTCCATCGGCTGGTTCTGTTGCTGGTATAGGACACTGGAATTGTGGACGAGGTTTGTTATGTTGGCCCAGTGGCCATATTGGACCCTGGGGTAAGACAAATCAAAGCTTAACCAGCATAAGTACTCTAATGGAAGCTATGACTTTTGAATATATTATGTCACCGTAGAATTGTGAATACCGATAGTTATACATAATAACAATAAGATATCGGCAATAACAACCTTCAGAAATAAAATCCCTTATTAGCCTTATTATGCTTTCGCGTGTGGGTTTTCACATGAATAATAAATACGAGGGTAAAAAGGTATCTCTATACCTTTTTTTACGTCACGTTATAAGATGAGAGATATATAATACACGTTATTAAAATAGTTAAGAACGACATAGCCATAACGTCTGCTTGATCTAAACCAGAGGTGGGGTTTTTGATAGCCACTGACACCTCGGAGATCGTCGTCGACCCCTGGGGGTCGATATAGAACACTTGGGAATCACTGTTGTAAACACTAAAGCTTTGCACTAAATCCTTACCCAATAGAGCACCAAGTGTCAGCATTGCCCTCGGATTTCTCGACGGAGTTCCTGTAGGCGATGAACGCGTCATGCACCTTCCCCTGAGCGGCGAAACATCTGCCGAGCAGGTACAGCCCGGCGCCGGACTCCGGCTCGGCGTCCACCGCGCGCTGGAGACACCAGATGGCGGCCCGGGCCCTCGCCGCCGCCTCCCCCAACGACGCGCAACGGTGATACAACCAACCTACGACCAGTGATCACTTGAATGTCTTGAATAATTTGACGAGGTGTTGGTGGTTTTCATCACCGTAGGCGTAGACCATCACCATGACTATCAGACATTAAGATCACCCATTGTCATCTGGTTTTATAAGTTTACAAAAGAGTGAATAAAAAAGTATATAAAATATTTTGTATGAACTTGTAAAATGTCGTCTCTATTAAGTGTAGCATTCAGGTGGTCTGTTAAGTTTGAAATCCCAAGAACAAAGTTTGAACCCATATTATTATAGGAAATCTAGATCATCCTTTTCCGTCGTAATTTGCCAACCATGACCTTCCAGTTGAATTTTTCCGCATACCAAAGGACAATGTAAGTTGCCATGAATAACGACAAGACCTTTAGCGTAATCTTGTTCTAAGCAATCACCAAACGCACAAGATTTTTTAATAAACCGCCCTACTCTAACTGATCCTATAATATATATAACATGAGACTTATATTATATATGTCTAATCCTTTGGAGCGGTAAGTCGTCTTCGGACAGCTTACTAAACACAGGTAGGTATGCTTAAAAAGAACCCACCCACTGCATTTCATAAACAACTTCCTATTGTGTCTTTAACCGAACAGATTTAACATGCGCTAAACCAGTTCCGAACCGAATCAGGTTTTTACTTTGAATGGATACAAAATGGCAAACAAAGCAGATGGTTTAATCGATACCGGAATCCGTGGTCGGGCAAACGAGACAATATACCTATGTCTTAACTTAACTCCAATTTTTAAAGATAAAATCAAATGTCTGTAACCATTGTTAGGGCCGTTCGAAATTCGAATAGGAAGCGGATCAGAGGAGACAAAAGCGATCAGTGATAAAACAAGTAGTTACCCTGTACCTATCTACCATAACATGACGACTCGAGTACAACACAACTTCTGACAGCGAATTCCGCACGCGATTTACGTAAATAAACATGAAAAAAACTTCGCGCACTATTGCATTTATAGTCATGCCAGTTTTTACCCTCCATTCAATGAAACGCGGTTCACGTTAATGCAATGTAAACAGTAGTGGCGAGCCGATACTATCACGCACACTCCAAAAGCATGCTTCAGTTTACAACATATGTACTTATTAACTATACAATAAATAATAAAAAAAATATGTTCGCGTCTGTTTATTATCACTGACGTTTTCAAGTCAAGAATTATAGGCGTTTAACGAATTAGTACACTTTACTACCCCGGATTGCATCTCTACATAATGCATCAGGCGAAATTGCAGTCAAATGGAGACTTATAAAAATACATTGTAATTAATGTACTATCATTGATAAAACTGAACAGGCAGAAGAGCCATAAAACGGAAGCCATTGCCAATCATGGACAAAACTAACTAAGAGGCGTCCCCAACGCGTTGCCGTTAAAGAAATAAACGGTAAACCGGCTTTTCAACAGTCTCCAAAACCACCTGTAATTGGCAAATGTCGAAACAGCTGCCGTTAAACTTGATAAGACAAGTTGTATAAATTGTCTCCTGTTTGTATGCAGTCGGACCTGTTCGGATGGGACGTTTACAGCCCGAAAACCAGTTTTCGCGCATCGCATAACGCATCCAGTTTCCGCGGCGCGGGCGGCCGGCGGAAGGGGCATGCCCACTTGCCCACGCGGTTCGAACACAACACAATACAACTTGTCCTGCGCGCCTGAGCATATATTATCTGCACAAGTTGTTTTACTATTATGGCTCTGATTATAAAGACTTATGACTTTATTAATAGCTAGCTGCGAGCTCACAATACAAAAGCGATGTTATCGTTAAGCGAAACTAAAGTCGCTTTTTGTATAGTTTTTAAAGAAGCTGTTTGAAGGAGGAAACTGCTCATGATCCTATTGACTTGTATCAAATTATTGTTAAGGAAGGTCGCCTTTTGGACTGGGTTGGATCAAATAGCCTGGATGACCATTATGAATAAATTCTACCAACCAAGATCTCTCGCAAGAGCCTCTAACTTCGGTCTTTAACTTGCCGGCTCTCCAACATCCTAACTCCTAAAAACATCGCACAATATGTCATATTACGTATAGTTAGTGATGGAAATTTAACCACTTTGTTTAAAATCCTCTCTAAAGTGCCTCATTCTTATTTGTAACTTTATAAATAGTTAAAGTCACAAATTATTTCGCTGTATTATTTATTATACGAGTACTTATACCTAAATATATCGCTCAATATTGTACTTACACCAGGAACAAATGAGTTAAACAAAATATTATTAAATAAAAAGAAAGTAAATGTACCTACTTAGTTGTACTGAATCCACTGACTTAACCTAGGGAAACTTACAACAACGTTACGCAAAACTTTCACTCGATTTAAACCCCCGGAAATTTCCGTATTACCGTATCATTCCACCGTCCATTTATCAAAGTGCAAGTGATATTTAGTTCTTCTTCTTCTTAGAAATTGTTTAAACAATTAATTTTGGGAGTAGAGTAGGTATGATCAAACACATCTCAAAGGCTAATTAAGGCCATATTAATCCATACAACTTTCCAGTCTGAAAGAATCAAAATTGCCGTGTAGGACCTCCAAAGTACGATAGTTTTGTCATGAGTTAATAAATTCAACAATGCGGAAGTTACGTCAGTATTAAGACATACATATATACCTAGATATACACAAAATCTGTAGAAGACACTGACGTACAAATACAAACAAACGTTGCTAACGAGTAAAGTTTACAAACATAACATGTTAAGTCGTGTTTGCTACACAGTTTCATTGTATTCCAACAGTTCCGAGAAAAACTACAATTATCTACCCACAAGTAGCTGCATTTAAGAAATATCTTGGGTTCCATTACAGGACGAGGCAAAACTTTACGTGTCATTATTTTTAATGGAGTTTTAGCTGTTGGAGACGCATTATTTTATGTTTATTGTACGCGCGCAACATAGCTTTTTTAAATCGTGTCCTTTTGTAAAATAACGTAAGTATAATTATAAAAAACTAACGGAAATGGTTTAGTTTATACAAAAAAATATAAAATTTATCACATCAATACGCCGGCGTGAATTATACATCATTTGCAGACACCGCAGACATGTCCTTCGTAAACAAGCAATGATAAGTGTTTATCTTGGGACGCGAGCCGTTATAAGAGGCCGTAAATCTGTCAATATTTTCTAAGCACTGATCTATACTTGCATTTATGGATACATACCGAGTTGCCTGCAAACATCCGCCTTCAGAATGCAGGAAAGCTGTGGTTCCTTGAGTAGTCTCTCGTAGGCGTCCCTGGCGGCTTTCCTGAGTCCGCGGGCTTCGAGGAGATGCGCCGCGTGGAAGCTGAGCTCGAGGCGGGTGAAGGTGGCGTCCTGGTGCGGGGCGAGGCGGGCCCTCCTGAAGTGGACCGCGGCGGCGGCCCAGTGCCTCCGCGCCTTGAACATGAGCGCGAGCCGCAGGTGCGCGTCCGCCGCGCGGGAGAACCCCGGGGACACGTACAGCGACATCTGGAGCGCCTTCGTCGCCCTGCCAGGATAAACCATCACCTAACTACTGCCAACTCGCCATTCACCACCCAGCTTCTAGGCTGCACAAAGTCTTTGTTTTTATTGCACACCATTTAGTACAATATACATATATATAATTATACAGTGTACACAATTGGCGACCTTGGCGCTTGAAGCGATCTTTTCCAGATAACCCTAAGTAGAAATATAAGCGAAGTGCATAAATCGGGAGTAGAGGTGTACATGGTTGTATGACTAAAGTGTCTAATATGTATTATATTATGTTCATGAAATCTACGAAAGAAATTCTCAAGATCTTTCATTCATATTGCCTTAGCCTTAGACTAAGCAACCCTAGAATAGACTCCCCCGAAGGTAGATTTAAGGTCGGAGAATAACATAGTTATTATACCTACTTTACTGTACACGATGATAAGGTAAATAAATGGTTGTTGTAATTAATTATTTGTTGATGGTAATGTAGTCGAATCATGTAATTACTTCATGTGACCTTGAATTGCTAATGTACGCAAGGTTAATGAAAGTTAATATAAACAGACGACACGTAACGTCAAGTAAATTTTGTTACACATTTAAGCTTAGCTATCAGTACGAAAGTAGTTATAGGACATCGATTTAGGTCCTACCTACGTCATGAAGCGTAGCACTAACTGACCTAGGATAACGTCGAGTGCTGTCGTAGGTAGGTCTACCTACTGACTCAACATGGATACATAGTTGCGTTCGGCTGACCTGACGGCTGCAAAATATGAATGGCTATAATTCATCCGTCTATAATGAACCGTAAAGAGTTTAGTCGACAATTATTTTGTTTATATCATCATAGTCGTCGAAAGCAAAACAATAAAATAGGTTCCTTGGTTATAACAATGAACGTACAGGAGACAATTACCTAGTACAAAGAAAATTAGTAGTCATAAACATAGTCAAAAAGAAAGTAGGTACAGCAATATAATGCAAACAGCAATAAAACTATCAATTGTGTAAATAAACCAGCCAACAAAACTTGGATTTCTTTAAAGGATGTATTTTTTGCGATACACAATTTTTGGAAATTCACAATAGTGTTTTTATGAAATCTCCCTAACCTTCCAGAATTGAAACCGGTCGGCATTTGTATAGCTTCGTCGCAGATTGCATTACGTTTTACGGATTCATTGAAAAGGCCGTCATTAAAATCGGTGAAGTAAACGATATTCGAGCGCACTCAGGTAGATTCGACTATTGAGATCGCTCATAGACCTGTCAGGTGTCAGAACAAAAGGAGCGACCGACAAAAAAGTTAGGAGAGACGGATAGCGAGCCGAGCCGAGTCGATTTGAAGCGGTCGTAACATCCGTGAGGTTACCGAGGAGCGCATCACCGGAGCGTAACGTCACCGATGCGACCGCGGGGTCGATGACCGTCTGAGGCTCGTTCGTGCAATCGATCGGACGATGCAACGCAACGTCTAGACAGCGTTCGCTATCCAATTCGGACGCCTATAACGCCTTTATTTAGATGACCTCCGCCTGACATTTGCGAGCCGAAACAAAGGAGCGAGACAGGCAGACAGGTGCCGGGTGGCGTCCGTTGAACACGTCGATACCACAACAACGACATACGTGAATTGACGATACGCACACAGGCAGGCGCAGTCGATGAGAGCTTTCACCCGAAGCGTTTGCTCGACATACATAATATAACAAAACTTTGCCTCTTCAACGTTTCTAAGACAATCGCTAATGATAGCCGACCATAGCACGATTTTTTTATTATTAATAACGCTACACACTCATAGCCCCACACTAGGATTCCCTGTGTCGTGGGTGCCATGGACAACACACAAGACAAGAACACACACACCCAGACCAAGAACGGAAATTTAAATTCATCATTCAAATTTCCGCCTCGCTGGGAATCGAACCCAGGACCTTCGGAAAGGCTATCCGGCGTGTTAACCATTGCGCCATCCGGGTCGTCGATGTAGTCGTATTACGTAACCAACCTCATTATTTACATCTCTATTCCAAATAAAATTGCCGCACATTCCCAACCCTAATGTCACGTTTACGTGTCTAAATTTGAGTTAGTAACAAAAGAATTTAAAAATATCCCACCGGAGAAAGTCTCGGAGTTCTGGGGTGAACTTTAAAAGTTCCATAAATAAACATTTTTTAATAACATTGAATGGTTAACTGGTTTATACAGGTCAAAGTAAGAACATAAAAATAGAAGCAGAAAGTAAGAACGTCTGAAATGATAAAAAAACTTTCAACGAGCAATAATAATATGAATTATCTACAAACGCTTTGTGTGTTAATCAATTCCCGCGTAACAATGATAATGTTTGACAAATAACGTGTAGTGTTGACAGCCCAGATATGGAGTAATCTGTACTTGACACTACTTTGATTCACCGTTTCCTGGACGGTTTGCGTCAATCAAAATGACAATTTCAGATGCGGATCTTTGCTTTGGAGGGTACGTTAAGGAGTTGGTCCCGATTGATATTTTTATCAGTCGTTAAGTTATAATTATCTACATAATTATATCGGCGGTAAATTTATTAATCCATCCATCGATTGGTACTAAACAACGTGATGAATAACAATTCAAATCGTCTAACTTATTAGACACATTAGTCACAAAGTGTTTAAATTTACTTTCAAGTCTGTGATCTGATGTTGAACTAGTACATCAAAGAAAGCTAGATACTAAATGCATAGATTCTATACTTGACCTATTTCGCGTACGGTTCATGTTTATCGCATGATTCCACGTATATTCAAAATACAGTTCAAAAGGAAAATTTATTGCGAAGTTTATAACAAATAATAGTAGGTACAACTACATAGTAGTACCTATCACTTATTCCATTTATTTAAATTAACGTATTTTATTTTAATTCCAGTTAGACCTAAAATCCTTTAGGTATACCTATAACGTAGCATTTAAGCGTATATTTTGATTTTTATATATTACGTCCTAAATTCACACATCAATTACATTTTATAACAAAACCCAAGGGCGGCGTGATAACTCCGTGTGCTCTGTGGTCATTGTCTGATACGGAAACCAGTTTGTGTTGTACACCCACGTCACCCACACGACCCCAAGATAAGCGTTCCAACTTGAAATAATACTGCTGCGAGTGATCAACATTGCAAAACTTCATTTGGAATAAGTAACATCATTGTTGAACTTAAAAATTTGATATCTTACCTTACCCCGAAAGTTACCCTTCAAATACCCAAATTTTCCATACCTAGTAGCTATAGCGTGAAATTCGGTTATATCGCGCCTTTTAATGAAATCGACAGCACTTTTTCTTCTGACTTGATTTCCAAAATCCATGCTTTAGTGCTTCCTTGCGTCACTTGAGGAACCCACATACAAAGTTTTCTCTTATTGCACCCCTACATTTCTCAAGGAAACTTACATGCCAAATTTCAGCTTGTTGCGTTTCGTAGTTTCGGCTGTGCGTTGTCTTTCAGTACCTAACGGAAGACTTTTATATTATGTATATTGATGATTAATTAATGATTAATATATAAGTTACAGAACCGCGTCCACCAGGCCTTTTAATAATACAACATAATAACATAATTATTAGAAATAAGTCATAAATAGTCTCTGGAACATAATGGATAAATAAATGCCAACACTGTGATGAACATGGCCCATAAATTGTACGTGTTCGAATAACCATTATGTTCAAGAATGTAATATCGTGAGTAATGCATGCGTAACATCTCTGGCGAGCAAAGCGAGCTTTAAGCTCGCTCAGGTAATCGTCGAAGGCCGACGTGAACGCGAAGATTACACATAACTCATTATTGTCTTACGCTTACATATTACTACCTATTCCGTGCGCTACGCTTACATATTACTATCTTTCCGTGAAACTTACTGGCCAGCTAGCTACTATCCTCTTGCTAGGCAGCCGCTAAACAACTTGTCGTGTTCCAGCCGAAGGCTCGAGAGCTAGTAATTGTTTTCTGTTAAATTCTCTTTTTCCTTGGCCGACTACGCATCAGTGAACTCGCGCATAAATTTGGTGTCACTGATGTTCATGAGCTTCGGTGACCACTTACCATCAGACATCCCGTCCGCTGGTTTGTCGGCTATTTAGAGAAAAGCAAATCTCGTTGGATTAAAACTAAGGAATATTCGTAACCAGGTGAATAAAAATCATCTGTTTGAACATGAAAATGTATCAATTTCTCCTTATTTGCTGTAAATAAACAAAGGATAATAAACGGTTATAAAAACGGCAAAATTTACGTTTGTTACTTTGATAAATTTCGAGATAAATGTTTAGAAATGAAATCACACAAAGGAAACCGAGTTAGAAAGCGAAACGACGTGAGGGGAGGACCATTTCATCCGCAGTATCCGTCCCAACCGCATTACTAACTAATGATACGCTCGCTCAACCATACGAATATTATAACGATACCATTTTAAAAACGTTATTGTATTTCACATCTTCATTTTATGTAATAAGTTGTTTATTATATACGAGTGTAACTAAATAATTGAATACTTGATTGTTTCGTAAGTAGGTCCGTCAACTTCATATACATAGTTGTCAGAATTTATCTGTCGCTTCCATACTATCTGTGTCATTATTTTCAATTCTATTAATGTTCTGAACTTTTTTATTGATAGGTATAACAAAGGTTTGTTCGTGAGTTATATACCCAACAAGATGTATGCAGCGAACGATTCATCAAACGTGAATAACACGCCCAGATTACCAGACAAAGGATCAGGTGTTCAACAATGCCTGACTAATCTGGAAAGCAGCGAGAAATATTTGGTAACAATAAGGATACATGATAAGGGTCTGTAAAGCTCTGAACCCTGATTATTGAACACTCGGTGCGAACACGACGTAAGCCGACCCGCTACCTGCCAGTATGCCAGCGAGAACCAATTTCAAGACAGCCAGGTAACCAAATTATGCATACGCTGCTATTTATGTATACACCCGAAGTTATCTCAGGCATGATGTTATTTAACGAGCGCCATAAAATAAACTTTACAACATTGTGGGTCGTGAAGTGTTGGTCGAATGAACATCTGGTCGATTAGAGAAATTCATGCTATCCAGTTCGACTGAATCGATACAAACGAATCTGCATAGTTTTCGTTCGTAATTGAAAGAAAGGTGTCGAATGAATGAGGATGTGAGGAATGTGCGAGTAATTGAGTCGTTTATGCGAGTACCGTCTTGTGCCATGTGTCGGTGGTGAGGCGCGGGCGTGGGGGGAGGAACCGCCATGAGGCAGCTCGGCGTGACCTAGTTCTGCGCACTCGCGGCGGCTCAAGGACGGATCGACCGCTATTTATAGAGTTCATTCGTCGTTCGTCATAGCATCGCAGTTCGCACTCGTTTTACATAACTGAAGTGCGCTGTCGCTATGTGCGCCGCGGCACGTGAGTCGCTACTTTCCCACGACGACGACGTAGCACGGCCATCAATGTTAGTTAAGCGTAATAATAACCCACTTCCCTATTGCTAGCGGGATTGCTACTCGAGGTTGATCGCGCTAGGGACCGAGCGAGAGAATAGAAGCACAAGTCAAGCATCACGAAACATTTCATTAATAAAATAACTCGAAGCAAACAAAATAACCCGAATACCTTATAGAAAAAATAAACAGAAATAATAAACAGCCTATAAACCAACCAAATAAACAGAATAAAACAAAGTAGAAAAAACTTACTTAAATACAATGAATCTTGTAGCACGAAGCATGAAGATCATTGTTTTATTAAATTACAAATAAATAAAACATCAAAAGAACTAATTAAAAGTACATCGAACGAATTATGTGCTAAACCTGCCAAATTTGTCAAAATATGTTGTTCACAATCATTGACTTATTATTACTAATAAGTCAATGTTCACAATGGACAGATTTAATCTAGGCTAAGAGCTTTTAGAATAGAAATTGTAATATAATACATAAAATGTTTTAACAACAGAACGAAAGCTTAGAGCTTGTTATCTTAAGAGTATTGTGAAAGCTATTGTTAGTGAAGCTGAAAACAATTAACCTTAGCAGGTCTTCAGTGAATATACGTGGCGCCATCTGATGCACAAGTCTTCGTATTAATAGAGTATCTACTGTTTGTTCGTTGCCTATGTATGTAAGTATGTACAATGATAAAGTACTATATAACAGTACTATTAGGCTTAATAGTTACCCTGCTTCCCGTCTGCGTATCCTGTATGTCCTGTCTCTCGCGACTTCCATAATAGGTTGGTTCCTTATTGTTTCCAAGCGCGTGAAACCATTGGATATCTTATAAATGTCTTGGTTTTTTGCAAGTAAACAATTTCAATTAGTTTTGAAGTTTGAACTGCCATTCGCAAGCTGTAACCGTCTTAATTATGAATACTTAATATAAGAGGGGAATTAATATTTTCAAGCAAAATTTCGAATTATGCAATTTAATACGTCCTAATAAGGTAACAAACTTAAAACACTACACACACTTACACACAGACTTTTCTGACGAATCAAGGTGTGAAACACTTGTTTAAAATGAATTCTAAATATTATGACCTCCATCCGTGTGCGAATATTATTAATATTATCGTACGCCTACCTCATCTGTTGTCATAGCTGCTTATAAGCTTTTTATTCGTACATAATTCCATAGAATTACTCGAAACATACTTGAACAAGCCTATTTATTACATTAGTATCGTGGCATTATGCTTAGGTACCAGCCTGACATAACATTGAGCGCATAGCGTTAGCGCAAATGCAGTTCGCGTTGCATTCTACTGCCGCTGTGCCGAGGTCGTGATGCAATGTGGTCAGGTGGTCGGTACAGTCTGTAGCTTGATGTTGAATGCGCGCGGTTGCATCACGACTCACGTGCATAGTTCCGACTACTTTAAGGTAGTTGTTAGACCTACGATTGCATGTTAAGTCGACGTTATCAGTATCCAATCTAGAATACATCCGTAGGTACTTAGGATATCGAATATAAATACAAATAACTATGCCTTAGCATTTACATCAGCCTCGTACTACATATTAATTCTAAAGCAAACATTAATCTCTGCATAGGAAGCATAGCAGAAGTTTCGTTATCTGAATCAAAGTGGACTATCGTTTGGTCTAATAGGGATTATGTACCCTCACCTGCAAAAATTACCATCACAATACCCTATTGTAAGGTATATAGCAATTGACAAAAAGTCCACTAAATATGTACTTCTTAGGTAGTATTCAGGCCACGCTTAACGCACATTCCCTAAAAATTACAAACATTACAACCAGTAGAGCCCCGTTCTGCAGTCTGATTTTTTTTAATTCGACCTTACTTCATCATGTAAAAAGGTTACTTCACATTGAAACTAATGGGGTGAAATGTTCTGTTCTTTAATATTTGTATTTACAGTAATTATTTTAATTAAAATAATTTTACAAGGACGATGGAAGACATTCGAGGCGTGGAGAGTGGAGACGATCGAAAACGGTAGGTCAATAACCGTGAAATATTATGTTTACCTCATTTTAAAATAAAATTGAACCTACACCAATATTTTTTTATATTAATGTCGTTCCATCACGCAGTACTTGCCTGTAGAACATTTACCTGTAAAGGTTTTACAGATAAAAAAATTTACTATGCAAGTGTTTAGCAGATTTTTTAAATTAACATATTATTTACATTTAAGAATTAAAGGGGCTCTAAAATTGAATATCAAATGTAGCAGCGCGGTTGAAATACGTTTGAGAACCCTCATTCTCAACTCTGATAGTACAGTTTCTAACAGCGAGCATGACTTAGCAACGCGCAACATTGATTTTTGACTACCCGAACGCCGCGCCGACGCGAAAGCCGCTATAGAAGATACACACTCATCGTTCATGCCTCGAGTACATTAACATTTGGATTGGCCAAACAAAATGTACCTACTTACATACACACATATATTGTGATATGGCCACTGAGGTGATACAACATTTATGTCGTGGTTATATTACAGTCCATAATTACAAAATTAAATGCAAAAGTTATGTTTATTTGTTTGTCTTTCTTTCACGTCAAAACGGAGCAACGGGTCGATGTGATTGCACCTGAATTGAACGGATTGCAGAAAAATATCTTGATTTCTACGAAAAAACACGTTTTAATCAATTAAGCGGTAAGGATGGCGTTATAGGCGCAATAATACTAAATATTTGTGAACGTGAGGAATAGGTTTCCCAAAGCGAAGCGAGTACGGATTTTCTTGTTGATAAATAATTATAATGACGTTGTCGATCATATTATTATCATGTATTGATCGCGGTTCATGAAATAAAATTGTTGTCGGATTTAGTCGTACTTTTGCTATGATTTAATTCATATGATTAAGCAACAGATTTAAGCCTGGGGTAGTGTGGTAAACAACAATTAAATCAAAACAAATTTTGATTTTGTTTCTACGGTATACATCTTAACCGAATTGGATCGGAAATGTCGAATCTGATTTCGAACTAAATCAATCCGATACTGTAATTATAGTGCCTAGAGTAACTTCACAACGCCTCTATCAGTAAATAATGCAACAAGTTTAATAATATAATCAAGGTTATGTTTGACAACATCTTGAAATGGGCGGTTATTGTTGACAAACTCGTAAACCTTTGTGATTCAACAATATTGTAAAACGACATCTAGTAATTTCATAAAACGTGTCCATATTATAACCAATGAATTCACTATATTGTAAATTCTACGCTCGGACCATGAGCCCACGACATAATTTTACAAATACGTCGACGTCTCAGAAATGTTTCCTCAATACGCTCTTATCGCTAGGCGGCGGTAACTATGTGAAACTAATTTTACTGTTATTCTCAGCGTAGGCACGCATACTACGCTGTTGTAAAGTTTTGTTAATGCCCTTTATAGATATTACATTCGAAATGCAGCGACCGAAGCCATTTCAAGTCTTCGTGTATTTATTATTTACATATTTTTAAATAGAAGGTGATCAGTTCACTGTAGCCCATCCATTTCCAATTAGATGACGAAATACGTTTTTAAAGTTCCTCACGTATTCATAATAAACATGACCTCACCCTTTCCGATTCACGCCCTTCAGAATTTACCATAAAAATACTGAATTAATATTATTACGGTACCATCTAGTTGAGGCGAACATAAGTTTTATCTATTTAATTAAACGTGTGCAAAATAAAAATGAAGTATAGACAAGATCTTTTAATCACTATCGAATCGAATGGAATGACATGCATGAATTATTGATTTATTTAACCCAAATTACATGTCAGCTGTTTAACACCTTGACTAAGCAATATGATCTCATCATAGATGTGAAAGCTTGGCATGTTCAGCTGTCATGACTAAGACACAAGAACTCTACAAACCAAACAAGGCTATATTAAAACTTCGGACCTAGATACACAATAGCTTTGTCTACGAGCAATGGATGTCCTTGTGAAATTATAATTAGTAATGCGAAACAATGACCTCCGGCTTGGACAACGTCCAAGCTTTCAACCTGTATTGTATAATTTTATTTTATTCCTTCGAGTATTGCTTTCGTATTGTTAACAAAAATATAAACATGTTCTACGTAATAACAATTGAATGTTAGTGCCGGAATATGTAATTAGAAAATATTTAATACATTGATCTGCTGTATTATTAACATTATTAACATCCATTGTTTTAACTGTTTGTATTTTCTTGTGCTCTGTACCTATATTTTATGTAAAATATAGTTTTCATTGTATCTACAATAATCAACTTTCGAACTTTATATTCAACAAGTTCTGCTGTTGAATTGGAATTTACCTTCCTACGTCCAGTTTCTAATCTTGTGTTGTTGTCCAGGTATAGTTGTCAACTATTATGTTGTGATTTGTGATAATTAATTGAATCAAATATAATCACATCCTCTAATTCTCCAGTACTGTCCTTGTGCAAAAGTGGCCTATAATTAAAAGATAAAAAAGCAATGTAAGTATAACTTATATATGTTACTCATCTCGAATAAGAACATTAAGAATCCATCCAAACTATGATGCTGTGGCTGAATTCGATCGCTATCAGAAAACCTTATAATAAATAAAAATTAAAATAGGATCACTTTGGATATAAAGATCTATATAGTACTAGTATACAGATTAGTGTACGTAGTAGTGGGATTAGACAGTACGTTCTTAATTATCATTCCAATGACTTGTGATGGCGGACGCAACATGCCACGGGCCACGGGGCCACGGCGTTGTTTCGTACATTGCAGAAAATTGATAATGAATGGGCGAGGGCCCGTTTATCGCTGGCGTCATACTAGTTGACCCACTTTCGTTCGTTTCGATAACCAACACTCACGAGTGCACACAAACACGCGATGTTCTCGTATGCGATATCTATTTCAGATTATTAACTATTTTCAACGCCATTTGGTATATATCGCACAGTTCTATAAACTAAATTGACGTGACCTGTATCCGATCCGAACTTTTGTGTTCGTAGTTTCCAGAAAAGCCAAATATGCTCTTTATTTGTAATTTACTTCGGGCGATACGATTGATTCGGGCGTACCTATAATAGGCACGACATTCTTTCATCGGTGACTTATAAGAAATACGTTTAAATTTTGTGTGAAAGTTATAAAGAAATATAGATAGTAGTACAGTAAAGGAATGTGTCGATCTATCGGAAACACGAACTGGGAACAGAATTGCGTCTATATTAAAGTCAATGACAAACGAGACAAGTAACAAAGTAAGGAAACATTAGACCTAAGCCGGTTATTCCACTTTCAGCAACTGTACCTCGCGGCACAGCACGTACAGGCCATCCTTACGGTACTTAAGACCTGCAGGTTGACTGCAAAAACCACTTATTTTCCTAGAAAACTCTATGCTTGTATTAGCTGTAACAATGTTAAACATTTTATAGCATTAACCGAGATTTAATTGAACATGTCAAACCGGATGTGAACACCAAAAATGATAACTTTTAGTCCTGTTTAATATTGAAATTGAACTCGATTAAATATTTATAGGTATACCAACTTAATATTATTTAATTAAATTGGAATTATGTAGACGATTATGATAAATGGTTACCGCAACAAAATACAATTGGAAATTGCACGATAAACACTCCCATTTTATGAAATATTGATACGGACAATATTTGCAATATCTGTGAGTCTGATAGGCGGACCACTAGTAAGTACATGAAACACGCATACGAATACATCGTACATACACATCTCTCAACGTGTAGAATAGAAGATATTTGTGTAGAGCGCATAGCTACAGCGAGGCCGAGCCGAGCAATGAGGAAGTGCCGCTCGACGCAGATGCATTCTGCATTATTACTGCCATAGACAATGCACCGCTGGCAAAAACCGTTGCATCCGCAGATTATGCCTACAGTCTTCCTTTGTACTAAATAGCTCGTAGACCGCCTCTCCAAATGAAGCCGTGCTCATTCACAATTGTTTACAAAATTGTAAAACTCGACAGTTGCGTGCTGTTTTCTCATCGTTGGACAGCATTGATCATGATCTACTTTTTGTCCTAATTACACATGCGTAATCAAATTCTTTTACGTGCGTCACCTGTATATATTAAGACTAGACGCGTATTTATAACGACGTACAGATGTACAGCGCATGTATCACGAATAATCACGATCGAACGTCCACAATACCAAGCACCGAAGCTTCGATTTACTCATGCATGGGATTATGCGAAATGAAGTTCCCCTAACACGCAAAGAGCTGAACATTCTGTGCTATTATTACATTACAAACGATAGAGTGCCCTTGATAGCTACCCCACGATTCACAGCACACAAGTGTCGTAACAAGTCCAATACTTATTTATATGCAGCAGAATTAAAAACTCTGCCCCATCCCTAACACTGACATTTAAAAGGGGTGCAACCCTTTGTGAAAAATTTTTCATCGTGAACGTCATAGATTGTTCGTCAAACAATATAAAGGGCACTAGCACACATACGCGCACGAATACTTTTTAGCACGCACATCGTCCGAGAGAACGGTAGGGCCATGGGACGCGGGGAGAGGTTATCGTTCAATAATGACGTAACGCCATGTCGCAAGCCCGAGGTACGAAGCCAAGCTCGGAACATGGCCCTTTCCGCTGCTCCCTTTTTGCGGTCGCCGGCCGCTTTCTAATGCTCATTGTACAAACGCGCTACGGGTACGGTGACGGCTACATCGTAAGTAAGTATGGATCGACATCCGTGAGAAACACCGTGCACGATAATTACGTACGCATGCAGCGTGAATGTGCCTCGTCAAGAATTTTTAACTCTCAACCGAGAAACAGTGATTCACGGCTCAAATATTTATCGCTAGAACTTGCTTTTTATTGACACTGTTGTTATGCAATTTATTACGGATGCGTCATTTCTTCATTACTATGCTCATTATTATGTTAATTCAAGGAATGTTCTGTTTGATTGACTAAAAGAAAAAAATAGTAATCAAGCTGTGTTGTATGTTACCGTAACACATAGGTACTTTGCATATATTTAAAACTTAAAAGATAGACAAATATAAAGTCTGAACATTTATGTATTCAATGTTGGAATAATAATAATTATCTCTATGATATAAAAAGTAAGTATTTCTATTCTGCGAAATATGATTTTTGGAGCAGTGGAATAAATGTTCTCGATTTATTTTAAATAAGCAAAATTGTGTTCCTTGGTAACTGTATGAATAATTTAATTATGTAGAAGAACACCTGGACTTTTCGATAATATTTTGCAAGTGGGAGTAGGTACCAAAACAGAAAAAAACTATCATGAATGTTCAGAATTGATTTATGTATGTAAAATGGTTTAAATGTTAAAATTTAATGGTTTAAATGTTAGTTAATATTTGTTCTGTAGGTATTAGAATTATCAACATTTAATTAACCGTTCCATTGATCAATTTATTGTCACCTATCACAAGTCCTCGCCATCACCCCGGGTTTAGTTGTAGTGAATACCAATATACCTGCATAATTAGGCCGACTTTTGAACAAACTAGTCTTAGAATGTTACAATATGTATAAAATAAAAATTGACAGCTGCGAAGTTGTCCAGTTGATTATGTAGGCAGGTGATAAAACTTATAAAGAAATATAAATAATCATTGACTAGTCATTATTATATTAATTCTCGCGAGTGGAATACAACGAGGAATATAAAGAGGTAGGTACACCTTTTACAAAAATTGCGCGGAAGGAGGAATATGAAATTGAGAGACTGAATTACGGTAGAATTTCGACCGCAAAGCGGGCAACTAGTAATATCAATAATTACAGCATAGATACCATTGTAGAAACGGAATGAGATGGATGGCAGATTCATCGAAGAATTCGTTGCCATGCTGATCGGGTGATACGATCTTATATAACATCATGAAACGAAAAGATCGTAGTTTCGTCACACAATGGCTCGAGCACGATCTCTACGTTAGAGCTGTCGGGCGGACTCGGGCGGACCCGGGCGGCTTGGGGTCGAGCCGAGCGGAGGCAAGCGGCCTTCGCGCGTGACGTCGTACGCGGTGACGCGGCGTGACGTGCGGCTTTTTTCGCGGAAATTCCGCAGCGGCCATCGCTCGCGGAACCACTTCGCAACTTTGCCAACCCACAACGCGATATCAATGAGTAAATTACGTAACCAAACGAACCATTATCGAGATACCTACTATGACCGGAAACTGATATCGTAAAATGTCGTCTCCGATGCGAGACTAATTAATGATGTTTGTTAATATACCTGCTGCTACAGTTTTTGAAGTAAAAACTTCTATAGGCGCGTAAGATGATTATTATTAATATTTCTACATCAGGACATTATAACTCACGTCTACTAATATTTACAAAGCAAATATAATTACAAAGCAAATGTAACGATTGAATTAGAGACGAATTATCACAACCCCGTAGCTTCGACATTGATGCGAAATATGCGCTAATATCACGAACGTGCATGTGCAAAGAATGTGCAACACATAATATAAAGCTTGAATGTGTTTTTTTGAAATGCAGCAGCGCGGAAACATATTTCTCCCGGTGAAAACATAAAAAGCGCTCCGTGCATGTGGAGAAACAAAACCTCTATCTAATCGGCATAAAAACTAGGGCAGGCTGCTTGACACAGTTCCATGTCCTACGTGGGTGGCGGCCCTACAGCTGTGGGCGGGTTCTGACGCAACCCGAAACAAAGCTGAAGGGCACCCGGTTGCCGCACCAGCGTTTCGCAACCGAAGCCCTGCAACCTATTACTGTTAGACATCCGAACACATAGACGGCCATGCGTTAAGACATAAATATGCTCGTTTTAATAAACCGAAGCGTTCTTTGTTCGCGTTTGTTAAATGTATGTAAGATGCAGGAAATGTTCGAATGCAGGAGGTCATTGACAGAACGAAGACGCTTGCAGCGGGTGCACCGAGCCAGTTCCGGTGCACTACGCGGCAGGTATAAATAGCGATCCGTTAGTGTCGACGACCGAGCGCCGTCACCATCGCGCTAGCCCTGCATCTAACTCGCGTCCCAAACGACCTACTTTATTCGGGAGAAAGGTAACAAAGCGATTGTGTAATAGAGTCCGACTTGTTGTAATTCAGATCGTATCCGTAGTGCGATGCGGACGGGCTGCGCCCCTGAGACGCCGAAAATCGGGATAAGGGCAAAGGAGAGAGGGTGGCGGGACGCAGGGTGAACTAATAACGCTTACGCCCTTAGCCGACGACTCGATAGAGGTAGGTTGGTGCGCGCGCGGGCCCTCGCAGGCGCACTGCGTGCTTCTATAGTTCTATGTGCGTGAAAGGGCCCGTGCGTACGTGACGCGGGGCACGGCGCGGGGGCGGGAGGGGACCCCGCCCCCGCCTCCTCTGTAGCCCTGCTTAGATGCACTCCTCGCTAGGGTCGGGGACCGCGTCCTCTGCGCACTCCGCCCGGCCATCCCGTCGCCAGCTAATTTACATCGTCGAGTGCGTACCGCTAGCCGTAGAACCCACATGAGAACTTTAACATGTAAATCGTCGACCAATTCCGGTTCGCTCTTCTATTCTGTTGCTTATTAATGGCTGGCGGCCGAATTCCTCGGATCTGACAGCCTCGAATATTAAATAACATCGCTATTGTGACGTAACTTAATATGATCGAGCTAATAAAATGGTTTCGTTCTCAGGAATGTGCGTACAGAACGTACTGGAGCTCCGATATTTCAAGGAACTGATTCCCGAGTTCCTATTTTATGGATACGTAGACGCAGCAGCACGAAGGCCAGCTGTCGATGTTATGTATAATGTATCAGAATACGATCGAGTTTACATTTTCCGACGCTAACGTATAATCGCGTTTAGGACGGTAAATAAAATTGTAGACTGGTATGCGGCGCAAGGTCAGTGCCGTTGCATCTGCAAGTTAATTGCACGCCTACATAATACGAGCCCGGCAGTCGGCACGCGCCGACCGCCACGTAAATAACCGGCCGGCCCTCATAAAACTTGCCATTTGCAAAACTACTCCAGCACATCTTGGGAGGGCTTTGACTCCATCGAGTCAACACAAAACAATTTATTTAAGTTCCTTCAACTCATGCGCAAAGCATCGCAAACAACACTTTAAATTAAAATTCTAAGTAAAATCGACATCTTCGTGACACAAAAAAATAAGTTTAACGTGGACGTAACAAAAATTTTAGTGATGCAAAAACAAGTCAGCCTTGGTGATATTACCAACAAAAAGCATTTAAACACAAAAATTTAGAGATAAACTAAGCGAAACGCGCAATCACCCGGTACGCGATGGGTTTTACCATATAAAGTAGACACTGTTGAATTGTGACAATTGGAACAGTTCATGCAACCGCCAAGAAATCTGAAGAAATTTTTTATCGACGGAAGATAAAATTCGTACTGAAAGGAAACTTAGGCGAAGTTTTACATAATTGGTATTATAAACAAGGTAGAGCTTTGACCCGAGTTATGTGAGCCAAGGTTTAAGCAAAGCAAATTATGAAGTTAATGACCCAATTAGCGCAAAGTTTCTTCTACTGGAACGAGTGAGAAACAGCACCAATCTAACACATTCTTGCATCAACCGAGTATTCATCTAAGAGAAGGCTACAATAACCCATATAAAATAAAATGTATCGCCTATCCAGGGATCTTGCTACTGTTAAGATTGTAGAAATAGACAAGCTATTAAATACCTTTAGTAATTTAACTGGACTTGAAAAGTCACGTGAGACCGTAGCGAATATACAACATATAAGATATACAACAACTAGTGTAACATACTCCTGATGATCAAAGCGCTAAAAGTAGTTCATTACATTTATCTTTATCTATAAGATTTGATGTAATATCTTTAGCAACAAGATAAGTTATCATATGAGCAACAACACTTACTGCTGATAAGACTTGAGAATAGAAACGATACGATTAAGTACCTGGCAACTACTTAGTATCTCAACATTATTGGATTCTGCAGTAACGTGAACGTGACATTGTGTTAAGGTAAAGCTCTTACTGAGAAGCCGAACAACTGATACGGTTTCAAAAGTTAAATTACTGAAATTATGTAACTGATTAGGTCCGACCGAAACTCACGACAACGGGTCGATTTCACCCGAATGAAGGAAGGCAGGAAACGAGTTCCGCGAACTTTAAATCGTTGGGCTTCGTCGTATGTATGACCATGTTGGGAAGATTACGCTATGCATGGCGATGCGTCTGCCGCTAAACAAAGGCAGCTAAGACGCAGCTGATGGCATGACAGGTGCGGTGGCAGCCGGCCTGCACCTGCCCCCGGCACGCGCCACCGCAAGCTGCTCTATCGATTACATGGCATTCGTTGCTAACACACAATCCACGTCCCAGGCAGCCGCGTCTAGCTGCACGCCAGCTGACTTGCAAATGTCTCGCCATTAACACCCATTAAAACCACTCCGCTCCGCGACTTAGACAGGAACTCGCTTTAAACGAAACCACCGGCTGAATAATAATTCAATGTTGTAAATTACGAGGCAATGGAATGGGTTTCTTGTGAAATTGTCGAATATATAGCACTGGCACACTGGCAAGGCGCTGCGCCATACTATGAATTAATGAATAATAATAGCTCTAAGAAACGCCAAATAATTTTGTCTTCCGAGTTCCAAAGCTTGACGAATAGAACCTATCTGTGTATGTACACGTGGAACCTGTTCATTTTTAAACGATGACGTAAATAGCTAATGTAATTGTTATAATGTTTCCGGTTAAACAAACGCGAAAGCCTAGGCGTTTCCAAACGAACAAGTTTGCAAGAAGTGTCCGACGCCGAGGGATGTAGAATTGTAGACCCGATCGGATACCGTTAGTGGAAGCGGATAGCGGCGATGCGTAGATAATGTGCAGACCGGTTCGCAACCGATACACACAGTACACACTTACTATAAATCATTATTATTAGGTACTAATAGATACAAATTATCTTGGTTAATTACTTATTTTATTCTTATGCCACATCTTTTCGTTTCATCCAAGAGCGCGGTAAGAGAGCTGTCAAAACTCTCGCTAGTGTTCGGGTCACCTCGGCGCGACCATAGTGTTGCCAATATCCCTTGTTCCGATATTTCATCTAACAGTACCTATTACAATAAATCACGAGATAACGCGATAACAAAGGTTTACGCAATGGACGCGAAACTCGTAAAACGTAACTTGTGATAACATTGTATTGAATACTATTACTAAAAACGTATGATGAGTATTACAGAAACTGGTATTTTTTCTGTTATCTGAGCTGGAGATTCCTAGGAAATTCTCAAGAGACCGTGATCAAGTCTAGTGTTCTCACGTAAAACCCTCGGTTTTCCCAGGCCAGTGAGGCACATGATTATAAATTTCATTGTAATCGGCGCGCTCATTAAATTTCCAAGCATATCGCCGCAGTAGCACTACCGGCCCGGTGACCAATGACGCGAGGATAAAAGTGCGCGAAAACATCCAAGCAACTATGTAGTCAGACGTAATATGAGTCACAGATTTTCCTGCGCTCATTGGTAACGTAATAATTATGACAGATAGCATTCATTGCGTGAGTAACCTCAGGAAACTAGTGTGTCAGTATATTATCTGGGTAAACCCAAATATACCCAGAGGTGCTGATTTCGCACTTCCAGTATAGAGTATACAGTAAAGAGTTCAATACAACATTGTATTTATCTATTAACCCTGTGGTAATAGTGATAATTTCATGAATTTTTGATGAAGTGTTTGAGATTGAGACGACGTAAAATACTCTTAACGGTGAAACTATTTTCGTTTTCGACTTGGCACCGTCGATATTAAATAAGATAGAACAATGTGAGAAAGTCCACTTCATTAAACTTGCCATAGTCGTCGTATCGTTATTTACGATGTCTGCACGTAGCGGTAGGTACCGTCGATGTCGTGTGTAGTTAACAATGAAGCTAATGCAACGCCGCAGTGTGCATCGACCGGCAGTGGTTAGGCGCTAGGCGAAGGGAGAGGCACAACATCGCGTGCAGCGCTGCGAGTTGCAACCACACTCCACCGACCTACATTTTATGCGACGGGGAACTCATTATTTACAAGCCGGAGTCGTACACGCATAGCTCGACCCCGCGATTTCGCTACCCTTGCGACGCGTTCTCGGTCGTCGCCCGACGCATCTCGTACCGACCGCCAGGAAGGATCGCCCGACGCCTACCTGCGAAAATACACTACAAAAAAATACACAAACCATGCACACAAACAAAAACGAGACCTCCCGACGGGACCAGCTTCGAAGCCGTCGACGTAGGTGTCTGCATTGGGGAAAACAAAACAAAATAGTAAGAGTCGCGTGCGAACGCGACGCAGGGATGTGGGCGGCAGGTCGAGAGAGAGAGGTGGCACTAGGGCCGACGTAAACAAATCACGAGCGGGAGCTTCGACCGCACTCACCATTTCGGGGATCCTCGGATCCAGGGTGTGTCAAGACGGTCGCAGCAGCCCACGTAGTGAAGAGCGGGGTCGTCGTCGAAAAAAAGACACTTGCACAGTCACACAGATTCGTTCAAAGCACGCACTCGAAACATACGATCACACGTCCCGTCCTACACTACGTTCGCGGCTAACGCCGATGCAGTTTACGTCACCGCATCCCGCTCCCGACTGGCAGTACGCGACGCGAGCGAGCGACGACCTCGCGCTGCAGCGTGCATCGCCCCGCGGCCCGCGCCCCGCGCCGCCCTCCAGCCCTACCGCTCCCTTCGCCCCGCACTCGCGCTCGTCCTACGTCCGGTGAATCACGAGCGAACGCTGCTGATTATACACTACTACCGGCACGAATATCGACACGACAACGGAACCTATAGCCCGCTTTTTCGGTCCACCTCAAATAATTTTGAGGGTCGGGCGATCTATTCGTTATTTTATAAAATTATGGAAATAGTAATTTATTTTTACAAAGCGTTTAATCATTAATGTTTCCCTAAGCGAAAACATGTTGCTTGACTTTTGTGATGAGGAAATAAATTAATTGAACGAGTAAAATAAATTTTATATGTTTGGTTAAATTCATTACGTTTGAGCTGTCCGCGAAAGGATAACACGAATAGGACATGCGATCGGTATCAATTCCAATTACATTTTATATTTGCGGCCCAGTGATCGGGGCAGTGGGCGACAGCTCTATGAGCAACAAAATTTGCAACACGGAAATCTATACATACATTTATAAATGTAACTGATCGCTGTCTGTGAAGACATGTGACATGGAAGATATACCTACGAGAAAAACTGGGGGCCTTTGTTAACGCAATAAAAACCAAAACAATGATTGTTAGAATTTAGTCTGTTTGTCTGTGCCTTTGTATGGGACAATCTCAAAAACAGCTTAGCCGATTTGGGTGCGGTGTTTGCTTAAAATTTGGTTTTATTTCAATCAGTTCATAAATAAAAAAGTTATGTCAATTTAAAGAACAATTACTGAGTGTCAGTACTAAGGAACAGGTTTTCGGAAGCAAAAAACAGGATACTTGTAACTATATAATTATAATAATCGTAATAACAAAACCTTATGATGATATGCCTAACTTAATCGAATTCGATTTCACCATCCTATTCCCCCACCCTATCTAAACGTCGACGAAGCATGTTTTTATATTCCACATAGTCCATTCCGTTCGCCAAATCGGCCAAATAATCAGTTACTATGTTTCTACTCAAGTCATATTACATAATCCGTTTGGATTTTCTCTATGACCCTTCTATTTACCGCTTTCAATATTTCGCTTCCCATGTTCAAAGTAATTGCTGACTTTTACTGGCGTCATAATGTAATTCCTTACTTTCTTTCTCCTATCAAACATTACTTTTTCAGGTAAATCTTAAACAAAATATCTTTATTTACAGATAAATTACGCATAATTGTAAATTTCACATATTCCTTCCCTGTTTTAGGAAATAAACCAAAGAAGTAAATTGGTCTGTAAATTAAAGTAGCAGTATAACTTGAATAGCGTGTCTTTTTCAAAATTTATTGTGTCAACATGGGTTTATTGTTCACTGGGCAATATAAGCAAGAACCATTGAATTTAAGAAGTGAAAAAAGATATGGTAAAAGCGCGCCATCTATTGTTAATTAGACACACGCGACATCTCTCAATGGGGACAGTCTTCAATTGTTTGGTCCTTAAGTCTAAAAAAACTTCGAAATTTTAAATATCCTCAGTATTCCGAATTTTAATATTTTTACGTCCATTGACAATAGAGAGATTTAGAGAATGTAAATAGCCGGAAAACCAGCTGGCGAGCTACCTCATGAAAACTGGTCATCATCGGCTCATCGCCCATGGATATCAGACCAACAGAAACAAACATCAAAGCATCACGTCAAATGCATTCTCGGTCAAGAAAGAATGAAGAGGAATGAAAGAAAGAAAAATATATGTGACATGACAAAGAAAATATAAACTGATTAGGCTGTATCGGTATCGATACACACGTGATACAGTTGTTAGTCTAACGTGAAACATCTATACTTACATATAAAAGAGTTGCTTTATTTCTTTGTATTTAATGGTGTTTTCAATTATTTTTCGACAATATCTACGGCAAATGAAAAAGTTGTAATTGAAAGCAAGTCAAGAGTGAATAGGCTTCTTCTAAGCGTGTGTGCTTTACCGCCCGACAAAACAGCTATTTTCCAATCAAGTGGGATTGCAATCGAGCATTAGTTTATTTAAGTATAAAAAAAATTGTAAGTCTAAGTGCTAAATCATATAAATCAAACGAAATAAGAAAATAAAAAATAGAAGTACCTATTTTCTAAGCAGTGACAGCCGAGTGGTTAAACGTTGGACTCCCGAACCGGGGGCCCGGGTTCAAACCCCAGCGTGCACCTCTAATTTACAAAAATTATGTGCATATTAAAATTTAATTATCAATTGCTTCGGTGAAGGAAAACATCGTGAGAAAACCTGCGAATCTGAGAGTTCTCCATAATGTGCTCAAAGGCGTGTGAAGTACGCCAATCCGTACTTGGCCAGCGTGGTGGACTATGGCCTGTACCCCTCACATTGTGGGGTAAATCAATAAGTTATAGGTATAGCAGCGCGGCTGAATGATCAAACGCATTTAAATATGTATATACTATCAAGAATATCGGATAAAAAATAAGAGAAAATTGACCACTTAACTCAAATTGTTGGGGCCAAGTTGTATAATTACTAAATTGGTTTGATTTTCTAAAGAAAATAACAGCTATAACTTGACTTAATTTAAAAAATTACCATCTCAATTTTAGGGTCTGCTATTTTGAAGATGGACGTATTAATGTAAAGACGTTATAAGCTAAAGAGCTAAAAGATAACAATTTTGAACTCTAAAATGATTAGATAAAAAAGATAAAAAAAAAATGTTTTCGCAATATTTTTTTTAAGTTCAAACCTGTTTTTTATGGAATTAAGGTCACTTGTACAGGTCACTTGTCCGCATCCACTTTATGACTTCTGTTTTCATCACCCTTTATCTAAAACTTCATCTAATGTGTACCTACTTCCACTTTTATTACTGAATCTCTCAACTCTAAGCAATTTATCTTTGGTGGCATAAACTAGGTCCTTCACAAGTCTAACTTCGGGGCCAATAGGAGGGATCCAACTCACTGCCGAATTACTCAATCTATATCCAAGCGATGAGAGAAAGCCTATTACGAGGCCCTTTTTCTAAAATTAACTACACTAAGATTCTCGGTAACGCGGGGAGATTGGACAAACATAAATAAGACATCTCAAACACTTGCGACCCGAAATCAAACATCAGTCACAAGCTTCCTCCATTAGGGATTTGAACCGGGTATCCTCTGTACGCAGGCAGGGCACATATTTGATTGTCACAGAATAAACATCGTCCTAATTTACAGAACACAGAAAATTATACCCTAAATCGATAATATTAGGTAAATAACAAACTTATATAATGCCCGAATAAATACGTAGCTATTGTTTCCGTCGTGGGTATCAAATCAAAGTATAGATTTCCAGAAGGGACGCGAGGGCGCATGTACCTACAACGTTATTTTCTGCATGCACTGTTGGATAATTAAATATAATTAGGTATCAATCAATCAATCTGTTCTATAAGAACCCTCCATAAATACACGCAATATGCGTAATTTTTTCTATGTACGTATAACGTGTACAACTCGGTCACAATATCTCTGCACCTCGTGCTTTCAATAAATGCCCGAAAACAAAACAATGATAAAATTTTATTATTAACAATTATTAATGTTAGATTATAACATTTACAGTAAATTATCAAAAACAATTAACAAAAAATTATGCAGTTCGGGGGACCCCCGTTAGGAACAAAGTTCCTTAGGTTTTTTCTTCAATTTCATAAATGTACTTAAAACCTGTACAACAGTGTGTTGAGGTAATGTAAATGTTAAGTGTAAATGTTAAACTAGAATATCAGTATTATAAACCTAGTGATTTTTTGTAACAACGCCATCTAGGCACTCTCATCTAAACAACCATAATACATTTATTTATTTATTTGAGATCAGATCAGATAGTGATAGCCTTAGTTCTTTTTATGTAGCCACGTCGCCAACAAACGAGCAAATGATCAGATGAGAGATGAGTGAGATTATATGTCATCATCACTTGCAACTTGAATAAGTACACTATACAGCAAGTACGACATTATAGTATCTATTATTTGCCCTGAAAAAATATTCAACAGCGTTTCGATTCTGAATAAATTCATAATTTATCATAAAATTCATAGCTTTTCTTTATCATGTTTACTGATTATAAAAAAGACATTCGATTTCTAAACTTGTAATGGGCATAGATAATAACGAAAAGTAAGTTATAAATAATTCAAAGACGTGTAACAATATAAGACAACACGCCACCCTACGGCACATCAATATTGTATCAGACCAGTCGGAAAGTTTCTCAAAAGTTGCGTGTTGCGTGGATAAGTAGCCGACGCCCGTGCAGATCAATATGAATGAATCAATCGCTGACAAATAAATAATTATGTATTTAATGCGAATAGAATCCGTAATACTCTTAATATAAATTTTACATGTTAATGTGTAAAACGGTTATGTAAACCCTCTAAAAAAGTTTTAAATTATGGACAGACAAGTCTACACCTACGCTTATCAACAAATCCCGACGACAGGCACTGTGGAAAGTTTGATGGGTGTCATGGGTGACCGCTAGTGGCAAGACTTCCAAAGTCCTAACTCCTAAGCACTTTCGGGCTGTCAAGGTTACATTATACTAACTCGACGTAAATTGTACTTATAGAAAAGCGTTCAAATAATGACCTTATTTGCCGTGTTCTATATCGTTAAATTTTCGATCAGATCGGAGAAGGTCGTAGGTGCGACGTCAGGACTGCGCGTGGTCCAATTCTTTCGAATAAACGTTTTAGCCTCGAGCTTAAGAAAGAAGGTATAAAGTTCATATTACAATAGTTTCTTATGAGGTGTGACGGAATGCAGTGGACGTCGTAATGGTGTAATGTGCATAAGATCTTAAGCTGTTCATTACATTGTTATAGTTAAACAGCAGACTTAAGACCAGCAATAGAGCAGCATACGCATATGCTTTCAGCTTCCTTAATTATCAGAAAATACAGAAATAATTTCAAAACTTGGGGGAAGTGATAAGGCCGCCTTTTGTGTTGTAAATCCCGTTTTTCATTGTTTTTATGCATACACTACATATTTTGCTTACAAACAATAAAGTGGATAAATAAATAAATAAAATAATGTTAAATATTAAGGAAGACAGTTTGCAGTTTAAGCCAAAAGTGCACTCACCAGTCAAAGGCGTTGTAGTGATAGTAGCACAAGCCGAGCCCATACAGGAATAGAGGATCTTTCCAATTGTCCTGTTCTAGTGCATAGAACTTTTGGTACGCCGACATTGCTGAAAAAAATATAAACATTAATCACAATGATGTCAAACTTTTGTACAGTATGACCTAATTGATCGCTTACTAAGAAATGTTTATTTAGACAAATTTGACATAGCCGATGATTGTACAATACGAATGCTTTTTAGGGTCTCCGCCCGCTGACCACACAGCATGCAATGGGATTTTAGACATCTATCCATCAAAAGTTTCCTACACTAATGATAGATGTTGTTAAATACATATATTTACCTTTAGCATAGTCTTCAAGTAGAAGATGAAAATGTCCCAATTTACAGTATGTTTTCGGGTCAATGCAGATGTCTCTTCTAGCTCCCGGTGAACACGCCCTCTCTTCTTCCTGAACATCAAAATTTGAATGAATAAAAGAGAACCAGATAAAAACAAATACCTGTTTAAATAGATAAACAATATTCTAAAGTTATTATTCAAGTTTATTCAATTTAAAGTTTCTATTCAATTATTTTATGTTTTTAACAGCTAATAGTGTTGTAGTTACACAATTACACATTGCTAGTCACAAATTACACTTTTTTGTGTAAATAGCCAACAAACAACCACACGAGTCACCTGATTGTAAGTAGTCAGTGTCGCCAATGGGGAGCTCTTTCCACCCCAAATGCTGTGTCAACTCTATCTAATATCTTTCGAATATCTAAATTATATCAGGAATATTTTTGATATAATTTATAATTATATCATAAAACAAAGTCCCCGCCGCATTGACATAAATACTAATGTCAATGCCCCGCCGCGTCTGTTTGCGATGAACTCAAAAACTGAATGGATTTTAATGCAGTTTTCACCAATAGATAGAGGGGTTCGAGAGGAAAGTTCAGGTATATACTCGTAATTTATTAATGTTTTGTGTAAATTGGTTGAAATCTGACAATAACTGTTGAAAATGTCGGAAAAATCAGGCCGCCTAGGAGCTTTTAGCGAAAACGTTACCTAATCCCTTTGAGATATAACAAAACAATGTATCGGCAATAGCTCTCTTTTAAGGATAGCTTACTGTACTTATTCTAAGTTCTAAAAAAATGGTCACATACAATGCGATATTTGGAAAGCTATTTAGACGGATATATTATTAATCCTTACCGACCTAAATACGTTAGTCACCTTAAGCTCTCCTTAACCTTATGTAGAAAGCTTATAGTACATTTTAATTTGATATTAAGATGATCCATAGCACCTTAACTTGCACCAACATGCCTTCCAAGTACTTGACAGCCTTGAGCACCAGAGCACGAGTCCTTCCATGTTCAGTGCCACGGAGTTTCAGGAAGCCAAACTGTCGGCTGAAAATAAATGTATTGAGTGATTTAGTTGTACTCGACACTTAAAATAAAACTAAATGCTTCTTCTTCTTTATTTATTTATTTATTTGTTTTTATTTAAAACTTTTGCAACATACAAATTTGTACAGAAACAAAGGCAGACTTAATGCTAAAAGCATTCTCTTCCAGCCAACCTTCAAACCTTCCTTTATGTTAAAGCAGTAATTGGTAAGCAGTACAATGCCATAATCTATATATAAGTAATATGATTGTGTAAAAACTTTGTACCCCCTTTTACGTAAATGGGACACTTATAGTTTATGTAGAGAAGTGTGCAGAATGCTAATATTTTATAAAAATAATGAATTCAAAATACATTAAATCAATAAATATAACATTACACACACTAATATTAGTTACTCTACTTGCAGTGCGATTCCTTAGACACAACCATTGACGTCCACAAATGTGTCATAGGGTCATATTTAAAATCAGTTTGTCAGCTCTGTGCATTTTTACAGTTCTAACATTTAGTATATAGTTTGGTATCTGTAAGGTTATAATAAGACTTGACAGCTTTATTCTAATCTTCAATTTTCTCGCAAACAAGGGGGTCAATGAATGTTGAAAATGTTATTGTTGTAATTAGCTGAGGAATATCAACCAACTCTAATCTCTGCAGAAAAAAACTACTGCTACTCTATTTTAAATCCAACTCTTTTCATATAATTAACAAACGTAACAAACACAGAAGTTTAAGTTAAATTACAGCAATAACCCTCTTACCATAAAATAATAAGTGCTTATTTGCAAACGTTTGTATGATAATAGTATTCAACAGGTTATTCAGTTATTTCTAACATGACTGTTTTTGGACATTAACTTGAAAGTTAAATAAAGATAATTGGTTTAAAAACTTATATGTTAAATCACAGGGCTGCAATGCAATGCTGCTATAAAAGATATTTTATAGGTCTTGCAGTTTTTATGTAATGTATTTAATGTCAATTCATAAAACATATCTGCACTAACAACTAATAATAAAATACAGAAAATCACAACATCTAATTTAAAAATACAATAACAATGCACTTGCTTCTATTTACCTGTCAAGCTCTGATAAAACTTGTAACTCTTGAGAGGTTAGATGCAACTCTTCCTTCTCATCCATTTTACCGGTTGAACTTTAGCGAATGAAAATATTTAACAAATTAGAATAGCATTATTTAATTAAAGTTAGTGCAAAAACTTTTCCGTATCACCACGTAATAATTACTTTAGACCTGCTTCAAGTCAACTTCAATTTCATTTCAATCAAAAATTCTCAATCCAACCATAGAGGTCATAGACAACGCAATCAAAGAATATAAATAAAATAATAAAATTAAACCATAGATAAAACAGACAACAACCTATTAAACAACTCTAAAGCGGCCATTTGTCATTGTCATCTGAGTACACTACACTCAGTATATTTTTCTGTCAATGTCAGTTTAGTGTCATCCTCTCTACTTGTTCGCAGACGTTGATCTAGTACAATTTAATTTCATTTTCATTTGTGAAAACTGAGTGTATAATCGTGTTCTGATCGTTCGTCTATTCCTTTACAAATACTGCGCTTGCTGCGCGAGATTATAAAATTGTATAGTCTGAGACATACATTGTCACCATATGAGCGGATAAATAGATAACTCTTAATGAGACGACCTTCATTCCATCAGATCAACGATCAATAAAAACCCCTTAGATTTGGTGAATACTAAAGGAGAATAATTACAAAATGAGTTACAGGGATCCCGTAAGTAACATAATATCTTACCTTAATAATATCTATAAGACTTATTGAAGCATCTTTGTCTTGTCAATGTTACGTTTAACAAAAATAGAACAGGGTTACCGAGACCTATTTTCGCAGTTTAATAGTCATACATTCAAGGTCGATTCCGTAACCCATTAATGGAGGAGTATCATTTTTCCAAAACGTGATTTATTGTATGTAGGTGTATTACATGTTCATAGTTAAGTGAATTCAAATTTAGTATCAATCAGTATGCTTCTGGAATAAGTATTTTTAATGAAATTTAGTATGTATGATATGTAGTAGTATGTTACTTCAAGGAGTAAGGACAGAATAAGAATGCAACAAATATGGCTTTTATTATTTTTTTGTAACTTAGATTTATTTTGTGAAGCAAAGCATTGTTAACGTTCATGAATATGGAAAAGTAATTATCATGCAATGGCATTAATTATTGCATGCATAACCAACTTTAAAAGCAGTCACCACTTATCTAACTGAGTTCATATTACTTGTACATATTAAAGATTGCTGCTTATGCTAAGTCAGTAATAGATTCTTACATACATGACTTATTGTCCGTGACTTCCTGACCCTGCTTATTGTCAATGTTAAAACTGTTATGTGTTTGACAGTATTCACTATTTCCGAGATCTCATTCGTACTGTGCTGCTAGTGAACAACGAGTAGGATCATACTTACGGAGTTTAATGGTATTTATCACTATGCTAGACTTAAGTGCTCGTGGAATTTCTGCACAGCATAGTGTTTTACAGAGTTTTCTATATAATTTCAGTGAATGTTCTAAAAAGGATAAGGATTTGGACAAAATCATTGTTACATTCATTGGAATTACATTGAAAAGACTTCAGTGTTGTTGTGTTGTACATGATATTGTTATGCAATAAGTGTGCCTAAGCATGTTTATATTTACACATACTTGAACTAAGCCCAGATAACACATTCATAAGAAATTCGTAGACTGGCTCGTCCTTGACTCGTTAGGTCTATCTATTATTACGTTTGTTGTTAGAAAAATGCATAAGTTTAATGCACTTCTGACATTTTATTTATTTCTAGTTTTTGTGAAAAAGCCGTGGGTTTGCCCGCATGGAACCCGATATAGAACACAATATCATTTAAATTATCCCAGAGGAACATTCTCCTGGGATAATTTAAATTATTCCTATACGATTACTATAATTATGATAGAACTACATATAATTATGTAGAATAAAAAGTATCCTTTGTCCTCCTATCTGGGGTCTCACACTACTGCCATACCAAATTTTTTTCAAAATCTGTTTAGCAGATTAAGTGTAATAATGTAGCAGACAGACAGAGTTAGTTTCATTTATTATATTAGTATGGTTGATTATATAGACAATGATATATCAAAGACTAAAAGTATTGAGTGAAGCGGTTGGTAGCAGCTACTAGTAATATTATTTTCATATCACATAATTTTATCTTTTCCTTGTTATGTTATCAAGAATATTGCAATCAACCTTCCTAAATGACTCATAATAGGTTGCAGTTGTGTAATTTTTCTAAAATTGTTTAAAAGAATATGATGAATCTATAAATTGAAGTGCTAATTTCATTGTGTTCCTAATATTTGTCAATAATTTTATCTAGTGTTACCATACAAATAAGTTTATCAGTTGTAGGGGTTAGTTCTTTGTTCTTGTGAGGTCCAACTTGTTAGTGCTACTCTACAACTTTATAACATTTGCAACGAACATTGATATACACTTATAATAAAAGAAATTTTGTGTGACTGCAATTTTTTTTTTGCATAATTTTGAGCTTTGCAAATATCAGAAACTAACACACGTATGATTGTTGCCGATTGCAATGTGTGTTACTAATTAACCTAGCGATGGGTCATTGGGTCAGTAGCTGTGTGTCACACAAGTCTCGTACGCAGAGTTTCGGGTCGCCGTCTTCGGTGCTGAGCTCGCTGTCATCATTCCGCTCGCGGCCCTTCCCCGGCGTCACCTACGGCCCTGCACCCGACCTGAACGAGGTCTACCCTGGACTGTATGTTGGAGATGGGTGAGTATTATTTAATTTTATTCTTTTATGTGAATAGTCTACAAACAAGCAGAGACGCCACCTAGTGGGAAGTGATCACTGTCGCTGGACATCAGGAACACCAAAGCGATTGACATGGTGTAGTTGTTAAAAAATACTGTGAAATTGCATAACTTATTATGATTCACGCCGTCCACAGAAGGAAGTAGCTAATGGGCATGCGTCAGCGGCTAGCAGGGAGTCAGTTACGTAGATACAAAATTGCAGTCGAGTTTATGTTGCTACTAGTTAGTCAAGATTGAAAGTGTAGGGACACAAACTGTAAAGTAATATCATTTTCTAATGAAAATCCAAGGGCATCTTTTTCAGTTATATTTTAGAGAATGCGCTGAGGAGTTTTTTTTCGTTTTTGTTCAGGTCGTAGTCGAATCCGTGGTGACTGCCCAACGTACCGCCTACTATCGGCGCTTCCGATCGGCAATTCGGGGTTTGATTCTTAACAGTAGTGGATATGTAAAAGATTTGTTTCTGTATTGAGTGTGCGAACTTAGTCTTTGTTTGTCTTAAAATAAAATTTCAAAAATAAAATGGTTAAATAGGTATATTATTATTTATTGACTTCGTAACATAATTTTCCATCAGGGTGGCAGCAAAGGACAAGTCACTGCTACGGCGCATGGGTATCAACTATGTGTTGAATACCGCCGAGGGCAAGCGATACACTCAGGTGGATACAGACCATCTGTACTACCGCGATTGTCCTGGCCTTCACTACAAGGGCTTCCAACTCATGGACCTTCCGTCTACCGATATATCCCGGTACTTCCATATTGCGGCCAACTTCATAGATGAGGGCCTGTCTAGAGGAGGTAAAGTGTACATTAGTGAAAGTGAAGCTTGACCTCTTGACTGTTGTATGATAATGTTATACACCAATTCCCCTTAATAAAATTTTATGTATTTATATCACATAACATACAGCTGTCCTAATGTGTTAGTGTAATTTACATTAAAACATTGACAAATTTATTACGACTACTTACCCGCCCTGCGCTCGAAATTCGACCGTAATTCATTCTGTCAAACGGTTAGTCAATTAAATTTTTTTTTTTATATTTCGTAATATACATTATTTAATGTATTACTATACTATTACATATTATTTATAAATATAAATGGTCACAAATTCCGTAGAAAAACAAGATACAATAATATAAGTGGCGTTAACATTCAACAACATGTTCTTTATTCACAGGCCGTGTTCTGGTACACTGCTTCATGGGCGTGTCCCGTTCGGCAACCTGCGCTCTCGCCTTCCTGATGATCAAGCGCGGGATGTCGTTCACGGAGGCGATGGCGCTGGTGCGCTCCCGCCGCGACATCCGGCCCAACGACGGCTTCATCCGGCAGCTGCAGCAGCTGGACCGGGAGCTGCGCGTCGCCCGGGTGCGCTGACATCAGACCCCCCTACACCCGGTTTACAGTTTGTCGTTCGAAGTCGGCCACAGCCACCTTCGGGCGCGGAGCTTGGATCGGTCTTACACCAACCGCTTTTGAATTGCGGACGGTATATGCTTTGTTTTTGTCGATCTACTTATTACCGTGACTTTTAAATATTTAATTATAAAATTATTCGTTAACTGGTTATTGGATAATTATGGTCAGATTGAATTAAGTATTTGGAACGGCAAAAATTAAGCATATTTTTGCCAAAGTGATCCCTAACTTCGATATGATAAACTGTAAACTTTGAGATGCGTGGCCAGCCCGCGCATCCACTATCAAAATAACAGTGGTTCTTAAACTTTTACGATTCTTCAGACACAATTTTAATTAGTGGGACCTTCGATACACTACCATTTTTAAGAACATATCTAAAAATGATAATTGTCTATGATTATATAAAGTGAGTTTTATATAATCATGGCCATACTGCGTAATGTTTTGTAGAGTGATATAATAATATAATCGATAATAAAATACTTCCCTGATAGACAAAAGTTTAGGAACCACAGTTTTGTTACAAGTGAAAATGTTGTGCGAAGTGTAATTTATATGTCTTGTAGGTAACTTGTTATCGGATATACATAATATTTTAACACGTCTAGTTGAACGCCCAATCGGCCGGTCGCTGACTGTTATGGACTTAGAGCAATAGAGATTTTCTATATTATGTGACTTATAAAACAAAGTTTGAATTTTGAAAATAGTTTTTGACATAACAGTGCGTAACTTTTACATAAAAAAAATGAAAATTTACTTTATTACCTAATTATATTCTCGTGTGCCATTTTGTTTTTGTATTGATAGATGAATCTACTATTATTTTTATAAAGTTTAACCTTTACTAGACATTTAAGGGAAGTTGTCGTGTCCAGTAATGTAAGATCTTATAGCTTCAAGTAAATAATCTATATCGGTTTGACTATAGTACAATTACATAGCCTTGTTCTGTCGTCAAACGTCATAACAATATTTATGTATATAGTATAAACAATCATTATTAGACAAGATAAACGATCATAATATAGCTTTCAACCAAAGTACAACTGCTAGTGCTTTTAAAGGCTATTTAAATAATACATATAGCAATATATTTTGAGTAATAATTATTATTGGGCCTATAACTTTAATCTTTAATGAATCAGATTTTCTTATTTTTCATTGTAACTTTCACTATTTCGTAAAATGTGGGTACCTGCATTTAAAAATATCAGAGGTATTTTGGATGGTAACTATCATCTTAGCAGTATATTTTAAGTTTAATTTCAAGACTGGCGAATATGTTAGCCGAGTGAAGGTTTATTCGTTAGTTGAATAGAATTTAAGTTGTTGCCCTTTAGGGCAAGCGTCACGGCACCGGGCACTCATTGTGTGGGGACTGGTTGCCAACGTGTGATAGTTGGCTGCGCGCGTTACGACTCACTTTTCAAGTTCTATTTTAATTTAAAGGACCGTTAATATTCGTTGACACAATTTCATTAGTGACACTCAGCATACCGATTGTAGAATGAATTTAGATCACGATTACGCTCCCATTCCCAGAGGCCCACGCGAAATAAAAGTCGCGCTAATAAATGTTGGAATTAAATAGTTATATTGTTTGAGTTGCTCCCAACATTAGCAAATATTTGCGGGAATTATATTTAATCTGTAGACCTTTACTTCTCGTGAAGGCGTTGGTACTATGTGATATTATTATATGATTATACTTTTGAACTTCGCTGGTTGGTAACTGTTCTAAAATTATGAAATCTAAATTATTGTCTGTTATTGTATTATTAGTTCCGTAATGCTACTATTTATTATAGGTTAAGTGACTTTACTTTGTAATGTGCTTTAATGTGCATAAAATACGTGGGTAGTTCTACAGATACGAGAATACTAATGGTTTATGAATTCTAATTCATTATGAAATATTAATTAATTCATATTGGCTTAGAAAATGTTCGACACTAAACACGAAACGCATAAATTAAACTTCCCAGATAATATTCTTTCAAATATAGTAAATACTTTCATTCACAATCTAAATCTTCTGAAGTAGACGAAACTGATCAGTATCTTTTTGTCCTTTGATTTTCAACGGAGTTTTGTTTGGTACCTAGGGATTGATAAGGTGTTTCATTTCAAATGTTTTGGCATATCTTATTTGGCACAGTTGCTTCTATCATTGCTATAAAAGTTACCATAGACACGGAATAAGGAAAAGTGATAAATCTATCACTTTTGTTAAATCTAACAAAATTCACATCATATTTTAGTTTTTCTCTTCAATTATTTTCCCTTTTATTTTCCAATGATTTAATTTAAATGCATTTTATATGTACTTGCTTAATTGTTTGTTGTTTTCACACTTTCATTTTCCACAGAATTCGACAAATATAGAACAAGAGATCAGAAACAGACCAAAAGCAGAGAAGAAATGCAAGAAAAAAAAACATAAAAAGAGTGCTATGCTCTTCATGTCAGAGTAAACGTTAAAAGAATAAATGCAAACGGCGCAATTAAAACACTCAAGATCGTTACACATCACATGATAAAAATATCTATACAGAAGGCCATAAATTGAAGGCCATACAAAAGTATAAGTATTTTATCTAAGAAAATTGTGACGCCATTGCTCCTGGATATTGGATATTTAATGAAAATAATATTTATTACGGTATTATGATTATTTCATGACTTACAAGAGAAGTCTCTGTTGGTGACGACCACAATATGCTCTCTGCTAGATTATTCGTTATTATGAAAAAGTGAATACATGGACGTGACCAAAGCAAAATAAAAATAAGAATAGCAAATATAGGAGGTGGATATAGTTATTGAACAGAAACAAAAACTAAAGAATCAGTTAATACCCAATTACTTAACGACATTTACAAACGACTAACAAAATTCGCATTTGTTATGCGATTCTAGGTCACCGGCGAAATATACGACATTTAATTTCCAGCGATTTGGTACATTTTATGCAAATTGTTCATTTCAAAGTACCTACAGATAAATGCTAACATACAAAAAATGTAAAGAAAACGTCACGCAGATATATTCAAAGTATCCGCGAAAGAGGATGATTGTTTTTAATATCTTTTTATGTTCAAAGATCCTGCCAAAAGGTTTTTGACAACTCTAATCTGATTAACCCGGATGCTTAGAGACAAAGATGAAGAGAAAGATATACGAAAATGCATTGACACTTAATTAAAATGGGATCCAATTGGAAAAAATATTTTCTTTTCCCCCATGGTGAAGAAATCGGATTGAAAAGAAAGTGAAAACAAATGAAAGTGAAGCTTGTGGATAAGAAAAAAATACAGAAAACATGATTTATATTTTGTTTCGTTGTGATTGGGATTTCAAGATTCGATCTGTGCATCATTTTTAAATTATATATTTTTTACATTTTTAAATACATGCTAATTTGAATACATACGTATTTATTTTCGATTTCATTTTCACAACCCTAACATATTATCATTTCCCTGTTTATTTCAAAAACGCCAATAATATATTCAAATAATCTATTATTCATTTGCTTTTCACTGTGATCATATTCCATTGGTGTTATTTAGTCCCTCGGCTGTAGAACTAACCACATACACAGTAAGATAACTACTTATAAGCTTATTATGAATTTATCTGGTCAGAATTTAATGCAAGGGAAAATTAATCAACTTTATATTAGTGGAAATTATATTTTTACTTTTCGTGTAAAACACATTACCAATACCTAACTTATATTTTTCTATTTTAATTTATATCATTTCTGAAGTAAGAGATTGTATTTTTCTAAACTTATCTAAATAATTCAAATCTGTCGTACAAAATGTAGATTATTGAAAACCAAATATTTTATGAACAGTAAGAATTGACTGGTTAAGAATATGCAAATCAACTTAGGATGTTCAATACCAGATTGAATTCTTAGAATTATAATATAATAATAATAAATGGAATCATTGAAGTGGTGTGTAGTGACAGCTGAGAAAATCACAAATTGGCAAATGTAAAAACATAGTAGTTATCGTCATATTTATTACATCTATAGCGACTGTATAAACATTTTACAACAATAATTGTGTATACTAGTCTTCTATTTGAAGTGCAATATGTAGGTGTAAAAAGTACCAAAGGATGCATGTGATATTGAGAAAATTAGAGGTGTGGGTATTAGAAATTGGAAGATTATTTTCATTTAATTTTTGATGTATCTATATTATTATTTACAAAATATATTTAGAAGATTCACGTTAAAATAGTTGCTATAGCTTACATACATACGTAATGTTATAATATTACCTACCTATTTATACACTGATCTCTGTTATACCCTCCATTGGAGATCATGATTCGGGTTTATAATAATTATAAGAAAATGTTAATTACTAACAATGTTCTGAACAAATAGTGAGGTGGTAAAAATACTATTTCTATTATGTATCCAATGCTAGTACAGAACTTCAATAAAATGTATAGTATATAAAATAATATATAGAAAGCTTAGTCAACAAAATATCTGTTTTATTCTTAGCTCTTTATTTGGACTGTGATAAATATTTTACTGTAGACTATCTATAATGAAACAAAGCGAGCAAGTAACGAAATATTTTCATAAGTTTAATAGTGGGTAGATAAAGACATACAATATTTAAAGGACATATTAAGTACTACACTTACACTATAGATTTTAATTTATGTTTAGTGTGACATGACTGTGTTAAATCAATATTTATTTGAGAATAAAGAGTTATTTATATAAATTTCCTAATTGTTTATCTGATACCTTTCTGTTTTAATAAGTTACACAAACAGGCTATCTATTCTGATGATAAGTGGTCACTGTTACTTATAAACTTTTGCAAAGTCAAGGGAGTAGTGTCCTTGCATATATTTTGAGGCAACAGTTCTTACAAGTAAAAAACTGACTCCAAAATAATGCATATTTCAGTTTAACATGCTTTTCTCATGGATGCCATTGTCAGAACTGAAACAAATTTAAACAGGACCACATAGTAAACACTCAGGTTAACAAAGTAGAAAGTTCTGAGGTAACAAACATAAAAAAACAATTCAGTTGAATTGAGAACCTCTTCCTTTGTTGAAATCTGTAAAATTGTTGAATTTAAAGCAAGGAGTGCATTTGATATAATGGTTTTTATATACCAATGAAGCATTATCATTAAAAATCAATCATATTTTTAATGTGTTTAATATTGTTAGTAACACACAGATAAGCCACATAATGGCATGTGGCCATCAATTGTTGGACATCAATAACACTGAAGGCATCACCAATGTGGTGCTGACCAAGAACGAGGGAAAGTACTGGCTTTTAAGCCTGCAGCCAGAATACAACTAGCTTGACGGCTCTAGCAGCAGGGTGGTAAGCCAGTCACCGTCAAGCAGGGGATGGCTATGTCCTCCCACGGCACCCTAGTCTCCCACCCCACATGTAATTGGGGAATATTCTAGGCCGCCCCAATAATAATATGGCCTATACTGGTTATTGTGGAATTTCTGTTGCCTCTTATGAAACCTTGGTCATTTGATAATTCAATTTAAAAAAAACACTGTTAGCAACACTATGTTATTTATTTCTATAATAATATTACATTTATAACTACAAATTAATCTACAGGTAGGGCCTATTCATTTCATTTTTCTTAGCTTTCTTGTCCCTGGATCGTGGGAACCAGCGGTGGGTGGTCGTAAGTGTGAGCGAAGCCAATTGTTGTCTAGCTATTTCTGGTTTCATGTCTTTAAATACCCGCTTTACTTCATTGTAGTCCGACATTTTCAAAATTGAATTATCTTCTTTAATTTCCTCAGGTAGAGGCTTGGAAAATTCATAAGGAAATTCTTGGTCACGATGAAGTGCGACTATTGTAGAACCATCATCAGTGATAACGATCTTATTGAAATGTCTTACAATTATACTAGCAGGTTTAAACCCTAGTTTACGTATCAAATGCGACATTTTTGTGGACGAAATCTTTAAATTTTTTAAATAGTACTTACTAAGTTACTACATAACCTTAAATTGGATTATTTTGTTTGATTGTCAGCTCGGATTTGTCAGTGCCATTGTTATGTCATTTTGACAGTTCTGTTTACTCAACGTTAGGGCACGTTCAAAACATGCCTATCTATAAACGTTCCACTTTGCGCTCACGGTTATTTTGGTCGCTGCGCAAATGTGTGCACGCACACTTGGTTTCATTGTCAGTATTTTCGCTCGATCGACCCCTAGCTCACAATAACCCCATATATAATCTAAAAAGGTGAGTTGAAAAATTTGGATCGCTTTTCAAACATGTTAAGATATTCGTGGTTATTCTCGTGCATGTTTGTTGGGCAAGAAAGTACACGAAAAACGAAAGTATACGAATATTCGTCCGTAATAAAATCTTTTAAAAAGATACGAACAAATTAAATAAACAAACAGTTTTGGCAGATTTTTTTAAATGAAAAAAAAAAATTGTTGACATTATCAAAAATCTGAATAAATTGTTCGTGACGCGCTGGAAAAGCCAAACTAGTTTTATTAAGTTCAGATTTGACATATTAAGATATCTGTGGGGGCGTTCGACTAAGCGATCAAAACGTTCCTTTTTTTATATGGAAAAAGAGTAATTTTCGACGTTTTGTTCGCCTATTGGAACGCATCCTGTACATTGTCTGTGTGACTTGAAGTACCTATTTTCGATTGACGTTGACGTTGACATTGACAATAATTGACATATTTTCACAATAGGTTTAATAGGTATTTCTCAAATAAGAAAGAAACCAAAACATTATTTTAATTATCGATTTATTTGGTTTTGATTATTTCGTAATACCTCCAATAAGGTCTGTTTTAGCGATTGCTAATGGATTTCCCAGCTACTCCATCTAATGCATCAGACAGTAATGAATACCCAGGATCTTCTGCAAATTTTGACCAGGCCCAAGACAATACAAAACGTCGCAGGTACGATTAACATTTACTTCTGTGTCCTTGAATTAAGTTTTCACACTATTATTATACATTTATTCTTTCAGCTCTTCAAGATCTATAAAGCGTCGGCGTTTTGACGACGAACTAGTGGAATATAGTTTGGGTTTACCTGGCGCTTCGCTAGGTAAAGGTGAAAAGCGGATACGTACTCAATCGTACACGAGCCAGTTGGCAGAGGCTCCCATAGCAAGCACAGCTGCGGTCACACCCGTAATGCCAGCTCAGGAACGACGACGAGTTCCTAGCAAAGTATCCGGGGGCGTTGGCCGGAAATCTCGTCGTAAAGGGTATCTCAGTCAGCTATCCACCAAAGATTTGGGTAGATGGAAACCCACTGATGACTTGGCTCTTATTTTGGGGGTTCAACAGGTAAATCTATAAATATAATAAAATTATAACTGAGTCTTTACGTTACATGGCAAATATTTAAGGAAAACTTTAAGTGTGGTTCTTATTAAATCAGTAGTTGGTGTCACACCAAAACTATACATTTTGTATTTTTTTTATCATATAATTTTGAAGATTAATTAATATTTGTACACAAAGAGTATTTTTTTCCAATATCAAACATTTTTCTTTGTTTTAACAAAACTTTTTTTGGAAGAAGCTAAAAACATGGTAAATTATTACTTAACAAAAAATCATTAAGAAAAATATTTCATTGCAGACTAATGATCTACGCATTGTTCATCGTGGGGTGAAATTCTCATGTCGATTCACTGTGAGTGAGATCCAGTCTCGATGGTATGCTCTCTTGTACAATGCTGAAATATCGAGGATAGCCATAGCAGCCATGCGCAACCTGCACCCAGATCTCGTCGCAGCAATCCAGCAGCAAGCCTTGTATTCTACAGCAGAGGAAGAACTGCTTGGTTCTCTTGCTAGTGTAAGTTTCATTAATATTAGTAAAGTAACGAATGAGTATGAAGTCTTCTTACCATTCACAGCACTTCATAGGCTGTACTTGTAGTAAATTACATGGATACATAAAAAATTGTAGTAGTACTACTGGCATTATGATTTCAAGGCTTCTTTTATTTTTCTATGTGTATTATGATTGTGATTTAATACCAAAATTTGTATAGGAATAACCCCAATTTAACTGATTTACAAATTCTTAAATGGTTTACAAATTCCTTGTTTCCAGAACTCTCACCCAGCTCAAGAGAAATTTCAAGAGCTTCTTGATCAGAACCCCAATGTGTTTTACCCGTCACGCACTGCCAAGTCCCTCATGGCTCATTGGCAGCTTATGAGACAATATCAGTTGCTGCCAGATCAAGCAGTGCAGCCTCTGCCTAAAGGTATGTTTTGGTATTCAGACAAATCAGAAATGAATGAATAAACCCTAACATACTTGTACCCCCAGTACTTGGATTCCCTTAGCTTACACGACAAAATCAATCAATAAATCTAATCAATAAAAATCATCTTAAGTTGTTTCTAGTGGAGATCAACTAAGTTGTCATAGTGTAAGCTTACAACCGGTACATACACAAGAGTACTTTGACTGCACACATTCACAGTAACGTATCACGTATAACGTAACTACGAATACTAAAAATATTCACAAAAATAATGGCTCTGTTTTTTATTTAAGGACAAAGTGATGCCACAACATTCTCGGATGCTGAAGACACTATGAATGACGCGGAATTGCTTGACTACAAGGAGGATGGGATTGATGCTGAAATGCAAAGGGCAGACAGGTATAGTTAAATATTTTTTTTATTGCGCGTAATTGCGTAAATTAAAAAATATATTCTGTCTGTTGTATTTAGTGGCACCATTTATACGCCGTGCTCAGTCATTACACTGTTTTAAACAGTCGTAAAAGAATTTTACCTGAATCAGGATAGATAAAACTTTCCTTCAACTCTTTATCACTGCCATAAATTAGCAATATAATTTGATCAACTTATGATCCATGATGATCGATCTCGACAACTCGTTTTTTTATTTTTTTCACTTTATCAAGGTCGCTTTTTAGCGATAAAGCCTCCTTTTGTATACCTCATTAATTTGATTATTCCTCATTTTATGTAATTTTAGTGTACAAATAAAGTGTATTTGTATTGTATTGTATTGTATTAGATGGATAATTTATTCCGTAGACTAGAGAAGAAGAACATAAGGCTGTTGGAGAACTCGCTGTCCCGCTGGCAGGTGCTGGTGCAGTCCGTGGCGGGCGGGAGCGTGGAACTGGACCGCAATACTCTAGCCGTGCTGCGCGGCCGGCTCGTGCGGTACCTCATGCGCTCACGAGAGGTATTTCCTTTTTTATTTATACTGTCATCATTATCATCATTACGCCCCCTCCGACCCAAACTCCTCTTCATCGGTTGTCTTTTGCTAGTTTGGGGTCTACGAACTCTACAAGTCAAGAGAGAAAGTTTTATAGCTCAAATGTTTTACAACCCAAGATTACAACTGCCTTCTAAACCTTAAAGTGGGATTTTAGTCAATAAGAAAAAAAAACGTTTGAGTAACGAGTTTCACTTTAAAATTGGTTGTGGTAAAAGTGACGAAAGATAATGTTATAGAAAGTAATGTTACCAGATTTAACCTAGTGATATGATTAAATCACTCGAATGATTAACGAACGACTTTTAAAATTTTAATATTTAATGACATATCTATATTTTACTTAAAAACTATATAAGAATATGAAAATAAGGAAGTTTAAAACATTATCCGCTTCTTGGTATGGATTAGGCTAGTTTGTGAACAATACAACATAAAGGCAGATGGGTTGTGATCTCTATAAATGTGATGTGAAGGCACCCCACACCCCTCTCCCTAAGATTGTGTGTCATTTTTCTGGACCCCCACCCCTTCCCAAAATGCCCCCTTACTATAAGTAAAAACAGTGTTTATAATAAAAAATACTTGGTGAAATCGAATTGTTGACATTGTGGTCACATCACTATTTGTTAGAAGTTGCAACACTGAAACTGTCAGTACTGCATCAAATCGAATTAAATACGATATTTATGAACAAGCACAGACTTGATAGAATACTATATGAACAGGTAACGAGATTGGTGTTGGGTCTCACGTGACTTGGGAGTGATTCAATTATGTTTTATTTAAGAATCTCTTAAATAATCTTATTTAAATAATAGTATTGTCTGTATGTATGTCACTGAATTCCTGAGTGGTTGGACAGATTTGAAATTTTTTTTTTGTGTTTTTAAGTGGGTCTCGAGATGATTTAGATTCACAATTGGACTAGGTAGGTAGCGCTGTTGTCGAGATTTACTTAGAAATCAGATTCTTATACGAGGTATCGAGGTGTTGCCGTAGAAAAAGTTTTTGCATTTCATGAGCATTCACTAACTTAGGACTCCAGTTGGATACCTTACCGACACACCATACTTAGTTTGAATATTCAAACCAATTGTCGAAGGTTGTAAAAGTAAAATTGTTACAGAAAAACGCCCAGATACTAATCATAATAAATACTTAAGAAATAAAACTGTCAAATGCAATGCAATTTTTATAACTTGGAATTTATTTGCAGACACATAATTATGTTTCGCGTCACTTATGTATTTTTAAATACAGCCGTCGGTCCCGAAAACTGAAAATTTGTTGTGTTAATAAGCCATATCGGATGCCTTCGGGCGGCATAAAAATTACCGACACTTGGGTTGGCCACTAAGGAGTATGGAGTAAGGAGTAAGGAGTATGCTCTAGGCCACATCAGGTATGAGGAGAGGTCCCGTGGTCAGTAGTGGGCCATTAATGGGTTGAAGCCATTAGAAGTAGCCCCTTACACCCCTTTAATTACATTATTAACAAATGGGTGATTACTATACCTACCTCTCTGACGAACGTGAGCACCCTTACTGACGTTAGTAGAACCTGTCATATGCATACATTTAAATTAATTATAAACTAATTACTTGAACACAAATTTAATAATGGTTTTTTGCGTAGTATTTTCTACGTTAATTGGACAGACTACGCTTGGGCAATACTGCATGACGAAATTTAAAAGATAATTTTTGATGAGTTCTGTAGTCAAATTGATTTAATTTTTCACAGGGATATATTGTGTGGAAAAAATTGATACTGCTAGTAAACGGTTATTAATATTTGTAGTTTGGACGGTTGGATGATATTTGATAGTTAGTTGCTTTAGAGTATCTCAATACCGTAAGATCTAATATTTGATACGTTGCTTATTATACAAAGTTAAAAATAATCGGTATTGAATAATTTCTACAAGCCGGTACGATAAAATTGAGGGCAAAAGGTGCGTAGTCCTCGAATTATCATTAATTTATACACACGTAGTTGAATTAATTAAAATTATGCTAAATATGTGCTAGACGCGTAGTGCGTTGAGTTATTTTAGGCGTTTTACAAAAACTAAATAACAAATAAATAAATAACACAGGTATGAGGTAAGTAACACAGGTAGGTTATTTACCTGTGTTATTTTAGTATCGTTAGTTATTTTTTCTGGATCACATTAACATTTTGCAATGCCACCTCTCTCTCTTACAATCGCCCTCCTGTGAAGTTTTTAAAAGTACAGTTGACTCAGCATACTTAGAAGTCATCGCACTGATGCTAAGTGCTTAGTCAATGGACATCACCATCGACGACTGTGTAGCCTGGTTGGTAGAGGCCCCGCCTGCGAAGCTAGGGGTCCCGGGTTTGAGGACGGATAAATGTTTATTCTCGGGCGATGGGTGCTAGTGATGTGTTATTTGTGTTGTCCATGCCAGGACACACAGGGAATCCTAGTGCTAGTATTAGTTTGCTTGCGTTTATTTATATATCAGTAACACGAAAGACACCTACGCGTTACCGATCGAAGATAAGACTGGCAGCAGGTCATTAGTATTGACCCTGCGACACTGCGACAAAAATTTGTTCAACATAATTGTGTAGAACAATCATAGTTTATAGGAGATGTTAGATAGCATTGTCATTGGTGACATCAATAACATGTGTTTATGTGTTGTGTATGATATTGCCATGGTGATGACCTTCCAATACTTGTGTGTTCTACTCGTATGTAAGTACAACGTGTTATCATTCACCCATCCTAACTATCGACACGGCACTGTGTAACTAGAATGTACAACTTGTTGTTATAGGTCAAAGTCGTTTCGTTTTATGTATGTAAAGGAGTTTAATTAATAATGTTACAAGGAGTCTTTCAGGTTCTTCATATGGTTCTTAATACTTACCATAAAGTGAGAACGTAGTTAAGCTTTAGCTTATAATTAAATAGCATTCCCCCGCGGCTTCGACCACCGAAAATCCGTAACTTTGCACCCCCATTTTACCCCCTTTTACGCCCACGGCCGACCACCGACCAGATAAGCAGAAGCTATCAAGGATCAATATATTTTGTTGAATACATGTGTCCTCCAACGTATTCGTGTCATGGCTCCATGTGCAAGCCAAGGACATTGTCCTTAATGACAGCTGGTGGCCCGTATCATCATGCCCGTAACACATATTTATCGTCACAACTGACCTGACCTGTCGGAGGACTATCGATTGACCCTACAATAATAACTTTGTTAAATACAAAACGACCGAGTTACGAGGTCCCGTTTAATATTTGGAAATATTTTATTATTTTTATTGGTATGGTAGTAAGTTATGAGCTATGTGGTTTGTGACGGTCTCTACACATCCTTGAGAGAAAGACCATTGTCCTCTCGTAATCTCGTCGTCTCATCGTCCCTCTGCCAAGCGGCAAACACATCAATGGTGGCAGAGTGTTCCTGTCGTAGCTCTTTTGGACCCATGTTTGCTAATTTATAAATGCTTCAGTTTTGTCGGAATTTCACGCATTTGGTATACAAAATTTGTCAAATTATTCAAACACGACGCTATTGAAACAATTATAAATAGCATACTTGGGGTCCTATAAGAATGTTGGCTTGGGTGTTAAATGCTTAGGTACTCAGATATACGCGATATCGCAATATCCTCTGCGGCCGTGGGAAGCTGGAAATCTGAGTGGGTAAACGTAACGTGGTATTCCTTGTGTTCACACATAAGCGAATATTGCTAACGCTCTATGGATAGCGAAATTTGTTGGTTGTCGTCCACTCCATACCTACAATAGAACGCATCCATTGCGTCTATATGTACGTCGGCACATTGGCCGCTTACCTTCGTCCCGCGCTATCCGGCGAAAAATACAACACGAATAGGCCTATAAACGCTCTAACTTAAATAAAGGTTATTTTCTTCTCACTTGAAGACGCCAACATTATAATCGAAGGGGAAAACCGACTCTGAGGCGTGCATAACGATAACCTACATAGGATAGGAGAGTCTTCAGAAGAGAGTGAATACTACGTCAGTGTGCTGATTATCTTGGGTTTAATTTGGAATATTTTGAAGTCTGTTTTTAATTGTAAGATTAAGGATTTACATGTATCTAATGTTAGTATGGATAGGTACCAAATAATTAATTACAAGTTTTGCATGGTAAGTTATGCAGATAAGTTAAACCAACCTTTACGTTGTGAACTTGTCAGCTGCATAATGATAGGCTGATAGCACTGTGTGGCTGTGGTTACATTCCCAATTAATAAATTACAATATTTTATCGTCAAGTTACATAATCCTTAACGAGCAATTCGTATTGACGACGTTCGTAGTTTTAGTCCTTGATATCAATTAGGGTAAGCTGCACTTTATCTTATCGACTGTAATACACAACACATTCGGTAGTTGTTGTACTGATAAGTTTAAGGCCCGTCGGTTGGTAATTTATGTTAGGTTTTTTGAATACGAGCAGATAACTTTAGTTTATTGTTGTACTCATATTTCTATCAATGTTTTAAGATTAGATATGAAATTAATGTTTTTGCAAGAAGATGGATGGTTTTGAAGTTGTTATTCTTGTTGATAATTTAAGAATATTATTTAAACCCGCCCACGCTTCGCTGTGGTGACGGAATTCATAGTAAGGTAAGTAGAAAATATTTAAAATTATATGATAACCCAAGGCGCATGAAATATCCCTTTGTCGTTGGAAGTGTGTGAAATTTTTGTAGTGCACTAATTCTTGTACTATTACATGATCGAAGACTGCTGCGTTGTTAGCGCTATCAATTACAACTATGGATCCTTGCCATACATGGTTGTGGTTCTCAGGGTCGTATAGTGATATTTTCGTTTTCTGCCGAAAATGTAATAAAATAATATATACAATTTTGCAAACTTAGAAGGTATAATTGTGTATCGGGTATTTATTTTCAAAATTGTAAGCTTACAATTTTCGGAGCCGAGTAACGAGGTTTATAAATGACAAAGTCCACTTGATAACTTCCTTCAATTAAAGAGCAAAATTGCAATATGTTTATGTAAGTAAACACATAGGTATGTCATTTACATGACATATTCAACTCGTTACGAGCAGCGCAAATATAATGTTAAAACAAAAATTTTAAAATATACAAAATGCTCCTTAATTTACTACTTACTCCTATCTTTTTCACCGAAATATACGCAATTTATTTCAACAAACGATCAATATTCTTGTCCTATAAATAGGATGTCCAACAGAACTATTTAAATTGGGTCTGACGCCGGACCGCATCTACCTTTGTCGACCAGATGGATTATCCTTATTTGTAATAGCGGAAGTTGTGACACTACAGGACCTTGTCCGGACCTAATCGACACTAATTGGTTTATTGGCTTGAACATTTGAAGAATTTACCACTGAAATTGGCACACGAATTTAGATAGCTTCGAGTAATGCATATTGGAATAGCAGCTTCTCTAAATTTTAAAAGTAGGTACTAATCCAAATTGAAGTTCATTGAAATTGACATAAATGGCAGGGAAATAAAGATTTAGGCTTGTTACAGTCTTATTATTAACTAGTTTGTGTTGCGTCTTCGCCCGTGTGGAAGTCGGAAAATTATCGGCCGTTAAAATTATCTCAAGGTAACGTATTATCAGGACAAAAACTATTTTTTTTTAACGTTACACACTCATAGCCCCACACTAGGATTCCCTGTGTCTTGGGTGCCATGGACAACACACAAGACAAGAACACACACACCCAGACCAAGAACGGAAATTTTAAATTCATCATTCAAATTTCCGCCTCGCTGGGAATCGAAGCCAGGACCCTCGGAACGGCGATCCGGCGGGTTAACCATTGCGCCATCCGGGGCGTCAAATTATCATATTATATGTCCTTTCTCGGGTCTCAAACTGCATCTCTCAGGCTCAATCTGCAGTCTCAATCTGCATATTGAATTTCATTTAAATCGGTTCAATTGATGGATCGTGAAAAGGTAACAGTCAGACAGATAGAGGGACAGAATTACTTTCGCATTTATATTATTAGTATGGATATACCATACATAAATATGTAGATACATATAATACGATGTGTTTAATTATGTAGACAAAAATATGTGTATAAACCATTGACTTATTATTACTATCTACCTATCTATCTATATCTTTGGAAATAAGGATTTTTTTAATAATACAGCCTAATTATGTAGTAAATATAAATCTGAATTATAACTCAATTATAATTAAAATTAAAATTAATTACGCATTCGTAATTAAAAGTTTTTGATTAATTTGCAAATTGCAATGGTTGTATGCTTGTATGTAAGTATGTAAGTGTGTATGTTCGGGTCAAATCTTGCAAGCTGAATTAAAACTACTTCCTCTTCCTCTATGTACGGGCTTTAAATTTAGCATATTGCTTTGTTTTCGATGGCACTGTAATTTTATGAGCTATGCTCTGGATTGACTCCAGACAACTCCTCAACGGTTAACAGCTCAGTGACCATTTGACCAAATCTATTGTTTGCCTTCATAATTTACATAAGTATTATAAAAGTGTATTTAGTTTATAAAGTATTCATTTTTATTATTATTAGTTTTACAAATAACGAAAAAAACCATATTATTACTAATATGAGTTGTGTACGCATCAACGCCGTCAACTGTATACAGTAGGCTATAAAGCATAATGACGTCGCTGTCGCCGTTGAGGCAGTGAGGTGAATTGTAATGTAAGTTGTTTTCACCCCGCTACATTAATGCGTATGTCATCGTTGTTCGTTGTTTTACATTCGGCTCATTGAACACCAGCTTGTTTACACAACACTACTGCACATAACCATTGTACGAGCGATAGCTTCGCGAACGCATTCAAAACATCGGATCGCGACGGATGCTATGGTATACCAAACTTATGTGGAACTCGGTCAATGTCCGGTGAATCCGCATACAGGGCATTACATAGTACCAACGTAAGAGTACATTTCTTTAATTTCTTTTTCTTCGCGTCAAATCTGGGTAAATAGTTTTGGTTGCAGTGCTGGAAAGAAAATTAACAAGCGTGCTCACCGCTCGCTTCGCGCAAGCAACGCCTGGTCGTAGTGGGATGGCCTAGAATACTGACCCCGATCCCATTCCGGTAGACCAGGGTGTCGTAAGAGACGACAGCAGCCGGCCCGTGCTTGGTGGTAGGGCTTCACGTAAGGATTATATCATCAATATTATTATTAAGTCATACTGGTGTTATCATCTCTCTGTGATGCCTGCCTGGCTAGCTACCAGGGCACACTCTCGTCGTGTTCCGGTTGGAAGCAGTTATTTTATTCTTTCCTCTCTATTCTATCTAGGTCGGAAACTCATCGGTGTTTACCATAGTGTTGCTGATGTCCCATAGTCGACGGTTACTACGTTTTTCCGTTATATACATTAAAAAACATACATTATCATTAATTAAAATAAAACAAACACTAAATGTTACCCCAAGCTAGTTAGTTTTTATCCCGACAAAGCGTTCCCTTGGGATAATTTTACCGGTATTGTGTCGTTTTCCAATTCCCACGCGGGCGAAGCCGCAAGGCCGCAACCAAAAACTAGTATAAAGTAAATTATTGATCACTATAATATTCTGTAAGTTGCTTAAATTTGAAAGTAGTAGGTATGGTTCAATTCAGTGGTAATGTGCGTATGACGTAAATAAATCTACAATTCGTATTTATTTGACCTAACTCATTCTTGCCTTAAGTTTTGAATAATATTAACAACTAAATATACGTAATAATATTTCAAGTAACTGCCATTACAATGAAATTGATTAATTTTTACACACGATATCTAATGGTTAGTGATTACCGCCGCCTGTGGATATGTAAAAATCCGGGGACAAGGACGTATTGCCAACCATGAATCATCACGCAATTAAAAAGTAAATTTTAATTAAATTTTATTTTTATTCGGTGGTAAAAAGTTTACAGCAGCTGACTGTAATCTAACACGGGCTGTGTTATAATGCTCGGTGTGTATCGGTATACATCGCTTCGCTCACTCCACGATTAATGCACCTACCCTGCGCTCCATTGTGTTCAGTGAACTAACTAGTTCTTGCCTGTGGCTTCACCCGCATGGGTGTCGGGAAACTATAAAATACCGTTAAAATTATCCAAGGGAACGTATTACTGTAAATAAACTATCTTATGTTCAGTCCAGGTCATGGTCTACCCTTGTGCCAAATTTTATGACAATCTTTTTAGTGTAGTGTAGAACATAATTTTTTCAAGTAGGATTCGACTGATTGGAATATTTGGAATTATAATATTCTGTGGTTTTCATGCAATTTAACCTAACCTAAAACAAGACAAGTAAGGTAATAATTATTTAAGTACTAGCTGACCCGGCGAACTTCGTACCGCTTAACATATGTTTAGGCATCTTTCCTTCGTTTTATAACCTTAATTTTCACGTAACCTACCAAAATTTTGTTTATTTTCTTACTTGAAGTTGATCATTATCTTAGTTGTACAAAAATAAATTATCATTTTGACACCATATTAATCCACAAAATAATTCAATAGTTTTTAGTCATTTCTCTGACATTTATTTGATAACTATTTCTAGACCAAGCAAAATAAAAAAAATAAAAAGATAAGAAACCTTCTCAAAATGATTTGAAAATTTGATATTTTACCTGTACACATACGATGCGCACTGATGAACGCAACGTCTACCGCCAGCCAGACCGTCCGTATGACGTCCAGGAGAGTGAGAGAGATACATAAATTATCTAAAAACTGCCTACCTCAAATTCTTGTTTTTCCAACGTTGCTAGCTCTCGTGAAGCGCTCATAGCCCGGCGGCTTGCGTTGATCTCAAGTGATCGACAAAGTTAAGCAACAGCGGGCGCGGTCGGTAGTTGGATGGGTGACCGCTAGTGGCAAAAATTTCTTGAGCGCTTCCGTGCTTCGGAGGGCACGTAAAGCCGTCGGTCCCGGTTGTTATCATTTGGTAGCAGTCGTTAAGCCATGTCGGATACCTTCGGGCGGCTTAAAATTTCCGACACTTGGGTTGGCCACTAACCTCTCCACCAATCCGCACTGGAGCAGCGTGGTGGAGTATGCTCTAGACCTCCTCAGGTATGAGGAGAGACCCGTGCTCAGTAGTGGGCCATTAATGGGTTGTAGCCATAGCTCTCGTACCACTCGTGGCTCGTGTCTCGTGCCACTCAATGGACCAGGCAAACGAATTTTTTTTTACACGTCAAATAAATCTATAAAAAATTACAAGAAAAACTGTGTTTTTACTTTTTCCATATCTCAATAAATGGCTGAGATATTAACGATCAAAGTGCGTATTTACGGACGTTGGTTTTTTTAAAAACGCAGGCGGGCGGTCACTACTCGATGACGTCATCTCTCAGTAGTCGCGCGTAGTTGATAGGGATTTTTGACCGAATTGTTAATTTAAACTCAAGTAAAGCCGCGAGCAAACCTTAGTTATCAATAATAAAATAACATATATAATTAACATACTATCTACTACATCTATGCAAAATTTCAAGTCTGTATCTATAGAAATAAGAAAGTTATAGATTTTTGAACTGCATAGACCCATATTTTCTATACTTGCGCTGTATCATGCTCGCGGCCGAGCCACGTCGTGACGTCATAGCGTAAGCGCGGAAATTCAAAAAAGGGCTTGAACTTCTCGTCTTTATAACTTCGGAAATACTGCATGTATTGAAGTGAAATAAAAAGTTATGTAATGTATATGACCTAAGCTCGGATTTTAGGTGTATTTGATAGTAATATTTTGACCCTTTTGCCTTCTCCATTGTTTTGCCTTCCTGGAACCCCTCCACTGACACTTAAACTTTATGGTATGGTATTAAAGTTCAAATTGACATTTAAGTATTATTACGAATCTTTTGTATGGGCATATAGAAAAGTGTTCTTTTTTTACTTTTTCAGGCTATTTTTAAAATTTTTCTCTCAGTAACAACCATCTTCGTACTTTAAGGAATATCATAAAAAAAGAATTAGCGAAATCGGTTCAGCAGTTCTCGAGATTTGCGCTTAGCAACAAAACCAGCGATTCATTTTTATATTATAGAAGATTCACACGTTATTTTTTCTTGGTGCTCAGTTGCTAAATTTGTAAATTTGATATACAATTTATCAAATGTAAGATCGTTACTTTTGATATGAAGAAAAACATCGTTTGATGTGAACGAGCAAAATATATAGCGTCCTAATAGCAGCTTATTAGTTTCGATGCTAGTACACATTTACATAGATAAGCGTTAGTTATTTTAAAGGGCATCAAAATATACTCATATAATATATTTATATGAGTATATTTTGTAGTTATTTACGTAAATATTTAAGTCGGTTTTATCCTATGTACATATATCGTTGTTTTGTAGTTTGTTCAATTTATTGCACTTACATTTTTTCAATTGGCCAGTATCGATTTCCGTATATGAGCATAGCAGTTTTTTTACGATCCTGATAACGGAACATTTACATTACACGGTTGATAAAGCTATTGGTTTCCATGAGACATTTGGAATGGAACAGACGCAAATATGTTTAGGAGGATTCATAGGAGTGCTTATAGTTTTAATTTTGATTACTTATTTTATGGCTGTAATTACTTTTACCTCATTCGATTGTAATTTTTGTTAGCAATGTGGCGACCTTCGGGTTTCTTGAAATATTCTCTTCTGTTGCTTATTGGTATTGAATTTGCATACTGCCGCGTGCGTTACCTGGAAATTGTAGATTCTGAAAAATACACAGATGGCTCGGGATTAACACATGTAACTCCTCAAAACGTGTGTACGTTTGTTCGCAACACGAAGAAGCTCACACTTAGGTTAAAATGTTGAAATACTTTTACCACTTTTCACTTTATTTTTAAATTACTACTTGACAACAATCCCACCTGATGGTAAGCGGTGATTAAGTATAAGATCTTGGACGCATTAACTCATTTACCTACCCTATTTAGTCTCCTCTTGAAGACTCCCACATCATACGCAGGTGTTTGCACCGATGCAGGCAAGCTATTCTAGTCCTTTGCAGTGCGCATAATGAACGACGATGCAGATCGTGTCGTTGGTGTCGTTCACGACGAAAGGGTGAATACCCGCCGCACGTTCGGGATGGAGGAACTTAACTTTGTCCAAAGCCTAAACAAATCAATTAGCACTCATAAATATTTGAGTTCGTGTCAATATTCTGAAATATTGTAAGCTCTTCTTTTGAAAAGTGAAGCAGGCTGTGATGTTGTATCAGCTTGATTGTATTATTTTAAGTGTGAAATTCATAAAAAATTGATATCATGTAAACATTGGAGCTAAACCGAACAGAGGCCAATAGGCCAAGTTATCATACAATTGCACTGTGATGCGTTCATTTCACGCCTCACATGGACATAACCAGTTTAAGCCAGTTCAGCTAGTGGACATCCTTGTAAGGTTCTGAATGATTAATTGTTAATCGCAATTAAAATACAGTGGCTGTGGACGATGTCGCCCATGGACATTGTATTTATAACATCAGTCGTCATCGATTTTTTGTTGGCTCCAAAGGAAGCGGGTGGGGTGAATAGTACAGTCACTACCCGACCCGAAGAAATTGCTATTATTCTTTTTTTTTATTATTGATATAAGGCAGCAAACGAGCATGCAGCACCACCTTCCGCTGCCGCCCATGACAACTGTGACCGACTTAGAACAAGACTCATATATGGGGACTGGGATAGTTAGTCCGGTTAGGTGACGGTGTTAGAACATTAGTTGGTTAGTTTGTAAGTATCAGGACTGGGACAGGGACTGTTAGTGAATGTTAGTCCTGTTAGTTATTGTTAGTAATAGTCCTGTTAGTAAATGTTAGTAAGACTCTAATGAGGCATTACAATTTTCTTGTAAAAACTTGTGAAAAATGGGCCATTTAGTTTGGGTATGGTCTCTAAGGGACTAGAATCATCGCTGCAACCACCCTGCTGAACTGATTGTCGGTGTTATTATTTTGCGATGTAAAAATAATGATCCAGATACGTGGATCCGCGACGCAATAGTCACAGTAGCTGGTATGCTAATTGATCGCAGCTGTATGTGATCACTGATCAATGCTGGTGTGATAATGGCGCTGGTCGATTTAATCGGCTTACAACACCATTATCTACTAGGGTCGGTTTTCTTACCTGGATAACGCTTATCAACTTGGCATTGTTAGATAAATAATAAAATTTGATGATAATAACTATTATTATTTGATTATTAGTCAACTAAGGATTCTTATTTATGGTTTAATAAATAAATAATTGTTGATGCTCTTTTATTATTTACATTGTAGGGTAAATTACAGAGTAGAGTAGGTAAGTAGCTACTCTGTTATTCAAATGCTTTATTCTATTTGTAATTTTAGGTACTGTTAAGGAGCGTAGCGTAGTCGTATTATTGGAAAATTAAGTCTTCGTAAGAAATTATAACCCAAAGGGCACTGCTCTAACACGTTCGCTGCGGATCACGGGTACGTCGCGTTTTTGTATATTGTGTGTGTGTGTGTGTGTGTGTGTGTTTCCATCGAAAATTACAATCGCCGCTGCGAACGTGTTTAACTGATTAAGAAAAATCGTTCATTTTGCATGTCCAATGAAGGAAATGAAAACGTAAAATGTATAGGATTGTCAAACCAGGTTGTTTCAACTTTTCAAGTTATTTCATAAAATGTCAATCAAGTCTTTATTTAGGCCTCGGATTAGACTATAGTAATACTATATTTGAAATATGTCAACATAATTATGGGTTATTTTAATTTATACGATATTACTTTAAATTAAACTTCCCATAATAACCAGTAAAACCACTACGTTTCAATTTACTCCAGGTTGAAAACCGTTACCGAGAAATTTAACTCTGCAACTTTCGCGTTCACAGCATTCTGGGTAAAGTAATGATGATGTTTGCGCATTTGCAGCAAAATGACTGGTGTGGATGACAAGCCGAGAGGGAACATACACATTTATTGAATTTATACTTTTTTTTATACGATGCTAAGTTAATTTAATCCTTGACAACAATCCCACCTGAGGGAGTTATGAGGGGTTTGAGGAAACAGGCCATGTATTTTATGCGTGGGGCGGGAGTAGTCTAGATCACGATGTAGCACAAAATTTATTATGTATGCAATTTGATAGATGAGTAACTGGAATTAACTTGAGCAATTGTAATGATAAAAAGGTGTTTTTTTAAACATTTCGATGATGTAGTATATAATTTTATCAATGTCGGTTTTACCTTTGTTTATCGTCAATATGGTCTGTTGGCAACGGATGTAATTTTTTTTTGAATTAACCGATATTAAGTAATGTCAGTAAATATGTAGTATTAATATCAGGTACAACATATCTAATGGAAATTAGTGTCATTATCTCCATAGCTTCAGCACCATTATTACTAAAAATATGTTGTAATGACACTGAAATACACGCTGTGTAGCATTTGAAACAACATTTCGTTAAATAAAATTGACGCACTGAACCTTTACGAAACGGTGGTAAAGCCAAAATGTGTGATTTTCGTATGTGATATTTCTCTAAATACATGTTTTAGATTTTCCTTACATTTACGAAAACTAGTTTTCCGAGGAATAGACATAGTTCATCAGAACTCATAATTGTTACTCTGCTGAACTTAGGTCTGGTCTTCTCTCACATTGATCATGTCTAAGGCCATAGGGCATAATGCGGTTTGATTCTTGACTTCACGCATCGGAAACTTTATGGAGAACTCTCCGGTAAGAGTTACCACTTGATGATTTCCTTTACTGGAACAAGCGATTATTAATTTCCGGTGAACACATCGTTTTGAAACAACAAAGCTGCAATACAGTACCTATATAATTATACTAGCTAAGGTGAACGTCTGTCAACCGTCAGGAAGTATCTCCTTCACGCTTGCCAATCATTGCCATAAACATAACTAGATCCATAAAGGTACGCATGATTATTACCTGATCGATGATAGACTGATGAAAATTGATTATATCAATTTTGATAATAAAATTATATGTACCTACTATATTTCCTTGTATTTCGTTATCGGATACTAAAACGTTTTTAATATTTTTGGATTCATTTCAAAACCAGTTTACACATTTGTTTGTTATTCAGATACACCCAATACAAGTAGTCGTAAGAAAATGTTTGAAAAAATATAAACATATGAGGTGAAAGAATACCGCCTTGCGACACACCTTTATACAGATATGACCTATCTCTGGATTTAGCAAACTGACGCGCTCGCGTGTTACATCAACTTGAGCTGAAGTAGTCAGCGAAACCAACACTGTTATCTTGTACCTACCATCAGTATGTATGGTTAGAGAAAAAAGTAAGAATTTGCTAGCATACTGTTTATCTTTGAAAAAGTAGAGGAGTAAAAACTTGAATTGAAAGCTAACTAAGCTTTGAATGTATAGATAAATGCTAGCATTTAAAAAAGTTAAAATCACCTCTTAATGTACCTAAACAAAGTTACAGAATGATGTAATCGCAAAAACTACTTCACAGAAATATTTGTGAATTCGGAGCGTTTTAAATTGTTTTAAAGTCTACTACGATAACTGGGAGATTTAGTTAATTATGCATGTAAGGAGAAAAAGTTTAAACATGCATTTAGCAGATTGTATTATCTAGTTGCATGTATCTATGTATTTCTGGCAATCTCGAAATCTAATCTATTTCACAAATACACGGTTGATGCTGATAAGCAAGTTGAAGTCTTGGTTAGATGCGTTACTTTTTAGTTACTGCGCAGTAATTGTAAACAATCGCAGAATTTCCGGACGAATGTTTCAAGAGACGAATAAAATATTTTGTTTTATATTCCGAGGATGTATGATTGATTGAGGTCATACTTAAACAATATGTTTTCTCTTTAAGAACAAAGTTCATAGGAATCGTTTATGGAAGACGATAGTTAAATAAGTTTTAAAGGAGATAGAACCTAAGTGGCTCTATCTTCAAAGTATCTCGACAACGTGTCACTTTACACGTAACAGTTATTGTTTGATTATACTTAATATATTATTTAATATTATTTCCTCTACCTATATGAGTGCTAGATTCTTCGTGTGTAACTTTAAACTTAATAACATAATTAAAATGGGGCGAGCGATCATGCTAACCTCAGAACATTGATCAAATGAAGTCCACCTGGCAATAAAAAAAACTTATCTGATATTAACATTTAAGTAACATAACAATCACTTAATACCACCATATTTTTTACAGTTTTTCACATCCATTTGCGACATTACTTCTATGTAAAAATGTGGAGCATTTTTTAATTTATTTGTTGTCAAGTGTGTTTACTGACACAACGGTGGTTGTGATTATGAAGGTGTAGCTAATATGAAACGCTCCCGTTACAAGACCTACTGTGGTTGGTTACCATTGCCGCTATGACAATACAGCTATTTTCCTTACGGGTCACGATCTTCCGACGATTGAACCGACGACGAGTTGATTTTAATGTGAAGATTTGCATTTATCTGTCCTCCATTAGTTTAAATATGAAAAAAATGGGATGCAATGTGCTGTTTGATACTTTATATTTATAGTATTTGTATATTATATTGATCTTTGGTTCCGTTTCTAGAATTCGTCCATTTCTGAACTTCTTATCTTTAAGATTTAAATTAATACAGGCATAATTAAATACAACCTTATAATGATATTGTCTTAATCAATTTAATTGCTGTTAATGCTAATTGCTGTTGTCGAAAATCCCACACTAATTGATGCTTGAGTTACTTACCGACTTTATTTACATGTTATCGAAGTACGTGAAGACTGTTAGTCCGTGGCTATCTACATTGTATACGTCATGTCACGCTTCGGTCATCGTAATTTAATTAATTATTATTCAAGACCTTTTTTAAAAGGCTTGTTTTTGTTTATTTTCATAATGTTTGTTTGATTTTTTTTGCAGTAGCCATCTTATTTGTTATTAAATTGATGACATTTAAGCTGCATCAACTTCATCTGGTGTTTTTCAGTTGCTGACTATTCTATTGCTTATGAAGCGACTGCGTGGTTTGTTGTGCGTCGTCGATACAGAGTTAACGTTAGTCAAATCGCGACATCTTCTAAGCTATTTTAACAGCTGCACAGATAGTATTTCATCCAATTCTGGTTTCGTTAGTGCATTAATTAAGGTTAACATTGATGTTGAGGGTAAATACTGACTTTTATTAGTTTTTGAAATAATTAAAATCAGGTATGATATTTATTGTATTTGTAGATTAGGCTTATTGAGAATTTTAAATAATAGTGGCTACTACGACTTTTATACTCGTGATATGAAATTTCAAAAATAACTTACTTCTTCTTCTTATAGTGCCGTCTCCTGCCGGAGGTTGGCTATCATTATGGCTATTTTCACTTTAGATATTGCTGCGCGGAAGAGGGATCTTGTGCTCATCCTGAACCAATTCCTTAGGTTTTTTAACCAGGAGGTGCGTCTTCTGCCAGGTTTTCGGCGGCCTTGGATCTTCCCTTGGATGATTAGCTGAAGTAGATGGTATTTTTCGTTCCTCATAATGTGTCCAAAGTACTGCATAACTTACTTAGCTTGATTTAGTTGAATATAAAGTTATGCTTTCAGCTGTATTTTTGTAATCATAATCAGTAATAGCAACATAAAGATTAAAACACTCATTTGATAAAGTTTTTACTGTGTTCTTACAGTTCACATATCCAATAGTTTGGGACAGTATCGGAAGCAAAATGACGTGGGTATTCAATATGAGAATATTCCATACGTCTTTCGAGCCTTTAGAGGTCCACTGCTTGGCCTAGGCCACTCCGAACTTGAGCCGCTTTGACCGGTCCGCAGGCTTCTGAATCCAGCAGATGCCAGCCACCGTTTTCGTCAAATGAAGACGACCCGAATAGTATTCATTTGAGGATCTTTCTTCCCAAACGGTTATCAGTTCTTCAAACTATGTCACTCACATTGTGAGAGGAGACCCGTGCCCAGCAGTGGGACAGTTATGGGTTGTGATGATGATGAATTGTTAGGAAGAATCTCGTTCTAATTCGGTCACAGATGTGTTGCTACCGTTGAGGATGATGTTTATTAATGACCAAATATTCAACATTATAATGTATCACTTACGGTAATGAATGTGCTGAGTACTTCTCCAATGCCAGCGTGACTGTTTGTTCGCCGGAGTAGGTAATATAGGTGTAACTACAGCATATTTGATAACATATTGTTTAATTACTGTAATGTCTTGATAAGAACACGTTTGCTTCCACAAAGCCATAAACCGTAATAAATTATGCATACATAAATAATTACTTAAGTACCCTGTTATCATCGTAGCATATTTGTTGGTGTATTTATTTTGAAGGTTTTTGTTGTGAATAATAAAATAAAATAATTGCAAACTTATCCTCGTGTTAAAGAATTAGCGGAAATTATTTAAGCTTTGTTCCTCAATCCTATCATTTCGGGCGTTGAAAGTCGTTTTAGGCCGACTATCGTAATAGCTGGCAATGAAGTTTTTTTTAGCAGGAATGACTTTAATTATGCTGAGGGTCATCGCCAAAATACACAGCTGAAACACCTCGCCCGGTACTAACGAGGTGTCTGCGTGGTTACTGCCTCTGCTCTGCAACGGAAAAACGCTAAAGGTTGATATTTAGGAAAAGGCGATCGTTTGTCAATGAGGTAAAAGTACGTATAAGTTATAATTTTTTGGTGATTTTGAGATCAGATCAGATCAGAAAATATCTTTAGCGTGTAACGGAAATTTTGCGCGCCGATGTAACACAAAATATATTATTAAAAGGGATACCTTGAAAGGAACAAGCTTCATGCTTTCTTGTTAGTTGAATCGGAATCAAGTTAGAGTTGAGTTGAAGTAATGCGCGCAAACCTTTAAATTGGAGTGAGTCCAGAGACTTCCAACATCATCCTTTCCATCCTTTGGCATCCCTGAGTCCACCAGGGATGGATATGGTATCCTTAATTCCTGAACTCTTACAGTGCGTAGAGTTAACGCAGTTTTTAGTATACTTACTTTCTTAAAATGTCACAAGATTCTGGTTGTCATTTTAAACTTTTATTCAGAACATAATCAAATCAGTTTTTAGTTTTTACTTGTGCATGTCAAATTAATTATCCAACGTACTGTTAATGAGGCATAATCATTTTCTTTTTTTCTCCATCCTTCTTTCTCGGCCAAAGCACCAGCGAAGCCATAAGTATTACCGATGTCCATGGGTGACGGTAATCACCTATCAGGTCGCTCGTCTGTCGTTTGTCGGCTAATAAAAAAACTCCATCAACTCTCTTCTGCTTGCATTTCTAATTGTTCGATTATTTCAATTCCCACTAGCTGCGAGGAAGCGGTTTCGATGTAAGTAACACGACTGGATTTTATTATTATAATGCCGTCTTAACTACTTATAAGTAATCTATGTAATTTGCTGATTAAGCTCTTTCATATGATATTCAAATGGCATCTTTCAAAACGTCCGGACCACTTTTGGGCCCACTCGCTATATCTAAAACTCATAGTGTAAAAACCTTAATTTTTTGATAAATCCAAAATACTTAAATGAAATATCTTTTACAACTACAAAGAAACTATACAAAATAACAAATTCATAAAAACTTCATTAATAACTTTTAAACCGGAAAGGTTCCCTGCAATTGTCAGTGACACAAACTTCACATAACATCAGATTTTTAAATATTGGAATGAAAATTAAGCGTAGTTTGTAAATTGATATTTCTCCCTAATGAACAACACTAATTAGTTTTTAGTAACTTGTGGACCCTACAATGTTATGTTAGTAGTCGAGCCTACTCACCTACTGCTGACCTGATTTTTGTGATGCATTCACTTCATTCATTCATTCAATTCATTGTACATCGCTCGGATCAGCAGAAAAAATGGCATCCATTGTTCCTCGACCAGGCATAAAGTTATATTTGAAATGAGGGTAGGCTTTTTAAACAATAAATTGAGATCTCTTTCATCTCTTAGTCAATTGCAATGGACTTTATCGGAAATCTTCGTTGCGAGAGTATTGTACATATGAAACTATGAGGTAGATTATCATTTAATGCTAATTTAGGTATTGGGGTCATACTGGTATCGTATACGTTGTGTACTAACGTTTTGCTAAATAAAGTTTATTTTCATTCTCTGTTATTAAACACATGCAAACGTAGGTGCAATTTGATATTTACAATGTCATGAACGATCAATAAAAGTTGGGCTTTTTCCGATTTGCGCGCACGCTTTTTATATTCAAAATGGCATTCGTATAATATGTACCAATTGGTTCAACTGTTTTAAGTACTTTTATATTGAATTCCAAAAAATATTATAGGAACTTATTTTATTTATTTTTATTATCTTTCTTAAGAATGAATCTTAATTTGTTACGAATTTCATCTCATAAATAAAATGTAAGTGAAATTATTATTAAAATATGTTTTACCACTTTAATCCTGGAATTGTTCTGTTAAAAAAATATTATTAAGTACTAATTTTTCTGTTTTAGTCAAAGTTGTTTTCGATATTATTTTCGTTTATTTTCATATTATTTAAAGGCTCCGTTTCTCGACCCGACCTAACTTCAACTTTACCTTCACCTTCACCCTCACCATCAACTTTATCTTCAACTTTACCTTCAACTCTCAGCTCCATTTCACTCGGTACCTCCGCACTGTAGGTACTTTGTGTTGCCAGGGTAAATTCTTAAGCCGTGATGTTTTAAAATAAGAACACATTCCTATTTAAGAAAACCTATTTCACCTTCGTTCGTTCTATGTCCCTATGAACATGATAATATTAGTGCTTTATTAGTACATCATACCAGTTCCACGCGTATGCGATTACATTTTTTACTCGACCTTTGATTCTTATTGTAGTGTTGTTCACTCCTACGACATCAGGGGCGATGCTCCTTACTGTATGCTCGATTTGGGCTTAATTTAAATATTTTTTTGGTAGTTATGACGTTCCAAATATAAATAAATATTATTTAGTAAGTACTTAATTTCTAACAGCATCTCTACAAAGTAGACATATTCTCTGTTAGTATGATTGCGATAATCTTAAACTATTTCATTGACTTTCTTGAGGTGTTTTGATGAAACACGGAGGGTTTAAACGACAATAATTTATTTTAAGCCCAATGATATCATAAGTAAAAAAGTAATATAGTAATATTTTTGTTTTACCTGATAAAAATGTGTAAAAATAAGTTGTAACGCGGTTGTTGTGTATTCGGCGATCGTGAAACGATGTTAGTTGATACGAGGGTGGTTATTAATTTTAAATCTGAAAATTAAATAGAAATTTTTTATAAGGTGTTACAGCCTTGGTTACATATTAAACATCCTTTTAAGTATCTAAGTAGATGACCTGTGCCAGGATGTCCCGCTCTTCCTTATATTTAATCAACTTATACAAATTAAAAAGTTTTAACAGTGGGTACCTACTATTTATACTACTAGTGTAACAGTAATATAATGTAATTATAAGAATTATAAGATGTGTGTGTGTGTATGTATACTTGCGTGTGTGTATTCATTCGTGTGCGTGGTGTGTATGTATGCGTAAGTGTGGTGTGTGTTAGTGCTTCGACAATGTAGCAGTACTTTGTCTTTTGTTTATTTATTTTATTTTTTATATTTTTATATGTATTATTATTTATTACATACATTATTCCTCCTCCTCAGTCGTACACTCTTGGCAGAGTGGTCGTGGTCCTATGATGACGATGGTGGTGGTGGGTCATCTTTGTCCTCCTTGCAAATTGCAGCTCTTGCAATGCGTCTCCATCGGATTCTATTAATGGCATTGCGACAACATTGGATTAAGGAACATTGCGTTGACGTTTTGATGGTATCCGTCCAGCGCGTGGGTGATCTACCTCTTGATCGTTTACCCTCCACTTGACCCTGGACTACAAGACGTACCATTGAGCTTTCATCACGGACTATGTGTCCGAAGTATTTGAGGATCATCATCCGAACAGTAGATGACAGTCTGTCTTTTACGTTTAGCTCATTTAAGATGGATATGTTGGTACGGTGTGCAGTCCAGGGTACTCTGAGGAGCCGCCTTTTCTAAGGCGTCAATTTTGCGTTGATCTTGACGTCGAATTGTCCATGTTTCCGCAGCGTAGAGGAAAACGGGAAAAACAAGACTTCTCATTAACCTGACCTTCGTGTTTTTTGTGATGTTCTTGTTTCTCCAAATTTTTTCGAGCTTACCCACGGCGGATCTCGTAATAGCGCATCTCCTACGGATCTCGAGTTCACATCCACCTGTGTTGGAGATAGTGGACCCGAGGTATACATAGCTGTGAACTACTTCGCAATTTGCAATAGAAGTTAGTTCAGGTTTATTGTGTTCAGCTCTGTCCACTATCATCATCTTCGTTTTGTCTCTGTTAATGGCGAGACCGTAGGAGAGGCTAACCGTCTCTAGGAGTTTCAGCAAATCCTCCATATCTTCTTTGGTCTGTGTAAGAAGGGTTGTATCATCAGCATATCTCAAGTTGCTTACTTTCCGACCTCCAATTGAGACGCCCCTGTCCCATTCATCCAGAACAATCCGCATGATGCATTCAGTATAAATATTAAAAAGGAGTGGCGATAATATGCACCCCTGCCGTACTCCTGCTTGAGTTTTAAATTCCTCGGAGTGGATTCCATCAATTCGAACAGTGGCTGTGCCATCTTCGTAGAGCTTCCGTATAAGGCGTATGAGGTGATCAGGCACTCCCATTCGTGTTAGTACGTCCCATAATTGGTGCCACTTCACTGTGTCGAATGCTTTGCGAAAATCAACGAAGCATATATATATAGGGATGTTGAATTCTCTACCTTTTTCTATTATTTGGCGTAGGGTAAGTATATGCTCCCTTGTACCTTTCCCTTTGACGAATCCAGCCTGTTCCTGAGATATCTCCGGTGAAAGAAAAGTTCGTAATCGTGTGTTGATAATGTGCAGGAGTACTTTACTGGCGTGAGAAATCAAGGATATAAGCCTATAATTACTGCACATCTTGGTCGATCCCTTTTTATGTAATGTGATGAAAATTGAATGCGACCAATCACGCGGCCATTGTTCAGTTTCCCAAACACGATTGCAGATAGTATGCAGGATGTCGACTCCGAATTCATCCATCGCTTGGAATATTTCGATAGGAATATCGTCCGACCCTACGGCTCTATTTCGTTTTAGATGGTGAATAGCGGCACGTACTTCATCCTTGAGTATGTATGGCTCTTTTTGTTGGTTCATACTACAAGAATGACTTATGTCAGGTGTTGGACTGCCATTTGAAAACAGTGACTTGCAGTACTTCCTCCATACATCAACTATTTCCCTAATTTCAGTTACCGTTGCACCATCCGGGCTTTCGATGGCCCAGGTTCTAGGTTTAAACTGACGGGTTAAATATCGTATCTTCTTGAAAAGATCTTTCGTCTCATAGCGATCAGAGTTTTTCTCAATTTCCATACAGATGGTTTTAAGGTGGTTATTAAGATCTCTTCTACATCCAGCTTGTATTTGTGCGCTGAGTGAGTTCAGCTCTTGAACTGATGCACCTTTCCCTTTCTCAATACGGCGACGTTCTACAATGCTCCAAGTTTCGTTTGACATCCACTGCTGGTGTCTTATCGGTTGTTTTGGTTGTGTCAAATGTACCGTTTCTTTGATATGAGCTTTTGCGTCTTCCCATAATGAATCAGGGTTGGTCTTATCTGATCTACGCCAGTTATGGCCATCGTCAGAGAGCTTCTGTCGAAGAGCTGTAGGATCTTTAACTTCCAGTCTCTTACTCACTTTTCTTGTTATGGTATTACGCAGTTTCAGTTTTAAGTTACAAACTAGAAGCTGGTGATCCGATTGACAGTCGGCTCCGGGCAGTGTGTGTGCATTCGTGATCGAACTACGCCATCTTGTTCTTATTAGTATGTAGTCAATCTGATTTCGATATTTTCCGTCCGGGGACGTCCAGGTATAAAGCCTTCTTTGATGTTGTCGGAACACTGTGTTCATTATGGTCAGGCTATTGTCAGCTGCAAATTGCAGGAGTCGATCTCCCCGTTCATTTCTTTGGCCAAGACCATAGTTGCCAACAATATTCCGAAGGCCGTCATCCAGTTTCGTTTCACCCACTTTGGCATTAAAGTCACCAAGTATTATTAGCAGTTCCTTGTTGGGTATTTGTTTGATTGAAGATTCGAGTTGGTTGTAGAATTCTTCTATATCTTCTTCTTTGGCTGTACTCGTGGGTGCGTATACTTGGATGATATTAAGTGGAGTCGGTGAAGCGCTTAGTTTCATGCTAATGATTCTATTGCTGATAGGGTTGTATCCCAGAACAGAGTTGTTCCATATCTTAGGAATTGCAATAGCTACTCCTGCAAAGCTACTTGAATCATCTCCTGAGAAATAGATGGCATGTTTCTCCAAGTCAAAGTGGCCGCTGTTTCTCCAATGAGTCTCACTTATGCCGGTGATGATGCTATTGCATCGCTCGAGCTCCTGATCTAAAATGTTTAATTTTCCCTTGTCAAGGAGTCCACGGACATTCCAGGTGCCAATGCGGATACTTTTGCGCAGTTGAATGTTTCTTCCAGTCGCATATTTTCCATGGGATGCCTGGTCGCCTGCACTCCCATGGCCGGTAGCCCATTTCACACTCCGAACCCCGGGAAGTTCAAAGCGCCGGTCGCTACACGGATCACCAGGCGGTGGCACACTCGAATTAACTTGCATTTTCATCATCATTAGACTCTCGTGGGAACAAATAATTCATATACATACATACATTATTACATACATATAATTCTGGAAAAAAATCTCGGGGCGGTTATTCGTTGGCGTTGGTTGGTTATAAGTGAAATATTCGCTTTCTCTTTTACATCTTCATCTCTATCCATAGGTGCTACTGTAACTATGAATCGAATCGTGTATTTTCAGCATTGGACTATTGTACACAGCTGTAATCGTTGCATTGTTTGTGAAAGATACGGTTAGAACAGACGTGTTTATTTTTTCTTATAAGCTTTACTTCACCTTGCTAAGAGCAAAATCCTTGTGCGGTTTAAACAGTTTCATTTAATGAGTTTTAAATTAAGTACTTACCAAATCGTCGAATTTCATTATCCTTTATTGAAAATTAATATCGTCTATAGTTGCTATAAAATGTATGTTACTTTATGAAGACTTACTTTTATGTTAAGGAAACAGTTTGTTTTGACAATCGGATGGTTAAGAAGGCAAGTCTTGAGTCAGTATTTATTCAAAGACAACAGATTTTTGTTTTTTGCTATCGAGATAGTAAGACATATAAACTTCACAGCTACCTACATAAAATAAACTTCATTTCGGTTGCACGAAAACACTCGAATGTAATTAAAAGTTGCATATTTTAGAATAATGTATAAATGAGGCGCAATTTACTTACAAAAAGTCGTATTGGTTGATGAATATGTATAAAATTACCTTTTGATGTAAACTATACCGTACAGTGTATCGGCGACTGGCCACAGCGTCGTGATAGCGACCGCCGCGTAACGAGCTATCCACTGATAACCTTATCGCCTGCATTAGCGTCGACACCGTCCTATCTTGTTTATTTAAACACAATAATAATTAAGCACCTATTTATGGTACGCTCGCGGAAAAAATTACGTATCGTGTTAAATTATTTGGAATCCAATTACACGATTACGACAACTATTTCATTTATGATGTCTTAGTCTGAGCACCTTCCAATACGGCAGCCGGTAAGACTGTGTTATTAATGTCGCATTACGAATAACAATTAACGCTATCGCCATTAGGTCATTAGGCATTTCTGATAAATAATAAATTATGGAAATTGATTTTGTTATGAACTACTTTTTTTAGATCCGCGGCGATTGGGCGATCTGATTGACCGGGTTTTAAATATAAAAAAGTGCTTATTAGATCAAAATTGTTTTAATTACAATAGAAATCAGTTTTGATCCGTTAATTTTATTATTAGATTCGTGCATTCATTGTAAAACGATGTGATTACAAGATAAAAGTAAACGAACAGACTGTACTTGAACGTACGGGCTGACCCTGGACGAAAAAACTGACCCCGAAAAAATTATCCTTAATGAACCGACTGTACTAGAACGTATTTTAAAAAAATGTATATTTTGTGATGTTGGATAGAACAGCAATATTATTTTGGTGATACTGATAGATTTTCCCATGTTTAGGTGAAAAATGCATGATCATGATGATGAGGTGCATAATAATGGGTCTTTTATCCTTCAATATTTAGAGTGAACATTAGACTCCTGTTTACCTCAAGTAAATGACAGGAGCTGAGATTATCTATCGTGCGTCGTGCGTGTAGAGCTATCGAAATTAAAAAAAATATATAGTTCCATTTATTCTTTAATTAAATTGTACCGACTGACCTTGACAGAACGGACTGACCTTGAATGAATGCACTGACCCTGTACCGGGGAATCGATGACGCCAAACGTACATGACATGCCGATCCGAACGAAAGGAGCAACCAGAATGAATTGAACGACCCTCTCTGAAAGAACGATGCGACCTTGCGCACTAACTTTTAAACGTAATAGACGTACGTACGTACCGATTTCGACTAGATAATTGCAATTCGAATGTACGATGAACGGTAATTTTAAGTAACTGGGGAGCAGTATAATTTTAACGATTAACGTAATTTATTCTATTTAAGTCCATCATTTTTGTTCATCGATTAAATGTTATATTATAGTACATTAAAGTAGGTAGGATATTAGCCGCGTTAGTCGCATATCGGCTCTGAGTAGTGTAGATTAATTTCTTTTTGACTTTGCAATGGAAAATGTGCCTTAAATATCTATTAATTTATTTGAACGATCGACCACTCCTTTTCAATTAACCGTATCAATTAACAGCTGTGTATACGAGAATCGCGACATAAATTATTACAACGGAATAGCTTACATAGGCATACACAAGGAAAATAAAAGGTATTTAATTTTAAACTGTCATAGATAAAATTTCCATGAATTAGTCAGTATCAATATTCAGTATTGTTTATATATTCAACTTTTAAGTTACCACTTATATCAAAGCTATCGGCTTACATTACAAAAGTTCATTTACCACTGTACACAGTTATCATCACGTGTAAAGTTATAAAGCAATCGTATATTTACTAAAAAGGATTGTTGAAATCTCATCCCTAATCTCTAAAAAATAAATATCCTTCCCTAAAGGAGTGAAATAGGGGAGAAAGTTAAAATGGCAGAGTGGCACCAGATTGTAATCCTATTAATATTATAAATGCGAAAGTTCGTATGGTTTGTTACTCTTTCACGCAAAAACTACCGAATGAATTTTGCTGAAATTTTGTAATAATATATCTAACACATTAGAATAACACATAGGCTATAATTTATAAAGATATATCGTATGAATTATCCAAAAGATATAACTAAATCTTTGCAACCCGAAGGAATAAGTTTCCCGGAGTGAAGCGAGGGCGGGTCGCTAGTATAAGAATATAACAAAATAAATATTGTAACTTATCGATATCTACATTTTTATATACATATTAAATAAGTTAATGCTTGACTACAATCCCACCTGATGGTACCCAAGTGGCGATGAAGTCGAAGGTGTTGAACGCACCAACTTATAAAAGCCTATTCACTCTCCTCTTGAAGACTCCCACGTCATCGAACTTTAGAGAAGGTGGGGTCTAACTACATTTGAGAGAAGCTACATTTTTTTATTACCGCGATAGATCCCATAATGATTTTTGTATATTAGTCAGAGCGGGTGTTCCCGCTTATATCAGAAAATGCTTTATCAAATTGGATTTCAGTGTTATGTCGAGGTAATAAAGTGCAAAACAATTTCAAAGATGTTTTTCATAAAAGCCTAAGGAGGCAGATGGCAGAATTGTGCGCTTATTCTTTTGAATTCTGAATTTTACTACCACTGAACGACAGAGTTTGCTTACATACTAATAGTCTGTGCTAAACGACAATGCGGAGACGTGACGTGTTGTTTAACTTCACAAGGTGTTAAGTTTAGGTAGGCACTTACTTCACGATAAGCTAAATCCATGATTTCAATTTTACGTCAGTTGATTTATGCGAGAAAGCTGTAAAATGTATAATTTAGCTAATGCGATTGTACTAGGATTTTTGAGTGCTGGAGGGGATCTAAACTGAAAAAAAAACGATTTTAAATATTGACAAAAGTCAGAATGGGTGAAAACGTAATTTTTAAGAGAGAAAGACTATTTTGCAGAAAAATTGCGTGTTATCAATATTCTAAAAATGTAGGTAACTACCTCGTCGTCATCAACGTCATTGTAGTGTTTTAACTAATATATTCTTTTTGTCATAGATCGCAGTTGGTCGCAGTACCCGGGATCACACGATAGATGTGGACTTGACCCTTGAGGGTCCAGCGACGAAGGTCTCGCGGAAGCAGGCGACGATCCGCCTGAGGAACAGCGGTGACTTCTTCATATCCTCTGAAGGGAAGAGGCCCATCTTCGTGGACGGCCGCCCCGTGCTGCAGGGGAACAAAGTTAAACTCAACCATAACAGCGTTATTGATGTGAGTTTGTTGTATGTTTGGTTGAGTTGGGGCTCGATGTCTACGTTATTACAATAATCACATATTATAATTGTAGCGAGATGGGGAAAAGAGAAAAAATATTGGGTGCAGGAGAAAGGAAGGAGAGAATGATTGTAATAAAAGAGTTAGTTAATGCTTAACAAACCAGTAGGTACTCTTTCAAACTTGGCCCGCGACGCAATACGCGTCCTGTTACACAGTTACAGGAAGGTTACGAAAGGACAGCGGCGATCAATTTTAAATGTAAAAAATAAAAGTGATACAATAGCCTACTCCGATTGTTTGTAAAACGTTTACAGTTGGCAGGTGCACAATTTCTGTTCACGCCACCCTGTAATTCCGTGAACATGATGGGTCGGTTCACTTTCTACGGCTTTGACACAGCGCGGCGCGGTCGAGGCCGCGGTTGAGTGAGCACGGTGTTCAGTAACGTACTCACGGGCACTGTTCGCCGGGTTCGCCCTCACCTACTTGCCGGCTGCTGAAACTATTCTACATTCAAATTAAAATATTCTACATTCAAATTGCTAATAGGGTATTTGACAGATTTTAGAAAAATAGCTCAAATTGTTCAATATAACATAAAACATTATGCAGTTTGCTTAATTCTTTGTAAATATAAATATCTCTATTTTCTATGAAAATCGCCATCAAAGTTTAAATGTACAAAAAAGCCGCCAAAACGCTAATACGCCATTTTAAACAGGTCATGACGTCACCTGCTTAATTAAACAAACTAAACTGTCAATGCTGCCATTGCGTATAGTGTTCCTGTTCTGTGGTCATTGCTGTCAAACCATACAATACTTTATTGACTATAAGCACGTGACGTCATTCTGCCAAACCACATATTTTGGGTCACGTTATCAAACACGAAAATTTAATTATTTTATTATCGATTTTTAATAAAAGTCCTAATAATTTTAAAATAATGTGTTGGCCAAATTGGTTTAAAAAAATATAAGTACTTTTAAGCTAACAACAGTTTGATCTATATTTTCATTGTAGTCAAATACCCTATTATTTTCGTTAAAATGTTCCAATATTTATTACTTGTCTTTGATATTTCAACATTGTCCTGTTTTCGTATCGCTTATTAATTAGCGTATTACAAATTAAATGTTTGGTTGCTGTTTTTGTATATCATACGAGTCGATGCGGAAAATAAACACACCCATATTATGTATACATATTTTAATCCTAATTCAGTCGAAAAATAAATTAAAGTGTACCTATTTACCTTAATCAATAAAAAATAAAAAATTTCATGTTTTTCATGTACCCTCACCGGCCTCACCCATTTATTTCTACTTCTGTCTTCTATGGAAGGGTTGTCTGGAAGAGATCGCTACCTAAGCGATAAGACCGCTTTTGTTACTACTGTAATAGATTCAGAGGATCAAATCAATAGGATTTACAAACTATAGCTGAATTTTATTTTTGTTTTCACAGATCGCCGGCCTCCGCTTCGTGTTTCTCATAAACAACGATCTCATCAGCGCTATTCGTCAAGAAGCTGTTAAAGTTAATATACCCGTGTAACCAGCTCTATAAATAAATAAATAAATAGATTTAAGTAAATGAAATTCGTATTATTCAGAACACATTTATTTGGTCAATATATCAACGGTTCTCAAAATTAGGTACCACTCAAAAACAATTTAGTCCCCATTAAAAATAGGTTTCATTCTGTGTACGCTGCAGGACACATTGTTTAGGATTTACATTAATTATAATAATAACGTCTATCACGAAACACTATCACGTGCGTTACTGGCATAAAAAGATATGTTTAACATTAAACGAAGAAAGAACTGATGCTATAGACTATCAACTAATTAATAAAATATATTTCCGTTACCCTTAAGTCAACAGTGCTTAAACTTAAAGTATATCATTAAATCACTTATATTTTTAACAATGGCCAACAAAGTGCAGAAAGAATAAACTCAACAATCCACTCGAGAGTGCACAACAAACGTTCATGGTATCATAACTTCAAATAAAACATCAATAAAAATTAAACCTTACTTAGTAAAGTTCAGCCTCAAAATATTTTGGAATAACCATATTTAATAGTAAACACACAATAAAACGCCACAGAAGCTCATATTTTCACTAAAACAGGCGACGTAACCCCTTGGTACATCTCACAAAAAGCACGCAACTCCGTCACCTATAATCTTAATCTACCCACCTTAACTTAATTTTATCCTTATGACTTATAACATATAATAAATAAACAGTCCAATGAAATCAACATAATGTTACACGTGCTTTTAAAATACATATTTCAGTTACTCATGAACTTAAAGTAAACTACGAAGGCAGCACTTGCTAAAACATAAAAGCACATTATTTGGTATATATTTTACATAACACCCTGTATATAATATAAAAATAGTGTATTATTTTTATAACGGTTTATTAGGCACGATCATGCAAAAGACACTTGAGATCAGTAGATACCAACTTAAACAATTTCTATATAGGACGATTAGTTGGTACTACTTTGGTATATTTTCATGGAACGTAATGATAATAACATTATGTAGGTATATTTCACATAATTACTAAAGGACAATTTTACGCTTATAAATATTCCAAATATTGGTCTGTTCAAAGATTAAATAAATACAGGAAATATTTAGAAAACACCAAATTCAAAGTATTACGATAAAATTTGAATTAGCTGTCAATAAGCAAATATTACGCAATCAAAATGTGTGAATTTATTTGTCGTGGGCGACTTTCCTAAGGAAATAAACTACGTTGTATAGTTGACTTATACATGAATATGTATACCTACATATAGGTACAGTAATATTTTTAGTATAAAGCTTATCCTGAAAAAAAAAACATGGCGTAAATAAACCTCTATGCATGTATCGCAAATTATTTGTAAAACTACTCAGGCACTTAGTTTAACACGCAATATATTATTTAAAAATTAAAAATATATATATATTTATACCCACAAACATCTTTGTTTTAGAAACACAAATAAATGTAAGCGTAACTACGAACTTTAGACTTGCGCCAAACAAGTGTAATTTTTTTGGTTGTGAAAACTTATTTTTTGTCGCCGTGCGGCGATTTTTTGTATCAATAACACCATCATATGTCAATGATAACACCGCATAAATTATGCGACTCCTTTTACGTGATTTACAACTCAAAAAAATTACTTACGCTCTGTTCGCTGAACGTGAAAGGTAAGAGGAAAGGCGCGCCTCAACGGGGCTTACGGCCGATAACCTGCGCAGGGTATAAGTGATTGACAAACAAAATGTGTGGTCTATATCTTGGTATAAGGCACTTTATGATCAGTTACGCTTTCATACCTACTTTAAAATATTTCACTTCAATTAGCATTTCAACCATAAATAGTTTAAAGTACATAAATATTTAATTTGTGAGTATTATTCATGCTCGTTTTACGCTTTAATTTTATGCCTCTAATAAATAGTGTTACTACTCTTTTGCGACAACAATCTTACAAAACAATACAGTAAACGGTTTAATGTATATACATATATTATATTATGTATCTCGATTATTTTAGATAAACGATGTATTTAAATAATGTTAAAATACACGGACGACGGATAAAGTGGTATAATACAAAAGTAGTGCACTCTTTGTACTTCAGACTACATTTTATAAAGTTAAATTACCCCTTTTCTTTCTTAATTACTTACTTAACATACATGTGTTTAGAATTTACGTGAGCAATAATAATCATCGCGAATATACGACGACATGCGACTTAGCAACGACATTAACAAATACTATAACACTCGATTATTTTAATAAAATATCCAATATTAAACAAAAACTCATGTAAATATTATCTATTAGCACATTTAACTCCACATTCATTCTAATGCGGACTTATCACGGTCACCACCGAAAATATCAATAATAATATCTCTTACACTAACGCTTTATGAATACCATACCGTATTTACACGTTCATCATGGACTAACCCCTAAGGAATCTATTATTTGGACAATAAATAGTTAATTATGCTTTAAATACAACAAAGTGACACTTTATTGAATAAATTCCATGATTTTAAACAGGTCTGTTATTATTTGTAAAGGTGGGTATTCACGTTGCAACGGTCGCACGGACCGTCGCACAAAATTTCAGTCGTATGCAACAAGTTCAATCGTAAATGGACTGGTCGTAAAACAGACTGTACGACCAGTCATACTTATATCGCAGGTCCGTTGAATGAAGTAGTCATCGAACACCAAGTTCGTGCGACGGTCCGTGCGACCGTTGCAACGTGAATGCCCACTTTTATAGTTAAGTCCTCAGTACAGTATTGCCATCTTATTGGTCAAGGTTTAGGAGTTATAAAAATCTAAAAGTTGCTCTAAATGTCACTTTGGTGTATTAGATAAGTACACAAACTCAACAAATACGTCGTACTTATTGGTGCAATTTGTGTATGTTGCATAAGTTTAATAAAACTACTTCAATGGAATGAAAACAATATAAAACTAGTTATAGAATTTGAAATGTAACAACAAAACAGATCTGAACAAATTTCACTTACAAAATTAAAGCACAGTATTTAAATATTTTTCTTTGTTGTTATAATCACATTTGTCTATAATTTGGCTTTATGTTACAATAAATTTAATAACATTATTTTATAATTACATAACGGAAACTTAATCGGGTAACTAAGACAACTAAGGTTTAGTTGGAATAAGGAATGTTACATTTATGAGACCGATAAGGGTGGGATTCAGGAATAGGCTATAATTTATGGCCTTCACATTAAAATTGTTTAGTGACAAAAGTCAACATTGTGGACAACGACGTGGATCATTAACTATGTTTTAACCGAAATGTGTATTTAAGATTTCCCGTCGACATCTTATCATTTGGTTGCGGATGTGATATAACAAATTTTGCATTAGAAATTGATTTATACTTTCGAAAATTTTCTGCTAAAACAAAAGTCTTTTTCCTATGGCTATAGATGGCTTTGCACTTTTGTTTTAAAGCCATTTTATCCACAAAATTATTTTTCTCTAAAAAAACCCAAGGTTGCCATTTTCTTCCAGTTAAGTCTGGGTTAAATGCTTCCTTAGTTTGTGTGCTAGCATAATGCGCTCCGTTTTCATTTTTCTTTATTATAACTTTAGGTACAGATAGTTTATTTTTTTTATTTTTTGTTTTGTGTTTTTTCAATTGAATTTCATCTATACTCATCAAGACATCCTCAAACTTCGGTTTTGGCTTCGCCTTCTTTATGGTTTCATGTGGTAAACTTTTAATATAAAATTTACTGCGATTTGCATCTATCTTTGGTTTTTCTTTGGATTTCTTTAATTGTTGTAATTTATACAGACTTTGTTTTGGTAAACGAATTTTTACCTTTAGATCATGTATGGCCTCTTTTAAAGGTGGAATATACTTTTGTGCAGCTTTTGTAATTAATGGCCTGCGGGAGTGTGTGTGATTAAAACTTGCACTCATCTCATTAACTTCGGAAATTTTAGAACCTTTGTAACTTCTTATTTTTAAAAGGATAGCTGGACCCTTTTCTTCAGACGTAGTAGACGATACTTCCGGTGAGCTTGATATTGCATAATGCAATTTTTCGTCTTTTTTAAAACCCGCAACATTATCACAACTAGATTCACAGGAATGTACGAGACAATCATCGTATTTTTGTAACTTCCTTTCTTCAGCTAATTCTGTTTGAGTTAAGTCTGGTAAGTCCACAGCTGAATATATTTCTTGTCTACTTTCTTTTTCTGAAAGGTCTTGAAAATTTTCTTTATTCACATGAACGTCAACATTTGTATCAGTACTTGGCAATACTAAAGATTTATCTGGTTTTGAATCATCTTGAACCATAATATGCATGTTCAAGGTGTTGGATTCCGACAGTATCTTTTCTAAGGACTCATTATCGTAGTATCGATTAAATTCCTGTGACAGCAGAGACTCTCTATTAATTAGGGTTTGATTAACATTCATTTGTGGAGTTCTATATAACTTTTCTACTAATTCAGCATCGTCATCACACATTTGATGACCATATATATTTTTCACCATATGCGTATGTTCATTTATGTTAATATTATACCCAAAATTAGTATCACTCTCATCTTCAGACGATTCTGTGTCTTTTGGAGACGATGGAGCACTAATGACGATGTCTTCAGCGATGTCGTCGCTAAATATAGTTTCCATACATGCCACATCTTCAACCCAAGTTTCTTCAATGGTTCTTCCTTCCACGTTTTGTAAAAGTAAATCATTTTCACCTGGACCGAGTTCTGGTTCTTCGTAAGAATTTTTTTCAGGATCTATTTCAGAAATAATATTGTCTGCTTTATCACACAATAATACATTATTTTCGTAATATATATCTGTAGTTATTTCAGAATCTACACCCTCTTCCTCTCTGTGAATGTCGGCAGTACTATCGTAACAAATATTTTCAGTCAATTCGGGATTTAAAGTATCCCCTTCAGTACAAATTGTTGTTAAGCATTCATCTGGTATTTCTGTGTAACAAATTTTTGGACAACTTTCATTATCTTGCGTTAACACGCAATCATTATCAATTAATATGCAAAATGATACGTTTTCGTCATTATAAATTGTAGACACAGAATTTCTTCTATTACTATGAATAAAACTAGTAAAATTTTCGTTTAATACTTCAGATTCTACAAATATGTTAGATTCATCAATTTTTGTACGTTTTCTACTACATTTATGATAATTATCATCTTTCACGTCATCAGCCGCAGCAGTGTAGTCAGAGACTGCAGATTCTGATAATGATCTTTTAAAGGTTCTTTTACGTTTTCTAGGCAATTGTCCCCATATTAAATGTAAGGGGTTCCTGTCTTCAACGTAATTATTTACTTTCTCAGTTGTCTCAATATTGTAGTCCAGAATCATATCATCTGTTTCCTCGTCAGGTACCTTGAGAACGGATTTTGAACACACTTGAGTATAGTTTTCAACAACAAAACTTTCAGGCTGACTCATATCCTTAACATTATTTATTATTTTATCATTATGCTGCAATTTAGGAAGAGCAGCCGCGGTATTAATAGGATCACCATGCGTGTCTCCTGCAGTTGTAACTCCATATTCCACAAACTCTGTTGAGTTATCTGATGTGACAGTATTTATAGATTCAACATCTTTTATGCCGATAGTATGATTACTTGTATTATTTTTACATTCTGGATCTATATTGAGCTGTTCAAAAAATTCTTCATTCGAGTCATTTAAGTCACCCACTGGTTTTACGTAACCTTCTTCATTATTTTCGTTTCCATAAGTTGTTATGGAAGTACATGATCCTTCATCATATAACAAAAGGTTTTGGATTATAGGCGAAAACAGTTTCTTATTAAAAGTAAATTCATATTTGACTTGATATGGGTTTGCATCACTTTTAAGTAATTCTTGGCTTACATTTCCATTAAGTAATAAAGGTGATATTTCAAGCTCATCTGTTAAGTCTTCAGTTATTTTTTTGTTTGTTTTTGTTATAGGAAGTGAATCGTCGTTTTCAAAGATATCCATTTTTGTGCATGTGATGTTTATTGAATCAAAATCATTTATTGCAATAATAGGTGCAAGATCATCACCATCAGGCTGTGAAATGCAGTCCACATTACTATTAATACTACTAATATTAGTTGGTTCTTTTTCTGTTTGATTTTCGTCACAATGTTTATTAGTAAAATCAACATTGTCATAGCTTTTACAATCAATAATATTACATGCCCGGTTATTTGGTATTTCTGTATTAATTATTTGGTTTACCACTTTTAATATTTTGTTTGACATATTTCCCTCACCCTCAGGTTCAGTCAGCCTAATTTCTATATTTTCAGCTACAGGTTCTTGAATTACCACTTTTAATATTTTGTTTGACATATTTTCCTCATCCTCTGTGTCAGTCAGCCTGATATCAATATTTTCAGTTTCAGATTCTTGAATCACTAAATCATTAATAGGTTTGTTTGCCTTTTTATCTGAAAAGGTTTGTGAAATATTTTTAGCGATACTTTCTTGACTTACTATATTATTTTTTTCTTTTTCGGACCAAGGATCACCTTCATCCACATTTATATCTTCAACAATATCATGACCATTTAAATTTTCTGTGCCCAATTTATTTTCGACCTCACACACGGGTACAACAATGTCATTTGACTGTTTTCCCGAAGCACAATTTACTGCCTGATTTTCTATATCACTGTTTAGTTCAAGGACAATTTCATTAGAACCAGTTACATTTGTGGGTACATTTTCCTTATCGTGACCTATTTGGACCTCACACACGGGTACAACAATGTCATTTGACTGTTTACCCGAAGCACAATTTACTGCCTGATTTTCTATATCACTGCTTAGTTCAAGGACAATTTCATTAGAACCAGTTACATTTGTGGGTACATTTTCATTATCGTGACCTAATGATGGTAAATCATTATGAGAATCATTTTCTTCCCTTAATAATGTAATATCTGATATTATTTCCTGGGATTTTGAATGGGTGATGACTGATTCATGATTGTGAGGAACTTGACTATTTTCATCAATGGACTGCAAAATTACACTATCATCAAGTACCTTGGAACAGGTAATATCATACAATGTGGGAGATTTTACTTCCGAAATATTATCAGTTAAAGTAATTTCAATTTGTTTAGGTAGGTCCATACAAAATTTGTCCGTATCTTCATGAATAGTTTCATTATCTATTTCATTATTATTTTTCAAAGAATTATTTAAATTACTCAAGTTGTTAATGCCATTGCTTTGTACAATATTATCACATTTACTTAAACTAAAATCTATTGCAGTGTCACTGTCTCTTGACTCATTAAATATTTCAGAACTATTTTTATCAGAATAGTTTACAGCTTTATCATTTTCTCTAATAATATTCACAGGATTAATTATATTCTCAGTAATAGGTGTATTATTATTATTATTAGGTACATTAGTACTATATTCTTCGTGACTTTTTACATTATCTGGATTTTTAATAATAACGCTATCAGTTCTATGTAGAGACATATTCAAGGTAATATCTTTGTCGTTAGGAACCGAATACCTTTTTTGCTTTCTGTATTTGCTGAGTTTTGAAACATCTTTGTCTGAATCAGAACCTGACGTGGGGTGTTCAATGATAAAAGGTTGATTGTTAATTTTACTTTTGTTGTTATGTGAATTCCCACTATTATCTGTATCTAACATAGGCAGATCTCGTACCGAAGACATTTTGTTATCATTGATAAATTGTTGATTAATTTCAGGAAAATTCAACTCGATATCATTATCCAGTCTTGGTAAAGAGGCAAGGCATACTCCGGAACTACTTTCCAAATCTTGTAAACAGTAATTCGTTTTTAAGGACTCATTTAAATGAGGAGAAGGATATTGGTTGCTAACCATTTTGCAGCTTGTTATTTTAGGTGAACTTCGTGAAGGGACAATATTATTGGTTTCCTCTATCCTTTGACATATAGGTGATTTGGTTTTAACAGGATTCACCACTTTTTCTATTAATCTTTCACCTAATACATTGTGTACTGGTGTGGCTAATTCAACATTCATCATTTGTGGACTACAAGGTCTGATTTCAAAATTACAGCCCACCTCTTTGTGAATAACAGACTGGCTTATTTTGGCTTCAACATCTAAAGGCGATAGTGGGCGAGCACTGGCACTTGACACTTCCATTCCTTGTCTTGGAAAACTATTTCTTATTGGAACATGTAAATCTTTTTGCTTTGGTTGTGTAGGTGTTAAGGAAAATTGATTCAAACCTGGTGACTCAACCAGCTTTTCATATTGGTTAAGTAACTCGATGCTGTTATAACCTTTAATATTTTCAGGTAGTTTAGAGATTTTTTGTATATGATCATATTTAGCAAGCTCTTCTTTTGGTACATTAACCAAATCAAGAACATACAGTTGTTCATGATTCTTACCTGACTCATAGCATCTTAAAGAATTATTGGAATCTCTTTGTTTTATAGGTTCTTTACTATTATCATTACCTTCATCATCTCCTTCATTCCACATTTGAAGAAATTGCCTAACATCGAGACCTTTCTTATCTTTTGAACCTGTAGTAGTGTCTACTTTTTGTCCAAATTTATTCACATGAGGCAAAGTCATATCTTGCCTTCGATATATATCATTTGACATCCTATTAACTCCTGATTCTACACTTCTTATACTAGCTGTAGAGGATTGGCTAGCATATCCACAATCATCCTGTGCACTTCCCATAATTTGTGTTGTATCATTGCTTGCATTTGAATCAGTAGGAGATATTGACATTGTTTGTGGCGAAAATTGTAATGGTACCCTACCTAAGGGATTTATATTTGTGTACTCTATGTTTCGATAATGTATAGCATGGTCATACGCTTTCATAGAGCTATCTTTGCGATACATATGATGTGGAGGAAGTGAGTGTATGTTCATAGGTGGATATGAAGGATACATTAGATCAGTTTTAATTGTTGGAGGTCGATTTATATCATTTGTAAACATGTTCTCTGAACTAGTATAATATTTACGGGTATTATGATTATCAAAGTATAATCTATTTTGTATCATATTTTTTGAAGCAGGATCTGGAGAATAGGGAAATGCTCTATTTTGTAAGCAGTTTCCTGGTAGTGGCCCATAAGTTGAAGGCATATTTTGATTACAATAAGGTTGATTCAAATTAACTTGTTGGTTGGGAGATCTTGGATACTTCTCCATTGTAGATACAGGCATTCGTCTTTCTAAATACTTCAGAGGTATTGGGGGATAAATAGGGTATGGGTGTGGGGGTATTGATTTTTGTAATTCATATTTATGTGGTGGATATGAAGTGGGTGGTTGAAATGCATTAGGGTAATTAGGAATATAATCATACCTTGAATGTGGATTTTGGAGAGGTCTTTCTTTTGTTGCAGGATAAGGCTTGAATCGAATATTTGCTTCATGAAAACGATCCTGGTATACTTGAGGCATTTCTTCATGGATATTCCTGTGTGGTCTTATCATTGATATTGGTCGAGGGCCAGGACAATTGGCATATTCTGAATACTGATATAAATCCGGAGCACCATATGGCCTTAAGGGCCGCACATTAACACCACTACCAGCCCAACCATGAGGGACACCAGGTTGGTTATAGTTGTTATTGAGCACAAGTCCATCTGAATTTTTAACAATTTTTGGTTCATTGTTTATAGGATTAATAGCATAAGGCACATCGCAGAATTTTGACTCAAGGGACATCAACTTAGGATTATTTAAGCAATGATCTTCACTGTTTTTCACAGACGCAAATGAAGGTGGAACCATGATACGCTGCATATTTTCTTGAAATGTTTGTCTTGGTGAGATATTTCTTGATAGTTGATAGTCTGTAGGTTTAAGGGGATATTCCGGTGGGTGCTGGTATATGCTCTCGGTGCATTGCCATGGTTCGACTGGGACTTTTTTCACATACGCATCATTCGTCGACTGTGGAGGTACTACTCTGTCGGGGCCTATAATAGCGCACGGCCTCGCGGTCGGTACATCCACCTTAGCCAATGAGTTTGATCCGATATCATATGGTTTATTACCGTTGGGTTGAAACGTAGTACCGCTCTGGGCATACTTTGTATTGCCATCGTCGTTGTGTGCACCCAGAGCAGATTCAATCCTCAAGTCCTTAGCGTCCATGGTCATTCTTGATGTAGCCTTTAGTGGATTGATCCGCTGACATTTTTAGTCGTATTCCTAACCTTCGGATACGATTTGTTTTAATTCAGATATCGCGAACAACACGCAAACATCCTGAAATATAAACAAAATACCAAATATGTATTTCAATGGCAACTGTCAAAACATTGTGCCACATAGACCATGGTATTAGAATTGCAATAAAAAGAACTACTGGTCAGAAGCTAATCACAATGAAAATTTGGAATATATAGCGTTACATACCTTTTTCTCCTTTCAATTTATTATGAATATCAATATTATTTCCAAGGAGACACCGATTTATTACGATCCTACGCTGTCGCCCATTTAGGCTTGCAATGTTGCCAGCCCAGCCCTTGGCCCCTTGTTTTCTTTTCATTTATTACCGTTACTAAAATTTTATCCTCACTATAAATAAAATAATCATTTAATCTAATTTACTTATGATATTATTTACTTAGAATACTTATGTCATAATAATTATGTAAAATATTTATCTACTAAATTACGTGATTAAAAATGTTAAATAAGGAATTTTGACGTTTACCATTTTGATGTATTAATTAATTTTAAAGACAACACGATAACATAGGAAGTCATATTAAAAAAAAACAAATGAATTATTGAATACAAGTTGTAATTTTATTATAAGTAAATAAAATATCATTAAATTATCATTTATTAAAAACTTTAATGAACGGTTTCAAATATTTCAATGTCAATACTGATTGTATTGACGCGTTAATTTGACATTTCACTGGTCACTGTCAGTGTCAGAGTGTCACTGAGTGTCAGACGTCGGACAGTTCACATTTTCACAACTTCATAAGTTCACACTTCACACTCACACGTCAAAAAATCGCTTCTTACAACGCGCAACGCAACTCAGTGGAATTTGTTTTTTAAACAAAATTAATAAAATTGTATTTAATACTGGTTTATTAATAACAAAATAATGAAATTTGTATCAATTACTTTTATTCTGTCAGTTATAGTTTCTATTTATGTAATACATACAATATGGACACTAACTGAAATATTTATACCCCCGGAGTGCAATCGTGGCGAAAGATGTTACGCTTCATATTTAGCCTCGAATCCAGTACAGCATCTTGTTCTTTACACTTCGGTGCAGGAGCATCCATATAGAAATGGCATATCTGTAGGATCAGTGAATAAAGTGCATACTTCCTTAAAATTTGACTATCGGAACCCCGCGACTATGTAAGTATGTTACGATGTCATTTTATATTATTTTATCGTTAAGAATTAAACAATAACTCGTTTTGATTATGTTTTCCAGGGTTGTGACGCTGAAAATTCCCCGTAAAACCCGTAACAATGGCACGTTATACATGCACGCCGTGCTTCTTGACGAGAAACGCTTATATGACGATTTTCAGGACATATTTAGGACAGAAGCAGTCCACACCCTCCCCCTAGTGACATATACAGAACCTCAGGCATCTACATTCAATCTTCTTCAGTCAAAGGTGTTGAATATTTTCCGTAAAAAACAAAATTATAAATCTCTTTTATCAGTTTACAGAGAGTATCTTGTAAATTATTTGTCATTGGTGTATAGTTGTCAATAGACATCCAATTTGGTAGAAATACTAATCTTATAAATATTAAAGTTTCCGGGCTATGGACAAGACCTGACACAATTTTCACTATATGTGGTTCAGTGTGTATTGGTGGAATTATGACTCCATTTTATTTACCGAACTAATTGGGAATAATTGCAAGTAAAAATGTGTATTTACAATATTATAAGTTCTTATTATTTATTTATTATTGTTAATGATTTTTTTCACAGGATGAAGATTCAAAAAGTAAAAAAAGTTATTTACAGCCCTATGCTCATCTAGCTACTATAGCACCACTGTCCATTCTAACAGATAACCTGAATCTCCCTCATAAGAGAATCCCCGGGGAATTAATTCCTTACCTAAGGTAAATATCTTATCCTATCACAATTAATTTCATTTTTTAATCATGGTTATGGCAAGACCATGATCCATGCAACTGCAAACCCGAATTCAAAAAAAATTTAGTATCCACAATGATATCAGTTTAAAATCATATAAGTTACAGGAGAGATACTTTTACATGTTACAATTTGTTTTTACAATTTTATTATTGTTTTTTTTTTTCAGAGTGAGAAATGATAAATTTTTACCAATAATACAGCACAATGTGTTGAAGTCCCGGCTGTCTCACTTGCAACTGCTGAACAGCAGCAGTTCAGAAGTGAATGTGACTGTGAATGTGTCGCCGTCATCATTCGGGACATTGCGGCTAGCCTTACATGTTCGTTTAGCTTTGGATCAGTTGCACACCCTTGGATTTGGTGAAAAGGATATTGATGATGTTAAAGGAATATTTGCTGACACAAACCTCTACTTATTATCTGCTACTGTTATGATTGCAAGCTGCCATGTAAGTTTTTTTTTTGTAAACAATCTACAAAATCAAGCCATCTGATGGTAAGTGGTCTCTGCTGCTTGAAGATCAGTAACAACAAAGGCATTACCGACTGACAGGTGAAGAATCTGAGAAGAAGTGGATCCAAAGTGCTTAGCTGTGCTTAAGCGAGCTAGTTACATTAAGGTCTGGGACTGTAAATTACGATTTAAGTATGTAGTTAAGTGGTTTTTTGTAGCTAGTGGATTAAATAGCTATTTTATAAAATGTGTGAGTGTGACACCTCTGATTACTATTTAAATGTGGACCATAGATTTAGCAAAGTTAGCAACCGCAATTCATACTACTGCGTCGAAATATTGGCATACAAAATAAAATATTCAATTCAATGCATTTAAATGCGGAATTATACACCATAAAATTGTGTATTTTATTGGGCCGTATTCTAATCTATTTGTCATTAGAAACCCAATATTCATTAATTTATTTGTTCAGATAAAACTATATCTAACATTACAGCATTACACTAATATGTTAGAACTTTGTGCATGTAAATTGTTGTACAGTATTTTCATTAATATTGTAGACTAGTTGTGTGGGTTTTTTTCTGCATAAATCCCAACAAACCTTATCCTATAAAAAATTGCTTACATGCTGTCCCATAGCATACTCTATCTTCCAGTGAAAGTCGCATTAAAATTGATTCAATTGTTCCAGAGATTAGCTCAGACAAACAGAAAGACAGGCAGAAAGACATTAGTATCATGTAATGAACTATAAACACTTGTGAAAACAATTATTTTGATATCACAGACAGACACTTCAATTTTATTTATATGTATAGGTAACATAAAATTTTATTAAGGTTATGAGTTATTTGATATGTTATATTTATGCTCCAGCTATTGTTCGACTTCCTGGCGTTCAAGAACGACGTGTCGTTCTGGCGGCGCAAGCGCACGCTGGCGGGGCTGTCGTCGCGCACCGTGCTGTGGCGCGCCTTCTCGCAGCTCGTCATATTCCTGTACCTGCTGGACGAGCAGACCTCCTTGCTGGTGCTAGTGCCTACAGGGATCAGTGCTGTCATTGAGGTCAGTATGTTACAATTCAAATTATTATTTTTATACGATGCCAAGTTAATCCTTCACAACAATCCCACCTGATGTTAAGTGGCGATGATGTCCACAGATGGTATATTTTATGGCCTAAGCACTAAGCAGATGGGTCACATGATGGTAGGTGATCGAAGACATTCCCAATGTGTTATCTGTCACAAAACAAAAGGGAAGAAACAAACTACAAATGTGCTACGATAATATGTAATAGGCTAGTTGACTAATTTTGAAAAACTAAATCATAGTTTGCCAAATGGTCTAATTTAAGTGAAATATTAATATTTCAGTAAAATACAAACTGTAACATATTTTATTTTATATTTTTATGAACTATTTGACGTTTCCCCAAAAAAACGCGTCAAACTGTCATGGCGACTCGTGTGACGACATAATTCGCTTGTCCGGAAGAATACAGTATTAAGTCAAAATTTGGCACTAACTGACATTGATACAGTTCGAATAAAAAAAGTACGTTCTACCTTTTGAATGAGGTCGAAAATCGTTTACCCCCTGAATAAGCAAATTACGAAAGTTGTGTCAATATCCCTCTCGTAAGAAAGTACCACAATATTTGTAGTTAAAAGCTTTAATCGCTTCTCCTGGAAAAGTAAGTTTTTAGAGTTAATACAGTATTCTTGCGGGCAAGCGAATTATGTTGAGCGGAAAGACCAAAATGTTATGTCAAGTTTGTTTAGTTTTGCAACATGTGACGTCACGCGTCGTATTGGCGTTCGGTATCACGTGACTAGTGACTGTAATTTCGGAATTTTATTTCTCAAAAATAATCATGATTTATTTTATCAATGAGATCGATTTTTCGCATTTGTAAATATTAAGCTACCATAAGAAATAGAAATCTTCAAAATATTTCTTACTGTCAACTACCCTATTCCAGCTGTGGAAGGTAACGAAGGTGCTGCACGTGCGGGTGTCGCTGGCGGGCGGGCGCGTGCGCGTGTGGCGCGAGCCGCCGGACGACGCGGCGGCGCGCTCCACGGCGCAGGCGGACGCCGAGGCCATGCGCTACCTGTCGCGGCTGCTGTACCCGCTGTGCGCCGCCGGCGCGGTCTACTCGCTGCTCTATGAACCGCATCGGAGGTAATCTAAACTAAAAAAAAATAATTATAAATCGGTTAATAAATTAAGGAGTTCCTCCTCTTTTTTGAAGTCGGTTAAAAAGCTCAAATTTAATTTGTCAAAAATTCTCATCCTTTTCCAATGTGTTTCATTCTATTTTTTTTTTTCTATAATTATCGACCCTGGTCTATAAAGATCAAAATTCCAAGTAAAACGCAACGAAAACCCGCCGCTGTGTCAACGTAACTTGAGCCTTATTTGCCCGACAGCTGGTACTCGTGGGCGCTGCGCAGCGTGGTGAACGGCGTGTACGCGTTCGGCTTCCTGTTCATGTTGCCGCAGCTGTTCGTCAACTACCGGCTGCGGTCGGTGGCGGCGCTGCCGTGGCGCGCGTTCATGTACAAGGCGTTCAACACGTTCATCGACGACGTGTTCGCGTTCGTGATCACGATGCCGGTCGCGCACCGCGTCGCCTGCTTCAGGGATGACCTCGTGTTTCTCGTGTACCTTTATCAGCGGTGGTGAGTGGGCTTTTTTATATTAAATGCGTACATTAAATAATTTTGAATTTCAGGTAAGAATTAGGCATCATTCGTTAAATATTTGAGGTATTTTTGATCAAGAGTGCCTAAATTTTATCAATGTTCTTGACTTCTTTTTTGTGCCTAAGTAGCCGACAAGCAGAGGAACCGATGGTTGTAAGCGGTCACCGTCATGAACAGCGGCAATACCATTGATATTACTTCGTACTAACCGGAAGTCGTACTAAACAAGCAGAGTCGTACTAAACGGACTAAACTGTATAAAAATATAATGTTCACCTTCTTTTTTCCAGGTTGTATCCAGTAGACAAATCTCGCACCGACACTGGCGCGAGTATGGAGGAAGCGTCGGAGGAGGTAGAAACTCTAAAGCCTAAAAAAGACTAGAAACTGAGCTGAGGGTAATAATTGTTGTTACATAATAGTATTTCCACGTTGTGATTCCAATTCGTTACTATTACTATCTTGATTATTCCATTAATATGCAAGATTTTGCAGGTAAATAGATTTAATGTTCCTTAAATTAAACAAATAAACATGTGTTAATCTTTTATAATTATGTTAAAACGAGTATACTTTGTGCTGGATGATTCGGAATCGGAGCTATTTTTTGCTATTCGAAGTCGTGAAGTACTATTTTATGAATAGCAAATAATGGGTTGGTATTTGTACAGGACCCGGGATGATATTATGGAAACGTCCTCGCTGAGTGTACGGGGTCGCGGGATGAACTGTCCGCGCCGAATGTTGCTCATACACTGATTTTATTATGTAAAAATTACAAATGATTTAGGTAGGTGTTAAAGTACAGACGATGCATATTTTGTTTGTGCTTTAATGCACATTTTGTTCGGTCCCGTACAGTATTTTTCCTAAAATTTAGTAGGGTCGGATATCGGAAGTCGCGTTTAACACATAGAAAACTTCTAATTTCTAACTATTACTTGACTAAGCTGATGTGTGTAATGAGATGAATCTTCTCCCTTCCTGCCTCTGTTACCGCGTTTATACTGTTCGCAGCATTAATTCGGTCATATTTTTTGTTTACCCTAAAAGTAGCGTAGCATAATTTTTTTTTATTAATTGTGCGGTCTTACGTTTTTTCTTCAAGTCCATAAATGTATCCAACCGTGTGTTGAGGTTATATGATAAACTAGAATACCAGTATATATAAACGTAATACGGTGATTATTTATAACAACGCCATCTAGGTACTCTCATCTGAACGAATAAATACATTGTAAAGCAGCGCTGTACTGTGCTATGTACTTACAAAATAATACTGTAGATGGCGTACATCACTTTTAACGTACATCAATTAAAAATTTCGCGCAGCCGCCGCCATCTTGGATTTCTATTTTGACAGTCTATACTATACATAAAAATGTTACGTTACGGGACATTTTTTGCCGGCTAGGGTATCCCTCCAGAACATCTCATAACGGAACTAAGTTCCAAAATTAAATGTCATACCTTCATACGTTTTTTTTGCTATCGGTATCTGCATCACGTCACGTCTGACAGTCGTCAGTTCACTAACATCTGCGCTAAGGGCTTGCATCGGTTTCATTCAAGTTGCACGGTTTAAAAACATTATTTATCGCAATTCGATGTCAGAGGAAAAAAACTGGAATGTGTGAAATGTAGATTTCGGTCAGATCTGAATCCTGTTTAATCCAGAGTATAGTCATTTTATCATATTATAGGAAATTACTAAAACTACAATTATTATTTATTTAGGTATTGGTTTAAATTAATTCTTTCCGTCCACCCATACTGAATGTTAAAAATAAAATGTATGAGGCTGTTGAAATTATATAATGCTGCAAAGGCTATGATTATTTATGTAAAGATATTGTTTAATGAGTTTTTTAAATAAGGCTTACGGCTATACGATCATTCAATTGTTATATTATCTGTGTACAATGAAGCTTAAATAAATAATGTTATCTTATTGCAATAATAGATTTATACTTTTTTTTTATTAAGCACACGAAAGAGACTACATACGATAAATATGTATAATATTATAATGAAATTGTAACTAGGCTGTGTCTGTACATATAAAAAATACATGCGGTGTGGTGTAAATGTCTTCAATTCGAATAATGTTTGTGATTGAGTCGCAGTAAATCGATATAATTTACGAAAACAATCTGTTGGATATGGCCTTAGTTCGATGTCTTCCTTACAATGTTATGTTTCTCTATAAACTTGAGTTTTCTAATACATATAAAAGACAGTACTAGTTGATGGATGTGATAGAGAGGTCACGTGATCGCCCCAGTGGACCCAGAGCCCAGTGACCCAGGGCCCAGTGACCCAATGCCCAGTGACCCAGAGCCCAGTGACCCAGGGCCCAGTGACCCAGGGCCGAGTGACCCAGGGCATCATACCTGGCATTCCTCCACAGTCCGGTTTTCACTTCATTTCTTGCCACGTACGTGTAGGCTGTGGAACGAACTTCCTTCTGCGGTGTTCCCAGAGTGCTATAACATTGGGTCCTTCAAGAAGCGGGTCCATCGATTCCTTCGTGGCCGGCAACGCGTTGGTGACGCCCCTGGTGTTACTAATGTCCTAGGCGGCGGTGATCACTTACCATCAGGTGACCTGCCTGCTCGTTTGCCTGCTTAGGCTGTAAAAAACATCAGCTTTAACTTATATTACTTAAAAAGTACGGTTGTAAAAGGAAGTAATACACTTTTAGACTCTTGAAATGAATATATTTATTATGTTTGTATGTATTGTTTTTTGTTTTCCGTTTTTTTTTATGTTACATGCAACGCACAAAGTTGAGTTTTAGATACAGCATCACATTTGTGAAAGGGCTATGAATATGTTACTAATTTGTTAAAGACGTTGTTATTTATATTGTTAAATTGACGTTAATAGTTTATAAGTCGATTATGTAAAAATAAATTTAGACTTTAGTACATAATGATTGTTAATCGGTGCATTTTGACGCTCATAGTAAATTATATTTAGACGTAGTTTTTATTATGGTATCGTTAATATTAATCCGGTGGTTTTGATAAGGGTTTTTTTGTTTGTAGTTAAGATATACATAATGAATCATTAACTGCGTTCAGTAAGTTCCTAGGGCGGGAATATTCAGAAAATTTCTGAATAGTTACAGTTGATGATGATTTATTGATAATTGAAAGTAAGCGTTGAAGACTTAGTGATAAAAGACGTAGGTTAGACGTACTTGGGTCATTAATAACACGTGCCTATTTAATGTTGGTAGCAAAATTAATAAAGAGTTTATTGGAAATTATCATGAGTTAGAATATATCTTGCATTTTACGTTACAAGGTTAAGCTCGGCGCATATTACATCAACTACACTCTGAAACTATTCATAGGAAAGCATTAAAATAATGAGCTTCATATCGGTTGAATTTACAACATAATAATATACTCGAAAGAACCGAATCACGCGCAATCGACGCTGTGACGCGACGACATACCACCAACTCCGTAATGACCGAAATTTCAACCTTAAGAAACAAGATATATAGCTCATATTTCATTATTTTCCTATGACATAAATCGGAGTGGAAGTGAAGTTCAGTTAAATACACTCGTGAACGTAATTTTTTTTGCGTTTTGCATTCGGTAACAAATGTATATTATGTTAATATTTGTGTACCAACTAGTAGTAATAACATTCCAATTTGGTTAATTGCATTAACATGACTTTTAAATAATGATACATGACATGGAAACATTTGGTATTGTTTACTACAATTTGTAACTAAATGTCGTTTGACAAATAACTTAAAAAAATGGTTGTCTGTAAAGTCGGTTTACGGACGATAATTTTACGTGATAACGTCATAAGAAATCATTAATGAAAAATTGCATACTTTTAGGCCGATTGTGCCTCTCTATCGCTTGTTCCGCGTTCGCTTGCATGCTCGGCTCAGGCGGAACGTGACAATGACGTCATACTATTTCGTGCGTGCAGCCGGCGTTTATCGATTTATAAAACGTTATCACGTCAAAACATTTTGTAACTTGTGTGGCACCGTTACGCTCAATGTGCAATCTTGGATGGTTACGTTGTAACGTAAACGTATCGTTCTGTCAAGGAGCGCCTAAGAATTATTTTTAGCATAGTGCATTATATAGCATAGCATTAGTGATAATGTCTTAAAATTGTCATATTGTATGTTATGATATTCAGATCATAGCGTAATACGACTTATTGAATCGAATTTATCTTGCTGAAGGCCTACCAGCGATTATGTGAATGCGGCGTATTTTGTAGAGGTAGGTATTTAGTGTTAAAATATAGGAAAATTTTAATTCCAAGACCGTTCACGAGGATTGAGTAACGAGTTATGTATTTATTTACCTATACACGGTAATGTAATTGTGTAAAATGTCTATGTACTGATTGTTTTTAATAAAATTCCAATTAATGTATACCTAGCTATGTATTTTTATTTAACCCTATGAATTCATGAAATCTAATATCAAAAATTAAAATAAGTACTTAGCCTTGTTCTGTTTTATACGTAATATAATACGTATTTTTTTAATTTGACCCTTATTGTATAAGTTTATGCGAGTTTAAAATAAACGCACAGGCACCATGTAGTTTTTTCAAAAATACCTACCTGTTGTAGTTGTATGCATACAGTTGCATGGATTTTGGTCACCGGTCACGGGTAAACTGTTTGGAGGCAGAGTTTGCCGGCTAAATGTACCGGTTGAGTGTGTAAATGCAGTCTGCGTTTAGACCGCGTATCTCATACATACATACAGGGTGTAATCGTTAAGTGTGCACAGGCGATTATTCCGTAACTATTACAGATATCAAAAAACTGACAATAATAATTTATTAAAAATAAAACGAGAAATATCCAAAAAAATTACATTAAACCTCCCATACATTTAGTATGAGATAGTACAAAGGTTTTACTTTCTTTATTTAAAGTGGAATAGTAGGTACCTACTCCTGCGATAAAGAATTTGAATTTAGAACGAACACCAAAGAGTATCTTTCTTTTTGTTTTTATTTAGTATGTTGCTTTTCAGCCAGTTCAAATCAATACGATATTGAAACAAGGTTTATTATTAAAGTGGTAAGATAATTAATCTACACGTGTGTATCTACTTGAAATTCATCAATATCATATCATACATAATTATAAAATGATAAGGGTAAAATGAGTAGGTACTATTCCACTTTAAATAAAGAAAGTAAAACCTTTCTACTATCTCATACTAAATGTATGGGAGAGTTTAATGTAATTTTTTTGGATATTTCTCGTTTTATTTTAAATAAATTATTATTGTCATTTTACTCATTAGGTAAAGTGCTTTCGATATCAGTTTAATGTTTTTTGATATCTGTAATAGTTACGGAATAATCGCCTGTGTACACTTAACGATTACACCCTGTATATTTCATGTCTGAGCATTTCATAATGTTTTTATTCATCAAAACCATAATTAAGTAAGCTCTTTTTGTTCATCTGTGTAAGTACCTAAGTACTTAGTTATTTATTTGGAACATTCCCTAATCAGTATACTTAATTATTCAATAAGTCGTGATCAAACGAGATATTTAATTAAAACCTGAACTAGAATCCTTGCTAAGCGCCAAGCGGATTTAAAATTATGTAAGTCATGTGTCGTAGTAGTTACTGTGAGCGAGATAAGTAATAGCAGAACAGATAGGCCCTGATTACAGCGATCGCTGGGACTGATTTAAACCTAATTAATACAGTCGTTGTCACTGCGTAGTTGTTTACGGACGTATTCCGCGGTTTGCCCCTGTTTTATTTGTCAATCAACAAGTCAAGCAACAAAATATGTTTAGTGATATATTAGAATTTCTATTAGTAGCCGGTTTGAGCACTGCTGCCGTAGTTGTGTACTTAATATTCGTTAGGAAACCGCCCGGTTTGAGAGGGCATTATAAGGAGCCAGGTAATTTTATTTATTTATTTTAAATATTTCATTCTTATGATATCGATTCGTTTGCTCATAATCATGATTGTATGGAGTTTTGCCACTCACTTATCTTTCTTGTAATTGTGGCCGATAAGCTAAGGATATTAGTAACACATCAATCTTCCTAAAGAATATAACGTGTAATGATTAAGTGCCTACTACATATTTACAAGCCCGTCAACAAAAATATATTTAAGACAAGGAATAACATTATAATTAGCCATTGTTAGTTAAATACATTATAGTTGCAAGAAATGCTACCTGGCCTTATACTTTTTTGGTAGAGAGCAATGAAAGTAACTTCGTAGCTGTCGGTTATCTTTGAAACCATTATTTATACAGTAGGTATTTGTACAATAATTACTATGTTAAGTACCTACTTCATGTACTTGAACAAAAGTAAAAAAACCCAGTGGAATTCTAAAGTAAAGAAAATTTTACAGTAATGCACATACATAATAATATGGCACAATGAATGCCATGCCAGACTGACGTTCGACGGGTCCTGGCTCCTGGGTTCGATTCCCTGCGGGCTGCGAAGCGGAACGTTGAGTTTCAATTTCAGTTCTAGGTCTGGGTGCGTGTGCTTGTTTTTGTATGTTGTTCATGGCATCCCCGACAGGTAATCCAACTATAGGGCTACGAGAAAGTGTGTAGCGTAAACTCTTCTGAAATTTTATTAACCATTTTAAGGTTGGAATTACCCTCTAAAAGTATTATGGGCGCGGTACGCAGTGAGAAAATGGAAGAGAAGTTTACAGAAAAGTGACGCAAATGAAAAGCCACAAAAATTTAACTCCGATGAATGGGACAGCGTATCCTTACAAGCGTCAGCTCCCGACGGATCAGCTCTCATGTTGGGAATACGGAAGTTATGCGGACGGAAGCCCCTAGCGGAAGTCACTGTGTACGTCAAACTATTGGACGGGACGGTTTACAAATTGCCAAGTACGTAATTTTCGGACCGCCTAACTTTACTTAAAATCGTTCTAGATTTTTTTATTAGGTACAAATCCTGCACGCACTTCAAGTTTACAAAAAATATGTATTAATTATTACCTGAGAGTTCCTTATGTGCCTTAACATAGAACATATGATATAAAATATGCTGATATGATTAATATTTATAATTATTTAACCATTTAAGGGATTAATAATAGGTAGGTACCTATTGCAAAATACTGCTTATTCATTCGCTCGAGTTTAAATTAACTAATAGGTAGTTAATCAATGAAAAAGTCAAATTTTGCTAATTGTCCTACTTTTCATGTAGCTAACTCATTCTGTCTCACGCGTTCCATAATTATTTATAACATCCATAGTTACAGTATTTTCATCGGATTTTTGGATCAAAAGTGGAACTTGCGTTGTATGAACGTAACTTATCTATAGTTTTAATATCTTTGAATTTACATTTTTAGGGCATCCAGAAACAGCTATCGGCGCCTGGGAAGACGTGAGCGATGGCTGGAGTGCCGGAGGTCTGAAGATCCAGGTCATAGAGCCACAGAGGCTGAGGATCTTATTCAATGGGCTTTTAACCAAAGAGGATGATGAATCAACTCAACACGTCAAGTTTAACATTATGTACGTTTGATTAGGGATTTTTAAACTAATGTAACAACAGCAACTAACAGGACTAACTATCACTTGTTAGGGCCTGTTGGCCCTGCCCCAGTCCTTATACGTACTAACGAATTGATAACTAACTTTCTTATTTACACCCTCTGCTAACTGGACTAACAGTTGTCATATATAGGCGGCAGCGGAGGGGCGGTGCTGTCTGTTTGTTTGCTATCTTAAGTCTATAAAAATGTAGCCTTGGAACAGCCTCTAACATCATGAATGTCCATTTGTGGTAGAAAATATTTAAGTACTGTGACAAACGCTTCCGTGTATTTTTTGCGTGGGTAGGTACTTAATGCTTAAAAGTTTTACGTTTATTTTTCGTACCTACTTCAAATCCATCCAACTTTTTTAACTTTGATGTCTTCCATTGCTCAAGGATAATTTCACAAACATCAATCTATATTGTTCATTTATACTTGTCTTGTGTTTAGCCAAAATGTCTGTTTTATTAGTTCGTAGTTCGAATTCATAATGTATTATAGTAAAATATTTCAACTACTTTCCAAAGTAAGAAGAATATTGTAAGCGAAGTAAATGTTTCAACCTTTACAGATGGTGCGCTGCTACCAGCGTGGTAAGATTCCCCGAAGACTGGAGCGACCAACTGGCCGCGCAAGCGCTGGCTCGAGAGCCCTGGCGCCATGGAGACTGCTTTGAAATGCTGTAAGTTGATGAAATGTTGATTACCACCACCGACCACACAGCCCATAGACGCCTAATGTTTGATATTCCGTATTGAATACATTCTAGCTACTATTTGCAACGCCGTTTAACTTATTCCATTCCTACGCGGTGCGGACGCAAAACGAAAACGATATATAATACAAAAATACAATGTTGTTTCGTTAATTTCATAGTTAATTTCATAACAACAAAATTGGGCCATGCACTTCCAATGCATATTCTCATAAATTTATCCTTTAAAATATTACAGGAACACTATTGCCTTGTTTCTCACCACATTGGACCCAACCTAATGAAAATTTATAGTATGGTAACTTTGGTAATTTATGGTAACAGTAAATCGTACAATCGTAAAAAAACTTACAAAGAAGAGACAAATACAAAAAAAAACTTGTGTTCTGGTTTGACTTTCACCAGAAATAAGCTTGAAGGCCGAAACTGGTTGCAGTGGGGTGCGATGCAAGGACGTATCCAGGCCCATGATGATAACGGGATTCCTACCAAGAGCGAGTATCTTAGACTACGCGGAGTGAGGGAGAGGAGCTGGGCAAACAACAGTCCCAGGCGTCACGTCTCTATTATAGCATCTGCTCCAGATGGAACTGCGGTGCAAATTCGGGCGGTGTCTTTTAAGGACACCTTTACCCAGTAAGCATTTTCATTTAATCACGAATATGAGATATTAAATCTAGTGCATAAGGTGTATTTAACATGTATAACTAGCAGCTTTCCTTTTTTGGTAACAAGGATTTATTTTTTCTCATATACTCGTATCATCTCATATTATTCACATGTATAACTAAGTATATTGAAATGTTGTGCGTGAAACGTCCATTATATTCGGAAAAAAATCTCAAAATTATCTGAATATAATAAGATATTATGATTTATGATAATTAGGAATGTCAGGATTTTGAATGATGTTTTTTATATTTATGAATGGATGACCATAAAATTGTGCTAATTATTTTTATGAACATGTTGTTTATAATAATGTATTATGTCAATATTTCATGATACAAAGATGCTACTTACTCATTATAAATAATAGGTACCTACTTACTCAGAACACGCAGTACAAATCTTGTGTTTGTACCGCAGTATTAAGTATTATGCGCACGCGCAATTACGTTTACCGGCGCTGAATTGGTTTCACCTTGAGCGGCTGACCTTCAATATCAATGAGATGAGGGATAATTTTGGTCTGAGCATCGTTTAGACGTCATACGAAGTAACATTATTCAGTCTGTGCCGTTACTATATTTCATTCGTAGACAGAGATGGATATAGACATCTGGGGAGCGTGGGCAACATGAGATAGCATGCGAAAGTACAATTGTATGTGGCACAAGAAGAATTTGACGGTCTGCTGTCAAATTTGCTTCAAAGCATCTGTGCTTAACTTGAAATAACCATCACGCAAAGTGAGACCAAAGCATATTATCATTCTGCCTCATTCTTTTCGTGTCATTGACGTAGGTTGTTCCTTTTCTTCGGTGAGTGCGAAGGATGGCATGCATAGGGCTATACTCTTCTCTGTCTACGGTTTCATTTGATACTGACAATTTTCTTTGAAAATTTTCAATCAATTTTCTTTAGAAGACGGGTAGTCTCACGATCTAAAGATCAATTTGTATTATAAACCATTTAGTGATACTTTTACTGTCGCGTAAAGGTCTGCGCACATTAGAACGACTCAACTACGAAATTCAACCTTACGTTTAAAGATATAGGGCTCATAATTGAATTTTAGTTTAGTCAAGTCTTTTAGTTGAGTTGGCATCGGTCGGTAGTTGAGTGGGTCTAATGTGCGCAGACCTTTAATGTGAAATATCGCCACTAACAATACCAAATTAAAAAAAAATAGGATGTATTCCTTTCATATATTAGTTGAATGTTCTGGACGGTTAAAAAAATTGGTGAAATAATTAGGTTTTCTGAAACATAAAGATTATCAAATCTGGGATAATTTCAGAATCCTTTCGGGATGTGTAAGATTCCCCGATTACACAATCGAGAGCATCACATCCACTGACCTAATAATGAAGGATTTCTGCGAGACATCTACCGCTCTACCTAGAGCCTACGCGATAAATATTAGCAGTAAGTCAAATTATTTTTATGGAACTTCAAATAGATTCAATTCACCTGATATTGAATTTTTTGCCATTACGAAACGGAGAAGATTAGAAGAAGCGGTGAAACGAACTCCTCAACATCAGCAAATTATAAATGAATACCTAAGCTTGAGCTAACCTTTACCAATGAGGCAAATCATCTACGCGTTGCGAGGTTTACTAGACTAGTGACCGAACTCGACGCGGTTTCAGGAAAGGAAAGGGTCCTTAATTTAGTATCAAAAAGTGAGCGTCTTAGGTACATGTACAGACATTGATCAGTTACAGTTTTATTGTACCTACTTAAATAATGTTGCACAAAGTCATACTTTTAAAACTTTGTATGTAATTACTTAATTATTGTGGTCCTATTTTTTACAAGATGCTAAGTTAATCCTTGAGAAATCCCACCTGATGTTAAGTGGCGATGGTGTAGAATTGTAGATGATGACGATGTCCGTTTTAGCTCACAAACGTACCTTACGAGTTGTTCTGAGGATCAATGCGGATGGCGGAGAACTATTCAGTGGAGTACCAAGGCGCCAGCATATCTTGTTCCGGACCGTGTGTGCGGACGTTAATGGGAAACACGGTGCTGGACTTCTAGAACTGGGATATGACGTCTCAGGTAAATTGTAATATTTCTATTGGTAATATTTCTATTGGTAAAGTTTATTTATAAACGTAAATAATAAGTTTCCCGGGCCGAAGCGAAAGCGAGGGCGGGTTCACTAGTAATAAATAAACGCTTACACCCTCATACCCCCACACTAAAATTGGGTGTAGTTGGTGGTCCACTACACCAATTACACCCATGACGCCACAACTTTTTACCTGTCACATACGTTTGCCACATGTGTCACATACGTCACAAACGTTTGCCCCGGCCGGGAATCGAATTTGGAACCCGTGGTTTCGCAGGCAGTCACCACCAACCATGTTATGGGTTCGTCGTGGGGTCACAATATACTTACGTAGTAGTAATATCAAATTAATATCGGCAGAACCCCGCTGATTTCCCGATCCTGTAGAATTTGACATAAGCCGTAGTATAAAAGGATGTAGAAAGCAGTTACGACGCATTATTATTATTCTTACAATGGATTTTTAGAGAAGGAGATAATGCCATCGGTGAGGCTTTCTCCACCAAGGTATCTGAAATGGCTGAGCGAGAACGAGGCGGGTTCGGTGAGTTACTGCTTATCCTTCGAGGAGCGAGCCGCGGCCTGTCCAGAGTGTGTCGGCGGCAAGGGAGCTTCCTTAAGTCTTCTGGCGTCCGTGCAGAGAGACGAGGTATGCTTGAAATTACTATCGAAGAGCGGAAATAAATAACACCCCTTCGGTATTAGGTGTTAATTACTCGTTGACATTTTATTCTAATTATGTAAATGGTTTTTTGTTACAGGGATATAGTGTTCCTCCAGGTTTTTGTATCACCACTGAAGCTTTAAACAAGCATTTGAATACTAATCCTGAAATTGTGACAGCTATAATGAACATTCAGGCCGCTAATGAAGAATATGAAGAGAGCCATTTCAAAATAATGTGCTCTGAGTAAGTGAAGCAATATTTTTTATAGCACACTGTGACCTAAACCCGCATTTATGCCACGGTTTTCCGTGCGTAAAGTAGTCGATTATAGCACGGGTTATGATGCTAACTTCATACCGTGCACAAATTGACACTTACACTGTTGACAATTACAAATTGGTAGGGGAAAAATATCAAAAGAGAAGTGGGTAGGTAGAAATACTAAGTAAGTCAAAACGAAACGGTATTAATAATTATTATCAAAGTCATAGTTGTACATTTATTATAACTTTCGCTAAAATGAATACTCGTAGTTCGGATAGTGAGTTTAGTGAAGATGGCATTGATGAAATTGTTCCAGACGCTATAAAAGAAATAGCAAAATCGGTGACCCTAAATTTGTTGCCCAGTAAATCAAAAAGGCTATATACAGCAGCGTACAATGCATTTAAGAAATGGCGCAGAGGAAACAAATCAAATTCTTTTTGTGAAGATGTCCTCTTGGCATACTTTGCGCATTTGTCACAAAAGTACGCCCCACCAAGTTTATGGGCAACATTTTCGATGCTAAAATGTACTATAAGCACGTACGATAACATCTACATTGGTCGCTACAATAAATTGATAGCGTAAATGATTCCTAGCTAGATCGACGAGCTTTGCTCGGTATTTTTTTTATAAATTGTGTTTTTTGGAAATTATATTTAAGTACGAATAATAATATTAAGAAGGCACAAATAATATAAATAAACAATTGATTTTCATTTAACAACGCCATCTATTCTGCTGTTGTGTCGTTAAAGCAATTAGTATTAGTATAGTAGTATTATTATTCGCCAATAGATGTCAGGAAGAGTCATATTTTTCAGTTTAAATTGGGACTACAAAAACACGAATAAAGTGACATTTTCTAAAAATGATTCCTAGCTAGATCGATTTAATTTGAATAATAAATAGGTACTTTAAACAATTTACATTTATTTTATACAATAAATACTTTTGAATGACGTGTGACGTGTCGGTAAAGCAGACAAATTAAAATACTTTTGAATGACGTTTGACATGTCGGTAAAGCAGACAAACTAATAATACTTTTGAATGAAGTTTGACATGTCGGTAAAGCAGACAAACTAATAATACTTTTGAATGACGTTTGACATGTCGGTAAAGCAGGCAGGCAGCAGCTTCGTAAACATTTCCTTTCTTTTATTTCCCTGTAAATAATTATATGTTTGAGTATAGGCGGGTTTATGTCACTCGTGCTATAAAATAGTATACGACACTCGTGCGTTAAGTAGCTATATTATTTGTACAGTGTTTAGCGCACTCGCTCCGCTCGTGCGCTAACTTCACACCGTGCAATAATAAGCTACTTTACGCACACGTATCGTAATGTACTATTTAGACTTAGTAAAATGTTTTTTTTTTATGTCTATACCCGACAAATAGACCGACGTGATGAGCTGAGCTGATGAGCCACTGGGTGTAATTGTCTACCATCGCTCAACACCAGCTGTGTTACCAAAGTATTGTATATCCAAATGGATGGTGTAGTTACTTATTTGATTTTCGACTGCTTGTCCGTTCGACTGTTGTTGTGAATAAAAAATCTAGAAAATATTTAACAGTAAAATGTAAAACGGGGTGGTAGAATATAATTCTCGCCTGATTATGAATTTAACCATCCTGCACGTGTACCTTAATTAGACATTAAATAGAGTTTATGAATGTAGTGACTTCCAAAAAAATATTCTTGGCGTCAGTTATTTACAAGGTTACACAAGTATAGTAAGAAAGTAGACTTGATGTTCGAGAACCATTGCATCAAAAAGTACTGTAAGGAAAATATTAATCCATGGTTGAAATTATGGTTGAATGATTAAGAAATGGTTTTTCGATGTTAATGTTAGTTGCATTACTTTATAGACAATGCGATTATTAATATCTAAAGGGCTTTATAGGGCATCAAGTCTATTAGCATCCACGGAAATAGCATCAGGTGTGAAGCGAGAGGTGCTTAGTCACTTGAAAGATCTGAGACAAAAAGCTGTTGCCCAAGGGTTTGGATCAGATCTACGATTTGCAGTTAGATCTTCGGGTATGATGTTGTTTTATCTTATTACTTTCTAATAATCTTTTTCGATTCGCGAAACACTTTTTATTTTAATAAGCACGTGAACATCCGTGAGGAAGTTCTGAGATTACTGCTATCAGACGAGAAAGAGGTCATTTTGTATTAATATCACGGTCGCAGATCAGACTTTGTACCTAACCTGTTAGCGATATAAAATGTATTTTTCACACTAGCTACTGCTTACTCCTACGCTCATATTAATTTAGAAATTGCATCCTTTATTGCATATCCTATGGGAATACGAAACCCTACAAATAGGTATTCGTAATATTAACTACGTTTGAGTACCTAGGTATTTCATCAAGACCTTTTGCATCATAAAATAGTTGTAGCACTAGTGGCTCCTATACCTTTTGATCCTCAGTGGTAACACATATTCGGGAAATATGTTCAATAATATTTTTGTTTTTCAGCTGTAGGAGAAGACAGCGAAGCTCTATCGGCCGCGGGACAAAACGAAACCATCCTAGGCTGTAAGGATGACGATCAGGTTCTACGCGGAATACAGAAGTGTTGGGCATCCATGTTTGCTTTCACCAGCGTGTACTATCGTAGGTAAGTTCTGTTTAAACAAACATCATATGCTGTGTCAGATTTAATTGACTTTATTATTTCCTTCACTAACATCATTTAAAAAATATCGTTAGGGACTAGGAATCCTAACGAGACTAACTATCCTAGTATAGTTAGTCTGTTTAGGAGACCGTGTTCGAACATTACCTAATTGGTTACTTTGTTAGTACCCAAGTATGTGGAGTGGCACAGGGACTGTTAGTGATAGTTACTCCTGTTGGTTATTAGTAATAGTCCAGTTAGTAATTGTCAGTAAAAGTAAAGTGTTGTATTGTACCAGGCAAAACGGGCAGGCGTGTCTGTCCGGCGGCGGCGGCGTGGTGGTGCAGGCGCTGGCGGCGGCGCGCGCGGCCGGCGTGCTCTTCACGCGGCACCCCACCGCCGGCGACCCCTCTCGGCTGCTCATCACCGCCAACTATGGGCTTGGGGAGGTGAGCACTTCAATAAATTCAATTAGATTTGGTTTCACTATGTATGTACTGCTGGAAATATTTTGTAAATTTTATCAATATTCATCCTATAGTTAAGTTTCATTTTTTAAGTCCGTCAATGAAAGTAAAAAAATTTCTTGAACATTTTGCATACTACAAAATTCAATGGTCAAAATTGTAATGCCAACACCAACAGTGATGTATATGAAATATGTTGTAATTGGTATGTATTATCTCTTAACTTTAATGAAACTGAATTTAGATTGCATTGACATACTGTCAAGTAGCCTTAGCTCAGTGCAGTTTTGTATATGAAACGTAATTTTATCAACAGAGCGTGGTCTCTGGGACGGTAGAACCTGATACTATTATCGTGAAACGTAATGGCGACCAGCTATCGATAGCCAAGATAGTGGTTGGACTAAAGACAGAGGCAGTGGTAGCTACTGGCGATAGCGTCAGCACAGAAGCCGTGCCGCAAGACAAGCGTTCTGTGTCCTGTTTGACGGAGACAGAGATACTGAGACTAGCGAGGATAGGTGTGTCGCAGGAGGAGTTGTGGGGCGCTAGCAGGGACATAGAATGGGCTATTGGGAAGGTAAAACTCGTTGAATATTTTATATAACATAGAATATAGTAAGTTTAGCCTTTTTTAACAAGTTTTTGTTTAACTTGCAATGCTTGTAAGTAGTTCGGGTGAAAACGTGCAAGCTGTATTACTTAGAACTACTTCCTTTTACTGTATGTACCTATATGACATTTTGTACATTGCTTAAAGAACCTTCCATCTTAAGCTTTTTTGGACTTTCACATAATATTTTAACCTTGCAACGAAATTTCAGGACGATATTTACCTGTTACAAGCACGTCCTATAACATCACTAGAGAGATGGACCGAAGAGGAACTATTACACGAAATAGATTTTCCAATAATGGCTGATGATGAGCTTATAACCTTTGCTAATACCGGAGAGGTAGGCTTAAATTCTATATTAATTAATGTTGATTAAACACTTTGCGGTTAATGCTTGTAGTTAGATACCGACACACATGTAGACAGATTGATTTATTCGTCCGTTGGCTAAACTGAATATATTACTTTAAAATTTATTTGACGCGAAATTTAAGGGCCGTTGTAGATTTTCAGCATGCAGCATACTTTTTACTTTCACTCTGTATTCCATTTGCTGAGCTAGATGATGGACACCGTTAACTCGGGGCTTAAAGCCTCCTTGTTGAAATTTTTTCATGAACAACATGTGTCTGCTTATTTTAGGCAAGCAAATACTTTTTAAGCGCAATTAGGGTTCTTACTCCGCAGTCGTAATAATGTAGAGATTCGTGGTCATAATTATAATGGAAGAAATAAGATTGCATTATTATTTTACATTTATCTCAGGTACTTCCGAAGCCAGTCTCGCCGTTGTCATATGATTTGTCAAACACGCCCCTCATGTGGGCCACGGCCCAAGCAATCAACAGCAATACAGACGGCTACGACCACAGCATCGTCACCACTCACTACAGATTAGGTTTGGCACTTTATAACGTAAGTATTATTTTGTGTACATATTTGATTATCTTAATTGCATACTGGGCAATAGCTAATGCCCACAAGACCCACTCGCGTGGATTTTTAAATTGCCACAATTACGATAAGGAACTAAGGCAAGTTAGTAGTAAAAATATAAATTATTATTCCCTATCCCGTGAGAATTTAAAATTTATTCTGAAAATATGTAGTTTTTGGAAATGACGATAGCCTACTTCTATTAAAATGTATCGTCAATGAGTCACACTCACAATCAGTCAGCTAGTCAGTGCGTGGTTTTTGTACCTATATAAGTATAAATCCTGTTTCTTTTTCTTTTACAATCCCATCTTTATCCCTTTTAGTTTGCTTTTTGTGAATAAATGATAAAGTAAAGAAACAGAAATCATAAGTTATTTTATAAAATATTTATTTTCAATTTTAGTCCACATATCGAAGAGTTCCCGAAAAAATTGATATGGGTATTCGAATGTTGGAAATGTCGATTCACGGACATAAGGTAGCTACTGATGAAATTATGCAAACGGCACTGCACAGGAGACCCTCAAAGTTCTATGATAGGTTATTGTTAACTTTTCAAATGTTGAAGGTAAGTTTCACAGTTTAGATAACAATGTTGTAAATTTTATAATAATCATTAGGTATTCATTACGAATATTGTGATTGCAGGAAATATTTTTGAGTAAAAGAACTTTACAACGAATAATGAAAAACGTTGCCACCATGAAAATAGATGTTGATACAAATGACCCTTTGGTAGCGTTGAATGGATTAGTCAGAACAGACGAGGAAATGCGGCAAAATGCTTTATGTCATAATAAAACCAGCGCAGCTAGTACCTTCAGCCAGTTCATAGCAATGAGTGTGCTTCTAGAAGGCAAGAAAGGTAAATAACCAATAATTGAAGAAAGGGGAAATAGTTAAAAATGTGATATTGAAAATTTAAATAATGGTCATAAAATTTCAGATTTTACACTGGAACAATGCAATGAAATCGGTATGCTCCTAAGTTCAGGCGATGTGTTATCCGCTGAAGTGCCACATGAGCTGGCCAAACTAGCTCGTCAACTAGAGGAATCGGGCCGCGTTGAAGAATTCAGAGCTCAGGATCCTAAAAAAGCCCTCGCTTGGCTACAAAAGAATCTACCGGTGATTCATCATAATGTTTGCCAGTTTTTGGACAAACATGGTTACAGAGCTATAATGGAGGTATTACAAATTCAAAGTGCAAACATTAAATCGTATACGATGCGATGTTAACTGATAAGTGTTTACTATTCATTACAGTTTGATTTATTTACAAAACCGTGGGTACTAGCAACAGAGGAATTAATGAAAGTTCTAGCTCAAATGCGATTATCAAATGATGCAACTGAAAGCCACCAAAGTAAAAGTGATGATGAAATACTCAATTCCTTAAAAAGTCCGCAAAAATCTAGTACGAGGTGAGGTGTATGTTTGTATTATATTATCAATAATACCTACAACTATTTTGTAATTTGTGTTTGGAGATGAAACTATTTTTGTATTGTACTGTATTAATAATATTCATGGTAATATTATAAATGCGAATGTGTGTTTGATTATTTGTCCTTCTTTCACCTTCTAACGGATTTATGGTAGGTATGGAGAAAGTTGAAGTTACTTGTAGATAATAAGTATACAATTGTAACATCATTCATTCATGTTTTTCAGAAAGGTGCTTCGTTGGATTTTGCCTCTTTGCCGGCGAGCCGTTCGTCACCGAGAAGGTACGAAGGCAAATCTGATTCTTGCAGTGCATAAGTTGAGACTGGCCGCCATCCGCCTCGGCCGCTTGCTTGTAAAGCAGTGGTATCTACCACACCACGATCTAGTTTTCTTTTTCCGAGTGCATGAACTTCGCAACTTCATTAATACGCGGGACCCGGCATTACTGAAGAAGTGAGTTTTACTTACTTTCTGTTGATTCTGTTCTAGTGTGTAGCAGTAAGGAGTTCCTTCCATACTCGATGGACGATTTAAGTTTAAGATATTCGTATGATTCAGTTGTAATTTTTATTTTTTACTCTTTTAATTGTGTTTTATGTTAACAAGTGTACCAACGTTTACTGGTTTTGGTGATGTCACAGGGCAATGCAACGACAGCAATATTATCCTGAATGGGTGAAGCTGAAGTTTTCTGAACTTAACACTGGTTGGGTAGAGCCTGTGAAGGTATTGGGGCCACAGATAACATCAGGTGATGTTAAACTTGAGGCCACGCCTGCTTGTGGAGGTGAAGTCGTTGCAAGAGCTTGTGTTGTGAAAGATCTTACACAGGTAAGTCATGTTAAATTTAAATTTTATTAAATTAAATTTAAATATCGAATGAAACATTTGCATCAAACTCAACGGGAATAATTATTTAAATATGATTACAGATCGGCCAATTAAAGCAAGGCGATGTATTGATAACGTATTCGACGGACATTGGTTGGTCGCCATACTTCCCTATCCTATCTGGTATCGTCACAGAGTTGGGAGGTTTAATTTCTCATGGTGAGTGAATACATTTCACATTATGCCTATTTAATTTTCCGTTTGGTCCTACGGTTAGTTCGATGAAGAACAGATCCAAGATTGGACGATTTTGACAGCTAGTGTTGTAAAAACCAACTAAGAATCGATTTGCCACTACTGGATCCTATAGCCCAGTAACTAAGATCAAGAAAAATGCCCTCTTGGTAGGAACCCTATCAGCTTAGTAAGGGGTCCCGAGTAATATCAGCAATTTGAAAAAAATAACTAGTAGTCTTACTAGCGTCAAGTCATCCCTGGTTCTATCCCAGACCGGGGCAGATACTTTTGTGACGGATAAACGATCGTTATTTGGTTGTGGGTGCTAGAAAGTTCTCATTTGTGTATGTCGTATAAACGCTTGGTATTTATGTGTAGACTTATTTCAAATTATTAAAAGTGTGCAATAATTTTAGGTGCTGTAATAGCGCGTGAATATGGGTTGCCTTGCATCGTAGGAGCAGTTAATGCGACGGATTTATTTAAGACTGGGGATACGATACGATTATCGGGCACCACCGGAACTGTGGAAAAAGTGCACGTCACCACAAATGATAACAATGAAAGCTAAAATATGCAAGCGGCTTATAAAATGAACCAATAGAATAGATAAGCTTAAGAAAAGTTAAATAAAGCAGAAAAAATATACGGACAATAAGTTTTTTAATCAAATATATACATTTATTTTGATACAAAGAAATCTCAAAACAAAGACAATCAAAAAAATCAATATCAAAATTATCAAAAATCGCTACACTCAACAGCAACACAGCGAACTGCTCTACATACATGCACATTGCGCATATCGCTTTGAAGGACATCTATTCATAGCAAAATGTCGTATTTCCGTAATTCACAAGCGTCCAGTTTATCACCATAATTTCCATAATAAACTCATCACCACATGGAGATTTGTTCACCAAAATTTACACGACCTTCACAACTTGTGAAGTGGCATCAATCGCTAAGGATTTCAGACCATATGTATTCTCAATAAAACGTACAAGCTAACTTGGTGCTACCCTTCGTTCTGGGTTGTAAGTACCAGGAGTTCATAGCAGTTAAAGGCGAAGGGGCGTCCAAAGATGACGACGTGACAGTGATAGTTTGGTGCGTGGACGGCGCCGAGGAGATGCGAGCCGCGGTATTGGACTCTACCGATGTAAACCCCCGTGGCCACGTGGATCGCTCGAGCCCCAACCTCACCAGCCCGCCAAGCAATCCATGTTACCTCAGCGTTGCACATTACCTGGAATGGAATGTGTTAAAGTGGTAAAGCTCTGATCTGCGATAAACTGACTACAATATCCCTAACGAGTGCGCTTACCGCCTTACCATTCTGTACTTTGCCTGTTGGGATCAAGCGGTATCTTAAAGGTGAACCAAATTGCATCAATTTATCAGTTTTAAGCTCCGTTGTCGCCCCTTTCATCTATTTTTTAAAGTTCAGAGTTAGTAACTCACAAACGAGCAGAAACAACATGATGATTTGATGAACACTTCTAGTTACATCAAATACACCTACACACCTATACGTTTCCAAGTAGATACAGTTTGCAAGGTATTACTACAATTGATTTGATTTTTTTTAAATACCTGATATTTCGTGTAATGATGCACTGCTCCGTCCGCGTATACTAGACAGCAGTGTTTGGAAGGATGTAGAGCTGCTGGCAGGACATTACACCTGGGCATCATTGCATGTATTATCAAAGTGGCAAGGACAGATTACTTGAATTCCAATTTTAATCATCTGGTTGACGACGACTGGTTGAAGACGACCAACTTTTTAGGTAAATCCAAGGTAAAATCAAGACTGCCTTACCCTTGGAACGACACAATAGAATCTACAAGTATTGTGACTCCCACGCTATCCCCTCCCCAAGGACGCGTAGTCGTTTGCCAGGGATACCACTTTATGTCAATAGCCGACAAACCAGTAGACGAGCCACCTGATGGTAAGTGGTCACCCTCGCCCATGGACATCAGTAACACCACAGGCATCACTAACTAAGTAACTAAAAACGAAGGAAAAAGAAGTGAATTTTTGGTGGACATTCCGCGAATCCCGCATATCCCCCCCGTCTCCAGTCCTGCAAGAAGTCCTCGGAAAAATGCCAGACATAAAATAGTTGTCGGATGCGTAAAAATAGTTTTTCATTACTGTTAGTGTCAGTGTGTCTACCTGTGCGTAGTGCGCGCGACCCAAGTCACTTCGCCCTCGTACATGCCGGCGGCCACCGCACCGCTCGGCACGGCTCCGCACGCACTCACCACCCACACCGGGCCCGAACGCCGCCACATCGGCAACCAGTCTGTAACCGACCCAAAACGTACCTAATTACGCTCCTAGGTAACGCGACCAGTCGATACGCCGACTATCTTAATATATATATTTCTTGTGTGCGTGTGTATGTGACTGAACTCCTCCTAAACGGCTTGACCGATTTGGTTGAAATTTTTTGTGTGTCTTCAGGTGGATCCGAGAATGGTTTAGATTCACAATTGGACCCGGTAGGTGGCGTTGCTGTCGATATATCACTAAAACATTTTTTAATTATAAAGCGGTACGAAGTACGCTGGGACCACTAGTATTACATAGATTTGTATATGATGTGACTATATTACATAGAGTTGTATATAATTTGTATATCTTATGGTTTAATATTTGTTTATGGTAACTATTTAGATTGTGGAATAAGATTTCGCTAGCAAAATTGTGTCAAGTCACACAGAAATTTAAAAAATTTAGGAACACCAAAACTTAACTTTTAATGCCTTAGTTGTGAATATTATCAACAGCTTACCAGTAATAATAGTTCGGTACTTATTCTCCCAACAAATGTTTAAATGCGTATTATATTTGACCCAGTCCTCTAGATATTCTTCAACCTTTTCCTTCAAGTGACACCATCGTCTACAAGAAACAGTTGAGATGTAATACGAGAGAGAATTGCGATCTTTAAAAATTATTGTTCTAACACTTACAAATCATAAACTGGTATATCTGAATCTCCACACTTTAAGGTATCAGCTTCTTTAACCTAAAAGAATATGTATTGTTGATAAGAACCATTTTTTCTTTTGTTTCGACACATCGAGTTATTTACATTTAAATAACCTATTACAACTTACAACAACGGATAGCCACTTCGTCCACCTATTGAACATATCAATTATCTCCATCATTTCTCGCTGACAGTCCATATACAGTTCTGTTTTTATTGTAGCTCGAATAGGAGAAACGATCTGCAATACACATTACATGAAATAGTTCTATATAAAAATCAACTAATTGACTATGTTTTGAAAACTTAACCTACCTGTTTGTCGCGATATCGTAAAGCAAGGCGTAGTGTTAACTGGCGGCTGAAAACATTGTATTGACGCCATTGCAAAGCTTCTGTCTCCACCCTTCTTCGAAATGTAGCCCATGTTTCTTCTTTCTCCTCTAAGATTAGTAAAAATTAAAATACTTAATTTTAATATTATCATAGTTAGATACATATTTTAATGATTTGAAGAAAGAAAAAGAAAGAAATTTGAATGAAAAGAACACCCAATAATACGTACGCAAAGTAACATGAGTTTCCGGATTGAATGCCAACGCTCGGTCAATATTTTCTTGGATCCAGTCACGCCAAGCTTGCACGTTCCACATTAAACTGACCATCATTGCGTGCCAATCTGCCATTTGATCTGTTGTAACGATGGGAGAACCTGTATGAAAACAAATCTTTAAAACGACTTATACCTACATACCTACATTTAATCGGGCTATCATTTACTTTGTAGTAACGCAAAATAATAATTTATTTTTGATTAAGTGTTTGAAGTAGAATTTATTTCAACTTACGGGAGCTGTAACCTCTTCTAACTGGAGTGCTGTTTTGTGGAATATTTGGTCTTATCGAAGGGGACAGTACACGCTCAGGGATCGAAGTACTTGGTCTATTCACTTTAGTAAACATCATTGTAGGCGACTGCCAAAATGGAGTCTTAGATTCTGTAGCAGAATTTACACTTTGTGGTGTGTGATAAGACGGGGAAGATGGTTCAGTGTCGGGAGTATCACTATGGTGGCTTGAACTTGGTCTAACGTTATGGACGTATTGAACATTTTCACAATGTTTCTTTCCAATGATTTGCGAATGTATTGGGGAAAACGATCGTGATTTACTCATTTTACTGGGAGACAAAGTTGGTGACATTTGCAAGGCGTCTGATTGAGGAGTCATTGGTGACAATTTGGTTGGAATATTATTAGAATTTTTCGAGTAACTAGTCGAGTATAAAAAGTATGAAGTGGTAGGATAGTTGCACTCTGGGGTAGGTTTGGAAGCGGGGCAAGGTTGAGACGATCTGTCTTTTTGTCTGGGTTGTCTAGAGGCACACTGGGTAAAAGATATTTCGAGTCCTGGAGCGAAGGCCCGCGAGGATCCAGGACTGATTTGTAGTTGATGCGCTGGAGCTAAATCAGATATAGCTTGAGCAGACACATGTCGCGAGCAGGTGCAGCACGGGCGTGCCACGCGACGCAAAATCTCGTCGCACCACAGCTCGCATTGGACAAAAACGTTCTTCATACATTTGCAGACTTGTACTATGACCTCTGCAAAATAATAAAAAAATTAACAACTACTAAGTACAAATTATAAATAGGACTCATAATAAATTGAATATACATACGTGGTTGCAGAAAACGGACAGCTAAATACACTGTAACATCTTCAATTACATCTGGAAAAGAAAATTATACTGTTACAAAATTTGCAATCATAGTGAGGTAAACCCAAATAAAGTCCAGATATAATAACCATCCATGAGAGCTTGATGTTTTTCAGGTGGACATCGGCTCATTAAGTTAAAAAGTTTGATTTCAATTTTTCTTGCAACCACAGGATCCGCGTTTGTAACCGCTAGTTGATCGGTATTCTTTGGTTTCAATCTGTAATAATAATATAATGCACAGTTCAATGCCATATTTTGTTATAAATATATTACCAGATCCAAACTCATTTAAATATTACATTTCGGCTCCTTCGGAATATGTTTTACGAATAGTTCCATGTCGGAGTAGTACGGTCCCTCCATGTTCATCCATTCTTTGAATTAGTATCTTAAGGGCTTCAGTCTTGTCACCTTAAAATTCACATATAATGTGAAATTATTATTTTGTTAGTTTTCTTGTACCTACTTTAGGAAAAGTTAGGTAACAAATACTCAATATTTACCTTGAAGCATCATGTATGACACAAGTAACTTCGCAGATTCAGAGATGACTCCTATAAATGTAAATTAATCGTGATTAGTTGACAAATAAACCATAATTATGTGATTGAGATTAATTAATTAACCTATAAGTTAATTAATTAATTAACTTATATGGTTACAGAAAGTAAAGTAGGTACTAAAATGAACCTACAGAAGCAAATTAAACGTTAATTATAGGAAATAAATATGACATGCAATTTTTATATATTCTTTGAATACCTGCGTGCTTGTGCAAGCACGTGGAAGCATGGTGACATTAACACTGCAAAATCAGTCTATGATTGAAGCCGGTTATATTTTTTTGGCAAAATATTATTGGATGAAATCTAAACACTTTTACATACTGTCCAGTACAGCTTCAGTGTACCCCGTAGCAGGAACGTTCGCCATTAGTGTTTTAAGCTTTCCTTCCACCGACGATTGCAGAGTGCTATCCGGCCGTCGGATTTGGTCTTCATACGATGTTAGCTGACGTAGACTGTACATTTTATTAGTTACAGGCAATCCGGCTTACAATGGAATTTTGAAACATTATAACAATAAATATTAAGTCTATGCTCATGATTATGCATCGAATAATCTAACAAACTAATACGAGTGAGTACCACTTTTTCCTGTACCTGTCTCTAAAAAGGATGTGTTGTGTAGTCGAATTTAATGAAGAACAGGAGATCAAAAACTTTGTGAGCAAACAATACTAAAATACTAACTAAGCCGCAGCTTCTTTGTAAGATTTTGATATGTTCCCTTCGATCAGGAGGCTGTCTCCTGCCGTCTCCATTTCCCCCAGTAGTGATACGTAGGCCTCAATTTGTTCATCTGAAGTTGATAATTGTCCGATTATCTAGTAAGTACCCATTAATATAGTATTGTCTTTTAAGTATCTTGAGAACAATTAACTTACCCGGTTTTGTTACTAGTTCAGATAAATAATCAGCGGCCTCCTTAATGTGATCTGAAAAAATATTGGTACTTAATTGCATTAAAAAGCAACAGTTGGTGTCTTTACTTAATACCATTTTTACACTCGGAAACTTAGAATGTGTAATTATTCTAAGCTCGGTAACCTAACCTATTATAATTTAACCTAACCTACAAAAAACTTAAGGAATCAGTCGGCCAAATCGTATGCTGCTAAAGCTGTTTACAATAGATGTAGGTAGGTACAGTTAAACTTTAGGGTATCTTTACGAAATCTAGAAGAAACAATGTGTACCTTTCATTGCTGTGGTCAATTTACGAGCCATGGATCGACACCGGATCATATCTTCCAATTTCTTCATCAAGTTATACGAGACCTGAGCGCAAGGTTCTTTTACTTCGAGTGATTTCGCCTTTTTCAGCCTTAAATGTATTAAAAATTAATTATCAATTTTGTGGCGGGTTAAAATGAAATTATTGCTTTTATTGTTTTTCATTGGTTGATTATCTAATATAATTTTAGCTCACCGGATGACCTACCGGACTGTTCCTGCAAACTTTAATACAGTCACAGATTTGATTAGTTATATACATATAATTATCATTCTCAGGTCTTCACGGTAGCGAGGGTGGAGGGAGGTGGGAGGGAAGCCTTTTTTTTAAAAACAACATTACATTTATCTTTTAGATTAGAAAACAGAGACCTTTGGGCAGCGAAGAAGAACGTCTCGGCAGCACCGTCTACTTCGATTAGAATCTCATTTCCACGTCGCTGCATCTCCGAAATTAGAGCTTCTCGGACGAGTGCCTTATAACCTAATGTACATACGTTAGTATTCATCATAACTAATTAGAAAAATTAGGGTAGTTACTTTAATCTTTTTGTATTAAAAACAACGAAACCGCGTAGATAAACTTACTTTTAGAAACGAAATACTCCGAAAGTATTCTTGATGATTCAATGACGACATCTGTGATAAAATAATTATTATTCATTTTACTAAACTAAGTTATATATAATATGATCGTATCATTAGAGAAACCGTTGAAATAAATAAAAAAAATATACTTCGCAATCTGTCCCGACAAGACGATTATACAAATATTTTTGTAGATAATATATTACATTAGAAATGACTACAAAACAAAGACGTACCTTGCATAGTATCCCTCATCTCAGCCGGAGTGTTCTTCGAGACGATCGCGCTTAGCTTCCGCTCAAACTTCTTGTGCAGGCGCGCGGTATCGCCAGACTCCTTCACGGACTTGTCTACTTTCATTGGTGGTTTCATGGATAGCCTACATTTAACGTGGTTGTTAATTATTACCGCATTAATACACTTACATATTATTTCTGTCACCAGTTAACTACCAAATAAACGAAAAATAAATAATCGGTTGACGACAAAGCAGAATAAAATGAGAACACCATCAACGATTATTAAGGATTTAATTATCTACTTTGTGTTAAGGATACTTAAGTTCTCTAAAACTATTCGTCTAAGCACCAGCGTAAAAGAATCATCGAAATCGGTACACCCAGTAAAAAATCATGAGGTAACACAAAAAAAAAATGCTTTCAGGTAGGTTAAAAAGGTACCTACCTACTTAACTGTTTTGTCTTTAAGGTTTACCTACTTGTTTATATTGAGGTAATATTAGAAATAAGTAACTTATTATTATTTAACATAATATATGGGTGTAATAACAATAAAAATTACAAATATCCTTACCATTCGGAAGCTTGTACGTGAGTCAACTCAGTATGGGGCTGTTTATATAACGTCTCACCACCGCGTGCGCGCAGAGCACTGTGCAGCAACTGCATAGCTTGTTCGCGCTCGAGATCAGACTCTACAGAAAGTGACATACTTTTCATATACTGCTTTGTACTTCTCGAGGTTTACAGAAAAAGTTTATGCATTATTAAGCCGTAGAAACATGCCAGTTTCATGCCATCTAGGGAACAGCACAGTACAGCACCCTGCGCTCGTTCGTAATTTTAGCTCACATTTTAGCTGTTTAGCAAGGCTACTTAGCGCTCGTACGCACTATAGCGGTTAGCCGGACTCCGGCCAGCCGTCCGGCTGACCGGGGGATGCGGTTGGGCTAGCGGTTGGCCGGACGGCTGGCCGTATGCCGGTTAACCGGACAGTGCGTATGAGTAACCGTCGTCGTTTGCGGTTGGATCGACTAATTTCCTAGATGGAATTTAAAGAAGTCGCAGCTATATATTATATTTATTCACGTCATATATAAAAAAGAAACAGAGAAAAAGGTACTGGGTGCATCGAAATTCATTGTAAATCATTTGTTATCATCAATAAAATGCGCGAACGTCGGTGAACACGTACAACATCCAACCGCAACCGGCCAACCGCATAGTGCGTATAGCGACCGTCCGGCTAGCCGTCGATCGGGCCGCAGCGCTCCCAGCGACCGGTGCGGTTGGGCGGCAGCCGCATCGCAGTGTGTATAGAAACCATATTTTCATACATATTTTTGATTCCGGTCAGCCGGACGGCTAGCCGCAGTCCGGCTAACCGCATAGTGCGTACGAGCGCTTAGGCTAAGTAGCCTTGCTAAGTAACTTAGCAAGGCGTTACGTCATGAAGCGTTCGACGCCGACATCGCCGCCGCCGACGTCATAGGTAGTCGGTATATTCTTTATGTTTTTTCTTTACTTTGTCATATTGTTTAAATTGCAGATTAAATACAAAATACAACCCATGAACATATTTTTGAGTGTTTAGTTTGTAAAATATAAAATTTTCATCTTACCGTTCGCAACGCTGCCTGCAACAAAAAGATAATTTGACTTCATTATTCTCGTTATATAAAATAAATGTAGACATTAAGTAGTATGAGGACAGCTTCCACCCCTTAAAAGTTTATGTAAACTGCGAGCTTCTTCTTGTAATTAACGAGGTTACAAACGTGTATCAAAATCCCCACCCTCCTCCAATACGGTTATTGGTCAAATAACGCGTCGAATTTATAGCACACAAGTCTTCCACTCTTGTTATCCATCTATATTAATCAGAATTAACAACATAAAGTGCTCTTCGGAACAACCAAAGGATTCCGTTAGAAAAATGGAAATTAAGTTGTAACAACTGAACCCACTTGTTGTCCGTCGTGCTTTCTCCGGTTGCTGCTTTCTCCTTCTACCCTCTCTACCCTCTTCTTCACGCCGTCTCCTTTCCTCATCATCGTCTGTCGCTGCCGCACTCGGTGGAGGAGGAGATGCAGGCCCTGAGTCAGTAGGGCCGCGAGGGGGAGGACTTTGGCTTGCGTGACTTGGACTTAGGGGACTTGGTCCTGGGTGGCTTGGACGACTTGGACTTGGGGGGCTTGGACTTGGGGGGCTTGGACCTGGGGGGCTTGGCCTTGGGGGGCTTGAACTTGGGGGACTTCGTTTGTCTTGGATTGCTGGAGCGCTGCTGTTGAAGGTAAATTGAATTATGTATATGCAAATGTAGCATAACAAAATTAATAAACTTTGTTGTAATAAACTTTCAAAACGTTAAAAAAATAATGAACCTAATACAACTTCTCTAAGTTTTAAATTTGTTTACAAATTACACTGTTGCAATAATATAGACTAATAGATAATACCTACCTAGTTCAATCAAATTCAGTTAAACGTCATAGTATAAACCAAAGTCGCTTTCTCTGTCCCTATGTATGCCTAGATCTTTAAAACTACGCAACGGATTTTATGGGGTTTTTTTTAATAGATATAATGAAGAGAAAAGTTTATATGTATAATATATTAAAGGTTTTCGCAAAATGAAAAATAACGCGCGTGAAAATAAATTCCTGCTTTGGTTACGTTTAACAATTTTGAACTTGGATACTAAGGGACAGGTTTCCCGAAGCGAAGCGAGGGCGGGTTTACTAGTTATCCATTAAAATCTTACCTCGCCTTCGGCATCGCGCCTCCATCCAAAGCAGCTAAGGCTTTTGCGTCTAACCCACCTAAAGCAGTACATTGAATTTATTTGAAAACATTCAATGCAAAGAGATACGATTAATTGCGAAGATTACTTACTAGCCATCAGAGATGGACAGAATACAATCATAATTACAGATTACAATTACGTCTGGAGGCCCGGAAATGCTTCGGCGAACGACTTTCGAGAAAAGGTAGATACATTTATGTAAGGATGTGCTTAGGAGATGAGTGTAAGACACGACTGCTGAGTGAATACTGTCTTTATAAATTAAGGTTCAGGCTATATAAATGATTGGTAACGTACTTACCATATCTGATCTATCTATCTATCTATCTACTACAGTTAGCAGTAGTACAGCTTTCTTGGCGGGGGTACCTATTTCCGTGCCACCAGATGTAATCGGTATAAGTAGGTAATCATGATTTTATTTTGGGCAAAATGCACCAGATGAAATTGTAATCTCTAATCATGATAAGAGTTCACAGTGAGTACACTCACATTCATTTGTAGCGACTCCAGCAATATAATTGGTGGTTATATTCGAAGTATCTGAAAACATCATTTACAAATATGTATTAGTTATGATTAATTACAAATTATAAAACTGATATAGTTTATTTTATTAGTGAGCGCGTAAACAGGGTTTTTAAAATTGCACCTTTTATGTAAGGCTTTCCGTTTTCTGAAACGGAATTAGTTGGTAGACTGCTAACTATATCGGCAACCTTATCCACTAGTACAGGAGAAGGGTTCTGTCCACCAAAATGATGTGCGGATTGTAACCTACAAACAATAATTAATTAATTCAATGACAATATCATCTTATTTTTAGATATTTTTCAGTATACATTTATGACTATAAAACAAACTCACATGCCAGCTGCTTCAGAATGATTCTTCTTAAATTTACCGACATTTAAAAAGTCTTTGCTGCCTTCTTTTTTCATCTCGTCGTGTAAAACTTTCATCACCTCGCCTAATATCAACAATATTATGTATTTCCGATTAAGTTATCAAATACTAAGTTTACTAATAATGTCGTATATTGTTTATCTTATAAGTACCTCTTCCTTTCACCAGGTCTGTTATATAAGCCGAACCCTCTTCAGCTGGATCTGAAAACAATTACCAACAGTTATCATATTTTATTGCCAAAACCTTAATTTTTTTTTTATTGAACTATGTAAAACCTTTTAAAACACGTTGTAATTTTTTCTCCGGTATGGCTTCAGTCACTTTTTTAAGCACACCTTGTTTTTTTCCTTCATCTTTAGCCTTCACTACCCCTACGGGCGCATTTATTAGTCTGAAATATTTATTTCAATACAATATTATTTTTCCTAATATTTTACAAATAAATCAATATCAATGATCACTTACTCTTGTCCGCCTTCGATGTACGTCATTTTATAAATACCTTCTTGACCCACAATTTCATCACCTTTACGTGCCATTAAATCAGCAAGTACTTGACGCTTTTCCAAATCATCTATGAATGATGTTTAGCAAGTATATTTTTTTAATTCAGCACTAAATAATGACAATTAAATATCGCTCTAAAACCTTTCAGACTTACTTTCAGGAAACGGTGCTGATAAAAACTTTGAACTTTCATCCACAATGTCTGAAATGGCAAAATAATCAAGTTTCGACAAATTGTTATTATTTTCATCGTCTATATCTACAATCGATCCACCTATTGATGTTGTATTTTATGTAGTTTCTGTTTTTACTCTATGACACTATTAATCAATAACCTGGCATGTGCTTCGCATTTTCTGGGGAAGGTTTCTTTTCAACGAGGGCTGTGAGTTTTCCTCTAACTGACTCGTACGCTCCTTTATCTACCTTTTCATTTGTCAGACTTGGAGCGTTTTCGATTCTGAAAATCGTAATTTAACAATTCGTTATTCATTCGTAAATGAATTAGATCTTTATAGTTAAATTCATTAAAAATTTATATCTACCTTTTTTATCGCTACCCATAGCTGCCCCACTGCTCGGCTTGGGTCTCCTTTTACAGCATGAAGGGTGCAGGCCATTGTCTACAACGCTGGCCAAGTCCAGATGTACAAACTTATACACCTTTGAGAACATTATGGACACCTCTCGGAAGTGCTGGTTTCCTCACGATGCTTTCCTTCACCGAAGCAAACGATAATTAGATTATCATACGCGCGTATATTTTGAAAATTAGACGTGCGTATAGGATTCAAACCTAGGTCTCCCTATTCGATAGTTCAAGGTCAAACCATTTGGCTCTCAATGATGCTCTTACCTCCTTGCACCATCGCTATAAGTTTGTTGATAGCCTTGCATATTGCCAAGGGAAGCGTCGCCTTCTTCCTTCATTATATTAACTAAATGCTGCAGAGCCTCACCTTTAACATAGGATATCGATTAATACTTATCACTCTTATAAATTGAACAGAAACAAAGTGATTATGTTAAGTACCTTTTTCGCTCCCAACCTTAGCTAAATGCTTTGACGCTTCCACAATAGTATCTGAGAAAAAAGATATTCGCGTAGTCATTGTTAGCACTTTTCTACTTACAACTTAACGATAATATTAATCAGTAATCCTATAAGACTTACTATCTAAGTTAGAAACTAGGGTCGGTGCAAGTCTTGTAGGTACTCCTCTCTTCATTTCGGATGTAATTTCATGTTGTAAATTTTCGCTTTTGGGATCAGACTCCAAGGGTCCTGCGTATTTTAACCTAGTAGGAAAAATGTTTTTAACAAAATTTAAATAATTTCAAGTAAGTATATCATCATCACACTTTAATAGATCTTCTTACACTTCGGCTCCATCAGAATATGTCTGTCCATAAGCCTTATATTTGAAAAGAGGTCTCTTTCCCAAAGATTTTTTAACAGCAGCCAAAAAATTTAAAGGATAACGATCGCCAGCAACTCCACCTGGTAAATTACGTCTATTTTTATTCGCATTCTTATTATCAATTAAAAAATACCTAACCGAACTGATTAAGAGCATACTACTTACTTCGTAATGCTACGCCCTGAGACAAGTATCGAGCCACATCTTGAACCATTGCTGTAATAAAGGTTATGGGTTAGTTAAAGAGTGCACATAATTAATAACTTTTGTTGTATTACCAATTCTGCAACCGGAAAGGAGAAGCATTTATTTATTTTCTTAATTGTACGAATGACTTTCTTTCGCCATAAAATTTATTTTATTGCAAAACCCCTTCCGAAATAATAGTAGGTACAGCAATTAAGTACATGTAGGTACATGTGTATCAGTGTTACCCACGGAATAGTATTTAACTATTCTTACGTTACCTATATCAATAGATGAATTTGAATGTGGCGGTAAATACTTACATTTCATAGCCATCTTGAGATCTGGTGGAGTAGAGTTTTCCATATCCTTACCCAACTTCTCTTTAGCTTCATCAGCTATATCTTTCACCGGCATAAACGGGACTACGATCGGAGCTGTTTCAATCCTAAGAAGACGTTTCCATATAAAAAGTAGATTCTACTAACATAAAATATATTTTAAACAATAAATTAATCACGCACTCTGTAGCTCCTGTTCCATATGACGCGGTGAAATTGTTTCTTTTAACCATTTCGTTATTCGGATTGCTTTTCATCATTTTCAGCAAAGTTTGCAGTGCTTTGTCTATGGAATTGTGTTCAAAATTAATAATGTAGTGAAGTAGTGAGTGAAGAATAAAAACGATTTTACTAAGTACTGCTATTAAAATAATCATATATTCCAATATGGAATACAGTATGATGTATGAAATTTAATTTAATTTTAAATTCACGTATCCAAAAATCTAGCCATTTCAGTAAATAAATTCAATTATTTTTCATCTTCGGGTAGTTAATAACGGCTTTTATTGTAATATACCTAATGCAGAAATGAAATACCCGATTATAGTATTTGAATGTTTTAATTTTGCTTAGCTATTTGATTTTGCGATTGCGATTGCGATTGCGATTTTGCCTTTAATTTTCGTGCGAATGTTCACTTGATATCATGGCAACTAAATTTATTATTTCTACCTACAATAAATATATACATTAATACAGATAAATTACAAAACCGATTTCTACAATTCACACTTCGAAATACATTTTCTAGAGTCTATCTATATCCAACGACTCCGATAAAAAGAGCTGAAGTTAATAGTAGGTACTATTAGTTTAATTCGATGTGATACAATTATACAAGATACAGGTAAATTAATTAAAAATTAATACAACGAAGACGTACCTCTGTCCCTTACAAATGCTGATAAGTAATTCGCGCATCGGTCGATAACCCCTGAAAACAATTTAACAATGCTGCAATGTTGTTCTATAATAAAGATAAAATAAAAAATTCATTATAAACAAAACATACCAGCCATGTCATTTTTAAGCTCTTTGGGTGTAGCAACATCAACTGCGCTGTGTAGAGCCGACACGAACTTAGGAGCTGTTTTTGGGTCTGGAGTTATGTTAGATAAACCGGGTGCAGATTTTAACCTAAAACATTATCGTATTATTATAACCGCAATCATAAAGTAAATAAATAAAATATACTTAAATAACGGAAAGAGTTAAAATTATTTTAACGTACACGTAAGCGGCAGCAAATTTTGATTCAACGCAAGTATATTCTGGTGTGAAGCTGTCTCCTCCACATCTTTGTAATTCAGAAATTAATAAATCAAACGCTGGGCCACGTTCAACTGTTAATAAAAACAACGATTATCAGTTAGATTTAGTAAGAAGAGAAGCGTTTAATGAAATAATAAATATACTTACCTTCATCTATTGCGCGCTGCGACAGATACTTTGAGCATAAGTCCAAAGTTTCTGTAAATGAAAATAAATGACATAAAATATTAGTATAATATGTATACTAGAGATAATTATTTGAATAACTAATTTAACACAATTGTATTCTCACCAGTCATATCTGTCTCTAACTCAATTGGTGTAATATTTTCAACTAATCTTGATAAATTTGAATGTATTTCTTGAGAAAGATTAGGATCATCGTGATCACTTTCCAAACCTCTTGCATCTTCCAATCTGTAAATTAATTCAAGATTTGACTCCTCTAAGTTAAGATTAAACTCTTTTTTGTGTCTTTAAACAAAATAATGCAAATTGAAAACTTCTTACTCTGTTGCAGCACTGGCGTAAGTGCGTTTAGCTTTTTCTTTCCGGTATAATTGATCGTTCGGCTTAGTTCTCATTGTTTTTACCAGTAATTTGAAAGCAGGTCCTTTATCCTCTAAAATCAAATTCGATTACAGAAATAAGTGCATTTTAACTTTAAGTGTTTTAAGTTCATAACTAATGGATTGTTAGTAACAACACTCACTATTGAATTCCGCATTTTGAGCTAAGTAATTCCCACAAATATTAACCATTTCTGAAAGCAAAAGTAAGTCACAAATTTTATTATCTTTAATACAACGAATTAAATACCTTTTAAATTAACAAAAAATACCTTTCATATACGGTTCAATATTCTTTGGAGTATTGGGTTGGACGGTTGCCATAAGATCAGTATTCAATTGATTTGCTAAAGTTGTATTAAATTCTGTAGCAGTAAAATCCGTCGCCTCTTTTAATCTGTTAAAATAAGTAGTTTTTAAGTCTAGTATTGTTTTTAAGGTTATGTCAAGCGCTGTTAATCACATAAGGTAATAAATAAGGCATTACTCATCGGCTCCTTCTGTGTATGTCTGACTAAACTTTCCATGGGAAAGCAAATTGTCATCACCCTTTTTGTACATCGAATCAGTCAAAATCATAAATGCTTCCAACATTTCACCTTAAAATAATATAATGAGTAGTATTTTATTGAGTCTTACTGTAATATGTAAATAAAAATAATACATTTGTAAGATACGTACCAGTGAACTTTAAATACGCCGACTGAGCTAAATTATTCGATGAAGGAAATAATTTATAAATTAATATTTTTATAAAATAAAAAGTTATTTATTATTAAATATTACAATTACAGTCATAAAATGTTATCGTGGCATACTTACGACCTTTTAGGAGACCTCCCTGTTAAAAAATAAATTATGATTAGACACTAGCATGCGAAATAGGTACAAACGAATTGTTTTTACTGAAACAAAATCCATTCCTCATTCTCCAGCCTCAGTACAAATGAACACGATTGGAAAAGAAATAGCAAAGCTTAGGTAAAATGATTGTAAACTTGGTGGAAAATGAAGAATGATTTTATTTCTTTTCTAAAAAGTTTAAAGCGTTACCTTTAACAGCCGTGTTCACTTGTAAGAGGGTAAAAATAAATAAATCAAAATGGTTACATATTTTTTATTTAGTTACTTAATTTTTTTATCGTTATAAAGCGTTAGTCTACATTCGAAATAGCAGCAGATTGTTCAGTTGAAGTATATTTAATATTTATATTTTCATTTCGTCAAATTATGTAAGGTTTGTCTTCAAGTTGGATCAATTAGTTCTATTTTTTTGATGACAACATCAGTTTTTTGGACTGCTTCTAAGTTGTTCAATATTCTTTTCACTTTAATGTTTGAATTGTCCTATCAAAATAATAGTGTAAGTTAAATATTAATAATAATAAATAAACAATTTCTACGCAGGCGTAATTGTAAATGAAATAAAATTAATACTTACACCACCCATCATATTCAGAAAGTCGTCGGCGAAACCAGTGTCACCCGCCTCGCCTACTGCTGTTAAATCTGTAAAAACAGAATCAAAACTTGGTGCAGCTTTAGCAAAGAGAAATTACCCGCCGGGCAAGGGCACTTACATCCTTGCTCCGACTGTCCACGTTCGGAACTTGTACGGGTGCATAAATGCGACCAATGTAGAAAACTCCGACAGCGTGATTCAGGCTTGCCGTGACGTCACGTGACGTGTTTTTTTTACGTAATATAAGTTAATGCTTGACAACAATCCCACTTGATTGTAAGTGGCGATGAAGTCGAGGATGTTGGACGCACTAACTTATTAAAAGCCTCTCCACCCACCACGCACGGTGGGAACAACAACGCAGGCTATTCCAGTCCTTCGCAGTGCGGATAATGAACATCTATGCAATATAGCCACGCAGCATACATATCAAACCTTTACGAGTAGATGACAGCTTTGTCATAAGTGTTTGTTACGAGATCTAGAGTTTGTGATGGTTTATCTATGCCATTCGCCGCACTGGAATTTCCTATATCCTAGTATATCTGAGTAAACCTTTGTTTGACTTCAACCCATTACTCTACTACTACTACTGAGGATGGGTCAGTCCTCATCATTGACGAAGCCTAGAGCCAACTCCACCACGCTGCTCCAGTTGGTGGAGGGCTTAGTGGCCAATTCAAGCATAGAATATTCATTAAAGCTTGCATTGGGATATTCGTTAAAGCTTTATTTACTTTAAACGCAAAATAAAAAGTACCTAATTAAACCTAAAAATAACATTAATACATAGAAATAAATTCTTAGGTAAGTAATGTAATTTTCAGAGAATATTTATTTTTCCTTCGTTGGACATTTTTGCTTCTAGATCAAAATGAGACGCAGGTTTTTTGTTACCCTACATTACTGAATAATTAAGGAATTCAAAAAGTAATAAACTCAATATCGGCTGATTTCGTAAACAAGGAAACCTCCAATTGAAATATAAAAAGACAGCATAAAAAAATAGCATGTCAATGTCAGTCGGTATGTATGTAACACGAAAGTGACAAGAAATTCGGTTCGAAATGGCCATAGTACACACAACACAAATACATAAGTATACTGTTATGCTATTGCGTAGCAGTCGAGATTATCAGAGAGCAGAGATTTGTGCCAAAATGTTTATTGAAGGTATCGTTTGGAGCCCAGAGGAACAGCCGTCAATGGCGTCAATCTTCCTCTCCGGCATCGCTTGTTCAGCGCGTTCAGGTCTTTCGGTCACCTAGGAGATGTAAGCCCTATTTTACATAAGCACAAAATAAACGCAGGAAGGACACTCGAACTACTGACTAACTTACAGTTACTTTTTTCACATTTGGGTCCTGGACGCTTTAGGAGTTCCTGCTGGAGTCGAGGCTGGCGTGACAGCCGGAGTATCCCCAGGGGTCGCCGTGGGAGTTCCGCCAGGAGTACCAGCCGTAGACTGAGTGGTAGGTGAACCCGTGGTTCCAAATTCCTCATCACCCTTGTCACCATCAGTCGCACTCCGATTCACTTCTTCTCAGAAAAGAGAAAGACTAATAAAACATACCTCATCGATGCACTGGCCGTTTGTCCACTTGATTTTGAGGTAAGGACAATGTTTCGCGATTTTTGCTACTAAGAAATGTATATCATAGATTGGCGTACCGTCGTCCTCATCGAAGTCCATCATAAGCATTCGGTCGTCAGATTCGGCAATTACCTCGTCGATCCAAACGGCGATCTAGTGAATTATTCTCTGATGTAAAATAATTATAATAATATTTATGTCATAATATTTTAATGCGTAGGGTATCTTAGAGCAGGTCTTATTAAATCTAATATCTTATTTAAGTAGTTCTTCTGTCCCTGTGTGTGTTGCTGAAATCCTCCTAAACTGTTGGATTTGATGATTTTTTGTTTTTGAGTTGGTGTCTGATTTAGATTTATAATTGGAACCTGTGGGTTGATGCTCTTGTAGACATTTACTTAGTAAGAATGACAAATACTAAAACTATATTACTTAAATGTGTTAGCACGAGCGAAGTGATTTTAATAGTTTACCTTGTCAGACATTTCCATCATGAACCGTGCCTTTGGGTGTGTGCAATGCCTTGAAGGAGTCCTCACATGCATAAAACCGCAGAGATCCGCCAAGATGATGTTTGAAAGTCGCAGCATCCTAGTATTGGATTAGAACGATAGGAGTGAATTCAACAAAAACTGCTTCTACAAGAATTACCTAGTTGAAGTGAGTATTTTGAATTTCAAATTTTGTGCGTGAAGATGTCGTTAGTGTCGTGATCAGATTAGATAGTAGTTTGATCTAACTAGGTACGTATGCACTCGGTCAAAATATTTGTAAAAATGGTTATCTTCAAAGTCGGTTTATGGACTATTATTTTACGTGATAACGTCATAAGAAAACATTGACGAAATTGCATACTTTGACGCAGTGGAAGAGAGATACATAGTTGCGTTGCAAGACTTGCAAGCCAACGCTTGTGTCGTTCGTGCGTCTCTATCGCTTGTTGCGCGCTCTCGCTTGCACGCACAGGGTCAGGCGGAACGGGACACTTTTTCGTGCGCGCTTCCGCTGTTCATCAATTTATAAGACGTTATCACGTCAAAAATATAATCGTGAGTAACCTATCCGTACAGTTAAAATGTTTAAATGCGCAATTACGAATAGGTAGTAGGTATTTTAAAATCGTATTGCGCAGTATAGCAAACAACTCTCACCCGTCAGCCAACGAGTAACTACCCGGCCGGGACAGCCGTTGCTGGATGCCCCTCGCTAAGGCAACCGTAGCGTTGCGCGCCCACAGGAACCGCTTATCGGCACATATCGCTAGAACATCCTTCTTTATTTTATTCACCTGCAACCTGATTGACAATAATAAATAATTAACAAAATTATTATCGCGGGGCATTAATTGGGTTGACCATTAACTCCTCTAACAATCCGCAATCGAGCAGCGTATGTATAGTATTCTCTAAACCTCCTCAATAAAGAGGAGGGACCCGTGTTCAGTATGGGTTCAGAATGAAGCACTTAGCAAAGAAGCCGTTTCGCGAAATGTGCTCATTTTTGATGCCCTATTATTAAGAATACAATTAAGAAGAAAACAACAGTTTTTTTAATCACATCGGTAGGTATGTAGTGAACTGTTGTTACCCACGTATTCTTTTTTCTCAAAAGGTAAAGAATTGAGGTGACACGAAACTTCCGATGTTGGAGTTAGGCAATAAACATTTCAGCAGAAATAAAATACAACGTGTACCTTTACAAGTTAGTAAAAGGTTATGTATCTTTAGAAATAATAGGTTACTATAAGGTGAAGTACCTAGGTAACCTCCCCTACAGTACTTTTGATAACTTACTTGTTTGATTTCCTCTTTGATCTTCGTAGATTAACGAAATACTCATAAGCTTGGTCTGGTTTGAAAGGTTCGTCTGCATCTAGCATTGCCCGCAGACGTGCAATCTATTAATAAGTAAGAAGGTCGAATACAAATCATAAAGTAATTGTGGTAATAAACAGTTTACCTGATGGGTATTTCACTACAGATCAAATACACAGACATGGGACAAACCATATTATCGCAGATGGAGGGCGTACAAAATAAGCAATTTTTGTTTAAAATCGATCCATCATCCATCATACTATTACATCATCATAATATTCGCAAAATCATCCGGAGGTTTTCATCAAATTTTACAGTAGATACCTAGTAGGTACCTAATACAATGTGCATATGAAAATAACTCCTAGGCTATTAATTATAAAAAAATGTTAAGTGAGCAGACCAGTCACCTGATGGTAAGTGGTCACCGTGGCGGATGGACATCCGCATTTATTACCAAAGGCATCGCCGAAGCCTTGCAGAACAAGAAAGAAAGAAGTAGAAAGAAAGAAAGAAATAAGAAGCCTATCTCTTCTTAGATTCTTTTCGAAGAATTTCACGTTAGCACCAGTTGTTGTTCATACTGGAAGAAAAAGCTGAACTAATTTTGATGCCGTTGGTGAAACCTGTAGTTATTTATCGGTGTAATTGTGATAATTCTTCGTCGTACTACAGGTGGTACGAGCTGGTGGTGCGACTAGCTTACTTACGATGCAGTGTACCTAGGTTAAACCATATCAACATTTCGGAGGTCTCTGGATATTAGAAAAATACATAATTTTGCAGTTTACCGTATCAGCAGGCAGTGAGTCTGCGTGCTCTCGCCACATGTAGATGATGCTACGTCGTGGCGGCTTTGAAATGCGCTCCAGTCGGTCAGTGAGCACGGCGCCGTGACGTCGAAGACAACGGGCATGCGCACGCGCCGCCCGTCTCGACAACTTCACGTCAGTAGCCTTTGGGCCTCTGTTACGAAAATTAACACCTTAGGTATACTAAAAGTAAAATCTACTTAATTAACAATTTAATATTCTAAAGTTTAATATGTTATTTAGCCTTTACTAATTCATTGATCTTCATCAAAAGTATACTACATGATGATTGTATTAATTCTTGGTTTCTGGTTTTTTACAAAAGACATGTCCAGCCATGACCATGGCTGGTTCTAATTGAGCCGTCTGTCTTTGATTTAATATAAAATACACAAACCAGACTTCAAAGCCAAGTGTTTTTTTAGTTCAAGAGATAAGCTGAGGAGTTTCTTTTGGCGTTTTTTCTCCTAAATTATAGATATTTAACGTCTTAATTTAATAGTGATATTATATTGTTTAGAATTAGCGAAATGATGGACGATAAACATAAATATTGATCTGGCTGTTGTATAAAACTTACTTAGGTCTTGCAGGCTTAGGAGGGGGCCGCACTGCTTTACGCGGCGTCGACTTGTGCTGCAGCCGAAGATCGCGGCCCGCGAATATGGTGTCTGCGACCGATGCTGGGGCGGGTTCGGTCGCGTAGGGCGGGTACGGAGGGAATGCACTCGGCTTAGCGTCCGCGCGCGGTGTTGCTATTAAAAACGCAGGGGTGCAATTGCTTTACTGATCTTCATACTTAAAATTAACTTGTATAAAGGAGAATGTTCATACTTGGGCTACCTTTTTCTCTTGCTTCAATTGTATACTGGTACCATAATTATTCTCTTTCATTTTCACCATTAAGGCATCAAAATAATCAAAATAAATATTTTGAACCGGAGATTTTATTTTAGGTATAATAAGTAGGAAAACATACACCGGAAACTAAATACCTACTTGACTAATTTGTAACAGATAACTACTTAAAACAATTTCATCGAATATGAAATCACTTGCCACGAATATCGTTATATTTGTCATAAATTTTAATCATAATTATTATTGTTGTGTTTAATATAATTTATTTATTTTTGATTGAATTTTATTACATTAAAAAAACAAAAAAATTATATAATTGCAATAACTTGGGTTCGCTACCATAATTATATTAATGCACCGACACGACACCTTATTTAGATGATTGTTATGAATACTTATTATGAAAAAAGTTCTGAAAAAATGAAAAAATCTGTTACGTTAAGGTATGTATCATATTAACATAAATATTGTTTGAACATCGGTTTACCTTTCAAAAATATTTTATTACAAAAGATGTACACAATAAGTGGTTCTGATTCCATTCTAGTCCATGATCCCATATCTAAATGAGCATTGTCCTTTATGTAAATTGATGTCAAGATCAGATCGTGTAAAATACATCGTTTTCTCAAACACATTACATTGATTTAGTAGTGAGGTCATTGCAACCCATAACTGTCCCACTTCTACGCACGGGTCTCCTCTCACAATGTGAGGGATACAGGTCGTAGTCCATCCATCATGCTGTCCAAGTGTGGATTGGCGGACTTCACACACCTTTGAGAACATCATCGAGAACTCTCAGGTGTGCTGGTTTTCTCACGATGTTTTCCATCACATAAGCAACTGATAATTACACATTAACACAATTCTTGAAAAATAAGTGCTGCGTGCAGCGTTCTTGTCAAGACCCTCCTAACCTGACTATTTCAGCTTCTACGACACTTACCTTCGCCTGTTTCGGACATAGGCATTTCGCTTACAGGCGGCTCCGTTGTGGATGTACCGTCGTCCATTATTAATTATTTTATTTGTATGTATCGTTATGATATTGAGCAGTCCACAAAGGACTTTCTTTCAGTGTAGAAACAGTCCTTTAGCTTTTATTATCAGTTAATTTTACTGATGTTGTAGTTAAGTTGGTGAACAATTTTTGAATGATTGACAGAATTAATCAGAGAATAATAATGTTTAAGAACTTTATATCTGGACTCCTTGACTTGTCGGCCAGTACCTAACTGACGCGTTGGTTCCGTCAATACTTGTTAAAACACAGAACAGACTTTTCTTCCGTGGATTTTCCGTCGAGATTTTTATTTCTGCTTGCTTTGGAGTTTAGACCCTTTTACAGTGGTTACACCAACGAGCTTAATTATTTTTCACTGGGTTAAACTATGACATACAAATTTTTGACTTTTAGCTGTCTGTTTGGAGGTGTAACGTGGGTATCTTGTCCACGAGGCAAGAAGCAAATTATTTATACCTACCTACTTATTTCGTAATTGTAGTTATGGAATACCCTTTGAGTGAAATACCCATCGAGCATATAACCGGATAGAGTAGTAATATGACATTATGAGCCATCCAATTCCGAAACTGATCAGTGATATTTTCACAAAGCATAGCAATTAAGTACCGCCCGCACTACCTAAAGCAATGCGTCTTGCTCTTATCTTATCTAGGTGTAATCTATATACAGCCATCTCATTTTATTGACTTGAACTTGAGTCGGCCAATCGTAGCGACCGACTCAGGCTAGGCGTATGCTGGAATGCAGGCGACGCAGTACAGCAAATCACAGATCAGTATACCTACCTCAGGGCAGTTGAGGCAGACATGTGCCCCCTCCGTATGCTGCGACGCAACTCATTCGCATCTTAGCTAGTACAAAGAATAGACGTTTGACGATGATTCTATTAAACGTTCTGTCATGACTGTAATTGCAACAAAACAACGCCGCAAACTACGTAGCTCAATGACGTTCCATACTTTACAAAATCTGCTCAGTTCTGCGCTGCGTGGAACTGCGTCGCCTGCGCTCCAGTATACGCCCAGCCTAATCCGCGGTCTCCACCAATTCCGCCACAGAGTAACTTATACATAATTACACAGGTCTCCGGACTGTAGAGTTGTAGACCTAGACGATAGGAACGCGTCCGTGGATGCCTGATGGGCGGCTGGGCGCTGGGCGCACGGACGGAGCGGCGCGGGCTACGGGTTTGAAAAACGTGTACAACGTCTACAAACACAAAGACCACCTTATCAAATGGGTCGCTGAGACTTGTGCGCGAAAATGGTGACGTCATAAGTGACGTATTCCCTGCGCACAAAATGATCGTCAACGCCAAAGGGAACGCAAAAAGAATGTTTCGTTGTGTGTGATCACTTAGGTAGTGGAAGTACATAGTGGAACGGGCCCAGTCTACATTAATTGACAATTTTATTGACATTGTTGCTAATGTCTTTCTGTTTGTCTTGTCAAGTCAACTGTCAATGTCAGTTCAGTTCAGTATGTCAGTTCTGTCAGTTAATTCAGTTAACAGAACATGAACTCATGAAGTTCATGAACTGATGAAATCACAGAAATTCAGAAATCAAATTTATCAGATTTATGTACTCTACCAGCTATCTATTTATTTACTTTTCTAAAATATTATCGAATTAACTAAATGACTGTAAACGTGTAACTACTAAATAAATAACCAAGATTGAGTCGATAGTATTGACCTCTTGAATTCCTTTTCAGAAAAGTTTTATTTGGTAGATCTTTTTAAGTGTATTTCTTATTAAGTAAGTATAACTATTGTAGAATTAAGTGGAAAAGCAAACAAGAGCAACAACTAAACACATGACGATATAACATTAATTACCGGTAATCATTATGGGGGACTTGGTTGGTAAGTAACAACAAATTAATAAAACTTTATGTATACTTTTCGGTTGTATAATTTATCTTATCTTAATCCCCCATTAAAAAAATGTATTCTTTAGCTAATCTCTATCTTCTATCTTTTCTTATTCATCAATAAGTTGCCTAGCAACAATCACGAGTTTAAGGTACCTATAGCAGTAATTGATATTACTTTATCTACGAACTTAACCAGAGATTATGAATGGAATATCACAACCAAGTGGTCTGAATATTGGACTATCGAACAGGAGGCATGGGATTGAATCCTACACCCACCACTAATTTTCACAAATGATGTGGATATTAAGGGAGGTGGGTTGATAAGGGCTATTTTTCGCCCAAGACAAACACAAGAAGAACACAAGAAACACACAAGAAGAAAACATAAAGAAAGAATTATGGACCGTTCTATGAACCATCTTAACTTAAGACTCCCAGTGATTCTATTATACTCATTTTAAGCTTGTTATATTTGAACCAAAATAAATAAATACTATGAGTACTTATTAATTTTGGTTCAAATATAAAACGCTAATTGTTCAAGTGTGTCACGGGCGAAAAATGGCTCTGATCCACCCACATCCTTTAATTATTATTCTCTTTGGTGATGGAAAACATAGTGAGGAAACCTACACAACTGAGACTTCTCCATAATGTTCTCAAAGGTGTGTGTAGTCTGCCAATCCACACTTGACCAGCGTGGCAGACTATAACCCCTCACATTGTGGGAAGGGGCCCATTCCCAGCAGTGGGACAGTTGTGTTGCAATAATGAATGAATCAATATTCTGATTTAGATTCATTACTCAATTTTATTTACTTAAATCCATATTTTAATGAGGTAGTTTTAGCATTAATAACAGCTGTATTGTAAAACATGTTTTTCAGAAACTACCACACTTCCTAGACAGGAGAAAATATTCTACAAAATAACAAGTGGATCTTTGCGCTTCCAAGTGAAGGGGCCACGTAATGCGGGTATAGGTCTTGCAAAATCGCCATGTGAAACTGAATGTTTATGGGTTAGTTTGACTCTATTTATGTATTTTATTTTATGATTTAAATTGCTAACTGGACTATTACTAACAAATGCTAACTGAACTATTACTAACAACAACTAACAGGACTAACTACCAGTAACAATCTGTGCCCCAGTCCTCATACTTACTCACAAACTAACCATCTAATCTTCTAACACTGTCTACTAACTGGATTTACAATCTTAGTCCTATGTAGTCTTGATGTAAGTTGGTCATACCTAGTTGTCATGAGCGGATGAGTTGTCATGATGCACATTTAGTAGTAAATGTGCATGCAGCACCACTCTGCTGCACTTCCATTAAAAAGTCATTCTACAAGTTCATTTGGCCTGTTTATGTATAATAATAAAACCAATCCCCCCACTGCTTTTTATCTTTACATCTAATAAATAAGTATTTCAGTTGTACATCACATAAATTTATTGACATCTTCCAAAATGAAAAAAGAAAAGACATGGTCTTTTCTTTTTTCATTTTTATCTGTGTGTGAATAATATTTTCCTATTTTAGTTTATTTTAGGCACGGATGGCTTTACAACAGTTGAAAAGATTCATAGACAATGTCACTCAGTGCGCACCCCTGATATATTGTCTGCGCAAGAATTTAGGGAATTCTGGATACAATGGCACAATGACTTGATAAGCCTTGGGAGAGACTATGCAGAGGACCCATTAATATTATACGGGGAAAAAACAAATGATCTGAAATATATTACTTTTGCTGGTCGTGGTAATGATGTATGTACTTTGCAGTGGAGATTTGAGAGTTAGTATAGATTTTACGTGTGCAATAATAATTAGTTATTTTTATTATATTTATTACATATAATGCAATTGCTTAATAAATGTCCTGTCTCCTTACTCTTAGTGCCACCAATGCGAGAACCTATGCAAGTCAAGCCTGTCTCCAATGGGGTTCCAAAATGGGTGCCAGCCGATGATCAGTTGCCTGATGGTGCACTAATAGGAGGATTTGAAAAAGAGGTTTTATACATCATAAGAGCAAAACATGAAAGATCATTGACGCCTGGAAAATTTGTGCCATCACAGGGACTGGGTTATATTTCTTGGGGTGGAGGAATGCATGAGAAGAGTGAATTGGAGGTTAATTATATTATTATATATTATAGTAGCTATATTGGGGCAGCCTAGACTATGGCCCAGATCCCAAGACGTTGTTATAAATCAGTGATCGGTGGCAGGGCTTTGCATACTGATTATATTGTTAGCTCAGATTATAAAAACTAATCTGAGATTGTTAATGTCATTATGTATGTAGTTAATATTATCTTTACGTGAGGCTATGCTACCTACCATGCTTTACTTGACTTTTACTTGAGACAGTCCAGACTTCTGGCTGGGAGCTACGAGAGCCAGTAATTTCATTCTTTCTCCTTGATGCGTTTAGTGTTGCTGGTCCTTGGGTGACGGTGACCACTTACCATTTGGTGGTATGTCTGCTTATTTGTCAGCTATTTATATAAACAAGACTTCACGCCATCTAAGTATTATAAAGGTACCAATTTTCTAAATTAAATATCTGTGGATAAGTTAATAGATGATAATGTTTTCATTTTTCAGGTGTTATGTGGGTACGATTGCATCTGGTTGCCATGTTCCAATGGAAGAGTACCAGCCGGATCAGTAGAAGCTGGGTATTCTGAAGATGATCATGAACCTCTGTATGTAGGCCGTTCCGTATATAATGATCATCTGATACCCGGGAAAGTACAACCGTCACATAGTGTGTGTTACATACCGTATGATAACAGAGAAATTGGCATAAAACAATACGAAATACTTGTTGCACCGCAGAAAAACTTACAGTGTGCCAATCCAAGTTTCGTTTTAAATAGTGTCATGAGGATGGCGTGAATTTTTGGTTAAAGAGTATTTATATTATGAGGTAGGTACGTCCAAAGGAATATAATTATGTATAAGTTTTATTTGAAGTTATAATCTATGTACTTTTATGTTTTTAAGCACAATCTTGTATTGCGATTTTATAATTATGTGAAATTCAATTCAAAGAGTTACATTTACAATCAGATGTAATTTCGTTTCCAATAGTAACTGTTTGTAACGTATTTTACGTTACATGCGTGTCTTACGTCGTCCTTTCGTCAAAATAAACCATATTTTCATCCTTATTGCATTAAAATTAATTTCATTCACATTGTTTATATTACTTGACGTCATTTACAACCTCAAACTTTTAAATTAATTCTTTTCAAACAAATCTTTCATATTTCGTTTAATTGTCAATACTTTCATCTGTCATTGTAGCTGTCGGTTGTCGCTGTCAATGGTACTTCACCATCTGTCATTTGACAGATGTCTTAATTTGCATAGAGTAAAAACGATTAATCTTGTTCAAACATAGGTGTACATCTACCCGTGTCTACGTTGAGATGCATTTTTGCTGCACTTTGCGTGTGCATCGACCTTGCTCTATGATCTTTAATTGGCTGCATAGATGTTATCTACGTCTATTATTTTTTTCTTCGTAATTATGACATTAATTTGTCATAGAAAAATTTTACTTTCCTGGCCGATTAGCTCAAAGGCGGACAATGTCGCCGAATTTTATTTAAATTTGTTATTTTTTTCTTCAAAAACCCAAAATAATGGGAAAATTTATTTCAAAACAAGCTTATTAGCTTGTATATAATGGATTTCTATTAAAATTCATTTGGATTCGCTAAATATTGTGCGATATTCTTTACCTCATGGCTTCCAAATTAAGTACTTTTCCGTACGATTGATGGATTTCTTTACTCAAAAACACCGGTTTTGTTCCCCGGGTAAGTTCCACATTGCAAGTTTTCGTAAATTTTGAATTTAGAATTCGACAATAATACTAACGTAGGTTTTCTCTTTTGTCCACAGTGTTTTTTTTATATATTATGGGTTTTTCGACTAATTTTTCTCCTGTTTAAACGTGTTTTCATACGCGGTTTTTGGATATGTTATACATTTAATTATTCTTATAACAATTTGCAAACTTGAAGTAATTTTTTCACTACCTCCGATTCACGTCAACGGTTTCGCCGGTACCCGCTACCATTGGAAGGACACCGAGCCCCGTTTATTATTTTGACAACTTTGGTTAAATTTATTATTTGAAATTTGGATTGCTACGGTTCTGGTATGTAGATTAATTTTATTACACACTCAAGAACTCGGCATTCAACTTTATTATAATTCTGCGAGATTTAATTTTAAGACTAGATTAATGTATACTAGTTAATTTTAAGTCGGATTGCAACTTAGCATTTCTGTACATTTTGTTTTGAGATTTAATTTCTCTAAAAAGTTTACTTTATCGGATGTAATCTAAGCATCCTGGCGCCCGATTATTATTGTTATTAGCTTTCCTTAAATAAAATTAATATATTAAAATTAATAGCAAAATTATAAATTCACTTTTCGGCAAAAAAGATTAAATTTAATAGAAACTGTTTGGCATAGAATGAAAATTAACATAATATGTATTGTTTTGGCGAAAGACACTATTAAAAAATTCTCATAATATGTATCATTTTGGCATGAAATAAATATCTATTTTTTTAACTTAATGTGGTTTACTTTTTCAAATAAACCCCATTGTAATATAAATAAAAGCCTTTTACAGTCCAATTGCTCTATTCCGGTGCAACCTTTTTTTCTTTACTTTAATTGTGTTGAAACAACACACCAACACAAATAATTTTTAATTTTTATTTTTATTTATATTACAACTGGCGCTGCGAACGTAGGGACTTGATAACTTATGCCAACTTCGTAGTTACCATATTTGTAACCTTGGATTTTGTATTAGAACTTTTATAAGAATTTCGACCATTGTGTTGATGTATCTTTAATCATGTTTACATGCAAGCTATGCTTACTTTGTTAATTGAATGCCAAGTTCATTTATTATATTAACTGTAGTTAGCAACACTAACTAACTATTTTGTAACTTGAGTTTTTAAGTTCATTGAACTTAACATTTTTAGAAATAATTAAACTTAATATTATCGCTGAAGATTGAGGACTTCTCAAATATGTCGGACAAGGAATCTTTATCTACTGTTCAACAACTACCTGGTAGTGACGTTAACTTGAATAACTTAACTTCTAATATTAATATTGATAACTCTAATCTTGTTGAAACAAATAATTATTCACAGGCTTTGCCTACAGCTTCTAATGATTTATTAGATTTGTCGTTTCATCCTAACTTGTCTTTTGCGAATGCAAATAAACATTCATATATTAAGAGACCTGATTTGTCTAAGTTTAAGCACAGATTTAGCGGCAGAACTTGTGTCCGTGAATTCTTACTCACTTTTGAGGAATACTGTTTGGCTCGTGATATTCATGATGATCATATACTCATATCGTTTACTGAGGTACTTTCAGACTTAGCACTGAAATGGTTTAGATCTGTTCGTGGTTCTATAACTTCTTGGAAGCAACTTAAGCTTGAATTATTGAAGCGTTTTGATAAGCTCAATTTTGACTACAATTTAGAATACAACTTGAGGACTAGGAAGCAGACGTCTAGTGAATCGTTGTCAGACTTTATTATTGAAATTGAAGATATGTCTAAGAGGCTTACCCATCCTTTGGCCGAGTCTACTCTTTTGGAAATAATTAAACATAATATGTTGCCTATGTACTCTATACATTTAGTTGGTCGTTCTATAGATTCTTTAACAGTTTTAGTTAATCTCTCTAAACAAATCGATGACTTTCATGTTTCTAATAGTAATAAATACTATAATTTTGATTCTAATATTAAGAATATTAATTCTGTTCAAACTTTAAATTGTCTTAAGTGTAAGGAGACTGGACACACTTATAAGCAATGTAATAAGATTCCAGGTGTCATTTGCTTTAAATGTGGTAAACCAGGTGTTACTACTAAACTTTGCGATATTTGTAAATCTAATGGAAAGATTCCAAAAAACGTATAAAGCTCTGTCAGTCACGGATTCTTAATAAAGAAAACAGTGATCTGACATCGTTTAATTCTTCGCGTCCTAATTCATTTCAAATACATAAAGAATTTTCAGATTGGTGTAATTACTTAAAAGTATTTTTTCAAATAAATAAACTTGCTCCCATACTTTTTACAAAGAATAATGACTCACGTCCATTCTTAAAGTTTCACATTTGTGGTAAAACATTTACAGGTTTATTAGATAGTGGTGCTAATAAGAGTGTTCTAGGTTCTAATTGTCACTTGAAACTTATTGATTTAGGATTTAAACTTAAAACAAATAATTGTCATAAAGCTCATACTGCTGATGGTAAACATCAAGAAGTATTAGGTACTATGGATATTCCAATAACTTGTGATAACACTACTCGTATGGTAGAATTTATGGTTATACCTTCTCTTAAACCAGATTTTATTCTAGGTTTTGACTTTTGGTTAGTATTTGATATAGCTAAAGATTTATTTAATAACTTAGTTTTTGAAAATAAAGTAAATTCTCTTAATAATTTAGAAAATAAAATCAACTCTTTTGATGATATTAATATTAATTCTGTAACTTCTTCAGTTCAACTCTCTTGTACTGACAAAGATCAATTGGATCAAGTCATTAAACTTTTTGAGGAAATTTCTTATGAAAAGAAAGGTTTAGGTTTAACTCATTTGACTGAACATAAAATCGTAACTGTTGGTGATCCTATCAAACAACGTTATTTTCCTATTAGTCCTGCTAAACAAAAAGAAATTTATGATGAAGTAGAAATTTTACTTAATGAAGGAATTATTCAACGTTCTAAATCCCCTTGGTCTTCTCCTGTTTTAGCTGTTGAGAAAAAAGATGGTTCAACTAGATTGTGTTTAGATTCTAGAAAATTAAATTCTGTTACTGTAAAAGATGCTTATCCTTTACCTTACACATCGCGAATCTTGGATAATTTGCGTGGTGCTAAGTTTATCTCCGCTATTGATTTATCAAAAGCTTTTCTTCAAATACCTTTAGAGAAATCTTCTTGTGAGAAAACTGCATTTGTAATCCCCGGAAAAGGATTATTCGAGTTTGTTCGAATGCCTTTCGGTTTAACTAACGCTCCTGCTGAACTTCAACGTTTAGTTGATAGATTATTTGGTCCTGAATTTGATTCCCAAGTTTTTGTATATTTAGACGACTTAATAGCTGTTTCTAACGATTTTTCAAGTCATTTAACGTTGTTACGTAAAATTTATTTACGCTTGAAAGAAGCTGGTCTTACCGTTAACTTAAAAAAGTGCGAATTTTGTAAGGATCGTTTGCGATATTTAGGATATATAGTTGATAGTAAAGGTTTACATACTGATCCTTCTAAGTTATCAGTAATTGAAAATTTTCCGCAACCTAAAACCGTTAAAGAGGTTAGAAGTTTTTTAGGTATGTGTTCATATTATCGTAGATTCATTAATAATTTTGCTGATATTGCTACACCTTTATCGAAACTAACTGGAGGTAGTAGAAATTCTAAACGTCAAATTGAATGGAATTCTAATTGTGAAAATTCATTTGTTCAACTTAAACAAGCTCTATTGTCAGCTCCTGTTTTAATTTGCCCTGATTTTGAAAAACCATTTTACTTACATTGTGACGCTAGTTCATATGCTATTGGTAGTGTATTATGTCAAAAAGATGAAGATGATAATCAACATCCTGTTGCATTTTATTCGAGAACTTTTGGTAAATGTGAAATTAATTATAGCACAACTGAAAAAGAACTTCTTGCAATTTTAGATTCAATTGAACATTTTAGACCATACATTGAAGGTATGAAATTTACAGTTATAACTGATCATGCTAGTTTAAAATGGCTGTTAACTTTAAATAATCCGAGTGGAAGATTAGCTCGTTGGGCTGCTCGTATATCACAATTTACATTTGATATTTTGCATAAAAAAGGTAATTTACATGTTGTACCTGACACTTTGTCTCGTATTCAAATTAACGCTATTGATATTCCATCAGAGATTGTTCAACCTGATGATGAAATTAACGATCCTTGGTATAAACGTATTTTTATTGGTTGCCAAAAATATCCTCTAAGGTATAAGAACTTCAGAGTTGATAATCATGTTCTTTACAGGTTCTGTAAACCTAAATTTGAAATTCAGAGTAATTTATCTTGGAAAATTGTCATTCCTAAAGAAAATATATTAGAAACTGTTCGTAATAATCATGATAACTTAAATTCTGCTCACCTTGGTATTTTCAAAACTTTAAATAAATTAAGAATTCATTATTACTGGCCTAATATGGTTAAAGATGTAAAAGAATATATTTCAAAATGTGAAATTTGTAAAGCTTATAAACATTCAAACTCTCCTCCCCTAGGTTTTATGTCCAATCCTAAGATTGTAAATTCACCCATGACTATGTTATCTATTGATATCGTAGGTCCTTTGCCTAGATCTTATTCTGGTCATCGTTTCATTTGTTCAGTTGTCGACGTATTTTCTAAATACTGTTGGTTATGTCCTACGGGTAATGCCACTTCCAAATCTATCTGTAGATTTCTTGAAAAAGATATTTTCTTAAAATTTGGTTGTCCAAAGATTTTTGTTTGCGATAATGGAAAACAATTCATTTCTAAGCATTTTGTAGAATTTTTGAAAAATTATAATATTGATAAAATATTTTATAACACTTTGTATACGCCTCAAAATAATCCTGTAGAGCGTTATCATAAAACTTTAGAAACCTGTTTAGCTTGTTACGTTGGTGAAGATCATCGTACTTGGCCGAAGTTCATAAATCATGTTCAATTAGCTTTGAATAGTAGTGTTAATTTAGCTACTGAATTCACCCCTAATTTTCTAATGTTTGGTAGAGAAGTAATAATTGATGCTTCGCTACATAAATTTAGTAACTCTATTAATAATTTAGATGATATTCAATTAGGAAGTCGTGAGAGGTATTCTTCTTCTTTGAACTCTCTTAGTTCAATTTTTGAATGTGTTGCCACATCTTTATTAAAGGCATATCGTAAGAATGCTGCTTATTATAATAAAGGCAGGAAAGTCATTTCCTATGCTTTGGGAGATATTGTTTGGAGACGGAATTTTGTTCAGTCTAATGCATTGCATTATTTTTCGGCAAAACTTGCTCCTAAGTTTGTTAAATCTAAAATAATAAATAAAATTTCAGATAATGTTTACATTTTAAAAGATTTAGGAAAACGTTCTGTTGGTCGTTATCATATTAAAGATATTATTAAAATTAATTAATTTTTGGTTAAGTACATTTTGTACAAATCTTATTTTGTTGAACTGTCGTTTGTGATAGTTACTGGGTTTTATGTTTGTGGAAGGATTAGTGTGAAGTGTGTAAGAATTGACCCATGTGTGATGATTGAATGTTAGGAACAAACTTGAACTTTCAGCAGTACTTCATAATTTGATTACTAAGTTTAACTTAGGACATTTTGGCTATACTAAATATAAAAATTAAAATTCCTAAACTTTTCCCCAAAACATACGATCTTAGTTAGATTTAAGTTTGTTGTATATTTTTATAGATCTATCTTTTTAAGGATCTAGTATATTTTTATAGATCTATCTTTGTAAGGATCTTGTTTTCTTTAATAATTTACATAATTTAATGTAAATATTATAAACTTTATTTGCATGTTTTGTGTAATATCAAACATGTAAAACTTTTAAGCTTATTTGTAAATTATTGAAGCTTCAATATAAAATACCCGGATTTGACTTCTCGGATTTGTCTTACTCTGCAGAGATTGTTATTTTGCTTGACAGTTCACTTTTTGTTGATAACACTCGCCTTGTAGTTGTTCATCACACCTTTTGTTGATAGCACTCACACTTGTAGTTGCTTATCACACTTTTAGTAATACAGCTCATATTTGTAGTTGTTATTACAAAATTTTGTTCTGTGTTCGGAAAGTCGGTGGAGTAGAGCCGGCCACAGTTAACATTAGTTTTGGTCTTGGTTAATTGGTAGCCATTGTTTGTTGCTGCTGATTACTTTTTCGTTCTGTGCTCGGGAGTTCGGTGGTGTAGAGCCGATCACAGACAAGTTTTTGATGGTTTCGTGTTCGAAAAGCCGATGGTGTAGAGTCGACCACGGAATTCATTATTTTTTGAGAATTCAACTTTTGGGAATTCATTCTTTTGGTTCAAATCATTTCTTGATTTTGATCTTTTCATGTCTTCGTGCTCGGAAAGTCGATGGTGTTGTGTCGATCACGATTACATTAGATTCACGTTGTCTACTTTATGACAAATACGTTGGTAATTTTCATCTCCTTTGAGTGAAAAATAATTACGTTTAGCTTTCGCTTATATTAGTTGCTCATCAACTATTATACTTTCGCTTATTAGACTTAGAGCTTATTGTTTACAAGCTCTACCTTAAGTTTGTACTTACTCACATCGTTTTCGTTCGAGTTCAGGTTTTTCTTTTGACTTTTGACTCCAATGTCGAGTGTAGTTCAAGTATCAAACATGGTTTCATTTAACTTAGTGCTTTGTAGAGCTAGTCTTTCGATTACCTCTTCAAGTCAATGTAGAGTTTTGGAATTGTAGAGTTGTAGAGTCTGTTACAACTAAACAATATTTTAGTTTTACGATTGTTTCTGTAAGTTTTTAGTATTTTGCATCTATAATATTATTACTTTTGTAGATTCCTCGGACTCTCACATTTTTGTTTTCAAGATTCTTTAGTCGGAAAGAGTTTCTTCTCTTTTATTTTTGGCAGGGGGGTAATGTAACGTATTTTACGTTACATGCGTGTCTTACGTCGTCCTTTCGTCAAAATAAACCATATTTTCATCCTTATTGCATTAAAATTAATTTCATTCACATTGTTTATATTACTTGACGTCATTTACAACCTCAAACTTTTAAATTAATTCTTTTCAAACAAATCTTTCATATTTCGTTTAATTGTCAATACTTTCATCTGTCATTGTAGCTGTCGGTTGTCGCTGTCAATGGTACTTCACCATCTGTCATTTGACAGATGTCTTAATTTGCATAGAGTAAAAACGATTAATCTTGTTCAAACATAGGTGTACATCTACCCGTGTCTACGTTGAGATGCATTTTTGCTGCACTTTGCGTGTGCATCGACCTTGCTCTATGATCTTTAATTGGCTGCATAGATGTTATCTACGTCTATTATTTTTTTCTTCGTAATTATGACATTAATTTGTCATAGAAAAATTTTACTTTCCTGGCCGATTAGCTCAAAGGCGGACAATGTCGCCGAATTTTATTTAAATTTGTTATTTTTTTCTTCAAAAACCCAAAATAATGGGAAAATTTATTTCAAAACAAGCTTATTAGCTTGTATATAATGGATTTCTATTAAAATTCATTTGGATTCGCTAAATATTGTGCGATATTCTTTACCTCATGGCTTCCAAATTAAGTACTTTTCCGTACGATTGATGGATTTCTTTACTCAAAAACACCGGTTTTGTTCCCCGGGTAAGTTCCACATTGCAAGTTTTCGTAAATTTTGAATTTAGAATTCGACAATAATACTAACGTAGGTTTTCTCTTTTGTCCACAGTGTTTTTTTTATATATTATGGGTTTTTCGACTAATTTTTCTCCTGTTTAAACGTGTTTTCATACGCGGTTTTTGGATATGTTATACATTTAATTATTCTTATAACAATTTGCAAACTTGAAGTAATTTTTTCACTACCTCCGATTCACGTCAACGGTTTCGCCGGTACCCGCTACCATTGGAAGGACACCGAGCCCCGTTTATTATTTTGACAACTTTGGTTAAATTTATTATTTGAAATTTGGATTGCTACGGTTCTGGTATGTAGATTAATTTTATTACACACTCAAGAACTCGGCATTCAACTTTATTATAATTCTGCGAGATTTAATTTTAAGACTAGATTAATGTATACTAGTTAATTTTAAGTCGGATTGCAACTTAGCATTTCTGTACATTTTGTTTTGAGATTTAATTTCTCTAAAAAGTTTACTTTATCGGATGTAATCTAAGCATCCTGGCGCCCGATTATTATTGTTATTAGCTTTCCTTAAATAAAATTAATATATTAAAATTAATAGCAAAATTATAAATTCACTTTTCGGCAAAAAAGATTAAATTTAATAGAAACTGTTTGGCATAGAATGAAAATTAACATAATATGTATTGTTTTGGCGAAAGACACTATTAAAAAATTCTCATAATATGTATCATTTTGGCATGAAATAAATATCTATTTTTTTAACTTAATGTGGTTTACTTTTTCAAATAAACCCCATTGTAATATAAATAAAAGCCTTTTACAGTCCAATTGCTCTATTCCGGTGCAACCTTTTTTTCTTTACTTTAATTGTGTTGAAACAACACACCAACACAAATAATTTTTAATTTTTATTTTTATTTATATTACATGTTATTTTGCTAACCACCAATATAATATATTTGTTTTTTTTTTTATCAATTACTTATCCGCGCCTTGTCCTCGTTTTCTTATTATTAAATGCGTATTTTAATATTTTGAGCTCTTAGTATTAATTATTATCAACTTCGGCCCACTGACATCTAAAAATTATACAAAATAATAAACATAATTGTATGTAACAAATAACTTTTTATATACTTACATAATTAACTTACAGTATATTTTTTGTATTTAACAATATTTTACAAATAAGTTAACTGTAAAATGAAAACAATATTTTAAACTTAACTCATCATTAATAAGGGTACTCACGATTTGTGTTTTGTATGCTGATATTTCCATTTATTGTCCGTGCTTCTATCAATCGTTCAGCCATCCATACAACTGGGTCAAAATACCGGCGTACAAAATACACATGAGCACCCGTATCATAATAGAAAAAAAAACCGATTACATGCACGGTTGCATAATCATTTTCATATAGCAAGGGGAGTTAATTCTTTCGCTACGTCGCCCTTTATTTCCAATTACTAAAGTTTCGTAGTTTGATGTCTCCACTTCCATTTCGCGGTAAGGGAGGTAGCATGTTTTATACAACAAATGAACCTTCCCAACCACGAGATAGTTGTCCACCCATGCTCGGCCAATTAAAAGTGGTTCGTTGTGCACTTCTGAATGCCCACCAATAAAAGCATTTTCAGGAATATGCTCACTCATAGACTTGACCCACACAGCATCATAACCACAAAGAACCTGAAACAAATCAAAATATTTTAATGTTTGAATAGTATTACTAAAAGAATCTTGGATTTCCATGCCAGACTCCAGCCTCAATATTTTAAGGTTTGATGTGACTTGTAGTGTATTTTTCATGTGCACTCAGATTCTCTCAGTTACCTAGAAGGATTATTTTCAATGCTAAGATTATGAATGAAATCTAGTCCAAAATGCTAATGCTGCAATGGTGCTAAGATGACTTAGTGTTTTCAGCATTGGCTGGTTTTGGAATTTTTAATTTTAGAATATTATTAATAAACCAAAATAATAAATACATCACATTCGTCTACATGCCATTTGCGTGAAGTAAACCTGATGAATCATGTGTCATATTTAGTCTAGCCAAATTAAATTTTAAATTAGAAGTCCAATATTGGTTTTCACCTCAAATTCATTTTTGGCAATTGCTGCATGACCCCATGGTATAAATGCAAGTTGCTTTGATTTCACATATTTCCCTGGACATAAAGAGCCTCTGTGTGTAGCTCTGGCGATGTATAAAGGTTCATTCTCGAACCCACCAATCAAGGCATCAATAGGTACTGCGTCATTACTATTCATCCGGACCCATCTTAATTCTCCACCATCAACTTGTTTCGGAGCTGTCATTGGTACATGAATAAGTGGTGCACCTGAAATTTGAAAACTCAATTGTACTTATAGTTTGTTTGCGCACTACAGAGCACAAGTCTAGTACTGTTACATCCAGTTTACAAATAGAAATTTTAATTTAAATGTTTCATAAAAACAAGACAATCCTAATGACTCATCTTTCATGATGGTATGTTTCTCTTACTGGCATGCCTGACCTTTCTTTCTAAAATTGACTGGCAATTTTTTTTACTACTTTGATGTTAGAGAGCCAGAAAACATGCGGCTCAAATGGTTTGTCTGTTTGTTGGCTATTTTTATAAAAAAAAAATGAACATTTCTGGTATTGAATTTGATAACATGCTTGGTTTGCCGATTTTGAAGCACACTTCCAAAAAAAAGTTAATTATAAAATATTGCAAACACTGATGCAAATTAAAAAAAAAAACATACATTCTACATTCCATTCTAAAAATCTGCCATTCTCGGTGTATGTTTCAAATTTAACAAACCCAATCATCTTGTCTTTGTTTGTATTTACTTCTGGATACCTTATTAGTACTGGTCCATTCGCCATTCCCAAACAAATTTCATCATTGAACCAGGTTAAACAAAAATCATTGGTACTTTGGTTGTAAAAATTGAGTATTTTAAATTTACTTGCTCGAGCAGTAGAATGGTTATCAATTATGGCACTGTTCTCACCTAACCTGAACTGTAAGGACAAGAAAGTAAGACAAAAAAATTATAGACTTCATCAAATTCCTTACCACTAAAAGATTATATTATATACTAGTAGGTTATAAAGGCTAGAATAATATGGTAAAATGACCTACTATAATATCCGGTTCCAATAACCTACCTATCTCTCCTAGGTTTGCAGGCAATCTATTTTGAAGAATATGAATATCAATGATAATTAACAACAGATTTTCAAATGAAGAAAAAATTAGGTGTTTATTATTAGTTTGTAACAGGTTATTGGAATCAAAGTGGACATTATTCGTCATCTACAAAAATATTGTAAAGAAATCACAATATTTCACAACCACTTAACAGGGTTTGTTGTAAATCATTAAAAAATATAAATAATATCTACAAAGATTGTGATAAATAAATATTGAGGTAACTATACGTACAATATATGCTGTTTCATGTGGACATTTCTTCTTCAATAAATGGAGACAATAGATATTTCTCACTCCCATATTAAACGTAATTGAAAATCTAATTCCACCACTGTCAGCTTTGATTATCGTGTAAGGTTTTTCCATGAATCCAACAGCTGAAAATAATGTATGAAGACATATTCAAAATATTACTTAGTAACTTCTAGAAAAGTAGGTTTTATCCTCAAACAGAAACTGGAAACATAGTGTTTATATACTCTTTGAGAAACTGGTATACATACTTACCAAACGGACATTTAATTTTGTCATCCATTTTGTTAGATGAAAAAACTATTTAAATAGTTATAGTAAGTGTTGTTAATTACACACTGGATAAGGATAATTATAAATATTATAGATAAATATCACAGGTTAACAAAGAAAGATAAATATCATTTAAGTATGGTAAATAAATGTAAGTATTTAAAAATATACTTTGATGCGTATACCGCGTGAAAGTTTAATGTTAGAGTAAATTCTTCTTTCACAAGTTGCACAATAATAATGTATTACGAATGACCGACTGAGAGAATTTAGATAAGACTAAAATATGAGTCATTTTTAAAAAACAACATTGCTTTGATTTCTCTAAATTGTCAAAAATCAATTTGTCAAATGTCAATCAATGTCAATTACACAAAATTGGTGCGTTCCAATGAACGTTTATAGAGTAAGATCCCAGAGCGATCTGACATAACTTATTTTCACATAGAATCTATGTCATAGATGAAATAGGTTCTCAGTAGCGTCTCATGTTCTTTGAATACTGCGTGCACCTCGTGACACTCGTATAGCACTATGCACACGTTTTAATTTGTGGTTTACCTTCAACAATTTTCGTTTTCCTAGATGTATGTAGGTACATTGAAAACAAAAATTTTGCAGAACACTGGTTTAGATCATACAAGTCATTTATTACTCCAATTTTATTGTATGCAACTGGCAATAAACTTCCACCATGTAAATGGCCCAAACCCATTACAATCATTAAATGCAAGTGGAACGGATTGTTTATTGGAGCATCAAAGCGTTGATATAAACAAATGCGGGCTTGAAAAGTGGAAATGCGGGCTTGAAAAAATAAAGCGGGAATCGAAGATGCAATGTTACAATTTGAATGCGACCAAAACGATCGTGGTGTATAACGGCTAAAAAAATGTTTTCAGCATTGTGAGCGCTTAGTGGAACGCGCCCAATCTTAAGAGGAGTTACTGAGTCATCGCAAAATGAAAAATAACGCGCATGAAAATAAGTTTGTGCGCGGGTTACGTTTAACTCCGACGTTATTTTACAACCTGATTCTAGTGGTGTCATCTAGTATTAAGTAGATTAACTACGGTGTACATACTTTTATTAGAGTATTCAGTTTAGTTCTGTTGAATGGATGTTAACTCTGTGTTGGCTTAACAGATATTATTATACAAAATACAAACTTGTTAATGTTAATTTTTAATATTGATTTTTCCGTTCGATTACAATGTGTCTCTAAGTAAGAGTGAATAGGCCTCTATGTTAATGCGCTTTACCACCCACGAATACATCGCTGTTATAAAAATAGCTTTATCTTTAAAAAAAAATTGATAACTGTTTTTTTCAAGTCGTTTAATTAAGTAATGGGAATAAATAAAACAAATATTAACCTATTCTTTAAAAATAATTTAATAAAAATATTATAGGTACATCATACGTAACAACTACAATAAGTGTAGTGCAAGAAAAAATTAAGAAACGAGCACGGCGTGTTTATAACTTAAATAACCACCAAAGATTTTGTCATTCTTATTGCTAAGACTAATAAAAATCTTGATTCTTTATAAGCATAGCATGAGTTCAAGGCATAAGGATTTCATAATCGGGGAATCCGAGTTCCTGGCCAGCGAAGGAAATGTAGCAGACTCCATGAGACTGCTGGACCTTGCCCGTGGTGACACTGCCCTCGTGTTTCACGCGGCCGATGAAGAGAGGCTCGCCATCCTCAGCCTCGCCACCCGGGAACGCGCCTGGGGGAATGTTGGAGCCGCTTGTTGGCATCCAGTTGCAGTGCCCTCCAACTAATACCTGATACATACGAGAGGTTATTACATAGAGAGGTTATGAGGAACTGAAAGTTTTACAATTGTTATCTGACCTAGTAATCTATTGCTCTCTGCCTTTTATACTTGATACAGCTTTTCCACCGCGTCGTATCGAAATTATAATAACTACAAATCATCAGGTGGGGTTGCTGGCAAGCACTACCTGGTACCAAGTATTGTAAGTAAAAATAAATGAAGCGGAGGACCTGATTAATTTGTAGACCTCCGACACTACGATTTATCACGTAAAAATACTTCACGGTCGATTTTTGAAAGGGTGTAGACCTCCGACACTAAGATTTATCACGTAAAAATACTTCACGGTCGATTTTTGAAAGGGTGTAGACCTCCGACACTAAGATTTATCACGTAAAAATACTTCACGTTCGATTTTTGAAAGGGTGTAGACCTCCGACACTAATATTTATCACGTAAAAATACTTCACGGTCGATTTTTGAAAGGGTGGTATGCAGGGGGTAGGTTACAAACTTTGTGACCATGCATGAGTACTAGTTTAACTGAGTGGAGTGGTCTGTACCAGTCAGTTAAATCGGGAGGTAGGTCTGTACCTACCTCCAATAGGAGGGACCAGGGAGGGTGTACACTTGCTTGTGTCGTGGTACGTTTCGGGTTAGTTTGGATTCAAGATAATCTTAAAATTTGATGTTACCCTTACCTGGTATTCAGGTTTGCCGTGTTCCTGTCCTCCCCACGGCACGTAAGCACAGCCATGCGAGCTGACGAGCTTGCCTGGCAGAGTAGCGCCTTGGTGCTGCGACCTGGCGACGTACATAGGTTCTCCCGAGCAGTCCTGGCCTCCTACTATGGCTCCGGGGGGTACCTGACCCCCTGTGGCATCTACCCACACTAACGAACCTCCAACAGGTGCGCTGCTAGGGTAGCCTGGTGGGGGAGCGTACAAAGCGGCAGCCGTTGGCGCAGATGGTGGAGGTGGAACTAAAAATAGAAAATATATACATTGTAATCTACGTAAAATATTGCTGAGAAAAAGGCGACAGAGAATATAGCTAAATTGGAAAATAAATAAATGCTGTTAAATATTTAGTGCCAAAAGTGCAAATGAAATTTAAAGAAAATGTTAAAAATTAATCACAAATAAGCAGCGAAATAAATAGCTCAATGCAAAAAAGTCAGTAAGTATTAAAAATATTATCTAATTAAAAAGCTTAGTTCTTAAATTATTATATATTACTGACAAAGTTAACGTAAGAAACAAAAGAATTGTAGGGAAGTATAAAAAAAATCATCTGAAAAATAAATCTCCAAAAAATAAGAAAATGCGTGGACATAAAATAAGAGAAGTAGCATGCAGCAGCAAAAGTCAAAATAAAGAGAAAGATTCAAAATGTACCCAACATACCAATGACCTCAAATCAACGCCCAGACTTGTAAAAGTACAAACATTAAGTACTTGCAATAACACACGCAGTTTCCTATACACGACATTTAATAGTTATGTTAGTTCAGTGTTCATTCATATTAAAAGGTTATCTTTCTAAAGACTACATCGGAATGCAACAACAGCAAATAACAACGGAAGCAACCCTTTAGATTGAAAGAGACAGATTTGAGACTCAACGTTTCTGCGGAGCCGCGCCAGGTCTGTAGAAATGTACTATACGCCAATTGCCCCGGGCACCATACCCAGTACGCACTCCAAAGTGCGTGATGGGGAATGGTGTAGGGTCCACCCATTCCATGAACACTTCACCCGTCGTTCCATGCCTCACAAACAGCCTTCCACATCTCCATTCGATGATAAACTTCCTAAATTCGTTGGGATTCATTAGAGCCGGAGTGGGTACTGTTACCTATGAAACGTCATAATAATTTATAGTACGATGATCTTTACAAAATGTGTAATATATACCGTACTCATCTTCTTTTTCCTACCTTATCGGGCTTTTGCCTGCAGTATCTTATTACAGACTGAGTGTTTTCCCAGCCGCCAAGGATGATTTCGTACATCGGATCCACTTCAGCGGGGCCGGAAGTCAGGCAAACATGGCAGTTGTGAGGGCCGCGATAATCTAATTCCAGAGAGCCGGCCGCGATGGGACCGAATCTATACTCTAACTTATCCGGGGTATTGAACTCGGCTCCCTCTGCGCCAATAATTTTGAATTAATTTTGAGTTGTTGGGTACATTTTGCGACGTTGCAGGGGTTAACGCTTACCTTCGATTTTCCACGAGCCCGTTGCTCCCCAGCCAGTGCACACACCGACGAAACCAATGGGGAAGGGTTCTGGGTCGGTCCAGGAAATGAAAGGAATGGCTTCACCTTCACGGCCAGCGGACACGACACCGCTGTCCCAGCGCACCCAGAAACCGCGGAATTCCCCAGCGTTCACTATGTTGGGCGTCTCGATCTCAACTTTATCGGGTTTTGTCCTGTTCTTTCTGATCACGCTTTTTGTGTTGCCCCATCCTCCAATCATAACCTGTAATCGTCAATTAAGACATTTGATTTTCCATACGGATTGATGAATATTTGGTAGGCGTTAAGCAAAAAAATCGTAATAAATACCTCGTACATGGGGTCGGACGCTTGAGGCCCCATGGTAAGCGCGACGTGAGCATCATTGGCTGTTCTGACTTTAAACTGGACTGAACCGCTGCTTATCGGGAAAAACTGGTACTGAAGGTTATCCTCCGTTGCTACATCTGGAATTGGACGTTTAAAGGGTTGAATATTTTAACCGCATTTTTCAACATGGGACATACCAGTGATACAGGGAGTTTTTCTTTCCAATTTAGATCAAAACGGAATTTGGATGGAGTGGGTAATACCTACCTATACGAGTATGACAGACTTCAAGGTAAGAATAAACAGGCTCTTAATACTATTAATTACTATTAATAATACTATGTTAGGTCTATACAATATTGTATTGCACTTTCTATCACATACTATTTTAGGCATAAGGCAACTCATTACGAAAACGTCAGAATTCAAAAGAATTATTCATCATAATAACTATCTACCCTCCTATGTGCGAGTATGTACAGATAAACGGTGAGTGTTTATAGTAACAAAATTGAAACAAGTGCGATTTAATATTCCATAGCCGACTCCGATCGTTTCCTAAACTCCCTATTTTAGTTTTATAACTGTCGTTGTACCTACCTAGTCGCTTACCAGACAGAACTAACTATGTATGTTGGTAATGTACTCAGTCCCAATAAGCGGACGTGTCCGCACCCACTCGCTTAGAAAGTAAATTCTCGAGCTTATGAATTGTCAACTTTTAGCTACTTCTATCCTATTTACTCTACTTTACTATATCTATAAACCTGGAAAAGCCTAACAGTAGGAGAGCATAGGTATCTAATTATTTCTTATTTGACTATTTCTACGTACATAAGTCCGAAGGTACCTTAACGTAAGATACCTTCATCCTATGAATTCTATCCAGCCCAATTGATCCATTTACGTAAGGAATTCGTTGAGGTGATGTCATCCTAACAAATCGATGCCATAACGACCTCCAGGCGAATTCGTACGACGCCGACGGCATACCGAGCGGGCGACTTGTTTGGCGGAGTTCTATTGGTATACAAAGCGGATAATATACCTACTTAAGTATGTTATCTTTAGAACGTTGAGCTTTTTGGTATAAAATTAAGAAAAGGGGATGCAAACCATCACTGAAAATGCAATTTTACAGGCACTTTTAATTACTTAGGTGAGTAAGCAGGTACCAAGTTACTAAAATATTTAACCCAAATATTCCGTACTTAAGTATTACTAACTGTAACTAGTACTTAATTACTAATTACTACCTGGTACTTAGTTACCTATAATTACTTACATATAGTAATCTATAGTTACCTATAGTAATTGTCATTTAAGTCCTTTTCGAGTTTTAGGTAAGCTGTAGATTTCCAGCCATCCATAGGTAATATAGGTATCCGTTAAATAACCTCGTATTGACCTTGACCTGGATCGTTTTGCTATTAGGGAGTGGTGCAGAGAATACAGGAAAGTAATTGTACAGTTTTGTCCTGACCTATAATGGCTAAAATATGTAGGTATGCCGCATTGGCGGCGTAATAAAGATCGATTGATAGTAGATACCCATACCTACCTCCCTTGTCCCTACCTGCAAAAGGAAATGTTCTAAGATACATAGGTAGATAAAATTCTTGTAGGTCTTACGCCGAATATAGCCAAAGGTATGTGTGTTATCAAATTATTATTATAATTATATCAATGTCAACACAATATTTATACTAAGATAATGTTGAAACGTAATGCTGTGGTGTAAACAAACTAAGATAAAACCCACAGAAACCTGCCACGATGCGCTCTTTTTTTTCATCTCATAAAAAAGATAAGACATAAACATCAAACTAAATGACCAATAAAAAAGGAAAAAGATGATAACACAGAGGTTTGAGAATCGTAAACATGAATTCGAATTGGTCTCGAATTAATTAAAAGCAAACTATTATTTATAATAGGTACTTAAGTGACTCATTCCGACTAGGTTACTTGGTAGGGGGCCGCCGGCCGTTCAAGTATTACGTAAGCAGATTTTTTGCATTTTTGTAACCTAAAACACTGAGTTGCTTAAAATTCAGTGAAAATAAATTTTATCCAAAAAGTCGTTAGTAGTAATTAACTTGTTTTAGTTGATATCATGCACCTCATTCGCAGGAAACCAGTTGTTTGCATAATTATCTAAATGGTGATGCCAACTACGAGTCTGAGCACGTAAAACATTCCCAGGAATGTACCACCTACCTGATAGAATTCTAGAAATTCTATTATAACATCTTGCAATCACTTTGTGACAGCTTTAACTTTTTGGAACGTCTTTACCTTTTTGTCACATCTCTAACTTTTTGTATACCTTCTTAACGTCGTTTGCGTTTCTGTCTGCATGCGGGTCTATTACCACATTTTGTGCTATTACCCACTCAAATCAATAATATTTTTGATAAAAAAGGTTTTGACTCGTATTACAAGTGAAGTACATTAAATGTCATTGACTTAAACCATTTTCATAGTGAGCATTATCCGGATACTACTTAGAAATAAGCATTCTTTGATTCGCATTTCCTATCCATTATGATTTTAGTATAAAAGCTTATTCGCCTCGGAATGTATAAATCGATATGTACCCAATGCGGGTGGTAATATACAGCAAACCTACGCTACGTACCAACCCAGTCATTTCATTTCTTTCCCTAACGATGAAATTTACAAAACTTAGCATTATCAGAAACAAGTAAACCCACCCTAGCTTCTAATAGAAGAAATAAAGTATTTTCCCACGAAAAAAGCAACCTATATTACTCTTCAGTTCTTCAACTATCTCATTAACTTCAACTATATCAACTATAACAAAATTCACATCAATCCGTTGTTCCGTTTTGACGTGAAAGAAGGACAAACATTTATAATATTTGTATGGATTACGTTATTTTGTGATTCTGTAATTGCACAAGTTCTTTCACTGCAGTATCTCTTAAATAATGTTATCAGGTGTCGTGACAATCCGTGACTAATCGTTGTAGCATGGAGATAATTCTTTCGTAGTCATAATTTAGTCCACAAAACACGTATTTCTGTAATTCGCACGTTCTTGATTTCTTGAGTGACATTTTTTGCCCTTTGCTTATGATGTAATGTCATGAACTATATTTATGGCAGTTTCAAAAATTATCAGAATTGCCTCGACTTTATATTTGTAGAACCAATGACATTAAAAGTAAGTAGAACTAATTAACAACTAACCACATTAGTCAAGTTGGATTAAGTTTGTATTAAGTTATATGGATCTTTTGACTTGCAGATAAATTTACTTCTTTTTACTATGCAAATTCGCGTCAATATTTTTATCTGTTCATGTAAAGAGTATGAGAATATATTAGAAATTTAGAAGTGAGCATATCGTGGCGTTGATGAAGTATTTTTATCCATTACTCAGGCGCAACAAATCGAGTAATTTATGATTTTAAACTTGTCATCGCAGACACAGTCATTTTATATGCACTCGGGTTCGGGTACGTACTATTTCGAATTGTTACACCGACATGTTGCTCAATTGTTATGGTAGGCTGATTTTATTGAGTAATAAGCCATGAATTAATCAGAATGTAAGTACAATAAAAATAACCGTGATTTAATTTTTTTTATTGTTTTAAGGTAGCAAACGAGCATGCAGCACCATCTTCCGCTGCCGCCCATGACAACTGAATTAGAACAAGACTCATACGGGGACTGGGATAGTTAGTCCGGTTAGGTGACGGTGTTAGAACATTAGTTGGATAGTTTGTAAGTATGAGGACTGGGACAGGGATTGTTAGTGAATGTTAGTCCTGTTAGGAGTCTCGTTATAATTCGGTCACAGATGTGTTGCTACCCTTGAGGACTGAGATGGTCGCCTCTAAAAGTGTAGCCGGCTTTGTTAAAAATGACCAGGTGAAAACACCAAGTGTGTGTGTATATTCATATAGAATAATCGATATGTTATATCGATTTGCTAAAATTAAAAACAATGTTTTCTCCATGTAGACAAGTTCTACGAAAATGGTAATACGACATTTTAAACAAAAAAATATTTAAGTATTTTTATAGCTATGTGTTGTACTTGTAGGTCTTGGGGCCGAAAACCGACAGTCTCCTTTCATGCTTTAGATTTGTTTGGGTCAGACAATCTATCCTGATTTTGTGTTGACTCGGGGTCCAGTCCAGATCTTTTTTATTTAATGCGTATATATATTTCCTCATCTGAGAACTGGCCAAGTTTAATATTAAGTAGGTACCTACTCAATAATTCATAGTGTACGAATTAAAGTAAGTACCTAAAGAGTTAGAATTGAAATTACATTTAATTTACTTAAACTGTAACATACATACACAAAATCACAAAACTGTAATACATAGATCGATGTCTGACGTGGAGAATAATTATATTATGAGAAAAAAATATTGTAACTCAATAGACCATATTGATTTTAAATCTTGGTTTGATTGTCTGTACGATTAATCCTAAAAACGAAAGCAATTTGGATGTGGTTTTCACTGATGTATTGTAGATTAGATTGTAGTAGATGTATTGTTGCTTAGCTGGTAACTTTTAGTATATCCTTTATTTCAGTCAGTTCTCAAATAAACAATGATTGTCATTAAAAAAAAACTCGTACAAACATGAAAAGATAATCGTACAACAAGAAAATGAGTAGAAATTGTTTCTGATGCGGGTAGGTAATAGGCGTAGGTCTCCGGAAGCAAGTGTGTGACGACGTACTGTACGTAGCCTTCACACTTCGAAAGACTTCATAACATTACTGTTTACGTTACACGGTATCAATGTTTGCACAGGTACCGATCACGATGAACCTGTTTACAATGATAACAATAAACTACCATTAATCTATAGCAGAGGGCCGTCCGCCGTCCGTAAAATGACAACAACTTTATAAAAGGAAGATGATGTCATGCCGTAGGTGCTGCGAAGGACCTCCAAGCAATCTAACGGCCAATCTACTTCGTATAAGAAATTACCAATTAATTGTTACGTAGATTCTAAGAATGCTAATATTGTTGCGGTACGTGGGCGCATCAACGAAGGTAGTTAAAAATAAATCTTTGGGCTGGACGATTCAAATAGAACGCTTATCGTCCAGGTTTTAGAGTTTATAGTCAAATATTTTTTTGCAAATTTTAGATAGGTATTGATCCTTTCGTCTAATTCTCCGCACCACGCCCTTGGCACATTGCCAGAATAACACCGGCAAATATTTGCCGCACCGGCTTGTCAAACCAGTACTGTGTACTCAACAATAACGCTAAAATGCTTGTATTTTATTTGAAAAACCTGTCCTTAGCAAATCACTAATCTGACATAGCCATCGAGATCTTAAACTTCAATAATGGGACGCACTGATATAAAATTAGTCATGATTGTAATAAATATCGTACATACCTAAGATGTTAGACATGATGAAGACAGGAAACTTTTCACTTGTAAATGCGAACCGTACGTCGAGTCGCTCGGTGCGCTGGTCTTAAACTGAGTCACTGAGTCAGTCACTCAGTCACTATAGAGCTGTAGACTAACCGAAGTGGCCCGCGACTCGCGCCACCACATCTCGCCGGCCGCGGCCGCGGCCTCGGCATCCAGTCAGACGTAACGATGATGTCATCCAACGTAGCTACCCATTTTGTTTTCATCATTATTAATTTCATCATCGATGTAAATAACGTGGTGAATATTAAACCATATACGATGGAGTATCAGCATTTGACAATTAAACAAAATTGTTAATAACAAAGTTCTAATAATAAGTGTATATTAGCTTAAAACATCGCGATTCGTTAATTTGAAAGATGACCTTGACCATGGCAGGTGTAACAAAAAAGAAATAGGACACATCGAGCAAATGCAGATACGCGTAGAATATGGTTTTTCACCACAATATTACTTATCGGGGCTTTGTGGGTTGTAGGGCACCTTTGTAATAAAATGTTATATTGCAGTGTATATGGTTTATCCGTTTATAGGATCACTCTTGTTTAGCCCCACTCTGATGTTATATAAATATAAACTTTAATATTAGAAGACTTGTTACAAGCCTTTAATGAAATTCGATTATTTCAAACGCCGCGGTTTTCATTTTCTGCATTTTTATGAAGTACCTAATGGGCCAGAATCTCCTGTTATCTCCTCTTTGTCCATTACAACGACGGCTTTTTAAACTCAATACAGATGTAATTGTAAATAGCTAATGGCACAAACCTTGGCCATGCTATTCCAGTATTATGTAAATATCGTTTATTTGAAGGTTATGGCTACCGGTAGCTACCTATACACAATTTATTTAAGCTTTACGCGCCTAACCTGTTATCGGAAAATTAGAGATAATTAGGCGAAGAATTCAAACTAAATGAGAGTGAATGTGGTTTCCTATAATTAACTACTACTGTACTTTCCTATAATTAAGTACTAAAGTTAGCATTTTGGTCCTATAACAATTTTTTAATATACTCGTAAAGCATATTGACTTGACAGAGATGTTTTAAAACTCCGGTTATTGGTTGGCTTTGGCGGTTAATTTATTACTTATATCTAAGTACCGTTAATAGATAGATTAATCTTGAATTAATATCTTATTAATTAACGCTTCCAATTTAAAATTGGCTTAAATGCAATGCAGCTATATAAGTGGAATAAGTTATTTTGGTAGCGATATTTGTCAAACAAAATTTATATCGAAACAAATCAGATTTTATATAAAAAATTGCCTTTTTCATTCATTTTAGTTTTAATTTGTAATACACAAATATATTATTGTTCATTGATTGTGGTACGAGTACCTGAACCTACAATTTACAATTTATTAAATACTTGCAACATACAAAATGAAAATTACTCTACACTGTAGAGTACTGTTTTGTGTAGAGTTGTTGTAGTGTAGAGACTGTAGAGTCTACACTACTACTACTACTCATAAAACCGACATCACACTATTTGATTATCCTGATTAGTTATTAATTTTAAAATTAGTTATGGTTTAAAAATCTTGTTTATACAATTTGGCTACTCACATACAGATTAATCGTATACGGCTGTGTCGTGTCGGGATTACAAAGGCGTTAGGTTACCGTGAAACGTCTATACTACGGAAGTACCTAAGTAGTTTAATATTAACGTTAATTTGTACAATAATTTTTGCGTCATCCGTTGTCCAAGTCGAGTAGTGTGACACCGTTCATAAAAATATGTTAGTGTTTCATCTTCCCAATCCCTCGAACCCAAGTCATCCTTTCCTGATCATGACGCTCTCCGCTGAAAATTGTACAACATAATGGCACCGGGTGCCTCCTCTTAAACTGACTGGGGTCTGTCAGCTGTACCATCTATATAATGTTCTGAACGTGCCTGGCTACGACCCACATTCCTTCAATACATAATGGTATGTGTTTACCGGGCCAGGTTGCGTGTGTTCAAGCTTTATAATGACCGATGATCCATATCCACGAGCGATGGCACGGTGACGTCTGGTTTAATATGTCCATAAGCGACGATGAATACTTACTTACCAAGACGTGGCAACTTTTCTTTTTTGTTGGTCTTTAGTAAAAATTTGTATGCGAACAACGTGAGCAACTGCGCTTCACACTCCTTCGGTAATGTTCTACAGTGGCATACTAATGGTTTAAATCATACGAGCGAAATAGGTGGGTTGCATCCTTCTTATGTGATGTAATGAGGTGCAACATATCTCGATGTGATAAATTGTAATATGTATCATTATTTATTTCATTCGGTCAGTACGGTCAGATTGTTAATTGGCAGATGTTTATGTGACTTGAAATGTTTGTTCACGGGTCATGGATGTTAGTGATGTGTAATTTGTGTCGTCCATGCCACCCGTGACGCCGTGACACAGGGAATCGTAGTGCGGGGGTATGAGTGTGTTAACGTTTATTTTTTATTTATTTATCTAGAATTACAGAGCCGTCAGGTCGGGATGTTTGACTGTTAAATACCAAGGAAAGCGTTTATTTAATGTTTTGTTCATAATAAGTTAGTACATAACAATATTTTTTAGGCATGAGTCCTCTATGATAATGCAAGGATTGGTCGCATATAGAAAATTTAAATTCCGATGTTTGGTAAATTGTTTCATTATCCAAATAAAATAATGTCTGGTTGAGACATTGTAATATAACGTTACCCACATAGTTCGTTGTTGAAGAAGCAAGGGTCAAGTCAACAAGCACATTATTTAGCAACAAATTAATAAGATTCATAATAATGTAATGTAGCAATAACTACATGCCTTGTCAATAACAAACTATCCACGGAATATCAAGAAAAGTGTAAAATCAGGCTTTGGAACGTTTAGATACTGTAAATGTAGGTAAAGGGTAGGCTTTGTGCCTTTGTTCATACTGATTGAAACGTTCTTGTTTGATTTGTCTGTGTGTCTTGTTGTAGTTTATTTTCGTCGTATTGTTGTTTTATATTCGGCTCGCATACATTATTATTAGATATCCATATTGGTCTCAACAAGGAAACGCCCACCAACGTCTAGTTAGTCATCTGTGGGCAGTAATTGGACCTAGTATAAAGTTTAAACAAAGAATAGAGAGGCAAGTAGAAGTGTACCGGTGTAGCCAAATTAACACAAGTAGGTAAATCAGTTATCGTATTGCTCACAACTAAGAAACTTGCATTTTAATTGGTTTAATTGGTAATTCGTTTAAGATTAAAATATTAAATAAAGCCCGTTATTTTAATTCATAATTATAATATAACATTTTGTTATGTGTGTTTCTGATCGTCTACTCGTATCAATGGATATCAATGGATTTGTTTTAGCTATTTTGATAGCCGAGTGCTATGAATGTTGGATTCCCGAACAGGACGGCCTAGGTTTATCCCCTGCACGCAGCTCTTGATTTAAAATATGTTATGCGTATTAAAAATTAATTATCACTTGTATAGGTACCTAAGAGTTCTCCATAATAGGTTGGCCTTTGAGAAAGGTGTGTGAAACCTGCCAATCCGCCCTTAGGTAGCGGGGTGGACGGGTTGGCCTGTACCGTGGGCGCCGTCAGGATTATTTTGAGGGAGGTGCATCTATACACTCGAAAAGCATTAGGTACCCCCCCCCCCCCTGTTTCAATCGGGTAAAAAACATGTAATTTTTTCTATGTAGGTACTTTCTTTCCGGGTAAGGAGGTGCAACTGCACCCCCTTGCACACCGCTACCGGCGCCCGCCCATGGCCTGTACTCTACACTGTGAAAGGAGACTTGAACCCAGAAGAGGTTCCTTTGCGGGTTGCAATTATGAGGATAAAAGACAATTTGCTTTAGAGTCTATACCAAAAGAAAATAAAGTTATAGCTAATGAAGCCGGTAATCAGGTCAATGTAAAAGGTCAAATGATATGATTAATCAAAACTTAGATCATTACAGTTACGTAGGCAGCATGACGTTTATTCACGTCCTGGCGGTGATTCATATTATTATTACGTTTACAAAATGTCGTTTCAATTACACAAAACATTAAAAGAAATTTCATTACGTAGATTACATCTGTTATAAATATTAATCATTAATTTTATTAGGTGTTATTAATAGCGTTATTGATTACAAATATATTATATTATACTTTTATTGTACAGGTATTTTTATTTCCTAAAAAAATCCCAGTACTTATACAAATACATAATTAATCAATGCAATGGGTAGAGATTGACGTGGCCAAAAATGTCAATAAATTATCTGTAAGGACCTACTTACTACCTAACATGTTCAAAGCATTGGTGCAGTTTGATTAGTATTATTTTAATTAAGTAGTTAATCGAGTTCGAGTATCTAGCTCTGGAACTGTAAGCAATTTTTCGAGAAGACTATTAATAAATAACTCACACGAGTTTGGTGTATATTCTTTAGTCTATGTGGATGTCAATAATGGTGATGACCACTTTGGCAATTAAAAAATAACATAAATAAGACGACTAGTGACATCTGTTTAACGTTAGTTAACATTATTATACAACAGCGCCACCTACAACAATGACAACGAACATGTGAACTAATGCAATTTTGCTCGCACGAATTTAGAACTTTGTAGTACAGTTGTATACTATGTTAAGCATGTAGGTCTTAGCATTACTTAAAGATGGCGTTATTAGCATAAAATAAATTTAACACTTTTTAGAATAATTTGACAGGTAAATCTGACAATAATTATCAGCAATGTCGATATAATGTAAGAGTAAAATGTTTTATATAATTTTTTACATTTGTCTGGATAGCTGCTACCCTCCTAGAATGTTGGGAAATATTTTTTTGTATTTCAGTTTCACAGTTGAAGCCTAATGCGTCCCTCGCTTCCTTCTTGGTCGGCATCCGTCGCAACGTCCGTGTTTCCTTTGGTTTTACTGATGTCCATTGACGATAGTGACTACACAGTTAGATGTGTCGTTTCCACTAACTGTTGCCCGCTTAGCTCACACAGAACTTCACAGAAGTGCTTTGATTTTACTCTGAATTACTAAAAACGTAAACAGTATAAATTTTCGAGTCCAAGCCGACCTCCCCTGCTCCTGTGGTGTATCCTGCCGAACAACGGACGAGGTTAAGGCGCCCAGTCCCTCTTTTTGTAGGTCGCTGGATTTTATACCATCCTGTTTAATCTCGAATACTGGAAGGTGCTGGTGGAAGGGTTTTGATCCTGGCTAGCTACCAGGTTATCACCCTGTTGCTTGATTCAGCCGCTAAACGACTTGTCATGGTCCGGCTAGCGGCTGGGGGCTTGACAGCCAGTATTTCTTTTTTTTTCGTCTTCTCTCTTTCTTGGCCGGCAACGCACCGGTGTTTAAAATATGCGGATTTCATACCGTACGTATCGTTCATACCTTATTTTGTCCACTTGCGGTTGATGATTGTTACAAAAACGTAAAACACTTTTTTTACTTCTAACCAAATGTTTTCATAAAACTTGCTTCGAAATCGGCAGATTGTCATACAAACTATCATACCAAGGTACCTACTCGCAATTCACTGGTTTTATTATTATTCTAGCTTCAGTACTTTAGAGTTTGCGATGATGAATTAGTCAGTCAGGACAAACGTTTCAATATGTTAAATGTTTTACAAACGTACACCAAATTATACTTGTATTTTGGTTGACAACAAAAAAGCATAAAATTTTTATCTGATCCGTATCACCGTCCAACAAACAATGGGTAAAAGCGCACTAGGTTAAAAAAAAGCTCATTACCATATGATGTCATGCGTGACGCAAAATTTGAGATTAGTAGCATAAAAAATTCTTTCAAAATCTACCATCTGCCTACCTAATGCTAGGGTGCCTTGAAGCGTACATGGCAGCTGGCAGCGCACGCGCACACAAATTCACACAATAGCTCCGATCAATGAACCCCCGGGTTCGACCCACCCTGTGTTAGCTCTTTACCCAAAGATCATAAACAAACGCTCAACTATTGAATCGTGCGCAGGCAAAGATTCACCTAAAATTGTAGCAACAGCTGATTCTTTTTTGTCTTTGTATTGTCCAGCCACTAGGTAGATAACGTCACTATTTCTTACTGGTTTAAGCGTTTTTGCTTACGTTCTTACTCTGTATGTGCGGTAACAATATTTTTTTTTAAGAAAAAACTATTCTCTTTTTAAAATTATGGTATTTGTATCCGAAGCATTTTTGTTTAAAGCGAAGTAACGAGTATAACGTTAGTTGAAGCCTTGAGTATCGAGCAAATTATGCAGGGTTCAATTCCGGTCCGGGCAGACATTCATTTGATGATCATCCCTTTGATTTGAACATGAACTTTATGGATCCTTGGCAATATAATCGTCAATGAGATGATAGCTATGTTTATAATGTACCTGTTGAATGACTTGACCAAAAATATATTTAACTATGTGGATAACATAGTTAAATTTATTTTTGGAAAATCTAATAGTTTATATTCCTGGCATTAAGTTAAATTAAACTTTTTGGTGTAAATACCTAATTTCATTCAGCTTCAAATCTTCGTTTGAATTCTCGTTACATTACCGTTGCAGTGTCGTAGAAAATACTGAAAAGCGGGTTCCCCGTATCTTCTTTAAGGAGTGCGCACAGTACAACGACTCCACGACCGACAAACGCCAACGCGACTAAAACCTTGACAAAGCTAACATTCAATTATGAGCCTTATATCTTTGAAGGTAAGGTTGAATTTCGAACTTATACTTAAAGCCCTGTACGGCTCGCCCTACACCCATAGCCGTTCCGTTTCGAGACCAACGCGTCGACGTTGCGTTGACGACTCACCGTAGACGAGTAGTCCACGCGTCGACCGACACAATGACGTAATGTAAATAGCGTCGGAGTTGAAACGGAGTGGAGACGGAGTCGAGTTGACGTCGATGAAGCGTTGATCGCGGAACGGAACGTCGGAGTTGAAACGGAGTGGAGTCGGAGTGGAGTTGACGTCGAGTTGGTGTAATGTGCGCACTCCTTTAGCCCGGTACTCCTCAGTCATGTCGTGACCACCAGTTGCCGCGTGTGTTTCATTGTTGGCTATTGTTTTTAAAAAAGGGAATCTATGTTTATAAACCTGAATGATTCATACAGATAAATAATTTGTCGATTAGCGTCTGCCAGGCTAGGCAGGTTATAAGTAATCATCTATATGTATACATACTAGCTGCCCCAGCGAACTTCGTACCGCTCTATAATTAATAAACAAATATGGTGGCATATCGAGAGCAGCGCCACCTACCGGGTCCAATTGTGAATCTAAACCATTCTTGGATCCACCTGAAGACACACAAAAATTTCAACCGAATCGGTCCAGCCGTTCTCGAGTTTTAGCGTCACTAACGAACAGCAATTCATTTTTATATATAAGATATCTGGTCTAGGGTTTAAAGTTAGAGAGTATTTCCATATACGTAGTGTCAAATATCAGAGGGCAGGAAGCCACCGCGAACGGCGTGGTCGGTGGGAAAGGCATTGTTCTACCGGAATATGTGGAGGCAATCACTTCCTTCGATGGCCATTGTTGACGTATCGCGTCTTATTTGAGAAAACTGTTCCGTCGCGGAAGCCGGGTGCTGACATACTGCGTGCGCATTTCTGGATTATAATCATAAAATCTGTGGCTACAAGCAAAGGTGGAGAAAATGTAATCATGATTACGGGTTACGATTACGTCTGGAGGCACGGGAATGCCCCCGCCAAGTACGCTAACTACCTTTTCTTGAAAGGCGCTGGGTGTTGCATTTCCGTGCCTCGTACCTGAAAAATGCACCAAATTAAATTGTAATCTGCAATCCAGCAGCTGTGGTTCCCACCAGTTCCATGGCACATGCTGAGCGCAGCCCTATTTTGCCACAAAGTAGATAAGTAAGCTGCGGGAATAAATTAGCTATAAGGTTTAGGATAGTACTAATTGCATAATTATGTCAGTACTATATCATTGTGGCAAAATAAATGTGTTTTCGTCCTTTCTTTCTTTCTAATCATGATTGCCCTTTGCCTAACTCTACACCATTAACGGCCCGGTTAGGGCACGTTTACGCTTCGTTATACATATAGCCCTGCCTGGTATTATTATTGAATCACAAGTCTCCGATGCCCTGGAAGACCTTTGAAGGGACACTTGCCCTATATGATAGTTGAAAAAGCGTATCTATGTTTTGCTGGTAGGCCTTTCAATCTAGACCTGGTAAAATAGGCTTGAATATACTTTGTCCCCAAGTTAAGCCTGTGCCCAGCAATAAAATTTCCTCTCTCCAAATAATAATTTTAATGGGGTTACTCTTGAATCTTTCGATAGTGAAACCCATCGGATGTTTATCTTATCTTGATTATAAAGTGAGGAGATATTTGACTTCGAGATAGCGACTTGGTAGTCAAGCTTTAAAACTCGAAGGAAGAAACTTAAAATTACAATTCGATACCTTTCGGTGGCAGGAGCTTAGTGTCGGGTCGGGAGTGAGGACCAAGAAGTGATAACGAGGGGTATCACCGGGGCGGAGGGTAGCGCTGGCAGCGTGGTAGCAGGCAGTAGGGCACGCAACGCATGTGGCCCGTCGGTGTCGACGCATCTGGTGACCGGCGGGGAAGCGCGGCGGGGGTTAAAATTAGTGACGGCGCGCCACGTGCTGTGCCGCGACCCGTACATCAGTCCGCGCGCAACCACCACACCGAGCGCTCGTACCTCCACCGTAGTGTTCACACCGCAACATACGCTCGCGTACTGATCCGCCACAGCGGACGGTGACAGTGTTCCTAGAGTGCAACGGCGGCCGTCGCGACGGAGGCGGTGCAAGGCATGTTGATGGCAGGCGCCTTGCCGGCCGAGTCCGAGGGGCTCTTGGCCCTGGGCGCGCTGCCCGGACAGAAGGACACCACCTGGACGAAGCTCTTCGTCGGAGGACTTCCCTACCACACGACGGACAAGAGCCTAAGGGAACACTTTGCGGTATACGGCGACATAGAGGAGGCGGTCGTCATAACGGACAGACAAACCAGCAAAAGCAGAGGATATGGCTTCGTAAGTATTTTTTGTTTATTTATCTATCTTTCAATATCGCATTCGATTCTGTGTAATGTCGTGTAATTTCCATAAGTACGTTCCGATGTTCCGACGTGCAAGTTTATTCAGCTGAATTGACACGTAAACTCGTGTGCGCATACGACTCACGGCGGCAGCGGCTGAAAGGCGGCGCACAGCACACATTACCCCGCGTTATCGCACCTTGCAGCTACCCATGGCCAGCTCGATGGAAACACTCGTGTTGTAATGTATCGCGAAATTAGAAATTACATCGGACACGGAAGTTATGTGCACGCAGTTGTATCGAGTTTGAAAATATGGGTCTGATATTTTGTAAATTCTATTACCCACGCAGCGAGATTTAAGTACCTATTGTCTAAGGCCAGGGTAGATAAAATTATTATTAGTTAATATTGTTATCTACCTAGGTATATCTAAACATGTAATATCGTAATCCTGTTATTGTTATAAGTCTGGTCCGATTCGAATTCGATAGTAAAAATTTGGAACTTTTATCGCACGATGGCGAGCATAGATAGCCATTGCCTTCTATAATAGTGGCCACATCTCTTCAGTTCAGTTATATTTATACGATACCAACAAATGTTTAGAAATGTTATGCTCATATCATACCTATTGATTGGAAAAAATTGAACAGATGCACCTTATTGAGAAGTTTTTAACCAATTTCATTCCAGTAAATCTCTTTAACGTAATAAAGTTAGAGGCTTTTGTGCAGCGCGAGCGGGACTCGTGGGAAATGAATCACAACCCCATTTTCAATTCTGTAGGGTAGGGCTACCCTGAGGGAGGGAACGTAAGTTGTCCCATTGCACCCTCGCCGCGACATCCAAATAGCTGTAATAATCGCAATGCACTATTCACGACAATTTTGCCAGCGATGCGAGCTTGTTCGTAACTCAAATTAAAATCTCCTTCAACTTGGACACTTGATATTTTATTGGTTTTCTAGCGGATGTTGACTTGCAATATATTGAAATATAGATCTTAAATGAATGAAATAAAATTTATAAATGTGAAAAAGAAGTAACAACATGAATGCAGGGTCGTTTACATTATCTTAGCGTAACCATAGATTCATGGCCATGTTCTACAATCTTTACATAATTCAAAAGTCTATTGCGCGTACAGGATCTCATTAAGTAAATTAAGTAGCTAGCTCGAAAGTTACAGGATTATTTACAGATAACAAAGATAATAAAACTATAAGTTAGAACTACTAACTGTTACTAGGAAGACATAAATGAAAGACTGCTATGAAGGTAGCTGCAAAATAAGCCACAATTTAAACCTTATACCCATTGAAATACAGGTGAGACGTTATGATTGAAGGCGATTGTGCTAGATGCTCGCTGGGCAGAGACAGGGCACGTCGGGACGTGTTGAAGTAGGTACATTTTGAAGACAAAAGACTGTAACCTAATACACTGCGGGTGAAACGAGCGTACTTACGTGCACAGCGAGTTAAGTTGAAAAATGTGTTACACAAGACTATGATTTTCTGCCAGAGCCTTAAAATTAAAAAAAAATGGTTGCCTGTAAAGTCGGTTTTACGGGCGAAGATTTTACGTGACAACGTCTTTTTCTCGGTAGAATATTTATTGATATGAATATAATTAAATTGCGCAATAGGAACAAGGAATTGAATGAAAATAAGAATTGCACAAATTTTAACTATAGAAATATATTTTGTTTACTAAAACATTGTACATGTAAACTTAAACTTAACGCGCCGATTCAATGCGCCTAATTCTCTAGTGCTGCGCGCGCGACAGACCGATCATAGTTGAGTGGGAGAGAGACGCAAGGCATTCGGCGGGCCTCTCTCTCGTTCGGTGACTCATCGTAACGTTACCGAGCGTTACTATTTTTCATAAGTGACTCCCAGCTAACCTAATTTAAGACGTTGTCACGTCAAAAACCTTACTTACATTTTTCTAGCTTTAAATGTTTTAAATCTATTTCCTTAACTTTTACTTATTTGAATTAAGAAATTATCCTAAATTAGCAACTTAAGTAATTTGCGTTCATACAGATATAATTACCTATAGGTACCTATCTGACATTCCGTGAGAAAATGACACTACGAGATAAGTCTTGTTGTGGCAAGCATGTTGTTGAAATTCACAATTCACACGTTAATTTATTGTTTTGTAAAGAAATAGGGATTTCTTTAGGGAGGCACAAGTTTGTTGTTTAAGATGAACATAGCATGAAATATGAATGCATTAATACTTTTGGGGATTTTCAATGACTCTTTCTAAATGTCCCTGTCTAGATAACGTGATAAATCATACTGTAAAATAAAACCGGTCTCATAATTTACAGCTGAAAGTTCTCTGAAGAGTAATAGATCCGTTTATAATTCAATCATATTCACTCTTACACATTCAAAAACCCGCTCTGTGCAAACCTAAAGTTAAATTTATACGGCAGTAATAACTCTTTCTTGGTAACTAATTAGGCAGCGGTGATGCAAAAGGTTAATAATTGTCTATTTAATAAACCTTTTTTAGAGGTTAAGAAAGCGACTGAACATGCTTATTTACGCAATATAATTAACATATACTTAATATATATGCAGACTTATTTATAATCACTATTGTCTGGACCATTCTTGTAAAAAATATTTAAAACGTTCAATGTTTAAAATGACACTATTTCTTCTGTCACGAGTCAATTGTTCTAAATCTATTCAAATCTTTACAGTAAAATGTTTTGTATCATTGTAAGGACTAAGGACTATAAAACAACATCCTAGAGAATAGAAAGAAAAGAAAGTATTAAATGTCTCAAGGACAATGCGTGCGATCTCGTTGCGAGCGATGCGGGTTTCCGGTGAAATGAATGCAACAGTTAGAACGACATTCTGCATTTTGAGACGATCTATCATTAAATTCGGAGTACCTCGGATGTTTTGTATCCCTTGAGATGGGTTCATGGGGTGTTATGCTGGGGAGGCATCGTGAAAAATGCTGAAGTCGCATGGAAGTTCCATTGCTCATTAGTATTATTAGAAAACTATCAGAAGTAAGTATATCCTACATGTGACAGAACTGAAAATTGGTACATTAGATGTTGGTTATACGAGTCATGGTATGAGTGTAATAGACGTTAGATAACCATCTGTTGCAGTTTTCAGTCACTTTATTTCGCTTATAAACTATTATAAACGCTTTCTTTCTTCTTTCTTTATCTTTCTTTCTAGAAAGAAAGCGTTTATTTTTTAATTTATTATACGAACATGTTATTATTACTATCCAAAACGAAATATAAAGTAAGACTAATTGAATGTGAAAGTCTGCAGTTATTTATTTGGACTTTATTGTACCATACAATGTATTCGTACAACAAAAGGCGGCCTAAATACTAAAAGCATTCTCTGCACGTTAATCTTTGAGCAGTGGGAAAACAACAAAAGCGATCACAAAAATGTAAATATACGTAAAGTCGAATATTAAAGGCAACAGATGTGTGCAAAACAAGATCATTATGAATATTTAGACCATTATGAATATTTAGGCATCGTTCAAACAAAATAATTATTGTCAGATGATAGCTGCGAGCAAACTCACTCTGTAGAGGAGTGCGCACATTACACCAACTCGACGTCAACTCCACTCCGACTCCACTCCGTTTCAACTCCGACGTTCCGTTCCGCGATCAACGCTTCATCGACGTCAACTCGACTCCGTCTCCACTCCGTTTCAACTCCGACGCTATTTACATTACGTCATTGTGTCGGTCGACGCGTGGACTACTCGTCTACGGTGAGTCGTCAACGCAACGTCGACGCGTTGGTCTCGAAACGGAACGGCTATGGGTGTAGGGCGAGCCGTACAGGGCTTTTAAGTATAAGTTCGAAATTCAACCTTACCTTCAAAGATATAAGGCTCATAATTGAATGTTAGCTTTGTCAAGGTTTTAGTCGCGTTGGCGTCGGTCGGCCGTGGAGTCGTTGTACTGTGCGCACTCCTTAGCCCTGTGTGGACGTGAAACGGACTTCCTTTTTCATACACACTGCTAATATTACGCTGTTGCGTTCTACACGTCACTAGTCTAAAGAAAATGTTTTAAACGATGCCTTAAGCCAACTTGGCTTTTCGGCGTCGCGTCGGTCGTCGGTTTCGGTAAAATTAGAACACGAGACTTCATATTTAAATTATTTACAATTTACAAGTAACTACGTTAAGGAAGTTAGCCTTAACGTAGCTACTTGTAAATTGTAAATGATTTAAATTGTACTTTATTAGCTTCCGAATGTTATTGTTTCGTGTCCAGTAAAAGTTTGATCCCTTTTAAAGGTTGTGAACAATTTTCAAAACAATTGATACAAAGAATATGATTTTTAAACAAAAGTTTTTGTCTTGTTGTTTTATAATTTTAAATAATTTGTTATAAACTGTCATGCGTTTTTAATGTTATTATCTAGGTATTCATGAAAAGCATCTATCTAGGTACGTACCTACTCTCGAGTTGTGTTTTGTGAGTTTGTAGTTTGTGGCCGTTCATATAGTCATTAATATAATCTAAATAGATAATTTTGTACAAGATTGATTTGTGAAAATCGTTACGCGTTTGTTGGACATTTAACGAGCTCAACTGTTGTATTTTGGTTGATCTTGGTAGCTGATAACTTTGACATATCGTATTCAACGCACAGACCGTCCTGATTGATGTGGGTATTAGCTATTGTAAATACATCATGTATAGCTATAAATGCACGTCCAACTTTGTGACATCTACAGCAAAATATTTGGAAAGAAACATCTCTCTACTAACCGCGCCTATACGGCTATAAGCTATTCAGTGAAACATTGAAACATTAAAGTCACACTTAAACAATGATCAAAAATTATAGTGAATAAAATTCAATAGTTGTCTACCGAGTCCAATCATTCACGTAATCGGTAGTCGTAAAAAGTAAGGCACTTTGTAAACCATACGAGTTCCTGAGTTGGAATGTTTATCCGAAGACCTACCGAGCGTTTAGCCAACCGAAACGGTTATCTATTTCCGTTTGTCGAAAATTAGTTGAATCAATGGAATCGTGGAATATCCAGCGAGGCGTGGCGAGATTGGACCAAACTGTTGGGCGGCGGGCGGCGGCCGGACCGCCTCTCGCTACGAGCCCGCTTCTACGACGTAGACGAGACATTTTCTTATGCCTAGTTCGATAGTTGCACACCTACAATCTACAATATATCAACAATATTCATCGGTAGTCAAATTGTCTACCAGTATTGACCATCTAGAATCTAGACTATAACATCTGCAACTATTCTAGGTACATCTACTGATGATTCAAGGTAAATGTAGCCCATTTTACCCTCAAATTCGATGTGACTCAGATTTTCTACCCAGTTTTTGTTACCTACACGTTACCATATCCTTAAGATATCTAGAAAGAAATTTACTTATGCCCGGTTCCTATATATAACCAATCGTTAAACCATTCCTTTTCGGGTTACCAGTAACGACTCGTTAAAATTGTTCTTTATAATCTTTTCTTAATATGCTCACTTTTTAGTTACGCCACGTAGTTCTACTATCCGTAAGCAAAACGAATCGTTTTTCGAATGGAAGCGCCCTAATACTAGTACATAATTACGAAGTGTAGTTGCTGGCACAGAAAAATTATGCAAATCGTTATCGGGCAGGAAGGCAGGAACTAAAGGAGTTTAGTGTGTTAACAGCAGTTTAACAATGCGCTGAACTTTCTAGAATGTTTGTTTTTACCGATACGACTTTATTGCTTTCCTTTGGTTAATTATTTTTAATCTGTACCTACCAATTTTTTTCGCTGCATATACCAATAAAATGTTGGTTAAAGACTAATTTACAAAATTACATGTAGCGCAAATTTACTTTAAAGTAAAGCTTAAAAGTATTTACAAATGAGATCATTGAACTTTGCAATGAGCTGCGTAGGTAAGCATTAAAACTTGATATGGATAATTATGTAAATTATTGTTTATTTTAAAAATATGTTTGACTGTAACACAATTTTGCATCAACATAGCCATCGATAAAATCATTCATGTATTAAATGAACCATGAAATCGTATGTAATGAAAACCTTGTTTTCTAAGATTGCTTTGATTCCTAAGGTTTTAATAGTCGAACATTTATGGAAAGAAATGAATTATTATTAATTTTAACCGAAACAAAGTAGAGAAGTAAATCATAATTATTCTTCTCAGTGAGGTGGAATGTACATGTTAAGCCGAATGTAGTATTTTCATGCCTAAGTTCACTTTAATATATACATTATTTGTATATGTGTTGTTAGCAGGATTTTGTACACTGTTTTTCTTTATCAAAACAAGGTCTTATAATGTAACATCGTAAGTTTACATATTTATAATATGTATAATAGCTTGAAAGAATTAAGGCGAGTGTAGAATAGGTACACAGTGAAAATACAAACATCATTTCTGGTTGTTAGAATGACTTTCAATTCACAATTCACTAGGAGCCATAGCCATATATATTTTTATTAAATGACTGTTATACAATTTAATAATGGGTTGATAACAAAGTTCTTTAAGTTACTTAACATTCTGTAACTTAAACGTTCGTTTTAAAGGAAACGATTAAAAACTGAATGATCGTAGCTGGCAAAGCGACTGGTTATAAACAGAGCGTCGGTTTCTACGCGATAAGTTTTGTTATCACGGCCGTGCCTAACTTACTTTAACGCTTTAATAAACTGCACACTGCCGATAGCGAATACGCACCTCGATCGTACTTGTCCGATTACAGCTGTTTTCACCTGTATTTCTGTTTTAATAAAATACAGTTAATTCCGAGGCATATTTTCAAATACGTTATATTATGTTTTCTTATAGATTTCAACTGAAGGAATTCGTATTACATAATATACAGTCACATATCTTCAGATAATACCTATATCTACATACTTATAATAATAAGTAGTTTCTTATGCATATAAATACTTTTTTTTATTATGGTCAACTGTCAGAAACGGTTTCAGACCCTGAAATACATTGACATAATGCTGAAATACATTTCATTTACCTGAAAATCATTCCGGAAGCGGATTCTGTTTTAATTCATAGAACATAGAACAATAAAACTCACCTGAAGACAATCATTCAATTTGGTTCAAGACTCAATAAACAGTCTGAACTTTAACTTACTTTAAATCGCAGTAAATAGATTAAATTCCTCCGAGTCGGGCGTGAAATGTCACTTGAACAACAATTATAAAAACTGTTGAAAGCACCAACGTGGCTACCACGCTGGGAAAACGTGCGTGTCTAAATGTATAATTAAAAAGGGCATAAGCGTTTTGAGACTGTCTGAACATTGCACGTGAATGTGAAAACCAGAGGTAACGATCAGAAATAATTGTAAGGATTTTTAATTCATGCTAAACACATTTTCTAAAGCGAGGCAAACTTTATTAAGGAAAAATGGGAAATAAAGATACATATTGGTTTGGTGTCCTTATGCATGTTGGAATAGTATTTACGTATGCATAGACGTGTTGCATAGTGTTGTCTAGTTGATAGTGAACAAACTTTCCGGGCGAGGGGTCGCGGGTTCGGTTCCTGACGTGGCCAGTCTATGCGACTGATAAAATTCTAAGAATCAATGATTTGATTTTTTACCTTAAATATTCCCAATAATACATTTTCTCAAATGTCTTTCACATACACTCAACGATCAGTTATGGTTTACACTGTTACAACTTAGGTACAGTTTACCGCGGTTATTACATGTAGGTATAAAATATACACAGACCACTTAACCTAATATAGAATAGATTTAGTTTCATTACTCAGGTAGTTGTAGTTGACACTGAAACAGGTGTTGGTACTGAAATCATTAGAATAAAATTCTTAGTTTGAATATGAAACTAAAATTAAATGATAAATTTATTTAAAATTCCCATTTTAACAGAGAAAACTGTTTGCTATCAAATACACACAATTTTTTTAGTGGTATTATATTATGTTAACGTAGTAGACGTTCAGTCGTGAAATCATGAAGTCGACTGCAGAAACCTTAAAATCTGCACAACCTGCACTTTATTTTTTGTTCTTTTGTGTGTAAAATAGTGGCAATTGACACAAATTAAAATCATGAATAAAATTACGCTCCCATTGTACTGGTTATCTTTATTAGCTTTCGTAAAAAAATGAAATTCGAATTTGGAACGCTTTTTAGCATTCTGTTCTAAATTCAAATGCAAAAGGGTATTCGAAAGTGGAAATTTCCATCATGTCGTTAGACCTTCGGTATCTGGAGGTCATCACACACTCACTTCTGTCAACTTGATCGGATCACGTGACTAGATGTTCCACGGTTTTGTGTCCGGTTTAACCAGGACCGTCGTCGTCTTTATTGTTATTCGTGGGCAAAGTGTTCAGAAGGTCAGACAGGGATGGTCGAACGTTCGAGGAACGAGGTGGCGACCTGCGATTCGTGCATACATTACAATAGGTAATGACGGAACAGCGTCAGCGTCAGACATGAAATTGTGTATTAAAAGTGGTTCGTGTCGTTAGTGTCGAACTGAATAAATGACCATGCGCTTTGAAAATTAGGTACTGTCTCATTTTGTCTGGCTTGGAAACTAGTCTTCTAGTCTACTAGGCTTGTAGGCTTGGCTAAACGTAACCAACAAAAAAACAATTAATTTTCAAATAAGGCGATTAATAATTTTATTTTTATTTAATTAATGTCTAGCGCTTAGAATAATTACACTATAGAAACGAAGTCCGCGAGGCCGTTTTAAAGCGCCTTAATTGGAGTCAGAAAGGATCCAAACACCGGGCAGCTCATGTCAACGCACGCCAAACGTGTCTCGCGAAAAAAAAAGAATTATGACGATTTGTCCAGTAAAATTGTGTCACAAAATATCTGAAAAGCTATTTATTTATGTATTATTGCTAAAAACATATGATTATCCGCAGCCGAATCATTCCCCGCTTTCGGGAAAATTTTGGTTTAGTGCTTCACTTTAGACAGAGCGTTTGTATGAAGACTGTCTTTCTATAGTGTTATTATTCTAAGGTTTAGCGTGCTTTTTAAAGATTGACACACGGCTTCATGGTCATGACTCAGGTAGAAAGGTACGTCAGGTAGACTACTTGGCTACAGAGTAACTAAATTAAGTATAACAAGATGAAGTTTAAAAACTACAATCCGACTACGACTACTTATACTATACACTTACTACAGTTTATTTTAAATGTCCTAATTAAACCCTTTTAACTAATGACTGTGTCCTCTAAATGACCACATAATTAAATTTAGTGTGATATCAGTCATCACATAGCCTATAAATTAATAAATAATCAGTGGACGACTGGACGCTTCTATAATAAGTTGTTTAAACGAAGTTTTGTAGGAACAACTCATAACTCTCCTTGGAATCGTTCAAAAAAGTTCATAGTAAACTATTAAATTTACATAATTCTTGTTTTAAAAATAGCACTTACAAATTAAATAGATATTGGAAAGAATAATGATAATTATTATCATTTTACATTGATACTGCGACGCGCACCCGTCATGAAAGTAATAAAAATACTACCTGACTAAAGATAATAATGCTATTGAATTGTTTTTCACGTGAAAAATTATATTATTTCAACCTAAAGAATTAACCTACAAACTGAAAAAAAAAACAAAAATATCCGTAAAGATTGCCTTTTTATCATATATTTTAAATAACAAGATGTAAGCGGCCAGTATTTTCTGTCATAAAACTGAAATTGGAAACTGATGATACCACGCAACTTAGAGATTATTCACATAATAGGGCTTCTCTGACCTTTCGTAAATCGCTTTAGACGGGTGAGTCGAAACACGGGCTAGGCTATTTAGATTATTTAGTCACTCGGAACACGCACTAGCTTTCCAAGATACCTATATAATTCTTACGTTAACAAATAATAACCGAAGAAAATCGTTTTGGGGTGTAGAATCCATTTTTAGTCTATGTATTACTACTCTGTACCCTGCTTGCGGTGTGCCTTGCTGAACAATGGAGAAGTCCAAGAATAATTACACTATAGAAACGAAGGCCGCGCGGCCGTTTTAAAGCACCTTAATTGGAGTCAGAAATGACTCCAAACACCGGGCAGCTCATGTCAACGCACGCCAAACGTGTCTCGCGAAAAAAAGGATTATGACGATTTGTCCAGTTAAATTGTGTCACAAAATATCTGAAAAGCTATTTATGTATTATTTCTAAAAACATATGATTATCCGCAGCCGTGCGTGTATGAAGACTGTCTTTCTATAGTGTTATTATTCTAAGGGAGAAGGTTACGGCGTCTGGACCCTCCGTTTGGGCGTTACTGGGATCAGTACACAGAGCACTACCAAGTGGTCTGTGGATCAGTACCACCTATTTTAATATGTAATAAATGTATGGTTTATGTAGTGGGCTCCTAAAATCGACCATCGTCAAGGAAAATTAGAATGTAAATCGAAAAATCTTGATTTTCATCAAAGTGGGATTCAGATAAAATTTAAATACAGCTTGGATGAAATAAGGTTTCATTTATATCCTACATGATAGTTAACACGATTAACTTAATATAGGTGCCTAATATCTACTTATATTGAAAATGGCCGTATTATCTCATAATTTTTCACTGCCGTTCATGAAGTATAATCAGAGGTTATTGTAGGTTTCACAGTGAAATAGAGCCTAGAGTTCGCCCGGAGCAGTACTCCCGCCCGCCACGGGCCATTTCTATTAATACCATTTCTAATGTGTAATAATTGTTTTAGCAGTAATTGTGTTCCGTGACGAATTAGAACAAGACTCTTTACTAACCCTTTTTTTTAGAACTTTTAGAATTACTAACTGGTCTATTACAAACAAAACCAATACGACTAACTATCACTAATGTTCTAATACAGTCTCCTTAACGGACTAACTATCCTAGTTCCCAGTTGAGTCTTGCTCTAGGTCGGTCACAGTTGTCATGATCGGCAGCGGAAGATTGGTGCTGCATGCTGTTTGCTCCCATAAATCATTACAATACATATTAATGCATTTTAATAAATAATCAATACATTAGTGATGCCTTTGGTGTTATTGATGTCCTCGAGGGACGGTGACCACTAGTACTGGCACTTACCATTAGTAGCTGGCTATTTACGTACATAAACGTTTCCATAACTTGCGTCAAACTTGGCCTTTATGTCGTATAATACAAACAATATTTTTGATGGCAGGTGATAATGGGAGACCGGGCGGCGGCGGAGCGTGCCTGCAAGGACCCCAACCCCATCATCGACGGCAGGAAGGCTAATGTGAACCTCGCCATCCTCGGAGCCAAGCCCAGAGGGAACCTTGCGCCAGGTAATATTATTTATTATTTCTGCACCAGTTGAGACAGATGCCGCAAGCGGAACGCACAGGTTGTCAGTCGAACGAGAAGAATTTCTAGAGCGATCGGTAATTGTTTGGTGACCTTGTGAGGGTGAAGTCCTCCAGCGAAATCATTATCTCTGAGCAGAGAGGGCAGCTGTTCTACGTAAATGAAAAGATTCGATAACCAAAGCAAATAATAAATAACATTTCAAATAGGGAACATCATTGCATCCAACACGAAGAAATCGCAATTTCACCGAAAGGAAATACTTAAAATGTAACAGAAAATAGTGTCCATTATCTATATTAAACAGAATTTGGAACTCTTCGGGCGGCTAAACAACTTCCGATAATCAGCATAATATCATTATAATAGCATTAGGAGTTAGAAGTTAGGAGTTAGGAGGAGTTAGGGTTAGGAGTTAGGACTCGCGAGGTACCGCTCCAGGCCTCCTCAATTTCCAGTAGAGATCCATAACTCCACAAATGGTTAAAGGCAAAAGCTTAATTTATATCTATTATAGTTTTTCTTGTGGGTAAATTATGTTTCGCAAAATTATTAATTTAGAAAATCTTTCGTGGCAATGAGTAATTTTATTTCGTGTAGGTACAATTGAGCGGATGATTGACATCTTGAACAGGTCTTAACGTTGATTAAAGTTTTAACTAACTCATAAACAAAATCCACAAAACATTATAAATAATGTATGTCCCATAAATTCATAAATTATTTGTGTCTGCAATTTCCTAAAATGTTATTATGTAAAGGTTGACTACGTGAGCAATAGCTTGTTAAATGACTATTAGGTAATAAATCAAATTTAAAAATAAAACATTTTTACCTACCCTCATGTAAACTAGTAAACCTTCACTCATTAAATTAAAACGATTGACAACATCACACTTTTTCTGAGTAACTCGAAAAGTAAACATTTGATTCCCGATTCTCTTCCCAGATGCGAGGCATGAGATTACGTAACAAGATCATTATGTTTATTCTGTAAAAGAAGGGTAACTGATTCACAGAAAGGTCTCAGACCGGGCCCGTTGCTTATCAGCTGCGTAGAACATTTTTTACTTAGACTCTTTATTTTTTGTCACTTCATCGTGTCGTACGATACAAAAAATGTATGATCGGTAAGCGTCGCGTCGTGTGTGACACAATACCGGCTCCGTGGGGGTCAATAAGTGTAGCAGAAATCCCTCGAAGCGTGCAACGTGGGGAAGTAACTGCGAGGGATTAGGATTATACGATCAATATTTTTGCTCCTACCGTGCATCGGTTTCGAGAAACTTAACCGCTGTTGCTCGCTGTTTGTCGATGGACCACGGATTGAATTTTGATGTAGATATAGCCAACGTACTTCAGGCTTATTTTACAAGTATGTAGTTTAAATTTTATTATTGACATTTATAAAAAAATACTACATGCATTCCAACTTTCTAATAACTTTGCAATACCTCCGTATCTAACTATGAAATGATATCTCGGATATCATTTCATATTTATCATATCTGTGAACTTACACATTTCATATCACAGACAGACTTAAATAAGCAGTGCCATAATATAGGCAGAATGTAGTAAATAAGTCAATTTTAATTCTTAAGAACTTTTTAGCATTTTTGGGATGACATTTACTGATTTGTTTTATTTCAATTGGTGCACAAATATAAAGCATGTCCATACTAATATATTACATAAATGCTAAAGTAACTCTGTTACTTTGCCTACTACGTTTTTACGCTTAGGTAATTCGCTAAACCGATAGATGGAATTTGGTATGAAATAAAAGAAATAAAACGAATAAATTTGGAATTAAAATAAAAGTCCAAAAACACATTATACAATAAAGTTCTTCATCTCAATCTTTAATAGGAACACCAGTATTAAACAGGAGAGCGCCGGCGCCAGTGTATTCAATTGTATTTTTGTGTTACGGATTAAAATTAATATTTCGTTAACAACAATATTAAATAACATAATTTAAACCAAAGTAGGCAATGAGTATGTATTATCACGATCCCCATATAAAGTTATTATCGCGCGATAAAATTTAATTTGCCGTTTATCTATTGAGTGCGTAACTTACCGGTAAGTGGTACATATATCGTGCCGGTGCAATGATAACACGTTTATTTATTTGCTTATCAATGTACTATTAGTTATATTATTATTTTTTGTCACCTAGGCATCGATCATTTACGAGTATAACACCATTTAAATGTATCGTTGATTCAATTCCAAGAGTGTTAATAATTAAAATAAGTTCATAAGTTATCCGATTTGGTCTTTAACTCGACCATTAGGCTTAAAACAACAGTGCAAACGACGAACACCTTAATTATACCCATAACTGTGGAGCCGACATGGGGCTCCGTTGCAATTCCAAAAAGCAGACAAACCATTTTATTAACAAATTTATTCCGTGAAACATTGAACCAGTTTTATTTTATCTTTGTACGCATCAAGTTCATTTACAAAAAAACTTTATTTCACTTCCCTACATTGCATTGTTATGCATTGGTGTAATACAAGATCTTAATTAACTGATATATTTGTTTGTACCTAACCTTGTTGGTACCTAAGATAATGAAGGTTGACTCGATTTTAGAAAAAACACTGAACTCGTAATGACTACTCTAAGGTTTCATAGAGAGTAAGGACCTCATTCGGGGAAGACCGTCTTTCAGATAAGATACTCGTATCTACAGTGACACATACGTACATACATATTTATGTGGCAGAAAAATCTCCTAAATTGTTGTAATTGTGCATGACCATTCCTTATACTACATACCAAAACCAAGTGTAGTAAAGTGGAGTAGAGCGTATATTTCCATTGTGTTAATTTCGTTGTGTTATAAATTTTATGGCATTTATTCGACAACGCGCAATGCCATTTTGTCGTTTTCAACAGCATATTTGTCGCGAGGATTTGTCGTGACAATAAAACTCCGGTGACGTGTTTCACACCGCTGTGATACTTGTGATTAGGCGGAACGGCCCCCGCCGGAAGTCCCTAAACGCTCGGAAACGGAAGCGGTGGTGGTATAGGAGGCTCACTAATTGATTGGGCCCCACACGCAACCCTTGTAAGCATGGCTGTAGCTTGTTGAAACACGCGCTGTTGAAATCCTAGCTGTTAAATGTTTCAATTTCCATATTTATCAAGCTGTTAATTTAAGTACTTGAACGATGCAATAATAATAAACGCTCACGCATTAGCACCTTCGAGTTAACTCATAGGAGTTTATGAGTCACGAGTGGCATTGATACACTCGTCAGAAGCTTGAAGTTCCTCCTGGATTAGAGTCAAGGATGCCATGGACACAAAAGCCAGATTCGCATAGTTAAACTGTTAACCCATGAATTAACCCATAGAATTCGAGTCAAGGATGGTATGACATATACGCATAATTGTACCCACGCTAAACAAAGGTTTTAAATTTTAGACCATCAAAGGCCTACATCACAATAGATAGTAATTGAAGAGACCTAGAGCATACATACACTAGCCTTCTCCCACGCTCGAATAAATAGAATGCATTATTGCATTGATGTGTTTCAGTCACCAAAGATTTTGCCCATGAAGCTGATCTATGTTTCTATGTTTCTAGACCTTACTTACTAACAACTCTTCCCACACAAACTATACGGACTGTTAACAGGCAGTAAGGAGACAGTTTATATAAATCAGCCGTAGATAACAAATTAATGGATACTGTGTTTCTTATACAGCATGATGGCCTCCGAAAGGGTTTAGCAGCTGCTGACTAACAATAATCTGCAGCTGAACGGCTTGAAGTACCCTCCAAAGCTTGCAGTCATTTATACAATTGTTCACTAAATCAAACCAGTGAAAGACGAGTGGTTTGAATACTGGACTCACGAACCAAGGGGCTCGGGTCCTAATCCTTGCACGCACCTCGAATTTTCAGAAGTTACGTGCGTATTAGAATTTAAATATCACTTGTTTCGGTAAAGGAAAACATCGTGGGGAAACCTGCACATCTGAGAGTTCCCCATGATATTCTCAGAGATGTTTGAAGTCCGCCAATCCGCACTTGGCCAGCCTGGTGGACCATGGTCTGTACCCTTCACATTGTGAGAGAAGACCCGTGCCCAGCAATGGGATAGATATAATTATGTAGGTTGCGATAATCATGAAATCAAACCGCACTTGAGCTGCTAAGGGTTACGCGGAGAAACCATGCCTTTTGGAAGGTTGAAGCCATGAAACCTAAAATAACCAAAGCCAAAATAAAGCTGTATGTAAAAGAATCAATTCATTTTACACAATCACAATAATACATGTACCTGAGTAACAATTGGATTGGTCCCCCACAAGAATGACATGCATAATAAACTTCCGTGCGTACGCAATTGTACTGACGTGCATGGCGCTTGATAACGGCAATCAGGGTTGCGATAACTAGTTATTTCATTATTGCGATGGAAGGCTGTGGCTAGGAAACAGCACAATACTTCAAGATGCCTTGAGTAAGCGTATATGAACAGTATGATATTATAAACCTTTTGCTTATAATATATGATTATGACTGAAGGCCGTGGGAGCCGGAGATATGTCAGTTTCCCTTCCAGCCATCTCAGCCTCAGCCATCTCAGTCTCAGTGGTTTGTGAAGTCATTGTAAATATGTCCATGCAAATACTGTCACTAGCCATCTTTTCATTTAATTTGGTATGAATGGAGACTGGTCCTACATCTCAGCTATAACGAAATCTTGACGGACAAAAGTAAAAGTAACCGTGAATATAACCTGAATATATTGTGAACTACTTGGTCACTATCTCACTATAAAGAGATTTGCATGTGAATTATTAAAATCATGAGAATATTCAAAAGAACGAAAAGACCGATGAAACCGTTGGAAAAGACTCCAAATAATAGTCTGATACTGACAAACAGAACAGGATCAACAGCTGATATCGTTACGTGAAGATCGTTACGTTTTGGTTTTGCGGAGGTCGACTCTGGGTAGTCTCGGTCGGTATTGTTCGCGAGTTCGTTGCGAACGGCTGCGACGGGGCCGGAGGGGGTCGGGGGGGTCGGGGAGGGTCAGGGCACAATGGGTGCGGGCGCGCATGACGGGCCACCTGGCAGTGTCGTACCGGTGCCGCCATATGCCTCGCTCCCCGTAATGCACCGTCCGCTACTCTACGCCTTTACCCCTCGCCTCGTGCGCACTGCCGAGGGTATGGCAACTGCCAACTCAAAACTATCTATCGCGTTTACTTTGTCCTGTACAAAGTGAAGTCATGTAAAAATTGAAGCGCATGACGCGGATCCAATGACTTTAAATACAATCAAAAGTCTCGTTCGCGGTTCAAGAAAAAAGTTTCGGTTTGAGAGTAGGTAGTAGTTGTGGTAAGTAGTAAAAGGCGAAATCAAATCGAGCGAAAGACAAAATTTTATCAAAACAAAAAAATACTTTCCATCATATGCTTTAAAATAATCGTTTCTTAAAAAGTATTTTTATGACAATTAAATTACAAATTATGAAAATTTATTAAGACTAGTTACACGCTCTGCGGTCGAAATTCGACCGTATTCATTCTAACAAAGGGAGTCAAGGCGCGTCCCCGAGCAAAGGACCTTGAGTGTATGAACTTATGTAACGTATTATTTAACACGCTTTTATTATGCATTATTTAAAAAAAATATCACAATTCTGCCCCCCTTCTCTATTAAAGGTACTATATAAACTACGAGCATTCACCGCGGCTACGCCCGGCAATTTCAAAAAAATCAGTTTAGGCCCTTTTTGTGTTTTTAGGGGGGGAATTTCCAAAAATCCTCTCTAGTGCTCCCCTACGGAGTGTAGGACCAACGAACATACATTCCAAGTTTCAGCTTCTTGCATTCAGTAATTTCGGCTGTGCGTTGTCTGTCAGTCACTCAGTAACGTAAGAGTTTTATTAATTAATTAATTAATTAATTAAATAAATAAATGAATCAATTTATTTATTTATTTGTTTATTAAGCTAGGTTTACAAGGGGCGGACTAATGCCTATTGGCATTCTCTATTACTTTATACATCCGCACAATTTTCGTAAAATGCAGTTACTTACTAAGTTTTTGCTATAATGATATGGTAAACTTATTGTAAATTAAAATTATAATATTACCTACGTACAACTTTTTCATTATTTAGATACTTACCTAATGTTACAATAATTATAATCAGGCTTCTCTGAGTACATTTTTACAATGTCAATTAATTCAGCCACGACTGTGTTGGTTTGGAGCTATGAAGATTAATTAAATCTGGTTAATAACCATTTTAACTGAATACCTAACATATTGTGTAAATAGCTAGTAGTTGTTTAGTATAATTTCAATGGAGACCAATATTTTTTTGACTAATTGCAATAAGGAAATATCATTTTGATTTTTTATGGTTGTCTATTATAATGAAGTTATTATAGAATACGATATGACGAAAATATTATTTTAAGTTTCATTAAAACGTTTAAGACTGTATGTGCGACAGGTGAATATTTTGTTCATCGGTCCTTATGAGTAGTTATTCGTAATTAACATAAAACGTGCATTACTAATTTTTACTAATTAACATCGTGTCATAGTTGACTCTTCCAGAATCAGCCATTGACTCAACCGGGGGACAGATTCATTCATAAGACGAAATAGAAGTGATGAATTAGGAGAGAATATTTAAAGCGGCTCGGATGCGCTAGTACTCACCGTCTTTATTAGTGTTGCGTTGATTCAAGGCATTACCTAAATGCGTTGCCGCCAACACCCTGTTTAGTCTACTACCACTGTTTGCCTTGAGAGGTTTAACGACTGCTACACATAATCGTCTGTTTACAGGTCCCTTCATAAATATATCAAAACAAACGTTTCAAAGTCCGTTTAGAGCTTTCAACTCAGAAGTATTATTGCCCCTTCACAATCAAAATTGACGTTTGAAAGGATGACCGTTAAAACTAGTTATATTTAAAGCTTTTATGCATCGAAGCGTTACGTTGAGCCGTTAAAGGGGTTGCAAATGAAAGCGATAAGCACCCAGCATCCTGAAGCCGTGACATTCATCAGATTCTATCACTTGTCCGTTTCACTACAAAAAGTTCGAGGGATAATCTTTTTTTTAATGGTCGGGATAATGAGCTGCATAAACGGTTCGATGGATTCAATAAAGTAAAACCAGGTAGGGGTAAGGTAGTCTTTTTATTCCTAACTAGTTACGCAAAAACCTATTGAAAACGCGTCTAAAAGAAGGGGAATAAAACAGATACAACATTATACTTCATTTGAATGACAATGAAACTGTGTCACAGATGTGCAAAAAAGATATGAATTGGTTGAATATTTATCTTCTCCTACAAAACCTTTTGACCAATTGAATAAAGAACGCATTCGCCTATAAGATGATAATGCTGTCGCTATGGGGATGATTGTATCTCACGATGACGATTATGGCAAAATAACGGTTTGATCACGCCAAAATATAGTTTATACCAAACACAATTTGGTTCAATTTCGGCAACATACGACACTTGTATAAACAAATGCGTATACACCGATGAGAGATTAATAGGACTTTTAGGAATTTACTCTTATCGAGATTCAGCGATTTTAAACATTTTCATGGTATTTTTATGGAACTACCGACATTGATGGAGACGTAAACGCGTGTCCGTCTTCGACGCGTGCGCATCTGATATAGCGCCAAAATAAATAAGCGCAAGATTCAAGGGAAAATTTACGGTTTCCTTCGGGATATAACATGGCCCTTTTCATAAATATTATATTTAAGAAATACAGAGCATATTAGGGATATGTGCCGTGTCAATATCAATCGAACACTTGAAAATTTGTAAATTATCGTTTGTGCAAATTAAAAATCTGAACGACTTTAATAAAATACATGTACGTAATATCCTTATTTGTATTCATACTTATTTGTTAAGTCGACACGATGCCACGTTTCGTAGCCGTACTACTAAAATAAAAAAGCTATCTCTATTTCAAGATTAAAAAGTTTAATTAAAGAACACATTGGTGGCCATCTATTCACACATGTGCATACATTATTAAACCACGAGAATATGAGTTTCGCCGTAATACACTGTACCTATATTATTTTGTTTACCTTATTTTAACTACGGAACGTAATATTGCAGCTCGCGTTGTTTCTAAATACGTAGCCATATCCACGGACGATTTCAGGCGCGCTGACGTCGATTACAAAAACATTGTTAAAATTTTATTATATGGGAGTGTTGATGAGGGCCGAACTAGCACTTGTCCAAACATCAGACGACACGTTGAATTATTGAGTGAAGCGGCTACCGCGTAATCGATTCGCGCCTGCCCGTAAAACTACCGAAAACTACCACATTCTAACAGATAATGTGTGTAATGTGTCATTAGGGTGTGTTAATCATTAAACGGAACACGCTCGGTTAGCAGCCCTAAAACAATTCTAAATTGGTTATCTCAGTTGAAACCTGTTGCGTTTCTGTTGCATTTCTCAATATGCCACTGTTAATCCTTTGTGGGAGTGTCTGTCCGCGTGGGATGTTTACAAGGCATGGTTGAATAATGAAGAGTTTCAGTTCAGCCATTTGTGGGTGTTTGCGGAGGGTTTGTCCCTGTGTTTGGCATTGCAGACGGATCGCGTGCGCCGCTGAGCGCCCTTCGCCGGTGCATTACTTATGCATGTACCATTCCCCGTGCCCCGCGCCCCGTCACTATTTTTATTTCGACTTGGGATTTAGTCTATGCACCGATGAGTCCCGCACGCGCCGCTACTGGTTCGATCGATATGAGCACGTTTACCGACGAAAACGACCCACCATGGCGAATGATGCAGGAAATATCCCTTTGTTTGCCACCCCTAAAATAAAATTAGGTACATATTATTTTTCTATGTATCGTGGTATATGGTCAACTTGCTCGGTGAACGGCGTCGGTTTTTTCGGTCGATATCGATGTCTTATAATGTACGTTTTATGAAATTTTCTTTCTTTATCTGTTATACTTAGCCGTTGTGTTGTCTATAAGTACGTATATAGGTACTGTTTTGTGAACAAGCATGTAAATTGTCGGATAGAAGGGCGCCGATGAGTTAACCTGATCGATAGTGCTGCGCATACTTATAATTGTATGAAGCGAAGCCATAATGGTCAGCTTACGAGCCACGCCACCACGTGATCGTATCTGCCTCTACAGTAATCATGTCTTTATTTCACAGTCGACAACGGAAACATGCAATTACCTCGACTATAACTAATGCCGTACACCGTAGATTGAATGTGATTTTAACCATAAATTCATTTCATTTAACCCTAGAATGACGACTATTGTGCTTAGAATAAATAATATGGGGCCTAAAATTCATCCTTGTGCAATACCTATTTTTTCGTCTATAAAGTGAATTTAGTTTTCATATTGATGTTCTCACGTACTTACGTGACGACGTATCCCGTACTTGCCAGTGTGAGATTCGATTAAGAATCTTCATCTTTTTTATTCTTGTTTACTAAATTGCACGAGAAGTTTGACGCAAAAGAGTTCATTAACATCCTCAATTCCAGAAGAGCATTGAATAGAAATTTAAAATCATAATATTTCTTGTTATAAAATTGAAGATACATACATGAATTTACGACATCGCTACACTAATAACCTCGAAGATGTTGAACGCGATCCAAGTAAATAATAGTATCTTCCGTGTTTTACGGACGCGTGGCATTTGGCCCAAAAATCTTATAATTTTGTGACACGTGACAAGATGGCCAGTTACACATTAACTACCTAAGAATAAAGCTTAAAAGCATACTTTTTAACTAATTGAATTGAATAAACTTAATGAAATAATATATTTAACATCAGAATATTTAATATCAAAATATTAAGAGAGAAGATACTCGTATTTATCTCCAAGGCGATAAAGTGTCAATATTTCAGATAAATTAAGACGAAGATTATGAAGTTTACAATTTACGTCTTAATTTATCAAATTTAATTTGCAATCTTGAAGTTGTAATTTTATTCTTAAGTTTGTAGCGGATATCACCATAGAACAGCCCTAAGATAGGACGTACCTTAAGGACACTTAGTTGATATCCTTCTTGCAGTTGCACCCTGTAATGCGATCCCTAGAGTCGAAGGACTTCCGCACGAAGCCCCGCCATAATCCTCCGGTATCGCAGATTACGTTCCATGTTGATTATAAACCGCTTAATTTATAGACGAACTCTATTCTACCTCATTCGTGAATATTTTCCATGAGGAATTTTATAATGATCCCATTTCTAAACTTTATGGAGTACGATAGCCTTACTACTACCAAACAGTTTAAAGGTCCACTCAACATTGGTTTCAGCTATTCACCTAAAATGCTCTAAAGATATTTAAGTAATAACACTTTAGATTTTCTTCAAGTTAAGTTTTATCTACATTCTATCATTATCGTTTATACGATTTGTCGAACAAAGCATTGCTGTATTATTTGTAAGTACTCGTATTAGCTTGAAACATTAATGAAGTTTGAGTTTTATATCGAGTGCGTTTATAATTCCAAACAGAATTTAATTTCAATCGTGTTCATAGGTACATGGCTATTCTATCGGTCCTCGGAAACTTAAATGTAGCTTTCTTCGTGTCTTAATTATTATTTATGTACAACAGCTGGCGAGCAGAGGTTGGTAGAGCGAGGCTGAGTCCGTCCGGCGAACGACGTGGTTATTTATAAAACAGACTTGCGTCTCGTTTTGTCTTCGGTGCGCTCTTTATTTTGTCTAAATATACGCAGTTTTGGGAACGTCGTCGCGGCCGCCTTTGCCGCGACACCGCCGCTGGCACAACGCCAAACTTCATATTTTCTTTCCAGTTTTCTTTTACCGAAGCCTACACATCACCTTCGACTCGGCTCATTGAAATTAACGGAACGGTTCGTTCTCCAATATCGTACATTATTTAAGATTCACCGTAACGTTGGCTGTTTAGAAAGTAGCAGAACATTTGTCTAACAAAAAAGGCAGATTATTTCACAGTTCATCAGTTTATTTCATAGTTCACGAATATCGAATTCAACTCGTCAACTAGACTAACATTGAGCACGTGTGTCTCCCGAAAATAAGTGTCCAGCAACCGGCACTGCGTTCCAATGCGGGGTATAATTAATCGCTTCAGTCGAAACCTGGCGGTTGGAGATCTTTAGGATGTCGGATCCACGACTAATGGCTTTGGAGGGGACGCTAGATCAAAAAGAAGGCCAGCGGATACTTCGTCGCGGCCGTGAGACCAGACCACGTTTAGGCCACGCGGATTTGGGCCACGAATGGTTAAATCTATTCCTGCGCTAGTAAACTTATACGACACATCCGTAATACAATGTATGTAACAAAGCTTGCTGTTTGGTTGTACGCTCTCGTAGTTTTCTAAGCTTTTACTGCGAAGTTCGGCTTCATTGGCGTGTTTGCGCAAATTCAGCAGTCGTAAACGGTATTTAACGATTACACAGAGATGCGATTCGGCACTATGTTTTATAACCGTGCATCTAGTAATCAACATGTAAACTCAACTACTGAATCAAAGTCGTATTTTCAGAGCTCCCATAAAAATGAATCCGGTGATCATAATCAGAATTTAATAATATTTAAATAATGAAGTCATGTGAAGTTTCCCGGAGTAACTACATAAATCGTACGAGTATGTAGGAGTGGAGCCGCGGGGTCGTTCATTCCGCAGGCGTCTAAAATCGTATTTCCGTAGAATCCTTACAAGCGACGTTAAGCACTCCGTGTCGGCTTTGCAGTTCGACGACCCGAACTCCAGAAGTCGTCCTGAAACAACGCCGCAAAAACATTAAACAAAGCTTTATTTACTTAAAAGGGACGCGTGCGAGCCGATATTCTGGAGAACCTGTGACTAACGCCGGTGAACTCTGCGTCATATAATTTTGGCTAAATGCGACTGCGCACCGATGAGCTATATTTGTTTTAGTTGGGATTGGAATGTAAAATATTGTAGTGAAACCGACAATCGATTAAAGCTCTACATATCTAGGTCACACGCGGCTTACAAAAGAGCGACGCAATCGGTCTGAGGGACAGTGGTATTAAAGAGGAAAAAAATTAATGAATCAGATAAGGTATATGGTGGCCAGTGTCGACCTCGGCCGTCAAATGGCATGCCATCGATCGAACTGCGGTGGTCGCTGGCACATCACGCGCGCTCATCGGACACGCGAACGACAACCCCTTGAATTTGAAAGGGTGGACCATCGTTCTTTATTTTAGTTGTTAATGACTTCTGCCTATCCACTTCCCTAATTTCTGTTTGTAGTTTCTATTTTATTACACTTCCTGTTTAATAAAAATACTCTAATTTATAAATCACCTATGTATTTCTAGCGGCAAGGCGGTAAACGTGGTTTCTTGAGTAGCATTGCCGTCTTTAGCTAAACAGGATACTGACGTAGTTAATATTCTTCTTTCTTGAGGCTGGTTCGTTGGATAGTTATAAATTAGTTATAACTAATAACAGCTCATGATTCATTACAACTGTGCTTAGAATGGCAATATTCTGTAATCAATTTTAGGCGCAATGTACACTGAAGGAACGTTTTGTTTGCGCGGCTCGTTCACGAAAAAACGCGATTTTCTCTTGCTATTCTTTGTACTATGCAACGTCGTCATAATTTAAGCAACTTATCCATAAAGTTTCTTACGTCCTCACAGGCTATTAATTGCATTGTGGAATTTACTTAGGAATTATTATTCTACTAGTTCTCCCCCGCGGCTTCGCCCGCCAATTTTCATAAATCCTTTCTTAGTGCTCACTTGCATCACTTGTGGAACCTATAAACAAAGTTTCAAGTAAATCCATTTAAGAAATAAAAAGTTTCAGTTTATCCCCTTAGGGGAGGAATTTCTAAAAATCCTCCCTTAGAGCTCTCCTACACTTCTCAAGGAACATAATTATGTACATGCCAAATTTCAGCTTCATGGGTTTAGATAGTTCCGGCTGACCGTTGTCTGTCAATCACTCAGTAACGCAAGAGTTTTATACCATTTAAACCAATACTTCCAGATTCCATCAAAATTATAGTTTGTTTGGCGACTTCTTCACGTACCTACGAGAGGGTACTAATTGTTAGTAGTACCTACCTATTCTGCAACTAGCGGAACGTGAACTAGATAACGACCAGAACATGGATGTTCCACGTTGACATCATACATAGAAACATATTGTGCAGTCAGTTTACGTTGCTATTGTTTATGAAAGTAATATAAAAATTCAAATATAAATATTGCAAACACATATCCGTGTATAACACCGGAACTGTTTTACTGTAGTTATCATAGATCAATCAAAATTTTACGACTAAATATACATTTATTTGTATGTAAGGTAATTAAGTAAGCTTAATGACCTTTTTATATTCATCATCAAAATATTACCTTTAAAATTGGCCACTCAAAAATTGACCATGAATTGATCGTTGCAGTCTTGGTTCGAGCCAGAACATATTGGCAATAGTTTGCGAGGACAATTGGCCACCGTGACCACACTCGCACGAAGGTCAAACATTATCGCACTAGCCGAACCGCGACACCATCCGGGCAGCCCGGATGTGATCCGTTGTAATAACCGGTGAAATTTCACCATACACAATAACCGAAGCGTATTGTACCCAGAGGTCACGCTCTTATGATCGTGAGCCATTAATCAGTGATTTACGATTCCAACATCATCAGCTAAACAGACGTTTTACTAGGTGCTATTACAACGCGCATTTCCCAACGTACCCAACTACATTGTAACGCGATCGGCCACCTGTAACGCAAAATTAGTGCCCAGTTAGCGAATGTGGACCTCGTTTGTCGCAAAATCGCTTGGGAGTAGCGAACCGTCAATCACCTAGACGTCTCGGCGGGGCATCCGTGTTATGTGCATCCGTGCCAACGACTGTAAGCCATTTATAGCGAGTGTTTGTCGTCTTCTTGTCAAGAGGCATGTCCCTGGATGCCGGGCCCGGGCGGGCGCGAGCGACCGAAATAGACTCCGCCTCGCGCGGCTTAACAATGCAATAAAAAGAAATTAACATTTTGACGTCGCCTGCGCTAAGTTGACTCTTGTGTCATTTGGAAGCGGTCCAACGTTCTGGTGATGTATATGCTAGTTCGAAATCCTCTCTAGCCGCTTCCGTTAAGTGAGACCGAAAATAGCAGCTCTTAAGCGCGTCGATGACGACAGGATAGGTATATTTTTTATTAACGAATGCCTTCCTCTGCTGTTGTCACCTCGTTTGGTCGGTTATAAACGGAATGGTTTGTTTCAGGGTTCGGACTGGCGGCTGCCGCTGCTGCGGGCGTACGTACCGGGTACCCCACCGTGATACAATCGCCTTACGGGTGAGTACCCATAAATTTTGGTTTCACTGCATTTTACCACATCGATGTTCAATGGTTCAACACTTCGATTTGCCAGCACAAGCGGCTCCGCAAACCGCTCTCGATTACATCTCACGAGACAAAACTCAGACTAGGCAGTTTATCCCCACTTTGCTATCAGCCGAGAATAAGTTAGGAAGAACTTGACATACTTACATCTGCATTCGACCATGTAGAAGATACAAGAATAGTAGGTTCTTTTACGTAGGGGCTCCTAGCGTTAGCCAAACTTACACTGAACTCAGAATTGTAAATGCACAGGACTGGTAAGTAAGCTGCACTGCGCGTAGGATATACGGACACAGTTGCTGAGCTGACTTTTGTCTCGGTAGATGAGGCGAGCGGCATCCCGGGCGGATACAGCGCGGCGGCCGGCGGACCACACCTAGACTAAATAATCAAACATTTTCACATAGGTATCTATGGCAAGCGTGAGCGTGAGAGTGGATTTTTTTCGTTTTGGGTGTGAATTAGTCGATTGGGTTTTTAATGTTTACGTTTTATAAAGCTATACCGGAGCATGGACGGCGCCGGCCGACGCCGCTCGCCGGCGCCGCCCACCGCCGTCACTATACGCATCGTTCGACACTCAATGTTTTCTTTACTTTTATGTTTTATGCCGTGTTCGTGTAAGATTTTTGATTTGAACTGAGTTTGTTGGTGGTGGATTTCGTTAATACACTTACTAAGTTCCAAGCGTAACCGAAATTCCCTTGCAAGAACGGTGTATATTGTCAATTGTGGACACGATTGATGATTGTCGTTTACTGTTTTATGGTATTTAAAATATTTTAATTAATATGTGCATTGATTTTATAAATTTGTGCCCATGATTGATTTAAAACAGTAAATGATTTGTTATTCATGGTTATCATTCATGGTACGCCGGGTTTTTGGAAGAATAGGACCAAATTATTTCAAGCGTAGTGTTTATAACTGTAGGTAACTAAATTCTCATTTAGTTTTTTCTATGTAACTTATCGACAAACAAGAAAACGAGCCACCTAATGGTAAGCGCCACCGTGGCCCATGGACATTAGTAACACCAAAGATGTCACGAGGACGTATTGCCAACCAAAGAGGAGGTGGGAGATTCGCTTCATTACTGGCTCTTCGACACTGCTACCGAAACACATGATGGGTACATTTACGGTCGATCTTAGATGAAAAGTGGTAGTTACTTTGGTGGGCAAAATACCCTGTAATCATCAAATTCCATCAGGATTAAATCGGGGGGGGTAAAAACTAGTCAGTTTCAACACGAGGGTCCTTGGACCTTAACATTGTACAACAGGGTACACCACAAGCATTTTTGGCATGAATTCAAGGATGAGTGTAGCCCCTTACACCCTGAAATATAAAACCACACGTACATAATATCTATCAATCCACCACAATACATATTATGTATATTATGTAAATCTATGAGGTACATCCGCCAAACTTCATACGAATTTACCGGTAGAGTTTTTTAGGTTAAAATTTCATTTATTGGTATACATTAAATTATAATGGAATCAAATACAATCATCGTAATGTATTTGGTACTCTCTACTCCTCTAATTCATTAGACTAAGCTAGTTCATTTTCATGTAAATTTAATATGTATTGCTTTAACAATTTATCGTGGTATCGCCATGGAGAGAATGGTGTTATTTATTCATAAAGTCAAACATTTGTCCATTAATTGTTATTGCTTTGACCCGTAAAAGGATTAATGACACACCTATAGAAGTAATTAAACTAGCAACAGTCATTACTAGTTTAAATAAAAGTATTAAGCTTTTATTTTTTCTACCACGAAAGCTTTTAGCTTCATTAGAAGTCATAATGTATATACCTACTTAAAAACCCGTCGAAACATGAATGATACCTTAATATACTTAAATCTACAGGGATTTTCTGTTACGTCTAACGCGACGTCTAGCTGGCTAACTGCGTCGAGATCGAATAGACGCTGTGTCCGAAGCGTTATTTTGATCGACGCGGCTAGCCACACATTTAACCATGCAGCTGATTAGAATCCATCCAGCACGTGCGATCACGTGACTCCTGATGACGACACCAACCACCACTAGGTATCCATAATAAATTCGATAAAACTATTGCCCTAATAAAACCACCATGCGAAAGCGTTATTGACCAAAAGCCTTTCGCAACCATTTTCAAAACACGTAGGCATGTAGACGTCTTTCAACCTCGATGGTTTCCTATATCGTTACTGTAGGATTATGTGTGCATGTAAGTAATTGTTGTCGTAAGTATTTATTAAAACTAAAAGCTGAGTTTAGGTATCTAACAGTAATGATAGACGTGATCCTATGTTACACTTAGTTTCCGATTGTCTTTTTGTACCTATGTAGATGTGAAAGCTTGTGTGATGTTCCGCCAGTTTTAAATTAAATGCTCTACGCGTGTTTGTATTACATATCGAAAGACCTTTCCTCCTTTAGCAGTTAAAGTAGTAACATTTTAAAAACATGGAAGATTCCTAGCGAAAAAATCGAAAGATAAAACTGAGTAGGTAATCTTGAAGAGGGCCAGCCCGGTAGACCACAGGTGGGCGTTCTAACCGGGCGGAGCCTTGAGACGGGCGTGTACCACGCATGCGCTGCGTTCTCGATCTCCTGAATCAAGCTAGTCCACCCTTCCGCAAAAGTCACACCTCGATCAATCCGTCTCTTTTAACCACTATAAGAATAGAAAAAGACAAAGGCTCAAATGGCAAAATCTAAATAGCATGGTCACGAGTCGAGAGCTCTTCGAAAATGCTGATCCAGTGCGCTTTGAAGCTGCTCTCGAACAAACTTGACCGCCTGCGCTCAGCGTCATCAGCGAGCGGGAATTAAGCGATGTCAACATTTTTGCTGGCTTTAAGTGTTGTGAATTGTTAGATGATTAATAAGTGGGTGACACGACTTAATACTTCAGAGAACCAATGACATTATTCTGCTTTTAACAGTTGTGAGTGCGAATTGTTGTAATGTGCCATTAATAGCGAATTAGAAGTAGATAACCTATCATCACTTATTTAGTTTTCTCTTGAAAAATTCAAACATTCTCACGTCATCTGGATATTACGTGAATGATATTTTGGTTATACTATTGCTAGAGTTAATTTATCTCAAGTCGTCTCCGTCGATGTAGGATATTTCTGTCCCGGCGGAGTGGATTTGCCGTTGACTAAACATTTTTTATAAGTAGTTATTTATTAAAACGGTTCTGGTATTAGCGTAACGCGACGGCTCGTCCACGACGACATCGAAACCGCGATCGCTTACGAACAAAACCACTTACAACTCTTTCGATTTCGGTATTTTTATAACGTTTTATCGATGTCTACTAACCTAACAAGACTAGAGATGTGCTCGTGCCTGTGAAGGCTGCAAATGGGGCTAGGTACTTTTAGAGTGTGATTACTATTTTAAAAGTGTTTAATTTGCGATGTGGTTGTCCTTTACAACTTTTTCAGCTTGTTCCTAATATCAAGGACTCCAAAGTTAACATGTACACTCTTTAATCTACTCTTTAATTGAACATATTGGTTAACTTTCAAGTATTAGGAATAAAAAGTAAAAGCTGAAGTTGTAAAAGGTGATCACAAACGCATGGACGTTGAGGAACATCGTACATGTTCCGACGTCTTTATAGGCCGCAAAAGTCACGACATATCGTCAATTATAAACGGGTGACATTGGCAGGTTGTCCCCTGGTTACGTGTACGGCGCCCCAAGTTACATGAGCACCGTGGGAGGGGTGGGTGCTGGCGTGGGGACCGGCGCCGGCGGCTTGGTGCAGCTGCCGCAACTCCAGCACGCCGCTGCAGTTGCTGCAGCCAACCATCTGTACGAATACCAGGCTGCAGCAGCTCAGGGCGCGGCCGCTTACCAGCAACAGTACGCTGCAGCCGGCTTCGACCCATATGCTACTGCTGCAGGTTCGTAACGTTTCATAATATCTAACAAATGGAAAATGGAGCTCACACCACCAATTGTTTTAAGGAATAGGATTGACACTTTATGTGCGAATCCATTTAGGACTTCTTATGTGTTGAAAGAAAGCTCAAAGAAAGGCTGAACGAGGTGTACGGTTTTCAAATGACCCAGACGTACTCGTATCTGCTAAACGCCTAAGTACGTTAAAGTATTACAGGCAGCCCTAGTAAAAAAGCTGCTTTCAAATGAGTGTCGTTCATATCTACGTGTGCAAGGTGATTTAAAATTACGTTGGTGGTCTTTGTATGTTGTCCATGGCACCCACGAAAAAATCCTAGTTTCGGACTATGAGTGTGTGTATCATTATTTAAATGTACAATGGATGTTTGTTTTATTCCAATATTGGTTCCAGCAGCAGCGGCCGTGGCAGCGAGTGGTGCGGGCTACATGTCTCCGTATTACGCTCTGCCGGGAGGCGGCGTGCAGGCGCCCATGCTCCCCCCACTGTCGTATCCCCCCCAACTGCAGGAAGCGCGCATGCAGTAACCACTGCCGGCTGCGTGCACAGATCTGGAGTAAATCCTATCCCGATGTTTAGCTGATGCACGACAGATGCCAAAACAAACCTAAATTAACTACAAAGGAAACAGAAATCAGTGGTCATCTAAAGCGTGACGAGTGCATCGCATTGGCATATTTAACAGATCAGCTAAAATCATGGCAACAATTTAACAGATCAGAATATTAATCATTGTTACCACAGATACGCCAAATGATTGAGCTGCTGGATTATTAGAATTAACTTATGCATCAACCAAAAATATTAAGAATGACCAAAGCTGTAAGCTTTTCTTAGACTTAAGATGCCATGATGGTACTTAATAAGAGCTGGGTGATGGGGTTAGTATTAATTAAGTAACATGTTACGTACGCGAAACTTAAGTACGGTAGATAATATATTATAAATTAATATTTGTAGTTAAACTTAGCCATTATAAATATTGTTCTTGCCTTTTTGTCAACTTCTTCCTAACATCACATTGTAATAACAGTAGATTGGTTAAACTAATGCCTAGGTATTTGATACATTTCGTACATGTAGGTACCTACCTAACTTATGTAGGATAACCGACTAACCGTGCACGATTAACAGCTGAATTGACAATAAGCTTTGAAAAGCAGCTACATGCTTAAACGAAAATATATTTATATTTACTCAAACATCTCAATGTCAGTTTTAGAGACGCATTATACTTTAAAATAGATACGATCCTCTTGGAACAACTTATTTCATTAAATACCTTTTTTGTGGATAAGAAAGCCCTATAATGAATGATCTATCTTTCAATTACATAATTCATCTGGGCTTTCAAGAATTTAAACTGCCATTTAGTCTAAATTTTAATGAACTAGTTTGAAGTGAAATAAAAAAATATACCGATAAACATAAATATTATTGTGCATCGGAAGTATATTAAATAAACACACCCTTTAAAGATATTTATTCAAAATTGTTAAGATCATCCAACAATGAGATAACCCAAATATTGACGTGTATATAATCAAAGATTGCAACTTTGGAAATATTGTCTCAGACATCATTACAAGTACTTAATAATTACATTTGTTCACGTGAATTACCTTGGCTATCTTCGCTACCTGTTGTTAAAACTATATCATAATCACAATAAGAAATTAACATTAACATTTGCCGTTGTACATTTATTTTCCAGGTTCTGGGAAGTCAAAAGCTTATTTAAAATAATTTGGCATTGTATTGTATTTACCCCAACTTTATAAATTTTATTTTACTATATTAAACATTAAAATACCAGTGGTTAAGTTTTGATTACAGATTATAACAGAGTATTTTCTGTGACAATAAATCAGTCAGGGATCAAGAATTGTTCAATACCTTTATAATGGAGTGACAGTGATATGGCTTCCTTTAAGGATCCATAATTATTAGTAAAATAACTACCACTTTATCTGTTGTACCTAGATATTAATAAATCTATAAATATTGCTTAATAAAACCGTATCTAACGTACCTACTTTAACTAAACTGTTAACTCGTCTGTGAATAGACATTTCACCTGCGTTTTTTTCTTAACCCTTTGATTCTAAAACATATCATAATTCCTACTTACTGGAGAATAAATATTTAGATCTGGGTCTTGTTCTTTGTGGCTTGAATTAATTATGAATAAGATGATGGGACATTTGGACAGTTTTAGTCTTAAGACGTTATAGCGATCAATGTCGAATTTATACAATATTGTCCTACATTTTTTGCTGACCTGCCCGGCCTACTGTTTAATTCGTAGTAGATATACCTACAGTTTATAATATAATATTGTGTTCATTTGAAAAAAATATCTGGATTTCGTTTTATCGATGAAGTTTTTTTGTTGTCTATATTCGTGGATCCGTAATTTATTGTACTGTTTTCGGATACCAATTATTTATTAATTGCTTGATAATATTTATACGGGTAAATTCGACGTTGATCAAGACGCTAAGCTATGTAAAACTAGCTATTCTAAGTCTGTATAACGTGTCCATTTTGCTCAATGGGTCCTCGAGGACTTTGTTAGCTTAAGATTAGGAGAGCAATAAAGGGATTAATTTAACTCTAAATTATAACTAAACTAAATGTACTTATGGTATCCGTGTAAAGTAATTATTTTTGTAAGATAGCCCGTCGTATCCTTAATTTGTCCTCCAAAGCGGTATAGGGTACTTACTAGCTAGAATAATTCAATACTAGTCTTATTAATAAAGAATTTAGACGTTCGCCGGCCGTCCTCCAGATATACAAATACTAAGGAAATAAATAATTTTGATAATGTTTATTTTTTAAATATCTACTATATCTTCTCCATTGTGAAAGTAGAAAAGGACAGACAAGCTATAGTTGAAGTTAGGTCCAGACGTGATAGACACGCTCACAGAGCTCAATGACAACGATGTGCCAGTTAAAAGGATACCGAGTAGGAACGGGTCGGCGATGTAGATCTTAGTACAAGGTAAGGACTTTAGCTCTAGGAGATATATCATTGAGCGTAGTCTGTAAGGTTAATTTTAATTATTGTAATATGCTGTTATTCGTAATTTATTTTGTTGATATTTGTAAATCTACATGTTGATAACTATTTATTATGTGGAAGAGTAAATAAAATTGTTGAATATTAATATCGACCGAATCGTTTTTCCGTACGCCGAAGACGCCCGTAGCCCGAGTGCTAAATCGCGATTTGGTCCAATTTATATTAAAATGTAGATATACAGTAAACTTTATAATTGTAAGTAGATTAAAACTAAGAAGCAAACCAAATGAAACATTAAATCTTACATGTTGGAGCCATAACACGTGGCCATCTTGCCTTATACTTTATACACAACGTATTGTATAGTTATATAAATAAAGAATTATATAGCATATTATACACATATCATCGAATCAGTTAATGTTTAACGTAATCAGTGACACGCACTGATGGTCCATGATAGTGCATTTCATACACAGTAATTTTAAGCACAATTATATTTATATATTACATACTTCATATAAATATAAATTCATAATAAATACCTAATAATTGTTATGATTAATTTTAAATTATACTTTAATGTACTTAGGATATTCTAAAGTGAAAATAATTTTTTAAGGTAAATTTTGGTGTTTTTATTTATCTGTCCCATCCCTACAAGTTGATTTAGAAGTTTAGAACAACGTGACATACATAGAAGTTAGCTACTAGCCGACGTGTACATAATCAAAGCTACTAGCATATTATTATCACGTCGTGTTCTATTTTGAAAAAATCTAGTTTCACAAACTAAGTAGGTCGGAAGAATTTCATGTCGTCAAACTATTGGCGGGCTTCCAGATTTTCTATCTTGACATAAAACTGTCTTCAAAAGTGGCCGCCTTATTGCGATTAGTTATGGTTATGATTTCTGATGAGAGATGAAGTCCTATGTCTGATCATGTTTTAAAATTCATGAACCATAAATATTTGCTTTCTAATTGACATGTTAAGTATCTACGCCTCTCTCGTGTTATACCTATAGTATAAAGTCCTCATAAGAAATTAGGGAAACTAGGCTGATTTTTATCGACAAAAATATTATAATAAAATACAATTTTGTTATTATTTAATGAGGAACGTACGTAAATGAATCATTATAATTATTAAACTTGGGAAAGGGGACCCAAAACGGGCCCTGAACATACCTACATTACCTTCCCTATAACATACCTACTTAGATGAGTATCACTGTTATTGCTATTAGATGCTAAATTTATTGTACCTAGTTTCATACCCAGTGTATAAATTTCTCGTAAGTATCAAGAATATATAACTAGGATCCAAATACGAAGCCCTTTCGAAGGCTCGCTTTTCCGAGTTTTTCAGTATTTTCTTTCTTTTCTCTTTCTTGGCTGAGAAAGTTTGGTATTGTTGATGCCCATCTTACCATCATGTTTCTGTGCAATTACCATCAGGTGGCTCGTTTGCTCAAGAAATAACGAGAGTAGGTAATTTACACAATGATAATAATTTAAAAAAATATATAGTAGAGACATTCCATTCAAACTTTAGGACCACCTTCCCTGAGTATTCCACGAGATTGAAAAGAAATTGGCACTATAATGGCTAACTAACTTCTTTTAAAAATATATATATAAAAAACAGGTCCTCCTTTTAAACATACCAACAACTAGACAATGAAGCTTAGTAAACCGTTTGCCAAAGACCTCGTAGTGTTGGCAAAAAAATGCGCCTAGCTAGGTATTTTTGGTACTGCAGACATCGTCGATATTGTTGCTGAAAAATTAAAGGTCCAACTCTGAATAGTGGACGTTGTTACCTCCTACAGTAGCATTAGGTACCTGGCAGCTTTTCAAACTGTGCGGGAGACCAAGGCAGGACTTTGGGGACTTTTTTATGTACCTAAATAGCTGAAAACTGCTGAAAGCAGAAAATAGTAGGTAGGCGATACACATAATGGTAAGGGGTCACTGTTGTCCGCGGACATCACATGTCAGTAACACCATTTTTTTTTTTTTTTTTTTACGCTGGGAAATCCTCATGGATACCCGACAGGCACGGGAGGGCGCTGTCGGGTTATGCCGGACTCTTACCGGCTAAAACCCAGCGGTGTCGTCGCCTACCGCATTGTTGCCGGGACTGTGTGCTATTCTCGCTCCACGGCCCCGGCGCGGCGGCCGCTACCACGGCGGCCTCGGCACGGCACGCTCTCAAGCCCCTCTCCTTGGAGAGAGGGTTGGAGCGGCCAGCGGGGTGGCCCGTCAGCCTTCTAATCCCGCTAGGGTAAAGGCGCGCTCGACACCGGCGCGCCTTTCATCCCGAGCCGTTACGCCGAACGACGAACTCCCGTATCCGTCGTCCGACCGGCTGTTGTTATCGGGGCAGGAGGTGCAGGCCGTAAGCCCGCCTTCTGCGCCCTGTGCGCCGGCGGCGGATGGCGAGGTCTGTAGAGGCCTCGCGCTCCCTCTCCGCCGCCTCTTTGCGGAGCATGACGCACTCCGCAAAGGCCTGCACCGCTGTCCATGACGTCTCGCTGTCAACCATGCACTTGACCACAGTCGGCAGCGAGAGGTCGTCCCCCACAACCGCACGCAGCTGCGCGCGATCTTCCGCCCAGGCTGGGCAGAACTCCAAATGTCAGTAACACCAAAGCCAACACCGACGCGTTATCGGGTAAGAGACAGGAAAGAGAGAACCTTAAGGCCCTCAGCCTTAACACAATTAATTTGGTGTCTTAAGTTTCTTTGTTGTCTGAAGCAAGCTAGAAGTTACCTGTAATAATATTATTTATTTTTCTATTTATAGAATAAATCTGTTGTTTAAAATTTTCTGAAATTGATATTATGTAGATGGCGCTGTTAGTTACCATATTTCGTCTTTACAAAGCACCGAGTGGTTTTTGTATATAATTATTAGTACCTACTTATTGTAGTAATTTGTGAACCTCATTACCCAAAACCATAAAAAGATTAATTACTAACCCCAAAGGTGTAACCTGATTACCTTGAATAATTCAGTAACTTGTAATATTATACCTACCTTTAAAATATACATACTAAGGCTGTTAACAAGCTGTTAAGAATAAAATAAATATAATTAGATATTATAGATTCAATATACCATATAAAATACCATTTAAAATACCTACTCTAAAAACAAATAAGTAAGTACCTATATTTAACACTTTCACAGTGCAGGCGATTATTATAATGAAACATTTTCTGAAGAATCATTTCTTTCAATACTAAGAATGACATTCGTTCAGAAATTTTGGAACGAACGACAAGCACGACATGACGGGTTGACGTGCTTGGCTTGGCTGTCAATGCCAATTATGCAACGAATTAAGAAATAAGAGGAAATGCCCTAAGGTCACGTGATCTGAAGCCAAAATTAACTCTAAAATGGCGCCTATTCCGCCCACAAAAACGTGAACATACCTTTTAATACAACACTTCATCATGTTAGGTATTGCTAAATTAACCTTAATAACTCATAACAACATATTAAACGCATAAATTTAAAGTTTTTATCTAAAAATAAAGTTCCAACAACGCTTTGAACGGTTAAATTAAATGACAGTTGACAGACCAAAAGCTGTCAAGTCGAATAAAAACGCCATTTTTTTATTCGACTCATGCTTCAAGGCGGATCTTGGGCGATATTACTAAATGCAAATTAGGGCCTATCCTCTCTTTTCTTTAATCGTTGGCTAATCCTGCTAATCATATTGTCAAAAGTGTCAATGTCAAGATTGCTAAATGTCAAATGTCAATGTCTAAAGTTCGAAACTCAAAACCGGTGAAATGAAATGTAAGTTTACGAGTGCAACAAAATTACATTTACAAACATTTTCATCAAAAAATAATAGTGTAATTATTTATAAGTTTTGTGATTTCCTTACTTTATAATATAGGCACCTCGGATCCTACTCGCTTTAAAAATTAGTTCATAAAAGTTAAATTGTAAGTGATTAGTGCTTTAATTAATCTTGAATATAGAATTCAAGATACTAACCAAAATAATGATTTCCGTTTTCTACAGAAACGGGGTTAAGTGTCGTAAGTGAATATTTAACACTTGTAAAGGATACCCGCTCAATCACGATGGCTGGCCAAGGTCACCAGTTTCCTGGAAACTTCCAGGGCAATGCTGGAGGTATGAGGTCGGGTTTCGGCACTGGACCGATGGGCAATCAAATGCAGGCCATGCCTAACCAGTTATCAGGTGAGGGATGTCATCTATCGACAATTAGTCTTCCTTGCATCGTTTTCCTGATCACTGAGCGTCACAATCCCCTAGTATTGGAATGATTTTCTTGCTGAAAGTTTCTCGTCATTTATCCGTCTTTGGCAGCATGTAGGTTGGTGCCCAGACTAGAACTAGTGCGAATTTGGTTGGTCAATCTAGTTGGATTGTGCTCTGTGGGTCATTTGCCGTCAACCTTGCCAGTAACCGTAAGTCGTTCTAGGGTCTGGCGTTCCTTTCTGGTGATGTGACTATTAGTATTTATTCATAAGTATTATATTGATTATTTCAGTGCAAAGTACCTGTTTGTAATTATAAAGTATTTCTTTCTAAATTCCAGGAGTGATGGGCGGACCAATGGGAAATGCAGGCATGGTGGGCATGGGCAACCAAATGGTGCCACCGTACGGTGCTGCAATGCAGAATCAGATGGGCACCATGGGGATGGGTAATCAGGTAAGCAAGTAGCTTCAAATTTTTCATTTTATTTCCATATATTCAATACTAGCGACCTGCCCTTGCTTTGCTTCGGGAACCTTATTCCTTTGGTTTGTAAAGATTTAGTTATATATTTTGGATAATTCTGATGTGTAAGCTATATTATTGTAAAGTTTCAGCAAAAGCCATTTGGTAGTTTTTGCGTGAAAGAGTAACAAACATTCATACATCCATATAAACTTTCGCATTTATAATATTAATAGGATGTGTATGTATATTTGGGTCAAATCTTGTAAACTAAATTAGAACTACTTTACTGTTTGCATGCAAGTGGAACCGGAAAAGCCGCGGTTGTGGTATGGTTGTTGCATTTGTTGTAAACCAGTGGATGTGCAATGCACGGGTAGCATTTTCAACTTTGTTTGGAATTGACAGCCAAGCCCATTATGTCGTCCTTGTCATTTGTTCCAAATTTTCTGAATGAAAGTCATGAATTCTTTAGAAAATGTCATTACATTTAAAGATTGACTGACTTGAGAATTGAGAATTGAGATTGACTGTGAAAGAATGTTAAATATATTTGTTTTTAGAATACTTTTTATAGTATCATAATTTTGAATCTAATTTTTAACACTTCCTTCCTCTTACTCGTATGGGCTTGAAATTTTGCTTTAGTTATGGTATTTGGTTCAGAAGACAATGCAATTTTATGACAAACATGACCAGATTCTCTTTGAGGGTAACAGCATAGTGATGAAATTTATTGCTTTTCATTTACGATTCACATGGCATATTAAAAGAGTGTTTATAGCTTTTCAAACTATTACGAGTAATTTATTGTTAATATTTTTTCAGAGTATGGGCGTAGGTGTCGGAGGGCCCGGCGGCGGACTAGGCCCTCAAGGTGTGCAGCAACCGGGTACTATATTGAATTAGAATGAAATCAGTTGTCAAGGTCTTGGATGTCATGGTGAAATACATAGTTAAAAAAATGTCATAGTTTATTTAAGAAGTGATGTTCACAACATTGATACTGTAGTGGCCAAATTGTTTGTAACAAATTTCAGATTTAAGACAATGTTTAGCTAGTTCATGGATAGTAAAAAAAACCGTTAGCATTGGCCGAAATGTCATATATAACTAGTTGTAACATGTGGTACCTATAACTAAGTAGAACAAAACTCCTTGGGCATTTCTTGCTGGTCTTACCACGAGGGGTAGTGTGGACTGTATCCCTCACATTGTGAGAGGAGACCCGTTCCCACAGTGGTAAGATGAGTGTAAAAAATCTTTTCAGTAATGAATATTGTATATTATTATGTTTCCAGGTGGGATGCAGGCCGTCAGCGCAGTGCAGACGCCAACGGCGCCCCCGTCCGCTCCGCCCTCCGTCCATCCGCCCCAGAGCAAGGAGTTTAACACTGCATCTCTCTGCAAGTATGGTTAAAGTACATACAAAGCATTGTGTTTGGATGTGATGAGAGTGAATATCTGTGGGCAAATAATATGTTTAAAATGTAGCTACTTATATCGTGTTGTGAGTGTATGAGTGTTTAACTTGTGTAAAGTCAAATGAATTGAATGACCAAATTGATTAAATGAACCACAATTATTTAAAACTTGGAGTATTGTATGCATTTGTTCTTGTTGAGAGTCAGTACATTTTTGTTGTCTGTAAAGTCGGTTTACGGACGATAATTTTACGTGATAACGTCATAAGAAAATAAGTAGAAATAAACAGAAAAACACAAAACACGTTGTAGCGTATTTAACATTTGTTATAAACAGTAGCAGAACTATTCTAACTGCTAGCTCTGACGTCACGCTCTTACGTCACGCTCTGACGTCACGCTCTGACGTCACGCTCTTACGTCACGCTCTGACGTCATCGAAACGGGTAACTTTTCCGTGCGCGCATATCAATTTATAAGATGTTATCACGTCCAAAAAAGGCAATTGCTACTATTTAAACCCCACTTAAGGTATACTGTTTAACGTTACAGATTCGGCCAGGAGACAGTGCAGGACATAGTGAGTAGAACCCAAGACGTATTCCAGACACTGAAAGCCATCCAGCCGCCGAACGGCACGCAGCACGGCGAGAACGCCAGCAACGACAAGAAGGCCAAGATGCAGGAGCAGCTGCGCACCATCAGGCTGTTGTTCAAACGGCTCCGGCTTATTTATGAGAAGTGCAACGAAACTTGCCAAGTACGAAACAGTTGGTGTTTAAAATTGGCAGTGTTTATTACAGTGTTCCTAAGGACTGTTCAAATGTACGCGATATCCGCTGTGCTGCGGGTAGTGAAAACTGAAAGCTATCGTGCGATAAGAGTTGTTCATTGTAATGAGTAGTTCAGTTGAATGATAAGTGTTTGGTGTAGAAAAAGAATAGTTTAAATAGTTTGTTAACGTTAATTTGGAATGCAGTTTGAATGGGGTATTTTTTCGCCGGACGTTGCGGGATAAAGGTACAGTTCCGCGTCGTACATAATGGACGCGTTGAATGCCTTCTGCTGTCAAGAGTGGACGACAATCAATAAGTTTCGTTACTACACTACTAGTATTTCACTGCCCGTGGCAGCAGCGGATACTGCTTTATATCTGAATAGACTAGATTAGATAGATTATCCTCGCTTCGATCTAGACGTAACCGTTAAATTAGTATCTGCTTGTATCTGAAAATACTAAAAGTAACCGTTACATTAGTTTGCAGTTTTACGACTGTCTAGCTAGTGTATGCTTATTAGATATACATGCATTGTGCACATTGTCTCGTGTACACTAGTAGAGGACGTAATTAATATTGAAGATCGGGTAGTCTTGAGACGGACGCGGTGCGGAGAGAATGTTGTCTGTACAGTACAGTGTACATAGTGTGTGTGTGTGTGTGTGCGTGTGCGTGTATTGTGTGTTGTTGTTTTTAGTACTGAGCCAGTTGTAGTTCCTAATGTCGGAAATACTGGCAAATTACTGACAATTATTGGCCGTATTGGAGCGGCCTTGAATAATGATCAGGCTTGAAAGGTTACTCTTTCTAGTTGAAGTGAATGTAAGTAGGTAGGTAAATCGCACGCTTCCTGATTACAAACCCACACTTTCGTTCGTTCCTACGGCGCATCTGCGGCTGTTGTGTACCTAGTGTGTCCCGAACTCCAAGGCGCGTAGGCGTGATTCGCGTTCCGACAGTTTGTATGAAGATGGAATACTGTATAGATACCATTACCGTGCCACTGCTGTCGTCCACATATCACGAGAGGTAACCTTAGCTATGATCAGTTGCAGGGCATGGAATACACACATATAGAAAGTCTGATACCTCTGAAAGACGAAGCCGATAACAAGACGTTGGACGAGAGACGCAACACAGATTCCTACAGGTTGGCGCTGGAAGAGAATCGGGAGCTCACTGAACAGGTAAAGACAATATCTCTAGTATAGTCTCAACTAGTAGCATACGAGCATGTGGCACACCTTATGGTGGGCGGTGACCGTTCTCCATGGACGTTGGTCGTTTAAAGGAGTGCGCACATTACACCAACTCGACGTCAACTCCACTCCGACTCCACTCCGTTTCAACTCCGACGTTCCGTTCCGCGATCAACGCTTCATCGACGTCAACTCGACTCCGTCTCCACTCCGTTTCAACTCCGACGCTATTTACATTACGTCATTGTGTCGGTCGACGCGTGGACTACTCGTCTACGGTGAGTCGTCAACGCAACGTCGACGCGTTGGTCTCGAAACGAAACGGCTATGGGTGTAGGGCGAGCCGTACAGGGCTTTTAAGTATAAGTTCGAAATTCAACCTTACCTTCAAAGATATAAGGCTCATAATTGAATGTTAGCTTTGTCAAGGTTTAAGTCGCGTTGGCGTCGGTCGGTCGTGGAGTCGTTGTACTGTGCGCACTCCTTAAAGCATCACTGATATGTCGCCGACCGAAAAGGTCTAAGGTACAGGTTAGTGCATGGATATGGATACGGATCCATCCCTCTGATCTAACGGCCGATTCCTATCCATCCTTTACCGTTCCGATCTGTTTCTTTCATCTTTGTTTACTTAACCTAAAAGTAAAGAAGCAGCCACTTCAAGTTAAGCAAAAGAAGAGAGCGCTATAGCTAACATTGATGTTCCCCGAGCCTGAATAATGAATTTTAACAGTGTAATATTTTGTTGGCCATGGTGAAATAGGAAAAACCTAATTTGTACGGGGATGACATATTAAGTGACAATCAAAGACATACGTCACTTCAATCAAACTTTCTTTCGCTGGTTAATTTGATTAACTTTTTTGTTTTATCAAGTGTTGAAATCTTCATAATTTTTTTTGTGTTGCAGGTAGTACTAAAAAACAAACAGCTGAAAGATGTGATAACGAACTTGAGGACAATTATTTGGGAAATAAATGTCATGTTAACGATGCGAAGATCTTGAATGATAAATTATAATTTTGTAAATATCGTTAGCTAAGGTTATGTTAAGAAATAAATATTGTTAAGATTGTAGTGAAGTGATTTTATTTTTTTGTTTTGTTTTTAAGTCAACGAGCCACTTTAGTGTAACAGTCCTGGCGACCACTTACACTAGAGTCGTAAGATCATTCCGTATTACAAAAGACATTACGGACTCTATGCCGTCTTTGAAGAAGTCTGGAGAAACCTAACCTAGAAATGCGTTATGTAAAATGACTCTCCGAAAACAGGCTAAGATAAATATGAAATAGATAGGAAGGTTTAATTAATAGATTGTATGTGGATTTATTTTTACGAAATTTATGATTCTAATTTTGTTCCCTTAGCTCATTACAGTAACCGTAGTGAAACATGATATTACAGAATTGTTCCTACAAGATATGAATATACCCGACTGCCTAAAAAGAGTGCCGTGAAATTTTAAGAAAAGAAAGAAAGATAGGTATACATACATACATCCATCCAGAAAAAATAAACTGGTTGAAACACAGATGAACAAAAAAAGGGTAGAGTCTTTACTTTTTACTCTAAGGTTGAAACGAATAACTTAACTACAATTTATTACATGCCTAAAACAATAATGATAATTGTTCTGGGTGCAACTGTTATTTGTAAACGTAAAGCGCAGGTTTTCCAGAAGATAAGGGGATTTGGATTACTATTTACGAAACGAAATAAATCAGATAAGTAAATAACACAAGATATTTATTTATATAAATTTATAATTTTAATCACGCATTATGTTGAGCAATAAATAAATACTTAATCTCAAAAACTAAAATGGCAAGCACATGAAACTCAGTTCTATAAATCTTTTAAATTAAACTGTTTTGAGTAACTTATAATAATCGCCTAATAATAAAATTTTATTCAAAGTCACATTGATATTATAGGTAACTAATTTATGCTTACATCAATATAAGTGTATAAGGGGCCGTTCAAGTATTACATAAGCAGATTTTTTGCAATTTTTAACCCTCCCGTCCCCTTCGTCAGCAAAAGTAAGTAAATCACTTACCCCTCCCCCCATGCTTATGTAAACATTGGTAGGTGCATTCAATTGTTTCTTTATTGATTCAAGAGAATTTTGAGAAAAAAAATGTGGATTTTTCGACTAAGTGAAAAAAATATACCCCCAATGTCATCAAAAATAAGCAAAGCAAAGACTCCCCGCCCTTCTGTTGTGTTTACGTAATACTCGAATGACCCCTAATTTATTAATAAATAATACCTACCTAAAATATCATTGCAATTAAAAATCATTCATTTATAACTAAGTTACAATTAAGACGCGTCTTAACCAATAAAAAAGCATCAGTGTTTGTTGGTTTGTTGGATGGTCACAGCTACTAATGTACGTCCATAACACCAAAGAAATTGACCCATTGCCGACTAAGAACGAAGCGGAAACTAGTTTTAACTGGTTACAACTAGTTTTTTATAGGTTAAGTATAGAATATAGTTAGCTTTTTAACTGATATGTTCGGGTTTCAGTAATTCTCCGCTTGTAATCCTCTTGTCGTCGTCGGGAGCCCCAAAGGCTGGACTTATTTTGGGTAAGTCGGGGTTTTCTGGTAAGTCGAGGGATTCCGGAGCTGCTTCCACGAGTTTCCCAGCGCTTCGGCCAGCTGGCAGTGCGTGGAAGGCCTCTGCTAGCTCAGGATTGATTTCTTCGAGGGGGGTATCCCCATTCCTTATGTAGACTGGAACATAGCCGGGGACCGCTGGCAGGTACTGCCATCTAGGTCGAGCCTCTGAAATTAAAATAAATTTCTGTTAAATTTTAACATTTCTAGTCTCTTCAGACTTATCTTCAGGCTAGCCGCCACCCACTTAGAAATCAACCGAAAAATGTTTTACCTAAGTGTTTCGAGGCGTTTTTGAGACAACACTAAATCGTTCCCTAAAAATAAATGGTTAATCATGTATTTAGGGTTACGGGCATACATGAGTAGCGGCGGCCATTATGCTGCACGTTTGTCTATAATTCTATATCTAAGGTTAAGGTATATTTGCAGATATCTAAGGTCATCGTTGCTTCCAAGAATAGACTAATCATAAACAACAATTAATCCGTGAAATTAATATTCACGAAATTCTGCGAGTCGTGGTTAGATGTAGTGTTTTGTCTACACATCCTATATCTAACATATAGGATGTGTAGACAAAACACTAGTTGATCTCAGAGGTCACGACTACGAGATAGGAGCGGATTCTGCACGGTTTGACCACATGCGTTGCCGCGCAAATCATGACGTATAAACGCTTGCATCGTAAATTCAATAATAGACATAGGTACAACAGGGTTGTACTTACTTATAATGAAAATTAAATTTATTCGAAGGTTTTTATATACGCACTTCGAATGTCAAAGTATATCTGCGATGGGTGGTCCTGGAAGAAGTATTCTCAATAAACTTCTATTACTTCTCGCAATTACAGCCGATTATTTTGTTTTTACGGACTCTGCACCTTTGGGTTCCGAATGCAACATGCAATGCAACCATCGTCTGCTTCGTCATTTGTTTACTTGCCTGGATCATTGCTCTTATAAGTTGGTAGTTATAAAATACCTGACTTGTAGGCAAAAATGAATCGCTTTAAAAACTACCAACGAAATCATGTTTTACTAAGTACATAAGTGTATAAGGTATAATTATGTAGTCAAGTAGGGTATTAACTTACCTATATTATATTTATGTAATTTATAAAACTTGATTGTCGGCTGCCAGCTGTAGGCACCTACCTAGTCTATCTTTTCAAACGAGCAAGTTAATGGAATATAGCATTTCTGAGAAAGACAATAGGTAGGTACACGTTAAAACTACTAGATAATCGTTTATTATTATAAGACACATATTCTTACTAAGGGCGAACATATCTATATTTAATGGCATTGTCTACTAAGAGGCCATGGTGTGGGCGGATATTCGTGTTTTTGAATTATTGCGATTGTTATTAGGGTCGCCAAATGGCCGATAAATGTCCCGGAATTTGCATATTGGCTAATTAACAAATATTTTTTGTCACCACTGGAAAACATGTTGATCATCCCTGACCTATAGCATAGCATAAAATATAAGCGATATAATCATTGGCCTTGCAATGGGACTAACGTCCAGGCTACTCGGATAGACCTGTTCGAACCGCTTACCTACTGCTTTCCTCGTTACAGTCGGTCATTCAACTTGCTAATATCTAATAGCCAGTAGTATTTCACGTATTTGTATACTTAGTGGCGTAGAGGGACACGATTGTTTACAAATTGTGCGTTTAAAAGCACTCATTGTTTAATGTCATAATAGGTGGTCGGACGGATTAATGTTAGGTTATTAACCGCGGTCCCGTTGTCCTAACTATAAATAAAGTATCTACCAACATAGAACTTTATAAAAAATAGAGATATATAAAACGTAGAACTTATGTATGTATATACAGTTTGTCCCAAAAATAGTGTCAAGCGGAAGTCCAGAGATGGAGCACCCTTGGGGTACGCGAATCATCCCCATGTATGTTCCGCGATTATTAAGGTTTCGTGTTATGAACAACTTTAAATCTGTAAAAAAAATGTAGAAGACGTTTTCAAGATATTATATAATACTAACTGACCCCGCGAACGTTGTTCCGCCATATAGATTTTGAATATAGATTGTGTTAAGCGCGATTTAAATTTGAGGGGTTTGGGGCAGGGAAGTTAAAATTTGGGATTATGTGTATTTTTTATGCCACACCATAAAACAATAACCAAAAAAATTTGACCAAAAAATGAAAAAAAAATCTAGGGTGGACAACACTTTACATTTAGGGGTATGAAAAATATATGTTGGCCGATTCTCAGACCTACTCGATAAGCACACATAATTTCATGAGAATCGGTCTCCTCCATAGAGATTGGAAATGAACGTGCAAATTAACACCATATAATTATAAATCACTTCGTGTGAATTCTACATTATAAATTTAGTGCAATGACCGACTCTACATCCCGTTCATCTCGAGATGTCTCTCATTTATCGGCTACCTACATTTCATGTGAGATATACAGTCCATCCAACGCTAAATCAATCATGAATTTCGGACACAGTATTCTGGCTTCTATGTCAAGACAACATGAGTGATGTTTCCCTGCACGGTAATGAAAGTCGCGAAGGCAGTTGTTGGTTTGCTGTATGTATCTAGAGAAGTGAGTGTATGCGGTTTTCGTCTAACGGTCTGTTGGTCCATCACTGGCGGGCTTACTTTTTGCTTCTCAACTTGCTAACTGTTAACGCGTCATAATTTCAAGTACGTTTAAGTTTAGTACATATTGATATGGAATTGATTTTGAACCTAATGTTTATGGCATTAGACCATAAGCTACATTACTTCTATAGTGAAAGCATACACCTAGTATACATATATAGGTTTGTATTGCTGAGATTTTTATGGACAATAAACAAACAGTTCTTCATCAGCACAGTTAATGGGTGATAATAGACTGCATTCTTTTGGAGTCTGTAACTGTGATCAGGTCTGTTAAATGAATCCGTGTTCTATTTCCGATCGTTGTAAACATAAAAATGTTTTTTATAATCGAAGATAATAAATTGAAAATTGATAATAATCGAGAATATAAATTGTATTGATTGAAACTGACACCATTTAATTACGTACGTTGGAATCTTGGAATCTGAAACACAATCATGTGAAATGTATCTTGCTGTGAGACAAGTAGGTCAGGAGAATCAAGTGTTGGAAGATTATGTTATTATTTTGTTTATTTATAACGATATCGTCTATAATTAGGTTAGGTAATCTTTACTTAAACAGGCAAATAGCAACGTAAGGCGCTTTTGGTTCTAGTTTTGATTATTTTATCAATAGCTTTCGGTGCGAATTTTTGTATGTTGAGTATGTTCATTATTCATGACAGAGGCAAAGAGTGTTCAAATTATCTGTTCTTTTTTGGAGTTTATTTCTTAAGACATCGAGTATTCATATATCTATAGCGCCCGGCTGAACATATAATTTTTATGGGGTGTAAAATCGGAGATTCCAAACGATCTTTATAAATCGACGGTATCGAAGTACCAAAAGTTATTTTTATAATTTTTAGCAATGTCTAATATGCAAGCAATATTTGCATATAAAATCAACGATTCCAGCGAATGGAGTGATTTTGTGTTGAATTTTGAATAATTTATTCTCTTTGTGACAGTACAAGTAGGTAGGTAAATTAACTACAGTTAAATACATTCTTTCGATTAAAATAATCTATAGAATTACAGACAAAGAAACATTCTAAGCACGCAATTCCTGTTGTGCTGAAAGTATGATCTTTGCTGGAAACGTGTAGAATTAGTTCTTTTCTACAGACTATACCTATCTACCTATATACCTACCTACTACATCCTAACCACTTAAAATTGATTAAACGACTATATCCAATAAAGGTACGCTTTAGTGATTCATCAAGATTTCATTTATTATGAATCACATAAAAACAAGCACCTGTTGATCTAATATATACAATCTCACCAAAATAATTTACTGGAAACTAAATATGTATGTTGAAAAGACTCACATGCTCATAACGCTGTCACTGTTATAAATATCAGATCTCATGGAGAGCCAAGTCCTTAACTCTACAAGTGATTCCACAAGCTTAACTCTACATCTACAAACGCTACATCTTGGGCAAAAATTAGAGCTTGGTTGTTATACCTAAACTATGAAATTTTCTTACGTGTCACGGAATAGTTCTATGCCAAGCCATATGTTTATTATTGTGTATTAATTTATGCATAGATAATATATGGGGTTGGAGGGGCCATCTTTACGGTTCAATCGGTCACGCCCAGGTCCAGTGGTAATGAGAAAGTCATTGTCCTGCCTGACCACTGCCGTATAAACTAACCGCCTGCGAACAGGTTGATCGTGGTTTTTGCAACATTATAAATTCCAACATATTTCTTACAACCAGAAACTTCCCACCGCGTTTTCCATTGCTATCTTCGTAAAACTACTTCGCTTTTATAGAGAACTTTACCAGTATTGGAAGTGGTATGAGCTAGGATGTAGCTTTACTCGAACACCCGATAAGAACTGAGTCAGGCAATTAGGTTTTTGTATCAGTAGGTTTTTAAAGTTCGAGTAGGCATCGATTGTTCAACGTTTTCTCAGAATGATGATATCATTTATATATTTTTGATACTTTACCCGATTGTTTTGGAATATTCGCCATTCTAAAATAAGTAGATATAATTATGTATAAAGTTGTTTATAAAAATATGATTACTGGACTATTAAGTATTCTAACAGGACTAACTGTCACTAATAGTCCCAGTCCCAGTCCTAATACGTACTAAGGTATTGACCAACTAACATTTTTAATAACACCGTCTGCTAACTAGACTTTCCTAGTCCTGAAATGCGAAATGCGGTGCTGCATGCTCCTTTGCCATCTTAATTCAATAAAAAATCAACCTCACAAAGTCAAAGTTTAACCTCACTAAACCCTAAACTGGACTTTCTTCAACGATCATGTTGCCTAGAGGTGGCCAGATAGCCGCATACGTGGGATTACAAAAAACTGTTTGAAAGCACGACGCGGAAAAGCTATATCACGATTCGTTGGCGATTCTGTCGTGACTTGTAATACCCGATAAATCAGCATATCAGCCATCTTTTGTTTGAACATCTTTGCGTTTAATTGCTTTTTTTAAAGTAGGTACATAGAAATCTCGTTTGTAACAGAACATTAAGAAGTATATCACGATTCGCAACTATCTTTCTAAGTTTATTATAATATTATAAATAATGTAATATTGATTCAAATAAAATTTTCTGCTTACTATTAAAAGGATTAATTGTATTTTATTAAAATATAACAAAAATGTTGTTATTTACATAAATCTTTTTGTATTATTTTGATTTAAAATGAAATAAAACTAAAACATTTTGTAACATGACAGTTAAATATTATTGGTTTGTTTATAATAATTAAGAAAATACTCGTACAATAAACGACCAATTAAGAATGTCTGGCGCCGTACTTTGAACACTTAAGCTTTATAGTATTATTTAGCTTTATTAGAGCTTCCATAAAAGCACTTGGTAGCTTGATAGTACTAGTTTTTCATTGCCACCTTCTAACTTATTTAATTTCTGACTTCTTGCCCATACATGAACATAGCTAATTAAATTCATCATTAAATTATCCCTTAAACTGCATGTACTTACCTCAAATTATAATAATAATTATTATTTTATAACTAACATAGTCGTGCAAAATATCAAAATTAGACCAAATATCTTACCTATGACCACCAAGCACACAGCAAATAAAATTAACGATTTATACATAATTAATTAAATTATTAATTTAGTTAAATTGAGAACACCACACTTCTGCGCTTGCGCAAGCCGACTGCAGGTTGGCGAATGATGCGCACGCGGGTGGAACCGGATTATAAGCGCCCTCGCTCTCGGCGCCTGCGCCGGCATTGCTGAACCCGTAGGATGCTACTTGACGCTTTTCTCCTTCAGTTTGGCATCATTGTCAGGACCTAAAATCTACCAAGTACCAAATTAAAAAGCACATCGCGTCACTGAAAAAGTAATATACTACGAATGAATAGGTAGGTAGGTCTATTCAAAGATGCCGTTGGCGATAGCGGACACTAGATAATTGTGTACCTGCTTACTCTGCATTTGGCAACGCAAGTTATGTCTATGGGGTCTTCTTCTTGTCGTGTCTTCATTGCTTAAGGTCGTGCCTGCTCTGGTAGCCCTTCACAAGGTTGTTCTTTATCTCCCTCCAGTGAGACCGATCTTCGGCTTGTCGGATTCCGTGATAGGCATTTCTGTTAAATCTATAGGGTACCGTGCGTCAATTTTAATTATTTGTTTCGGCAATCGAACGATACATGCGGATGTATCGCTCGATTCATCAGCATGATGATAAATAGAACAGTCCGATTCGTCCGAGAATAGAACAGTCCGAATAGTCCGATTCGTTTTGCCACTAATTGTCCGTTTCACTTCTACTGTGTCCCAGCACACATTTCGATTTTTTATATGATTAACTTTTTTGTGCAGGTCACCTGATAAAAAGTTGTCTACTCCATCACCGACGCGTTATTGACCATTAGAGAGCGTGGGACACACTTATTAACTCTTCGACGATATAAACGAAACACATCTAAAATGTAAACAATTTTAAATTTTGTTGGTTATGGAATAGGTTGATTCTAGAGGAATGGTGGAAGCTAGTCAGGCAGGTAGTAATTCTAAAGATGTAGCTTGGACCATGCACCAGTAGCGTTTCAGTCGGGGTTTAACTCCAACAACCGATAGCTGCTTAGTAGACTCAAGGATGGATCTTTAAAGGCCAAAATGTTGTGATTCTCTCGAGTTTTATACCTATTCATTTTCAGCATATCTGCAGCTAGAAGCTGTTACCTAAGTATCGGTGAAGAACTGACGAAGAAGTCTTTATTTATTTATTTATTTTATTTATATTCTTCGTAATTTCTTCACGTGAAAGAAGTCCCCTATTTTCCGCCGCGATAATTAAAAATGCTTCAGTTGCGTATCAATTTGATCGTGTCAGAACAGTTTGACACATTTTGTATTCCAATTATGAGACGACGCAATTTTTCGAAGCATTTATTAATTAGCAGACTTGGGTTCCAAGAATACTTATCTCTCGACGGAATTACCAGTAAGTTTAATGGAGCAACTATAACATCAACATATACGACAAGAGTTCACCCTGACATATATACATAATATACTTAGAGTATATATATAAGATAATATACAATTATTAGATAATAATATACAAATAGTAACTAGTACCAATAGTACAAGTCTATATCCATTACTAACTAGTTGTGAACTTTCCTTCCGTCGAAGCTGGGCAATGGCACTACATGCATTGTGTTTCATAAATATTAAAGAGCTGGCACTGAAAGCTCGAGAAAGCGGCCGTTGTTCAATGATATTATGTTTACTACTTCTGTAACGATTTATTGCAGCTTTCCGAACAGCGGTAGACACATAGTTGGGTTATTTTGTAGATAGTTTTTCTCATATATCTTCATGTAGGTACAGACAGCGATCTGTTACATTTTTAATTTATGTATGTACAGACAAGATTCATAAGCAAATTACCAATAATAAGGTAAGTAAATTGTTATATTAGGTAAGGGTTGCAGAAGTTAGGGGTCTGGCAAGGACGGAGCAGTGCATCGACCTGCGCGGCGTACGATGACCGGCATCCAAACCGTGCTTCGCTCTGTTACAGGTAGATCAGAAACAGTGAAGATGGCAAGATAGCAAGTTGCCAAGATAGCAGCGTTCGTTAATGGTATGACGATATAATTTACTTTACTATAATATTTAAAAATTATATCGTAATAGTCGGCCAACAGTAACCTGCAGTATCTGAGATATTCATGATTTTACATCTATGAATAATTGAATAAATCGGAGTCATCATTCGCTTCCGTCGCGAAATAAGAATGGTGCACAACTAAAGTTTCTAGAGACACGCATATGACTACTACAACAACTATGTACTTACTACGACAACATATCTATGTTTGTCGAAGTAAAAGTGACAAATAACTTTGTTATTGTTCATATTCCAGTTAGTCACCTTTATCAGAGAAATTAAATTGTGAAATGTATGGATTTTCCTTCTAGATAGTACATACAAAATCGTTTCCGTTCTCAATATTCACAACATTCAATGTTATTATAGATACACATTAGGGTTAAAGTTGACTCTGGATAATTATTTCATGTCCACAATACCGGTGTAAACAAATAAACCTGTTTATAAACAACTACGTCTAAGTTGTTCTACTTACCTATAGTGACCCAGAGCACCGAACGTGAGTTTCTAGGTTCAAATCCAGGCAAAAATCTAAGTCACTCAAAATTTATGGTCTTATTAGATTTGTCTTACTTGAGTAACTTGTTTAAATACATTTATGTCTTCTCGCCTTTCAGCTTGAATACTACTTTAATAGATTTTTCAAAATATTTTCGTTCACCAAAACAACAGCAACAAATCAATATGCATTATCAATATTAATACACAATATTAATAAAAATTGGTCAGTCGGCAAGACGGACTTGCACAACATCCGTACCACCTACCGATGTTGGTCAATGAAAAGATAGAATGTAGAAAAACCCCATTTCTAAAGCTAGGTACTTATATGGGGAAACCCCCTTCGGAAACGAACTTTTTTTTATTTGTTGTGATAGCGGCCACATACAGATACACGCATTCTGTGAAAATTGTAGGTGTCTATCTATTTCCGATAAAAAGATAGAACGCTGTGGCAGGAAGACAGACAGTGGAGGCATAATAATAGGCTGCCATTTGTCACCCTTTGCGTACGCAACCCTAATAATCTATCAAACAGCTACTTCAAAATATGGCTTTCATAACTAAACGCGTACCTAATACCAATGCATACAATGATTCAACTCCGTAACTTGTTAAATATTTTTTACGTACACTTAAAAACTTCGAAGATGATCAAAATCGTTTTCGACAAGATGATTTATTATGTTTAAGAAGTACCTACCTAAGGTTTTTACAAATATTCCTGTTATACGTAGCTACTCACGACAGCCAATTAAAATAATTGTGGTCGATAAAAATGTATGACGACTAGTATAAATCCATTTCAACTGTAACGTCGGATCAAATCATTGTAAATAAATACACGCACATGAATATGCGTGATGAGTAATAATTGAAATATAAATCTCACATTGTCAGTACCGATAAAACATTTCATTTAAAGATGACAAAGGCTGTCTAACGGCCTAATATAATAATTATTAATTATAATTATGTATTTATAAATCTAAAATTTAATCATTGCTATCAATCTTAAGTAATGGAAACGGAACTTGTACATTATTCGCGGCGAAAACAACTAAACTCATTTGATCACTGCTCTATTCGCCGCGACTGCCGCTGGACTCCGTGGCTTGCGCCGTACTTATTCATAGCTTTGTTTAGCTCGCCCGCCGCGCCGCAAGATGCCTGCGCGATTCGCCCGCGAGACGCTTCGCCGGTCGCCGTTGCGCGTGGCTTGATACGTACATTGCTATGTGTTTGTTTCACTTGCTAGACGCTTCGCCGGTCGCACCGCGCGAAAATTCGCATCCGCGAATGTCCCGTGGCCCTGCGGTAAGATCAAATGATTAGTGCAGTACCTTTACTGGCATTCAAACAATGTTATATAGGAAGCCGGGGATAACTTACCACCACTGCCTGTGATGAGGACCATCTGACAGTGATACCGAAACAGGTAAAAAAATTTCGAGGCTATTAAGCAACATGGTAGCTAGACCGACATCAGGTATCTACGTGTACCAAGTTTAAGCTATCGCCCATTGTTTATTTACACTATGTATATAAAGCTCAAATTCTACCTACTTACTAAGTATTCTAAAATTGTATGCAACTATGCAATAAAGAGTTATTGTATTGTAAATGAAAGTAAGTATGTAATACAAACGGGAGAGACCGGGCATTAGGCCCTGTTCGTTTTTCAACAGGGTCCAGCTCCAGCAGCATAGGAGTTTGACTTTCAAGATAGATGGTGCCACGTCCCGGAAGTTTTTAGGGCGCACAAACACAGACATAACTTGATATCATAACTGTCGTGTCGGATGGGTTAACGTGCCTTGCAAAATTATGCAAAAGCAAAAGCTTTATGGTCGATCTTCACAATATCTACGATTTTATGGAAATACTAGTTGTCCCAGCGTACTTCGTACCGCTTTATAATTAAAAAATGTTTTGGTGATATATCGACAGCAACGCCACCTACCGGGTCCAATTGTGAATCTAAACCATTCTCGGATCCACCTGAAGACACACAAAAAATTTCAACCAAATCGGTCAAGCCGTTTAGGAGGAGTTCAGTGACATACACACTCACACTCGAATTATATATATTAAGATGCATAATAGCTAAAGGGATTGAATTTTTGATGCCTGAGACATTTAAATGTGTATAAAATGAATCTGTAAATAAACTTAGCGGAAGTAGGTCTCATATTTGAGGAAAGCGCGTTTTTTTTTATTTTGATAGCGTCGGAGAGCCATTAAGAACGTAAGTTTCCTTCACATCTAAAATAATAATTCCTTCCTTTGCTTTCATCGACTATTTATTTACATAAAAACTTTAAAAGTTATGCGGCATTGGTAAGAACGTTTAAATGTTATGCGTCATGCTCAGTTACCTACTCACGAAGCGACGGATGATACCATTGGGTCTAAATATATGAATTACATATTCATTTAATTTTATTTATATGCTAAGGATGTGGTCAAGCCGAAGATATGCTTACTTAATGCTTATTACTATTGCGGTTCTTTATTTTGCTTGACCTAAGCTTAGGTACGACCTACATTAAATATGAGATTGAAATTATTAACTCGAAATTGCTGTAGGTATAGGACGGATATTATACGAATAGAAATTGATAATATTTATTGTTATGTGTAATTAAGTGACGGTAACTAACCAAATTATAAGTCACCCATTCAATGCGATGCGAATGCGTCAATTTAGTAGATATTTTTTAAGAACGCCTACAACATATCGAATTGCAACTACATTTTGCACGCTATATTTTCAGCGTATACACAGGAGTCAGAAATAAACAAAGCTGTTCGTCTAAACGTGATGACCTCAAAAACTGCTGAACTGGTTTATATGCAGTTTTAGTCATTGAGGTTTTTAGTTTAAGTACTTACGGGGTGAATGTGGAAAAATTATAAAACGCCTGGTAAAAACGAGTACTTGACAATTGTTTTGGGCGTAACTGCCATTTTTATGAACATGGCGAAAGGGGATCTTGTTATATTTTATTAATTAAGCTTATGAAACAGTACAGATACAGAATCAGTACAGCCTCAATTATACTATATGCGGGTTGCGTTGTGACTATCCTTGATTTTAAAATAATCATCCAGGCATAATGCACTCTTTTGACGAATAGAACAATGGCAGTTCCTTCCTGTTAGATGTCACTTCAAGTCACTTGGACTACTTGGTCCGAAACAAATCTTAATATATATATTTCTTGTGTTCGTGTGTATGTGACTGAACTCCTCCTAAACGGCTTGACCGATTTGGTTGAAATTTTTTGTGTGTCTTCAGGTGGATCCGAGAATGGTTTAGATTCACAATTGGACCCGGTAGGTGGCGTTGCTGTCGATATATCACTAAAACATTTTTTAATTATAAAGCGGTACGAAGTACGCTGGGACCACTAGTAAAATTATAAAAATATTATAATTTGAGTTCAGTATGTAAGAGTAAAGTGCTTGCCCTCAACGTTTATCCTCAAACTTTGTAAATGTTTTTTGAATGAGCATCACACACACACCGCCTATGATTAACCTATATTATACATCTTGACGAATCCATAGCCCAATCGGTACCAACCCTGCCAGTGAAGCGAAGGGTCCCGAGTTCGATTCCAGGCCGAGGCACTTATAAACGTCACAGATAAATTACGAATATGTTCTTGAGTCATGGGTGTTTGTGGAACCTATCGCGGGGCATGTCTAGAGTGTGGAAGCGTTAAAGAATGTAGAAAAGTAGGTATTATTAATGTCTTTGTTGGTTGACTGTATAAAGGACTGCGCACAGTACAACGACTCCACAACCGACAGACGAAAACGCGACTAAAACCTTGACAAAGCTAACATTCAATTATGAGCCTTATATCTTTGAAAGTAAGGTTGAATTTCGAACTTATACTTAAAAGCCCTGTACGGCCCCTCCCCGCCCTACACCCATAGCCGTTCCGTTTCGAGACCAACGCGTCGACGTTGCGTTGACGACTCACCGTAGACGAGTAGTCCACGCGTCGACCGACACAATGACGTAATGTACCTAGAACGGAACGTCGGAGTTGAAACGGAGTGGAGACGGAGTCGAGTTGACGTCGATGAAGCGTTGATCGCGGAACAGAACGTCGGAGTTGAAACGGAGTGGAGTCGGAGTGGAGTTGACGTCGAGTTGGTGTAATGTGCGCAGTCCTTAAAACAGTTTGTTAAGCTGAAGTCAATGTTAAGCTGCGAAATTATAAGGTTGTCGCAAACGCAATATCGCCTGCAAATTAGCCATTGTCATGGTAACTAACTATCATGAATGTGGCTATTATGTATCAATTTACTGCATGAGTAAAGAATGTTATTATGCAGTTCATTTCACTGAACTTGATGACACTTTGTTGGGAATCTAGTACTTGACATTGAAGAAAATTACACATCTATAAAGTTTTTCCTACCCTTTAAGTGCCAATAATGCGGTTTATAAATCAATGAAGGAATGTTCAATGTTAACGACATCGATGGCCTAGTGGCCTTGAATCGATCTGCCGGACGGGGAACGTGGATTTGAATCCTGCATGGATAGAAATATTTTATTGTTATGAATCGAGCTGATAATCGAGCAGATGACCCACGCGATGGTAAGTGGTAACCGTCGCCCATGGACGTCAGCAAACTTAAAGGCATCACTAATGCGTAGCCGACTAAGAAAGAGGAAGAGGAAATAAATAATAAAAACTTGTTTTTATAATAAAAAGTTTGTTTATATCTTTGATTTTAGGTATCCCTGGTTTCGTTGTAGGCAAATCCTAGAAAATCTGCATAACTCTGTCTTAAGACTTAGGTACATAGGTACCTACCTGCTGGGCCATTGCGATGAACCAGCCTTAACCTGTACCCAAGTATCTCATTGTTACAGTACCTAATTGGTTGTATTAATGATGATGATGATGATGATGATGATGAAGAAGATGATAATGATCACAATGGGGAGGTAATTTGTTAACGAACGCAATATTGTTTTTATTTCATTGTTTAGGTAATAAATTTATCAGTTTACACGCCATAATTACGCCTTATAGGTACAAGATATAATATAAAAATGATCTTGGAGTAAAAAGATGTTGCGAATGGCGAGACGAAAACATAATTACAATACCTGTCTACGTCTATTACAAACAAAAAAATTAACAACAGCAGCGAAACAGGTATCTATCACTGTTTAACTAATTGTGTCTACGTACCTAACATTTCTAGTTTTTTTTACTAAGACCAGTTATTAACTCTACACAGATTAATCCAAAGTTTTGTATTGTAAGAGGCTCTACAGTCTTCATACTTTTATCTGTCACACCGCTGGTCATAGGACTACGCATGGCAATTGCCATTCCCGTTGGGATCCACTAGGATGTATGCCTACCTTAATCCTTCGACGGTACTTGCACCTACCTAGTACGTCATTTTCCTGGCTAGCACGAATTCCTAGACAGCATTGAATTAGCCACGTATAGCCGTCCATCCCGGTTGTTGTTAGAAGCTACGATTAGGTACTGCAGATTCTTATCAATTCATGAAAATATGATGATCGTGAGTATCACCGAGAGTTGTATTGTAATAAATTGTATTGTGTACCAGCAAAAAAATAGTTTTCGTGATGTTATTTCCTTGTGTAAATTGATTTGAGCAATCACGAAGTAAACAAAGTAGTAAAGTCTACCTATGTCTATGTTACGGTGTGCAATCAATAAATAATGTAGACCAAGGAAAACAAAGTTGGCATCATGGTACTTACACGATACATCAAGCGTTATTACCTACTGTCTGTCTATGCCATCGTAGTTCCTAAGCGAATGAATCGATTTTGATTTAGTTATTTTTTGTTTCGTAAAAAAGCAAAACGTCTAGATAAAATGATCAGCTGAAATATATTACAAAAAAAAATATTATATTTAAGCACCTACTAGACACTCAAATGTATCAAATTTTCCAAAATAAGGTGAGCTGAGATATAAAGACTAATCTAGCTTGCACTGCAGGCCATTCACCGGTATTTCAACAATAAATAATAAACCCTGGGAACTAACTATATTGTGTATATCATTCATTTGCTTGCATTAATCTCCTTATCCATCCGGATTCATGTTGGAAAATCCACAAAGATATACAGACTCACAAAGACATACCGATATGTATTACCTACTATTATGTACTAAGTATATATGTACTCATTTGTCTGCATAGTGTGTTTGTTATACCGATTAAATCTCTGGTGCATCGCCAAAGCTATTTGCTTTCAAAACAGGTGTTCTAAATATTGTAATTGTTCAATAAAAGTAAAATTGTAGAGCTTTTATACTATTCATTGTCGTATTATGTCAAGTTAAACATAATTATTTACATTAGTGTACCATTAGTTACCATGTTCACAATTATTTTTTTATTGAAGCAGCAACGAGTTGCTGCCCTTGCTGCCGATCTGTGACTACAATCAAGTGAGACGCCTCAATTGGTTAGTTTCTGACTTACTGGTTTGTAATAAATTCAACAATAATCTGCAATTACGGCATATTATTGCAACAGGAAGATATAAAATTAAAGTTCAATTATCATAAAAATAAAAACGATTTATTCACAATAAGTAAACTTAGATAAATTATTCTATTAAACAACATTAAACGACATGTTAGCTCACACATATTGCACGCATCGATATTTAGTAGATATGCAACATAACCATACACTTTTGAGAGAATATATCGATGTAGTTAGACGTCCTTATGTAGGTATATATTATGGTAAACATATTGATGACGCATGATACCTACTATGCAATCGATATTAAAATATTATAGTGACCAAATTCTCCTAATTTAAACGCTATAATCACAACCAATTGGTAAGTTTAAAATTAATAATAGTTCTTACAATTTTTTAAATTATGTCATTCGAAACTTTAACTTTATACATTTATTAATCAAGACAATTATATTACAAGAGATTATTAAACAATATAAAGTTATGTAAGAATGGCAGTTTCGTAATACGTTATGCTTCCTGCTAATTGTCGCTCGGATAAAGTAAAATAATATAGCATAATGATAACTCTACCTAACAGATTAAATTAAAAGTATAGGTAGGATTCATAATTGCTATTTGTATATCAGTTCTTTCAAGTCTCCGTAGTCTGGTTGGTAGTATTCATTTGCGTTTTCCGTATCTGAAAGTACGAAAAAAAATTTATAAGAATAAAAAGATTATTTAAAAAATGGATCGACTTATTAAACGCTACTTGGTCATTGTCCAAGGTAATTTATGTCAAATTTATAAAAACATAACATTTAGACAATCTATAATATAAAAATAAGTCGGGTTTTCCTTCCTGACGCTATAACTCCAGAGCGCACGAACCGATTTCCACGTTTTTGCATTCGTTGGAAAGGTCTCGGGCTCCGTGAGGTTTATAGCAAAGAAAATTCAGGAAAAATTTCAATAGAAAAGCGGGACACCAAACGAAATGTTACATAAAACGAAGCCATCTGGTGGCGAAACGGAGTTCGCCGGGTTTGCTAGTTTTGCATAAAAATAATTTTTTTCATAAAATTATTACATTATTGAAAGTCACTCATTACCTGCACAATTTAAGTTGTCTGGACCAAATTGCTATTCGGAAATAAGACCGTCAATTTCTTTGTTGGTAATAATATAATATAATAATGAACAGCTTATATTTCTTATTTAGAGCGTAATAAAAAGATGTGTTGGTATGGTTGTGCTAATTGTGCTTGAACTTATGGCAAGTGCGAAATTTAAAGTTTATACGTACGCATGTGCCGTAGCTGTTGCCGTTGCGGTGGCACTGGCCTGACCGCCGCCGCCACCACCGTGGTTACCGCCGCAGCCGCCGCCACAACCTCCTCCATGAGGGCCATAGCCGCCTTGGTTGCCGTAGTCGCCGCCGCCGCCGCCGCCGTAACCCCCGCCGTAACCGCCGCCGCCGCCGCCGCCGCCACCGCCGCCGCCGCCTCCGCCGCCGCCGCCGCCGTAACCGCCCCCGAAGCCACCGCCGTATCCGCCGCCGCCGCCGCCGTATTTGATGCCGCCGTAATTACCGTGACCCCCACCGTAATTTCCGCCGTAACCACCGTAGTGGTCTGAAACAAAAAGTTCAAGTTTAACTTTCATTTACTGTACTTAAAATTTAAAAAAGATGAACGATATAAACTATGTTGTATGATTATTTGACGGAGAATTACATTGTCATTGTTAGTTTAGGGTTTTTTTTTACCTATCTTACGTTATCTAGGTTAAATACGAATTTTTTACGTGTTTTAAGGTAAATAATAATAATAGTTAATATTATAGTGACTGTATTTTGAACAGAGATGTACTAGGTATAATTATTTTCTGCGAACGTCATGTATGGGTGCTTATTAAGTTACAAATCACGTATAACCGTGGCCGGGTATAATTTAGTGCGAGTCATCACGGATCATACTTTATTGTATCAGTAGGTACTATCAGTATTAAAAGTAACAAAAGGGGTATTACAGACAAATAGTTATTTAATATTCACAGCATAATTCTTACCCTATAATTTGAATCCCTTTTACTACTACTACTCACACACTAGTGGTAGTTACTAGTAGTAGATATTCGCCGGTTCTAACTCATTGTAGGGCGAAAATAGGGCGAAAAACTCGTTTCGACCGGTTTCACCGGCTACTAGTCGCGAATGAACTTTATATTAAGTGATATGAACTTTATATTAAGTGATTCGCGGGGTAATTAACCGCGGATTAACTTAATCCGCGCGCCGATTAAGTAATTCGCGGTTTAATTGGGCGCGAATTACCTTTATCCGCGGATCAATTAATCAATTCGCGGTTCGATAAATCAATTCGCGGCCGCGAATTAACTTGATTCGCGCTTCAATTAAACGATTCGCGGTTTTATTACGTGTCAATCAATAAAACCGCGGATTAATTAATTAAAGCGCGCATAAAGTTAATTCGCGACTAGTAGCCGGTGAATCCCAAACAATCGAGTTTCGCGGTATATGCCGGTTCTGGCTCTGCAGTAGTAGGGATATGCCGGTTCTGGCTCACGAAAACTCGATTCTTCGGGATACACCGGCTACTAGCCGCGAATCAACTTTATTCACGCTTCAATTAAGTAATCCGCGGTTTTATTATGCGCGAATTTTCTTTATTCACGGTTCGATTAATCAATTCGCGGGTCGCTTAACGGTGAATTAATTTTATTTCTGGCTTTATTATCTCATTCGCGATTTTATTGACTTATTCACGTAATTCTTCACTTTACTTAGAAAGCACTCAACGGTATCTCTACATTCTTTTTTTATCGCTTGCCTTAATGGTCGATGCATCCGTTCCTTTATCCACAATACAGATAAGGATATCTGCTAATGTTTCCGCCCACATTCCGCTCCTTCCATATAAATTTAGCTAGCATGGCTCAAAGGACATCATTGTGACAGTGAAAGTGAGCCGAGTCTACTATATAATGGATGTGAGTATTTTCTTAATTTCTTAATTATCTGTTGAAAACTTTTAATTTCCTGTGTGCACACGTTCTAGACATGTATGTACATATTCATGCCCGCGATATCTGTAGGTGTTTCGGTATTTTTTTTTTTCATAATATTGTTGTTCTCATTTTTATGATTTGCTAATTATCTAGTGAAATCTTTTCATTTCCTATGTGATATCTGTAGGTATTTCCATATTTTTTGCATTAATTGTCCATGTATAATGAACCAGCTCTCGATAACCTAATAATAAAGTGTCGTAGTATAAAATTAACCTGTATTATGTTCTCTTTCAGCAAGACACATTCAAAAGCTACTATTTTCCGGAGACGCCCGAGGAACCTGACGATTCATTAGTTGTTAATATGAAGAAAAACAATAATATCAAAAGAATAAATGACATAGACATGTTCTTTGAGAAGCCCAAAAAGAAGAAAAAACTCGGAGTACAATCTTCATATGTATCAGCAGCACGTGACGACGGAGTCTCTTATATTTCCTCCAAGGAAGATGACGCTCTCACCGCTACTCATCTCATAAAAATCGATGTCTATGATATGAATAAAATACGCAACATCGAACCTATTAATTATTGGAAATACTCCGACGCTCGAGTAAAATATTATGTGCAATCAGAAGATGATAAGCGTTATCAAAGTACGCGGGACATCATTTACAACATTACAAAGACACTCGCCGGGAAGCACAATTGTTCAAAATATTTTATCGAGGACAAACTCCAAGGAATGTAACGCTCTCACCGTGACTCATCTTATAAAAATGTATATAAGTAAAAGCAAAAGAAGAAATAACATTAACTAGAAGTATCGCGCCCCCACCCACAGCATTGGGCATATAAATAACTAGAAGCTAACAACCAGAAACTATTTCATAAGATATATACCTAACGAATGTGTTCCAAGTTAGCCGTAATGGATTCCAACGATCAAATTGAGTCTGAACTTTATAAGTTATGTGGTGATATAGAGTCAAGCATTATGTTTAATGATGACAATGATGAAGAACTAGTGAAAATTTGTTGTGAGATTGAAACAAATATCATGTAAGTATAAACAAACTTTACATATAATTTTTTTGGTCTTTAGAAAAGAAGTATAACGTAAAATAAATATGATGTGGTTTTATATATTTTTATAGCTCTTAAATTGTATTGTTACAGTCAGTTAGGTGGAGGATCCCGAAAAAGAACCAACAACATCGAAAATAATACCCACAAAACTAAAAGAGTAAAACATGAAGCTTCTACTTCGTCTCATCCTTCTGCTGCACAATCTGATAAGGTACATTGTGATGTATGTGAAATTTTAGTATGTAAGAAGTATTTTACAAATCATTTAAAAAGTAATCGGCATAAAACTAAAGCATCAAAATTACACGATAATTTGCAAAACGTTCATGTTGTTGAATCAGCGTTCGGACAGAGAATAATATCGTATAAAATAAATAGTAAAAGTGATGGATCTTTTGAAACACCAGAGATATTTTTAAATTCAATTCATAATGACATTCAATCATTAATTGAAGAATCTATTCTAAAACATACCGTATTCAAAGTAAATTTTGTATTGCATGCTGATTTTATTCAACAAACAAAAAATATTTCCAATTCCTTCGATTTTCAAACAAGCAATTACATTATATTTCAAGGCGATGATTTAAATATTTTTTTTTCGTCTTTACGTGACACTTTTATTAATAAAATTAATACATTTGAAAAAAAAGATAGCGGTTGGACTCTGAATTTTATTAAGTCATTAGACATGAATGTTAACAAATTTAATCCCCTACGAGGTTCGTCATATATTGATTTACCCAGAGACATTATGGTAAAAAGAGCAATTATTAATGTTAAAAACGTAGATGTTTTATGTTTAAAATGGGCTTTGCTTTCTGCTTTGTATCCAGTAAATAAAAATCCTGATCGCGTTTCATCTTATAGCATGCATTGTAATAAACTGAAGTTTGACGGTGTCTCTTTTCCAGTTAAATTATCCGATATCTCAAAAGTGGAAAAGTTAAATAATATTAGTATCAACGTTTTCGGTTTAGAATTTGATAAAATCAATAAAACTCATTCTGTTGTAGGCCCTTTATATTTTACAAAATGTCGTAAGGGTATCCATGTTAATTTATTATTGCTTTCAAACGGAAGAAATAATCATTATTGTTATATAAAAAATATGTCGCGTTTAGTCAGTAATCAAATTTCAAGTCATGAACATGCTATTTATATTTGTGATGGATGTTTATTACATTTTCCTAGTCAAGTAAAGTTGACAGAACATCAACAGCATGATTGCTTTCATATTAAAACAGAACTACCTAATTCTCAAAAAACATCAAAAAATTGGTTTGGACAGTCAGTTTCTAATGATAAGTTAAAATTTGACAAGTTTAACAAAAAACTTAAAACACCATTTGTTGTATATGCAGATTTTGAAGCTTTTCTAACACCAATCGAATCATGTTCTAACGATCCATTAAAATCTTACACAAGTAATGTCCAAAAACATGAAGTGTATAGTTTCGGTTACTACATAAAATGCTCCTATGATGATAACTTGTCAAAGTATGAAACATATTGTGGCCCAAACAGTACACAAGAATTTATGATTCGTTTGCATAAAGACTTAAAATTTATATGTACCAAAAACAGTACTGAGGTAGCTCCTAAAGCATTATCAAACGATGATTATATTAAGGTTTCAACATCGGATACTTGTTTCATATGTGAAACTCATTTAAACGGTGAACGTGAATTTAATTACAATCCACAAACCGGACATTTTAGAGGCGTTGTACATAATATATGTAACTCGAAGTTTCGTATACCGAATTATATTCCTGTAATTTTACATAATCTTACCCATTATGATTCTCATTTTATTGTTCATGCTCTTAATTTTGTTGATGGTGATATCGAAGTTATACCGCAGACGAAAGAAAAATATATTTCATTTTCGAAAACATTACAAATAAATAATAAAATTGTTCAATTGAGGTTTATAGATTCTATAAAATTTTTACCATGTGGCCTTAGTCAATTAGCTAATAATTTGATTGATAAAGAATTTATTTCTTTAAAACGTAACTTTCCTATTAATGAAGACTTCAATCTTGTGAGAAAGAAGGGTATTTATCCTTACGAATTTATGACATCTTTTGAGTGCTTAAACCTAACATCACTTCCAGACAAAAATCAGTTTTACAGTTCGCTGTCAGATTCTCATATATCAGATAATGATTACAACCACGCTAAAAATGTTTGGCAAAACTTTAACTGCAAAAATATGTTCGATTATTCCAACTTGTATCTTAAAACTGATGTATTACTTCTAACTGACATATTTGAAAACTTTAGAATGTTATGCTTACAAACCTATGGTTTAGATCCAACTCATTATTATACTGCTCCAGGATTAAGTTGGGATGCAATGCTAAAAATTACAAAAATAGAACTTGAATTGCTTACAGATATAGAAAAAATATCATTTATTACAAGGGGTATAAGGGGTGGGATATCTCAATGCAGCAAACGGCATGCAAAGGCTAACAATCCATTTATGGAAGATTTTGATAAAAATGTATCTACTTCATATCTTATGTACTTCGATGCTAATAATCTATACGGGTGGGCAATGTCTCAATATTTACCATCAGGGGAGTTTGAGTGGGTTGATATAAAAACAGATTATAGTGCATCGAACAATACAGAATATGGTTTTATTCTAGAAGTAGATTTAGAGTACCCCATAGATATTCATGACTTACATTCTGACTTACCCTTATGTCCTGAAAAAATATCTGTTGGGGATTCCAAAGACGTTAAACTTGTCCCAAATTTATACAATAAAACTAAATATATCATTCACTATAAAAATTTACAACAATGTATTAATCTAGGTATGAAGTTGAAAAAAATTCATAGAATATTGAAGTTCAATCAAAGTTTATGGTTAAAAAAATATATAGATTTAAATACAAATTTACGTACGCAAGCTAAAACAGATTTTGAAAAAGATTTTTATAAATTAATGAACAATTCTGTATTTGGAAAAACAATGGAGAATGTCGAGAAACGAGTTAATGTAAAATTATTAACTCACTGGGAAAATGTAGGTAAAAGTCTTGGTGCTCAGGATTTAATTGCAAAACCAGAGTTTCATAGTTTGTCTATATTTTCGGAAAATCTAGTTGCGATTCAACTTAAAAGAACAAAGGCCCTTCATAACAAACCCATCTACTTAGGTTTTTGTATATTAGATATTTCTAAAACACTTATGTACGATTTCCATTATAACTACATGCTACCCAAGTTTCCAAACAAAATTAAATTACTATACACTGATACGGATAGTTTAGTTTATGAAATTATTACCAACAACTTTTATGAAGATATCAAGCCTGATTTGCCTGAATGGTTTGATACATCTGATTATCCCTTAAATAACATATACGAATATCAAAATATAAATAAAAAAAAATTAGGTATGTTTAAAGATGAAAATGCTGGCAAAATATTAAGAGAGTTTGTAGGGTTGAGATCTAAAATGTATGCATTGGATATTGACAATACGTTTTTGGCAAAAGCAAAAGGTGTTAATAAAAGTGTTACGAAAAGTTTTAAAATGGAAGATTATAAATCTTGTTTATTTAATGAAAATGTTCAATACCGTACTATGTTAAGATTTAGGTCTATAAAACATAATATTTTTACACAACAAATTAATAAGAAGTGTCTCTCACACAATGATACCAAGCGATATATTGTATCGAATAATGTTAATACGCTTGCTTGGGGTCACTATAAAATATCCATAGATTAGTTTAGTTGTAAATGTCTGATTTATAAAAAAAAAAAGTCACGTAAATATCTAATGTTAAGTTATTTTTGATTATTGTATAACTACTTCTAATATTGTACTTAAGATGTCTAGCTATTAGTAACATTGTTTTATTTTTATTCTTTTTATTATTATTATTATTATTAATATGTGAATGATTGTATATTGTATTTCTATTTTGTATTTGAAATATAGTTTTATTCTTGCACAAAATGTTTTAGTTTATTCCAACACCTTTAACCAAACACACGTGAGCTTAAAATGTTTCATTTTATTCATCCTTTTACTGCTATAGTTGCAGGTCCTACTGGATGTGGAAAATCAATTTTTGTCACAAACTTTATTAAATATATGGAGGATATATGTGACACCCATTTCAAACAAATAACTTGGTGCTATGATGAAATGCAACCTTTGTATAATTTAAAAACTGTTAATTTCTATCAAGGAATACCAAACCTTAGCAGTTTTGATGGATGTGAACCACATCTGATAATTATTGATGATTTAATGAGAGAGTCAGATGGTCGCGTTGTTGATATATTTACGAAAGGAAGTCATCACAGAAATTTAAGTGTATTCTATATAACACAAAATTTATTTCACCAAGGCAAAGGCCAAAGAGACATATCTTTAAATTCCGGTTACATAGTTTATTTCAAAAATCCTCGCGATAAAACACAAATTAAATACTTAGCACGACAAGTATCGCCAGATAATTCGAAATTTATGGAAGATTCCTACAAAGATGCAACAAATGAACCACATGGATATTTATTAATAGATTTGAAACAGGACACAAATGATATGTGTCGTTTAAAATCTAAAATATTTCCATCAGATGGGCATTGCATCGTTTACATTCCTACAAAAGGCTTTAAGTATGGTAAAAATCAACAAATTACTATCATTCACAAATGATGCATCGACGACTAAAGACGCATAAAAGTTTACTAGCAGCTTTGCATACACTTAAACCCAAATATCAAAGAGCTCTTTTAAAATCGTGTAATGAAAAAGAAATTAATTGTATTTGCGAGTGTATTCATAACGTACTCCAGGGCAAAATTGATCTCAAGGATAAGGAAAAGAATAAGTTAAGCAAGTACAAAAATATACTTCGGAAATTGGTTCGCAAAGGTGCTACGAATTTGTTTCGGAAAAATCTCATAATCCAAAAAGGTGGTGCTTTTCTCCCTATTATATTAGGTTCAGTTCTCAGTGGATTAGTAAGTTCCCTCATTTAAAATGGAGAATGCTAAAAGAATGTTGCTTGTTGAGCCAAGTGTGATAGAAAAACTAAAACAACCAAGCGCAGGTGATACTAACTTGTCCCGATTGGATGCTGATATGAATAATATTTTAAAAAGAAATATCGATGACCGTGAAAAGTGTATTTTATATTTACAAACACTCCGAAGATATCTTAACTTTACCAAGGAAGATCGCCAACCTTATCATATACCAATTATTTCTGAGGATACGAATACATTTGATGATTTAATATTGAGCTACAAAAATAAAAACTTGGATAGTAAACGTGTAGTCTCAATTGACACACCAGACAAAGAACTACTTCATAAACAAAATATTCCAGAGAAAAATAGTTATACGACTACTGAAATTCTCGATCTCATTCCAAAAACATATGCAAAAAAGGCCGTCTTGTTAATGAATTTGCTATCTTCCAATGAAAATAAAATTAAGTGGGATAATGACGGAACTGTGATTATAGATAACAAAAAGATTGATGGAAGTAATATTATAGATTTAGTGAACGACTCATTGAGACCGTTAAAAAAAAGTGATCCTATAGGATGGGAAACCTTTGCTAAAGCTTTAAAAGATATTCGAGTTCCTCTTACTTATATTGGTAATCCCAAACGGTGTGAGTTTATAAGTGGCATGCAGTCACAGTTAAACTTTTCAACGCCTGAAGAAGAATCATTCTCTACACCAACGAGTGACAAACAGAACAAAAGAAAGTTAAAGAACAAGCTGGAGTGGGAAAAATGGGAACCTTATTAGAAATACATAATCTCTATTATGATCCATCAAATCCCGCAGGTTATAGTAGTGTCGACAAACTAACGAAAGCTATGAAAGGAAAAATGAAAAGAGAAGATGTAAAGAAATGGCTGCAATCACAAGAAACCTACACTGTGCACAAACCTGTACAGAGAAAGTTTCCTAGGAATAAATATATCTTATCAAATCTAAATGATCTTTGGCAAGCTGACTTGAGTGATATGAGGACTTATTCCAGGTACAATGATGGATATAATTATATTTTATGCGTCATTGATGCATTCAGCAAATATGCATATGTCAGACCCATGAAAAGAAAAAATTCAATAACTATTAAGGAATGTTTAGAGAGTATATTTACTGAGGCTAACATAACACCAACACACATACAATCTGACAAAGGAACAGAATTTATATCAAAAGATGTACAAAGATACATAAAATTGAAAAATATAAATTATTATACAACAAATAATCCAGATATTAAAGCTAGTATTGTTGAAAGATTTCAGAGAACTCTTAAGACGAAAATGTGGCGTTACTTTACGTATAAAAATACATATAAATATATCGATGTTTTACAAGATTTAGTTTATTCTTATAACCATAGTTTTCACTCTAGCATTAAGATGTCTCCTTGTGATGTAAATTCAAATAATATTATGACAGTATGGAGAAACTTGTATGATACTAAAAATAATAATTTCTCGTCAGGCAGTGTATTACCAAAGTTGCATGTAGGTGATTACGTTAGAATAACTAAAAGCAAACACATTTTTCAGAAAGGATACGAATCTAACTGGAGTGATGAAATATTTATTATATCTTCCATAATAGATAGAAACCCTTGGCCTGTATACACCATAAAAGATCTGAAAGGTGAAAATATAGAAGGTACGTTTTATGAAAAAGAATTACAGAAAGTATATTATGACCCCACTCTACATTATAAAATAGATAAAATAATACGCTCTCGCTATTCCGGTAACAGAAAGGAAGTGTTAGTGAAGTGGAAAGGTTATCCTCACAAATTTAATAGTTGGATTACATTTTCCCAATTGAAAGAAATATGAACAACCAAAGTTTTTATTTAACTTTACTTAGTAATAGTTCCATGGAATATTTTCCAGATAACAAAACTACATATTTTTCAACTAAATTACCTAAACCCATCATTTTGGAAGGAGAATGGTCCGTTGGAGTAGTTGAATTTCAATATCCTTGCACTATGTTTACCGTTCAAGAACATGAGAACGTTATATATATTACAAAATGGATGCAAATGCCTGGTGAAACAAAACCATACCTTACATACTATAAGACACATATTCCTGCAACAAACTACGATAACATCAATCATATTCTAAAGGCATTAAACAACATCAAGGAAAAAGTAAGATTTCGTTACGATGAAATTTCAAAGTTTGTGACAGTTACAATACTAGATGAGGCGATTAAATCAGTAACACTATCACCTAAGTTATCTTTACAGTTGGGATTTGAACCCAATATAAACCTCAGAGATAAGAATATTGGTAAATGTCCTGCTAATTTGCATTTAGGTTTACCTTCACAGTTATTTGTTTACTCTGACATTGTAGAACCCCAAATCGTAGGGGATGTGATGACCCCTCTTCTGAGAATCATACCATTAGATCCTTCAAAATACATATATGGTGCTAATAAAATGCATGTTTTCTCTCCACCTCACTATATATCTGTTATGCGAAGGGAATTCGATACTATTGAAATAGATATAAGAACAAGCACAGGTCAAAAAATACCATTCCAGTTCGGAACAGTGTGCTTAAAACTACACTTCAAGAAAATATATGTATAATGTATTTGAAACATAATTATAATATGAAATGCCCATATGAAGATTATTATTCTCATCAAGCGGGATCTGGTATTGGAGTAATTTACAAAGGAACACCGTATCAAAGAGGCCATGGAATCGGGAGTTTTCTAGGAGGGTTGTTTAGATCTGTTTTACCATTGTTATCTAGTGGTGCAAGAGCTATTGGTAAAGAAGCATTAAGCACCGGAGTAGGAGTTTTGTCTGACATGTTTAATGCACAACCCATAGACGATTCAATTAAAACACGTTTAAAAGAAGCTACTACTAATTTAAAACGAAAAGTAGATAGTAAAATTGAAAGAATCAATATGTCTGGTTCGGGGTATAAAATCAAACGAAAACGTTTATCTCCTTCCATTCCAGCATTGGCCACGAAAGTGAACACTACAACAAAGGCAAAAAAGAAATTCAGAAATATTAATGATATATTTTCTAATTAATTATGTCTTTTCTACATAGTCATTCTTGTGAGTGTATTAAATCAGAGTTAGATTTGTTTGCGCTACCGTCCACACAGACGAGCATTGAGAGTGGAGTATGGATACATTACAAACCTATTTCATCGCTGGCTGATGATGGACCCCTAGAATTTCAAGTTCCTGGTGCAGGAGATGACTATGTAGATTTGTCTCATACCTTGATTCATATAAAAGCGAAGATACTTAATCAAGACAACTCCAAGTTAGCAGCTGCTACAGTCGTAGCTCCAGTTAATAATTGGTTGCATTCAATATTCAGTCAACTTGATGTATACTTAAATCAAAAACTTGTGTCACCGCCAAATAACACATATGCATATCGTGCCTATATTGAAAACTTGTTGAACTATGGCCCAGCAGCCAAAAAATCCCATCTTACTTGTGGTCTTTGGTATGGAGATACAGCAGGAAAAATGAATGAGACTGACGTAAAAAATGAAGGGTTTATTAAGCGAGAGTTCATGTCAAGAGAGAGTAAAGAGATTGAAATGATTGGGCATCTACATGGCGATTTATTTAATCAAGATAAATTTTTAATTAACGGCGTTGACATGTGTGTTAAATTAGTTCGATCAAGAGAAAATTTCAACCTAATGGCAGGGTCAGTAGATTTAAAGTTTAAAGTATGTATTACAGATGCAACGTTGATTGTTCGTAGAGCTCGGATTAATCCAAGCGTATTACTTGCACATCAAAAAGTATTAGCGTCTACCACTGCTAAATATCCCATTACGCGAGCTGAAGTAAAAGTTTTAACAATACCATCAGGTGTTCAAGGTAAAACCCTTGATAATATATTCCTTGGACAAGTACCGAAAAGGTGTATAGTGGGATTTGTGAATAATGCTGCATTTAACGGAACTCTCAATAAGAATCCATTCAATTTTGCAAATTATGGTATCAATACATTTTGTTTATATGTCGATGGAAATCAGATCCCCTCAAAGGCATTGCAACCATCGTTTGGTAGTAATGTCTTTACTAGCGCATATCATACATTGTTCTCAGGAACAGGTGTACATTTTCATAATGAAGGCAATGGGATATCCAGAGATGAATATGCTAATGGTTATTGTTTGCTTGCATTTGATTTAACTCCTGATTTATCAGCTAACTCTATGAGTCATTGGAATCTTATCAAACATGGTAGCGTAAGATTAGAAGTTCGATTTGAGTCGGCTCTAACTCAAACTATTAATTGTATTGTTTATGCAGAATTTGATAATGTAATAGAAATAGATAAGCATCGTAATATATCAGTAGATTATAGTAGTTAGGTTTATTATTTTTGTATTGCTTCAATAAATAAAAATATTCAATATATGATATTTCAATGTTTTATTTGCTACACCCTCTTTAATCTTCCTATTTAAAATAAATATCATTAATAAAATTGACATTGTTGTTGGGACTGCAGAGCTGAAAAGCTGTGTTATCTACTTATACCATGGATACCGTGGAAATAAAACAGTACTTAAGTAAAATTGATATGAGCATTGAATCTAACGTATACGCAGCTAATCGTTTACCGATACATGTTCATACTCCTATGTATATCATAAGTAACTTAGATGTTGATACCAAACCTGGATCGCATTGGGTAGCCATACATATAGATGGGAATGGATTTGGGGAATACTTTGATTCATTTGGTCGAGCACCTCAAACATATCATAGATCTTTTTTGAAAACGAATGCAAGGATGTGGAATTACAACACTAATCGTATCCAAAACGATTTCACAACCGTATGTGGAGAGTATTGCATCATGTACATATATTATAAGTATCATGGTAAATCAATGTATGATTTTCTGAAATTGTTTGATGACAACACAATTTGTAATGATATAACAATTGATGAATTTTTTAATAGAATTTTTTAATAAATAACGTGAACAAATTTACTGTGGATTTTACAATGATAAATACCTCTCATTTAGTTTACATATTGTATAAATTGGTTTATCTCTCTAATAACTTCTATTTTCTCTAAAACAATCATTATCATTTTTGTAGAATGACATAGTAGGTATATGAAATAATACAAGAAAATTGCTTAAAAATAGTTTATTTTTAATTTAGATACAAAATCATTTACAGAATTGTAGGGGAATATGAGATAGGTCGCAAATTTTCTAATGCAAGTATTTGTTGGGATTCTTCTTCTTCTTCTTTTGCCCAATCGTATGATAGAGGGTGTATATATTGCGGTTGTATTACACTTCCAATGCACGGTGAGTACACGTTATTAGACATAGATTGCGAGTCGCGAGCAATTCCTTCCTGAGTACATATTGTACAAAAAGCCATCATAATTTCGACTCCGTCCATTACGTCTTCACCATCGTTGGACGTTACTGAAAAACGATGCGTTGGACACGGTGTAAAGTATGGCTTGATGTCACAATCTTCTATCATGTTCTCGGGTAACTCACCGGTGATATACCAGAATCTGATATATTTAGAGTATTTTTTCAATATAGTTGATTTTCCCCACATTTCTATAACTTGTTTTAAAAATGACATATTTCAGCTACTAGTTGAAGTTTTTGAATGAATGGTACTGTATCAATGCCTGTAGAAACATTTATATACCCAATGCCGTGGGTGGGGGCGCGATACTTCTAGTTAATGTTATCTCTTCTTTTGCTTTTACTTGTATAAATTTTTATTAGATGAGTCACGGTGAGAGCGTTACATTCCTTGGAGTTTGTCCTCGATAAAATATTTTGAACAATTGTGCTTCCCGGCGAGTGTCTTTGTAATGTTGTAAATGATGTCTCGCGTACTTTGATAACGTTTATCATCTTCTGATTGCACATAATATTTTACTCGAGCATCGGAGTATTTTATTCATATCATAGACATCGATTTTTATGAGATGAGTAGCGGTGAGAGCATCATCTTCCTTGGAGGAAATATAAGAGACTCCGTCGTCACGTGCTGCTGATACATATGAAGATTGTACTCCGAGTTTTTTCTTCTTTTTGGGCTTCTCAAAGAACATGTCTATGTCATTTATTCTTTTGATATTATTGTTTTTCTTCATATTAACAACTAATGAATCGTCAGGTTCCTCGCTGGTTGTTAGCTTCTAGTTATTTATATGCCCAATGCTGTGGGTGGGGGCGCGATACTTCTAGTTAATGTTATTTCTTCTTTTGCTTTTACTTATATACATTTTTATAAGATGAGTCACGGTGAGAGCGTTACATTCCTTGGAGTTTGTCCTCGATAAAATATTTTGAACAATTGTGCTTCCCGGCGAGTGTCTTTGTAATGTTGTAAATGATGTCCCGCGTACTTTGATAACGCTTATCATCTTCTGATTGCACATAATATTTTACTCGAGCGTCGGAGTATTTCCAATAATTAATAGGTTCGATGTTGCGTATTTTATTCATATCATAGACATCGATTTTTATGAGATGAGTAGCGGTGAGAGCGTCATCTTCCTTGGAGGAAATATAAGAGACTCCGTCGTCACGTGCTGCTGATACATATGAAGATTGTACTCCGAGTTTTTTCTTCTTTTTGGGCTTCTCAAAGAACATGTCTATGTCATTTATTCTTTTGATATTATTGTTTTTCTTCATATTAACAACTAATGAATCGTCAGGTTCCTCGGGCGTGTCCGGAAAATAGTAGCTTTTGAATGTGTCTTGCTGAAAGAGAACATAATACAGGTTAATTTTATACTACGACACTTTATTATTAGGTTATCGAGAGCTGGTTCATTATACATGGACAATTAATGCAAAAAATATGGAAATACCTACAGATATCACATAGGAAATGAAAAGATTTCACTAGATAATTAGCAAATCATAAAAATGAGAACAACAATATTATGAAAAAAAAAAATACCGAAACACCTACAGATATCGCGGGCATGAATATGTACATACATGTCTAGAACGTGTGCACACAGGAAATTAAAAGTTTTCAACAGATAATTAAGAAATTAAGAAAATACTCACATCCATTATATAGTAGACTCGGCTCACTTTCACTGTCACAATGATGTCCTTTGAGCCATGCTAGCTAAATTTATATGGAAGGAGCGGAATGTGGGCGGAAACATTAGCAGATATCCTTATCTGTATTGTGGATAAAGGAACGGATGCATCGACCATTAAGGCAAGCGATAAAAAAAGAATGTAGAGATACCGTTGAGTGCTTTCTAAGTAAAGTGAAGAATTACGTGAATAAGTCAATAAAATCGCGAATGAGATAATAAAGCCAGAAATAAAATTAATTCACCGTTAAGCGACCCGCGAATTGATTAATCGAACCGTGAATAAAGAAAATTCGCGCATAATAAAACCGCGGATTACTTAATTGAAGCGTGAATAAAGTTGATTCGCGGCTAGTAGCCGGTGTATCCCGAAGAATCGAGTTTTCGTGAGCCAGAACCGGCATATCCCTACTACTGCAGAGCCAGAACCGGCATATACCGCGAAACTCGATTGTTTGGGATTCACCGGCTACTAGTCGCGAATTAACTTTATGCGCGCTTTAATTAATTAATCCGCGGTTTTATTGATAAAAAAATACCGAAACACCTACAGATATCGCGGGCATGAATATGTACATACATGTCTAGAACGTGTGCACACAGGAAATTAAAAGTTTTCAACAGATAATTAAGAAATTAAGAAAATACTCACATCCATTATATAGTAGACTCGGCTCACTTTCACTGTCACAATGATGTCCTTTGAGCCATGCTAGCTAAATTTATATGGAAGGAGCGGAATGTGGGCGGAAACATTAGCAGATATCCTTATCTGTATTGTGGATAAAGGAACGGATGCATCGACCATTAAGGCAAGCGATAAAAAAAGAATGTAGAGATACCGTTGAGTGCTTTCTAAGTAAAGTGAAGAATTACGTGAATAAGTCAATAAAATCGCGAATGAGATAATAAAGCCAGAAATAAAATTAATTCACCGTTAAGCGACCCGCGAATTGATTAATCGAACCGTGAATAAAGAAAATTCGCGCATAATAAAACCGCGGATTACTTAATTGAAGCGTGAATAAAGTTGATTCGCGGCTAGTAGCCGGTGTATCCCGAAGAATCGAGTTTTCGTGAGCCAGAACCGGCATATCCCTACTACTGCAGAGCCAGAACCGGCATATACCGCGAAACTCGATTGTTTGGGATTCACCGGCTACTAGTCGCGAATTAACTTTATGCGCGCTTTAATTAATTAATCCGCGGTTTTATTGATTGACACGTAATAAAACCGCGAATCGTTTAATTGAAGCGCGAATCAAGTTAATTCGCGGCCGCGAATTGATTTATCGAACCGCGAATTGATTAATTGATCCGCGGATAAAGGTAATTCGCGCCCAATTAAACCGCGAATTACTTAATCGGCGCGCGGATTAAGTTAATCCGCGGTTAATTACCCCGCGAATCACTTAATATAAAGTTCATATCACTTAATATAAAGTTCATTCGCGACTAGTAGCCGGTGAAACCGGTCGAAACGAGTTTTTCGCCCTATTTTCGCCCTACAATGAGTTAGAACCGGCGAATATCTACTACTGTTACTCTATGCACACTAAAATGCCTTTGACACGCCATGACGTTTGAAATGTGTGCGTTTATAGTTTGCATACTAGTAACCAAGAACCTATGCCTAAACACCCATCTGAAATAATAATTATTTAGACGAGATTATTTAAATTGATATCCTATTTATAGTTTTGTGAACCGATTTAAATGAAAGAAACACATTTTATCCCAGGTTTTCTACAATATATCAATGAAAACCGTATCCAAATCGGTTAGGCCTTTTCTGAGAATACCAGGATAAATGCACACAGATGAAGATTTAAAGTAAATTTAAAAATTACCTTGCTCTTTCACGACTTTGACGATAATTGTCTTTTGAGGTTCTTGGTATCCGCCTCCATGTCCATGGTATCCGCCACTGTATCCGCCGTGGCCACCGTAACCGCCGTCGTGGCCGCCGCCGTAACCGCCACCTCCGCCGTATCCGCCGCCGCCACCGTAGCCAAATCCGCCGCCAAACGAGAGCACCCCGCCACCCCCTAAAAGTTTATGGAGGTGACGCTTTTGTCGGTTCCCCTGTGCGGGTTTATTCTGCTCTTGGTCTTCTAACTTCTAAAACAAATGAAGAATAATTTTGTTTTATTAAGTAAGTAAAGTACTTTGACCTTTGTCCTTGGCATGAACTTTTTTCAATTGCATATTGCGTATGTGAACTTGTATAAAAAACATTTGTGCCTTTGCGACTCGCTAAACAATATTTTGTATTTCAAAGAACTTGCCAGATTATCACATTACTACTTTACACTTAACTAATTAATTACCTGCACATAAATAGGTTGAGGGTTGACTCCTAAGGACTTCGCTTCGTGTTCCCTCGCGTTCACTGGCGCATTTTGTGGAGCCAGCAACACTAAGATTGGGAACTGGCGGGCTCGGTCGGTCACATGCGTCCTTGAACCCCTGGGTGGCGCAAGAACCGGGGCGACGAGCAACACACGATCCCCTCCGTCCAACGAGTTATCCCCCACGGACCCGAGGACGACACCCACCAACGCGAGAGCACATACCACACCACTGACCCCCATCGTGATCACTGGCGCAGGACACACAGTGCGAACTTATTTATACGTCAGTTTTTCTTATAGACGCTACACTACGTCATGAGTCCGAAGAGCTTCGCAGGACACTTCGTAGAACGCGTTGTTCTCACGATGACGCTGTCAGGTGAACGAGGGAATTAATCTTACGGTGCGGATGGGTATCATTATACTTGCGCTAATTTTATGCATACAGTCATTGTTCAGTGTACGGGTAAAAACATATCTGTAGTAATGAATTTCCTAGACGGATGCAAAATTCCCTCTGATTAGGTGACTGGTAAGATAATACGGGGTTTAATGTAGTAACTGCGTTATAAACTTAAAAAGTAGGTATCCATATGAAGATACTTGAAGATAAGGTGATCAGCAGCTCTTCAGCATACAAGTCAGTCTATCATCTCATTCGACGTTATCATTTGTAATATTGCATTAATTTCCTAATTTATTACGATTGTTATTTAAGTCCATACCTTATTCATCATGATTCTGTTAAGCTCTGGAATACTTTTTGCACGGCAAAGATACCTACGTCTTTTTATACATCGAATTGCCTGTGCCATATTAAATTGATTGCAAGGTAATTATTGCATTTTATTGCGGGCACAGAAATCGGGTTTAACCCTTAAGTTACCTTTAAACATTAAATTCAGTTACAAAAATTAGGAATTGGAATTTAGATCAATACACATAGACAAGTATTACAATTTGCCGGCATTGAAACCGTGTAATAAATTCTAATACTCGTTTTTTACGTCCTCAACTCAGTTTTGAAACACAAAAAGCAAACTTAAATTAACCTAGCAAGAGTTAACTCGACTCAGGTGTCTATGAGTCGAGACACCTGATGAGTTTATTATTTTTGTTGATATAGTGAATTGCATGATATACTATAATTATGTATTCTGGACGATTTAACGTAACCAGTTGCAGAGAACTTTAAAAGTCGTAGCTTGTTATGGGTGAGTTCGGCAATTCGTTAATTCCTAACACGTTCTCATAATCTACATCTGGTTATAGTGGTTATCCCCTTAAACCGGATATAGTTTGGCGTGTTTTGTTTGGGTACGAGTAGTATACGTTGGGTAGGGGTAGTAGGTATACGAGTATGTATGTATATAGTCTAAGGTATAATGTACAAGGCAGATATTGTACCTACTGGCGGTTTTTACTTCGGTTTTATAGTCACTTATTTTTATTAACCCAATGACGAATGTTACATAATCTACGGTAATAAATGAATAAATAACGGAGCTCACTCATAGCCTCACACTAGGATTCCAATGTCGTCCACCCAAACAACAGAAATCGAACCCAGGACCTTACAAACAACCCAGAGGGCGGTCCAGAATGGTGACTATTGCATAATAAACGAATTCTGATTTTAATTGGCCCTGGAGGTATAAAACAAAAAAAAAATACAATCCAGTACAAAGTAACAGTAGGTACAGAACCCCACTCCAGCCGATTGCTATTCAAGCTTGGCCGATTTTATTCGTGATTAAAAAGATACGTTCCGTTTGTTGGAGGCGTAGTTGTTAGGTCGTGTTTTACTCGTTGTTTTTGAAACCAGTTCGCCGCTTTGTTTGGTGATTGGCCTTACTTATTCGCGTTTTATTTAGGTAGTAAGTACTCGGGATAAGGTTTGCAGCATTTATTTCTCTAGATCTACTCGTATATTATATCGAAGCGAAAATATACTCACTCACTCACTTATTATACACGAAATCTCCAGAACTACTTGACCTATGAAGATGAATTTAGGCAAGAAATCAGGGAGATAGGTTGTGAGTACGTGACATAAGCTAAGAATGGATTTTGTCATAATATATTCCGCCCTTAGAGGGGTTTACTAAGAGATAAAAATTCGTTTGAAAATCAGTTGAAAGAAAGTACTTCCGCGTGGGCTAAACCGTATTTACATAAAATCAACGAATCTCATCACCCGTAGAATAGTTACAACTAACTATTCTACGGGTGATGAGAGGTTGTCTGGGTTCAATTCTGCGTTCCATTCGGAAACTCACTATTCTTCTTTATGAGTAGGTACTTAGTTTATATTGAGGTGTTGTTAATATCATTTAAGTATCGGTTGCTTTAAAAACTGGTGATAACTACTCTTTACAATCAACAAACTCGTTTTTTTTTGCGAAATGTAATGAAATTTCACATAAATATAAAATTTATTTATGGTCTTGGAATTCTTGTGGTATTTCCCCTGTTACAAATATAACTGATTACATAGGTATACATATAAAATATTATTTCCGTCGATTACGTATTCCGAGATGTTTAGAGATGAATGTGGTCAACAAAATTACCCATCTGTACACACGTATCACGCTGTTAAAGACAAATTCATTATCTTCAATAAATTGGCCAAAATTGTATAGCTACCTTTATTATTACGACGACAGCAGCGATTGGGCTAATGAAGAAAATTACTGGTTATATTTTATGCTAAAAATATTTTTACAGGTTTTTCCATTTCGCTTAACATTTATTTTGTTTTTATGGTATTTTTTTAAGCAAGTACCTATTTATTACAGTATATACTATTTATTACGCAATTTAATATTTTCGCCAGGTAGGTACTCAATGACGTGACTATCTACTGGAAAAAACAATGACAACGAAGCCAAATAAATAAATACCTAAATACACATAAATAAAAGAAAAAAGTCATATTAAATTACAATGCACCTACGAATGCCTAGTATGATTTTATTAGGAAATTGTAGGTGCTGAAACATCTTATATGAGAATAACGCCTGGTTCTAAGTTCTAGTTCCGTTAATATAATTTACGAGACATTGTCACGGCATGTCATGACGTTCATACTTATTATTCGATGCGTAGAATAACAATGACGCAACTAAATACGTTACTTTAATAGGTACATATATACCTACCAACAATGTCTGATATACATAATATATACGAGTATGGATAATAAGGAATGCTTTCGATTAATATAATCAACTTTTTATAGTTTATACACGGTGCCCGTCCAGGCTCCATACATTTGTGGACATTTTCACAGGCTTAGATCTGATAAATAATACGAAAATTCAATAATAAAACACCTATTATACTTGTTGGCTTACTCTTTTTATGGGTACAAACTACTTAATTATGTAATTTTACATTAACTTGTCTTTATAACATTTTTTATTGTAATGTTTTCAAAAAATTGAAAGACAATCAGAAAATATTTCCAGAAACCGTTAATTACTTTCAGTTAGGTATTTTGCAGTTACATTTTTTCTCGTTTCATTAAATCAGTGTTTATTGTTATATTTATAAGTATTATAATAATAATTATTATTAAAAATAGTTTTTAGGGTTCCGGAACCATTTTGGTAACATGCGGATCAAACCAACCTATAAAATATGCATCGCTATCTGTCTGTTTCTGTCTGTACAGGGCTCTGGTAGTGGTCTCTGACAGGGCTCTATCTCTTGAACGGAAATAACTAGATAGACGCCCGATTTTTCTTAAAAATATTATTTTTATAACTTTACCTAACTTAAAATTTAAAGTCCTATATTAAATCACAATATTGGGCATGAACTATCGTGCTGTAAACAATAAAATTGCAGCTTTAAGTGCTAAGTCAATTTTGCATTTACCTACAACGAATAAAGTTGTTATGAAGGAAAAATACCTGATCATTATAATAAACAATTTATTGTAGAGGAGGTGAGCTGATGATGTCTACTTAGTCATGTTTTATGTGGTTTTTGTTAACAGTTCCGCCTTCAACTATTGCATCATCACCTTTTATTGGATATACAGTCAAATAATTCACAGTTTATTAAATATTTCGTCTAGGTATTGTAATCTTCCATCCTAAAAATACGTGTTTGGTTATAAATTTATTTTATTTTATCACGTTAAAGTCTATGGTAGGTAGGTAGTCTTTATTTATTAGGGTAACGTCCTGACGCCGTAGTAATTAATACTTACCTAAACACCCGAAAAAATATGTAGCTAAAGCATATTCTTATTACGTAAAAATGTATGTACCTACCTACCCACCTGAATACATACGGTGTAATGTAAACCAATGGTATTTAATTAAAAAGAAGTAGATATGACTGTAATTAGCGCGCGAAAAGCGGTTCAGTAAAATTTGGTTGATTGACTTACTTTTCATGTAGCTACATATCTCTTTATATTTCATAGGTCCCGTAATTATCTTTCGCATCCTTCGCATCCGCATCCGCAGCGAAACCGCGCGGGGAAAGAGATAGAATTATGTTTAGGCAAATCTATGCGTTAGAACATGCATTTCCGCTTCTTCCACATATACGGACATGACATGGCGAAATTGCTGCGGGTCTGCTGTTAGCCCCAGTTAGACGACGCGAAAGTTCGCGCGGCGTCTGCGCGAAAACTTTCGCGTCATATAAACGTGTCCTTATGATTCCGCGGCGGAGATGTTAGTGACATATCAATGTACGGAGTGGATTTAAAAGTGCAACTCGCGTTAGTTGGATGAACGTAACGCACCCATAGTTTAAATATCTTTGGTGTAGGTAAGTAAACAATATCTTCAAAACAAAAAGCAAATAGTGCTCTTTAAGGCTTATTGATAAGCTAAACCGCTAAACTTTGGTAGGAAATACCAACTGAACACGGGCCAAGATTCAAAATTCGGGGCTGTTCATGGTTAAAATGGTTAAAATTTTCCGAGTTGACTATTAATCCGGTTGATCATAGGTACTCTAGGCAGCCTCAATTATGAGTAGTCTTGTGTGCTAAAGGCTTGAAGTCAACCATTTTAAAAATTATCCAGTCCCTATAAATAAATATTTCATGCTTATTGAAAGTTATGGAAAAATAATTTGAAAACCGTAATACATTTTTCCCATTTTTCCATTGATTTAAATTACTTTTATACGCAAAGTCTTTAGGTATATATTACCTAGTCGCAATGTTGCATAATATTTTTTCCCATATTGATTTCTGACAAGATTATTCAAAGGAGAATACAATGATCGTTCTATTGTAGTCAACGATCGTTTAAATGGCTTCGTAACTTTATAATTGCTGACCTTTGAGTTAACAGTTAAACAGGAAAAAATACTAAGCAAAAACGCGTTACGCGCATACTTTTGGTACATTATAATTATACTATACTAGTACTACAAACTTACCTGTACCACTGTACTAATTATATTACCTATACTAGAGATTTGATCCACTCTAATAAACTTTTAATTTACTTTCAAACTTTCACCCCCTTTTTCTTTTGAAATCGTCTGGTAACATCTGGCAATTTCGTTTCTCTTTGAAAAAAAATTTCTCTCACTAGGGAGAATCTTATACCTACCTAGAGCTTAGAGTTCGCCCTGGGTAGTACTACCACCGGCTACAGTACTTAGTACCATTTCTACCGTGTAATAATTGTTTTAACAGCAATTGTGTTCCGGATAGAAAGGTGTGGAGCCGGCTACACTTTTTAGAGGCGACCATCTCAGTCCTCAAGGGTAGCAAACATCTGTGACCGGATTATAACGAGACTCTTACTAACATTTACTAACTGGACTATTAGGTACTAACAACAACTAACAGGACTAAGATTCACTAACAGTCCCTGTCCCAGTCCTCATACTTACAAACTAACCAACTAAATTAACACCGTAACCTAACCGGACTAACTATCCCAGTCCCCATATGAGTCTTATTCTAAGTCGGTCACAGTTGTCATGGGCTGCAGCGGAAGGTGGTGCTGCATGCTTGTTTGCTAACTTAAATCAATAAAAAAAAAGTTATTAGGCAAATGGTATTGGTAGTAAAGGTTGTGGACTAAATGAATACACGAACTATAATTCTTAACAACATTATTAATATTATTTTATAGAATATTTTGTGTATAAAATTTGATAAGATATTCTAAAGGTATGCGCGCTCTTCACCGCTCAGACACGTGTACTTCATCGGAAAGTCCGCGGGGAAACTCCGTCAAGTGAATTAAAAACATTTGAAAAAAGAATTGCTATGTAATTAATAAGGTACCTGTTCAGAGTGCTTTGTTAGGACCAGTCTAAATAACAAGTATGTTGAGATGTTTCCTGTAAATGTTTTATTACATACACATACTCGTATATCTTTAGGTACGAAGTGTTACAGGCAATCCTAGCTTCTGGTCTTCAAGTTTCTGAAATAAAAATACACTTATTCTTAATTTTTTTTATTTTTATTAAATATTAGATTGAATTAAGTACAGGTAGGTAAGCGGTAAGCAGTGATAGCGGTGTGGTTGAACATTGGACTGCCGAACCGGAGGTTCCGGGTTCAAACCCCGCACGCACCACTAATTTTCAAAAATTATGTGCGTATTAAAATTTAATTATCACTTGCTTCGGTGAAGGAAAACATCGTGAGGAAACCTGCACACCCGAGAGTTCTCCATAATGTTTTCAAAGGTGTGTGAAGTCCACCAATCCGCACTTGGCCAGCGTGGTGGACTATGGCCTATACCCCTCACATTGTGAGAGGAGACCCGTGCCCCACAGTGGGACAGTTATGGGTTGTGATGATGATGATGATGATGAAGTACAGGTAGCTTATTATTATCATTACGAGAAATTTGGAAATCGTAACGATATAGGTACATATAAATTTTATACAATTTAATTTGTTAAATTCACTAAGTTTATTAGAATAATTCATAAGTACTCCAGAAAGATAAACCACCACCAATCTCCATTTACCATTGGCTTCAACCCATTAATGGCCCACTACTGAGCACGGGTCTCTCCTCATACCTGAGGAGGCCTAGAGCATACTCCACAACGCTGCTCCAGCGCGGATTGGCGGAAAAGGCTTAACGACTGTTAACAAATGGTAACAACCGGGACCGACGGCTTTATATGTGCCCTCCGAAGCACGGACCATTTACCATTACCATTGCGTCATAGGAGTTGTCATAGTTAAAATTATAGTTTAATTAAACACTATTAAGATATAATCACTTACTCAACGTACTTAATCACTTACTATATGTATAAAGGATATCGTTAAAATTTAAATGTATTCGCTTCAATAGTCGATCAGTAAAATGATCTACTTTGCGAACAGGATAGACATAACTCCACGCATGCGCAGCTTTTGCAATGAATAATAATGAGTTTACAATGCTTTGAATTGTACTCTATTTTATCACTAAAACTTAGATTGCTATAAATGATTTCTTCCTATGTAACTAGTTGTATCTCAATCCATATTACATATACATATACACATATGACGACCACATAGCTCAAGCTGTGGCTGTGTGGTTGAAAAGCAAAGTGCACCATGAGCAAGAGATGTTACTTTGGACTCAAGATGGAGTAAGCCATTTAGGTACACGTCAAAAAATCAGTAAGTTGTGTCTACCGCCTTTGGAAAATATGATAATTTAAGTCATACTCTAGCATTTATCCAATCATCCGAATATTATTATACTACCTTTGACATGCACAGAGAAAAACAAAACTTACTTCAACGTAAATAGGTTTAGATTCTCCCTGGTTGTCTTGTATATTGGCTACAGAAGAGTCGTCAGTGGACAACAACATGAGAACGGGGAAGTCCCTAGCAGTCTCCGTCACTCGCGCTCTGGAACTCTTCGGAGGCGCGAGAACCGGCGAAACGAACACTACACGTTTGCCCTCAATATCGGCATTATCCGCCAACACAATATAAACACAAATACTAATTATCAACAATCTCATCGTGGCTTTGTGTATTACTAACGGGAATGTGCTAGGAGCTTTATTTATATGTTTGCTAAATGTTAATAGAGTCACGTTTTATACATGAACAGTTGCGAGCTTTGTTACTTTTATTTTTTTAACACGTGATATCATCTTTAGGCGAGGGTATTTAAAATTGACTGCTCAGTGCTAATACATAGGTAATTTAAAATCATTCCAATTGTTCATTGATTTAGTAGGTACTTGTATCAAGGTATAGGTACATACATGCTACACAATTTTAATCATAAATACCTACCTAACGACAAAATACGTTTAAATTTTGCAGTGTCACAAATAAAATTCATAATAGCTTTTCAACTATAATGTTTTCTCGAGATGCGATTATTAAAAATAGACAATTAATTTAACACCCCTAAGTTCACAATGATACATACACACGTAGTCCATGTACAGTGGTCACTTTTTAAAAATAGGGTCGAGTGAACTTAAATGTTAAGGTCGTATTTTTATAAATTTATAGATACATCTGTCACCAATGCTTCCTTAGTTCCTTACTATCAAAATAATAAACCCACATTACCCATCATTAAGACACACGTGCAGAATAAGTTTCACAAGTGCCTGCCTGATTTTTTTTTCTTAACATTTATAAAACATTGCTCCCCGCCGCGTCTACTGAACGGATTTTCATGCTGTTTTCATCAATAGACACAGGTTATCATTGGGAAGGTTTAGAACCTGAGATAAAAATAATATAATGTGTTTGAGAACAACATCTGCCGGGTCAGCTAGTAACTAAAATCAACCACAAAGTTTTTATTCACAATTACTCAATTACCATTATCGCAGACCGCATACGTATGACGTCTTGCTCCGAAATACAAAACCAACATGGCGAGGTATGTGAAACCACTCATTATCTTGGTTTCGTCAAAAAAGTCTGAGAACACAGAAGTTAAACTCCATACATTAGGCGCTTGAGCAAAGAACACGACATAACATTATTCACGGAGATGAATCGATATTGAATCGATCTACTGATTGCCACTGGCCGATGTACTAAGGTTTATGGTACTAAGCATAATATGCATAATATGCAATAACCACCCATCCGCTGCCGCCCATGATGACAACTGTGACCGACCTGGAACAAGACTCAAATGGGGAATAGGATGGTTAGTCCTGTTAACAGACGGTGTTAGAACATTAGTTGGTTAGTTTGTTAGTAAGTATGAGGACTAGGACAAGGACTGTTAATGATAGTCAGTCCTGATAGTTGTTGTTAGGAATAGTCCAGTGTAGTAACAGTCTTGTTCTAATTTAGTTTAGTAAGTGGATGTTTAAATTTGTCTTATCAGTTTTAATTAACCCCGGTTTGAGTCCAGAAGTAAAAAGGTTCTGGTTGGGGACCGCCCGATTTCCCACCTGAACCATTATAACCTTGCTGTACAAATCTTCGGAATTATTTTCGATAATTTTGTAAAAAACAATATTGTGTTAAATGACATTACAGTATATTTTTTATAGGTTTTTATTTCCGTACTTCATGTTTCATTTACATAAATGAGTTCCACAACCACGATACCGATGCCTACTATGTTTACCTAGTTTTAATTTTCCTGCAAAACTTTTTACGTAGGTACCTAAGTAAGAATTGACAGCCCTAGCGAACGAAGGTATAAAAAATAACTTAATTCATGGGAGTACCTTCTGTGCTCTCGTGGTCTGGTCTGTGGTTTCGCTCAGTATCTTACGAGTTCGAGCGGTTTATCCGGTTTGCAGTGGGGAATCCTGCGTGAAACAAAGGCAGTTCTATGCATAAACTACGCATCGTCTCAAGATTATATCTTTAACTATCGTAATATAAAATAACGTATGCAATTTAATAATGTAATATATGCGTGTATTGTAACCTCTGCAGTGTTCTATGCCTGCGTCATGGTAGTAATCTGTGGTCATGGTAAGGAGCCAATTATTGAATAAAATTCAAGGCAATAAAGATTATATTTGTAATTAGATAATTTTATTAATTTTCAAGTATCAATTATTTATATTCCTACCTATTGACAATTTGAAAAGGTAATTTTAATGCAATTATTTTCTAGTCGTTTAAGTTGATCCTAGTTAAAATTTAAAGGCACTGCATAAGGAGCTAATACAGGAAAATTGTGTATATGTAAATGTAGTTGAAGACCTATTATGAGCGGACGCATATCAATTTCTTGACGCTTAGCAGCCAATTCATTAGACCTGAAAACAAAAAAGTGTATAGATAACATTCGATCTGAAGACATGGGAGTGCAGAGTGCCCCTGCACCTTTACTCGTAACATTTCTTAGTATTTTCAACCCCACATCGTCATCTTTCACATACATATTTCAGATTCAGGTATACTTAGTTAGCAGACTAATAAAACACACTAAGTTCGATTGGCTAGCTTTTATACATTCGATTTTATTAACACCTTGAATACATCGAATTTCACTCACCTATCAAAATTCCTAGGTTATTTTCCCGAAGTCTAAAAAGCTGAAATTTGTGCACTATTGAGACATAAGCAAAGCGGGCTAGAAAATAAGTACTACGAAATGTTACGAGAAAAGGTAGGCTATTTTATCAGAATAGAATGGAAAAATTAAACACAGGTGAATATTATAGCGATAACCCTTAATTCACTCAAAAAAATTGAATGTATGGGTCCTTTGAGTCCACTCACTTTGATATGTCTGGAGTTAACAATGGAGGTATTGCTGCAATGTCCGGGTTATATGAAACGAAGCTCAATCCCGGAGTTTGTATATCTTCAGAATTTTTGCACTTACAAGGATCCACATTTTGCTTTATCTCATCATTTATTGATTTAGTAGCTACCTGTTGGGGTTCTTGCTCCAATTGTGAAGTATACGCTTGGGTCACCGATCGGCTAACATCCAATGACACTTGAGAGGGTTCTATCAAGTTCCTATCGACAACTCCCGTAACAGGTCCTGATTCTGGTTCTTCATCGCTTGTCAATGCTAATGCCGCTGGTGTTGTTCCTGTTTTGATTACAACTAGTGACGGTTTTATGACACCATTTCCGACAACGCCAGTAGTCATCAGCGGTTGCTTTAGTGGTAAATTAGTTGTTATTGGAATTGCAGCTCCAGTTTCTAATCTCGTATGCATGTTCAGTACTGGTGTTGGATTAACCAAACTATTATCTATAAACGTCGTGGTCAACTGGTTTATCGCTGGAACATCGTTCACCCAAGGTTGTGCTGCTCCGGTCGTTAATAGCTGTTTGGAAATTGGCGTCGGATTCAATAAAACGTCTTGTGCAGTTGTAAAAGCTTTTAGTTCTGGCGGAACATTAAGTTTTAATGGATTCAACTGATGAGTAGTTTGTATCCTCGCAGGCATTTCTAACACAGGCGTTGGGCTTACAATTTCGTTACCATTATCACATTTAACACAAGACACAAGGCACAACACTAATAAACTATATTTCATGAAATATTTCATTATGTTTATTGATTGTTCCAATAATATTCAATAGACACAAGCTCAGAGCGACCGACCGAACTGGAATGTTTAACTTGTTTGATCCACAACTTCCACAAGGCACTGGGGGTTAATACTTCGTTCATTCATCTGTCTTTTACGTAACGTATTTGGTTACGATTCCAAAAAGTCAACTATTTCGACTGTTGTGTATAAAATTGTGAGAACAAATTGTATCGAGCGTAGCCAATATAAGGCCACCAGCCTCACCAAGGTAATGGCACCAAAAACTTGATGTTGAGACATAATGATTCACGAATATTATGAGTTAATAAGACATTTTTCCTGTGTAACCTTACACGTATGTTAAAGCTTCGTACGGCGTTGTCTTAAAATTAAACAAAAATGTGAGATGAATGTAGTTTACCTACCTAAGTATAGTTGGTTTGTAAATAATTGTGTTGCGTGATTATGTTCGATGATAAAGTTTATAATTGATTTTATTACCTTGACATTTGATAATTAAGTATAGCACATAAGCAAACTAGTATTTATTTTTAAATTCTTTTGGAATTCATTGGCCGTTACAAGTCTACACATAGCAATGACCATGTTTCTTTAGCTTAGGTAAGTAGGTAGAGAGTTATTGTCAATATTTAGTTCTTTAGTACCTATTTGTTTCAGTATTTGGAATTATGAGGGTACAGTAGGTAATTGTAATTATTATGAAGGTTGTATTTTTTCGGGCAAAAAAAAAAGTTTTATTACTATCTAACCTTTATATGTAATTAACTATTACTACCTATTAAGTAGGTAGGTATAACATGAAAATTCTTAAATTCCTAAATTTAGTATGGACAAGCAAAATGAAGTGTCACTAATAGTGTACCAACGTTTAGGCTTCGTACATAAAGAACAGTAGGTTATCTTCAAACAAAGGTAGGTACTCATACTCATGAGGCTTGTTGTAGGCGTGGCGCTACTCCGCCATATTCATAAGCACTAAATTATGTCAACCGAAGCTCAACGAAATGTGAAAACCACATCAAAATCCGTTGAACCGTTTCTGAGATTAGCGGGGACACACCCACAGACCCGATAATGAACCGAGGATAAAAAGGCAAAATTTTGAAAAAATAATTTGTTATGGGAACTATTCCGTAGATAGGTAGGTATATGACTCTATTGTGTAACATGTTTTTCTCAAATATCTTTCGTGTAGAGACATCGGCCAGCTAGAATTTTATTATTATGTAAGATAATTATGTAATGTAGAAGCTTATCCTTGAGTTTATACCTACTAGCAGTAATACCTACCTATCTACTCATGCTATAACACTCCTAATCTTAAATCAATAGTGCGGCGCGGCGTTGTGAATCTGTGAACGTGTTAACAATGATATTATTTGCGTGTTAATAGGTAAACGGTTATTGTCTAGAATTAAATAAATATAAATTAATAACTTTTTTACTATATAACATAATTGCCAATGAATATACCAGGTTATATCGCATTAATGCTTTTCTTAAAGATCTTCCATGTACGGACATCGATTGGTTAGTATATTATTACATTTAGATATTTACATATTAATTTTGATGATTGTTATGCTGCATCCTGTTCATTAAACAACGGAAGAAGCCATGGATTACGTTGACAAAGTAATGACGCCGGGTTTTCCCCTCTCTAAATATTGGAGGTCGGTGAGCTCTGGACTTGCTTCGGACCAAGCGAAAGGCGCGGGCGTGAAGCTTAAACTTGCCTCTTGAAACTGGCCTTTACCGCATCTCCCCGTAATACCATCATATATGTATTAACCCATATATGCCCGTAACTTTTTTGACGCTATTTTTTTGTGAATTTCGGATATGTTGTTATTAATAGTATCCGTATAATGTTTTATGAAGTGAATTTCAGTTTTTATTTGGAGAAATGTGTTTTTTTGAGAGGGTCGTTAGCGACCCACTGGGCATATCCACTGACTTCGTACTATGGAAATAAAGAAAAGAAAAAATAACAAAGATAAGCAATATTTTAATAGTTTATTATAAGAGAAACAAATAATTATGCATGAAATTCAGAAAAACATTGGATACAAGTACATTATGTGTATCTTCATTTGTCTCCCAATACATACGACGTCTTGGCAAAGGGGCGTATCCAGTGAGAAAAAGTATTCCTAGAAAGCAGTACAGCTCATCTGCAGATAACATGAAGTTTGTGTTATGATTTTGATAAACAGCATACATTACCGAATGTCTTCATTGAAAAATAATTCAAAGAACTCAATAGGTTCACCGTCTTTGCTCAGAGTAAGGACTGCTCGCGATGGTGGTTGAGACCACTAGCCTTACAGAGGAGACAAATATTTTCTGCGCCATTTTCGAGGCCCTCTTTATCCTGCACTCACATGACGTTGTTCTGTGGGTTGCTCTCGATTTATAGACGAGTCGGAGACCTTCATCCGTCACAGAACAGCCTCGCCCTCGACAAAAACGTGAGAGTAGTCTAGAACTAGTCAATCTCGATGACGACGTGGTAAGGATAGGTTTATCATTGGCCTCAGGTTCCTCACAGCCTTCAGGTCGATGAACGATCAACTAGGCCGGAGCAAGCAGCTGATGTCAATTTAGTCTTGCAATATCACTGCAGTATTCGTCTCCAGAATCACCATCAGATATGGCTCCGTCACAAGGAGGGTCAATATAGACATTGATACCGTGGACATCATCTTCTTCAGCTAACTCCTCCAAGAGGTCAGCGATTTCATTCGTAGTTAGCACTCGTCGAGACCTGAATGATTATTATTCAAAAATAGTATTATTATATAAAAAGTAGTATTATAAAATTATAAAAAATAGTATCATATATGCCTAAAGGGTCGTTATCGACCCAAACAAATGTTCGCGGCTGCTATTTCGTAAATAATAATTTATTTGTCAAACAAATATCAAAAATAGTGTGACAAAACATTCTAGTTATCAATCTGTCTGATGCAAATCAAAATTATTATAAATAAATAAAATACTTACATTTTTCTACGCGGCGACGCACACTTTTTGAAATAAATTTCAACGACAACTTTTGCAGATGGCATGTGAGTACTACGTGTCAAAAGTTCGAAACAAACCTATCGCGTCTTGTACGTAGTACACTGGGTAATCGTTAGTTGGCGCTAAACTTAAAAAAATATATTTTGTTTACTGTCACGAAGTCTTTATATAGGGGTAAGAAAGAGGGGTCGTTCCCATATATGCCCGTAACTTTTTTGACGCAATTTTTTTGTGAATTTCGGATATGTTGTTATTAATAGTATCAGTATAATGTTTTATGAAGTGAATTTCAGTTTTTATTTGGATAAATGTGTTTTTTTGAGAGGGTCGTTAGCGACCCACTGGGCATATCCACTGACTTCGTACTATGGAAATAAAGACAAGAAAAAATAACAAAGATAAGCAATATTTTAATAGTTTATTATAAGAGAAACAAATAATTATGCATGAAATTCAGAAAAACATTGGTTACAAGTACATTATGTGTATCTTCATTTGTCTCCCAATACATACGACGTCTTGGCAAAGGGGCGTATCCAGTGAGAAAAAGTATTCCTAGGAAGCAGTACAGCTCATCTGCAGATAACATGAAGTGTGTGTTATGATTTAGATAAACAGCATACATTACCGAATGTCTTCATTGAAAAATAATTCAAAGAACTCAATAGGTTCACCGTCTTTGCTCAGAGTAAGGACTGCTCGTGATGGTGGTTGAGACCACTAGCCTTGCAGAAGAGACAAATATTTTCTGCGCCATTTTCGGGGCTTACTTTATCCTGCACTCACATGACGTTGTTCTGTGGGTTGCTCTCGATTTATAGACGAGTCGGAGACCTTCATCCGTCACAGAACAGCCTCGCCCTTGACAAAAACGTAAGAGTAGTCTAGAACTAGTCAATCTCGATGACGACGTGGTAAGGATAGGTTTATCATTGGCCTCAGGTTCCTCACAGTCTTCAGGTCGATGAACAATCAACTAGGCCGGAGCAAGCAGCTGATGTCAATTTAGTCTTGCAATATCACTGCAGTCTTCGTCTCCAGAATCACCATCAGATATGGCTCCGTCACAAGGAGGGTCAATATAGACATCGATACCGTGGACATCATCTTCTTCAGCTAACTCCTCCAAGAGGTCAGCGATTTCATTCGTAGTTAGCACTCGTCGAGACCTGAATGATTATTATTCAAAAATAGTATTATTATATAAAAAGTAGTATTATAAAATTATAAAAAATAGTATCATATATGCCTAAAGGGTCGTTATCGACCCAAACAAATGTTCGCGGCTGCTATTTCGTAAATAATAATTTATTTGTCAAACAAATATCAAAAATAGTGTGACAAAACATTCTAGTTATCAATCTATCTGTTGCAAATCAAAATTATTATAAATAAATAAAATACTTACATTTTTCTACGCGGCGACGCACACTTTTTGAAATAAATTTTAACGACAACTTTTGCAGATGGCATGTGAGTACTACATGTCAAAAGTTCGAAACAAACCTATCGCGTCTTGTACGTAGTACACTGGGTAATCGTTAGTTGGCGCTAAACTTAAAAAAATATATTTTGTTTACTGTCACGAAGTCTTTATATAGGGGTAAGAACGAGGGGTCGTTAGCGACCCCCTGGGCATATATGGGTTAAGAACATTAGAATTATGTAGGTCATTTGGCCCAGACTTGATTGTGTGCGAGACATGTAGGTACATACGTACTGTATAACGCACTCAAACGAACAGTAATTATCGTCCTCAGGCCTCAAACGAAAATATTTATGCACGTTTGTTTCGAGGGGGAAATCTTCAAAAGATACCCTGGCTACCCTGCAAGGTGATGTGGGATTCATACCCACTAAAACCCCCTCGGCAGTCATCCAACGCATGTGGGGAGGCCCCGGGATCTCGTATAAACACACCAGTGCCTCCCCTGCGTAAAATCCCAATGGACCCGTCGGAAGCGGTAAGTGCTGGAAACGGAGAGCTTATCACAAGCGGGGTCATGGCTGGCATCGCGTCCGGACTCTCTTTTTAATTTACATAATATACATATTTACATATGGGCGACAATGACCACTGACTATCATGTAGCTAATCAGCTCGTTTGCAAGCTATTAATGAAAAATCAGCCGTGATAAAAACACCGCGATTATAAAAGATTCCTATCACGTATTACGAACCACGTATTTACCAAACAAAAAACAATGGTCGACATAGAGTTGTGGGGAATGAGCATGACGAGTATGGGTCATTTACAATCTGGACGAATAAATGGGAAATCACGTGAGTCACTGGCTTGTCCTGATCTGATCATAAACAAAGTCGTCGATAACGTGACAGTTTAGATACAACGCTTTGCGTTTGCGCATTCATGTCGCACGGCAAGTCGGCAACGCGCTAGGCAATGAATTGTCATCACAAATTCAAGATGATATCAAAGGCTACGTCATATTTCTTGCAGTGACTACCTATATCCGATTTTAAAAGTCGTTTTTATTAGTAGACTAGTACACAACTGTGTTAGCTGATCTATCTTAGGTGAACTCCTGAAAAATGTTACCCCAAGCGTACCTACATACTAATTATAACTACCAATTAAATGTCAAATTACATCCCGTTTTTTGTTTATGTTAAATGTATGTAAAACTCTTTTATGTTGTCTTTTAGTCCTATAAATAAAGACAAATCTGACGTGCGGGACGTGCACGCACGTATAATTACTTAATTTCATTATTAAATATTTCTCAAATTACGTTCCTAATGTTATAATCAGTCAACATCTCAGGCGATGAACTACTGTATATTAGTTAATGCACTGTGGAATCATCGGAATGGATCCAAATATAAATCGAGTGATAAATATAATCTAAACGAATGACATTTATACGTTACAACTACAAGAGATCATAAAATATCATTGTCAACGTATATGTTTAATTTGATCTATCCTTTATTATTTCTTAGTGTGCAATTACCCTCATGCGCATTAGCATTGTAGTTTTTTAATCGAACGCAATCGTTTAATTCTTCCCAGAACTTAGTGTGAACCTCGATATCAATAGAATGTAAAGTATCTGGGTCGATTCACTCTATTTCCTTTAAATTGCAATTCTCAGTAAGAAGGTAGATAAATCTTTTAAGTATGAACAGTTTTTTATTTATTCCAGTTGTAGGTACTAAACATACACGTAAGAAATATACTTATAACATATTTTTTTCATTGACGTATTAGGTATGTTGTTAAGTATATTTTAATTTTTATGCGGATTGACATTCACATTAATATTATGCTAGTAGCGTCGTATTGGGGCGTATTTTGTAGCCAAGGCTAAGATCTTAATACATAGGTACCTAACCTACCTAAATACATAATTAATTAAGATACCTTCATAATTTAAAAATAGAATATGATCGTTTATGATCTTCTTTGTACCACTAGAACTGATACAAATTGATAATGAACATTCAGAGCTGTTTCTTAACGCTTAACGAAGAACCAAACGTGTATCTTCTACGCACATAATTGGATAATGTTATTTTAAGCTCAAGCCGAGGTTACAGGGACCGGTTTGATGGACGCTACTGCCTGACAAGTTGTTAAAAACCTAGACTAACTTTATAATAGCAATTAATTACCGAAGCATGAAGTAACAAAAACGTTACATACTTGTCCACTTTAATGTTAAAAAGCCGTTATTGAGTAGGTTATATACCTTAATTACCTAGGGTCATTGGGTCAGGAAACGTTTGATTTAATGGATGCGGAATAGTACCTAATAATTTACAGAGCAAAAACTGTATAGGTAGGTACCTACTCAGTTGTTGTGTGTGAGTAGGTACCTACCCTTTTTTGCTCATCTGTGGTACCTACCTATACGCTATATAAGCTTAGAGTATGTATTAACTAAGTACATAAGTAATTACCTGTCTGGATTTTATACGGTTACCTAATATGAAAATTCCAGACATTTCTAAAAAAGTCCGTAACGGAGGAATTTATACCTCTAATAAAACTACAACGAGGAGTAGAATTAGCAAGAAGAGGTGTGGTAAGGCGAGGTGATACATACGTGGTGAGGTGCAGAGAGGAGAGATATGGTGCGAAGAGAGTCTTCTTCTGAGGGCCAACAAAATGTTAATGGCCAGCAAGCAGGCCACATTCGCAAATAGACAGATGATTAATAAAAAAACAAGATAATTAATTGTCATGGAATAAAATGGTTTGGGAGACGGTGCACTAATATTTTATTATTCGTTATAATATTAGGTATAACCATAGCTACTCCTGGACACCATTGCAGAATCAAGTCATGTTTCGTTTGTTGGTTAAAAATTCTATTAGAAATTATCTGTTGCAATTGTATGCCGTTGCATATTATTCTCCTTGACATTTTAAGCGTTTGACCTCGTAACATTATAATGTTTGCATTTTTGGCATGTATAATCCCAATGGTGGCATGTTTAGTAATTTATTTTATGTTTATTGTCCCAAAGAATTCTTTGTAAAATTGATTAAGCATATTATTATCACACCTAGATGCGAAATACCTCGCCCAAACTTCGTCTATGCGAGCGCAAAAGTAATTAAGTTACCTACCTACGCATCGATTTTGACTAACGCATCGACCTATTATTTGTGATTACGAGGGTACTTTTTATATGAAGATAAATATTTGAGAAACGAACACACGACCCACCCGTTAGTAAGTGTTCACTGTAGCCTATGGACATATTAAAATGTTAATATTAAAAAACGGCCTAAAAGGAAATAGGGAATCGGGGGCCACACCGCAACCGAAACATTTCTGTTCACAAAACCAGTATAATCGAATACTTGACCACACGATGAGCAGTTAGATACCGTGTGGCTCGTACGTTTGTTTCTCGGCTACTTACACAAAAAGTACTCACCTACATAAAACTAGGGCTATTTACACTGCAGCCAACGTAGCATTTATAAGTACTTGCCACCATAGTAATTTTGTCTAGCAGTCTTGAAATAGGAATGGCAGAGGTTTTCTTAAACGCAATAAGTAGTAGAATAAAAAACCTTAGTTTATGGAAAGATGTATTTGATTCAATGTCCTAAGTTTTATGTACCTACCTACATAAGAACATTCAATATTTTCGAGCTACATCATTATGAAACAAATATACATTACATGCATAAACCTTTGTCAAATTTGCCTTTCGTTAACATTTTTTGCTATTTTTACGTAAACACTAACGCGTGCTTTTGCTGCACGTAATATGAATTCCACAATTTCCGCATTACCTATACAATTTTCCTGAAGAAATTTATTGTAAGTAGGGTTCCATACGCCACATCGAATTACATGACATCGAACACGTTACATCGATGGCTTATTAAATCGATCTATCATCACATCGAAAGTTTATTACATAGATCGTTTATGACATCGAAAATAAAGGTGATTTTTCAGTCAGTTGACATATTGATAGGGGGTACTCAGCATTAGATTCTCATTCCAAATATGTAATTAAAAAGGGTGCTTAAAGTTGACGTAATTATCCATTACAAACTAATAATGTAGCAAACTGACCGCGCGGTCTTAAACTACTCCACTAAAGATCATTAACCCCGGCAAGGTCAGGCGCCCGCTCTTGGTCGCCGTAGGGCACAGCTGTAAACCATACATTCCGAGTATTTTTAGATAATTTTGATTGCCATTTTTGACATAATTATCGTGTAGAATTTTGACTTTATATGCTTGTAAAATTTTGACTATGCTTAAGCTGGCGGTTCGCGGCCGAGACCGAGACAAGCGACCGAGACAGGAGACCGAGACATGGCCATGTTCTTTCATGTCCTCGAGTATGTCAAGTGAAATAAAAATCATAAACCTGTATAAATGTGTAAAATAAAAACACCTTATCTAAATCTGTTGTACTTATTGTATAAGTAAATATGTATGTATGCATGTATCTATTGTAATGTATTGTATAAGTGCAGACACATCTAATACTACCCTCTAATAATAAATAAAGAGTTCCCAAAAAAATTGAAACTCATCTATTTAAGAAATACATTTTAACATCTAGCCAAAAACCTATTTACTTGACCATGTTACGTAGGTAACCTAACTTTTTACATTTAGGTTGGAAGTTATTTTTTAATTCTTTTAGAACTAAATTAAATTTAGTCTCCTTGTTAATTGATATAATATGGCTATTATATTACATTACTTTATGGGTTGCCAAATGTCTAACAAGTCCCGCTTTGCGAGTAAACGATACGTTACAAGATTCACATGAATGTATTTTTTCACCAGAATGTATTCCTAAATGAGTTTTTAAATTGAACTTTCGACTAAACGATTTGAAACATATATTACACGAATATGGTTTTTCACCATAATGTGTTCTTAAATGTTTTTGAAGGCTACGTTTTTCATTAAACGCTTTTTTACAGACATTACACGCAAAATCACCTAAATGTATTTTCGTGTGTCTAAACAGGTCCGCTTTTTGACAAAACGATTGTGTACAAATACTACAAGTATACGGTTTTTCTCCTGAATGTATTCTAAAATGTATTTTTAGTTTATTTTCTCGACAAAATGATTTGTTACAAACATCACAACGATATAAGTTCATATGGGTTAGTAAAGAACTATTTTCATTAAATACCTTGTTACACATGTTACAGGATATTGGCTTCTCTGTTAAATGTATTCTCATGTGAATATTTAGGTTATCTTTACGACTGAATGAAACTTTACAAACATCACATGAATATGGCTTCTCGCCAGAATGTATTCTTAAATGTTTTTTTAAACTACTTTTCTCAGTGAATGCTTTCTCACAGATGTTACAAGGAAATGGTTTCTTATCGGAGTGTATTCTACAATGTCTACGTAGATCACGCTTTTCTGTAAATGATTTCTGACACACATCACAAGTATACGGCTTTTCACCAGTATGTTGCCTCAAGTGACTTTTTAAGTCATATTTTGTATTAAAAGATTTCTTGCATAATTCACATGGAAATGGTTTTTCTCGAGAATGTATAATCGAATGCCTCACAAGGTTACCTTTTTGACAAAATGACGCGTTACACACTTCACATGCATATGGTTTCTCGGCGGTATGAGTTCTCATATGGTTTTTTAGATTACTTTTATGATTAAAACCTTTATTGCACATATCGCACGAATATGGTTTTTCACCGGAATGTATTCTTAAATGACATTTTAGATTATTTTTTCGGCTAAATTCTTTTTCGCAGACATGACATGAGTATGGTTTTTCACCAGAATGTGTTCTAATATGTAACGTTAGATGTTGCTTATTTTTAGTTTTATATTCACAATTGATACAGTTGTATATATTGTTTATAGTGCTAGTATGGCGTTTAGATAATGATTTGTGGCTACGGTCAACCTTTGATTGACTCAAATTCTTCAGAATTCTTGATTTTTTCTTAATTTTTCTAACATTACACTTAACTTTATCTTCTTCTATTCGCTTAACAACATTGACACCCGAAGGATAATCTTCACCTATAAAAAACAGTGGTTACTTAAATTCATATAAGTTGGATTAGATAATATGCAATATTCATTCATATTTCTAATGAAATTCACAAACAAAAGACAACAATATCCCTTGTTTTAAATTTAGTGTCTCATAGAAAAATAAATCTGTGTACTTATTGTTGAAAAGTTCAAATTTATTGAAAGAAAAAGCCCATGCTTACTATCCGTATAGTGCATTGCAACTTGCTTCAAGACTCAGGGTATCCTCACTACCTTGCTACTCATTTTTGCACCCCATATTTCACGTAAATATGAACTTTCTGTAAACCCACTGCTGCTTGTTCAAAGGGAATTTATCCTGATACAACTGACAATAAACTATTTATTTTCCACTTACCATATTTGTTTCCATGTATTTTATTGTTTGTATGTTCATTATTGTAACCGACTCCATTGAACATATTGTATTTTTCTATTTTAAGACTGTTAACAATTGGGACTTCGTGACATTTAGGTGAATTTATGACATCCTCATTACTTGTATTTTCGTTATTCTTAGTTTTTCTGCTAACTGTATCATTTGTAACCCTATTAACATTGATAATTGATTTGGTATGTAAGTCCGGTGAATCATCTTGATTTTTCTCATCAAGCTGTTCAACCTTAATATCATAGACAATAGGTTTATTATAAAAACAAATTGAATGCACACTGCTATCAGGTTTCGAAGCTTTCTGGTAATCTGTATCGTCCTTTTCAACCTTTATAGTGTAATTATAATTCTTATTCTCTGTTTTAACACCACATACTTGACTATTCCAGTCTGTTCCATCTTTCACAACTGTTTGTTTGTCTATGGACATGTTATCTCTTTCTACATATTCTATTTTTAAATTGTATGGTTCAGTTTGGTGATGCATTTAATGCTAGGAGCTGAAGACTGTTGCTCCTATTAACAAATAAAATATATATTAGTTATAGCTGAATTTATTTATTGTTTTACCAGTAACATTAAATTGGATTGTATGTCTGTAACTTAAGATAAAAAATTAAATAATAATGTGAATTTCACTGCCTGATTGAGTCCACGTTTCCGTAATTCAAATTGGCTGCATCTACTCGTTTTACTAAAAATACTTACACATAAAACGCAACTTCTTGGGATACTGCACTACTGGAAATATGTTCGAAGTTGGAAACAATGCACTGCATTTGTGAAACAATGTTCTAGGACCATTTGAGCTTGAGATTATGTAATTATCACTTTTTGTTTAAGTATAGCAGATTTTTATTATAAAGCTAATATGATTTGTTCATTGAGAGAATGGAAAAATAAAAATCCAATAAATTTGTTACTATTTTAATTATTTACAAACGAAATTTTATTGACAATATCAAATTCAAATACCTATCAAAAATTCAAAATATCAATATTGATTTGATTGACGTGACAAATTGACAATTTGACTTTGAGAATTGACTTTTTTACAGTATTTGACAATGACATTTGAATTTGACTGATGATTGTCACAGACAAGAGAGAGACCAATAATTCTTCGTACCTGTATCTGTAGATTACTACAAAGATTTATACAAAATTATAATACAAAATTATTATTTACAATGATTTATTTAGGTACCTATATGTAGTAGGTAGTTATCTTTAATGTAGGTACCAATATTTATTGAAAAAGACATGCCAAGCCAACCTATAACAGAACTAATACAAAGCGTTATTTACATAGGTAGGCAAAATAGAAAAAAAAAAATAGAATAAAAAAATAGAATAAAAAATAGAATTTTTAAAACAAATAATTGTGACATTTGATAATGACAGTCAATGAGACAGCCATTGGCATTGACATTGACAAGCTTTCAATTCAAAATTTCAAATAAATGACTGCTTTTGTCAAATCAAAATACGTTTAGTAATTTAGGTTTAGTTAAATTCATGAACATGATAGAAAAAGAAAAACTTTAAGATTTAGCTTTATATGAGTTATGAGTTAATCTGTGACCTGTGTTACAAAAATACAGGTTAGGTTTGTTTTGTTTTGTTGTGAATATACCTGCAGTGAATGGATTTGTGTAGTAAACAAATATACCTATTATTTTTAAACTTAAAACTAACAAAAGCTCAAATTTTTCTCACTTTTCTCACCAGATTCAAGAAAAGAAAGACTACGAATAAAACCATTATATGTAAAGTGAAGTTTAAAATGTAAGTCAGTTGACAGAATAATTTAAAGTATGTGAAAAATCAATGTTATATGCCTTTGTTTCAACAATATTATATGACTTAGGCTTAGGCTTGATCTCTGCAAATTGTCGCCAATAAGTATAGAATAGTTTATTCAAAATTAGGATGATAAATAAATAAACTCATACCCCCCTACTATGATTCCCTATGTCGCGGGTGGCATGGACATCATAATAACACATCACAAAGACACAAACACTCTTGACAAGAGAACACTTATCTATCACATAAACATCTACTACGGCCGGGAATCGAACCCGGGTCACCTTGCTTCACATATATAACTGTCCAGGCGGAAATTGAACAATATGGTATTGGGTCCTCAATGTATACCTACTTATTTTTAATACTGTAATATATTGTTTGTCTACAGAGTGACTGTGAATAGTATATCAGCATGGCTCTAAAGTCAGATGGATTAGACACACTGGAAAGTAAAGGAGAGAATCTAATACTGCATGATAACATCACTATTGAGCAAACTAAAGACTTGCAGGTTTGAATTCTTAATTGAACAATTAATTGCAAACTTAATTGAAATTCTTAATTAATGCTTATGTTCTAGTTATTTGTAACTGTTAAAATGTTCGCTGCTGACAACATATACGAGTACGTCCTGTTTTTTCCATAGAAAATTATGATCACGATCAGAAAATCACCGAAGCAAATGTGTTAAAATCATTGTGTAATTTCATGCCACTTCTTGAATTTTTTGTGTTCACCAACTTTTTGTTATACTTATTTCCTTCATTGCATAACTGATATTTATGTAAATAGATTCTGTACTATGGAAATTGATTCTTTAGTAAATTTTTTTACATACCAGGCACCAACAAACCGAATATCCCCCTTTTTAGACCAGTAACTAACTAGACTCTGAATTTGCTTTAAAAATGAGCTTTCAAAAGTTATTATTGTTGACAGCTCTGCAGAATATGCTTTGCAACGGATGGTAACCTTTATTCAATGAAAATGGATAAGAATTTGGATCGGGCTTATAGTACTTTGACTGGATTACCAGTAAGTAATTTTATATATCAGAACTACCTTTGGATTAACACTGTTGAACATACATTTCTATTCATACTGCTCTGACCAATTCTAAGCCTTTTGAATTTAATAGTTTGAGGTCAACTTGTATTAGAACTAATATAATGATGTATGACCCAAGTAGTTTGTTAAAAACATCATAACTCTAACCACTTGGTGGGAATTAATGCTCCTCCTTGCGCTTCATTTCCACCAGCGCAGCCTACTATTTATGTCCACCTGAATACTTGTGTGTTATTTTGGTATATGAGTAAGATTTATTAAAAGTAATTTGTTTACAGATACAAAATGAAGATAACATGCCTCCATATATATGTAATTTGTGCTCTGATCAGCTGATGACTTGCATTCACTTTAGAAATAGGTCCTTAAGGTCACATTTACTTCTACAGGAAGTTTTAAGGAAACATGACTGTGTGAGTATTGTATTGTGTGCCTTGTCAGATAAATAACTTCTGATTAGATAGAATTATTAAGTATTATGACTCAAGAATTTCATTTCATTTTATTGTATTTTATTTTAATGAAAGTGTGTTTTGGTTTAAACCATTGACGGATTAGGGTAACCTGATCTGTAATGTTTGTGTGTTTGATAATAATAAATAAATAAATAAAATATAAATTGCCATTGTTGGTGTTCCCATGTAATTATAATGTGGGTGTTTTCTAGTCAGGAGTAAAAAGGCAGCTACAAATTTATTGTTCTTTACCAATCACGTCTATGTGTTCACTTAACGTCATCTTAACAAGCATTAACCTTTTATTTATTAATAAAAAAATAAGATGTAATTCTGATTACCTTCCTCAACTTAACATGATGGCAAACATTGAATCGGAAATATATTATCAGTCACAGTAGTACTCATACTATGTGACATGTATCATATTCGATGTTACGTGATGAGCTCTGTTTACTATGTGTTTATGTATAATAGAAAAATATTCATAATCCGTTTCTTAATGTACTATTTGTAAAGGAGTTAGAAGCGACATTTAAGTTTTGATTATGTTACAATGTTTAGTTAACTCTATCTCAGGATATAGTGTAATGGAAATGTCTTTACAAAATTCATTGACAGACTATTTTTATTTCTTTTCAGATAACAGTTGAAGTAATACAAAAGCTCAATGGATGCCAAGATGTGAACTCTCCCAACCTGGATGCAACACAGAACTCTACTCTTATAGATCAATATAACTTGGAAACCGTAAATAATATAAAAAAGGAAATTGAATATGCAGATGAACAATGCCTCAGAAATGAGTCTAGTTCACAGGATTCTGACCATGTTAATATTAAAAAGGAACATGAATATTTATTTAACCACGATAGCATTAAAGATGAAGATAATGCCTGTTCTTCTACGATAAGCTTGCACGAAGAGGTCTTTCTTTGTGACATTAAAATCGAAAACGATGATGCGATTGATGAGGGTACTAATGATGATAATGCAGCCAGTGAAGAGTATAGTGATGCATTTCAAGGTAAATCGCCCATGACTATTAACATACTCGGAACTGCAAAATTGCATTTTTTTAAATCCTAAATAATTAAATCTATCATCAGCTGAAGAGAAAAATATTATTTCATGCATAGTTTTTTAAATACTCAAATTAAAAACGTCGGATATTACCTTGATAGCTCGCTAACAATGTCGGATAATAACTACCAACGTTGTTAGCGGTGCGCGGGGGTGGGTAAGGGAGCGCGATCTCCCAGTTAAGACTATGTTATCGGAATAAACGGACGTAGCGCTGCCACTTGCTCTTTCGAAATTTTATTGTTAATTCTTTACTATTTAACACCTTTCACAATGTCGTCACCTTTCACATGTGTCCTGTGGACGTGGTGAAAAAAAAACATAGTAATATAATTTAAAATGCCGATGAAAACATTATGAACAAAGCAAAACCTAGTGTGAAAACAGGTATTTACTTTTATTTATTATAATTACTTTTACGATTTTTAATAATATAGTTTCTGGTTTAATACTATTGCGAATTTAATACTAGATAATAGAAATTACACTAGCATTTTCTAACACGTAATTTAAAATTGTAGGATGTACCACATCCAACGTTGTTAATCGGTTTTTGAAATGAGGTAAATGCCGTTAGTACCACCTCCGACGTTTTTAATCGATTTTTATATGAGTAAAATGTCAGTAGTACCACATCCGACATTGTTAAATCGGTTTTTATAATGAGTTAAATGTCAGTAGTTCCATTTATCCGACGTTGTTTAAAGTTTTTTTTAATAAGCTAAATGTCGGTAACACCACATCCGAAGCTGTTCAATGCTCAACAATATCGGTTGTGGTACTTCTGACAAATCGGTATTAGTCTTACCCCGTGAAAAAGGTTACAAGTGACTTTTCTCATATTTACACATTAAATACCAGCTACGCATAATAGTGTCCTAAACATATATAACTTGTATAGCATTACTCTAATCTTCTCATAGACATTGCATACATACATATATCTCGGTCAGTAGTTCGTTTGCGAGTTTGCTAGCGTTACGCGAACGGTGATTTCTCGATTATTTCTTAATTTCATTTCGTTCTTGAACAATTTTATAAATTAATATTTTGTTCAATACATTAAAAATTCTATGTTTATAGCGAATAAAAATTGTAAATTCATTTTAAAGTTCATATTTTGTGAATTTTCGGGTGAATAATAACAAATTATGGCAGGAAGTGACACGGACTCTGAATATGAAAGCGATGCTCCAGGACCATCAACTAAGAAGAAATTACGTACGGAAATTGTGCATAAAATGTGTGCGACAGCATATTCAAGGAAAGATTTTAAACCTAGTGAGACCATTGGACTTAGGTAAATTAATTATTATTTTATTTTTATAATCATTCATGACTCTAATAATAGTTTACTAAATTTACTAAACTAAAATGATAAAATTATAGGTTGAATAAAACGCCAAAAACTTCTGCAGAACGTGGTCGAGAGTTCAGAGCACGAAAAGCACTGCTTAAACAACAAAGTAAGCAACAACATGAACCAGATGCTGCAGTTGAAATTGCTACAAAAGATATTCGACTTACTGGTCCATCAGAAGACAATCAAGACCCTGGACCCTCTGAATTAAGGACAATAGAAAAAAGAGCAAGGTCCGCAGAGGCAACACGGCGATGGAGAGAGAAAAAAAGAGCCGTTAGTGGGTCATTAAAAAAACAGGCGAAAACTGCAGCTCAACGCATGCGAGAATACCGGGAGAGAAAAAAATTGTAAATATTAATTAATTTATAAAACTTATGCCATTGAAGGCTCGTTTTTTATTTGTAATTGGATAAGAGTTAAGTTGTTAAATCGTTTTATTAAAGAGTAGTCCCTGAATGTAATAACACTTTTGGATTTAGTAATGTTAGCTGCTCTGATATTATCATAGCCTTTAAATTGGTTAATAATAAAAAAAAACAATGATCTTAGTAAAATTATTCTATTGTTTAAATGTGGTAGTAGTAGTGACCCTACAAACTACAGGCCGATATCAATACTGCCATTCCACATTTAGTATAATATTCGAAAAATTAATACATTTTCAAAGTAATCATTAATTTGTCACCTATTACACAGTTTGGTTTTACACGAGGTCGCTCAACAACCGATGCTGGTGTTGAGCTAATACAAAATATTTTTGATGCTCGAGAGGAGTCACGTGATGCTCTTGGCATCTTCTGTGACTTATCTAAGGCTTTTGACTGTGTTTGACATGAAACATTGATAAATAAATCATCACCATGGAATCACGGGCGTGGATTTGATGAGTTCTTATTTAAATAACAGTGTTCAAAAGGTATAAAAGAATGAAAAGTGTTGTCCCGGATCAGTTGTAAAAATGGGAGTTCCACAGGGTTCCATTTTGGGACCTTTTATATTTCCCATTTATATCAATGATCTTCATTACTTACTAAAAGATAATCATAAAAAAATACTGTTTGCTGATGATACCTCGTTTATTTTTAAAATTAACCGCTTTACATAATAACAATAATTACACAATGTAAACAATCGTCTCGCTAAAATATTTCATTGTATTGTATGGCATGAATTATTATATATTATGTATTATTGTCATATTATATAGTCATTGTATTAAATTCACGTTACTATTTAAGTGACAAGAAAGCGTGGGAATTAATGAAAGCACATATTGTACAAGATAAGAAAATGACGTGTCAAAAGTGCCACAAAGTGGTTTATTTGCAATGAATATAAATAAAATAAAACGTTTTTTCACAGGTGGCGACGGATCGGATCACAACATTCCGGGAGAACAAACGAGCAAAATTTTGATTAGCAAGGTAAACGTAAAAAGAATCACAAAGACGAGGACAACAAAAGGCTTAAAACAGAGATCTGAAGATAGGCTATTGTTGTATGACAAATTATGTTGTGACATGTGTTCTTATAAGACTGCCAGTGACGAAAAATTGTTACGTCATTTAAAAACCCATGATTCCATGAAGTCCTATAAGTGCGGTTATAGAACTAATATAAGACAAAAAGTTAATTCTAAAACTGATCGCATCACTTGTGATCTCTGTAAGAAAACATATAGTAGCAAATGTGGTCTACAAAAACATATGAAGTCCCATTTTGGTGAAAAACCATATACGTGTGATGTATGCACGAAAAGTTTCAAAGATAGGCGAGATTTACAAAATCATTTAAGAACACACTCTGGTGAGAAGCCATTTGGGTGTGACTTATGTAAGAAATCATTTAGCGAAAGGGGCAATCTGTTACGTCATATAAGAATACACTCTGGAGAAAAACCATATTTATGTAAATTCTGTAAAATATCTTTCAATCAAAAACATCATCTAAAGCGACATATGACAAAACATTATTAGCTTATCATATCAATATTGTTGGTAAAATTTATAAAGGTAGTCGTGGCTTGAATTGGATGTCTAATTATAAATAAATAAAAATGTATAAAGAGCCGCCATAGGGCCAATAGAAGCCTATAATATTATTTTAAGAATTTTAGTCTGTATGTATGTGTGTTTGTCGTGTGACAACAACCGTTGAGGCGCACGCACTGACCGAATAGTCACACTCCGCTTGAGGCGCGAAGCACTTTGTGCATAAGTGAAATGTTTATTTATCCTATTTTAAAGCCGTACTCGTATTATTATATTTATTTTGTATAATTATGTCACTTAGTCTATAGATATCACTTTAGAGTTAGTGGAGTTTAGGGTCCACTAGTAAATTAAATAAAACGTATTGGATATAATGATGTAAAAAAATTCAGATCACGCATTTTGATAATTATAAAATAATATTTGATTGTCACGAAGCGTTACATTAATTCGCATTTTACACAATGACTGTCACTTATCTGTGTTATGAAGCTACAAGTGTGATTTCTTTACAGTTTGAAACAATGTAAAAGTGAAAGTTATAAAGTTATTTCATTTATCTATCTATCTATCTATCTATCTATCTATCTATCTATCTATCTATCTATCTATCTATCAGCCTTTTCGAGTCCACTGCTGGACATAGGCCTCCCCTAATTGACGCCACTCCGACCGGTCCTGAATCCAGCGGCTTCCCGCTGTCTTCTTCAGGTCATCAGTCCACCTGGTCAGGGGGCGACCAGTGCTCCTTTTGCCGAGGCGTGGTCGCCACTCGAAAACTTTTCTACCCCATCGGTTATCCGTCCTTCGAATGATGTGGCCTGCCCATTGCCACTTCAGCCGGCTAACTCTGAGTAACTTTCGTTCGTCTACGAATTTCATCGTTACGAATATTTTCTCGTAGCGAAATACCTAACATAGCTCTCTCCATAGCGCGCTGTGTAACTTTGAGCTTCCGAATGAGGCCAACAGTAAAGAACCACGTCTCGGATCCATACGTCAACACTGGCAACACACATTGCTCGACTTCAGGCACTGAGGTATGTTGGATGAGAAGATATGTCGAAGTTTCCCGAACGCAGCCCAGCCGAGTTGGATTCTTCGAGTAACCTCTTTCTCGAAATTGGACTTACCCATTCGGATCATTTGTCCCAGGTAAATGTACTCGTCGACAACTCGAGAGCAGTGCCATCAATAACAAACGGTACGGTTATGACATGGACATTCGACATGATTTTTGTCCTTTCCATGTACATCTTAAGACCCACCCGTTGTTAGGCGCTGTTCAGGTCTCCTAGCATGGTACTGAGGTCCTCCAGCGTTTCCGTCAAGATCACTATATCGTCGGCAAATCGGAGGTGTGTGAGGGGTTCGCCATTGATGTTAATGCCGAGCCCTTTCCACTCCATTAGCTTGAACACATCTTCCAATGCAGCGGTGAACATTTTCGGGGAGATAACGTCCCCTTGCCTGACACCCCGCTGCAATTGGATGGGGTTCGTGCTTCTGTCGTGTAATCGGACTGAAATGGTGGCCGATTTGTATATGCACTTCAACACCTCGATGCACTGAGAAAAATCGATTGAAGACGACGTAATAAAACATTATGCAAACATTCTAAAGGAGTGCGCACATTACAACGACTCCACGACCGACCGACGTCAACGCGACTAAAACCTTGACAAAGCTAATATTCAATTATGAGCTTTATATCTTTGAAGGTAAGGTTGAATTTCGAACTTATACTTAAAAGCCCTGTACTGCTCGCCCTACACCCATAACCGTTCCGTTTCGAGACCAACGCGTCGACGTTGCGTTGACGACTCACCGTAGACGAGTAGTCCACGCGTCGACCGACACAATGACGTAATGTACCTAGAACGGAACGTCGGAGTTGAAACGGAGTGGAGACGGAGTCGAGTTGACGTCGATGAAGCGTTGATCCCGGAACGGAACGTCGGAGTTGAAACGGAGTGGAGTTGACGTCGAGTCGTTGTAATGTGCGCACTCCTTAAAATACACTGCTTGCCACTAATAAAGCAGTGCTTAATATTTTATATAGTGACATGAATGTAAATTTATTCTGCTGGGCATTAAACTTATTGTACATAAAACCTCACCAAAACATATAGTACAAATGCCTAATATTTTATCAGAATAAACATCATAATTTACAGTGATCAATGCACGATAATTCAGTGACGTCACAAATGCACCATAAAAAATGGTTCGTTGCGTAAAAAGTTATGGTTCAAGGAATTGCACCATATCATTTTGTGCAATGCATGTATATATTTCAGTGCAACACAAAAAATATCCTGCGTTTGCACATAAAAATTATGTGCAGCGAGCCAGCGACTAGCGGGCAGGGCGCGGGCTGGGGTCGGGGATGTTGAGCGATTCATTCTGCGATGTCCGGGTTCCATTATTTTTAATTATTTTTATTCTGGCGTAATTCCTTGCGTGAGGTGAGGATTGAATTGAAAAAAAAAAAACTTTATGTGTTGTGTTACCGAAAATAATAATAATGAATCCAACGGGAGACCTGCTTATGTAATGGGGCTTTGGTGAAGAAGTCGTGGAACACTTTGCCAGTAAGTACCTAACTGTCTTAATTTGTCACTGACCTATTGTTATTTTTGTAAAATATACCTACCTTGGTAGGTAATTAAAGAACTTTCATCTCACGTCATCCGCCAGATCCGGCCAGACAAATCCGAATGTCTGTGAGGGCCTATACAATAGATATTTACCGATTTCCTAGCTTTATTGTAGGTACTCTCTAGTTCTAGAGTCTAAGTAGTCTAGAACATTGATAGTTAGGCATAAATTTCCCGCACTCAAAATGATTAGCCGACCAGGTAAAATAGATATTTACCAATTTCCTAGCTTATGTTGTAGGTACTCTCTAGTTCTAGAGTCTAGTCTAGAACATTGATAGATAGGTATAAAGTTCCCGCACTCGAAATGAGTAGCCGACCAGGAAGGCGATCGTACGTCAACCTACTTTATACCTACTATATTACTAGTTACTTAAATATGTTTTTTTGGAGAGGGGATTGACCTAGCAACGTGTCTATCATTGTCGTCGCGCCATATAGACACATTATTTACCAAAATCGTTATTTTGTGTAGTAGGTATACTTATTTAGAGTGCGCGCCACCAAAGAAGGAAGGAACACAGCGGATGGCGCACAGGCGCAGTCGTCGCATGAAATGTATGGCCAAAATAATGTCGAGTCTGTCAAAATGTATAATTATGGGAAAAATTTAGGTACTAAGTACCTACCGTTTTCCGCGTTCCTTCTTTGGTGGCGCGTACTCTAAATAACCGACCGATGGACCGACGACCTTAGAAAGGCAGGTGGTAGTGGCTGGATGAGATCAGCGGAGGACCGAGTATTGTGGCACGCCCTGGGAGAGGCCTATGTCCAGCAGTGGATAGATAAAGGCTGACATGATGATGATGATGACTCTAAATAAGTAAATAAGTATGTAAATAGTATTCACATGTGAAACATTTATTTATTGCACATAAGTATTTAACATTTATTTAAACATTTACTTATTTATTAATTGAAAAATCAAGAGTTTCGGTGTTAAGGGTACGCACGCACGTGACCATTTTCACACGAATCACCTCTGCTGGAAATATTGGCTTCACGTCCTGAATATGCTAATTTGATTCCTGAATGTGCATTTGGAACTATTTGTAAATGCCATCTTTGGCTAGACCAACTATACCTCAGAACAATGTATCTACATAATATTATATTCTAAATCAATTATGGTACCTTTTTCAGGCGAGTACCAGTTTTAACGATCTATCGTCGCTGTTACGGTCTGCTATAAACAAAGAGGAAAACGGGGACTCTCTTAATCTCGCCGACACACATGAAAATATACAACTAATTGACTTGGGGGTGCTGCCTGAGCAGCAGATTAACCCATCAGTCCCACCACAAGTACGAGACAGCCCGCTGCCTCTGTTTGAGGAGTGTAATACACAAACTAGTAGCACTCCTAAAATACAAAAAAGCTTGGATAATCAAGTACGGTTTACTTCTATGATTTGTTTGGTTTATTCCCACAGAATGTGTGGTTTTGTCCTATGGAATGCGTGGTTTATGCCAACTAAATTATTCATTTAGTTGGCATATCATCATAATGTCTGTACCCCACATCTGCCCGAGTCCCACAAGGGGTAGAGAGAGATAATAGACCTCCACTTGCTAGGACACACCTCTATCGCTTCTTCTACGTTTATTAACCGTAATAAAATTAATAAATTGAATTTATTTTAGGTTGTGACTCTCTGTGCGGCGACACCACAGGGTAGGGCTTTATTGAAAGCCTGCGAAAGGGCAAGCCAGACTGGGCCTCTGGACAGCAAGATTCGCAACCAGCTGTGTGCGTATTTGATTACGCAGCTATCGCCGGCTGAAGAACATGTAAAGCTGCCCGAAAATCATGCGCTCCTGCAGTTGAGTCTGGATATAGCGCGCCTGTTTCAATTAGAAAGTGCGGCGCTTTACTACTGTCCATCTATTGGCAGAGGAACATTTACGCCGCGGAAGAATACATCAGGGTGGCTGGTGAATGCGCGGAATAACCGCAAAAGAACCCTGGTGAGCCTGGGATGCCTGGGACCACCAGCGAAGCGATCTCGATTATGCTCTACTGTGGACACCGTAGGGTCACCTGCACCCGAGACACCGTCTGCCAACACTATTGATTTGAATCATCTCAAAGGAGGTAAGCTGGGGGATCATGGATCCAATAACACTACCTATTATTCTTTGTGTACAACTGCGGGCTGTTATCTTGTTTCATATTTTTAAACGTGTTTGTCAGTAGTTTGGTTTTAGTTTAAGAACTGTTTTTTACCGTACATATACCTATTATATAATATATACTTATACCTATATACATAAACCTATTATCATTTTTCTTTCAGGTGAAATTGAGTTGGTACAATCGGCTATTGAGCAGCTTCGGGGTAATACAGTAGGCGTTCCCTGGTCTACAATAGAAAATCTTTGGTCAGAGACGGTAAGAGCCCGTCTCTATACGTGTTACCAGGAGGCGGGAAATGTGCAAGGATATTTAAATAATTACCCGGTCCTGAAAGGACCTGAAGGCTGGCGGCTCCTCATTCAAGATTTTGAGGCTTTATATCCAGCTGCAGCTAATGGGATTGAAACTTGCAGAGAATTGATGCCTAAAATAATAAGCGTCTCGCTAAACAAAATAAAAAGTGTCAAAGATAAATTTGTTGTTGCCACAATAAAAAAGATAACGGAGCAATACACAAAAACTGGTGAGTATCTTATAAACTTATAACTAACTAAATACAAGCCAATGATATGGTGAATAAATTCCTGAAGACTGTGGCTTCAGACCACTATTTTGAACAACTTTTGTAAACACTTTACATTGAGTGGCTTTTGTTTTAGATGATGATAATGTGAAAATAACTGGAACAATAATACTGCTGGGGTGCCTTTACAAAATTTCGCCGGCTTCCAGCAGGAAGGGGGGTACCGGAAGCCGACCTGAAGTGCTGAAGAGATTAGCATCTTTCGTTCCGTCCGAAAACGACGTCACTGGAGCGATACAGGAGCACGCCCTGGCTACTCCAGGCCCTTTCCAGCCATTTTTTATTGTTGTTGGTGAGCCATACAACATCATAACCAGTGTTTTCTTCTGCTTAACCGAATCCACGTTTTGGAAGTTCAAAAATTTCCCTGAAGCCTTTGACGCGGGTTTCAAAATAATTCATGCAGTTGCATGTCCGTATCCAACGTCATGCTATTCAACCTGGCTTGCCATTCAAATAGCATTCTATCACATAAAAACAATTTATGATGACTACAGCCGATCGCTAAAACAGCTACTTCTAGATTTGGGTCTTGCTTCGACACTTCAGCCATACATTGCATTAAAATAATATAAAATTAATTAATTTGATTGTCAAGATCAAGGAAGTCCTCTTGTCATATATATTTTTATATATCCATATATAACATATAAATACATAATATACACACATTGATAGGTTTACTTTGTACATAAATATTAACTAAGTATAGCTGTTAACTTGATTGTGATAATTAATTAGATTATTAAAAAATATTGAATAATCAATTCATCTTATCGCGTGTTCATCTTTTTTACGTACGTGTTCATATTTTTGATCTGTAAATTGTTGTGCCGATAAATAATACTGTGGTTAGGTTTACTTCGGTTTGGGATTCGAACTCGGAGCTACGCTAGTAGAGGTTGTCAATATTATCGTAATAAAATTGAATAAAATGGTAGTGTGTCGCAATTGCAAGATGTCATTCGATCATATATCTCAACTGATTCGTCATATACGGAAGGAGTGTAGGTACTTTAAATTTTGATCCTCATATTTATAAGTGTGGTGGAGAAAACTGTAATCGATGTTTTACTGATGTCCGTCAATTCCACTAGCATATCGTTGATTTACACCGCTTCCATCCAAATGTTAGGGTGCTGCCGGAGATTTCATTTCCTTACTCATTGCCCTGCCATGTTTCGTAAATTTGGCCCAATACGAGCCATTTGGGCAATGCGTTTTGAAGCAAAGCACAGAACTTCAAAAATAGTTGCTCGATCGACGTACTCACGTGTCAATATAACTAAAACAGTAGCAATCAGACATCAACTTTTATTAAACGGCTTATTTTATAATCAGGTTGTCCCAGATGCCGTTCAGTGTGGCAAGAAAATTAAGTTGAATATCCCTCTTGATCATTTTAATCTGGAGAGTCCTATCACTTTCTTTGCATCTGTAACAATAGCAGGTGTGCAGTGGAAACCCCACTGCATTGTTTTTGTGGATTTCGATGAACCTGATCATGAGTTACCTATTTTTGCAGGTATTGAAGCAATAGTTGTAACTGCTTCAAATATTGTTTACTTTTACTGTAGCTTATTTGAAACTATTGAATTAATTGAATTCAATGAGCATTATTAGGCTTATGAGGTCAAACAAACTAATAACTATAACTGCATAAAAGCCAGCGATGCTTTGGCACCCTTCCTTCATAATCTAAGCATACTATATAATTATATGAATTACATAACTAACAGATTGTATATAGATCAGTAATTGTCTACTGTGCATGTTACAGAAAATGTGTAAATAATAGGTCATTATTTTTATAATTATTATATGATTATTCTTATAAGATTTTTTAGTTAAGTTAATTTAGATTATTTAGTTAAGACTTTTAATAAGTGTATTGTGTATTAAGAAACAATGTTCTTTCGGTAGAGTTCCATTATTGTGTATTGACAAGTATTTCAAGTCAGTATTGTATCTGCCTTCGAATCCCACCTTTTGTGTCCCTACACTTTGTGTATGTGAATAAACGTTGTGTATATCTTTTGTATGTCGTTGTGTACAAGGTTGTGTATATGTTTAAGTATGTCTAAAATAAATGTTTTGTTAAATTTTAGCATTTTTTTATTTACTTACCAATACTTGTGCATACTACTGCTACGGGTATCGCATTTCTGCATTTTTTTAAATATTGTGATGTCATAGATTTTTTTCAGGATTGGCGTCAAATCTTCCAAAGAATTAAATATCATTTGCAGGCATGATATATTATGGTGCATAGGCACATAATAGTACTCGTATAAGTAGTGTTACGGAACTTTAAGTAATCGCAGACCATTAAAATATAAAGTGCCTTCATATTAAGTATTTTAAAGCGGAAAGTTTTCGTGCTTTGACAATACGTTATAATTCCTTGAACTATCTTTTATAATGCAAATGACGTCATTGTGGAACCATAACTTTTTGTGCTCAGCTGACAGAGTAATTTTACGTGCTTGTACGATTGGTCAAAAATGTGCATTCACAATAGTTTACAGTGCCTCATTTTTCTCAGTGTATCGATAGTCGATCTGGCACCGCAGAAGAGACTCCAACACCGCCCAGGTCTCGATAGAATCGAAGGCTTTCTCATAGTCCACATACGCAATACATAACGGCAGGTTATACTCCTCGTTCTTCTGTATAACCTGCCTCAGTGTATGTATGTGGTCCATGGTACTATAGCCTTTTCGGAAACCGGCTTGTTCGGGAGGCTGGAAGTACTGGAGTACCCTTGAGAACAGCTTGTAAACGTGGCTCAGAAGTGCGATGGGCCTATAGTGGGCAAATGGGATTTGTCTCCCTTTTTGAAAAACATTGTCACCAAACTTCTGCTCTAATAACGGAATCAAACAACTTCTGGTTATTATGTATATTACTTAAGTAATAATGATATGTAAAAAAAATTACTACGGTAATCTTGCAAAATCCATTAAGTTACATCACTTCAAACATCACATTAATTTATTTCTTGAATGGGGAACCTAACTTTAAAATTAATTTAAGTTAAAATATAATAATGTTTAAAACAATAAAAAATAATTATTTGAAATAATACAATATACCTATTCCTTTTAAACTGAATAATGAAAAGCAAAATCTGTTGACTATTTTTAACCTATATATTTTTTAGAAGTTTAATTGTGTATCTGTGTCATTCTGTGTGTTTGTAGTTTTCTTTGATTAAAAACACGACGTGTTTACAAAGGTAGTTTTATTTGTTTCAAAGGTAAGTAACTCACCTTTGAGACCAGTGTTTAGTGTGTTGAATATGTTAACTTTACTTAAATATGTTTTTAATTTTAAATTAAGTTCATTATTTTTAGTACTGTACACTGTTAGGCATTTGAAGTCTACTTTTGTTTTAACAATAATATATCATCACATTAGCATAGTTTTAAAATTATTCTTTGGTAAGCATGTATGAATGTATTATAATTAGGTACTTATACAACAAAAAAGGTACTTATATACGGTAATGTTAATAAATGTTAACTATATCGTATACTTTCGTTTTATTTAAGTTTTGAGACTGTCTGTTCTCGAAGGTTGGCCACCTCGCTGACCAGTAACATTTTGTTAGTCACTGGCCAGAAACATTTGGAAACATACAGACTCCCTCTCTCCTCTCATCACCGCATCGCAATTCATTTCTTGCTCCATTACAAACTATTGTCAAAACACTCCCTTTAGTACTCTGACTCGGTCCAATCCAAAGTGGGAAATTCGGGGCTTGACTCAGTATTTTCTTTCATTCCTCTTCTATCTTAGGTTGGTGTAACTGATGTCCATACACGACGTTCACTAACCATCAGATGGCCCGTCTCGGTGCTTGTTTGCTTGCTATTAATATGAAGAAGTAGATCGCTACTGGATGTGCTCCATCCAAGCAGATAAAAATGAATTAAGAGAATTAGGAAAGAGGAAACAAAATAAATAATGTTCATAAAATTTATTAATCGACAACTTACTTAAATCAAGGGTAAACTAAAATCAAAGTAAGCTTTTGTAGCAACATAATGTAGGAATCCCATTCTATCCCCAATCCCAAACAGACTTCGATGAAGCGAAATGATACGAGCGAAGCGAGGCGATGATTTTGGGTATGTACCTAAGTATGTTCATCTTTTCCCGCACAACTTCTTAACTTTTTATCACATTTTGAGGGATGAGGTATTGTTTGAAGCATTTTGATCATCGGCAGGTTATAGGTTATGTATTACATGTAATGTCACATTAAATTCAACATGGCGGGCGCTTTGAAGACAAATACTCAAATACCCTCATTGCACCACCTGAATGTCTAGGAACTTACACATATAAAATAAATCAATGTATATTATATACAGAAGAAATGAATAGGAATATTATTATACTTATTACATATTAATAGCGACCCAGCTGCCCTTCTTAAGTAAACAGAAATAAGAGACATGTTATTTTACGTGTTTTGAAGTCCATTGTCATCATTTAGTGATTTCGAATGCTCGTTTATTTTTGCAGAGTGAATCCGAGAATGACACTTCAATAAGTATTTTGTAGTAAACGGTATTTTACATACATCACAAGTATATAAATTATCACCAGAATGTACTTTCAAATGCATGTGCAAATTACTTTTTTCGCTAAAGTATTTATGACAGATATGACATGAATATGGTTTTTCTCCAGAATGTATTCTTAAGTGACTTTTCAGGTGATGCTTATGGCCAAATACTTTATGGCATATGCCACATGAATACGGTTTTTCACCAGAATGGGTTCGCAAATGATTTTCCAAGTAATTCTTTCTATTAAATGTTTTGTCACAGTATGTACAAGGGTAAGGTTTCTCACCAGAATGTATTCTCAAATGTTTTCGGTAATTACTCTTATCATTAAAGGTTTTTTTACAAATGTCACAAGAATAAGGTCTTTCACCAGAATGTATCCTGGAATGGTTCATTAGCCAAGATTTTTGACTGAAAGATTTCTTACAAATATCACAAGTGAATGGTTTCTCGGCAGGTTCGTAATAAGGATTATCTATGACTAACTTGTCATTTAATGTGAGACTAGTGTCTGTTTCCGGTGATGACTTGGAGTGACTCTCGAACATGGGTTGGAGCAAATTTTTAGCCAGCTCTTTGATTGTGCTGACGGTATGCTGGGCCATATCTTCTTCCTGTCGTGTACCTTGACTGGAATTCGCAGAATCATCTTCTGTAACTAAAAAAATTCTTTTAAGGAAATTCACTAACTGACAGAACTCAATTAATTTTTGATTTTAATAACAAAACACACAGATAAGCAGCAATTATACTGACATTGGAAAATAAATGACATAATGCAAGATTTGACAACATTATGGAGAACTCTCAGGTGTGCAGCTTTCCTCACAATGGTTTAAGGAGCCCAACTACAAGTAAATAGACCTTAATATAGATTTGGTTAAAAAGTGGTTTAATTAAATTAATCAAACACTACAGACTTGTGTATACAAGTCTCCTAAACCAAACTACATAAACAATTTTATTAGCTTAGTAGACACTAAGCTAATAAAATTGTTTACATTATCTTTTCACTTAACAGCAAATGCATTACCATGCTCCACATCACAGCTGGCATTGTCTTGATAATTAGTATCCACATTGTAATCATCTTTCTCCACCTTAATACTATCACAAACAAAATATTTGTGCAGGATAGGAGAATGCACTAAATTGTGGGATAAATCTTGGTCTGTATCAGTGATCTGATTTAACGTATTATCCTTTTCTTTCTTAATGCCGTTGAATGTAAAGTGATTCGTAGGTAAACTAGTTGGGCAGCTTTGTTCTTCGGCCTCCATATTTTCACATTTAACATGTTCAATCTCAACTTGGTAATGATAAGTTTTGCCTGAGTCTTGAGAGTTGCCCGAATTTCTATCTTCATGTTCATTATCATCTTTTATTAATTCTAGGGTTATCTGGAAGAATTATTTGAGTAATTATTTACCCCATCATGTGAAATATTGTAATTTACAGTTAATATTGTTTATATTATAAGGTTCATAATTTATATTGAAATGTGTAAAAAACTAATCGGAGTTCTTATGGCCCATCCTGATGGCTTGTATCAACCATAAATAAACAACTGACCAAGCAACTTTTTGAAGTAAATAGTTAGGTGAAAAGCAAATAAAACACAGGGTGAAATAAAACAGAACTAACAGTGAACTAATAGTAAACAAAGTGACGTATAAAATATGCTGTATACTTGTTATGGAACTTAAGGCTTAACTCTAGTCCACTTGCCTTCACAAGGATGTAGCCATTAGTAATTTAAGAAGGATTGAGCTGTTGGTTATAAAGATGAGTAATAATAACTTACACAGTTGTTCTTTCTTAAAATTTCCTGCAGATGCAAATGTGATTTTAAGATCTTGTTCCTAAAGCTAGCACAATTCATCAGTTGATGTGAGCATTCACTACACAGGTAGGGAGGCATATTATCGTTATTTTCGATCTGGAAATAACTTTTTATATACACAATTATATTACTCAGGTTATGGGAAGAGCAACTTTAATCACATAAGTATGCTTTATTAAAAGAAATTGAACTCTTTTTGTTTTAATTACAGAAACATTTACTTAGTAGTAATTGTAAAACACAAGCTTTTAAAACAAAGTGCTTACCAACAATCCTGTTAACGTTTCAAACGCCTGATGTAACGTTTTGAATAATTTCATAGAATAGAGATTTGAATCAGTGGCAAAACATATTCGGCAAACCTGAGAAAAAGTAACTAGATTTATGGTTTACAAATAAATGTTTGCTACATAGTCAGTCTCTTGAAATTTGGATAAGTTTAGATTATTTTCGAAAATAGTGTTGAATTACTGTACAAGTTTTTTTTGTTTTGATTTGAAAGAAGAAGACCACAGATGCAAAAGTCATTCAATTTTTTTTTCAATGTTAGTAATAAGGAAAAATAAATATAATAAATATTATCAATTTTTAATATAATATGGCAGCTATACAACCTGTGGTAATGAAAAACATTAATAAGCTTTTTTTATTCTTCTTTTTTAGTAGTTAACTCATCGATGATGGTTTTTGGTGTTAGTAGCCAGTTCCTGACAGGTGGCTTGTCTGCTACATTACCCAAAAAATATGTTTAACTTCAAAGTCTTATCCAACCTATGTCTAAATCCATATCAATATAACAAATTATAGTACCTGAACATCACAAGGGGATGTTAATAATTTCTTGAGTTCATCCTGCAATGTAATATAACAGTTTATAAATATGTATATAATGAAGTATTTAACATCCTCCACTATAGTAGCTGGAATGTTCCAATTTTGATAACAACATTTTAAAATTAACAAGAAATAGTTGCAGCATTTTAGAAATAACTCAAATCTATGAATGTCAATAAAATTGAAGTGTCTGTCTGTGATTTCAATTAACTGTTTTCTCAAGTTCTTCTAGTTATTTTAAATTATGTTTGTCTGTTTGTCTGGGCTAATCTCTGGCACGGCTGATCCTGACTTTCACTTGAAAATCAAAGAGGTGATAGGACAGCATATAGGCTATTTTTTGTTCTAGAATTCCCACGGGATCAGGGTTTTCGCAGGAAATATCTTAAGTGAACAAAGTCACGAGCCAGTTATTAAATAAATACCTGTTTAAAAATCATAGGGACTGCATCCTCCTTCAATTTACAGAGTCCACCCTTAGTGAGATATAAATCGTTAATGAGGAAATGGCTTGAGCAGACTGAGCTGCTTTCTGTAGGGCTCCATCCATCCATGTTAAGTGCCTTTAACCATTTTGCATTGAGAGATGGCTCTGAGGGGAATCTGAATGATAAAAAAAAAAAATGATGTGGTGTCGTGGGACACCAGGTAGGAACGAAGTTCCTTCGGCTAATGTAGAATCGACACAAATTGCAAAAAAAATCGTGCTCAATTTTATGTAGGTTTTCTTGATTTTTCTCTTAAATTTTGCTGAATAAATATAGTAATAATTTCCCACTATTAGCACTGTCACTTTCACTTGCCATTTTCTTTTACTATATTTATTTACTATATTATTATTTTATATTACTATATTATATTATTAGTTTATGAAATTATATGTTATGAAAACTAATTAAGGCAACGGCGAACGAAATGAAACAGGGAGAAAGAGAAAGGTAATATACACTACTCGCTTGTGTATGCGACTGTCGCGCATGCGCACGTCTCATTATTCCACGCATTCTTCCTTACGGTTTTACTATCATATATTTTTCAGTTCGGTCGCCGTAGCAAAACCTATCCCCTCCAAGCCTGCCGTAAGGAACTTCGTTCCAACAGTTGAGAAATAAATTACGGATGAAAAATCTTATAAATATAAATTGCATATTACAAAACATTAATAGATTAATTTCATTCGTTTTAACCCATAAAGTAATAAGTACTTTGATAACACTTACAAGTGAAATGTAATGCCCTGGGAAGAAGTGCTGCTGGAGTCATTATTGCAATTGGAAACAACGCAGCGCATTATAACTATAAGGCGAAGTGCAGTTTACGTATCACAAAATCACAATCAATCCGTACGTTACTCCGTGAGTTGTGACCTGAATCTTCATATCATTTTCAGACTGTCTAAACTTAATAAATTATATTATCGTTTTTATCTTTCTATTTACGTAATATAATACTGGCCTGATAAAAATATTCAATTATTTCATGTGCTAAATCATTTTTGTATGCACAAAACAATACACAATTTAACATAAAACTTGTTTTTTAGAATTTTTAGTTGTTTACGTCTACGAGCGAGCGAGATTATTAATATTTTGGGCTTTTGGCTGCGTGCGTGACATTGACGTCTGACATTCATAGACTATTATTAAATGTCATATTCACTGATTCACAGAGTACTTTTATACTTGTACTTGTACTACTTTGTATTATACGAAAAGTCCTATTCCTATCTGAAATTCTGAAAGGGAAAAAGAGTTGAACTTGGACTGACAATTCACAGTCACACTTTCACAGCTTTCGTCTATGGTTCTACTGATTCATTCAATTTCAAGTCAAAATTCAAGAATCCACAGACTACACAAACACTACGTTCGTTTTATGGTTTTAATATTTTTAATTTAATGCAAGAAGCAAAAGCAAGTCGAGGAATTCATTAATTCATTCAATTCAACATAATTCAATACATTCAATTCAATTTCAATTTATATTGAGAGGAGGAATTTCATTTTCAAGGAAATCGAGAAATATCAAATGAAGCTAATAAAAGATAATAACAAGATTTCTTTCAGTCAGACTCTCAGACTTTAGTTGCTCTGGTGTTTCCAGTTTCCATGCAAATTGATGGATACGGAGCTTACCAAGAAATAATAATGTTGAGGCATTCTACAATTTTGTTTGGGCACAATCGTTACTTTTAAGCAAAGATGCAGTGCATTGTTCCTGGTTGTGATTTTGATTTCAGGTGTACTGCTACGTCTGAAGGCGTAACTTTACTCAGGTATGTACTATGTAGTGAGTGCAGTTTATTTTTTCAAAATACTATGATAACATTGTATTTTAGTAGCTATAAACTGTTTTAACTAAGGTTCCTATACAACAATACTCATAGGAAGTCACGGTATGATCAACAACTGCTTTTTATTGTTCAATGTTCCTTTTATGAATGACAATATTTTATGTGTTCAACAATTTTCTAGATTTCCAACAGACCCAAAACTTTGTGAAACATGGCTCAATTCGCTCCAAAGGAAGGGTTGGCAGCTTACTGAAGACAGTGCAGTATGCTCCAAACACTTCTACAAAGATGACTTGTTGCTGGCCAGAGATGGACAAAGGAGTGTGCGGGCTGGTGTAATCCCTGTTATATGTTTGCCGGTTTGTAAACATTGTTTTGTATTACACACTGTCAAATGTTAGCAATATTTCACTTAATGGCTTATATAATATTATACCTTTCTCTGTTACATAGAATAGAAAACAATAGATTTAAAATATGCTGACCAAGTAATGAAGTATTGTGCAAGAAAGTAAACCTTCCTAAGTCTAGTTAAGTCGTAATAATAATACAAAAAATATGATTACTTGTTATGATTAAGTTTTTTCTTATTAATTATTTCAACTTTCTTTTTTCTTACAGAATAAAAGCGACAAACAGCTATTGCCACGTGATGTTAAGGTGATTATTTTTCAAGTATAAGTAAGAGCTTGACCAAGATCGCTCCTGGCAATGTAGCCTTACATGTTAAAGTGCATGCACTTAGAAGAAGCATATTCACCACTTACTTGAAGAAACTCATTTTATTATCAAATGGGAACTAAATAACACAGCAAAGTGCAGCATTTATACCATACTGCTGTTTTAAATGAGTGCCTTTTTACTTTTCAGGTTTGCAGGATATGTTTTGCCACAGATTGTAAACTATATTCAATGATAAAGCATAAATTAGATGAGGCATATGAAGCTTTGACTGGATTAATTGTAAGTTATTGTTTCTGTGAATCTATGTACCTATCTTAAATTTGTAGTTGAAGTTTTCATTTAAATGCTCCTTGTACAATAAAAGTATGTATGTATTCAGTATTCAATGAGTTTAATATGGACATTCTCCACCAATCAGCAGTAGAGCAGCTTAGTGGAGTATGCTCTAGGACTTCTTGGTTATGTAAAGAGATCCATGCCCGCAGTAGTGGGCCATTAATGGGTTGATGCCAATGTAGACATATTTATTTGTATAATGGCCTCACATACTTTTAAGGATTATAAGGATTATCGATATAATTTTTTGTATTACATATGATTTTAAATTATAACTTAATGAAATAATTACCATTAAAAACAACAACAAAAACTATAGTTAATTGAACTTCAAATTTAATAACCTAATACTGATGTGTTTACAGGTAGAACATAATGACAATATACCATTATATCTATGTACCGAATGCAGCCGTCGAATACTAAACTGTAGTCGATTTAGAACTAGGATCATACAAGCTAATTTGATTCTACAGGACATTGTTCAGAATAATGAATATGTAAGTATTTGTTTTAAAAAGTTAAGTAGGTACATGCCGATTTTGATTTTGGCTAGTTGATTAGTCGGTTGCAAAGAAGCCTACTACTCGGTTGTAAAGAAGCCAACTAGTTTGTTCCACAGTTTACATGTACTTGGGAGGAAATGACGTGAAACCCGAAGTGTGGATGAATGGCAGTTATTCAGGTGTTGGTGGAACCTGGCTTTACCTCATATTTTATTGAGAAATACGTACAAAATACGAAGCTGGATCAAAATTGTATAACATTATTAATTTGTGAACGAATGTAAAAAAAAAATTTACTTGTGGTATGTATAATATGCCCTAAACCCTAAACGCGAATAACGTCGAGTATACCCTTGTATACTTTGTAATATTGATAGGCCCAATAATGGCATACTTAGCATGGGTATGTCCTCATAACTCAAGGGCTATAGTATACTAAACCATGCTGCGCCAGTGCGGAGTGGTGAAAGGTTTAGTGACCAATGCATGTGTCGGAAGTTTTTATACAGGCTGAAGGCCTCTTCCAAGGCTATTATTGATTATGATATTGCTCGTATTATTTATTATATAAACCAAATTTCAGCTCACTATAGAAGCAATAAAATCCTACAATGGATACCGCCATCTTATTTCAACATTGGGTGTAACACACAAACAACACTATGACCTAGAAATTGAACATGTAGAAAAGGAAAATGCAGGTGGACAGATAAATGACTCGTCTAATTTTTATGATGTCAGTGTAATCAAAGTAGAGAAGGATGATATGGAAAATCAAGAGAATCTGAAAGACCAAGACGCAACATATACCTCTATGTTCCCACCTAGATTGCATGAAGTTATTGTGCCCGGTATTAAGTTGGAAAAAGATGATACGTACAGTCAGGATAGTCGTGAACATACAACCAGTTATAAAGACATGGGCTTGCAAGATACTGTGGGAATTAAAGTTAAGGTGGAAACAATTGAGGCGCCTGGACAAGATTGTGTTGATAATGATGGACATAATTACGGTCAAGCGAATTTAGGTGAGTTGAGATTTCTTTTTATGTCAATAGCCATTGGACATGCTTGTCTGCTGACAGGCCATTTGATGGTAAGAGGTCATTGCCTAACGAATGGCATGATTATTGCATGCTCAATCAAGGGCCATTAACAATATGTTTATTGCTTGATTTCTTCTGTGTATTGAGGATATTAGTAATAAATTTAGTGAGTTAAGGGATGGATACTCTTGTTACGGAGTTTGGGATGTGGTAAAAATTATAATTAAATGTATACAATAATACTACATAAATTAAGAGATTGCATTGTCTATGTTTAGGGTTTTATAGGTTATAAATTAAATTGTAAGTATCTTAAAAATTTGGCAAGTTTGCAGTAGTTGAGGGCTAATGCAAGAAAACATGAAGTTGTTATAACTAGTTTAAAATTAGTACTAGTTTCTAGCTTTTAACTAGTTTGTTAATCTTCCTGTTGATAACTAACTAATGACCTGCAATGTATTTTAAAATAAATATTTAATTGAGTGAAATAACAATAAATTCAAATTCTTATTCAATAAATATCTAATATTTTTTACAAAAAAAAAAGAAATAAGTTATTGCTTGAAATCATAATAAATAAATGGTATAATTAAAAAAAGAAACTTGTTACAAATGCATGGAGTAGGTTATGGATAGTAAATTTCGAGTTAATCCGACGTTTTGAAGGGGATCAAAATCATGTTCAAAGTTTCTGTTACATACTCACATACAAACATACTAACATACGTCTAAAGCTAATAAAAGCGTGTTAAAAATGACAATAATTCTCCCACTTCACAACTTGTATCTCCTCTCACAATGTAAGAAGTACAGTATAACCTGGTCAGGTGCGGAGTCGGAGACTTCATACACTTTTGAAAACATGAAGAACTTTATAATATTCCTCAATTATTTAGAAAATCGTTAGGGAAGTAGAAACTGTAAAAAAACGTTTCCTTGTGTGTTGTTTACATAAAAATAGTTTGATGTATAAATATATACTTATGTTGCATGTAGTAATGGTAGTATGTTTGTGTAGGTGAAGATTACTCTTCGGATGACGGTCTGTCGTTAGGAGAACAAGCACAGGGAGATAAACTAACAAGAAAAGTAAAAAAAGTATCAAAGTATTCCGACAAACCGACAGTTGATGTGCATTTGGTACCGTCAGCAGAATCTGCTGAAATGAACGTAGTTGATGATAAATTGCCCAGGGAAACGTCGATAAAGTATCAACCACAGAGAGAAAATAAGTCTTTGAAACAACTACACGCCAATGATGACGCTAACCCATTTGATAATAGTAAAAATGTTAAAACTGCTAAATGCTCTAAAATGTTTGAATATTCATGTGATATTTGTAAGAAATCATTTACTCGAAAACATAATCTACAACTTCATTTAAGATCACATTTTGGGGACAAACCATACTCTTGCGAAGTGTGTAGTAACGCGTTTCCTACCAAACACAAGTTATTAATCCATCTGAGATCACATTCGGGTGAAAAACCATATAAATGTCCCGAGTGTAAGAAGTCATTTAGCCAAAAGGGAAATCTAAGTATACATTTAAGAATTCATTCTGGCGAAAAGCCATATTCTTGCAGTGTTTGTATGAAAAGTTTTGCACAAAAAACTAACTTAGATAAACATTTTAAAATACATTCCGGTGAGAAGTCATATTTATGTGAAGTATGCAATGAGGCTTTTATGCAATTAGATCATTTTGAAAGTCATCTAAGAACTCATTTTGGTGAACAGTCATATTCGTGCAAGATCTGTAAAAAACTATTCAGAATGAAATGTAATCTTGTTGCTCATTTGAGGACACATTCTTATTAACTAAATTAGAGAAGTAATATTACATGTGAAGGAAAAATTTTTTACTATGTTTGTGAGTCTGTGATGACTGAATCCTGATATAAATTACGATTTTAACCCGGAATAAACTTTAAGATACAGTAGACTTCACGAATAAATAAATTCCTTCAATGATAACACACTAATATGTGATTTTTTTACACCAATGTCAATATAAATGGACAAATTATAACATTTTGTAATCTAGTCAGTAGTTTTTTAATTGCATGTATGTTTAATGTTTTATGTATCAAATAGGTAATCATTTGTTTTGTATAGGTGAAGATTATCCTTCGGACAATGTTTTTTTTGGAGAGATAGAGAAATTCAAGCATAGAACCCAAAGATGTTTAGCGGTTCATACTGGGACACATTCACATATAAATGTACATTCTGGTAAGAAACAATATTCATGTGATGTATGTAACAAAGTATTCAATAAAAAGTATAACTTAATAACCCATTTAAGAATACATACTGGGGTAAAACCATTTTCATGTGATTTGTGTAAGCAGGAATTTAGTCTAAAGCATGATCTTGTAAACCATATGAGAAAACATTCTGGGGAGAAGCCATATGCATGTGATATCTGTAAAAAAACATTTATTTTAAGAAACGTTCTACAAGCACATCTAAGAACACATACCGGTGAGAAGCCATTTGTATGTAAAGTATGTGACAAAGCATTTAGCCAAAGAGCTAATCTTAGTGCTCATATAAAAACGCATTCAGGTGAGAAGCCATACTCCTGTGATATTTGTAAGAAAGGATTTAGTCAAAGATGTAATCTAATAACCCATTCGAGAACACATTCTGGTGAAAAACCTTATTCATGTAATGTATGTATGATTTCATTTAGTCGAAATTATCACTTACAAGGTCATTTGAAAAAACATACTGGTGAGAAACCTTATATATGCGATGTATGTAAAAAAGCATTCACTTCACAAGGCAATCTGCAAAAACATATGACCGTTCACTCAGGTGATAAACCGTATTCTTGTAATTTGTGTGACAAAGCTTTCAATCGAAAGGGTAATTTGAATACTCATATTAAAACGCATTCTAACGAGAGACCTTATCAGTGTGAAGTATGTAACAAGGCGTTTAGACGGAAGGATCAGCTTAAAATTCATTCTAAAGTTCATTCTAGTGAGAAACCATTTGGTTTTGTAGATATAGAGGATATAAAACAAGATATAGTCAGCCCAGAATGTTCTCAATAATCAAGTTCATTAGGATTTTGAATCCCAATAGCAATCGATATTGCTGAGAGATATGGAATATTTGTGATTTTTGAACACACATTCTTCCGCATAATAATGGGGAATATACTGAAGAATCAATGTCAATTTCTCCATAATTCCACATGGTTATCTAGTATTCGTCTATATATTCTATTATATGCTTTTATAGCACACTGTGACCTAAACCCGCATTTATGCCACGCTTTTCCGTGCGTAAAGTACTCGATTATAGCACGGGTTATGATGCTAACTTCACACCGTGCACAAGATGACACTTACACTATTGACACTTAGAATCTGGCAGCAGACAAATTTATAACAAATATTGGAGGGTACTAGTAATAAATAACTCAATGGAGGGTACGAATATTTAAGGGTGTGTTCCGATATACACTGCGAGCACTGTAAGGTGTGACGTCAATTTAGTATACTACAAAGCCGTTCCTTTATAGTTAACTATACTGGTTACGTTTAAAACGGAACGCAGTGCAGTATAATAATTTGTTAATTGAATTAATCGCATAATAAAACGGGCGCTTTGTAAAACAATATTTACTAATAATAATCAATAGCATTTTTTTATATTTCTGGACACTTTTAATCATGTGATCAAAGCACTGAAAGCATCTTACCTCGAAAACACCAGTGCTTACGAGTACAAAAATGGCAACGTTTATGAAGTCACAATATTTACCAAGGATACTACGTCAGTATATTGTAAATCCATAACGGAACGAATTTCTCACCAGTAAGAGCACTGGACAAGTGGACAGTGGACTCGCAGTGTAATTTAGTGTATATCGGAACACACCTTTAGGTTGCTAGGTAACCTAAACCCGCATCCTTAATTACAAATGTTTCATATAATATAATTTCAGTAAATGTATGCCTATAATTTAATTATTGATGCTCTGGAATCAATGCAAAAATGTTTTGAGATATATAATTTTATAATATATTCTTTTAATACATTTTAAACAATACTTTTGAATGACGTTTGACATGTCGGTAAAGCAGACAAATTAATGTCAAAACTCAAACGTCTAAAGTCAGTGATCAAATGAACATCAACAGCTTCGTAAACATTTCCTTTCTTTTATTTCCCTGTAAATAATTATATGTTCGAGTATAGGCGGGTTTATGTCACTCGTGCTATAAAATAGTATACGATACTCGTGCGTTAAGTAGCTATATTATTTGTACAGTGTTTAGCGTTTAGTACAGTGTTAACTTCACACCGTGCAATAATAAGCTACTTTACGCACACGTATCGTAATGTACTATTTACACACTTTGCATCTTTATGTGTAAACTCTTGAAGAAACTACCCGCGTCGGTGTTCCCACAGTGCCATGAATGAGGCACAGCTTTTAGTGTAGGTAATTGTTAGGTAATATTTGATTGTATGTCATAGAGGCGTGATTTCGTTTTGAATTAACTTGCGGAATGGTGTTTTATTGTAAATATGAGCTGTCTTAAACTATTGTGAACTAATATCAACGTTATATTCCTGTGTATTTCCTAAATTTATTTGGGGTCGGTGCAATATGTTCTCCTCTTCCATTCTTCCCTATTAGCCATCAGTTCTTCACTGACTCCCTTATCTTCTATCGTACAATCCATCTTTACTTTGGCCATGCTCTTCCCCTTTGCCCATCCAAATTCATATCAATCATTCTTCTAACATACGTTTCCCTCAGGTATTTTATAACAAGCATATAACTATACAAGTAGTGGCTATAACAATACGATATATATATTACAGTAAATTTTGAGAACTATAATGTCATTGTAAATGTTAGTTGTTTATATTATTTATTTCGTATGTATTGTTATATGATAAGTATACAACATTTCTATTTCTAGTAATAGTAATATAATATAATAGAAGTACTTAAGTTATAATATATTATGAATTCATACTTGATTAATGTGCAATACACCGTTTTTTACTCTCGACACGAAGGATGAATAAAAAGATGTAGCAATTAAGTGCGCGTATTGTAAAAAGTATTATGATACAATTATTCAGTGACCAATTTTTATAAATTTGCACTGTGTAGTTGATTGACAGCTTAGCGTGCCCTCCGAAGCACGGAATATATTATATGAATCATTTTTACTAATGGACACCTGTCTAGATGTCGCGTATTCGCGTTTATTTATTATTCTTTCTAGTTATGTTGTACAGTATTTTATGTATATTTGCGATTCGTACATAATTGAGAATTGAGGAATGCATTATTTTGAATGTTCATCCTCATTCACCATTCACCGTTAAATATGGATATAATATAACGTTATTCTTTAATTACTGCACGCCTTAAACTTTGTTTTGTAGTATAAGTTACCTTGTTCTTGTGGGTTGTCTGAAAAAAATCGCTCATAAGCAATAAGCCGCTCATTGTATTGTACTTTTATTACAATTCTGTTTATCTTGAAGTATGTATGGTTCCTAAATTACTACATTCCCTTAGTCTACTATTCCCGTTGAAAATAATAAAATTACACTATTATAATTAATGTTTAAGTCGGGTTAAATGAAGTAGCTGATATATTTGGTTTACCATAATATGTGTACAAACAGTAAAAGTTAAATAATGAAGTCATGCAATAGGATTAATTTGTACTTAATTAATAACAAATCTGCAATGTCAATCTGTAGTTTTATGAAAATTTTAAATGTACTTAACCGCAACGTATCGATTAAGGAGGCAACAAAAATGTATTATTCTCTTAATGATAATGATATAAATGCCTGAAATGAATTATTAGCAATGTTTACGGTTTACGGTACGGTGAGTGTATTATGTATATAGGTAAGCTTTACGAAGAGAAAAGTGAGCGAGAGTGGGCTGCTTCTATGTAATAAAATAAAACGAATTACATATTTATCGCGTTTTTATTTAATCGTTTCACTATCCTTTAATTATTTTATGAATAACTTATGATCTACTTTTAATAAATAACATGTCAGTCAACTAACATAGAACAAAAATGCACATTGATTTGTAGTATGCAAACATTTTTGAAATTATGACGTCATTTACTCCATTAATGTAATGGTACATATTTCACACTTTTGTGATTACATAATAATTACCAAGTTACAAGGTAAGTACTACTGGTATTGACAATGTCTGTCTACTCACAACTTTGTAAATACTTTCAGATTTCATATCATCCACGCTTGTCGTGGGCTCCAAAAACAATTATATTGACGGCTTACGTTCTCATTACCAGCTGACGTTGAATTGGTTTGATATAAAAAAAATATTTTTATTCTTAAGAATACAAACTATACCTAATGGGTTGTCTCGAGCAACCGTTGTTGTCCGAAGCCTACGAGTAAGTACGTCAAACGCTCCATTAGAGTAGGTAGCCTAAAGGAGTGCGCACATTACACCAACTCGACGTCAACTCCACTCCGACTGCACTCCGTTTCAACTCCGACGTTCCGTTCCGCGATCAACGCTTCATCGACGTCAACTCGACTCCGTCTCCACTCCGTTTCAACTCCGACGTTCCGTTCTAGGTACATTACGTCATTGTGTCGGTCGACGCGTGGACTACTCGTCTACGGTGAGTCGTCAACGCAACGTCGACGCGTTGGTCTCGAAACGGAACGGCTATGGGTGTAGGGCGAGCCGTACAGGGCTTTTAAGTATAAGTTCGAAATTCAACCTTACCTTCAAAGATATAAGGCTCATAATTGAATGTTAGCTTTGTCAAGGTTTTAGTCGCGTTGGCGTCTGTCGGTCGTGGAGTCGTTGTACTGTGCGCACTCCTTAAACCTGAATAACAATTATGTGGTTTGCGTAAACAAATACATGTTTTTAAACGCGTGTGCCCACGTTGCGCAAAACATAATAAAATTTTGGTTTCGAATTTGAGTTCTGTTTCAGTACAATGCATTCACATAAACAGGGTAAAATTATACCTAATCTATGTAGGTATCGCGAATTATTAAGTATTCTAATTGGAGACTAGTATAGCCAAGAAATCCTCCGGGCTAGCACCCAATAAACTACTAAACTTTCCGCTCCTAAACGCTGCTGCGCCCACCCCTTTGCCCCTTCCAATTAGACTAGGAAACGGAAAGTTAGGAACTCCTCGGTGCCGGACGTCCAGGAGACCTTCGCCAAAAGAGGGCTGTAAAAGAACAGGATAAATTTAAAAACAATAATGTAAACTTTAAATGTAACGGTTCTTGTAAAAGTACTGGATGTGATTAGTGTGGGTATGTGTAATATGCATCGTGGTGCTGGCGTGTCTGTATATTTGGAAGATTTCGCAAAATTTAATGTACCAGGTAAGAAGTCTGCAAACTCATGTAGCTGACATGACATAATTTTCTTTTATAATATTGTTCAATGACTGCCTAACATTCCTAGGAGTGTTACACAGGTAATTCTTGATTCTAGAATCAAGAGATGCCTGAAGAATGCGAAGGCACTACCAATGCTTAGGGGTATTAACTCAGTTTATTATTATATTTTTCTTTATTCAACGAAATCATCAAGTATTGAAAAATATACCTAGTACTTACACAATACCTACCTACACAATATAGTAATCAAGTCTTAATATTATTTACTTGGTGCCTATTCACTGCTTGAATTATTTGCAATCGCTTTAAAGGTTGAACAAAGCCAAATTGTCTTCGAATAAATAAATTAAGCGTCATATGTATGCACAGATGATGATATTATTTTGTGTCCTGTATATTATGTAGATTCTGTACAATACCATATGAGTGTAATGTTATATTACTTAGTATTTAATTTATTTTAGTATGTGGCACAAGTGAATAATAATGTCGCAGTCAGCCTTTCGGCAATAAATATTTGTAGGTATATAATATTCACATAACTATTATATAATAAGTAGGTCAATAAGGTAACTGTCCCCTGTTTTTAACATTTTTTTTAATATAGGTATTACTTTACTAATCATGATATCCGCTCGGAATTTTTGTGTTGTGCATATTGGTATTTAGTTAGTAAGTAATTTAATAAATGAATTATGTTTAATAAATGAATTATGTCATTTTAGTTAGATTTTTTTCATATACCTATTAAGTTTTTTTTGGAGCTCTGCTCCTAAGTTCGTGAATTCGCGGCCCTTGTTTCGGGATTACGCTTTTTACTCTTGAGTTATGATAATATCTTTAAAAAATACATAAATATTTATTAATTAAATACAGGAAAATGTTATATAAAAAAGATGTGACAGTGGGATTGAGCTTATCAAAAATAAATGCCATTCACATCTGGGGCGAGGCCTTCAAAAAACGGGGAGGCGCTGGCCGTTTCCCTTCGTCTCAAAGGAATTTGACAGGTTTGGCACGCTAGCATTACCTATAAGGAAGCTTCCTGCGTATGGCGTATCCCCTGGCCTAATCAGCTGCCTATCTATCGCTTGTTCCGCGCTCTCGCTTGCACGCTCGGCTCAGGCGTTACATGAAATGATTTATAACATGTTATCACGTCGACAAAAACTGTAATTTCCTACCGTTAATTCCCTTAATACCAGTAATTCCCTCCATTCACTATTCACATTCGAAGTATGTGATTGACATTCATTGACGACCTCGTATCCTAGTTGGTAGTGATCCTACCAGGGAAGCGAGGGGTTCCGTATTCGATTACCGGCTGTTTACGTGACGGATAAATATTTGTTCTCTGGTCGTGGGTGTTAGTGATGTGTTGTTTGTGTTGTCCATGCCACCCGCATGTGTATCCATGACACAGACAATCATAATGCGAGGGGTATGAGTATATTTATTGTTTACGATCAATAGTTATTAAATTACTCATTCATTAGTCTCCTCTCATCACACCACATTAATTATGAATATATTGTATTAAATGGCATGTAGGTATAAGAGAGAGGTGTAACGGCAGGTGCTGTTATACCTACAGTGTATAATTACATGCGACCGTGGTATTTAAATGACTTGAACGCTTGATCGAGCCGACTACACGACTGATGGAATCAGGTTTTGCTTCCGTCAACCTCAAGACGATCGTAGTAATAACTGACAATAATGTTCTTCCTGATTTTTATTTAAAATATGGTTAGTGACAAATAAACGGCATACTCAAAGGTTAAAAAATTAAATAGGGTTCCGTTGTTTAGTAAAGAGTAGGTCTTTGGGTCCGGAACCGTTAAAAAGTCACTAGAATTCCCTACCCTGTACTTACGAGTATGTAAGTAATAACGATGTATGAATGTCAATACCAACCTGTAGATAATCGAAATCTTGGCTCGGTATGGCCATTCAAACGTAGGGTCGTTTTGTTTCTAAGAGTTAATACGGTCTGATCTGTAGTGTGTAGGTGTAGCTACCAAAATTTGGTTCTAAAACTCGTTACGAGTTATTACTAAGTAATCGAAACAAAGTTTAAACATTAAACTGATAAACATTTATATTAATTATGAAATTAAACATGGTCCACCAATCCGCATTTGGCCAGCGTGGCGGACTATGGGCTGTACCACTCACATTGTGACGGGAGTCCCGAGCTCAGTGGGACAGTTTGAGTTGCGATGATGATGGTAATTTTTATCATATGTAGGTACATAGATACTCACATCAGGCTGCGAGAAGCCATTGAGAGAGTTGAAGCCGAAGGCAGACGAAGCGCTTTGGCTGCCGAAGTTGTTCCCCAGAGCAGCGGCCTGGGACGCCGCGCCCGAGGCGGAATGCCCGGCGCCGGCGAACGACGCAGCCTGGCTGCTTGCCTGACTACCACTGAAGCCGCTGAAACAAAAATTTTAATTAGGAGGTTTTATGATTGGTTATCAAATAATGTCATGGGATAGCGCTGAAATAGAATGGAATTGAAGTAGATATAAAGCATTGATTTCTTCAATGGCTGAGTAATTCAGTATTGATTAGTTACATGTTGACACATAGTAGCAAGGCTTCCAACTGCTATCTACCATCTGATGGTACCTTTGTGGTCACGGTCGCCTATGGACGCCAGCAAAACTCACCTCGCAAAGATCACGGATGTTTTCTTGGCAAAGAAAGAATGAAGAGTAAAGAAATTAACTAGTGGTTCTCAAACCCCAGCCGGAATACGATAAGTCGTTTGGCGGCTGATTCAAGCAAGAGCGTGGTAGTGGTGGTAGCTAGCGAGCCGGGCTACAAACCTACCACCGAGCCTAGAGAACCTTCGGGATTAAACTGGACGGTATAAGGATCTATATCTAGTCTAGAGCTTGTCTCGTCGCAAACACAAAATACCCTTACAATCCCCCTTTACGATGGTGAGTAAATATAAAAGAAAATCAGGGACAGGAAATCAAATTAAGACTAATGCAAAGTTACTAATGGTGACATAGTAATTATAAGTTTGTTGATTTTAATTAAAGTTTAATAGTTAAATTCAAATAAATATTTTTCTTATGCTTGTTTGCAATAAAGCTTGCTTGTCTATATCTATACTTCTATACTATAATATTATAAAGAGGAAAGATTTGATTGTTTGTTTGTTTGCATCGAATAGGCTTCAAAACTACTGAACCGATTTGAAAAATTCTTTCACTGTTGGAAAGCTACACTATCCCCGGGTGTCATAGGCTATATCATATATTATAAAAATGAATTGCTGTGCGTTAGTCACGTTAAAACTCAAAAACGGCTGTACCGATTTGGTTGAAATTTTTTGTGTGTCTTCAGGTGTATCCAAGAATGGTTTTGATTTACAATTGGACCCGGTAGGTGGCGCTGCTGTCGATATGTCACCATATTATTATTTGTTTATTAATTATAGAGCGGTACGAAGTTCGCTGGGGCAGCTAGTTTTCAATAAAGATTCACACTACTGCAGTTTGTTCCATGCCCGCTTTAGGGACCACCTCCGGCTCGGCTAAGGACTTACCCTAGTAGTTAGTGCTACTTATCCGTGATTGTGAGTAGGAAAAAACTCCTTGGGAGTTTCTTGCACCTTCTTCCAAGGCCACTCACGGTACGGATTTGTAGACGCGATAGCTTAGTTTGACTTTCGAAAAGTGTAACAAGCAAGTCCGAATTAATTTTATTAAATTTTATGTCGTCACGCTAGAAAAGCATTATATGAAATACGAGTATAAGACAATTTGGGTAAACACAAATATTGTACCACTTAGGTACAATATTTTGTGGTACAAATTTACCACAAATACAATGTCAGTATTTTGTGGTTAGGTACAATCTTAGGCTTCACATGGCGAATTAGACCAAACAGTTATAATTTATGGTAGTGAATTTTGAGCTTTTTATTCAAGTACACCTACCTACTGTAAATTTTCATTTCGATAGAACAATATACTTACTTGAATAAAAGGTTAAATTTGGTCAATGACTTTGAACTCGTAGGCGGCTTGAGTATACATAATAACAACGAGTTATCACGTAACATAGGATTCTATAGAAACAACTTCACACGCGAATTGGTATTAGTCATAGAGAGAAGTTTTATACTGAAAAACAAAACTTGATTGCCATTATATAGCTTTGAATGTTCCTTTTTTATTAATTTTGTCTTATTTAGAAGTTCCGTGTACAGACATTGACCATTAAGTTTTATTAATAGATATGACTGCAATTTTTTTTATTAAAAGAGTAAGAGAATTCCATCTTATACCCTCGTGCGTAAGACCAATGTTCTAACTACTTGAGTATATTAAAGTTATTCAAGTTTTAAGGAATGCTTGATTCAGAAGGTATAGGTACTTAATTATATTTTGACATTACGATTTTAACTACTACTAACTTATCGGTACCTAAGGAAATACCGTTTTAAAATATAATTGGGTAGGAAGGTAGGTACATCTGACAATTTAGGAACCATGTCTAACACAAATTAACCCGGAACAAAACAAATTACAGTAACACTTACTTTCCAAAACCATTAAAGGAAGATGCTTGACTGGCCGATTGTGATGCGCTAAATCCTTGATTGAAACCAAAAGAGAACGACTGCGAGGCTGAGTGGCTGGCGCCGGCACCGCTCGCACTGCTGCTGATACTAGCCGTCACGCCGCCGTTGCCAGAAGGCTTCACATTGAAACCACCTCCCAAACCGAACCTAGGATTCACTGGGCTCGCTGATTTTCGCCTTTCGTTCGGTAATAGCGTACTAGGGTCACGCTCCAAGTGCTCTAACACGGGCAGAACAGGAGGTGTGATGATTGGTTCCAGTTTTCTCTCCACCCTTTTCTCCTCCGGAAATACGAATCCATTCGCGGGGGCACAGTTGACTTTCACTGCCGCTAAGCAAAGACACAGCCAGATGAACATCATGGTTGGATCTGTCCAAGATACTAGGGCAGATAGCGAATGATTGTTGTATTAATAGGGTCGCGCGAGGTCACTCTCGTATTGGCATGCGGCCCGCGCCGCAGCCTTCAGAAAACCCACTGCGCTGCGCTGGCCCTATGTCCTGGCCAGTACTCATCTCCCCACTCAACGCGAGACGACCGGACCACAGTGTAAGAACCAACAGTGGTCCATCGTCTTTGATATCGGAAGTACTGCCGATAACGTTTAGACGTTGCGTCACTCGGCAGGGCTGTCCGTGATAGAAAATAATAATGAAATATTTAATTATAGAGCTGGTGATTAATTTAATTTTACAATGGGGTTACCCTCAACGCTCTTCCCTAAATGCTGTTAGAGAACTGGGAACAAGTCTCACGCCGCGCATCCCGCAGCACCTATAGTCGATTAGCTGTCTGTGTGATGACAATATAAAAGAACTCGTTAGGCTGTGACCGAACGATAAAATCATAAACCTTCCTTTTTAGCTAACGGCTCATTGTCTGCGGCCAAGTTTATCGATGCTCACCCGGAAAATCTTGACCAAATTCGATTGGGAAATCCAAATGTCCTACTTCCATGCTCATTTGAAGTCATGGCACCACAATGCGCCTGATTTGTCGTTACAGTGGTTACTTAACATATTTAACGGTGCGGTGACGTTTATTTATCTCGTTTTACTTGGAGAAGAGACCTACTCGTGCGGCTACAAAGTAATCGGTCGTATGTTACTGTAACCAGTACAAAAGATTCCTCGATTTTACAACACTTAAAATACTTACACAACGCAACGCAAAGGTTCGATATATTATGTGTGTAACAATTCAAACAAGCAATAAAAAAATATCTTATATCCGAAGTATCTAAATGTAGAATATGTGATATTAAAATCCATTACGTGGAATATTTAACCAATTTTATATGATTTTGTGTGATAATTAGCATTCTTATCGCCTAACAGAAGACATCAATTGTTGCATAAAATTATAATATTTTATAGAACGCTGACAGCAATGGCCGGTCATCAGGTCACATGCTCGACCTATAATTCTTGAAAATGGCTTATACATAATACTCTATCCAAGTAGCCAAAGCATAGAAATAAAATAGATATATAAAAATGCAAATTGTTACATTCTATTTAAGTATTAGTTGGATTTAACGAATCATTACGAATCTATAATGTTAGGTAGGTTCTACGTACCTAATTATATTGTACCTAAGTGTATATACCTACAGTTATATAGTGTTTTGTGGAATTCGATGAATAATATTATTATGTAAACTGTTACACACTTCGTATCGATATTAAAATAATATAGAATTTATTGAGAAATTGTGCCTGATGAGCACAATGGTTTCCAAAAAAGGTCTGGGCCGGAATAAAACTAGGTTGATTTTTAAGGCAGGATTCTATTCAATTCAGTGAATACTTCTTTAGTATCGTTGTGATTTGGAATTCGTTGAAACGGAAATGACGCGCAAATGAAATTTACCGGAAATGAAAAAGACAGACATATTTTAACGTGGGAGAAAATGAGATAGGAAGCATCGGCATAATGGCGGCTTACGTAAGCAAAGCAAAACATCAATATAATTTGGACTGACAGTATTCGTTTTTTTAATATTTCACTTCTAGCACGTGTGAATTGCACACATTTTGATTTTTTCTTTCGTTTCCATCTTTCTTGGCCAGCAATGACCACGACCATTTACCATCAAGTGGCTCGTCGGCTCGTCTGCTCGTATGTCGACTAGTAACATAAAATTATGGGATTATACCAGTAACCAGTTAGGTAGTACAAAATTCCGAAAGCGGCGTGTGGAAACCGGAACTTGAAGGGCAATAAAAGCATCATAAATGAGTCATTCCTTGACATTATGACTTGTAAAATAAAATAAAAACGCGCAGGATGACAACAGCGGTTGGAAAGGCGATAATAGAAAGGCGGATCTTCGTAACTGCTTCATCGAATATCAAAGATAAAATGTAAGTTAGCCTCAATATGTCAATCTATTTCTGTAATAGCACTTTGGCAGTCTCCTTTTAGAAATAGTAAACAAATAAAGAAACTGTTCACACCTGCGATAATGACACGCACGCAACGTGGCAAAATGACGCTTATACCTATGTGAATAGTGTCGCTACGATTTACTGCGTAGTCGCAACTATAACTAATAAAAGATATACCGGTTTGACTTTATTTGAGACGACTATCTTAATCCTCAAGGGTAGCAATAACAACACATCTGTGGCTAAATTAGAACAAGACTCCTAATAACAATTACTTACCAGACAGGTAACAACAACCTTCCCAGCCCAGTCCCAGTCCTTATACGTAGCTACTAACGAACCAACCAACTAACATTCCCTTGATAACATCCTCTGAAAACTGGACTATCCATAGTATGGTCCTGAATGTCTTGATTTAAGTCTTGTTCCGTATTGGTCACAGTGTGATGCTGCATGCTTGTTTCCTATCTTAAATCCATAAAAAATGTATTTCCTACAGTTGCGTATAATTGTCACTGACACATTCACACCTAACACATTCACAACGAGTAGGGGAAGACCGGGTAATGGGAGTCAGTGGGTAATGGTGGTCACCCACACATCTCCAAAAATACAACTAATAGAAACGCGTTAACGGTCTTCGAATTTTTCGAACGGATTTCGAACGCAGGCTTTCCTTTGGTGGACTGAGTCACTCACAACTGTGCTATCTAGTCTTGTATCCATTTTTTTATATCTTAATCTAATAATACTTTAATCCTACCTAAAACAATTATTTATTCTGTGTGATATAAAACATTATGTCTAAGTCTAAGGCGTTGGTTTGGTACGAAAAAAGTAAAAAAACTTAATATCTATTACAAAAAGTGATTGACGAGCGTCATTATATACATAATCACATTAGTAATTATAATTTGGCTTGACTCCTACAAGTAAGATACAAGCAAATCCTATTCGGTATCCGGTTCGCAAAATGGCTACACTATAACACTACTGTACATAATGCGTGACAAATCCAATCATTGTCTCTCAGTTAGTCATAACTAGGTCATGTTTTAGGGAATGTAAGTAATAAAAATTATCTACTTTTATGTACCTAAATAGTCGAGAAACAAGTGTAGGGGAAGTCTGGTCGTATGTAGTCACCGCCGCACATTTACTTCAGTAAGTAACACCAAAGGCGTCACTGATGCGTTGTCGGCCGCGAAAGATGGAAAGTACCAACTGGCTCTCAAAGCCCAAGTCAGGCCACGACTACTCGTTTAATGGCTGTCTCAAGCAAAAAGGTTGTAGCCAGCTAGGCAGGCTTCACGTACTGGGTGATTTTTTTTCACTTGACGTACTTGAGGACACTAAGAACATGGTCATAGGTAATGATTAAAAATATAAAGTCAAATTCTACGCGATAATTATTTATAAAATGGCAATCATAATTATGTAAAAAAGCTCGGAATGTAGGCCTCCTGAAGTATGAGGAGAGATCCGTGCTCGGAGTGGGTAGAAGCCATTGAAGCCAAAGTAAATAGTTCTATAGATAGGAACAGGGCTTAAATAGAGAACAGTGTAGTGAAGTTGAGACTTCATGAGTAGAACCGTAAGAATCATTCTATCATCATCATTGTATGAGTAGAACCGTAAGAAGTGCGTTATATCTTTCCGTACTCTGTGTTATATCGAACCGGTTATGCTAGTCGGAAGTCTTGTCTCGATCGTCTGTAAATATCATGCTGCGGTAAGGTGTTCGTAATTTATGAAGTGTAAAAACACCCTGACAGATAATATGTGACAAATTAGTAGCGTCTCAATATGTATGTATGTCCATGTCACGCTTGGCGGCCCCTACTGAGCATAGGGGTCTCTTAATCCCTATACCTGTGGAAATAAAAGCGGAAACAAAATCTCAAGGAGTATTTTTTCTACTCACAGATAGATAGATTTAATGATCGCTCGAATTACGTTTTAGTGATTGACCGAAGCTGACGCTATCGATACTCGGATTCTAGCCACACCGTGCGTAGGGCAACCGTTCTTGTTGCTCTACGATAGAGTCGATCCTAACACTCGAATCCGCTCTAGACCGTCAAGGAGCACGTTCTAGGTCTCCTCAATTATGTCCAGACTCATTTCAAGTGTCCTGCTATCGCAGCTATATTATCTGCGATCCGCAGGCCATTTTGGCCCACCGAACTTTATTATGAATCAATTTAATCAACCCGTCTCATTAGTCGTTGTGAAGGAATACGCCCGATCTAGACAAGATCCACACTCTCGTCACTTTTTGTTTAATAAACTAATTCCCCTACTTGAATAATGTGTAAAATGTGTTTCCGTTTTATAATATTCGTAATATTGTAACCCGGTGGAAATATATAGCTGATAATATATAAATATTTGGCCCGAGAAATAAAAATGTCGAGAACAGCTATGCTAATTGGTCCAAAGAGTCCAAACTGATAAAAGTCCTAAAGACGCTTGACAGGTATTAGCCGGGGTCGCACGTCCTGTGTCATGGTCACCGTATCGCATTCGTGTTCAGATGCACACACGTGTGTTTCGCTTAACATACTTACTCCAAGCATGCACTAGTTGATCGCCTCGTTATTTTAATCACCAAGATACTTTTGTACCAGTCAGCCCTGCTCTGCCTCGTTTGGGTTCTAGCATTTTTTTCAGTTTAATAATTTCAATTATAACTAAATGTTTAGTTAAAGACTAGATTATTTAAATATATTTTTTTTGCAAAACTGGAGAGACGAGTTACAAAACGATACGTTACATTATTATTACGAAATAATAACATGCATTGTGTATAAAATCAAACAGTTTCCGGTTTCTGCAGACAATTATAATTTCATTCGTTATTTGTGATTGAATGTGTAGAGTTTTCGAGGTGTTTTGCTGCTTTTAATTGCTGTCCTAACTCATAAAGGCCGAGTATATTAGTTAATATCTATTTATTAGTACATTACCTATACATAATCATACCTACTAATACTCATAGAAGCAGTTAAATTAGTGGGAACGAGACGTTATATCTATAAGTATTATATTCTTTGCCCTTGCATCGCTTCTAGAATTGATATAGGATTGTTTTTAATTCATACCTTGATTGCCAAATGTCCAAAATACTAGCAATGCTAATACTAATACCCGAACACTAGTAGCAGAATTACTTAGTTTAAGGACTGTCAATTAACATTATTTGTTGTGACTAATTGTTTACTCCTCTTATATACCTAGTTGTCCCACGATCCCACGACATAGCGAGTCGACTTATTACTTATTAGTGTAGTTATCCAACGAGCCCACTACAAAGTAAATCGAAATTAGTAGGACTCTTGTTATTATAAATTGATGATAATAACGATATTGACACGAAGTATATTAGTAGCTTTTATGTTTGTATGGCGCAGCGCATTCATGTGGGTCGTATTACGTGGAACCAAAACATGGTTATTTGCACGACTGACGTAGGTAGCTCGCGCATTGCGTCATTATTAAGGTACACATCGCTGGTATACAAACAGATGCAGAACCTATGGGCGCACTTGTAATACTTAATCGTTTTTACATAATTATAAATATCGTTATTTATTGATTACGGCTGTGTAATTTTTGAACTTGAGGGGTTGAAGCCATTTTCACAGAATGCATAGTATTTTTTGAGGCGATCATGGATATTCATTCATGGATATGGAATCATTTGAATCGCTAGCCGACAAACGAGCAGACGAGGCACCCGATGGTAGTAGATGGTAGTTCATGACGTACGAGTAGATGGTCACGTGATGATGTACGAGATGGTCACTGACGCCCGACGCCCATGTTATAATTGAGTGTACATCCAGAAGTGGATTTCAGAGATATCAAAAGCTTTATCGATGCATTGCCAGTCAAAAAAGGAGAGGGAAGGAACATAAAGTTAAGAAATTTCAATAACAAATCATAAACCAACCGAAATATGCACGAAATTTCAGCATTATTTCATTTATTTCAAAACAAAAATATTATGTGCTAAGGACTGAATGAGTCACCGTCATACTCAGAACACTGTTTCCGTTTTGTGTGTATGACGTATGTATGTCTGCGAAATATACCTAGTTATAATAGTTAAGTGAAATATATCTTTAACTATTTCAAAGCCGTATTCGTCACGGTAGAATAGATATCCTATTGTCAGTTAAACGCTTGTAAAGACATTGGTCACTGTTCGACAAAATAGATGCCTTTATACTTTAAATAGATCTTTTTTCAATGTTGGTCGTTGAAATTACATATAATAAAAACGATTAAAGAGAATCGTTTTTTACTTATTATTATTTTCATTGTATTTACCTGCACGGCTGCACCCGTAGCATGCACTCTTCTCTAGTTGGTAGTTATTTTTAAACTATTCAAATGTTTATCCCTTTGAGACGTGTATATAATCAAAGGTTTATCCCTCTGTGTATGGTTTAGGACGAGTTTAGCCTTAACCATGTTCCATGAAACTGGGTAGAAATATCGGCGTACAAAATACATATCGAGGGCAGGTAGATATTTAGTTTTGACTTGATAAACCTAGGAGCACCTCTTGTATACCGATAGCCGATAGCAGAAATTCTGTTATTAAAAAATCTTACGTAACACGTAAGTCTATAACATAACAAATTATGTTGCTAGAAAACCTATTAGGAGCACTGGAATTTGACACTTTTCCGCATTGACATATTTTACTTTTCCGTGTCATTTTGACCCTATTGTTGACCCTACATACATAAGTAGTTCTCTACAATATTGGCATATCCTGCCAATCTACAATATTGGCAGGATATGCCAATATTGTAGAGAACTACTTTTATTTTATTTTTATTTTATGAGATCATGCTAGGTATATCCGTTAGGTTTAGAATACACAATTTTATTATATGTATTTGCAGTTATCTATTTCCGATTCGATGTGGTTTCATCGACCCCCGTGTCAATGCACGTTAAAGATGTCGACGGAAATCAATAAAATAAAGCAGTTTTAAAATAAAAAATACATACCTAATTAGTATTTGGTTTTATTTGTCACTTAAATGCTTATATAATAAAATTCTCGAAACAAAAGTTCAAAATATACATAAATAAATGTTTAGAAAAAGCTATATTGCAAATTATATAAATATAAACTTTTATTTTCTTGCTGTGTCATGTTCACTGTAGGCTGTAGGGTTGTAGGTAGTAGGTACCTAACTCCTAAAAAGTTCTGATATTATGTTCATTATTATTATTTAGCTCAAGTATTACCTTAATATACCTACGCTTCAGTCAAAGCTATCAGACATAATTTTATCCAGTAGGAACACGATACTAGCAGATAGTGTAAATTGGTCTCAATAGTATTGGCGTTATGTGCCTAAAATTTACATATTAACTGGAAATGGCTCTAAAGATAACAATAACGTGACAATACAGTGATAAGACAAGGCTTGTATCACGCTTATTCCAACCTTACAAATATTCTTGTCCAGAGAACAAAGTCTCCCGTTTGTGTTGTGTCCTAATTAAGAATTCAAATGTTCTATATTGAATAATTTGTGTCGAATGTGAATGTAATGAATATCAACAATTAATAATAATAAGTAGATTATGTCAATAATATATTATTGACTTTTAAAACTAAAAATATGCCGTTCCAGTAAATTAACGTGACTGTTAAATTTCTGGTAATTTTCCGCAGCTTCGAGTAAAAACATTGAAACAAAAGAAAACATTACATTGTGTTAACGCTGGCCAGCACAGTAATTCGTCATCTGAATTATTTGCATTGTGATACTTAATAATTTTCAGACATGTCTTTGCAAGTTTTCAAAGAATCGGTGTGTATTCGTCTCACTGTTTGAACAGCTTGGTCTCTTCTAAAACAACAGCATATGAATAATACTTAAATGAGTTGCGTCTGCGCAACTTTTCAGTGTAATTACAAGTGTCGTTTTAACAACAGCATACGTGAAAAGTTTTATTTTAATCCTTCAACAGTCTGACGCTATTATGGCGTTCAAAATCCTTATAATTTGTGCTTTGTTTGTGGCTACGGTGCAGGGTGAGTGGAATCTAAATAAACACCATATTTGTTTAGGTTGATACATTGTCCGTTTTCAATTTGTCCCATGCGGTTTATATTTCTCGAAAGTACTGGACTCTATGTTTCGTACTTACTCGTAGTTAAACACATACCATATGCATAAGTCAACCCTGAGTTTAATGTTTATGTTATGAGACATCGTTATTAGACTGAGTCTGAGGATTATAGAGGAAAATAGTGTTATTGAATCCCCCATGTTATTTATTGTTACTTGTTTTGTTTTTTATTGACATTTGGAAATAAGAATGTAGCAGGTACCTAGTGGTAGAGAAACATATACATATGTAGGTACCTACCCATTTTATCGGTTGGTTTGCTTTGTTGAAATTGATTTATTTATTGCAATTATATTGGAAATCAGTCAGTAGGTATGTATGTACTTTACTTTTAATAGTTAATTTCCTTACTACCTTTCTCACTACTATACTACTACCTAATTACAAGTAACTTTAATTTCCTTTGTAACGATAATATTTAAGCACATACCGTCGATAGTATAGTCCCATTTCTTGAAATGATCCCATTACTGAGTGACTGACAGACAACGCACAGCCGAAACTGCTGAACGCAAAAAGCTGAAATTTGGCATGTACTCATATGTTCGTTGGGGAGTGTAGGGGAGCACTAAGAGGGGGTTTTTGGAAATTCCCCCCTCTCTAAGGGAATAAAAAGGGGATCAACTGAAACTTTTTATTTCTTCAATGGATTGAGGTACTTTAAAATTTGTATTTACATTTAATTACATAGGTTCCTCAAGTGACGCAACTGAGCACTAATAAAGGATTTATGGCGGGCGAAGCCGCGGAGGAAAGCTAGTATAAGTAAATATAAAGAGTACATAATTTAACGGTTTTGGGTGATTATTGCGTGACACGTGCACACAAGTTCTACTTAGACACGCAACACACAAAAACAAACTAAAAAATGTTTTGGTCTCTACATGGTTTCATAAATATTTGTCAATATCCAGCCGTTATATTCTTATTTATTTATTTATTATTTTTTATTTAAATTTTCTTATTATAATCATAAATTATATATATTATTTTTGTTCGACTATAACCCAAGTGTCGGAAGTTTTTACACCGCCCAAAGGCATCCGACATGGTTTAACGACGGTTACCAAATGGTGACAACCGGGTCCGAGGTCCGACGGCTTTACGTGATCTCGAACGGCTCTCCGAAGAGCCCTACGCAATCTATGCTACATATTTTCCTAGATACTGCCAGATTTTTTTGTATGGATTTGTAAATTGTACACAATTCCCGAGCTATTATTTATTTTACACTTAATCATCTGGCATTTTTATTCGGATCGTAAGTTTCTATAACCTACCTACTTAATAATTTTTATTTTTTCAGGTAATTTCTTTTTCCCTACGTAAGTACCACTTTGATTCATCTGTATTTGTACCAAATTGATCACGTTTAAGATGCACGGGCTCCAATCAGTCTAAAAATCTTGTATCATGTTAATAAGTTATAGTTTTTAAACTGATACCCGGGTTTAGTGAGGAAAATCGGGAGATCTTGAATCTTTTTTCCCTTGTATAAATACATATTAGTTTTCTCAGCCCAAATTTTACCATTCATTAATACGAAGATGACCCCGTAGCCTAGTTGGTAGTGGCCCTGCCTGCGAAGCGAGGGGTCCGGCCGGGGCAGACGTTTATGTAAGAGATAAATGTTTGTTCTCGGGTCATGGGTGTTTGTGATGTGTAATTTGTATTGTCCTTGTCACCCGCGACACAGGGAATCCTAGTGCGGGGGTGTGAGTGTGTTAACGTTTATTTATTTATTTATTATTTATAAACAAAATAGTTTTTGAAGAAGATTTTAATATTTTAAATGAATGCCACTTTGCTACAATCCATTTTTCCATCCATCCATCCCGCTTTGTGCTCCTATGCAGTAATGCTTGGTATTTTTTTTAATAAAGTATAATTCACGGTTAGCCATAGCCAGTCGGGCAATAAATCATACCACCACGCATGAGTTTTGTAAGGATTAAACTGAATGGTGCAGAGTCTAATGACCTCCAAAAGGAGCCGTTCGCCATAGCCTCTTTCAACAGGATGCAAAACGGGCAGACTTGGTCTAAAGTGGATGAAATCCCTTAACCCCTATTATATCGACCTATCATTTGCCTATTATTCATTAAAAAATCCTGTAAACATAAATTTCTATAAACCTTCTTATTTTTTCAGGTTCCCCCCATTCCAGGTAAGATGGAATAAAATACTTATACGGTCAAAATAATTATAATATTTTCTTATACTCATTATAACTAAAGTGTACTTAATAAATACTTTACCAATCACAATCAGATGCCGCCAATGCCAGCTATGCCAACGATGCCCCCTATGCCAAAAATGGTCTTCCCTACCTTCCCATCATTTGAGGAAATAGAAGAAAGAAGTAAGACGGACCCTAACTCAAACTACAATTCAGTAAGCGTCAGCTCATCTAGCAACTCTTATGTTGACGAGAATGGCAAAGTCGTCAAAAAGGGTGGTACTTCTGTGTATAGCAACAACAATGGGGAAGTCAATGAAGTTCAATGTAAGTTTAATTTAGTTCCATAACAACAATTTATTAATGTTTCATTGGTACGAGATGCCCAATTTGGTTAGTTTAGACGAGTATAGGCATAACACAGGCCTCGAAAGAAGGCCTCTAATGAAGTTCGGGGCTTATCTGACCCAACAAAAATCTAGAATAGGTACTTAAGGTGCTCTACAAAACAGGAGACATATAGTTAAGCGTGCCACAACCCTTCAATGACGACCACGACCGCTCTGCCGAGAGCGTAACGTTTGAGAAGAAGAAAACAAAACAAGTATGCGATAGTAAGTACTCAAGTAAGTATATCATAGGTGTAGTAGAGCAAACGAAACGAAATAAAAACTGGCCTGTACTTAAGGTAACTTACGTTTAACACTGTTACTTTGTCAAATGTGAATAATTTAGAATCTTTAGCAAGGAGCCAAGGATTAGCCGTATGTCCTGTCGTTACGTTGGCTTTGCTATAGGATTTTTATAATCAGTGGCCTATCGAAGTGGTACGCACCTCAAATTTTCAAACATTGTTATTAACAATTTTCCACTTTCTTCTATGAAAGAAAACATCGCAAGGAAGTTATGTTTCTAAAGAATACTAATAATTTAATCTAAACTTATAATTTGTTTATTGGTTATATCTTTTTCTTTCAGTTGGCAAGGAACCCCCTCCACTTCCAGTAAAAAAGTAAGTCACTTCAATAATAAAATAAGAAAATCTTACTATGTATTTCTAAAACAACTCCATTAAGAATTTAATATACCTATATCAACTAATAGCAGTTTATTAGTGCAATGGTTAGTAATTTAGAGATATTTTGGGTGGGTCAGTAATTTTATCTGATAGTAAATACTCATAACTAACCTATACATAACTAATACTATATAATACAACTGTAATAGGGTCTTAAAATTTTAATGTACGAGTAGGCACCTTCACCAAGGGCTCAGCGGATTAAGCGTATATTTTAAATTATATAAGTAGCTGACCCAGCGAACGTTGTTCCGCCATATATCCTATTTAGATTACGTGTAGTGAATGAATACAGAAAGCGCGATTTAAATTTTAGGGGTGGGGGTAGGGAAGTGAAAATTTGGGATGATGTGTATTTTTTATGCTTAATAGAAATGCGTAATAGAACCCAAAACAATGTTTTTTTTTAATAATTTTTGACTGTTTGTCGGCATGTCTGTTTGTCTGTGGTTTTAAACGCGATTATCTCCGAAACGGCTAAACCGATTTGGGTGTGGTTTTCACTATTTTTTGTTAAGTATATTTTACGCAAAGTGTGTGTGTGTGTGTGTGTGTGTATATGTGTGTGTTTATGTATTTCAATGTTAAATTCACCAAACTGAAACAGCGAAAGTTATGTTGCTTGTTTATGTGTATGTAGAAGTTAATTATAAGGATTCTTATATTATCTGTGGGGCCAGCGTGGAATTTTAATAACAAATTCTAATTTTTCTGTATTGGTTTTCGTTTCAGGGGCTCATCGGTAAGCAAGGAATAAACAATATACCTACTAGTAAAAACACATTTCAAGTTACAAAAATAGTTATAGTTTAATGGAACCTATATAAAAATGGATATGTCCACACAAATGACAGGTGATTAAAAATATAAATTACTATTGTTCTTGTATAAATAACCAGCATTTATTCCATCGCACATCGCCAAACTTGCGTTATCAATAAATAAATACCACTTAACATGATAATTTTAATATTGCTTATTAAATTGTAAGTACCAAACTTTTTACGTTTACAGACAGAAACGCCAAAAGAAAAATAAATAAGAGTTTATTTTTTCTTATTTTACAACATAAAAAAGCCTACTAGTATTTTTGGCTTTAACATGAATATATTCGTCTTATTTTGTTAATTTTTGCTTTTGTTGAAATCTTAAATCTTTAATAAGCAATAAAACAATGCAAACAAAAAATAGAATAGAAAACCATAACAATATATTTTTTCTAGTTTTAATAAGGTAAATAAAAAATGATTTTATTTTCATTTTTAATTATTAAATGATTTTAATGTCCTTTTGTGGTCGATTCATAATTCTTTTTGGACAGGCTATAAACATTTACAAACGAAAACTCCATAAGAAGAACCAAAAGTGTCTTTGCAAATACAAGTTATCTTAAACTTAAATAAAAAGATCCCACAATTATACAAATAAATGTAACTTCTGAAATAAAAAATGATTTTTTATATTTTTTTATTTTAACAAAATAAAATCTTTATCATTAAAACTAGAAGTCATGGCTAAAAAATATAATTGTTCTTCAAAATTCCTTTTATGTTTCCTTACAGAAAAGAACTGAAAAAGACGACCCAAAAGTAAGGATATATAATTATTTTCTAATTAAGACAAACAATAATACAAATATTTTATGCAAAAAATATACTTTTTAAAATTATTATTGCACGTCATTCGACTGTTGTTTCGTAATTCATGTTGCATTGACTTTGTTTCGTTAATACACGTTAAATATTTACATAATGAAAATAAAAAAGGCAAAAAAAACTTAAAACTTATGTGTAAAAAAAATATAAAATGTAAAAAATATAAAATTCAATTTTTGTGTGGTTTTATGAAACCACACAATAACAGAAAATACATAATAATGCAAGTGATATTTTTTCCGTTTGTAGGTATTTAACTTTACAACAAATTTAACAAGTTTAGAAAGTTATTCGATTTAGGGTATTAAAATTGCGTTGTTAATCTTAAATTACATTTTTCACTTTATATTTCCAAACTTAAAAAGCTGACTTTATTGTTTTTATTTTCATTACTTTGCTCTGAGCTTTACTAATTACTACCTAACATTCGATAAACATTTACAGACGGAAACTTTAAAAGACAAACCAAAAGTAAGCATTATATTTTTTGTAATTGTGTAAATCTTTAATTTTTATGTTATCGTATTTTTAATTTAAAAAAATAAATATTTTTCATGGACTGTTAACGGTAAACAGTTTTACTTTGGAAACAAAATTAAATTACATTTCTCTCTAACATTTTTGAAAAGTTTTTGTTTTAATAGTAATATTGGCTCTATCGGTCACACATTCTATGAAATGAAATGAAATGAAATGAAATGAAATTTATTCGAAGTTGGTTTTTTACAAACACTTTTCGAAAGTCAATCTACGCCATCGCTTCGACAAATCCCTACCGTGAGTAGTCTTGGAAGAAGAAGCGGCAAGAAACTTCCAAGAAGCTTTTTTTTGCTACTCACATTACAGATAGCACTTACTACTACTTACTAGTTAGAATATCAAACTCATGTCCAAGCATTTTTATCTTTAAAATAATCATCAAGTTTGTAATAACCTTTCGTCATAAGAATGCCTTTGACATGATTTTTAAATTTACAGTATGGCATTTCCGTCAATTCGAACGGAATTTTATTATAGATTTTAATACAACTACCCATGAACGAGCCTCCAGTTTTACAAAGTCTGAAGTTTGGTACAGTCAGTTTAGCCTTGTTCCTAGTATTAATGACGTGAACATCACTCTTCTTAAGGAAACTGTCATAGTATTTTTTAACGTACATAATATTATCAAAAATAAATTGTGAGACTACAGTTAATATATTTATTTCCTTAAATAAATTTCTTAGCGAATCCCTTGGCCTGAGGTTGTAAATGGCACGTACTGCTCTTTTCTGTAAGATAAATATTGACTCTATATCTGCAGCAGAGCCCCACAACAACAGACCATAGGACATTATACTATGAAAGTAGCTAAAATAGACTAATCTTGCTGTTTCTACATCAGTCAAGAGCCTTACTTTCTTAACAGCGTACGCAGCCGAACTAAGTCTCCCCGACAAGGCTTCAATATGAGGACCCCATTGTAGATGAGAATCTATAGTAAGTCCCAAAAATTTTGTTGAATTTACTAGTTCTAATACTTCCTTATTTAGAACAATTTGAGCAGGAACCTGCTTTACATTTGGCAACGTAAATTTAACACATTTGGTTTTTTTCGCGTTTAATACTAAGTTGTTACACGTAAACCAATGCAGTACTTGCGAAACAGCATTATTTACATCGTCAAAACATTGTTTTCTTCTATCTACTTTAAAAAGTAACGAGGTGTCATCAGCAAATAATACAGTTTCACATAAGTTCGTAGTGAAATAAGGAAGATCATTGATATAAATTAGAAATAGCAGTGGTCCTAATATTGATCCTTGGGGCACACCCATCGTTATGTGTGCTCCAGGGGACTCTACTCCATTAATAACTACTTTCTGAGTACGTTCAGATAAGTAAGATTTTAGAAGGCTAACTGATTGTTTTGAGACACCATAATGACTAAGTTTATTTAATAATATATTATGATCAACGCAATCGAACGCCTTCGAGAGGTCACAGAATATACCAATGGCATCCTGCTTACGTTCCCAAGCATTAAAGATGTGTTTGAGAAGTGCGATGCCTGCATCAGTGGTATTTTTCCCTCTCGAAAAACCGAACTGATTAAAATGAAACAATTTATTCATAGAAAAATGAGACAGTAGCTGATTGTAAATAATTTTTTCAAATATTTTGCTAAGTGCTGGTAAGATAGATATTGGCCTAAAATTTGTGGGATCGTTTTTTTCTCCAGCTTTGAATAAAGGTATTATTTTCCCATGTTTCATAAGATTGGGAAAGCTACCGTCATTAACACATTTATTAAAGATTAAACTTAAATGGGGTGCAATGAAATTGATAATTGATTTAACTACCGCTGTAGAAAGGCCCCACAGATCACTTGACTTTTTAATATTGATCGAGTTAAAGCTTTGAATAATTGAATCGCAAGTGACGTGTTTAAAAGTAAACAAGTTGGTGCACTTATCAACACATGACTCCATAATGGCCATGGCACGTTGAGGACATGTATTTAGGTTTTTTGTAATCATATGCGGTATTTTTGAGAAGAAATTTTCAAATGCACCGGCGACTGCGTTGTCGGAAGTGATATTCTCGTTATTGACCTTCAGAGTAAAATTATGATCATTCAATTTTATTTTACCCGTTTCTTTATTAATGACATTCCAAGTAGTCTTAATTTTGTTTGCTGATGTCTTTATTTTATTGGAAATGTAAATTGATTTAGCTTTGGCGCATACTAATTTAAAAACTTTTGAGTACATTCTAACATAATTCAAAAATTCCGGGTCTGTAGAAGTAGATTTTTTTGCGTATAGGTCAAACAGTTTAGTTCTACTTTTATATATTCCAGGTGTTGCCCAATCACTAAATTGAGTTTTTAAATTTTTACAGTTGACATGTTTTTGTTTAAAATTTTTATTAAATTCATACTTGATTAAATCAAAAACAGTCGAGTATGCTTTATCAGGTGTATCATTATATTTTATTTCCAATGATGGTACTTTTCTTTCAATATTGTTTTTAAATATATTAATCCTTCTTTGTGTGATTGGCCTACAAATTATATTTTGTTTAGCAAAGTCATGATGGTACTCAATGGTGGCAAGTTGTCCGCTATGGTCTGAACTAATACAATTTAATATTGACTTATTTAATATCATGCAATCACAAAAAATGTTATCCAAGCAAGTAGCTGATGTAGCAGACACTCTGGTAGGTTCAAAAAAAACATAGTCTAAGTTAAATGACTTGAATAAGCTAATGAACCTTACCGAGCAAGAAGTTCTGACTAAAATATCAATATTAAAATCTCCACACACCACTACTTTTTTATTTTTTTTACACAATATTTTTAAGACATCTTCCATAGCAGATTCGAACGATGGGTAGTTGCCTGCAGGTGGTCTATATACACATACAATTACCACTCCTTTTAGTTCAATACATGAAAGCTCTATAATATGTTCAATAGAGAGGGATACTATGTCTTTACGTTCCTTATAAATCAGACTATTGCGAATAATTATTAATGACCCTCCTCTTAGCATATTTTGTCTACAAAAAGAACTGCCTATACTGTAGTTATCTATGGATATGATTAATTCGTGTTTTTTTAACCAGTGCTCTGTAACACAAAAAATATCTATTTTCATTTCATTTAGTAATAAATCTAATTGTAATTCTTTACTGGAAAAGCCTTGTATATTTTGGTGTACTATGTTTAAATTACCATGCTTTCCCTTTTTTAATATACTGCTAGAGTTATTCTCTGTTGTCTTACAAATTAATTTAAATGATTTGGAACATATTCCAAGGATCCATGCTCAATGCTAGGATGCATGTCAATACATGGCTGCCCAATAGAGGCAGTGGTACTAGCCAAATTCTTGGCTAAATTGTCAATAAAATATGATAGCGAAATTGCTATCTGTTTTTTCAAATAATTTGGCAGATAATATTTATCATTAGTCATATTAAAAGAAGTAATTAATTTGTTTGTGTCAATAACACTTAGGAATTTGTCACTATATAAAGACATAGTGTCCAAGGCTAAATTTAAGGAATATCTTATATTATTTTCTTTCTGTGTGTCTATTCCTAACCACACTTTTATATAAATAAGGGGGTATGAACAGCGACACCTAATGTTCTATAGAGTGTTACTTATAGGAAAAAATATTTAATTTTTGATATCTAGTTGACGACAGACATAATTAGACAAATATTCGTAACAAGAAATCCTAGCTGGTCAGGAACAAAATTGGAAATATTCTTATTCTTGTCTCTCCAGCACTTCACGTAAAAATGGCATGTATCACCTTAATTGGCGACTGATTCTAGCAGATAGGTATGGTAGAGCTAGGCAGCTTAAGAACCAATGCATGGCATGATACACCGAGTAGGTACCACAAGCAGGGAAGTGTTAGATGCTCAAAGGTTAATAAGCTCCTTACACGTTGATGATACGATGTCATAGTTGCATAATTATGCGCATTTGCGAATAATAGGACTTTACAGTTGTCGGCCTAGATGCAAACTGTGTAGATGGACTTGTTCATGACGTTTAGAAGATGTGTACCTTATTGTGATTTTATTATAAATACCGTTGAAATAAATTCATCACTATCATGAAGTATTGCATAATCGTTTGCTAAAAACCTTTAAATTTTCAGGCCAGCAAGTCCCAGATTCCAAAAATCAAAATGATTAAAAAAGGAACGCCCAAGAATTTCGTGTCAAACTTTGTCTCTACGAGCGCGGGTGGACTTGGTGGTGCCCACTTATTCTCCAGCTCATTTGGTGGATTTAATTCGGGGTCCAGTTCTTCGTCGTCTTCATTCAGCAACACAAACGGAGTCAAGTCTGGTGGAGGAATAGCTAGCACTCTTTACAATGTCAATGGAGAAATGGGCGGCGGCACCGTATTCTACTAATCTGATTAAATTATTGTTCGAATGCAGAGTTGGGTAAAATGTAATGTAATCTTGATTACGGATTGCGATTACATTTGGAGACACGTATGACCCCGCCAAGAACGCCTTTATACATTTTCTCGAACGGCGGTCGCGAGGCATCTCCGGGCCTCTAGAGGTAATTGTAATCTGTAATCATAAATACATTTTTTCCACCTCTGTTCGAAGGAAACCTACAGAGTACCTTTTTGTCAAATGTATAAATGTAAAATATTCAGTGTATTTTTGAATAATTCAGTAATAATTTTTATTCTATAATTTTGTATTTTTTAGTTTTTCAACTAGATAATTACAATAATACATCTGTGCATGAATTTGAAAATACGGAGTTTTAAAACTTTCGTGGAATTAGTAACCTAGAATAATTAATATGATAGCTTTTCATATTCTTTTTAATATTAATTAATATTTCTCTTTAATATTACCGAATAGAAAACTACCGTCTGCTGTGTAAAATTAATATTGTTTAATAAGTAGGTACTTAACAGACTACATTGTAACTTGCTGAGGACTGGCTGAATGGAATATGCTGTCTTTCCTGCCTTTTATTATAATGATATCTACTATAATCGTCGTAACCTTGTAGGTATTTTTAGCTTTCAATATATTACTAACGATTAAATCAAGAATCAATAAATAATTTTGCATCAACCACTAATTTTACCTTTGTACCTATTTTAAGAATGTGTTATATATGAGTCCCTTTATAATAAATCATAAAAATGCATGTTTCTGTTTTATTACATTTTAACCTTTAAATTAACTAATTTAAAGTATTTTTTTGCTCGCTCAGTAAAGTTTTGCCTATAATGGTCTGTAGTAGATAAAAATAAATTCTTATTACATAACTGCATCAACTACGTAACAAATGTTTTATTTTCTTATTATAAGAATAATCCACTTTTATTAGAGAAACAAATATGCCAAAAAATATGAAAAGTAAGTTAACGTTAAGTTAGTAACGAAAGATTTTTAAAGTTTAGTATTTACATTGTTTTACCTACTTGTATACTATGTAAGTATGTAGCAAGATACTTGCATTCATTCGTCTAGTCTAATGACATAATGGCAAGTCTTGTTTTTGTTTTATTATTATTATTAGGTGGGCATTATAAAATTGTCACTGTCTAAGACTAAACTTATTCCGCTAACCATTTGTGGACAACTGGACACACAAGATAGGTCTATAGGATAGGACTATCCAACATAATGGATTGAAACGAAATTCTCACTCTTTTTTAGATAAGCTGTTTATCAGAGGAAAAAATACAGCTATGCTTCCGAACTCCTTTTTAATTTTTAATCTTATGATATGAACGCTATAAGCTATTAGAGCACACATACACGGCATACACCGGTCCACCCTGTACTTGTTGAACTAAAAGAAACATCAAACAGATTTAGCATGATTAACATTTGAAATGGACCCGGTTATAGTATATAATGTTCTCAAAGGTGTGTGAAGTTGTCAAATCCGCACTTGGCCAGCGTGGTGGACTACGGCCTGTACACTGTGAGAGGAGACCCGTGACCCGTGCCTAGCAGTGGACAGTTATGATATGCGATAGTGATGTATTTTCGTACAAAGGAGATGTTTCATTTAGGGCGGGGCCTGTGTACAGTCCACCATAAGGAGTGAAAAATACACTGATTGACAAATACACTAATTTACATTAGCTTATATATAAAAAAATTAATGAGCTGTTCTTTGCAGAGAAATTAATTTAAATAAATGATTTCTATGTTTTTACGTATGGCAACAATATGGTGGCAAATGGAGATTCGAAAGAAAATTCAAATATTTCTGTGGTAAATATGATGAAGTCAGGTACCTACTCTGTGAAGTAAGTACCTACTGTTGCATTACGTCTGTAATTTAAATTATTTTGTATTAATATATTAAGAAACCTTAATAACTTTTGTTTTTCTATCTGGCCTTATTGTACTTTAAAATAATTCCAATAGCCTGCACATACCGATACAAATAAAACGCCTGCCGCTTTAAACAGGTTCATACAGAATGCTGTGAGTTCCGACGAACAATAAAATAGCACAGTACTGCTGTCAATATACGAGTAACTATTATATAAAATCAGGCGTTCCTTTTTTACGAAAGTAATGCGTATTGGATAAATTAAAACCGTCGTATAACAATGCCTTCTAATAACTTAAACCGAGACTGGTGGCTTAACCACAGATCCGCAGATGCTGTCTTGATTTTTCTAGCCTTCACTGTCTACCGAAAGTGACGAAATATGTATGAAAAAGGAGAACGAAGTGTGACTTGACAAGTCGGACTATGAGCTCTGTATGATTATCCTATTATCCTATTATCTTAATATATATAATTCGAGAGTGAGTGTGTATGTCACTGAACTCCTCCTAAACGGCTTGACCGATTTGGTTGAAATTTTTTGTGTGTCTTCAGGTGGATCCGAGAATTATTTAGATTCACAATTGGACCCGGTAGGTGGCGTTGCTGTCGATATATCACCAAAACATTTTTTAACGACTGGACCGATTTGGATGAAATTTTTTGTGTGTGTTCAAGGGGATCTGGGAATGGTTTAGATTCACAATTGAACCCGATAGGTGGCGTTGCTGTCGATATATCACCAAAACATTTTTTAATTATAAAGCGGTACGAAGTACGCCGGGACAACTTGTAATATTATAAATGCGAAAGTTTGTATGGATGTATGTCTGTTTTTACTCTTTCACGCAAAAACTACCGAATGGATTTTGATGAAACTTTACAATAATATAGCTTATACATCATAATATAACATATAGGCTATAATTTATAAACATATACTGTGAATTAACCAAAGTTTCCCGAAGCGTAGCGAGGGCGGGTCACTAGTAGTTTATAAATTCGCAGCTCGCTGCGTGAAATAAATATCGTAAAAATAGCGTAAGTAATATATTATTGTAGAAAATAAAATTCAAGTAACGCAGCGTGTACAATTCAAAGTCGATACTTATGCAAAACGAATTCAAACATTAAAGAACTAATGAGACCAACAAAACAAGACTCTTCCACAGGACGCCATGATTTTTTATCGGTATTTTTTTTGACCAAAAGTGCATGTTCGATTCTCAGCTTGGGTAGTTATTTATACGCATTAGTCATTTATTATCGAACAGAGCACTGATAAACACCGTTTAAACAATAATGTTCTCGGAAAACTACAGAAAATGAGAAAAATATTATTAACGTGATGCGCAATCTTTAGAAATGACACAAAAACATCATTAACATATATTAAGCATGTAAAGCCTTTCTGAGTGAAAAACTTTTCTAAGGGAACAAAAAGGTAGAACAATGATTGTATGTATATCTTTATTAGTCACTCGAAAACTTGGTCAAATTTGCATGAGTAATGTTACATAGGTTATTTTCAGGTTTTACGTGGTAAATATGTAGCAAATATCGTGGTATTAGGAAAATATTAAAACGTTTTAAAGACTACTTAGTAACGTTCAGTAAAGACGTAAATTACTGTTAATATTGAAAATATTGATTATCATAATGTTAAACCATTTTGAGATTGATCTTGTTCCACAAAAAAATGGGTAAAGAAGAAAATAATTATATCAAGAAGAATGACTAATTAATTAATCATTCTTCTTCATGATGTTCTGAAGCAAAGGATTATTTATACGATGTTGTAATTTTAATAATAGCTGACAAAAAATATGCTGTGCCTACCTAGTACCAAAATCCGTTTTATGTGATATTTTATGAAAAATTATATAGATGACGCTTTAGTAATATCAGTGTTTCGAACAGACATACAATTTTCATACAAATATGTTATATGTAATCTCTTATATAATTTTCTTGGAGCTGAAACATAACATCGTGTCACCAGAATAATACTGAAGGCTGCTGTAATCGCTATATAAATCGCGTGTAATTGCGAAGATTCTCACTGTGCTAAGGAATTTAGTTTAAATAACTCGTTTACTTCAGTTTTCTTTTCTTTAATACAAAATCATCCAAAAATACAATGGTTAAAGTAGCTATCCTAATGCTATGTCTCGTGTTAGTTTACGCGGCGGGTATGTTAATTTTTTTGTATCTTAAACTGTACGTACATAATTCGGTAGGCTCTTGGCAGCAATGTCATTAACTATGGTAATATGTGGATGTGCTCTAATTTAATTGTTGGCTAAAATATAGAAAGCCAAGTATCAAAGTCTAGACAAGGCTAGCATACTCGGCCATACATACTGCTTTTCTATTTGAGTTGTGACCTCAAAATGAACATTACGGATGCAAAGTCAAGTTTAACATTGGACTTTGAAATTAATGGTGTCAATCAGTTTATGATTTCGAATTGGACAATAATACGATCTAGGTGTTACGACTAGAACATACTGAGACGTTGAATATCAAAATGAGTATTTATTACATAAATTTTATAATGTTTCAGCGAATCCAGTTCCTTCCGCAATAAACTGCAGGTAATTATAAAATATTTAATCTACAAACGAACTAACCATCCTAGTCCCGAATGTCCCGATCTCAGTGTTGTTCTGTGTCACAGTGTCAAGTCAGTTATCATTTTGTAGGACAGATAAATCGTGCCGATTTTTCCTCTGATGCTAAATGTACCGTCTGACCGACTTTTTGTAGGACGTGTGTGTTGCACTATTGCTATCAGTACGTTCTATTTTTCTCGTACAAAAAATCGGTCACCGATTATATTATCGGGCGTGGGCGAGAAGCCAAATCCTTTAAGCCTTTTCAGTCCAGAGTTCCAGAAAAAGAATTAAAAATCACTTATGAGATCTTCTGCCTTAATCCATCCATCCATCCATCCATCCTTTCTCTAATTATTTCTTCTCATTATCTTTCATGTATGATTGAGCGATAATTTTGACCGTAGAAACAGGCAATTTTTTTCTTTTTTTATCCGTATTGAAACGAAGTCTAGCAGACATTAGGTATTATTCTTAAACATTTTTGATGTTCTGTTTTCATTTGTTGATAACATGTAGTTGTAGGGGTCCTGACTCCATACACATGAGGTAGATACAACTAAGCCTATTCAAGGTTCTTTGGTGTTTTTGATGATCACAACCGACCATGACCACTTACCATCAAATGTCTCTCGTTTGTCGATCAATTACATAAAAAATCTGTGACGAGGATGTAGTGCATATGTGCGTTTATTTCATAAATAAGTAGTTATACAATTTAATGAATTCCAAAAATATTTTGCCGAAGCAAACCGCGGACAGTTACTAGTATTAAAGATCTACTTATCTTTGCTGTTTACTTTGTGAATCCATTTAATATTATCGTAATGCATTTGAACTGTTCACTGATTGATCTTAGTTTAGTTCACGCGTCCCACGTAATATCCCTAGGCATATCAGCTAGGATAGGATGAATAGATATACATACCATACTAAGAAATAAAGTAGGTACATACTTATTTTAAAATAACCGCAAATTTTTTGACAATGTAAATGTTGCTAATCTTTGCTTAATATAGTTATATTATATCACATAATTGATATGTTAAAAATTATTATAAAATACCTAATTTCTACCTAATTTCTTGTGTTATTTTTTTCCAGCGCATCTTCCAATAATGGCCAACCAGTAAGTGCAATCTAAAATCGAACTTTTTCTCGTATTAAATAAAAAGTCTTTGATTTGTTACGATACAACGAAAGTTTTATTAAATTACTATGGTAATCATACCCGCTGCAACTTTATTAAAAACTTTCACGTGCATTAAGTTCAACTTAAAACAGTCACCGTTAGCGGTTAAAACAAAATTTTACTTCGGGAATTACTTCTCAAATTTAATGTTTCTTAAGGTTGACGTTGACGGATCATTAATCTGTCACATAAACATCTGTCCCGGCCGAGAATCCAACCAGGGACCCCCGTTTTGCAGGCAGGGACACTTAGGCTACGAGGTCGTCGTAATGCCTGCAGATAAATGTCGTAGTCGTCGTCGTCGAAGCGGAGCCTCCTTCTACGACAAAAGGAGGCTCCCCTTCTTGGTAGGCCCAAAGCCCGGCTGGCTAGCCACCCTATTTCTTGAGTCAGCCGCCAAACGACTCGTCGTGTTCCGTCTGGGAGCTTGAGAGAGTATTCTTTCTTTCCGCTTCCTTACTTTTGGACCGACAACGCACCGGTGTTACTCACCTCGGACGACGGTTACCACTTACTACCAGATGACTCGTTTGCTCGCCTGCCGGCTTAACACGTCCGCTGCGGCGATCGTTATTTTCTATGGAAAACCCCCGACGTATACGTGATCCGCAGTGAACCTGTTAGCCTTAGAATAATAACACTATAGAAAGACAGTCTTCATACAAACGCTCTGTGTAAAGTGAAGCACTAAACAGAAACTTTCCCGAAAGCGGCGAATAATTCGGCTGCGGATAATCATAATGTTTTTAGCAATAATACATAAATAGCTTTTCAGATATTTTGTGACACAATTTAACTGTAAAAATCGTTATAATTCTTTTTTTCGCGAGACACGTTTGGCGTGCGTTGACATGAGCTGCCCGGTGTTTGGAGTCATTTCTGAATCCAATTAAGGTGCTTCAAAACGGCCGCGCGGACTTCGTTTCTATAGTGTAATTATTCTATGCTTTTAGCATAAACACGACCTTTTTTCATTCCAAATTCTGTTTCTTGACACTTTGGTAACATTTTAATGTGTGGTTTCCAGGGCTATTTTGAAGACCAACAAGTAGGGCCGGATGGGAAAAGCCGTTGTGTTAGTTCCTCGTTCACATCAGGCGATGGACAAGCTAGCTCCAGCTCTAGTTCATCCAGCTCTAGTTTTCCTTGATACCGTTCACTGGTTTCTTACTTTTAACTGTAACGGGTACTCACGATTTTTATTATTTATACCGATAGTTCGACCCAATTGCATGGATCATGGTCACGGCGAGACTGATCGCAATTGGGTCTCAAAATCGTGAGTACCCATTACAGTTAAAATGTTGAGTGTCCGCGATGTTAAAAGTTTAAAATTATATGGTTACTTACTTGCAATTTTGTTTTTAATTGTTTACCAAAATAAAGAGTTTAAGTCATATTTGTTGTTTCTCCTTTTCAAACCCAATAATTATAATTATGTAGGTACCTACTTTTTTATGGATTTAAGATAGCAAATGAGCATGCAGCACCACCCTTCCGCATTACACTTTGGAGTACAAAATACCTATCCCCTTGGGAATAAATGACTATAAAACATATTTTAAGTACCCTGCAATTAAACCAAAGAGTCCGTTCATAATACAGACACAAAAATGCATTCGTCATACATGCTCTGTAGAACTGTAGTTATCAGAAATGAAGAATGCAATTAATAAAAGGTAAATTAAATGATGAAGTTTTTCCAATCTATTTAATAGTGTTGTAGTTAAAACTAAATTAGTTAATACCTGAACCGGGATTGTTATCGCAATTATGGTTAATTAGTTATTAAAATAAAACCCCGCTTGCGTTACAAATTGTCGTGTAGAAATCGTCTATTGTCTGTGGATATGGGAATGTACCGGAAACACGTCATCAATGTTGGCCTTATGGTGTAATGTCATGGTGTTCAGGTTAATAAACAATATTTGCATCCGGAATAATTGAAATAATGGCCTTATCAGTTTGTTAAGTTTTGCAAATATGTATGTATTTGTAAGTGGAATTAACCAAACCTAATAATTATTTTTTCGTGAATTTCTATTTTTCCTTAAGTGACAAAATATACAAAAATCTCCTTGTCGAATTTCGTTTAGGGGTGTCGGGGGACTCCTACACGTGTTTTTTGTTTATTCTTCAGAAACTATTTTGTAATACACACCCACACACAATTTAGTTGTAATGAACGGACAGACGAATGGTATCAAAACTGACAGACTTACTAAAATATTATGTTTTAATTATTGCATGGCGACAAGGGTAAAGGAATGTCCTCTTTTTACATCTCCAAATATATCTCAGATCAAGTTACATCTTTTGTATAGGGTAGTATATAAATGTGACTGACGTCATCATACTATCAAAGAGCTATGTAGGCGTAACATTTCAACATCTCGTGTACGTTATCACGCGACAAACAATTAGGACAATAAGGTGAGCCGTAACCTGAGATGTGGTTTCATTGCATCGATATTTGTAATATACACGAACGTGTCTTATTTTTGGGCTGTAGGGAAGTATTTTTTGAAGTGAATACTTCTTTAGTATCGTTGTGATTTGGAATTCGTTGAAACGGAAATGACGCGAATGAAGCATGGGCAAAATGGCGGCTGACGTATGCAAAGCAAAACATCAATACTGACTGACAGTATTCGTTGTTATGAAGTTTCACTTCTGGCAAGAGTGAATTGCATACAATTTGTTTTTTTTTTCAATAGCAAACGAGCGGACGAACCACCTAATGGTAAGTGGTCATCATCGCCCATACTCATCAGTAAAACTCTTTAGTTTTGATGCCTTTGCATCACCGATTCGTTTTCGGCCTAGAAAGAAGGAGGAAAGACAATACCGGCTTTCAAGCGCCCAGCCCAACACTACAAGTCGCTTAGCAGCTCACTCAAGTATGAGGGCTCTGTAAAGCTGGCGGTTCGCGGCCGAGACCGAGACAAGCGACCGGTCTCCTGTCTCGGTCTCGGTCGCGAGTTGTCGCTTATACATTGCCTATGGTCAAGTGCCAGTTGCCTCGATCTCCTGTCTCGGTCTCTTGTCTCGGTCTCAGCCGCAAACCGCCACCTTTAAAGTAAAGTAAGTAAAGTTACTTCGGGATTATACGGGATGGTAGAGTATATGTATGTACCGTGTATACATCCGTTATGCATTTAGTAAAAAGCGGTTATTTTAATATTACAAACAGACACTCCAATTTTATTTATCTACACACTTACTTATACGTATATGTATGCGACAGAAAACGATATAATAGATTCTCCGAACAATATTAGGAGCGTTGCGCCGAATGACAGGATCTAACGTCCCGTTAAGATACTCGGCGAGAAAGGCTGAGAACGCGCGTATACGAGATACATGAAAACAATCTATTCGGTCACCTTCGGTATTCGCCACGAGTATTCGGCTCGGTCTCGGACAGCTCGCTGCTTTAATTCAAAACTACCACAAATCAAAATTATACTTTTTTACAGGAGAGCCAAACAAAGAAAAAAAAAAGTATTTTTTGTCTGATGCTTTTTTATTTTACATAAAATATATGCATATTATACATCATTAGAAGCGCATTTTTAAACTGCATTAAATGTTTTAAGTAATTTTATAATAAACTGAATGCTAGCGGAGATATAAGCATATAAGTTACTTTTGAATATAAAAAATATTTGCGAAATATTCTAAATATGGAATAAAACAACCATAAGTCAAAAAAATTATTGTATTAATCATGTTTGCCCATAATTTTTTTTAGGAACACAATAAAAATCGCCATGCAATTTAATAAAGTAACTAAAATGCTTCATCTGTGTAAAATGATATCCAAAACAAATCAAAATTTCCCTCAAAATCTATCTATTATATATATAAAATTGGAGGTATGTGTCCCTATATTTCAGTTTACAACCAAAACTACGCATCGCAGACGACTACTGTTTGTATGTGGCAATAGGTACAAGTCTCCCGTCGTGCACTATGGTGGTTGCAAGTCGATAGTTGTTACGGTGTAAAAGATACGGGGGTTGAAACATGTTAACTTGAAAAATGTAACACTATTATTGGTATCAAATGGTCTGAACTCCTAAACGGCTGTTCCGATTTGGTTGAAATTTTTTGTGTGTCTTCAGGTGGATCCCAGAATGGTTTAGATTCACAATTGGACCCGGTAGGTGGCGCTGCTGTCGATATGTCACCAAATTTGTTAAGTAATCATAGACCGGTAAGAAGTTAAATTTATTGTAAAATAATCATCAATTATTGTTTAAGTTCTATTGAAACAATGAAAACATAAAAGTAAACTAATAAAATTAGCTAAACTAATCATCAAAACTAACGTAAGTTTTTCAAAACTCAAAATAAAACACAGACTTTATAAACATTAAGAAAACATTCAAAACTTTTGAGAAATCTTCTTTATCATTCCTACTCTTAACTTTTAAATCAAAAATAACTATTAAAATGTTACCTTATAGCTAAAATAGTTTCTTAAATGCAATTAGGAACACTTGAGATCACAAAAGAACTATATTTAAAATAGAAACTTTTTAACACGTATGAGTACTTTAAAGTTACTTACGTGGGTGTACCACACACCCACTAAACTGCTCTCTACGTTTCTCTTAATTTAATTATTTATCAGTGTTAGGTACCCACAGATTTGTAAAGAACGATTCTTAATATTTTGGAATAATATTTTTATTAACAAGATTAATGGAAAGTTCGAGAGTGATATTTGCAGTGAGCTTTGCACTCCTTTAGAAACAGTCGGAAGGTGTCTAACAAGGTTCGTTTGGCTGTACATGAGCGGGTGTTGATTCCGACACTCATGTACCGAAGTAAAAGTTGGGTATGGCAGAGGAAACATGAAAGTAGAATAAATTTAGTTGAGATGAGAGCGTTAACAAGACAAGTATCATAGGAGTTAAACTGAGTGGACAGTAACAGGATAAGAAATAGTGAGATAAGGAAACGGAAAATGTAGTGACAAAAATTGAGAAAGGTATGCTGAGATGGTTTGGCCATGTCGAGAGAATGAATGAAGAACGATTTTCGAAAAAGTGTATAAGGCGAGTGTGAATGAAAGTGTTGGAAGGGGTAGGGGGTAGACCTAGGCGGACGTGACCAAATCAGGGACATCTTGAAAAAAGGCCAGGTCAAGAGTAGGTACCCTAAACCGAAGAGCATGTATGAAGGGAATAATGAAAGTGGACGAAGCGAAATAAGTATGTAAGCGAAACAGGTAGGTATCTTTCTCTTTTAAAGGCTCCTTTTGAAATCATGATGACATGATGGTTCAAAAGGAGCCTGGCATTTTTAAAATGACTTAACTTCATAAATCAGTTTAAATACCTAGTAAACAAAAATAAATACTGAATCACCTTAAATTAAACTTAATTTATTAAAAATTAAAATAAAAAAAAAATTAATAAATAATTAAAAATTAATTATTTATTTAAACCTACGGAAATAGTAGATACCTATGGTTCTAACTTTCTACGTATACCTAATACGTAAAAACATACCTACAATAATATATTATGTATGGTTTACGTATTACCCGTAGAAACATTTTATAACTACAATACAATTTTATAATTACAACGATAACAATGCTTTTTGCACAAAAAATGCTCAAGTAATGTATCTCAAAACATGAACTTATGTATTAAAACAACTCCGTTTAAATAAAAGCAAAACTAGTGTATTCCAGAATAAGGCCCTTTTAATTTTTAAATATTAATAATAGAAAGTAGTTTTTTATATTCAAAATAAAACTATTTTTAAATACCGTACTTCATATTAAATAACTTAAATGCAAAACGAACACTTTGGTTCATTAGTTTATTTTGATCAAAAAAATTAAGTTAATTTAGGTATATCTTCTCTGCAAAACTACCCCTTTTTGAAATATGGTTCTTTTGATTTAAAAATAATGTCCTACTTACATGAATCCTTTATTCAAATACTGAAGTTTTTCGAAATATGGTCGTCTTCTGTATAAAATGAATGAGTAACAAAGATTAAATTTCGAGATATGGCACTTTTGCACAAAAGAAACGTGCTTAAAATAATTAAAATTCGCACAACTGAAAATATGGCAGTTTAGATCATATTTCGCGCGTTCAAAACGTTAAATTCAAAAGTAACGGTTGCGTTATTTCTGTAACTTAAAATGGGAAATCAATGGGTGTCTTGTCTAAATATAAAAATATGAAGGATTACAGATGTATTTTTGGAATAAAAACGTTTTTGCAATTTTCGGATTTGTGGTAGTTTTGAATTAAAGCAGCGAGCTGTCGGTGTTAGTAAAGGATTTCTTGACGAAAATCGTGCGCGCAACAGCCTTGTTTAAAAATGTATGAGAGCGAATGAGAGATGATAGGAATAGTCAGGAATATGAGAACATAATTATGTATGCTTGGTTGTTCTCGTGCACGAATATTCGGCAAGACTAAAGACCGAATTTTCGGCCGAGTATCTAAATAAGGCGTAAGTGATAAGGCTGTCGAAGATATTCGCGCGTGTTATAAGCTGTCGTCGTATTCTCCGCGTTCTTTATTACCTCACAGGTTTCCGCGCCGGTCAGTTATCGGTGGACTGTCATAGTGTTCCATTATTTAATTACCTATAAATTAATAATGTCAAAATTCACCTGCGTGTTGCTGTTGGTGGTTGCTGCTGTCTGTGTTCAAGGTAATTTGATTTTAATTAGTGTTTGATTGATGATTTGATATATAATTTACGTATTCTTTACATTGAAACGAATGACACTTTTATATTAAATTAAAAAATATTTTTTGTAAATATTTAAGGAATAATCCGCCCTCGCTTCGTTTTGGAAAAATATGTTTTATATACTGACAAATATTCTCACTGTAATAGTTTCGACAGGATTTTTTAAGTCGACATTTTTTGTTTGTGTGTGTAACCTATTGAAAGAAAAAAATTAAATGTTACCCCAAGGCTAATACATATGCTTGGGGCATGTGTATTAGCGAAAACCACATCTAGATTGGTTAAACCGTTTCTGAGAAAAACGGTTACAAACAGACAGAGACAGAGAAATTTGTTGTGGGATTTATTGCATTAATTAATACCCCTAATTAATAAAATAGATTGTCTCAAATATCTTCCAGGTACAGACATAATTATGTAGATCAGTTATATATTTATTATTATGTATAGAATAGATTACATTATCACACATTGCTTAGACAGTAGACACCCTTACTTACCTACCTAACTTGTTACCTTACCCCTAAATATATAATCGTGAATAGTATAGTTATATTACAACATACATGTCTCTATATATACTTTTACTTACCGTACAAACAGTTCAGAACCATAATAATATATGAAAAAATACCTACGTCAAATTTTACTTTAAATGAATTTTTTTTAATTTTATCTGAAAATACCAAAATCACTATGTATGCCTTTATAATATGAGGAGTTTCCACCATTCCTCATGGTTAAATCATCCGACCTGGAAAAATAATGTATACACGCCCATCCAAATAAAGACAAAATCTAAATCGGTTGATTCTGAACAATATTATAATTAAGTATATACTTAATATGATTTAGCGGGATTATAATTATGGTATCTATTTTGTCCCAGCCTTGTCTATTAATATCTACAATAAGCAATTTTTTACCTCCATGTGCGATAGAGTATGAAATTTAGCATAATTAAAGTTAATATGGTGAAGTGCGGTCAGCTAATATTTTTATATAATATTGCATTATAAATATATTAAATTGATAAATAATTTCACAGACATAAAAGTTACCCTTTGCACACTACTATGCGTTTAACGCGTGATGACGTTTGAAATGTGTACGTTCAGTCTCAATATGAAGTAACTCTGAATGTATTACGAGTATTTATTTCAATGGTATTACGGTCGAATTTTGAGCAAAGAGTCTCTCTTGATTTTGCGCAAAGAATCTCTAGTTTATATAATTATAGATATTTGATGCCCGCCAATGCTAAACATTGTGTGAAAAAGAAGTCTTTGTTTTGAACTTGTTAATTTATTATTGTTTATGTTAAACTAGCATTTAATTTTAAGATAACTAATTTCCCGTCGCACCGGTATTTATAATTTAAAAACCTAAATTATTAGCATACTAAATCAAATGTATAAATTTAAGTCGCAAGATTAATTGCAAGTTTGGCTGTTGATAATATTTATTTAAAAACGGGTTTATTGATTAAATAATTATATTATTATGTCCATAAAACAATAAATTGACTGTTTTGCAGTGCTAGATTCAGACATTTTGTTTAATTATTTTACAAAAAAACAAATGTTACATTGTACCTAGACTTTAACACATCTCATGAATATCTGATGTCTTAATTCTGAGGAGACAAGAAATAAGTAAGTATACGACAAAATAAGACATGCTAAAATTAATATGTAGACTTGTTAACTCTGCCAAGAAAAGGATTTTTTAAACTAGGTACATATTGGGTCGATATATCGATATAAATAAAAAAAATCGTGAGTACCCATTACAGTTACAATGTTAAATGAAGTTGTTAATTGTCACATTGTAACTTATAGTAGCAAAGCAAGCCAAAACCCAAGAATCTATACAATTGTTAGTAAGAGGTTGTAGATGAATTCATCACAGCAAACAGTAGGAATTAGGATGTATGATATCACAACGACTTTATATCACTTAAACAAACATCGTAATAGTCGATATGTCACGGCCAACAAGGAATTGATGGATCTTTGGATATTTTATGCTGGTTGGATGGATCTTTATATGTGTTAAACGTGTTAAGTTTTAATGAAAATTAATTCGTGGCTTGCAAGTAAACTTGTCAACTATCAGATTCGATGGCCTTCGTTTGGAACAAAGTAATGATTTTGGTTCTTAAATTTACATTTTTTTTAAATATATTATTACAGGGACTTCAGCCTATATCCTACTTACAAAGTTCAGTCGGAAGAAAAGTATGGAAATAATATTACGATCGCAATCGATCAAATTATTCCATATTCATTTATTAACATTATAATATATCATTATCAAAAGCTCATCTTTAGGGTAGATAAAGTGACCCGATGTGCGAAAACTTTAGATTCTCAGGGGTCTCGTGACGCGTTTCTTAATTGAGGCGCTAAATCCTTCATTTAGGTACATTTGCAACCGGGAGTTTCATTAATTCTTCAGTGCAACCCTCCTCTGTTCGTGGTGTGCCCTGCTGAAGAAAAGATAAACGAAGCTTTGTTTCTTTCCTGCCACTGAGTTATGTAAGACACTAGGTCTTACAGCGGATCATATCATCTTATTGTTAGCGACGACATTGCGGTAAAAAAACCAAATAAGTATTTTGGGTAAACTAAATATCTTTTAAATTGTTTAGAACCGAGAGACTGCAAGAATGAAATTCCGTTATAACAGCTATTATAAAGCGGGCGATAGGATAATTTTGATAATAAAATCCGTATAAGTAATAGGTACCTATCAGACACAGGCGCCAGAAGGATAATAAACATCTGAATAATAACAAGCTTATAAAATAACAAAGGATATGATAAAAATGTTAAATTCCTTTCTCATTTGCATACTTAATACACACTTAGGAAAACTGATGACAGCAATTCCAGTTATAGTATGTAGGTACTGATTTTTAATGCAAATAGTTTACCCAAACTACTTTTAAAGTGTCAGTCAGTAGGTATGCGCAGTTTGTTGCTGTCATATACGTTAAATAATATAGCTCATATTCATACGTATCGAAAAATAATATAGCTCGTTGGTGAGAAGCTGAGAACGTGTAAAATTAATATAAGTCGTACTGAAAAAAATAGGTAAGTATTTACATTTTTACGGGAAATAACCAACAAAGGATAATATTTAATTATAACTTGCTTGAAGGAAAACATCGTAAGGAAACCTGCACACCTGAGAGTTCTCCATAATGTTCTCAAAGGTGTGTGAAGTCCACCAATTCGCACTTGGCCAGTGTGGTGGACTATGGCCTACACCCCTCACACTGTGAGAGGAGACCCGTGCCCAGCAGTGGGACAGTTATGGGTTGTGATGATGATGATGATCGCAAAAAATTCAGTATGAAATACGATGGCTGGAAGTGCTGGAACATTAAATGGGTAATCTGCAAAATTACAACTATAGATGCAAATTACTTCATATGACGCGAGTTGCACTTTTTGATCCGCTCCAATGACATTATTGTACCTAACTATGGGTGTGAAAGATAACAGAACTTATAAGACAGAAAGAGATAGCTTATAATATCATTGGTAATAATATTACCTTAAGCAAAGTGAAGACTGGTATTAGACAGTATAATTAAACAAAATTGTACAGGCCGAATGTTCTAAATTATGTCGATTAAACTCACATCATCACATGCCTAATTGGTACTTGACTGATCGAGTTTTGTTCGAAATCAATTAATGGTAATCAAAAAGTAATATTCGTATTGCACTATCAATTGTTTTTAAATACGCCGTCGTAGCATCGCTGCCTTACGAATTGACGAGTAGGTACGATCAACAGTAACCGCATCCTAAACGAATGTTATTTAGTTGTTTAGCTTTCCACTCGTATACATATAAAAACATAATTATAGTAGGTATATTTCTTTTTAAACGACTTCAAAAAAGGAGGAGGTTTAATTCGGTATCTTTTAACTGTTTGTTACCTCAGAATTGAATTTAATAATCGATTTGGAAATTATTTTTTTGGTTGAGAGGATATTTTTGTCATCCAGTTTTAACGATGGGAACAGTGAGAAATTCAAGGAACTCGTCAAATATTTTAAGCATGTGTATAATAGCGGGTATTTTCAGCACGAAATCAAATATTTGCATTCCAAATTAAAGATCTGATGATCAGTTCTAGAGAAAAAGATAGGTAAACATAAACGGATGCGAGTAATGGGACCGCGTTTAAAAATATATGGTGTTGGTAACATTAAAATTGCAAAACCAATCAATCATTGGAATCGGTTCTTTTTTGTTAAATATTTTTTATACCCCATACTACAGGGAAAGTGCGGCCGATGGCGACCTTACTAATTTTTTGTACGACCTTGTAAATCAGTTTCCGTTTCCTATATTGTAGATAGTTTTTTACTGAAAAGGATGGCTTGGACGTTCCATTGATCATTGCCTTTCACGTACTTACTTAAAGAAAACTAACTTATCATAAGTTAAGGGGAACGTGTGCCCGACGCGCGACGGCACTGAATCGGCCAAGATGCTGTATAGAATCATGCCGCTGGGCTCTTCATGAGATCTGATAACTTTTAGACAATGAAAGTGAAATGAGCTTATGAGTCTTGGAAAACTTATTTACATGAAATGATTTTGATGGAATAATAATAATAAATTATCTTCATTGTACCTACAATTGTCGTTCAAGAAGAGTTTTATGAAATAAAAGTAATTGCATATTTTAATGTGTTTTAATATCTTATTTTTATATTGTAGCACAACAAAGCCGCCTACAATCAGCAGCACAAGCGGGAAATTGGGACGAATTTAATGTATTGTAAGTACCTACTAAATACTGCGTCATTCAACATGACATGGCAAATAACATAATATCACAAACACCCACCGAGAACAAACATTTATCTGTCACATAAACATCTGCCCGGGTCGGGAATCGAACCCGGGACCCCTTGCTTCGCAGGCAGGGCCGCTACCAGCTAGGCTACGAGGTCGTCGGAGTAAAATAGATATTGTAAAGACAGTAATATTAATAAACACCGATGAAACTCTTTCCGTTGAGCCTGCCGGCTAGCTAACGACGTCTTGCTTGCTGAATTAGCCGATAAACGATTATTGGTGATGCCTTTGGTGTTACCAATGTCATCTATTATTTTATTTTAATTTAATAATTTATGCACACAAGGATACTATTTACATAATTTATTTTAGTTTATATTTCATAGTTCATATCATAGTTTCATAGTTCATATTAGTTTGTCAAGATAAAAAAATATATAAAATGAGAACTCCAACCAGGAGCTTTCCAGGTCCTTCGACGAAAACACTAATTACTTAGTTACATTTTTGTGGTATTCATTGGTTTATTAAAATGTTTCAGATTATTATCACAAAACTCTGGATTCGGCAATTGGCCTGTAAGTATATATTTTTTTGTATACTTATTACTTAGTAGTAACCCATGCTACTTGAAATACATAGAAATACATAGTTGCGAACATTTGCTCTTAGGACGTCCTAAGGGCATCTATCCGCAAAAATAAAATTGGCTACTTTCTATACGAATGTTTTGAATGAAGTTTTTATTTGAAAATAAAAAGCTATCTAACAAAAAACATAACAGACTGTAATTTAAACTCCAATACATTTGAAGAAACAAAAGTAGGCTGAATTAACGTTCTATTAAAAAGATATGAAATTAATCGTGTCATATGATCACTAAATCAAAATAATCATGACAAGACCAACATGACAAGGAGGACTTTATCAAGGTGGAGAAGAAGATGAAGCCCACATGTCAGAACCGTTGTGGTACCGCACCGCCAAGATCAAACCATACGCTGCGCCCTGCTGTACCAACCACGCTGGTATACATGTCCCTGCGGCATTGCTCCACAAAGGTTGAGGAGTTTGTGGAGAAAACCGGAAATAAGACCAACTTCCAAATGAGGGTCGAGCGGTTGGAGTCTCACAATATAACCTTCAATTCCTTTGTAGTGAGATTGCCCACCGAACAGGTGTCGACCTTCATGAGAGAAGAGTTCTGGCTGAGACGCGTTAGGCCATTCCGAGGCCGGTTATCGGACACCGCGCCGCCCATTCGTGTAAAAAAGTGTTATCCCAACTATACGGCTTTTACTTTTCACAAAATTGCCACAATTTTATAATTTTAAGTGTTAAATCCATTGTGATCTTAGTTTGGTGATCCGCTGCATGTTTAGAAAAAAGTAGTAGTAAAGTAAAGGAGTAGTTGGCAATTTTATACTGCAATAATAGCATTTCCGAAAGTAAAACAATGCATGTAATGCATGTTGTCAACGAAACTCAGATGGCTGATGAATTTGCAATTGATGTTTAGTCCTATTCTGCTCCACTTTAAGAAAATTTAAAAGTAACAGTATTCAAATTATTACAATTAATTATAATAATAATAATTGTAACGATTCAGCTGTCCTGGGTTCGATTGCCAGCGAGGCGGAAATTTGAATGATGAATTTAAATTTCCGTTCTTGGTCTTGGTGTGTGTGTTCTTGTCTTGTGTGTTGTCCATGGCACTCACGACACAGGGAATCCTAGTGTGGGGCTATGAGTGTGTAGCGTTATAAAAAAAATATTTTAATTATGTAACGTTCCAGGCGCCGCAGCCGCAAGACATCAAGAACTTGAAACCCGGACCCGGCACCAAAGTGTATGGCCAGTCATTATCCTCCTTCAAATCGACGAGCACCGTTAACGGCCGACGCACAGAGTACAGCGCCGGGCACAAAGTAGTCAACAACAACGGAAAAGTTCAAGAGATTAACTTCAAACCCTAGAAATAATTAACGATAGAATTATTGGCACCAATTAAAATATGTTAGGTACTCTGGTAAACTGTCTCATGTAATAAATAATATTTTAAATACTTCTGACCTCTAAGATCGATCACTGTCACGCCATATTTGTTGTGTGGCAGAGGTATCAATTATGATTTGATGCCAACCCGCTGGCATGGAAGCTATGAATGCCAATCATCTTTTTTATTCTTATTTTACTCGTAATAATGTCTGAACACTCTGAACAGAAACAAATGTAATAAAAGGAACTATAACGCTTTTATTGATATTGATGTCAACGATGTCATAAAAAACAAGGTTGTATTGCTTCTGGTGTAAGTAGATTTAACGCTCTGCAGTAAACTTATGTATATAGAACTACAGTCATATTTATTTTGAGATCAACTCTGTCAAATCAAAACTTCTAATCGGTTGCTTTTTGTAACTTGCTAGATAATAAAATGAAGTGATAATTACATATTTACAAGTGGTGTTGCATTTGGACTGAAATAAGCACAAGCCATAAACTCGTACTTGATTTCGTTGTTTTATTTAATTTCCTCAGCCAAACAAACAAGAGCGCTATCGAAGTATTTTGAAATGTTAACAATATTCTTCATATACATACTTACGCATACTGATTCTTTCAAATACCTAACTTTTTCGTATTTTTAAAGAGTAGGTAAGTAAGTAATTTTTGATTGAAATTGAAGATCAATGCGATAAATTTTTCACGTTGTTAATTGTATTATTAAAACAACTATGAACCAAATTTAACTACATATATGTGTGTACTGTGTAAATTGGTGGTAGTTCCGTTCAGTAATTGACGGTCATGGGGTCCGTTCGGCACTCAGAAGTTCAAACGGATATTTTTTATGGAATTAAGGCAGCAAATGAGCATGCAGCACCACCCTTCCGCGCGTTAGTGACAGTTAGTAGTTACTTAGTGCTGTTAGTAAGAGTCTCGTTCTCATCCGGTCATAGATGTGTTCTACCCTTACCCTACGTTACACAGGGTGTATGCTACCCTTGAAGACTGATATTAATATGGTCGCCTCTAAAAAAGTGTAACCCGTTTACCATACCTAATACCTAAGTAAGAGTTTACCATAATTACTTAATGCATTTTAAAGAAACAACGAAATAATTCAAAATTGTATCCTTATACTTGATTCAAGTAACATAAATTGAGACAAAATCTTCAATTAAATATAGTAAAAATCATTTTAAAAATGTATTGTACAATTTTGACAACCAGGTTAAGCGCCTTTTGAAAACTAATAGTAAAACATTTATACGAACAGAGAGATATTTATTTCAAAGAATGAAGAAGAATCTTATGAAGAAGAGATATTCATTTCAATTACTTATTTATGTATTTTATTATTCTGTGAGTAGGTACAACTTTTATAAAATAAATTCACTCTGAATCTGTCAGTGGTAATGAACCCTTTGTCTGTTGTCTGGGTAGACCTTTATCATTTGTTCGGCCATTCGGCCAAGAAAGAAGGAAAGGAAGGAAAGCAAATACGGGAACTCAAGCCCCCAGCCGGATCACGAAATGTCGTTGGGCGGCTGACTCACGCGAGAGGGTGGTAGCCCGCCACCCGGGCTGCAACCCTACCACCGAGCCTAGAGAACCTTCGGAATTAAATTGGAGGGTAAAAAGTCAAACGACCTCCGAAAAGGGGGCCCGGGCGCTGTAACCTCGTCCGTTGTTCAGCAGTTTGTAGTGTGTATCACGATTCCCTACTAGTGATACAGTAGTGTGTATCACGATTCCCTACTCGTGATACAGTGGTGTGTATCACGAGTAGGGAAGGTCGGCTTGGACTCAGAGGTGGATGGAGCCTCATTACTCCCCAAAAGGTGGTGGCGTGAAAGAAGCGCTTTAGATAAATTTTTAATAACCCGCTTATAAATACCTTTTTAACACTTATATCTCAATAAACCGAAATAATTATTGTTTAAACATACTCGTTCGATTAATTATAGTTAATGAATTTTCTAATTAATTCGAAAGTATTTTTATTATGTTTTCCTTACGTAAGATACTCAAGACTTGAACAAAGCAATAGTAACAATTAAACAAAATCCGATTTAATTTACTGAGTAAAAATATTTTTGCATTGGACAGTGTGTGATGTGTGGTAGGTATTTCTGCATAAGGTCAGGGTTGTGTTGTTTGCTCAAACATTACCAAATTTGAAAACCGATTTGCTATGTATGTGAAAGTAGCTTTCTCGAATTCTAGCTGTGATATTATTAAGGTTATGCAGGCGAAGATATAAATCTTTTGCCTTCCACTTAACATTCCTTTGTTGAAAATTTTATACACTAAGTAAATGTTAAATTACTAAAAAGGATTATTTATGTTGTCAACGGAACTGATTTAGCAATTCTGATGTTATAATCTTATATTTATACTAATAAATCAATCGGTGACCGGGTCAAATGTGTATGGATATTCTTTAATAGTTTAATGTGTTTAATATTTTAAGGTAGTTTGTTTTCAATAGAGAGATATTTTTTTTATTTATTTATTGGAATAGATGCTACTGGGAATGCTTGTATGCTGGATATCATGTCTTCCCCTGCGTTACTTTTCATTCCGTAAAACCGATTTCTGCGGGATAGCAGATAAAAATTAGTATGGAGGTTCTGTGAAGGCAATTATTATTGTTGTCTGTTGTGTTGTTGTTATGAAAGCATTTTAACTTTGTTTTCTTACACTACTCTTATATAATAAAAACAATGTTAGGTAAATCATTTTTATGATAAACATGACCTCTTGCTGTACCCTCGATTGTTTCCAGACACTAGACCTCCAATATTCAACAACACACACGAAATATTACTTCTTTTTGCAATAAATATTTATAGAACCTAATTAAAATTGTGTTCCTAAATACAAAAATAAACGACATTCAACAAATGTTTATATTTAACCTGAGTTACTATAATAAATCACTACATCAGCGATTAATACTCATCACATTAGATGCATTACAAGGTAAATAATTATAACCTCTGATAAGTTACACAGACCCACACAGGGTCAAATTGCGAGCACAAGTGATTCACACAAGATCGAACTGTAATCTTTAATAATAAGAACTATATCAGTGTGAATAATTAGCAATAGTAAGCAGGATATTGTAGCAAGTGTGTAAGAAAAACCCAGAAACCCATTTCATCCGGTTACAGGTATCGTGATGTTTTGACAATCAAAGCGTGGGGCACGAATTGAAATAATTACACCATAATTATTATGTGAGCTAAAGAATACTTTAGCTCACATAATAGTTGATTTGATAACATAATGGGAGATGATTCGAATATTAGATTGTAGGTCTGCAAGAAGCATTGGTTATTTCGATAAAATTTATCATTTAAAGAGGCGGATAGTTCTTCTCCAATGAATATTTACAACCTAAATGGCAATATTTAGGAATTACTTTCCATTGATGAAAACTATAAATTGTGAGTAAATCACTCATCACCTGCTTCACTTGTGCCCGCTGTCTTATTTTCCATTTACAAGTTTTTCAAAACTTTGTAATACCTAATCGGTGAAGAAACTTCAGTGCAGGTTCGTAAATCTTCAAAGATTTCTAATTATAGCAATATTAAAATGGTTAACGAAGTAACACAAGGGTTTACTTTATACTTTTAGGTTATACTTTTTATTTTTCAAGCAATATGATAATCTTAATATATATATTTCTTGGGTTCGTGTGTATGTGACTGAACTCCTCCTAAACGGCTTGACCGATTTGGTTGAAATTTTTTGTGTGTCTTCAGGTGGATCCGAGAATGGTTTAGATTCACAATTGGACCCGGTAGGTGGCGTTGCTGTCGATATATCACTAAAACATTTTTTAATTATAAAGCGGTACGAAGTACGCTGGGACCACTAGTATCATTATAAATTATTAGTATTCCTTCATATTGGAGATCGCTGGCCTTAATAAGTAATAACAATGTATATCTTATCGGTAGGTATGCTGAAAAAATTCGAGGCTTTGACAATTTTTTGACAAATTAACAAGGGTCCAGGTTGCATCCATATGCATTTAGTAAAAAGCGGTTATTTTAATATACGGGTTTCCATTAAGGGCGGGTCGATTTTAAAATTGAATAAAACAAGTTGTTTAAGAGATATCAATAAGATTTTATCTTTATTTGAGAGCCCTATTAATGACATTTTGGGTGAATATAACATCGTTCAAATAGCTGCCCCGGCTTCGCTGGGTGGCGTGCATTCGAAAAGTCCAGTTTTCGATGACTTTGGCGTAAAATTCAGGCCGAATTTGACCGATGGCATCGATTATGTTGTCTTTGAAGGCCGCGGTGGTTTGCGGCTTATTCCCATAGACCTGCGACTTAAGAAAGCCCCACAAGAAAAGTCTAAAGGGGTTTAAGGGGTCAAATCACACGATCTTGGTGGCCAATTCACGTTGCCTCGACGCGAGATAACCATGCCATGAAACCGCTGTGCAGAGTATCGATTGTGTGAGCTGTGTGGCAAGTAGCGCCATCCTGTTGAAACCATATGTCTTCGGTGTGAATAATCATCCAATTCAGGCCACAAGAAGTTTGTAATCGTTACGCGCAAACCACCGCGGCCCTCAAAGACAACATAATCGATGCCATCGGTCAAATTCGGCCTGAATTATACGCCAAAGTCATCGAAAACTGGACTTTTCGAATGCACGCCACCCAGCGAAGCCGCGGCGGCTATTTGAACGATGTTATATTCACCCAAAATGTCATCAATAGGGCTCTCAAATAAAGATAAAACCTTATTGATATCTCACATACAACTCGTTTTATTCAATTTTAAAATCGACCCGTCCCTATTGGAAAACCCTATATTACAAACAGACACTCCAATTTTATTTATTTGTATAGATATGAAAGTGCACCGATTAAATAAAACAGCTTGACAAACCGATTTTTATGGTACGAGTATAAGGTATGAGTGTAAGGCGTGTCAAATGATATCAGGCGTATTGCGTTCACGAGCATAATCGGTGTGAATGTCATATTATTTACTCACGCTAACCTACATAATAGAATAGCTTCAACCTATTAACGGCCCACTACTGAGCACGGATCTCTCCTCATATCGGAGGAGGCCTAGAGCTAGAGCATACTCCAATCAAGCAAACTGCGGATTGGTGGAAGGGTTAGTGGCCAACCCAAGCGTCGGAAACTTTTATGCCACCCGAACTACCACATTAGGTAGGTGAGTCGGTCTAGTTATAATAATAACAACCGGGACCGGCTCAACGTGAGTGCCTCTGGTTGAAGCCTGAGTAAACGCAAAGAGCAAAAGAAGTTAAAAGCAAACCTCCTCCTAAATCAGTAATCCTGAACCCCAATCATTCCTTCTACTGGGCGTTTTCCCAAAACCACCAACTCCGCCAATGGATATTGCTTCAGTACCCATCTTGGGTTGAGTTCTCAAGTAACGGCAAACAAAAATCCTCTATAACTTAAATACTATACGCATCATTACAGTCCCTTTGTCAGATTTTGATTACAATTATTTATCCCTTTACAAAAAACGTACAGGTAAAGAACTTATTCATAAGTAATTACTTTATTCTTTCAAAAACATCCGCACTAAATGAAATTTGTATTATTCGCCCTTTTATTCTTTGTTTATTTTTTTTATAATTGTTTACAGAGTGCACTATAAATAGTGTTCGATTTTTAGGATGAATATGTTATCAGGGTAAGGTCAAGGCTGTTAAACATGACTCTAACAATATTAATAACAACTATAACGCAGTAGGTCAGTACAACTTTATCAGCGGCCGACATTCACCTTGATCTTGAGCTCTCGCTTCTACGAGTTAATCAATTTTATCTCGTTCATTGTAAACATAAAAATTAACTCATTGTTCATATACCACAAGTCCACAACCACCCACACCATTTCCATGACTGTTACTGATCGATGTGACGGAAGATATTTAGAAAAACTGTTAAGAAATAATAGGTCCCTAACAATTACTTTCAGAATTTTTGTCTGTTTATCGGTCTGTTAGATTGTCTGTGCATTTGTTGACGTTTATCTCAAAAATGGCTTAATCAATTTGGATGCGGTTTTCACTAATATATTGTAATAAGGTTGGGATAGCACTGAGCGATGATTCTTTCAATCGACTCACAAATTAAACTGATTTTGACTGCGGTTAAACTACAGGTTCCTCGAAGCGAACAATGATGGTAGCACATAATAAAGCACCTTTTAAAAACTAATAGTAGCAAGTAAAACAAAAAATACGTACGTACCTACATAAGTGTATTGACGAAAGACTCAAATATAAAAATAAATATTGGGTAGCAAAAAGGTCTTGAGCACGATTGCTATGAGTAATAGGTACACACGAGATGAGACAAAGGAAAAAGACGACATACAGAAACAAATCACGAGTTTATATATAAAAATATTTATGACAGGTTATCGAAACGTTAGCAATTTATATGATACGTCATAAAACGTAATCATTGTAATATAACCACCCAATTTACACATTGTGCTGATATGCGAATCTCCTACAGTTTTAGAGTGGATATTATATTAGAAACGAATAGCGTACATGGCATTATATTAAAAAACAAAATTTAAACCTATTTAAATCGTTTACAAGTGTGGTGAAAATCCTACACATATATACTTTTGCATTTTACCCTAAACGAAAGTAAAATTTTTCAATAATATAAAATCAGTCATTTATTTAATCAAAGCAAAATAAATATTTTGAGAAGTGATGATTATCCTAGCTACGAGTACATTTATTCAAACTTTAATCAATAAGGTGTGTCCAAAAATAGTAGTTTATTACAAGTGGTACAACGGCGGAATAGCATTCGTTGAAATAATAATAATCTCACATTACCACAATTACCTCACCGCATCATTTGTTCTACCTTCATTACATTCATACATTATTACATCATAAACTTCCCATGACATTGCAGGACTCGAATGACATTGCCCCCGGATGTTTACGTACCTACCATAGAGATGGCAACATTGAGACGGAAACTTAGAAATCCGATTCAATTAGATGTGTATCTCAACAGCTTATCACGCACGACGTCGCAAGAAAAAAAGGTAGTGGTTGATAAGCGTTAAGAGAACATTTATTACAGACCAAGCTTTGCCTGCTAACATTGTGTGTCAAGCGTTCGTAGAAGTCACTCGCGTCCATTGCTTTAAAAAAGGCATTACTCATCCAAAACTGGTTCAGCATTGTGTCCTGAGTTGTGCACAGGTCTTCAAAATGAAAGGATTCATACTCCTAACTGCTGTTTTGCTGCAAGCGTGTGTTGGCTACGGTGAGTCAAAGCTATTGTATGTAGATTGAGTTAGGAGGTTTGTTTGTTTCGGAAGACCATACATTATGGTAATGAGGTTTCACTGGTGTGAATAACAGCTTAAACCAGGCTTATTGTTAAAATTAACCCTGACGATAGTGCGCCTCATTTCCAGATCGACCAGTATTGATACTTTTATGGTGTTTTTTAAAAGATAGTGTATAATTAAGATAGTGTGTAAATGAACAAAAGTCGTTTGTATCAGTCAAAAACAAGGTCAAGATTCCGGTTTAAAACAATTTGATTACCTACTTTAATATAGATTAACATTAAAGTGAGTGTTTACAGTAATATATTGAAGTGAGATCACCTTACGACGGGACATGCTTCCTGTAGGCGCTGAAATTCAATTCAAATACATGTTATCATAATTGTACAAGTAATATAATTTCGAAATAAGTACAATTTGAACATCTATGTAAAAATAGCGTTAATTTATCACTGAAACTGGAGTTTCTTCCTGGCTGCTAATGTTTGCAATTAATGCAAAATTTTGCTAACGTTTCGATAACTTGTCAATGGCTGCAGTTATTAAACTATTTTATAAACAAGACCCAACTACGTTAAAATCACTCTCCGAAAAGCTCAGAAAAGAAAAGCGCTCAGAAAAGTCGGATAGAGATGATACTTTTCGTTTGTGACGTACATGGCGCGCACACAATCATGCTACCTATTGTTCTATATGTACGTAGCCTAATCGTAACATTTAGATCCCTTACGTTAATGAGAAGGTGTTTGTTTACTTGACAACCTCCTTATGTGGCATGTTTCTAACAAGCATATAACTTGGGTATTATGGAAAACTACATAGAAACCACCAGAATTTGCCATTTACGAGATATTTATGTGTATGCAGAGACCAATTCATATTTTATTTATTTTTTATTATGGAATTAAAATAACAAGTGAGCATGCAGCACCACCTTCCACATTAGACGGACTTTATATTTTTCTTTTGTTACTTAATGAAAATGAACAATAACTGCCGCAAGCCGATGCTTCGTGCGGCCGCCGGCCGGTATAACTATGCTACCGGTCTCTGGTGTACTTTAAACGTTGATCTCTACCGACACTACTTAATGATCCTATTAAGTATAATATTATAAAAGCGAAAGTTTGTAGGGATGTATGAATGTTTGTGACTCTTTCACGCAAAAACTACTGAATGGATTTAGATGAAACTTTAGAATAATATTGCTTACACATCAGAATAACACATAGGATATAATTAATAAAGATATAGTGTGAATTATCCAAAATATATAACTAAATCTTTGCAAATCGAAGGAATAAGTTTCCCGAAGCGAAGCGAGGGCGGGTCGCTAGTTACATAATAATAACATAGCGAAAACCAAAATATCTATCTGTCTGAACCGTGGTCTGAACGCGATCATTTAAAAAACGAATACACGGAATTTCATGCCGTTATAATAGATGCAATAGAAACAGGAATTTACGGAAAATGTTTGGTTGTAGGTAGTCTTTGTTTTGAACCGAAATATAACATGAATGTGGTAAGAATTCTATTCTTAAGAAATCACACAGTTTATAAAATTTTCCTAGAGTTGGTAATGTACAATGCACTGTATTTACTAGTATTTTATCAAAATTTTCAACTTGTATACGAGTGTAACTTCAACTTGTATACGAGAGTATAGTAAATAATCGTTGTTAATATTTCAAAAAAATTGAATAAATAAAGGTCGATCGATGCAAGCCAATGAAACCATCGTTCATCTTTACTTCCGACTTTTTTTTTTGAAACGGGAAGAGTGTCTGGGACTACAAAATTTGTTGAAATGTGAAAATTCATTTGTATATTAAATTGTAAACACGAATAAACTTAATTTCCATTTACATTTAGGTATACATTTTATTAACTTAGATCATGAGTAATACGGCCATGTAGAATTTAATCACACTATACGAATTCAATCATAGGTCACGGTTTCATGGAGTGTGATCTAATCATACACGTTTCATTTTACGCATCGAATCTATGTTTTTTCAAGAAAAAGCGTGAGCCAAGCTTTATTAAGTGATAAATCCAATTTTCAAAACAATTTTCGCAAATAGATGGTACTATTAATTGTAAGTTTTCAAAATAGTGGTACTATTCAAATGGTACATCTAACTTTTTGGATATTTAAATCAGAACAAAATTTTATAATTTTTATTTTGAACACCAACTTGGTTGAAATAAATTATTTAAGATGGGGCCGACATTACTATACCTCCCTATTCCGGAACAGCTCAATCAAGCTATTTTTTGTCTTGTTTAAAAACTTATTTCATAGAAAAGTTAAAATGAAGGTAAGAAAAATCCTATTATACATAAATGTATATACACTTACTAAATATCTGATACCAATTTACATGTTGATAATATAATATTTGATGTTGTATAAATTGATCATACTTAATTAATACTTCTACGAAATGCAAACTTTCCCCAGCGTCGCGTCGTCTTTAATCAACATTGATTGTATCCAAAATACTAAATTGTTAAAATTTTAACATGGCGTATTATGTTTTCAACGACGTATAATTTATTCGCAGCCATTAAAATAAAATTCTGGCGCCCAAATTTCTTCATCTTCTCAATTAGCCTTTAACAAAGGAATCAAATAAACATGTTTGGCCAATACATTAAAATTTGCATAGGAATTTTGTAACGAAACCTGAATCTTGATATTCCATTTACTATAGTATTTAAATACTAATACATGCACGGACAATACAATGATAAGTATTTTTGGAACGAAATTCCATAACGGAGTTGACTGATAGAAACCGTCTATTGTCTCCGGAAATGGCAACGTAACGGAACACGTCATCAATGCAGGATGCAGGCCATATGGCGTTAAAATCTAAGATCATGTATCTTCATGTTTATATAGTTAGGTATATTAATTGTATCTGTAATATTAAATATTCGTATTACGTACGTTAATCCTATAAACATATCCTTTATGATAACCACGATATAACTATATAAAGGTGTGACTGAACTGATGAACTCTATCTCTGACCCTGTCTCTTTTTGGCAGCTGTTTCATGTCAGACAGCAAACGAGCGTGCAGCAGAAGCGTGATAAAAGTAATCAAAGTGATGAAACACGCATCTCGGTATGCCCTAATTATTATATTTAACATTTTCATAAGTAAGGCGGTAAGAATAAGTAATAATATGTTGCAGAACAACGTCTGCCGGGTCAGCTAGTATTTTATAATTATGTCACAGGAAAATGAGGAAATGGGATATTTGATCAAATCGCTTAAATGTTTTAGTGAAAATACAAAATAATTAAAGATGTTATTTAGTACACCACAGAATATGTGTGTGTGAAAATGTGCATCATCTCATTGAGGTTTAACTCATAGTACTTAGCTTAAGATTTTGTAAAGTCCCCATTGAACTACACAATCTATTTTTTCAAGTTTCAAGTGGCTATAATGGTTAGAAAACCATTAACATATTTTACATACAAATTTTACATACTACTCGTAAGTCTTAAGTAACCCATCATAATTTCCACCAGAAACTTAAAGTAGAAACTTCAACTTCCACTCTAATAAAATTTATATCGTTAAATCTGTTGTCAGGAATTAGTAGCAACTAGATATGCATTAAAATATACAGACAGATTGCGACTTCCTTTGAAGAGGGGAAAAAATCTAAATGTAAATTTGCCTCTACCCACGCCATAAGTTTTTGCTACACTGCGGTTGATGTTCATCCAAATTGTAAATTAAATTATCTACTTATTACAAATTGAGATGTTGGTTATATTAAAAAATATATTTATTAAATATAATTTATAATTTACTATACGCAATATAATTATACTTACTACACTATACATAACATCACGTGACGATAAATTCCATAATGAAAATAAAAAAAACATTTTTCCTTTTTTATAGGTAATATACTTCTTTAAGTATTTTGTGTTTTAAAATCAAAACGCATATTAAATCACTCCCAAATCTCGTGGCTCAGACAGTAATGACGTCACTATTCTATGTTATTAACTAGGAGCATTTGACGTCATAACGGTCACGTGACGAGGCTTTCAAAACCATTGAAACAAGCGTATGTGACAAAGTGATATTTTTAATTTTAACATTTGGGTACAAAGGTCGTTAATTTCCAGTTTGTTCATCGTACATAATATGAAGATCACAATCTTTCCTGTCGTTTACAATTAGAACAACAATAATCGCATTCATTTTGATAATAGCTATAGAAATTAATCTGTTAAATTAATTGCTGCGAGTTCTACTTATATTATACGTAATAACCCAATTATATTATACGTAAAAAAGACTTGACTTACCTATCTGCACACGAAGTGTTGAGAATTGTGTATATTTACGAAAAATAATATTCAAAATTAAAATTACTGAAGATGTGGAGAACAGTTATCATAATGATATTGCTTTATCACGGATGTTATATCCGTGATCCGTGATTTTGTATTGCAGACGAAAAAAGTAAAATGTACCTAAAAACGAAAGAAAATATTAATTTTCACTTTCAAACTTATAAAATTTTTTAATTAGCACAATATTACGTAGTAGTAGTAACTACCAAAATTGACTAAAACAATTGAAATAAAATAAAGTTTCAAAAGAACACTAACAGCTATTTCAAGTAACGGTTCCTAATCCACCGTAATCAGGCGACACAGAATAACTTTACGATATCATAAAAACTTCCAAGTCTACATCTCTAAGTGCCTAAGACGGATTGAAATTACATCCATACCAAATTATGACCGAATACAGTTGTTGATGTCAAAGACCTATAAACATGGAATAATCGCGTCGTGGTCAGAATTGCGTTAAAATTATTCTGTGATTTCTCAGGTTTAGTTGTAAGATAGACGAACATTATAATGAAACAAAGCGAGTTATTTTAATATCCCTTTAAAGCTATTTTTATAATACATAATTTTATACTTAATTGATTTATCATGGACAATTGGACAGTGCATATTTTACTATGATACGGGTTCTCACGATATCTTTATTTGTACGCCGATGTTTCTACCATACAGCGCATTTCAGTAACACCCAAGGCTTCACCGATGCGTCTTAAGGAGTGCGCACATTACACCAACTCGACATCAACTCCACTCCGACTCCACTCCGTTTCAACTCCGACGTTCCGTTCCGCGATCAACGCTTCATCGACGTCAACTCGACTCCGTCTCCACTCCGTTTCAACTCCGACGCTAGTTACATTACGTCATTGTGTCGGTCGACGCGTGGACTACTCGTCTACGGTGAGTCGTCAACGCAACGTCGACGCGTTGGTCTCGAAACGGAACGGCTATGGGTGTAGGGCGAGCCGTACAGGGCTTTTAAGTATAAGTTCGAAATTCAACCTTACCTTCAAAGATATAAGGCTCATAATTGAATGTTAGCTTTGTCAAGGTTTTAGTCGCGTTGGCGTCGGTCGGTCGTGGAGTCGTTGTAATGTGCGCACTCCTTTACTCTTCGGTCAATAAGAAAGCGACGCACGGTCGGTGGAACGAAAACTGTTGCTAGTAGAATTAGGGTTACCTACATGAAAATGAAAATCATTTTTTCTCAAATATCATTATGGAATCGGGTAAACCCGATCGGGTAAAACCCGATTTCATAGCTTTTGAGTATTTTCGATTAACACAGTATTTTCAGACATATAAGCAACTTAAAGATTGTTTTGTATGGAAAAAAGTAAAATAGTTAGGCCAAGTGCGTCAAACTGCGTCAAGGTTTACATGTGGGGTTTGATCAAAACAAATTACGTCATTGGGGTGGTGTGGATGTAATCATATTTCTTTACAAAAACAAATGACATCATAAGGGTGGTGTGGATGGAATCATGTTTTTTTACAATCTGGCAAAATACCATCAAATCTAGTTTGATTTTTTCTACTTTATTTATGTTTATTCAAGAAAAAGCGTCGAATTATGAATAGTTTTCCTTCAAACTTTATAATTTTTCACAAAATTTCAAAATGTCATAACTCGATAAATATTAACAATACAAAACAACAACATTAACAATACAAAAAAAATGTAGATTATAAAATAAACCCTTTTAGTTAAAAGAATCCGATTTTAATTAATTTTTCCCTTAAGGCCACACTTTCTGTTTTCGTTCGTCGTATAACCATAATTTTTTGAAACCTAATAATTATGCTAATTCACTAATAAAGATTTTTTACAGCAATGCTTAATTATTTATGAGTTTGCAATCACGACACTCCGTTGTTACCTACTAATTAGTATTCATAGTCCGTATTCTAAACTATTTAGTATCGAGTTTTCGTATGGACTTGCTATAGTCTTACATGCTTTTACGGTACTCGGTCCCTATATTGTGCCAATAGAGAACTTAATTTGTGATTTATTGAACGTCCTCCAATGGGGTTGATGACCTGACTCAGCATATAGGTTTAGTAACTAAAGGTAACTGTAACACTACATAGTGCAAAACAGTCTTTGTCTGACTGAATGCGATGGAAAAACGTAGGCATTCATGTAGACTTACCAACAGTTAGAATAATACAAAAGACAGGTTAAAAGGCATGGTACATATTCAGGACAGCTTTAGAAATGTATTATGAGGAAGAATTAGTATACTTCTTCTTAAATAACTTTTTATATTCAGTTCAACAATAGGTAAAATGTATCGTGGGTTTTTCCCTTTGAGAACGAATTCAGCCGTGCAGCTATTGTATGTTCTACCACGAACATCAATACACTACCTCAATACAATATCCCAATTATATGCCAAGCCAATCCTGCCAATTATACCTTAAAATACATTATATTAAATTGCATATACAATATACATACATATTATTACATACACATAGAATTATAAAAAAATTATAAACCAAGTAACAATTTCGAAGTAGGTAGGTAGGAAGAGGAGTAAAGGCCATAGCCACCACGCCGCGCCGGCCAAGTGTGGATTTGCGGAATTCACGCACCTTTGAGAACATTATGGCGAACTCTCAGGTGTGCAGGTCTCCTCGCCATATTTTAATTCATCGAAGCAAGTGATATTAAATTCTAATACGCACATCATATTTAAAATTTAGAGGTGCGTGCAGGGCTTTGAACCCGGGCCCTCCGGTTCGGCAGTGCTTCGTTCAAACCACACGTACGAGACTCCCTCTATCACTGCTGTGTTAGTGAATGTAATTAATAATATTAATATAATACTAGTAGCCATTAAATGTTAGTAAATAACTGTTGGGAACTATAGAAGAATCAGTTTGACCTCCACGTCAAGCTTCAGTATTACGATAAATTGCGCAGTGTTGGGAAATAAACAAAGTGAAAATTAAATGACATCATGCTGAAATACGCGGCTTGTTAACGTCATGTAAATAAACCTGGATCAATAAGGCTTCAGTTACAAACATTAGTCATACTTTTACACCTATAAGAAACCGCGTTCGGTTCTTTCAGTTTTGTTTGTGGTGTAACAGCAACTACAGTGCTTAAGGTTAGTCTATAATTTATTTCACATGTTAGCCCTACATATTATATTAAATATTTGGTTGTTGTTATGCATGTCATAATCAAATGGCAAATGTGAGGTCCCTATGTAACTAACATCCTAAGCATGTAACCACATTTACGCAAATAAATTATCATTCATTCATTCAAGTGGTCCATATGATAAAATTCATTTTATTAATTTCTCCCTTTCTTTCCTGTATGTAATAATTATGGCCAGAGTAGATAGGTAGGTATACCTACCTATTACTATTTTTGTTTAAAAGGTGGAAAAATATATGTATTATAGAATAATATTTCTATCAGACATTTAATGATTTATTTATGGCTGACTATGTACATTTCTTTTTACTTAGATATGATAACTTAATGTTTATTGTTATTATGTTATTTCAATTCCAAACAATCTCAATTAAAACAATATTTATGCATTTAATAAAGTTGTAATTTATCGATATCTTTACTGTAGAATTTTTGTCGGTTGGTTTGTGCGCTTGTACTTGATAAACTGAGATACATCTTGTCCGATTGGGTTGTGGTTCCCACTAATGTATTGTAGTAAGCTTGAGTGTTCAATCGGCCCACAAATCAAACCAATAATATCAATTAAATAATCCCGTCTAAATAAATTTTCGAGTGTGGAAACATAGGTTTCCTGATGCGAAGCGATGTCGATTATATTGACATATATTTTTGACAACTTTGGACTTTGTACCATCCAGTACCCGAAGGTACTCCGGGTGCTCGGTAGTAGAGTTGAACCTCTTGACCAAGTTTGTAGGTCTTTCAACACGAGGTCTGAGAGCCGTTATTTTCTTTTTTCTTCTCCCTTTAATTGACTGTCATCGCGTCTGTGTTGCCTCTGGTGTATCTGATGTCCTTGGACGAGGGTGACCACTCACACTGAGGTGGCTCGTCTACCCGTTTGCGGGCTATTAGCAAAAAAAATGTAGCCACAAAGGTAAAGAGTAAAAACAAAGCAATCATCAATCAATCATAGTAACTCATAATTGGTGTTTTTATGCTATTGTTTTTTCGACAAAGTCATAGCGATCATTCTCAAGGACGCCTTATGCGATAAATAATTTGTTTTATACATATTTGTAGCAAGGTTTTCCCCGACACGATCCCAAACGGCAAACGCTTCCATTAGTTCCAGCTAATTATTATACAAGACACTTCCATAGGATTACCATCTCGAACTTTGAAAAGTACGGGCAATTTGCTGGACTTTGTAAAAAATCCGGTCATTTCTAGAAAAGCTAAGAAATTTAAGTCACGAAATAAAATGTACTTGAGATAATATTGATTAGCTAGATAAAAATATATTTTTCTATTAATGTAAATTTTTTTCTAGTTAATATAAAAACAAAAGCATATCGAATCTTTCTTATTTAATTTTTTTGTTGTATTCAGTTTTTTTAATGTTCGAACAAATAAAAAAGCCGAAAAAATTCAAAAACAGAACAAAAGCCGGAAAAAATGACCAACAGTCCTGAAATATCCGAACAAATCCGAATAGTTGGTAAACCTATACATAACATAAAACACACGCAGTGCTTGAATCATACTTATTTTTGTAGACAAACAAAGCCTTGTTGGACAAGTTTACGTTTGCAATTGCAACCTACGTGTACATCACTACCTGTTTATTAATATTCATAAATTATTATACTTAATATATAGATTACAAGGTGTGATAGGGATGGCGGTTATCATATTTAACACGTTCGCTGCGGATCACGCATACGTCATGTTTTTTTTTATAGAAAAATACGATCGTCGCAGCGAATGTGTTAAATTATTTTTTAACGTGTTAAATTATTATTAATGCGTAAAAATAAGAAATGAAGTACCTAAGGGCGCGTTCACATAGGACTTCCGTTTTCTGGATCCGGAATACTGGATGCTAGTAGCGTATGTAGTTGTATGAGCGATTTCACACAGAATCCAGTATTCTGGATCCAGTAAACAATACCGATCCAAAAAAATTAATAGCAATCCGTTTTACTGGATCCGTTTAAACGGATATGCTAGTAGCGTATGTAGTTGTATGAGCGATTTCACACTGAATCCAGTATACCGGATCCAGTAAAAAATCCCACACACAACGGAAATACTGACCTGTTAAAACGGATCCAGTAAAACGGACGTTCTATGTGAACGCGCTCAAAATGCTGTGTGAATATTACCCTCCGTTTTACTGGATTCAGTATTCTGGATTTCCACTGAGCAGAAAGAAGGGAAAAAAATAATCAATAAAAGAAAGAAAAAACCTTTAAGTATCTCTAGGTAAAAGTAAAAATTATAAATAAGAGAAACGTGGACAGCAATTGGCGTAAGCCGCACGCATTCGTACGAATTCGCACGTTTGTTTCGATGAAATAGGTATATTTTATTGTGAAAGTATGTCAATTTTACGTGGTCGCTGCACTTCGGCTCTGTCAATGGCTAATTCCGCTAAGCCATAACTAACAAGGAAAACCCCATTCACAGAACAGTGTTATAGCTGCTTATTACCTTTATACTCAATTATATGTTACTTCAAGACATAATTGCTTTGTTTTACAAACCTATAACCATTGAGATCGCATAGTAATTAGGCAGGTACTTACTAACAATGATTCTGGAACAGGGTATTCCATTTTAAGGTAATGATCTCAGATGCACGTGTGTTTTTTGTTCATCTCGCTAATGGTATCAGTCATTAGTTTCTGTGTCGTCATTTGATTATCACGTTTAATGATCATTCTTCGTTACAACGTGACCAATTATGTTCCGTTTACTTTGTGTCATTAAAAACACAGGCGATTAATGATTATGTTGTAAATAACATAGATAGGAAGATACATACTTACCTATCAATGGTATACAAAAAATATGAGAATTATATCAGTGGATTCGCTGGCCACTTTGTTTTATGTAAATATGAAAACGCTAGAAATTATGAACGTAAAATTTCTTTATAACTTGACTACAACACTTCTCAGGTGTCAGATTCTCGAATCGTTTTTTGACGTAAATTTCATGATTTTTTATAAATAAATATTACCTCAATAGTCCAAGTATATATATCCAATGCTACACGATTACTGGGAAACGCATCGATAATATTAAGATTTTTTAGAAATAAATGAGATTTAATCTCAAATTGTAATATGTAATTTTTCGTGCACATGTAAATTAACGTGGCCTTTTAATCAAATTTTTCTATTTCAGGTTACCCTGGTCCTTCAGACGGCGTTGGCGCATTTGCTTACCAAGATACAACTGGCAATAGGTACGGAGGAACTTACGGGTTGAAAGACGGCCAGGTGGTCGACGTGAAAGGAGACTACCCCCCGCCAGCTTTCGTGGCACCCCCACAGTGGGGAGGTATCCCGAACGTCCCGTTTATACCGGATGTGGACAACTTCTTCCCTGAGTATTTTAGAAACTTTGAATATATGCTCCAACAGTAAGATTTGAAATATCATAAACCCCCTGCTTCCGGTGGAGGTGATGGTGAAAGTGCATGGTAAACGGTAGCACTAAAATTACTGTTTTAATTTTCCTTATAATTGTGTAGGTCAGTTTTCTTCGTATTAATTTATAAGTAGGTGTTACGGATTTCGCATAGTTTAAGAAGGTAATAATTTCTTGTTCTTTTATTTAAACACAATCATAATTTTGTAGCGTAAAAACTCGAAGATCAATCGGACTACCACGACCTTTTTTCAGAAGGTTGAATAAGAGGTAACATTTACAACGTTAATGTTAGCGTGGTTCAATCCCTAAACGCAGTCGAAACCAAGCGATAATCCGAATTTGATATAACATATTGATATCCTTAGAGTATATAGTTAATATATATACTCTAAGTTGATATCTCTGACATAATCAGCTAAAATAATCATCAGCTGAAATACGAGTACGTTCACATCTATCGCCACAAGCCGCTTTTGTCCGCACGTAGTCGTACGAAATTGCACGCCTTTTTTAGAGAATAGAGATCTTTATACCATATCCAATTATGGATTGTGGCTTAGCTTCAACTTTGCGTCATGAGGATTTAACCATAAGTGTGTTGGGGTACAAGGCTAGTTCTGTTTGAGGGTTCACGTTTCATTCAATCTTTAATCTACTTCTGTATCAATGATTAACAATTTTACTTTTCTTGTGTGTAACCAGCTTTCTTATTACATGTTCATTTGTTTTTCTTTGCAACTGTTTGAATTGTGTGTTGATTTCGCTTTTATGCTTTCCAGGGCTTTTGGTTCAGATTTCAGGAACCAAAGAATAGCGCTTAACGCAGCGCGCAAAGCTTTCGACTTAACTAGCAATCAGGTCGATTTCTATAGTCCACCATTCGACTTCAGGTTCCCCCCAATTCCTAATTTCAACAATAGAATCGGAGGATTCGACATGTCGCAGAACAACGCATTCGCAGGAGCGGCGGCCGGCCCTGGATTCAGCCACCACATTGCTTCTATTAGCCCTGAAAATCCAGTAAGTACTAGAAAATATTTGTATACTATATATTGAAAATATATGTAATCGTATATCGGAACCCATAACTGTCTTATTGCTGGGCACGGGTCGCCCTCTCATAATGTAAGGGGTACCACGCTAGCTAAGTGTGGATTCTTAGATTTCACACACCTCTCAGATGTGCAGGTTTCCTTGCGATGTTTTCCTTCACCGAAGCAAGTGATAATTAAATTTTGATACGCACTAATATCCATACTTAATTCTTATACTTAATTCTCATCGTAACAATCCATCATTAAACACAATAATTTGGTAAATGGGGCAAATCAAGTAAGAAGTCATGTGGACGCAATGTAAGTGGATTATGGGCGTCAACAAACCTTTGACCAAGAAGGAAAACCCCCTTCCCAACGGTTCCCTTCGACTTCCCATTGGTTGTGTTACTGAAAGCAAGGAGTGACGGTGACCACTTTGGTGGCTCGTCTAGTTGTTTCTCGGCTATTTACATAAAAAGAACAGAACTGACAACTAGCGGTAAAAAAATGTTAATATTATTTGGTTTTAAATACAAAAATGTATGTATCTGAAATCTTGGAAATTAAGTGGATGTTATTATGTATGCAGTATGTTTTATTGCTACGGCTCTCGGAAAGCTTTGTTTTTTGTGGTTTGGGGTAAAGAAAATGGATAATGGCATAATACCTATTATTTACGTCACTCGGTACTTTTTGTATTACAATGTACACCAACTCGATGAGAGTCAAACAAAACAAAAAATAAGTTTTCTGAAACACAAAAATAACGAAGAAGCATTAAGTATGTACGTAGCAATTTACCAGACCGCAAAGCTACATAAAATAAAATTCAACGTACAATAACTTTACCTACCTACATGCACTAGGTTTGCGTCATTTTCGTGTAGAATTGATGCCAAGCGTGACCAAATACTATGAATATCAACACAACAAGAATTATGCTTAACCTTGTGAGGTCAATTGGACAATAATCATTTATATCATTACTTTCCTTACAGCAACATCCAAATGTCGAAGTGACCAAAACCTACTCGAATCCTAACCCTGGCGGATACTACAGCGTGTCAAGTTCTTCTTATTCTTCATCGAGTAATGTCGACGGACAGGTGAAAAATAACAGGGGTGCTGAAACCAAAGTCAATAACAACGGAGTGGTAACACATTACAAGGTTCAAGATTAAATCAACAATGAATTAGATACTAGATATTACGGCGCTACTACTCACATTATTTAGTATGTATGATGATTATTATGTATGTAAAAAAAATCCAATTACTTTTTCTCCCCTTCAGTTCTGTGTAGTGCTTTAGAAACGGCTGTGATTTATGTAATAAATGTGGCGCTGTTCATATCTTGTTTTATTTTACAATACGAGTTAAACAACAGTAATTTGGAATTTAATTTAATTTGAAGGTGAGTACATAAGACGTGCATCCAAAAAAACAGGATCCTTACAAATGCCACTAACCACTTATAAAGTCACACACGATAATTCTATACGAATAAAAATATAAAATTGTCTTGCATTGTTCGTGTGGTCGTAGTAATTTCTATGTTCCGCTTGAAGGTTATTCAGATATAATCTCTGATGTGTCATCATGTGTTCATCAACTTCGATATGATGGCACAGGATATGTTTGCTATATTTTAGTTTAATTTTGCTACTTTTCCATCAATTTTAATTTTTGGCGTCGTAGTTTCATGGAACCACGAATTACTTCTTTGTTGTATACAACCCTTACTTTCTGGTCCGTTGCTTAATTCTCTGCATTTGCGACAGTAAAATTCTTTAACACCATCGTCAGTAACTTTTCGATGGAATTTTTGGTTTCCATTGTTTACCCAATCTCTCCTGTTAAAATTATTATTAAAACTTCCGGCATTCTCATCATTCCACCAGTTGACATTATTGAAGAACGAAGACGGTTGCCATTGTGAAGGATTACTAGCTACAGGGTAAACATGATAATTATATGGAATGTTCCGACTGACATGAATAGGATTAGTGAAGACAGGTGCTTTGGCACGCGTATCTGGCGTTCTTATTAAGGTTGACTCAACAGATTTGTACCCTTTTATAACAGGAACCTCGCCACTATCTTCTGTTTTGGAATTCGAAGCGTGTCCAATAGAAAATGTTTGTGCAGTTATATCTCCTAAAATTTGTATACTTAACTATTTAATTAGTCTTTAAAAATGTCTGGGGTTCATCTTAACTACATTGTCAAAAAATTTTATTCAGTTATTTAATACGTTAATCTAATATGCATCTGAATGATTCATTGTTACAAAACAATAATATAATGTTGTTGCTTTTTAAATTCTTTAGTAAAATTACAACTAATTAGAAATATAAAGTTCAAACTAACCGTCACTACTGTGTAATCCCCTGCGATTATTGTTTTTTAATTTCGTAGATACCACAATAGTATGTTTGACTTCCACTTCTTCATCTTCTTTACTTGGGTTTGACACTTGTTCTGAAGACTCCTTTTCCTCATCAAATTCTAATTTTGTAGATACTGTATGCCCAACATCAATTATAGCTGAAATACATGGAACCATTTCATTTACTTATAGTATTCTTTACCCAATCTTACCTCATCATCACAAATCACTACTGTTTCACAGCTCGGCCATCGTCTCCCCTCACAGCGTGGGGTGCCCACCCCACTGGCCAAGTTTAAATTGGCAGACATCACTCACCTTTGAGAACAGTATGGAGAACTCTCGGTGCAGGTTTCCTCACGATGTTTTCCTTCACTTCAAGTGGTATGATATGTATGGTTTGGTATGATAAATAGTTAAATACATTTTTTGAAGGTTGCATCTACATGAAGACTATCTAGACTCTAAATAATGGAATTGACTTTACTCACCCCAAAACGCCAGACAAATGGTCAACAGCCGCGTCATTCTACCACCTGAATCAAGATATCATAAAGAGTAACTTGCGTGTCGCCTACGTTTTATACAGACAATCCAAATTACCCTAAATTATGTCTCAAAGGAAGTCCAGCATCTTCATTATCATCTTATGTAATTACATAAGACGTCCACGGTAAACTTCTCCGTAACAAGTCATGTTGATGATATTTTTTATTGAGATGAAGGTGGTAAACTACCGTGTCTTACCTGTACTAAGTAGCCAGTAAAGCACTTTGGCAGAACCACGATGATTGAATGAATGAATCTTGATAATTATGTTTGATGTAGAGAAGTGCTTTGGTAAGTAAGAGATGCAACCACCTTAACATTGTAGGATGGGGAAAACTTTGGAAAGACTAAACCTACTTTGCCGAGTAATGCTTGACAACAATCCCACCGGTTGGTAAGTGGTGATGAATTCAAAATGTTGAACGCACTAACTTACAAAAGCCTATACAGTCTCTTCTTGAAAACTCTCACATTATACACAGGAGGATCTAAGGATTGTTATTTATATCTATACTAATAATAAATATGTAACTGATCGCTGTCCCCTTTTTCTGGGGGTCTTTATTAATGCAATAGAGCCCAAAATAAACGCTTACACAACTTACTCGCACTAGGCTCTACTGTGCCACGGATGGTTTAGTCAAAACAAATAAGACATCACAAACGCCCACGATCCGAGAACAAACATTTATTTGTGACTAACAACAAGGCCACGAGGTCGTCAGTTTTCACTGTTCTTTAACTGGCAGGCTAGCAAACCACATTCCATGTAGAATGACAACGTACCGTATTCCATGTTGGATAGCAAGTTAGCAACCGGATTAGACTTACCGTCAAGTATATAGGTGTGTAGGTGTACTTGTGACCACGCACGTCAGAAAAAAATTGTTTTGAACAACGAAGCTGTCTAGACGAAAACAGTTTAATAAAATTGGGATAGTTATACCCTCGACTAAGGGAAAATTACAATACGAACCCTAGAAAATCCATCGGAAGTGGACATTTCATGCTCTAAAATTATAAAGTTTTGCAGGTCATGCGTTGCACTTGCATTTCACCTTACCCGTTCCGTCGGAGGTAAAAATCAAATTGTACGACCTACTACCACTATATTTAGTATTATTACAATCATTGTCGAGTAAGAACCTTTCGCAGGGGACACTCTAATATAACATCTGCTCCGACCAATCTACACATCTTCCTACCCTTGCCAAAAATTTGTTAATCTATGCTCCCTGGTCTTGCACCACATATATTTTCATCTTAAGGTAGACTAATAGGTACCTACTGTAAAACTGTAATGCAAAATAAAAAGTTTATGTTGTATACCTACTGTGGTTTTATCCATCTTGACTCCAAGTCAACCTTTCCAGCTCGGGCTGCTGACCAACGGACGAGGCTATGTTGCATAATTATGGTTCCAGATCTCTCCTGTCGGAAATTGCTAAGCTCTAATTCTATACTATACCACCAAGTTTAATCTCGATTCGACGGTACCCATGCAAGGTGGTATGCTACCGTCCTCCTTCTAAAATATAATTAATGCGGTATTTCTTCTTGGAAAGAAGTTACTTATTACGCGGCTTACGGGTAGTGAAACGATAGAAATCGTCACGTAACGAAATGCCGTATGGTGTGTGTGTATCGAGCCTACTACAAGCAAATGAGCACACGAGCCAGTGAGTGCGCAGCCGGGTGCGCAACTCTCTCTCTCTCTCTCTCTTTCTGTCCCTGTCTCTTTATACAGATTTCATTTCGAATTAGGTACATTCGGAGTTGAAGAAAAAACCTAAGGATCTTCGTTCCTGACGGGGGTCCCCGGAGGCCCCGACCGCAAATTTTTTTTTCTTGGTGTTACAGATGTCCATAGGCCACGGCACAATGCCACGTGGGTGTCAGGTGTCTCGTAAGAACCGTTTACCGGTTATTTACGTAGAGAAAAGTATAAGTACTTAGATACATACTTACCTAATTGTAGAGATGAAACATCATAGATTATAACTAAAGCGATATAATATATTATTATAACAAAGTAGGCAAATAATAAAGAACGCGTAGATTTATTAATTGAACAAAAAATTAAAATGCATTCCTTGCAATACTATGTAAACAGGAAGCTATTTGCAATGTAATTTGTACTTATATTAACTATTAAAAGATACCATCTTCACACAAACAACTATAAATTAACCTACAAATAGACATTTCATTCCATATATAGAAACTAAGAACACCTATTAAATTAGAATAGGTAGGTAGCACATTGAGCTCTAGAACTTCTAGAACTAAAAAGCTAGAACTTCTAGAACTAAAAAGAAGAAGTCCATGGTCTTTGGGGTGTTCATTTGTAGAAAAGATCACCCGTAGTTCATCAGTGATCATAGAAATCTTTAAAATGCATTAATTTAGGACTGCGCAATTTAATTTATTTTTATTTGCAGCGCCATCTAGGAAGAACATCATAAACTTTTTGTTAAGTTAATAAAGTTGGGGTACGAGTTGGCTTCATAATATAAAAGTTTTTCACTAGATGGCCCCACGTACACATACTTAGTAAATGAACTTGAAACAAAATTTTATTTGTAATTTGATTATAATTTTAATTGTAATAAAATATCGAAATGTATGGCATACTTGTGTATGATTTGACTTTTTTTGGAAGCTTTAAAGCACGTACCAACACTCCGTTAAACTACACTTTTTTAGTTCTGAGAAAATAAGGAACTACTGGGGGGACCCCGGAATCTTGATCTATTTGTGCTTGTAATTTATATTGGAAAACATACAAAATAAATGTAAGTATAAATAAATGACAAAAAGATTGCGCCCAACGTGGGGCTCGAACCCACGACCCTGAGATTAAGAGTCTCATGCTCTACCGACTGAGCTAGCCGGGCTGTTGCTGTGTATGTTAAAATACTTTGTAAATATCTAAGTTTAATGAAAATAGTAGGTATCATAACTATAAAAATAATTTAACATAAAGAAAATTTAATTATAAATCAATTGATCAACTGAAAATGAAGGTTTACTCCCAACGGCCACCACTAAAACTAATCTAGAACCGCAGTGAGTAAGTGAGTTATTAAAACTTTTACATTTGCTTTTAACTCATGACAACATTTAAACGTTTGTTATTAAACTAAGTTAGTAGTCTACTTCAAAGTAATCGCTATAAGCTATTATTTGTCTTTCTTTCTTTGTATCCAAGAACATCTAAGAAGCAAAACCTTTTTGTTATAGCTATAGTCTTATTTACAAGTGCACAAAGCGACAGACGTTTTGCATTTGTATCAAAGGGGAGTCTACAATGTACTGACGTTGAAGTGAAGCAAACCAGTACAAAGTGCCTGCTGTAGATGTAAAGCAATGTGTCTTTCAGAGCGCAGTTTAACAAGGGGAAGGCGTTATGAATTGCTAGATTAGAACTAGTCACAAGGGTCGGTCAATTATATATACCTTTTATACCTTTATAACTAATAAATGATGAAAACGATTTATCTTTAATGACTTTATTGAATGATCCCGAAGTCTGTTGAATTTGATCATTTTTGTTCATAAGATCAAGTTGACTGTATTAAAAGAAATATTAAGTACCTATACCTATGTGACGTGATACGGTAGTTGTTGTGATGTGTAGCTTTTTACGTGTAAGTATTAATTTATATTTAAATCAAAATATAATTATAGCACTATCAAGTCACGTGCGTGTTCGGTGTCTGTTGACAGGCGATCCCGAACCGTTTTATAGTAACAAGTGAGCCCGCGACTTCGTCTGCGTAGATTTAATTTTTATTTTTTCTAAAATAAAAGTAGCGTAAGTTACTATTTACATTTATACTAGTTGTCCCAGCGTACTTCGTACCGCAAAAAATGTTTTAGTGATATATCGACAGCAACGCCACCTACCGGGTCCAATTGTGAATCTAAACCATTCTCGGATCCACCTGAAGACACACAAAAATTTTCAACCAAATCGGTCAAGCCGTTTAGGAGGAGTTCAGTGACATACACACTCACACTCGAATTATATATATTAACATACTTATTACATTAGCTATCTGCCAGTGAAAGTCCCGCAAATTCGGTCCGACCGTTCCAGAGATTAGTCGCAACAAACAGACATACAGCCAGACAGATAAAAAATGTAAAAAGTGTCATTTTGGTATACCGTGTATACATCCGTGTGCATTTAGTAAAAAGCGGTCATTTTAATATTACGAACAAACACTCCAATTTTATTTAGTTGTAGGTATAGATAGGTGTGTTTTTCTTTCTTCTTTTCTTCTTTTTTCATTGTTTCACAGCTATTCTACTTCCACAGAAAGCCAGCAATATCTAGCAACAAAGTTTTTTAACACAAAACTGTTGCGAGTGCAATTAGCATCGACAGAGGCTTGCCAACTGGGGCACAGGGCGCAGCACGGGGGCACAAAGGACCCCTCGTGCTGTTTGCCTACACATTGCAGCTTATCAAAGCCACCGCTCTCTGTACGGAACCTCAATGAGTTCCACGCTCTGTTTATTTATGTACAGACGCAAAGAAAACTACACCTTCGTTAATATGAATACTTTTGTAGGTTCGATGCGATATTATTATTAAGAAGTCCTAGAGGCCTGTATTAAAAACCCCCTCCAACAATCCGCATTGGAGCAGCATGGTGATTGCTCTAGGTCAGAGGTTCTCAAACTTTTTTAGTAACATAACCCTTGAAGAACAATAAAATTATTTCTCTGAAAAAATACAAACGTGTTATTTTTATGTAAGTAGTTTTATTAAGCTTTCACTTTTGAGCTACAATTTCTTTTGTTGGTTTGTGGTGGAATGTTTAGATTTTAGTTTTACTTTAAAGTAGGATTGTGCAGCGGGCAGGTTCGCAGTTAAAACTAGAGATCCATGCCCTGTTAAGTAAAGCCAATTAGTTTTGCAGAGTTAGGATGTTTATATCATAGGCCCATCATAGATCTTTTACTAATAAATCGAAGCTTGTGTACAATACCACCTGATACTATGTGTGAACTTAAGTGCACTTAGTAAAAACTGATTTACTTTTGATTTAAACTCTTTTAGTATAGGTATTACTTTATTACCATACGACCATCCAATAACATTGTACGGTATTAATATACGAACATATAATAACATTGCTCAAACACCATTTCTTGACGGAATACATACGCCATTTCTATGCCCGAAACATGTTTTATTCACGTATCGACTGTCAACGAAAACCAATTTCTGAACACGACATGTTACATCGGAAATGACGTCAGTATTTTCGTGAAAAAACCTTCCCGATGTCACGGTGTCGGTGTGCCAACTTCCGAATCAATTTCTTTGAAATGGAATATGTTATGTATTAGGAAATCGGCTTTTAAGTAAGTTCCTACCAAACTGGCGATTTAAAAGAAAAAAGATGTAGCTTTTTATTTAAATAGCCGGCATTCGAGCAGGCTTGATTGTAAATGGTTTGTGTAATATAATAAGGCGGGCTGCTTGCTTCCTCAGCGGTGCTGATGATGTATTTGGTGTCAGTGATGCCGGGTGATGATGATGAGTGAGAGCTTACCACCGACCACACAGCCAATAGACACCTAATGTTTGATTTTCCGTATTGAATGCAACAAACTGAGTTAAGACGAAGCGGGGTGACTGGCTAATTCAGCGCTGTGATTGGCTAATTCTAGGCCACACGAAACGTTGGAAAGAAATAGATTAATTTACGCAACGGGAAAGAATGAGACGGCACGAATTTATATCGGTACTATAAGCCAGATGTGTTCAAAGAAGACATTCGCCTGTTATTAGGAGTCTAATTCTAAATCTAAATCTAACCAATAAAAAAATCCGCCTCGCTGGGAATCAAAGCCAGGACCCTTCGAACGGGGGTCAGGCATGGTTACCATTGCGCCATACAGGTAGTCCTTACTACACCTTACTTTTATTATTATTCCTTACTACACTCTACAATGCTCAATCAACGTTAATCATCTTCGCAAATTAGTTATAAAACCCGTTCATGTTTATGTTTTCTAAACAAATTAAAAAAGCCAACAATGAATTATAGAGTCTAATCCCAATAAAGCTTCCCACTAATTCTCTAAGTGGCTGCAATACGACAATAAAGAAGCATTAAAAACTAAAAATAAAAAACGTATTGAGTGAGCCGCGCCGACACGGCCGACGCCGACCGAGCGACGGTACAGCCCCATCCGATAATCACGATTGTGTTTAGATAAAAATATAATAATAACAAAATAAACAAGCCCCGTAATCACCTCATGTCAGACGTATAAGCGGAAGGGTGACAAGGTGTTCGAAACAATAAGAACAATTTATGATTTTAACTTAACTCATCGCAGATTGTACACATTTTATTATGATCCGGGTACTCACGATATGTATTTTGAAACGCCGAATTTCGACCGTGATCGTGGTCACGGCTGTTCAGTGGTCAACTGGGCCGAAATATCGGCGTTTCAAAATACATATCGTGAGTACCCGGATCATAATAAAATGAATAAGAACAATTTATTAAATTTAGAAATAATAGAATGCTTTATCCGGTCACGATAGACAGCCATTTGTTTCATACGTCATGCTTGCTTAAAAGTGAAATGTAACATTTTATGTATTTTGGCACTGTTATCGTTGTAATTTTTCGATTTTTATAAAAAGACCTCACAATAAAAAACAATAATCGATTGCCTACTCGAAATTTTACACAGTTATGTGTACATTATTATGTGAACTTATCTCCTCCTCCAATAATTCGCACTGGAGCAGCGAGATGAAATTTACTCTAGCCCTCCTCAGTAATGAAGAGAGACGGGTGCCCTTTAGTGGGCCATTAATGGGTTGAAATTAGTATTACTTATAATTAAAATAACTTACGATTTGGCATTTATTACAATTTTGTTTCAAACAATACAATTTAGTTGAAATAAATGTAACATGTTTGTAAACTCAATTGTGCATTAAAAGCCAAAAAAAATCATTATAACAGTTTACCCTGACAAGAACAAAAAAGATAATGAAAATATAGTTAATTTAAAATCTGACTTTCAGTTACTTTAGAATTCATATTCAGACACATTTATATTATTATCCTAAGATCCCCAGAACTCATGGTGTTTCTACATGGAGGTCCACTTGAATTTTGTGTTTCGACATTTGACATGACGGCTGAACGACGTCGAAATATTTTAAATTAATGTTTGTTAAGTGTTTTTGTGTGCTATATATAATTCGTTTTCAATTACGTCCCCTGTAGGAAGCCTCTATTCTATAGCAACTAACGACAAATATTTCCACTTCGCTTGCTGGAACCCACTCGAGGAGCGAGTTAGACAAACTATTTGTGTTTTCGAACTGGGTGTATGTATGTGTGTGTGGGTGTTTTAAACACAATTGAGAACATTTTATAATTTGAAAGATTTTTATATTTAGAGAAAAAAAAAATTATCACAAAAACATCCTTATTTTAAAATAAACAGGTCTCATTAATAAGCTTTTAATTAACTTGTAATGTTATTTATATACATCTGTTGGGGTCAAGTCTTGAAAGCTAAACAGAACTCGGTACTTCCTCTAACTACGCACTTCAAATTGTACATATTTCTTTAGGTCTGATGACAATGCAATTTAATAACAAGCGTGACCTAATACTAAGCTCATATTTGGCTTCATTTCACTTTGCACTTTTTTCACTTTGCTATAAAAGCTTGTTTTTAGTTTTTTGTTGAAAAAATTAGGAGGTACTTGTCAAGTACCTACTCGTCTTGTTCGGAAGATGTTACAATGCAAATAGGTACTGCAGTATACCATTCCAGAGTTCTGAACTTTAAATAGCGTCAGTTTGCTTTCTTAGTTAACAACGTTTAAATACATACATATACCTGTAATATAATTAGTTTAATTTTATCATTAGTTTAATGACTGCAAGCTGAATAGATGAACTCGTACAATAATATTGATTGAGTGATAAAATTTTATGAAAAGCACAAGTGAAGTGTAGATTCCGCATAAGTGCTATGAATAATTAATCTCGACATAGCTAAAGCTTTCGTTGCCGAGGGGAACATATTGGGGAACACCTGCGACAAATGCACTTCCAAGTTTGCAATGTTGCAGGGAAGTTGTTTTGAAGAATTTGACATCTGAAGAAACTTCCGGATTTCAGTGTTTAGTACGTAGGTAGGGCACCCTTACCAATGTAACAGAAAATGTTAAGGTAAAAACGTTGGTTTCGTGCCCGGTCCGGGTTGGAATCCTGAATACGATTGATTTTTTTAAAGTTGTATATAAAGTTACCGTTACTTAATTTATCTAATACCTATGAGCAATTATGAAATCTGAATCTCGGTGACGGCTCCAACGATTTTCATGAAATTTAGTATGTATGGGGTTTCGGGGGCTATAAATCGATCTACCATTGTTAGAAAACGTCATTTTATTCTTGTTTTCAGGCAATGAAAAACTGCTATACGATATCATTACAATAATATACCTATATCATAGATTTTTTCATCATTGTGTCGGTAAGACCATATTAAAATATTAATCATATTTCATAAGTACCTACATATGTAATTCGTATCTAAATATAATTTCCAAAAAACACGATTTACCAAAAAAAACTACCGATTAACGCTAATTACGTTAAAGGAGACATCGAAAGACAAAAAAGAATGATAATGAGTGAAATTCACGCACTCAAAACCTGACCTTCCCAATGTCGCGGGTAGTATGAAAATTGTGAAAAAACACTTAAGACCTCTTATGGACCTTCGAATGGAATATTTAGATGTGATATGATGTTGGGTTCTTACCATTGAGCCATTATTTTTATTTTGTAAATAAAATGTAATCTTATAAAAAACAAATGTAACGGACAATACAGGGTTTGCCTGATTCTCCAACACCCTCCAACAAAACTGCGATGACACCATCCCCCTCGTTTAGAACATCTTATAGCTCAATATTAAGTTCAAGTAACTGAAGTTGATAATTTTGCTCGAACGATGCCCATAGTTAGGAAGATAAATGGTTTTAGAGGGTTTGTCGAATTTCACAGCACACCTGCTACACACCAACCGGAAGATATAATATCCTACAATAATGTCATAACATAATGGCAATATACCCTTATGGCGCAGTGGTTACCATGCCGGACTGTCGTTTAACACGTTAAGTGCGAAGCGAGGCCTAAATCACCCCTAATGCAACTTCCCTGTGGTGCGGCAAGCAAAAAAGTGAATTTCTCTGTCGTGCGAATGGCATAACTTTGGTTTGGTCCAGTGTAGGAAAGAGATAAATATATATTTAAGATCACTAATGGTTCCGGACTCGGTGGTGTACCTACCTTGGTACCGGATGTCTTAGGCCTCGTGCCGCACTGAATTAATATAATTTTAATGCAGTGCGGAACGAGGCTAAAACGTACCATATCCCCCCTGACCTCGTACCGCACTCAACGCGAGCTTCCCGCGACCAGTGTTGTTCATCACAATCCATCTCGTGAAGCTGATAAAAAATCCAAAAAGATTTTGACTCAGTGCACTCAGTGCAAAAAATCTTACTGTCTACCCTGTTTCAATGAAAAACACTCATAAATAAGTACAACATATGTATTGAGATTTTTATAAAAAAGTATATTGATACTGATTTTTTAATGTTAATTCAAGTTCTAATAATTGTATTTTTAAAGCCCGAGGCAGAATAAATAGGACAGTTTCTTTTCTACTTCTGGTTGCCTTTTTTTTCTATTCTGTGAACCGCATTAAGATTTTCATATACAAATAGAAAGATAAACCTTATGCATAAACCGTAATCCATTATTTTCCAATAATAAGTCTGTAATAGGTGCCTCTTAATGGTATAGAATGGAACGCTTCGTGCGCGAGTCCGACTCGCACTTGGCCGGTTTTTTTTTCTTTATGGCGCCTTCAAGCACAATTTAGATTATTAAAAAAAAATGTATCCTTTGATAGCTTTGTGTTGTTTTGCCAGGTTTTGCCCTTAAAACGATCTAATGAGATATAATTGATCAAAATCGGTCAAGTCGTTGCGTAGTTAAGACAGTTTAAAAACGTCGATATTATTTTTCCCATCACTAATCGCAGCGAAAATTTGCCCTATTTCAGTGCGTTACGAGGTGTATAAGATCCCATATTTTGTTTTGCTAATAATTCCTAAACTAGCCATCAGATCCCGGGGCGACGGTGGATTAGGGTTCATCAATTCACTGTCTATATCAATAAGGACCAAAATTCTCATTTAGCGTCTTGGCTTTGATTCACAGCAAGGCGGTTTTTTTATAGCCTAAGCATGCAAACGTGCAACGGGTCATCTAATGGTAAGTGATCACCGTCGCTCATGGACATTAGCAAAACTAGGGGCGTCTCCAACGCGTTGGTGGGCGAAACGATGGCCCGAAGATGGAAGCAATGGGCCCGCTTCTAAAAGGACCCTATCTCATAGCACTGTCGGAACACCGATCCACAGTTTACACGTACGGCAAGAAATTACGTTAAAACCGAACTGTGGACGAATGCCAGGTGTTCAGTTGGTGTTGGTGGAACCTGCAGGCCTACTACGAAAAACGAAAGTCGACGTTTCGGACGACGGATCGTACTTTCGTTTTTCGTAGTAGGCCTCCTGGGTTTACTTCGTAAAGTGTGGCAACGGAAGTGCAATACTGCATTATCAATCCCATAAAAAACTGAGACGTAATAGACTGACCCGAGCGGGAATCAAAACAATCGTCCTGGCCGTAAATCGATGAAGAAATGTATTTGAATAGTAATCAAACGAACGATTTAAGCTCCCCTGCACATATTTCAAAATGATTTATTATTATATTAGGTATTATCAATAGGTATCATTCGGCAAAAATTTTCTACACACTCCTTGTTTGAAACTTGATGTCATAAAATATTTTTATATTTTTACCTGTTAATTCACAATATTATCTACAAAATGATTTACAATATTACCTTCCCGTTTGGCTTATTAAATTACTTACCCCGAGAAAACTCCTAATGATTAGGTACTTACCATAATCTAACCGCGGATCTCGTTACAAGTAGCTATAAATTTTAATCACAGTTTGTAAGGGCCGTAAAAATAAAAATATTAAGAACAAAATTAGAATATATTATACCTATGTACATCACAAGATCAGGGAGTTCCTCTCCTCACAAAAAGTGTGGAAAGAACTATTTTTTTATATTAATAGTAATAGACGACCCTCTTGGCTCATGGGTTCGACTCCCAGCGAGGCGGAAAGTTGAGTGATGACTTAGAATTTCTGTTCTCTGTCCCGGTGTATGTGTTCTTTCCTTTGTGTTGTCCATGGCATTAACGACTCAGGGAATCCATGTGCCAGATAACCCGAGAAAAAAACTCGGGTTGTGGGTAAGATGTCGGTCGGTAATTGTCCACGGTACCCGACTCACAAGGAATCCTAGTGCGGAGTTTTCGAATACCCTAACCCGTCGAAGGAACGAAGTGAAAGTTATAAAAGCTTTCCTAATAAAGATTCAATTTGCCCTTGTTGATAAGGCAAACAAAACTGTAGTCGTTCCAGAGCTAAGTAAAGCACGTTTTGTTTCATTATTTTGTTCAAAATGTAATTTGGGAACAAGCGTTGTTCACAAAATCTTGGAACGTTAAAGTCATTACCCGCGGGCGCCCGGGCGGGTCGGGCGCGCCAGACTCGCAAATTGCATCGTGGCCCGCTCGCCGCTCATCACCTGACGACACGTTCAGGGTGTTTCTGCTATTATTGTGTATGTAGCATGCTATGCATGATTGTACCTTATTAGCATGGAGCTAGTTACACTTTTTAGAGGCGTCCATCTCAGTCCTCATGATAGCAACACATAACCGAATTAGAACGACTCTTATTATCAATTATTAACTGGAGTATTACTAACAACAACTATCAGGACTAACTATCACTAACAGTCCTTGCTAACAAACAACATTACATAACATAACAAACTAGCCAAGTAGTGTTCTAACACCGTCTGCTAAAAAAACTAACTATCTTAGTCCCCATTTGAGTCTTTTTCTAGGTCGGACACAGATGTTATGGGCGGCAGCGGAAGAGTAGTGCTGAATGTACGTTAATTACTCAAACCAACAATTATTAAGAATTTTATACTTTGAGTAAGATTTTATATTTTTAACATACCTACCTGTTTCTAATTTTGAAGTGAATCTATGTCATGATGTCCTATTATTTTTAATTTATCTCATTACAAAGAGTATACGAATGTACAATAATTAAATCGATAACATCCAAACGATAATGACATAAACAAGTAAATGACTCAAGTAAGCATGTTCGCTAATTTGGCGAACTTAGGTACAAAATTTTGTGACAATATGATGCAGAATGATCCTGTGTTTGTTTTGTACAGTAAAATGTTCTGATGCGTGTGTTTACGTAATTATCATTCGGAGCTTGTTATTGATTTACTGCAGACCTGTGTCATGAGCAAATACCATACAGAGAACAACATTCATACGTCTTTAGAATATAAATGGATTTCTGTTCACATATTTTATTATTTTTAACTTAACTCATTGTAGATCGTGCACCTTTTATTACGGGCACGGGTTCTAACGATATGTTACAATGATCTAGAAGATTTTTGTCAAATTAAAGTGCCCTAGCTAGATGGATAATTAAACTCGTCAAACGCCTCGAATTTGGGTTTATCTATTGACTAAATGTGCAGTTCTAATTAAACATTATTAATTCTAAGTCAGTTTTCTGTACAGATACTTACTCTATAAGTTCGTTCCGCTCCCGCAATTACCGCAGCATTATATTTACATAGCAATTTTCTACAATTTTCATCAGCTCGACGGTCGCTGATTTGCATCTCGTTACTGTATTTAACATCGATGTACCGATTTGGTTATTAATTGTAATGCTTCCAGCCGAATAGTTTAGTATAACCAGCTCTCAGTTAAAATTAATACAAGTTGTATTAAAAACAGGTACAGGGTGTATGCGTACTCTATCTAAATACGCTAATATAATTTCCGAAAAAAGTGTATACGTGTAGGTACGAAGTAAAACTTTTTTACAAGATCGTATTTAGTCGTACTCTTTTGAAGCTATTTTTTTTTATTTTTTAAAGTCTACTTGTCCCGCGACTTGAGAATTCGTAAACCAGACTAAATAGATTATGCAGCTGACAGTATAAATAAACTAACATATTTTTCATGGAGTGTTTGCCTAACCGAGATATTCACCTAATAAAAACCAGTAATTTTAGTATAGTTTATTTGAGTGCCAAGTCAATGTGTACAGGACTTAATTAAATACAGAGAGCAGAATCATAGTGTGTTGATGTGAAAAGATATTCATATAGGCTGTTTTGTGCCCTGTTAGTTTGGCTTCTCTCCAAATATTCTCTCACTAAAATTAAAAATGTCAGCCTATAATAATAATAACTGCATATCTACGTGGTCAAAAATATTATACTATAACAAATACATGCGTATAAAAAAGAGAACCCGATGGGTTATCTAGAAGAGATCGCTACTCTAGTGATAAGACCGGCTCTTGTATATTCTCATTATTTATTAATTTACTGCACTTCATGTAACTTGCATTTTTTGTTCTACATATTTTGTGTGCGCAATAAACTACCTATTTTGTATTGTATATTATGTAAAAAAGTAAAACTCATTTTCGTTACTATTAAATACTCGTATGTGTTAATTACGTCTGTTTGTGTCTGTACTGTGAATAAGTGCGAAGGGATCTTTTCGACAAAAAACAAAAAAAAGTACGTCTAGCAATAGAATTGGATTATCCCGATTTGAAAAAGGAGCTGTCGTCTTCTTTACGAAGCCGTACCTACTGAATAGTACTGAAGCAGCGTGATTGAGTGCTCTCTAGACCTCCTTGACTTCGAGGAAAGATTCGTTTTTTGCACTGGGCCGTTTACATAAACTGTATCTTCGTTTTCACCCTTGATATTATACTCATAAAGGTGTAAGTTAAGATAACTAAAAAAACTTTCATACTAGCTTCTACCCCTAATTCGTGTGTGGACGTAAGAAATGGGTTCACAGAAAAAGGAAAAGTATCTTTACTGAGACATAAAGAATCCTAGATCCTTAGAAAAATTACAATCGTGTATTATTTTAAGCCTACATCCTAATCTTAGTTATAAAGCACCAACCACACATGTGCGGTCGGTGTTATAAAGTATCTGTGTGTCAAATTTTGTCCAAATCAGTTCAGCCGTATTTTGTAGGGTATGCGTACAAATGAGTATTATTTTCCAAGTTTGTTACTCTCTCTGTACCTACTATTAATTTATTTAGCCCGGAACGATTATTATTCCGCAATTTCCCATTCCACCAATGATAAAGCGTCCATTATGATACTATGCATCGTCATGTCACAGCATCGCAAAACCAAACAATGAGCGGACGTGTCAGTCCGAAAAAAAAACAGAAAATTGTACAAGGGTAACAAATGGAATAAATATTAGTTTAATAAATAAAAATTCTTGATGCATGGGAGGGGCTGGCGCGTGGGACTGGCATTGACGATCGAGGGCCGCCTGTTTGTTTGTCTGTGACAGGTTTTTTGTCGTGGAATATTTATTTGTCAGTCAAATTAAACTTAGCGACGTTTGACAATTTTTTTAATAAGTAAATGCTTGAGTAAGTTTCCTAAAGCGAAACAAGGACTAACTAACTAGTTTGTATGAGGATCAGTAATTGTAAGTAATAATACCAGAAGTCCACAGATACAGCGATAATTGGTGCTCTGCGCGGGTAAGCCGTCACCCACCATGACAAGCAAGTTTGCTCAAAATCAGCGTTTACCCTATTTTAGTTTCGGTCAAAGTGGGAGTAGTCACTTTAATCCAGGACTGACAGGATCGCCATGCGTTGTGGTTAAGATGAGAATTCCCTTGCAGGGATTTTTAATTTTAGCAATTAGAATTCAAAACTGTTTTTCGGCAAACTCCTGAAAAATTAAATTAAGTAAATAGGTGAGTTATTTTAATTGCTTTTTTATTTACTATGAATTTGTCCCCTCTAATCTGAAAAACGGGTAAACCGATTCTAAGTAATTAAGAAAAGTTTGACTCTTTTTCGTTTCCGTTTCGTTTCATTTGCACGTCATTTCCGTTTCATCGACATACAAATCACAACGATAGGTACTAAAGAATTTTTCACTTCAAAAATATATTTACCGAGGTAAAGCAAGAATTGTTTACTTAATAGTAATAAAAATAACATTTATTATATACTTGTATTGCTTTTGACTATCATTTACAAATAAGAAATGTTACGAAAAAAAGGTAAAACCAAATTCTTTATCCAAATTAAAATAAATATGGTAATCATACCATATAAATTATTCACGCATTGTCCCAATGAAACCTGGAGACATGGCGACTCTACATACGTTCCGTAACAGGTAGTGTAATTTGAATAGAGGTCGTGCGTGGAAATCGTTAATTGGAAGGGCGGCTGTCACGTTCCGTTTCATTCTAAGCTTGTTAACGGACATGTCTGAAGTTAGCAGTTCCTTTCCTACCCACGATCTCTCCTTGCATCAACATTTTATATTCTTACTTATCCTAGAGTATCATCCCTGTGTACCCACGGTGCAAGCTAATTGTGACACTATTTGTTTCGCCATAAGTTATAGAATTTGACTAATAGAAATTAAAGTACCAGACCGAATCGCGACGCGTCGGTTAGAAAGTTACTATGTAATTATAGTTATCGATATAGTAATAATAATATTAGGAATAAAAGATATGTTAGTATATTGAAGCGAAGCAAAGGCGGTACTAGTAATGTAAGTAAGTAAATATTATTTACTAATAAAACCCCATTATAATCATAAAATGGCAGGGTAAGTTACACCCCCGAACCCTAGACAAAATAAACTAGATGTCATGTCTATCTGACATGTTTGGACAAGGCCCGTCGCCGCGTCGTCGGCGTCGGCGCGACAAATGGATGGAGTCAAGCAAAGAATATGTAACGTACATATCATGGTATAATTTTAACCAGCTATTATTATGATATTGGATTCTTCTATTGAAAATAGTCGTTATGTAATCTCGGAGATCTTCTTGTGCCATAGAGATAGAAAGTTTAACTCAACGATTCTGGTTAAAAGTACTAGATTAAAATAAACAGAATGAACTTTTTTTAAGTTTAAAAATCACATTGTATAGCTATAGAAGTAGCAAGAGTTTGTAGTAGATAATATACTGTCAATAATATGTAGAACTGTAGAAGGCAAGTAATCAATTAGGTGGCAAGTACACTAGACGAGTGTCCGTTGCGATACGGTGTGTAAACAAACAAGATATTAGAGTCATAATTCAATGGCCGGCACCCGTCACATTATCGACACCATCCATCATTTTAATGGCCTACAAAAAGTGATTGTGGTGACAAAATATGAATTTTGTGGCCATAACTCGATATAATTTGATTTTTAATAAGTTGATATACCTTAATTGAGATAGATGGAATACCTTATATTTTAATAACTATACCAATGTAGGTTTCTATTTATAATTATGGTACCTACACATAGAATTTCACTTCATAAATCTAGGCCTATTTTAAGCCATCATTGAATAATTAAATAAAGCAACTATGTACAGCGAACGAATATAACAGGACTAACTATCACTAAATTTCCTTGCCCCAGTCCTCATAGCTGCTAACGAACTAACGTTCTAACACCGACTGCTAACTGAACTAACAAACCTAGTCCCGATCTGACAATCTAAGTCTAATTCTGGATAAGTCACAGTTGTCATGGGCGGCAGCGGTAGCGCCTTTGCTATCTTAATTCCATATAAAAAATGAAAACAAACAGTACAGCTTTCAACTGGACTAACAATCCTCGACGCAAAAAGAGTGGCGTTGAGCTTTACGTTACTTACGTATGTATTATGTGTAGGTATATCTGTCTGTAGAATTATTGTAGTTCCACATAACTCTATAAACCTATGAACAGATTTTGGTTGAAATATGACTTGATTCTTGGCCTGATTGTCTGTTATGCAAAAACACTTAGATATACCTAATTACATATTAGCGACAGCAATTATATACCATTAAGTTGCCCATTAAAAAAAAATAAGGGCGTACGAGTCCATCCAGAAGTTTAATGAACTCCATTCATCCTTGTGACTATGACAACCGTCACTTCTCATAAATAAGCTGATCTCTAGCGTTATTCTTAGCAGGCAACGTGTTGGTGAAGCCGTCAGTATCAATCAAAGATATCAGAAACTATATATAGGTACTTACGTTACGTTCATATAACGCGAGTTGCACTTTTGGATCCGCTCCGATGCCGATGACATTTGTATTGTAACTATGGATGCGAAAGATATGTAATTACGGAACTATGAGACAGAAAGAGATAGTTACAGAAAAAGTAATATATTTAGAAAAATTTGACAATAGGTACCACTTTTCGCGCACTAATACTCTACTCCTTTTTTACATATAATAGCATTGACTGTTATCACTGATGTGTGTTGGATGTGGTTACCACTTACCATGAAATTGCTCGTGGCCTTCACGTTGGTTAACTTACCATTACTTAACAAAATGTGAAACTGATCTATCATAAAGAAATAATACCAGGGTTAGGAAACTAATCCCTAAACCGCAAAACAGGTCGTACAAGTCTGCACGAAGCCCGAAGTAAGATACCTCTCATCTAATATTAAAATGAACGGCAATTTGTGTCTCGTCGATACCGGCGCGATCAATCTTCTGCATTGAAACATACCACGTATGTACATAGAGCCAATGAAAACTGTGGAGTAGACAGTTACGCTGAAGATAAATTGATCAACTTTATATACACTCCCAAACCAGAAAGTGGAAAATAAAATTCGGCACAAACATTTTGTAACACATGTTTGTTCTCGACTCATATATTTGTGATGTATCATTTTATGTCAACGTATCAATGACGAAGGAATACTAGTTCGAACGTGTGAATCAGGCAGTTCATTTATTTCATCATAATATTTTTTCACCTTTCTAAACTCGAAAAAGACACTCGCCGCAAACCGAACAATGCTCTCGGTTAAAAAATATTTAGCGACGCCTCTCGCGTCATGTCCTTCGTTGTTTTGGAGGGCGTCGGTGGGTATCGCCGGCGACTGTCGCGTGATGGATCGTCGCGGTCAATTTTTAATCATCCGAATACATTACTTCACTTATAAACAAATATTAAACAACAAACAAATTCTATATCTTTTTTACCGACTTAAAAAAGGAGGTTTCTAAATTCAACCGTATAGTATATATATATGTACTTATATTTTTTTATGTGGGTTCGCGGATAACTTCGTCATTTATTTTTGATGATCCTATTTTTTTGGAAAAATAAAAGGAAAGGCAACCAGGATCTGATGATGGCATCCCAGAGATATCGAGGGGAACCTTCAAATACGTAGTGGTGACTAGTGCGTTTGTTAATTTTTGTTTACTTGTCAATATTGAAGTCGGTTTTTTGTTTTGTGAAATTATTATTTCATTATGTTGCTATCTGAGTCAGAGCGCTATTAACTACCTACTCGTATCTACAAATCTCATAAACTATTCGACATGACTATGACTGACAAAGTAACTAAGAAAGATAAACTGACAAACTAAATAAGTAAGTTAATAAAATAATAATTAGCTCTATCTGTTTCCTGCTTCATAAGAATAATAATAATAGATGATTTGTAACATACGCGGCCGAACCTCTGGCAAGACCGTTTCAATCATACTTATCATTAATTACACATCATTTCTCAAGTATACAGTAACAAACTGTTGTACGAAACGTGATAAACGATCATATTTGAAGACAATAGGTACCTCCAAACCAGCAGGTTTTGCCACCGTACGCTCATGAGTGGCTCACTCGCGACAAAACCCACCATTACGCGCATTGTACTAACTCAATGGATGATTAATGATAGCGGTCTTCGAAAACATATTCATTCGTGGGAAGCCCATCTCTACGCTGTCTCGGTCCACAATGCGAGCTTACCCTATCGATATTTTCCGTGAGAGGCGAAAAATGCGATGTTTACCCGCGCTCGATTAAGCGCAGAGGATGGGTTTTGAAAAATCTCCCAACGCCCCGCCGACACCGTCGCGTGCCATAACCACACGTGCGCATCGAACGACATTGAATCCTTTTGCCTAACGCATGAAAGCCAAAATAGTCCAATATACCCCCGCTACCCACACTTAGCGCTCCACGGAGCGGATAAAGGATGCTGTTTTATTGGAAACGGATAATTTATTTTGAGTATTTATTTTGTTGCGGCATGTCGGATTCAATAACGTGGGAGCGCTCGAATTTCTCGCAGCGATGTGAGCTTTTATTAGCACTGATACGTCTTCGCCGTTCGACTGTTGTTCGGTCATAATTCACTCGCGCTCGCAAAATTGGATCCACCGTTTCTTCGGAACGAAATGTTAATTTGATTAAGCACGAAAGTTATTTATGAACAATGTACAAATTACCCGAGCGCCGGTTTCCTTAAACGAATTAATAAGGAAAGTAGGTCGATAGCGCGCGCTCGGCGCATCGGGACACGAGAACAGAGCGAGTTGGACGTCGAGAAACTTGAGAGATGGTTATTTCCCTGAAGTTGTGTATTACGGTTTAGGAATTGGGATGAACGATAAACTCCATTAGCAATTCGAGTGTCTCGGGCTGCTGGCGGAAATTAACTTAAACCCGTGTCAAGCGAGCCCAGATGGCGCCGAGAGAGTTGAGCTACAGCCCCGTCGCACACCCAGATGTCTGGGGATAAACTTTATAATAACTCGCATTCAATCGGGACAAGAAAGTCGGCAGTGAAATGTGAGCGTGGATAAATAAAACAGGAGGATCCGCGGCAGAGTAATCCACAAACCGAGTTGGCTAAGTTTAACGAGAAAACTTCAAGCCCTTGAACCTTGTTATGGCAGCATAACCATTAAGCATGAGCTGGCGGGAAGCAGTGGAATAAGAGTTAACGAATAAGATGCTTGAAATTCGGAGCGACGATTAACTTCAGGATAATGCAGGATTACCTATTCTAAATGATGTGATACTTAAACCTACCTAAACCCACTTAAACCTAGAAGAGCTTAAAAGCTATTTAGATATACTGTACTTTATTAATAAAGTGCTCAGGAGATCCACTATAGAACTCCTTTATATCTTTTAAAAACCATTTAATTAAGATTAAGACCAATAAAAGCAAGGTGGCTCGATTTAATCATTGAATCGAATAGGAAAAATCTTCCAAAAAAACAATACGTTTTCAGCATTAATCATTGTGAAGTTAAATCACAATTAATCCGGGGAAATTAATTGTAAGAAAACACCATTTTTCTTCCTCACGGAACTCGGCAGTTAATAGAAAAGTTCTATAAAGGCTGAGGGTCATTCGGGATGAAACAATTGGAATGAGTGTATTCCCACAGAATATATCACGAATGACACCAATATAAGAGTGTATTCATATCAATACATAACATATATGCACGCAAAATGTACTCTCTCTACCATTAGGTACCTAGGTACCTAAGAAAAATATATGCCCAGAATTCTAAAACTAAGATAAGATGTTTCTTGACCTCATCTTCACTTACCATCAGGTGGGATTGGGGTCAAGCATTAACTTATAATTAATAAAAAAAGCTGTATAAAATTGAATTGAAAATTGTATCAATTCAATTTTATAAAGCTTATAAATACGTATAATAATTAATCAATTAAACATAATGTACATAACCCCTTTTGAAAACTAACCGAACGTCTAAAAATTTCGTCTGAAATATTCGTAAGGATGACTTCAAACCATCCAGATCTAATAAAATTAAAAGTAAATCATTCAATATTCAAATTTTCATTAAATAAACAATAACTCTCCAAATTGTTTTCTTCTCGAGAATCTTCAATTTGCACAGCGGAAATCGCAAATGAAAACAACAAAATAAGAAATAAGTAATGTCGTAAAATAACTTATCTTTTATCTACGATATTGCATTGTCCTTGTCTCGATGGCCGAAGTCATCGCGTGCGGCTAATCTCGAGGGTGGGCTGACGCTTACGCAAATGTCATTCGCGCGATCCCTTCGCGCCGCAGCCGACCAGCCCTCGCGACCTGCCCTGCCTCTCTCGTCGCAACAAATAAGGCCAAAACGGGGTCTTCCAAGGTACTCTGAGAGGTCAATGTTTGGTCAGTGTCTAAAAGATATGTGACGCGAATGGGACCCGGTCACAATCCTCTGTGATTGCCCTCGTTCCATTTTGGAATCAACTTCGATCGTTTGTTTTCGACGGTTTAAATTACGGATTTGTTTTTGTTCGAAGTGTGGATGTGGAGATTTGTGTTAGAGAGTTATGTACTTTCTTGCAGTCTTGTTAGATTGGTTTACTTTAGCGATTGGTTGGAATGTTAATGAAAAATCATCATTCTCATACGTTTCAGCGAGCGGAATGATTTAATTTTGGAATGATTTCAAATTGTTATATTAGGAGGATAGGAGGTAACACATTTTGATACAGTTCACAAAAAATCTTACAAAATTAACAGAAGATATCATTTTTTTAATATAACTACATTGTTTACAAAATAAATTACAGAAAGATTACCGTTTACCGTTGGTAGCTTTGTAGCTACTGCATACTACATCTCCACCGTATTTTAAATTTCATCTCTTATCTTATTCATATATCACCAGCGTCCTATAAATTCCAACGTTACGTCCGTAGTTTAAACCACATGGGAGTTAACTTTCGAACTGTAATCTAACAAGGTAAATTGCTCGTAGAACTCTAAATTACAAATTCCACGCGGCTATTAGGCCTGAATTAATCAAAGGGCGTAGTCCGGCTAAATCCAAAGTGCGACCCATACTAAATTGTATTGTCGAACTACCACATGTCATTAGTAAAGTGGGTATTCTACTGCCAACGGCGGGACGGCGGCGTGACAGTCGGTTTAGATCCAAACTTAATTTTGGCAACGAGTTTGTCCGCTCGAAATCATTAATTTTGTGATTATTCGAAAGACGCTTTAACGAAAGTTATTTCAAACGACGTTTATGTGATTGGTCGGTTTCGATGTTAAAAAGTTGTAGTAGTAGTAGAGGTAAAAAAATTGTTTTCGTATGTTTTTAAGTAACTAAATATCTTGATGAACCACGTTTATTTTACCGGTCGTATGGGTAGTGATAGACATAACATAATGATTATAAATAGGTTCTGTTCAGTGAAATCAGTATTATAATCCCAGCTAATAAGAACATTGACAGGATAACACGGCCATCGTCTCAGTAAGCCGTTTGACCCTTTAACCCAATATTGGCTTACTGCAAAACTCAATAATTAAGGGCCTTCGAGGGCGGCTTCAGCGTGTCTACGAATTCTTACTATTTTCACTTTGTTATTAACGCCCTCAGAGATTCCCCGAATGAGTCCAGTGGGCAAGTGTGGTATTATTGTTACACTAATGGAAATGGTATTGGTGCGTTTTAATCCGGACAATACACTCCAAGAGGGTTACCGAAATGGGCACTGCTATCACGTAATTAAGTACCCAGACCCGATGCTCAGCAGACCGTAAGGGACACTTGCCTGAAATAGTCGACGAGTTGAACTAAACTAAAGCTGGACCACCCTCAAATTTCAATCTTATGCTAAAAGCACAAGATTTTCATTAGAATGGCAAGTAGAGTGGTGCAGTCTACTGAACAACTGGGGTAATGTGTGTCCGTATAAATTACTAGTTTTCTTTGGGTGCACATTAAGTAAATTCAGATGTTGGTTGTTAGTGTTATCGTCTTTACGGCAGCTGAAGAAACCACATTTATGATTGTGGTTTACGTCACTCGGGTTGAACCCATCAATGGCCCTCTAACAGTACATGTTATCCTCATAAGGAACTAGAGTGTTATCACGCTGCCAGTGGAGAATGATGGAGGATTAGTGGCCAACCTAAAGTGAAAGTTTGCTGTTTTAAGACAGCAGTATATTGCTATCTAACGATATCGATTGGATTCTATAGCGTAAGGTTTTCTTAAATCAAATAGTTATTACCTTGTTTTTATAACGCTACATACTCGTACCGCTCGTACAAGGATATCATGTGTCGTGAGCACTATGGAAAACACACAAAGACATGGTCGCACCCACCAAGACAAAGAACAGAAATTGGAACTCATCATTAAAATTTTCGTTTCGCTAGGAATCCAACCTAGAACCCTATAAACGGCAGCTGGTACAGATAACTTCCATGTTAGTACAAAATATTTACAATATTTTAATCCAGACCGAATTCCTCCCCGAATTACGTCGTACAAAGTTTAGAACGTCTTCAACGTCTCCATCAAAACTTTAATAACTTCCTCGTAACTGAGAACTAGGCGTGAATTCACCGTGTTTCCTATTTATCTGCGTGAATATTCAAGTCACGAATAGCCCATTCATAATAGAGGCATGTAAACAAATGGCTGCGTTGTTTTATGCCATGGGAGAAAGAATGCATCATTCCGGATGCATTCATTGTGATTCCGTCCGTCCGCAGCACAATAAACAAGCTGACTTGATTGAATGTCGTACGTGATTATAATTCATTTCTAATATAATTTGTTCTTTATTCACGAACGCCTTGATATGTTGGAACATGGTCGTTAATGTTCCATAATAAATTTCAAATTGAAAAAGTCCTCGACTCAGAAAAAGCTCCTGATTTTTGAATTGAAATACTCCTAATTGAAAAAGTTAACCTGGTCATTGAGATTCCAATGATGTGATGACTCTGTTCCCTTATTGTTGTTATTTTATTCAATTGACACGAATGTATGTAATATAGTTGAAACTGCAAAATATTCACATACTCATACTAATAGATTATAGATAGTTGTATAGAGGTATGTAAGTATCTTTGCTTGTCCACGGATGTCTACGATATGAGTGGTCGGTTTTCGGATTTCAAAACGTTAAGCTATTGTGTTACGTAAAAATGTGGGCAATTTTTTTTTATATTTCGTTTTTCCCATCATTGGGATAAAACGTCTAAAAAATGTGTAACAATTGATGTGGGTGCGTGTACCACTTTTAGACATAAATATTACCGGCAGGTTAAGTCTGTCCTCAAAAAGAAAAATAAATAAACTGATACTTACATTATTGTAAACCGACTCAATATTCACGCTGTGATATCACTGACATCAACATTAAACAACCACTCGCCGTATAGAATACTAATTTAAATCCATTGAAAAACACAGATATTAATAGTACCTTGATAAATAAAACATCTTTAAAATTTCCCATGGATGCTTATGATTTTGAAATGACTAGTTAAAAAAAGTATTAATTTTCTATAATAGTAATAAGTCAATGATAGTATCTAGTATAAAAATAAGTACTAGTAGTAGTAGAGTAGTATAAAATACTTAACTATTATGAACTTTTTGTACCTACCTGATATTGATTTTCAAGAAGTTTCAAACCACTACTGTTCCAGGGAGAAAATCGGGAGTTTTTTATGTAAATAATATATAATGTATGCATTATATATATTTATAACATGACTGTATTAATATTTACACACTGTATTGGCGTATATTTTGTGTACACTGTCTTTCTACCATTCACCATTTATTCACTCTCCAGTCTCAGGTGTGCTGGAAGAGATTTCATAAGAAATAAGCAGTACCATAATTACTTCATGTAAATTGTTTAAACTGATTCCTTATTAAATAAATAAATAATTTAGAAGAAACTCCTTAAGAAATAAGAAATATCTATTTCAGTCTAAGGTATCTACGATTTAAGGCTTTTTAGCACAGGCTTCTCATCTAAACGGTGTAAAAGCGGCTGTCGGGACAAGTGACCTGTAGCCGCTTGGGAGTCTGCGCCGGCAGTTCAACGTGTACGCTTGAAAAGTTTGAAAAATTAAAAAAAGAAACTGCCTCGGCAGAGTCGATGGGGGAGGACTAACTTGCTGACCAAAGGGTCGCAAACTCGCAAGACGTTCGAACGGGGTTCAATAGACAGCACAACCAGAATGTCGTTAAGCTATTAAGCATTAAAATAATGAAAATTAGTTTGAAATGTGTATTGTGTATTGTGTTTGTTCTTCTTTCTTTGCCAAAACGTATCGGTTATGCCTTTGGAGTTACTACGAGGTGGCTGGTCAGCTCGTTTGTTGGTTATTTTACAGTACAAAAACATTATGGATTTATATCCAAGCTTAAATCAGTCTACAATTCTACATTGAATCCAGCGAACGACAAAAAAGCACAAAACTAAACTTGACTTGACAATTCCTTACAAGACGAAACTGAGCCCCGGTATAAGACGAACATGTACAATGGCTTATTTGACTAACAAACAGTAGCTATCGGTGCGATTACCCTAACGCGGCGCATTATTCATGAGGTACATCCGTCTCAGCGGAGCTGGTTGTCGTATGACGTATAATACACGGTAAGAGCTCATGTGACGGTACAGGATTCAGCCAAAACAGATTTTTGCATTACCAGCACTCCTAGACGAGATTGCTACTACTGACGCCCTACGTATATTTTTGTATTTCTTATTGTAAAACCTAATAAATCACGAATGCCTGTGGGTATTCTCTTCCAGCCAACTCTGGCCAAAGGAGATCTACTTATTAATAATAAACGTATAACACACACACACATAGCCAAACTGCACTAGAATTGCCTGTTTCGTGGGTGACACGGACAAGATAGAAAGAAAAGAATGCGCCTAAACCGAGAATAGAAATTTAACCTCATTTCCGCCTCTCTGGGAGTCGAACCACTGTGCTACATGGGTCGTCAGGCCATCTATGTGATAAATGGACCACGAAAACAAACTGTCATTCGTTCACGCAAGCACGGTAGAAGCTTAAAGCAGTAATAAATGTGATGACCTTTACAATAAAACGTATCCAGGTAGCTGACAAAGTCATAACAAAAATGAAACTATAACGCAGATGACAAGGTACCTATTACTTGCGCCATGCGTCCGTATGTTTCGGTTTATGCCATAGACCAAACATGATACAGAGCATGAAACACGTCAATATATTTATGTAATGTATAATCTATTTATAAGAAGTAAGTAGGTAATCAAATTGATATTAAGGACCGTCCGAATAGAATATGATTAAGATAACCTATGATGCTACAGGAGTCTTCTCATAATAATAAGCCTTCATTTGGCAGTGGACCGCGTCCACTAGTCTAGAGCCCGTGAAAGTTCCAAGATACATAATAATAATAAAAATACCATTAAAAACCACAACCGAGAACAAACATTTATCTGCCACAGAAATGTCTGTACCGGCCGGGAATCAAACGAAGGGCCCCTCGCAGGCACGCTCACTACCAACTACGATGCGAGGTCCGCAATAAAAATCACAGAATATTTTAAAATGTATTAATAGAAATCTACCTAGATATTGTAACGGCACGACAGCAATTTTTCGCACTACGAGTAGAGATACAGTAGTAGTAGGCTTCAACTCCTATTTGGACACACAAGTCTTTGATGGTCATCATATTTTTGTCGTAGGTACACAAATATCTATGTGAATAATATGTGAATTATGATTATACAAATTTACTGAAAATTAAATAACCACTATTGGCTACCATTAAAATTATAAATTATGAGTTGTTTCGATATTTCTTTACTTCACTTAAATCAATATTTTGTGGGTATTGTCTTATTAATTAATATTAGATTTCCAAATTACAAAGGTATTCTAAAACATGACTATTATTTCTAATCTACCTATAATCACAACTCTGCTTCGCAATGATAGCTCGTCATTTCTCCTCTAGATAAATACTCTATGACCAATATCGATAGTTTACGAGGTAATTTAGGAGTAATACGCTGCTCCAATGGCTTTTACGCTTTTTATAGCTGTCCTGATTAGCTTTATAACGCTAATGTGTATGTTATTGCTTTTTATATGAGAAATAGGGTGAAAAATATTGATAACATACTGCTATAACTGCGGGTTAATACCGAACATAAAGATTAATAACTTCTGCGGGTACATTTACTTCTATGTACTACTACAGTACTATGTACAGTACCTACACATATACATAATAATATACTCACAAAATACTTTTTTTTACTATGTTTGTACGTATAAACTATCGATTATTCCTTCTTTACGTGGGTATAGAAGTATTTAAAGCTTGTTCAATATAAGAGTTCCTTTATTAGCCAGTGCCGAAATGTAAGAGATCCATCATCGTCATTATCGCAACATATAAGTTTATTAAGTTTCCCATTACTGGGCTCAGATCTCCTCTCACAATGTGAGGGGTACGGGCCAATCCACCAAACCATACTCCACCAAGCCGGCCAAGTGCGTTTGGGAGATTTAATACATCTTTAAAAATATTATGAAGAACTCTCGGATATACAGGTTTCCTCACGATGTAACATTTTTTTTTGATGTGAGTAGGATTCGATCCTAGGCTTTATCGTTCGAGAGTCGAGAGAGAGCTTTCAAATCACTCTGCCATCACTCACTTATATTATAAGATGTGAAAGATTAATCAGGAGAAAGAGAAATATTTATTGAAACTCTGGTCGAATTTCAATAATTTCGACCAGAGTTTCAATAAATATTTATACTAGTAATTGAATGCCCCTAATCTTCTAAACCACCAATCCGCACTGGAGCAGCGTGGTGGAGTATGCTCTAGGCCTCCTCAGGTATGAGGAGAGACCCGTGCTCAGTAGTGGGCCATTAATGGGTTGTAGCCAAAAATCTTCTAAAGCTTACTCAGCTCTAGGTTTTTCAGTTCCAAAAAGAAAGAAAAATAGTCTCACGAAACTGGCGACCGGTCCCGACTACCGACTACCGAGGCTCACGATCAGGTTGCCTATTTGCTTTGTCACGGCTTGTTTCGTGTTCTTGTGCACACAATGGGCTGCTCCCCAAATAACAATAATTTTTTTTTGTAATCACTCTAATTGCTTAATAGTCGCACTCATTTTGTCATTATACTTATTATACACCGCTTAGACATTGAAGTGTTGTTTTCAGAACTGACTAGCGAATATCTTTAAGTTATTATGAAATAGCACTACGTAATGGCGTGAAAGAGTGATGTAACATTTTTTTCGAAAGTTCAATGTGTTGTGTGTAACTTACGAAGTGACTTACTAAAACAACAACATTGTCAACAACAACATAGCCGACTTTATATATATCGAAGCTTTTACAATCTACCGAACGTGCTATCAGGCGTTGATTAACATAACAGCTAAAAATACACTACTAACTGCATCCTTCCGCACTTACTGGAACCGTTCGATTTAGAACCTCCCCGTCCAATCCATGTCAAAAAGTATCCAGGTCCGGGGTGAAATTGAAAATTTTTATCCACTTGGTTCACTGGCTGTCAAAATCACAGAAAGAACGCGACTACTCGTTGGGTGGAGACCGTCTCTTGCGACATCCCTGTCTGCCGGCATGAGATTTTGGGTTAGTATTGTAGACAGTCCATATACGACCAAAATTATTATCCGCTAAATACTCGTATCCTATGCTAGTTATTACCCGCTTCCTCCCCTCCAATGGACAGGCACAACGACAAAACAACACAAACACAGAGTATCAACACGCGCGCGCCAGTCGCCAAGGCTCGCTTGCAGCCGCATAGCAATTACGTTCTTTTTCTCTTGAACTACTACGAAGCGGCAAATGAGGCTGATAGATTGATTGAGATTAGTCTTATGATAAACTAGTCACTGGCTTCGCTTCGCTTCGGGGAACCTACGAGTATAGCGATACCCGCACTCAAAAAAATGTTTAGAGGGGATTATTTAAATTGACTACTTACCTACCTTTTTATTTATATACTGATTGACTTCATCATTGCAACCCATAACTGTCCCACTGTTGGGCACTGGTCTCCTCCTCAATGAGAGGAGTACAGGTCATAGTCCACCACGCTGGCCAAGTGTGAATTGGCAGACTTCACACAACTTTGAGAACATTATGGAGACAGGTGTGCAGGTTTCCTCACGATGTTTTCATTCACCGAAGAAAGTGATAATTACATTCTTATAGGTATGCACATAATTTCATGAGATGCGTGCATGGGTTTGAACGCGGGCACCCAAGTACGGAAGTTCCACGTTCAACCACCCGGCTATTACTGCTGTCTGTCTCGTCAATATCGAAAATAAAGCTTTAAAATTATGTTGAATCGTTAATTTTGAGTGAGAATTAAGGTAGATATGGCGTTGCCTCAAACACCTATCAGGAATAATTTATGCGTACGAGGATGAGTAAATTTTCAATATAGCACTATTTTAATAAAACGGTTATGTTAAGTAGTAGTAATATTACTTATGTCAGATTTTTTACGGATTTAAGATAGCAAACGAGCTTGCAGCACTGCTCTTCCGCTTCGGATACTCCTGAAGCCTTTGACAGCGGTACCTTCCTATCCTTTCATTCCTGACGATACTGAGCTGCATAAACAACGAAGAATAGTGCTTCGTACCTAGTGATCTCGGCGGTAATTAGTCTGTCTTGCAACTGCGAAATAGTCATACTACAATATATTAGGCAGGTAAATGCGAATGGTAAATCTTAAGATTTGAGGAAGGATTTATGTTTTTTGTAAGTTACTAGTCGAAAAATTACAGTAAAACATTCCCTAGATTCTTTGTATAGTGGGAGCTATTATACTACAGTATATTTATAACTGAAAGGATAAATAAACCACTCAATAACTCACTGACTCACTCACTAACTCACTGATTGAACATGAAATCTCGGAAACTATTTGACCTAAGAAGATGAAATTTGGCAGAGTAGATGTTTGAATACGTGGTTGTAAGACGTCAGCTAGGAACGAATTTTGTCATATTCCCCATGTATTTTATTTTATCTTATTCAAGCATACATAAATCTACACACGTAAAAACACACACAGAATAGTATTATTATTATAATTATAACTATTGTATAACTTGACTTGAAGACTAATTATTGTTCTGTTCTACATGTAAGGAACTGTGCCCCAGGCCAAAGATCATGCTTTTCTGTGATGTAAGTCAGAGTTATTGAAATATTGAAATTATTATAGTCAATAAAGTTTATTATTAATTTAAACAAAACCGCGGGCAAAAATTTGTAAACACATAATTATACAGGCGTTATTATACATACGTCAAAAATAACATTTACGCCATTTCCGCCGTTATCAGACATCCACACAACTTTCATAGCATTGTAACCTCATATTTTTCCCGCGGCCAGAAAGACCACTAAACCATCGATCAAACCGCAGCGTAGGTTTCAAGTTACGCGATTTCAATATGCGATAAGCGGATACAACTTTACGACGGGGTCGTTTTCTATACCTTGTAGAGCATGCCTTTATTTATGTTTATCGCTAAATCTACCGCACGGGTTCTCTCTTATAAAGTATGACTTGAATAGTAGAGGTTAAGTATTGCGAATAGCGTTTTGGCACAGAAATTGGCAATCAGTTCATTAATTTTATTATTCAGCGGATTAAATTTTCAGTAGGTATACAATTCTTACAAGTAAGATCCTTAAACGGTTCAGTTATGTAACCAAAGTTTAATTGACATAAAGCTTAAACATAGATTTTGTACAGTATTATTAACACAACTTATAAAATTATTAATTCCGCGTCGGTCATCTCCGGCCCGCTCCGCGTCTCAACGTAGCCCCATCCCAACTATTGAAACACGATACTGAAAAATCGAGCCACAAATGTGGCGCATGTTAGCTCTCCTACGTACGATATAATAATAGCTTGGACGCGCGCTTCCAACTTAGAATCGTATTGCTTCGCTCCGTTATTTCACTGCTGGAAAACATGTTGACTTGTTAAAGCAGATGTTCATTTAAATAAATCAGGAGTGATGACTGGATAATTACGAACAAACAAGAAATTCAAATTAATGGCGCCACGTCCGAGAGTTGTAATAATACTTATTTTACTTAGCCGAGTTTATATACATGGTCACGATCAAAATCTCTGTGTACATCTAAAATAAACATATACAGTCCCCATCACTATACCTTCAGGTGTCGCCTGTAGCCTGAATATAACAACTAACCACAATATATAATCATTCATCTGCTCAGAGAAATTATCTAGAAAAAAATGCCTGCACCGAGCAAATATAAAATCAGCATTCAGGGTAACAGGGATCAATTTCAAACAGACTATATAGAGTAAACAAAAAGCAGCACTACAGCGCAACTTGTTTGCGAATTGATAGTGCGCTATAAAAAGGGTTTCATTACTTATTTTTTATATAAAATATGTTGTTCCTTGATAACAATCCCACCAATCTTAAGTGGCGATGAAGTCGTTGATGTTGAGCGCACTAGTTAGTAAAAGCCTATTTAGGTACTTTCTTCTTAAAGACTACCACATAATAAGTAAGCGGGAATACTTTCCGTCTGCAAAGAGTAGTATTTATGTCAATGGCAAAGAGTTAAATTTATTTCTTTATTCCACTCGCCTCTGTAGCTTCTGTGAACGGTACAAAATTCTCAATAGCTCCATAGTAATAAGAGGTTAATTTATATTCGGGAGGTCAAAAGCCTCAGAAGGTCAAGGCTTCGTTACCCAATGTCCATCTCTTGACTCGATTCTACTGCCATTATCAGTAAAATGGTTTGGCTAAAAACCGAAGTATGCAGTGGCAGCCATATTTTACTAAGACAGATGGCCCGGTAGTTACCTAAGTTTAATTCTGAGAAAGCGGTTGTGCAACAGCAATCTAGTAAGTGGACGAAAAGCGTTTAAATAAAGTTCTCCTCCTCTCATGCTAAGTATATTAAAGAAAAAGTAAAATGTTATACTTAAAATTAAACTTAAATTTCACGAAATTTCATTTATATTGTATCACAATTTAGCAGATGGGATCTCAATCGATTGTGTTGATAGATTGTTTGGACTTTCGAAGAAATTGAATAATCATCAACCGCAACTTAAATCACTTACTTATATAAAAAAAAAACCGCAAATGCTGGTTTTGCCGGTGGCCAGGACTGTCTTGTTAGAGAAGACGTCACTGACACGCGCAGTGAGTGTAGTTAATTAGATCCATAGGGTGGATATATGCAACAAAATTGCAATAATTTTACTAAATGTAGTTAGTTTTAATTCGTTTTTAATATTTAGTTAAGTTTTGTTTTGAGTGTCAACCGCATTGGGTTCAAACCTATAAGGGTAAATAAATTAACAGTAAATAAATTTCATACGAAAGTAGCTTATTGCGTGGTCACTGATTGTCAAAAACACCTTCACCCCTTAGATTACCCTGCTGTTTTACAATTTCTTATTAGAATCCCAAATACCAATTTTCACAGTGCCTGCTTCGTCAGACAATCATACAAATTATCAAAATTGATATACATACATAATAATATAAATTTTCAACGTTTTAATTACAATTACTGCATCAATTACTAACAAGGATTAACTCGCAGTAATTCCTCGAACAAATACGTTGCAAGTACGTTGATTCAATTCAAACTAAAATTGCACATCGCGCACCAACAGTTTTAGCCACACGTCGAGTTCATTTTGATAAATGTGCGCGCATTTGAATGCGAATTCACTTAAACGACTCGCAATTAAAACGTTGAACGAGGATTATATATTGCCTCCTGGCTGTCGCACTGGATCTCGGGACGTATGAGCGACACATGTAATATCCATTAATAAAAACATGTAAGGTCCTTTAGTGCTGTTTTGGTATAACCCGATACCATATAACGCTTTTTTTTAACGTATACCGTAACTAGTGCTTGAAAACCATCCCACCCGCTTGTAAATGGCGATGAAATCCTTGATGTTGAGTAGACTAACTTATCTATTAACCTTACCGTAGGCGGCATGGACAAAACAAAACGAAAACAATATCCACACCAGAATCAAAGATTTTATCTCTCACATAAATGCCTGGCCAGGCTGGGAGTCAACCCGGAGCCTTTTGCCTCACAGATAGATGTCATAACCACTGGTCTACGGACTTCGACTTCCTTCATGACCATGAGTTGCTACACGTAATAGTTCGAACCAAAGGTACATGCCGAAAATACAAGTGAAATTGGATTAGTTCGACCCACATAGATTAGCTTCTCTCTTCTGGTTAAGCGTACATTGCTGAACGACAGATAAGGCATGACTATTCAGCTTTTTTGACGGAAAAATACGCAGTATAAAGTAGTTACTTTTCGAGTGGAGCTTGAAAAAAAATGAAGACAATAGCAACTTTAAGTAGCTCAAATGTTCAAGTAAGCGTTCGTAATAACGGAATCAGCCATAAGCTTGCGGTATCGATGTGTCTGTTACTGTTTTTATTGCGATTTCTCGGCTTACGAGTAAGTAACAAGTCGCATTTGTCTCGCCGGCGCCTGTCGCTAACGAGATAGCAGCCGCGTCGGCGCACGCGCAGTCTACAGCATGTTCTGGTTCTGTTACTCGTGCTAATGATTTCTGCAGTGCACCTCCCGACAGATGGCATGGAAAAAACTTGTCTAATGTACATAATTATGTATGTACAATGTATTTCAGCTGTTATGACTTTTATGAGTTAGTTAGACAAATTATTTTTGCAAATGCAGGTGGGATATTAGACGGTTAATTAAAACAATATTTTTATTTAAAAGTGTTAAATAAAATTAATTGTACAAAGGCATTGCTGTTTTGAATTGAAATTTCATGTTGTTTAAATTACCCTCATACATATTGCGTACTCTCGTACTCGTGTCCCAGAATCAATTCCCGGTCGAGACAGACATCTTTACATGACAAATAAATGTATGTTCGCGGTCGTGGGTATTTGTGATATCTTATTTGCGTTATCCATTGCACTCACTGAATCCTAGGGGTAACTATATCAAGGTGTAAACGTTTATTAATTTGTGTATGATAAATATTAGTAAATAAAACAACACCATATAGCTGAGTAAGCTGAAATTCACCCACAGGCCTCGGCGCGAGCGCAGAATGCAAATAGTTGATTTACTCGTTCACTCCCGCACCGTACGTCACAGTTGGTAAATAATATTGTCGGGCGCGAGATGCATGCGTCTGTACGATCGCACAGATCGGACCAATAAAGAGAATTATTTGAACCATCATTCATGATTTTATGGAACGTGTGCGTGGAGTAAGAAGCGTTTTAAATGAATGTCTGCTACATTTTATAGTTCCATAGCAAAGTTCATTTCGTTCTCTTAGGTCCACTTCAAGTTTCGTAGGACGTAGGCCCAGGGCGGGCCGTTAGCTCGTGTTCGAAAAAAATATAACAAACATGACCAGTAATTTGTTTATAAGTTTGTTTAATTATTATAAATGTATGCTTTGGCTACAGAATAGCAACAAATAAAAACTAAACATGAAAAAACCTGAAAGATTATAATAACAAAAAGTGTACCTAATGTTGAATCACTCTGAGGTGTCAGTTAATGCGTAACTAAGTAAGACGAACAAGAACAGTAACTTAAGTAATACTGACTCAATTTAAAACTAACTCGCTACATAATAGACAACGAGAGAAAGCTCTCAGGACTTCCCTGGAAGTTCACTAAAAGCTTTCCTTTGTCCGTCACACTGGGGCGTGGTTAATGACTACTAATGAGCCGCTCCTCGGTTTATTAATTTGTATTTTAATTTATACAATAAACTTTGTTCATTGGGAAAAACACATTAATTTCTTTTTACGGTTATAATGTTTTTCTTTGTGAATAAATTTTAGTATTTAGCGTCCAACATTTAACGTCAAGATTATAATTAATAAATTTCTAATTAATGTATTAAAAATTCAAACACAACGATGAACTATTTAGGTAAGTAAACATTAAAGGATCTTTAAATTAACATTTTATTGCTTTTCAATATCAGGATCATTTTCCACTTTTAGCGTTGACTTCGATTGTTTGAAGGTGCGAGTTGAATTGACCTTCACTAGGGTTCCCTGCATCGCGATGTTTATCGTGGATACCATCAACAACACACAAACAAGAACACACAGACGCACACCAAGAACAGAAATTTAAATTCATCATTAAAATTTCCTCCTCGATTCTCAAATCCAAACCAGAACCCTTAGAACGACAATTCCGCATGGCAACCATTACGCCATACGGGTCGTTAAGATATATCGTTCGATATTATTCTGCGAGCGGTGGTTGATGATCTCAATCAGTCAGTCCATCGGTCTTGTCCCCGCTCACTGCCAGACACATGCATCTCACAAGACATTATTATTTATCGGGAGTTAACTTTTATCACTTATTTGCATGCACTTATTTTCAGAAGCTGTCTTCTGCAACAAAGCTTTATTAATTACACAGCTGCTTCAGTCGTAATTATAATTAATTTATTACTTCTTTAACTTCTTTAATTTATGTTTTGTGATTAATAAGTAATTACACTGTGAAACAGATCTCTTTTTTGTAGATATAATCGCCATATTCTCAAAACTATACTACACGAATTTTCATACGCTTTTAACCAATAGATAAAATGATTCACGATGAAGCTACAGGTTTATCATATTAGATAAATGAACGAAAGAGACCAGTTTATATTCCTGAAATTAAGAATCATCAGAATCATCAGAATTCCGACACGATGCAATGGTTTTTTTTAATAAGCAGACTTGGGTTGATCAACAATACTAGGGTAGCATAACAGAAGCGTAGTGCAGTTGCAAAAATAATACAATGTATCGAAGGGCATTCGGAAAGCAATCTGAGGCGACGCGACGCCGACACCACGTGTAACATGTTAATGTGCACCCTTATTGGTCCGGCTTCGATATTGGGTTTCATTATTGCGACCGTCGGACCGGTGTGTACGATGAGAAAACTTATGTAAGGGAATGGACCCCTCAAAATAAATGTTTTCAGTCCAACCTGGTTCGTATTGACGTTGTAGAACGGTTCCGAGTTCGATTCCCGACAGATATTTTAGTAGCACAAAGATTGTTTTTGTGTGATAGATGAGATGTCTCATTTGTGAATGCAAGATGGCTGATGTGATGCAAGCATTTATTTATAAAAATTAATTTCGTTATAAAATGAACAAAATCGAGTGCTACTTTTTTAGCTTTTTTACGGTTCTTCCGAGTAGTTTCAAGTTACTAGTACCACGGCCCATCAGGCTTATACATAATAATAGCTGCTTATGGTTATAAGTAGATTGTGAACGGCATATTTAAACGGCACACAGCATACGGCATTTCGTTACGTGACGATTTCTACTAAATCGCATTACCTGTATGCCACGAAGGAACTTCCAAAATATAACGACGCTATCGATTCTGTACTCCTAGTAATTGATCATGCCTATTTTTTTAAATGTCCCTGGTTTTAATACAGGCCGAGACGTTCCCTTGTATAATTTAATAATCTCTCTTGGCTATTACAAACGAAAACCAGGAGCGCAGTTTGTTATGCCAGCGTTTTTTTATCATTATTTCAAACTACATAAATATATCGTCATTAACCAAGAAGCTGCATAGTTACACCTAAATTCACGCCATAAGCCATTCTTCTCTTGTCGTCCCCGACACTCTCAACCTAATCCTTATTTTTTTGGAGATTACCCCAGTGGCAATTGGAACAGAATATATGAGGCCATAAATTTGTGCCCTCCTTAAGTGTCAATAATCACCCTGTGCTCGGTGACCCCATATTGCAACAAAACGAGACCTTGTTAAATCCCCTCCGCACGGTAGTTCGATGCGCGGTCACGTCTTCTTATGAAAATAAGTGGCGCTAAAATGCAACTTGCAATTACGATTTACTGTTGGCTAACAGTCATACCTTGTCAGGTTATTGAAGCAAAGAAACGATAAATCTAAAAAAGATTGTTATGGGATGTATTGCGTTGACACCTACTAATAGGTTTTCGTAATATGTTTCATGTTACGAATGGTTTGTGGTACAGCTTTATTACAACATTTAGATAAAATAAATGACAATCGACCTCAAATGACGAATGACGATTGAAATGATCGAAGGAAGAATTGTGAAGTAAAATATTACAGTAAACTGTGCTCGGGTGTGAAAATAAAAACTAATATATTAATAAAAAATCCAGTAGCTCAATTGGGAGTAGTGGTAGTGCCTGCAAAGCGAAGAGTCCCGGGTTCAATTCCCGCTTAGGGCGTATTTGATTTGTTTAAGCATATCTTACAGGGAATTAATAATAAATACTACTGTAATTTAAAATTTAATACTTACTTTATAATTAAGCGTTCCTCAATTGACAGTGCCCCAGAAGGCTAAGTATTAAACATTATTAAACTATCCAATAAAGCAAATATCGTTCACGTTAAACATTTTACCGCTGCAAGCATAGAAAGCACGTGAAGCGACACTACGCACAGGGGCGGATACCCCTGACCCGGTGACTCAACGTCTCAATCAGGGCATCGTTACTGCATGCGGCCGAACGACTATAAGTGTCCGACACTGTCACAATTACCTTGGGGTGCGAGTACAGTAATGAGGAAATTTGAAACAGTTGTGTATGTGAAATTTCCTTTTGGGGAACAAAACCCCGAATTGGAATGGCCAAACTGTCGGCGTGTTATTACTGCACTAATAATTTAGAGTTCAGTGATATTGTTTTGTTTCTCCAATGATCCGCACATAGTGCGCGGTAAAATACGTTCTAGGCCTCATCAGTTATGTGGACAGACCCGTGTTTTGTAGCGGGCCATTAATGGTCAGCATTTTTTTTATTAATATGTTATATTTGGTTGCTATTGTTATTTTGTTACTGCTATTACAAAAGTTATAAATATATTCTAATAATACCCGACGTCCACTTACCATCAATTATAACTAGGTAACAACTTGAGCAGACCAACTATTTGTTGGCTAATTATATTGAAAAAACTTGTCTAGTTTGGCTTTGTCTAGTTCACATTGAAATTTGTTGTCATCAGTAATAAAGAAAAATTATAAGGTACATAATTCATACATATAACATTGCAAAAATGTCATAAAATTTAACTAATAACTATTATAGATATCACTGACAACTAAACAAGCACGACCACTCTAAAAATGTACGGCTGGTGTACAACAAGGTCTTGGCACGTTAGATTTCTTTTGAAAGTCACACCACAAAGGGAAATTACGCTCTCTTCATAATATGACTCACCGCAAAGGGAGTGCTACGAACTAATGCTTTAATGGTTTTTAGGATTTATGCCAATTCACCCACTTAAATTTTATATCTTTTGCATATACCTACGGATAATTTTACAAGGCCAACCAAACGTCAATAGCACCAAAGGCATAACCAAGACGTCGTTGGCCAAGAAAGAAACGAGAAGAATGAAACAAAAAGTTTATAACCACACTCAGTAGGTACCCGACGAAACCCACGACCTTTACTACCATTTTACCACATTTTTACACATTATACCACATTTACTACTCATTACTTTTCTTCTTTCTTTCTTCAATTTTTTACTGCCACTATGATATATTTACTTAAAGAAAACTTCCCCAGAATCGGAAATATTACGATCACGTTTATGAACATCAGACGGACAATCTAATTCAAGTTGGTGAAAACTCCAAGGTTATTTCCCTTGACGATATTCCTTTTTATTTTATGGTCCCTTATATCTGAGTCGGCCAACTTTCGCTTGCTCTCGTCAAATTGACACTTGTATTGAACTACGTTTCGTTGTAACCATCTGCACGTTATTTGGTAAGCTGGGCTGAATTGCACTTTTAATTTGCGAGGATACTTTGTGGACGTCGTTGTCCGTTCATGCATGTGCTTCATTCCAAAACGTTTTCATTAGTGCAGCTATTCAATCGTAAATGCGCCCAGGAACAAGCCAATACGAGTCGATTTCTTGCATTTTATACATGCCTTCGATTGGTGGAAGAGTCTAAGCCGGGATATTGAAAACAGCAGACTGGAGTATTCCTTGCAAAAAGGCAATGAGCCTTTATTGTTTGGACGGATTAAATTCATACAAAACGGTGGAGTCAGCAACTGAGTATTCTTTTATTAGACAAGGAAATAGCATTCTTCGGTCGGCGGCAAAATTTCCACGGATTCATTCAGCTGGGCTATCAGCGGAGACGCAGACTTCTGCCTCACGGGCTGCCTCAATTCAATAACGACTCACAGCTACTGGATTTTTCAAGGTACAGAAGACAGCGATCTTAGAATACCATGGGTATTTATTGTATTCACTTGTAGATCCTGTTTTTACTAAACTCGTTTGTACAAATACTAAATTGCCATCTCAATACAATAACGACAGGAACTCCTTACGTCAAAGACGCATAAATACCATTTTAAAATTACCAATTACCAAATATAATAATTATCAAATATAATCAACATGAAATAAATATTACGTTTTATTTATAAAAATACAGTTTCTGAAATAATAATAAGTTTTCATAAAAACATCTATGATTAATAAACATCTAAAAATCTTCTCGGACGAGGTGAAGATAATTTAAAGGTCTAATAAATTGTAAATTTTTAATCTTTGGTTAGCCCAGCTGCATTCAGAAGATGTAATTAATCGATAACGCGTATCACCTCCATATTTGTACCGAAATATTTGATCACGTCATTCTGATAAAACTTGACATTCGGTGCAAACAATGCCGAAGGTGATGCGATAAGAATTTATTGGTTAAAAATGTGATTTGTTACGGATTACGATTACGTTATGGTTTGATTTATTATTTCCTGTCGTACGGAATTACGAGTAGATTAAAATGTGGTTAAATGTGTATATTTATGCTATCTCTTTTTTCTGAAGTAAAATATAAGTTGAAGGCGTAAAATTAAATTTTGTAACAGCATACACTGAAGCAGTTAATGAGTAGGTACCTGATTAAAGAAATCAGCGTAATAATACACATAAACTAAAAATAAAACAACAAACATTCCCGCAAACAAATTTCGCCAGCGCCATTTTAAACCTGATTTATTTTCCGCATTCCCATTTTAAATCATTTTTTATTTCGTCCGCTTCGAAAAGTTCTCTTTTTAAAAACACAAAAGAACTTTTTCATTTTTGTTCGGTTTTCGAATTTTATTCGTTCCGCTTCACTCGCCAGTTTGCATCCTGCAGGTCAAGTGGTCATGGACTGTACAATGGCGGCCATTGTTTCTCAAGTCCACTGCCTTTGCCCGCTTTGACTTACGTAACTTAATAACAACTATCGTAAAGACAATAACCCCAGTAATCAACGGGTTTTCAACGGTAGCTTTAGATTTTAAGCAAGGGTTGTAGAACTAAAATTATGAGACATTAAATCTTTGTCACAATCAAACACCCATTGCAATTATATAGATTTTACGGTCCCTAGTTGTATTGTTAAATATATTGCAAGACCTTGTTGATGCCAGAAAAACTGACACTGTCTGGACATTGCGCTAATTTCAGTTTGGCATGGTTTTATACCTAATAAATAAATAAAAAGATATACTTACACATTGCAATTAGAGCCAATATCATTCCGCTAATATAATTTCACAATGCGCAGTACCCTCAAAATTCTTCTAGCCAGTACGGTAATCCATCCATCAGCCTTTGTGCGTCCACAGCAGGACATAGGCAACCCCAAATTTGCGCCCACAGAATGTGAAAGACGAAATGTTATGTGGTAAAATTTTCATTCATACATATTGACGGCTGGTGAGTGGTGACAATACGGTGAAAATGTCAGAACTTGAATCACGCTATTGAAGTTTTCAGTAACGCTCTACAAATTCTGAACCTGAGAAGTCTTAGCTTGGCCGCCTCCAGGCTTGATTACTCGGCGGCATGAGATCTCAAGTTAGCTATAGAACTGTTTAAATTATATTTACTTCGCTTCCGAAGCACATTTATGCAATTAGAAGTACTGAACAAATTTAGGCACAAGTCATCCGTCGAACTCACGTCGAACTACGCTCGTTTTACATATACAGGTGTAATCAAGTGTAAGGGTGTGGACAGGCGATTACACCCTGTATAATCCATCTTCCTATAATTATAGGAAGATGGATTATACAGTTATTGTTGTAACGATAAAATTATCCACTAATTATAATTAGTGGATAATTTAGTAGGTAAAGTAATAACATTTAACACACAAAGTGTCGCAATTTTTTGACAGTTGCTAGGCAACTGATTTGAAGATAATGGATGGATAGAATATTGAGAACAGCCGTAAAGTGAATTATGTCCGATAAACTATGAGCGTTTGCAGTATAAGTCGCCTATTACTTGAGCCGAAGAGTCTAGCCCCACCATCTCTCGACTCAATTATTTCCTTTGTGTGGCACCACTGTGGGCTCTAGCTCCAGAACTTCATTGATTAAAACAGAGTGTAAATGCCTCCAACGCCAACGCCTGCGTTCAATCCTTTGTCGCACTTCAAACTTTTTCTTTACTATCCAATACCCAACTCGTGGATAATAAAGTAAGTCTGTTAAATAGACTGGGTATTGTTATTATATACTTGTACCTATATTGCGAAAAATATACACCCCGTTAAGTAACGTACGTACAGTCACGAGCAATAATATGTATACATTGTCACGTTTTCTAAAATATCTTAACTTGTACCAATCTAGAAAGAAGTGAACAACAATTCGTTCTAAATTAACTAACCATTAAACGATGTCAGGTATAATATACAATTTAGAACGAATTGTTGTTGTTCAAGTTAAGATATTTTAGAAAACGTGACAATGTACACATATTATTGCTCGTGACTGTACATTCGAAAATGATTTCGCGATCCATTATATGCTTTAGAAAGGTATTACATTAACGAAAAGTTGTTGAAAAGCCTTTATAAAGCTTTTTGTCTCTCTCGTGTCTCTTGGCCTCAACTCAACGCATCGGTCATGGCCGTCGTGTACCTAACCTATGTCCGTGGGCGTCGGTAAACACTTACATACATACAATCAAGTGGCTCGTCCGCTCGTTGGGCGGCTATTTAAATAAAATAAAAATTAATACCACACTTTAATAACGATTGAATGCCAATATCGACTTATTAAAACAATGGACATGTGCTCGTTATGTTCAGTTAGTTATTTACAAAAAATACGCATGTAAGATAAGATTGAGTTATATAACAGGTTAATTTATTTTCATGCGGGCATTTTGAATTTCAACTTTTTCGAAAGATTTTTTAATTTTTAAATATGTATAGATAAAGGCACTGAGGAGAAGCAACAGTTTTTGTACCTATTATATTTATTTATTTACTTATTTATATTAATTATGATTAACAGAAAAGTATCTCACAAAACATAGACATGAATCCTATAGAATCTTTAATTTTAAACATTGCCCTGAGATCAAACGATAATGTAACCTACAACTGCAGAGGTCGTTTATCATTCGCACCAAACATGTTCAGTCGATGGGGAGTTTAAACTTTAGCAGTTGGAATAAGAGAATGCATTATTTACCATGTCCCCCTGCAAGTAACGCCATTCAATGAGATGTGTTAGCTTTTTTGCACGGAACCCCGCCGAGACCCCGAACGGTTGATAACTTCATTGCAACCGCCCCGGTATTAAGATGGGATGAGTTTGCACAACATGTTACAATCCAAGGCGAAGTTTAATCACTTTATGGTTTTAGTCAACATCATGTAGATAATATATCTGTGTTACTACGATTATATCAATGTTTAATATCAATAAAATTTTGTTTTATATTTATATCTTTGATTTGTTGTTGACTCATTTGTCGACTGAAAATGGAGGCATTCATTTTTTTATTGTACCTACTCGTATATTCTAATTATCTTGTTATTTTATTGAAAGTTAAGTCGCGTCATTGTGACATCATGTGTATCTATTAGTACAGAAAAATATGAAGACAGCTGAGTGACTGAAACTTTTGCTCCCCTAATTCATAAGATAACGTAAATCACATTACGTGGTTAATAAAACTGCTTATAGAATTAAAATGTAATACGTGGTTCCTTATTGCAGACAGCGGATCCACTGCACATATGCAGGTCGGGTGCAACTCCCCGGAGTCTAATTTTCGTGAATTTTCGTAACCCCAGCCTGCAGGGACTTTATATTGCTGCTTCACTACTAGATGCTGCTGGTGCTGCTTATTATTGTGACGCATTATTTAACATGTTACATTATTTTTTAACGAATTATAACTGCTTATTCTATAGGTTTGTTTATCGATTTCTGTTATTTGTAAGGTTTAAGTACGCAGGTCAGCTTACTGAGTAAGAGAAGTTTTATCCATCCAAGATCCACCTTTTGAGTTCTACAGGTCGGCACTCCGCCTGGTCGGGGGGCGTCCTATGCTTCTTTTTCCGAGACGGGGCCTCGACAGCCTTTCTTCCAGGGGAAGTTACTCGGTTCGGATTATTATCAGCAAGTGGTAAGTAAAATATAGACCGAATTGTAAAAATGCCGAAGGCCAATGTGAGATAAGCCGTTTCAACTTTTTGATGGTTTAGATTTAAAGGATTTAGACAACATCGTTAGAGTAGTTAATAAAAGTAGATCGTTTAAAGAATGTACAAGGTAGTGTGACTTTTACAGCGGCACTCATGATGATATAACTTGTATGATAATAAAAAAATATCAAATTCCAAAACCCGGAATCATCCGATTGAGTCAACAGCCTGTATGTTCTAAATTTTTATTTTCTTTTATACAGACCTTTCTTAATTCGGTGAAAATCTGTTGCAAAACAGACAGACAGAAACACGTAAGTAATAAACTAGTAAGATTAATCTACATAAAACTTGGCGTGTCTAACAAAAGTTACTAGTATCTTCAAGTTCGGTTACAGCTGGGTGTGAGACATCGGCCTTAGTACCGCCCCTAGCGCCGCTGCACTAGCGTTAATCTTTAGACGCCGTCAGTGAATTGGACAATATCCCGAGGCGGTTCGATTCCGTGCTGCACCCTGCCTACCCTTTGCTACAGGAATGGGAACGTTCTGCTTCGGTACTGTTGGTTGACTACACTTATTTAAATTTAATAAAGAAATATAGTTAATGTTTATAAGTCGTGATACTAGAAATTTAAAATATCATAAAGCGACTTTGCTCATTATTCCTCATCCCATCTGTTAACGCCACACGTTAAACGGAGGGAGGGGGTTTAACAAAGTGTGACGTCGTGTGACTGGCGGGGGAAGGGTACATGAGCTTCGTAAAGTTACATGTATACATCTCAAATACTAACTCTAACACAAACTAACAACACAACTTTAACTGCAACACAAAACTCAATTAAAATTGCAAAAATTGTGATGTCACTACAGGGGGAGATCACACATTTGTTTTCACTGTGACAAGGATGGGGCGGAAATTCTTAAATCTTGAATTTCATATAACACTTCGCAGGCTACGTTGTCGTCAGAAAGTCACACAAGATTGGACGAAATAAACTCCGTACCGAAACAGGACCACGCCTTACAAACATATTTCAAGTACAGGATTATAGTGTCTATAGAGAGCAAAGCGCGCGAATGCGTAATGTTTGTTCCTGACAGCTGATCGCTTTAATCTACGAGCTTTAAATTTAAAGTCCTTTTATGACCCCTGCAATGTTTTTAATCTTACCCTCAAACGTTCCGACCCAAGTCTGTTTAGAGAGTTTTGTATTTTGTAATATATTGACATCTTTTTATAGTGACATTGCCAGTCACGGGGAATTAATGCGCTATCCCGTAGTTAAATTTTGACTGTGTGATTTTGTTTTTTTCATCCATATTCGTGTGTATGTATTATTATTATCTTAATCATCTGTATTTTATTTAGGTTTATGTCTATCGATTGATTCTTTTTTGTATAAAATATCATAAGCAAGCAACATTAATCTGAAACATAAAATATATTTACGTTGTAAATAAATGGCTATAACATCGTTTAGTTGTGGAGTATGTATTAAAATTTAACTTTAGTTTTCCTCTAATATCTTCTTTGTACGGACATCAATCATTTTAATTTTTATTATTATGTATCTATCGATATTATCTGTAGATACCTATATCTGTTAGGTACATAACACATACATACACTTTAAACATACGAGTACAATGATTAATTTGTAGCCAACTGAAATTCCGTTTAACGTAATGTGATGTAAACGCGGTCTCGAATATAATCCCCACATTTTAAACTCAATTAAGACCACCCAATTACTGCTTAACTGCGTGTAATTGGTGCTCAACGCTTTGTCGCGTCATAACATACATATTTTCAACGCCGATTAATTTAACTGTCAGAGGCAAGTCCTTTTTATTGATTTGAATTGTTATTTTATTATTAGAAATATGAAATGTGTTTATGAATTCTATTGTGAAGTTGTTATTTGTTGTCAATTAAAATTGTCATTGTATTTTTGTGCAGGAATAATTTTGTGATAAAGTGAGAATTGAGAAATATTTGATGACGTTGTATGAAGGCATTAAGTATTTGTAGATTGACAACAAATCTCATCTCTATCATCTTATAAGAATGACCATACGATTTCGTCATGGCATCAAAGGATAACATTTTTGTGCCACATTCAAAAGTTGCGTTTCAATGTTTATTTAACCCAGCCTGACCGCTACTGGCGGCCTATCCATAATATTTTACTCGGGCCATAAAATTCCCTTCCTTTTTAACATACAACAGTAATGAAGGAATAAAAGAGACAAAACAGGCAGTAATTCGTTCTATTATAGAACAATCATGGAACTGGTCGCTCTCACGGCAATTACATCGGTGTCAAAAAGGATATGTTTCCGTCCCATGTTTCGGGAAAGGGGAAATGGATCGCCTATTACGTCATAATTTATGATGCCCTGGTCCATAAAAAGCGAAAGAATGTTCCCTTACTATGTTTTTGAGCATTTCAGTAGCAAAAAATAATATAGAGCGAATGTGAATAAGATAAATAGGTATTAAAATTATAAATTAGAATGAAAGTGACATTTTTATTTTGGTGTTTGCTCCAGTGACAGGCAACACACTGATATCATACATATTTTCGTCCCTAATTATTGAAGTAAAATATGTGAATTTTTTTATTCTGTAGTCCAACTATCCTTTTATAAGATGTTCTCTACATCAGTCCATTAATGGTTTATAATGAAAAATCTAAAGAACAACGGAAAACTAGTCTGTCAACGAGAGGTATTTCTGTCAATGAAAGTATTAAATTCGTGAACAGAATTTGAAATTGGAATCTTCCGTGAACGAACATGAGACGTCATCATGCAAAAGCGGAATATACACATATCGGGTGGTTTAGCATAATCCCGCTATTTGTCGGACCGCGAGCGATCCGGACCTAGGGTTGCCACCATAACTTGCCACTATATTATACATTTAGTATCGTACTATATTTGAATCTAAGTATTGTAATCAACATCATCGCAACCCAAAACCGTCCCACAGCTGGGCACGGGTCTCCTCTCACAATGTGAGGGGTACAACTACAAGCCATAGTCCACCATGCTAGCCTAATGCGGATTGGCTTAATTCACACACATTTGAAAACATTATGGAGAACTCTCAGGTATGCGGGTTTCCTTCCTCACGATGTTTTCCTTCACAGAAGCAAGTGTTAATTAAATTCTAATACGTATACCTATAATTGTTCAAAATTAGAGGTGCGTCCAGTATTTGACCCCGGGCCCTCCCGTTCGGGAGTTCAACGTTTCATTCCAACACGGCTATCACTGTTTACAATCTATTGTACTATTAATATTCCTTAAAAATAACATAAAAAAAACTGTACTTTCATCACTCAGTATCGCGCTTTTTTGCATTAACCGCGGCCAAACGTCGCTCTACCGGTCGATTTGTTGATTTTGAGGTAAGTTGAGCATCATCTTTTTTGTTATGATATGATTTTCTTATATTTCCTGACAATGAGAGCTATATTTTTTTCAATTTTCTACAAAAGTACTATTCCTATAATACACTATTTTTCCAAAAAATAGTGACTACCCTATCGGGACCCTTCGCGTTGCTTAGATTACCGCCTATTGCGGGGAGTCGGTAGATTTCAATTTTATCGCAACTTGCGGGTAGACATGGTACAGTGAGCGGAGATAAGAGAAAGAAGGGTAGAAGGTGGCAGTAGCTGAATTAAACTTTACTCCGCCATGTTTATTTGAGTAATTAAAGCTTACCATCCATAAGGCCAGAGTTAACCAGTTACCATTTCTCTTTATAATAGCGCGTCACTCATGCGCAGTTTAGTGATTTTGGAAGTTCAGTTGGCCTGGCCTGATCCGAGTTCGATTTCCGGATAGGGCAAACATTAAGTAATTAAATTTGAAAAATACTTGCCTAAATTGAGGTATTTTTAATCTGATGATTCATGTATGTTTATTTTGAGTTTAAACATTCTGATAAAACGGTATGAGTATTACAAAGTTTTGACTAATTAATAAGTTATGCAATAAAATTTTCTAATTCAACATATTTTTTTTCACACTAATTTAAAGGTATCACAGACTGCGTAAATCTAAACGTTTCATGTCTTTTATAAATTAAACTTCAATTCTCAGAAAGGCACTTCCACTTACGAATATTTATTTGTGCTCCGAAGCTATACGGGAAGGAGTATTTATGTCATTCAATGAATTCGTCATAAAGTTTACGTCGTGTCATAAAAAATACGACGATCACAAAACCACTTTCAATGGCCTGGCCATAAATTTCACAAAAGTATAATGATATGAGTTGGCTTTAGCCCCGAGAGCTATAAACTGGTTCGTACGATTTCAGCGGAGATAACATTAGTTTGGAGACTTCGTAACCCAATTCTCAACGAAGTAACCCCATTAGGGACACTGACGACATCTGCTAATGGTTACTCTATTTCATGTTTGATATTATCTGCTTCTGTTCATATTTTTGGGGCGTTTGAAATTACATTTATATTATCAAATCAGTAGACGAAGAATGCCTAATTAAAGTATATTAAAGGGAATATTACTACTTCCAAAATAATACATTGTATTCGCATAACATTGAAATCGTCCTAAGTTTTGATTACACTATAAGCATTTATTTCACCAGACCAGTAGACCATTAATAATAGTAACCTAATAACAACCAAAATCGTCTTTATTTAATTAACATAAACAATTTTAAAGGCATAAATTTCATAAATTAAAACATATTTTCTAGTGCGTAAAGTAATAAACACTAAAACGGAATTTGGAACAGATCCCACAGAAAAAATTTAAAATCCCATTAAGTCTGAAAGACCCATGGCAAGTTGTCACAAGCCGGAAGCGACCTACCGCAGTCCTTAATTACCAATGTAAAAAACGAAAAATCGGAAAACGCCTAACCAGCCACCGTACCCCGACATGTGTGCTAAACAAAACGACGCATGGCGTGCCGAAACGGAGGCAGCTAAAACAAATGGAAATAGTATCGGAAACAGTAACGCAAGCGCAGACACATTTACAGGTCGCCGGCGCACGCGCATCGGACCGGTGACGGATAGATCGACTGATGACAACGACCGTGCGTTTGCGCTGCATTGGTGAAGTAAACGAGCGTTACTTGTGCGTTGTGACCGCTGGCAACTGGAAACCAACCGCTTAAAACTGGAATTACTAGAAAGTTCTCGACGAATGAGATAAGAAAGTGAAAATATGCGAGTAGGATAAAAGAAATTTAAAAGTAGAATTTCTAGATTGTTCTCCACGAGGTGAGACAAGAAATCAAAAAAAACGTTTGAATTTAGAATGTTGGTGTTCGAAATTAGGGGTATATAAGGTGATCCGAAACACGGCATGGGCATTTCAGTTTTGGAAGCAAATCCGGAAGGAGCACGGGAAGAAGAAAGATGAAAAATTGTAAAGAAGATCAGTAAAGTGAATCGAAAAGTGTCGCAGTTACAGTCTCGCGAGTGTAACCCTGTTGTGAGAATAAATACACCGTCTATTGAAACCGGAATTTTTCCCAAGGGACCCACTCCTGTGACACTAGTTATCAATTATTTTACATTTTCACATACAATGTACATATATCCTGGTCACGAATAGAACCCGGATTCTTTTGCTAAGTAAGAAGACTTAATTGACTAGGGGTTCTACAGATTATTAATAAGGTTGTAACTGCACACTATGGTTTCTTCTTATCGCGCTTATCTTAACTTATCGCGGTGCACATATTACTATTATAGTCACGATATGTATTGAACGCCCATATTTCAGCTGAACTCAGCCGTGACCACGGCCCAATCAACCGGCGAAATAAACGTATCATGATAAAATGTAAATATCACACTAATCTAAACATTATATTACGACATCTAAAGTCTGAAATTGAATACGTTATTGGCATTTTAATATGCAGCCTACTTCAGACCCTTCAGACGAAACGTACACGCTTTCGTTTTGTAAAAGAAGAAAATGTTAAACCATACAAATGTTCCTGCAATAATGCGAGTGGAAATCGCTTAACTGTCATTTTGTTTTGATTTTGGAATGAGTGCTACATAGGTACCATTGTCTTTTTCCTCGCCATCTTTTTGCAGTGCATTGCGAAAAGCTAAATAGAAACCTATAGCAACTGTTCTTATTCGTGAAATACTGAAAAATACATAATAATCAGTTGTTACTATGCGGAAATATGTTGTGAACCTACTTTGCAACAACACGATACTGTACATATAAATATGTATCTTTATGCATGCGTAGCGCGTAGCTGGCAGCTCGCTCTCGGAAAAGGGGCAAATACTTAAATATATGTACCATAGACTAACATAACTTACTTAACAGCCCTATAACGTGTTTCGCCCTGAAACGGAGCATCATCAGATAAGGTTCATAGAGATGAACGGTTCGTCTCTACAAAGGTTACAGCTAACCTTTGTACTTTGCAGCTAACATTCTTCTATGTGTGCCAAAACTAATATTACTTGGATGCTCCGTTCCATGACTCTCTCAAGAATTTTCGTTTTTCCTAATATTTTAACTGACGTAATGAAACAAAAATACAAATAATTGAGATAGACGTTAATAAAAATAGGGTACACGATCTTTGACCTCGAATCCTCGCGAGAATAATATTCAAAGACGCCCGTCTACGCAAACGTAATTTGATGCTTCGCGGTAAGACATTATAATTAACTGGCTGTTTACGTACGGATCTTACTGCTCGAAAAATAAACGTTCAAGTAAATTGATATGAAAATTACAGAAAGAAAGATAGACCAGGCGCCAGAGGTAGTTGAGTATGCAAAATGTGAGGACCGGCAACTATGCTCAAATTTTTTTACCTGAGACCCTAAATAATAGAAAATCACATGTTGCCGGCAGCTGTACTGGTCCATTTCCCTTTCCCCCACCCACCCCATTTTTAGAGGCTAATTAACGTTTATTTCATGCAAAAAATTTGCATTTTCGAAATTTTGAATGATAAACGAGTTCTGATTTTAGAGATTTCCTGTCAAAAAGGTACTTGCACCTTTTTGACAGGAAATCTCCAAACTCGTTTGAGAAATGTACCTGATTTAGTTACAGTATAAGCGCATTTGCTGAGAAAATGTACCATAGTAATGTATATTTTTTTTTACCATCAGAAAGTAGATATTTCAAAGAACAAAAAGCCTACCGATTTTTTTTAAAAAAAAAGATATTTTTACGTGAGAATTTTCGATTGAAAATCAGGGTGCTTTTTCGATATTAAGTCAATATAAGGTGCAAAAATAAATATTTTAAATCAAAAAAATTACAGTGTGTTTGAGACAAAAAAAGTTAAGTTTTCACCAAATTTGGTGAAAAAAGAACAAATTTTTGAAAAGTTAAAAATAAAAAACCTAAAACTTGGTTTTTTTAATTTTTCATATACATTTTGAGGTTATGTGAAAAAAAAGGCAAACACAAGTTGTAGATCTTTATATTAACTACAACTTTGCCATTTAACTTTTTTCCATCGGACTTGTAGTTTTTTCGAAAATCGAGATAATCCGTTTTTTTATCCTAAAAACCAACGTTTTACTACAGCCTTTTAATTACACCTTCTTAGGCAAAACTTTGGCTTTGAGGCTTAGGAAAAGAAAGATGGTAAATTATACCCACGAGAAATGACGAACGAAACGAGCAACCACTGCCGGAATTGTTGATTCAACCCTGTAAATGTACGTCCAATTGTAAATAATGGCTGGCTCTTGTAAAAAGTTACATAGGTATTGATTGTATTTCGTTATGCAAATTCATAAATAACGATTGTCAAAATAAAAAAAAATGATTAGTACAATTTTTTACGATAATTATGTCTCTGTCTTGAAGGCTAAGGGGGCGGGGTGTAAAAAAAAATTGGACCAATATACCTCCTGGCAACATCCAGAATCATTATGTGCATGCTTTTCTGAGTTCAAAACCATTCACCGAATGCGGTCCTCACATTTTGCACACTCAACTCCTTCCAGCGCCCGGTCTAAGAATCGACTAAGTTAACTTCCATTTATAAATTTTTGGAAATGTTTAAAACAAAATTACTTATAACTAATGGAACTTATAACACCTTCAGGAAACATGTCCCTTAGTACGCACATTCGGAAATTGTTAGAAGTGACATAATTTTTTATTTTTCAACCGATTTAAATAAAAAAAAACACTAGGTATATGTTAAGCTTACAATATATAAGTGAAAGTTAGTGCCTAGTAATTAGTAGAAGTAATAGAAGCGTGATAAAATGAGTACTTAACTACTGTTTGTAAACGTAGGGAGGCCGGAGGAAATTATTTATAAATAAGAATAGGTATTTTCCATTTACAGACGTAAATCAGTAACAATTTTATGTGCATATTATGGTTATTACTCGTACATATTTAATCGGTGGTAATGTCAGTAAAGTGGCGCAAACCATAGATTGGTTAGTAAACGGCATCTGTGGTCCATGGACGTCTACAATCACTTTATCTCTTGGAGTAAAGCTATAGTGCATTTGTTATTACAAGTGTGCAGATTTCCTCACAATGTTTTCCTTTCCCGAAGCAAGACATAATTAATTTTGATACATAATTGGTTATCTACATTCGAACTACCAGGCTAACAGCAGCTCAAAGGAGTGCTGTTTTGATTATACTCTCGTAATAGGACTACCTGTATCAATACTTAACAAACCCGTAGCCTAGATGGAAGTGACTCTGCCTATAAAACGAGGGGTCCCGGGTTCCTAGCCGGGAAAGATATTTATGTGACGGATAAATATTTGTTCTCGGGTCGTGGATGTTAGTGCTGTGTTATTTGTGTTGTCCATGCCACCCCCAATACGGGGGATCCCGGGCGATTATTTAACACCGACGACCTACAAAGATCTTTGTGCGACATAGTTTTCCTGAATCTAACCCACACCTATCCGCTCAGACAGACTCAAGTCAAAAAGACTGAGCTGTGGGGTAAGTAAATTGAAAAGCCGCGAGAAAAAAGAATTTACCACATTTTTACCAAGAGCCTGTAGATTGGAGAGAAGTGTCATACCCTCTTACTACAAAGTAGGATAAAGTACATTTTCTGATATCCACAACGCGGCCGGCTCTGCGGCCTCCCGGTAATTTATTACATTACGACCCGTCCATGCTCCTTTTACTAAATTTGCTGAAGTAAACGGAAAATGCAATTTGTATGAACGAAGAAAAATAGACATATTACACACTGCGGCGTCTATCTTCCACGAGACGTGACGAGACAGTAGTTGGATTTTCAGTAAGGGCTTTCAAGTGCTGAAGAAAGTTACTCCTCACATTGTGAGAGGAGACGACTGCCCAGCAGTACGCAGCAGTTACGAAACGTAACAACCATTAGACACACAATGACGTGTGAAGTAAAACAGACCGATAATAAAATAAATAATTCCTCGTGAGTCTCGTGACACATTAATCATAATTTAACAGCCGCTGAAAACATTGAGGGCCCGTTTCACCGGTTACGGATAAAGTTCCGGATAGCCCTAGGAACTCAACTCCCAGATAAACTACATTTTTTGGCTTCTCAGGTAATCTGATAGAAGTGACAGAGAAAAGTGTTGGTTAAGCTATCTGCCAGTTCAAGTGGCTGTTAGGCGTTATCTGACGGATAAAAAATGTTTCAAGTTGCGTTTCTATAACACATTTGGAATTTGAACTGTAGTACATCATATTATTATAAATCCTACTATTTTCGTTCTATAATGATAAAATTATACTGGAAAATATTAAAAAAGTCGAATTGGATTATTTTGAACAAAAAGTATTTTATTAATTAACTTTTCAAAATAATTTTCAAATGACAATAATTTACGTAGTAGTAACGAAACGCAAAAAGCGACGTTGCCGCTCCGTCAACTGTTAAGTGGCAGATAAATTCCTAGGGCTATCCGGAACTTTATCCGGAACCGGTGAAACTGGCCCTAAGTATGTTAAGCTGCGAGATAAACTCATGCATCATGTCGGTTATTCTCACATAAATAATGTGGTGAGCTGTAATGTTTAGGCATGTTGGCGGAAGGGCTACAAACACATTTACGGCTTGTGAGAACCGCGAATTCCGGTAACTCCTAATGTATTCACACTGGCGATTGTTCCTGTTTTAAAGCAGATCTGGAGTTCGGCGCACGTTAGACGCGCGATAGCGATAGATGCAAGACCGCGCGTTCTCCGCGTTCGAAGACTGGTAGGGCGTCCAAACTTTAAAGTCTCATCAATGAATAGATTACAATCATAGAGACCGTTCTCTATTTAGTCCACTGTGGCCGCTCTACTCAAAATGACAATATCAAATGAACAAGGTAATAGCGTCGCGTTTAACATGCAGCTGACGCCAGTGCAATGCGCGGTCTATACGACAACGGAAAACGCGCGTTTATTGCCCGCTTACAAGAAGCAATTAATGATAACCGCATACGCGTTTTCAAAAGCTATATAATGTCAAGACAATGTTTTTTTTTTCAAGTAATTTCAAGCATATTATTGGTAAAAAATGTCAAGTTGTTTAATACTTATGAATGAATTGCTTAGACTAGACTAGACCATTTTATTGTACTGCGTCATCGAGCATAGGTACTTGTTCATAAGTCCGTTATTAAAGTCGTAAGATTACTCTTACTAATTATCTTAGAAAAAAGGATTTTAAAAGAAGCATATTACAAACAAACATAATTTAATAATTATGGTTTTAACGTAGCCGAGTTTAATGTTTTTGTTATAATTTTTTTTACTATGAGTAAAGTAAGCTCATATTAACGCTAGTATGAAAGCAGTGTTGTTATTCAAGCCTCATCCCATATTTGCCCAAAGTGAGTTCGAGGATAATGTGGGAAATTAACAAGATGTAAGTACATTATTTGATGTCGGTGCTGTAAATTATAACATAATATTACATTGAGTAATCGTTGTTTTTCTTTAAACCGGTCAGTGTTATAAAGCTAGCACTTGAACCTACCTACTCGTACGTACACGTACTTAGTTTAAAATAAAAACAGGTTTAAGTTTTATTTGATCACAAATGCATTCAAAAGATTATTTGGTGAATATCTACCCACAAAGACTCTCGCTCTCACTCACTCACAAGCCGTCTAGCGTCCAGGACACCAGAAAGAATTTGAGGACACGTATAAACCCACCATGCTTCCAGTGTACAACATCCCTTCACCTTCTCTGTAGGTTTAATTTATTTTATTTTGTTTATCCAAATCTAATAAGACTTATTCAAATTAGCAGGAATGGTAGCAAATAGAGAGAGACTTTCGAGGTAGCAAATACGAGTACAGAGTTACTTTCGGATTCATAACATTAGTATGGATGAATTAGCAACAACTTGGCAACCCTTTCTTAATGACCACACATACTGTCAGTGTCCATAAAGCTCGAACACCGAGTGGAACACGATTAATACGAACGCGTATAATTTATGCATCCGTTCCAGTGGACCTGCACTTCGGCCATGTTTGATTTGGGCGCGCAAACAAAACGTATGCAAATAAGGAGTTGCCTCCCGTCGGGTCTTTGTGCCAAGGAACACAACATGCCAACTTAATCGATAATAAACCTTAGGTTGCATTTATAAAGTTTAGATTCGGATAATTGAAGTGCAGATCTAAGCCAAGACAATGTAACCAGCTCAGATTTATGTGGATGCCTTGACAACGTGCCGGTTGGATGCTTACGTCGATTCCTCGATGATAAATTGTTTTGATGCAGTATCCGTGAAATGTATAAATAACAAAAAATGTATTTCTTTAAACTGAAATGGTCGTAAAGTGTTTATATTTTACTACGACCCATGCAATAGGGTCAAAACATGTTGTTTCCTCGTCGTCCTACGTAAGTTGCAGCAATCTTTTATGAGGCTCGGTGTACGGTTTTAAAATAAATTAGGTACCCATGTTAATACGAGATGCATGTTTTAAAACCCAGGATATTTACGTGTTTACGTTCCATATTTCCGAATATGAATAATAATTAAAGATGAAATTCTATTACAGCGTTCTTACTTCTTACGTAATAATTTCGGTATGTCTATTAAACGACTCGACCGCCATACTTTATAAAATCCATCCAAAATTCTCAGCACGCGAACATTTTCAGTCATTTAAGCGGCATTCTGCAAAAATATTTATTTTTCACAATTAAAGCTCCCCCTTCATGATTTACGGTGCCTCGCGTCTTGGACATTTCTGCGTCTTCAGCCATAAATAACAAAATTAGGGGCCCACCAACATAGGTAGGTGTAGGTGATAGGAGTAAGAAATGTATTTCAAAAAACGTTAAATAAACGTTCATATTGTTGAAGCCGAAATAAGAAACATGTGTTAGATGGCTTGAACCCAACCACGATACGGCACGGGTCCATCCTCGTAACTGTGGAGGCCATCACACTGCTTCAGTGCGGATTGGCGTAGGGGTTAGCCTACCCAAACACCGGAAGTTTTTGCCACACGAAGACCTTCGACATGACTTAACGATTATTATTTAATGATATATCATAATAAGCCTGCGTGCCCTAGGAAGCACGGAAGCGATCAACAAATTTTCCCACAAAAAGTCATCCATTCAATAACGCAAAAACCGCCCGCGATCGCAATGACTTAACGATAACCATCGATCGACATACGCCATCGCATCGGACTGTCAGCGCTTCGTTTATTCTATTCTCGACTAATTTTCTGAATACCATGTCTTCGTTCTTAATTTTATTATTGCCTTATTACTCGTAAGCAAAGCAACCGTTCAGTGCGACGGCTCACGCCCGCCCTATAAATCAAACGGAGAAATGGGTCGCAATTCGTCTACGTGTTGGAATACGCTTCTATATAAACTCCGCGCGGTACTAAATATTTTTGGTGTTTTATTTCAGGAATTTAAGAATAATGAAGAGTGAAACGGGTAATAATCAGAACGGCTTTTTTATATATTATATGCATATGTTTAACATATGCAGTCAGCGGGCGATTGGCACGGCAGACTCTACAAACATCACCTAGCCCCTAAAAGAAGAAATCTTATAAGGTCGCAAAGGCCCGGTACGCAATCGCTGACGTATTAACGGCAATATACAAGACGTAGTGCGCCGTCAGTCTAACCGAGGCCGGGGCCCACATTATGGACCGTGTAAATGGGGTTTTATTAAATATTCCCCTTCCTGCGCCATCCCACTTTAACGTAAAATAATGACAGCAATATCGTTCACGTTAAGTTTTATGGAATATCAGAAAAAAACATCTACTTTGCAGGATTATATTATTTGGAAAATAATGATCTGAGTCCGCAGAAAAAAATTCATTCAACAGAACCTCATAAGACATTAATAACTGTATTAAAATTTAATTTTTTAAATCACTCTTCCACAGACCTCAGATCCATAGATCTATTAGCTTTTTAGCGAACTGGTGATGGTGACCCTATCCGACGAGCGAGGGACCTCGCTTTCGAAGCCAGAATTTCTTACAGAACTATGTACGAGTATCTTCTTCGCTGTCAGACGAAAATACATTCATTCTTTATAAATACCGTTTAATGCTAAATTGGAGTCATTCATATAGGTAAATAATGATTTATTCAGCATCGAATACATTATCCCTTCATGGTTTTCCGGTCGGGGTCAAATATAATATTTTAAAAGGAGGTAGGAAGCGCTGTACATGAAAAATTGCACCCACTCACCCTGATTTATTTTCATGTAACCTTTCGACTGCCCATCTTATCCTTAGTTTTTTTTATTACGTTCACACCTTAAAATAATTTCCATGAATTTGATTCACCAATCGATGTCTGTAAGTAGAGATGTGCCTTGGGGACTGTAGGGGAGCCCTAAGAGAGTATTTTGGAACTTCTCCAATTAAAGGGATAAAAAAGGGGATAAACTGATACTTTTTATTTCTTCAATGGATTCACTTGAAATTTTGTATATAAGTTCCTCAAGTCACGCAAGTGAGCAGAAGAAAGAATTTTTGGAAATTGGCGGTCGAAGCGAAGAGATCTATCAAAAATTCACTAAGTAGTTTGTTAGCTTTAGTTAGTTGTATGTGCTTTTGATTCCGTTAATTTATGTAACTGCTCGAAGGGTTTTGATGCGGTTTTCAATAGTGTAGTTTGGAATAAAATTAAGCGTTTCCATTCCATTCAGAATCTGTGTGCAATCATCCTTAGGCGAAAGGTTCCTCTCGTTGGATGAGATGAGATGGATGGGTCTTATACCACTCAGTTAAATCCCGACACGACGAGACCCATACGTGGTGGTTGTGATAGTGGTGGGTCTGGTTAGCAACGTCCGTGTCGTACATTTTGAGACTATCATTAGGTATGCATTCAAATTTCGATTCGGATCAGCCAGATTTCGTTTTATACTAGGCTGTGATGGCATTCTTAAAATATCAAACGGCCAGGAAAAGAACCCCAGAATAAAAATCAACAGCGTTCTTGGAATTAGGTATACGCGGTATGAAAAAAATTAACGCCTAAATATACGTATTTTATTTCGCACATAAACTCACGCGTATTACGTCAGTAATATAACCACACTGATTGAAAACGACAGTCATTTACGACATTTCAATACGCACCACGAATCGGCCGTTTGTATAGTACTCACAAAAGGTATCGAATCAATCAATGCTCTCATTTATCAGAATCCGATTTCAACAGTGTTAAACAGACGCGTTTAAGGTTACATCGAAAAAATCTTTTGGCAATTTCACACCGTTTGTATTGATATAAGCCCCTGTGAAATCGAACATGTCATCGAGTGTAGCTAAGCTTATTGTGTTGGCAATCCTTAGCGACGGCGACATGCTTTGTCGGAAGCAGTTTAAGACGCCATATGGCCGGTCTCTATGGCAGTCAGGCTTTAATACCGGATTAACTGCATTCAACTGATGCGTAAAAGCTCACGGAGTTATATTCATATTATTAACATTACACCTACTGAAGATAGAAGCGTTGTTTGCTAACAGTAATATAGGTGTAGTCTGAGAAAATAAAGTTATTAAACGAAATAAGTAATTATGTATACGTGAATTATTTAAGCAGTTTTAAGATATACCGTCTCAATTGCACAATTTCTTTTGTAGTTAACATTTATTTTTCTTTTTTAAGTATTAAAATGAATTTTTATCATCTTTATAATGATTACCTAATTCTAACATCACATCATCATCATTGCATAATAACCACAACAAATAGGTAATCAATAAGCACATTATTTTACTTAATTCCAGCAAAATATCGATATAAAAAACTAAAAGCATAAACCTGGTACAGAGTGGTTGGTACTGTTAAAATGTATAATGTATATAGGTATATCAGTTGAAATCTGTCTATCAGTTATAGGATTACTACATATTATTATACATATCACTTAATTGTATTATTATACATAATGTTCAAAAACGGTGTCGGGATACGACAGACGCGCCCCATTAGCCCGCGACTCTATCCGAACTATTTAAACAAGATTAGATTAACGCTCATGCTGACACAGTTTCATTTTCATGAATGCCATTTTAGGTGAGGATTATACTAAGCTGCTTTGAATGGTTTCATAAATAAAACTATTTTAAGTCGGCCTCGTGGAATATTTAGCAAAGGAGCATGCACCAACTACTACGACATAGAGTCGTCCTTGAACATCAGTAAAACCAAAGACATCCTTTAAGGTGCGCGTATTCAAACCAAAGTGCCTCAACCGAAATTGTACTATAAACTATCGGCTTCAAGTCTCTTCTCATCGTTGAGAAGGCGTAGAACATTCTCCACCACGTTGCTCTAGTGTGGATAGGTGAAGGGGTTAGTGGGCAACTCAAGTACCTATCGGAAGTTTTTCATGCCGCCCGAAGGCCTCCAACGCGACTTAACGACTGCTACCTAACGATAACAACGGGACTGACAGTGTAACGTGCCCTCCGAAATAAGTAAACGCTCAAGAAATGCTTGCCACTAGCGGTCACCCATCCAACTACAGACCGCGCCCGCTGTTGCTTCTCGGTCAATCACTTAGAATCTATACAGGCGCCGGGCTGTGAGCGCTACAAACCTTTAAACTATGGCCATTATGGCCATATGTATTCTTGGAACGCATTAAATATTACGACGTCAAGTAACTTGTTCTAGGTATGAAGGCTGAAAGGAACTAGTGCAACGCAAATAATAATCAATAGGAGCACGTGCCAATGTGGATCTGTACTTCGTTAGTCATGCACTTACGAAAAGACTTTTTCATAGAATCGATTTTATTGTGCGACCGCGTAAAATATTACTGATAATTAAAAAGAGTTTAGTCTGATGCATAATCTACTGTACTGGTGACAGCCCAAAAAAATTATTTACAAAATATATTTCTAAATCTATTTCAAAAATAAATTCTGACATGTTTGTTTTTTTACTTTTTTGTTTATAATAAACAGCATACTCAAATTCAGACATAAATTCACTGATGAATGCCTCGGAGAACTAAGCGGCAGACGTTTTAATTTGTTTAAAATTTGAGTCCCGTACACTACAAGTATGTGGAACTTCATACAATGAATACAAGGAGCAACGAGCACAGTACATTTCAACTCGGCGCTCACAAAACTTAATTACAGTTTTGAATGCTCGCGGAAATGGAATAATTTTGTGCAGCGGGTGACACGAACGAGAGCAAATTTGTTTAAGCAGACAACAGAGTCATAATTAGATTTTAACTCGATAAACCCCCAAGTCCTATTGAACGAATACGGCCGGCCTTTGTTCGCCGTGCGTAATGTCATTCGAGCACATCCAATAGCAATTTGTAATAATTTTAATGTATTTAATGCTTATGGAACTCGCATTGTATTGCGCCCCCTTGAGTACTGTACTCAGGCGGGAATAATTGTTAAAAGTTATTTATTGTAACACCGCGGGAGATACAAGCGACACGAAATTCGCATGTCGCTCGCGATGTTCGAATAAATTCTGAAACGTAATATAAATCGAGGATTAAAATATAGCGCGGATCGAAAATAAAGAACTAAATTTATTGCACTTTAGCGTTTCTAAGAATAGCTATAATTTATGCATGGATCACGAACGTGTTATTTATGATCGTCTACGGATTTTCCTTAAATGATCGTTTCAATCACTTTCTAAATGCAAATTCAGAAGAGGAAACTACTAATAATAAACTTTAATAAAATAAGTAATCATAATAACCGGTTACATCCCACACTACAATTTCCTTTGTCGTAGGTAGCGTGGACAATGCAAAACCTCTTTTATATTACGGCCGGCGGATCTTGGCTGCTCTGAACTTTGTTCGGATCGCTGCGCAGAAGTCAATTTTAGGGTCGAAATTGTGGCAAGACGCGCGGGGTGTCACTTTGAGCATTGTTTGTTTCAGTCACACGCTCAGTATTTGTGTCGCTATCTCTCTCTAAAGTACAATACCTGCGTACTATATCCGAAAGCCTAACTTCAGAGCGGCCATGATCCGCCGGCCGTACTTTACATTACAGTCACGACCTGTAACATAAATGTTTGCCTGGGCCGGGGGTCGAACCCAGTGTGAGGGACACTTCTCTAGATACTTTACACGGTTATCACAATACATACCTACAATACCTTACAATTTACACCTTACAGTTACAATACCTAGTTAGGCTATAAACAAAATTAGAAATATTCTTATTGTAATGCCTTGAATAAATATTTATAGACCAGCACTCGGCTAACCTAAATTCTTTACGGGCGCGTTACCCGTTTACCTAGCAACTATGAAATTAAAAATGACTTCTCTTTGTTGCGTTGACGCCTTTGACAATGGAGCCTCGTTACTCAGATCTACGGCCGGCTCCCGCAAACAATGGAGGTTATTACCGCATTGGAAATCACAACAAAACATTATAAAGGCTGACTTCAAACTAATTCCTTTGACTCTGGCTTAGAAATTCAGGTCTAGACTAGATAATTTGACGACCAAAATGACAAAATTAAACATGATCTGAAAGACACGTATCAAGGTTACTCCATTAAATTTTTTAGGTCGCTGGGCTTTTGTGATATCCAGTTCAGTAGTCGTTCATGGTGGTAGGCGTTGATCCCACTTACTATCCTTTGGGTAGGAATTTAAAGAAGCCTACAAGTCTGGAAGAGACCGCTGTTTAGCGATAAGACCGACTTCTGCGAAATTTCTGCTGATTATATTAATTTGTAATTCTATAACCGCACTTGGCCAGCGTGGTGGACCTATACCCCTCACATTGTGAGAGCAGACCTGTGCCCAGCAGTGAGACAATTATAGGTTGTGATGATAATGATTCTATTCGCTATTCTAACTAGCTATTCGTAGCTTCCGTCTTTCTAGGACCAACGGTAAAATTATCAGTAGCAGTTGCGGAATAGGATAAACAGGGTTCTGATTTCTTTCTTGGCCGGCAACTCCTCGATGTTTTGTTACGAAGGTCCATGAGCAGTATCCGGTCAATCTTGTCGAAACTGCAGCAAAATGCAAAATTTCAAGTCCATAGTTAGAGGAACTTGTTCTAATTCAGCAAGATTGACCCGAACATTCATACAAACAAATTAAATAAAAGCTTGTAAAAACAACATAATAACACCTACCTACATACTTTAACGTCACACATACAGCTGATTGCGACTAGTATAATTTAAAAACTGTTAACACAATTTATAATAAATAACAGCTCGCAAGATTTACGACAAAATGCCAACAGAACAATGCAGTGGTTATCTCGGTCGTGGTGAAGAAAATCATATTTATTTTATTTCGCTCGCGCCCACTGAACGTTTAAATTATGAGCCACTTGCATAGGTCTGCGGAGGTGGTCACTGGCTGCTATGGCTATCAGCGTAATAAGTTATTTACTGTTAAATATATTGCAGTGTATTGAAAATGGGAGACATGGCCATAACTACATACAATTATTTTAGAAATAATAATATTAACGCTACGCACACTAGGATTCCCTGTATCGTGGGTATCATGGACAACACACAAAGACACACACCCAGTCCGAGAACGGAATTTTAATGTCACCATTCAAATTTCTGCCTAGCTGGAGATCGAACCCTTTGCCCTTTGAATGACAGTCCGGCATGGTGACTATTGCGCTATGAGGGTTGTCAATTATTTCACATTACTTAAAAATCGGATGTTCGCGTGTCAACGCGTACTTACGCTAACCTATTCAGGCTTGATGGTGGCCACGTAACCTATCTAATAATGCACTGATCTAACGGCCACCACTGGTGGCTGTTTTAGTGGTGGCCGTTGGGAGTAAACCTCTCCAGCTTGGTCAGTGCATGTGACAGATAAATGTTTGTTCTCCGGTGAAGGTTGTTAATAATGTCTTATTGTGCTGTATGACACTCGCGACACATTGACCACGCTGGATCTCGGGCGAATACCTACGGTTGTTAAAAATCCGATTTGATGATGATGATGATGAAAGGAACTCTGCCTGCCGAGGGTTTTCACTTCGATTCCAGCCAAGATTAAAATAATTAAGTAATTATAACGTGTGTGTAAGACAAATTATAGTTTTCGGCACTTGACTGTCGCGATTTTTATCTACCTATAAACTTTACGTGTTTTGATGGTACATTCGCACTGACAAATATTCTTTTACTCAAATGTTGATTTCTTCATTACAATCCATACATTGAATTAGATAGGTACGTTTAAGCCATATCGGATGCTAATTAGATTTGGTTCGGCGCTTTCAATTTGAATATAGATGTGATCAGATACCGCGTGCACGGCGCACGGTGATCCACGCTTGTACCTATTTTAAAATCGTGTCCATACGTCACTAGTAAATTTAATTTTGATTGGCTCGATGCGTTTCATAACATAAGTGTTACGTCTACTACTACTTGATTAATAATTTTAATGTTTAATGATGATTATTGTTAAAATTCGTACCACCTTTTCAACGGTAACTAAGACACGAGTAATGTTAATTGGCTTCAACGCAATAATTGCTCACTGCTGAGCACGGGTCTCTCCTCATACCTGAGGAGGCCTAGAGCATACTCCACCACGCTGCTGTCGTGCGGATTGGTGGAGATTTTAACAATAAGTATCACTAAATTAAATAGTACCTAACAAACAGGCGCGTTATTACGTAAGTCAGGGAATTTTAAGTAGGATATAATTTAGTGTCAAAAATAGCGTTTAAATGTCGATGACCCCGCTGCAGCAACCATTTGAACTGAAGTAATGAGCTGGCAATTAGTTTAATCACCTCGTACGTCTGTTGCTTTGAGATAACACCGTGCGGTTATTGTGACTAACGAGATTACTATTTACTTACAATTTTGTTCGTTTCGTAAAATTATCTATCCACATGTCTCTGTTATAGTTGAACTAATGCCGGATTGCCGTTTGAAGGTGGGAAAAAAGGAATCGAAAAATTTAATGATGAGTTTAAATTTCCGGCCTTGATCATACGACATAAGAGATCATTTCATAGATAATACGAGCTATCCCCACTCTAGGATTCCCTGTTCAGTCATAGGACTGATGAGTGTGTAGCGGTATTATTATTATTATAAGGACTACAATCTTTTACAGGACACCGGGTCCTTTAGGAGTAACAGGCAGGCCCAGTGAAAATTGATGACGAACTAAATGTGTAGGATTTCCAAAGTTTTCGACATTGAAAACTATATAATATAAGAGTTATATTAGATGTTGTTGGACCATTTGACAATTATACAGTCCATCATAGTAACTATACACTTTAATTCCGGCAACGCTTTACGATTTCCCTAGGTGTTATTCCTCTACCACAAACCGTAATCTCTACTAACCATCTTAAAGCTAATGCACATTTCACCGAAAATGTCAACAAATTATCGTTATTTTACCGACACAAAATCGTTTTCATATCGTCTCGTCCCGACCACGTCTAACCGCGTATAACCTACATTCCGCCCACGGCTCCTCTATTGTCCGCGAGCTGAAAGACGCGCATTTGTTCCCGCACTAACTCCTTTATTGAAAGCCTCATACATAAGTGATTAGCAGGCTCTATCTTCATCCCATTTGTTGCTTTGTCTTTGTCAACGCACGCATCTCTTTAACGTTAACTTATTCATAACAAACCTACACGCGTTAATTAAGTTAAACGAATGGTTTACAATTTGTTAAGATAGTAAAATTGGTGCTTGCCATGCTTGTGTTATCAGGTAAACGGGTATTTTAATTTGACATCTGTAGCCATCAATTACAACGCATTATCACCGACGCCAGCAGATCACTTTTTTTTGTCAGCTGCCAGACAAAAAATGTGATGAATATGTTTAAAAACTAATTGTGCTGTTCTTTTTCTCTCACTAGAGTTTACGCATTTTCTTAATCTGGTATGATGTATTTAGATGCATCATACTAATAAATAGTAGGTGTATATGAGTATCAACAATCAAAACAGTGAACTGTTATTAATACATTATACAAACGGGCGTAAGGCTCCAAAATAAAGATATTAAATCCCAGATTTCGTGTACAGTGCAAATCCTGCAGTGCGATTATAATTCACATCACGTAGGCCGTATCGAGCGACCTACTCCAGGGAAGATAAGCCCGCTTTCGCCTTATCGCAACGTTCGACTGAATATTGCACGGTAATTACTTCAGTAACTCGCATTGTGTTTGTAATATTTGGTGTTCTTCCATTCGTGATTATGAAGTTACCTCGTCTTTTCAATGATTAATCAGATTCGCGAATTTGTGGAGCTTGCACAAACGTGATATTTTGGCTAAGGGAAGCGTATCCACAGAATCTACAATTTCGCAAACGCTCGTAGTAAAGAAATATTCGAGCGGTTCCGAATTCGTGTCCCTGCCAGGGCACATATTTATGTGACAGATAAATTTGTTTTTCGAGTCATGGGTGTTTGTGATGTGTTATTTACGAGTATGTTGTCCATGCCACCCACGACACAGGGAATCCTAGTGGTATGAGCGAGTAAGCGTTTATTTATAATATTACTCTGATGTCGCTAATGGCCACAGGCGAGTGTGACTGTTCACCATCTTATTGTAAAAAATGTACGAGGCACAAAAGCGGCGATAACGAACGCCTAGCTACAAGAAAAGGCGTTTAGACCACTAATTGCGGTTAAATTTCAAATTTACTCGCACGCGATAACAACCCCTTGCTTAAAATATAGACTTAATTTTGGCTGTCTCCGACTTTCACGCGGTTACTGGGCAGTACTTAATTTGTTTCAAAGACACGTAACAATATCTGAAATGTTGCCATAATGAAACCGTGCTGTTCCTACCAATAGCCTATTTAAGTAAGTAATTTTAAGTTGGTTACAATGAAATATCACAATAGATACTTTTTTGAACATGTGCGCTGTATATGCCTCCGGCTAAATCTTATATTAATGTTTCTGTAGGTTACTGTTATTATAATAGAGTTCGCGCAAATGTATATGGATTCTATGTCCAGATTCAATTCGCTACCGCAGTTTGGATGTGACCACATCACAGCAACTGGTTTGAAATGGGTACTAAGAGTTAGTACCTAGGTACCTACTATATCTTTTTAATAGTTAGTATCTACATGTATATACCTAGGTAAGTTATGAAGTAAAGAATTGTACTATTTTCTTTAAGTAATAGCCGAATGACGAGCAGACGAACCTTCTGATGGTAAGTGGTCAATGTGCCCCATGGAAAATAAAGTAAAAATAGATTTTACGGAGGACTTTAATATCTGTACTAAAACAGCAGAGAGCAGCAGAACAGGAAGAGGTAAGATGAGGTAAAGTGCGAGGTGATGCGATGAGGATATAGCCTTCAAAAGTTACTGGCCAGTGACCAACGTCATGAGTGTTACCGGCCGACGAACACGCCATAATCGAAAATCGCCATCATAGACCGATGACTAAGAAAAAAATGTTAAAAATACTCGTAATATAAAAGTGGAAGGAAATATTGGAAATAATTTAACGGATACAATTATCCCGGCCTGCTTTTGTTCGGATTCACGATACCGTTAAAATCATTGCGAATGATAAATAACGCAAACAACTATTGTTTTCAGTAAAACTTTACTGAAACATAAATACTGAAGTTGTGATCGAGCGGCAATGTACATTTAGGTCAATGAACAAAGCGAGAACTCTGTCATTGTATTGTATGTACAGTCGGCATAATAAGGGATAAAAATCAGTATAGCTAACGAACTGCTACGAACGCTCTACCCTGGTCTTTCTGTTAGTAAATAATTTAAATTATTCCAGTCAGTGGTTTCTTGGAAGAGCTCGAGGTTTTAATGATAAGGTCGCCAATTGTACATGTACCTATGTTAAAATTTTAGGTAGGTACTTTTCTTTTGGAAATGTTATGTGTATAAAATAAAGATCACTTAAATTTGAACAGCGTAGCAATAGTCCGTGTCATCATTATGTTTCCTACAGTATTTCTTTTTAATGCTACTATCAAATAAATTATAAGAACCACCTGATGATGACAGCGGCTTATTGAAATCAGTAACACCAAGTGTCACTAAAGCCCTGCCGGCTAAAAAAGAAGCGAAAGAGTCGCATATTAGGCTTACCGATAAGACTTTTACGTTCATATGTATTGTATTAAAGAATTCACAAGACTGGACGACCACGTAGCTCAGTTGGTAAACACTGCATGCAAAGCAAACGGTCCCGGGTTCGATTCCTAACCGGAGCAGATATTTGTATGACAGATAATTGTTTCTTCTCGGGTCACAGGTGTTAGTAATTACATATTATTTGTGCTGTCCATGCCAAACCCAAACAGGGAATCCTAGTGCGGGAATATGGGGCGTAGCATTAATTAATAAAAATTAAACTATAGTATAATTCAACATGAAGTCATGCTACGTAGTTAAATAACTACAATACATTGTTTTAATACTTTAGATGCTGACTGTACAAACGCAATTTATACTGCTTTAGCTCATAGGTATTATCAAATGTATGCCACTGCGCTTCACCATAAAATCCTATTTATTCTACATTAGTTGTACTTCTATTTATCGTATTTACTCACAGGATTTATTAACTCGCTTTCATATATCCTAGAAACAGTTTTTTATGATAAATTAGCACTGAGCCACCGGATGGTAAATAAATAAAATAAATAACGCTACACACTCATAGCCCCACACGAAACATAATTTGGCGACCGTGACTGGTGGGAAAAATTACGATCCTACGAGTCCTTGGACACCAACACTGAAGCATCACCAATGCGTTCCCGGACAAGAAAGAAAAGGGTAAAACACGCCATTTTGTATTAATATTACGCGTCATATCAGTCACATCGTATGGTTCAAGACGGCAGCAATATTAAAAGTTGCTGAAAGATTACACTGAAGCCCTTGTGTTCCTTCCAAACCTTTCAAAACCGATGGGATGTCTCCAATCGCAGGCACACTTAGAATATAAGTGTTCTGTCCCGCCTAACGTAAGGAACCTCTTGCATCACGAGCTAATAACGAGTATGCGGTATTTTGCGTAGTGCCATTACGGTTCATGTAGGGGTTCTGACTTTTCTATTACCTCCGGTTACATAAAGCATCTTTAGCAAGCGTACTGCCTTACTATGGTAAAGTATTTTTCAACCTTAAGTAGGTAATCTTTATTTGGACTCGCCATAACAAACACAATAATCAAATCAAAATAATTTTACTGTAATTCAACATTTGTTCTTCGTTATTATGCATACATTAAATTTACAAATATATCACAAGGGATATGTTATTGTTTTTAAATCAATTGTATGAATAGGTTACGTATAGTTAATGTTTCGATCGTTAGTAGTGGAACAACTGAGCAATACGGTGAGTGAAGCCCGGGTATATGTCGTCACTTTCATTTTGTAGCGTGCCTGCGAGGCTGCCAAGAATACGCGTCCTACTCGAGCCTATAGGTTCGCTCTAATCTTAAGTATTTCTAGTATGACCCGTCCACCTGATTAAGTATTGAAATTTTAGCGTTGTCTTTGGCGACCTTCAGAATGATTTATTATTAATAGTTAAACCTTTGATTCTATCTAAGAAGCGAGGAGTCCTAGGTTCAATTCATAGCCGGGGCATATATTTACTTGTCGTACGTGTCACAAACAAAATGTTTTTTCTTGGGTCGTGGATCTTAGTAATATATTTCTCTTGTTCATGCCATCCACTACACATAATTCCCTTTTCTATGCAACTGTACCATCATTTTCTATATTTTATCAACTGTATAAACAGAGAGATAAAGCACTGGCAATTACTTACATCATTTTTATATTTAAACTAAAAAAAACTAGCAGTACTAGCACTCTAATCAAGGATCGAGTTATGAAAACATATACACAAACATCAGTTAGTAACAAACTGCATCCAAAACTATTACTCTATTCATTGTACTAAGTACTCTCCAGTTATTAAAGTTTGAAATGCGGGCACGGCAAAAAGCTCCGGCGTGTAAGCAAAAACTGGGTTACACTTTGCATAAAAATGTAATGCAAGGAGCTTTCGGTTCTTCAAGTACGGTCCAGATTTGTGAAGTGTGAGGTGAAGGAGTGGACCTAAAAGATGGATAGTGAATAATAAATTAAGAAACTGAAAAACGAACTAACTAAAACTAACTAGTGAAAATAATCCAAACAGTTATATCCATGATTACAGAATACGGCTTAAAATAGTTCGTATGGGCCTAATGCCAATCAAAACCCGGATTTGGTTTCCAAATCGGACAACCTTTTACGTGTTTGATGATATGTGACATAGGAAATTGTATTATTTATTGTAACTGTGTGCGTGAGCGTGAATACAACTTACTTACATCCTACCTACTACACGGAGAGTTTCCGTATAAATTACTTTTTTAGGTAAATTAAACTGTTTCTAATTATAATTGTTTGTCGTGTATGAACACCTACCTAGTATTTTAGCCTGACGTCCTTGATTGAGTGATAGAGAAAGCCAATAAGCAATAAGATCGCCTTTTTTAAGTATAACCTAGCTTAATGTAAATATGAAAAATAAATAAATAAAATAAGTTAATAAATATTTGTCAACATCGAATTAATTTTCAAAACAAGCCGCATACAGAAAGCAGAAAGTAGTTACTAGCTAGTTTCTCACAATCAGGATTCATTTTAGTTTTGCCTAAGCGCTATTGGTTTTATTTCTCCCTCAACGTTTGCATCATGAACGACACGGGACACGATTGCTTGTGCTTTCGTCGTTAACGTCCCACGCACGGGGACGGAGCGCGGCGCCTCTTTTTTTGTAACTTGCACTCCGAAGAATTTGAATTGCTTACTTGCGTCTTCCCTTCCGATTGGTTCTGATAAAATGCGGACATCTTTATAGCAAGCATGAATTAACTCTTGCTCAGTGTGCTGCCGACACGAACTACATGGACTATTCTGGACTTACCATCAATGGAATTCTATAGTCACTTATCAAAAGTTAAAAAATCACTACAATAAAATCTCGGTAATGAACTACTGTCATATTTTTCAAAATTCTCAAAGCATTTATTTTGTGTTTCTAATAGGCATAAAAGATAGAAAATGGATCTGGACTTTCCTGAACCTACTTTATTCGACTGGAGGAACTAAGCTTTCTTTTATATCCAAACATGCAATCCGGAGCCCACGCAACATACTCCATAAATCCAGAAAGTACATACCTGTTGGGACACTTTCCGATAACTCGTTACCAAGCGACTGAATATTCAAAGAAGCATAAAAGGCAACGGGGTGTACATTTATTACGCAAAGTTGTCCTTCGACCGGGGCCCGAGGCCCGGGGCTGTATGAAAAGAAAACGAAGTGTCACCTTGCGGTCGAACAAACACGGGTAATGGATGACCGTGTCCCGCGATCCAGTGCGTACTTACTTAGGCTCTGGAAATGACAAAATCGGCTCTATAGTTTGGCGGTGTTTATTTAATTAATTCTAATCAACTAACATAAGCACCAGTAACGAACGCCGTGGAGAGATGGAGATTTCAAATGTCACTTGTAACTTGTGAAATCATCAACTAATTAAATATATTATTGATCAAATCAAGACAGTTATACAAACGCGGATGAATATTGTAATCACTGCGAACCATCGCAAGCTTAACTACTCGTAATGACTACTTTCACATCGGTGCACTGAAACTGACAGGCTTTACCGACTCCTATAAATACATAATATGTTTCACGTGGTGGCCTGTTTAAAAAAATAGAAATCTTAGAGTGGGGACATCGTGATTATAACCTACTTCAAAAAAAGGAAACACTCACAGACTTTCATCTTGCAATAGGTTTATCCCTAAGTTTGGACAATGGACATACATAAAGAAAACATCATAAATGCCCACCTTTGATTAATTATGTTATATAGCATAGCATTTTAATATAGCAATGCTACATTATCATATACCTACTTCTTTTTATATTAAATACTCTTTATATTACAATAAACATATTTATAGCATTTCTTTATTTTTTCTTTTTTGACCGGTAGGTAGGTAATATCTTTAAATGTTACTGACGGCCATTTACGACGGTGACCATTTACCATCGGTTTCTCGTCCGCTCGTTTGTTGACTACTTTTATTAAATACGGTCGTATAAACATGGCAATAAGAAGCAATAAATAGTAAATAAACAAATAAACGTCTGTCCGACGGCGACTGCAGAACATCGGTTTCATTAGGTATTTTACTATTTATGAACTAAAAAATGAATCAAAATAAAAGTAGAAACGTCGATTATATTTTTACTTTGAAATTGCAACTAAGTATGTATGAACTTGAAGCTGAGTATTTTAAAACATTCGAAACATAATTTTTTAATAACGTTGTTTTTAGAAAAAAGTTTTTCCCGTTCAAATTAACTATTCATTCATTTAATTGAATTTCACAATATTTTTTAGATTAAAGTTGATTTTGACAAAACGTAGCCGAAATTTTATCAGCCGCGTCTGCCAAAGCGTTTAGTTGAATATTCAGTAATCGAAATATCCTCCCTCATTCCAAAGCGCCAGGTATACCTATTCGTATACGTTCACAAATCTACATTTTATTGGTCGCCCTGTTTAAAACGATTCCTTAACGGCGCACATTACTAATACAATTTTATACTTATGGACGGACGAATAATTGATTAAAAATGATCATGATTGATTACGCGTGGCCCGCACCTGATATTGGCGCGCGATCAATCACGCTCGTGTCGTCCCGCGAGCTTGCCGCGCTGCTGCCTCTCGGACCAATTATAATTTTACACATTACTTTAGATACACATATTTAGGTATATCCATAGGTGCCAAGTTGAACCAAAATCAGGTCTGGAATTTTCGCGTGTAATCTGTCACGGATAATACGGGAAATATGATGGAGCGTGTGAATTTCACATTTCAGGCAGTTTTCGAATGGGGCGATGCCAACGTTGTGAGATTCAACGCCACTGAAACATAAGTGTGCCTGTCTATTCGCCGCCAAAAGGAATATATTCGCCGTCCGTTCAACTTGTCTCCTACTTTAAGGAAAGTATCCTTGGAATACACCGACCACCTTCAATTATTGGGAGTTGAGATACATATCTTCGAGTTCATTGAGTCCAAATCTAATGCGACTAAAAAATATCTCAATTTAAAAATCCCGTCTAAAGATTCGCTGAGTGTAGGCAGGTAATAAGGCTTTAATGTTTCGCAAAACGAAGCGACGGCGACGCGCGAGTTGCGATTTACTAGTCTCAAATATAGATGCTTCTAACATATGCTATTGTTCTATTTACAGTAACAAATTACATAGCCAACGTACGGTGAAGTATAATAGCGTTAACAAAAAACTCAAACCACAAGTTACCCGCGGCTATACGTTACACGGTGATGATTTGTTAAACGTTTTCCCACGTCATGTAACGAGCGCGATCCATCATCGACGATGACAGATTAAATATTACCCTCTTTCCCTAAATTTTACGTACTAAATGTAAGTGAATTTCGTACCCACTTGTCTGCCCTGAGGAGAATTTGCGTCCGCGAAATAAAATAATTATGTTTATACATAGTCCTTCTTACATTTTAACAGTCGATTCTTGACTACAATCTAAACTGATAGGAAGTGGCGATATAGTCTTGAATGGTACAACACAACACTGGTTTAGTAAACCCCATTGACTAATAATGATTTATTAATATCATTTGGATAACTACAAAATAAATATTACAGACTTGGTATACTTAAAAATCTTTACATTGTATGAAAACTCTAAGGTAGGATATTACATTTTTATTTTACTTGTATTTAATCGTAATTAATTTGACGCATACCGCTGATACCAACAGCCAAACTAAATCGAATATAAGCAAATACGTATAAGTATTTGCTAGTGAGTTTGCCAGTGAGTGAGTTAAATAATATTTAAATCTAATAGTACCTAATTAAAATATCTAGTACAAATTTTCAACTTTTTATATTCAAATTGAGCTAACTCTATCTTTAAGCATTAGCTTTGTTTTCTCTTTTATCGGTGGATGTCGAACACGTACCGTACAATTCCTCACTCCAAACTTCTCATTGTTTTTGTAAGATCAGTTCCAACTTTATGATTTATAGCTGAAAACTCCGCCTTCGATAAAATTTTCTTGCGAGTCGCTGAAAATTATGTTTACAGAAGCTTAAGAGTGCCTATAAAAATTAATTGCTTTTTAACTTAATTTCTACGGAAGTTGCATAATTCACCAAAGAGTATAAATATACAGTAAAAACCTGGCAGGCAGGAAAATGTTTATTTTTGTCAGGGGTCTTAATGAAAAATTCTCTGCGCGCGGCAGGTGACACAAAGCAATTTAGTGTGTGTCGCTTCGCCAACAAATGGTTCCTCTTTTAAGAATTGCATTTTGAGCCTCTTAGATAATATCACGCGGAGAAACATAATCTGTATAGATTTAAATGGCTCAAATAAAAAAAATGGGCGCCTCAGGCTCATAATGTTTGTAATGTCTACCGATGTGGATGACAAGTTCCGGCCGTTGCAGAGCGATCTGACCGATCATTTTATAGTAGCAGACCCGCCAGACGTTGTCCTTCATCAAGCCATACAGTTTTTACATACAGTTTTTCTCGATTTTTTCTCGAATAAGTATAATTATACAGACATAAACCAGTTGCATTGCAAAAAGACCGCGCTGATTTAAGATTAATATTGATACGTTCAATCAGTATGAGAATTTTAATTTGATTGATTAAAATTAATTACTAGTGTTTTACTCAAACGTATGGACAGTAAATCCCCAGTAAACAACATTGCTCACTGCAGTTCTACCAATATAAGAAGTGTCACATTGACTACAGAACTATTTTTCACCCGCAGTGTTTCATCAGGCAGTATCTGGGGGATTACGCACCCCCAAGCATGCCGTATCTCGGGCACTCGCTGCGATCAGTAATTACGTCCCCCATTGAACGACATAACTAAAACTTCATTACCACAAGTCGATATTTCCCCATTTTCTTAACAATGTATGGGAATAGGGCGCAGGATACTGAGGGAGATAGTTATCAAATTCATGATCGGGAATGCGTCCCGTCATCCACAGAATGCCTTCATGGCATTTCTTATTGTACTATTTACACATATAAATATACTACATACATAGTAACTGTCTGTTAATCGCTTCGGTAGACGATGCCTTAGTACCTATCCACACTCGAGACAAATGTTTAAAAGTAACACCAATTTAAATAAAACAAACACTTATAATGTAGTTACGCAATGCCTCTTACGATAAATGAGTGAATCCTGCATTCAAATTGGTTACGCCGTATCTAACATTACCGAAAACAAACGCAGACAAACAGAAGCACAAAATATGTGAAAATCGAATCTATATAAATCTTAAAAAGTAAAAGATCTTCCCAAATCAGTTAGAATTTAATAATCTAAATGATTAGGCATTCCTACCTACATTAGAAGGTATTAAATAATTGTGTGAAGTATGATTTTATTGCTTGTTAAATTTAATTAATATTCTTTTATTGTTATGTTGTTAATGGCCACGGGTGGCGGTTGCGACATACTCAACTCAAGTGGATCATCCGATTATTGGCCACCTATTTACGTTATAAAAAACTAAATCCAAATGAAACGCCCATTTAGAGGTGTAAAACGCCTAATGTTAAAAAAACTTACGATTTTCTATTCTCATTTCCCGCGCACTAATGCTTTTATGCTGAGAGAAATCTAGTTCAATTTAATGATCATTACCATTAGTAATTCAGGACATTGTTCTACTTTCATCACAACTTTAAAATAAATATACTAACAAAAGCACAATACGTACGTACGTACTTGATACAAAGTTTTGTTTTTGTTTCAAAGTATCTGGCAAGGCGAGCAATATAAACTTGTTCTTTCCAAAAAGTCGACGATACGCTTAGCTGTTGGTGAAAGTTGTAAAGTGTATTTTGTCCCTAAGCTGGCCTCGGGGAACAATTTGCTACTAGAAACTTAACGAGCGCCGGCTCCAAATATGTAAGTAGGTATATTAAACGCAACTTATACCTATACATATCTACACTTAACACTTAGTACCTATGTAAATACGAGTATATAGTTAAAAAAAACCATTTAAGTAACTAGGTATTTACAAAAGATAAAAACCAAGTATTCAAAAAAAGGTATTCCGTAAACAAACTTTTTTTTTAAACATTAGGGTCGTACAAAAAGGAACCATCTCCACCATTCCACTGTGGAGCGATATCATGGAGTCTGCTCTAGGCCTGCTCGGTTATGAAGAGAAACATGTGCCGCGTAGTGCGTTATTATTGAGTTACAGCCATACACAAACAAACCTAAAAGACCGTGAAGGCTTAAAATTGCCATAAATTAAATGTCCAATTAAACACGTCATTACATCATAATTAATTAAGAATGTAATAAGAAATTAAGTATGTACGTATAGGTACCATTATACGTAATATTTCATTACTATGTATGTAGGTAGGTACTTAAAAAAATTGTTTGCGATTTGTTGCGCAGAAATTTTCCTAATAATACTCGTATATACACAAATATTGCCTCTACTTAAATAATATCATAGTCATCGCCTCTTTGTACATAGGTAAATATTATTTCAATGCCAGCCCAATTGCTGTAGGGATCAGGATCCGGAAACCAAGTTAGGTAGGGTCTCTTGTCAACAATGCACCATCAAACATTGCAAATTAGTTCCAGCACCAACAAACAGCAAGTAACCATGAGGGTAATTATTTTGTAATAACTGTAAATAAGTGTAAGTGTAAAAATAATTACACTAATAATTTATATAAAACTAATAATTAGTATGTACTTCTAAGAACTCGTTAATTACCACGGATGCGTATCAAGGAAGTTGAAGGAAGCCAGTTGGCAACAGGAAAAGGTTCTTCGCCGTAAGTATCAAGATTTCTACCACAAAAACTAGTGCTATTCTTGATTTGGCCTGATTGTTCCAAACTGGTCCAATCTTCATGGAATAGGATACCTGTCACTTCCATAATAAAAGCTCTACCTACAGGCCTTCCCTTTTTATGAGTTACAAAGTAATTGCCTGTTTATTTCAATGCTCGACGAAATTACACAGAGATTGTGCCAAAATTGTAAACTCAGTTAATTTTTATTTTTAATTAAATATTGTGATAAAGTGTTATTATCTAAAACTCTACTAGCTGGTTTCAGGTGTATCGCGCAATAAAACCCGCTAAATGACCGCGTAGCCCTTAATACTAGTAATTAAAGGATGCAAACAAGGGTGTATGAGATTTTTGTATAATACTATACAGAAATACCGGTCAAGTGCGAGTAGAACTCGTACACTTAGGGTTCCGTACCACCGAGCGATATTAACACTAATTATTTGGTCAATAAGAATATAAATAAAATTACAAATACAAAAACATCTAAGAAAAGTTTACCATACTTTGAGTACACGTTGAGAGAAATATGTATGTAGATATTTTCGTCGTGTACCTACAGTAGTAGGTACTGTACTAATAGGACTTAGTATTGTTGTAAGTAGTCAACTAGTATTGTTAGTAGGAGTCTCATTTTAATTCGGTCACAGACGTGACCTTTGAGGACTGAGATAGTTAACAATGGTCGCCTCTAAAAAAGTTGTCTACAGAATCCTAAAAACGACTGCAGTGTAAGGTTTTAGTTAACTTTTAAAGGCGAATCGATCGATGTTATGTGCAGAATATCATTATTGCCTTGCAATGTCTTTTACGAAGTAATATTTGAATTATGACCAAAAGATATTACATAGGTACATAATAAAAAAAATGTTGCTCAGTTCATTTGCTAGCGCTAACAAACAACAAAATGTTAAATTAAATTAATACAAAAATAGTAATTGCGACCATAAAAAATGCATATAAAAAACGTTTCCCATGTTCCTATTCGCGTTTTAAATCAAATATTGATAAAAACAATTCGCAGTCGGTAGGATTCGAACCTACGCTCCCAGAGGGAATCTGATTTCTAGTCAGACGCCTTAACCGCTCGGCCACGACTGCTTGTTGAAAACGCGTCTGAAATTGCAAAATCGATAAGATAATGATTTTTTACATAAAATTGTTTCATGTACAAAATAAACTTAGTAAACGACGTACCTACAACTTAGAATCTACAAAATATAAGCCACGCGCGTTCACGTGGTATGCAACAATGTGGGCTTAAAACTTAAAAATCCAAAGACACTTTTTACACATACATACGAGGAATTGAATTGAACAAGATATTCAATTATTTTCTTCGTTGAGCGAAAATATTTAACGTTATTATTTAAACAATATAATTAATTAGACTGTAGGTATTAGGTAAGTTATTGAGGGATAAGTGAATAGTGAGTCGTATATAGAGGCTTGAATGGTTGACTTTTTAATATTATTGTCCGACTGGTGGTCAGCGTTTTCGAGCATCACGCAGACACTACTGAACAGATATACTGATATACATAGATGATGATGCACATCACTACATAGTATAAAACCACGAAGCAAATACAAAGAGGAGTCGGCCTCGAGTCGGGGTCGAGTTTGTATTTACTTCGTGTATAAAACAAAGTCGCTTTCTCTGTTACTATGTATGCTTAGATCTTTAAAACTACGCAACGGATTTTGATGGGTTTTTTTTAATAGATCAAGAGGAAAGTTTATATGTATAATATATTAAAGTTTTTGGCAAAATGAAAAATAACGCGCGTGAAAATAAATTCGTGCGCTGGTTACGTTTAACAATTTTGGACTTGGGTACTAAGGGACAGGTTTCCCGAAGCGAAGCGAGGGCGGGTTTACTAGTAATAAGTATTTATAACAGTGCCCTTTTGTAGTCTTTTGCCTTTTATAATTATTAAAAAAACATCATTTTTATGAAATATGTAGATATAGCAAAGTATTGTAATCATAAATGTTCAGTATTTTCGAAACGATAGATACGTGGCGCCGTGGCTTAGTTGGTTAAAGCGCCTGTCTAGTAAACAGGAGATCGCGAGTTCGAATCTCGCCGGGGCCTTTGTATTACTTGGTCTAGTGCTTTTGTATTTTTCTAAATTTAAATTACGTAATTTTGCAAAATTAATAGAAGAAAAATGATTTTATTTCCTAAATTGTCGCTTTTAAGAACGAAACGAGAGAACCGCATCTGTGGTTCTCCGATATCAAAAAGGATAACACGAATTTAAAAACACTGGAGACCCGCAGCTCTGATTGATATTGTAAAGGTACACATTTCATACAATGCATCACGACGTGTCAAGCGCATGGTAGTGTCCATAGAGTTTATATTAGTGTGTGTAATGTTTTATTTATTCATTTATTGTATTTCTAATGCATTATTATATCCAAATAATATATTTATGCCCTCCTTCTCCATATAAACTTTTAACTGATTTCATAACAAAATGCCAAATTTCATACTCCTCTGTCCGCGTAATTTTTGTAAAAAGGGGTACAAAGTTTTCGCTTCACGGAATAATTTATAGATTACACTTAACAAAAACTGTATTTTGTATTTTTTTTTACTAGTGAACAACCCTTGCTTCGCCTCGGAAAGCTTGTTCTTTACGTTTACAAATATTAAATTTACACTTGCTACATATTAATTTATTCATTTTCTAAGCGGCGTATTAAGATGAAACACGCCCCAATTTTTAAATTATACCTCCAGCAATACAACTGCGAAAATCACATCAAATTTCATTCAGTAGTGCGTTATGCGCGGACAATCAAATACAGACAGACAGGCAAAACTTCTAAGTAATATTTATGGTTTCAGGTTTTCAGGTCATACTTAGTGGTGTTAGTGTTAATATTAATATGTTACTAGAAAACCCGCCATCGCTTCGCTTCGGGAAACCTGTCCCTTAGTACCCAAGTCCAAAATCGCTTGCGAAAAACTTTAATATATTATACTAAACATTCCTCTTGAATCATTCTATCTAATAAAAAAAAACCATCAAAATCCGTTGCGTATTTTTAAAGATCTAAGCATACAAAGGGACAGAGACAGCGACTTTGTTTTATACTATGTAGTGATTTGTGTTGTCCATGCCGTCCGCGACAAAGGGAATCAGTGCGGGGATGTTAGTGTATTCGTATTCGTTATATATTTTTCAATTGTGTATTCAGTAATAGTAATAAGGGGTATTGAGTAGGTAAACATAAAACTTCAGTTAGTTATAATCAATCGTATATTGACATTTTCTCGTGTATAATATAATATTTACACATGTACAAACATCATAAATAAATGCCTCGATTACTAAACATTTTCGTACCTGTGACCTGTGCAAACAATGTTATTGCGATCTCTCTTATTGTTTGTCATGAGAATTGGTAATTATATATTCGTAACTTAAAATTTAATTCCGTTATAAAATAGAGTAAGATTTCGAAAATAACATTTTTAAGACAATTGACGAAAAATTCTATGTAATATCACTGTGATACAGTGTACAGAGCAGACTATACGAAGAAATGTTTTTCCATGATTTACATTATTTTAGGCGTCAACTCCTGTAAGGGGCCGTGCATATAATTATGTCACACAAATTTAATGATTTTGGAGCTCCCGAAACCTAATGTGTGACCCCCACCAGCGTATGTACGTCCAGTATGACGTCACATATTTTGCAATTTTAATAGTTTTGACTTTGAAGCTTATGTTTAGAGTTTAAGCATTTAATTTTAAGACGTCTACATGTGACGTCTAAAGCTTCTGACCCCTCTGTCACACAGTGTCACACTTTGTTGACCCCCCCCCCATTTTAACTAACCGCAATGACATAATTTATGGATAGGCCCTTAGGACTATTTTTTGATGGAATTCGACTTACGTTAGTAGTAATATAGACTTGAGCATACATTTTTTCGACGTAGCTGCACTAGTATACCATATCACAATTATACAAACGCGTAGACTTTTGTTTTAAATTGATGTTAACAAGTACTGTAAACTCGGAAGAGAATAATTTTCAAGATATACACTCTATTTTACATCTCAAACTACTGATGTGCCAATGTGAAAACAATATCGCGAATGGTTAATTTCAAGGTATTGTACGATTGTAATGTATTTATAAACGAAACGAAAGGTTCAAAGTTCTGCGTTGGCACCAACTCAACGTCAATTTATTTGGCACTGAACTTGTATTGCGAAGGCGAAAATACATTGTAAACATCTCTTGTAATACCGCTGTAAAACTGTGAAATGTTTCTCATAAAAGAGACAGCGGTAGAGAATTTTCTGTCTATTCGCTGTTACAATTTCGTTATAACAATAATTTTCAATTATTTAACATAAACGTTATTTTTTATTTACAGTTCCATTTTCAACTTCCAAGTCGTGTAATTAAAAGTTGCACTAAGCGACTATATTCGTTATAACAATCATTTTGAATTAAATTTTTCCTCTTTTATTTGGTTGTTTTATTTAATTTACCTTCTTAAGCATTATTTATTAAACTATAGTTATAACGAATAAATCGCTTTGGTGTAAAAAATAATTATTGTCATAACGGAAAACTTTCCGTTATAACAAGATGACATTAAATTAATTTGGTAAGTGGGTACACATACAATTTATGTACATATATACATATATGGATCACTTCTTCAACCTTAAATTTATTATTAATAAAACAGCTATAGCTTTCATTTAATAAAATCTGAGGCACATTCAATATACGTATCTTAAGTTATTGAATCTAACGATATTTACAAATATTCATTTAAACTAATATGGCAGTACTGAGGATTCAAATACGTAATACAGATTAAACAGCATCACATCTGTAATTTTTACCACTTTTCGCAACTTCAAAAATTCTGCTACGAGTTGAACATCGTAAAAATCTGAAGCTATTTCAGTCTGTACACTCAAATATATTCAAAACAAATTGACTTTACGACAACATAAATAATATTAATATATTTGCTGGCATCGTAATACCGATAATTCAACACGAACAAAATTTCCACAGTGTAACGGGTAAAAATACACAGCCGTGTGGCGGTTACGTCAAAAACATCTATAATTTACAATACAATAAACTTTTTATATAAAAATCAGTCTCTTATAAAATCCGCCTTCGAACACCGTCACCACATTCATCACCGTCCCGTCACCAACACTCGCGGTTACTTCCGTTCACTGAGGCCTTGCACGTTCACTATCTTTATCACTGTTATATTCACGAGTGTCTATCACATCAATGCTATTACACGTGTATTCGTTGAAGTATTCTTATCGTATATCGATACTTGTTTTTCTTCATGATATCTAGTATATAATCTGTGCACGAGAAAATGAACTCTCTGGTTTGAAATTTTAAAAAAGGAATATTTTAATTTAGGTAGCGAATAATAATATGATAAGCCTCTTTGAGTAACGCTAAATGAAAATATTACTTTCTCAAAATTTGTATTTCGAAAAAATGTACCGTTCTAAGAGAGTTTAGGTCACTCGCCTAATAGCGTACTAAAAAGGAGAATACATAAGTGAATTCTTGACAACAACCTGTTTTAATTATAATCCGTGAATTGCGTTTAGATACTTCATAGTTACACCAAGGTCTGGATTGAATACTTTTCTCTTTACCATTACGGCCCTTACTGTCCCACTGCTAGGTTAGGGTATGCTCCCAAAGTTGGATTTTCATTCTATTTACACGATCCTAAGTATTATTCAAGATAATATCAGACTAGTCTATCCGATCCACGTGAATAGCAAGGACGCGTTCACCGAGTGTGTCACTAGGTCTAAAACTACTTTTTATTGTCGTCTTTGGGTTGTTTTAAAATGTCTGTGAGGAATGCGTTAGACGAATCTGGTGAGTTGCGTGTGGAAGTCTCTCAGGAAGATCTGTAGCTGGGGCAGTGTGGGCCGGTCGTCCGGGGACATTGCCCAGCAATACGCCATCACTGCGAACCTGGTGACAATAAGTCCAAATTAGTTTTGTTATATTAGCTCACAGCTTTTATGCATACTCGTTGAAATACGTATCTTACCGTCTTTTTCTGTCGATTGAAAGACAAGATTAAGAAAAAAGAAAGTTAGGACTCTGACGTAATTCTTTTAACGAAGTGTTAAAATGTAAATTGCAGGACACTTAAATCCTATAAGCGAAAATTCAAATCAGTCTCACAAGTCACTACCTTCTTAGCCAGCAACGCGTCAGGGTCGTCTTTGGTGTTCCTCATGTCCAATGACATCGGTGGACCCCTGAACATTGTGTTCCATCTACTCATCAGACATACCTATAACTATACCTACTTATAACTCGGCACTAAAACGAAATACCAGGGCTAAATACTCACAATTCATCAGGACAGTTCGCCGGCTGCTGCAACCGATACCCGTCCCTCAAGTAAGCGGCCACTTCGAACGGATCTACCTCCGCGTACGGCTGATGGGCCAGCGTGGTCAGTTCCCACAACAGCACCCCTAACGCCCAGACATCAGCCGCGGGGCTGAACTGCCGCTTGGACAGGGCTTCCAACGCCAGCCACTTGATGGGCCGGTTCTCGTTGTCACCCAGACAGTGGTAGTCCCCGGGAAACAGATCCCGTGATAACGCGTTATCCGCTATCATCACTCGAAGGTTCTCGTCCACCCTGTAAATAAACTCTTGCTTAGTGCCAACACTAACGCTATGCTACAATAGAATAGTAGCATCAATCTACAAAACTAGAATCTAAACTCTAGAGGAAGTGATATATTAATATTTTTAAATTGTCGTGTTAATTGAAAGGATTGACGTAAACGTACTATAAGACCAATGACATAATTTATAAACAGACGAATCAACAGATGCAATAATCCATTAGTCTACTAGATATATGTACTTACACACAATTCCTGGCCGCAATGTCCCTATGCAGAACGTGTTGAGTGTGCAAGTAGGACAAGCCGTCTAGGGCGTGAAGAGCCATTCGCACGACATGCTGCGTTGTCAACGGAGGCGGAGGCGCCGTACCGGCCGCGCCCCCCACCGTCACGCCGCGACACGCCAGCAGAAACTGTTTGAGATTCCTCCAAGTGGCGCCCCAGGGGTACAGCAAGAAAGGCGCCGTTTGGTCCTCGATGCTCACGCCAAGCACAGATAACACTCGCTCGTGATGCAATCCATATAGCATGCAACCTTCTTGGAGAAGCAGTGATACCTATGACAAAATTATCGTTACTTTAGTGAATGTTGCAAACATTATCTAAGCTACTACCGACCTTATTAAGCCCGAATTGACATACGCGGTAAAATGTTTACCTATAAGGGCATTTAAGTCTCTGGCGATCACGTTTTGATCTTTAATCTCATATTAGGCAACTATTCTATATAATGTAAAAGACGAATAGACAAAATCAAGTTGCACTGTTTGGATGCGTGATCAAAAAAGCAAATTGAACATAGAATTCAACCGTTTTCATTTCAAAATATAGGCGAAAAAAGATAAATTTAATATAAATACATACCTGTACTTGTGAAGCATGTTCAGCGACGGTCTTAACTAGAACTTCTTGCTCTCTGGCCTCTTCGTCCGCATAGGTCCCTCGGTAGACTCTCCCGAACGTCCCCTCCATAGCCACGGACCGCAATCGGACGCGACACCTCTGTATCGTCAGCTCTGCTATTCTCTGTTGCAGGTCTCTGGCTCTCTCCTCCGCCGCCACGGCTGGCAAGGACGTCGGGCGTCGGTAACTGGTGTAGCTTGCGGCCGATTTGCAGGATGAATCCGGCAGAAACGCGTGGGCATCCTGCTCATCGCTACGCGCTCGTCGAAGTTTCCTTGCCCGAGCGCGACAAGCAACAGCAGCCACCGCCGCTATTAGGAGCACTCCTCCGGCGCAACCTGCCCCAGCGTAGAATATATCCGCAGAGGTCGGAGCGTGTACATTGTCCACCTTGATGACTTGCTGAGGCATATCTTTCAGGCAGAACTTCCTTCGCTTAAACTGCAGAGCTGTTGATGACGAGCCAGTGGACACGTTTAGGGATATCGTGACTTCGACCTCGGCGGCCACCAAGCGCGTACATCGCAAGTCCACTCGCCACGTCTGCGGCTCTGTTGGAACGAAACCCTCCTTCGATATGTTGAATGTCGGCGGGTGCAGAGCCCCTCGCTTTGACGCGTCTCGGTCTACTTCGATGTGAGCGTGGACTGTATACGGCAACTGCAACAATTATTTATCAGTGAATAACATTACTAATATACACATCTTTACGAGCTATTTTAGTCTCCACAAACAAGTTAGCTAAGTTAGCCTGCTGAATCCTCGCGAAATACAACCAGGCACGTTTGTGGTCTATTATATTCAAAGTTTCAGAATTAGCGCAACATTACGCTACCGATAAGGTTTAAACGCGCTTACTCATACGATGAAGCACCCAATAAAGACGAATCGTAGTACATACATTCCTAACGGTACAGTCACATCACGATGTAACTGTATCAGCGCACGAATGAGGGACGGACGTTGGATGGCTGTACGATCCTAAACGGTCCGTATGGCCATGTCAAACGGATCAAATGTCGAATGTGATCCGTGAGATCGGACAGGGCTCCTTTGTGGGAGGTGCATTGAGCTGAGTACACTCGTTGATGCAAATCTCGCGCTGAATCTTAAACATATGTAACAAGCCGGGCGGCCGCTGCTACGATCGTGATAGCTGAACCGATGGATTGCACGTGAATAGCCTGCTATTAATTATTTGTATTTTTTGCGTTCAGGTTAAGACGTTTGTTTATTCAATGCTTTAACATTAGACGGTTAAAGATGTAGGTACTTTCGGGCGCTACATTTACTTGTATGGCACTTACTGTACTTACACTTACTTTTGAGCAACTTACCGAATACAAGAAAAAATATCACGGAACTTTATATGCGGTTCCAAATGCTGGCACCTATTTTTATGAGTAGGTACTGCTCCAAAATTAAATTCCGATTTTTAACCCTTTAGATCTTAAGCCAATTAAAAAAAAATGTTTGCCTGTAAAGTCGGTTTTACGGGCGAAGATTTTACGTGACAACGTCTTTTTCTCGGTAGAATATTTATTGATATGAATATAATTAAATTGCGCAATAGGAACAAGGAATTGAATGAAAATAAGAATTGCACAAATTTTAACTATAGAAATATATTTTGTTTACTAAAACATTGTACATGTAAACTTAAACTTAACGCGCCGATTCAATGCGCCTAATTCTCTAGTGCTGCGCGCGCGACAGACCGATCATAGTTGAGTGGGAGAGAGACGCAAGGCATTCGGCGGGCCTCTCTCTCGTTCGGTGACTCATCGTAACGTTACCGAGCGTTACTATTTTTCATAAGTGACTCCCAGCTAACCTAATTTAAGACGTTGTCACGTCAAAAAGGTCCCTCAAAGTCCGAACGTATTTAATCAATTTTCATAATTGGGTACTTGAATTACGTATGCAAACTCATTTCCCATTGAATGTTAACTAATTTCACGACCGGTTGATTTACTATTACTATTCATACAAACGTGTGTTGATTATTTTTATTATAATTGTCGTGGTGAGCGTGAGTGAACCAAGTTAGTTATTTAGTTGAGTAATGCCCCTTGGAAGGTGCATGGATTATAACGAGGCTATTATGGACTCCACTGTATAAACAGCCGTTGCATACAATGAAGCAGCGGGCGACTCAAAGCGTTCATACGCTTCACAGTTGACGAAAGACTAGTTCTTTTGATAATGAAAAAAAATATATACTTGGCCTACAGATTACAATTTTATCTAAACATTTTGCCCAAAATATATAACCATGATTAAGGATTACGATTATATCTGGAGGCACGGAAATGCCCTTGCCAAGAAGGCTCTAACTACGGACATTTAAAGCTTTAATAGGTAGTCGCGTTAGTCATAATAAGTAAAAAATGTGCGATATTTATTGTAGGCACCTATATGTATAAAATGTTTAATTATTTATATGTACATACATTTTAATTTAAAAATAATCTTCTAATCCCTTTTCTCACCAACCTGGCCTAATCTTAGTAATCCTAGTACCTTAGTTATGGAGACTACGTTAATACCTTACCTCGATATCAGTGACTAATGTCGGTAAAACAGTGCCGGTGCTATAAAGTAAGTAATAGGGCGTGTTACTCAACAGTTCAACACAAAACAAACTCATTATAATCTGACTAATCAACGCGGCGAGTTGAATGGAAACTCAAACAATATTCGCCGCGGGCCCTTTGGTCGCCGCTACGTGGAGGTGACTGGCTCCACTGAGGTACACCCGACACCGCCAGCGTAACCTCTCATTAAATAATTCATAATAACAAGCTAACAAACCTTTTTTAACAAATTAACACTAGCTCTGCCATGACATTATAACACAACATTTTGAATTATTTTTTTGTGTACCAATCCACGTTGTAAACGTTAATGTCAATGATGTTCAAATTACACTTAAATATACATTTAAACTAGACATATCTTGCCACATAGATAAAAGACTATCTGACGAGAACAACCGAAACCGACCGTTTAAAATGACCTGCAAAGCACAAAAGCTTTCAAGTAAATTTCACAATACAGATAGATGCTACCGGACGCCGTGCATGAAATGGCATTACTTTATCGATCACTAATTGTATATTAATATGAGCCTTTCAGCTATGACCGCTTTAAGTATCTAGGTTTTTAAATATGGTAGGTATACCTCAGAAACTACCTACAGAAAAGAATAAAATTGTAGTAACACAAGCTTCTACTCGTATAATCCTCTCTAACACGTTTGTAAACTAACACTAGCTTCTCTCTAGGCATGTCTAGTTGAAACAATAATGGCTGTGTACAGTCACCGGGTCATTTAGACCCGCGGTCGGTTCACAGCCTGGCAAAGCGTAGGTGTGACAACATGGCCTCTAATTAAATATTATCATTGGCCACGGCAGCGGCGCGCACAAACAATGGCCATCGCTCATCGGCGCTAGTTAACGACCTCCCAAATATTTGCCTACCGTCAAAGGAAAGGCGCCGACTAGGGCTGCTGCGTTTCCGTGTTTGTATAAACACTGAGCAACTACTGACTGTCAGATGAACCTAATCAATATTATAGACATGAATACACACATTGATTGTTATAAATATTAAGAACAAAAACAAACTTTACTGTATTGACTTTTGTTTATATTATTATATATTCGGTTCAAATCTTACTTCAAAGCTAAAATCTTAGGTGAAAGCACGTTCAAGTAGTAGTGCAACAAATTCAACAATTATTTATTATGATGTATACATACTCAATAATTTGAACTAATAAAATTAATGTCTCTACTTTAAAATAACAATGTAAAGTTTCGTTAGTACATAAGGTATAAGTTATATATAATCATAATTTCCGTACCCCAAGTGCCAACCCTACTCGGTCGGGAGAATAAGGGAGCTGTAGGGCTGGCGATCAGATAGTTGAGCATGCAAGATGTGATAAGAGATCGCAACCGCCACGATTCCTCTGTGGCCCGCCGCCGTGCGGCTCTCGAGGCCCTGGTGCGCCAAATAGAGGTTTGATAATATGTACTTTACTGTGCTTAACAGGGCTTTGTGTACCGCCGCGTGCCGTACCGCAGAAGTGCCGCTACTGCCGCCAGGTAAGTAAGATAAACTGCCTTGTTTGCGAGGAAATCATTAGGTCTACACTGGTTCCGCCTTTTTTGCTAGAAATTCCAGACCGGCTCGGTTAAACGGAAAACAAATTATTTAGTTTGCTAATATAATTATTTGGCTATCAAGTTAAATACTAAATCGCGATTTCGTAAAAATCGCACTCTAATAGATAACAGGTATCATACTGTGCTACGCTCGAAAAAACAATTCTTAGCGATTTACACACCTTCATTTTATTTTTTATCTTAAACTTCATTTTCATACTGCATTCCATCTTTTACTTCTTCTCTTTTCTTAAACTATATTTTTGTTAAGCTTACATTATAGGTTACTGTAAATGATGGCGAGACAGCAATATCAATAGCTTGAGCTTGCTAAGAACTGAACAATCATCTTCTGTTACCCGCTGCATTGATTTTAAATGAAACAATAACTGTTTACTTGTATCTAAACGTTACTTAACATAATATTATCTGGTTCTGAGTATATTCAAATATATCTGTATCTGGAGCTGGAGTGCTGCGTGGACTTGCAAATGTCGTCCTAAATAAACAGATGTTTTATTGACAAGTTCACTGAACTGTCTCGAGATGCGCAGACTAGTTTCTATGCTAGCTCCGTCTATCCTGAGTATCAGTGGCTATGACTAAATAGTCATCAGGTGGCTCGTCTGCTCCTTAGTCGGTTATTGATAAATAAACGTAGCTTCTTGACGCGTTTCTCTCGTATAATTACTATTTTAAGGTAGATTTAGAAAATTCTAAATCTACCTTAAAATTTAAATTTAAGGTAGATTTAGAAAATTCTAAAATTCAAATTTTCTAAAATTCAAATTTTCTAAAATTTAAATTTAAGGTAGATTTAGAAAATTCTACTCTTATATATCGTATAGGTTTTATGTTAGAAAATTCTAAATCTACCTTAAATTTAAATTTTAGAATTTTCTAAATCTACCTTATAATAGTAATTGTACGAGAGAAACGCGTCAAGAAGCTACGTTTATTTGTCAATAACCGACCAAGGAGCAGACGAGCCACCTGACGAATGACACCAGAAACACCAAAGGCATTACCTACAGCCAGCCGGTGTAGTAGGAGTCAACAAAAGCAATTTGTATGTTCCATAACTATAAATAGTGGTGTTTAAAGATATTTCACGATCTAAATAAAATTATACGTACAAATGTCATTGTTAGAATAATAGTAGATCATCATCATCTTCCTGCCTATTTCCCAAATTTATTTTGAGTCTGCGCAATATGTTCTTCTCCATTCCATTGTTCTTTCATTCATTATTCTTTCCATTCTTCCCTAGGTATCAAATATTAACGTAATATTTCGGAAACGCTCCTTAAATAATATAATTATTCCAATAACTGTTTCCAAAGATAAATGATTACTTAAATTATCATTTTATTATAATCATTCCATCTAATGGATTAATTTAAATTGTTATAAAATAAAATTCCAAAGAACGAACGATATTTAAAAACAAGAACATTTAATTACTTACAAGAAATCAGAATTAACCTTTACATTCTATGAATTTTAAATCATTAGCTAAATAAAAAGCAATCCAGATTTGTCTATTTAAAAATTAAAATACCGATTTTTAGACATCAAAAGAACAACAACTTTAAATAACAAATTAGGTAACTTTATACCGACTCAACTCAAACAAATGATACGAACAGTAAAAATATTTTAAATTATAATGAATCCAAGTAACGGACAGCCTTTGCCTTGTCGGTATATAGGTTTTATGTTTGTAAACCAGTATTCGTTTAAATAATGCTAAACGAGTGGAGAAAATACATGCGCATAATTTTATATTTGGTTAGTGATGCAGGATAAATAACCGTCGTAGAGATCAGCTCACGCAGCATTTGCATAACAAGCGCAGGCTTCACGTACAACATACATTATATATTATAATATATGTTATTCAAATGATAACTTTTCTTATTCATCGAAATTTATAAAGCAGTTGAATCAATTAGATTAAATAAACTCAATGATTTATGAATATGATTTATATGATTTATGAATTAGGCGCAGATATCCATGTCTTCGTTGAAGTGATTCATTTTATAACTTTAAAATATTTATATCATCATAATAATATACCGAAATAGTAAAACGTTAAAATTTATAAAATCTGGCTCTTAATGATATACCTATATGAATAGTTAAAGTAACAAAAAAAACTTACTAAATTACTATTTTTACTGACTAAATTGATTCTAGGTTGTAATGTTTTATTGAATTGTCTTTAGTTCTAGTTACAATAATAGTCATAAACAATATATTTTTTTTCCACGAGGCATTCCGTACGACGCGACAGACCAGACGGGAGGTTCCAGTACATTCACACGGAATGCCGTTGCTCCCTCATTCTTATTTCATTCTGTAGGAAAATTATCCAGTGAGCCAGCCAGCCCCTCCCTCAAAGAACGATATTTTAATGGTTTTCCTTTACTTACACTTCTCCAACTGCTCAACTTGTAAAATTACTAACAGCGCATCGCCTCCGCCCAAAAGATATTTTTAATTGGTTACTTTTCTCTTTACAAAGTCCACTGCATCACTTTCCTATCCACCTCGCAGAGTAGGCAACCATAAATCACCGGACGTCATAAAGACGAACGACGAAGAAGCTTCATATAACTTGAAGCTGATTTGCGACGATCTAAATTCAAAAAGGCCGCTACATTTTCATAAGAATGCCCGATTGCAACCGGCAAACAAACATGGCGGATTTCGCGCGTCGGAAAAATAAACTTCCCCAGTTAATTAACGACCCGAGTTCCTGTCTCTAGTTCGTTAAAGCGCTTGAAAATGCCATTGGACGCCAATGAAAATATAATTTTGACTTCAACTTGTTTCTTTCATCTAATTTAAAAGTTTTTACGTCGTGTTGGTTAGTTACTGGTCTCTGAAGTTTTTCTTACCGAGGGGTAGGTTAATTAAGGTGACGTTTTTGTATCCGTTGGAAAATTTTACAATAGATTTTAACCAATACACTAAGATGTCCTAATGAACAGTTGATTTTATATACATAAAATGATAGTCTTCAATGGCTACCACCTTACCAACCAAGGTATTATAAGTGTATAATAATCACTTGTGTTTAGTTTTGATCTTAGACATTTACAAAAGTGACAAAAAAACATCTGGAGCTTCCTGCATAGGTCGCATTCACAATTCGGACATTAAAATAAAACACATGAAGACCTTGCAACAACTTCCGTCACTGTGACTGTCTATCCAGGCTTCCATCATTGACTCTGTTCCGTTGTTAACATCACCAGTATCACCACAAACCGCAATGTTAAATAGCGACAATCGTCCATTTTGTACAAATTGTGTGCATAATGATACTTTTCCACGTAACGATTTTGAGTATAAGCTTCCCATTTTAAATTCCAATCACAAACGAGATTACCATAACAGTGCGATTGTCTCTGGCAATCTATTGTTCAATTAATCATCAATCATGTTCCGTTTTGGTGAGTGCTTTGTATCGTATCCCTTCGGTAGATACATAATATATGGATGTATGCGTGTCTCATTTTAATCTATATATTTCTTCGGTGCGTGTGTATGTCACTGAACTCCTAAACGGCTGTACCGATTTGGTTGAAATTTTTTGCGTGTCTTCAGGTGGATCCGAAAATGGTTTAGATTCACAATTGAAACCGGTAGGTGGTGTCATTGTCGAGATTTACAAAGAGATCAGCTAAACTATTGGAGATCTCGAAATGCTACCATAGAAGAAGTAATTGTATTTGATGAGCATTTCCTAAAGGTACTAATATTAAAGAGGTCTCTCGGTTACAATATAAAATATGTTGCAGAACAACGTCTGCCAGGTCAGCTAGTAAGTATGTAAGTAACTACTACAAACACTAGTGCGTGTGTCCTACCAACAGACCAGACCAGTAGTATCCGTAACGGATATATCGCTGATGAGCTACCTCTAAGCTCACACAAGCTTCACTGTCCCTAACTTCAACGGGAAGTTTACTTATGGCCTGTTCCTTTATTCAAAAAACGATTCGTTTTGTTAACTCAAAAGAGTTCCTATAAAAACATTATACTTTAAAGTTACTGGTAACTTAAAAACGATCAATTTAACAATTGGTTAAATATAGCAACCGGTCATTAATGTAATATTTATTCTCCATAAAGGATTAAGCAATATCAATTATTTACCGGTCTCCGAAGAAGACTCTGCCATGTGAAGTGCAGCTCATCGATAGTAGCAGGCACGGGCACCACGAAGGTGAGCGCGTAGAAATTGATCTGCCCCTCGCGGACATAGAACAGCTCTGCTGTTAGACCTGAGGACAAGGAAAACACAAATCAATTCATGTTAGAAAGTTGAACATAATAAATAGTAACAGTAGACAACACGGACACTGAAGGTAGAACAAACATTTATTTGTCAAGTAAAAGACCAGCCCGATCACGTATGTCCTATCATTCCTTGAATGACCCGAGCCCCTTCCTACCATTTCGTGCACTGGGCGGAGTCATTACTGAGCTAATAGTCTTGTGGGATTTAGTTCGCTGATATATTCCTATTCGTTTTCAGGTAGGCATAATATCCCACTATCCCAAGCCATAGTTGTCTGCGTCCGACATTCACAAATCAGTGCACATCAATAACGGAATATCGTACAAAAACAGACGAGAGCACGCGTACAAAGCGGCGGCGAGATGAGAGGTAGCCCGAGACGCCAGACCCACGACTCGCCACGCCACCTGTCCACAAATCATGGGAACAACACGAAAAAACCTCTTATAAAAACCACGAAATACGAGACCTGCTTGCGGCTTGTTAGATACATAAGTAGAGACAATTTTATTGAGTTACTCGTTCTTGCAATAGAGATGTTTTTTAAGATATCGTAGCCGAAGATAGTGATGTAGCCCTTATCCATCATGTAGATATTGCGTGAACTATAGAAATTATAATTCTTGCTAAACCTTTAGAAACTCAAATGCATAAAATAATTTCACCTTAAAATAATTGCCCCGCCTCAAGCGAAATATGCAAGAACATACAAAAAAAAAACTTGTTTGAAACAACTTGCTTCATAACAAACACAGAAGAAGTCATGGTATTCCCGGCAAAATGAAGATGTGCAACAGAGATACAACGAAGTTACCAAGACGGCTTAAATATCAAACGAGCATGCAGCACCATACTTCCGCTGCCGCCCATAACAACTTTGACCGAACCAGAACAAGACTCAAACAAGAGGAATGAAAAAATCAGGAATATGATGGCTAGTCCACTTAGTGTTAACTGATTTCATACTAATGTAGGTGATAGCTCCAGAGGATGACAGATTCAATCCATTAGCAGGCTCAATAGTCCAGTAATACGAGTATAGGATACATCTATGACACGACAATATTAGTTGGTCGGTGAAGCATGTACAGAATGCAGTTTGTATAACAATAACCTGGTATAACAATAACATTATATAATTATCTCGAAGTTAATTCCATATAATAACATTAGATACGTTGTGTTATTTTAATAACATATTACATTACAAATAACACGGACGTTCTCACAATTTCTCCGAACTGTGAGGCAGGCGAGCGACAACATGCCTCGTTACCGCTATCTCGTTACATTCATTAACTTTACGAAACTACTTTTTGATCTTTTGATTTCCCAGTAATTGCGTTGTCTCATTATTTTCTAAACAAAGCTACGTACATAACTTTACCTGAGTTTGATAAAAAAAATAGAAGCAGCAATCCAATAATTAAGAAGTTATATTTTTAACGTAAGATACAGCAGTATTAATTGGCCTTATTTATTTATTTTTTATTGGTATAGAGTTAGGTTTTTTTATCTTATTCACTCAAAATTTAGTGCTATATAACATTTAGTGCTGAAACAGTAAAAGTGTTAATAATGGTCTTGATGTTCACCGATGGAATCCGTTTGTACTGATACTCTTGACACCCACAAATGATTACAGGGAATATTTGTAGAGAATCTCATAATGATCTCATATCATTATGAATGTCGATGATATGTAGATAAGAAGAAAAAGATAAAATTCCACAAGAAAATAAGATGGGTGAAGTTACAAGAAAGCTTATCAGGACGTCATCGGATGCGTAGGTCCCAAAAACATTAACAAGGTCTCATGTTGTTTTAAATTGTCATGTCTCTAATAGCTTTTAGTCAGAACAGAACAGGTTTTCAGGGTTTTAAGTTTCCTGATTTGAACGTACTAAAAGCATTGTAAAAACGTCGTAAAAACAGTAACACATATAATATATAAATATATTCTATTTAAAAAATGCGTGGTCAGTGTATAGGGTAAGAGATAAGAATTAAGTTGATTATTGTAAGAAAAAATAAAAAAATCTTTTAATATCCACTATTTTTTATTTGGAATTAAGGTAGTAAACAAGCATGCAGCACCATCCTACCATTGCCATCCATGAAAATTGACCTACCTACCAGAATCAAATGGGGACTAGGATGGTTAGTCCGGTTATGAGACGGTGTTAGAACAGTTAGTAAACATGAGGAATGGCAAAGCGACTGTGAGTAATAGTTAGTCCTGTTAGTTGTTGTTAGTAATAGTCCAGTAATTGTTAGTAAGAGTCTTGTAGGTATAGCACTCATGATAAACATATTAACATCACAATTCGAAATCGTTTTATTAAAAAAAAATCAAATGCCCAATGGAGTTTTACATAATATTTAAAATTGGAAATAAACAAATTCAAACAACTGATGATTCGTTACGAAATTTTTACACAACAAAACATGCATTCAAAATTATAATAAGAGTTGACCGGTTCCATACCAAAGGCGAACGCACGCAGACACGCAGTTATCCATTCTACATTTACGGCGCCATTATTAACACGATAATCGTAAATTATTGACGTCCTATCTAAACAAGCCAAGTGTGTGTACTTACACATGCAAATGAGGCGAACGAACCGTTGATATGATTAAAATGATAATTCTAACACAGTTAATGGTTATTTGTTTATTCGAGCCGCGGCCACGACGATTAAGCGTTAACAACTTACATATCGTTATCGTACGCGCTCCTCTGTATGCGCGCGCGCACGTCAACCGCCACGACAAATTGATTCGACGCCTTTGCGCCATTCGTTAAGCACATTACAACAAAAAGCGCCTCGTATTGATTAAACAATGCCTCGCGCTTTATTGATGACATCTATAACGACATGTAATCGATATCACCGAGGATTGTTCATCGATACGAGTATAATATTAAGAATATGAAGTCATTAATGTTTTTGCAAAGTTAATTAATTAGACTTACTTAACAACTGTGGATTTTCGCAAAGTAACGCCAGATTCTGCATCAACCCATGATATTTGTTTTACTGTCACTCACTAACTAAACAGCATAAATAAACTAACTAGTCCAATCGACAGTACTAGTTGTGTACACAAATTTAGTGGCATCGAATGCTAAGACCGAATACTTTGTGATCAAGGTATGACGTAGATAGTCACGTCGCGTCGTGCATTCCTCGTGGCGCACGGGCGAAGGGAACCGCTACCGTGCGCGGTGTCTTTGAAGCCGCGGCAAAAAGAACAACCACTTGATACGACAAATAACTAGAGATAACCCGCCGCCACCGCCGGCGCCCGCTTTTTTCCGCTTATTTAAACTAATTTCTAAATGCATCGCCCCTTATCGTGCTTTTTATTGAACTCTGGCTGAAACTGAAACGCCGCAACCCTTTATACGCCCCGCGGGTGGGTACGGGGTGACCCCAAATACTCATTCGTATAGCTGAGTCTAGGTCAGGTCAAGCTGATTGAAAGCAGGATGATGGACGCTAATAAGTACATTGTCAATAGTTAATAGTTTCTTAGTAAATGAATTGTATAATTCTTAATGAGGATCAATAAACATCTAAATCCATTAACAATATTAACTTAAAACGATATGTACATATTAAGGAAACATTCCCTTAGTTCATCATTTGTTTCCTGTTCTGTATGGCTCCACTAATCCATCTACCTATCATGTCTATAATCTTTCCACTATCAAAATACTAGATATGTAAAAACTTTTTCATAACACATCGGTCTGTAGTAGCGATTTCACATCGACTACCGTCCGCCCTCGCCATACTTAATTTCCATGATTGCTTGATATACACGCAAGACCTCGCGTTCAGAGGCAAAACGAATAATAATATAATACCCCAGCACCATTATGTCGCAGGATATCGCGCGAAAAATCACGCGTACGAAATCCTTACCATTCAACCGCTCGCACCTACGAATAAAGCGTTCATTACAAACGTACAAAACCATTTGTAAAGAATGAACAAAATAGTCCGACACAATAGACGCTGATATTTCGTATAGAAACTTCCCCTCGCTGGAAGGATTTTAGGGCATAACGGGGGCATTATTGTGGAATTATGTGGAGTCGCGCAAGAAAATAAAATCGGAGCGCAGAGGTGACGTAAATAGAGGTGTGGAGGTATGCGCTCGAGGGCCGGCAGATCACGGCAGAGGCAAAAAATGTCGTGTATTATTTCTCCCACACGCCTGCATGTACGGCACAGATATGTACGGGTACAAAGAACGACTCCGATCGTGCGAGCTCCGAGCTAACCGCTAAATAAACAACTGTTTAACATAACTACCACATCCCATAAGCAAGCGTGATAATGGTTATCATAAAGTCTGTACAAGGTGCTAAGAATAGCGTCGGTTGTCTCGTAAAAATCTTCGGAAATGCGTAAAAACTCGTACTCTGTCGCGGCGTGTCGCAACGGAGACAGTTTTATTGACCAATACCGGAACACGTCGTCTTGCACCAGGCGACGCCTGCATCGCCCATTTACACAAATTACCAATTACTCGGTCAACTACTCCGGCTCAATTTCCATGTTATTATGTCCTCATGTCATTTTATAACGCGAAAGTGGCTTTAATGCAATAAGGTCGCTTATTTCACTTAAACCATTCAACATTGTATTTCAGTTGTCACAGTAACGTGACAATTTTAGCATCTGCCTGAAACTCTTTATGTAAGTAACCGATGCTCGTCAAGGTAAGAGAGGACACGGGAGGATCGTGCCCTCTCCAGGTCTGGACTTATACACTTATACACTTCTTAAGATCATCTTATACACTTACATAAGATACCATGAAGACACGAATAATTTTGCAAATGAAACGTTAGTAGCACTGACATAATGCGCCAATAAATATTTTTCCTACCTTAAAAGAAAGAAAACTTTTATCGGCCATTACCATAAAAATACACTTCACAGAAAGTAAAAAGAAACAATCGTTTTAATTCTTTATTATCGTAAGAGCAGCCATTTAAAGGTATTTAATTATTTTTATTACACATCTTACTGCTATAGCACTCGTCTGTTTGTTCGTCAATTAAAGTGATCTGTGAGTGTTGTAACTAGAGAGGCAAGTTTACACTGCACAGACTCCCAGGTTCTCGATTATAAACAGAATTAGCCGATTGTAAATCGGAGCCAGGCGATAGGACTGTTCTAATTTTGTTGGGGATTTACTGTGAGCAATGCTATTGAACATGAGATAATACTTAATAAACAATTGTTTAATATAACTTTGAGTATTACGTAGTAGTGGTAGTCTTAATTATCATAGCCTAGTTGAAGTTGATCTCACGAAGATTCAGAAATTGTTATTTTTAAAGTTGAAGAAGGTGGTTCCAGTTACTATACCGATCAACCGATTATCAACACAAATGTGATTGTGGAAAAAGATTTCATTGATGAATTTCATGCTATGTAACCACTGACTGATAAAATCTAACAATGTTACAGCTGAATAAACATTTAATAAACCAAATTTGAATTTTTACTAAAAATGATTAAATTTCCCACGCCCAAAACCCAGGCAATAGCTAAATCAGGGACTAACTAGATTTTACTAGATCGATCAGAAAATAATCATTGTCAAAATAGATAGAATTTTGCCTTTTCAATTACACGGTCATCAAGCGCATTTACACGGGACAGGTAATTCTGGTGAAAACGGATCACATCATTGAGTTAGGTCGATTTACACCGAACGATTGAAGCGTTAAGAATAACGTAAAACTATTTATCGAAAAGCCGGGGCGTAGTCAGGTGTAAAAAGGTTGGTTTTTTAATTCATGGTCCCGGAAGCGTGTAACACAATCTCTTTATTGTGGGCCCTAACAAGATTGGTTTTGGTTGCACGACCCATCCCCACAAAGCCAGTTAAATTAAAGCTTTCAGTAGATGAATTGAGGTGCGAAGACGATTCAACCACATTGTTTTCACGCCCCCGTATGTTTGCACCTTTTGATGTCGTGTAAAACGTGTAGAACATATGGCTTTTTTGTAATACACATATACTTAGGCTTAGTATCTACAGTATTTTTGGGAATTACTTTAGGCTCCAGTGGGGGCCCCATATTGACACTTGCGGGTCAACTCAGTAAATCTTTTTATGCTATGGAAAAACATGCAGAGTAGTGGTACAAGTAGTAGGTAAGTTGCGCGCTCATTTGTGGGGCTCGGTGTACGCTTTTTTAATAAAGTACCAAAGTTTATTATTGATTTGCCCATACAAACAATTAAGACACAATACATGTAAAAACAATCGACTTAGAGAGAAAGGGTAATTATACAGTCGAGGAATGTATTAATGACAAGGATGCTTGGAAATAGACACCCAGGACCGGTTCTACTCAAGTTAGTAATGTAGGTATGTAGGTGTAATGTAGCTATAAAACCTGAAATTAGTTGTAAGCATTATTTTAAAAAATGTGCCTAGGAATTTTCTTTCACCGTTTCTTTTTCACCGCAAAGATTTTAAATTAAAAAAATCAATATTTAAAGGCACTTTAGCGAAACGGTGGTAAATGCAAAAAATTACGTTCATAACATTTAACATAATTCAGTGCAAAAATATTCTGAAAATAAAAATCAAGGTGTAGCTAGGCATCTTGTATATTAAGGGTGAAATGGGGAAAGCGTCTCGAGGAGGGTAATGCGTGTAATAATCACCGCCATACTTCACTGCCTCGCACCTATCTACCCCGCCCTCCCCAAGAATTAATTTAAGTAACGCAATTACTAACACATTCCCTATACGGATTACTGTGATAGTTGCTGTTTAAACTTAATTATTAGAGTTAAGGCCTCGGTAAATATCTTAATGAAATGTGTGATGTTTGGAAATTGTTTGTATCGTGTAGTAGGGTAAGAGACTCGTATTGTAGCACTAATGGTCGTACGGTTCACGTTGGAATAATACAATGATTAAAACTTTACCAAATCCAGATTTCCCAATCGCCGGTAACTTTCTTCCTAGGCTTCATGTTTCTTCACGATAATATAATGCTAATAATTAGTCCATTGAAAAGTTACATTTGGGGTTACCAAAAAATATAACATTCAATGGACTAAACATTTCTATGTTATCTATACATATCTCTGTAACATTTCTATGTTCTACCTACCCTACAAAATTTTCTATTTAAAATTGTGTTCATCACACAATACACACACACTCACACATTGAAATAATCAATCAACAAAATAATTACAACCAATATAAAAAGAAACCGATAAAAGAAAACGACGCCGCGACGTTGAGATACGAGCTACCGTTGTCACATTACTAAAATTATTATCAAGGTGCAATTAGTTTGATTGATACAATTAATTCGACTATAATCCACTGCTCTTTATGTTTAATCAGCAAAGAGAATGTTTAGTTTATACAAATCAATGGATGTCAGTATCACGCGCTAAACTTTTAAGTGTCTTAACATTGTGGAAGTGTCTTAACATTGTGGCGTTGATGGATGCCCGTTTTTGTCCGCGTTCTCCTCCGACGATAATCCAGTCGAATTAGTGTGGCAGACGGCTTCGATTTCGGATTTTTTGCCAAAACCCACATACTTATTGAATTCCGGACGCTAATTACGTGCAGCGGTACAGAAACGGTGCTGTTTATTTCTGACGTCACGTTCTGGTACTAATATGGATTAGAAAACATCAATCCCAATATAATAATTCATTTGTTTAATAAGTTAAGACCCTAAGGACTAGTGTGAACTGATGGGCCCAAAAAGCAGAAGTCTAAAAGCAATCTAAGAGCTAAATACCGAAGTGACTGCGAGATTGGGAAATAAAGGGGATCAACACTAGCAAAATACAATAATAATGTGGTATGTAGTCTGTAATTCTGTATTGTCTACCCATGGATCACCCAAAACATATTAAACCTTACTTGAACTTAAAACAGTTTTACTCTAACATATAATATGGCTGAATTGAACTTATGACACCCTTATCTCTACATCGTAGCATCGTAGGTATTAAGTCTCATCAAAGGACAAACCTTGGCCGTAGACTGCGATATTACGGATTGCGGATGAAGTCGTCGGTGAAATATCAGATCCGATAAAATAAAAATCTATTTCAATCATCCATTCTGATTCTGCTTCAAATTCACAGTTGGCTAACATCTCAATTTCGATGAGGTAAATTTAGTAACGGTTTTTAATAACACATAAAAACTTTATTAAATAAAATGTTTACACGAAGAGATGATTGTGCAATTTGTTGATTAATCCATCGTAGATTGAACGGGTAATCACGATATTTCGCCACGTTTCACGGCTAAATTGATGGCAAGGAGAAACTGTTGACAAGCGACTGTTGATAGTTGATTTTAACACATCTCTAACACACATGACCCGAGGACAAACATTTTTCTGTCACAAAAACATCTGCTCCTGCCGGGAATAGAACCCGGGACCCCTTGCTTCGCAGGTAGGGTTACTACCAACTAGGCTACTGGGTCGTCACTATGTGTAACTTTACGCCAAAGTTCGTAAATGAACTTACAAAGTACATACATATTATGTAGTTACAAAATTAAACAAATATTATGTAAAAGTACCTATTAAACAACAAAATTTGCCACGCGAAAGCCCCTCTCGCACTTGACCGACATTTTAGGTATACCAACATTAATTCAGTAGAAAACAAACACGTTTCTGTATCGGACCGTCTTATTTCTCGTTACGCTTGCTTCTTACCACAATATAAACTCTTAAGCGGTATTCAGATTATCTGATGATGCAGCTACCAGATGTTGCGGCGCATATTTTTCAGAAATTTGATTTATCATGATACATCTCGACACTAACGACGCTTTTTACTGTAATAAACTATTTTTGAGTTGTAAAAAATCTGGGGAGCGCAGTTTGTGAAGAAGAAAACTGTCACTATCAATGATATTATACATACTTAATTGGTCGCTCTTTTGATATATTTCATCATCATCAAGAATAACTGACTTTTAAGAGTCAATACCGAGTAATCGAGCTGAAGGGACGACTCGATGGGCGGTTGGTAAGTGTTGACAGCCGCCATTGCTTAAACATTTTAAAAGAAAAGCAGTACCGGCCAAGAAGGAAGAGAGAGCGGCCGGAACAAGTTAAACTTTAACATAATCTCGAGTTAAGTTTGCTCGCAGCAATATCTTCATTGCGAATATAACTTCAAACAACGTGTAAAAGTGGTAAGGTCACCCGGGGCAAATGCACCTTACTCAGTGGTAATCAGGGCCGGCGTTAAATATCACTACCCTGGTCCCCTATGTCCAGAAGCAACTATGACCACTTACCATCAGGTGGCTCGTCTGCTTTTTAGTCAGCCCTTCAGGCTATAAAAAAAACAGCAAACCGCTCGTTGCTGCAACGAAACGATGGCTGCGAGCGAACTGTTACAAACAGCTACATGTGACCAGTAACTTAAGCTTAAATTTTTAAGCTTTAGCTCAAACAGCGAATTCAATACCAGCTCTACTCTAAGTCGTTGAAAGAGGCACACAACTTTATTATTCATTTAACGGAAAGTATTATGTTAACAACAATACCAACGGCAGAAAGCAAATCTAACCTACAAAGTACAAACCTGAGCTAGGTACTACCAAGATTGTTGCTTGTATAATGGCTTGCCATAATACAAAGCAATGTTTATTTATACGTAATCAATCGACCCATTTACGTGTTAAAGCGGCGATAACGAGTTAACTGAACACAAGTCTCTGATCGATACTCAAGAGCTTCATCACACCGAGAGGAAATATCAAGTCGAGCGTGACAATTGAGATATTGGTACTTGTGACATGTGATGTGTGACATTACAGATGACTGGATTTCGGTATGATTAAAGGCAACGTTTGGCTAATACGATATTCAACGTTTTGGCATTTTCCTTGTAACATTAGATATATTTTTGTTTTTAACAGGAGATGCACCGCAGCGTAACGCCGATAGAGCCAATCTATTATGGACGGTACCCGTTTATTATCGACTTAGGGTCCAAAATAAAAACGCGATTAAAACTTTTCCACTAGATTCACAATGAACAACACGAAATATGTTTACGGGTTTATAGCTATGTACTTGATTAAGCAAACAATTTTCGACTGAAGATCGTGTCATTTTATAACAATCAAACACCTCAACAATCACCAGACTTCCATGCCGTAAACACGGCCCATGCATCGAACGCGGCGATGACAGTTATATTTTTCAACTATAGAGTGTTTACTTAGCCACGCAGAACACCTGTTGCCACGCTATTACGAAGACATAAACATTACATTCACGACCGTTACATTAATTGGAATTCGATGGCGAAAATCCCAAGAGTGCCGTTACAAATTGGGCTTAAAGACCTTCAGAAAAAAACATATTTTACCATAACAATTATGAGTTTTAGAACACTACACTTACAGATTCCCACAGTAAACTTACAATTTTCTTAATTAAATGAAGATATTTAAATAATTGTTAACATTCTAAGGGTTAAAAACATAATATGAGGCGACTAGTAGTACCTATACCTAGTTGTTTTGGAAAACCTATGCCTTAGTACCCACACTCGACAATATACAATATAATAATATGCAACATAGATATATATATTACCACTGAGTTAAATATACATCAATGTCCATTACACAACGCGTAGTAGGTACAATATTCATACAATTTTACAATATCAACCCGTCGCACTTCGTTTACATCGACTATGATTTCAAGGCGCTTGGCCCGATCAAAATAAACTAGCGTAATAATTGCCGTGTTTATACATAACATTAAAGACGACATCCCTAAACAAAGCACATGGCGCACGGTTTCACAAGCATCTGCTTCACGAATTAGTTACGTAATATAAGCTTCTTACCGTACACTAATAGAGTTAGTGTACGTAAGTTCGATTAATTTTTTATTAATCAAACCACAGCAACAAATATTAGGAAGAAAGTTAATAGTTAAAGTTATAGTTGCAGATACTAAACATTTTAAGTGCAGAGGTTGCTCAATTTTGATTGATTTTTGTGTTTAATACAGCATGGTCATTTGGTATGGTATTTGGTTGGTATACTCATGAGGTATGACTTCAAGGAATCCTTCTTAAAAAACACGATACAACGACAGCCAACATACGAAGATACACATAGACTGCTGAAATATATTAATTATTATAATAATTAGACTGACGAACTAATGTTGCATTTGCGTACACATTGTTAAACGTAACTTAAAATTTCAAGAACTTAACATTGTTTTCGTTCCCACTTCTCAATACCTCTTTAAAACCAATAACACTTTAAACCATTTGAAGTAAACGACCAAATTGCATGCAGCTAAGTGCATTCTTGTCGAACTCAGAATAGACTACTCCATTTTGATTTTGTAAAGCAAATTAGACCAAAGTAGTTACTATTAATACCTAATACGAAGTTACAGAATCTGTAACAATAATAAACTCTTATGCAAACAGTTAGGTATCGCCCAAATCGATTTAAAAATAAATAAACGTGCTCACAAACTCACACTTTCGCATTAGAATTTCTTTCAGTTGACATGAATATAGGTACACGCATACATGTGCGTGTACATTATATTCATATCACAATAATAATAAAATCTCACAAATATCTTGCAGCTAAATCCTACAGCTAAACCCAGACTTTGTTCGGGAAGCAGGATCACTGGGTTAGTATACTATACAAGCTGAACCCTGTCAGTAGATGCCGGTTTTTAAAACCATATTCAATGTACTATACTTGCTAAGCCGTTCCAGTAATGTGTCGAACAGATAAATTAGAACTCAATGCTATTCGAGTCTTGTAAAACACAGACACAGATAATCATACATATATTCGTTTTAATAGGCTAAAATAAATGTATTCAAATCAATTAAAAAGCAAACAATGTCACTCGATAAATTCTAGGGGAGAAATTTGTTTACATTTGGAAGTAAACACTCAATTTACACTGAAAATTTCCATTAAAATTATAAAGAACGGATAATTAAACGGGGTTATTAAAATTATCGCACTCAGACAGACAAACAGAATTTGTTATTACCTAAGAATTATAATTAAAATTAAAATTATAAGAATTATAAGTGCTAGAATCCCATAATTAGGTATATTAAACATTTGAAGATCAACAACAAAAACCTCAATCAATAGTCATATCAGCTGTAATATTAAATTGTGAACAATTGTTCTTCAAGTGACTCCTAAAGTTTCACAATCTAAATAAGCTCTCCTAGGACATAAACTAGTACCCTTCTCTCGTGCATAAAGTACAAGTACAACCATTCTCTTGCCAAATGTATCTGATAACAATACAGATAGCGTTTAACAGCTAAGGCTTAGCAACTGATAAGGATACAAGGTATTGTACAAGTGTATCTTTACAAGAGATCTGTACGACGACGCTGTTTTATTGCTAAGCTAGGAAATTGGATTATTTACAAGCATTTATAATACCAGTATTATGAGTACACACTAATTTAAAATACATTGTCTATTGAAATGTTGTGTTATACAATAATGCAAGACATAGCACTACTTTTAGTATTATGAAATTAGAAAATATTCACTCTGGCTTTAGTATGAATAAAATTGCAGTTTACAATCTACTTCTCTAAACAAACAGGAACAAAATTGAATATAGATTTTTGGGGAACAAAAATTAATAGATACTACATCTGCGATTAATACTCATACAAAGAATACTGTTGAAAGATACAAGATGGTAAAAAGATACGTAAAGATAAAGAAGAACCTACAAGCTAAGATTGTTGGGTAATGAAGTACAAGCTCGAATGTAACAGAAAACATACGGCTACTGACACGGCATACGAAATTCGAAACAGACAAAAAATTACCCATTTCACTCAGCGACTCGAGTGGTTAGAGCTTCGCGGTAGACAAAAAAAACGAAACAAAAACGAAGACACGCAATCGTGACTCCTTTGTAAATTGTTGAGGATTATACCAACCCTCGACGTGAATTTGTCCTCTATCATTCATCCGTTTATTAAGTTAACTTACGTGCGGGTACTGTTAAGGATGCGCCTCGGTGGATTAAACATCTGCCACTGTATTGTGTTAAAAACCTAGAATGCTAGCGAGTATTAATTCAAGCCTAAAGACTATTAAAAGGACAGAATCAAAGTTATTGCTAAGAGGTTTCACTCCTTTGACGGACTTTGGCACGCAGATTTGTGAAAAGAATAGAAAGTGTTAATCATCTTATAGATGATAGAAAACTTGAGAGATCTCATACTCTTCGCATTTAATTACTCCAACGTTACTAATAAAACATTCACCAATAAAGATAACTTAGCAAACATTCGAATACACTGAACGCTCAGCAACAATTAACCTGAATGAGTTTGTATAACAAATAATAATAATAATAACTGTTAATTAATTCGACCCACGTGTCCGAGCGAGCACGTCTACGTTCTACGTTCCTTTCTTATCAGCAGGATTAGGAGAATCCGAAGAGGTTAACGCACGGTAGCCCCTGGTGTAAATTGATTCCTTATCATGCCTTCGTGTTATACGATACGAGATTTATTTTCGGAAGCTTTATCAATATTTCAATATATATATAGAATTGAATATTGAATTTATAAGTATAATATGTGTATACCTACATATAAAACTGAGTGACTGATTTGGCATGTATGTTCCTTGGGGAGTGGAGGGGAGCACTAAGAGAGGATTTTTAGAAATTGGCGGCTGAAGCCGCGGGGGAAAGCTATGCAAATTATAAAAATGAAATATTTTATTTCATCGGCTACCGGATATTCATGTTTATAAACTTAAAATTGATACAGATAATTCTAACTAAAATGATTTACTGGCAAATAGTGAAATACGAAGACGAAAATTATAGAATAGTTTAAAAAAATACCTAGCATACTTTTTAAAAAGAACAAGTTGTCATGTTAAAACAAATAGCGAGTTCTGAGAGGTCCGTTTCCTGAAAAATCCCGTCGTTTGTGTCAAAGTAATTCAAATAGAAACTGTGTACAGAGTGGAGGTGTCCAATAACAAAGCATACGAACACGCTTGGCAAATAGCGCTCACCAAATATTATCCGACCACGCCGTATTATGCGGAGGATTTGTACCAACACATGCGACAGAAGCTTGGAGGCAATGTTTACTTTGGAACTTAGAAAGGTTATAAGGCTCGCAGAAGGAAAATATTGTAAAGAATAGATACTTTTCTGACATTCTGACTGCATATTTGAATACCTGTTACGTGAGTTGTGTGTTATATCGAAGTTCCACGATGACTCGCATCTGGCAAGGTTTATAAATCCTTCGCAGCCAGTTGATCGTCTTTGAATTATGAAATCGAATAATCTTGTGGTTCGCCTTTATCGTATTTGCGGCATACCTATAACTGTTTTAGTATCAATAATATTGACAGCTCAAGCAGCATCGGTCCAACCGTTCCATTTATAACGTGACCAATTTCACTAACAAGCTTCGTAAGTCACGTTTCAAATATGTAGTTACAATAATATAATTACTTCGTTATAACTGGTCACTGGTTTACAATTCGATCACGTACGGTTCGAACTATTGTTGGACTAACATTTTAAAATGTAGAAATCTAGATAGATAGAAATTTCTGAACGGTGAACTCGCCGTGATCGTTTTGCTCTTATGCCTCAATGAATACTTCGCCTGATTGCAGTCTCGCGAAGGGATTCCGGTCCAAAATCAATTTATTCTAACTGAACGTGGAAGCTTTTTAACGGGTTTGTGGAAATAAAAAAAATAAAGTTTTACCATTCTTAGCAAAAAAGTGGAACTCAGTCAAATTTAATGAATAATTTGTTTTATTCCCACCTTCTTAACCTAACTTAACCACACAAGAAAACAAGAAAAGTCCGTTATTACATGTAGGTTTTACTTTCTAGTCAAAATTTTAAAACTTAAAATGTAAATAAAATGATAGCAATCATTGGGCTTATTTCTTGGATTCGATTGAATGGAGGGATATTTTTGGAGGGAATTTGATATCAGTAGGTACATTTACTTTTCTATCACAATAACATTTCTCAGTGGTTACAATCATAAGAAATGTGTTTTTATTTCTTTTAAAATTCGTCAAAATTTATTTTTCAATTCAAAAATATGGAAGTGGGATTTTTTAAACGGTCGTTCCGGCAGCAAGAGAGCATTTGGTGGAGTGGTCGCCGAGGGTCCTCGAAACGTCGACGAGACTGCGTGCCCCGCGCTGTTTACACCTCGAGAACACTACCGGAGCGGCGCGAACTGCCTACCTTCGCCATTAACGACTTTAACACGTCACACTGAGATAAACTTCAAACCATCTTCAAAAATTACTAGTGCTGAAAGTATTGAATACGCTGCTCAAAAAATTGTAATTACTAAAATTAACTTAAAATTATATAACTCAAAAACTTCGCCAGATCTCGCTCAAATTTATAAAGGATCACATGACACGACATCAGCTTTCCAATAAAAAAAGAATCATCAAAATCGGTACACACAGTAAAATGTGTGTTACCTACACACGTAAAAACTAACCTCCTCCTTTTGTTTAAATCCGTTAAAAAAACGAGACTCAATCAACATCAAGCAATTATAAAGGTTATGGTAGAAGAACCAACAACTAACCAAAGAACGTTTATGCAACAAAACAGGACTAAAAAAATCCGATTGCATGAAGCGCGATAAAATGAGTCACTAACGAAGACTTGGTACCAGACGTCTACAACCGAAATTTAAATACGTAATCGAACGAGGCACCGTCCCATAAATATGAGGCAATCGAGAGGTATCGGACGCACGGCGAGAATTATCGAGTTGGCAGCCGTTCAGAAAATAATTTACGCCGCCGTCAGTCACGATGGAAATCATAAAATTTTAAATATCGCCCGTAAAGTAAACAATGGGCAAAAAGAGCAAGAGTTGGAACGACCGGTCGCAGCTCGCAGCCGCGTAGTCGGCCTGCCGCTCCGTACGCGGCGGGCTCGCGTTACTGCACTTGAGTTGAGGAGCGGCCAAATGCAATCAAAATATCCATTTGCAAGCCACTATTGCCGTTCTAAAGATTATATTGATCTTCTAAGGGATTTTTGTTTTTGCAACGCATGATAAAATGTTATTACGCCAAAATGTGATATTTTGAATCTTGAAACTAGAAACTATTTGGTACAGAGTCGAATAAACCGCAAACTAAACATAAAATATGAAGTTCCAATTTATGAAGAAAGACAAAAAATGGAAAAGATATTTTTAGATTAGTAGCAATTACAAGATGTGACGAATTGACAGAAATAATCGTGTCCATCCGGCGCGGCGCTCTATTGGCTAGACTAGACAATTTGATGGAGACGGTATAGAGGTAATTGCGAGATCAACCAGAACTACGAATGCTACTAAATGAAAGTCGACTACCGCCTACCTGTTAATAAAATGTAATTATAATCTTTCCATTTATTTATTAGAAAGCGAAAGACCAATTAAAAACTCAAATACAAAGTTCACCCTCAACACAATACACATGACATGTTAAAACCATTATTAGGATAGATAGCAGTCCGAAAAAAATGTTTATTTAAGTACACATTAAGTATTATTGTCATGGCGTTTTTGGAACGAAGGTGATAAATTAATTCGATTGTGGGAATGGAACAACATGCGCACGATACAAATCGAAAAACAAATAAAATAAATTAATTTCCAGACATGGTTGTAGGTAAACATCTGTTTGGAATATAAAATACACCATCGTTCCCTGCCCCAATAAAAATGAAAGCCACACAACTGACTGCAACAAAAAACGTAACACAAAAACTACCTATACGTAGATCTTAAATTTTGATCTAACGGCCCTGAAGGGTCCATTATTAATAACCGATGTCTAAATAAAACTTACGATGAGCGTCAAGACTTAAAAAAGGAGGATAAAGTTTTTTCCAATACAAGACATTTATTAACACGAAGGAACGGTGGATCGAGATAAAACAAACATGGCAGGCGGCGCGCGCGCATATAACATGGGAGTTTATCGTGGGAGGCTGTCACAACACGCGCCCATTGGCCACTCAGCGCTGACGCACCGGTGAAAGCTCGAGGAGACACCCCGTAATACGACATATGAGATGTTATCTTTAACATTCGAAGCCTACGCACTCTATACTCGTAATATCCGACCCAGGTACTAGTGAACATGAAGCATCGTTAACACGCACCGATAAACATCGAATCTTGAAACATGTAACTCGACTCGTCATAAATAAGTTCAGAATGTTTTGTTTCTAGCGAACATATTGAGGAACGAGATAAAATCACATAATCTTCCCGGGGAGATGATAGTCAACGTATTTCTGTTAAAATAATGTGCCCATTTCTTCCGTTTTGATATTTACGTGTAGTCACTAATAAAAACAAAAGAGTGATATGTTAAGAGGAAAGGCAGCGTTCGAAATGCAATGCAATTTCGATCCTATTAAACCCATAAAAAAGCTATTCAAACATAACAAGGCACTAATACCGTGAAACAAGCGACTCAACGCATTTATCAATAAAGCAAAACAACTACGGAGCGAGCCGTGCGCCCATCACAGATCCATCTTGAGCGCCGACTACCGCGAGATAGATTGCTCGTATTACCCCAACAAGCGCCTTTGGATACCGACGAAATTGCCGTCAATCAGTCGGAGTCACCTTAGCTGAAAACTACAATCACTATTTTCTACGTGAAAGAACACTTAAGAACCGTTTAGGTTTTACCAACCGTTACCCGTTCGAATCGCTGAACGGTACTTTCACTATTTTCTTTTGATGTTTTTGTATTACATGTTATTAACCTTCCAAAACAAATTCATTGAATGATGAGAAAACTATATACATTGAAAATGCGCATGCGTAATTTTCAAATAAAACATAAATAAGCCGCCGGCTATAGTAGTGTGTAGTAGTAGTAAGCTCACTTTAGCATCAGGTATTATTATTATCTATTCTGTGCCATCGGCTTCAGTGTGGAAGTGAAATTAGTACTGTCACTACTGTATTAACAAAAGATAAAACTGCGTTAACTCTCATCAGACTTGACCAATATCGTTCAACACCGGCTAACAATACCTTTAGTTTGAATGATGCCTAAGAGACAAATTACGCGAACAATAAAACATAATGTAATGCGAATTACACAACATGCAAATATCGTACAGTTGACGATCTGCAGAACAGGTGATTTACCTCAAACCTTTGCGTAGAGATTGCAGATACGGCCAACAATAGCTCGTTAAACAAAATATGTCTGCGAATCCCTTATCTTTCCAACCCAATCAACCTACTATTTTCATAGTGGCCATATTAATCACGTCTCCGCTCGTTTCTAAATGAGTTAATTGAAATTATGGCTCGTGGAAGTTAATTTTAAGGGGTACCGTATCATCGGCTTTATGAAAGTAGTATGCATGAAGTCCGTAATAATAGCATGCGGTGACTATAAATCAGAATTAAGAACGCTAACAAGGGAGCTTCGTCTTTCAACGGATTAATGTTAAACGTAAAACAAACAGGGATCCTCGCATCGCGTGGTTTAAGTACTCATTGTAAATTAGGCGTTAATTCTTGAGGACCAGTAACTTAGCTTTATTTAAATGAGAGGCTTTGTAACGAAGCTAAAATAAAGAACTCGAAGCTCGCTTCTAAGATATTTTAAACTTTTATTGTCATCGAGCCTCTTTAAGTCACGACATCGCAAATGGAGTTGAATAAAAATCGCATTTCCACCACGCAAGGCTAAACTAAAGCCGTGCCCACGATCTGTTAAACAGAAGTGTACGGAAAATAAACAACTTAAGCCCGTTATAGACAAAAATAAAAGTCCAATGAACAGGCGATCGCATCCGAATAAAACGTACAATAAAGAGAGCTAGAAATTCAAATGAGGAAAGAATTATGTTTCCACAAAAAACTCTCAACATGGATGGACCCTACACTGAGATATCGAGTTCGCACTGTGGTAAAATTGTCTGTCTTGTCTACAACTGATAAAGGGTAGATAAACCAATGCAATAATCATTATCACTTCATTATTCATTTATCTTAATTTTCTGGACGTTTCCTATATTTATATATACTTTGCATTAGTTATTTTCTGGCTTACGCACCAAAACTATCCCGTTCATTAAAGTCTTTCTAGACCTCACTTCCGTTTTTTCTCAAAGACCTAAGTAATATGCTTTCCCATCATCGAATTGTTATTTATGGCGATCTTAAACCTGCAACTGTGACAGTCACTTCTGTTGTATGTTTATTGCATATGATTTGCATGAGCTTTTATGGTCTGTTCTTTTGTCCAGTTTAAAACGTGACTGCAGCGCTCAAGGGGCCATTTTCTCTCGATCACGACTACCGAGATATGCAATCGGCTTGGTGGTTAAAGACATTTTTTAAGTCTTTGAAAATAAAAATAGAACTACTGAAGCATAAATTATAAACTCCTCAGAATGTACGAGAGCGTGTTGCCAATTAATGTTAACAAATTTAAGTTTACACAAAAACCCATAAATCAATCTAGTAACACAGACTTTGACAGATCATGATGGATAAGACGCTAACCCCAAAGAAAGGACGTAGTGGTAAGTACGGTCGCCCGTTATAGTTCAAATATCCACACGCGGTCGTAACAAATCTAGTTACGAGCGGTTAAATAAACGCAGCTTCCCATTAATACTATTGGTGCCCGTCGGAGGTATGTTAACCGAGCCAGAAATAAAGCTTAACCCGATCCCAGAAACGAAATTGGACGACATTACTGTTGAACGGAATAACATAAGTTTGCGTTTAAATAAATTTGTTTCAGATGCTTTTATCAACTTATACATACAATATTTATCTTCATCAATCAAATTCTTGCTCAATTCTTCATCAATCAAGTAGTATATAGCAGATATTATAATGATAATATCTGATAAGATCTGACAAAACCTATGTATGAGCCAGTAGATAATATTACAATGATAATTGTAAGAATTTAAAATTAAATATAACACAAAAGTTACAATTATATTGTGCATATGACTGGCGTTTAGTAGTAATAACGAACTATGAAGAGAATACAAATATTAGTTCACGCGCACCTCAAAACGGATTTGACCAATATTTGTATTGGACGACTGCTTCCCAAAAGTGTATTTTCTCATTCAACAACTTCTACTGTACCACGCTCGCGTGGTTGTCACGATGTTTGCCGAACCAAGACCTCGTCTCGAAGTAAATATTAAGAACTCTCAAAATCCAACATAAAATAACAGCATCTATTGTAGCCTAGAAACATCAATAATCGCATTCGTTTATGTAACTGGAAAAATTGAAACTCATTCCAATATTCAATTCAGAAAAGAATGCCATTGAAAAATTATTCAAATAAAGACTTACAAAGCGTCTTGCAACACAAATCGAGCTTATGTAAACAGAACATCAAGGCACAATAGAACCGGATCGCTCTCCCGGGATTGAGCTGACAAATTTCGTGTACATTATTGATTTCATAGTGACTAAACATAATCTAGTCAGGCAGGAGAGTTCAGAGCGCATTACAATAACCCTTAGTCGGATTCAGAATGTAAATTTGGTGGCATGCGGGTCCCGGCTGTAGTTAGACGCCGCGGGAGGCGTGGGAGCGGTGAGACCCGCCGCGCGTCATCTTCCGACCCATCTTTGCTCCATGCTGCGAAACATACGAATTCACTTCGAAACATGTTCTGTTTAGACCCTCAATCAATACACGTCATCCGAAACTGTTCTTGTCAGTTGCAGCAAAAATAAAATATTGTCCAACTTGCACGAGCGCTCAATGTAAACAAGAATAAATAATGACTACATTGTTCACATATTGCCCATGCAGTTAATGTTCATTGGTTATAGTTATGGGATAGACTGTATTGTTTAGGAATGCCAAATTCCTGACGTTCTAAAACACCATTGGTGGTCTCGCAGTAGATAAGCAAAGAATGCAAATCTAACATGAATGTAAGTTCAGATCAGTTAATGGATAACATTTTTTACACCAGTATCACTAAATTGCTATACAGATAATATTTATTATAAAAATCTATGCTAACCCCTTCAGATAAGGGCGCCCTAAAATAACTGAGTTATACCACAGGTTATTATGCGCCATTTATGAGTGCGCCCCCTTTCCGTCATGTTAGCACTTCTGCAACAGCAGCATTGAATTCAAGCTAAATAAAATTATCTGATGCCAATTGTTCGATGTATAAATGTCATGTTCGATGTTTAAATGACTATGGATAATGAAATGGAATAAATGTTTCTTTTTCTTCATAACAATACTATTGAATTATTTTTAAGCTAAATCCATTACGAAACTGTTTCAAAACAAAACAAGAATATTCATTTTATTGATTCCTTTTTCCATGTATAGATATCTCGATTTCAATCTACGAGCCATTACATTAACACTAAATTTCATGGAAGCACATAAATCCTGGCACAATAAGCATCAACAGTATTCAAGGCGTCACTCAATCCCACGACGCCTGCGGTGGCCAATAAAATCTGATTATTTAGGAGCTCATAACCAGGATTTAGTGATCATAAAATGATAGGCTGGGCATATCCTCTCGGCGAATAAGAATTCCTTGTCCAAATCCTCGTTGGTTTTAAGTGGTCGAAGTCAGAATGCCGGTCAAATCTTCATTTAGAGGCATGATGGATCCGTTCGAGTGGCAGCCATATCCGGTGCAAGCAAATTTAACTCCGTATAAGCTTGTTTATTCAGGGGTGCACTGAACCATTAAACTCGAGTCGTAACAACGTCGACCGCGTTAAATTCTTCAATGCTATCATAATGCTCAACTTTAATTGCTTTCTTACGAACCCATAAAAATCGAAAGTGGCTACAGTTCAATATTTTACCATGGCACGAACTTTAATTTTAACCAGAACGGTATTAAATTTGTATTACCTGACGTCACGCCTTTCAGTTAAGAGTTTAACTATGCATAAAGTTAAACGATCTTCCTATAGTCTTACATCTTTAAGCATTTTAAGTAGAAAACGTTTATTGCTTTCTACAAAAAGAGGTTCACTTGAAGCGCTATTGATTAATTTGTTCCATTTGAATTCTCTCTGCAAGGACCAAAATCACCTCTTTGGAGAATGGAGCAGTCGAATTTTGGGACATTATTTATGGTGTGCCATTCTCTTCAAAGGCCTGTATGATTTACAACCAGCGACACAAAAGCCACTACCTTATTATGACGTGCTGGCTGGCCCGTGCATTGTGCCGGAATATTTTATTCGTCCAATTGTGTTTGATGTTTGTTTATTTTTCGTACTTCTCCCTAAATACTGTATTGTATCGAAGCTGCTACAATTGACTGGGGCCATATTTCACGGTTCTTAATTACTACAATGAACCTCTGAAATTGTTTTGCCAACGTGATCTATTTAGATTCCACTTCCATTGAAACGAGTATGTATTTTTTTGTTAATGTTTACTTGGAACCTTGGAACTAAGCAAGTTAATGTTTTGTTTGAACTTTGATCTAGAAATGTAGTAAAGCTAATCGAGTCGATAACGAGGGAAAGAATGGTATTTCATTTTGATAATGGTAGAGCATGGTTAGAGCTGATTAGATCCACGGAGGAGCTAAGTGGCACTGTACATACGTGTAAGCTATATGGGCATGCACGAAGCGCACTGACGCCTTCTGTATTTGCGTAGGGGGAGATGGAGGGGCGTGTGTGTGGTCTCTACCTACGCTATTATGAGCCCATGCCTCATTGGAACAACATTCTGTAATTTTCATTCTTGATAAGAAAATAAACTGATTGTAAAATTCAATATTATTTTATTTATTGAGCTTTTTGTAGCAGATATAAATTTTGTACCTTTCATCTTGACACGAATGCAATAACCACTGTGTAATGTCAAGTTACTTTTTTTCTTTATTTAAAGAGCTCTGTCGAAGGTAGACAATGTTGACATCCCAATTTCGCCGTCTAAGTGCTTCGATAGCCAACTTATATAGTGTTCTGGCGATTTCCTCTAGGGGTTCAGCCAAGGCACTAATGACAATTTAGATAACGCGCGCAAAAAAATTTAGGGATGCAACCACTTTCAACAATATAGTGACGCGTCAGCCATGAATAACAGCTTTAATTTAGTAAATAACGCGCGTGAAACCAACACAATAGTTTATTACACATTTATTTGCACATTTACTCTCGTGGTGTGTTAGGGTCGCGTGTCATGCTTCCCATCCTATTCAATTACGAGCGCGCTAAACAAAATTGTCATCCCTAATGGGACGTCTTTAAGCTCTGAATAAACATTGAAACGAAACAAAAATACCGGACGTGTGGCATCACTACAGGAGTCCCAATATTGTTGCGCGTGGTGCGGTGTCACGCGGCGATATAAGTAACCACTTCATGGATTATTAAAATGACCGTCAGTAATGGGCATGGGATTTGGTTAAGCGATTTTACTACGGACCAGGTTTCGGATAGCAGTTTAAAAATAGCATAATATCTTTATGCGTATCAATAGTATATTGGGAAACATTGATAAATAAATTGGTTTTATTCGCACAATAACAGATTTGTATAAGGACAGGTGAGAGACAATGAGCTTGATTTAATTTTAAATACATCTTTTTTTTATAATAGGTACTAGTTGAGCTTTTGTACGACTGGACTTAAGGGTTATTCCCATTCATGCACATTTCTGGCGAATTGTGTTATAGCTAGACTAAACCTTGATAGGTGGAGGTTTATTTTAGATAATAACATTTTATATTCAGATTGTATTGCTCCTACGTCTCTTATTTGAATTATTAATTTATTTGAATAAACAATCTAAATGTTTTAAAAGTCTAGTACAAAAGAGACTACATCTACATCTCAACTAAAGTTTTTAAATTAAGAATCGTATATTTTTTATAACGTTTGACCTGCCGGTTAATATAAAGACGGGGCAAACGGTCAGTTTGTCAGACAGGCGGGGCCGTGTTCGTGGCGTGGCCGACTGACGCGACGTCACGCGTCTATCATCTGCCAGCTGCCAAGCATGAACCCGGCTTAAGCTCAGTTTAAACTCTGACAGCTCCAGCCATGATCGATGGTGTGAGCGGCGTGGAATGCACCCAAACCGAAATAGCACCAACACTCTTGGACACTCGTTAACGTTTAGTACTGAAACCATTACTGCAGGGCATACTACATAGCTACTAACTAGCTTTAGGTATTTTGTTTCTAATATCGATTTCGTGTTTATTTATAAATGGATTTTCTTCCTCGATGATTGTTACTGATTAAAAATAAGTACATGTTGTGTGTTATGTGATGTGTGTTATTTGATGATGTGATGTTAATTATCTATATATATTGTATAAAAATCAATTGCTGTTCGTTAGTGTCGCTAAAACTAATAATGAAGGCTAATTTTGGTTTTGAATTATTTGTGTAAGTCTAGGGAAGGTTTAAAAGGTGAACAAATATGAAAATTTAGCTTTTTTTATTTTTTTATTCTGAGGCGGTACGAAGTTTACCACGTCAGCTAGTATTTATTATAAAAATGACATCTGTTAAGCATAAAATAACGAAATATTATTATATTTCTTAAATATTATCAGTTAACCGTTAACTGTTAACGCATGGCTGTAATCCCGTCTGATACTATGTGGAGATGTTATCTTATACATATATAGGACGCCAAGAGTAATTCAAATTGACATAAAAATTTCGTTTATTTAAAACAAAATATATAAAAAAAAAACTTTTAATTTTTTTTTGATTAAGGCCAAAAACTCGTACTTATTATGTTTGTTTTTTCTGATAACAACAGCCAGCGCCATCTCTAAACGTATGGTGCGTATTTTCCCGCCAAAGTGATTGTCTCAGCCCTCGACATCCCAGGAGGATACTACGACGTCCTCTCAAGTGATTATTTCCGAGATAGGACGAAATGACTCTTGGATATTGTACTTTGATACCCCAGGGTTGTTCTTCAAGCCTGTGTATATGATTTTAAAACATTATTTAGGTGTAGTCTATTACTTTGTTGTTCTTTGAGTTAGAAGTACCTTAAAGATATGGTCTTTCTAAAGTTTCAAATGGAATTCATACGATTTTGTTAAACTGAGACGCATAACATTGCTCAGGTTATTCAAACAACAATATCTTATTTAGTTTGTATTAGCTGAACCTCACGTTTTGACGAATTTTTCTGTTATCGCCCGTATTTATATTAGCCAGAGTAAAAGCAAGCAAAATTTTACTCCTTATCTGTTTGTTTATCTCCAGGTACCTGGTCCTACAAGTTTGGGAAGCGCACAAAAAGTCATCGTGTGGTCGTGACATATGCGCGCGCGCAGCCCAACTGATCGATCGTTGCTTTTTGTCCCGGTGACATCTCCATCTATCCCGGGCAAATTGCTCGGTGCCAAACAAAACCGGGTAACTCAAAACCCATGTCGAGGTGCGATTGTGCCTCGGCTTACCATTATTTTGAATAAGTCCCTCTATCCATCACGGGAAAAGTAATTTTAAGGCGTCGATCTTTCTCTCGCGTCTCACGTGTTATCCATGATGTATCGGTAACATGACCAGCTCGACCGCCTAATATATCAATAACCTGTAAGATTTTTTGTTTACATTTTAATATTGATTATAGGTACTTTGCCTAAAACATTATTTTTGTATTAAATTAGGCATTTTAATAATGTAGAGGGCATTCGATGAGCACAGAAGTCGATAATCTAAATAATGTAGATGGACAGGCAAGACGTAGGACACATTGACCGCAGCAATTTATTACTTGTGTTACGTTATATTCATCGTTATTTATAGTAAATCGCCTTCCATCTTACTTTTACACCCAGCAGCTTCTATTCTAAGACAAGTCATGTTGAAATGTAAATGCAAATTAGTTATCCCGTCAGATTTCAACTAGGCACATCGATTTAGTTCGTTAGACAAGAACAGTTTTCATTAGCCATCTAAAGATTCTAAAGGTATTTTCAATGGTCTGTAAATTCGCTGGTGGGTCTAATTACCATCCTTAAATGACACCTTCAATCAAGGCGTCTTAATGATTACTCCCGGTCGATTTAAACTGGACATCTACTTTGTGAGCAAATTGGCCGCGTCGTTCGATGTCGTTCGTGGCAGCTTTATTTATAAAAGATCTATTTATTCAGCTGTTGCTCTGACCTGGATATGTGGAATACGCAGTGGAGTCGTCCGGGACCGTGTTTGTTTTGTTTCGGCAATCGCTCCCTGAATCTTTTAGCGAATTCCCAATTAGGCTCGTGTTTCGTTAGCACATTATTAAGGTCCTCGTTTGAGGTTAAAAGAAAACTTTTATTTTTTGACACATACTTTTGTATTTTTTTAGATGCTCGTAGATTACATAAAACGAGAAACTTCTCATTAAATTTTCTTCTTTTCAAAGTTTCTTCATGATAGTGATTATAGGTAGGTGTCTAGTAGACATTATAGCAATTTAAAAACCTATATAAAAATAAATTAATCTTACTCCCTTCGACAATATTTGTGTAACTTGAACCGATTATACACAAGAATTCACAATGGACATGGGCTTGCAACTTGTCCACTAATGGCTATGTTGTTTATAATTGAATATGACCAAGGGATATGAATTATGCTGTGAAGTTCCTTATGAGGAACCTTATTGCATTTGACTTGTTCATTTAAAGGTTATAAATTATAAATGCGAAATATGCTAATCTTGTTGGTTCAACGCAACTTTACCCAAGCAAAAAATATGACCATTAACATATTCGTTATTATTAAATTTATAATTTTTATATTAACCTTCTTAACTGTTTAAATAATAAAACAGCAAAATAACCCTCCACGGACATTTCTTTCTAGCGTTGTCATGGCTCCCGATTAAGCGAAAAGTGAATGATTTCTAGAAATATCTTACTAAAAGTCAAAAATAAAATATTTATAACGATTGCGTCGCAGTAAAAACTCGTTAGTATAACTTGATAGTGATACCGATCACATGGAGATTAGCTGCGAGAAAGTACCAACTTGAAACACCAGTTTCATACTGCCCTACTAGGAACCTAGGTGTAACTTGTTACATCTAATTAATGTCACAGTTGCCATTAGTCAGGCATAAGTTACGCATTAGTTGGGTTACCATACTTATTTAATACTGAGTGCTAAGTAGATATATCCGAATTGGGATTTAAGTAGGTATATTATAAAATATAATATTTGATAATTTTCTTTTACTGATTCTATTTGATTCTATGGAATCATGATGAATCATCTAAAACGATATTTTTAATATCTATGTAGGTACTTATAAATAAATTATCCAACATAAGAAACTTTAAGAATGCAGTTGATAACTCACATTATTTTTATAGTCGTTTGATCATTCATCGTTCTCTCGTACTGATGACTCGAGTTCGATTCCTGAACGGACTTTATTTTTTCATATTAGTTTGCTTTCGTGACAGAAAACAAAGAAAGCTTCTTCGTGAACTTGCTCACCCGAGGGTTCTACAGAACGTTCAAAAGGATGTACGAAGTCTGCCAATCTGGTCAACTGTGTAGTTGACCAGATTGTTGAAGTCTGTGGCCTGAACATGTGTTCAGGCCAACAGGATGGCCTGTTCCCAGGGACTCGAATCCAGCAGTGGAAAATTATGGTATGTGTTTTTTTTATTGATTTAAGTTAGTAAACGAGCATGCAGCACCACCTTCCGCTGCCGCCCATGACAACTGTGACTGACTTAGAACAAGACTCTTAATTATAGGGACTGGGATAGTTAGTCCGGTACGGTGACGGTGTTAGAACATTTATAGTTGGTTAGTTTGTAAGTATGAGGACTGGGACAGGGACTGTTAGTCCTGTTAGTAAATGTATGTAAGAGTCTCATTATAATTCGGTCACAGATGCGTTGCTATCCTTGAGGACTCTGATGATACATAATATTTAGTAAAGTACCTAATTAAAATTCAAATACAGTATCGCTATAGGCTTCTTTAAACGTACATTTTGCAAATGAATATGTATACACGTACAGTGTACATACCGTATTGAATGAGATAATGAGTTTCAAGTATAACATTACGCTGTCAAGTGATTTGTGTTTACATTCGTAATTGATAGCGAAACCCCTCGGTGTCGTGCTAATGAATCCTTAAAACGAAAACCTATACGTAAGGTAGAAAGGCTTGTGATATTGTGATGCAAAGTGCTTTTTGTTTGCTTCTTAAAAGTGCCGTAAGACAGTAGTAAAGCCGTTTTATTAATTTAAAGCTTGGATATACGGTCTAATAGGATTAGATTATTGCAATTTAAAATTCGATGTTGATATTTATATTTACTCGAAGGTAAATTATTCCTATTTCAATAATATTGTAGATATGGAATATATTATTATTTTTGTGTTCTGTCTATCTGACTCACTACCTAATTATGTATTTTAAGTTAAGCAATTAATTTTGGTACGGTTTCTAATAACTATCTTTATCTACCGGGAAAATCTTCGTTGAAAAGTTTATCGTATTATAAAATATATTATATCAGAATACCAGAATAATCTTCATTTTCCAACGCTACTGACCAGTAGGTAACGGCTATTAAGTATGAAAGGAATAGGTTACAATGTGATTAAGAACATGAAAATAAGTGGGTATCAACTAGCTGTTTAAGTATTTATTTCACTCTTTATTGAAAATCCTAGGTAATAATTATAATAGACGGACTTGTTGCCTAATGGAATACTCCACCATAATTATTACCAATGAATTAAACGAAAACCTAATAAGTTATTTCACTTAAGACAGAGTAGGTATTAATTAAATTAGGTATCTTATATAGCTTTCAATTGTTTCAATCTGTCACATAACTTGATGTCTTTGATTGACGTGTATATAATCAAAGCTTGATGTATTAATTTGACTTCTCCCTTTCCTTATCATTCCTGACGGTGCAATGCCGCCTCAGTCCACGCGTTGGTGCACGTATCATTTTGTCCGACGAGCGATGTGCGACGTGCACTCAGATAAACTTACGCCCTATTATCACACCTTAATGGATTCCCGCGGCAAATCGATTCCCACTCATGATTGCCTGGTAATCGCTACCGGCGTGCGGCACGGATATTGTCTACGACTTATGGCTACGGGTTGTCGAATAAGCTATTTTGATGTTGGTTTTGTGAAGCCTTCGTGTTTGTTACGTTGATAGAATCGCCTAAATGGCAGTCGAAAAGGTGGACAACGGCTAGAGAGCTAACTAATAGAATGGAAATACGGAGAAAATACTGAATAGGAAGTAGTGTCTTCTTAATAATCAGCATCAAAACCAGGTTCTTGCGAACGTTATAATAATACATTGACATAGGCAGGGAAATCTAAGCGCTATAAAACAAATAAATAAATGCTTGTATATACCTTTAGCAGAAAAGTATTTGAACTATCATAAACAAGCAATTTTAAACTATCATTTGCATCTATCTCGGACAGGATTAAAATTTAGGATACCTCGCTCTAGTGACAAGTGATAGACATCCCCTGAAATATTGGATTGGCAGTGTAATGTAATCATTACATCTTGAATATTCCACTAAGTAAATATCAAGACCAAAAAACCAAACCTCCATTACAATCATAATTAACTTCCGCAAAATCCATCCTTTAATCATAATCCGTCAGTTCTTGCTATGTCCATGTTTTAATAAGATATTATATTGGATAGTGCGTGGATACCAGTCATTAATGTTTTGTTATGAATATTTGAGTTAATAATGTTAAGTTACTCATTATAAATGGAAGCTTCATCGTTGGAATATTAACCAACACATCGCCTGCATCAAAATGTACCTATGTATATAAATGAGAACCTTAAACAGAATTAACTATTATAATATAACTAACATGAACAATGCAAGCGATAATAAGTTACTGGCGCTCTTTTACATAGTATGCCTTAGACAAAAAACAGTTCAGGAAGTATTAATAAAGACTTGTAACATTTATAAGTCGTAAAGGAACAAAGGAAGAAATACTTGACATTTGCATTGAAACGGTTTTATGCGGGCCTAAGTACCGCGACAATAAACAATTTGGCATCAATTCAACGGCCGTTGAAATATCGCCAAATCCGAAAGTGTTCTTACAGTAATACATCCGGCTTGCGCGGCGAACACTCGTTCAACTAACTCCTAGGATTCTGAACATCTAAACTCAAACATAATTTGCATATTTAACATACTGGCTAAATGTAACGAATCGTACTGCAAAAATATTATGTTTTTTTGGTACTGATGCAAAGTTATGTTTACAATCTACAAGGATTTTCTGATGCGAAATAAGCCTTTGCGATTTTATGGACTTGCATAACGTGTAATCTGTAAGGCACAAAACGGAATATTGATAAGATTTCGTTCATTTCATCGAAAACTGATAAAAATTGGAACCCAGGGTCACTCACGGATATATTCTTCAAACATTAACGACGTCTTATGTCTTACGTCTTACGACGTAATTTTGTTTGCACGTTTAACAATAATTACTACTCAATAAACTAAATAAATTAGTAAAATTAGATGTAATGACTGCATCCGTAATTCGATGGCTATACGATGTTTTGTCACTACTAATAAGGTCACTATAATTGGATTGGGCCTCTAACAAAGCGAAACATATTCACATATCAGCACAAAACATTTCGACATAAAAGATACAAACTGGGTGTGTAAATAAATTGCACGGGCGTAACGAACTGACAGTGTGACGTCGGCAATACGACAATGACGAGGCATTTATATTGTATGAAATGGCCATACAATTGTGAAGTCCTAGTTTCGCAGCCGGTCCGGTGGAGTATAATTGAAAATAACGAATTGCATATACATAAAACGGCGTGTAATTCCAGGATACCTCGCAGTGTCGACTACAATCCTAATCTATATTATTCTGTCTCATAGTCTACCCCTAATAGGCTGTCTGCTTAACCAGATTAGCGCTGCAAGATTGCAAAACAATTGTAACGGAGGAATTTTATACCGCTAAGTAAACAACTGCGAGGAGCAGGACCAGCAGGAAATGGTGATATGAGGTGTGATGACGCGAGGTGAGGTGTGGCGTGCTAGTGAGGTGCGGGCATGAAGAGTGGAGACGAGTTTGAGGAGTGGAGAGGAGAGATATTGAGTTTCAAAGTTTCAGGTATTCCAGCAAAATGTTACTGGCCAGCGAACAGGCCATCTTCAAGAATAAAAGATGATTAACAAAAACAAAGGAATCATGTCAATATTGTCATAGAATAAAATGGATTGTAAAAAGGAGCACGCGTATTTAATTCGCCCGTTATACAATTATGCAGAATGGAATATCAAAACACACGTGGCTATACAAAGTTTCCTACATGTGAAATTAATTTTAAAACGCTTAAATTTTTGTTATGGAATAGGTCATTCGCCAGCGATGCACAGTTTAATTGTATACTTTTATTCTAGTCACGTAATAGAACCGAGGTTCGCCTGAGCCACCTGACGGGGTGATACGCGCACAGATTAAAAACTGCCTGCGGGAGCCACCGTGAAATTAAATTTATTTAGGATCCACTCCACATCAACCCGTGTGTCAACAATATTTACTCAAAAAATATTTTCGAAAAGGTCTCGCTGTTATTTATATAGCGCCGTCGCTGACTGTTTATTGATATATTTCATTGTTAATTCTCCAAACGAGATCCGAGGGGAAGAGATCCGACCGGCGCTGTCTGAATACGGCATTAATAGTGTTTATTAAAATAACAATGTCTATTTCAGGACCATTTTATTATTCAATCCTTAGTCTGATAAAAATAATAATGGGCAAGGGATAATCCAAGGAAAAGGACATTTTACACGTAGATGGCCGAGTGTACGTGGGACTGATAATGTTAGGTTAGCATAGGTCGGGGAAAAAATAAGATCGGCCAGATAAGACGTTGAGATAACGCGCCGGAAACGTGACTAAACTACAGATAAAAATAGTCACTAAACAGTTTTAACAATATCATAACATGTGGTTATTAAAACAAAATTTAAGTACGGGAGATAAAATAAAGAGAGGTTACGTGTCTAGACGAAACTCCATACGTCGCCAGAGTTTCGTGTTACGGGCGTACTTTTTTAAACCTCACCCACCGCAGTACTAGCCGTGAAACCGAAGACTTCATCACGAGATCGTCTTACTCCATGTTGATTTTTTGTCAGTCAATTGCTGACAGGTAATAACAGATTTCTTAGGCGCAATGTACACTGAAGTGGCAGACGTGCCATCAGAATTGAACTTTGGTATTATTAAATCAACCCAGGTAAAAAAATACCACCAAACCTTTATCCGTTTATTATTAATTCTACTTTAAAAAAGACATACCATTTTCTTAGTGATGACTAACTAGTAAAGGTCAACATAATAGAGTTGATGTAAGAAACGAAACAATGACATACATCACCCCATACATTGTGAAATTTTCGAATTTGTCGGATCCTCAATACACACAATCATACACACAATGTGAAGATTATCTTTAATAGCGCAATTTGCCAATATTGTGGTCACGCCTCTGTTGTGTTCATTGCGCGATATACGATGGTCTTATTAAAACGAGATTTTAGTCACGTGTTTCAATTTCCCCTTGCAACCGCAGATTCAAACGCACTCATGGAAGAATTGATGATTGTATTGTTTTTTGCTGACTGCGGGCGGATTTCTCCCGCTATATAAGGCTGTGGTACGTAGGCCAGAGTATTTGTAACTGTCGCAGCGGTATCAGGGGAACAGTATTATGTTGCACCTACGTTCATCGTGGGGTTGCGCGTGGAACAATGCGCACGCGCACCTTTCCGTACTCAGATTTAAAGCCGTCCAACACAAAAGAGGCAGCGGGTCCGGCCATTCAACGAGGATTATTTATGATACGCTTTTCGTGCGTAAGTTCCAGTAATAACTCAATTCAAATTTTTGTCTGAACTTGGTGCCATTGAGCCAGCTCAGATTTTATGACGGCATTTGAATCTTGTTTTTACGTAACACTATTAAGTAAGTATTTCTTGAATGTTTTCTACATGGGTACATTCAAAAGATCTTAACTTTATGGAAATGTGAAACTTTTATCTTTGGAAACATAGAATTCCTGGCACGTCATCTTGAATATTGAAGAGCTGAAGCACCTAATCGGCGACATGTGTGGAATAGTTATGAAGCACTTTCCATAAAATGTAGCGCGATAAGGCTAGCTATCGCCAACTATCAGCACATAAAATTGTACCCAAAAAGTTTTCCAATAACGCGCTGCTCATCGGTTGTACTAACGTCGTGCCGTGAAGAATTCAGATGAACGATAGTGGCTGACCATAAACTATGCTGTCGTCCGATACCGCCTCGCCGAGCGTTATCAGCTGGCTTTATGCTCCAACAAGCCATGAACACAATAAGCCGCGAATATGATAAGTTTTGCGAGCCGAGAACTAAGTGGCCTTCTCATAATCTAGCTTGCTTTTTGGCCTCTTTTTATAAGGGTCTTTTCTTACTTAGAGAAAGAAATATATGTTTTGATAAAATCACTATTAAGTATTTTAATTTAAGTGTTGTTGTGTCGGTGTGTCAAAGCAAAAATTGAAGAAGTTTTGTGTAGACACCAAAATATGTGTGTAAAATAAAAACAGCCTCCTTGGCGAGAATTCTAAAGTTGACGTGAAAAGTCAAATAGTCCTGGTGGTTTTAAGACCTCAAATTTTGTTCTACAACCCTAGGTTAAGCCATTTTGCCGTTTGCTTTGCATTTAGTCAATAACAAAAAACATATTCACTACAAGTTCATATTACTTATCGAGATGTAAAGACATGACAAAAAGGAACACTGCGATATGCAAATGTTTTTTTATGTTCGCGATCGTGTGAATGCCATTATCAATAAGATTAAATTTGTGTCCCAACGTGTCAGAACACTCGTTTTAGGCGTCGACTTTATTGCTTGGGTTCTATAGAATGTCCATAAATGTCATCTGAAATAAATTACCAGCGCGAGCGATCGAACCCAGAGATACTGGAAAGCGGTTGGAACTTTACCCAATACCTGGCTGCAGAGATACTAGATATTACAACTTACTGGTAAATCCTGTTTCTCCATCCAGCATGGTCCTTTTTAATAAAATTACAGGCAATAGCGCATTCAATTGAATTAGTTTTATTGATGTAGGAGTCGGAAAACCATCGAGTTGATCTGGAGTTTCCCCGGTGAATGCGATTAAAAATACAACTGCCAGAATAAATTTTGCCGCCTACCAGCTTGTGAAAGCTATAAACTAGATAATAACATACAGATTCAGAGTAAAATTTATATTAAGCTAGTTATGCGTCTGATAAGAAAAACACATTTTTTGTAAATATTCGGCTCATTAGTTGGTCATTGAACCGTTATATTATGTAGTTGTTTTGGTAGCATTTTCGTGACTAGTTAAAGGACGAAAATCCGTTTACTTCTTCCTTTGTTCAAGTATTCTAATTCAAATTTCTAAGCAAGAACAAAACCCAGATGGTCCCATTTGACAAAGATGGATTGTCCTCTTCATCTTAACACAATACGCGACAAGGGGACTAAACCTATTCCAAGGAACCATTACCTGCGCGCGCTCATTGTTTCTTTTATTTTAATGTCTCCAGCATTACAATTAGCATTACTCAAATAACGTGTGTTATTAATAATAATTTAATATTTTTTTTATTTCACACATAACAAAGTTATTATACCGGTATTTATATTATTAATGTTATAGTGAAATGAATTTATACCCCTATTCCCAATTCCTGCTTTTCCGTCAACGCATCGGCGATACTTTTCGAGCCATTATGAAAAAACTTAGAATATGCAATGAATCGAAAATTCAAATAATTATTATCCTGAGAAAATATTAATTTTCCACGCTAATGATTAAGTACTGATTTTAGATTATTATTATTTATTTTACTCTACATCTCATTACATAATACGGTACTAAAATGGTTATTTTAGTACCATACAATTCGTTTGGGAAGACTTGATGTATTTTTTGGTGTTTTTTGTAGTTGAATAATAAACAACGTGGTAATCTGTCCCATCTCTCAAAGCTGAGCATTCTGAAAATTTTTTTTTTCTACAGATAGTAAACGTACCTTACCTACCTGATGCCTGACTCACGACGGGACGCATTTTGGGTATACGGATGTGTCGCCAAACATAATGAAAAGATTAAATTAAATCCAAAGATAAGACACCTCATGTGGTTAAGCTTTAGAATTTTGAAATTGCTGTCAAATAGGATTAATTCTGTTTCGTTTCTTTTACGCCGCAATTTAAAGGAGTGACGGTTTTTATATCTACATGTACCTACTTAACTAAGCTTAGGCGAATTTAAAGGGCTTTAAATAATATAAGTAATAAGATAAATATTTTAAATCTAAATCCATCTTAGGTAGACATGCCATAAATTTATGTTATTATCTCCTCCACATTTAATATTTTAAGGGTACCTTACATTTACTATGCTATATTTTGTTCTACCACCGCTATTTCGACTCAGTTGCATAGATAGTGATTATGTATTTTATGCTAAATTCAGACTAAAGAGATTTGTAGAAACATTATCTCAATGTACAACCTACAAAAAATACAAAATAATCATTGATGTAGGTATTACACGACCTTGTGCAACGCCGCAATCAAAATATAATAAAGATAAGAATGATAAAGAAAGGTAAATGTTAGATGTTTAGGTAGAACAGCAATGCAGTTAAATGCATACATAGTAATTGCAATCCTAATTATTATTATTTGTTTACTTTCCAGTACCTACGTATTAATAAGTTTTTCTTTTACTTGCAATGTTTATATGTGAGTAGGTATGTACCTATGAATGTTTGGATCAAATCTTGCAAGCTGAAGAACTACTTCCTCTTATTCTAGAGGGACTTGAAAATTTTTTCGTTGGTTTAGGTCCAATGACTGTAATTGTATGACCAGCATGAACGCATGCTACGCTACGCTTGTCTCCAGACAAGGGAATTCTTCACCTCAACGGTTAACAGCATAATGACTAAAATTGCTTAGCAATTACAATATTATTGACCAAGCATTATATAAAAGGCCGTTTTTATTTTTCAAACTATACAAATACGTAATTTAATTGACTAAGGCCTAGGTACCTATGTACTTAACGGTTATAGGATTTTTATAGGATCTCTACGTTATTCTAGTCGATATTTCGACCATAGGTACGTGATGCCATGGACGGAGGGTCGAAAAATCAGTGAACAAGTTACGTATAAGGTTACGTTATAAGTACCTTACCTCTTTTTGACAACCCATAAGTTTCCCACATGTGGGCACAGGTCACAGTTTCTAGTACTTCTACTGGTAGGGGCACAATATAATTATCTACATACCTAGTTCAATAAAAATCGTTAGGCCACATTAAAAGATTATTGGAACTTATGATGAAATAAGGAACGGGTCCTTATTTCTCCAAAACAGCTTTTGAGAATGTAGTAAAGTTTACCATTATTATGTTTAGTCATTATAAGTATTTAATATTAAATAATCGGTGGCGTGTGGTCAATGAACCTAGATTTTAATCGTTGTCGTAAGACTCGTAAGTAGGTAGGTAGAACTTCTTAGAACTTTTAGAACTCTAGAACTTCTTAGATCAAATATAATTATGTGATCTAAGTAGAACATAATAAGTATACATCTGCTTTTAAATTATTTATTTTGTTCATTGTAATATCCTAGATAGCATAAACTTCTGACAGTTCGATAGGCGATTATTGTAATACTGTTAATCTGTTCAGAATAAATACAAAATGCAATTCTGTCTGATTAGTGATTATACATGAACTTTTATTAAAGGGTTATACATTTTTAATATTTTTAAAAGTAACCTGAAAAAGTATGTTATCCTATTAATATAATGCGAAAGTTTGTATGCATGTATGAATGTTTGTTACTCTGTCGCGCAAAAACTACTGAATGGATTTTGATGAAACTTTACAATAATATAGCTTACACATTAGAATAACACATAGGATATAATTTATAAAGATATAGTGTGAATTATCCAACTAAATCTTTGCAAACCGAAGGAATAAGTTTCCCGAAGCGAAGCGAGGGCGGGTCGCTAGTTACTCATATAATACAGTATTATTTATCTATTTTCTACTCTTTTTACTTCAGTTCAATGACCTCCGCCATCTGCGTATCAAATCGTATTTAAGCTACTAAATTATAAATTGAAACCAACATTAGCTGCTTGATTTTTGACATAATTTGATAAAATCTTACCAAGTAATCTCCATACTTCGGCACTGCTCAGGTAAACGTTAAGGTGACCGAGACACAGTGGCAGCAACAACAAACCGGCGAGCACCTTCATCGTCCAAATTATAAATTATTTACTGTCCTACGAAAGTTTCTGATCTTTTGAAAGGTTCACAAACACTTTTGTTTCACATTTTCTACCACTGTCCAACAAACCGACAACGACGACAACGTAGAGTTTTCAACAATATCTTCACACTCAAAACGTACGAATTCACAAGAAAATCCAAAACAACACACTATCTAACCTTGTTTTGCTATAAGGCCTTCGAGTTTATTCATGAATCGCTGTATCGATGTAATTATTAGTCCGAAATCAACACATAAACAATAATAAACTGATCGTTATTTGACGAAACGCGACAACACTACCCGTCCGTAGCAAAGCTTTCGACAAACTGGATTTTGTGATTGTGAATGTACTGACTGAATGTACTGTGGGTGTGGGATATTTTGCCTTTGGATTGAGACTCTGTTGCCGACGTTGCCTGTCGGTCGGACTCGGAAACTCGGATCGGATTTGGAACTCCAACCGTGTGGGAACAGGACTAACTACTACATAAACACGCAAGAGTGTAAACGTGTGCGTAACGGCTTTGACATGTATAATCTGTGGGCTTCGATACGTTCTTTCCAGGTTCGCGTACATGGCGCTAGATGGCATAGACTACAATTTATTTATTGCGATTCTAATTTTGTTTGTAACTTTATTAAAGGGGGCTAATAAATATAATTGTCCATAATGAAACAACTGTATTACTACCTATTGTAGTTCCTAGTTTGTGAAAAACCTTTGACGATTTGTTTGCAGTTTCTTCTAAACACTTACTCTATAAAAAACTTACACATAAACATGCAAAATATATACTTAAACATATAAACTCTATAAAAAATATACACATATTACATGCCTAGCTTATGGAATGCCCGTAATTTTACAGTTAATATTATGAGTAATATTTAGTAAATAAACGGAATGTTTAATTAAAAGTGATATTGCCATTTTCCAAAGCGATGTGGTTCATTTTATAAAGGGTCAGTACTCAGTAAGTAATATTTTATAGGTAGGTGGTAGGTATTGTTGTACTAACCAGACCACCCGCGAGCGACTACCGGCTCATTGAAGTTAACAAGCATGTAAACAGCCATGATCGAAACATAAACCAGTTTGAGGTTTGAGCTCCATCGGGTGTAACTTTACACTTACAGGTTACAGGCTTAACACCTAAGTTTAATAATCATCATGACATGTGCTCGCCTAATTTACCATCAAAAATATTGTCTTCAGCATCAAGCATGTAATAATATGTAGTAGAAAATTGTAATAACTCTAGAGATTATGAAATACGGATACTTAAGGGGGTAATCTGTGTGTAGTACCTACCTACTTTTTTACTTGTCTACTAAATAATACGTCTACAGTCATGTAGGTAAAAAAATATTAGGATTTATATATGCTACTCCTGAGGCTACTCCTATAATATGTTATGTACTAGTATTATGAAGACGTACATTTATATTGTGTATCTTAATCAACAATATAAGTAGCAATAATCGCAGCATGCATAGTAGGTAAGTACTAAATAGAATAGAATTTTGAAATAGTACTAGAGCGTCATCTACGGTACGTACATACAAAAACTGCATTACGTACTACTTAAAGAAAGAGAACACACTGCTTATAAGTATGAAAATATCATCATAGATGGCGCTGTACGATTAAATAGCACGCTTGGCGCTACAACGGAAATTACGAAATTTATGAAAAAGGTCGAAAACGTCTAACCAACGGATATAAAATCTGTGTGAATATTACCTCCAGTAGCGACGACGGCTCAGTTAAAACGGATCCTGTAAAACGGACGTTCTATGTGTACACGCCCTTACATTGGATATTCTCATAAGTTTAACTTCTATGTACAGACAGTGACCAGCTACAAATTTATTATTAGTATTGATTCATGATTATAATGGTATGGGATAAGTACCTATAAGATAAAAAATGGCCTATGGCAACGTTTTTTTTCGCTGACCAAACAAGTTGTTTTATTATTATACAGTCCTAAGTGTTAAAACTGTAATTTCTGCAACAACCTATTTTGTTCGAATAGAGCTACGTATAAGTATTACCAGAATTTTGCCGACTGAGACCGTTGATATTAGGTAGGTACCTACTTACCTACAATGTTTCGGACAAAACCAGCAACAGTGCAGTAAATTCTACACGCAGCGACACGGAATCTTGGCCAAACTCATAGCGTACCATAACAATTTTTTAAGTGAGTGTAACTTTGTTCTTAATGTATAATTGGATGGAAATAATGTTTACGTTAATCCTAAGAGGCTAATTAACTAAGTTGAAGTGCATTTTGATTTGATTTCTGAAGTTTAGTTGAACCGTGTCATTTATCCGACGAAGTCTACGTTTTGAATTGTGTTCTGGAATTTGCAAGCGTTAAGTTATCGAAGTCCATAAAAATGCCTCTATCACCAAGTCAGATAGCACAAGCAGTGGCATTAGTCGAACTAGGGATGACCCATCGTGAAGTGGCTACTATCCTTAACGTACCGGGTTCTTCGATGTAATATGCACTAAAACGGTACCAAGAGACTGGCCTCTGCACACGCAGACCAGGTAGTGGCGGTGTACGTTGCACGTCAGCTCGTGACGACCACTTTATTGTGTTAGAGATTTTAAGAAATCGCTTCCTTACTGATGTCGAGATCCGGCAGCGGCTTCAAATCTCCAGGAATGTAAATGTTAGTGAGCGTACGGTGAGAAGACGTATGGAGGAAGTTTTTAAGATCAAGAAGACCAGCCCAACTTCTCCCACAGCATAGAGCAGCGCGATTTCAATTTGCCCGCGAACATGCTAACTGGTCTCATGAACAATGGGAAAGGGTTTTGTTTACGGACGAGTGCAGGATTGCTTTAAATGCACCTGATGGTCGACAACGTGTCTGGAGAAGGAAAGGTGAACGATATCTGGCGATTACTACCACTCCTACAGTGAGTTTTGGTGGAGGCTCTATAATGGTATGGGGTGGCGTTAGTTCTGATGCACGTACAGAATTGGTCATCGTCAATAACTCTCTAACTGCAACACGATACGTCGAGGATATCCTTCAAGAACATGCTGTACCCTTTGGAGGGTTTATTGGATATGACCGATTCATTTTATTGCATAATAAAGCACGTCCATACGTCGCTCATATCGTAAATGAGTACCGTCAAGAGGTTGGTATTCAAAAATTGCAGTGGTCAGCTCGCAGCCCCGACTTAAACCCAATAGAACACATTTGGGATAACCTAAAAACGACAATTAAAACAGCATCAAACCTACCACAAACCCTTAGCCAGCTTCGAGATGCTGCACTGACTGCGTGGAGCGACTTATCGCAAGTGGACATCAAGAATGTCATCCAAAGCATGCCAGACCGAATGCAGGCGGCAGGCTAGAGGAGGAAACACGCGATATTAAAAAGTACAAAATGTTGTCAAAGATCAAACAGTTTTTAATTACTAGTGCTCAAAACTGCAGTGTTTAATTTTGTGTAAATGTGATTTTGCGCTTAAACTTCATTAAAAACTTAAAAAGACGTCAGTCTGCTTGGCATTGCGATCGAGTACAGACGTGTTGTTAAAGTACGCGTATAGCACTCGCGCGGCATTAGCCGCTGCCCGCAAATATGGCTATGAGCTCTCAACAACTTATAGCCAACGAGTTCTTGGCATTCGTACAACATGCCATCGACACCATGGACGAAGTAAGCATCATGCAGATCTGCAAGTCGAACTTCAATGAAGACGAGATAAGCAGTGGCAAGAGGCTACTCTTCCAAGTGCTTGGGAAGATGGACGAGATGCCCTCACGCAGGAGGGATGGAACTGAAAAAAGTGTCCAGGACGTTATCGCTCTGTTAAAGGCGACAGACCCAGATGACGTGCCAGCATTTGTGGCGAAGGAGTTGCATAAGCTGCCCCCCGTCACATTCGATCACGTTGATGTCACCAGGTTGCTGAAGGAAATCATATCCCTGAAGACGAGCCTGGCGGAGATGCAGACCAAATTGGAGGCATCGGACAAGACCGTAAGTGATTTACGTGCCGAAGTAGTATTGTTACGCAATGCTGTTTCGATAAGTAGGTCACCCGATGCAAACACACTTCACAATGTGAATGTACGTCGCGGGGCGCAAAACGCATCCGTCAGCAGTTTTGAGTCGGCGAAGTCAGCGTCCCCGATCGTAAACAACGCGGACGGTGCATCGCGCCCAGTAGCTGAAAAGGTTATGACATCTGAGAGTACGTCGACCCCTACACGTGCCTACGCTGCCATAGCCGCCACCATCAAACCCGTTGCATCGCAGGCCAAGCAGCTAAAAGGGGAAAAGCTGAACCATCGTGGAGCATCTCACAGGGATCTGCCACAGCAGGGTCCAGTAAAAGACCAGGGTGACGAGGAGGGCTTCATCAAGGTTGAAAAGAAGAAGAAGAGGAAGCCCACCAGTCGGAACCAGTGCGGTACCGCACCGACAGGACCGAACCATCTGCTGCGTCCGGCTATACCGACAACGCTGTTGTACGTGTCCCGACTGCGTTACACCACTCAGGCTGAGGATGTGGTGGAGTACATCCGAATGAAGACCAACTTTCGACTGAGGGTCGTGCGGTTGGAGTCTCGTCACAATGTTAACTTCGGTTCCTTTGTGGTGAGATTGCCCACCGAACAGCTGTCGACCTATATGAAGGAAGAGTTCTGGCCGAAGGGTGTTGTATTCCGGCGATTCCGAGGCCGGCTACCAAACACCGCGCAACACACGACGCCGTCCGTTCGTGATTAATAGTTTTATTTATTTTATGTATAGTATCTAATCTTAGTTTTAAGTTTATTATTGTATCATTTTATGTTGTTTAAATTTTTTTTTTTTTTTTTTTTTTTTTTTTTTTTTTTTTTTTTTTATGTATTATTTTGTAATATTATAAATTAATTGTATGTATTTTATTTTATGGGCCATAGATGCCTGAAATAAATGATTATTATTATTATTATTATTATTATTATTTCTGAGTAAAAATGATTAAAGACGTTAAGTGGATGAACAACGATCAAATTGGCCTAAATTAGAAGTTACAAACTAAAAAAAACTGAACTTATCACAAATTTTGTACGTGGCCAAGTTTCCGTGCCGGTGAGTATATTTTGAAGGCATCAGTATACTTTTTTACTTTTCATATTACGAGTAGGTATCTCATAAAATTTATAGTGAATGATTGTGATGTTTGTTGCTTGTTTGAAAAAGTGTTATACTACGACAGTGATTGCGGAATTAGATGGGAAGGTACTACCTACAGATTTTATACTTACATACTATCAATACCCTGGCGCCCTTTTGCATCAAAATACGCGATCGAAATGGAATAGATGCCTACTTACAAGACGCTCTCGGCGCCTTCTAACAACCGGCGGCGCCCGGGTGCGGCACCCCCTGTACTATAGGTAAAGCCCCTTCATCCCCCGTACGGGATGTAAAGGGAGACTTTCTTTGAGTGGAATGTTTTATTTTTCGTTTCCTTCTTTATTGGCAATGACATTATAAGTGTAATTTAACATTGTTTATTGGCTTAGAGCGAATCGGTGACACCTTTGTGTGACTGATGTCCACGGGCGTTTTTTAAAGAGTGCCAGTGCCACTGTATAATAAGTAAAATGTGTTTTATGAGTTATAGTTCCAATAAAATATACTTAAAGTTATTCCAAAATATAATTTTAATACAAAATCTCATATAAAAATTGTATTTCAATAAATATGTCTGACAGTTGGCAAATTAAAACATAATCAATTTTTTAAAACCAATAATTATATAAAACGTAAATAATAGTTATAATCGATATAGTTATTTATAAAAATTATATTATAGAGAACCAGAGTAAATAGAATACAATATGGACACGTGTAAGAGCGAATATTAAAAATTAAGTCTATGATATAAAAAGATACGCGGTACAAAAAGCGGGCTCGAAATTAAATACACATTATCTTAGGAAAGGCTATGGCACAGGAACTATCGCGAGCGTGGCGCGAGCGCTCACTTCTCTTTGGGCTTCTTTTCCTTCTTGCGGGGTGGCGGCACGGGCGCCTCGCCGCCCTCCTTCTCCTTCTTCAGCACCTTCTTGACCACCTTCTTCTTCGTTGGCTCCGCCGCGGCTTCCGTCACGGAGGACTCGATGCGAGCGGCGGTGGTGGTCTTGGGCTTGGGTTCGACGCCGATCTGCGAGAGCGACACCGGCGACCCAGGCGCTACCGGCGACACCGGCGTTGTTATTGGCGTTACCGGGGATACCGGCGATACCGGCGACTCAGGCGCTACCGGCGACACCGGCGTTGTTATTGGCGTTACCGGCGATACCGGCGACACGGGCGCTACCGGCGACACTGGTGCTACTGGCGACACAGGCGCTACCGGCGACACAGGTGCTACTGAAGATACAGGCGCTACCGGCGATACAGGTGCTACTGGCGACACAGGCGCTACCGGTGACACAGGCGCTACCGGCGACACAGGCGCTACCGGCGACACAGGCGCTACCGGCGACACTGGCGCTACCGGCGACACAGGTGCTACTGGCGACACAGACGCTATCGGTGACACAGGCGCTACTGGCGCTACCGGCGACACAGGTGCTACTGGCGACACAGGCGCTACTGGCGCTACCGGCGACACAGGTGCTACTGGCGACACAGACGCTATCGGTGATATAGGCGCTACCGGCGACACAGGTGCTACTGGTGACACAGGAGCTACCGGCGACACAGGCGCTACCGGCGACACAGGCGCTACCGGCGACACTGGCGCTTCCGGCGACACTGGTGCTTCCGGCGACACCGGCGATACGGGCGACACCGCTTCGGAGAGCGGCGACGAGGGGAGAGCGGGGTTGGCGGGGGGCGTGGGCGAGGTGACGGTGGGGAACGCGGGGGTGCGCAGTTCGCCGGCGATGATGGCGCGCGCGAGCGTGTCCGCGTCTTCTAGCTCGCTGTCGGGAGTAGGCAGCGCGTCCGCGGCGGCGGGCGGCAGCTGCAGCCTCCCCGTCGGCTTGCGACGCTCCTCCGCTACACAACCAAGTTATTCCCGCCTTTATTCTCTCGGTTAGACGACGTTAGTATCGCGATCACATTAGGTAGCAAGCTCGGTTAGGGCCTGGAACAAAGTTGAGGGAAACGACGCTACGTGGTTAATTAGAAAACTCAAGCGGGATTAGATCCGTGTCAGTTAGCGCAGATTCGAAGCAGACATTACAAGGACATATCATTATGCTCTTTAAATTGTTGGTTATCAATTTTATTAATACATAATAATATTTTTATCTATAAAAATATGCTTTTAAAAAAACATCTACATGGATGTGAAAATGGATTTTTTAAATAAGTGTATTTAGTTATTAACTAAACTGTAATTAAAGTGATAGGCGTTTCGAGCGAAGCATTTAATAATGTTCCTTGCAATGTATGTGAAACGATATCAAAAAGCAAAGAAAAAGACCAAACGTAGGGACTGTTACAATAAACTTAATCATAATTGTAACAATTCCTCCCAAGTGCACAATACTAAGCACAGTAATCTTTGCTTCCTATAATTATACAAAATTTGTAATCTAGTACATGAAGTAGAACATTTTTAGCAAAGATAACCGCACAGTAATAACTCATTCAGCCTGCTGGTCAAGTAGATATCTATTCTTGAAAAGTTCACTCAAAATCCCAGAAATAGCTTTATGAGTCGTCGACGTTCACCAGTTCCTATTGCACCCACTTGGACACAACCCAACACCCACCGATAAAATTTATTTACCTACAGAGGTTTCAAGGACAGCACGGTTTGTTTGAAAGCGTTCTAAAATGTGTAATATTGGGTTCCGTCCAGGTACTATAATGTTATTACCTGTTCTATCAAAGCCGCGTCTCTTGCGCTGCCTCCTCGGTAGCTGGGTGAAACAACATTGATTTTTGAAACGTATGCTCAGATAAATAATATTAAAACCAAGAAAAACACAAAACAGCACAAAAGAAAACATAATGCATCGTTTTAGGAGAATGGCGTCAAGAACATTAATCTGTACATGGGTCGCTATTCAGCCATTTCGTAAAACAGATGACACTAAACTATGTATAAATGGTATTAGTACAAGATTATGAAAACTGCAAAATGAACTCTGTGAGATCTGAGTGCAAAGCCGTTTGATTAGCCGACGGCGCAGTTTTCCTTTTACTCACATTTGGCAGCAGGAACTACGGGAAGTTCTTCCTTTGAGGGTGTGTTAGCTAAGGGGGGACTGTCTGTCGAAGATGCACCTTTTACGGGCGTGACATCGGTTTTAGGAGTGGCTGGCTTGCTAGGAGCTGCGGCAGCGGCAGCCGGAGCCTGTGTTGCTCCCGGTGGTGGTGTCTTTGGTACAGGAGCGGCCGCCTGCTTCGCTTCTGAATTTGCTGACGGAATGGTAGCAGAATTGACTGGGGCTTCGGGTGCCGCAGCTACGGCAGCTGGAGCCGCTACTGAGGCTTTGGCTGCCGGAGTGGGTTCCGTTGGCTTAGCAGCGATCATTTTTTGCGGCTCAGGTGTTGCCGCTGAAATTGGAGCCTTCGCTTCTGGCTCGGGTACTGCGGCTACTGGTTCAGGCTCTGGAATCTTAGCTACGGGAGCTGCGATATTGATTTTTTCCGCTGGTGCGGAAATCGGCGCAGGAGCAAGAGCTATAGCAGGCGATGGTGGTTCAACAGGTGCCTGCGGAGGTGGACTTGCAACTGATTGTTCGACTGGTGCAGGAGCAGGTGGCGGAGACGATTGCTTCGGCGGCGAGGACCGGGGCTGATTCAAGGTTTGCGAAATCTTAGCCCAAATGTTGTCGAAGGCGTCTGCTCCCATGTAGTCGATGTTGCCCGCCTCCCATCCTTGACGACGTGTTAAGTCATCCAGAGCTTCTCGTTGAGCTCCTGACCCCAGAACCATACGCGCGAAATTTCCCGCAACGCCAGTCTGAAATGATACAAATTCCATATCACACATATTCGGATTTGGTATTTTGACAAATGATAAGATAGTTAGTTTGCTTCATTAATTGATAATTAGCTTTTGTTATGTTAGGGTTCGCGTGCAATTGCAAATTAGATTATTAAGTATTCTTGGCATGCATAGCTACACAAAAACCTTACACTAGTATTGTATGTGCGATTGTGTGAGTCCGAAAAGTGTATTTGATGGTATGAGCCAACGCTATTTGTTTCGTGGATTGGGATTTTCATTGCAGTTTAAAATAATAATACGTACCCCTTTAACTTCAACCAAATCTTTTAAAGTTGAACTTACTTGATCTTCAATTTCAAGGGATTGCTCATTTTCCTCTTCTTCAAATTGCTGCAGTGAAAAATCTTCAGGAATTGGACTTTCTGGGGGTGACGGTGTAGGAGTAGGAGGTACTTCGTGAGTACAAACTTTCCGTCCACGCGAATCGATCGTCATTCGATGCCTCAAATAAAAGCCGTCGTAGGGATGTCGCGGTCTTAAGTTTTCAAAAATTTCGCAGTCATCTTCACCATGGCCATTAATTTCATATTCTAGATCAGGTTTAGCATTATCAGTTTTATGTTGTTGACGATCTCCTATTTTCTCATGATCAAGGTGAACATAATAGACATGTTCTACTCTCTGCTGCTGGATGGGATAATAGGTAGACTCGGAATCTTTTTGAAAGCTAAATTCATAGTTATGCTCGTTTTGATCGTGTGAAAAGTTGTGTGTGTAGTTATTGTAATGTGATTGAGTGTCCTGTTGTGAATTGTATTGACTTTGAGATTGGTGTTTTGTACTTTCCTGATTGTGCTGAGATTCATGAAAACTATCTACGTTATAGTGAGGTGTGTTATCTTTTTGACAGTCGTTGTGTTGTGAATACTGATGATCTGGATTATAGTTATGTTCTGGATGATGCTCCCAAACATTTCCTCTCAACTCGACATGTTCAACTTGAACATGCTGCGTATTTTCAGGCTTCCATATATTCTGGACATCAGAACGGGCGACATCATATTGATAATGTTGTGGAGATACATAATCCCAAGCATACTTTCTAATTTCTTCGTGGTTATCAGCCTTTTGAGATTCTGTATGGCGTTGAGATGAATCATCGATAATAGCTGGAATATGCCCCTTGTAGATGTCCCAAGGATCATGAAATTGTGTCATGTCTATTTCCGGCACATTTAATTCCGCATCTGGGATTTGAGCATCGGGATGGTGCCAAGGGAATTCTGATTGTGGATCCAATATAGGTTCATAATGACAGTAGTCCAGTCTTGGTTCGGTATGAATGAACTCTTGGGGAGATGCCGCTGGGAGGGCTTCCTCAATGTCAACCTATTGGTTGAAGTGACAAAACAGCTCAGTGGAAACTCATGCAGAAAAACTTGAACTAAGCTTGACGCACTTGAATGTATCGATCTAAACGGTGCATAAAGCTTTGTCCAAGCCATTATTAGTATTTATATACAAAACTTGCATCACTATATAAACATACAAGAACATAAAACCACTTCTATTAAAACCGAATACTACGAAACTAAAGTGTTAATTAATCTAATATACCAAAAGAAAATCTTTAAATCAAATTAGGAATTAGGAGAAAATAAAATATTCAAAATTCTGAATTCTGTATGTTTATGTAGGTAACGCGGTGAATATTCCACCAAAATACCAACACCATCTATTCTATCCCAAACCGGAACATTTATTAAATCGTGCACAAAGCAATCGAGAGCCACAAAATTTAAGTTAGAACCGTTAGTATTTTGGAGAAATGTTTAGTTATTTACGCAGGAGATTCAAAGTCGTCACACACGGTGCAGAAATAGCGGGTACGGTGCACAAAGCTCAAAGTGTAAGCGCTTTAGTCACTCAAGAAAAATCAGGCAACAAAAGTATTTTACAAAAAAATAACCTAACTAGAAAATAACTTGAATACACTCAAAGACGTCAGGTGATAACTAGTACATGTATTTTGAATTTTGTTATTCTCACCTCTGAAATTTTAGGATCCCGTTGTGAATGCTTGGAAAACATGTTTCAGTGTTCAGTTGCGAGGCTGGAGTGACAATGGATCGGTTTACTGGACGACTGACGAGTGAAGTGCGTCTCGACATACATGCGGTTATTGACTACGAGTACCTACTACGACACCGCAGTGTATTGATTACGACTCCTTTGTGGTCTGACATCGGATCTGATACCTTACCTACTGATTGCGTATTACAAGAGAAAACCGCGAGTAAATTTTATTTATAGATTTGAAATAGATGCTACTTTTCATAGAATAACGATGACTGAAACACAAATATGTAATTTAAAAATAGATCCGTTACTTACATAACGACACGCGTTCATTCCCACGTCACGAAAAAGTGCAACCTTCATAAAAATCTTCCATTAAATATACGTGCTATAGATTTATTATTATTCCAGTAAACCGATATTGTCATCCAAAAAACCTTCCTAGTCATAATAAAAACCATTCTTACTCATTATCCTATTATACGTAATAAAAGAAGAGATAATTAAATATAGATAAATAGAGATAATTAAATAAACATAATTAAATAGATATAATTTAATAGAAGATAAGAATACTCAGAAAAATATTTTACTTACCATGGAGGTGTCAAGCGCTGAATGGACATTAGCGACAAAGATGTCCCACCAGAGTTGGAGGAAATCACGAAGGTGTTCAGGCGCCTCTGACGTTCGCGTCTCCCAGTTGAATTGTTGCAACCACGGCTTAGTAGCTCCGATAAAGTGAATAATTTTCAAGTTTTGCCCGTAACTAAAATAAAAACCCAAAAATTAATTACGTTTCTCAAACGAAGCACTATAATTTTCCCACAGTTTTTCAACACAATTATTCTAGGTACTCACTGTTTAAGAGCTGGTAAATATGAGTAAAAGGCAGCCGACGTGACGTTATACAGGAATGGCAAATGCTTGTTAATATCGCCATGAGCCCAATCGGAAAAGTATGAATTTAGTAAACCCTGGTCTCCGCCTGGTAAAAAAAATTAAGTCTATAATTTCGCGTCGTACTTTAAACTTACGTGAAACAAAGCACTAAAATTATGTATTTAGCAGTATGTATTTCGATGTTTTAAGTACATAAGAGTCTTTTTCAAAGTAAGGTCTTATACTAAATAAGCTCTCACCATCAAAACTGCCTCGTTCTTGCGCAAACTTGATGAGGCTAGCAAAGGTCTCCCCGGAGGGCTTGAAGACAAATACCCCCGAGTTGAAGCAGTCAGGCCAGCCGACATCAGGGGCAGCGGATAATTCCTCCCGCTCGAACAATTCATCGCAATTTTGGACGATCTACAGACACATTGATGATAATAGAATGACCTCGCGTACCATAATGAATCTTCAATGGAACACGTAACACGCGTTTTATCAATAGATCATATAATTATGTAACTTAATCTACATTGCGTAATAAACGACAAATATCTGTTCGATCCAATTGTTCAGCGCTTTATTGAACTCTCGTATGTTTGTTCTAAAAATAATTATCTCGTATATCATTCTATTTACCGTTGTCTTTCACGTGAATATCTCTTAAATTACTTATCGACGCGACGGTACATTTTATCGCAGTATGGATAAAGCTCCAGTTGACACATTAACCTGTGATAAAAATCGTGGTGCCCGAGTGAATGAGTTCCATCGAAACGTTATCGCGTCGGCCGATATTGGATCCTATCATTATGTCATAGATTATGGCATTTAAATTAATGGTATGGTAAATAATCACTGTTGAATTGTTACTTTCTACAAGAAAACTACTAGCACTTTTGTCAAGGCCAAAAAAATTAAGAATGAAAGTGTATAATGAATTTGGATCGGATCCAAAACCACCAGGGGCAAATATTTGGGCCACGGCTGTTGGTGTCTCGTCATCTCGTGTTACTGCGCTAACTGCTACACATCCGGTAACATTGATTCCCCTCATAAACAATTACTTATTCACGTCAAAAGAAAGAATTCGTTTAGATCCATCGATTAATGAGTTATTGAACTAAAAGTCAGAGTTTATTAATAGATCTTTTCTACACAATAGTAGATAGCTTAGAGAAAAGTTTAGATATTATCTGTATCCAAGATACAGATATAGAAATATCAGGAAATAAAGTAAATAATCTCAAGTTAATTACTATCAGATCGGATGAATAGTGTTTAATATTGCTATATAATTACTGCCACAGACTATTACTAGCCTGCTACTAAATCATAACAGTTTACATTTATCGGAACAAAACTTATCTTAATGGCAGTATTATACAGCCCTATCAAAATAATATGCAATATATTTTAATTCATAAAAATTATTTTATTTTATGCCTAAAACATAAGCCTGCCTATGTTGTTCAGGTACCATACGTAGCATATTTGGTCTTTTCTTGAGAAGCTTTGTTTTACCAAATTACAAAATCAAAGCAGTCAAAGCTTATATCTTCCGACTTCTCCAAAAATTAAATAAAAGAAAAACTATAGATTTTTCCAGAATTAGAGAAGCTTACCAAGGTATCCGCGTCTAGGAAGACACATTTCTCATATTGAGTGAGATTCCAGCAATGAAGTTTCGTGAAGGTGACACCAAGTTCCGGCCTTTGTAACAGGGCGAGGTGTGCAGCGTCTTTGGAATCCAGCAAGTCTACAATCACCACTTCAGCAAATACTGCGCGAAGGCGGTCTCTGGAATTGTTGGTTAATCATCAATATATTGGTTCTCAAGAGCAACATAATTGATATGATTATGGTTACTAAAAATAAATTCCAAACGGTAACTCCTGGATTATAGACCTCTGTCTCTATGAACAGGATACCTATGTTACAAATACCAAGCAAATAACACCCTAATAGATTATAATTATAGATTGTAATGATCCTTAGATGGAATCTTAGATGGATCTAAGGATCATAGCATACTACACGACTAGATTGAAATATATTAAAGTTCTTGTCTGCATAGACAAGCTACTTTAATATAAAAAGTTGTTTATGAGAAAACCTGTATTGAGAGAACGATGTACAGAGGTAACATTCACTTACATACATTTTTAAATAGAGCCACGTCACAAAAGTGATTATCATACAATATGACGTATGTATTTTAAAACTGGATAAATAAAAAATAATTTAGGTATAGGTAGTAATATTCATTTATAAAAAGAGTAAACCTCGCTTGAAAGAATCATAGGAAGACACGAGAGGATGCGTTTAATTTAGTCGTTACTGCAATTACTAGGTATAACAAGATGCGCTGCACAAAGACAATCATATTTTATTTTCATATTTTATCCCCTTCATATGTAATCGTAATTGAGTTATTGTTGAATTATAACACTTGCAAATTCTCTTTGATGTAAATCTTAAGAAAAGTAATGTTGAGGTCAAATTACTGTTTCAATCATTGTGGCTATTTCATTTGACACAGATGTTTCTTGCGCACAACTTGGAACATTCTGTAATGTAATAAAAAAGCTAATGCTATCAACAAGTTTGACAGAAAAATAATATACATTTATAACAACAACGCTGACAGGAAAAATTTAAATTTTACTACCGTCCGCTCGACGATACGCTTTGGATCGAAATTCTCTGACGTCAAATGATCGATATAAATTCCGGTATGTGTTTAAATACTGCAATTACGATTTGTGGATGTAAGAGCATGTGCGCCTTTGCGGAGATTTGGGTACTATCGTCATATCCATTTTAATCAGACATTACCTCTGCTTTGATTGGTTTATTTCTAGGAGAGATTTGTGGTCTCTTATGTCGTTCACTCAATAACTTTTGAAATACTCGAAATTGAAAAAAGGGACGCACATAATTATATGTTTTGATACAGCAATTTAATGACAAAATAGAACTCGGATATTTATTTGCTAAATTACAAAAAAATGCTGGAACTCTTCCCGCGCTTTTTATTTAAAACGATGATGGAGCCGCGAACATTTGCACGTAATGTTCTATTACGAATTTAAATTTGGTTTACAACGGTTACCAATAGCCTCAAGAGACTTGGCTCCAACTCGTGAAGGATTTTTAGGTGCTTTACTGATGAAATGGTAAAATTGACCGACAGAAAAACAAGAACACAGAAACGAAACCCCACAAACAGATATAACTGAAGAAGACAATGATAATAATTATGATCCTATGCATTAGTTCGGGAGCGTTCGTACCACAAGATTTTTTCATAAATCACTATAAAACATGGATCTATGAGCATCAATTTGATACGAAAAATAAAGAGTCGACAGTCAGTTACCTCATGGCCTCAGTGACGGACGGTGTGATGAGTACCACGGCAGGGTAGGCGGAGCCAGCGCGGCGCAGTGAGTGCGCCAACACGAGGGCTCCGAGACTGTACGAGTCGTTTGTGGCTAGCGTTACCCATGCTCGGTCTGAAAAATGAATGATTTACGGTTATTGACGTAATTTCGCAGCAGAAGTCGCAACGTATGTAATTCTTGACTTTTAACAATAAAGTCAGTCGTCATTTTCAAAGATAACATGCGTCTTTAAGTTATCATCCAGCATTTTTTGAGTTTTTTAAACGCATATTAGCATAACGCTGGTTTAATGTAATGTAAATGTTAATTTTTTAGTCACGTGTTAGTATTTAATACTATGTTTCCCAAAATATCACTGAAAGCTTATTTGTAAGAGGAAATACATAAGTACGCGCTTGTAATATATTTGGCAACTATCTCCGTCCTGGTGGTATTTTCAATATTTAAAAATTTACTTCTCACTTTAACACCTGCTGCTTGTTTATTAACTAATATTACTGAGCTACAAGCAAATGCGATCGATCATTATTTACAACAGGTGAGATAGGTCTACATTTAATCTTAAGCTCGCGAAATTTACTAATATGTAGGTACGATTATGTATATGAAATAACTCAAATATCTTACAAATATCTTTCTATCGAAGAATGTTTTAATATTAGCATCTGAGGTGAACGAATTTTTAAGAATGACGAACTAAAGAAAAACTGTTTTCAACGAAACCCACTTGTACAAAGAAATCTACCTACTAGGGCCTTAAAGGTTTCTGTTTCTTTTGTGGTTTAAATTCCCTTCCCACATTATACTAAGACTACGTCTATACACGCGCTAAGACTTAAATATGATACCCTCACAATGTCTCTTCCGTTGCTAGAAGCATTGCTCTTGTGGGTAATTGTGTAATGAAAAAAATTAGTATGAACAGCAACTCCGAGGTAGGTATGTATCTATGTATAATATAAAATATTGTAACAAACATGTAACAAAATCGTTTAATGTTACAGTAAATGTGATGAATATTACTGAATTCATCTAACTTTTATCTTCTAGTCAATATCAATATCCACCTTCCGCATTCCAGGTCACGAAATCACGAAAATCTCTTCGCCCACATACAATGTGACACACTTTCTGTAACAGTAGGTATCGATTTTCCTGTTCCAGTCAGCTGTCGCGTTTGGACGTAAAATGCGTACAAGCGTTACAAATATTTACCTGTTACGTTTACCACAAGCTAACATACCTTAATGCAATGATACCTAAAGAGATGCGCTGCACCCTACAGTTGTATTTCTGTATACGAGTTTAAATACGAGAGTTCATTTTATAAATCACAGAAATGTACGCTAAGAGCACCTTAGAGATATTCAGGCTACAAAAAAGATAAGGAGGAGGTTCTCAATTCGACTGTATTATTTTTATTTATTTATTTAATAATTTAAGCACATGTGGATACAAATAATTTACATTGAGTAAGGATGGATTTTTTGGGTGGGTGAACCGATTTTGATGATTATTTTTTATTGGAAAGCTTCTCGTGCGTGTTCTCTAGTCAACAAACCGGATTGTAACCACAAAGAGCAAAGTAACCATGCCGTTTGGCACCAGAGTTGATAAATTGAAAATAAAGAGTTAAGGGCTGATTTAGCAGCAAGTGCGTCTTTTTTGATGAGGTTTCAGTCGTCAGATCAATTCGGTTGCTTATTGTTTTATTGTCGTGCTAATTGAGATGCCAATAAATAACATGGTTTCATTAGGGACGTCAAATTTCTTGAACTCTAACAAACTATAGGAGACAATCACAGACCACATAACCAAATACAATCCATCCAACAACACCGCACATCGATAACCAACTTAAAAGTTTCAATAAGGATAAGTTTTTGTGAGTATACATACCTATTATATGTATTTTCACATAACTATAATTATAATTCTGTTCCAATAGTCATCGGGTATTATCATAAGTTAAAGTTATCAAACGAACATGTTAATCTTAACAAATATTTAATATAATAAACACAGAAAATAGAGACAGTTTTTTTTTCGAATTTATCTTGTGAAAGCACAATACGAAGTGGTTACAAAAGTGCATTCATCAATATTTAAGCAGCGCACCCCCTAGACTTTGTAGAAGCGATACACATACATACTTTATTTATCTAGTAAATTATGTAAAATCTATCTTTAATCGATCACGATCTCATTTCTGGCACTTGCCAACGACGTAAATATCCAAAATAACTGGAAATGTGTGTTTGAGACTCGTACGTGAATACGTAATTTATGTTTTAATATTACGTTAAAGTTTTGTCGTAAAATATTTAAGGAAATGCGCAGTTATATAGTTCTAAACAAGACACTGCGTAGGATCGTCGCCGTCTACATGATACTAATTTCGTTGGCACGTGGTGCAGCATTTCATTTGGCGTCATTATTGCCCGACAGACGTTCACCGATACGAGTGTCAATAATGACACGACGGAATCCCATATCGATAATGTTTATTTTGTAAATATTAATTTTAAAATAATTTAAAATTCTGTTCCGAAATAGAGCGACATAAATAAAATAAACGCAGGCTTTATCGATGTTTTATAAATAAACTACTTATTTAGAGAATATGTGTTTACTAGCCTTTAAATAATTTCGATTACATTTCCCTGTTATAAACCCTTTTTGAAATAAAGTAGGTAGAGAGGTTATGAGTCCATAACATTAAAAAGTAATTTTTTCAGAATTACAGAATTATTTCAGAACTTGGGGCTTTTTAATAAGTTTAATAAGACTAAGGACGACGAAGGTTATGAAAGTCATTCAGATAGAAAACAAGAAAATGTTCTAACAATGATGACTCTGACGCTAGAATACGTGGAACGTTATAAACAGGATTTTTAAATAGATGTGAGGCGAAACAAATGCATACCAGCGTCATCCAATTGTAAATAGGGAATGTTGTACATAACATTTTAAAATAAGCTCATGATAAACGTTTTACTGAAAGTAATTCTAAATACGTGGGCATCGTTTAAAGAGGGCCATCAACGTAGCGGACCGAAGAGTGATTGTCGATTTAATTGTGGAATGCATGGGCAGGCGTCTAGTCTCCACACCCAATATCTGACGCTATCCAGTGGTTTTATTTTCTATTTTATTTGTGTCGCGCTATTTTGGAACAGAACGTGTGGTACTTGTTCATTATGTACATGGTGTCGCTGTGATGTCCCACGCGACCTAGTCGCCGAGTTTTTAACTTTATTGTTCTTATATAATAATTACATCTTTTTTTATGACTATAAACACCAGAATCATATATCACTTCGATTTTTAATTTATTCATTTTGACACTGCTTTGGTAGGCAGTAGGTACGTATTTGTTACTGGTAAGCATTACTGTGTCCAAATGTTTAGCAGCTTCAGGAACTAAATGGATAAAAATATAATATTCTTGTTAAATATAACACTAATTCAATCTATTATATACTTACGTATCAATATTTGAATACTATGGCAACTCTCTAATTAAACGCTTGTAACCACGTGTAACTCAGGAATCGCTGTCAGATCCGCGATCTATTTCAGTGGAATCTGCATACATCGCCTGTTTGTTTTTGCGACGGCAAATTATTTTCCCGAGGGAAATGTTCAAGGTTTAATAACTAAAACTTTATTCCGGGACGCTATGAACTTTACTAGTTCGTCGGCGAGGTTAATTTTAGTCATACATAATGTATCGGACAGGCCGCCGGCCGGCGTCAGTCAGAGTGAATCCCAATAAGGCACTCGAGAGTTAAAAGTTCCGCGGCAGGCGTAGGATCAGACGCTGCAGCCTGGTCGGGAGTCGGGACTGTCGGGAGCAATGTCCCTGCGGTTTCTATTTAGGTGCGGCCGGTTCGGCGGGACGGAACCACACGGGCAGTCGACCGCTTAGCAGAATAAAGGAATGTAATACTAATATATTTACGCTTTATCAAAATATTTACTGAAAACTAATAACTCATTCAAGCAGAAAACATAGCCAATCTGTTCATTTACTTTCTAAATTCGTGTGTGCGAGTACGCTATAATGACTGAAATGCAATTCTATGTAACTCCGTTTTTCAATACCGAGCTTATTCTAATTATAAAGATAGGATTCAACAGAGGATACAAAATATTAATTAGATGGGCGCATTCAGCTATTTCATGAAGAATGCTTTCTTTTTTGGAGATTCATTCGTTTTCATTTCAAAAGCAACTACCTATAATTAATTTTTAACTTTCTAATATTCAATCAAAATGGATTATTTATGTAAAAGTGATTAGGTTTCAAAGGCGCCAGGCATAACCGCAACCAGCTCGAATGAAACTACGCGACTGAAATCTAATAACAGATGTCTAACCACAAGTTTGTTAAATATTGCAAGATATACATAGATCTCCGGGTAAAAATTGGTAACAAAGCTGAATCATTAATCTCAAATTTTTCAAGTAGGTACCTTAATTAACTTGATGAATCTTACTTTTTAGTTATTGGAAAAACAAAACGTCTATCCATAATTTATCTTGATAATACCTACAATGATCGCATTGAATTAAAATTAATGAAAAGGAAATATGATATCTTTATTTTTTACAAAAACTTAGAAACAGATCTCCATGGTCAATGCCGTTGCAAATTTATAATGGCTGATAACACAATCAGAGAGAAGTGGAGTAAAGACACATAATACGACTTTGATAATGTTAGTATGTTTACAATCGGGTAGAATTTAATCTGATAACACGAGCGTAATAGTGAGGACGTCGATGGAGAAACAAGCCAATTCATAATGTCCAGTCTGAACAACACATGATTACCTATACCACATATTATCTATGTACATAGGTACAACTTTTAAACTTACACGCACCTGTTGTATGTCTGTTTGGTACACAAAGTAAATTGAATTAATCGAAAGTAATGATGGACTTTCTGAAGTTGTTTTGTGTTACTATACTTGTGAAAAAACTGAAAATTCTCTCTCCATAACATGGTTTTTTATTGAATCAAAACATGAAATTATTTGCCGAAATTTATTTTACTTTGCTCTAAATAACATTTGTATGGATGTTTCGAAAACATAGCTGTAACTATCAAGGGATAAAATCTATAGGATGCCCTTCAATCGATATTACCGTACACGTAATAGTAGGTGCACATTGAATTAAAACACAGAAGTAGCTATAAGGGCACGTTTATATGACACGATAGCTTTGACGCGTCGTCTAACTGGGGCCTTACACATCTTGCAGCAAAACTTGAAAAACACCATTTCACTAGAATTTCTATGTAACAGAGGCTGTTCACATCTATCTACTACCGGTCTACCTCCATTTAATTTAACATAATTCAATTACATATCTTCACGCATTTATAAATTATTCTAATTCACAGCTTAATCTCAATTTACCATACCACTAGTTTCGGTCAGATCTAATCTAATCATGGCAAAAAAGAAAAATCGAAATGTGTGCTGGGACACATTAGACCACATAGTAGAAGTGAAAATCGAATCAAAACGAATCGCAACAAAATTACTTGTACTTATGTCTGTTATTTTTGTTCACTTGCGTGCGATTCGTCTTTTCACGTCAAAAATTAAAATCAAATCATATTAGTAAATAATTTTGTTAGGTCATGAGTCATGACCTCATAATTTAAAATTATGTATTATCAATTAATAAATTACGTTTTTTATTTACATTATAGGCAACCTGATTACAATTATGTTAATCTCCTGACCAAAAATCACTTAGGTTAAGAAAAAAAACAGTTTCATCTACCCTTATTTAATTTTATCAATGATGACCTCAGGACAAATAACATTTTGTGATTATCACGGAGGAACAGTGTGGTAATATGATTCTGTTCACATAAAAAATATGAAATTACAAATTTTTTTACTAAGATAATTAAACTAAGTTCAGGGACTCACTTGACATCTTGTGGCCGGGTGTAGGCTCGTGCGCGACAGTTCCAATCACCTCCAATTAGTTACGAACTACACGCGTTCTTCGCGCAGCACTAGCAAATGCACGCAACGTGCGCGTTCAAGTCTCCGAGCTACGAGCGACCGCGACCCCCTCACGGCGCCGCGCCGGTATCACGCACACTATCGCAAAACGTCAAAATAACATTTACGCTCACACAAGCATATCATCACAATTTTAATTATTAAATAATTTATAAAGGTTATAGCATTTATAAAGCTATATGAAAGCAATTTCATTAAAAAAATAGCTTATTCAGTATGAAGCAGTAAATAAGTTTAAATAATTTTAATTTTATTAAATCTTTATGCATTTATAAAGCTATATGAAAGCAATTTGATTAAAAAAATAGCTTATTCAGTATGAAGCAGTAAATAAGTTTAAACAATTTTAGTAGATAGGCATTTTGGTATGTTATTTGCTTTCTTTGCACATATTTTTATAATCTAGCAACACCGGTAAATCAGCTGTGCGCTACGATCGATAGATGTCGGTGGATGTCTCTTTATTTTCGATGCCGTATATAGCATAACGGTATCCGTAGTAATATTACTCGACCCGACTCGCCTAGCAAATAGTTTCTTTCAAGCCTGCGGCAGATCGCGGCTTTATTTAATGAAATTGTGTATTAAGACGGATCGATGGACAAATTCGGCGCGAGAAAAATGGCTTATTATGCAATGCGTAATATATTAAAAAGTATTTGGCGATACAACTGCATAAATATTTAAAAATCGAAGAAATAACTCAAAATGTCTTAAATAATTACGACCGTGTTGTGTTTGTTTTCCCTGTTTCGGTGGAAACGATGGCCAATTCGCCGACAAGTATAGAGACGCAAATAGACAGTTTTCTGGAGCAGTTCAAAAGAAGTGCTTCGAAGGCTATGGAGGAGCGGATGGAGTGGCCCGATGGACCATCTCCCGTTGGTGTGGTCAAGTCCCGAAGTAGCTGTTTCGCCCTGGACGTTGCAGCTGGTAAGTAATAATCAATTACCAGTAATAATCACTACTAATTCTTATCTAATACCTACCTACTTATCGTTGAAATGTAGGTGCGTGAAGAAATAATAGCATGCCGGCTGTTACTTTTGGTTCCTCAATTAATAACATTATGAAAAACAAACAACGTAGTAAACAAGAGTAAAACAAAGATTTAGCGAAAATAACTACAAACTACATTTTGAGCAGTTCAGATGATAAAGCAATGAATTAAAACATTTAAATTCCCACTACGAATAAATATTTATTCTAAAATACAAAAAACGATCCATATTTCGATACGTACCTACTTTTTATTGGGATATATTCTCCCGCTCCGCCTCCCGCCTATTTATGACTAATCTAATTTTGACAGTGAATATTTTTTCAAGGTTGGCATGGCAAAAGTTCGGTTTTTTCGGTGACATTACAGAAATATTTTTTTGTTTTCACTTTTGTAATAATTTATGTTCCACATCATTCATATATAAAATAAGTGATCTCACTATAATTTTAAAGAGTGAATATTCTTTTATTAATTGAATGCTCTCGCCATCCTCATCAGATATCATCGCTTCATCGCCACTTAGCATTTTAGGTTATTGTCAATGTCAAGTATTAATTTATTACGCGTAAAAAAAGCTGGGAGTACAGTGCAGTTGGTACATTACATTACATATTAAATAAACAAATGAGGAACTACAAGAACTATTAAACTTTTATAAAATACGATTAAAAAGGTTTCAAAATATTGCGGTTAACTTATCATAAATACCTACCTACTATTATGAACCAAAATAAGTGAATATAAACCAAAAACAATTAATGATAAACAAATTTAATCTCGACGCTTATTGGATGAACAAAAATTGTATATACCTATTAATCTTCATAATATACAGAATTTATAATGTAATGCTAGAGGATATGACGCGCTGGCCGGGTGGCAGTTGAACGTTCGCTTTTGTTCCACGCCAATGCGGACCCTCTTGGCCGCTCTTTACACCTGATACTCGACAAACTTTTTTCTGAATGCTATCGAGAAATTGAAATTGTTTATAATACTCGACATAAGCGTTGTCTGTAAACTTTATAAAATTTAGATACACTTTAATATTACAAACCTTATTGGAATCCTGCTTTTGTAATCCTGCTTGTGTTGAAATGTAGCAAACAGGTAGGTATGTAATTTTGGTGGATTTGGAGATATTGAACAAGGTCAGAATCCGCAGAAGGGATGGCTTTTTAAGACGATAACATAACCCTACATGTCGGTCATGGACATCAGTAACCCCTAAAGGCATCACCGATGCGTTGTTCAGGTGGTTTTGATTGAACTGGATGGTACAAAGTTCAGCGACCTCCGAAAATAGGGACCGAGGGTCGTAACTTTGTCCGTTGTTCAGCATGGTCCTCCACGAGGATGTTGGCGTGGACCCAAGGATGGAGACCCTTACATCCCAGAACTGGAGAGTTCACGTACATAATGTCATCAAAGCTTCGGTTAAGGAGTACACACACTCCTGAAATTTGCACACCATAGAGTTCTCCTTAACGTTAACAATCCGCACTTGCTTAGCGTGAGTGCAATGCTTGACTAAGAAGTGGATTAGTTACCTATCGGATGGGATGATTGATATGTAGGATATCTAATGTATGTAGTAGAATGTCACATACCTGTAGTAGAACCGAAAATATACTCATAAGTTGGGCTGGTTTGACTTACCAGTCATTTGCGACTTCCATTTTAATAATAAGTTTCTCTATGTTCTACTTTTCCACGGTAGGACTTGAAATTGATGATATTCTCATTGTGTTAATGGCAGGTGCCTCCGTATTTGTAGGAGTCTTTTTTGGAAGTACTTATTATTATAACCTTGATACAATTTTATTGATCAGTGAAATAATTAACTTATTTTCTAGTTAAGAACTGTATTTTGAAAACGATGGAATTACATCCGTTTAACTCGGGAAGTTATAAATAATTATATTCTGTGTTATAAACATTTTGTGTTCTCTGTTCTACTTCATATAAATTTTAATCAAACATGAGCCAGAAACCGTACAAGTGATAACGTTGCAGCTACTCGTGGTTTATGTAGGTACTTGAGAATGCCGACTGCCTACCCTTATGAACATTGTTAGATGTTTGTAATGCTTGGTACAAAATTATAGTAATTTTAACCTCTAATTGTTTAATTTTACTTACACTATTTATTTGCTCACGTACAAAAATCATTCTTGATGCATCAAGCATACACTCATCGTTATATGTACGTAATATAAACAGTCTTATTGTTATTTCTTTTGTTTTTTATTTAACATTGACAAAAGAAACAATGCTCAATACAGTGCAAACACACTGTAACAATTTAGAACAAAATATAAGCATTGACGAAAAACTAGTTAGTTACCTATAATAATCTGCAATTACTTATAATTGGTTATTCCCGTTAATTTTGTTCTCAGCATGGAAAAACATTATTGTATGAGAACGGGTCATTGGGGTAAAACTAAATTTAGCAATGGAGAAGGCAAAAGGGTCAAAATATTACTATCAAATACACCTAAAATCCGAGCTTAGGTCATATACATTACATAACTTTTTATTTCACTTCAATACATGCAGTATTTCCGAAGTTATAAAGACGAGAAGTTCAAGCCCTTTTTTGAATTTCCGCGCTTACGCTATGACGTCACGACGTGGCTCGGCCGCGAGCAAGATACGGCGCAAGTATAGAAAATATGGGTCTATGCAGTTCAAAAATCTATAACTTTCTTATTTCTATAGATACAGACTTGAAATTTTGCATAGATGTAGTAGATAGTATGTGAATTATATATGTTATTTTATTATTGATAACTAAGGTTTGCTCGCGGCTTTACTTGAGTTTAAATTAACATTTCGGTCAAAAATCCCTATCAACTACGCGCGACTACCGAGAGATGACGTCATCGAGTAGTGACCGCCCGCCTGCGTTTTTAAAAAAACCAACGTCCGTAAATACGCACTTTGATCGTTAATATCTCAGCCATTTATTGAGATATGGAAAATGTAAAAACACAGTTTTTCTTGTAATTTTTTATAGATTTATTTGACGTGTAAAAAAAAATTCGTTTGCCTGGTCCATTGGTAGTTCCTTTATAATAATACTAGTAGGCATTGATATATGTCTTATTTAACTCAGTGCTAGTCATTGATATAAAAACCCTTTGATTTGTATAAAAATGGTTTTTTACATCAATGGTGCTAGTAGGTATCCAACCCTCGTTCAGTTCAGGACATTATGATTTATGATATGCACGCTATGCTAGCACCCGCACCCTAAGCAATTGCTACTAATTTAGGCGTTATGTAGGCATCTTATCTTAATAATTAGAATGATATTCCTCCCAAAACTTAGTCGATAAACTATCGAAACATTACAGATCGTCCATACTAATTTGTTTCTGTTACCCGCGGGACCAGATCTGCTTAACAAATTTAAAATTATTCCCCAGAAATCCATAAATCCCCTTGATTAGACGAATACAACGCTTTGAGTTATCTTGGCAGTCTAGATCAGTTTATTTATATTTATAGCAATTTTATGTTTTTTCTAGGAGGCGCTCGCAACTTCATTCATACATTTAAATATTACTTCTATCTGTCTGTTATATAATTATATATCTTATATCTATATATCTTCTATCACGGCAACCTTTATTTCATTTGTATTAAAAACCTTGTAAATCTTAGGGAGTTAACTATAACTCTATGTAGCAAATATGCTACCTTACAAGATTTATTGCCCTAAATACGATTACATATCATTATCAGTAACATCAAAGGCACCACCGATACGTTGTCGGCCGAGGAAGAAGCAAGGCGAAAGAAAGCCTCTCAAGCACCCAACCGTAACACGTAACACGACAAGACAAGTCGGCGGCAGACCCGAGCTGGAGAGTGGTTGCCAGCCAGGCAGGGTTCACGTAGAACTCATAATCATTATCAGAACATCGCAATAATATGAGCCATAATCGTATTAATAACGTCATAATCATATTGATGATATAATCCATAAGTCTTAGAATAATTACTAGGTATAGAAACCAAGTCCGCGCGGCCATTTTGATGCACCTTCATTGGAGTCAGCAGAAATGACTCCAAACACCGGGCAGCTCCGTAGTGTTCAATGCACGAATGTATTTGCTCCGTGGTTCAATGTCAACGCACGCCAAACGTGTCTCGCGAAAATAAAAGAATTATGACGATTTGTCCAGTTAAATTCTGTCATAAAATATCTGAAAAGCTATTAAAAAGTGTAATTATTTTAAGCCATAAGTTAAGTCCTACTACCAAACAGAGGGGAGCCAGCTCCTGTCGCATAGTACATCCTTGTTGGCCGGCATGGAGTTGATGACGGGATTCTAGGCCGCCCCAATAAGGCGAAAAACCGTAGAACCTTTTCTTTTAGTTATTTTGGAAATTCTTAACTCATTCTATCAAATGTTTACCTTTGTCCAAATCGACTATAAGTTCCATTTATATGTCGGTCACGGTCATCATAGGATTTATGGGTGCTCTAGGTGCTCCTTAGATCCTTTAGGATTTATTTATTTTGACTTTTTATCGTATCGTAGAAACACAATCAATCGAGGTCGGGTTTTTAAAACTAAAATTACTAAAGGCCTGTGAAGTTGTGAAGATAGTTTAGGGGACATTATTTGAGTTCTTTTCACTCAAAAATACAAGTTCATACCCAATTAAACAAGTCCAATAGATTTTACTATGAAACAAGTATAATTATTATTTGAAATGCCCGCGCTTTATTTGCTCATTGCCGCAGCTGGTCGGCGTGCGTCGTCGGTCGGGTTGTTCGGCCGTCGATACGGAAACATCGACAGTGGCGCTAACTACCGGCGGCGCACTGTACTATTTACGTGTTCTACGGCGTCCGTCCTCCGATTTTATTCACAGAAAGTGTATCGCCATATTGCTTCCGTGAATTTCGTGAAATATTCGTTCTTTTCTCTTCAATTATGAATGTAATATCAAAATGAGGTGAAGAAAAATAAACCATGCAAGAGGATTTATACTAGAGATACTATTTTACGCGTTAAAGTTCACAATATAACGCTTAAAAGGTAAGTTTGATTCTTCCTTTGCTATGACTATATGGCCCAATATTCCACGGGAGTTCGATCCGCTATGCGATAATGAAACTTAAAAAACGCGATTAAGGTTAATAATTGCACGGTTTTTGTTATGTTTATTTACATTAATTTGAAAAGTTATCGCGGTTTTCTCGTAAGTATAGCAGGGTTGTGGGAAATTGTGGCGATCGGGGCGGGTTTGTCATGTCGTTCGTTGCAATTCTCATTGTACATACACGTATGTAAGTAGATACATGTGATTTGACATGATGATTCGTTTGTAGTATAGCACGGTGTTGTCATGTCTTTTGAGAAGATGGAGGTAGTGAACCCCGCTGAGAAGGAAGCCAGTGAGGTGCTACACTCGTTGCTATCGGTGGAGCGTCGGAGCGTTGACAGCAAGGAGGCTATAATCGTGTCGATCCCGCAAGACCAGAACGGTGGCGGCGAGTATGGCGAGGGGGCACAGTGGCACACACCAGTCATGGGCCAGCATTCCGTGTTCGAACTGGGCCCACAAAATATGCAGCAACATAATTACAACGGACATCAAGATCAGGTATGCCTCATAATTATGTTTATATTTAATGTAAAATTGAAGTTGAAAATCACTTGTTATGTCTACGGTTTTGTCTTCCAGGTTCTCTGGCAGGGCCATACAATCCAAGTTGAAAATGGTGACGGTAATATGCAAGGTATGTCTGCAACGTACATTGAGTTTGAAACCAACGTTGAAGCAAATGAAATGGATATTGACACAAAGCCCAAAGTTGACAAGAAGACTGGCAAGAAGAAAAAGAAAATGGCAGAGACTGACAGTGACGAAGATGTTCTAGACAATAAGTTGGAAGATAATCCAACTCAGGTAACTTACAGTTTGTTACTTAATATATTAATGACAGTTTTATCACATTTATTTTATAGGTAGGTGAAGTTATATGATTATAAGTAATGAAATTAATATGGTGAAGGATACTATACACTAAATACATTGCAACCCGTATACCTGCAACTTATTTAACATACTTATTTTTGATGCAAATCTACTTTCCATATTGGTCTCAAGGGTGTGTATGGCAACACTTACTAGCTCACTAGGCCATCTAATTATTAATCCATAAGGAAAGCTAAGGATGCATCAATTATCAAATTATTATGAGACCACTATTGTAATAAATTTTAACGCTGACATAACTACACTTAAGCTAGGTGTTGGGTAAATAATATTGAGGTAGAGAATTTATTGACCTCTCTGAGTTTGACAAGTATGTTAAGTGTGATTCTAACATGTTAGAAAGGCATTTTGGAGATGTGTTTGTGATGATGAAGTTGTGATCACATTAACACAGATTCTTAATATTGTGAATAAATAATTAAGCTAAGAGGGCCTTTGAGGTTCCTTTTAATTTTCATTCAGACAAAAAATCTAACTAACTCTTCACTATAATTATCTCTAGGATACGACATACTAAATTAAATTATAAGTCCGAGTTATATTTTATTGATGATAACAGTACCTATTATCACCATGTTTAAATAAATGTCTATTTTAATACATATACATAATACAACGATTTTATGATAATATTATTGTAATAGCTTGTTACTCATAAAATTAATGAATATGTCAGTGAACTACAATTCTAGATCTAACAAAATTAAATATACTAGCATTTTTTAGTAATTTTTGTTGTTAGTAATAAATCAATTTCCTAACTTTCTATCTTATTTATTCCTTTGTATGAAATGAAGTAAGATAATGAAAACTTTAAAATCACGAAAATGTATTATGTTGTTATGGTTTAATAGCAAACTATACTGATTCAATAGCATCTTCTAAATAACTAGATTCATATAACAATACTTTAAGTCTTAATTTATTGCTTCAAATTTCTAGATTCCATGCTAACTTGTATATCTTACAATTTCAGGTCAAGGAAAGATTGAGAAGGGGTTGTGATTGCAAAGACAATTGCTATCGTGGACTGAACCCAGAAGCAGTTTATCGTCACAGACTCAACATAGCAGAGTTAACAAAGAGCGAGCATGATATGTACTTGATGGGCATCACTATGGCGAGCTTAGCCAACCCGGCGGAGACCTCGCGTCACAAGGTCAGGAGGAGATTGAGGGCTTGCTATGTGTATCAGGGGAGAAAGGTATGTCTAGAAGCATTTTTATATCTAGAGAATGTCACACATTACCAACTAAAGCGAATCAGGCAGCATGTAATGACTCATGGGGTCGCACCACGGATACATGGAAATGTCGGGAAGAAACCTTACAATACCTTCACTTTAGACATTTATAAACACGCAACCAACTTCCTAAAAGAATATTTGAAGCAGCACGCAAGCTCACCAAAAGATGTTCAACCTTCCGGTGAAAACAAAAAGGCCAGTAAGACTGTTATTATTCAAGGAGATTCTAGGAAGCACTTATTTGAGGCGTACAAAGAGTATGGGGAAATTCTTGAGCCCGGAGTGAAACTTATGGGTTACTCCACTTTTCGTGCATTTATGAAGGACCAATTCCCACACGTGAAATTCGCGACGAAGAAACAAGACATACCAAAAGACATTGTACCGTTCCGTAGCGGAAAGTGTATGAGTTATGATAAAAATAAGGATCCCGTTAGAATTCAACAGGAGAAGGAGAAGGCGGATGCTAAGAAAGCAGCTATGGAGGCTAAAAAGAAGGAGGAGCATGAAAGGGAACAACAGGCGCAACAGCAAGCGCAGCAACAACAACAGCAACAACAGGTGCAGCAGCAGCAGCAGCAACAGCAGCAGGTCCAACAGGTGCAAGTGCAACAACACCAACAAATGCAGAACCAGGGCCCCCACGTGGTGATACACCAGCAACAGCCGCAACAGCAGCAGCAAATGCAGCAACAGATGTTGGTGCCGCAGGTGAGCCAACACCAACAAGTTCTGACCCAACAAGTGGGCGGTGTGCAACAGGTTTCGCAGCAACACTGTGTCCAGCCGCTGGGCGTGTCGGAGGAGGGTGGGCAGCAGGTCGAGATGGCGCAACAGGTCATACCGCTGGCTGTCGTGCAGCAACCACAACAGGCCTACCTTGTTACGCCGGTTTCACATTTCCAAACGCGAGTGCAGGGAGCGTGGTACAGACATTGACACAATCATCCTACGTAGGGCTTTTAATTAATGTGGCGTAGTATGTGGTATCCCCTCACATAAAATCTCGTCATGACTGAACTGTTGGTCGAGTTTAAATTGTTGTATAGACGCGCCACACCGTAACTTTGGCAATAAGTTAATAAGGTATCTAGGTAACACCTTTTCAGTATTGGTCAACTGAGTTAAAACTATTTTAAGTAAGTATAAAACTAATCATATTTACAGTTTGTATTAGCGTTAGCTATGTAGTTTATTTTACGATGACTTTAATTTAATGAGAACAATGGGCAGTTTGATTCACAAACATAAATTTTCTTAATTGTTTTTATCATGAAATCATTTTAATCTGTGTTTGTTTAGAGCCATGTACTGTTATGTCCATTATTTTGTTCAATGTGATTGCCCAGTCTGCTGTATTATTATCCTTTTAAGTGTGCTCTCAATTTATTTATAGATATTTAGCTTATTATCTTATTAGGCTTTTAATAATCCTCATACTTTATCACAGTTTTAATTTGTCAACAATACTATAAGTTTTAAATTATAAGTTGCTCATCACAACACACCTGCGCAAGTTTCAAATTTATGATGTTCATTTACCAAAAGAAAGCAGTGCCTTCAATATCTAAATGGAATTTGTATTAGTAAACATAATGGTGTGCGATTAAATATTATTTAATGTAAGAGAATTAGGATATAGTAAAATTTGTAGGAACCTCTAATTATTACGTTTTAAATTTATTAATTAATGTATGTGCATCCATTAATTTGTGTAATTTGTATTTTAATACATATCAAAATTACGTAAAGAGCGAAGTATGTTTGGGAATTTTATTTACACGATCATTTTGTGTAGATAATTTTTAAACCAAATATTATCGTACGCTGTCATAACTAGTTTTGTAGTTTCCATAAATGAAAATATTGTTTTTGTGACTGTGATAATATTGTACACAAAGTTTACTCTGGTAAACAAATGTGACGTCCGAAACAGCAATAACAATGATAATGAAGTACACAGTGACTAAAAATGTGTCCCGAACCTGATATTCATTGCTAAAAATAATGAGGTTTCCCTGATTATAAAATCAGTATCCAGGCAATGTTTATTCGATTTCGCTTGTAAGTTGTACTCCTCAATTACTTTTAATAATGCTTGTATGTTAAGTATAAACATATGTGGACATGCAAGAAAGTATGCAAATCAGTCTATAAATTAGCTTTGAGGAATTCAAAGTATGTATTCGTTACGTACGTATCGGTGCGTATTGTATTTAGTAATTAAGTACCTGGATGAACCAACGCCATCTATTGAAGTAGCTTTAGTATTGTGTTGTCAATAGATGTCAGGAAGAGTCATATTTTCAGTTTATGTTTAGACCTAGCTAGATCGAAACCCCTTACATACTAAATTTCATGAAAATCGTTGGAGCCGTTTCCGAGATTCAGATTCACGTACGCACTTTTGTACGTCACACAACTTATTTAACACCATTGTCCTATATAAAATTATATTCTCGAACTATATTCAATATACAACAATACAATTGCAAATAAGAAAATACTTAAAAAACAAAAATTTCGTAGAATATTAATTTGGTGCAATGAAAACATAATGAATACCCATATGCCAAAATCCAACGCCACGAGCTAGTTCATTGTGTCAGCCGTTTTGATTTTGATCCAACATTTAAATAAAATTTATAAAATAAGCTGATTAAATCATTGCCTAAAATGAGATATGAAAATCGACTACAATTGAACGACCATTCCATTATATAATATCCAAAATTCAAAGACATTTTTATGACAAAATTTAGTCAATTTGTATAGCTTTATCATTTCGCATATTTAATGTGAACTAGCAATACATAGGACAGCTGTCTGATATTGACCCCTATATACTTCTAATTCCATTTATGCTTATATGTATGTTTCTGTTACGGTTCAATTCTGAAAAAATAAAATCACAGGAACAATTACCACAGGAATTTTACTTTTAAATTATGTAAACAAAAGCATTACAACTTTGTACTATTGAAATTTTGTACTATATATTGTTCAACGAGCGTAACGGATTTTATTTCATTTAGTCGAATCGTAAACTAATTTCTTAACACCGTAAACTAAATTGTGATCATGAAGTAAACATGAAATGAATTTGAACATAATGAACATTATCGGCGAATAATCAGTAATTGAAAATAGATACATCAATCATTGGCTTCAACCCATTAATGGCCCACCACATGAAACGGGTGGCTCATCACTGAGTAGGCCTAGACTCTAACGCTAATACATCACTGAGTAGGCCTAGACTCTAGGCCCTAGAGTCTAGAGCATACTCCACCACTCTGCTCTAGTGCGGATTGGTAGAGGCAAGGCCGTCAGCTTGTAACAGCACATAATATTAATATCTCAATACTCGTTAAATGTGCTTATGTTTTATAACAGATCGTATATTAGTATTTTGTCAATTTCAAATTCGGTGCGCATCCTCAAAACCCTTGTCATCCATGAGCTGAATATATAATATTTCTTAGTTACCGACAGTGTAACATACAGTATCGGATTGTATTCGGAACAATATGTGTTTCTACAGAATAATAATGTAACTGTGCCTACAAATTAATACAGTCCAACGTCCTTAATTTCTTTACTAAAATATTAGTAAACTCAAATTCTGTATTTTCATACTATAGATGTATTTGTGAAAGAGTTGTGAGACAGAATGCAGATTTAAATCTCCTTTATTTTGATCTAATTTAGATGTAATTTATATAATTATAACGTTTTAGTAAGTGTGTATTCATAATTATAAATATAGAAAGTACAGAAATGTGCCTAGAACGTATGCTTAACCGTGTATTTTTATAGTGCAATAACTTGTGAGATTCGAAGCAGGTTTAAATTGAGATCATTGTCCAGTTTATAATAACGAAGACAAATGAAAATGAAACGCAAAAGCTAAGTCGTATTACGGCGAATCATCTTGTTTTAGTAATAAGCAGCGTTCAATAAAAACATAAGTCAATGACATCCGTTGGGAAGATTGTTTTAGGTGCAAGTGCACCCAATTTTTTTTATTGTAAGTAAGAATTTACTTTTATTGAGATTAATTTTGCTATGTAGAATGCATCGTTTATCAGTAATAAAATGGGACGCTCCCGTCACTCTAATATCGCACTTACTGTAATAAACCGATTGCCAAGTGTTTGAGAAGCGAATTGCCACTTGAGCTACTTAATCCCGATATGTGTACTGTACACATGGAGTTCAATCATCTGACACGTTGGTTGTGCTGGTTGGTCGTTCGCTTCGTGCCCAGAGGGATGAGATCGCTATAGTTTATGACAATGACCTAAAAATATATAAGTAAATGATGAAGGAGATGATATTTTGACGGTTACAAAAAAAAATCTATTAATCTCTGTAGGATCTGTAGGTACCTACTTCATTTTAAAATGGTAATGAATTACTTACGTATAAATCATGGGAATTTAGAGAGTCCTTCAATGTAGGTAATAAATTTTATGGTCATTTTGATTATATTTTCGAGAAGTCGAGAAGTTTCGAGAAGACACATGCAAAATCAACATTTCTAAATAGCAAGTATATAAGACAAATCAATTAGCTTCTGCGTTTCATTGACAAATTATGTTTTGACAATGATGAAAGACAACTTCCAGGGTTTGCTTCGAGTCGCAGTGAGTCGCCTTTAGCAAAACATTCGGCATCTGTTCCAGAATTTGACGGTAGAACAACACGATGTGATAGAAATAAAAGGTTTTTTACGCTATTTTGTGTTTTATTACTAGTAACTATGAAATTCTCGAGTATTATGTAGGACATTCCGCAAGGGATCTATTCGGAACGATTCTGTAAATGTTTAAACCTGACTATATTAGAGTGGGTTCCAGGTCGGCGAAGGTCTGATCTGGATTGCGGCACCCACGCCTTCCTCGTATGCGGTGCGGTTGCAACCGGAGATTGTCTGTCGGGGGTGTGCGTCCGTCACACTCGTGCTGCCGCGGCTCATTGCTCGCCGGCCACTCCACTCGGCGATTCATTAAATTCTCCGCATCGTCCGTTTGTAAACAAAACTCATTGTTTCGTCCTCAATCGGCCAGTTTGACGATGGCAACTTGAGTTAGCGGCCGCGCGCGGTGTCACTGTCATCTAATAGCCGTGCCGACCTCCCATCAAGACGCTATGAAGTTTTGGAAATGCGGCACGAAGCGGAGACGCCGGGTGGCCTCTGGTATGTAACGCTTGCCCCATTAAAGGACTGCGCACATTACACCAACTCGACGTCAACTCCACTCCGACTCCACTCCGTTTCAACTCCGACGTTCTGTTCCGCGATCAACGCTTCATCGACGTCAACTCGACTCCGTCTCCACTCCGTTTCAACTCCGACGTTCCGTTCTAGGTACATTACGTCATTGTGTCGGTCGACGCGTGGACTACTCGTCTACGGTGAGTCGTCAACGCAACGTCGACGCGTTGGTCTCGAAACGGAACGGCTATGGGTGTAGGGCGGGGAGGGGCCGTACAGGGCTTTTAAGTATAAGTTCGAAATTCAACCTTACTTTCAAAGATATAAGGCTCATAATTGAATGTTAGCTTTGTCAAGGTTTTAGTCGCGTTTTCGTCTGTCGGTTGTGGAGTCGTTGTACTGTGCGCAGTCCTTTAAACCCTCTATTTCAATGACAGATCTCACGATCACAATTTATCTTTTGACAGCAAAGTTTTTCTTGCACCAAGTTTTCAATTATCATCTTATAATGACGCTTTTAAGACCATAGCGAGGTGACCATGAAAACGAGTAGAATTCGTGCCATTATGAGCAACGAAAGATTATAATTATTCGATTTCTGTATTTTGTTAGAAACACTGGATGGGTAACAATTGCATTGAAGGACGAAAATTTTGGTACATAACATGGAGGTTGGTAGTAGGTATTTATTTTTTGTGATTAAGTAAGTCTATCAATTAATTAAGTAAAATTCGATGATTTTTTCTGATGAAGTCTGTAATAAAATACACCTTTAAAGGACCTTAACTAAAGCGATTACAACATCAATATATCGAATGTCCGTGCAAACACAAATACCAAGTAAGGAAACATGTTATTAGAAGTGTTTGTCGGACTAGTGGTTATCGGACGTGGCCGTCAATAGTAATTGGTGTGTGAAAGAGACTCGTCGTTTTCTGGAGTTCTTTACGTTAGTCATTGTGCGAACTGCGAACGCCACCCAAGAAACGATTAAGTTTATTATCATGACTTACCGGACGCTTGACGTCAATTATAATTAATCCTTTATTTTACTTACGTTTTTGTAATGTTAATACTGAGTTCAGACTGGACTATCGGAAGATTTACACGATTCAACCCGTCGAAAAAATATCGCCCGTTTTATACAAATAGGTTATACATAAATTATGTATTTTATTTTCATCGTTTAGCGGTGACCTACCTCGATCCATGCAACTGGGTCGAAATTGCGGCGTACGATATAAATATCGTGAGTACCCGTATCATAATAAAATGTGTACAATCCGCGATAAGTGAACTTTAGTTACTAGTTCAAGACAACAAGGGAATAATAATATAGGGCATTGTTTCTCATAAGTGTTGCATTACTATTTTCACATTAAATGGTCTTTTGGTAACATTACGAAAACGATTTACAAAATATCTCATTAGTGTCTCGTTACAAAATAATTCTCCCACTGCTGGGCTTAGGGACTCTCTTAAAAGTCTGCTTCCTAAATCCAACATACCTACCTACTCTTGACCGAAGCTGTTATGTGTCGTTACAGTGTTATAATCTATACCTACTAATATACTTAATTAAGCTAAGGAGTTAATTTTTGTTTGAATAAGCTAATCTCTGGAATTTGAAAATTCTTTTTGTAGACACATTTATGTGGAAGGCTAATGCTTTTAAAATAATGCTTCATAAGCATTCTTAAAATGACCATGCTCTTTTGCTGTATTCCTATAGAGCAAAAGAGCAGCATTTATTTTGCTTGAAATAAGCATGCTCATACGAGTAGACAATACGAGTAATATTTTTGTATGGAGACGTGCCCAAAGCACGCCCCACCCTTTTTCACTAATGTACTATATATTAGTGAAAACTGCTCCCAAATCATTTAGCCGTTTCTGAGATTAGCGCGTACCTTCAAAGACATAAAGACAACATTGTTTTGAGTTCTATTGCTTTTTATAAAACGCTCCCAATAATAGTTTTGGCATTATACGAAATAGTTACATTATACATTTATATTCCATTTACGGACAGCGATCACTTACATATTTATTTTATGTAGGTATAGTTGTGGTTTTACAAAGTAAACAGATCCTAGTATCATGTCTAAGTTAAAGAAGATGACTCATCCTTTGTAAGTCATTGACGTGAGAATATAATTAAGTACTTAAAATAAACATGAATGTATGTATGTACTGTTAGTCATTAATTAGTAATTACAATACCTTGCCTGTATTAATATATTATGATATCAATCTCATACCGGTCTCGGCCAGGTTATTACTTATAGTTTTGTGCTTTGATAAAGGATTTAGAGACCACTGTTAAATCCTACCCTGACTCCCTGTTTTAGGACGGTACGCGGGGTAGACCTCATCCATACCGCCGGATCCACACTAAAACTCAGCGACTCCCTCTAACTAATGCGAGTGATTCTAAATATGATCTTGTGGTTGTGGTGACTACCAGCAAACAGCCCCGACAATATCATTTAGGTATCATTGCAGTCACTGCTAGAGATTCTATTAGGCATATCATATTAACGAGTTTCTTTAGGTGAATTTATTTAGTTATCATTGTAGCAAACGAGTACCTACCTGCAATCCGCGTAAAAGTAAAGAAAGAAGGAAAGAACCATGGTCCTGTACAGTTGGATGACGGTATTAGTAAAAAAAAGTTAGTACTTCGTTTAGGACAATTTAGTATTTAATGATGAAATCTTCCTTATATCCAAAAGAGCTTTGTTTACATTAAAACTGAAAGGTAGAATGGTTAGATCAACTGAATTCAAGTGACATTTTCGTCAATCAGAGTCAATCATTGCATGCACGACGACTGGCCTCAACTGAAGGGTGGACGTGAATAAAGCTTTATTATAATTCATTTATAGTGTTATGTGTCATATACACTGACAATGAAGGAGCGGCTGGCTGATTGTTATGCGATCCGCGCCTTGTTACTGGCGGTTGTGATAGGGTGCACGGCACCAGTTTTGGTTCTGTTGAAAGGTTTATGCGAAAAAATAATATTTTTAAAGATTTTTTCTGGTTAAAGTGTTAAGTTAACCCTGACCTGACTTTAAAAACCTATTAATTCAAACTTTGCGAAATGATGCAGGTTTAAAGTGAATTAAAAGTTTGGATCTATCTTTAAAAATAGATGAAAGTAGACTGTATATCCAGTTCCAAGGAATGTGTTACGCAGAACATTTTCAGCTTGCTAGTTCTTTCTAAACTAAATCACAATTATTGATTCATTTTTTTACAATTTCGTGCCTACAATTTCGTGGAAACATGGGCTAAATCTGTATAATTATATTATATCCTAATATACCTACTGTTGGCACATGCTCTATAAGTCTACGATGGTCATCAAAGAATGGCTTTCTGTTGTTGGTATGCGCGTCGCGCCATTCGCTGCCTTTTGTTTGCCCAAGTATTGTCCTTCACCGCGTCCTGTCCTGTTTTCCCGCTATTTCCACTTTTACTGTACCTACGTCTCTCGCGTTGCTTCGTATAAGCAAAAAATATTTCACCTTTTTAATTTTACTATCTGGTAAGTAGGTACCTGCTTATATCGGTGCGTATTCGAGACTTGCTGACCAGTAACAATTTTAAACTATAACATTTCGCTTATGTACCCACCTAATTACCTTTAAGCAGGTAAACAAATAATAGGATACGACGTGCAAAGGAAGGCCAGACTTAATAAACCCATAAGACTTTAAACAAGAACTTAGAAAGATAAGACTGCTTACTCCGATTACACCTCGTACAAAAAGGTTTGTTCAACGGAAATAGCCCATGGTACTATTTCAACGCGGTTGTTTGGCTTCTCCATAGTAAACAGACCCTAGAATCCCTAAAGACCGGGCTGGCCGTGTGTTTTCGTTAACGGCCACTGAATAGCAGGAAGGAATGTGATATACAAATAACTAAATAGTTTGAAGCTACGTCACATTATGGATAGTCTGGCCCATTGTCAATAGAAAACAATAAATACTTTACTGCTCTACCATGAATTTCAATTAGTGCATTATACTCGATACGGATACTGGATCAGTCACGGATGATATTACCTATATACATTTGCAATTATTGTAATTCTGTCGAAAGGCGAACTATGTATTATGCTTATGTTATGATACAAAATATACTTATTGGTATATTGTTTAAGTTACTTTTGATTACATATGCCAGGGTTGAGCTGGTAACACAATGTAGATTAGAAAAGAGTTACAATGCCATTCCTCTCACTGCCATAAAATAATGCCAAATTCTACATTATTTTCTTCTGACTATTACCTACAACTCTTGTGACGCTTGTAAATACACAATGACACATCGAAAAAAAACTTAATGCTAAATATAAATAAGAAAATGCAGCAATGTCGAGAAACCTTATAATTCACTGGGACAACGCAAATGAAATGTGGACTAATGCTGAACGGATTTAAATCTATTTCCGCTTCGCTCGGGGTCCATTTAAATAAAATAAAATAAATAAAAATGCAAAAGGCTTGATGAAAACCAACCAAAAGAGCAAGCTGGTTTCCGGAAAAAATTTTCAACAATTGAACATATACAAGTAGTAACACAACTGATAGAGAAAGCTAGGGAATACGAAAAAACTATATACTTGTGCTTTATCGATTACACGAAAGCTTTCGATTCTCTTCACCACAATGCAATTTGGGAGGCCTTACATCAACAAGGAATTACTGCAAAATACGTAGAGGTACTTTATAGTATTTATTCACAAAACACAGCAAAAATAAAGTTAGAGAGAGAAGGCCCTACATTTCCGGTATTGAAGGGTGTGAGACAGGGAGATCCACTTTCACCAAAAATATTTTCATCGGTGCTGGAAATGGTTTTTAGAAATCTAGATTGGCAAGACAAAGGTATAAATATAGATGGCGAAAACTTGAACCACTTACGTTTTGCCGATGACATTGTTGTCTTCGCAGAAAATTTAAATCATCTAGAACACATGATACGAGAACTAGCCACAGAAAGCAAAAAGGTTGGATTGTCAATAAATGTCTCAAAAACGAAAATTTTAACAAATGGTAACATGCAGGTTATAGAAGTAGATGGCGAGGTGATTGAGAAAGTCGAAGAATATGTTTATTTGGGTCAGTCAATATCTTTTAACGATTTGACAGAAAGGGAAGTTAACAGGAGAATAGCTCAGGCTTGGAAAAAATACTGGAGTTATAGAGAGATCATGAAGAACAAAGACATAGACATAAAATTGAAAGAGAAGCTTTACGAAGTAGCTATACTTCCATGTCTGACCTATGGATGCCAGACATGGAGTCTCAGGAAAAAGGATGAAAAAGTACTTAGTGTTCATCAAAGGAAAATGGAGAGAAGCATGTTAAACATAAAATTTTCGGACAAAGTAAAAAATAGAGACTTAAGAAAAAAAAGTGGTTTAACAAATGTAATAGAAAGGATTAGAATCTTAAAGTGGAAATGGGCTGGACACGTTTGCAGAATGGATGAGTTTGAGGACAGGTGGGTAAAGAAAATCATAGAGTGGTTACCCAGAGATGGTAAAAGGAAGAGAGGAAGGCCAAGGTTACGGTGGGAAGAAATATTTAAACAAAGGTGCGGACTAAACTGGAGAAGACTAGCTAGGGACAGGAAGGAATGGAGGAGATTGGGGGAGGCCTATGCCGAGGAGGCGGCTGCCAAATATGAATAATTAGAATAGTAATTATATACATACATATACATAAATACATAAGATGACCTGATATAAAAGAAATGTACATAAACTGACAAAAAAATGGATATAGAAATAATTTTAAATAATTAATAATATATAATACGTGTTTACAAAATGAAATTAAATCAATGGAATAATGAAATGATTTGTAATATTAAATAATTCAAATTAAATTTTATGATGTACGTAGTTATTTATAGATAGAAAATAAATTGTATAAAAATTTATTGTTAAGAATTTGGCAGAATAAAGGCTATTTTATTTTATTTTTATTTTATTTTATTACCTACAACTCTTGTGACGCTTGTAAATACACAATGACACATCGAAAAAAAACTTAATGCTAAATATAAATAAGAAAATGCAGCAATGTCGAGAAACCTTATAATTCACTGGGACAACGCAAATGAAATGTGGACTAATGCTGAACGGATTTAAATCTATTTCCGCTTCGCTCGGGGTCCATTTACTAATGGATAAATGAAATTAGCAGACACTTTATTTACCTACTGGGTACATCTTAGTAGACGGTGTAAAAAATTATAATGCAATAGGTGAATCAAATCTCCGCTCGATTATAAAAAAATCTCTCATTACAGAGCAAAGGTGAAGATGGAGACCGAGCTCGCATAGGAGCGGTATCGTGACAGAGTACAAAAAAGTCTACTTCGGACCCGAGAGCGTTGTGGAATTACATGAAATCGAAAAAGGGTAATTCTAAGTGTGCAACAAGAAATGGTCTCACAAATTTTATGCACCCTTATTTCCACGATGGCGGCCGCGGAACAAGGGTTGCGACCCCACAAACTTGGATCTAACTTAAGTTAGTAAGTGTTAACACTAACGCCCTATTGATATCCAAAGAATAAAATTGCGTCCTCTGACAAACGCAATCTCAAATTTAATGTAACTTTTCAATGGACTACGTCTGCATTGCTGGGGTTTTATAAATATATTATTATTAGATCTGTTTTCACTGCCCGCCTGCCCGCTAAACATTACACAACTTATGGTTTCTCCTAAAGTACGGGGACGTTAAATCAAACATCGCCGAGTTTTCTTGTTTGTTCAGTGATGTTTGTTTATCTTGTTCAAAACGGTGCGGGCAAAATCGATTAAACTTCTCGGTTCTGTAACTAATGCTTAACTTTTTGTTCATCGCTTACCGAAATCGTATTCTTAAAAGGTGCAATTTTTTCTTCATTAAAAATCCTTTCTTAGTGAAAGGATTTTTAGAAATTGGCGGGCGCCGCGCCGGGCGAAGTCGCGAGGGAAAGCTAGCCTAAATATAAAAGTATTCCTGAGGATAGTGAGTGAACTTAAGTCGTTGGACTAAATTCGTAGCAGGTCAGTTGACCGCGTTTCTGTGACGTTTTATCACAACAGTTCAAATCGGTACGTTGATTTCGTCACATACAGATTACATCACAATCATCACATTTGTCGAGGGCATAGTGAAGTGAAGATGTAGGCCGGCGCGGCGGGAGCCCGCCATCCCAGTGCGGAAGGGCGCCGCCATGCCAGCCGCCGTCGCGCCAATGCCGCCCGCGTGCCCGCAGTTCAGTCCGCGTTCCGTTGTCACCGACGAACATCCGATTCGCGCCATTGACTCGGGTCAGCATTTCAGCAATCAGCGCGCCAATTTTTGTTTTGAATTTCGAATCGTTGGAAATGCTGTTGTTTTAAAAACATTTTTTTTATTTACTAAAAACATCAGTGCTATGAAAATTCGTTTTGAAGTGCCAAACAAGTTGGAAATAATTTTCGGAAGAGGTAGTGTTTTTTTGTTATTGTTTGAATTGAGAATTACCAATTTTTGCGAGTGTAATTGGTAAACTGAAACTCACCGGTGATGAAATGTAAAATTATGTGAAATTAAATGATCCAAAACTTAATTTTCTCTCGTGTTTACACTGACATCAGAATGGGTAAAATATTTTAAGTATTTTATCATCAACTTCAAACAGCACACATTTCCACGATATGAGCATGTTATTAGGCCGGCGTTTTCATAATTAGGTAAATAGATGCGATCTTCATTCATTGTAATTATTAATTGTAGAATAACGAATTTTCACTTCGGTACATGCAATACCGTTAAATTCATTGTTATTTTAACAATAGGCTTAAAGTACAGGTGGCTTTTGCTTAAAGTATATCGCTTAGGAGCTAAGAATTTTAATTTGATGATGACAATAGCCGCGCGGGAGTTTCATAATAAATAAAAATAATAAAGAATGACAACACTACACTTAATTGGTGTAGTATTGTAGGTATTGTATTGTAGATATTCTTACGTACCTAATGTGTTAAAAAAGTAACACGTTTCTTGATGTATGTTTTATTTAGCATTAAGTTACTTGAATTTATTCCTAATACAGTTTATTTCGCTTAGAACTATAAGGGCCACTTGCAGCAATGCTTTAAATCTAGATTAAATCTCGATATGATTTACCGTCTTGCACATCATCGATTTAGAAGCCAATAATCTTTATTGTGTTGTTGACAGCCGTGCCTATGTTTCACAATCAGAACACGATATAGAATAATAAACATAATAATTGGTGTATTGCGTGCTTACGTAACGTGCTAAAGATGTAACGCGTTCCGTGACGTATTATTAGCATCATTGCGGGAGACTTTAGTAATAAAGAGATTAGTATGGATCGGAGCAAAAAGCCTCGTAAACTCCGGTTATGATATTTTTAAGAATCGTGAGAATTACTATTCTCACGATTCTTAAAAATCGCCGACACAAAGTTAAACAATAAAATTATTGTTAGCGCAATGGTGGAAGGTACAACAAAACCAGTGAGACTTGGAATTTTTCACATAATACGATGACGGGAAATTAAATTAAAGTAGGTATGTACTTATTGGAAAATAAAATCATCAAAACAGCAAATGAGCAATTTAATGGTAAGTGGTCACCAACAACTACATCAGGACATCAGGTTCAGTTAACACCAGAAATGCCGACAGCATGCGTTGCGGACCAAAAATGAAACGCAAACGCAATTGCGAAGACGACTGGTTCCCAAATAGTTATTGCATAAGTATTTGACAGTATTATTTGACTAGTTAAGTAACTGTCTATAACTACTTTACTACATTGAATTCACACATCTGCATTATAACAACATGGTTCATCGTTAGTTGGGTTGGCTCTAATGCGTGCCCTATCTTATTTAGCGACCTGTGACGCTTACAAAGCCTGCCAACTAGTTGTTATCTCCCCATTGTGCCGAGTGTCATTGATAGCGTAGTTTTGCACTATATTGATAATAGAATGATTTAGTCACGGAAGTAAATATTATTCATTACTAGGAAACCCGCCCTCGCTTCGCTTCGGGAAACCTATCCTAGTAGCCTCACTCCAACATTGTTAAGCGCACGAATTTATTTCCACGCGCGTTATTTTTCATTTTACGATAACTCCTAAGATATTCATTTAAATAATAATATGGTGTAAAGGCATAATGGGCCTGAAATGCTTAAGGTGCCTAAGATAAAGGTAAAACTACTCGAAATTGTGAGTAACGTGAGTAACCTACACGATATAATCAACACGTACGTCTACCACCATCCCTCCGTTGAGTCACCGATTAGGGAAGACCCTGTTTAATAAGGATAGTAAAGATTTGTAGTTGGTAGTTGGGATTTAAATGCAAGCTTTTCGTGATGTTAAGCTATGGAATGGATGTTAACTATGGAAATCCGTAACATCTTATCCTCATTTTTGAGTATACCTACAGCGTAACTGTTTTCTTATTTGAGGAATTAACAATCTGTTTTATGTTTCTATCTGTTGACTAATCAGGGAATGGCTTTTAGGCCACTCAAATTCTAACAAAATATACACGCTGGTCAAGTGTGGACTGGTAATCTTCGCAGTCTTCACACATCTTTGAGTTATGTTATAAATATTATATGCATCTTTGAGAACATAATAGATTTAAAGAGAACTCTTATAGAGAGGTTTCTCACGATGTTTACCTTCACCAAGCAAGTGATAATTAATTCCCAATACACACGTGTACGTCACTTTAAATCATTAGTGAGTCAGTGCAAGGCACGGGATTCTTCACATCGCTGATGAGATGACTGTATTTGAAAGCAAAGTTAGTAAAGTAATTATCATACAGTAATAATACATACAATAATTTACTAAGGGCCTGTTTCACCGGTTACATATAAAGTTCCGGATAGTTATCTGACATTTAATGCTATCTACCTATTATAGGCTGCTAATAACTTTTTTCTGTTTCACCATCTAACTCCCGGATAATTTAACTGATACATAAAGTTGTCGGCCACTTGACAGTTAACGGAACGGCAACGTCGCTTTTTTGCGTTTCGTTACTACTACGTAAATTATCGTCATTTGAAAACAATTTTAAAAACCTAAATAATAAAATACTATTTGATCAAAATAATCCAAGTCAAGTTTTATTATATTATCAAGTTTAATTTATCAATAAAGAACGGAAATAGTTGGATTCCTATGCTTTACTAGGTATTCAAATTCTAAATGTGTTTATAGAAACAAAACGCAAGACATGTGTCATTTTATTTTTTTCGTTTCCGCCATTTGACTTGACAGATTTTTTATCCGTCGCATAACGCCTCTAACAGCCACTTGAAGTGGCAGTTATCATAACCAACACTTTATTTGTCAGATACTTCTATCCGAGACCTGTGAAACCAAAAGTTGTAGTTTATTTGGAAGTTAAGTTCCTAATAGGCTATCCGGAACTTTATCCGTAACCGGTGAAACAGGCCCTTAGAATAATAAAGAAAGTACTTATTTATGTTTTAGATGTTGATTTTGAAGTACACAAATTACTTTTAATACGCACATAATAATATACATAACAGATAACGTAACTTACTGCCAGTGTGGCATAATGAGAGCTATTTAACCTCTAACAGTAGGTATTCGCCACATATTCCTGTAACGAAGAGGTCAATCTTATAAATGTCTAACATTTTTACAGTGAACCGACGAAACTAATCGATTGATATCTAAGGTTACACATCATTTCCTCCTACATAATTATGTAGGTACATGTAAACTATGGAATGAACTTGTTACTTCGGTGTTCCCACATTGCTTAAGGGATTGGGTCCTTCAAAAAGCGGCTCCATTGTTTCCCCCTTGGCCGGCATCGCGTTGTCGACGCCACTGGTGTTGCTAATGTTGGTGTTGTCCATGGGCAACGGTGATCACCTGCCATCAGGTGACCTGTCCGCCCGTTTGCCTGCTTAGGGCATAAAAATGGTCATGTATTCAAATTGCTGTACCTAAATTGTATGCTATACTATCAATTTCCCTCGAATAATCGAATTCGATCGCGATTTGAATATCTGCATAAATTATTTCCAGTACATCTTGTACTATTTGTTTTCTGTTGTTTGGTTTGTGCAAGCGCCAAGGCCAAGGTGACAATGGGTGGCCGGCGCCGCACCGCTCGCACCGCACTCGAGGCCACATAATATGTCACATACTTCGTTTTTCAGAACAACTGTAAGCTGTAAAATGTGGTAAAATTACGTCTCTTGTTTTGAAACTTTTCGTAAAGAAAACATTTTGTGCACGATTTGTGTCTATGTCCGTAGTATTTACTTTTACTTTTAGCTTCAGGAGAGATTATGCTACATTTCTCAACGATTTAAATAATTATTATCTCAAGACTGAACAGGACAGCACTGCTAGATGTTTTAATAGTGGTTTGACAGCTCGAAATTTTGAAAATTTCTTGACAATACCTGAATAAGTATATCAGAGACTATGAATAATTATTTGTCTAAGATGTTTGTAGTCCGTCAGTCAGCACTAGTAGAATGATTGATTTGAATGAATCCTATAACATAATATATGATCGAATGTTGTCATGCTCAGTCTACAAAATCGGGTCAGCATTCTGCATTCTGTTCCATATTTTGTAGAGTAGACTTATACCCTACAAAATATGGAACAGAATGCAGCTTATTTATGTTCACAACTTTTAAACCTTCATTTGACGTCGTATTTTTGCAGTTTCTGCCACAACACCGTCTAGGTATTGTTGTAGATGTATTAAACCTACTGTTCGTCAACAATAAACCCACATATGAGCAAAAACGTATTTCGTAGTTATTTGCAAGCTGCTAGGGTACAGCCGGTGGTTTTCCATTCAGTGGACGAGTCGTTAAAGTTTCTCTCTTGATGAAAGTCGGAAAATACTATTTTCTAAGAGTGGAGGTTCATGGGTCGTTCATTGTATGTACTTTATTTTTAATCATTTATTAATACTATTTATATTATTTCACTACCCTTTAATAGTAGGCTGATAAAACTCATTCCACTTTTCAAAAAAACGAAGCTTGCTATATTTCTGTAATTCTGACCTTAGATGGGGTTTTTAGATGGTGTTATGGTATAGTATTATACATTTGATTCCTGCTCGTATTTGAGTCGTGGATGTTTTTAATGTCTCTGCCGGATTCTGTGAGTTTTTTATGTGTCTTAAATGTTCTATAAAATTTTATTTATTCGAATTAAATGGTAGGGTACTGTGAATTAATTAATTAATTTAATTGTATCTCTGTTTTAATGACTTTCCTTATGAATTCTATTGTAAAAATATGCATTTGAAAAACTGACTTATAATAAAGATAAAAAACTCGAGGTTGAAATAAAATATCATCTTAAGATGAAACTTATCACATTTTTATAAAGCTCAGCCTTTGTGTTCGTTGTTTTATGATTGTTCCACATACTTTCCCGGCCTCCATTTCATTATGTCGGTACTTCATACCTAGTACCTACTTATGTATTTTAAAAAGAGAATGTAGGTCATCCAGCCACGTCCAGTTATTTAGGCCTGACCCCTTGTTAGCTTATGTCGGTGTTACTACATAATGTCCATAATTACCAAAATTTTTATTAGTTAACATTTTTGGTTGATGTCAATGTAACTGAATTTTATAATAAAGAGTGTCCATACATTCCGAGTATTTTTAGATAATTTTGATTGCCATTTTTGAAATAATTATCGTGTATAATTTTGACTTTATATTTTTAAACATTACAGGACCCCATGTTCTTTCATATCCTCGAGTATGTCAAGTGAAATAAAAATCTTTTCATTATATTCCCCTTTTGTAAATAACTAGTTTGTATGTTATACAATAAACAAGAAACAAATTTTATTGTATTACAAAAGTAGTATTGTATCACATACCAAACACCAGATCTCAGATCGCTCAGCAAATACAAGATGTGGCAGAGACCCATCCAATCTACCGCTGCGGCTGCAATCTGCACCATTACGTTAATCCCAGTAAATTGTTCAAGGCAATCAAGGCAAGATGATGTTTGGAAAAAGCTGTTGTTCCAGTCTGGTTGCCGGCATTCCGCAGGCCGCCCGACCGGCCCAGTTTCGACGTTCGATATTTCGGAAATCGGCTTCGTGTTCCTGCTTGCGTGTCCCGACAACTTTGTTTTACTTCACTCGTCCAGGACTTACTGTATCGATCATTAAATTCCGTATTTACATCGTTGTCAATCACGAAAAATTTTTTTATTCCATGTTTCATGAACATCTTGTTATTTTTAAGCAATGTTATTTCTATGTTAATTTGGATATTTTATTTGGCGATGGTTTTAAGTAATACAGTTTGTCGTTTCTAAACTGTTAGTCATGGATTCTGAATGGATTTTAAAATCTAATAAACCTCCTTTAATCATGACTACAGCAAAACAAAATTCAACGTCTTTAATTACTGTGAAAGATTATAAAAGTGAGTTTTATTTATTAGCATTAATTTGCAAAAGGAAGTAATAAATCGTAGGGACATTTCAAGAATTATGTGGGGGCGAACTGCCTAGTTCTTGAACTTGCCTGCCAGTTGTGGCCTTCCAAGCCTAAAATCTGCAAAGATAGTTGGATATTTCTAAAGTATTCAGTCTTGAATGATGAGATGTTTTCTATACGAAACGAAATCGAAAGGTGTTGGTCGCACAAGGGTGCAAAAAAAGAAAAGCAGCCGTTAAAACATCATCTCTGATTGATAAGGTTCCCAGTGAAATGGGTGTTGATAATTTACAAGATAACTAACAGTAGCAGCGGTGAGTTTGTAATCACACTCACAGCACAGCTGATTTCACCATGCGATTACTATAATAAACTAAAATGAGTTACTGCGAGTGTGATTGGTAAGATCATAAAATTACCGTGCAGGTATATGATCGACGAGAGTGAGGAACTCTGCGCAGTATAGGTAAATTAAACACTTATATCAAGTTTGGTTCTCAAATTTGACCTTGTACAATTTTGTTGCATGCACTTGATTCTTGGCAGCCCTCGCTGTGTTCATTTTCAATTTTCATTCAGTTTTCTTATTTTTTGCTATAGGTAATGTGAACTCGGACCAAAATAATGCTTTTGGTATGTGAATCACTGATAAGTAAAAACATTAATGTCCAATATCTATGTCTATATCTATTTAACATAAAAAATAAAAATTAAAGAGTTATCTAGTTCCTTGTATTCTTAAAATTTTTATATAATTTTTGAGATTTACAAATTCAATGATCTTATCCAGAATCAGTCTTAAGATTAATTTTTGATACTTACCTATAATATTTTGCTCTTTGTATTATATCGTATCATCTATAAACATACCCTATCAGGTAGCTCTCCGAGATCAACGGTTTATCTCATCGACTATCAGAATTGATGATAACATTTTCTTTCATGAACGGATTCATATTCTAGATCAGTTGCCGTTGAACGCGCGTAGTGATCAATATCACTGTCGTATTTTGAACCTTATCGCTATACAGTAAGAATGTTGTGTGGATAGAGGAGTGACCTTTAACTAGAAGAGGTGTAGTGTTGGACATATGTCAAGGTAGCGGACAGCGGATTTTTATCGGAGATACCGAGATACGACTGAAGATGCCTCTCACCTGTGTTCTAGTCGCTCTAAAATATATATTCGTCCAGTACATTGTAAGCCGTTCTCCTTAAAACAACAAATTGTTTACAGAATTACAATTTTGTTAATTACTTTCGGTTGGTAATTCAAGACGACACGACTTAATTCATCTTGAAAGGTAGTTTGAAAACTGTACAGAATGTTTAACTGAGCGACATGTTTCATTGCGAAGTTGGCGTTACTTTTCTTGAGATTTCCGTGATTATTTAAAGTCATTTAATTTGTCAGCTTTGAGAGGAGTGTTCGGTGTTAAAAAATGTTGGAAGGTGACACCGTTAGTGTCAGTGTCAGTGTAGTGAGTGCAGTGAGTGTGACCGGCGCCCGCGTCTGTTGCCGCGTGCGGCGGAGGATGCAATGCTTCGGGTTCTACGGTAACTGTCCTGTGGTCTAGTTAAAACGCGATTAAAAAGGTTTAAAGGGCTCCATCCATCTCTGAGTCCAGGTCAGCCTTTCTCGTTCGCGGGGGTGTTTCACAACGGCAAGGCTATGGCGTCAAGTTCCCTTGCACATACTGACATCCTTGTAAAAATAGCCAGAATAGCTTCCTCGGACCTCAAAACGTTGAGATTTGATGAAAACTAGTTTTTCGAAAATCGGAGTAAAACTAAGTAATAACTTCACCATTTTTTTTTAATTTTCAATTGTCTTCGCGGGAAGTTAAAAAAGAGCCAATTAATTCATAAAATTCCACAATTTACCCCATGAGTTTACCAGTAGATTTAGTAGATCAATTTTCAAAAATATCTGACGTACCTTCTTCACAGGATTCCCTGTGTTGCTTGTGGCATGGACATACAAATGAGACATCTAATGAACTGAAGCGAAAGTAATAAGAATATGAGAACAATTTGTCATTAATTATTATTTACTTATTAAAGTTAAACATTAATAATTTTATGTTTTATTTCTTTCAATACATCCAAACACTGCGATACTGTTCCGGGTGTAAGGCAAGGTAAATAAGATACGAGACAAAGTTGACGTTGCGTAAAGACTTCGCGCTACACCCAAACGGGCGCGGATCGCGCGGTAGCTCCCGTTAATTAAACTCACCATTTAATGTTCTAACGTTCATTGTACCCTTTAATCAGGGTTGTCACATTTGATAAAGGTAACAATGTCTTACTTTATTGTTTGAAATTTGATTAGCAACTTGCCCCCCGCTTCAGCACGATATTACGTAATTTATATGCCGATTTGGTACTTAGATATCATACAGGTACATAACTAAGAATAGTTAGTTTATTTTACGAAATTTAATTGTTACAGCTTTATGTTAAACATTATAGGAGCCATTGATGCGAAATGAATGAACCGGAGGGGAGCAAAATCTTAATAACAATATACAATGCAACCCCCATGTGAAACACGATAACGCCAGTCTGCACGCGGCAATGCAGTCAGTAGCTAGTTAGCGACACCATGAAAATATGTTGAAACCTTGTTCCTGGCATTTGTGTATTTAATAGTGACTATTTATAAATCAAATAATCACCATTCATAAATAAACTATAAAAATGATTTACTCATAAATAAAAATTGATGAATCGATAGCTGGCTAGACGAACGTTTGTAGTGTGGGTATTCCTATACTCTACTTAGTGCTTCTTGTATACCTGTATATCTGGATTAGAATATCGGTGTGTCGTTAAACTTTTACTTGTGACAACCCCCGCATAGCCCGCGAGTGACTGTCGCGTCGTCTTCAGAAGGCGCGAAGATCGCGAGTTGCGCGCGCGCACCTACTATGTGCTTGGAGACGTGTCGCGTTGCGTTCACACACATGAAGTTTTACTTGTTCTCCGTTGGGATTCAAAGACTAGGCGAGTGTCTTGAGTGTATATTGTTACAACTGTGCGTTGGTTTCAGATTTGTGTGCCGTGTTTCAGGTATTTTTAATTCTCTATTCGTTTGTCTGGACACATGATACTTCCCTGATGAATTGATGATATATTTTGAGTAGGTATTTTACATACAATAACCTATTTGATTCGATAGAAAATTGTTAGTGACATGTTAAATTGAAAATCAATTTAAAAATATTTTATTCAAACAATATATTATACAGTATCACTGATACATTTTATGCCCGTAATTTGATTTTATTTAGAAAGGTAGTTGTATGGAGGAGAAAAAACGGCCAAGGAAACTGTATTGAACTCATCAGTGATTTTATGACTTACGGTCCTTTGTATTAATAGTAAATACATACATTTAATACTTACAGGAAATAGATACATTACATAGATAGCAAATGTACCTAAAAAGTTACTAACTTCAGGCACTTTGGTGACAATTGTTAAGGCCTTTTTCCAACCAGGTCAGCTGGAATCTTGTTACTTGGCCCCAATAGCATGATACTGCATCCCACTATTAATGTGCAAAGCAATATTGTAATAAGTATGTCCTTCCTCTACCGCTGAACAGCGGCGCGACATGAGACGTCCTGAATTTGCGACGTATCGGTTACATAGCGCTGAGGAAACCGGTCCAATGATACCGTAGGTGTTACAATACTGATTGTTACTTGGCAATATTATTCTCTAGCGACTTGATAAGTTTACACCTACATAATATTTGAATTTGGACCATTGTTACATATGGCACAAAGTAGATAAGTAAACTTATGGCCAGATATTTAGTTACTAAAGGATCTCACGTAAGTAGGTACCTATGTGACCATTTCGTTAGATGATGTGACTGAGAAGTAAATTGTATTCCACTTACATGTATGGTGTTAAGAAATTTAAAACGTATTTTTTTGCAATTTTTGGACATCTATACTTAAAAACTTTTTCCTGAATATCTTTCCGAAGAAATTCGAATTGATTACGTTAATTATGAATACGACATTTTCCGGCGTCTACTAACGTAATATATTTTAGTATTTTAAAATACAATACTTTCAAGTAAATATTTGTACTTATCATAAGTGGAATGTCTTAAAGGTAGGTAGTGTTTCTCAGTATTGATCCTAGCTAAAATGTGAAAAAAGATACAAAAATTCATGAAAGCTCCATCGCGAAAAACTACTCAATGAGCGACGTCCGCAACCGAAGCGTCGACGTCAGTGTAACATATTTCCAGCATATGCATACATACTGCTTTAATTTAACATACTTTAAAAAAGTATTGTATAATTACATGACTAAATAGTATTTATGTAATGTAAGCGGCAGTGCAAAAATCGCTGGTTAAAAATAATTGAATATTCATGCAAACTTCTTAAAAATTCATCATTCTGTCTTATATAAAGTTTCTTATAAATTAGGAACGCTGCGATCTTGTTACCAAGTATGTGTCAAGTCTACATGCATTTTGTCGCTTCATTAATAAATATTATGCATTATTAAGCTTATATGCAGGTGAAATGTTGTTATTTAAGAAAAGAAAAAAGGAAAAATAAGTACAACAATCAAATTTTTTTTAAAAGCTAGCCAGTCTGTTTTTCTATATCTACACAATTTGTATGTCATTTCACGTTTACCTAGGTATTACGCTATAAAATTGGTATCTACCTATTACAAATGATATATAAATTACAATGAGAATTCGAAAGAAGACATAATAGAAGTGAGGTCAAGCCTAAAGTATTTTAGTTCCTAATACATGCGCAAACTAGACAGTAGTTTGCAGAATTAGTACCGTTATACTTCTTCACAACATACATACGTTTAGGGTCGGGTAGGTATCTACCTGCTTTGACATGACACCAGGTGCAAAGCAACAAATGTAAATGGATGATGAATATAAAGAACCAGATGTTTTCGTAGGTACGTGTATGTGCCCATAAAATAAGATTCGGTTGACACAATTTATACCATATTAACCGATATAACAGGTACATATTTATCTAGATACATATAGGTAATATTGGTTCCCTGGAGATGATATATAGCTTCTTCGCAATCCGGTTAAGATGAAGTGTAAATAGATACTGAAGAAAAGTGCCCAACAAGTCTAAATATCTGCTCATAATAGTCTGTATATTCTAACAATTGAAAAATTTTCAGATGTCCTATTTAACAAGTTGACATAATATGAACATAATGTTTTCTTTACACTTCGCTCGCGTTTAATTTTACATACTGGTATTATAATTAAGTATGTATAAATCAAGGTCGTTGAATACCGTGCTCATTATGTAAAATATTGTTTACATTAGCTTTATTCAGAGAGAAACTTAGTTACGCTTCAGTGGTTCCGCCAGCAAACAGATTACACGAGCCATTACACTTAGAACCTCCCTACGTCTTCTAAACATTAAAAACATGTTACATAATTTAAGTTATAATTATGGTCCCCAGAAAAGTGGCTAATTTGCGAAAAAATCTTTTTGTAGGTAAGTATATGACTTTAATTTTAATAAATCTTTGTTGTTCCTTATCTTACTGTGAATTATCGAAGTGCACTATGCATTGTGCAACGTATCTTAAGATGCACAGGTGTCTAAAAACGGACGGAAGATTTCTGGTGATTAATGTTTTGAAGACAGGTTTAAACATTTACCGTACCTAAATGAGCATGCTCCACGCCAATTTGGTTGACCTCTTTTGTGACAAAATAATCGCTTAGGTATACCTACCTATATAGCTACCTATAATAGGTTAACAGAGGTTAATTTAGGTATGTTCGTTATTTTTCCTTGACGCTCAGCTGCCAGGTTAGTTAATTCTACGCGCAATTAGTATATTTCATATCAAATCATTACGTTAGCATTATGTGAATGTGCATAATATTTAAATATGAACATTTTAGTTAAAATAAATTAAAACAAAAGGTTGAGTTCACATCCTTCCGACTTTACCCAAGTAAGCAATCTGTGTTAATTTGATGAATCACTGTTATTAGAGAAGACAAAGCTTTTAAAGGGAGACCAAATCACTTGACACGATATTATAGTTGCTAATTACTTGTAAGTGGGTAAATATACTGCTAAAGACATTAAACATTTTCGATACTCAACAATACTTAACTGGAGAATAAAAAAGAAACTTGAAAGTTCTCCAGTTGTTATAATTACAGTGTTTATCTCCTCAGTATTTCACTTCGCCGGTGCTCAGTAAAAAACCACAAATCGACTTTTACTGCTTTGCGGGCATCGTCAAAAGTTTACGTCGGAATTATGTAAAACTTACCGCCCTTTTCTAACGCGCTGACGTCAGACATCTGGAGCCGCCCGGCCCTCTTCTGAGTCTGCAATATGTTATGTAGTTTTAATATGTACCTATGTTTTTCTAGTAACGGACGCGAATTGTCGGTTTTGAAAGTTTCGTAAAGTGATCAAATTTTTCGCGATAATGGCTGACTTTACACACAGGCCGTAAACATACCTGACAACAATGCTAGCAGACAAAAAAATAAAAGGGAAAATTAATGAGATTCTGATGTACATTAACCTCTAACATCAAAACGTAAATCATAAATCAAGAGAAATCTCCTCGTCCCGACCGCAGCGAATGAAATAGAAGACGAATAAATTGTAGCAAAAACACAAGCATTTGTCACCGGTTTGTGAAGGCAATGCTCTAGATAGAATTTCTTTATACTTAATGATGTGTGAAAACTGCAAAAGTATGTTAATATAGCTATAAAATAACGTGTTATGAGACATATCGGTTTGTCGTTTAGAAGGAAAATGAGACTTGAAGACATTCAAAAGTGACTTAACTATCCCTTTTACTCGTATGTTCCAACATGTTCCGGTCAAAATAATCAAATTTTGAATACAACTCCTAACTTAAACGACAGTTCAGATTCAGATTTATAATTGATTTCAGCTCAGAAACACTCAATAATACTTTTATTTAAGTAACACCACTTTTAACATGTTTTTTTGTTGTATATCAATAAGAAATCATAAAATGGCAAGCGATACCTAATATGGAGAAAACGGATGAAATTACTGCTACACCTATTATGCTAAAACGTGCACGATAATCTCACTCAACAAAAAAGATAATGTACTGCTGAGTTCGTATATCTCGCATTTGTCACAGATATAGCTGATTTCATGGAAAGGTATATATCTCTTCCTCTTTGAATAATGCGCGAATATAATATAATGTTGCGATGTGTTTACCTACATCCACCTGCACGTATCTTGACAGCCCTTGTGCTATATTCGGTATCGCTGAGGCCGGCAAGCCTCTCATCATAAGCCTTACTAGTACTGCTTTCACCTAGCATTTAACATAACGGCAGGGTCAACGCATGATGCTCAATCATATTGTTTTGTTAGAGCGACGGACAAACAGGCTTAGAGCCTACTTACCACGTACTACTGATGGTAAGTACCTAGTTACAGCAGCAGCTGTCACAGATGCGTTGTCAGTCTTGAAAGAAACTGTTTATAATCCTATGAACAACCTCACGTCTAAGCACCGAGGGAATACCTTGGGTTAGAAGCTCGTTCCATAATCCGTAGTACGCGGTGTCGTGTCAGGAAGGAGTGCAAACAGCGAGCGGTAGACGACTGCTACAAATCGGGTAAACTTCCACCCTTTTAAATCAGTATATTAACAGTAGTGTAAATGTTGTGTATAATTTTACAGTAACCCTATTCGACCCAAAACGCAGAAAGCGATGTGGGCGTACGTCCTACGCACGCACGGTTGACTTGGTCCCAGCGACCCCGTTGTCCAAGGTATAAAAGTGAATACCGGATACTGCTTTGTTAAAAAATTTCAAATCTACGAGTATGTAGTCGGGATTGTTGAGAAGCTTAACGTGGCGGATTACCTACTTTTGTCCCAATCGGTCTATAATCCGATTTGAAATCGTAACACTATACATACAGATAAAGCTGCTGACGTAACAATTGATTAAGTACTTTTAAACACCATCCATCCATCCATCCATCAGCCTTTTGTCGTCCACTGTTGGACATAGGCCTCCCCTAACTTTCGCCACTCTGACCGGTCCTGTGCCTTCTGAATCCAACGGTTGCCCGCTGTCTTCTTCACGTCATCAGTCCACCTGGTCGGGGGTCGTCCTATACTCCTTTTTCCGACTTTTAAACACGTTGATGTGAAATTAACGTAAGTATGCACATCGTACTTTGCGACCTTTTCGTAATTGGGACCATGAACGTTGACGTTATTGGATTCAGTAGCTATGTATTTAATTGGGTTTTCAGCTGACAAGTTATTTAAAAGGTGAAGAATGGTGCTTCGTTTACGTTACTTTACGGATTTAGGTAAGTCATGCGATTGTAGTCAATGCTTGACTTTTTACCTTAAAAATGCAAGTTTATTGAAAACTAACTAGGCCCGCGAGTATGTTCGTCCGATCCCGTGGCAATTTCGGGATAAAAAGTATGTTGCCCTATACCCTCCTCTAAAAGCGGTTCAGCCGTTTCAGAGATTACCACGGACATACCTACAGACACATTTTTGTATGTGTAATGTAGTTAAGTTTTGTTTTAAGTAGTTCAGTTTCGAGATAATTTCATGACATTATTATATTCGAATGATATTTTTTATGAAATGTACTGAAATAAAAATCAGATTCAATTCTATAAAATCCGCGAATCGTTCAAATTTGGTGATAACACTATGCAAAGTTTTTAAAACTATGTACGAACACATGCACCATGCACCGAGTTTACTTTACATTTTAGTTGCATTTTTAAAACGAATTCCGGGCGAGGGAAGCCGCTAGCGTCGACGCCGGGTGTCGCCGATAGGCAGCAGGCCTGCAAACTGTCATCGACACTTAATTGCTTTTCAATGTTCACTCCTCACGCTCCTCCATTACACTGGTGTAATATATCGACGGAACAAGACGGAAACGTCGTAACTGGCATAAAGCAAATTGTTAACCAGAGCCAAAAAATCTTTTCAGAGCTAAAAGGATAAAAATTCATGTCTTGGGATCTGCAGTTCCTAGGACAGAAATTTTTGACCAGTACCTTTATATGCAATTAGCGCATATAAAAACAACAAAAAACACCGTTTTTTTGTTAGTTACAGCGCTTTGTGGTCATGAACAATAAAAACGGAAGGAAGTATCCTAAAAAAATATTATTTATCATAGAGCTATACGACCCACACCAGTCGATGCACAAAAAATCACTGATTCTAATGGTCTTTAAAAAGAATTTCGGCCAAATGTACCAGTTACGGCGTTACCGTTTTCTTCCGTCCATATCGACCTGAAAAGCATAAGCGCTGTAACCCTGATAGTATTACTTTCGGGGTTACAGCGTTTGTACATTCCAGCGTCGATTTATGTAGTTTATATAATTATATTACACATTTCCCACGTTTGTTCGAACATAATTTAATTTATGTTATGAAGTCTGGTCGTCCTGTTGCTCATCCAATGAGTTGGTCGTTATGACGCCCGTATCTGCATTATTAAAATTGATTTGACGTTTTTATTTACATACTTTGATTTACACATGCTATACCACGCGAGATTACTCGCACGCAGTGAATGTATTACCCATATAGTGTATGAAAAATTAAAATATGTAGCGAGTTTGTAAACACGATAAAGCGATGTTATAATATGATAGCAAAAAAATCTATTACTTTATTCCGATGATCTCATGACTTGTGCCAACAGTAGGTATATTCAATAAATATTATAATAGAAAATTAATCGTTTTCAGCAACTAATACAATGCTATTAGAATTTTCCCTCAAAAGTAGCTGAAAATACGGTAAACAAGTTATGCATGTTATTATATTCTATGACTATGAGGCAAGTCAACGAACGGTACTTAGTGTTCAAGGACGCTGTACACCAGTAACTACGTCAGACTGCAATTATGCGGGCCCACGCTGCACGCTGCGTCAGTCAGGACTGTATGTATGTACCTAAGCGATAGACTATGGGCCGGGGGTTACTTACGACCTCATAGACGTGCACCAAACACAACCTGTATCAAATATTTTTATCTTTCTCCTAATGTTTTATTATGATTATAAAACATCGACGCAAAAAGCGGAAACGCTTTAACCCACAAAATAAAAAACGTTCACCACAGTCGATAGTTTCGAGATTTCAGAAGACAATGTATAAAATAGTATTAATTTCAGCGCTGCACAAAATGTTCTATTGGTCGTAGATCCACGAGACTTGGGCCATTCGACGCAGAAATTTTAACTGATTCTTGAACAGAACAGAGGATAGAACAAAAATTAAAAAAAAACCGACTATTTTATAGACAGCGGTCGGTTAAAATTTCATTACAATGTAACGTATAGATTTATGAATAAAATTAAAATAATTAGGTACGTAGGTACCTACTAAACGCAAAACCCGTCGCCTTACGCCAAAGAACTGCTCCTGAGCAGTTACAGCGCTTTGTGGTCATTAAATACGGCACGCACACTCTGCAGAAATTAATTTGTACCTACGTAGGTACAATAAATTACTCATAATCATAAATGATTGGAAAACTGATTAAATCTATTAGGTTAGGTCTAATAACTAGTTAAGTACGATAATTTGTACGTTTAGCTATTATAGATATAAAAATGAAACGTACATGACATGAACGCATCGATCAACATCAATGTTGGGTGGTTTAAAACATCAAAATACCGGTGCCGATGCCAGTCTGGTTTGGTGAAAATTTTTAATTTTTCCATTTACATTGACTTGCTTTGAAAGTGCAGCGGCATGGCTACAAGTTCCTGTTTTCTCGGAGTCGAACCGTTGACCATGAACTGCTAAGAGCCCTCACAGTCTGACATTGACCGCTCGTGACCCCTAAATCTCGGATACAAGACAAGTGATCTATTTTTACCTGACCTTTCAAACGCATTATGTGGGTGGGTATTTCAATGTATATTTCAGGTTAGGCTGCTTATTTAGGTATTTATTGATACCAATGAGCTTATATTGATACGGTTTGTAGCAAATACCAAAGAGACATAGTTTATGGACGTGCTCGTGAATAAACAGATAGATAGACAGACCGCAGATATTCGGCATTCGATCGTCATCACATTGTTGCGAACATGAATTTAGACGTGGTCATTTCTAACATATCCACATTATTCCGACGAAGCTATTGAAACGGGACATTCAGTTTTAAAAGCTACAATCAAAAGGTATAAGAGTATTCATTCGTCGGGAGCACTCGTTAATGTAAAATGTTTTAGTTAAGTTTTATGTTTTCAGACCCCGGTGGTCTCAAAACAGTTCTTAACAGTTTTAAGATGTCATAAAGATTTAAATCCGTACTGAGCGAACTACTTTCTCGTTCTTTTTTCTTCCGTCTTTCTTGGCCAGCTATGCATCGGTGAAGCCTTCGGTTTTACTATTGTCCATGTGACCATTTACCATCAGGCAGCCCTCGTCTGCTCGTCAGTTGACATAAAAAGAGGCAGAAAGTGCTTCATGTTAATAGTGAACGCGTACCTATTATGTACCGTAATATTCGATCATCGTTTTAATGATCGAAGACCGTAATTGACAGTAGAACAATCCGCACTGTAGGCGGAGAACGGTATACGTCAATTTAATTCCAAGAACAGATTCGTACACAGTAGTTGACTGCCAACGGGTCAGAGTGAAGATTAGTAAAACGAAACCTTACGGAGTTAGATTACATTGGAATAATACAATTTCCCTAATGGACAAGTCGCTTACAAAAGAAAAGTTGCAGGTTCAACAAAAGGCCGGGAAAGATCCTAATAGACTGCTTCCTCTCCCGAAAGACAATCCAGTAATAAGATTTCCATTTAGGTTAATCGTAACAGAGTATTCCAGCACATTTTTGTGCCGAGACATGAATACGCGATTAGTTTTCTCTCGACCTACTTATTTGTTCTGCGTACGTCGTGAACTCTGGTTGCTGATTAATGACAATAAAACATGCGATTTCTGTTTTTGGACCCAAACACGAAGAATTGATAAAAGTCGAACGAGGAAGTTAAATTGGTGTAATTTGCTTGATGTCAGAAAAGAAAGCAATTTCTCTCGTTTTTTAATGTTGGTATCAGAAAGATCGATTGAGGTCTCCGTCATTAGGGCAGCGTTGATGTATTGCATGTAAAAAGACATAGGTATGAGAGAATAAGTAAATAAATACGTAAGTGCCATATTCCCAATGATTTATTAGGATTTTTTTCTGTTAAAGCCGTTGTAGGTACCTTGGTAGGCATAAGCAAATTAGATATCAAATACATAAAGGTACATTAAAATCGTACTCTCAAACCGAGAATAGGCATTTATTTATCGCGTTAATGTCAGCCCGGACAGAGAATTTAATCCGGCAACTCTCGGGCTGGGTTTCAAGGTCGTCAGAAAATGTTTAAAAATATGAACATTTTCTTAGCGCAGAGAAAATCTTCACAAATACCCTGGGGGAAGGTTCTGAGTTGATAGGGTTCTTGCTCTGTAGAGCCCTTTTGGACGCCATTAGGCAGTTTATGCACATGGATAAACGAAAAATTCATGTAGTCCAAGGTCGTAGCATTTATTCGCCAATGAACATTGATTTGTCCCGGCGGTGCTAAAGGCAAAGCCAACTTAACCTTCTTGCAACGCTGAACGGCCGTTTTCTTATGTTCGTAAATGATGAACGCCCAGGATTACCTAATCCTTAATAACCAAACTAATTAGCTACCTAGTAAAACATGCTTGTATAAAAAAAACGAAAAATAAAAGTTTCACTTTTAGCAACGGCGAAAGTGAATGCAAAAATGCTTAATGGTAAAACGAAACGAGTAAAAGTGGAAAAGCGCTGGAAAAGTCACCTCGTTACGCAGATTGCAGGTGCCAACAGCTCCTCGACTTCGGCACACATTGATAAAATTTCATTTAGTAGCGTTCGTCTGCGAGAACATTTTGCTTTGAGAGACCAGTTTTATCTTTTTGCATATAAAAAGTTGTAGAATTTATTTACAAATACTGCATGCTCTCCTAATTATTTTAAATTATTAAACAAGGTGTTTTGACGGTACTCGTGTGGTAGAGTGTTTTAAGCTAGCTATACACGGTACGGAGTTTCTAAAAGGTTTGCCAGTACAGTTGAATTGTACAAACTTGAGGGTGTATATTGCGTAACTGTGCATTTGTATGTCCACTAAGTAGCTCCAGTTTACATACCTGAAAAGTTTAACTGTACAGGCAAACCTGTCAGGTACACCCTAGGGGGTTTGACTAGTTCTACTTGTCTATTAGCTATGCTATTTTTAGAACCCAACATAAATTAGTTTTACCAAGTTTTGACTTTCAGTTCAGGTTTTCGGAGGCGTTAAAAAAACCGTTTCCCCGTTTTTGATAGGCAAGGTGTCAGCTATACGTCTAATGTTACGGACAGTTAATTTAGTTATTATATTTAGTTAGTTAGTTATTATATTTATTTTGTTAGTTAATTAATGTTAGTCAGAGGTTACCACTTACCACCAGGAGGTATTACTTGATCATTAGCACAATTTTTACCAGTGTCAGCTATTTTAAAATCCGATCGTGACATCCAATTGATTTATTGGCCAGAATTTCCTTGCTCGCATTTCCGAAGTAAAGATAATCCAATTAATTCCTAGCTGTCGCTTTCATTGTCCTTGCGAATAGCTTTTTTATAATTCTGCCGTTAAGAAGTTTAGTAGTAACTATTTTTATAAGATCAGTTGGTTAAATAAAGGTTCTGTTTTTAAATTTGCTATCAAATTTTTTTTCAAGAAACTGTCACACACACAAACACTCAGCTGTTTATGTCACAGCTGTATGTAAACATGTACCTACTTGTTGTAATTGTGACTTTAAACAAATTATTCGAATGGAAACTTGTTAAGTGCTTCCGTGCTTTGGAGGGCACGTTAAGTTATCCGTCAATCCCGTATGTTATCGTATGATAGCAGTGTTGTCAGCAAATAAAATTCTTTAGAATGGTTACAGTTTAATTTTAATTAAATTAAACGAATATAAGATAATGAATACCGTCAAATTTGTACTCATTTTTAGGAGAACATTGGGCCACAAAGCTATTAAGTGGAGTAGTTCCGCTTTTATACGAAGCTAGTCTGTGGTGTCTGCATTGCTGTGTTCCAATTTCCCGAATTATTGTTCAGCATCACAGACATTCCATTCAAGTCCGCATATTTGACCTGTACCGGCTCGACAGACAGTAAACGGGTATAAACGGATTTTCAGTTGCAATTAGCTTGATATTGATGTATCAGTTTTAAATTTAAAGTAAGGATATACCTGACTACGAACGATTCGATGTTTCTTACTTACTATGATATGTGGGAGGATACATTTGATACTCATTATTGCACAGGCAAATAAACAATTACTTTCATCAGTTCACAATAGACTGTACAGAAGCAGCATTTTGCTACGGTATACTGTCCATAAGACAACCTACACACAAAGGATAACAAATAAGGAGTGGATGTAGTCATTCAGTACATTAGTCGTGTACCTACAGTACAGTACAGTACAGTATAGTACAGTGGTCGTAGAGCAGAAGCCCGGGTGACTGTTTACTTGAGTTAGCCGCTAAAAGATTTCTGCTTCATGGGGAGTTTGAGAGTCAGTCCTTTATCTTTCGTCTTCGTGCTTTCTTGGCGGGATAGGTGACGTCTTTCGTGTTACTGGTATCCATGACGTTGACCACTTACCGTCAGACGGCTCGACTGCATGTTGGTCGGCATAACATAAAAAATACAATGAAAAATTTGTTAATATTTCCAGAAGCGGAATGCGACGGTTGCGGAAGCGAGAATGACGAAGGGCGGAGTGTGGGGGAGCTGCTGTTGCCGCAGTACGCGCTGGCGACGGGCGGGCTGGCGCGCGACCACCGGCCCCTCATCACGTTCCCCGACAACAACAACTTCCACGCCCTCTCCGCCTCTGAATACCGCCGGCTGCTCCTTTACCTCACTTCGGTTCCTTCGTAAGTACACCATACTATTATCATCTCTTTATTTTTGATGTGTAACATCTTTCCTCTCGCTTTCCTGCAATTTGTGGGAGTGATTTTGTGAAATGGGACGTAAGTGTGTAACAGGAAGTCGCGAAAGCGCGCGCTATTCGATTTGACGAATGAGCGCGCGGTTTTAGAGTTGACTGTCAGATAGTACCAACCAAATCATAAGTCTATTATATCTACTCTCCCTCAAATTGGACAATAATAATAACTGTTTTTAAAACGAAAAAATTGCATTACTCCTAGTGTCGATTAAATAAAATACAATTTTCATTAAAAAGAATTATTGTTTGTTGTGAAGAATAATTTCAAATAATACCTGACCCATTTTTTTCAGAATATAATTTTAAAATTGCTTATTACTAAGGTGAGATGTCAAATGTTACACATCATTTGCGACTACTGTAAGGGTCGCTCATTTTTTTTTTAATTCTATTAAGTAGTTTGCAGTTAATCTTGTGAAATCGCGTAATAGTTGTGTAAAAGACTGATAGGGACATCTTTTCTGAGAATTTAAGCTTTTTAAGTAAGTATAGACTTGCTAAATTTTGTGATATTATGTGAAGGATTAAAATAAAAATCCAAAATAATTTTGACGATAAAATATTATTTATGTATTGTTAATAAAGTCCGATGTATGAATTTTGAATGTAGCGACTCATATGATTTATTAAGAGAAGGTAATATGGATGGCATTTGGCAAGACTCTATTTCTGTTAAGTAGCTTGTTCTATAATGGGTACAAGAGGAGGTAAACTATGATTTAATGCTACAGTTAAGGAAAGTAGTAAAACTACTGTTAATAAATTTACCTATCGTCGAAAAACCTTCGAGGCATCAGCAACACGTGTTTTGAGGTTTGATTTACTAAACGTTTAATATTATCTACTTCAAAATTAGAACGTACAGATCGTCCATACAGAAAATTTTAGCGCTACCTAATATTATTTTTGCAAGATTTTATTTAACTTGCTATATTTGTAAACAAGAATGTTGTAGGATTGGTTGATTAAATTTTTTGGGAGTATATTAAATGAATGTATGTATTGTATACAACAATAAAAACGTAGCAAAACCTTACTAGCACCTGTGTGAGAAAACTGTGTGATCAAATGGTGCCTATATAAATTAGGTCTATCAAAAATCGATATCTTATCATAATAAGTAAGCCACTTCATAGTTATTTATAGGCTTGTATCTCTAATCATGATTCATACCTTCCAGTGGTACTACCCGTAGTAATTGTTTATGGTTTATGACAAGATTGACAAGTAACTAATGATAAGTACTACGAGTACGTCGCAAAGTGAACATCGTTCGCTGAGTACCGGCCTTTATATCTCTCTCGCCCATTGGTTATCTGAACTTGTTTTCGATAGTGATTCACCGGGTTTAACATGTTGTGAAGTTTTTGATTGTTGAAATCCTGAATAAAAGCGATTTGGATACATTGATAATATTTGTTTCAGTACGCGGCGATATGTTACGGGGAACATATCGCCGCGTGTGTGTCAAAATTTGTAACAGTTTGACACAATACATGTAATCGCTAATTAAATCAAATATAACATACATAATATCTCTTTACAGTTATAGATATAAAATTATTGTGTTTTCTGAGTTCCATTCGCGGAGATGTTCAGACGGGGATGTTGCAACACCCGTTTTCTATTTTCACACCTTATAGCATAGGTACTATTAGGTACAGCCAACTGAAATTTTCTTTTGACTTTTTTGCTATATTTTTCTTTATGTAACAAACATAAAATTTAGCAATGCCTTAAGCCATGCAAGTACTCTACTTATTTTTCAATCCACCAAATTTACGCTATGGCGCCATTAGATTACGAGACCTAAATACAGGTCACTTAAGTAATTGATTTGGCGCACGAATCAAGAATAGGTCAATGCACGAAATCGGGTCGCAAAACAGAAAGGCAATGAAACGATTTATTAGTGCATCCGTTCAGCCTTTAACCTTTTCGGGTAGCACGTGGACTCAAACATCGGTGTTTTAAAGTTCGGTATATTTTATCTTAGATTATTCAAAATTGTTTAGGTACACTTTTCAAATTGTTATTAAGTAATTGGTAAATGGCTAAATACATTATGTTAGATATGTACCAGTTACATCGTCATACATTACACAGAATACCAAAAATCAACAACTCGCTCACTTGGTTGGTCTTCGATTTCCAAATATTTTGTTTGCGTTAAATCTCATAATTATGCGTACTACAGACAAATTTAAATATACGCGGGCCTATTCAGATATACGCGGTATCCGCTGCCACCGTGGCAGCGAATATCATGCATATCTGAACAGGCCCTAATAAATAATAAATGTTTTTTCTAATGCTCGTTTGTCGACTATTAAAGAATAGAGAATAAAAATAGAATAAATTTGCCGTTTATCATAACATCTCTATCTTCCCGTCGTCCGTTGGCCTTCGTCGTCGTCGATGTACCTACCTGCAGGCTACTGATCGACTTTATCGATGTTTTTGTAATAAGCTTTGGTTGTTTGCTATTAAGTATTCAACATCCGTTGTTTATCTACCTTATTGCTTTTTCAATACCTTTATCTTTGCAATTTTACTGCTATCAGCAGTGAACTCGTTCAACGAAGCGGTTTAATAAATATCAAGCGCTCTCTAACAACAAGCCGCTTATGGTTTCAATGATATCATGGTAATAAATGGAGCGTCACTATCAAAGGTGAAATGTAGGTTAATCCCATGCCCTATATCACTGCTAATTGAGCCATAGCTCTGTTTGAATCACAGTTCTTTTGTTAATTTGTGGCATGTTTTTGAAAAAAGAAACAGAGTTAGATCAGTTTAGAACGATTTTTATTACCAAGGAATCAGAGAAACTGTAGTGATTGAAAATAAAAGCAGCAGTTTGCTCTATTTAGCTGCAACTACTATCTCTTGGAGTGTGATCGACGTCCTATCAATAATCTAAGCTTACTATCTATCAATTAGATTCCTCGAATACAAAGAGTTCAATACGATAACACTAGAAATAGTTTACTAAACAAAATATAGCGCGTTGAATGAAACCATCAGATTAAGTATTTTAACTCACTGCGTCCTTAAACCCCGAATGACCTCACGACTGTGATTCGAATTCAATAGCACGGGCAGTATTGAGGCTGCGACCGGTTCTTTATCGTAAACAATCAAGTGACATGCCGTAAAGAAACAATCAAAGACATATCTGAACGTTACTGGAAGACAATAAGAATTCCTTGTAAATTGCAATAAAAACAGTGACATATATGCGGTATAATCGAATAATGGCCAACATGCGCGCGCTGGCAATGTGGTTTGTAGTGCAAGGCGCTAATACCACATAGCATACAACGCGTGCTTGTTTATCAGAGCGGAACAGAGTTAAATGATACATAATTACACTTGATCCGCGATGTATGCTCTCGATGGATTACTTTGATGCCACTTTTTTATAATATCTTACTGTAAATAAAGTGATTTTAATTCAATTGGGTTATAGAAAACATTTTTATGTTGCAGATTACTGGAAGCTGAAATGGGTTTTCATATAATAATAGATAGAAGAAAGGACAGATGGAACTCTGTAAAAGCTGCCTTACTTAGGATATCTGTAAGTGGACATAGTATTATAAATAGGTTTAGATGTTACCAACTATACATAGTATAGTCATCTGATATTTCTTAATTTCTATTGATATTCGTAGAAACAAAATTTTTCAGTAATACCACCGGCCAATTACTTTGGCTCTGATAAACAATTGTAACAATTTGGATAGTATTTGTGACTCCAAATTTCTTAGCTAAACTTTTGTAGATATCCGGTCCATTAAACGTTTAAGAAATATATTTCATTGAATACGACTTGTAGAATGTTCAAGTCAAGTTTATTTTCTTTCTTCTCTATTCTCTTTTTTCCAGGAGTTTTTCCCTGGCGTAATCCACGCGGTGTACGTGCTGCGTCCAGCCAGTTTCCTACAGAAGGCCCTGTCGGAAGTGAGCAGCAAGCTGTTCAAGGAGGAGTTCAGGTTCCGGGTGCTGGTCTGCTCTACCCTCGAGGAGCTGTACGATTACTTCGACCGGTCGCAGCTTACGCCCGACCTGGGCGGCGAGCTGCATTACTCACACTCCGAGTGGATTCAGCAACGGATAGTATGTTTCTTATTATCTACTAGCTGTTACTCGTTTTATGATTTTGAATGACAATATATATTGTTGGAAGGAATCAAGGTGTAATATTAAACTAGGTTATTCAAAAATTTTAACTTAAAATATTCTAAATAAATAAGATGGTATTCTATGATGATTTATTCTTGCGCACTGAAACACCAATTGTGGATAGTTTACGGGAATTTCATAAAGAGCTGATCGCCTTATGAAATACTGAGAATGTATTGAACAAAATACTTTTATCAAAGTGATAGATTATGTTTTTAATCGGAAATAACTTTGTTTCAGGCTTTGGAGAAGTTTTCAACCCTCATGAAAGAAATTTCGACGAAACTCGACGACTTCATGCACGAGATTGTGGACTGCGACATGGGCAATGATCCTACACAAACCAAAGAATTATTAGACTGTCAAGAAACTAGGTATTGTATAATCTCGTTTATAGTATTTATTAATGTTTTATAATTTTAATAATTATATTAGTTACTGTACGATTCTATAGGCTATAGCTCAGTCGGGTTGAGTCCACTGAGTCACATTCCAATGTTTAACACTGTCGACCTTGCATGCCCACTGAGGGGTTTCGAAATTGATTCATATTGGAAACAAGCATTGCTGTGACGTAATTACATCGATTCTATAGTTGTAGTTATTGGAATTCACAATCTCAATTTGTGTATTTCAAAGCTTTTGGCCTCGCACAACGCAAAAAATGTTTGTGTGGGCATGCATATTTGTAAACGTTTATTTTGGCTGCAGTAAAACTGTTTAATATAAACAAAGAGTATATGAACACTACGATATAAAGAGTAATGTTTATTTTTATACGACATAGATAATCTTTCATCAGTCTTTCAAAATTATAAATAAGAAGGCATTTACGAAACAGTTTCATAGATGATAATATTTTTGTTTACAGGTATAAAGCTTTAAAAAGTGAACTATCGTCAGCAACAACACAAGGCGAAGAGTTGTTGACGCAAGTGCGAAAACCAAATCTTACTTATAATATTATAAGCCATGTGGCTGCTGTAGAAAGGTAATGGTTTTATAACTCGTACCTAAGCAAACAACCCTTTCAAGCTTACACGAAATGTTCATTTGATATGTAATGGCACATTCCGACTGCAACGATCAATAAATTATCTACCTGTTATTTACGACATTATTTGCAGATTACTGGTGCAACTTGAAGAGACTGAAAGACAATTCGATAATTTCTGGCAAAAGCATTCCACGAAATTAAATCATTGGCTGAAATTTCGGACGTTTTTATTAAATTTTAAACAAATGCAGGTAATACTCTTAATGGTATAATTACATTCTTAATTATCATAATATCCTTAACGCTAAGAGGGCACGGGTCGAAATTGAAATATTTGGTTTTTGTTTTTGTGCCGGAAATCAAATACTGGCGTCTTCGGGGAACAGATTCGATGTGGTTCGTCCGTTTCTTTCATTGGCTTGAAAACGAAGGCTTCTGAAGCCGCCCTTTTGCCTAAAAAATCCGATATATCCATACATTTCTCCTGATTACCGTGATTGTCTTCGAAATTATTGCGAATGTCTTTCCTCTTCTGTGCATCGAGCTGGAACGATAGTTTTTGTATTTTTCTCGTTTGATCTTCCAATCGCGCTGTCAAATCCTCCGCCTGTTTTCTTTTATTATTGAATTCGGTTTGCAGCGAAACTATTTTTCGTTTGCATGTCTCTAGTTCCGCTTTTAATTTTTGCACGTTTAATGTGTTTATTTCTTCTAAACACTGAAGTTTTTCTCTTGAATGTTTCGCCAGATTCTCTTGGTAAAGAGTTTCCTGTTCTACTTGGTACGACCAAAACGACATTGCCCTCATCGCGATGTCCATAATCATATCTGGTTTCATACCTGCTAAAACTATGGATTTGAATGTTTCACAAGGTTTGAGATCGGCTTGAATCACATCGAATTTGTCACGAAGCTCAGTTCCACATGCTGGACACGTCAATGAGTTTTCTGCATTTCTTTTAAATTCACGCTTGCCGTGTTCGACGCAAAATGCGTGTGAACATGTAGTTACCCAGGCTTGACTTGTAAGTGGCCTTCTACATTTTCGAAAGTTGCACATCATATCCAAAGTCATTATGAAATATTTTTTATTATTATTCACTTTTTTTAACACAACAAATTATTTTATATAGCTTAACATGACAGCGGCATATTATAACGGATTCACTGACATAACATAATTATGACAACATAAGTTATTTACTTTTTTATTTGTTTGCTTTATACTGAGGAAATCGCCAGTGACATGTGTAAAAATAAAAAAAAAACATTGTTACATGTAATAAATGCAGGAAAATACGCGTTATGATTGAGGTTATTCACTGATTTTACTCAGGATAGGGTTATTACAAACGTAATCTTACAATAACCTCCACCTCTTAATACTTGTAACTTGTAAGGTCTGTGGTTTGTTTTTTTTTTATTTATACAAATGATAGGCTATTCATAGTGCTGCGCTAACTTGACTTGTTTTGCAGATAATCTACGTGAAGCAAAAGCTTTGTACCTTTTTACGAAAATTGCGCGGACGAGGAGGATGAAATTTAGCTCAGTTATATTTTATATAGAGTAGGAAGATATGCAGAATGCTAATATTAACAAAAAATAATGCATAAAAAATTAACTTAATAAATAAAACATTATACACCCTAATATAAGTTACTCTATTCACACTGCTATGCGTTTGACACGACGTTTGAAATTTGTCATATGGTCATAGTTCATAGAGTCAATGTTAAGTAACTTAATATAAATTCCCAAACAAATTTGTATAAAAAATAATGACTACATAATTAATGCATCTATTATATTAATAGATCTAACTATAATATATTAAAATTGACATAAAGCATTGTTTCAAATCGGTCTATAGAAAAGATAAGTCTTGTACATTGTGGTGCATACATTAGACAATGAAATATTATAATTTTTTTTTTATTAACTCAGGCGACTTTAGATGGGCATCTAAAGACAGCGTGCGATATGACCGAAGTAGGCGAGACGGCGATTCGAGTGGACTCTCTCATATTGGAAGCAAATGATTTTGAAAAACTATGCAACTGTGATCTAGATACTGCGTCATCAGTTATAGAAGACGGTGAGAGTATATAGTTAAAATTAGTACATTTTACCTAACATACCTACCTAATTTAATACTACTTTAACGTAATTTGTCACTTAACTACTTATTGACACCTAACATCACAGAGTAGTTAAAAAAAGGTATTTTTAACTACTCTGTGCTAACATGGCCTATTTTGGCGGGAACTTGTGACAGTGCTGTACCTACTCGTTTAAATGTCGCCATTTCGATAATAGTAAAATGATAAAATGATGGGTTAATAATATTTTATAATTATAATCAATAATATAATAATAAAATACATTATTTCTCTCATTGAATAGTGTTGGTATAGCTTTCACAAAATGTCTTTTTGACATTAAAAACCCTAGCTTTTAGAAAATTAAGCTCTAGAAATTGCTATTTAAAAGTAATTTTAAACAGCAATTTCTAGAGCGTTTGTATTTTTGTATTACTAGAGCAATACGACAACATTTTAAGTGCTCGTTAATAATAATAATATCAACTATCATTAAAAATAATAATCATTTCCATTTTAAGCAATTCTGTTCCGATTACCATTCCAATCCACTGCTATCCATTCAATACCATTTCATTCGACCTACTCTACTTAATTTTATCCAATTAAATGTTAACTTTTTAATTACCTGAACTTTCCATATTTTTTTAGGTGAAACCCTAATGAAGGACCGCTTGAGTTCAGTGGACCACATAGAGTCGAAATGCGAGGAGCTCAGACGAACGAGTGCGTTACTGATAGATAAAATCCAGAAACGAAGCTTGCTGCTGACAAAAGCCAGAGAGCTGATGGACAGGATAGATAAGGTGATAAATTTTATCAATGATCTAAGGCCGTTAGTTCGCGCGGCGGCCGCGCTACGATCATGCGTGTCATATAAACGCGCCCTAAGAAGTTTGTTCGAAACCTTATACCGTATGGTATTACCTATAAAGGCATAAAAAAATATGTCATCAAATATTATATCATTGTATGTTATAGTAACAGGTTTACATGAAATCTTTGGCACAATAAAAATCTAGGATTTTTTAAATTATGAGTGGAATTGGGAAGTTGTTTTTATAATGTGAATTCCATACTTTGTTAGTTCTGCAGACGACAGTACGATTTTTTTATGCTTTGGCAATATTCGCTTTGTATCTTAGATCTCAATTATTTAGAAAGTAGTTTCATTAAATAGTTATGACATTAACTTCTTAATATGAAAATGTTAGTATGAGCCAAACAACACAAAGATAAAATATGAGTACCTAATTAATATACATAAATATTATATTTATTGATTTATTTTAGTTATTTATTGTTACACAGATACAGAACGGTTTGCAATGTCCACTTTTCTTTTATTACAAGTTAATGTTTGGTTTCAATCCCACCTGATGGTAAGTGGTGATATCATACTTGCGCTAAGTATACGATAAACGTTTCTGACTGTCGTTTACGTGACAATAACCGTGTAGGCCAACGAGTGGTGCGCCAGTGGCGTGGAGCTGCTGGCGGGCGAGGGCGGGCTGGCGGCCGTCGACCGGCTGCTGGAGGACGCCCGCGCCTTCGACCTCACCGCGCCCGACGACTTCCGCGAGATGCTCATGCAGTCCGCCACGCAGGAGACCAGGGCGCTCGTCGCGCAGGTACGACCGACACCATTGCTTAGTTGGGTCACAGTACGCTTCCACACATAGTATATTCATTAAAATATATTTATTAAAATGACCGTGTAAGATTTTGTTACTGACTCAATGCGGCAGTCGAACAGCGTCCGTAGATATTGTACTCGAAAAATTCTAAGTACACATAATTTATAACTTTTCTATCACGTTGTGAGGTCACATATTTTGCAATTTTAATAGAATTGATATTGTTTTTACAGTTTAAGTTTAGCATTGAAATGTGACCTGTGACGTCACGAAACTTGACTCCTCTCTTAATGAAGCATCGCAACAAATAGAACGTCCCTTATGTCTACGTCCGATTATGATACTGAGGTTCGTATTCTGGTCCCGAGCTACAGGGACACGTCAAAGGCTACCCAGCAGGAAAGGCCCCCCCCCCCCCCGGCAGGTGTCGCAGCGCGTGGAGGACGTGTGGCTGATGGTGTCGGTGAAGCGCGCGTCGCTGCAGCGCGCCGCCGCCCGGCCCGCGCGCCCCGTGCAGAGCGTGCCGCCGCAGGCCGCCGCGCCGCCCGCGCCCGCCGACCAGGTACGATGCGATACACACCTACACATATACAACAGAGAGAGAAGCTTCCACAGCTAATTTCCTAGCCGGCAATGACTTATTGACGCCTCTGTTGTTCATCATCATCATAACCCACGACTGTCCCACTGCTGGGCACGGGTCTCCTCTCACAATGTGAGGGTTTCAGGTCATAGTCCACCAGCCACCACGCTGGCCAAGTACGGATTGGCGGACTTGACATACCTTTGAGAACATTATGGAGAACTTTCAGGTGCGCAGGTTTCCTCACGATGTTTTCCTTCACCGAAGCAAGTGATAATTAAATTATAAGACGCACATAATTTTTGAAAATTAGTGGTGCGTGCCAGGGTTTGTTCCCGGACCCCCCGGTTCGGGAGTCCAACGTTCAATCACACGGCTATCACTGCGCCTCTGTTGTTATGAAATAAAAATAATCCAGCTATTATGAAACATCTTTTCTCTATAAATATAGTACGCCTTATGCTACAAACATTGTACGCCTTATGCTGCTTATGCCTCTAAACGAACCAGTCTCCAACCAGTCACCGGTTTTCAATGTAGACCTTAAAAACGGTACTTCGGTCGACCGTAGATGAGGTTCGACCGTAGGCAAAAAATATTACCTAAAATTTGTGGATGACATAATTTTAGACGTATTTGCCCGATAATTTTCAATCCTAATTAATTAAATTAACGGTATCTAGAATATCATATCACAACGTACAACTTTTGCGACTGACTGGACTGACATACTAGACATGTTGGTGTGCCCTTTAGGCAACAACAGTTTATTCCGCTTAACTTGTAAAATTAACTGCAGAGAAAGTGGTCCCGCTGGGTCGGCTGTGATATGATCCTTTTGATAGTCTATCTACATTCTTGTGGAGACAGTCGCTCCCGCTAGAAAGCGGAAACTCTTATCCAAGGTCTATTTACATTCGCGTTACGCCACTGGGCCATTAGTGACATGAAACATACGTTACGAGTATTACGCAATGCGATAACAACTAATATTCTGATAAGACTTTACTTCCTAAGATTATTTTCTAAACTGACTCAAAGGTGTAATTACATAATATATACAAAAAAGTAAACTACTTTTATTAACATAATTGTAAGACTGGATTTACTGAACAATATTGAAGCGATACTTATAAATTAGACGACCGCGTAGTTTAGTTGTATGTGAAGTTTGAAGAACAAACTTCAGGTATAAACACTTATTATTGAGGTAAGCCTACAGATATTATTTAGATATTGAGCAGATTTATGACAAAGATAATTGTTTATTTCCGGGATTGCTTGTTTCATTATGGAGCATCTATTACTCAGGAAAGTCAGGAAACACCTATAGTTATATGCGTATTGATAGTTTTAACATTAGGAACATTCTTATACTCATGAAGGTACAATTTGTTGTAGTTGTAGGTATAAACTTTAATTAAAGAAAAGAGTTCCAATCAAGAAAAGAAAGATTATGAGTATCGATAAAGATTATTATGTTTGAATTAAATTAATTGAAATAAAATCGCCGTTTTGAGCGTGTCCTTGGGCCTGGCTTATAGACTTGTTCAATAATTAAGCAAGAATTTAGTTTATGTAGTCCAGTTTATAAGGTGTAGCTTGATATTTTATATAATAAAATATATGGGTTGGCAAAACTAATGTATTCAAAGTATAATTAAATTTTAATCTCTTTATTTTTAGGTCAATGGAATGCATACAATCACACACCTTGATGATTCTGTTGTCTGTACATCTGTTGAGCTATTAGGTATAAATGTCAGATGTTATGCATAACACGTTTGTAGAAATATGTCTACGGGCCTTATTTATGCAAAACTAAACGGTATTAAATTATTTAATGATATTTATAATTTTAGAGCAGGTAAGTTAAGTACATATTACAACTAAAACTAAAATTACATTCTGTACTTTGTTTGGTATTGATCTTGACAGTCAGGCAAGGGTCCAAGTTCGACTCCCCGTTGTTATATACTAATCTAATCTAATAAATAAAATGTTTTTATGGGGTTTGTTAAATTTTTATTCTATGTACCTAAATGTCACTTATATGCGGTCTTATGGAAGAAATGTTACGTTTGTAAATTCTATTAAACCCTAAATTTATTTATCTGGCCTCTTTCGATATTTATCCGTCTGATCCCTCACCGTTTCATGTTTTTAACTTATTACTACTTTAAGTTGCCTTATCTCAGTAATTGTATTAAACTCTTTAACACGCCATACACACTTAATTCCAGTACCATTTCTTACCGTCAAAGTACATTTCCCCCCGACGTTTATATTTTCGTTTACGATTATCGCTTACACCACGGACTTATGAACGCTTGCAAATATAGTCCATAAAGATTACATAAAACAGACACAGTTAGAATCAAATCTAGCACTATAATACGTCCCACAGGATCTCATGTAGTGTAGCTAGCCGCTAACGATGTTTGTGGCAAGTTAATGTCGGCTAGGGCTGTCACGCACCGTAGGTATACTTAAATAATATTTTCTAAATTTTCTGTTGTTGAGACGGTATTTAATGTTATTATTGTTGTAACTTTTTGTGGTATAAGGTGCTTTTGAACTCCCTGAAGTGTAATTGAATTGAATATTTTATATTTGTGCGCTATACCTATTATATTCTATGACGTTTGCCTACTATTTTATCTGTTTTTAGCAAACAAATAAATATAACAAAAGCTAAAGTTTAATCTCGAATAAACTGAGTAATATTTATTTAATGCGACCTTCCTTATCTTTCAACATCCCTTTTCAACCGGTGCCGCTTTCTTGCGCGTGCGCATACACATGCAACACGCGTACGGGAGACGCGCAGCGCATCGCGAAGTCGGCCATTAATACGCAACCCGTGATTACCAAGGTTCTTTAAAATTCCTCTGAAGCTGCCCGATGCTTTTTGTAAACAATTTTTCAAATTTGTGCACAAGCCTGCATCCTGTGCGGTTTTTCTGTTAGATTTGTTTATTTAAGCTTTAAGAAGTTTCGTCGAAAATTACGAAAAATTTATTGTCCGTATACCTTGTACCACAAATATTGTACTCACAATGTATACTCAGAAATATATTTGAAATTTTGATTGATTTGATATTAACACTTTCAGGTGCAATAAGTTCACATTTTTTGCACTACACTTACTTACTCTATCTAAGTACGGACAAGTATTTATAGAATATACTACACAGATGTCTACTTAATATACATAATTATATAGGTACATAGTAGGAGTTCATTTCCGACATTTTTCAACAGGTATGTAAGTTACTTAACATCAAACAACTTAATTCTACAGCTTACCATCATGAGTCCATAGGTGCCTTAGAAGTAACACATAAACATTTGAATGCGTTTTTACGGATTCAAACTGATAACCATCCGGAGACATGGAGTAAGTGGCTACCTTTCTGGTGCTTTTCTTATAATACGGCTGTGCATACAGAAACTCGAATCACACCTTTCGAGTTAGTATTCGGAAAAAAATGCTCACTTCCCAGTAATCTAACAAAAGAATTAGAGCCCCTTTATAATTTTGATAGTTACCCGCACGAACTAAAGTATCGGTTGCAACTTTCCCAAAATGAAGCGAGGAATAATTTAATAAAAAGTAAATGTAATAGGAAATTAAGATATGATAAATATATTAATCCTATATCATATAATCGAGGAGATTTAGTTTTAGTGAAGAATGACACACCTAACAATAAATTGGATAATGTCTATTCAGGTCCATATACAGTTGTAAGAGATACACCACCTAACGTAGAAATAATTAATAAACATGGTAAAAAAGATACGATTCATAAAAATCGTACTAAGCTTTATTATAATACTTAATACAAAAAAAAAAGCAATTTTTTTTTTCCAATAACAGCGGTGATGTGAAGGAGTATGTTTTTATGTTATGTGTCTACTGCATATTGTGTAATCTTTGCATAATCCTTTGTTTTATAATCTGATAGAGAGACAAATTATATTCAGTATTATTCGAGAACGCATGGGTTTCATTTCCAACCACCTAGCACCTTACAAGTAATAAAATTTATAAATGCTTTCTAATCTTTTTATCGTGATATCATGTTATTCCCCCAAAGCGTTTTTCCTTTTACAAATAGCGATTATTATAGCAATTAAACGAAACATGCGCGAGTAGTAATATGAAGATTAGCATTCATAAAATTAAATGGTCAACGAAATATAGAGAAAACTAATAATGCCTTGTCTTTTGCTAATGCATCATTAAGCTAATCGAAGTACTAAGTAATTTGAACTTGTATGCGTTATAGGGACGTCATTACTGTCAAGAAATTTCTATAAATTATGTGCACAGTTTGCAAAAACCATATTCTGATGAGTGAAGTCGAAGTATCTAACATTACAAAATAAAGCAAAACATAGCTGTGGCAAAAACTGTTATCGAGAAAGTGCGCGTGATTACGCACAGGTTATCGCTAGGTATGGGAAACATTTATTAACATATTCGATAAAAAAATATTTTTAATACTTACAGACATTTTAAATGAAGATTACTTTATGGCAAAAACATAGTAAAGAAATTCTAGTACCATTTACGTTTTTCTTACATCATATAGTCACTATATTTACTATAGAACAACTTTAACATTCACCTTTATTCATTGATATTATAGCAATGCCTTTATTATTGTAATAAGCCTGAAAGCTGATAGGAATATGGTCTTATCCGTTAAAAGCCTACTGCAGGGGTCTCAATTACAAAGTAATTGTGAAGGCCTATAGCGTATTCCGTACTGCTCTGGTGCAGATGTTTTTTTTTTCGGGGTAACCATTAACCCTTCCACGGATGGCTTGGAACCTTACTCAAGATGTCAATGAAGTATTCAATATAATTTCGTGTACGATAAAACACGATGGTTCTACATCCCTATTGGCATAATCATGATCTGTTTTCATACCACAAGGCTGTTAACGTTATGCCTATGAGGTGTCCAGTGTCGTCTCGTTTGCTTTCTAATCTTGATAGTTAGGGCTCACCCTTGACCGTCTCAGGTGAATTTTAATGCATCATTAGCATGCATGCTATCATATCTGTCATATATTTTTATAGGCTGTAACGATACGTTTCGTTCGAGTATAGTTCCGGAATATAAACTTTCATATAATTATATAGAAATATATGATGTAATTTTTAATTAACATTCCACGATACTATCGTTTTATTTGCGTGGTAACGTAATTCATAACGAAATGTTATGTGGTTTACGCTTAGGTTTTCTCGAAATCATCCGCTGATTTCGCATTGAAATACAGTATCTACATAGAAATCTCAGTTTAGAATGATAATTGGTGAAACTTTTCAGTCATTAGGTACTTCGAACCAATAATTGAACCTGATTACATTTTAAATTATTCTATTTGAATTAATGTTAGTCGTTTTATTCATTCCAAAGATACAGGAATTGGACACACAATTTCATAATAGGAGGTAATATAATCGTTACAGTCTTAATGTATTATTATAGAAGATATTATGTATGTAGCAACATATACATAGGTACATTTGTAAAGAAATTGTGGTAAGTATTTTTACTTACAGCCAACAGTCAAACCATAATAACTTTTTGTTCGTTTATATCACAAAACCAAATAATATAAGTAGGTACTTATTTATATCATTTGATTACAATTGTTTTAAAGAGTTTTACGTAAAGTATTAGAAATCATTGGAAATAAATTAATAGCAACTGAGAATTCCACAACTTATTACCGCAAATAAATGGTTAAATGCCCAAAGGAATTTCCGTGTTTCATACAAGTTTGATTTCCTCGGGTTAGTGAGTGGAAATGCGGTCTTGCATAACATGTCTCGATTTTAATTCCTTCAAAGCTATTATTGATATCTAAAAGACCTCTAAAGAATTAAAAGTAATTGAACCCTTTGGCGTTTATGTAGCAGGAATTTCTTTGTTAACCTGTGTAGCAGGCTATCTCATAGTGTATAGGTGTTTAGTCACTCTGAGAACCTGGTTTCAGACCTTACTTATGAGGTACATTAAAAAAATGACGTGCATAAGCATATCAGTGATACACGAACCGTTTGTTTTCCAATGATAAGGTTTTGATTCCGGTACCAGTATCACTTAAAATATTTTGTTGTATTTTATGGTAAGTACATAGATACAAAGCTGTTTTTTTATTTAATAGGTACCTTAGGTAAGTATACATACCTACATTAATTTATTAGGTGCCCGTAATATCTTCACGAAACGTTATAAAGATTTATATAGCACATTTTAATTTTCTAGTTCTAAGCTATACATGGACGTGACGATAAGCAGAATAAATAATATGATATTTAGTAAACAGCTGCTTCCGTTTATTTTTAAATATTTGATCCGTTCGACCGTCTCGCTTGGCCGTCGTAACATGAAACTCATTTAATGATCAGGCAAAATTGCTTCTTACGTTCAGAGCGAAGAACCACGTTTTACTGTAAATATCTGTGTCTAGATAAGCGTTATTTACTTAGCTAGTCGATCGCAGCGTTTACGTCGCCGTGTGATATTTCAACCCGCGCACACGTAGGTACAGAATGCGGAATTACTTAGACGTTGCGTTGCTTGGTTATAGAGAAATGTTTAGTTTTACGTCTAGTATCATTAAAAGTATTAAGTTGAGAAAAAAGTTACTCGCGTACGAAATAGCTATTTCCCATTAGCCAAGGAGGTTTGGGTGTATTTTACGTTGGTCATTGTAATGATGAGGTTAATGCCCTACTGTTTTTGTAGCTTTTTGGAGTTCAATTTCCATTCATTAGTGTCTTCAGTCTTTATACTTAGGTAGTTATAGTATTACTAATTCAATATGAATTCCTAGCCTATATGACTTTATGTGTATCAATCAATAACTCAGTCAAGTCTCACCTACAAATATGAAAGTTAACAGTATAAAGATGTGCATTTATCACTCTTGTATGATAGGAGGCTGTTATCTGACTGCTGACAGTAGTGTATTGGAAGCTGGCGTGGCATTCAGCGTCGCATGGCGTGCGTTCCCACAATAAATGTGCAACGTCAGGTCGCTCGTCTTCTAGCTGTAATGCTCTACACGGTTTTGCTTTAAAATCTTACAAAATATTTTTATACAAATAATACCTACAAAGATACATAGAATGGCATATTATGTATGTAGGTACCACCATCCTTACTAATATTATAAATGTGAAAGTAACTCTGTCTGTCTGTTACCTTTTCACGCAAAAACTACCGCATGGATTTTGCTGACTCTTTACAATAATATAGCTTACACATCAGAATAACACATAGGCTATAATTTATAAAGCTATAGTGTGAATTATCCAAAATATATAACTAAATCTTTGCAAACCGAAGGAATAAGTTTCCCGAAGCGAAGCGAGGGCGGGTCGCTAGTCCATGAAATAAAAGCAATACGGGCCAATAAAAGTAGGAGAGGCTGAGCATGTTCACTTCTCGAGGAGCATTCAAATCCCGTAACGCATATTTACACACCATTAAGGAAGCAATTTCGAGTGGCATCAACCGTATATTATTTAATATTCTCATTCTTTAGATAATAATAGACCAAACGTACATCACGCATCACAACACACTTAACATGCTACTATAATATTCGTATTAGCGGCGTGTTCAGTGAAAGTATTGATGACTATTTAAGTACAACAAAATCATGGGGTATCGTATCAATGGTATGGGCCGTATGGGTCAATGGGTGCAATGTCCGTCACGATGGTCGAACACCATGGCCATAAGTGATATATACAACCACTTTAGATGTCATATTTGTAATGTAATGATTACTGGTGGGTAATGTTTTCCAACTCTTTCTCTATCATACAATTATTGATGACTAGTCAATGTCCTCGCCTCGCTCCGTGTAACTTGTTTCCTACTTTAATAGGTTTAGCACCAGCATCCAAAACAATTTAACTTAAGTTTAATTTAGACGGGATGCTTTAAATTGAGATGTATTTAACAATTTATATCAAACCTTCCACAATACATGGGTTTATACAACATCCAAATCGGTTGAGCCGTTCCTCATAGGAACTTCAACATACATAATATAGAACTTCAACTTGCATAATACATAATATCCATAGCTTACTTGGCTTAAAACGACGTTCTGAAGTCAAGTTTGGTATCTACAAACCAAAATGAACAGTAGGATATTTGATGCAAGAACTAAGTTAGAAATCGCAGTCAATTGAATGAACAGTTTCACGGTCGAATTCTCTCGGAATTGATAAAAGTTCACACTGAGTTCACGGCTCTAGGACGTCGATTGCGTTTACTTACCGTGCGACCGTGCCAGGTGAAGTAGCTATAAAAATGTGGTCACTGATCATTATGTTTATAGATATGTATCTTATATATAAAATTCAAGTGCGTTTGTCTTTATTCTATACGTTTCCATAACATTCCGATCCATCCGATTGCGATAGAACTTTATAAAATTATTGCTTGCTTTGAGCTGATGATGAGACCTTTATATCCTTAAGGAAACCCTTCAGCAAAACTAAGTTACTACAGATAAAACATGTTCTAGTGCGTAGGGGTAGATGTGATTTTTCAACTATAGCATATTTTTATGTGTTTCGTAACTGTAACAGTGGCAGAAATGCCTAAGTAGTAAAAGAGTTCTTCGCAGAATCGGAAAAACTATTAATTTAAATTTACGTCATAATTCTTCTAATATTACGGTAACAAGCTATTTGAAGTAACGAAAAATGAAACTTTTAAATAGAGCTTTAAAATGCTACGTTTTGCGACCGCTTTTGCAATTCCTGTATCTAACGGCAGGTGTCGCATGTCGGGGCTGATTGTTTGCCAGCCCCAAGACTTGAAAAAACACTGTTAGCCAGGGTACAGCTGCAGTGTTAGTGCAATCGGAGTCAATTGAATAAAGCTTCAAGCCCGAATTCGCGCGGCGGGTTCGTGACCCCTGTCTCCACAGAATATTATCATGTAGAGATGGCGTGTTTATTGACTTGAATATTGAATTGCTCTTTATAAATAGTAATAGAGCTATTTGAGAATGTCACTTTCATTATATCAATGAGCAATTTTTATTTCGTCTGTAGTGCCAAAAGTAGGTAGCAAAAGATGTTAATAATGTAGATACACTGTGAAAAAAAGTAATTTATATTTTTTTATGCAGGAAAACAAGCAGAAAGTAATGTTACATAACCATTTTTACTCAAAATGGTTTTAGATGTGGATAACTATTCTACTTGACCTTTCTAGTTGAACATTAATTCTATGTCTGCGTCTACCCTGCGGCCCTGTTCGACGACGAGTCGCCGAGCTGATTTGCTGATTGAACGCGAATTTTTTCGCACGAACAATCGCACTTGATTTTGACCTATACATAGAGCAACGGCTGTATAATAATACAAGTTTGATACAAAAAAATGTAAGATTAATAAAAAGTTATTACTTCTTGATAAAATGTATTATTGGTTTAACATTTGACAACATATAGCGCACAAACGAGCAAACGAACCATCTGATGGTAAGTGTTCGTCGCTCCACATGGACGTAATTGACCGGAGGCATCACCGATACGTTGCTGGACAAGAAGGATACGAAGAGATAGAGATAGAGAGAGAGATAAGATACGAAAAAGATACGAAAGAGATGCGAAAGAGAACACCAAAGAAACTGACCATGAGTTATAAGCAAATATACCGAAGTAAAAAGAATAATTCGCTCATGAAAGTGAAAGTGAATTATGCTAGAAGTTGCTCTGACCGTAATGTAGATTTATATCTGGTAGGTATTTTTGTAAGTGGATATAATGTATAATTATGTATAAATTATGTAGATTTGTCCTACATGTTTTTATTTAGGATTATGTATTCCGATCCTAAGCGACGTCGGGTTGCTTGTAAGTTGTATCTTAGCAACTTCTGAGGCTTCACACATACTTCATTTACTGTAACCCGTTAATCCTTATTAAGCTTGTGAACAGTTCTAAACGACAACACGTAATAAAATGTGTACGTAGACTTTTTCGACATGCTTCCTGCTCATTGGAATGCAATATCAAGGTAAGTTGGGTTAGTGACTGGAGCATGATTGTTACGTCTTACTTCTAGGGTTGGCACTTGATACAAGACAATGCTAATTTAATTAAGAACAATCTATACATGTAGTAAATCTGTAAATGATGGCTGTCTTTCTATGGAAGATATATGAGAAAAACTTTTATTGGGGGCCTTCATTAACGCAATAGAAACCAAAAAAATGTTTTTTAGAATTTTTGTCTGTTTGTCGGTATGTCTGTGGTTTTGTTTCAGAAACGGCTTAACGGATTTAGGTGCGGTTTTCTCTAATGTATTGTGGTAAACTTCAGTTAACATTTAGTGTTTGCTTTATTTCAATCAGTTCGAATTAAAAAAAAATTTGTTAGTTTAAAGAATTACATAAAATATATTACAATATTATGTCAATAAGGCTATTGAAAACAATAATTTCATTACAGTTAGTTACTGTAGTGTAGAGAGTATCGAATACACTTACAAAGTCACAATCGAATTTCTGCTAGTAGCCCTTTCTGCTTGAAATGATCATGGTCCGACTATAGCAGTTAAACATTCAAGTAGCAACCCTAATCAGAAAAGTTTCGATAATGCAATATTACGTATGAGACGTGGGAAGAAATATGATAGGTTGATTCGAACCGTGATCGTATTATCAAACATCAACGTCCTTTTTCGTGGCCGCAATATTTCGCAATATCGTCTGACCTACATTGGCTTCATTCCTTATGGGCATCCCATTGATTGTTTGATGTAATGTGTATATATTTTTACATTGTCCATACATACGTTGACAAATATAAATTGCTCACATAAACTTCTTACTAAAGTATCGAGCCGTCAGCCGAGGTATGAATGACCCAAGTTTTATTTGTCGTTTGGAAACGCAAAAGTTCGCTTCCGGGTCGTAATTGATTATTAATGTAGGTAAGTATGTATTCTGTATCGTTTAAAACAGAGAACTACGTTTTTAAGTACGAAGACGTGTAACTCTAATTATAGTGTTACAACAAGAGGTACAACGTTATTTAACCGGTTTCATTTTGTATCAATGTAGCATCCCTACCTACACCTTCAGTATGCATGATTTGTCCTTCACCGAAAAGGTTGTCTGGTGTCTGACAGAAATTGCAACTACTTCGAGCAATAACCCCCACAGTCCGTTTATATCGGAAACTATATTTTTGTTTTATTTTAAACTAATTTCAAAAAAGGAACAGGCGATAATTATGTATGTTCGATTATATAGTTTGTTATTTCTTTTACATATTTATTTTGTTATTGATAGTGTATATTAGCGAGAAGGCACCGTATAAATGTAGAGAGGAATTGAGATGACAAGTTTCAGGGATAACGGCTGGTGGTTAATAAACAATCATTTTCCTAATGACTGTTGTCCAAGCTCATCGATGACCTCTTACCTTACGGGCTCGTCGGCTCGTTTGTGGGATATTTTTATAAAATATTTACCTACATAAAAAGTATCAGTTGGAATTTTACAAAAGTATGCTTAGTAATACTAAAACGATATATAAAATTTTAATATTTATTAAAATTTCGGAAGTATGTACCTACTGAACATTTATATAAAAAAAAAGATTTTGCAGAAATTTCGTGTAGTGAAACTCTCGGCACCGTCAGCAAAATATCATTACGAAAGTACATCATTTTCTGAGTCATCGGTCGAGAAATTGACTAATGTAGTAAACGAAAAATTAATTATTTTGTTATTTGTTTTTTTAAGTCGGTGTTTTTACTTTAATGAATACATTTAATAAATTTAAGTCTCTTTTTTTAAAACAAACAAATATTTTATACGTTTAATTTGATCATTGTTACAAACGCGTATGGAATAGAAGCAAATAACCAAGCTTCTTGATGAGTTGGAAGCGAAAAAATTAAATTAGTATCTACTTGAGAAAATCCTATTTCAGCATATACCTACCTTACCTTTTTATAATATTTTAGTAAAACCAACAACATAGGCAATGTCAAAGTACCGTAATGCACTAATAAGGCTTTTGCAACTTCCTGGAAACCGCTGCGATCCTCAGGATTCCTGTAATTAGATTTGGATTCCTTTGCTCGGTTGTTTTGCTTTCATGGAAAACCTTTTTGCCTGCCATAATACCGTCATAGCGCGACACGACACAAGTCCTTAAGCTGTTTACAGGTAGTTTCAGTAAAGTTTTCTACTTATTTTTACCTACGTACATCTTGTATGTATTTTTTTATACGAATGCTCTGATTTGAATTTTATTTCCATTTAGTGTCGTACTGCTACACCACTACTAGATATTTATATCTAATATTTATACTACTACTACTACTACTACTACTATTATATTACTTTTACATTTTATTAATTATACGAAATAATTAGTGAAGATATTTGCAAAAAACCCTTTTCCAACCTATCTCGTAGGAATTTTATAGAATTTTGTAGGTAATTTATAGAAAATTGTTTAATTGTTTGTAACTAAGTTTGCTTTGTAGATTTTACTCAAATGTGCAATGGTGGCAATGAAAATATTCATTGTTTATATTAAACTGGTGCGAGTACCGGCCCGCAACATTCCATTTCCAAGGTGAGCGCTGGCTCCACATCGCTCTTATCTGTATCTTGTGAATCGTAAAACCAAATTATGTCACGCCCCACAATAGACGCATTAGGCCTCCCTTTACTGTACACTAACGACCACTGTTTCGGTTGTAATTGTTTTACTATCCCTATTACGAGTCCTACACGCAGAATCGACTCTATTGTTACAGACATTCGACGTCTATTAGTTTTTTACAAAGTAATTATTCTTTAGAATTATTGTCGTTGCGTAGGCAGACGAAATCTTAATTGCAAAATTTTTATGAAGTTATTAATGCATACTTAATCAGAAGAAAATTGCATACAACCCTACACTCCCCATTTATTTTCCCCTCATCTGCATGCATTTCAGTTCTCGAGGGGAGCGCTATGATTTACATTGCTAAATATTTGAAGCTAGTTCAGACTTCGTTTTATCACTTTATTTTCGTTGCAGTATACTCGTATAGGAAGCTACACTAAGTTTTATCTTCCTCCGTAAATATGCAAGGCTGCAATTTAATCTTATCGGAAATCAGTACAAATTTAATGTAAGCAGTGTTTTAAGTGCGAACTTGAAAATAAGACAACATTGAAAATTAGATTTTAATATCCACAATCCACATCGGAAAATGCGGTGTAGGTACTTTTAGTAAAATAGTTTTCTTAATAGGTTTAAAGTTTCCACGGTAAACAGTGAAGGCGCCTAGCCTTTGAGAATTTTCCACTTCATCTACTGTGTGAAACCATTAGCTAGTTATGGGAACTTATTAGCAAACACCAATACTTACAGTTAAGTGCTGTTATATGTAGGCACTTAACGTATGACATATTCTCAGCTAGCCTCCGATGGTATTCTTTTTTTCGAGCTCTTACTAACACTTTCTTGTTGTAGGATTACAGAGATATTATGAAAATTTCTTGAGTTTTAAGGATTTTCTTATCATGGTTAGGAGCCAGGAAGCTAATAGGTCTCTTTCTTCTAAAAAGCATTCCATTGCAACGGATTTTAAAATAGCATTTGAAGGCTATAAAATGAAGCAATGGACATAATATTAATGAATTTGCTCGATGTAGCTGTTTCCGGCGAACACTGAAGCGTGTCGACAACTCGACATACATACATAGTTAGTTGTTTTTTAGTCGCGGTCGCGTTGTTCTCGCATGGCCTTTGTTAAAGTTAAACATGGCTGATCTACGTTAATTAACGCTGATACAGTTTGTTTAGAGCGTGTGTAAATTATTTTCTCGCTTGTTTATATTTCGCGTAATAATTTTATGACTGCATTGACCTATTTAGTAATAATAAGTCAATGTATGACTGTGAAATATTTTGGTGCCTTTCCCATAGCACATCAGTTATGCGAGTCGATGTCGAGTTCTTGATTTTTTTTAACGTAAAAGACCAAACAACAATTATTAGGTTTCGAAAAAGGTTATAAAGGCATGAATATAATTTGACAAAAAAAGTATTAACTCCCAGGATTCCAATAAGTGGGTGTTTGGAGCCATCAGTTAAGATGGCCGTTAAATTTCATTCTTAAATTCTAGTTTACGTATGTTGTATTTCCAAGTAGGGATACCAAAATGACCGAAGTGGTCGGCGAGTCTTGACTTGAGTGCTAGCCGAAATGCCGTTCGCCCACACCTCGCCTTAAACAGTAGTGCGCGTTGACCCTGACTATTAACAAAACGCTATATGTAAACATGATATATATTTATATTCATGTAGATATATGTAAATTATTTAAAGGCTAAAGATTTATCTTCAAATTCGACTTAAAGAACAACCTTTCCCGCGAAATAAGGATAGAACTAAGGTGCATAATGTAGGCAGCTCCGTGAGATGCCGCAACTTGTTCATTTATCAGTAGCCCGTAATAATGCTACCTGCTTAACATTGCATTTTTTTACCATTAAAAAGTGTGCGTTTGTTTTGAATAATAATAATTATTATTATGCAGTAACTATTATAATAGGTACTGCACACCGACTGAATTAAATTTAACCATGTTCGGATGTTCTGTTTGAATTCTGTACACACTGATGTATGTGATACTGAAGATATTCGTATGAAAGCTCACTAACTGTAGGTATAAAATAACACACTTTCTATGAAGATCTTCTCATTTTAAGTATCTTTTATTATTATGTTTTTTATGTTGTTTCAATATTTAGCTTTATTTTGATATTAAATTTCATGTTACCAGAACCTAACCGATAGCAATTGCACAAATTTTACATTATTAAACAAACCTCGTAAACTAGGTCAAACTAATAAACTAACTAAAGGGAAGTAACTTTAAGGAATAAGTAATGTAGCGAATATACAATGACAAATCTTGATATTAAATCGTAGTGAATGGCCAATGTGGGTGTACTAACAAGCCAGGGATAACAGTACATTCAATAATGATTACATTCACATTGTTCCACAGCAATGTACTAATAGAATTTCGTATTTATCCGTATTCAATGCTAAAACTCACCGTACAATCTTTATCAGTGTTATTTATTCTAAAGCCGGGTCAGAGTATTTTCTAATTATGCCACGTAGTGTTTTAGATATTTATTATTTCTTTTAACGATTTAACTGCATTTAAATGTAGGAATTCTTATTTAACTTAACTTACTTTTATTAAGGCTTTTAAGATTGACAAGGATGTAATTCAGTTCACTACAGACCACGAAGGCTTGTGAAATCTTAACTGTTTGTGAAACCTCATTTTGAAATGGCCTCCCTAACCGTATGGTTGTAACTAGCTGTGGTGAACAACTACCAGGCAAATTAACACATTCCACATAATGACTCCATCCATTAGAATAGATTAAACAACTATCTACACAATGTCACCTCCGAGTATAGAGAGGCAGCGACTTATTGACGTGTAAACTACCGTTTAATCCCCAATAGTGAATGTTTACAATCATCACCTTATTTCAATGTTGCATTCAAGTTCAGTGGCGATTCTAAAAGCAACATCAATGACCAAGCAATTCTTTGATTAATTTTTTCGCTTGATCATCTAACCGCATTCAGATAAATCGCCTCCGCGTCTAAAGCCACTGACCTGGATGTTTTATTTTGTATTCACCTCAATAAAATAGCTTTGATGACCGATCTGTTAACGTTTAGATAATAAAGTTGTTTGATCTAATCGATCGATTCAATTATATTTGTTTCTCTTTTTTGCATCCTCGGATTTATTTTTTAAATCCAGTTTATGTTATGTCATATTTTAACTTTTTATCTTCTAAACTTCTGAGATTTCTCATAATTGGCCTTCCTCGAAAAACATGAGAGTTTTAGGCAATTAAAAACTACGTCTTCTCAGCGTCGTGGAAATGTATGGGTAATTTTGGAAATTTGGTAATTTTGTTGTCCCATGACATTAAGTATAATCATAATTTCAATTCTGGTAATATACATAAATATAAAACTTATTAATGGCAATAAATCACTCAGATTGAAAATAGATTGTATTCTCCGATTGCGTCAATACAGCGCCATTTACCGAGCGCATATTGGGAAAGTGGTTAGTCCCATTATGGTATTGGACGTAGGCACAGTCGCTAATGTAGGAACAACAAGATTACTTATACATGCGCGAGCGCAACCAGTGCTACCAGAGTCCCGATCTCCTGATCTCGCTACAGCGTAATTACTATTGCTTTGTTAACACGACTAGACTTTCATTGCCGCATTCCTTGTCGTAATCTATATAAGAGTTGTAATTAAAGCGACACGAAATCATATCTGCACACTTGGACTGGTGCGAGAAGTCGCATGACTATGTAGAGCAAAAACAGCAGCATTCTTTTGACAAGCGTAATTGGACAGCGCGGTAGACTGTACACTATTGTAGATAATAGCATCGATACTAAATTGAAGCTCAGCAGTATGAAGCATGGTAGTTGACGGGCTATAATCTGCTATAATTATAATGTTCTTGAATATCTGCGGCTACAATCTTTTTGTTTTGACCCACTCTGGACCATCTGTTAGTTCCTGCCATATGGCCGGAATTACCGTATCCCGGATAAGAGGTGTGTGGTCTATTGTTGCCATTATGTAATTGTTGTTATTTCCTTTCTATTATCTATGAAATCCGTAAATATTATCTGCCTTTCATTAACCGGTTAGTTATAATTCCCATTTTGAGTTAATGTAAAATTTATAAGGTAGATAGAATTTGGTATTACAAAATTGGAACACATTCAAAAATTAAATATGCAAACAATGTTGTTCTTTTTGCACGAGGTCAAATTGATCTCAAAGAGATTGCAAATTAATTCATTAAATCAATGCACGTACGGCAAACGATCCAAAAAGCGGCATTGGTCAAAAAGTGTTCAAAGTTTTGTGGCAGATTTTATTGAATAGTTGCCGTCGAATCACGGAATTGTCCTACTCTGACGAGATTTCTCTGTTTTTATTTTAGAAACGAAAGTGTTGTGCCAGTTCCAACAATTTTGTTTTCGATTTGTTTCGATCTCTTAAGCTCTTTATCTTTCATTCATTATTGTGTATTAGCTTATTGCAATGCATTTGAATTCTTTTAAATGCATGATGCTGTGAAAATATTAAGTTTTCTAATGTTTTAGTTTCAGTTGGAAAAATTAGCGCTGCATGAAATTAATTAATTAAGCTTTTAAAAGTTTATTTTCCTTAATACTTATAGGAATACCTAGGAATTACTCCTTTAAAAAACACAATGAGTTGAAAATAACAAAATGTATATTAAGAAATAGAATATTTTTAAAATTTACTATTTTGGGGAAGGTGGCTGTAATTAACTAAATATTTAGTAATAATGCATCCTGAAACAAAGCGCATGAGCAATCCGCTTGCAATTCAGCACAAAACCAAAGCAACGCTGCTGTTGTGACCCAAATGCCAATATTCAACTTCTCGCCATTCCTGCGTTTTTATATTACGAACATATTGACATGATTTGTGTATTGTGTGTTAATTTAGTTAATTTGACATGTTACTAATAATACGAATTGAAACGCGTGAAGCAAACAGTTCCATTTAGTTATGATCAGACATGACGACAAAGGTAATGTCTTTCTAGTTAGTAATTGACCACATTTTACAACGCGTCCCTGACTTCCCTACAATATTCTGGTTTTTGTCGGCAATTACTTTAACCCACGTGGGTTATAAACTCAATCCCCTTCTATATAATCCCCATTCCCCATCTACAGTAAGGCGGTAACTTGGAATTACGGTGCTGAATACCGTTAAAATTATATCATCTAATATAACTACCGTGATCATCGGCCACAGACGCGTAGAGTTCATAAGAATGCGTGTTTATCACGGATATTTGTCAACAAAGAGTTGTGTCATACAATGGATAATATTTACTATGTCATCGAACGATTGTCAATCTTGTTCATTATTCAGCTTTGATGTCACTCGACTGGTGTGGACTGTTACAATTATATTCATGGTTAATTTTAGTGTTACTACAGCTTCGTGCTAACGTTCTTTCATTTTACTTATGGGTTGTGCAGTGAAATTTACGTCAAGTGATATGGACGTCTCACAGTGCGTGTTAACCTTACGTTATATAAAATATCATTTTATAGGTTTGCGCGTTGTATGTACAAGTTCATTTCATTTTAAATTCGGACGCTCATATAATATTTGGAACAGTTTATGTAGTCAGTTCTGTAATTTGGTTCAATTAAATTTACCCGCAAATACTTCCGTACAATTTATTCAAGGCTTTATGAAATTATGTGAAAATTGAAAGAAACGGTTAATTTATATTCTCCTATATTCATATACACGCTGGATGATTTTTCTTTGTTAAATTTTCTTATCGAGTTATTTGAAAAAAGTAATTTCTTCAAATTTTGAACGCTTGTGACCCTTGTAAAGGATTTCCTTCTCAAGTACGGAGGTGAGCGTCGCCGGAGCGCATACGTGCGGTGCACGGAACAGTCTGCCCGATGAGCCGTAGCGCGGCGGTCCTGCCGCCACGCTTACACGACCTTCTCGCTACACCTACTCGCCTGGTGCTTTTTACCGGAGTCGTCTCAAGACGCGTTCCGATTTTAGAGCAGTTTTGAGTGGTGCTTCCTACGTTTCAGTTTTTAACCTGAGTATTTTTAGTGTGTTCAACGTGAGCTGTCTTGTGTTGTGTCTAAACATTGCACTGTGTCGGTTATGTTTTTGTGCTGACTGTGGTGCCGGGACTTCTGACTCTGGAGCCCCAGGTCGTCCTGATGAAGCGTTCGACGTGGGTCGACGTTGAAACCGGCGGCCGTCTCGGCTGCAACGGCGAAATATTTTGGAGCGAGTGTGCCGAATGCGATTGCGCTTATTGCAACCCTAACTACGTTTGCGTCTGTAGCGATAAGGTATCAGTAATTGAAACAATGCAGTCTGATTGCATTGTCCTGTTTTCATTTTACATTTTTAAATTTACGTCAAAAATATAAAGTATTGCAAATAAATTGCCCATGACATATTTTGTCAAAATTTCTTAAAACAACATCATTCAGGAAATCGACGTCGACAAATTTTCACCTGAAACTACCTCTAGGTGTATCCAGTTATACTTTCGCGTATGCTAAAAATAATTAAGATTCGGCGACTTTACGGTGCTCCTGATAAGGTGACATGAAAATATACAAGTATAATTATCTTTATGTACCTATATTCTGTACGACACACCATGTGCAAATATTTGTTTACGTATAAATTTCAAGAGACATGTTTAAAAAACGTGAACACTAACCAGTGTCACATTGTTCAAAATTAAATGTATAGCTTAATCAAAAGATATGCGTCTTGCTCTGTGTTCGGCAAGTAAACCTCCTTTCCTTGGCTCGTTTCTATAAAAGGCTTTATTAAATGTTGTCTGGTTTTGTACCAGATACAATCCAATTGAAGTGTAATTGCAGTGGTTTTCAATGTGCTCACAAGGGATGCGGTACATGGTTCTGTCATCAATCATGCCATGGAATGCACGCCTACGATTTTAGTCCTGAATTCGCGCGGGTCAGCTTTGCTTTGTTTATTATCAAACATTACCACTTACGCAACATTAATTTGCTTTTATTCAACTACATAGTTACTCAGTGCCAACATAATTCAATATCAATAATTATGGAGAGTTTTAATTACTTCAACGTTGTTGTGTTCTACGTCCACAATCGCAACAAGGTAGACAAATTTTACTTTAAGAGGGGGTATAAAGCAAAATTGGCAATCGTAGATTCAATTTTTACAGTAGTAGATCAAGTTTCTAGAACCTGAATAAGAACATAGTTATACTTCATTATATTATTGAGTGAATGTAAGAAGCAAAAACATAAAAAAATTAAATTTTCTCGATAGAAAAAAATCACAAAGTTAGGTCTAATTTTCAACCGAAATCAATTTATTTTCAATATGGTGCATATTTTTGAGTCAATATTTTAATATATTATGCTAATTAGTATCACGGAGGGATTTGTAGATCGATTTCTAAATCAAATCTATAATTTACGAATTATTTAAATAAAATACATTTGTAGGATTTTGACATGCTCTGTTTCATTAATCAGTCGCCATTGCTCCATTGAGACGCGAAGACTGTGTCAGTCTGCTCGGCATGTGAAAAATATTTCGTGGTGTACATTTGTGACTAAGAGCGTAGTTTTTATTACAAAAACAATAATTGTGTGTGTGTGAACTAAAGTTAAAAGACACTAGATCCAACGTGGGTAACAAACGGAATAAAATCAAAATTAAAAAAGGGAACACAGAAAGCTGAAAATTTAAGTCATGGCTAGTTGTCAGAGGTAAGTTGACAAGTACACTATTTCATATTCAAAATGAGACCTTATTGTTTTAACTTTTGTGCTCACAATACAATGTTGATGTTGATGTTTGATCGCTGAAGCAGCATAGTATATACGAAAAATTCAGATTGTATGTATCATTAATAGTATAGGTATGTACTTTCAAACAAAATTATTCATAAACATAATTATAAAAATAGAAATAGTGTTGAATGATCAATAAAGTAAGTAAATGTTTTTTTGACATGAAGGAGTAGGCAGAGGTATGCAGTACGCCCACTCCTCACTAGTTATGTCTAGATTTCATGTAATACGTGTATTCAATGTTATGTGGGCTTAGTTAGAAAACTTTGTCACAAATTAAGGTTGAGGCCTAAAGTGGAAGAGAGAGGCATGCACCCGCCTATACAGCTTTATCCAAAAGCAAATTTAATTTTGAGTTAATTATTTCCTCTTTGCCCCATAATTTTGTTTTTAAAGCAACACCTATATTTCTGGTAGTCAATTTGATCAATCCCTACAGTAGTTGTTACTTGTGTGTGTTTGAAACTATTATTGTATTTTCATTTCAGAACAAGATTTAATCAAGAAAATATTCCAAAATCTATTGATGATGACGGGAACATTACACCAGAGAAGTGCGTATCAATTCATCTGTCTATGTATTGTTTCATTTATTATTTGCTTGTTGTTGCATTGTAACGAATCTACAAAATAACACATAAACTGAACTTTTTTATACTATACTACATACATGCATAGTTAGGCAAAATTACTTTAACAAAAACATAAAATTTTGTATAAATGCATTTTTAAAGCAACTTTTTTATTTACTTCTTAATTGCTAATTGTGTTTTCTTAAAGAAAAAAATATATATTTTCAGGCTTACTAAGTATTACGCTTTTACAAAATGTAGAAATTTTAGAACATACAGATCCAAATGCAGACGAATTTATTGCACCGGAACGGTTGGCATTAAAATAAAGTATTTATGTAATTTAGTCCTCTCTAAAACTTTCAACCGATTATAAATGGCGCAAAGTGATACCTGACATCATCAGTTTCAATGTTAGGAAGTAGGTATAATAGTGTTTGACTTTTTTTTTTATTTCAGTAACATCAAGCCTCGTGTTTATGAACGGGTCAAGACAAATATCAAGACTAACGACGATACTAAATACACATGTGATACAAGTCAACGACTTATAATAGACAAGATATATTTTTTGAACAATTAAAACTTCCAACCATGTATAATTTTGGCATTTTATTTTTTCTACACGGATTTTGGAGTTAGTGAATTAAACTTGATTTCGAATAAATTCATTTTGGTTTTAAGTAAGCTTTGTTCGATTTTATGCTTATTTTTAATCTTCAAAAAATTGTTTAGTTTCATGACTTATGTGTTCTTACCATAACTTAAATATTTTTACTACCCATTATACATTTTTCCTGTTCTCACGCATAATTATATCATCACGCATCATATTTCACACACTGTTTTTTTCCTATATTTTTAAAGCTAACAATTGTCGCTCAAGAAGTTAGTGATTGTCATCTTTTTTATGATATTATTGTCATTTAATTAGTTTCCTTATAATAACGGCAGTGGCATTTGTAATTTTTCTGTTTTCTGGCGAAGGATTTCTTTCGATTTAAATAAATTTAAAGGATAACTTACTTTATCTTTTTGTAGCGAAAAAATGAAAACAATGTTATCTATTATAATAAATGTCTGAAAACATTGTACGTGTTATTTATTTACATGTTATACGGCATACAGGTTTCATCACGTAAAAATAGAGCAGATATTCTGCTTTGCGAGAATTTAAATGATTTAATGGTCACACCAGTACCAACATTATACTGCCTTTCTTGCCATAAAAGTGATTCAATCGCTCCCTACACTAGGTTTCCAGCGCTATGGTTACATGATGCGACCGACACTACCTATAAATGTTATTAGTTTCAGAAATACAGATAGTTACAGCAAGAAGAATTGCTTTAGATTGATAGATACCTACATAATAATATATTCAAAATTATGAATGACACCTAATTATGTGTTATCTGCCATTCACTGGCTCTCTAGCTATTAATATTGTATAAAAATCTAACCCTATTATAGAAAAAACAGCTTGCCATTTTTGAGGTAGATGATTCTACATTTACTGAGCCGAAATTTGTCTTATTTTTACATTATACTGTATTTTGCCGAAATTTGTCTTATTTTTACATTATACTGTATTACATTATACTGTATTTTTACATTATACTGTGTTTTTACATTATACTGTACTGTACCTAGAGATGGGCAATCTGCCCAATATGCCGGGCAGATTGGATAAATTCCTAATAAGCGCCCATAAATTTCTTACCTTGCCCATTTATGTGGGCATAAATCGTGTTGTTCAAAAAAAAATATATTTATTAGAATCAAGCATTGGAAGTGAGTGAAGTAATAGTCTTCAGCTAGTGTTTATTGTTTAGAGGTATAATTTCATAAATTAAAGCACATTTCCCTAGAAACATACATATACATATAATTAAAAAAGTATGTTTTACCATTTAAATACCATAAGCGCGGCAACTAACGATACCTGGCATCGCGTAAGGGGTGCGGGAAGAGGGATGCGAATACGCACCATGCCCCGCCACCATTTTGTTGTTAATCGCTTGTTGTTAATCGCAAAATTTCAAGTTTCTAACACTTGTAGTTTAGGCCCTGCGTTGATATGTCAGTCAGTCAGTAAGTCAGCTTTTCCTTTGATATACATAGAAGATAGATGAATCCCTATTTCCCTTAATCACGGCATCACGCCTAAACTATTAGGGTTAATACGTAGGGTTAATACGTAAAAATCCTTTCTTAGTGCTCCACTAAGAAAGGATTTTTGAATATTCACCCCCTAACGGGTTAACACGGGGGTGCAAAGTTAGTATGAAACTTTGCTTGTTTTTATATACTTGTCGCCGTCATCGATTTTATTTTCTTTTAACTTTTTTATTTGAGCCTTTAACAATGTAGTTCAACAGTTTTTATGAATATTCATTGACTGGCTCTAGATTCCGAGGTATAAAGCTTCAGGCACTCCACTACTCTTAGAATCGCGATATCTCAGGAATGGTAACTCTTAGGAAAAAAAATTATAAAACCATTTTTGTAGAGAATTTTAAGATCTACAACTTTGGCCTGAAGTTTTTTTTTGTAAAACTTACCGTTTTCGAGAAAAATCTAAAAAACCTCAAACTTTGACCTTTGAACCCCAATAACTTTTGAAGCACACATGGGATCGATGGGGATTTTTAACACTTTATTTGTACTGGTAAACCCTCTGCACCAAAATTTGGCTTTCCAGGAATTAGTGTTAATTCAAATATCTAAATTAACCGGACTATAACTCTTTAAAATTTACTTTGAGATACCACTGCGTGGTAACAAAATTTGCGTAATATTTGGACGCTCCCTTCTGGATGCGCCAAAGTTTAAATTTGTCTACAATTAGCCGAAATTTTTTGGAAAAACCCAAAAAATACCGTTTTTTTCCAAATAATTTATTGAATTTTCAACTTTTTTCCAAAATTTTAATCCAGTTTTGTAGCCCGTGTTGAGTCCGACCCGTAAACACCTCGCGCGTCCCGATCCGACCACGTGAACAGCAAAAAAAATTTTTTTTAATTTAATTGGTATAGTTTGGGGCTGGAAACTTATTTCGTGTTTTGCACTCTTAAAACTATAATAATATCAATTTGTCCTTATATTGTTTTTACCAAACGTCTATAAAAATACTATTTATTGCCTTTGTATATATTTTCTATTTACTTTATTTTCTAAAAAATAATATGCATTTTGTCATTCACTATTGGACATACACCCCATAAGTTGCGCTTACAAGATGGCGCTACTGTCGTGCACGGTCCCTATAGTGGCTCCCACGTAAAATGTACTCGTAGATATATGCTGTCGCGGACTTTTATTTAGGACTATTTTCCTTTTCCCGTGGGAATTTAATGTTATTAAACTGTAAAAAGATTCTCTTCGAACTTCCAACTAAGTCTATTCAAAAATTTATATCAATCCAGAGATGCTTTACGAAATTAAAGAAGGAAAAAACAAATTATTACTGGTGTTGTTACTGTTGTACTCATAGACATCATGTACTCATAGACATAAAGTTATGAAACATGTATAAAATATTTTTTCGAAAATCATCCCTTAAGCGGGTAAAAGGGGCGCGCAAAGTTAGTATGAAAGTTCTCTGATTTTATAAACTTTTATATATTTAGAGATTTTTGGCGGGCGAAGTCGGGGGTGTAGACTTGTCTTATATATATAAAAGGAGAAGCTGACTGACTGACATATCAACGCAGGGCCTAAACTATAAGGGTTAGAAACTTGAAATTTTGCACAGAGGTTCCTTATATAACGTAGGGGAGCACTAAGAAAGGATTTTTGAAAATTTACCCCCTAAGGGGTTAAAACTGGGGTGCAAAGTTAGTATGAAACTTTGCCGTTTTTGAAGGTATTCGAATGAAATTCAGAATGAAGGTATTTCATTGATAGTTATGAAACATGTATAAAATATTGTTTCGAAAATCATCCCTTAAGCGGGTAAAAGGGGGGCGCAAAGTGAAAAGTGCTCTGATTTTACAAACTTTTATATATTCAGGCGTTTTTGGCGTGCGAAGCCGCGGGTGTAGGCTTGTCATACCATAACATCGCTCCGTTGCGACGTGAAAGAAGGACAAACAAACAAACAAACTTTCGCATTTATAATATTAGTATCGATGTGATTATTTTTTCATTAAAATACGTTCAGAACTTAATTTTTGTTTCTACTCTTAGAATATTTCCTATTTTACATAAGAAAAATATTCAAATCTTGTTTAACTGCATATTAAAATATTTGCCCTGTGATTGGGAATTTATTCAGGCATAAAATCATTTATGCCCAATATGCCCGTAACTTACCATTTATTCCCGCCGGGCAGAAACAGATTGCCCATCTCTAACTGTACCGTATTCTTGACTGATGACATGTTATATAATAGCGGCTGTACACTCTCGTGCGAGAGTACTCGCTATGTCTCGTACCAAGTACATTCTCATACGAGTGCACTCGTTTAGCAGTCTCGCGAGAGTGTACAGCCGCTGATAAAGTCAGATGCAACCGGACGCGCAACTGCTGCGGCGCATCTATTTGACGGGCGGGGCGGGGCGCGCGGGTGAAATTTGATTTTTTTCTAGCTTTATACCCCCTCTTAATCACGAGAGGTCAATATTTTACCTTGAAACATCATTTACTTATGTTTTCATCCTACCTACCATCTTTCCAAATATGGACTCCAGCCAAATTAGGTTTTATGATTATTGCTGACCAAAAATGTATTTCGTCGTTTGGGTTTTATAAGTTGACGTATGGCTGCAATTATTCATTTAAATTTATAATTGAGATTGGTGATTTATATGTTCGTACTGGGAAATTAAATATTCAGTTACTTTTATCGGCATTTATTAAACATAAATTATGTACCTGGCCACTACATAAATATTTCGTTTTTCTTCTTACATACACACGAAATATTATAAAAATATCTCAGTAAACTGATACCTGAACCGATTTGCTTGCGGTTTCCGTTGAATTGTGGCTAGCTTCACTTTAAATTTAGTGTATTTGTTTTATTTTTATTTTAATTAATTAATGACCAGTAACATACTACTAGTACGCTGTTTTGGTGTACAGATAAAGATTATTTATTTGTTTCTTTTTCGCCGTTTCTTTTTCTCCTCAAAGATTTAAAATTTAAAGGCACCTTAGCGAAACGGTGGTAAATGCAAAAAATGACGTTCACAAGTGTATTCAAAATACCTACGTGAAATAAATGATTTGAGTTTGAGTTTGAGTTTATCGTCTTTATACATTACATTAATTGTAAACAATAGTATGAAGATGATTCATATCCGTTTAAACAAGAGGAGTATCACACAAAAGACGCTTCTTACGACACAGTCTACAAACATTAAATTCTCAGGACTTTTAGAATGACAGTCCTCCGAGATAAAGAGTTATTAAAGAAAGCGTCGAAATGGCGTCTAGTCTACTTTGTGCCGTGTCTTTGCTCTCCGTAGTGTCACACAATGGTACTCGTCTCACATTGTGCTCGAGAAGTGAAACTTTATACAGGTTTTTTCGTGCTTTACTCTTCGTCTTTTGTCTAAAACTTTTGTCTTCCTACATGTTCCCACTACGTGACATTTCCACCCGCATGCGTATGATATTCGAGAGGCTTTTATCGTTATTATTTGTCGATTAACTGTAATCTTGTGCATCAATTAGTATGTCCCTGTTAAGCGATAAATTGGTCTTGAGTTCTTTATACGCTTCTTCGCTATAACGTCATCATAATTGGGTTCCGTACTCAAGGGGTAAAAACGGAACCCTAATCATATTGCCTCTGCTGTCTGTCTGTCACAGAGCTATATCTCTTGAACGGAAATAGGTGGACGCATAAATTTTCACAGGTGTTGCCGCTGTCATAACAAATTAATAATAAAAAAAGTTCCAAGTAACCTAAAAAATAGGGTTTTTCTTCATTCTATCCATTATCGCTCGGTGACACAGAACCCTACGTATGCGATTCCGACTCGCACTTAACCGGTTTTTTAAATTTCTTAAATGTTTTCCGAATAATAATAATTTGGCTTTTGCTTTTCCTTTTTCAATATTCATTTGGTGATACGCAAAATTTTAGTTTTTTTTGTAACTTAATGTGACAGTCCATTTCTTGTAACATAAGTAATGATTCTTGTTCAGCGGCCGAGCAGCAAGCTTTCTTTTGTTTGCTGTGTAACCCATCCATCATAGGAGCATGCTTTCCTTGTCTGTGTGACAGTGAAAAATCATTCTTTATTCTGGTCATGCCACTCGCTACTAATAGGCGTAATTACTTCAATGATCTCCTTAAGTGGAAACAATGTTTGACACACCTGAATATTAATTTGTTTGTGTGGTCCCGGTATCACGAGGATTAACACCTGTTTCATGGACAAAATAATATTTATTAATTTCTAACGAATAAAAACCCTTCCGTTACTGAGTGACTGACAGACAACGCACAGCCGAAACTACTAAACGCGACTTATTTCACGCGGGGGAAGCGGCGAGCGGAAACTAATTTATTATTATATTATAATTATGTATAAGTAGAGGAGCCCGGAGTCCGGAGCCACAAGATAGGAAGTAGGCACCGTCGGCGCCGCCCATGGACATCAATAACACCAAAGGCATAATTAACTTATCGCCCAGCGAAAAGAAAGCGATGAACTCGTATTACGAGTATAAGAATTTTTTATACATGTAAGAACATTTTGGAATAATGTTTATATGAGTAAAAGAAAACAAAATTAAGATACCTACTTACTTACAGTGTCGCAGGCGGCATGGGCAACACAAATTCACACCACTTACACACAATGATTCGAGAAGAAACATTTATATGTCACACCTACCCTGGCCGGGAATCAAACGAAAAACTTGTTCTGGTCTCTGTGAATATTCACACAGACCCATCCTAAATATTCAATATACAATTTTTAAGCAAATTATAAAATAAAGATAAAATTATAGTTTTAGACAAGTCAGTCTCTTCCTAATTCAATATTCCACAGAATTGTCTGAACAAGGCCCATAAATATATCTTTAAAGTAGGTATACACTTTAATGTGACGATGTAATTTTTGGTGACTTTAAACAAGTCTACGATGAGAGATCAATTATTCAAAATTTATATTTATTATTTAAGGGCTTAACTTATCTTATAAAACAAAACAGCTGAAGCGTTCATGCTAAAAATCATATGTGGAAGAAAGCATACAGTGATTATACATTGAGAACATTTAATATTAGGAACTTTATTGGTCATTAACTTGATTCAATCAATAGTCAATCAAAGAGTTCAATCAATATTTAGAAATAAAAATGTATTTAAGCAAGTCGTCGCAACGATAAGAATAAATATCATTATTATGCTATTTAAATATCATTAAAGCGTATAACCAAATTAACTTGCTTCTTACTTAATTCCAATTGGCTAACAGATTTTTTATGTCTTATTGGTGTTGAAACCAGTTCTTTTTGGTTCACTTGGTATATTGATCTTCCTATTTGCGACATTTGTATTTGCTAACTAAACTGCAGCTTGCTCATTTGTTTGCATAGTCTACTAGTTCAATATATAAGAAAATAACACGGCTTCGGCAGCATTTGGGATCTGTGTATAGTCCTACTCACACAACTACATAGTTTCCATATAAATACTACTAATTTAATTAATTAGAACAGTGTACACAGCAATTCCAAATCCAATATTATGCTTACAAAAATTCAAATGCTGGAAATCGGTCAAAGGTAAGATGAACTGCTCAACCTACTTTCTTGCCTTAAACATCAGCAGGTGTAATGATAGTTAATGTTTATAACAACGTAGACATAACTCTATGGTTATGATGGCCGGTGCCTGTAGCCCGGTGCCGTCTTCGTTTGGGTCTTCCGATTTCTAATGTCCACATTACCATATGTCGGGCAGCCTTTCACGTTGGTAGTATTGAATAACTTCGGCTAATTTATGAACTGCGGAAAAATAAGCTGTCACTCAAACGCATGTATGTTAATTAATTTTGCAATATCATACTGTTATTCAAAGTTTAGCAAATGTTAGGAACCTCTTTGTTGATACGTTCTGAAATGGACTTGCCCAATTGAGTGAACTTTGATTTATCGGATGCTTAGTTACGCTAGTCCACCATTGTGTGTTGTTTTACCTCGCAGGAACAAATCTGTTTTCCGCGCAAAGTATCCTAAGTCGGCATCCATGATATGAGTTATAAATAGCTGATTGTCGATATCGATAAAATTTCTACATTAAAATTTCCAAAAAATACAGATTTGACAATTTTTTTTATCATGGTAGATTTGTGCGTGTTTCAAATTTTTGATAGCTACATTGACGACTGACACATCACCGTTGCTATTTTGTTTTCAGCTTCTGCAGAAAAATAAGTATCGATGTGTTTGTTAGAATAAGAGGGTCATTCTTCCTTCACCATGGTTAAGTAGGTTATCGAAACTCCAAGTGAGTAATTTAAATTAATAACATGAAATGATAAATTGCAGGAAAATTGGTATTGCCTTGACACTATTAAATAGTTCTCTGCATTTTTGACTATGTTATTAATAATGTGACTTACATATTATAACATCATAGCATTTACTTTATTCAAATATTACCGTACACTAGATAAATGTTAATATTTTAAATGCAAACAACAAAGTGGTACATATAACATAACATCAAATTTAAAATTGAAAGTAGCATGTCATGCTTTGTACATTTAGCGATAGAAGCTTCATAGAAACAAACATCAAACAACAGAGACATCAACTCGGCATACCAATGCGAGTTCACACAACACGTCTTTGATGACCGTTTCAAAGAAACGAGAGAATACTTCGATGCAGGGGAAGTATTCTGTCAAATAGCTTACAGTAGAAATGACAGGTTCGATGAAGAAATATTTTATTATTGAGCCCCGACGTCAAAACTTATTAATTCATTGCTAATTTATTAAAAACTACTAAATATAGTAAGTATTAGAAATTAAAATGATTAATGCAGATTAATTCTAATTGATGGACGAGTTCCGCTACTCATAAATCTTTTACTTAATCGTTCGTAAATGTTAAGAAACAGTGGTTGCAGTGCAGTACCCGACAGATGGTGCTCAGAAGAATCGGTTCACATTTTTTACCAGATGTTTAAACTACTTATGATGAAAATTAATAATGAAGGGGGAATTCAAAATGAACACAGGAAAAATAGTATAAAATAATATTATGACAAGTCTATAATCATTGTTTATAATTATTAACTTATTAGTTTTCCTCGACGTGGTATTTAGTTAACGCGTGTGTTGGAGCGTCCCGAACACACAATAATGTACCTACTTATTATAGAAGTGTTCTAGATATTTAATTGTGCAATAAATCTGTGATATTCATATCAAAAATATAAATAAATATTGTTTAGATGTAGTGTTTAGTGGATTTGTGGAAAAATGGATCTCTTAAGGCGGTGAATATTCTATGATTTTGATCTGTTAACATTCCTGGTTAATAATGAGTAATTACGCTATTAATTGCACTTAACTCCACCAATCCACAGTGTGGCAGCGTGGCAGATGAAGTATGCTCTATGCCTCTTCGAATATGAGTAGAGATCTCTGTAGTGGCATTAATGATTTGAATTTAAACCCCTACAACGGCCACTAATACGCCTCACGTTCTCACTAAAGTATATATTAGCTTCAAATTACCTACATCATTAAAATATTATAATTATGAGTGTTTTACATTGTTTCATATAACTTTAAAGGTTACATTTTTATATGCATCAGGAAATCCTCTCGCTCAATATAAAAATCATAATATAGGAATAGGAACTTACGACCTCGAAATAGTTAAGTATTATGTATGAACAACACTTAACTTAGTAAGTGGGTTTCTAATATACAAATAGGTTACTACAATTAGCAAAATAATATCAAAATTTCATCAAATACCAAAACCTAGTTCAAACCGCACCAGTCACATTGACCTTCACTTGGCCAGCAAACAAAGCAGTGGCCAAATGCGAAGGTGCTAACTATGTACATGTAGGGCTACCAGGTAAAAAGAACAAACCAAGAGATTTTTCAATACATTTTACAAATTGAGATTTTACAAAAAAAAAAAAAGTAAAATATTATTTATTGAAGCCTAAAAAATCAATTCAAACATTCTTAACCAGGGCCAGATTGATTTTAAAATCATGTTTTTTAATGTCTTAATGATGTAGACATGAAACAAAATATGAGCGGATTTTGCTCGTCACCCGTATACATCGATTAACTCGTTGCCCGGATATGCACTATTGCACTATTCCAACCCGTCTTCGAGTCAAACCAGGAGGTCTGGCAGCCCTAACTACATGTTTGGGTACGCGCCAGTTAGCAAACCGATAATGCGCTACCGGCATTATTACAAACGTTTACCTGTGGGCATTGTTTTGTTGTTACTACTAATAAAACTGAACGCAGCCGAATTCGTAAATGATTTTTAAATTTTAAACTGCTGGTAACCTACCTACTTGTTGGGTAATCACTAATCAGACATTTACGACACAGGGAATTACTGGGGCTGAGTGTGTAGTGTTTATAATTTTATTATTATTCTTAGTAATCAAGATTACATTTGAAACCTACCTGCCTATAAGACAATGTCACTTTGATGCTCTCAAGTTAAATAGAGGCTCAGCCGTTTTCACTCACTGGGTCTCTAGAGGCATTATCTATGACACTACAGCGCTGCACAGAGCCTTGGTAACAGAAGGCTTAGGTAACACTTCTAAACTGTAACGTTACGCATATGATGCATAGTAGCAGTATGTCAAACACTAGGTAAAAAACGCGATTAACTATATCCATACTTACATGCTTATAAAAAAATGATTAATGATGTCTGTTATTATTGGAATTAGATGGAAATTTGATAGTAGAAATTTGGTTGATACCAAATTTAAAGCGTCACAACATGTCACATTATTTTTTATCAAAAATAAATGCGAGCAATGTTGACGTTGAGAAACAGGTTGAAGTTTTTCTCATAATACTTATCGGAATCTCTAAGCGTTGTAAAAGCAATAAAATCGTTATCATCAGACATGTGTAAGGGAGGTCTCATTGACTTGCTTACAGAATTACTGTTTGTAAATATAATTATGAATTATCAACTCTCACGTCGCGGCGTACACTCGCACGCTGGTCGCTAACGTGTCAGTTAACAAGTTCCACGAATACGAATGTAAACAGTATCTACAAAGAAGTGCAAAGTTAGTTTATTCGGATCGTAACGACATGAATAAACGCTGATAGCCCGGTTTGACAAAGTTAAGCAACAGCGGACGCGGTCGGTAGTTGGATGGGTGACCGCTAGTGGAAACTTCGGCGCTTCCGTGCTCCAGAGGGCACGTAAAGCCGTCGATCCCGGTTGTTACCATTTGGTAGCAGTCGTTAAGCTATGTCGAATGCCTTTAGGCGGCTTAACATTTTCCGACACTTGGGTTGACCACTAATCCCTCCACCAATCTGTTTATTATCAACTAGCGTCAACATTTCAAATTTCATTAAAGTATATAATTTCTTTGGACCTTGCCTGTACAATAAGCGAATAAAAAAATCTACTTAAGCTGAGTTAAGTAAACACAATCTGTCGTGATGTCTTATAGCCGTCACGTCACGGGTCATCGTCCTAGCTCCTAACGTATCAAGATTACTAGTCCTTATCTTGCGGTCGAACTTGTTCTAAGTAGGCAGTGCACGGATGTGGTTGCTATAAACCTAACACATGCTCAATCCATAAAAATCCAATGGGACATAATCTTTGCATTCATGTAACAAACATTATACTATGTAGGTAGGTTCATATAAATAAAAATCGAGTTTCAACATTGTTTTCAAAGGACATTTTTTTCTTATAAAAACATTTTTCATTAATAAGTAAAAGTAATCTCAACAGATTATTTGGCGCCGGAAAAGTGATTATCAAATTTTTTGGATGAATTGTTTTCTAAAGCTAAATGGAGATTTTATTTATGAAAAAGCTTCAGAACAAAAGCGACTTTGCAGACGTTTCAACTTCAGTAATGAACTTCGAAACATTTTACAATTCCAGCCAGCAGCCTTTCTTCCGAGGCTACTATAAAATATTTATGGCGTTTTTTCGCCTCTTCTCGTATAGTGTTGTGCTTTCAAATGTAAAAGAAAATTAGTTTTAATTTTAGTTTTTACCAACTTAGTAGCCAAGAGGTTACTTAAATCATAAAATTTTTTGGAGGGTTATACTTAAATAACCATGTAAATAACCATTAAGTCCTCTTTGCTACCAATATACCAACGATGGCTGGAAAAATACGTTAAAGTGAGCTAAAAATCCAGTCAATGTCCTATGTTTAATTTATTGTATATCTATGGATTCAGTGACCGAGTCGGTCGTCCCCATTCTTTAGAATGTCGTTCGTCTATTGACCGTATATAGGAGATATAGCACGTCTCGACCACTCGTGGAATACGTCAGTGCGTCAGCATGCCAAAAAGCACTGCGTTGCATCACCGAACAGTGCTGCAGCGTATGGTAAACACCTGTGTTATCCATAAATGAGTAATATCGTAAACATCATTCCTTCACTTAAAATAATAAGTGTTATTATTGTTGCTACAAATCACTTTGACTTACATAACATGCTGTGGGTATGGAAATAAGTAAGTGAGGATGTAATAAAGTAGGTATAATTATCGTTAGATGCGTTGTTATGACAAGAGGAGAAAAGTAGGTACATTAATTTTTTGTACCTACTTATGAAATTTATAGATTCATTAAGCATATACTTACTTGTTTTAATTAGCAAAACATTTTGCATTATATTATGTAGATACTTAACATGTTTTATAAGACCGCGGCACCGCTTAACAACTAGTTACTACTACTACTACTACTAGTTACTAGTTACAGTTTACTAATTGTTTTGGATAAAAATTCGCGAAATTGAATCAATAAGAGAAACGTGGTTGTTTACCTTTTGGATGCTATTCCATTACGATTCGTGGTAGACAAGAATATATCACTCAGATTACAATAACGTCACACTGGGATGTCAGATGTATAATCAAAGGTCAGATGACACGAGTATTCCACGTAGAAATCGTCGATCGGTATAACAGTGCTGTAACCCCTCTTCCTGCCGTTATCACCAACGCAAGGTCAATATCGTGGAATATGACTCATACATTTATCTCTGAGTCATGACCTGGAGACAATTTGAAAAGCGCATCAACTGCACAAACTCATAAATCATCGTTAACCTTTGACAGAACGTTCAATCGTGAAATAGGCGCCTGTCACTAGTTTTGATTGGCGATGCTGTGGAACCTTGTCTAATAATTTGACTTAGAAAATAAATATGTATGTAATTTTCTTAATATAGATTTACTTGTCTGTTTTTAGTAGACACAATAATGATGTTGATAAATAAAATGAATAAAAACGTAGGAAAATTAATTTGAATCTCTAATAAATCGTTCTTGGTGAATCATTATTTGTACCTACACATGAATGACTAGTACTAACATACATAAATACTAACATACTAACATACGTTTACACTAAAATAATAAGTTTAAAGCGAAGCAAACATAATTCTCATTGGTGTCTTTTTTATTATATAAAATAAAATATGTTCACTGAGAATTAATTTAATAATTACTTAAGTATACCTTTATTTCAGTGGATTCCCATGTTAACAATATTACTACATGCTGTAAGATGTAGATAGGTAGGTATAAACTTTAAAGAACAAAAACAATTTCTACGCAATCCTATAAGCATAGTTAGATAATATAGTCCAAACACGCGCAGTGGGTATTAGAGCAAGCTTTTACCCATATTTTAGGGCGCGTGTGCCTCGTAAATAACTTCTCAACTACACCTCGTGGAAACCGAGTCTAATGGATCCGCCAACACGCCCGCTATTGTACCTCTGAGGCTGGTTCACACGCCCGACGACAAGACATATTACTTATTACTTAGTTTTCTAAATAGGTAGCCTATATTTCTTTTTATTATTTCGTAACACGCTTAATGTCTGCTTGGTGGCCCATTTCCCAGAATACAGGCACTTAGTTAAGTAATAAGGGTCATAACTGAATAATGGAATACAATAAGTTAGTATGAACATTATCTTGACAATAATTTAATTTAAAAAATTCGACTTCAAAGTAATTCAAATTTAAGACTTACATATAGGTTACACATAAGACTTACCTATATGGTTTTCTCATGGATGCTAATGGCAGAACTGGACCAAGTTGAAATGGGACCACACGGGAAGCCCCTTTCAAATAAAAAAACGAAAGTTCTGAGGTTCCAAACATAAAAGAATATAGTCCAATTCAGATCCTCCGATCTGAATTGGACAGATTTCGATTAAACTATAATGCATCAGATGAGCGAAATTGTTATTTATTACGTGAAATTTTTATTTCAAGTTACTGCGTGATTTTTTTTCTGTATGCTGATTAAAATCAAAAGCAAGTATGCCTATGCCACGATTGGACTATAGACTATAGTCCCGTAAGAACTAAGGTCTTTTGTAAGATAATTCATATTATACTCGTATATTTATTGTTCCTCCAATAACCAGTTCCAACATACGAATTCGGAGAAAATTGCTTATAGTTAAAATTACAACTTGTATTACTCGATGCGGCTTTCAGTTTTATATGAATCCTTTAAATTGTGAAATCCGCTTACGTTTAGTAACCGAGAAAGTCTTTGGCGCATTATTTCTTCGGAAAAAGATGATGATACAGATATTGTAAGTAAAGTTAACAGTTAACATAATGTACCCATAAATTGAAACTCAGCGTTTTTATTGCAACCTGGCAATTAATTTCAGTAATTCAATACCAAGTTGCTACTCACCATTTAGGGAACACGGAATTTGATAAATCAACATGTCGATGCATTGTATTGTTTTGATTAAAGTCTTTATTAAATTTTTGTAGATACTTCATAATTACTTATTGCAGGTTTGTTTATGAATGTTACAGATGTTAACATTTCTTGATACATTAGTTTAAAAAATTAAATTCATAATGCATCAACGTAAATCTTTGGAACAGCTGACAAAGAAGAGACTAATTTAATTTGCGAATTTGTTAGCATATATTATCATGGGAAACCTTTATTGATTGCGAATTAAGGCTTTTCACGTGGATCAATTGATCAATCAAGCAGACACTTTTACTGTACTTAAATGAAGTGAAATTACAAAATTTGCATCGTATGAATTCGGCCTTACGCCATTTGTCAAGTTGCAGGCTCGGAGCGCATTACCGCACAAATAGAGGAAAGTCCCTACAATGGACGTGACATGACACAGGCTAAGAACATTTTGTGTTGCTAATTCGGGTGATCAGTGAAAGCGGTTCTCCGTGAGAAGTTTTTCGTTTTTCTTCAACATCCGGAAGTCGTAATGTGGAATCTATTAAGCTCTGTTGTAATTCACAACATACTCGACTTCGTCAGATCTCTTGCCATTGATAATTTAAGTTGGAATAGTGTTGTGTATTTGGTACATTTCGCTTCTTTGCCTCAATAACGTGACAAGTTGTAAAATTGTGCTTTTCAAGATAACACGTTATTGAAGCAAAAGGAGATTTTTATTTATTAAGCACATAACAGTTTTTTTTTAACTTGTAACGGTGTTGTACTATTTACATAGAACTAACATGTCAGTTGATCTTCTTATGATTCTCTTAAACGTGTAAATAATATACCTACCTGCACAATTTACTTTGAATTTTATAGTGTAACAGGAACTTAGGTTATTATGAACAGTTAGATAAGTTATTTAAGTCTGTAATCTGTAAGTTATACATATTTTAATATATTTTGGTTCCTTTGCATTTACATGATTGATGTTGTTACTCTCTCCTAATAGCCGAATTAGGAACGGCAATAGTAGTAATTTCGACTGAGTACTTCGACGACGACTTATTTGACTAAATCAATTTTTTTAATTAACTAAATGAACATCTACTAAGTTATGAATTTAATTAGCACGTACCTTAGGACTTTCTAAACTTCACCTTTAAGTCTTGCAGGGGAAAGTGATGATATGTGGGTCAGAGTTCCAGCATATCTTGGTAATTGTCATACTTCGCCGGCACCATACGATGCCATCGTACTTCCGTACGTCACGTCACAATCGGGGATCTTAATGAGTGGGTAATTAAAGCGTCATCACATAACTTGGTTTATCTGCAATCTGGATGGTGTGATTTGATGCACTATTGCTATTGGTAAATAGAGTGGTGCTGTTGCATGCTCGTTTGCTACCTTATTGCCATAAAAAAGAAGATAGTACCTAAGTATAAAAATACAATATTTTAAAACATCACCAAGTTAAATCTTTGTAAATAGAAAGAATTTATATTATTAAGTAGCAAAAAATTTTACTTATGTACATAATTATGTATGTACATTTATTACAAACATTAAGTATCAGTAAACCCGCCGTCGCTTCGCTTCAAAAAACCTCTTACTATCTCACTCATTACCCACACTTGAAAATTTTTAGACGTTATTCTTAAAACTTATATTTAAACTTCATTTCTAAACTTCATTCATGAACTAAGTAATTGAAATAAAACAAACACAACTTTATAAGTGAAGCTTATCACAATAATTTGCTATAGTAAGTAAGTACCTAGTAAGAAACAATAAATTGTGTTAGACTGCTGTATTTATAACATTCTTGAAACTTTAATTTCAGCATTATCTTCATGTTTTTACAGGGATTTGTCTTATTTACTTTACTCATTATTTTGTGTGACAAGCAAAACACGAAAGTTATCGAAATATCTCCACTATTTCATAACTTCATTACCATTCCTAATTCTACTTGAATCTTTTGCTGCTCTACTGGACTGTAACTGATGTTGACAAATCAAACGGGTAAAGTAAACTTGATTTTGAATTAGACAAAAAGGAAAGGATCATGCAATTCATACTGTTTGAACATTTTCAACTACAGTTCACGACCTCGCCGCTTTCAGTCGGCGATACCCATTGGCCGAATTACCGACGTATTCTTGTCCTATCGTTTTCATTTCGTTGTCGAAGGTCGCTTTTAACGTCCGCGTGGATTTCCGAGTTTCTACTGGCCCACTTCCTGGCGTTTCGACCGGTTGGTCGGCCGCGGCTGACGTGTTGGTCGCACCAGCCGCGTGCGTCTGCGACAGTTGCGTCGTCGTCTTTAACGTCATGATACCCTTGTTAAACAGTTACCATAGGTGACATGGTGCGTCACCTAGGTCGCATAGAAAATCAGCTACATAATTTCTAAGGCGATCATGGCTAAGGCTATGTTTTGGTCCATTTCGTTCGTCTGACCTATTAGATTCGATTTGCAAAATTCTATAAGTTATAAATTCTATATTTATCTATTTCTGCCCAAAAGAAAATCAATTTTATTCCAGCGGACATATTATTATACAAAACAATGACACATACAACGAACTATAAATTAGACGTTGACAGATATTTTTAATTGTGTTAAATAATTGGGCAGTATTGTACACATAGATGATTACACAGCAGAATGCTCAAGTGGCTCCGCGACTCGTGGTCAGTTTTGTAGGAGGACGTGAATCGTGATCGTGCGCGTTGAACGAGGTATCGTCACACACTGTAGTCTGTACGGCCATCACGATCATCCAGGTCAATGCAATTCATTCTCGAATCAACTCGTTTTACTATCGTTCTGGGACACATCAAAAAATGTTGTGAAATCTACGAAGTCTCACAGTTGACTTAATCTGCTCAAATGACGCCTTTGATTTGATTCGGTTGATTTTTAGTAATATCTATAAAATATTGTTAAATAGACAACATACTAATGAAAGCGTAACATGGCTCCGACCAATTACTTATTCTTTTTTTTACCATCTCGTCACTGTGATGTGATGCGAAGTGATGTGTGGTGTAAAATCTAAAACTTGGTACATTCAGAATATTCTTCGTAACACTCTCAGAGTACCTACAAAATAGTTCCCCCTGCGACCGGATTCGATCCTGACCGCGAGAACTTTGCATCAACAAAATACAGCCCCCCAACCCCTAATCTATATTATTCGTAAACATTTAAATTGAGCATTTAAAAATTAATAATGTTTTTTTGTCTATCGTCCGTAGGGGCGTGTTTCTTAGCCAGATTTCTATTTAGAAACCCCTTTCTTTTTCAAATATTAGCTCTTCATTGACTCTTTTATTCTCCCACTGACTTGCTTCCTTTATCTGGCGTGCTGTGAATGAAGGGTCGCGACCGTCCGGAAATCACTTAATGGGGCATTTCTCCCAACGAGCTTAATAGGTGGTCGCGTTAATTGTATTTACGACTTTTATATGTTTTTGTCAGACTAAAATTTCGTGTTATACATAAAATTCTCATTCCTAAAATTAATATTCAACACTGGTAAACATATTAGGCCCAGCCTAAAATTAATTAATGAAACATTAAAACAAATAAATACGAGTACTAACACTTCACGGCTATCTAGAACTAACAATAAATTATATGACATTTCCCCGATAGGTACATTTATTGTGTTGTTTAATACACCATAATAATTAAATAAAAAAGCGTATTAATAATATAATCCATCAAATTGGCAAAATATTAGGCATAATGTGAATTGAACAATTTTTACAATAACAGCTACAATAGTTTTAATTTTTGAGTTTCAAGCTATTGGAAATACTTAGTATTTGAAATAGCCTTGTACATTAAACATTACTCCGATAACTGCACAACGTGGAAACGCGAGACCGAGTACTAACCAACGTCTACATTACATAAAACTGTTTTACGTATAAACAAGCTCGCTGCTACACTATCGATATAGCCTAAATGTTAGCGGAAGACTGCACTTCGACCTCGTTAGTTAGCAGCCGTCTATCTACACAAAATGTTATTATACCACTATCTGTCCAACAATTTAGTACACAAACAATTACAGCGACGATGACAGGGCAGTGTTAGTTGCATCAGTTCGTTGAGCTGACTATCAAAAATTCACAGTTAACGAAGCGACCGCCTAAAATTATTTATTTAGGTTCACTAGGTGCTTAACAAATATTTTTGGAATAAAACACTTAGACAAAAATGATGGTGATAACATTGCATTGGTTAAAATGAACTCGACGCAGTCGTTGCAAGTGCTGTGTGAAAAAATAGTGATAAAAGACCCAGTGCACGTACACGGAAGTAATGCGAAACTTGGAGTGAAATACACGAGGAGGGTGCCAGAAACAATGAGGATCGCGAGGGCTCAGAGCTACCACATGAAGTGGGCGCAAGTCCTGGAGGAGTTGGCTTGGAAAACACGCTCTGTGAGTTTACGTATAAAGTAAAAATTGTGTTAACCGTGGAACCTGTTGTCAACTAACTTGTTGAGCTGAAGTATAGTTAAGTGCTTGTTGCAGGATTTCCGTCCTTATCTGTGCTTGAGACTAGATAATCGTACAACGTCTAATTTTGTGTCTAAATCCAAATTTTCGTTACTCTATTTATTTATTTATTAAGTTACACTAACAAAGTGAACAATATTACAATCATCATATACACTAGTAATATACATGAAAATACAAGTGTCACCTCAATTATAGGCGTAAACAGCATGCTTCAACAAATAGATTATTATTTCTCACTACACTTATAAGTTTATTCACAAATATAATTATTTCTTGAAAGTGTTACATTTATCTGTATTGCTATCATATACGTGATAATAACGTCATTATAACACTTATCATATTACATTTTGGATTATGAAGCATATTAATTGAGCATATCAACACAAATAGAAGCTAGGAACTGGGCTGAATTGGGTAACATGAGACGAAAGATTGGAAATATTATAGAAAACGATCGTTTCATCATTATACTTATTTTTCTTTCACCGCATCGAAACATGCGGCGTTACCCAACAACGTCGAACAGAGCTAGCTTCCTTGTGTTTGTCAAGTATTTATTTTATTCATCTACTGACCCGCTTTCCAGATTACCTACATAGTATACGAGCTCCGAGGTTTAAGGTTAATGATCGACCCTTGGCGCATCCGTCCATGTTAAGCGTTGGGTTAAATTAACGTTGGCTTCTTGTATATAACATTAAACTGTCGTTATGTTTGTAATTGCCTGTAAATGTCTTTATTAATTATAGTTTTAAAGTTTGTCTCACTTTCCTACTGAGAAGTTTAATTATCGTACCAGCTGTTCTAACGTTACTATGATCTTATCTTCTGAACTACTCGTTCGATTACCATGCTACGTACCTACTCTCTTTTTAGTATTCTCCACCACACATTTTAATCTGGATGTTAGATCTTCTTAGCATGATAAAATGTTATATTTATTGACTCCACCATATTTGATAAATACCGGTTGAAGTCTTTTACTGGAGTTTTTTACTTTACCGAAACATATAAAATGTTATGATTGTTATGCCAATTATAATTACGATTAGGACTATACTTATAAGTGAGAGTGAACTTGGCACAAATTTCATTGTATTAAGTTAATCACCTATGAATTATTTACGAATCTGTGACAAGTAGACAAATAACATAAAATCCGCACACTGCAACTGGAAATCCAAGTTCATACCGTCCCATCCCATGCCATATATTAAGAACATGATTACAGTAACCGTCGCGGCGTAACAGGAAGCCCCGGTTCGCACTAACTTACGCAACTGTTCCTTGTGGTTCCTGTTTTTCATCTTCATTCACATCCAATTGTTCCTGAGAGGTATGGGAAAGGTCATGAGCGACGTAGCGGTAATGTGGCTACTTAGGTTTTACCGAGCGCTTGACTTTACGATGCTATAGTTCCAAAGAAGTGTTTAAAGATATTTCTGTTCCTTTGTTTAGTTTTTTGCATTCGCGAAGTGTTCTTGTCATCTTTATTAAATGGTCTCATTGAAATGTTTGTGTTTGCGTTACCGTTATGTATTGTATTACTTACAAACAAAAACACAGAAAAACAAGTACATTTTTTCAAGTGAAGTTAGTTGGCAGTGTTAATAAGTAAAGTTAGATGTATCTATTAACACTCGTTATCGATAGAAACGAGATCAGCCTTAAATAGTACGTTATATGTAATTATATAAAAGAAACTCTTGTTATTCTTACGTTATCTATTTATAACTTAAGAATGGCTGGACCATTATGATTTTTGTGTTTTCTTTAAATTACATTATAATTATATAACAACATTATATAACAATACTGTATAATTATGTATGACTGCTATCCTTTTAATGTCCCAAAGTTACACACGTTTCATCCCTTTCATTGCATGACCCTGTCTGTGGTGTCTTTAATAAATTAATCCAATGATATTAAATATATACCTACCCACATTTTGTAATAAAATCGCTCTGAATCCGAAGTGAAATCGTTTATCACCGAAAAATATACTTAACGTCATTAATCTAGAAAACAAGAGCAATCTCACTGCACACTCGGTCCACTTCTACCATAGTGAGGTCGTGTGATTAATAATTTAAGTCTTATTTGCATGTGACTTTAGGGGCTTTAAATCAAATCAAGGTGGGATTGTTGTCGAGGATTAACTTAGCATTGTATAAAAAAATAAATTTATTGCATTCATGTAGTAAAAGAAGTATAAGAGTTTCGGTAACAACTTCGACACATAATGGAAAGTTTTTGTCTCTTTCTTTCTAAGGACAGTCCTACATTGTTAGAAGGCAATAGATATTAACAATTTAACATCACCACTACTATTATTCTAAGCTCTTTTCATTAGTAATGTAGAGTTAAGGACTTAACCTTAATCCTCTGCTAATACCGCTTTTAATCCCTATATATCATAGTAAAAGGATGTTACATTTCTACCGTACTCGATCTCAACATAAAAACTGCTCATAGATCTATCTCCGTACTTAATTACAGCAGACACCTTCAGAAAAATCGATTTAGTTCAGTGCATTCCAGTGCATCTTTGTTGAAATTAACCCCAATGACAAAGAAAACACGGGTGATTATTGCGTGCACGCATCACTTGGTAGAGTCGCCGCACAATGTACGAGTAATATGGTCAATCAGTTCAAGTGCCCAGGTTGTTGAGGTCATGAACGTAATAAAGTTCTACATTTACTGATACTGCACAACTGATACTGTATCCATCCTTCTGATGTAATGAAGCATCTGTCGGATAGCGTCTTCACTCTTTTTAACATAAATACAAAAATAAAAATTATATGTCGTCGTCAGATACGAATGTGATCCCTCAGGATTTGGTTTCACTGGTTGAACAGAACTTTAAAAATCTATTGTAGGTATTTACTTGAATAATTTATACTTATATTTTATTAATTGAATGAGAAAGGTTATAATCAATTACACTAATTGTTTAGTATTACTGCTTACAATACTGTTTACAAATATCAATTTATAATCAAACAAACAATGCCGCAAGAATTATTACACATGCAAAACCGCCTGACATAATAATTATGCCCTACTTCGAATTTTCAACTTTCTACCCATATGTACATCAAACAATATATAACCTAATACTCATGATACGCCGTTTTAATACTCGAATGTGATGGAGCAATGGTATGAGCCGCAATCTTTAGGAAAGGCGTTTAGTTCAAGTAAATTGCTTTACGGCGCTCTCAGCACTCGGGCTCGGCGGCCGGGCTAGCTGGGAGCTGGCGGCTGGTGTTTACAGAATGGTAACTTTGTAATGACGCCCTACATACTCAGTTCATGCGCTTGCGTCCTGGTTAAGCTGGTTACACACTGTTTGGATATAAAAATAATTCGTTTTAGAACTTTTACCTTTTGCCTTGCTGTTTTATCTTAATTAGGGATGATCGCGCGTTTTAAAATTATAGACAATAATGATTAAAGAATATTTGTTAATTTATGACGTAAAAATTTACCTGAATTTCGTTACGTATCAATCAATGGTACGTTTTACCCAGAATTTGCAAATAATAGCGCTTTTAGCTGTATCTCTGAATCGCGTACAAAAACACTAACAAAGAATCTTCAGAATCTTTCCCACCATCGTGCAACGTCACCGTTCCGTAGCACGTGCTTTATCTCATGTAGGGTTCGCTTTAAAAAAACATCCACAGATGTCTTGAAATTCAAAGGAAACGAAAAAAATTCAATAAGTCTATTCGATTGCCGTTGCTGGGTTCATATAGAGTCTTAAGAATTGTGTCTAGGGTTCAAAAATGCTTCCACAGCTGAGTACCCCGGCAGGTGTGTTCCACTAACACAAAGAAACAAACTCACACTGACGAAATATCCTATAGTTCGTAGCACATAGCAGCACGTTCGCCCTTTATTACAGATGCAAAACCGCCTGACATATGCTCTACTTCGAATTTCCAACTTTCTAGCTTTATTGTGGACTTTCTGTTGAGCTTTACGTAGTTTGCCTTCGTAACAATGACTGGGTCAAAAATATATAGATCTCTACCTAATTAAATAAATATGTAAAAGTCCCTTGAATTTTAAATTGATCCTAACACTGTCAACTTTTAAGAATTTAAAAATTACAAATTAAAATGTAAATTACTTCGATCACTGACACCTTACATGATTGTGTTAACATAACACGTTTATTTATTCAAAATACACAAAAAGTATACAAAAAGGAGTCTTCTAGCAAATTGTAAACTGCAAAAACTAGTTTCGGTTTGCCAGTTCGACTAAAGTAGAGCATCATTCGCGCCGGTTTCTCCGCTAAAGTGGAGGCAACCACTTTTTTTACGGTCCCAACGTATTCCCGCGCCCCTTCACATCCCGAGACATCAGTTCGGTCAGTTCCTTATTCTTCACGCAACTGAAGGTACACAGCATGTGTTTAGTCCCTGTCTCCTACATTATTACTTTAAACTCCATTTTTATTTCAATTACCACGAGTACCTTCATTTCAACATAGTGCAGTGTGGTGTTAGTGTGATCGCATCTTCATTGTTTTAATGTTTTATAATGGATACGATAAACGTTGTTTTGAAAACGGGATACAAAATCATGAAGGATCTCTCCGAGCAACATAAACATGTGAGTGTGATTATGTAGTAATTATAATGTAACAAATTTCATTACTTCTTCTTATTCATGTAATAAGTCGACGGACCGTTATTCTTTGAATTAGAATTATGTAATTATAAAGTATCATTAAGAACATGATTACGTTCATATGTGTCACTGTTAATTTTTCTAAATCATAGAGTGTCTATAAGCCGAAGTCTAAAGTTATTGCAAAATAAAAACTAAGATTTTGCGAAATGTTTGGTCGATATTTCATAAATTCGTTAAAAATTTGTTTTCGTCAACCCTTCCTCTTTGACATGCAATTGGCAATAGGGTGACATGAAAGCATTGTCGCACACACATCTTCACTTTTAAAAATTCCGTATGTCGAATACTGGTAACAGTTAACAATAACATATTATTATATTTCAAAAGTTTAATAATAGTAACATCAATTTAATCTGACATTTTGTACGGCCGATAACTCAAACTATTAGAATGTCTTCAAACCACTTTTAAGCCTTGTTTTGCGTGACTGGAGACAATAAAAGAATGGAGAACAAAAAATAACGGACAAACCACGAAAAGCGTAACTTTACATTTTGACGGTTATTTTTTTATTTACATTCTTATACCAGGAAACTTACTGCAGCATACTTTTTTTTAGTTCTTATTATCTGAACTATACGTACATATTATATAGTACCTATGTAGGTACGTATGTATCAAATATTCCATAAATACAGATACAAACTTATTTATATATACTTTGAACACATACCTACATTTGGACTAGAAATAAAACATTCCTATATTATTACTATGTTATTCAATGTCTCCACAATTAACTTCCCTGACATCATATAGGTAGGTTTATACATATATGTAAGGTAGGTATACTTACTCATTTTTCGCTTAGACTAATAAGGCAATTTACTGCTCTATCCGTTATGATCATAGATAGAGATTAATATATTTTCGTTGAAAAAAGCATTCAATACATAATATTTATTTACCCTTAATAACAGAGATACTCGATGTGGAAATATACCAAGAGTAGGTACGGTATATGTAGCTGAGATGGATTTGCTGAATATCCAATAGTGTAGCGAAGTGGAAAAATAATTGATTTCAACCGTTCTTGAGATCCCTCCCGGTTTCCCCTTTCAGAGTTCACTTTAATTCTATACAGATCGAGATCAGATGAAATCTTACTTGACACGTACGCTAAACCCACACATGTATCACCACACCTTCCTCGTGTCCAATACGAATACGTCATTCATCTATCTCGGTAAACCTTTTGTTTTAGCTATCTTCTAAAAACTAGGTAGAGTAACGTAAAAATTAAGAAATCTATAATTTAATCCTTTAGCAACTATGTAATTTATTTCTAAGCGGATGTCGTGCATTAGAGAAACACGAACACCTACACCCAAAACGTGAAGCTTGCAGATATAATTTTTCATGAATTGGTGTCCGTATAACTGGTTCAGTTATTAAAATAAAACTAAACAAAATAAAGAAATTTAGCTAAAAGAAAGGAAACTTTCTTACAAAATGTTTGTGCTTTTAATGTAATCAATTGAGACAACAAGTCAACAACCTCGACTGTTTTTATGCATCTGTATTACTTAGTAAGTAATCAAATCAAACTGTTGACAACTGACAGCAAAGAATACCTATATAAACACTACGTTTACTGACAGGTTATATTGATGTTACTGTGTGATCCAGTTAATAAAATGCATGTAGACTGAATTATTGGAAAAAAACGTAAAATTTAATCAAAAAATATTCATACTATCCTAAAAATTTAGAAGCTAACTCCATAATATTTTATGTATGTTATTAATTGATTATAATATTCCTTAAATTACGTAACATAATACCCAATCAAATTTGCTGCTAAAGTTACCAAGATCTTTGCTAAGTCACATACAATCGTATGGTAATTACTTACCGAATGCTCTGACCAGGATGAAAAGAAAGTTGGGTATTTTTATATTATAAACCAAACCTCGGTACGACAGACTTTTTGAAACTGCATACATTTTTACTTTCAACTGTCGTGACAATAATAAATGTACGCTTGTAAATCAAAGTGTTGTGACCAAGCGTTAAAATCTCAGCCTTATATTTAAAAGATCGGGATAAGAAACCTGATTTCTAAGCAATCGTATTTAAGTATGTACCTAAATATTAGACATGATCACTTTCTCCAATATAGGACAACATCGTAAGGGTTTCTTTTCAAGCATACGATTCGATATACGAGTTGCCATGAATATTAAATAGAGACTATGCTTCCTTGTCTACAGATGGAAACGTCAGGAGGGTCGGAGAGTTCAGGCGGCGAAGACGCAGAGGCTCGGCGGTCACGGCGCGGTCATGTGCTGGCTGAACTACTGCAAACCGAGAGGGTCTACGTACAAGAACTTGGATCTATACTCAATGTAAGTAGGTACTAATCTTCACATTGATGAAAAGAACGCAACCTTACTTCCTTTTTATTATAATTATAAACTAATGAGCTTAGCGATTTGTTGATGATGCTACGAAGAACTCCGTCAAGGTCTATCGGATCCAATGAGACGCGATATCTCCAGGGCATTACGCGCTCTACAAATTATATATGCCGCCACGTTAAAACCAGTGCGTGGTTTACATGTGTAAGCAGAGCACATTCAATGTCCAGTCACGGACCATCTGATACCTTAGTTAGCACCTACACTGATACGTTCGTCACGCACGCAACCGAGTCCGTTGGAGCACCGAGCGGAACGCAATGCATTTTACACATTCGCCGTGCACACTCCGGTGCAGACTCTCCGTCGCGTGTTGCACTCGCTCGCCCCCTGTAACATGAAATATGGAAAATACGACCTCCATAAATCTTCCGCGAATCTCAGCATCGGCACTTCTTACTCGTGGTATTACAAAAAAAGTGATAATCCATCCACGCGGAAGAAGAAACGCCTGATGAGAGCGGCGTCAGACTCCACGCTCTTCAGCGATTATGCAAATCAGATACCGCTTTTCGACAAAGACAAGTGCCGCAAAGCTAAGCTGTGTAAGAAATCGGCGAGTGACGCCAGCAAGAATGACCGCGTCAAGTGCAATCCACGGAATATTAAACCTGTTCGTATGGAGCCGTTCACTGGAAACTTCTATTACGGTAAGCCGTTACCGGGTTACGAATATTCACAAAAAACTGAAGAGAAAATTACTTATTTGCCGGATTCCGATATAATCACGGTGTCCGAAGACAACACTGATACTTTGACATCGGCACCGACGATCGTTGACCTTCCCGAATTAGTTAAAAATCCAATATACGGTTGTTCAGAGACAGAAGTTCAAATACCGACACCCGAGTATTTAACAGACTCCGTGGGCTCAAAAGATTCTCAATTAAAATCTACCAGCTGTACAGAACTGAGGAATACTATGGACAGCAGCAAAGACCTCACAGATGTGTTGTCGGTTATTTTGAAGGATTACAAAAGGATTATGAAGGAGTGGAACCATACGATTGCTGACCATTATTCTACGATTTCCCATTCAAAAAGGGGGTCAACTGCATATCGCAGGAGTAACACAGATAGTTACATCCGCAGTTTGCATTCGACGTTATCGTGTCGTAAGGCAAACAAGTACCTTAAATATGAGAACAACAAACATTACAAATGGTCACAGAACTATAAAAGGTCGCAAACAAATTCAAGTACACGAAGGAGTCCTAATGGAGGCAGTCATTTAAACCCACAGACGTATAGCAGGTGGACTACAACATTACAGCGACTCAGAAGCAAATTTTTGAAAACCTCTGATACTTTGACTACTTCCGAATGTGAATGCTTGGAAGCTGTTTATGAAGATTACGATAGGCGTCTTCAACAGTGGTGTGATACGATTAGCCAATGTTCTACTTACCTTAGTTCAGTTGTATGTATGCTTTAGAATTTTAGATTATAATTTATTATTATGGCTTCAACGTGCATATCAGAAACACATTTGTTTGTTTCAGGGTTACAAAGAAGAAATAGAAAAGCCTGAAAATCAACATGTTCTACCTTCTGCATTAGTGGGTCAAGCTGACGTACTATTCGGAAACCTTCATGAACTGTTCACATTCCACCAGGATGTATTTCTTAAAGACTTAGAACGCTCAATATCGGCGACTGAATTGGTTGCATTATGTTTTGTGGAGAAGGTAAGAAAATATGAAGATTATTTTTCAAATTGTAAGCATATTTAATTTTTTTGTTGATTGTCAATAAAAATTTCTTTTTATTTCAGAGGGAGACATTTTTCAGATTGTACAGTTATTATTGCCAAAACATTCCTCGGTCCGAAAGGCTGCGGGAAACACTAGTTGACACACATCTGTTCCTGCAAGCCTGTCAACAGCGACTTGGCCACAAACTGCCACTGGCGGCGTATTTACTGAAACCTGTCCAAAGAATCACCAAGTACCAGCTCTTACTGAAGGTAGCTTTGTTTTTTTAAAGTGTTGTTATTTTATGCCAATATTCGCAAAACAATTTGTAACTTCCGCGTTACCTGAAACATTGAGGCGTCGTCCTGAATGGCAGCGATCGTACGATGGCGCGATACGTTCTCGTCGTGCGATGGGTTCAAACATACAGATTTCATCAGAGTGTCCTATTTTAACCTCGCAAGTAATTGTAATGAAACAGTATGTTTGAACCCATCGCATGACGAGAACGCATCGCGCCATCGTACGATCGCTGCCAATTAGGACGACGCCTGACGCCTTAACAACCAAGAAGAAACGCATAATTCGTAATTGCCTATAAAGCACTGCAACCATAACATATTAAAAATATTGACGTATTTTTAGAATGATAGTTAGCCAGGCTGGTAATATTTTATCAGTGTGCTCAAATTCCGGCAAAATCAACTACGTGGTAAAAACTTGTCACCTTGTTCAGTACGATGTACCATGAGTAGGCGCAGTTCACGAATGTATAAAGTTACATCGAATGGTTTTTTAATGCAATTTATCCATTATTATTTATATTTATTTTCTTTTCAGGACTTATTACGATATAGTGAATGTGGAACGATGAGCTCAGGGTTACAGCAGGCGTTGGACTGCATGCTCGTCGTCCTCAAGTGTGTCAACGACTCCATGCACCAGATAGCCATTACTGGAGTGCCGGTAAGTTTTACATCTGCAAAGCTTTCAGAAGTTATTTGAGTAGATTTAAAGAAATGTGCTGTAAAATTACATTTATTATGGTCTCTTGAAAAAAGAAAGGGCAATTTTAATACTTAACGACGTTGAATGTACGTAGTAAATTTGGGTGTATGTGGGAAAAAACTGTGGCAGATGAAAAAACAACACAAATCTCTATCTTTATGTACCTATAGGTTTGATCTTTGTGTGTCTAGTATGATACTAATGACCGTGTAGCTTTTGAACGATCTAACCTTGTACGGTTGTTTACGCACAATATCGATCGATGTTTTATAGCTGTGCTGCTGTTCGATATGAGACATTACAGACGTTAATAATTCAGTGTTATACATATTTGTTAACTGGAATTATAAATAGTTACTAATGCTGCACATCGTAATTATGCCGGGCAAAATTAAGTTTCAGAAAAAGTCAGAAATGTGTATTTGCTTTGCATTTTTATATTAGGTATGCTTTGTATTAGTACAATATTATTTATCTTTCTCGTACACCTCTATTTTACCATTCCTGTAATCTTTAAAATTTTGGTATATAATGAATAGTTATTATAGTGTATAATTCCAAAACCATTTAAACTATAATATGATCAACACCAAAAAGAGTTTTTGTAATACATCCTACAATCCTAAACTAATTTGTACAATAAATATTTTTTGTATTGCACCATCCTAAACCACCTGTTCAATAATTCAATACAATAGAGAGTTCTTGTATTAGTGCATTATATAATCTGACCGTGCATCCACCAGGTGGACCTGAGCCAGCAGGGCGAGCTGCTGCTGCAGAGCTCGTTCCTGGTGGTGTCGGAGACCAAGCGCGACCTGCGCCTGCGCATCCGGCCGCGCCGCCGACACATCTTCCTCTACGAGAAGGCAATGCTGTTCTGCAAGTCCGCCACCAAGAACAGCCACAATAAGGCTACATACCACTTCAAACACGATCTACAGGTAATTTGGAGCCGTACACGGAGAAGAGTATAGACGTTTTCAACGTTAGTATTTTGAATAAAATCAATATGCATATTAATCTTAAACTTATTGATCTGGATGGCATCTATCGCACTCACACAAGGAAATGAACTACTTACGCCAATGACACGAAAAAAAACGAGACAGAATGACACTATGTTTTGTTTCGCATTGCGTGCTGGTTTTTTCAAGGAAAGAACAGTTACAAGCAAATTTGACAGCTGAACGTAGAATTTTTCTTGTGTCTCATACAATCGTACTTTCTCGTACGTACTACCTCATTTTAGTGACGTTCTCTGTCTACGTTTGGAATTTAATTTTTTAATCATTTATCAACTATAGGTAATTATAATTAGGTTCTTGCAACCTATGACTGTCCCACTGCTGGGCACGGGTCTCCTCTCACAATGTGAGGGATACAGGTCGTAGTCCATCCATCATGCTGTCCAAGTGCGGATTGGCGGACTTCACACATCTTTGAGAACATTATGGAGAACTCGCAAGTTCTCTCACGTTTCAACGTCAAGATCCATACGATCCAACGTTCCCATGTTCCAGATGTCGCAAATAGGTCTAACGGAGTCGGTGAAGGGCGACCCGCGCAAGTTCGAGGTGTGGCGGCAGGGGCGCAGCGAGGTGCACACCATCACCGCGCCCACCGTCGACGTGAAGCGCGCGTGGGTCGAGCGCATCAAGCGCGTGCTGCTCGACCAGCTCAAGGAGCTCAAGGGGGAGCGCGTGCGCCAGTACGGCGCGCAGCATCACAGGTCGGTTGGACGGAGTGTAGAGGGGGAGAGGGAGACGGGGAGAGAGAGGGGACAGGAAGACGGAGAGAGAGATGGGGAGAGGGGGGAGAGGCCAGGGAGGGGGGAGGGAGGGAGGGACAGGAAGACGGGGAAGAAGGGAGGAAGAGAGCAATTAGCATAAGGTTCACATTGACATAATATGTGACAAGCACATGTGTACGCTTTGTCTATGTATTTAATTGAACTGTAAAGGGGCCAAATCTCTACATTAATATTGTACAGTTGGTAAGCTTTGCTATCGATGCCAAAACATATCTTTTTACATAAAATGACCGGTAAAATTATTAAATAGCGAACATTAAATTTTTATATTGCCTGATAAAAATGAGTAGCAATTTCGTGTGCCGGTACTAAGGCATACGTTTCCTGAAGCTAAACTAAAGCGGGTTACTTAGTGGGTCACATTTACATAATCATTATGATATCGACTATTACACTAAATATAACAAATTGCAAATCTTCTGCGCAGGACATTAATACAGGCCAGCTCGTGGGATCTGGGCCCGCCGGGCAGCCAGCAGCGCGCGCCGCCGCCGCCCAACCCCGCGCGCACCGCCTCCTGTGACGCCCACGACGAGCCCTGCTGGTCCACTGACCCTTCCGAGGACGAGGAGGAGGAACCGGACCACGCGCCGGTATGTCCCACAACTCCCACACCACCGCCAATGCAACATTTGTAATATATCTAATTAAATCTGTAGATCTTTTAAGTCCGAAAATGTTTTGGATACCTGGTGTTGGGTTCATCTATTTGTTTGGCGCTTGTGTTGATATATGGTAATGGACTCCTTTGTGTAATTACTAGCGTCTCTCAATTTATATTTTAATGTTTAATGTTATTTCTCTTTCAAATAGATACCTTTAACGCCAGAAGGTTCACTTTGTAAATTTATCTTGTAACAGTATGTAGTAATTAAAAGATTTTAAAAATTTTAAAATCCACCTTTAACTAATTTTCGTTTTTTTTATTGTTTACATTTTTCTATATGTGGTGGTAATAAAGCATTATACTAATAAGTATAATAATATGTGATCATGTACTAACAATAGGTTCTAAAAGTAGCGCTTCCTTCAGGGATAGCTTGACTAAAATAATATGGGTCTTTAAAATTAATAGCAACTAATTTTGGGTTTCCAGTGTTGAGTGACGCGATAGCCACTCTATATGTAAGTGTAAAGTGTATTTCTATAGGAATGCGGGTTCAATAGACACCGGATAGCGCATGTTCAGAGCTGGCAACCCGAACGCACTTAACGCTTCCGAAAATAATGACAATAGCTTAAAAAGAACAACTTTATTCCCGATTGGTCACTTCAAAACTATACCTTTGAGCAAAGAGTTCGTAGTAAAATTTAAAATTAGCTTTAGATTAGTCAGTACTACGACTTCTGGTGTCACGTAACGAAATTGAAGAGTTTTTGTCCCGTCCCAATCCGATAGTAATCACGCCGTCACTGCATATTTAATTTAGCCAACCACCCATCATCGCTTATAGTTTCTCTTGATAATTATTAAAAATTGGCACAAGTCTGTTTGACGTCTGCACTGTCACATTCTAATCGAACAGATTAAAATTAACTAGTTAAAATGTAAATTATAAAGTAATTAGATAATCCGACATCAAATGGCCGGCTGCCTGTGTTGCCGCCATCTTGACAAGCGTTGCGTTGTTAAAATGGCCGCCATGCTGTATGTTGTGTTGTTCAACAGGTGACGGAGGCCGTGGGTCTCAACGGTACCATACACAGAATGGTACAGTTCTTTTCAGTATCGGGCTCCACACAAGCCACCTCCACGTTTTACGTGTCACAGTACTGATAGAACACCTTTACCGTCTAAATATGTGAAGGCTTTGTACATACTATGAAAAGAGACTGATTATAATATCCAAAGTTTAGCGTTACCAAAGACATAACGTGGACACGTAGCGTGGATATTTGAGTTGTATTCGCTGAACATTTACTATCGTGTAAGTCATGTTTTGTTTGTTATGTCACTCATTGTCCGTGTGCTTTCCGATTATGTTACTTACGCTTCGCTTCGATAAGTGTTATATGTACTTATATTGTCTATGGATAGAGCATTAGATTTGGTGTTGTCTATCGCATTCTTCATTACGCTCAATTGAAAACGTACTCTACCTACCTACCTGTATCTTACTGTCCACTTACTTATCTGTAAACACGACCCCAAAACATCACTTTAAGCGTCAGTCTTGAAACAGTTGTTTTCAGCACAGCCGGCGCGGCCTTTGCTTGCTTCATTATTTACACATTACATGGCTTTGAGACCTTACCTTCCGTTATTACAAAAGACATTACATTACTCGGGTGTAAAACGCTCGCGTAAAATCTGTTTTTTGTTTTTATTTTTAACCGACTTCAAAAAAAAAAAAAAAAATTTTTTTATGTTTGTGACCTCAGAACTTTCAACTGGGTGAACCGATGTTGATGATTGTTTTTTTATTTGAAAGCTGTTGCTTCCCGTGTGGTCCCAGTTTGGTCAGTTATGACTATGGCATCCATGAGAAAACCATAAGGCTTAAATTTGCATTATTTTGAAGTCGGTTTCCTCACTTGTAAGATTATACTTACTAAATTTATTTTGCTTTGTCGTATTAAAAATATAAATTGGTTTTACACTCGAACTAAATACTTTGGAACCTTTGAATTAAGCTGTGACCTAGTGAAGATTTTCCGGCTATTGATATTTAAACCTATTCTCCTAAAATATTTACACTTACATTGACACTATTTCAATTAAAAGGTTGCTAGAATGACCTCGCTAAAAAGATTGGTACTTAGTAGTAGTTCACTTTTATCCTTACATCAATCTCATTAATTTATTCTTCAAATACTTACTCAAATTTTTCAAATCTTTTTCCCTTTAACTATACTTCAGTCTAAAATGTAAATGTTACGTTATGTACCCATTTATAAGGTTAGAAAACGTCTGTGGTCTGTTTCTTTACTAGATTTTATTATGATTTAGAAAATTCCTTTCGGAAGTCATATATTTTACAACACTTTTAAACACAATGACATTATAAGTAAAAAGTAATATCATTGTTTAAACACAATACATGTACCTACTTACTTCGAAATCTCTTAATTGAGTCCCGTGAAGAGGACTAGTAAGAATGAAGAAAAATAAGTTATATATTTACCTACTTTTTATATAAATATAGTTGTATAACCGAACGCAAAAGTAAATTCGACCGACAATCGGGCGATTCATTTTAGTCTTCCAATTGTCGAACGAATTTCAAATGGCATTGTAACATACTCACCATGCTAATATGCATGGCTTGGCTACTAACGACTGACATCTAACAGAATGAGGGTAACCAGCTAAAAGTATTGACTTCTCATCTTTGACGTTCGTAAAGTAGCTAAGTATAGTCTCGCATTGCATTGTGATTAAAAAATGCTTTTAACTATTTTAATGGAGTCAAGTCTGTACATTGAATATTTTTTTGATATCTCTATATGTATACAAAAGCTTTTTGTAAAAAAATTGCTTCTATATCGGTATATATCGTAACCTTGTTTTAGTATTGTTCAAATTTTCATATTATTATATTAAAATCAGTCACAATGTTTTGCGATTCTATAATAATTAATTGCGAACTAAGTTTACCCAAGGCTAATCTTAGATGAGAAGCGTGTTCTTACGTATTATATGTATACTTACAGCCTTACTACGATATGCATGTTTGTGGGACGTAACATTTTAATAAAACTATGTATAATATTGTGACGTTTACGCGCTCACTGTTCGTGGTAAGATTGTATCAAATTTAAAAAGCAACTCTTTAACTAAGTAGGGGTGTTTGCATGTTTGGTGTGAGCTGATCACTTACTCTATGTGAGCTGAATGAATGCATTAATGTGTGTACCAAAACTACATAATTATATTCTCTTGTGGAACTCAGCTACTCTGCAAAGGTTGTAGACTATTGGAACTACTATACAATGATAAATATAAAATGTATATCTTTTGTCAAAGGTTATTTGAGTTAATGGTTTAAGGTGTCTCGACCTTTGTTCAAGCTTTCATATCTTACAACTGTTGTCGCTAGCGCCATGGAGGTAAAGAAATGAGTGATTAGAGGACATTATTTTAATACATTTTATATTTACATAATATTGATGAACGCAACATGGCATTGTATATGATGATTATATATGATGTATTGATGTATTAAGTTTAATAACTATCTTATCAGTACAGAACAGTCAATACGATATTACTAATAGACTAACTAGTCGTGTCTTTAAATGGAGAGCTCTCACCGCCTTACTCAGTAATGCAATGAGTAGGTATTCACATATTTTGTATTTTGGGCGTGAAGACCATTAAGTACCTAGTTATTTGTTTTTTTTAGGCTAAGTAATTAATAAAATTAAATAAAAAAGTAATTTTTGAGTAATGACTTTATTGAAATATTCGACATTATCCAAATCTGCCTGCCAATTTTGGTATTGGGCAATTTAAAAAAAAAAAGACAATATATAATTAAGAGATATTTAATTGTTGGCGTTGATCAATATTACCAGACAACTCATTGACACGTTATCGTTATCCATAGAAGTTGATGTGCTTTACAATCAAGTTTTATTGATAGCCACAACTGTTATATAGCTCAATAATTGTTCCGTGATCTATTCGGGCTACTGAAAACCTGTTAACCTACGCGTATTCTGAAAACAAAACTTTAAGTAAGTAATCTCATAGAGATAAACACAGTATATCGCCAATTTCATCTTTTTTTTTAGAATAATCACGGATCAGTCGTATTGAGCTATAATGTCATACAATCGAGCAGACATCACAGCAGCGCAGAGTTGAGGTTCAACAGATCACATATTCTCTTGTCACAACATAAATCAAAATTGTGTTATGTGCACGTCCACCAACTCGACTCAGGAATTATCTTGAGGTCTGCTCCAGTATGAGTGTACGAGTGTTAGTACATTGTGGTTGTGTGGTGTGTGGGCAGGCGGTGGGGTGCGCGCTGGTGGCGCTGTCGGAGTACACGGCGGTGGGCGGCAGCGAGGTGTCGCTGCGCGAGGGGCAGCACGCCGAGCTGCTCAAGGTGGGCTGCGCCGGCTGGTGGTACGTGCGGCTCGCGGGTACGTACACTGATCAACATCATTGTCAATTATGGTAATAAGTTTCAAATATATGACCACGTTTGGCAATGTCAGGTTGAAAAATTCGAAAAATTATTAAATTCATGTAACGTTATTCAAATATGGTCCCGTGATATGTGAATTGTCTCGAACATTGTAACCGAATGTCCTATATTGTTCCAGAAACAGTAGTTTATTGATGATAGTTTAACATTGCAGGTGGCAACGGCGAGGGCTGGGCGCCGGCGGCCTACCTCGACCAGCGCAAGACGTCGCGCTCCTCGAGCCGCTCGCACGACCGCCTGCACGACTGAGCTAAACCCCCCACCCCCCCGCGCGCCCCCTCGCCGCGACGTGTCGGTGACGTCACTGGACTCTAAACATCCACAAACCTGCCCGCGTTAGCACCCGGGGGACGCGACGCGCACCGTCCAGTGCCAGCTGTGCCAGGTAACGCAAGCCCCCAGTGAAAACTAACAAGGTTTACCGTAAAACTCAAAGCAAACTGACTCGATTTGGACGGTTGTTTGGTACGTGCAAAGTTCTAAGTCGCCGAGTGTTTCAAATTGTCGTGTTCGAGCCGATATCTAACATCTGATATTTTTACTGTTTTACCTGCCTATTAAAATTTAGATCTAATTAAGTATAATCTGTCAAAGCAATTTCTTTATTCTTAATTTTTTTCATTGAAATTTCAATTTTCTGAGTGACTGAGTGACATTGAATACCAAATGTTAGATAACGTACCTAGTTGTAGCATAACGGCAAATGGGACCTGGGGATTTGTCTTGACTCTTGTACCCTATCTTAAAATGTTGCTAGATGTTCGTGATAGATAAATAAACGATAAGTTTATAAGCATGGAACAAACATTCAAGTTTGTATAGTGTCAATGTTTCTGTACATAAATGTTGCAACGTACTACGTAGGTATAGTCCACATGAATGTTTTTAAATACTTAAATGTTTGAATCACGAACCATTATACAGGTGAGGCTGTGTGTAATAAATTCAGTGACGTATGCAGGTGTGTAGTTTTAAGTCATAATTAATTGTGTTCTGAATTTTTGTGAAGTGTAATAAAAGTGTTTTTGAAATGTATGTTCTGTTATATATATTTGTTGCTTAAAGTCTTGTTTAAAAAAATGTACCTAAACTTTTGTGACCTTTTGGATTTTGAATGACAGTCATTTTTTGCATTTTTTATTTGTTAATATATAAAAAATTGATTTGCGAAATCATGGTAGAGTATAGTGTAGTGGCAACACCCGTTCTCGTCGAACGATAGTATTGTTAATGTATGTAAATGTTGTTCTAAAGCTTTATTGTAAATTAGTCTTAGATATAGATCGTTATCGTTGCGATAATCCAAAGCTATGTATAGCGTAGGTCGTTGTTGAAAAGCCGGCGTGTTCGTGGTTTCTTGTAAATATCAATGTTATTATTTAGTTGTAGTTATTTATTTGGGCGCTAGATGGCTTGCGGTGGTTTTGAATCGTCTCAATTTCCCATGACATGTGTGTGAATGGGTAAGGCGGCGCAAAGCTCGATGCGAGGAGCTAGATGGCGCTACTAATGTTTGAGGCATCATTTACAAAATTCTGTTTTGAAGTTTGAAATGTTCAACACCGCGTTTAATGCTTCATAAAAGATTTTTCTATTGTCAAAGCAAATTCCCGCTGCTTATTCAGTTAGGTTTTTTGGGAACGAGTTCTACATTAAATCGCACTACATAAGACCATTTTGTTATGATCAAGTAAAATGCCTATTCCCATAAATGTGCGATGTGTAGCGTTGTTTAAAATCGGTGAATATCGGTTTATAAATAAATATTATTTGTTAGTTTAAAGCTTATTCCTTACTCCGGTCGTTACATTGTTTTTTCGGGCGTTATTTTTATATCTATTGAATACATATTGCGGCATTGTGATACGTCTTAACACTTGCTGTGTTCCGAACGAACTAATCAAAATAACAACTCACATTTCAAATGCGCTGTAATTCTGCTAGACGGTTGTCGTGCGATGATCGGACATCTAGAGTATTAGTGATCGAAAGTTAAATCACTTATATTATATCGCATGATTTCACAAAATGTAGTAGCGCCACCTAGCAGCAAGTTTGGTGGCCGCCTTCCCCATAGACTGGAGACCCCCGTGTTTGTGTAGTGCTCTGTGCGAGCCGCGGCTGTACAGCTTCAATGATCTGTGTATATGACGTCATATCATCCTCATTTAATATCATATTTGTAATTATCGAGCTTTATCTACGTACACTGAAAGGATATAATCGAGAGTTTAAATATGAGAATAAAAATATATACTTACCTATAAATAACGCTACTTTAAATACTACGTTTACGTATACCAGAACATATTGATAAAATAAAATTTAATTCAAAATAAGATTTAATTTCAGATAACGAAGTTCATAAAATGTTTTTTTACATCGCAGCAAAGATCAAACCTTTTTGTATTTTAATTAATAAAAAAAAAATATTTTATTTGAATGTTAATTTTGGGCCATTTTACAATATTTGCGTAGGTAGTGTTGTTATTTTAGGTGATAAGAATTAATAGGAAATGGTAGTTTTAAATGAATTATTAAATTACAGGTGCCTGCGTTTGCTTATTGCGCATCTTAGGTATTGTTTACATACTAGTCGGTGTGATTATTTTATAATTATCATTGTACCTAAATCGATTAGATCACTTTAAAGAGATTTCAGATCCTATCATTTCATATTTATAAAAAAATAATGTAATTTCGCATGTCATTGTACCTGTTCATCGCCTTTCATTAACAAAAATGTTATTTTCTTACATTAAAAGCCTTATGTAGACGCTGCAGTCCCTAGCAGTGACCAGCTGACCACAATACAGATTTTTGTCCACATAGTTGTGTTTTATTTTAATTTTCCTTATGTTACCATGCTTAAGAGTGTTGCTTTGTTATAATTTTTTCATTGACATATTCAAAAATAAAAAAATTCATTTACAAATTTATAAGATAACGATGCACGCGGGCCAGCTATGTTGAGAGATAATGGCATAATTAAGTGTATTGTAGAAAAAAAGTCGAAATAAATAAGCAGAAATTGCTCATAAGGTTAGCGTGCTAGGCCCAGCCGAAGAAAGACCTTCGAGGTGTCGAGGAGGAATTAAATAATAATAAATGATAATTAGTATTGCCAGTTAAATCTTTAGCTGGCGGGAAGCTGCTCATGATAGAGAACGGCGTCTCCTTGTGTCGGAGGCCAAGACACATTTTGGGTCGCTGCGCCACAAGAGTTCTTTGAGTACAAAATATGTCGTGTTAAGGCAAAAAAAAATCCAAGTCTCATTCTTCACTGGTCGCCACCATACGAGCTAGATGGATGTCATAGGGAAGGCAAACTTGACGAACTCATATGTAGAATATTAAATCTCTGGGCGAACTATTTCCCTTCGCCCATCAGTTTCTTTTTTATAGACGTCATAAGCAGGGGCGGCCCTAGGACGCATAGTGGTTATATTCTCATTGCTAGGACGGGGGAGAGTGAACGACGGTCAGCATGTCGCCGTGGCAAGCTTTTTTTACACTAGAGCCACTTTACCGGAGGGAGAAATCTGCGTCAGATACCCGGGAGCTGGGGGATTTTTACCCACTAAAACTCTTTCGATGTCCTTTTGGCACAAAGTTTTACGGGATCTCCTAGGAACACGCCGGAGATGTCGCGTCACCAAAAAATTCTGCTAGGGCCGCCTCAGATATAAATAGCTACATTTATTTTCACCTCTTACTGTTATTTTTAATTATTACAGTGTAATTAATTCTATAATAATAATAACTTTAATTATATCTGTCAAACCTATACCTACATACTTAACACAACAAAGTAATAAAGTACCTAAATTATGTTACCACTTAACTAATAATTATGTAGATAGAAATCTCTAGGAAGATACTGCGTCTCAGATGTATTTATCTGAAGTTATGAAAGTGCAAATAATATTAACGGCTGTGAATTCCGTAGTGATTATCTTGACTTATCTTATATCTATTGATAAACCTTTCAAATTTTGATGCATCTACGTGTTATACCTACTGTAAGATAGACTATAAAATAGTTGTACCAACTGATTTCATTTCATTTATGTCCCTATAATATACCTAATTTTCTGAATACTATTATCAAATTTGGATAAAAAATGTTGTACGATCTTGTATTAAATATGTGGTTACCTACTTTATTACATTATACAAACAACAGCATTATACCTAGGTACCTAATAAATACCGTAGATTAACTTATGAAACGCCTAGCAATAGAATTGATTTTAATAATATAGTAATAATAATAAAATATGTATAAGTCTGTAACCTGTAAGCATTAAGGGTAAGTAAAGCAACTCTGCAACTTATGAACAACTGTTCATAAGTTGCAGATTCATTCCTTGGCTTTAAACATATTTAATATTTAATTCAGAATGTTTATAGCAAATGTATTGTTGTACCTGTCTACCTTTATCTCGCCTTATTCGAGCTTACATTACCCTTCTTCTGATGTAAGTCGCCTCGGCTGTTGGTAATAAACAATAATGGGGTTTGATTGTATTAAATAATTGTTTTATTTTCAAACGGTAAGTACCCAGGGTGCTTCATATAGTTATATCACAATGTATTTAAATTTCAAATATACTGGAAACTGAAGTTGGTATTAGTCACCGTGATAACGTATTTTTTTTATTTTAAGAGATATGAAAAAAGTAGCAATACAAACACTGCAATCACGATTCTGATTCTCTGTATTTGTACAAGAAAAAATTGTCTATAAAATAGATTTAACTATAACAGGCTTGAGTTTCTCTAAAAATACAGTAAACCATACATTATCCAGCCAAAAACCCAACAACATATAAAAATTTTATTTGTACAAAACATTTTTGCTTAATACAAAAATTAATTGGTTGCTTTTTCTCTGTTAAAAATGCGAGTTTTGAAAATTTTGTCGATCCTACTAAAGACATCTTCAGCAGATCTCGATGCATCCACTCTGTAGTGAAGACCTTTCCTCATGTAGTAATCAACAAGTGGGACTGTCTGTGTGTGATATGTGTTCAAGCGTTTCTTGAGAGCATCTACATTGTCGTCCGATCTTCTGATCAATGGTTCCCCAGTAATATCGTCAGTCATTGGCTTGATTGGGGGATGGAATTCTTCATGGTAACTCCTGCCGCTTGGGGGGTGGATCAATCTTCCAGTAATTCTTCTTACTAACAAGCTATCCTGAATTCCAAACTCGATGACTGCATCCAGTGCCTGCTTCCTTTTGGCGAGTAAGTCATCCAACTGAAAAGAATAGTTTCTTTGTTAAGTTAAAATTTGCTTGATTGTTTTTTTGTATTAATGGAATATCCTATTAGAGTATTCTATAGAGAACAAACTGTGCAGAATATAAATTAAATATGGATGTTACTATTTTGTAATTGTGCGAGTTTCTATAAGACTTGAAAATGGAAATATGGGAAGATCCAGTTAAAAATGGAAGCTGACTTAACTACTTTGGCCGATTGACGTCAGAATCACAAATGCATAGCTGTTGCAATTACCTTCTCAGCTTGAGGCACTGTTCTGGGGAATCCATCCAACAAAAACCCATTTTTGCAATCGGGTTGGTCTAAGTTTTTGTCAATCATATCAACCACCATCTCGTCGGAGACCAGCTTGCCCTCGTCCATCACCTTCTTCAGCCGGCGCCCGAGAGCGGAGCCCGAGGCTACCTCCGCACGCAGCATGTCTCCAGTAGACAAATGGCATACGCAATACTTCTCCTTCAAGCGGGGCGCCTGGCAACAACGGAAAAGAAACATAGTTTACATAATAAACTTACATAACAAGCATTTGTCAAAGAAAGTAATTAATGTTGCATTGATAATTAAAAATCGGCCTGGAATGTCACGGTAGCAACAGGTCAAAGATTACAGTAGGCAGATAAGGTAAATCAAATACCTGAGTCCCTTTCCCTGACCCCGGCGGACCCAGAAGCACCGCCCTGATGCCGATCGGGTCATCGTCCGGCGCGGGCTTCACAGCAGTAGCGGCCGGTGCCATTTTCTAAGGTTACAAAGTTTTAAACTTTAAATCACATAACAATCGGAGCACGTTATCAGCAGCAATTGACAAATTGGCCGACAAGCCTCATGCACATAGCGTAGTTACACAAGTCGTTATCTAAATTAAAGTGTGTACCCACCAAATTAAAGTTGATTTAGAACGGTAAAGGGTATAATTTATCGCAATCAACTAACAACTACACTACACATACAGCGGGAACAAATCACTCACATTACAATACAATACAAGCCACGAAAACGAAATCGCCGATCAAAAATCAAGTCAAAAAGTGACAACCACTATGTCACATCACATGTTTTATATCAGTCATGTTATGTCAATATGTCACAGACTCATTACTCCGTGTGTTGAAGTTGATGTTCCAATTCCAACAGCGATCAAAATGATCACGCTCACGACTACGGTTTATAATTTCACTTGCTTGTGAATGTTACAAAATTAAAATAGCGTTGATATAATTATAATATAAAATATTATTGTAGTAGGCAAAGTAGGCTCTAAAATTGAAGCTAATAGACAAGTTTACTATTCAAGCATGGCTTAGATTAGGATTAGACGAGATAGACAAACGATATAAGGAACATGGTTGTGGTGTGGTGTGGTCATACTAAATTAGATCTTAATCAATCATAATCAATGGTTCTATTTTTTAATACTCTGAATACTGTGAAGTGAAATTGTAGTTTATGATCTCGATTATAACATTCTGTGGAATCCTTGGCCCACGGCCCCATGTTGTCTGATCTGACCATTAACCTATATAATAGGGACACGACATATTGTTCTTTTAGTACTACAAATGCTACTGTCAAATGAGGCCGAAAATCCGCCATGTTTTGTGTCCAGATGACATAACAGTGGCACACATTTTTTGTTGACATGTCACTTCCATAGGTGTCATATTTCTATGGATCTGACGAGGACAACACCTGACCTGACGCGGTGACGTCTGTCATGTCATGGCACTTATGATGGCTGTCACGCTGTCAGTCTGAGTCAGTTCAGTTCAGTTCAGTCAGTCAGTATCTCAGTACTCAATAAAATAACCTCTTTAACTTTAATCTGGTGGCGGTAAATAAAACTACCGTTAGTGCTTTAAGTTGTTTGTTTAATGTTTTCCACTATGTCACCTGATAATATAGTGTATGTTGTTATAATTATAAAATTTTGAATAACATAGTACCGTAACTTGGTTAGCACCGTATCTTATTTTATTCTGGCATCAACTTATTTGTAGATATTGGAAGCGGCTCTGGCGTTGGGTTACAACACAAAGTTTAGCTAAAGAAGAAATATTGAGTATTTTGAATAAAAAGGATGTTATCGACGGACTTCGACAAGGATTAGCTAGCTATAAGCCATTAAAACAAGAAGAGTATGCTAAGTTACAAGCTAAATATCCAGATCAAACAAAATTACTGAGTGTAGTCCAGACACTCCAATATTATATGGTAAGACGCTTGTTATATTAGTGTAAATAAATCCGCAGGCACATTGCCTCCACACACATATAAATGCTTAGTAGGATTTAAAATTATGAACTAAATCTTTTTATTTTAAAGCATGTGTATAGGAATTAATATAACTTCAATGAATGACTAACAAAGTTACTTTAATAGGTAGCGGTTTAGAATAGTAACTCCTCAACCGGGAGTTGGGAGTAGTGGGGGAGGAGCTCCCCCTAGTACCTCCCGACAAACAAAAGTTGCTGGAGATGCATAGTTTATTACTCCCAACCCCTGGTCAAGGAGTTCCTATTCTAATCCTGGCCCCTTTAATATTTCAGGGTGTTGACTGTCACCAGGTTTGGGATATCGCCAAACATTACTTATGTGATATTTCATATGGCACTCCAGCCAATGCACTAAAAAATGTTGCCTTTGTGGACACTAGAACTACATTTCTATTACCCAATATTTGGAACTTTTATTTTTCTGAAAGATTGTTCCTTCTTAAAATATTGCAATATATTATTGAGTATAAATCTGATACCAATCATAAATATCACCAAGAGTTTGAGAATATTGTCAAGGTCATAGGAATACAGTCCTTAAAAACATCTCTTATTTCTCAATTTGAAAAATTGCTGTCTGCTGCGCCCCCACCTAGAAAAATACAAAGTGAATTTGGCATAGACACTGTAAGACAAGAATGGGCGGAGTCTAATCTCAGAGAGCAACTAGCAATCCTGCAGATATTGGTTTTAATTGCTGATGACAATAGTTTTTCGGAAAATGAATTCAAAGACCTTATCAAGATTTTCCGTAAACACAATTATGGGAGAAACCAAGGTTACAATGAATTTTTAGAGGGAAGGCACAGGGAGTCATGTTCAAGAATAATATTCACTGAAGTGTGTCTCTTTATGGTTATTGTGGATAATAAAAACATGTAAGTACTTATTGAACAATGGTTATTCATTAAATTTTAATAATTTCCATAGATCAGACTAGTGCAATTATCTTGAAGCCTGAAAATAAAATTATTAGTAATGAAATAATTTGATAATGCTGCAGAATCTTGAAGGTTAATAGTTCACATTTCAACTGACCAAAGACCAAAATCAGCGATACAAGGGCAGGTGCAAATGTCTACAAACTTTGCTTTAAACTGTAAACCAACACCAAAATGAAAAAATGTTCAACTAGTCATAAGTATATTTGTCATGTGAACCGACACCTTAAGGCTTGTTTCACACATACCATGTGAATAGTATTGCTGCTTCTTCTTGCAGTTGCATTGTGGTTTCAATATCGCTAGTTGTTGCGGTGCGTTTACTTAGAGTGCTAACAGTTTGTGAATGTGTTGTGGTTGGTATGTGGCTGTGATGTTGTCCACCGACAACATCACATATGATACCTCGTACACATGGTGGATAATGACAGCAAGATGTGATCTGGGGGAATGGAACTGCTTACTTCCTTACAAATTAGTGTCCACCCTCCCCACACATGTTTTTGTTGTGGTTGTGGTATGTGTGGAACAAGCCTAACCATTCATTAACAATTATTGACAATGGCATCAACAGTGTAGTCAAATGTGCTTACTAACAATCGTTATAAAGCTGTATTAAAGTTATCTATCTATTACTAGTCCCAACACCTCATCATGGATAGACAATACAAAAGATATTGTAGAACATGAATTTAGCAAATTGGAATTGAATGTGGAGCACAATGTGATGCTGATCACCTGGATGATGTTAATGTTACAGGTAAAGTTCTGTTTTTTGTAACTTAATATTGAGATTATCAGAATTTCCCATAATATTCGAAAAAAAATTATATACAGAATCTTGAGTGAAATAAATTTATAGCTATATTATTGTATTTCGTAAGGAAGACTCAAATAATATATTTTTTGTATTCATTTCAGAGCGAGCAGCACAAAAAATATTTTGAAAGTCAGTATCAGCATTACGGTACCACTGCACTTAGGATGAGAGTGTTTGAAACCCTTCAACAAATGTTGAACAGTTCAGTTTTTAGTGTAAGTTTAACCATTTTTTAAATAAACTTTCCCTTGGTAACATTTCCCTTTCTACATTTACATAGCTTTCTACAATTTTTTCACAGGATGGTTCCAAATGCTCCCTGGTAGCAAGGCACCGAACTTTTCGACTTCTTAACGAGTTATGTGACAAGTTCGATGGCACGGGCACAATTAGCCACCAGCCAGGAATAATGCAACTTTGCTCGGAACTTCTCAAGTCTCCGGAAATGGCTGAGCAATTCTGGATGTTGCACCAGAAGGATGATGATTATGGCGTAGTGTCGTTGTGGAATACTGCTCTAGAATATTTTCCGTACAACTTCAATGCCCTATCTATATTAGCAGCCGGATTAGCTCAGGCGGGCACATCAAGTGTGCGAAATGTAAGAACCTTATTTTTTTAAGTATATTAACTATTGTTTATTACAGGCATATGTCTCCTCTAATTTGTGTATTCCTCTATGGTTCTAACACCGTTTTTTAACTGAGTAACCATCCTAGTCCCCATTTGAGTTTTTTTCTAGGTTGATCAATTAAAAAAAACTATTATAATTGCTAAACAACATAAATTGTTTACAGCTAATAGCAGAGTTAAAGGACTTGCCAGTTTACGCAGAAATTTATAACCCAAACGCGGTGCCGTTAATGGGCTTAGAATCTGACGATGCTATAATCGGTCGGGATTATTATCCTCTCGGCGATCCTTCGTACCGCATCGAGGCTGGGTCCAGAGCGGCCGTGATGGAGAAGAAGGAGGGAACCATGATCCACTATCGTACGCCGTATTCGTACTGGACCATTTTCAACAGTGAAATCGAAAAAGCGTTGGATCGTAAACAACATCATCAACACGACCTGAGCGTTACGTTAGAGAGGGTGTACGAAGGGACGAAGCTTTTGAAGGGTGTATTGCAGAACTTAGCTGTAGACAAGGAGATACCGAAGAGTTTAGTCTGTCCCAGTGAAGGAGTGTTTGATGTTTTAGTGAGGTTCATGAGAGCCGAGTCACCGCCACTTCCTCTGATGATGGAATGCCTCAATGTATGCACAGCATTAATACCCATCTTCCCAAAGGAGATTCATTTAAGGTATGATTTTCTACTTAGGTAAAACACCATTCTATTCTCTAAGATTTTAGATTTTTATTTCTCTTTCAGATTAATTAATACAGGACTCTTACCGCGTCTAATAAACTACCAGCTGTCCCATGTGGAATATGCCAATGGAGTGTCATTTGACTCGGCAGCTGTTGGGTCATATCTGGTCACCATGGAGCAACCATCGGGGACTTATGACTTTTTGGGAGCGTATATAGACATGCTGTCCGCCTTTTACGAGGTTTGTGTCAATGTTCCAATTTTGGGGTTTTTGTAAACATTCAAGTAATAATATTATCAATTTTCTCTTTTTGATTTTCTTGCAGACATCTAATGAAGAGCGTATTCTGACGGAAATTATTCTACCTGGTATTATACTGATTCTCCGTGAGGTGTTCCCCAACGTGTGCGGCTGGCGGTACAACAGCACCACCCAACGCCGGACACTGATCGAGCGTTGTACTAACGTACTCAATGTCATACTGGAACAGAACAAGGAACCCAACAAAAGTATTATTTTGCTCAAAAGCACTTGCGTCTACAGTTTAATGCATACGGAAAATGCTATCGAGTTACTGAAAATGATTTCCATCGGTGAGACTTCGTTTATTGTATTCTGATGTTAAAATACAATCAAACAGTATTTTATTAACAAATTATCGTCTATGGGTCAAATCTCAAAATATCACAGGACATTTTGAACCTTACGCACTATTGCAAAAGTTCAAATTTTTTTTTTTTTACATGAGTTAAGTTAATGCTTGACAACTATCCCACCTGATGGTAAGTGGCGATGAAGTCGAAGATGTTGGTCGCACTAACTTATTAAAAGCCTGACGCGCAATATATACGCTCTTCAGTGGAAACTGACTTTAAAACAAAAATTATTCTTTAAGGCAACGAAAGACTCGAGAGCTTGGTGCACAACGACACCAACTGGGTGTCCGGAACGGCCATTCACTACACAAGCTCCATTCAACGATGTCTGGCCATAATCATGTTCGTGCTGCGACAGAAGCATCTAGTGTCGGCCACTAACGAAGTTACCCCACTGCAGCACCTCATTTTTGCACAGAACAAGCAGAAGGATGAATTGAAAGTAGTGCCAAAAATTACTAGTTACATCAATCACGTTTTCAATAGAAGTCTATCCATCCTGAGCTGTCGACTTCTGAAAAGGTTTGCCGATGTGAGTTACAAATTTACCATTTACCATTAACGAGTATTCCCACGCTACGCCCGCCAATGTCCAAAAAAACTGTTTATCCCCTTTTTGTCCCCTTAGGGGGAGAATTTCCAAAAATCCTCTCTTACTGCTCCCCTACACTCCCCAAGGAACATACATGTCAAATTTCAGCTTCTTTCGTCCAGTAGTTTCGGCTGTGCGTTGTTTGTCAGTCACTCAGTAACGCAAGAGTTTTAAATATTATGTAGATTTTATCACTTGTTTATCATAGCGACTGTATGTAAAAAATCTTTGCAGGGATTCCAAATGTCTTTATTCGCGTCCTTGGACATGACTGCGTACAAGGTGCGAGTATTATTCCTTGATCGACTGCGCGACGAGTATGAAACGAAGGAGCTGAAGATTGCTATATTAGAGTTCGTGGCGACCTGCATCGGCACCCAGCCCGGCCTCACCGAGGCATTCTTCATGATGAATCACGAGAAGGTCAAGGCAGACGAGAAGGATAAGGAAGGCACTTCAAACGAAAAGAAACCTGAGGACGATGATACATTAGAAGGCATCTTGGGGTACATGGCGGATTATCTGGGAACTATCAAAGCCGTAAGTTAAGATTATTAAACAAGCGATCGGATGGACCACCTAATGGTAAGTGGGTCACCCTTGCACGTGACGTCAAACACATTGCGAACAGATTGCATTGTGAAAATAAAGTACGTACGTGCTTATTACCGGCCCAGCAACTAGTGACTACAGCCATAAGTATTATAAGTTGCCGTAGACACAATGATAATTAAAAACACAAAGGGCGCGTTGCACTAAGCGATCAAAGGAGACTGGTACGCTTTCATACAATCTTGGGCCTGGATTGTAAAAAGATGAAAGTAGTGCCAATTAATAGCTATTATATTATTAACCTTTAATTGAAAATAAAACGGAATTTGTCAATCTGGGAGTAGTGATAAACGAGATTTAGTAAAAGTGAGGTTATAATATGAGACTACCTATATACTGAACAGCTGATTTTTGAAGATCGAGTATTTTATTCTTATACATAGAACATTAATATTTTGACGGCGTCCGTGGCGCAGCGGTATGCGCGGTGGATTTATAAGACGGAGTTTCTGGGTGCGATTCCCGGCTGGGCCGATTGAGATTTTTTACCTGGTATGGCGTCGGGCAGAAACCTAAAGGGCGATTTTATCCTACGCCTAACAAGTTAGCCCCCTTCCATCTTAGATTGCATCATCACTTACCATTAGGTGTTGACTGCAAGCACACTTGGTGTCGACTAACTTGTAGTAAATAAAAAAAACTTTTAGAATGGGAGGATGATAAAACGTAAATGACTGATGAGATCATAAGTAAGGGTAAAGAAGTGGTAAAATAAAAAACACTTTTTTTATTGATTTTCATTCCTCTCAATTATAATTAAAATATTGTCTAAGAATGTATGTCTTGATTGTATGCGTCCCCGAAGTAACCACAAGGTATTTGAAGCTGACAGCTCTCGAAGTAGGCTACTGCTGACCTCCCTGGACACTTCTATTACATAGCCATTGTTACCCCTTACATGCTCGCCATAATAAGATTGTGCTTTATTTGATATATACCTAATGAGATAAGAATTAGTTCACTCACTTGTTGTGACTCGGTTGTTCTATCTGCAATAAACATACCTCATCATTATCAACCTATTGACAGCCCACTACAGGGCCAGACCACCCTCCTTATAGTAGTCTAACCTCTATATAGATCCCCTATATGGAGCTTAGACCCACTGCACGGGTTGGTGGGCTTAAGGCAATAATATTTGATTACTTAATGGTCACTATCAGATGTTAGTAATAATGACTGAGACTGACAGCTTAACATGCTCTCCTGCTCTCTCTCTCTGCCTCAGCACAGGAATATAAAACAACTAACTCAATTCCAGGGTAAGAGTAAGGTTCTTCTCTTATTCTATTTATTTAAAACACTTTATTGCACACCCTTATAAAACAAAAATACAAAGTAAAATAAGAAAAGAACCTTATGAATAAGTCGGTCTTACCACCACAGTGATGTCTCCCAGATAACCTTTGCAAAAAGGAAATATTAAAATAGCACAGGTTGGTGCGCCAAATAAACTTACTTAACAATCTACATTCTGTTTTACAATACTAATAATACACAAATAGCTATAAGAATATAAATATATACATATATTTATGTATATACATACAACACTGTTACATAATTAGGTAAATTCTTGGAAGAAAGAAAAACTCAGTAGGTATCATTTCACAGCCCAACCCATGACTTGAACCCAGGACATAGTAATCTATGTGGCATGCATAAGTAACAATGAACATTCATTTAACTTACAGTTCAAGGTATAATCCACTCTTGTATTACATTATATATTCTCAGTTCATGAGTAGAGCCAGTGTCAAGCAGATGACTGACTCATGATGAGAGCGACCACAGCGGAAGCAAACATTACGGTGGCCAAGTTGTCTTGGTTGATCAACAGCTGTTGGTCTTTGTGGCAAGTCCCAGAAAGCTTGACAAACATGGTCACAGTTGTTTACCTGAAATATGAAGTTTTTTATTTCATGAAATCAAGACTACTGAAAAATATACTTTCGCCAAACCACATTGGAGCAGTTTGGTGGGTCTTTGCTCGGAATCCCTCTCTGCTAGAGAGGAGGCCTGCGTCCAGCAGTTGGATGTTAATAGGCTGATGATGCTACTCAATCGATTTCAGTATTTAGTTAAATGTTAACAATCTTTATCTACCTTTTCAAAAAGTATAATTCACTTTTAAGCATATGGTTGATAATAAACAATATAAGGAATCCTATAGGCTAGCATGGTAGGTGCCAGTTAGATAATAAATAAGTGAGTACTTACAGGCTGTGGTGCACGCCATCGACGAATCACTGACAAATTCATTTCATCATCTAAAGCTCGTTGATAGTATTACTATACCACAGTTCACACAATGATCCATGGTGTCAATATCCAATCGATAAGCCGGCCAATAAATCCAAAATAAGGAGCCAAAGTCAGACGTGTAAGTGTAAGACGGTGTCGATTGATTTTAGACGGGACTTCTGTCATTCATTGTCATTATTGTCAAGTGTCAACATAGACAAAAATGAGCAGTGATGAATATCGATTTTCATTTACAAAATCGATTAATGATCGATTGTTCGATCGAAAATTGATTTTGAGATTTCACTTTATTACATAGATAAATGTCTTGTTTCACAGTAAATTAATTTATTTGTAATAGTTTTAATTATTCTTAATGATTGAAAATAACATCTCATGAAAAGCCTTTTTATATTTTTATATAATTGTTTGCACACATTCTTAATATAATCGATTATAATTATCGATTACCTATTCTATTTTTGATCCTAACTTATTTTTTAGATTTTTCATCTTCCAGATTGTGAATTAAGCTGATTTTTTAAATATTATAATAGAAAAAAATAACGCGTTTTTTAAGCTATATTTCAACTTATTACAAATTGGGCCCAAAAGTCCCCGTCTCCTTTTCAAAACATTGTTTTTTTTTTATAGAAATAACTTATAACTTATATCATAAATTTTTAAGTAATAACATTTTTTCAGGATCCCAAGCTGCTTTACAGTCCGTTGCTAGGAAGCATCATGGGTTTGTTCCACGCACTATGGAAAAATAACATGCAAATATTAGTTAAGAAATTGAGAGAAAATACCAAATTTTGGGCATACATGACGAGTCCGCTCTTCAGCGAAATACAACCGGAGCTGCGCACTTACTCACAGATATTTAACGTCCTCGGCATAGAACTGTTTCTGTCCCGAGAAAAGCCCGATCCAGATTTACAGGAGGTGCTACAAAAGTTTTTCGACACCAACAAAAAACATTTGGACAAGTGGATCAATTACATTTTCTCGTTCAAAGGCAGATGTGACTGTCCGGATAGTTTAGACAAAGTCCCCGTGTGGCTGGGCTTGCTCACGTCTTGGAAAGATTTTACGACGGTATTTTGCAAATGTTTACCGTTCAGCTTGAATATCGCTCACAAAGCTAAGATGGTCGCTCCGTGTTTGTCTACGCTGTTGGAAGAATTGGATGGCCCGAAAGACAGCAGATTGGTCGTAATTCTATCCGAATTGTACGTGGTAATGCTGTCCAATTGGAAAGACGACTGCTTCGATAATCGAAAAGCGAGTGCCAAACAAATAGATGCTCTCCTAACAAATATTGCTTCGGTATACGACTATTTGCATCCGCGAGCAATTAGAGCGATACTCTCTATAGGCACCGTGGCCATTAGCAGCTTGGATTACGAAATAAAGGCGAACAGTGTAACGGCACAAAGTATCATTCGGTCCGTCACTAACATAAATAGCTTGGAATTAGAGAAGTTACTCGACAATATTAATAAGAACACCGTGAGCGAGGTGAAGCCAAATGGCAATGAAAAAGAAGAGATACCACCGATCGTTCTATCGCTCGCCATGCTCGAACAGTGTTTGGACTTGTACGACACGTTTTCAGGGTTATCGCAATGGTTCGAGTCGACAAAGTTCATCAACAAACTATTATGTTGCTTACAAGCATGTTTGCAAGACCGCCGCCATTATCACACGTCCTTGGCGACGTTGCGATGTCTGACGGCTTACGCGAGGGGTCCGTTCTCCCAGGATCTGCTGATGAGCGATGTGGATCAATTCCTTTGGTTACAACTGCTGCCGCCGAAAATAAATACGAGCAACACAGCCAGCAACGACTTCAGTACGTGGAAACCGCACGAGTGGTGGAGGGTGTACGGCTATAGCTTGGACTTTATATCGATGATGGTGATGAAACATGGCCAGTTCTACGCGAGCGATGCGATCACCTTCGTCGGAGTCCATTTAGATCATCTGGTGGAGGCTGTGATGATGCCGCAGCAGGTTTACAACATCGACGCGTTGAACCTTTGCGCGTCGACCTTGAACCTGATCGTTCAGTTGGTGAAGTTTGAAGCGAGATGGCGCATCCAAAACATGAATTCCTTAGTTGGTATTATGGTAAGCGAATTTCAGTCATTTTACTCAGTGAAGGTACAAACTGGGCATATTCCAGTGAGCATACACTTGTTTTGTACGCTGGAGTTGTAACAACGTACAAGTTCGCTACGTTAAAACGGAACGTGCGTAAATGGGCATACTAGTGTTGTTGTTCGAAGTTAGAGACAATATTGCGTTTAGCTCAAATTCAAAATAATTTATTTCGTCGTCAATACATTGGCAGTAAGGTGTCTTATTGACGAAAACATGAAAAGGTTTAACACACTCCTCAGGGTATATTTAATAACAGCACCTAGGTATACGCATTACAATACAATTGTGCTTTACTAACTTGAGCGGACCTGACTGTGACACTTTATTTCCAACGTCGTTGCCATTAATGTATTCATCCACTGTAATAAAAGGTTTTACGCGCTGAAAATACCCCCATAAGTAAGAACCCATGTAATATTGGATGTTTGTCAAAGCGTACCATGTTTGTTCTGTTTCCAGCGCAGTATCAGCGCGTGCTTGTACCAGTGCGTCACATTCATGTTGCGGTCGCGTCGTTCCTCTGACCCGAACCTGCAGACCAGCGAAGATACAGTTGTTCAAACACCTTCCCTTTTACACAGGTAGGTGCTCGTTATGTTCGTAGGTTCGTAGATTGACAGGTTTGTCCGTTTTTACAATGACACAAGCATTCCTTGGTAAAATATTGAGCTGAAACTTTAAAAGGTACCTTCAATGTGCCCTGTGTGCAGCATTTGATACCGCTTATTAACTTAATTGTCAAAAGATTTCTTACTTGTTACTGTAAATTTAATCTCATTTTTAGTAAGCATGTAAATTTTTATTTCAGAATATTGGAAATCCTTCATATGGCAACTCTCTGCCTCCTATTCTTCAGTCCAGATTTGCTGTCCTTACTAGCAGATCCTGGTCTAGATTTGGAACGCTGGCAACCCTTGGTAGAACTGCACTTTGGAGCGCCTAAAATATGTTATGAACCTTACCCTCAACTGACCTTCGGAACACTGTTGACAGCCATCTGTCTGTTGACCAGATCGCTGAACCACGTAAGTTGTACTAGTCTAAAATAAATATAAAATTGTGCGGTCCGAAGACCCTCGTCAAGAATGAAGTTCCTTACGTTTAAACTTAACTCACGTATGATCTATCTAAGACAAAAACACAAATAACAAATAATTCACGAAGTTTACGCGTGTCTATACAACCTTGTGTTGGGGTTATAATATGTATGATGAAAAGAGACGTACACAGAGAGAGCGAGAGAGAGAGAGAGAGAGATAGATGCGCATCCGGCTGCGCACTCACTTGTGTTCTCATTTGCTTGTAGTAAGCACGATACACACACACACAGGATACGACATTTCGTTACGTGACGATTTCTACTAAATCGCGCTACTCGTAAGCCGCGTTAAGAGGAAATGCTACGGGTCATTTTTCCATACAAACGTTCTCGACTAATCCCTCGCTGGTTTTTGACTCTAGATCAATAATTTTTTCACACAAGAATAATATCATCATTATCTATGTCGGTACGTTTTGATTTTTTGGATATTTTTGTTTTCAAAAGTTTTAGGCTACTTCAAACAGCGCTTAAAACGGCCAAATAAATATGCCGCAAACAAACGCCTACTACACAAATTGTATAATAATTAGCACAAAAAGCTAAACGGTCCGACACAGAATATCTCCTTCCCATTCAATTTCCAAAATTTCGTTAAGATTGCTTTAGTTTTGGCGAGGGGATTAGTCGAGAACGGAACCTCGATTTTGATGATTTTTGCCTCGGGTTTTTACACGGAGCTGCAGTTGTCCCTGTCGCACTGACATACACGCCGCTTGCAAGCGCGACAGAGATATTGAGTGAAAAAATCCCAAATTTGAAAAAGGGTTCGCGTGGTATTTCCTCTTAAGGAACTTCGTTCCAATAATGTAAATGATACAAATACATAATTATATCGACTATAAAACATGAGTGTACATGAACCTCAGGCTTACCACTCGGAGGAGGGCAGCGGCGCGTCCGGGTCGCGATCGCCGCGCGCGGGCGGCGGGCGGCGGCGCGCGTGCTCGTGCGGCAGCCCCGGCACGCCGAGTGCGCCGGGCGCGGGCGAGCGGCGCGCCGGCCGCAGCGAGTCGCTCGCCAGCGTCACGTCCGCCTCGAGCGCGCTGCCTGCGCCCAGCGAGCGGCTCGTCGCCGGCGCGCTCGAGGCCACCGTCACCTTGCTCGCCTCGCAGGTACGCTGACAACAGCAACACACTTACATTACACGGCAGCACTATTAAATGGCTGGATTTGAAATAAAAAATCATCATTCTATATATATAAAATAGCTCTAACGAACAGCATTTATTCGATCTCTGGCGATTCTGCCAGAGGAGAAGTAGGAAGTTCTTGGCTAAATGCCAAAGACATTAAAAAAAAATACACTCTTATATTACTTAAATGCTTGCTGCAGGATGCTACTAGGACTATGAGTCGAGGGTCACATCATTAAGTGAAATCGCGAGAACTAATTTGTCCCAGTAGACACTGGACCTCTAGTTTATCGAGGAGCTTACTGTTTAAACATTATCTTACATTACTAGTTTATTTTATGTCAATTATATGCATTATGTTTTCACGTTTAGCTTTGCATAATTTGTTACTCTTTGTGGTTTACAGGCACTTCTAGCTGTCCGCGACCCGAACGTGCCAACACGTCACAAGCAACTGGTCCGACGCGAGCTGGCCTCGGAGCTGACAGTATTTCATGATTTTGTACGCAAAAGGATTTTATGTGCTGCACATACCCGTCCTCATCTCGTTCGAAACAAATTAGGTGCTTGGCCCTTGGTGGCCGACGAAGAGGAAACCAAAAGGATTGAGGAAGCGAGACGGGAGAGGAATCCAAATAGCCCCGTCGATGACGACATGGCGCTGCCACCCCCTCCGCCCCCGAAGCGGTCTTCGACCGACTCGATGCGTGAATACATTCTCCGCAAGCATTACTTAGACAAATGCGCCCAAACTCCCACCAAGGACCCACCGAGCCCCGTGTCCCACTCTACTCCAACTTCAGATAAGAAGAAAGATACCTCCAGAAGCTCCAAGCGAGTGTCCTGGGCGGAGACTACGAGGGATAGCGACCACAGTTCAGACAGTTCACTACAAGAAACAGAGCCTGTTTACTCCAACCTGACTGATGTGCAAATCAACAACGATGAAGATTACTTCCACTTCATGTCAGTGGTGTTTCTTTATATTTGTCAAACTGAATTATGAATTATAATAAGTTAAAAGTACTTTTTTTAATTTTCTTAATCATTGGTATTAAAGATTGTTTAAAGAAAATTGTTTTCTTTTTTATTCATTTCTTTTAGGCTTAGAATAATGACATATAGAAACGAAGTCCGCGCGGCTACTTTGACAACTACAAATGTGAGTAGTTTATGTCACCAAACGCCTGCCAGCTCCGTAGTGTTCATTAACAATGCGCGGCAAACGCATCTCGCGGAAAAAAAATAATTATGTCGATTTGTGCGGTTAAATTTTGTCACAACACATTTGAAAAACAAAAGAAGTGTAATAACATCACTTTTCACAGGTAATCTTTCAATATTTCATAATATCTTGTATATAATTAGGTTTAAATAAAAACGTTTTGTTTCAATACTCAGTGTTGCCCAATTGTGAAAATAAATTTTCCCATTTTAAGTGACGAGTGATATAAGGCTTAGTCGTGGAGAAGTATATTGGAAGCCAACCAAAAATACACGAATATGTTCAAAACATTTTAATAATGAAGATAAGTACATTACACAGGGTGGATCGTGTAGATTGCGTGAAAATGCTGTCCCTGTTAAGGTATAATTATTGAAGTTGTTATTCATTATTATTTTAATTATTATTATTAGTTATTATTATTATATCATGCCTATTGTGTCAATGTCATTTTCATCTTAATTTTATTGTTGTTTTCACAGATACAATAGTTCACAGATATAATATAGTCCATAGAGTAGTAAATCAACAAAGTCCATTGTTTTATGTTTTTCCACAGAGTATATTTAATATTGGAACAAAACTTTTTTACTCAATGCTGTTATTAAAATATACTAAGTTCCTGTGTTCATGCTTATGTTCATATACGTAAAAGATATGTAAAAAAATAAATAGTAAAAAAAATTGGTGTTAATATTGTCTTGTATTCGTTTCATATTTAAATAAACATTCTCTTAATCTAACAATTTTACATAACCATACCCATACTTTATCACACATAGCTATTGTTAGGCAGGTATTGTTGCTAAAAACAAATTCTTATCAGCGGCCGAATCATTCCCCACTGTCGGGAAACTGCACTTCCCCTGGCAACCATTAAACAAGTATAAAAAAAAAGAAAAAAGAAAATTTGTGCTTCACTTTTTAAAGAGCGCTTGTATGAAGACTGTCATTCTATACGTCATTATTCTAAGCTTTTAGGTCTGTTATTACTAAAAATATGACCTACATACCTTTACATAGGACTTACATATAGGTACTTTATTGACATTCTAACGTGCCTCTAGTCATCCATTGGTCTCATTGACATATTACTAGTCAATGATTGGTCTTTATTTGTCCCTTTGGAACATTGACATGTCAATGCTTTGGAACTATTTATTTTGAATGAAATTTTTGCTTGCAAATTATATTATCGGTGAATAAGTATGACGTAGTGTATGATTGAGTAATAGCGTTATCGTACAAAAGTTGTCAGTGATTAAAACACAGTCAACCACAATAATAAAAGCAAGCAGTAATTTAACGGGGGGAAATAATAATCACTGGGAAACGATGTCGATTCATGTTTAGAAAATTGCCAACTTACATATAGTAGGTACCTACCTATAAATAAATAGTTTAAAAACGAAAACAACGTCTATAAAGAAAATCAAACTAGAAAATTAAAAATGGAAAATAAATTTGAATTAAGAATAGTCTAAATTTTTTAAATAAATATAAATATGAATATTGTAAATAAGAAAAAAAAATTATGTATACTAAATTTAGATTAATGTTCAAAGTTTCCGGCACATTGACACACCACAAAATAAAGACCTGTGCACATATTCTACAAGTTTAAAAACCGTATTAAAAAGTAAGAGTTGATATAAATAATACGAATAAGATAGGTATTAATTATTTCTACTTTACATTACGCAAGTTGATGTTGAGTAAATTCTATTATTTATTATCTCTTTTTCAATTACAATAAAAAATAAACTTTTGAGCTAGCAACACACCAAAGAATAGTGATGTTGAAGTTTTATGTTGATATTTTGTACGATTTGTTTTAATTAATCTATTGATTCTTACGTATTATAATTAGATGCGTTACGTCCATACATTGCGAGTTGTACTTTTTGAACCGCTCTTTTGACATAATTTTAAATTATCACCGAAAGAGTTGTGTCATTTAGCCGAATTTGACTACCTCACTTTTCGCGCGCAAGTGGCATAGCTACGCCTTTTTTACTAATAATATCATTCAGTATGGGTACTTTTGTAAATGTGGTGTCACCCGTGTCACGGGGGGATCCGGGACCGAGTTCCGGAAACGAAAGTAGAAGGGGGGGTTCCGCCCCCGATAGAAAATGTATACGAAATTATTAACATTTTTATTTCATTTTTTCTACAATATAATACTGTATTCAGGAGAATCGCTTACGACGCTTACGTACCACAGTTGTAAACCAACGCCGTTAACTATTATTTACCAAATTAGAGAGAAGTAGATAGTTAGATTCTACTATACTAAGACATTTTATTTATTAGACGTACACGTACTATTTAGACGTATTTTAAAATTCATTTTCACTAAATGTTGCCGAGTAATGAAGTCGATTTTTGCTTTCACTCTATCGACATTCGATGCGAATAACCAAAATCGACGGGTCTTTGATTCGATTCTTGTACTATTCAAGTATTCACATTTCACATCTCTACCTTAGGTCGAACGAAAACATTTTTAACATGGCCGCATGTTGAACGAACTCTTTTCTTTACTGTTTGCCAAAAAATATAATAAACTGGCGTGATTTGCAAGCGGATATATGTCGATCGCATAGCCGGAGTACTGTTTAATTTGTGAGACAAATTACGGTAAGAAATTAGTCGGATAAATGTTATTTTCGATAATTTAGTGAAGCGGTGTTTTTGTGATACTTGATGTCGTTATTTTGTTTGTGATGAAGGCTGCGATCGAAAAGATGATGCATCACCCGAACATGCATCATCAGCCGATGTCGGGTCACCCGCCGCAGCACCTGCCGGCCCACCAGGCCATGCCCGCGCATCACCAAATGCCGCCCCATCAGATGCACAGAGAGAACAGGCACGTAACACTAACTAGGTAACGATCAGCTTTTTATTACCCATTTGTTTGCTCTCTCGTCTCCATCGCTCATTGATTATACCATCAACGTAAAACTCCGTTCGGTTAGTTTTCGTCATCTGTCATCGTTTCTAAAAGTGGCTAAGTTTGTTTATTTCGCGATAGAAAATATCAAAACAGTTCACACAGACTACCCTTGCGGCACTTAACCTAATTTTCTAAATTATATATGTTTATTATAAACTAAATTTAATCACTAGCTGTGCATAATTTTCATTTTAATTCATCATTATTTATTCTTTATGGTTACTTTTATTAGGAAATCAGTGATTCTGAATAATTGGTTTGAAAGAAAATTCTTGCGACTTATGTTTTATTGCTAAATATAAATTTCAATTTTATCTAAGATACCTGGCTATCAAATACCGTAGGTATAAATTCTAGTTGGTATAAACCTGGTTGGTATAAACAAATTCATGCCGCAACTATAAAAAAGTAATAACTAATGTAATACTGTTACTAATTTAGCTACACATTGGCTACCTTTTGTCTGAGACTATCATCATAATAAGCCCCCAGTCCTATTAGAAGTAGTTACTACTGTAGATTGGATAGAATATTGAAATGCCTTACTACATTTGTACACAACATTCATGTGCACTAAAGACACAGTTGCTTTATGTTAGTGATAGCATTTTCAGCCAGTTCTGTGTGGTGTGATAGTACCACTATCCTCGTCAGCCAATTGTATAAGGGTTCTACAGACAGCAGAAATGACGTATATGGCAGTGGTATGGAACTAAATTTCGCTATGTCCAGACAAAAATAAATTATTTATACTTTGTAGAGTCAAAAACTAATTGCTGCTGGAATGCAAACTGGAGTTGCTTGCTTTAACAATTTTTTTAATACCTCTCACTGATTGCCTGAACCACCTAGAATGTGATTGGTAGTTAGATGCGCAATGAGTGTGATGATATTTAATGCAATAGTTAGCTCCATGCTCCAATGGCAAAAGGACCTATTTTTATTAATCATTTAACAGAACTGCCATACTGATATTTGTATGGCAGGGCCGTTCTGTACTGTGTCCTATAAAAAAAAATTGTCCAGGACAGTGTTCTAGAAAGTATAATTATAATCAACTAGTTTTTGCTCACGGCTTCGCCTACGTGGGACTCTGTAAACTAGTAAATAACATTAAAATTATCACAAGGAAACATGTTATCGGGATTGATTCATCGCACAGACCTCATTAAATTTCTTATTTACTGATTCAACAAATGTGTTATAATTGCGAAAAATTAATCAATTTAGCGGTTTCTGCTTGACACCAGAACTAATAGACAGTCATTCTAAAAATAATATTTGGCTTCCATACTGATGGACGAAAAAGTGTGAAATTATTTTTAGTCTTGATTACTAAAAATAATTTTGGGGTTTGTACCCTGAGTCATCATTATTATTTCAAATTCTCATTTGTTTGCATTCTGTGTGTGAGTCAGAGATTTGGCAAAAGCACATGTGAGTGATGGGGACAAATTTAATTGTACCCCACGTCCGTTAATTAGGTTTAAGTGCGACACGTTCGTTGGGTAATGTTGGCACAATCGACGTACGATACGTTTCGTTTATGACGAAAAACGTTTTTCATTGCAATTGATCACCATCGTCGACCCGCAGAAATAACCCCTTAAACATTACCGATGCGATTCCGGCCTTAAAAGAAGCAGGAGGTAATATTGCTGTCTTCCAGTACGGATGACTTCTAGCCCTGTTCGTTTTTTAGTAGAATGCACGAATAGACGACCTCGTACCATCATGCGGCCCGTCTACTGGTTTGCTATTGCTATCTATTACAATAAAATGTAAGTATCCAGTCCGAGTGAAATTTTATATTCTACAGTGATGTCAGTTAATTCCGAAATGCTCGGAAACAGGAACCGTAGATCATTCAACAATGGAACTCTGCACACTTTTTTAAACTACTTGATCCTCTGAACATTGACGCATTTTAATAAAAACCAGTGTCTTACGTGCCAGACTATAAAGTGGAGTCTGCATTGATATGCTAATGTTGTGTAATTTGTTGATACGTCGAGGGTCTTTTGCGGCAGCCTTTGTCGTTGAAACTGGTCGTGAATGGAACATATGACTGCGTCGCCTTTGATTTGGGGAGATCTGGTAATGAATGTAAGATCTTTTCTCAGTAGGTCCATACATCACGGGTATTGAGGGAGCGGGCAGTTGGAATAACATTGCCGCAGTATGAGGTCGCCTGCGCGCTCGCCTCGAACTGGATGCACTTTCCAATTTCTCACATTTACATTGGCTTTGTGTCCAGTGAAACTGTTTGAAAAAGTTTTCTTGAACTTCCGTGAATTTCTCGGTGATTTTGAAACAATATTGTAGACATCTGTAAGTAATATTTCAATTGGTATATTAGAAACTCATTCACGTCATCTATGTTTCTTCATTTAAGTCATCATTTCATCTATGTCACTTATTTGATTTTACAATGCAATTAGTAACATATGTATGTATTAAATCATGTGAACTTATGTGGTATTACATTTCGAAGGATTGTCTTTCCTGGTCTTTCTTTTCATGTGGTGGAAGACTATTGACGTGTATTCATCGTAACAAAGAATTGAAATAGTTACTTATTTAATTGTGAATAAAAATGTAATCTCGGGTTCCATGCATCCTCACGATGTTATGTTATGTTACGCCTGTGCGTAGGTGATGATATGAGCGTTTCTCAAAGTTCTGTAACTTTGAGAAATGCTCTATCATCACCTCAGTTGTTGGGAGCGAGATGTGAACAGCTAAGTGTCAGTGGGAGCCTCACAGGTGCGTGGTTGCAGGGTGCCCCTGGGCCCGTCGCAGGCCGGCGGCGGGATGGGCGCGCACGGCCAGCTGGGCGGGCTGGGCGCCATGGGCGTGCCGCCGCCGCATCACGCGCCCACGCAGCGCCCGCCACACGCCATCCGCCCGATGCACCACCCCCCCGCGCAACACCACTCTGTGCCGCCGGTGAGTCTGCAAAACAAGTTTCAGGCACGGTTACTATGTTGAGTTATACATTTCACCGTCCAACTATGTGGCCCGTCACCCGGTCATCCATCGGCCTATCGCTGGATATAAGCTTGGCGTCACTCCGAAACGGCCTTCTTCTTCAGATGACCTGGTCTGACCAAAGCGCCCAACACAGAGTTAAGGCTTTTTCAGATACGCGGTATCGCAGAATATACCGGCCCGTAGCGATAAGTACGCCTATTTGTTTTTATACATGTCTATTTTTATTTTATGTTCGTTGGTATGCGAACAATAAAGAGTTTATCCATTTATCTAATTAATTTTCAATTACCGTTATCAGCAGCCGGCGCGTCCAATGCGACGTCCGTACTCGGTGGGCGCCGCGTACGCGCCCGCGGGCGCGGGCATCATGCCGCAGTACGGCCAGGCCCCGCCCCTGCAGGCGCCGCACCCCGCGCAACCCCCGCTCAGGAGTAAGCCCAACACGCACGTTAACAGCAGGAGTGAGTATTGCTGCTCATTTAAGTGCGTAGCGCGCTTGGTTTAACTACAACCCACACTGTATAATGCAAGGCTGGCCTGGCTTGCATATTAGGCCGAACGAATTGTATCAACTATTTGATTTAACGAGAATAATCGATCGAAATGTAAGATGTCGGAGACTCAATCCTTGGGTCTTGTAGGACAATGTTTTTATAAATGTTTAATAGTGTACATCAAACAAAATATAGACGCCTTTTCAAGTTGTACCTAATCCAAAAGGCCTTAGGACTTAAGCCTCTCGGATACCACTTTAAATTCCTCTCAAACGTTGAGTGTCTAACATGGTGCTATATTCCAAATAGTGTCACACACTTGCTCAATATTAGTCTTAGTGGTTGCCAGAGTTTATCTTAAAAACGTATAATTTGAATTAATATTTGAGTTGTGGACACGCAATTAATATGATTGTTTTCCATCCCAGTAGGTCATTTTCAAAGAATTCAGCAAATTCCTGCAAAACCAAAGCTAGACTCTATATTTGGTAATTTTTAATAATTTCTTTTTTATCTTTTGTCATTATTATGGGTGTTGTTTTTATTTTGCGTTTCTGCTGTATTTTTTTGTTGCAAGCAGTTTAAATTGTGTCCAGCCCACTGGCCAGTGGATGTCGGATTCGCAATCGCAAATAAATTTCAAATGATTTTTTTTTAAGGAAATTCTAAGATAATTTCAATTGTTGCATGCATCACAGACATCAAATTTTGAAATTCTTAGGTGATTTGATACCTAATAAACATATTCCAGCAAGAATTCAATGCCACAAGAAGAATAATAGACCAGTATTTGTTAATTTATGTATGTGTCTTCATGGTTTTGTTTTCTATTTATCTTTTTTTAAGACCCGGATATTCTGTGTAGATCATTGTGTAGTCATATGCTGTTTTAACGGAAAATACTTACATAATATGTATACATTGTGCACTGTAGTTAAATGGATACGTACTCATGCAATTTGCTTGTAGATTGAGGTAAACAAACAAAAATACAATATATTGTGTGTGTTCGCAAAGCGGCATGTTATATTTGTTGAAAAATCTCGAAAAAACTCGGCGCCACTACAACTTCGCGTTATGAGATATAACGCGAAGTTGTAGTGGCGCCGAGTGTTTGTGTCAAGTTGTCATAGATTTATGTATATATTTATGCATATTTGGTTTTCTTAACAAAGTTTTAACAATTTTTTAAGGGTTATGTTTAAGACATGCCGATTTTCTATATACTTTCTACAAGTTGATTTTCAACTCGTCCAAAAAATCTAATAATATATAATGAATTAAAACAAACAAACTACGTTAAAAGCAGCAAAAGTTATAATGTCGAAGATGAAAATGTTTGTATTGTCGTAGTTACGAGTTATAGCAACAACAACGATTATTCATTGATAATGAAACACTCTGCGCCCGCCATAAAAAGACTACCATCCCTACCTGACCTGGATGTAACTTCAGCAGTGCCGGCACCCGCAGCCGTGAGCGTAAGCGCACCCAGCGCCGCGGCCCCGGCCGTGGAGAAGATAGCGGAAGAGAAGCCGGGCGTGGAGCCGGCGGGGCCGGGGCCGGCGGGACCGGGGCCGGCGGGGGCGGGGCCGGGGCCGGCGGCGGGCGGGGCGGGCGACGGGGACGAGGACGCGGGCGCGGGCGACGACGCGCCCCGCCTGCTGCCCGCGCAGGCCAACAGTAAAGAGAAGACTCCCATGTGCCTGGTCAACGAGCTGGCCAGGTACAATAAGGTGAGCTGTTGACAACATTGATCGCTTCAATGTCGTCCGCCGGAACTGCACAGAGCTTCAATTTTTTTTTTCTGTATTGTCTTTGACGCCTGGAACTTATTGTGCTGTATTTTAGTAAATATTTATTTCTGCATATTTCAGAGATGTAATCTGTTTTTGTTATAATAAACATATTGTTTTAGTTTTAAAATATGTTTCTTCAACAGATTAAGCATCAATATCGCCTCACATCAGAGACAGGGCCCGCGCACAAGAAAATATTCACAGTAACACTCCGACTGGGTGATACTGAGGAATACACTGCTGAGGTAAGATAGGTCATTGTTCATGATTGCAATACACTTTTTTGTACTTAGAACGTGCCCATTACTTATCGTAGACACTTGGACTTGACAGCCAGTGTTTTCTGTCTGTTCTTTTCTGTCCGGCAACGCATTAGTGACGCGTTTGATGTTTGCTGAAGTCCAGGGGCGACGGGGATCATTTATCATGTGGCTCGTCTGCTATTTTGCCCGCTTTTTAGCTAAAAAAAGACAAGAAATAATTATACCTACCTATACAGCCTTAACAAAAATACAAATACATCACAGTTTTACTATTCACCCTAAATAAACCTAAGACGGTGCATTTATATCTGCGCGTCAGGGCTCGTCGATAAAGCGCGCGCAGCACGCGGCGGCGGCGGCGGCGCTGGGCGGCACGCGGTTCCCGGCGCCGCCGCCGCGCGCCGCGCCCGCGCACCAGCCGGCGCACGCGCGGCACGCCACCGCCGTCATGCCCACCGTCGAGCTGAACGCGCTCGCCATGAAGCTCTGCCAGCCCGCGCTCTACACGTCCGTGCCGCCGCTGTACGCGCCGCCCGCCGCGCCGCCCGCCGCGCCGCCCGGCCCGCCGCGCCGCGCCCCGCGCCCCTACCGCCTGCCGCTCGTGCCGCCGTACCCGCCGCCGCCGCCGCACGCCGCTCACGCGCCGCACCCGCGGCTCGTCAACTCGGGACTGTACAGGTACACGCTATGTCTTGTAATCTAATTCCCCTGCTACGAAGATGATTCGACTTCTCGAGGTTTCAACAATGATTCGAAACGTAACGATATTACGTCGGGGTTACCAATGTGGGTGTGAATGTCGGGATGCGTGTTCTGGTGAGATGAGATTGCAGATAGTTATTAAGCGTGGATTATGAAGGAAATATACGAATGATTCATAGCATTAAAGTGCATTAAATGTTCATGCCACCAATAGCCGTTTTAAAGGTCAAAATTCACTTCTCCTAATTCATGCCGTAGTCAGTTATAACCACTCGTTTGTGAGTGATAAAACCTACATGTGACCCTGACCGTACACTTTGTCAGTAAATAAATTCAGTGTAGAATAGAGTATAAATGTTTTGTATTTAAAAGGAGCGACGTGCGCAATCGCAACGTAACGTGTGTCGGTCGTGTTGGCAGGGTGCGCGTGAGCGTGGGCGGGCGGTCGTGGGTGGGCGAGGGCGTGACCCCGCAGGCGGCGCGGCACGACGCGGCGGCGCGCGCGCTGCTCGAGCTGCGCGCGCCGCCGGACTCGCCGCCCGCGCCCCCAGCGCCGCACGACGCCGACGCCGCGAACGGTGCGTCACACGGTTTATAGCGACACCTGGTACACACTAGGACATTTGAGGACTTCGCACATTAGACCCACTCAACTCCTGTCACCGACAAAACTAAAAGATTCGACAGAATTAAAATAAAATGCAATTATGAACTTTATATCTTGTTGCGCAAGGTTGAATTTCAAACGTACACTTGAAAGATGTGTACTACTCGCCGCATACCAATGAACGGAACAGAACGGTCGGAGTCGGAGTTGAGTCGACGTCGAGTTGGTGTAATGTGCCTTTATTCTGTGTCGATCACAGTTGTTGTCATGGGCGGCAGCGGAAGGGTGGTGCTGCATGCTCGTTTTACTATTAGTCATATATTAATAATAAAAATACCTATATCAACCCTAATGATGCCCTAATGATGATTATTTTATTTAAAGAACCACAGACAGCACTCAACATTATTTAGAGCTCAGGACTAATTTATTTTATTTATTTATTAGTTATTTATTAGTATATAGTCCATTTAGGGTTATCACAATACACCCGTAATAAAATGTTTCAGGAGACGCCAACGCCGACCTGCTGAACTCGGAGGTGAAGTCCCCGGTGTCGCTGGTGCATGAGCTGGCCCTCAAACGCAATCTGTCTGTGCAGTTCACGGTCAAGTCTGAACGTGGACCGCCACACATGAGGGTAATTTCTCATTTGAAATCGTATGTTTGAATAGGTATCACTATTACACTAAAAATATTTTTTTTCTTCTCCCATTCCGCTTTAACTAGTTAGTCCAACTCCTCAGCATGTCTTTAAACATACATAGGTTCTTTTTTTATATTTTTTTTAAAAAACATTTTTTATATTTTTATAAAAAATGTACTTACCTGTAATTCCAATTATGTCGAAGGCATTTGGGCTGCATGAAAACTTCTGACACTTAGGTACATACTTTACTAAATCTACTAATCCTTCCACCAATACAAAAACTATTCGGTAGGAATAAAAAATTAGCGGAGTATATTATTAGCCTCCTCAGTTATGAGGAGTGGCCCGTGCTCTGTTGTAGGCCATGAATGTGCTGAAGCCAAGTACGTACCTAAAGATGTGTGTGTGCAGGTGTTCGTGACGGCGTGCACGGTGGGCGAGATGGAGACGGAGGGGCAGGGCAACGGCAAGAAGGTGTCGAAGCGGCGCGCCGCGGAGCGCATGCTGGCCGAGATGCGGCTGCGCTGGCCGCCCGCCGCGCTGCGCCCGCGCCCCGCCGCCGACCGCCGCCGCGCGCACCAGCCGAAGAAGAAGCCGCGCAACTTGATCAAGGTGCGCGCCCCCCACCCCATGTCGCGGGTCGGCCCCGATTAGAGAATAAACATTTGTTTGTCATATGATCACAATAATCACCAACAAGATCACTTCAATTTTGATACATCTGTTAAAAGAAAACTGCACCATGTGAATCTACTTTGTTCAAGAAGCAGTTGTGTATTGGATATAGTGGTATAATGTCATAATTTTTCACCAGTGTTTCAGTTTTCCTATATTATAATTATTTCCCAACAGTTATAATAAATTATTAGCCATGCTTAAAATTGTAATAACTTTTGATAGAGTTCATCGCAACTCACCATGAGGTGGAATTGTTGTCAAGAAGTAAAAAAAAAAATGAAAAAATATAAAGAAAGAGTTGATCGATTTGAACGAAATAAGACTAAAGGTAATTATAATAGCTTGATATAATCGGTGTACACGGCTGCCGCAGGAGGGTGGCGCGGGCAGCCCGGGCCCGGCGGCGGCTGCGGGCGGCGCGGGCGACAACCCCATCTCGCGGCTGGCGGTGGCGCGGCACGCGGCGCGCGCGCGCTCGCCGCAGTACCGCGTGCTGGAGGAGCGCGGCGCGGCGCGCCGGCGCGAGTTCCTCGTGCAGTGCGACGCGCCGCCGCACTGCGCCACCGGCCTCGGGCCCAACAAGAAGACCGCCAAGCGGCGCGCCGCGCACAGTGAGTACATACACACCGCGCATAGATGGTGTACGCTAGCTGTAGTGAATGAATGAATAAATATTGAAGTATATGGAACATTTCTAAATATAAACCATTTCATGACATTTTTACACAATGATCTAATCATAACACACTTATTTCACAGTATATGCAGAAAGTTGATATAATATAATAAGGTATTACTAGTCAAGTAGTCGCACATATACACACGTTTCATGGTGACGTCGGCTATATCTGTAAATAAATGCTTGTAATAAAATTTATTACACAGTGCATTCAATGAACCAAAAGTTTATATGTATATGATTTGTTGTCAGGATACTATAACATTGACCTCTCATTAAAACTGCTAATGTTCAATCATATTTTCCCAGATGTCCTGTTAGCGATGGAAATGAGCGCCAACGGCGAAGGCGGGGCGGGGGCGGCGGGCGGCGGGGAGGACGCTGCCGATACGAATAAGAGCAGTAACGATATCAAACGAAAGGTATGTACATAGAAGTGTATTGTATGTTTGTAGGGTACAGAGTGGGGTCATGTTGACTTGGAAAAAATAATTTTAATGTCCGACTTGTACAACACGATAACAGCTAGTTAAAAATGAGTTATTTACGAAAAATTACATTCAGTTTTACCACCGTCTTCCCTGAGTCAGCCAAATGGCCGCCGTGTCCCGGCTAGGAGTTGAGAGTCAGTATATGTGTTTGTTCCTTCTCACTTCTTTTGTACCTCAAAATATGTACATCGATGATGCTTTTCGTGTTACCGATATGTATGAGATACAGTGACCGGTTACCGTCGGGCGGCCAGTGTGCCAGTCCGTCGGCTATTTACATAAAAAAAAATCAGTGTGACGGACCTGTAGTTCATGGTCATAAACTTAAAGTATATGTCTACTTTCCATGGTGGTAACACTGTAACGATATTGGAACGAAGTTCCTTATCGCGCGTTGCGAAAGGGGGCTTGACGGAATTATCACGAAAAGTTGTAACGACACTTTTTGCATATATTGTGTACTGCGCCATCTCGTGGAGCGTTTTTGTAATAAGCAAATGCGTAGTTTTGTCATTAGTTTTTGTTTGCTGATAGATGGCTGCCATCTATCGGCAAGTGTGCCACACTTAACATTTTCAAATTTTTGGACAGTGGGAAATATTCATATTGTTTTTAATGTTGTTGGAACAAAGTTTTGGAATAATTTTATTACAATTCCTTCACTAATTAATCGAAAGGAACTTCGTTCCATCCGGGTGTCCCTTGACACCTCTCAAGTTGTATATAATGTTGCAGGAGAGCGATAGCGGCGGCGCGAGCAGTGACGTCCGGCAGCCGGTGCCGGGCGTGCTCGTCATGGACTACCACCAGCGGTCGGGGCAGCCGGCGCCGCCCAACGGTACGTACCCTCGTCGGTGCTGCTCGGTGGTGCTGCTCGGCCTGCGGAGCTAGTCGGTTTGATTCCCGCCCGGAGCAGATATTTAAGTGACCTATAAATGTTTTCTCTTGGGTCGGGGATGTTGTGCTGTCCATGCCACCCGCATTAGTATGGGGTCATTCTAGGCCGTGGGTGTGGGTGTGTAAGCGTTTGTTTATTTATTATACAGCCATAGACTTCCTAATTGTATATACAAGCATCTACGTAGGTTTCGATGTCGGCCTTGAGTTATTATTCACTATTCAGTGTTTTAAACGTGGTGTACAATACAAAATGTAAACGAACTAATGAACATGTGGTGTACAAAATTAAAAAATTATCAGACTCGATCTTTAACAACCAGCCTACGGAATGGTCAATATAGCGGATGAGTCTAATTTGATTAAAAAAATACAATTGTGCACTAATACCGGTTAATAAAACTAGTAGCAACTAGCTAGCAATAATACTAGTACCGGGTAATATTAGTAAACGGGATGTAAGATAAGTAATGATAATATATGTTCCAGGCGTTAGTGAAACGAGCGCGACCGGCGCTGTGAGCGGTGCGGCGGGCGGCGCGGTGAGCGGCGCGGCGAGCGGCGTGGCGGGTGGCGCGGGGGGCAGCACGCCCGGCGCCAAGGACCAGCTCATGTACCTGTCGCAGCTGCTCGGCTTCACCGTGCAGTTCTCCGACTTCCCCAAGGTTAGTTGCTTACTGTCTATTATCATAATTATGGACCTCTATAGTCTACTAGCTGTGCCCGCGACTTCGTTCGTGTGGGAGTTTTCCTCGCGTAAATCCCGATCCCGTGGGAATTCTGGGATAAAAGTATTCTATATCGATGTTGCCCTATAACCTCCTCTATCTTCCAGTAAAAGTCCCATTTAAATCGGTTATCTAAAATATAAATATAATTAGGTAAATTTTTTATCTATCTGTATGATAGACAAAAAAATCAAAAATGCAAAAATGTCCGCCAGTGAGTCATAAAACGAGTATTTATTGCGAAATCTGATAGCACCGTTTGACAAAATAATTGTGTACTAATAAACTGCCACTGTATCGGCACGGCTCACAGCCGGACGAGGGAAGTGTAAGGTCTAATTAATTAGCATGGTGCGTCCCCCAGCGCAACCACGGCGAGTACCTGTCGCTGGTGTCGCTGTCGACGGAGCCGCCGGTGATGTGCCACGGCGGCGGCGCCTCCACCGCGCACTCGCACGAGCAGTGCGCGCGCGCCGCGCTGCGGGCGCTCGCGCTCATGGGGCTCGACGCGCCCGCCACCGGGTCAGTGCACACTACACATATAGTCCACACTGTGCACGACGCTCGTTGATGATTGGAAATTATTATAGGTTTTTTCATTTTTGTAAGGCTTTGTAGTTTCAGATGCACTCATAAATGAAGTGGTCCATCTCAGTCCTCGAAACTAGATATTTGTCACAGAATTGGATGTAACTATGGTTTTATTTAATTATACATCAACTTTCGGTTGTTAGGTGAAATCATTGAAATGATAAATATTGTTATTATATATGGTACAATTACTGTTAGTGGTTACACTACTGACACTCGGCGGAATCGGGTGTGATTGTTACCTGAGATTCGGGAACGGTACTCTAGTTACAGGGCTTAGTGGAATATCACGTCAATAAAAGAAAAACAGCAGGTTAAAAACATTTCATCTACCTTTTCTACGTCCACCCAGGGCTGGCTGTTAGCGAATGCTATAATATAAGGCATTAAGTGGTATACCCTAGTTTAAGGTGTTGTTTAGTATAGTATCGCCTATTAGTTATTAAGTATATTATTACGTTACTTATTTTATCATTTTTAAAAATTTGGTTATTTTACTCAGCGCCTGATGCATCTTAATGGCATCTTTATGTTTACGCGTCGCATCGTACTCGGCGAACAATTAGCATTAAGTACCGTGCATGTTCTTACCGACATTAATGAATATTACATTACAACTCTTTACCGTGAACTGTGTGGTGGTTTTATTTTGCCTTGACGAAGATTTTAATTGCTATAATACCTAAACTACAGCGGCAACATTGGTCACTTCGGCTGGATTATTTACGAATAATTTGTGGTGATAAATTATTCGCGTGTTGGATTAATAAATCTGGAAGTTAAAGTTTAACTAGAGGTCATTGGAAGGTTAACCGCGTGGATGGAAGAAGATAAATTTGAAGAAAAGGCCAAAAAGTTGAACTTATTATGGTACTAGTGTTCCATTGATTTCCACCCAACACTCTGTTATGGTATTATAAGTATTTTGTAAGTATAAAAGCTTCGATTGTGAACAAGGTTGGTGAATACTTACTTTGATTACTTTTAACTATTAGTCATGATCAGTTAATTTATTGTAAAAGTTAGAAGTGATTAGTAATTAATAATTTAGTTAGTTACTTTCAAGTAAATATTGCCTTTAATAATTATCTACACAGTTTCTTTAATTAATTTGTAAAGATTGTTAAGTTAGCATTCAAATCATAATTTATTCAATTTCTTAATAACATTGTGTAAAAATAGTTCAAGTAAGTGTTAAAATCATAATTAGATTATTAAAGTTTGGTCATAAATTGAAATTACATTGTTGTTTCTAATTTTTATTATTCGTACTTAAGTATTACAGTACATAGGAACATCATTGTTAAACACACATTAAGACGTTTTTATAAACTAGCTATTATTACATCAATTCCAGGTTGATTACATACCAGCCTCGCAAGATGACGCAAGAGGTAAAACTTATTCGTCAACGTGCAGCCTACAAGGGACAATTAACGTCATTTGCGAGTTACATCGATGACTTGGAGGCTCCTTCTCTAAACACCTTCGAAGTTGACGAGTTGCAGTTACGTATCGCGCGGATGGAAAAAATGTTTGATCGTTTTGAAGAGGTACAGTTGTCTTTAGAGTGCCTAGTAGATGAGGCTGAATCTCACCTACTAGAGCGTAGGGAATTTGAAAAATTATATTATAAATTGCTTTCACAAGCACGTAAAATTCTCAATGATTGTAGGAGGGCCGAGAGTGTTGCGACTGAGGTAAGTGTACGTCGCTCGTGCGCCCACAACAACATTAAGTTGCCTACCATTCAATTGCCAAAATTTAGCGGCTCCTATGACAACTGGTTGGAGTTTCATGACACCTTTTCCAGCCTCATTCACGATAATGACGATATAGACAATATTAATAAATTCCATTATTTGAGGGCTTCGTTGGAGGGATCTGCTGCGGTAGTTATTCAATCCATTGAGTTCTCATCTGCCAACTATTCATTAGCCTGGCAGATACTATGCGATCGCTATGAAAACAAAAGACTGTTAATTCACAATCACGTCTCTGCTATATTTAATTTAGATGTCATCACAAGAGAGTCGTCAGCTAATTTAAAACGCCTTTTAGATCAAACTAATAAACACTTACGAGCTTTAGAATCCCTAGGAGAACCAACTAAACACTGGGACACGCTTCTCATTTATATAATTACACACAAACTTGACAGCAAGACATATCGGGAATGGGAGCAGTCTATAAAGCAAGATAGAAAAATAACATTTAACATATTTCTGTCATTTATTAAAAATAGGGCTGACTTATTAGAAACCATAGAATTGTCTACATCTTCAAATAAAAGTCATAATAATTTATGTTCACCTAACATCAACAAGTCTACCAATAAGATAAAAACTTTGGTTTCTGTTTCTGATAATAATTGCAGTAATAAAAATAGTTCATTTTCTAAACGTTGTCCCAAGTGTAATAATGATCATAAATTAATTAATTGCCCTCATTTCTTATCGCTCACTAATGAATCGCGACTAAAATTACTGCCCGAGTACAAGGTGTGTTTTAACTGCTTACAGTCCGGACATTACGCTAATAATTGCAAGAAGCCAGGCTGCAAGGTTTGTCGGCGTAAACACAATACACTGGTGCATGTCTTGGATCGTAATAACAAACCGGTTTCTGCGATTAAGGGTGCGACACATCATAACTCGGATAATAACAACATCATGCATCCCATTGCGCATACGCAGCTACCGACACAGCAGCCGCCCGAGTCGAGTGCTCGCTTATCACTGTCGGCAAGTGTCGCTGCGCTGCCGCACACTCAAAACGGAGATGTGTTATTGTCCACTGCGTTAATTAAAGTATTCGGTAAGAACGGTAAACAACATGTCGCTCGTGCGTTGTTAGACAGCGGTAGTACGACGTGTTTAATGACCGAGGCACTGCATGAGAAACTAGGGCTGCCTATTATTAGGATAAATAACTCCATTTTAGGGATCAATAATATTACGTCACAAATTAATAAATCATGTCGCTTACAAATAAAATCGTTAGACGACAGTTATTCGACGAATATACATTGTTTTATTTTGCCTTCAATTACCAATAATACACCATGCAAACAGATAGATTTGTCTGTTATAAACATTCCGTCTGATATGTGTCTTGCGGATCCACACTTTCATATGCCGGCCGCTATCGATATATTGATCGGCGCGGACGTATTTTGGGACATTTTAGGTACTCAAAGGCTTACGTTAGGAGACGGACTACCGATACTCTGTGATACGAAACTGGGTTGGCTCGTATCAGGTCCCATTAAAGGTGGCCATGTATCATCGTCTCAAGCCTTGTGTAACTTTGCGAAGTTAAATGTCCAGTGTGATGAGGATGTTCATGACATTCAAAACCAATTAACAAAATTTTGGCAGCTCGAGGAGGTAAGTACAGACTTTGAGTACTCTCCGGAGGAAAGGGCTTGTGAAAACCATTTTATAAAAAACACCACTCGCTTAGATAACGGTCGATTTTGTGTTAGAATCCCACTCAAGCAGTCACCTGAGTTACTAGGGGATTCTTTGTCACGAGCGAAGCAGTGTTTTCTTTCCCTAGAGAGAAAACTTAACGCAAAGCCTAAACTCTTGGAGATGTACAAGGATTTCATGTTGGAATATGAATCCTTAGGTCATATGACTCAATGTCATAGCATTATTTCAAACCCTAATGTGCATTACATTCCTCATCACGGGGTTTTACGTGAATGTAGTTCCACTACAAAGCTGCGAGTAGTTTTTAACGCAAGCAGTCCTACTACCACTGGCGTTTCGTTCAACCAAATCCAAATGGTTGGGCCAGTGGTGCAAGACGACTTGCTATCCATTCTGCTGCGGTTCAGACAACACAAATATGTTATCGCAGCAGACGTGGAGAAAATGTATCGTCAGGTGTACGTTCATCCAGATGATCGAAAACTACAACAAATTATCTGGCGCCATAGTCCGTCGGATCCTCTTAAAGCTTACCAGCTTAACACCGTCACTTACGGTACGGCAAGCGCTCCGTATCTAGCAACAAGATGCATGAAGCAGCTAGGACTGGAGGCTTCCGACAAGAAAGTTGCCGATGCTATTATCCATGACTGTTATGTTGACGATTTGTTAACTGGTGGGGACGACTTAGAAGAAGTCATTAATTTACGTGACGGGGTCACTTCCACATTAGCTTCTGCTCAAATGAATTTGAGAAAGTGGAAGTCTAACGAGCCTCGGGTACTTCCTAAGCCTGAATCTCCACAGTCATCAGTGAATTTAAACATCGGCACTTCCGAGCCTAGTAAAACGTTAGGACTTGGGTGGTTACCAAATTCTGATCAGTTGTGTTTTCCAAGTGGCTTGGTTGCCGGTGGAAACACTAAACGCGATATTTTGTCAGTAATCGCACAGATTTTTGACCCGCTTGGTTTGCTAGCTCCTTGTGTTATTGTTATGAAGATGTTGCTTCAACAACTTTGGTTGGAAAAGTTGTCCTGGGATGAACAACTACCACCTGAAATAAATAAATTGTGGGTTGAGATAGTCGTAAATCTACCTTGTTTAAATGATATTTATGCCCCGCGGCGTGTTATTTGCGACTCACCGAAATCCGTTGAATTCCATATTTTTTCTGACGCATCTGAACGTGCGTATGGCGCATGTCTATATGTTCGTAGTGTCAACGATGATGGTGAGGTGGTAGTGCGCCTGCTCCTTGCTAAGAGTCGTGTAACTCCACTTAGGTTAACCACTATACCGAGACTCGAATTGTGTAGCGCGTTAATAGGTACCCGTCTTTATAAAAAGGCTATCGCCTCATTACGGCTGGAGAATGTTCGCACTGTATTCTGGACGGATTCTACTATTGTCTTAGGGTGGTTGAGAACGTTGCCTAGTAAGTTGCAACCCTTTGTTCGTAACAGGGTGGCAGACATTTTAGACAAGACATCTAACTGTCAGTGGAGGCACGTAGGTACCAAAGACAATCCTGCAGATTACATTTCCCGCGGAGTAGATATAAAATCTATAGCGACTTTAAACAAGTGGTGGTCAGGTCCATCTTTTCTTTATGAGGACGCCTCACTATGGCCATCGAATCATTTATCTATTAATAACGACACCTTACCAGAATTGAAGTCTAGTAATATTTCTTTATATAGTGATATAGCTAATAATAAAATTTATAATAATGAATTCATTGATTTTAATAGATTTTCAAATTTCTTAAGGCTCAATCGTACTGTGGCATTTATATTAAGGTTTATTAAACGTTGTAGAAAGCAGTCCTGTTCTGGTCCTCTGTGTACCGACGAACTGCAATCTGCATTAAATGTAATTATCAGGCAATCACAATACGAAACTTTTCCTGAGTATAAACTACTCATTAATAATAAAGAATTACCTAAGAAAAGTCCTTTATTGAAATTTAATGTTTTCCTGGATGACAATAAAATAATGCGTGTGGGAGGCCGTTTGTCTAATTCTGACTATTTATATGAAAAGAAACATCCAATTTTATTACAGTCCACTCATAAGTTCACTAAATTATTATTTGATTATGAACACCGACGGTTACTGCACGCCGGGCCACAATTATTATTGTCTTCCATTAGAGAAACGTATTGGCCGATCAGAGGTCGCAATTTAGCAAGGCATTGCTGTCGACTTTGCATCAAGTGTTGCCGAATGAAAGGGCAAACTGTATCACCTATTATGGGTAACTTGCTGCAGCATCGCCTTCTAGCAGGTTTTCCTTTCCAAAATATCGGGTTAGACTATGCAGGCCCTATTCAGTCTGCTTCCCGCCAAGGTCGTGGGTGTAAATTAGTTAAAGTCTATATCGCCATTTTTGTGTGCTTCGCAACAAAGGCCATTCATTTGGAATTGGTAGGCGACTTAACGAGTAACACCTTCTTAATGGCATTGCGTAGATTTATATCACGCAGAGGAAAACCTACAAACATTTATTCCGACAACGGTACCTCATTCGTTGGCGCGTATAACGATATTTCCAAATTTTTAAAGAACAACTGCGATTCGTTAACTGAAGTTATGGCTAATGACGGTATTAAATTTCATTTTATACCAGCATATTCTCCTCATTTTGCTGGTCTTGCGGAGGCTGGTGTGAAGTCAACAAAGTATCATTTAGTTAGAGTGTTGGGCAATTGTCATTTAACGTACGAGGAACTTTCCACAACGCTAGTTCAAATCGAGGCCATATTGAACTCCCGGCCACTAACGCCTCTCTCTTCAGACCCTGAAGATTTGATGCCCTTGACTCCTGGACATTTTATAATTGGACGTCCATTGACCTCTCTGCCTGCACCGGACTATCTCGACCGCTCCACAAGCATGTTGACCAGGTTCCAGCGTATTGAACAGTTACGCCAGCACTTTTGGATCCGGTGGAGCAAGGAGTATGTGTCAGAACTCCAAGTACGCACGAAATGGCGCTCCAGCAAAGGTGCAACATTGAAGCTAAATGCTTTAGTTCTTCTAAAAGAAGAAAATGTGCCACCATTGAAGTGGAAGTTGGGTCGGATCATTGCGGTGTACCCGGGCACGGATGGCATCACCAGGGTTGCGGATGTGAAGACTTCGAATGGTGTACTTCGGAGATCATTTAGCAAGATTTGTCCCCTACCTGAAATTGATGATTTGGGTTGAAAGCGAGGCTTTCAACGCCCGGGGGCATGTTTAGTATAGTATCGCCTATTAGTTATTAAGTATATTATTACGTTACTTATTTTATCATTTTTAAAAATTTGGTTATTTTACTCAGCGCCTGATGCATCTTAATGGCATCTTTATGTTTACGCGTCGCATCGTACTCGGCGAACAATTAGCATTAAGTACCGTGCATGTTCTTACCGACATTAATGAATATTACATTACAACTCTTTACCGTGAACTGTGTGGTGGTTTTATTTTGCCTTGACGAAGATTTTAATTGCTATAATACCTAAACTACAGCGGCAACAGGTGTTACAAAATAAAATAAAAATTAATTTGTCAGCAAATTAAATTGAAGTATTATTTTAGGATCGGAATAAGCACGCTGCCGGGCGGCGGCGCCAAGCCCAACATAATCACGAACGGGCTAGCCGAGTGAGCCGCCGCGCGCCACTACACATCACTCATCACACGTTCTTCATCTTATCATCGTTTTCTTGTATCTATGTACGTGTTACACATGGCAATATTAGGTAAACGTGAATATTTCACAGTGCGAAATTACTTGTTCGGGACGATTATATTGTTAGTAAAATGTGAAAAAATATCACTATTTCTAGCTATGACATATTCACTGTGAGTTTTAATTTGATCTCGAGTCTAGGCATCCTTAGTTCTTTTGTTTTGTTTGTATTTTCTAAACTTTTTCAATTATTTTAAAAGTAACGAGTTTATGTTATATATTTTTTTTGTTATACGCAAAGATCTGTATGTTATGTTCTTTTAGTCCAATATACCTTCAACCTGGGAATTATTCAAATGTATTATTTATAATTATATAGATGACAGTGTTTGATTGATGACGATTGAGTATCATGACATATCATTGTTTTAAAAAAATAAAAACAACATTACTCTGATAGTATTTGCTCATACATTAAAAAGATGTTGGGCACATACTAATTGTGAGAGTATTATTATAGAATCATTTCTTGAATGAGAATGGTTTTTGATATGTATTTGTTAACAGTTCTGTCATTAAATGAAATCCAGTTTAATTTGTATGAAGTTATTTTCCTTTACATGCAACAGGTTGTTGCAATCAAATGTACCATAAAAGTGGTATATTATATTATTTTATCAGAAGTTGTAGTCGTATTTTTGTTCCTATAAGAATTATTATCAGAGTAGCAAATCTATAAATAAAAGTAGCCCAGATTGAAGGTACACGTTGAGTAAAATATTATGTACTAGCGAACCGCCCTCGCTTCGCTTCGGGAAACTAATTCCTTCGGTCCATACAAACTTTCAACCTCTATTTCACCCTCTTCATCCCTTTTTTTCGCAATAAAAGGTAGCCTATGTCCTTTCTCAGGGTCTAAAGATTGTCTGTGCCAAATTTCATCAAAATCGGTTGAGAGGTTTAAGCGGGAAAGCGTAACAGACAGACAGACAGACAGACAGACAGACAGACAGACAGACAGACAGAGTTACTTTCGCATTTATAATATTAGTAGGGATTGAAACGTATTCACAAAATCACTATTTCTTAAGTATTTTACACCCATCTCAAATATTTTATACTAAGGGTAGAAATTAGGTTCAATCATTTTGTTTGCTGAATGTGAATCGATCGCAGCCTTTTCATACATAACTAATAAGTAGTCTAACGTAAAATATCATTATTTTTAGCGAATATTGTTAGGAAACTGAGGCTGTGGAGCCAAACCAAAACGGTTTCTTGGGACGCGGCAGCCGTGACCGCCGGTGCTTGCAACGATTTAACATTACACGTACTCGTAAGTTAGTCGTCAGTGAAGCGACGCATCGGACAGTCGTCTGTCGTCCCGACGAACGCTAAAGTTACATCATGCGGCCATGGTGTCACCTTAGTATATAGCTTAGCTGTAGCAATCGGCGCGGCCTCCGCCGGCGAGGGCGGAGCGCCGGGGCGGGGCGCGGGCGCGGGGCGGAGGCGCGGCGGCGATTAGCACGTGTGGCCTCGATTTTTAAACCACTCGTTGAGTGTACGTTTACAAAGTTTCACCCGACCCTATGCTATGAAATGTGTAATTTAGAATTATGCCTAGCTTCGTCTCGAATGCGACCCTAGTGTTTGTTTCCCCTTAACTTAGGATAAGATGAGGATTGCTTGATAATTTTAGGCTCTGTACTCGTATGTTTATTGTTCATAACGATCCACGAACTGTAGTTCACTAATCGTGTGGTAGGATTGCATGTGTTACGGTCGAATACATTCGGTCGGTGGTAATGCAGTAGAGTGTACGTCCCCGGTCGTGTGTGTGTGTGTAATTGTACATTTCATTGTAATGGGTCCGACGATATCTTTTGGCAACTCTGCTGCTGGAAACTATCACATCGTTCTCTTAAATTATTTTTTATCCTAGTATATGTAAGTCTTTAAATTCTTCTGTTTTGTTAAAACGATTTGAAATCGAGGCCATTGGTACAATTTCTTCATGTTGTATGTTGCCAGAGTAACAAAGCATAAAGAAATTAATAATTAACTAAATATTGGGTAGAGAAAACGCCACGAAGGCATAAAAGCAAGTGTTTTATTTATTTTGTTCTAAGTAACTAATATTTTATATTATTAGTTGTAAGTTAATATAACAATAAAAACGTTAAATAAAATGTTGTTTTGTTTGCACCTTATAAATTTACAAACCTACTATAGTGTGTGCTAACATGGTTAAGTGACGAGTCACATCCCGGCGCTACTAAAAAAAAATTTTTTTTTGCGACACATTACGATCCATGACACTATCGCTACCGATGTCCGTCTGTCTGTCGGTGTAATGTTCTGTAAACCAGCGCCCTTAACCAATATTTAAGAAGTAGATAACAATTTAAATTATATTAAATCTAATTTTAGCAAATGGTGTCAGCTGTCTTCTAAGTGTAGGTACACCATGTTAAGTATTTTGTTATTGAGAATAATACAATAATTATTATTTCCCTTGTATATTATCGTAAAGTAACAGCTACAAGCTGAAGACGCCTGAATATAAGTATCACAACATACTCCAGCTGAGATCGTACGAGCCGTTTGTAAATATTAAGATAAACTAAACTGCGGGTTTAGGTCACAGTGATAGAAAGTGAGGGTAATTCATAATGTATTTCTACCTTCTCTTGTTCAATAATATCATTTGTGCAGTGTGAAGTTAACGTTGCATTACCCGTGCAAAAATCGACTACTTTAGCAACGGAAAAGCGCTTCATAAATGCGGGTTTAGGTCACAGTGCTATAAAAATAAGATTGTCAAAATGCGCGCAAAACAATTGAGTTAAACTTTAGTTTTTTTCGAGACACTATTTTTTTGATTCGTGTGAGTGCTTTTTATTTTGTCAGTGTTTTGTTTTGATTTCGCGATAGTGTAACAAATAGGTCGGTACGAAGTTCGCCGTTACAACAAGTTAGTTAGAAATAGGTAAAATAACACGACAGTTTAAAAATAATAACAAAGTTTATTCAATAAAAATAGTAGCAATGTGTAACAATATCACCAGTCTCGTTAGTAAGACCTGAGGTAATCAATAGATTGTGTACGCGGCTTATTTACATAATACTATTTCCAATCAATTTCATCTAAACAATAATCTAGACTTTGTTACAATATGGCGGAGATCACTTCACGTACTTCAGTCCTAGGGTCTGCGTCATGAAGCACAGGATGTCGGTGTGCTCATCGATCTGAAATAAATAACCATTTTTAAATTTTACGACCAATGACATTATTCAAGGCTTATGGCTTGAAGGCCATGTGGATGCCATGGATGGACTATGGTCTGTAGCCCTCACATAGCGAGAAGAGATCCGAGCCAGGCAGTGGGACATTACGGGTTGCGTCCTTCGCGTAATTGACGACTCCGAAGCCTAGTTGGTCGTCAAGCAAAGGGTCCCGGAGAGGCGGACGTTTATGTGACAGACGAATATTTGTTCACGGGTCAGGGTTGTCAGTGACATTAGCTTGTCCACGCCATGGTAGAAACAGGGACACGGGAAATCCTACTGCGGGGATGGATAATTCCACTTTGCCCCACCAAGGCGCTTCACTGGTGGGGCAAAGTGGACCGCTTTAAAACTCGCACTGGAATCTGCCCCACTAAATCGATTATGAATGTGTAAGCGTTTTATTGTGTAACACTGACGATCTTGGCGGTCGGCTTCCCCCCGCCGTGGCCGGCCTTGGTGTCGACGCGCGCGAGCAGCGGGCGCGCCTGGCGCGCGGGCGGCGCGAGGCGCGCGGCGTGCTGCAGCGCCGCAATGAACTTGAGCGAGTGCAGCGGCACCACGCGGTCGTCGTGGTCCGCCGTCAGCACCAGCGTCGCCGGGTACTGCACGCGGCCTGCCGACGTACGACACGATTGTGAACAAAATAAAACAAAATGTGTGCAATTCACACGTGCTAGAAGTGAAACTTAAAAAAACGAATACTGTCAGTCCCGATAATTTTGATGTTTTGCTTCACTTCCGCGTCACTTCCGTTTCATCGAATTCCAAATCACAACAATACTATAGAAGTTTTTACTTCAAAAAGCAAACGAACTCTAATGTCCGGCTCCTTTTTTTATGGTACTAAGATAGCAAACGAGCATGCAGCACCACCCTTCACCTTTCCGCTGCCGCCCATGACAACTGTGACCGATATTTTTTAGGTACGCCTTGTAAATAATTCTACTATCCATAAGCAAAACGAATCGTTTTCGAACAGGACCTGAGGATAACGACGAACACAACGTGGACGGATCGATCGAACGCGGTTCTTATGAAACATACATTGTATTGAGTGGACATTCGTTTCAGGCGCGGAACGTATTCTCAGGATGGTCAATTTATTATGGATCTTATAATTATGTGAATTAGACGTAGAATGTACATTTCTCAAAAAAACTAGAACCAGTCTCATATAGCGATGTCACCAGTGTGAAATCTGTACCACATTTGCATGTAACAAGTCACGCAAAAGGTTCATAATCAATACAATTTTAAAATAACTAGAACAATCGACTAACGGTAATAATCCCCTTCCTCACATCAACCAAACATGTCCCAAACGTACCGTTAACAGGTGGGAGAATGTTGTGCAGCGGCGAGTATTTGAGCAGGTTCTGGAAGTGCGTGGCGTTGTCGGAGCTGCCGTAGTCCGACACCCAGGCGTGGCCGATCGTGAACTTCTGGAAGCGCAGCATGTCCAGCACCCTGCACACGTCACCGTACATACAGATTAGACATTGTGACAACCCTTTTAAATAATACATCCATCCCTAATCCTTGGATAAGTTACATAACATATTGTCAGTTCAATTGACAAAATAATATTCATCAGTACAATACGACCCACACACACCCAATATTCACATTACTGTCAATACCGCACCAACTTACTAAAAGGCTGGCTGGCTTTGATTGGCAGTGCGGATTGGAATGAATTTATAATAAAAGCCCATTGACTCTTAATTTGCAGACACCAAAACATAATGTAACATAACGTATGCACCGACGCTAGAAATTTATCCCTCTTTCGCGGTCGCAATAATGACGAACCGAAGCGCGTCGACAGCATTGTGGGGAAGCAGTGACTCACCCAACCTGCACGATGGCGGCGCCGTACAGGTCGGGCCGCTGGTTGATGCAGGCGGCGACCAGCAGCCCGCCGTTGGAGCCGCCCTGGATGGTGATCAGGTCGGGCGAGGTGTACCGCTCGGCCACCAGGTACTCCGCCGCCGCCTGGAAGTCGTCGAACACGTTCTGCTTGTTGAGCAGCCGGCCCGCGTTGTGCCAGCGCTCGCCGTACTCGCTGCGAATGTTCAAACACAAATTGTATTTGTTGTTGTTGTGCGTTGTATAATGAAGATTTACAGTCATTATTTAATCAGTGTAATCAAAGTTATTCAATGAATAATAATTATTGGCAAAGGGAGATCTCCGGCCGGGCATGACTTGCCCGGGAGGCAGTGAAGCCACGACTCAGCCGACTGCCGAGTTGTCAGAACTTGTATATGCGAGCGGTGTAGAAAACTTCGATAGAGTGATTCAGGCTTCGTGACGTTAACGTGTGACGTGTGTGCGATGTCGCCACAATTAATCAGTAAGGTTTTGACTAATGTATTGCGTAAGTGTTGTGTATTGATGTGAGCTTGGGGTAGTATTTGGTGTTTGTGTTTTTTCAATCGGTTCATCTTAACACCTTTCGAGTGTAGGTCAAGGCGCAGGTTTCCCGAAACGAACCGACGTTAGTAATAACCACCACTAGTAATAAAACTATATATAGGTAGTCTGTCCTCACCCGCCGCCCCGGATGTTGGGGATGGCGACGAGCCCGTTGAAGTGCTGCATGAACACGAGCCGCGTCACGCTGAAGCTGGGCTGCACGTTGATGTTGAACCCGCCGTAGCCGTACACCAGCGCCGGCGTCGTGCCGTCGCGCGGCAACCCCTGCACACACACACATACACACACACGCTGCATTAACACCTGCCAAACACGCGTTAATTGTATAGATGATACACGTCCACAGGACTACTTACTACTTAATGACACGTTTAAATACCGCGTCCGCGCGCGTATACGCGGATGGGCGGCCCGAGCTACGGACGCGAGTCTAAACGCCCCATAAAACGCACGGTTCCTTTTATAACGTAGGGGAGCACTAAGAAAGGATTTATGAAAATTCACCCCCTAAGGGCTGTAAAAGTGTAGTGTAAAGTTAGTATGAAAGTTCTCTGATTTTATCAAGTTTTATATATGTACCTATTTAGGGATTTACGCGGGTGAAGCCGCGGGTGTAGTCTTGTGTTATATGAAATAATTACCTTCTTAGAAACAATGAACATGGGGACCTTGGTGCCGTCCTTGCTCGAGTAGAATATTTGTTTAGCCTCATACTGCGACGCGTCGAAACCTTTCACTTCCACTTCTCTGAACACCTGAAATAATACATTTAAATATGTTAAAAACTAAGTTTTTATCATCTTTCTACGTCGGCTTTTATAAATAAATTAACTTTTGGTTTCTGTCGATAGTAGACGCTTATAGACACTTTTTTCTAAAATATTAACATTTACAATAATAATTTAAATCAACGTTTTTAGTTCAGTGAAATAAATAAAATTAGCTAATAGTACAAAACTAAATTACTTTATAATCAAAAACTTTTCGAAAAAATTTCTTATTATATTAAAAAATGATTAAAATTTCACTTTATAACATATCAAAATTAACCGATAATTTATTTAAAACAACATAATATTATTTACTACCATAATGTACAGACAATAGTATATTTACGGTGGGCGTGTACGGTTTCTTGGTGAAGTCGACGTGGTATATGATGCCGGGCGACAGGAACGACATGAAGTGGTAGAAGATCTCGGTCTGCTTCTTCTTCCCGGAGAAGCCCACCACCGAGCCCACGTCCAGCTCGAAGTTCTGCAGCAGCTCGCCCGTGTGCAGGCTGTGCAGCTGGAGCACACTCTGGAATAGGGAATATCAATGATTCATTTTTTCTATGCTTTATTTATGTTAATATAGTACCGTAAAAAATGGAAAAGTCATGGAAAAATCAACATTCTAAATGAAATATTTAAAATGACAGATTTAAACGCTGCAATTTTGCCGCGCTTCATGGTGACGTCAGCATTTACGACGTTTGAGTTGTTGTTGAAAACAGCATGGTGTTGTTTTGACATGTCCAACGCGAATGGTGACGTCACACCGGTATCTAGCCAAAAGCGCTGCGTTTGGACATTTTAAATTTTCCTCGTAAATTATCTACTCTTTATTAATTCTACTTTTATTCTAACTTCATATTAACCAATAACAACCACCAACAACGCATACACTCACTTTAACATCTCTGATGTAATGCAGCACTAACTTGTCCTTGTCGACGGCCGCCGCCCAGTCCAACACGTCGCTCGGGTGCTCCTACGATACATTAACAAAAAATAATAAAATATACACACTCGACATACTCGAGGACATGAACATGGTCATAGGTAATGATTAAAAATATAAAGTCAAAATTCCATACGATAATTATTTCAGAAGTAGCAATCAAAATTATCTCAAAAAACTCGGAATGTATGGGCACGATGTGCAAACGCAAAGCTGCATTAGACCGCTGTGTTTCGCAGACACAGCGCCGCGGCGCTGTGCCGTACGGGCTGGGTTTGTGGCGGCAACCTAGAAGCGAGCGTTTTTGTGAAACACCGCGTTTTTGGCTGATTTTTATATACTTTAAACCGCGTGCGTTCAGTTTGTCCACACTTTGGGTTTGTAATGGATAATTTGGTCAAATTTTAAGCACCTTTTTTAACCTATTTGGAACCAGAATCGAATACTGAGTACCCTATTAATGACGTATTAGTGACTAAAAAATCACCTTGTGTATCATATAGTTTAATACTTTTAGGGGGTTTAAATAAAGGTTGAAAGTGTGTTTGAAAATACGCCAATTTTTGACGCAAGCTCTACGAAAATTCGCGTTTAACATTCTAGACGCAATTGCCTGTTTGTACGGCCTTGGTAAATTAACTCGTAAGGGGGTGAAGTAAGGGTGAAATCCAAAGATAAGATAAAAAATAAAAATGTGTCAATGTCCAAACCGACCGGTATGAGCGTGAGCCAGTTCTCCTCGGCCGGGTTGTCGAGGTCGATCTGGACGAGCCGGTAGTTGGGCGCGTTCCGGTTCGTGCGGAACGTGCACAGCGGGCCCTCGTTCGTGATGTACTGTCGACAACGGAAAATCAATCAATCAAATCAAATCAAATGCTCAATTGCAACAATTGTATATTGTATAGTTATTTTTGTTATTGATGCTGTTTTGTGTACATTATGTATCTTCATTATGTACTTCATGTTTGTGAAGTTGGCCGTTGAGAAGTTTCCTTGTGTGAAACGAATTATGTACAGTCCAATCTACTCATATAGGATCATGCATAAAAATTGTTAAAACTTCGAAATTTTTCACCGTTCAAATTTTCATATTCAAGTTTTTTATTTGCTCTAAATACACAAATGCAATTACAGGTTCATAGCAGTACTTAAGTAGTTTGTGTATTTAACCATTCTTGCAATAGTCATAGTACAATAACCGCGTTACATTATAATATGTCTTTCAATAAGTTCGTACAAAACGCAGTTCAATCCAACCCCCAACCCGCAAGATTTATCCCACCAACAAAGCGTGTCACTCCACGCACCTCATAGTCGGCCTCGAACTTGTGCACGATCTGCGTGAGCGGCAGCCGCCCGGTGATCTCGGGGCTCTTGCTGAGGTCCGCGAAGAACAGCAGGTTGTCCCGGCAGTCCTTCACCGGCGACACGATCAGGTACCGCCCGCAGTCCGACACCTGCGCGCCGCTGTGGGGACACACACACTTACACACACACATATTGTATACACATACATATTGTATACACATACATATTGTATACACATACATATTGTATATCGTACTATAAACAACATTCACGTAAATAAGTGTCACATGTTTGCTAAACTACTGATAATGATGATAATATACTGTTGCCCTTGGCCTTGAGGTGGGCCGGGCTGGGGCGCACACCTACATAATGACGTCAATGCAACTATTCAGGGCACAATGAGATTTGAACCTTAATTGCTTCAGCAAAAGGTTGCAAGCGAGAATATCTATTACCAATGCTTGTCTCGAGTTAATCATAGTGTATGTTTGCAACTGTATGACTTAGTAATTAGAGTTCAGAGTCCACTGTTCATTACACTAGGCCTTTCCCCAGTAATGTTGAATGTACTCAACCGAATGATACAGAAATAATGGAGACGATATATCGAAATATTGCATTACGATGCTTATTTTTAGATATTTCTAATGAGATTAGATAATGCTACATAACGTACAAAAAAACCTACGCGGTTTTGTCGACGCTCAACATCCGAGTGTTTACTTCTCTGTTGATAGCAAATAAATACATATAAGCTGGATTAAATCACATGACAATATAAGCGTGATGAATTATGAATGTCATGCTGCGCTCCTCACAATAAGGTCTTGGATTGGATGAGGGGGGATCAAAGTCTTGATGCGACAAACCAGTCATCCTTTGAGAACAGCGTAAAAATGAGGGTATCCACGTAACAATTTTTAAACGATCGCGTATGGATTGCTACTCTCACATATGCCCATTCCTATATTTAACCAATCCTTAAGCCGATCGTTTTCGTGGCACCAGTAACGAGTCGTTATAGTCGTTCCTTATAACCTTGAGCGTCTTTTCGGAATACGTTTAAGTTACGCCTCGCAGAGTTCCACTAACCGTAAGCAAAACGAATCGTTTTACGAACACCGAAACCTGACATCAATCAATATCAACCCGTCCAGTTACGACCGGACCCCCACTAAACTGATCGAGAGGCGTGCAGGGCCAAGGGTACCGACATCCTCCAGAGCGGCTCCTCGGGGAACTCCACCGCGACCACGTCGTCGGCCTGCGGCGTGTCCAGCCGGTGGTAGCAGAGCTTCTGGTCGCGGTTCACCTCCGTCTCCGAGCCGTCCGTCTTGCCGCCCGCCTCCGGGTACCGCTGCGTCGACAGATCAGGACACGGTTTATTGTTGTGCGTTTTTGTAATTTGATAAGTTATAAGGTGTAAAAAGAGCTCTCCTTCAGGGCCGGCGTTGCACTGGTGACTCCCCTGGTGTTGCCCGTGTCCATAGGCACGGTAATAGTATCATACGGTATTGTGACTCGGCCCTGTCCTTGAAATAAATGCCTACAGCCCCGCGCGCTAGGACCGCCTCTTTCTAGTTGTAGTCAATGTAAGTGGGCAGGTAAATCGCACGCTTCCTGATTACAAACCCACACGTTCGATCGTCCTTACGGCGTAGCTGCAGCTGTTGTGTACTTAGTGTGTACCAACTCCCGAGGCGTTTGCGTTCCGACCGTTTGTATGAAGATGGAATAATGTATGGATACTATTACCGTGCCACGGGCGACGATGGCCACCTACCATCAGGTGGCTCGTATGCTTTTACGTCAGCGCTTCAAGCTATAAAAATAAATCGACGCAAAAAGCGAAAACGCTGTAACCCACGAAATAAAAAATGTTCACCAGATCCGATTAACTTTTGAGATTCTAGAAGATAATGTGTATAGAAAAAGGGTTAATTTCAACGCTGTACAAAATGTACTATTGTTCGTAGAGCCAACACTTGGATTATTCGACGCAGATTTTTCTGATGCCGAATCTGCATTAAAAAAAATGTTATAGGCGTGGGTTACGTTTCCGCTTTGCGTCGATGTAGAAACCGTCCGGAAGTCACTAATTGTGACCAGAGATGCTCGGATACTGTTGGACAAATGAAAAATATTGAAGAAATTACTGGCGCAACGGTTCTTTACACATAACATTTTAAGGAAGTGACGTGATTATTCACAGGGAATAACATATTCATTTAGTTGTGTCATTTCTGGAAAAGCACATTCCTTTTAGAAAAAATCTCAAGAAAAACTTTAGAAAAACTCACGAAATTGTATCACTGTCACAAAATATAAATTATGAAAGAACTACTCACAGAATAAAACAATCCTTTGTTGTCTTTCGTCCACGACATCGCCGCGAATTTCACCTTTTCAAGTACTTCGGGGTAGTCTTCGCCTTTGAAAATAATGAAACTTTACAATACTTTACTATCTACCTACCGTGGTGTACTTAAAGGACTTTTTTATTGAATCAAGGTAGTAAACGACCGTGCATCACCACCCTTCCGCTGCCGCCTATGACAAGACAACTGTGACCGACTTAGAACAAGAATCAAATGGGGAATAGGATGATTAGTCCGGTTAGCAGACGGTGTTAGAACAGATGGTTAGTTTGTTAGTAGGTATGAGGACTGGGACAGGGACTGTTAGTGATAGTTAGTCCTGTTAGTTATTGTTATTAATAGTCGGTCACAGATGCGTTGCTACCCTTGAGGACTGAGATGGTCGCCACTACAAAAGTGAATTGTGTATTTAAATTATTGTTCTTAATTTTAATTTAAGTTGAAATATATGAAGGTTAAAAATGTGTAGCTTCTCGCGTCTGGGATACAAAAATAATATGATGTAATTTTTTTTCCGGAATCGGACTTTATTTATTTATGGCATTCACTAATCGATAACTATCGAAACTAATAAATTTCACTTTTCCGTACACTTCAGAGAAAATCGACAAACAGACAAGCATATATTATATATATTGTTCTAAATGCTTCGTTTTATTCGGATCGACGGAATCAATCGGCGGGCATTGTGTTGACGCGTAGCCTCCAATACGTCCTGCATAATAAACGCGTACCGTACATTCTTTGCGTTGACACTGCACTTCATGTAAACTATTAGCATATCAGAAGCACCGACATTCTTTTCACATAGCAATCTTTCCATATAAACATTGTGAAAAACAGTATTATGGGATGTATTGCGTTAATAAATACCCCAGTAATATTTTTTCACAATAATCCTCCAAGTGGAGACAGCGTAATAAACTGATTGAAGTTTATTGAAAATATAATGAACTAACATTTATATTAAGGGGTAAAAATTAAAATATTCAAATAACTTTATCTTCATTTTCGTTCCTTTTTATTATTATTTATTCATTTGGAAAAATAAACAATAACAAAGTGTTGACAGTCATGTAATTAAATATGAATTCGCAGAACTTATTGCCAACATACATACATCCATATCATTAGTGTTATTTTATTTATACGTTGTTTAAATGTTATTCCACTGAGCGATGTATCGAGAACCATTTGGCGTTTTGAATTCTAAACGTAAAAACAAGTCAGAAAAGAAATAACACATTGCACATCATATTAATCTTTCGATGACCACTTATTATTATTACAACACGTTTACACACAAAAAACATGATTTAATATTCGGATAGATCCGGTTCAGACCGGTTACTTCGTGATCAAAAGCTTTAGTTTGAGCTCGAATTTCCCACGGAATCATTTATGGATGCTTAAAATAAAGCCGTCGATACACATTAGTTTGATCAGGGTCGGCAGTTGGCAGACGTTGCCATTCAAATGGAAAATATAAACTGACTATTTTTGGTTGTTTGTTTTTGTTGATATAAAACACTTTTTAGCCAACCCATGTTTTTATAGTCCAACTTCTAATATTAATTACGTTCGGATTTAACATTAGGTATTCTATGCGTTGGTGAAGAAAAATATTCACAGTATATTTTTTGATTGGGAAATCTGTAAGTATAAAATTGTTAAAGAACGAAATGAAATCAAGAAATCACCGTTCGCGTAACGCTAGCAAACTCGCAAATGAACTACTGATTTCATGCACTGGCTATAAGAGGAAGAGAGAAAGTAAATGTGCGCGCACAACTCTCTCGTGCCCCTACACCAATATACGAAACGTATCTCTTTTTTTCTAACTTCACTAACTTATATCTCCCTCTTAACTTCCGTTCACCTCGCTCGATCACACTTTCCGTAACGCTCTCGTCACGCATTCACCAGCTTACTCCCCAAGTCAAGCGTGAGTATACAAGTTTTACTTCAGAAATCTTTATTCATCAATCAATCAGCAGGTATTTTGTCAGTACACTTCATAAACGTATTTTTGCTTCTAAGTAACAGCAAAAAAACTCCTCAGCAAACTTAAATGATGATAATACTGATGATGATTATTGAGGAGACGATAATGTTACGATAATATTACCTGTAGCAACATCCTTGAGATGTATTGTGATCCAGTCGGAGCCGGACGCCGACAGCCCATACGCGAGGGTGGCGCCGTCCTCTGTGAAGCGTGTGTCGGACAGCGCCACCGTGCCGTCCTCGGACAGCGTGTTGGGGTCGAGGAACACCCTGGGCTCGCCGTCCAGGCTGTCTTGGACGTACAGGACACTGGAAACAATATAATTAATAATTTACCTAATGTTTAGAGGTTAATGACAAGATTAGTTGTAACCTGTGCTTATAGATTAAAAGTTTTCTACATCACGCTAACGAATGTACGTTGTAGATTATACAAGTAGATGCTGCTCAAACTGAATATGAACAGGGTGTACTCTAGACGACGTAAAGTTATGATCTAAAAAAATTAATGATGTATTAGATAACAAATGGCCCTTGCATTCATGCCTCCTTGTGCATGCATAATTAATTAATTATATTTCAAAAAATATATTGTAAATTCATTTGATAGCTTTTGCCCGCGGCTTCTGAGGCGTGATTCTCTTTATAAATTACTAGCTGCCCCAGCGAACTTCGTACCGCTCTATAATTAATAAACAAATAATAATATGGTGACATATCGACAGCAGCGCCACCTACCGGGTCCAATTGTAAATCAAAACCATTCTTGGATACACCTGAAGACACACAAAAAATTTCAACCGAATCGGTACAGCCGTTTTTGAGTTTTAGCGTGACTAACGCACAGCAATTCATTTTTATAATATATGATATAGCCTATGTCACCCGGGGATAGTGTAGCTTTCCAACAGTGAAAGAATTTTTCAAATCGGTTCAGTAGTTTTGAAGCCTATTCGATGCAAACAAACAAACAAACAATCAAATCTTTCCTCTTTATAATATTAGTATAGATATAGATATAGATATAGATTCCCAATTATCGAGTGGATGCAAATAATTTTTTTGTTAGTTAGTGACTTCATGTCCTCTAGTCTACTCTAGAGGGCGCCATATTCAGTCAATGTAAGATCATACAGCCTACAACTAGCGGATCTCGTATGATAACTGTCGAGATGCATTGTATTTAACTAGCGCATTTATCATTATCTGCTAGTTGTTCAAGAGTGCAAATAGAATGAATTGTGACAATAACAGAGTGGGTATAAACCCGTTATAAATACAATAATGTACACTAAACTACAAAATACTAATAATAAAGCAACTAATACACAGTTGTTAGGTTTTGTGACTATGCTGACAGTCACGATCACCCGTAAAAATAGTTACCGTGTTCGGTTGTTACTAATAAATATACTATATGTATATAATATAATTATGTTTAATATATGTATATAATACTATTGGTTTTGGGAAAACATCATACAGTCTATTCGTTTCGTCGGTTTTTTGGTGCGGATCAAATTCGTTACTGTAAACCCAGTATCCAGCTGAGTATCTAAACGCGGCGTACCAAATAGCGATGATGCACAAATAGGCTTTATAAATATAGAGGATAAAGTTAAAACCAATAAATCACACGTCAACAGGTATAAGGAGACTGAAGTTATTATAGGGCGCAATCGCGATGGTACATGCCAAAATAACAGTATCGACTCACTGCTGGTTCTGCAGACCAGTGTTCTTCATGAAGAAGTACCGATCCCCTCGTCTGAACGGGCACGAGTACTTCGGGTAGTTCCATAGCTCCGTCAGCCGGTCGTGGATGTCGGATTTGACAGGGCAACTGTCCAGGAACGGCCGCGTTATGTTATTCTGTGCATCTATAAATTCTTTGGTCTCTTTCGAGTCTGGGTCCTCCAGCCACCGGTAGGGGTCGACTATCTGAAAACATTCCACGTATTATCTATACGTATAAATAAAATTGAAGCGTTCGATTGAGATTTCAAAATAACTGTTGTCTTAAGTGCTTTTAATTATTTCCGCGATAAAAAAACACAAAGAAACTTTTTTAATAATTTTGTCTGTCTCTCTGTCCGGGAAAATCTTTGAAACGGCTGAACCAATTAAATGGGATATTCACTCGAAGATAGAGGTGGTAGGGCATCTTTTTATCCCGGGATCCTCACGGGATCGGGATTTACGCGGGAAAAACTCCCAGGTCGAAGTCTAGAACTAGTTATCAATATTATGGACCTATTGCGGTAATCCAGTTAGTGCATATCTACAACTACATCGCAACTTACCATCAGGTAGGTATCTGATATACAAAAGACTTGACTTAGGTCAAGTGCCACTAGTGGCAAAATTCCTCGAGCGCTTCCGTACTTTGCAGAGGACATAAATCAGGCGGTCCCGGTTGTTATTATTAGATAGCCGATATGTCGGAGGCCTTCATGCGGCATAAAAACACTCGGGTTGGCCACTAACCCTACAGCATTCTGCATTGGAGCACCGTCAGAGTATGCGCTAGGCCTTCTCCGTATTCCGTGTCCTGTAGAGGGCATTAATGGGATGCAGCCATGCACATTAGAATCCTTAAAGCCCGAGACCTTTTAAACTGGTTTGATGTTTGTTATTTCAAACACAGCAAAAAGTTGCTATTACTAATTATTTATAGGTTATGCTGACATTATGTCGCGTAGACACTAGTCGCTGATTTCTCGTTCGTCTTGTTGTGAACTTGACCGGTCACTTGGCCAGCAAGGTTAGACGTGCAATAAGTTCTAAAACGGGTCAATGCGCGACTCTTTTTATTACAAACGTGTTTAATAGCTGCGCAGTGGCTATAACAAGATAGAATAGAACATAGCGAACAATAGGTAGGTATAAAGTACCTAGGCAGTCCGCGCGGGTAGAATACAAAATAGCCTCCTTGACAAACACTGTTCTTCCTTGTAAAAGAAATAGGTTTCCTTTTTTTAGTTCTATTTGAGATTTGTTTTCTGGTTTGAATTTGCGAATATCATTAAAGATCATTAGAAAAACGGTGCTGACGATAAACTAAAAAACGGTTACTATAATGATGTAATACAATTTTGGTTTTGTGTTACCTAATAACATAACAAGGCTATGTTGAGATCGTTTTAAATGATATCAATTATTTTAAAATATCGCTATTTATTGCTTCTTTTGAGAGCGCGGCGTTCCCTACGCAATTTAGTATAAATGTAAGGTAAGAAATGAAAATTCGCTATTTCGCCATGATTATATGGTTCCTGTATAAACATAAAAGAATAATTACATGAAAATGCTCTTATATTACACAACATCGCCACGGGCAGATTAAAGTTATCTCTATTGATTAGGGATCGAAAATTGAGACTTGGAGTTCATTTGAATAGATAAAATTACGATAAACACCAATTACGCCATGTCATGAAACTGCTGATGTAAGGCCATACCAACAGACCTGAGACTACCTGAGAGGCACTTCCATTTACCAGTACCTTGAGGGCGCGTTTATATGACGCGGAAGTTTTCGCGAAAAAACGAAGAAAACTTTCGCGTCGTCTAACTGGGGCCTTAGCCAAGAGGCAATCTTCATTTGCCTATCCTATACAAATATCGTACCATATTAGTATTACTGAATTTGGACTAAAATCAAGATGAAATCGAGGAAGCGCGCTTGCAACAGATTTGTTAAGTTGCCTCTTTTCGTGTTTATCTGTTCAGTATAAATATTATAATTGATTCAAAACTACCGACCCACACATGGAAGTTGTTTTAACATAATTATTTTGGTATTCATTAACATAATTATCGAATTATTATGAGCGAAATATTGTTGATGTTAGATAACAATCTGTATTAACTTGTTGTCAACTTTGGTATTTTGGCCTTTGATGTTAAATATTATTGTCATATAAAATTTAGAGACAACACCATGCTTAGGTACTTAACAATTACAACCATTGTTTATCACGTTTTATGCAGACGAAGAGGTAAACAAGCCACGGGATTAGACGACGCTCATGGACCCTCACAACACCAACGTCAGGCAACGTCATTATTGCGTTGCCAGCCGAGAAGGAAGCGCAGGTGCCGCATCCTGAAGTTTACTCGTTTCAGATAACGTGACTCACTTTAAGGACTGTTGCTAAACTGGGGCATTGGTCTGCTTGTAATGTTTACCACAAAATACTACCAAGTCGCGAACGCTTCTCGTATGTTAATATTACTTGTATTTACACAAGTGAGCGTTTATGTGAGTATTATGAACGTTTTTTTTTTTCAGCACACGACCCGAGAACAAACATACATACATCAGTCACATAAATGTCTGCATCGGGTGATCCCGGGATTCATCGCTTCGCGGGCAGATTCACTGAGCCACAGCTTCGAACATGCAATCAATGTATATTCGTTACAGTACAATGCGTCTATTTTAGTAACACCTCTGGGCAATTTTTTTAGGAATACGATATAAACATAGGAAATAACACGATGACAGTAAACACAAGATTGCTTAGATTCTCTAAACTAGACGCGTTGTCAGTACGTTCACCCTATTGCTATCGTGTACCTTAGTGCCAAAGTAGTCGTCGACGACGGTCTCATCCCGCCGCGCATCCGGGTACTCGAAGCCCATGTTCCGCCAAGTGGTGTCCGACGAAGCGCCCGCGCTCTGCAACACCCAACACATTGACACAATCGCGACATTGCAAACCAAACGCATCGTGAGTACTCGTCAGCCCTTCACCCACAAACGACTCCAGCCAACTGACCGCCACCGCCACCCAACTCGTCTTATATCGAAACGTGTTGTGGCACGATAGTTTTTTTCCCCAACGATTCTATCGAGATGTATCGGACTTCCTTTTTTACTTGTCGCTAGCGATGTCACAGCATAAATTTCAACCGTCGCAGATGACAACATAGAATCGAAAAATAAAAATCAACCTACACGTATTTTATCGGTTGCCAATCATTAACATGAATGCGAGAGATGACCTAGACTACAAGTTTAGTTAACTCTTAATCATAAATTAAAGTGCAATTGTATAATACGCAGGTGCTAATCTGATAATTGCACAATAGTATAATAATATACAATGTGGTTTTGACCTTATAGAAGACTATACAGGCTTTAAAGCTCATACAATATCGTATTGACCTCATAGGAGGAAACGATGTATGGTCCGGCAGCATTATATTTTATGGTAATTATGTATTTCTAAATGTATTACCATTGTGAAAAATGCATTAACATCCGATGTTAATACCTCGCTTTGTAGTTCAAAGATTAGATATTGATTCGAACTTATTTATTGCTTCGTAAGCACTAAGTAAAAATGTGCCGTTTGTAGAGATTCATTCGCAAATCGCAACAAAACAACACGCACGCAAGTACACGAACGTGGCTAATCAATCGTGAATCCCTTGCTGCTGTTTAGAAATGAATATATACCTTATTACAGACTCATAAGAAACATCTTAGAATACAACCACATCTTAGAAAAAAATTGTCAGTGTTGACAATTTTTTTCTGATAAGCAATCATTATTAAATAATTATTTTTAGAATAAACACAGTGAGATAAAGTGTAAACAATGTCATTCAAACAATCAGTGCAAAGTGTAAGTTTTATGCGTGGGATGCACTCATGATGAGGCAGCATTGTTCTGTTTTTGTGTAGACTATAGTTTATTTACATTACAGTTAGTATACAAACATGGTTTCTGAAGTCATAGTGTATAAATTATCTGCATTAAAATGCGAGCGTGCGTACTGCGGACGATCCATATTTATCAATTCAGTCAGCTTTTGTTCGGCGGGAGATGCGGCAAGCTTTTTATAGAATTGAATGTATTAAAGATGTGCTGTTAAACGGGTTGTTTAATTAGTAGTTAATTATTAGTAAATATTTATTTTAATCCTGGTTTATCATAATTTGTTTAATCCTGTCACAGAACTCTGCATACAAAAAAATTAATGCAAAAAATTTTTGAAACTAAATTTGGAACACAGCTATTTACGATGGACGGAGATAAATGTATTTCGGTCGCATAAGATAAAGTTTATTTTTATTAATTATTGATAAGTGTTTGTGGTTGAACCGTGATACTTTTTAGGGCTGTGCTCCTAAGTTTGAGAACCACTGCTATATGAAATAAATTATGTGATTTAATTAAGGTTACTTGTTGTAATGAACAATAGTCCAGTGCCTACATGCTATGTTTTTAAAGACATCTTCTCATTTCATTGGCCTTTACTTTCAATGACTAGATAAAATTAATATATTATGTAGTAACCATATACGTTTCTATGTACAATAAACATTCGAGTGGGAAAATTAAAAATAGTAAAATTAATAGTAATGGTGAATGGTCATTATCTCCTATTCACATCAGTAAGGGCAATGCCTCTGGCATCACCAAGGCGTTGACATCCTAAATGAAGTTGGACACCCACATAATTATTATAATTTGGTTGGTTAATGCAATCCATGTGGTACTATGTGGTTAACAAATTTGTAAAATTTATCATCCACAATGACATTAATTAAAAAATATTAAATCACATCTACATACAATAATTGCCTACTACAATATTTAAACTCGCCGCTTCTGCTTAACTTTCATTTTACTTTTTAATGATTATGATAATGAGCCAACATTGATATAATCATAAAAATGTTGGTTCCCCTTAAACTTACATTCAAAGGTCAATGACACTTCTTTTTTTATTGCATTGTATCTGCCACTATTAATCATAACTTATATTTATTTAAGATAAGAATACTTTGTGTTGCTAAATATAATAAAATAATATTTTATTACTACTAATAAGCATATTAAACCTAAAAATACATGCCTCTTCACAAGGTTATGTTACGATGAAACTATTTCAATTAAACAATACATCTTTTATTAAGACATGACAAATACCACATCATTTATAAACAGACCTTTGTTACATGTTTTTAATGCTATAACACTATCACATTATATTACCAATTATTATGTACCAATGCTGTATTATGGGAATGAGTTCTAAACTTTAAACTGTCCCATAATATAAACCATTAATAGTACCAAACTACCAATAATTAAATTTAAGCAATATAGTACTAATGCCCCCTACACTTATAATGATGAAATAAGGACTGTTCCACTAATCCAAGATGGTACATTACTAGAATAATTTGATTTTAAACAGGGTTTTCCTGAAGAATATTTTTAGTAAAAAAAATACACAGTAATGTTTCATAATTATGCCCTATCGATTATTTTGAAAAAGAAAAGATTTAAGTTATTCTAACTGCACTACCGAACACAATTTTAATATAATTATATGTATGGTAGTAGCTAGCTTATCTATAATTATATGGCTCACTTTTATTCTATTTTTTATTTTATTAGCTAACAAACATAAGAACCACCTGATGGTAAGTGGTCACCGTTGCCCATGGAGAAAAGTAACATCAAAGGTATCACCTGTATTGTTGTCCAAAAATGAAAGAGAGAATAGAAAGAAAAAAAATACTATGTATGATGCCTATACTGGTTAGTACTGCAACTGGCATCTATAGACAAGCTTTGGCAATAATTCCACATTGATATGTACAGAAGATAAAAAACAAACTTCAATATTGATTTCAATGAGTTGAGTCACCCAGGACAGAATCCAGTGGAAACTGCTAGAGGCATACTGAGATCAGCGACGAGAGAGATTAGCGACATCCTATAAGACGTGATACGGGCGAATATTCTATTCCTAATCTCCGAATAAGGGGCTTCTTATTATTATTGATTTCAATAGAAGACCTCTTGTATCCTAATAAATAATAAACAAATAAACTCTATGGTGTCAAAAGGTAAAACAATGACTCAGTATTTTACATCTAATAAAATGTTCAAAGTAAACACTGAATATCACTAGAATACAACCACTGGCAATCAAGCAGTACTTATCAAGCAATTACAAAGTTACTCTGCCATTATTTTTATCTCATCGTATTGTGTCAATGTGAACAAGGATATAATTTTATTAAATACAAAACTATTAAAGGCAGATTCATATAGACCGCAATCTTTATTAAAGTACAAAACTTTAGGAAAGGGGGTAGATTTCTTACCATGAAACGCCTGAAAATCGAAGCGATATCACAATATGCCACTTTCAGTGGCACGTACACACTAGGTAGGCCAGACGTGTAATAAATAATTAGCTACTGATTGTAACAAACGACAGGAGATTCAAATAATAATTTTGAACAATTGAATCTCACTTACAACACATGAAAGATACTATTTAATCCCTTATTTTTCTTACCAATATTTTTCTAGTAGCTGCGTATCGAGTTGTATGACTTGCGGATGTAAATAATTTTCTTTGTTTGATCGTAAGTTCCGCAATATTTGTAGAAAATCTGCAATGATACGCAAGAAAAGGACGCACCGCCATAAACTTTGACATTTCGCGGACAGTTAGATAAAAGTTAAATTGACGTTCAATCAGTTACCACAGATAATGTACGATGTAGATATTAAGTTTCACTTTACTTATTTTATATTTTTATGTTATCGTTAATATCGAGCATTATGCTATGATAACGACAGCGTATCTGAGATTGTGGTAAAGTATAACATATAGTCACAATGTGCAAGCCTTAGGCGTATTGTGAAAGAATTGTGAAATTTGTAAACATATAAAGTTGGTTTATATATGTCTTTACACATTTTAATAATCCTTTTGATTCGATTTTGGACCACCGTGCACACAGAGTACTTTATAAACAGTGCATCAATACCATCGGGATTAAACTGGACGGACGGTACAGAACCCAGGGATCGCCAATACGAGCGTACACACGCGTCATACTCAACCAAACCAACAGACGTATTGCATGCCCTCTATTGTCTATTATATTTGACGTATAGCGATATTCGCTACTGTGAACAGTAGGAATACCGCTTACGCACTCGCATACAGTCACCTACAGCGGCAGCGAATACCGCCGTTTTGAATTAAGGCACCATGAGTAGGAGAGGTTGGCTTGGATGCTGGAGAGGCAATATAAATGTACTTTTTGAGTGGGATAATGCCTTTATATTTATTCCCAACGAGCCATGCCCGCAATTTCGCGTGGAATTCAACGTTAGCCGTTCCATAGATTAGCTCAAACAAACAGACATACAAAAATTGTTAAAAATGTTATTTTGGTATATGCACCATATATACATCCATATGCATTTATTAAAAAGCGGTTAATTTAATATTACAAACAGACACTCCAATTTTATTTATTTATCTAGATTTCTTCTTAACAATAAAATAAACAACCACAAAACAAAACTCTGTTAAACACATATCAATAACAGTACACCAAATAATATGTATGGGGTAAAAATAAAACAAGCATAGAAAAATGTATAAAAATATATTTTTGTTAATCTCCCGTGATATAAAATTTCAATTGTATAATAAACTTAATACTGTACAATCTCCATTAAGTTGCCTTGGAATGTGTTGAACCACCACCGTCTACAATACGACAATACCCACCTACATTTAATAAGCTTACACACTAGACGCATATAACATATAAATATTCTTTTATAAAGCTACCATTGTATTTGATCATCACAGAAAATATTGCTTTTTGCAATTATGATAAACAAATCTCATAAGTATTCTGTAAAAATTGCACATTATTGTAATAACTATTCATTTTGTCTTAATCAATATAATTAACACGTTCACTGCGGTGATCGTAATTTTCTGTGGAAAAAAACACGACGTATACGTGCTCCGCAGCGAACGTGTTAACATTTCGTATTTATTCCAACCAATACAAATTTCATCATTAACTAACCTAAAATCCCAAAATATTTAACATTACTTATCGGTAATCTTATTTCTCGTAAATCATGGTCTTATTATCCTATGCCTTCTTTATGATGACAATTAATAAAATTGTGACTTAAAAATTAAAAAAAAAACACGTCATTTTTTTATTAACGGCGGACCCACTACCGCGCACGCTATTTACGAACACGTGACGCATTTTAGCTGCGTGCGTTTCGTTTGTTTGACAATGTGGGTAAACTGCAGCACCCGCTATAAACGAATACTAGCCCACGAATATGTACTGCGTAACGTTCCCCGTTCCATGTACCGCGTGCATTACATGGACAGATTTGAGCTGCGTGGACGCCTTAAGGAGTGCACACAGTACAACGACTCCACGACCGACCGACGCCAACGCGACTAAAACCTTGACAAAGCTAACATTCAATTATGAGCCTTATATCTTTGAAGGTAAGGTTGAATTTCGAACTTATACTTAAAAGCCCTGTACGGCTCGCCCTACACCCATAGCCGTTCCGTTTCGAGACCAACGCGTCGACGTTGCGTTGACGACTCACCGTAGACGAGTAGTCCACGCGTCGACCGACACAATGACGTAATGTAAATAGCGTCGGAGTTGAAACGGAGTGGAGACGGAGTCGAGTTGACGTCGATGAAGCGTTGATCGCAGAACGGAGCGTCGGAGTTGAAACGGAGTGGAGTCGGAGTGGAGTTGACGTCGAGTTGGTGTAATGTGCGCACTCCTTTATTCGAGCAAGCCACGCGCCACAATGACGTCAGTTCGTGCGTAGAGTGTACACGGGTTGCACAGACACTTTTTGCAAAGTGAAGACACTTGACAATAGACATATAAGTAGTGTTTCCGTGCGCCGCAGTGGGTCCGCGGCTTTACAGCCATGAGTGTTACGGATATAGTCAGTGTTCTTAGATCACAGCTTTCCTTGCATGAACGGTTTGAGGTACTTGTGGAAGGAGTCGTTGACCGGCTCGGCGTTGAGCGGGCTCTTCATGGCCTCCTCCATCAGTCGCTCGTACGCGCGGCCGTCGTACGCGCCAAGTGCCGAGTTCAGGATCTGGGTAACGTGGAAAAAACATAATAGTAATGCGGCTTGGTGACCAGATTTAACGTCAATAGGCCTGACTGCAATTGTCTTTGGGAATGTAGCACTTTTGTTTGCATGGAAATCAATCAATCAACGTAATGTTTAGAAAGAATGCGCTGCATAGCCTTAAACCTTTTGCAGTGAAAGAAATAAATTATTTTATTATTGTTACCATTATATATCTAACTTTTAGGAAACCCCTTCTCAGAAAAAAATATTGTGTAACTTTACATAGTAGGTTGATAAAAATGTCTAGCGTTAGATTACCTCGTCCCTGATGTCGAAGGCATCAACCAGTCCCACTGCATTGGGACGGATCTTAGTCAACAAGTCTTCATACCAGTTCTGCAACTGTTCAATGTTTCTTTCCGATATGGATGTGTACTGCAAAAATCAGAGGTCATATTGACATTGTTGACCATGTTTACATGGATGAAGAATAAAATTCCATGTGATTCTGTAATTTGAGTAAACATCTTTAGTTCTTTCTCCATATGGAATCACAATGGTGATCAAACCTCGATGTGTTATCGATGTTATGTGTGTGTATTTTTATAATCTGTATTCTATATGTGAATAGACTAAACAGTTAGACTAAATCTGTGTTATTAAGCAAATAAAAGTGTGTGCAAGAACTAAAACAATTCAAATTTAGAAATCTTACATGTTTGTGGGCGCATGTACGCGTACGCGTATGTTTGCATACGTTTGTGTGACATGCGTACGTGTCTATGCGTGTGTGCGTGCTTTAGTGCGTGCGTGTTGCGAACGAGTATGTGTACGTGCGTCAGAAATTGAAGTAACTTGAATTCATGACGCTACTGACCCTGAGCAGATCGCCGACGTACTGCAGCGCCCAGTAGACCACGTACAGGTCGACCAGCTGCGACAGCACCTCGCGCAGCGCGGGCGACACGCCGCGCGCGCGCTCCTCCGTCTCGCGGTAGTACGTCGACAGGATGATCGCGCGGCAGTGCGCCTGCCGACGACGTTGGGAAACAAATACAATTACAAATATAAATGTATAACACGTTTGTTGTGTAAATAGACGGCAAACGAGCTGACGAGCCACCTGATGGGAAGTGGACACCTTCGCCAAAGTGATCAGTCGCTTTACGGATACGATGTCAGCTAACACTAATTATACAGGGTGCTGTGCCAAGTACGACAAGTACGTCTAGTTACTTATTATAAAACTCGCTATTCTAAACAGACTTAAATTACAACTCTTCATAATTTTAACACGGCTTGGCATAATTTTAACATGATTTGAACATTAGTTTAACAATGTTAGATGTGTTAGTATTAACATAACCGTCTCCTGACCTTGGACGCGTCCGCGAGTTGCACGGACGTCATATTCCACGCGTCCTCGTATGACATGCCGGTCTTCTGTCGCTTCTCAATTTGTGACACACACTGCCCGATCTTTCTGCAAACAATAATACGCATTATTAAACTATTAATTAAGTAACTATTGGCAACGCATAAATCTGTCGGATTCAGGACGGTGTTATCATTAGACTATGTCGGAGCCCTTGAGGAGGGATGAAAACTTCCAATACTTGGGTTGGCCACCTCCACGAATCCGCACTGGAGCATGGTAAGTATGCTCTAGGCCTATTTTTTTGAGGCGAGACCCGAGCCATGTATGAGCAATTAATGCGTTGAAGCCACCCGTCCCGCAATAACCTACTAAGGGCGCGTTCACATAGTAAATTGACATGTTACTAATGACATAGAACGTCCGTTTTACCGTTAAAACGGATCCAGTAAAACGGAAGGTAATATTCACAAGCATTTTGGGCGCGTACACATAGAACATCTGTTTTACTGGATCCGGAATACTGGATTCTGTGTGAAATCGCTCATACAACTACATACGCTTATAACATGTCCGTTTAAACGGACCTGTAAACGGACGTTCTATGTGAACGCGCCGCAATAGTTGTATTGGTACCCGGCGGCGACGCGCTGGAAGCCGGCCACGATCCCCTCGACGGTGTGGTCCCAGGGCGGCGAGCGGCGGCCGGCGCCCACCGCGCCCACGTACGCCACCGTCGGCGGCAGCGCGTGCCCGCCCGCCGCCTGCTGCCACGCCTTCACTAGGTATCTGGAAAAAAAAAAATTTTTTAGTCTGTAGCATGCCAAACTCACGCCAAACTTTATGGCCCAAGGTACTTGTGTAGTACGCGACTTTCGGGTATCTTTGGAGAGCGGCTAGTCATCGTTTGTTGCCTCAACAAGCTGCAATGATTACAGATTACGATTACGTGTAGAGGCACAGTAATGCCGACAAGAACGCTCTAACAACCTCACTCATTACACATAGCCCGTCTCCGCCCAGTTAGGGGAGGGTGGGGCCCCACCGACCTGGCGGTCTGCAGGAACATGACCGTGTTCTCCCCCTCGTAGGTGCAGGCAGCGGTGGCGTGGCCGTACGTGGTGGGCAGGTTGGAGGCCAGCATGTACCCGTGCCCGCCGCACGCCAGCCGGCAGCGCTCCACGCACTCCGCCGCGTCGCCCGAGCTCACCGCCTTCAGGCAGCACGAAAGCGCGTGCAGCTGGAACGTGCGACACTCACATTTATTCAAGAACTAGCTGTCTCAGCGAACTTCGTACCGCTCTATAATAAATAAACAAATTTGATGACATATCAACATCAGCGCCACCACACAATGGATCCTCAGATAACCGGCTTATCCCGAAAATGGTACACGAGGTATAATTTTTATTGTGGCTTTGTTAGTAATACAGGTTTAATTGCTTTTTTGAACCTAGGTTTTTGTAGGAATTTGCCACTAGCGGTCACCCATCCGACTACCGACCGCACCCGCTGTTGCTTAACTTTCTCCATCACTTCAGATCGACGCAAGCCGCCGGGCTGTGAGCGCTTCTGCTGCCCGTATCGCCACTACCGCCAGCCGCCAGCTACCGCCGCCTCACCTCGGGCAGGCGCTCCAGGTCGCCGGCGTCCAGCTCGGCGGTGACGTTGTTGTACATGTGCCACAGCCAGTCGGCGGCGAGCCGGAACGCGTGACACGCCGCGATGCCCACGAACAGCTTGTGCTGCTGCGTCACGTAGTCCAGGATCTGCGGCTCCGGCTCGCTGGGGACCATGCCAATCCATATAAATTTATGGGGAAAGACTAACGCCATTTGTTCTAGCGTATTTTGAGAAAATCTTAATGTAGCCACTAACGCCATCTAGCGTGTTTTTTGCTAGGTTATACAAAGTATGTTCATTCGAGTAATGGCATTAAAGTTTGGGAGGAAAAGTCACTACTAACGCCATCTAGCGTGTTTCGTGCTTTGTTATAAACATCAATTTGTAAACAACATGTATTTTCATTGAATAAATATTTCCAGTGAACATAGATTCATGGATGGTTTTTCTGGAGCTCGAGTCAATGTGCGAACTAGTTCTGAATCAGAGGTATTTAAATAATGAATTACAGGTTGATTTCTTTTTATTAGCGACAAGAATTACGAATAATTAAATTATATTAGAAATATTGACAGGCTAAATTACGTAAGTTGATAATTTTACTATATCAACATGGCGATAAGAACTAATCAGATTTAAACTTTAGACTTATAGAATGATTATAATCCTATTCTTTTTAGCAGCAATCAACATCTGATTTCTAATACCTATTTATATATGTCGGAGAGTAAACACGTAGCGCCATCTATTAGTGAATAATGGAAGCGTCAAGTAGTTCACTGACTCACTCTTTTTACTTTTAAATTTTAAAGGTTGCCATATTTTACTCGTTCACCCCGGACTAAGAAATGTATTGTTCGTCCGACGCTACTCCATGTTTATTAATTGCATTTCAATTACGAAGTTGTTACTAGGTTAACCAAGAATTAACTAGTCAAAGTGTAGATTCGGATGACGCTTGGAGTAAGCGTTTTTTTATTAATAAGGGTGTGTATGTCTGGTCAGTGCCACACTGGCTAGTCAAGGTCACACAGGCTGGTCAAGGCCACACAGGGTAGTCGAGGACACACAGTCTAGTCAAGGCCACACAGGCTAATCGAGGACACACAGTCTAGTCAAGGCCACACAGGCTAGTCAAGGCCACATAGGCTAGTCAAGGTCATACAGGCTTGTCAGTGCCACACAGGCTTGTCAGTGGACTCTACATCTTCTACATCACTAAATCAGGAATATTATCAAAATAATAGAGGACAGATTGACTTAACTTTGCTTCAGGCTTGAAAGCGCTAATAGTAATCCTGTGCCACGTTGACAGAGCGACTTATCAGACGCCGGATGCAGGTTGTTTTACGTCATTATGTTTTGTTAAGTATTCCTAAGATTGGTCAGGTTGACCGAGCGACTGTTTTGTGAACTATGACTTTTGCACTTAGCGCACGTATCTCGCACGAGGACGTGCGAAAGGTCAGGACGGCCGTGTCGGAGAGTAAACACGTAGCGCCATCTATTAGTGAATAATGGAAGCGTCAAGTAGTTCACTTGAGCGAAGTCGGTAGCACGTTGTCACACTTTGACTTTGACTTTGACAGAACGACAGTGTGGACGGTAGCCATTGCGGCGATGGGGCATTCAGATTCGGAACCTCGGTGAGGTGAGGACGGTCGTGGCCACATGATATCGAAATCGCTGAGTTTCCAATATTGTTTCGTTAATTTGTAATCCGAGTATATCATTGCAATCAATTGTGATTTTGGGAAAGTAACTTGATAGGTTATTTGTAATCCGCGTGTATCTGTGCGATCCGTTCTTATTTTGCGAGACACGCTCACCTACCCTCGAGATCAGAAGGTGTCTTCCCGCGTAGAGGGAATATCTTGAGAAGTTGTTATTATGTTATCTAAGACGCGTAGTCTCTGAAAGTTGTAATAAAAGGTGATATCGCGGATAGAGCGAGTGGTTCGATCGATAAAATCAATATTGCGTATCGCTAAGTAAATCAAATATGTTGAGACGAAATACCGCGTAAATAACCAAACTAAAAGAGCGTTTATACCCAGTCGGACAGTGATCATTGAATAAACGTGTCCTTCATGTGTTTGTCCGGAATCCTGTGTTTTATTTGATATCCTAAGCTGAAGTCCTGACATGAAATGAGCCCACAATGGAAGTTATGTGAAGAATACCTACTTTCATGAAAATACATGCTACACAGAGTAGAATTGAATGTAAAATCATACAAACACCCACACTCGGCATACCTGACGCCGAGATATATATTATACGAATACATGGCATATTAATCAAACACTAAAACGATGCTAGCGGAATCAATGATCTCCTGTAAAGACAAAGTGATTGTACGTAATAAATCATCAGAGCGTTAACACGACCATAGACAATGTGACTCACTTGGGCTTCGGCTGCGACTGTCTCCGGACGGCGGAGTACCGCGTCGCGATGGTGACCGCCTTGGCCATGTAGTTGCACATGTCGTTCACGATCATCACGCGCACGAACATCATCGTGCCGTACGTCAGCTTGGAGCTGGGCGCGTTCACGTACGTGCCGTCCTGGGGAATGGACACGGATGACTGTTGAGAAGCCGTTATTTTTTATCATCATTGTCCCACTGCTGGGCACGAGGCTCCTCTCAGTGTAATACAGGCCATAGTGTACCACGCTGGCCAAGTGCGGATTGGCAGAGTTCCTTTAAGAATTATGGAGAATTCTCAGGTGTGCAGGTTTCCTCACGATATTTTTATTTGCCGAAGCAAGTGATAATTAAATTCTAATACGCACATAATTAGAAAATTAGAGGTAAGTGCAGGATTTGAACCCGGGTACCCCAGCTCAAACGGTCACGAACACGGTCGAATTTTGGCGCGAATCAAAGGATGTCTCGTTTGTATTCATGTTTCACGTCACGTTAATTTGTTGCTATGAATTTATAATGAACGTTGCTTCCATAAAATAACATGTATCATGACAATAACGAATTATGAAAGATAAGGAAAATAATTCCTTTTGTTAGTACATACATATAAAATAGACGTAAAGCCGTAGTACCAATTCCTACGTCATCCATTTACGACAGAACTATGATCTCAAAATATACACGTCACTATTATGCATAGGGGGTGTATTCGTGGCCGTATTCGTGCGCGAACATTCAGCGAGAAAGTTAGCCGAACATTCGCTATTCATACATTCTTTTATTATTCTCATTATAACTTAACTTATCACTTACTTCAAGATCGCAACCAATCAACAACCAATCTGCACATCTGCACATAGCAACAAGTTACCTTTATTATTTCACGACCAAAAAGAAAAAAATCTTACCTCGAGAACCTTAGAATTCTTCATGAGCATGTGATCCCTCGGTATCCTGACCCGATCGAATCCCAGGAACCCGTTGTTGGTCCCGTTCATGCCCAGCTTGGCGCCAATCTCCCCCACCTTGATCCCGGGCAGCGGCATGTGCGTCTCCTCGTCTCGCAGCTGCACTATGAAGGGGTGGATGCCGTGGCACTGGCCCTTGGTGTACAGCTGGGCCATCACGATGCAGTAGTTCGCTGTGTGCGCCACTGGTTGAAGGGAGAAGGAATATGGACTTATAATCTTCTTTCATGGACGACGACGCGTCGGTGATTAATAAGTTAGTGTGTACAACATCTTCGACCTCACCACTTACCATCAGGTGGGATTGTTGTCTAGCATTAACTTATCTCATGTAAAAAAAATCGGTGTGACTAATGTCCATCAGCGACGATGACTCAATATCAGGTGGCTGGTCTGCTGGTTTGTCGGCCTTTTAAAAAAAAACATACATTTCATCAGGGGCGGCTTTAACTATATAGTGCAGGGGGTACGGTGCACCCGGGCGCCGGTTGTTAGGGGGCGCCAAGAGAGCGTCTTATAAGTAGGTACTTATTCCATTTCGACTCCGTATTTTGAAGCAAAAGGACAACAGGGTATTGATTGCACCCAGGTGCTACATGTACTAGAACCGAGCCTGATTTTCATTGTGACATTGATCTCACTTTATCAATGCAACATCCACTTTAAATATTTTCCATTTCTGTAAAACGTAAAAACGTACTTACGAGGAAGTCGTGAATGTTTGTATTCATACACATGCAATTATTTACATATGCGATTACTTATTTCTAACATTTATCCCGAAGTATGAGTATAAATTATTTGCACGTTGAGGAAATAAGAATGATGAATACGGATTTCTAGGATCCAATATGAGGATAGGAAGAGGATACTTACTTACGGATTACTTACTTCTTCAGTACTTTATTGTTTGAAGGAATACAAAAATTTATATGATCATATAGTTGGTATTGTAGTATTGGAGCTCATATAGTTGGTAGTTGCCCTGCCTACGAAACAAGAGGTCTCTGGTTCGATTCCGCCCGGAGCAGATTCTTATGTAATAGATAAATGTTTGTTTTCGGTTATTTTTACGAGGTATCATAGTAATAATAAGTACGCATACTAATCGGATTATGATACTAATTACATTATTTTGATAGATAACAACTATGATCGAGCACATCTTTACTTTATCAGACACATATCTTAAAGTACTACATAATAATTATTAGCATTGATGTATAAAAATAAGTCAATGAACATTAGTGACTTTTTAATACGCTTTTTTATTGTTGCCCTCGGCATAAGTGACATATTTTATTTTATGATAAGTCAATGTTTTCTTTAATATCATAAAATAAATTAAATTCTTAATTATTTATCTACCTTGGCCGGCAATGCACCGGTAGGCGGTATTGCCTTTAATGTTATATGGTAATAAATAAAAATATCGATTCACATATTTGTTCAAACTGAACACGATAGGGCAAGACTCGGCATCAGCAGACGGAGAAATATTTAAAACTGGCGTTAATTGTTCGGTTATAGATAATAACTCCAAAGTCCACTTTGCGATATACTGTTATGAACTGCGACAATGGCAGGGTATGACGTACATGTCTACATTATTACAATTGCGATCTTTAAACACGTTGTTAATAAGTATGTCATTATATTGTGTGACTGAAGTTGCATTTAGAAATTTATTTTTTTAAGACTGTTTATGTTGTATTTTTTTTAAGACAGAAAAGTTAGTCTAGTTTATAATACAGATTAATATAAAATTAAAAAATAAACGTTCATAAACCAGCACTAGGCAGTTATTCCTTATATTGGATGGATGGATGGCATGGACATTATCATGTAACTACCATGTGTTTATCTGTAACTGAAATTCTTATAACCATATCTATACATATATTATATAGCCTTTATTATAACTTAAAAATCAGTAAAATGTTGTAAATAAACCTAAACAAATAAAAATAATAAGAATCACGTCCACAACTCATAACACCACGCTTTTTACGCGGGACATTAAAAATTAAACTGCCTATTAAAATATACTCACAACCACCAGGCCACCATTTGTAGGAGGTGAGTGTGGGGCTGTGCAACTCGAACTCCTTGGTGGACGGGTCGTACGTCGCCGTCGTCTCCAGCCCACGGATGAACGTGCCGTGGCCCAACTCAGTCTACATAAAAAAAACAATGATTTTACAATTCGATAAGTGATTATGTTAGTAGGTATAGGCATAGGGTCATTGAAACTTAATTTTTAACTTCTTCAACTGGAAGGAAAACTTATTACATTGAGGAAAACTATAAACTCAAACTCAAATCATTTATTTCATGTAGGTATGATACATACACTTATGAACGTCAATTTTTTGCATTTACCACCGTTTCGCTAAGGTGCCTTTAAATATTGTTTTTTTTAATCTTTGAGGAGAAAAAGAAACGGCGAAAGAAACTCCTCGGCACATCTTTAAAAAAAAATATGCAAACATACTAACATGAGCAGAACTGGTTGCAGATGTCTATATCCAAGCATCATAGGATATCTATACTTGTCATAAAATTAACTAATTGTATCAATGTGGTATTAATTAATTCCACCTCAAAATAATGATAATAATGATAATAATGATTTTTAGATTTTTGTTTGATTGATAGTTTGTGCGTAAAAACCTATTTTCACCTAATTGCTTATCTTGGGGTAAAATTTATTATCACAGTAACATACCTGTGCGTAAGTGCCAATAATGCTGAGAGTAAATGCTCTGCCTATCCAGTACGCTTGCTGCTCCACTGTGCCTTGGCCCATTAAAGTTGGAATAAACATCACATAATGTAATGTCAGGGGTGATCCATCGCTAAGGATAGCTGAACCCAGGTTACCACCCAACACCGCCCTGCAAAACAAATTTTTAGCAATCCAATTTTTAAAGTGAACCTCTTAGAATCATTGTGATTTGAAATTGAATGAATACCACCTACAGTATTACTTTGAAATTACAGAATTACTTTCATTCATTCGTTATTATCTCATTATAGACTAGGAAATTGTCCTTGCTTCCCTTCAGAAACCTATGCTTTAGTACCCAAACTTCAAAAAGTATAGGAAACATTAAAATTTATCGATTTATTTTTATTTTTTATGAATCTATTTTATATAAATTATTTTTTTATATAGCATTTAAATAAAACACTAGCTTAGCTTCAACGTATTAGGGAAAATTACATAGAATCAGTTAAACCCTTTCTGAGATTAGAGGGAACAAAAACACTGACCAACTGCAAAACTAAAAAACGTCAAACAGAAAGATTCTAAGAATCATTGTTCTAAGACTTTACATCAAACATGAAATGAAATACGTCCAGCACACGAGGATATAAAATAACATTTAAGGCGTCGTCCTAATTGGCAGCGATCGTACGATGGCGCGATGCGTTCTCGTCGTGCGATGGTTTCAAACATACAGATTTCATCAGAGTGTCCTATTTTAACCTCACAAGTAATTGTAATGAAACAGTATGTTTGAACCCATCGCACGACGAGATCGCGCCATCGTACGATCGCTGCCAATTAGGACGACGCCTAAAGTGATATCCGAAATTGAAGTGAAGTTCTGGAAATTATCTAAACCTACTAACATATAATTCTCCATTCCGGCATTGTCTTCTTCTTGTAACCTTCGGATCATCTTAAAAAGCATACAAGCTTTCTTTACAGCCAGCTCATACTTTTCTTTGTGGCTAAGATACACCGATGGAACCTCCTCATGGTGTATGCCTTCACTGAGTGCCATTTCCTCTGAAAAAATTTAATATTCTTCTTATGCCACAAATATCTTTTTATCTATGAGTTTTATGACCTGTTGAATGAAATTTCAATGATAGCCTAGTTAAGTTATCTAACTTGCAACCATTAGTTGAACCACTGAATTGTTATCAGTCCAACACATTCAACTTTGGAACAATAAATACAGGTCATCATTTATGTTACTTGATCCATAATGTTACTAATTATCACTTTTTATTTTTACCATCCTGTACTGTATTACATCAACATTTAAATACCATTGTAATTAAAGAAATAAATTATAAAGGTAGGGATGACGGACATCAATCAACAATACCTGAATGTGATACATGAAGATTTCACAACTATTTCCACACTACGCTACTAATTAAAAATTGGTTACGGACCTCTCTTTTTACGTTCTTCTGTTTTGTTGACTCCACCATCTATCCAGTTGGTTAGCTCGGTAACATTGAATGTACATTGGTTTCTTTCATTTTGCAGATCACGATTTACTTTTGGACTCGACATTTTGTAAAGCACACACGACTGCACCGGCAAGAGCTGCACAAGCGACTAACTAAACAAAGTAATTATATTACCAAAAGAGACAGAACTAATATCTGAATGAAGCTGAACTGAGAACTGGTTTCTAGCGTCTCCACCGCACACATAAATTGAGTCGTAGTCTTTATTTACGCAATTATATTGAACCACTGAGGCGCTGACCCCTTTACAAAAACAAGTTTCACAGATTTTAGAGCGCAGAATTTAAAAGATCGCCCATGCAATCTCTGCTACGTAACAAATTGTAACAAACGACGAATAAACGTTTAATTACATATCTGAATTTTATCTATTTAATGATAGCACCGATGAGCTAGGCTAGGGAATTAAGGACAAAGAAAAGTTACTTCAGCAGAATGCAAAATCCCAGTATGCAACTTTCTCTTCAATCTTCAATTTAACATAAGTTTCAAATTATTCCATTCACAATTTTGACTATATTACAAATATAATTAATATGTACTTTTCTTTACTTGGGAATCGTATTATTATTAGGTATTTACAATATTATGGGAAGCAAATTTTAAGGAAAATTCATTTTCATTTCAGTAACCTATTAAAATACTTTCACTTTCATACTTCCAAGTTCCATTCCATGTAATAAACAGGCAGGTGGTAACCGTTGACATTGACAGTTGTCAAATGTCATTTTAAAATGTCACTCACTAACAAATATCAATAGTGGGTACGTACTTGGTACGTACTAGGTAGGTAGGTACCAACTTCAAATTTTTAGTATCGTGTATACCCATTGACATTATGATATAGTATTTATGTCAATGTGTATACCTAACACTTATGTACATTCAGCCATGCATTTACGGAGTATAGAAGTAAGAAACGCCATCAAATATAGATGTTAAGTTGGAAAAGTTTCTAGTGTCGAGCAGTAAATAATAATAGTTCAAATATCCGCCCAAAACGGTGTAAAGTAAAGTAGCTAAAGTATCTAATGCGTATGATATGAATATAATGTAGTACATTTATGGTTCCGCGAACAAATATCTTCACGTTTTTACTAACAAAACACAGTGCCATCTAATAAAGTAAGTAAGTCAATTACATAAATAAAAAAATTGGTTGTCTGTAAAATCGGTTTACTGACGATAGTTGAACGTGACAACGTCTTAAGAAAATAATTTCCTTTGAATGAGTAGGCAAGCACAATAAAAGAACACTTTTTCAATACAAGTTAAGTCATTTATTAAAAATGAATGCTGGATACTTATACATCCTACATCGTGATTCAGAATTATAGCGCCCCACTACTCAACGCCATCTAGTGTACTGCGAGTGAACTACCAGCTCAGCCAACCTTCCTCCATCGATAAATGGACCCAATCGAACTTAATGAATAATTGTTCACTGCACAATACATAGATGGCGCTGGTATAATAATTCACCAACGGTAACGACGGTAACGCATGAGTCATGTTTTTTCATGCGTGCCACCGAATTATAAGACGTTGTCACGTCAAAAAATAAAACACAGTACTGGCGACCCCAGAGCTGACAGTTTTCTCGCTCAGCGTATTAGAATTGCTATACAGAGAGGAAATGCTGCCAGCATCTTGGTTACTGCACCGCAGGGGCCCAGCTTTATAAATTTATTTTAATTTTAGTCTAGTTTATAAGTTAATTTTAATTTATATATTGTTATGTTTTTTATATTCCTAATAAAACGTATCAAAAACTTTTAACGTACTGCCATTACATAGATTATTAAATATACTATAAATAATCTCAACCCAAAAAGGCCCACAACTGAGCATGGGTCTCCCCTCAAAGCCCCTCGGCTTTGACTTTAAATATATCTAACCATTCTAATACATTATCTATCCATTTATATACTCGTTTAATGAAAAGTTTTAATTAGTAACTACTTATTACTCCAAAAATGTATCGATGTGACTCACACTTGACCATATGTTTTCGATACTAAATTAATATATTTTCGTTTCGCTCGTTCATTTCGTGCCGCTAGTATAGTTAACGAAACTGCTGTATGCAAAACCTCTACAATTCACATGGTTCAAATAAGTGTGTTAAGTTAAACACAGAAGTACTGTTTATTTAATACCTTACAGACACTTTTTAATGCTCAACTATGATGCTCCTTATGTGTATACTCCATGCTTGCACCTTTGCTCAGCACTGCAGCACTGCTTGCCAACTTAGTATCATAAGGGCTAAACTTAGTAATTTATCAAATGATTCATATAATTTTCAAGTGATATATATTATATCTTAAATATGCGTGTAGGGGCCGCCGAAATATGCGAAACAAAATTTAACCAAAATAAAATTACTAAAATTTAACCTCCCTCATAGATCAAAATAATATTTATTATGAAACTTACCTACAACTTTTTCTTTACCTATCTACCTATAATGAGATGAAAAGAACATTATAAACATAACATAAACCTATCGTTGTTTCTGGTTTCCCGGATAATGTATTAGTTTGTAATTTTATACATTTTTACTCTGTTTCGCCCTCTTCTATGTTCTTGGCATAAACAACGACCGCCATATTTCTTTCTTGTGTGCGTTGGATCTCACCGTGTCAAGATGAGGTTAGTTAATTTAAATAAAAATATTTAACAGTGTTTATTGTTGAATATTAAACGATAAAAATAAATCCAAGCGTAGTCACTATCAAACAATGTGTTTTTGTTGTTTGAGTCAGGAGTTTTCTCGTAGTTCTTTGAACATGTTATCGGCCTGCAATGCCATGTGGTGTTCAAGTATATATTTTTATTTTTTCCAGCTCCCTAAAGCTGCAGAAGAGGCTTGCAGCCTCTGTTATGAGATGTGGTAAAAAAAAGGTTTGGCTGGATCCAAATGAGATTAATGAAATCGCCAACACCAACTCCAGTAAGTATAAACTGACCGCTTCTGAAGACACTTGGTCACTAAATACCTGAATATTAGTTTCCCAACTCTTACCAGTATAAGTCTTTGAAGTATTATCATGATTATAATGATTTTGAGTTAAAGAAGATAAATAAATTTTACAAGAAATTTGATTTCGTGTTAAAACTCAACTTCGAGTTGAAACTAAGATTTTAAGGATAATTTTTTTAATTTATAACCATGAATCTGCTTCTTCTAACCTTGTTTTTATTCACTGCCTTCACTGGTGTTTGCTGCCTATCATCAATCGTCTTTCATGTGCAATATGTTCTAAGTTTAATGGTTAAAAAAATCCATTTTTTGTGTATTACTTGTGCTTATAATAATCTTCATACAAAATATTTATAATATTCATTTATATTGGCCAATGTCAAAAACCACCTGTTAACTAGAAGTCGGTCGTTCTGCAAGAACCCAGTAGAACTTCACTTGTGTTGTGTGGAATCTGATGAAGATCCAAGCCTACAAGCTACACCTTGGTCAAAAAAGTCTTGTTATATTTTAGAAAATAATAGGAAATATTTTATGCTATTTGTCATTTGTGTTGACACAATACTCAATGTCTTGTCATATTGTGTTCATGTGATGTTCATAGTAAAGTTTAACCTACAACCTACTTCATCAACCTACTTTTTGAAGATGTAGGGTATATGGAGTAAAACATGTAGAGATTAGGGCTTAGCTCTTTGTGTGATTTGATAAGTTTTTAACAGTGAAAGCAGCAGCTTGTGAGTCTTGGCAACTTATTAATTATTAACGCTCCAACACTTGCCAAATATTCAAAGGAAACTATTTCAAAAATAGCACTGATATGAAAAATGTTTCTCTCGGTAGTGTACTGATCAATATGATGGTTTCTAGGACAGAACATCCGTAAAATGATCAAGGATGGTCTGGTGATCAAGAAGCCTGTAGCCGTGCACTCGCGCGCTCGCGTTCGCAAAAACACAGAGGCCAGGAGAAAGGGTCGTCATTGTGGCTTCGGTAAAAGAAGAGGTACTGCCAATGCGCGTATGCCACAAAAAGTGAGTTTTAGTGTACTATTGTCATATATTAAAATTGAAGAGATTTAGATTTTGAATATATTTCACCTCCATATAAGATTTAATTTACAACAATACTTAAAAAACAAGTTATGAAACCGCTGAACATTACTTGATAGAAATCCCTTATAGAAATGAAATTAATGAATTACTGCAAGTTAAGTGGGCTCTTAGCAGAAGTGTTATAAATATAAAAAGACTGTTAGTTATCTATATATGATCTCTCATATGATTTGAAATTTGAAAATAATATATATTGTGGTTTGAGTTAGAATTCTTGTTTGTCTGTGAAGTTGTTACCATTCTCAGAAAAGACGTAAATTATTTGAATGGAGTTTTCTCTAATGTATCTATCAATTCACAAAAAGGAACCACTCAGCCATAAGTTTTCTGAAGCGAAGCAATAACGAGTTATTATTTTATCTAATTACTAGGTGTATTTGTATTTAAAAGTATAAAAAGGGAATTTACGATAATTGCTATGTTTGAATTCCAGGAACTGTGGGTACAAAGACAAAGGGTACTCCGTAAGCTACTGCTTAAGTACAGAACGGCCAAGAAGATTGACAGGCACCTGTACCACGCCTTGTACATGAAGGCGAAGGGTAATGTGTTCAAGAACAAGCGTGTCCTCATGGAGTACATCCACAGGAAGAAGGCTGAGAAGGCCAGGACTAAGATGTTGAGGTGAGATGGTTTTATAAATACTTCGCATACAAGCATCTGCAAAATGGCGGATAACGTAAGCAAGGCAAAACATCAATATTTGGACTGACAGTATTAGTTTTTTTTTAAGTTTCACTTCTAGCACCTGTGAATTGCACACATTGTGAAATCCTACAACCATGGATGTCTACTGTCAGGCTTACCCTGGGTAGTACAGAGCCCAGTGATATCCAACATTATACACTTGGCGCCATAGTGTCATCTCTAGTTCACCAGACTATCATGAGTAGGAAAGGTGGGCTTGAACTCAACATAGATAGAGTAGATCCTTACACACAGATTTGTATAGAAGTTCTGTTCAATACTTTTTACAACTTCAAATTGTTCTATCGTTGAACCCGATTTTTATACCTTAATACATTTCCACAGTGACCAGGCCGAGGCCCGTCGTAACAAAGTGAAGGAAGCTCGCAAGCGACGTGAAGAGCGTATTGCTGCCAAGAAGGAAGAGCTGCTGCAGACGTTCGCGCGGGAGGACGAGGCCGCGGTCACCGCCAAGAAGTGATCACTTACTTTAGATAAGCAAAAATGATCCAATAAAATATTGGGTTAAATTCGACTTTTATTTTCGTGATGCCACCTGTCTAGAAAAAATATAGTCTCGTATGATTGGTTCTGGTGGACCCATATTCTAGGCAATACTTAGAATTTCTAGAACAAAAACAGTAGAAGTAGTATCATCATCACAACCCATAACTTTCCCACTGCTGGGCACGGGATGTAGTGTTTATATACTCTTTGGGCACGGGTCTCCTCTCACAGTGTGAGGGGTATAGGCCATAGTCCACTACGCTGGCCAAGTACGGATCGGTGGATAATTCAAAGCTTTTTTGCCACATCAGTCTAGGCCTCTCGAAATCTGCCGAAGCATTCCAATGGTATTTCCAGCAGGCAGCCTTTATTTAACTTTTTATTGCTCACCAAGAATAGGTCAACAACAAATAATTCTGCACAAAAGGTTAAACTGGCACAGTTTCATAATATTTTGTAAGAAAAAAGTTGTAGGAAGTTGTAAACGGAGCCTAGATTACTTGTGTTTTCATATTTTCTTCATGACATGGACGAGAAGGGATGCAAGGGAAAAAGCTGAAAAAAGAAAATTGAAAAAATAAAAACAAATGATAATTTTACGTGATAACGTGTGGATAACGTCTTATGGGAAGAGACATAGATGCAAGCTGAAAGTTTAGGCCGGTCGTGCCTATCGCTTGTTCCGCGCTATCGCTTGCACGAATAAGCTCAGGCGGAACGGGACACTTTCGTGCGCGCTGCCGGTGTTCACCAGTTTGTAAGATGTTATCACGTCAAATTTAAAACTATTATATTAAATATACTAAAAAAAGAAAAGATGATATGCCGCCGTCAGTCGAGAATCGAACTCGGGACCTTTCGTTGTCATTGTTTTATAAACTAACGTACCTCTGTATATTTACAAATGGACCGGTCGATCGAGGCTCGATCGACGCAATAGCGCTCGATGATCGAGACAAGAGGTCATCGTATCTACTATAGGCACTAACTTATAATAAGAAACGTATCGATGTTTGTATGTCGCAGCGACATGACGGATACCGAGAATTTATCAAAATTCATGCGATCTTGTTCTAGAATATTGAATATGCCTTGTGGGCAGAGATGATTGTAATAAAATGTAATGATGATTACAAATTAAAATTTCATTTGGAGCATTTTTGCCAAAATATTCTTAATTATGATTACGATTGCATCTGGAGGCACGGAAATTTCGCGCCAAGAACGCTTTTAACAATTCTCGAAAGGCGCTCGCAGTGGCATTTGCCTGTAATCATGATTACATGTTCCCATCTCTGCCTGTAGGATTTTGGTAAAAACTCAGTTTGCGTCATATTGCTGCGACTCTATCGTGACATTTTAAACAGTGTCGTAACGTCCGCGAACAGAGCAGAACGGGTTGACTCTGTGTCGCGTGTTTATATTCGTTGTAACTTAACTCGCGATGGGGAAAGTCAATGATGATTTGCAGCGGGAAAGAAATAGATGTTCTTTTAGCATAGAGGAACTCACCAACCTCATAGATGGAGGACCAGATAAAACTCAAGAAAGGAGAGAGAGAGGTACCTAGACAATTTATTTTTAAGCAAAAAATGTATCCAGCTAGGAACTTTTTGAATGTATTCTTTTATCCAGAACATAAAGTGTATTTTATTGGGATCTTGGTTGAATATTCGACGCACGCTACTGCTGAGTGTAATGAACTTTCATTAATACACAGGTAATTAACATAACTGGCGGTCACCTTGTATTTGCTTTGCTTACAAAGGTTATTTACTACGTATAAATGTACGTAAAAATCAAGCCACCTGAAGGCAAGTCACCCGATGCTTTTCTAACAAAATATAATAAAGTATGAATATCAGGATTCCCTGTGTTGCCGCCCGGCAAGGAGGCATCATAGACCATACACAAATACCCTTATGTATAGCTACATTATTAATCATTATTTTAAATGAATTTTGTTTCAGTTTTTCTATTCGGAAAATATTTATCTATTTTATTAGAATTATGTATATTGTAGGTAATGTATTGTAATCATTGACATATGATACCTAGTATTTAAGTATGTCAATGATTGTAATATAAAAATATACATCACGCAAAAAAGCGTGTGGCTAAAATTATGAATTCATTTTCGATTAAAGTTAAAAGAAAGTTAAAGTAACGGATACAATGCTGATTGCAGGTAGTTAGGTAGGGCTTACGATTTGTTGATATACATCGCACCTTTCTTTTATTTTATACAGAGGAAGTGATGTTAAGCAAGCGCGACGTAACAGTAACGGTGCCCGAAGACTACATGAGCCATAAGGAGAAGTATGAAAACGCTGTTCGAAAGTCAGTTGAGATGTTCAGCTTGACTCGCCGTATGCAGGAGGAGGGCAAAAGTAACATCAATAACTATAGGTAAACATGTTATGTCAATGATAAAGCGGTAAGATATTTAGGTTTGTTCCTTGACAGAAGAGTGTACGTAGTAAAAATCGTATTTTTGGCTTTTATTCCAATTGTTACAGAGATTTTATCGGAGGTGTTCTCGGCTGCGTAACTATCTACGATGGATCTCCCTTGGCTGTACACTATATAATGTTTATGCCAGCAATCCTGAACCAGGGCAATGAAGAGCAGCAGGCCGCCTGGTTGCGAAGAGCTTGGACTTGTGGCATTATTGGTAGTTATGCACAGGTATAGGTACATTCTTAGGTTATTTTAATCAGATACCCACTATAAAGTTGGTATCAATGTTGGTAGGAATAGAATAAGAACATATTTTACGAAGAAGATATATTATTCTTAAGTTTATGAAAAGGTTTCTTATGTTCAACTTTAGTTGGGTTTTCGAGTATTGTGAATCCTGTACCTAAACGCACCAGTGTCTTTATTTTTTGAAACGTACCTAATGAGTAGTAGGTAGACTTATAGAGTGTTAAATATCAATCGGGGCTCCAACAACAAATGCTGCCGGACTGTACTCGTATGAAGTAGGTATGTACATAAACTTTAGAAATAAACACATCTTTTTATTCAGACGGAACTGGGGCATGGAACCTTCATCCGCGGCCTGGAGACAACGGCAACGTATGACGCCTCCAGCCAAGAGTTTGTGCTGCACAGCCCAACTCTCACTTCGTACAAGTGGTGGCCGGGAGGTTGTAAGTAATGATTTCAATTCAATATACTAATAAGACTCCAGTGTACACATTGGCGAAAGAATTTTCGAAATAGGTCCAGTAGTAGTTTTGGAGCGTATTCAATGCAAACAAACAAATAATCAAATATTTCCTCTTTATAATAAGTATTAGTATACATAGATATATCCTTCTTTTTCGCCAACACCCAGGATTGTCAGAAAAGGTAAGAAGGCTTTAAATTTTGTTCCTTTTAGACTGTGTTCCGTCTGATTCCCATCGGTCGTAGATAGGCTATAAACTTAGAGTAAAAAGTAATATAGGTACTCTAAGGCTATAAAGATCTTAATAAATTTGGCAACTCCTGTGGTGTTGCACATTTCCTTAGTCGACGATGACCCCTTGCTATACGGTGGCCCGTTTGCTTTCTCGTCAGCCTTTCAGGCTACAGATAAAATTCTACAATTCTGACGAGAGTACATTTTTATATTCCAGTGGGACAGACGGCTAACTACTGTATCGTGGTGGCACAATTATACACTAAGGGCCAGTGCTATGGCGTTCACTCTTTCATAGTCCAAGTGAGGGACGAGGAAACCCACGTTCCTCTGCCGGGGATTAAAGTTGGAGAGATTGGTGCTAAGCAGGCTCTCAATTCTGTCAACAATGGCTTCCTGGGATTCGATCACGTCAGAATACCCAGGATGAATATGCTTATGAAACACGCGCAGGTTTTGGAGGCAAGTGGATTTGTTAAATTGATTTTAAGATCGAAGATACTAAAACCAAATACAGCGTATTTACTTAAATTAGTTTTCCCGCTCTGCGCTCGAAGTTCGACCGTGATTCATTATGTCCAACGGTTAGTTTACATTGACACTATGAACGTACACATTTAAAACGTAGCGTAAAATTTAGTAAGCATCATAATATAAGAAAAGTTTATTTTAAGTTATTACATAATAATAATTATAATTTTTCGGTGTTGTTGGTTTTAGGATGGCACCTACATTAAATCTCGGAACAGCAAGCTGAACTACGGGGCCATGGTGTTTGTGAGAGTGGTCATAGTATACGACATAGTCAACTACCTCGCTAAAGCTACGACTATCGCTACTAGATTTTCAGCTGTACGAAGACAGTGTCAGATGAAAGATGGGTAAGCTGTGTCTTTCTTGTTGGCAGAACATTTTTAATGGTTCTTAATGGTTGTTATCTAGATGCATGACGACACCGTGTGACGTGGGTGCGATGTCGCCACAAATAGATAGGTAGAATATTAAAACTGGCCACAGGGAACCGGAATGCCAGATCCTGGACTACGTGACGCAGCAGCACAAGCTGTTCGTGGGTATTGCGGCGTGTCACGCGCTGAGAGTCACCGCGAACAAGCTGTGGGACACCTTCCACGCCGTCACCGAAGAGTTGCTTGGAGGGAACCTTGATAGATTGGCAGAGGTACAAAAAAAATTACTTCGATTTTAAAGTTAAAACAAAAAAAATGTATAACAAAAAACAAATATTAATGTGACTAAGTAATAATCGCCTTTAAATTTGACTGAATCTAATGAAACCTTAATTAATTTTAATGTAAATTTTTAATTGTGACATGGTTATTAATTATTTCTGTTATTTTATATTCATTTTATTCAATAATTATGTTTCCAGTGTAGCTTATGAACCATTGTAGATATTCGTTTTTAATTTATAATTTGGGTAAGTAGGAAAAAAAAAAATATAAAAAAAAAATTAAAAAATTTAAAGAAAATAAAAAATTTAAAAGAAAATTGTAATCTAAGAATAATCTAAGCGAAGAGAGTTGCAATTGTAATCTATACATCTATACAAATAAATAAATTGGATTGTCTGTTTGTAATATTGAAATAACCGTTTTTTACCACATGTATTTGAATATATATACGGTACATACACCAAAATAACATTTTTTACAATTTTTGTCTGTCTGTCTGTTTGTTCCGGCTAATCTCTGCACCGATTTTGACGGGACTTTCACTGGCAGGTTGCTGATGTCATAAGGAGTAACTTAGGCTACTTTTATTTTAGTTTTATTTCGTTTTTGTTAAGAAGTCGCGGGCACAGCTCGTAATTAAATATGCTTTTACTCGTCAGCTGCACGCGCTAGCGTGTTGCCTGAAAGCGGTGGGCACGGCGGACACGGCGCTGCTCGTGGAGCGATGTCGGCTGGCGTGCGGCGGGCACGGCTACATGATGTCGTCGGGCCTGCCCGTCACGTACGGCATGGTCACGGCCGCCTGCACGTACGAGGGCGAGAACACGGTGCTGCTGCTGCAGACCGCCAGGTGCGAGCGGTTCGCTTTTGGCACCGGCCACAGCCAATAGACTCCTAATAACCAGGCGAATGGCTTCTGTCAACACATCTGGCTTATAGTACCGATTTCAATTCGTGCCGTATCATTCTTGCCCGTTGCTTAAATTAATCTACTTATTTCTTTCCAATGTTTCGTGTGGCCTTGAATTAGCCAATCACAGCGTTGAATTAGCCAGTCACCCCGCGTCGTCTTACCTCTACTAGCTTTTGGACTTAGATGCTCCTAGCTACGGCGCTATTACGGCACTACACTTGTACTAGGTACGGGTCTCTCGTCATAACCGTTGCGGCCTAGAGAATCCTCCAGTACGCTGTTCCAGTGCGAGTTGGTGGAGAGGTTAGTGGTGCCGGGAATTTACAGGCAGCCCGAAGATCCCAGACATGGCTTAACGACTGCTATCTAACAATAACTACCGACTACGACGGCTCAGTAGTAGAACTATAAATGGGTTGAAGCCTATACGCAAGTTATATCTAGTCCCTTAACGAGATTATTGCACAATTTATCAAAATAGATATATAGAGCGCACATTTGTTAATGAATAATAAATATTTAGGAGGAATAACAATTTAATCAACAGATTCCTGGTAAAAACATGGCAGCAAATTGACTCGAAGAGTTTGACGCCCACGGTGGCTTACCTGAAGGAAGCAAGCGCCAGTGGCTTCTACGACAGATGGGAGAACTCCGTGGAGGGTATCATTCGTGGGTTCCAAGTTCTTGCTGCAAGGTACGACATTACCATAACACCTATCGATATAATAACAATGACAGAGATGATTCATATCATAAGTAACACTTTAGAGGCGACCAACTCAGTCCTCAACACGTATCGATATAATAATAATGCGAGCGATGATTTACACCACAAGTAACACTTCTTTAGAGGCGACCATCTCAGTCCTTAAGGGAAGCAACACATTTGTGACCGAATTAGAACGAGACTCATACTCACAATTATTAACTGTACTATTACTAACAACAACTAACCGGACTAACTATCTTAGTCCCCATTTGGGTGACTCCGAGAATGGTTAAGATTCACAATTGGACCCGGCAGGTAGCGCTGCTGTCGATATAATTATCACCAAATTTCTCTATTAATGATAGAGCGGTACGAAGTTGCTGGGACAGCTACCGCATAATAAATTGGAAAGGCTGTGGACGGGAGGTGGACAGATAGGATACTTTAGAAGTTTAGAAGGTCGTTGTAGAGTGTGGAATGTGGATGAGATGTGCAATCCGCCCCTCAATTATCGCTAATATAAATAGCCTATAGCCAAGTCGTGTTTTAGCGAACGCCATTTAATTTGGTTAACTTAAAAATAAAAAACATAAATTACAGAAAAGTCGCGACTTGCGTGGACAGTATAAAGAATAGAGTAGCATCAGGACTGACCTTTGAGGACGCTTGGAACGTCACTTCAGTGCAATTAGTTTCTGCGGCTGATGTAAGTCTAGCCAAATACCAGCAAAATGCTTAATTGATTTAATATTTTTTGCTTACTGTAGCAATAGCAATTAGAAGTAATTAATTATCGTTCTCTGCGCACGAACTCAGCACAATTGAATGATTTGTCTATTGTATCTGTATATAATTGAAGAAGCGCTAAAACACTTCATTATGTAACCGAGACAAAGATAGTACAAGAAGAGGGTTTTTATTAATTCTATCTTATAATAATTCTGTTTAAGGCTCATTGTAGAGTGATAATCTTGTCGACATTCCACGAGAAAGTTGCGGTGCTGCCTGGGACCGTATCACCGAACCTGAGGGTAGTTCTACAACAGATCGTAAAGCTGTATGTCCTCTACTGGGCGTTAGAGAAACTAAGTGATCTACTTTTGGTAAAATTGATTTAACATGTCCGTTAAATTCTGATAATCTTAAAGATTATGCCTGATTGATGACCCGTGCGGCGTAATGTTTCGTGCCGGATTGCCGTTCGAAGGATCCTGGGTTCGATTCCCAGCGTGGTGGAACTTTGAATGACGCGTTTAAATTTCTGTTCTTGGTCTGGGTGTGTGTGTTCTTGCCTTGTGAATTGTTTATGGCACCTACGACACAGGGAATCCTAGTAGGAGCTATGAGAGTGGAGTGTTATTTATTTTTAAAAACGAATAAAATAAGTAAGTTTACTATAGCTCGATACATAATCCATGATAAAGCGAGTTGATTGATCGATGTTATAGATTGATTGTTAAACGAAAACCACCAAAGTCCAAAGTACATTTTTTAATAAATAATAACAGATATTGTATGTATATAGATAAGTATATACTTTATGGACTTGTAATGGTATACTATGTTGTTTTCAAACATTTCATGTATTTCTTGATTTCAGTACACAAATATTTCGCAGTCAGATGTAAGAATTCTACAGAGTTGGTACGAAGATGTGTTGCAGAAAATAAGACCGAACGCCGTTGGCTTGGTGGACGCATTCGATATAAGAGATGAAGTAAGGACTTTGCTAAAACACTATTTATTTCCTTATTTAACGGAACGGAACGAAAATAGCAGACTATTATTTCAATCGGTTAATAAATAAGAAACTTATCTCACTTTAAACTGAGACAACTTTCTTATTTATTAACCGATTGAACTTCCCAACCGCTGGGGCACGCCGCTGGGGGGGGGGGGGGGCGTAGAGCAATTTCAGGGGGGGGCATACTGGGTACGTTACCATTTCTGAAAAAAAAATACTTTTGACGCGTATGTAAATTAACAAGTCGCTACACGACGTTTGACGCCCCCCCCCCCTCCCCTCCGTCATGTAAGGGGGGCATGAAAATATTATTTTTGGTTCGGGAAGGCTTGGCGAAAAGAAGGTTGGGAAACCTGGTTTAAAGAATCACGCCTAACATTTTCCGAATGTGGGACATGTTTCTCGAAGCGAAGCGACGGCGGGTACACTACACAAGTCGTGTAATTTTGAAAAATTGTTTTCGTTCAGATGTTACGGTCGACATTGGGCGCGTACGACGGCCGCGCGTACGAGCGACTGATGGAGGAGGCCATGAAGAGCCCGCTCAACGCCGAGCCGGTCAACGACTCCTTCCACAAGTACCTCAAACCGTTCATGCAAGGAAAATTATAGTTACTGAAACATTTTGAAATAAAAACAAGGAAAGTTTAGCATACGACTACGTAAAAGGACAGGCCGTATAAATACGAGTATTTCAGTGATAAACGGACCGCGTGTAAGAGCGTTTACTCAATGTCGGTTTTATGATCCGTAGTTTAGGCGACCAATGGTTAAAAATTACAACTAATGGTTAAGTTTCCCTCAAATTCGTTTTTGATTCATAGTTAACTCAAACAGTGGTTAAATAAGTAACTAATGATTAAAATAATTAACCACAGCTCGAACAAGGGATAAGCAAGATGGCGGCTAGTTAACTAGTTGGTAACTAACTAAAGTTTATGAATTTAAAAATAACACTTTACTGAAACATGTCGGTGATGTCGGACAGTTCATCTGATGATCTGATTATGAAAGTTAGTTGCTAGTGCGCTGCATCACCCAACACTACATTGCCACTTACTGTCAGGTGGGATTGTAGTCAAGCATTATAATGTAAGTAAAATAAATCGGATATGGTGTTTCGTATTGTTAAGATTATTCTGTATTATTCCATTACGGTCTTTGTAATGTTGTAGTTTTTTGTTCGTTTTAGTGAGTCGGTACTTTTAGGATAAAAGACGGGTGTAAGGGGACGGTAATGGCTCACGAGATACTGCATTTTTTATGTTTTTAATTAATTTGTACGTGTAGGCTGTGGAACGAACTTCCTTCTTTGGGTCCTTTAAGAAGCGGGCCCATCGCTTTCTGCTTGGCCGGCAACGCGTTGGTGACGCCCGTAGTGTTGCTAATGTCCATGGGCGACGGTGATCACATAGCATTAGGTGACCTGCCTGCTCCTTTGCCTGCTTAGGCTGTAAAAAAATCATAGATTAATCTTAGTACTTTATATCGTTGTGTTATGTGGTAAAGGGCTGGCCACATGGATGGATTGATCGATGGATTACGTGTATGGCCTGAAAATTGGATTCAAAACATTTTGCTAGGCAGCCGAGGTCACTGCCCACTGGAGTACAGGGTTTTAGTATAAATGTAAATAATATAATACGTTGTGTTTGTCGATTCTTTATTTACTTTAATGTTTGAATATGTATAAGTGTTAAATAAAATATAATTATTTAAATTCACTTTGAATTTTATTTCATATTTATTTATTTATGTACCTAATCTTTATTGACAAAATAAAAAATACAAATACTTAATGCTAATTGCTTTCTCTGACTGAACGTTATTTCTTTGAACGTAACCCGGGGCGGACGGGGCCCGAGTTCAAATCCTGCAGGCATCTCTAATTTTCAATATAGTACATATTATGCTTATTAGAATTGAATTATCACCTGCTTCGGTGAAGGAAAACACCGTGAGGAAACCTCCTCACCTGAGAGAAAGAAAGAAAGAAAATATATTTAATCCAAAAAAATGCTTACTTTACATACATTAAAGAGAGTTCTCCATAATTTTCTAAAGGGCGTGTAAAGTCTGCCAAACCCCCGCTAGTGAAATACCACGTGAAAGCTTTTTCAAATTTGATTTAAGAGGAAATGCTACCGGTCATTTTTCCATACAAACGTTATCGACTAATCCCTCGCTGGTTTTTGACTCTAGATCAATAGTTTTTTTACACAAGAATAATATCATCATTATCTATGTCGGTACGTTTTGATTTTTTTGATATTTTTGTTTTCTTCAAACAGCGCTTAAAACGGCCAAATAAATATGCCGCAAACAAACGCCTAGTACACAAATTGTATAATAATTAGCACAAAAAGCTAAACGGTCCGACACAGAATATCTCCTTCCCCTTCAATTTCCAAAAAAGTTTCGTTAAGATTGCTTTAGTTTTGGCGGGGGGATTAGTCGAGAACGGAACCTCGATTTTGATGATTTTTGCCTCGGGTTTTTACACGGAGCTGCAGTTGTCCCTATCGCACTGACATACACGCCGCTCGCAAACGCGACAGAGATATTGAGTGAATAAATCCCAAATTTGAAAAAGGGTTCGCGTGGTATTTCCTCTTAAGGGATTTTTTAATCAATAGCTCTGTCGCGGTGGCGACTGGCGAGGTGGCGAGGGACCGCCGGGGCCTTGCCCTATGTGTGTGTGGCGCTCACACATTGACATGCGATGCGACGCAGCTTTAGCAGCTTATTTCATTTCATTACCGTGCTCAGCTGCTGCCGGTGCCCGTGCCCGTGCTTCTGGTTAACATATTATTATTTTCGTGTGATTTAACGTATTGACTCGGCTTACGAGTACGTCCAGTGGACTTGATATTCGCAATTTTTGGTGACTGCTTACGTTTTTGGACTCGATATTCCGCTACTGTGTGACTCGGTTTATTTTATAGGATTTTTACTTATAAGCTGACCCTTTTGGCTTGTTGTCTCTGTCTGAATTGAAATTTGGTAAGTACCTACCTAACCTACTAAATTAAAATTTTATTAAATTAGGTATATTAAAATTTGATTATCCGAATAAAACGAAAACTAAATGAAAAGTTTCACAGATATTTAAAATAAAGTAAGGTGGGGTAAGACTGTCACCGAGGCAAGACTATTAAATAATATGGACTGTAATTCTTTATGAGAAATAAAATCTTAAACCACAATTTAGGGCGCGTTCACATAGGACGTCCGTTTTACGGGATCCGTTTTAACAGGTCAGTATTTCCGTTGTGTGTGGGATTTTTTACTGGATCCGTTATACTGGATTTTGTGTGAATACGCTCATATAACTACATACACTACTAGCAACCAGTATTCTGGATCCAGTAAAACGGACGTCGTATGTGAACGCGCCCTTATACTACAAAAGGCATAGTGCCGGGCCGCTCCTCGCGGAAGCCGCGACGCGGATTCGGATGCCGGTGCTCGGCTGTCGTCGTTTGTGATCGTTCCCGTATATTATCTATGTGTGATCGGCAGTGATCGGCTTCGTTCGGCAACCGCCACGCTCTTCTTACGTTCTTTTATATTTTGTATTTTGTATTGTAAACAAGTCGAAAATAACAACAAATGTTTGGCCTAGCCACTTCATCCATATTGCTGCTACTTTTGTTTCGTAACGAATGCAACTGGGAAAAAAGTATTCGTATATATTTTACCCATAGATTAACTTTCTTCTGTTAACCTGTGATTTTACCTAATAGGTAGTACATAGGTACCTAATTATACGTAATCTACCAATAGTTTATTTTTATGCCGTATAGATAATAAGTCAATGCCGTATAGTGTTTATTTTAGATATCATTTTTTTAAACATATTATAAATGTGAAAGTGTGTTTGTTTATTTGTTTGTTTGTCCTTCTTTCACGTCGCAACGGAGCGATGTTATCGTATATTTTGTGTGGGAGATAGTTATGTCATAATAATATCTAAAGTAGCCTAGGTTACTTTTTACCGCGATAAATATCATAATTCATAACATTAAAAAACTATCTGCTACATAATCTTCTTTATTTTTCAGATACACAAAAATGGGTAAAGGAGGTATATCCGGAAGAAAAAAGCGATTGTATATGAGTGCTAAACGAAAAAAACGTGAAATTAATATCAAACGACAAATTCACTTTCAATCAAAACGCCATGGAACATCGTCAGCACCCGTAGATACAATTCTTTCATCAATAGAAGAAAATGTAATCTCGTCTTCATCAACTGTACCGACGCTATGTGACTTATATGTAAAAACCGAGAGTTCTTTTGAAACGGATCAAGAAAATAAAAATCTGGAAGTTCGCAGAGTAGTAGATATAAATTATTTATTTTCTAAGATCGCAGGTTTGACTCGCGACCATACAAGCTGTACATTTGCTGACCTTGCATTTATTGAAGAACGACGCCATGGTTTCCACAGCGAATTTGTATTTGAGTGTAAGATGTGCAAAAAGACGGAAACGATACATTCCGAAGAACCCAACAAAAAAATGTCCATAAACACTGCTGTCGTAGAAGGAGTAATGTACACAGGAAATGGATATTCTCAGCTTAACGAAATTTGTGCTGCGATGAATATGCCGAACATGAGTCCAACAACTTATAGAAAAATAGAGCAATCCTTGGCACCAACTATCGAAGAATGCACCTTAGAAGAAATGATTGCTGCGGACCAAGGAGAGAGAAAAGTGGCTGTTTTGAATGGTGACGTCGAAGTTTGTGCTGCGATGAATATGCCGAACATGAGTCCAACAACTTATATAAAAATAGAGCAATCCTTGGCACCAACTATCGAAGAATGCACCTTAGAAGAAATGATTGCTGCGGACCAAGGAGAGAGAAAAGTGGCTGTTTTGAATGGTGACGTCGAAGTTTGTGCTGCGATGAATATGCCGAACATGAGTCCAACAACTTATATAAAAATAGAGCAATCCTTGGCACCAACTATCGAAGAATGCACCTTAGAAGAAATGATTGCTGCGGACCAAGGAGAGAGAAAAGTGGCTGTTTTGAATGGTGACGTCGAAGTTTGTGCTGCGATGAATATGCCGAACATGAGTCCAACAACTTATATAAAAATAGAGAATAGCAATCCTTGGCACCAACTATCGAAGAATGCACCTTAGAAGAAATGATTGCTGCGGACCAAGAAGAGAGAAAAGTGGCTGTTTTGAATGGTGACGTCGAAGATGTCTGGTTCTAGGTTACAGTGGTTGCCGATGGTCAACCACTGGTCCTGGGCAAAACGATCGTATAAAAGTGGCTTTAGCTCGGTATCCGGAGCCGCTTGCATTGTAGGGCTACGCACAAAAAAGTATTATTTTTGGGCGTTAGAAATTCGTATTGTTGTACATGTGCTAGAAATTGATGATTGAGGTGCCCAAACAAATGTGCTTAAAAACAAGATAGCGCCAACGCCATGGAAGCCGATATACCTAATTACAGATGGTTTCGCAAGAAGCATGAATATGCACGGAGTAAAATTTAACAGATTGGTGGGAGATGGCGACTCTAGTATAAGGAAAAAACTCATGCAGTGTAAAAATCACTTGCTCCGCAATTTTTGTAATAAAATGAAAGCTTTGGCGAAAAAACAAATAATAGCAAAGGTTATGTTCCCGTGGATTTAAGATAAAAGGTGGAATCCAACGTACTTTGTTTAAGAAAAGCGGTTGTAGCGCTATGAACCACAGAAAGGAAGAACAAAATAGGTGGCAAAGTGACAAAGTAACAAACTTGAAACTGGATATAATTAACGCCGCCAACCACGGTTTCGGTGATCATGCGAATTGTGCGTCATATTTTTGCCTAAATAATAAAGAGATGATTACTATAACCGTTCATTTTTTTTAATATTTTATGTGTGACATATTCCTATCTTAATCTCAACTTTGTCATCTCATAACCGTTTCGAGTCGGGAGCAGTTCATGGTGAATTATTATTGCTAAAACACAATTTGAGGGGTGTTACCGATGTCCATGGGCGACGATGCTCACTTAACATCAGATGGCTCGTCTGCTCGTTTGTTGGCTAAGTATTTAGATTTAAAACTTTTCACATTAAACATTGACTTATTATTACTAGTCAATGACATTAAATATAGAAAAATCTAAGACGTTGTGTATTTGGCTTTATTTGATCATTTTTGTGCCATGCCATGTGGTAAGAAACGCGTTACAATTACACCATGTTACGACAAAGTCGGCTAGCTGCTTAGCTATAAGCTATAACTAGGTAGGTATGTGTGTATAATAAATAGTCTTACTGTCTGGTGACCTTAAAATCATGCGATGTGTTTGTATAGTGAGAAAACATGACGTATTTAAGTATATGTTTGTGCAATGAGATTCTAGTCTAGTGCCTCAGACCAACAAAAAAAAGTTGGTCTGAGTCTAGTGCATCTAGCAAATCAGCAAAGACAACGAAATAACAATTGAAAAAAACTTCAGAGGTGTAAAACATTTATGTTCAGAATAATTTACGAATAAAATAGATCATCAACATCTGTACTATAAAAATACAAAACTAAAACTGAGACAAATTTGGAACATTTAAATTCGCAAACATTACCTAATTTTTGAACTGTGCCGACTTGCCGAGTGTTCCTGTCCAAAAGTCATTTCAATCGGTCTTGTAATTTAGTTTACATTAGTTTCCTTATCTTCTGCGCGATGCACGGACGTCGCGTCGTGAAAACTTAACAATTTTGTTATATAAACCAACATATAACCCGAATGCTGTCCCTGCGTGCCTATTATCATTCCTACCAGCTACCAGCCTACGGACTCAACTCTTGCAAAGTAAGTACCTTAGTGGGAATATTTTGTTTTTAAGCTACAACTACAACAAAGCGAGTTAGTCTTAGTAGCACAGTTAGTAGTGTACAGAAAAACCACAGATGATTTTGGGTGTAGGCATTAAAGCCATTAAACACAGTGCTAACGAACTCTGTGTTCAGAACACTGTAATGTCATGTCTGTATCACATGGTCGGTAGATCCTAGTTTATTATTGTGATAACAGATGTCTCTTTTTCCAATAAGTTATCTCACTCACTCAATAGTCAAAGTTCATTCCTCATGATGACCTGTAAAAATTGTTTGGAAATTTAATTTTAGATTGTACCAGGAACCTTTCATGACAATGGTACTAGGTAAAAATATTTTGACTGAATATATATTTAATAAAACGTCGTTATGCATATTAATTAAGTAAAGTACCTATCGACTTTAATCAACATAATTATGTAGAGAAGACCTTCACATAACATTTTCTTACCTATTCATCGAATATTCTCACTGTCAGAATTATAGAAAAAATTACACAACCTTTAATTTCTTTTAGTAATTGTTTTCTCAATAATTTCTATTTCTTTATTGTTTTTTAGTTGGCGATATTAGCAATTCTGCTACTGTTGGTGTCTGTTCACACGTAACACAACCACAACTAAAAGTAGTTATCATTGTGCCATTGCGGTCGGTGTGACAGTCACTCACCTACTCATGCCTTATTTACTTCTTGACGTGCGACTATAATTCGAAATTTATAAAGGTCACCTGATGTGACCCGCGTTGGTCAGTATTTTTACCACTTCAGGCAATAAAGTTATAAATTCGATATCAGATAGCAAAATTATTTAATGCACTTATCAGACTGATAACGATATTGATTATACATAAGTATTTGCGTGGGGCTTTGTTCGAATATTTTAGATAAACATGTTGCAAAGTGAATGGGATCATATATAGTATCATATAACTATAAAGATAATTCCACTGATATATTTTAACCAGTATCATAGCACCTCTGGATATTACATAATCTAACATATTACACATACATATTTTTTGCAGTGTACCTACCGCGATATCTGCAAGATAAACATTCAATTGAAGTAGTCCGTCTTATGCATACGTGATCCGTGGATCAGTTTATTATTGGTTCAAGGATCACTGTTATTATATATAAAATGGCAAAAGTGAACGAAGATTTGGTTAAAGAAAGACATAAATGTACTTTTGATATTCAAGAACTAGTTCATCTCATAGACGGAGGCGAGGAGTATACTAAGGAAAGGAAACACGTAGGTGAGTACAAAGAAAGTGTAAGTTTTACATTTATTTGCAAAGCGTAACTTAGTAACAATTATTTTATCTTTTTGCAGAGAACTTGGTACTCAGTGTTAAGGAGCTTAAAGATGAAGTGCCTGAAGAGTATATGAGCCAGAAGGAGAGATATGAAAACTCCATACGAAAGGCCAGCATTCTTTATAAAATTCTTTTGGACTACAGGAAGAAAAATCCAAATTCTCTTGCTGAGTAGGTATAAACTAATAACATAAAATAAAATGTGTTGAAACCCATAATGCTTCTAACAGTAGGTATATCGGGTAATTGTTACTTGTTTTTTTTATGGAATTAAGCGACAAACTAGCAGCCAATCGGTCACACCAAACCAAACTTATCATCGTTACGTTGCACGCCAAAAAAAGCGGGGCCCCGCACTATTTCAGGTTCTATGGGAACTCAATCAGGGTAACTCAATGGGAGCAATATAATTATATGTATAACATACTTTACTAACATTTATAATAAGGTCCATTTTTGCGCTTGTGTTCGATTCCCAGCGAGGCGGAAATTTGAATGTGTTTAAAATTCTGTTTTCGGTGTTTGTTCATGTCACCCACGACACGGAGTCCTCGTGTGGGGCTTAAAAAATACAAATCGAAATAATCTATTACCTTATTTGAAGATATCGTCCCAGTAACATATTAAAGGTGCAACATGGAGTGATAAAGGACATTTCACCGTTAATGTTGCACTTCGGGATGTTCCTGCCGACGATCGCGAGTCAGGCTTCCGATGAGCAACGAGAGCGGTGGCTTAGTAATAAGCCTATGATGATCGGGACCTATGCCCAGGTAGACATTAACCTTACTTTTAAAATGAAATTAATGATAATAAATGTAATAATAATACAATGATAATAATATAATGAGGTAAAAATTTGTCTTAGCGGTCCACCGCTAGGGGGCGATACTATACATATTTCACTTTGCGCGCAGTTCGGGGTACTCATCATAAAAAAAAATAACCTTGAACCTATTTTTCACTTTGCGCGCAGTTCGGGGTACTCATCATAAAAAAAAAATAACCTTGAACCTATTTTTCACTTTGCGCGCAGTTCGGGGTACTCATCATAAAAAAAAAATAACCTTGAACCTATTTTTCACTTTGCGCGCAGTTCGGGGTACTCATCATAAAAAAAAAATAACCTTGAACCTATTTTTCACTTTGCGCGCAGTTCGGGGTACTCATCATAAAAAAAAAATAACCTTGAACCTATTTTTCACTTTGCGCGCAGTTCGGGGTACTCATCATAAAAAAAAAATAACCTTGAACCTATTTTTCACTTTGCGCGCAGTTCGGGGTACTCATCATAAAAAAAATAACCTTGAACCTATTTTTCACTTTGCGCGCAGTTCGGGGTACTCATCATAAAAAAAAAATAACCTTGAACCTATTTTTCACTTTGCGCGCAGTTCGGGGTACTCATCATAAAAAAAATAACCTTGAACCTATTTTTCACTTTGCGCGCAGTTCGGGGTACTCATCATAAAAAAAAAGAAAAATCAATACAAAAAGTACGTCCAAACGCAATGAATGCTAACAGACGACTGAAGTAAGTCTAGCGTCGCTTCGCTCAAATAGCGATTTCGACGAAAAAAGCACAGAATACAATTGCGCATGCGTTGGGAGGAGTGGCTGAGCATGCGCTGACATGAGAAACCGATGAAACATGCGCCATCTATCGAGAAAACCGTTTTCTAGCAACTTTTTTATTTGACCTTTCCGGACGCTGAAGGTCATGCCGATCGACTCAGAATCAAAAGTTGAGTCGATTGATATATAGCATCGCCACCTAACGGTGGACCGGTAAGACCAATTTAAGCCTATAATGATAATAATATAATGATAATGATATTATGTGTCAGTGTTATCAGCAATACATGGAATCCTTGTAGGGTAGTATTTTTCTTCTTCTTTCTCGTTATATCCATGGCGGGGCGGAATTATCGCGGTCGTGTACAATAGTGCCCGTTAGAGGCAAAATTTCTTGAGCATTGCCACAGAATAAGTAATAGTACTCACGTATTGCATTTCCGTGATTTGGAGGGCACGTAAAGAAGTCCGTCCCTCATGTTATCATTCATCAAATCACATGGTTATCATTAAACAACAGTCGTTAAGCTGTGGTAGGCTTTCAGCTGGAATAAAACTTCCAACACTTGGGTTGGTCACTAAGCCCTGAAACAATTCGCACTGGAGTAGCGTGGTGGAGCATGCTCTAGGCCACCTCAGTTATGACGCGAGACCCTTGCCCTGTAGTGGGCCATTAAGAGGTTCAAGCCACGTGTAATAAAAGTGAAGTGGACAAAAATTTCAGACGGAGCTCGGCCACGGCACGTTTCTCCGAGGTCTTGAAACGACAGCTACTTACGACCCGGATACAGAAGAATTCGTTTTGAATAGTCCGACTTTGACTTCGTATAAATGGTGGCCTGGTGGACGTAAGTAGTTTTTAATTTTTTCTAGAGTTCAGTATGTTTGAGATAGCGGCGATGGCAGTGGATTACCTATTTGTATGAATTAAACAAACGAGCATGTAGCGCTGCTCTTACGCTGCCGTCTATCATAATGTGACCGACCCAGAGAAAGACTCAAATCAGGACTAGGATTGTTAGTCCAGTTAGCAAAGGAACTTGACGTGGAAACCACGTGGCTATCACTGCTTTAAATTATTTGATATGCTAAGGGCGCGTTTATAATGACACGCATGATCGTAGCGCCGGACGCACAGTTAGGTAACTTCTAAGAATTTATACGTTGTGTACAGTGTACTAGTCAATAAAGTTTAATTTGCTAATGAAATCCTAACTGACCAATTTCTGTACATGATATTTTCAGTGGCGCAAACAGCCAACCATTGCATCGTTATGGCTCAGCTTTACATAAAGGATAAATGTTATGGAATACATCCCTTCCTGGTACAAATCCGTGACTTCGACACACACATGCCATTCCCCGGTATCAAAGTTGGAGAGATTGGTCCCAAACAGGGATTCCAGACAGCGAACAACGGATTCCTTGGATTCAATCAATTCAGAATTCCAAGACAAAACATGCTCATGAAGAACTCTCAAGTTTTGAAGGTAATGTTCATGAGCTTCGCGTATTTTTATGCCAAAAAGTAGGAACTCTTTGAACAAGGATAAAGACAAGCCATCTGGTAATAAATGGTATTAGTTTTTCATGGAGGACAGCGACTATCAGATCTCTATCGTTGTAACTGTTAAAAATCGATAGTCTGTAAAGTCCGACGATAGTTTTACGTGATAACGTCAAAAAGAAACATTGATGAATACACGTTGACAACATTTGTTATAAATAATGGCTTCCGTCGAGGTGGGCGGGGGGTTATTGTAAAAGTTCTCGAAGAAGCTCGCGTGGCGGCGTTCCAGTAGCAGAACTATTCTAACTACTAGCTCTTACGTCGCGCTCTGGCGTTAGCGGAATGGGAATCTTTCGTGCGCGCTGCCCATCAATTTATAAGACGTTATCACGCCAAAACTAGGTGCAGTTTAAGGGAAAGTTAAAGTTAGCTAAATAGATTATACCTATTGAGGATTGGATGATACCTATTGAGTTTAACGTTCACCAACAATTTTTGTATAGCCGTTTATTGTAGATATATTTTTCTCTTATTATTGCAGGATGGCACCTATATAAAAGCAAAGAATGATAAGCTGACATATGGCACGATGGTTTTCGTACGAGTATTTATTCTCTCGGACGTGTCGTATGAGCTGGCTCGGGCTGCCACAATTGCTGTACGCTACGCCGCTGTCAGGCATCAGTCGCAGCCAAAGCCAGGGTAAGTTTACAAATAATTAATCGGTATCTCACTGTTTTACGTGCTTATGGTAAGTGGTACCTGCCCCGGCCGGGGAAGACATTTATGTGACCTATGTTTGTCCTCACGTTATGGGTGTTAGTAATGTGTTATTTGTATTGTCCATGCCACTAATAACACGGAATTCTAGTGCGGGGGTATGAGTGTGTAAGCGTTAATTTATTATTTATTGGCTAAATAACACAACAATACACACGTTAACCATATAAACGGTTGGTTTTAGGACCTTAATGGCAAATAGGTACCTATAGTCGTTCGAACAAATATTTAAACTAAAATTAACGCATTTGAAATCTTAACAGGTATTTCAAATAAATATTTATAAAAAAGTTGACTTCCAGTGAACCGGAGCCTCAGATCATAGAGTATTTGACGCAGCAGCACAAGCTGTTCATCGCGATATCCACGAGCCACGCGTGCCGGGTGGTCGGCCTGTGGCTGTGGCACGCCTACGTCAACGTCATCGCCGACATTGGACAGGGGAATATGGAGAGCTTACCGGAGGTTAGATGTTATGTTCGACTACGGCAAAGCTAAGAAGCAAACAATAGGTTACGTTGCGGTACAACGTTTCCTTTTCTGTACGAAAATTTTGTACAGCGTCACGCGTAACTTTATTTTCATAGATTATGTTCTTAAATCTCAAAAGTTTATCGGCTCTGGTGAACATTTTCTATTTTGTATGATTTTGTGGGTTGCTTTTACCATGTTTAAAGCAATATACCGACGGTTCCAGCTGCACGCCCTCTCGTGCTGCCTGAAGGCGGTGTGCAGCTACGACGCGGCGCGCTGCGTGGAGCACTGCCGGCTGGCGTGCGGCGGCCACGGCTACATGATCTCCTCGTACCTGCCCATCCTGTACGGCATCGTCACCGCCACCATCACCTACGAGGGGGAGTACACCGTGCTGCTGCTGCAGACTGCTAGGTGTTTATATGTATATGCGGCCTTATGTTAGATTAAGGCTGCCTTTTACCTTAGGTAGCAGCTACCAGTAAGGAATGTGCAGAGAGCAAAGTCATGGGTATTAGTGACGTGATAGGTACTTGTGTTGCCATTTATATGCCATTTTATATGCCATTTGCTACACAGGGTATCCTAGGGGTATATGTGTATTAGTTTAAGTGATTTTTACAGTAATAATGTTTTATACAAACAGTAGGTATTAATGTTTAACCAGGCCGTGCCTTCCCTTTCCATTCCAGTAACAGTACAATCAGGTTCACTAAGACGTTTAACTTCTAAGTTATGGTGAAGTGCATACCTACTAAACTACAGACACGTTTCAGATACCTTATGAAGTCATACAAACAAGCGCTAGAGGGAAAGCCACTAATGCCCACCGTAGCATATCTGGGGCAGTACATCAACAACAACAGCCGCCCGTGGGATAATTCAACGGAGGGGGTTGTTGAAGGCTTCAAAGCTATTGCAACAGGGTAAGCTTATAATTGTTTTCCAACTTGTAACTATAACATCAACTTTATTAAATATTCCAAGCTTCCTTGATAATTATTAATTTTTCATTATTTTTTTAAGAAAAACGAAGGCGGCTTTTGAAGCTCTCGAAAATCACGTCAAAGCAGGAAGAGATTTTGAAGATGCGTGGAATCTGGCTTCTGTACAATTGACTTATGCCAGCGAGGTAAATATAACACTATAATTCATACTAAAATTTTGTACATTTAACGATGAGACTGCGATGCGATGATGAGATTGAGACGCATGAGATTTATGAGTTGCGGAATCTAGGGTAGAGCTAGCGAAGCCATCGCTCCCGGCGGCAGGCCAATGGGCAAACAGTGGCCCGAGGGCGATGCTTCCACATTATCTTTTTGTCAGAGGTACTTTTGAGATCTTACACTACAAAACCAAAATTAAATTTGCGAAAAATGAGTGCGACATCCAAAGCGTATGAAAGACAACCTCGCTCTACCCTAATCAAGGGCCATCGATGTAAACATGTCTGTGTTATAATGTGAACCCCAATTAGGGCTCTTTGAATGGAAGAATATAAATAAGGACCTTGTTTCCAGGCCCACGCTCGAGTAGTGCTCTGTGAAATGTTCTGGAAAGAAACTCAACGCATTTCGGCCACAGTATCCACAAGTTTAAAATCAGTGTTGTTGCAAGTAGCGGAGTTGTACATCATGTTTTGGGCGCTGGAGAAACGTGGAGACATGTTAATGGTGAGATTATTATCCCTCTGTTTGTATCCTATGTTTATCAATATTACCTAATACCAATTTGGTTTTAAATAGGAAAAACAACAGGACGTTGAGAGAGGTGCCATTAAGGGTGCGCTATTCATTATCAAGTACCAACTTTTTGCCTTTTTTCTGCTCGTAGTTTATCTTGCTGAACGATGGTGGACAATAAATTTTGTATAGGGTTGCCGAATTTTAAAGAGAAATGAAATGACATTATATTTATGTCGGAAAATTAAAATAAAGAGTATTTCAGAAAATATGTTTATTTTAATAATAATTGAATACTGATGTATTACATTTTTAATTTACATGACATAATATAGAAACTTCGTATACAAATAACAACAATAGCATTCGTTGAACATTTCCAGGCTTTATTAGGTACAATTTAAAACGAAAAAAAACATGACTTGACTTTTGTTTCCAGTATTCAAGCATCCGTAAAGAGGATGTGATGAAGCAGCAGCAGAGGTACGAGGAACTCCTGCTGGCCCTCAGACCAAACGCCGTCGGACTCGTTGACGCTTTTGACGTCAGAGACGAGGTAATCTTCTTTTCCCATAAAAACAAACAAAAATGCATTTATTTCCTCTCACAAAGGTTACACTATACAATACAGGGTGTTACAAATGCAAGTTCTCATGTTTGTGAGAGCTTGGTGCCTGAAGTAGGTTTCCCACAATCATAATAGTTGATAATAGCTGAGAATCGATCAGACGAACCATCTGATAGAATGTGGTTACCGTCGCCCGTGGACATGATGAGGCTGAGAAAGAACAGAAAAGAAAAAAGAAGGTACTGGCTGGTCTATGGGTTTTTATTGCTTCCTATGCAATTGATGTACTTGTATGTAATTGATGTTTTGTAATTTGTAATTGATTGATTCCTGCTTATTTTATTTTATCAGATTTTACAATCTACTCTGGGAGCGTACGACGGCCGCGTGTACGAGCGACTGATGGAGGAGGCCATGAAGAGTCCACTCAACGCCGAGCCGGTCAACCAGAGCTTCCACAAATATTTAAAGCCGTTAATACACTCCAAGCTCTAAAATATACTTTTACCAGCGACCTGTATTTATATGATAGAATGGACAGAAGAAAAATCATGTCTTTGGAAATATTGCTTTTTTTGTTTAACAATAAAAAATTACTCGTACGCAGGCAGGCGTCTTACAAAATATAAATCAATTCAGGTTTTTCAAAAAGATGATAGCTCATTATTGTCGGATTTTGCATGCCGCTCGGATACATTGATGTTAAGCCCGTAGCCCGGATATACTCTATTCGGACGTATGAACTACGGGTCAAAACCTTGGTGGCAGCCCTAATATCTAACGCGTACATAAACTACATATTTCTATTTCAAAAGTCGACTGGAAGTCGAGCGTTATGAAAAGGTTTTCCACGGATTTCCACGAAGCTCTAAAAGTATATAAATTTTATTTTTAGTTGTTAATTATTTACTTGACTTGACTTCCTTTATAGGTTCATATTTTTTAAACTCATGGTGAATGGTTTCTTGTACGTTTTGTATAAAAATAAAATAATATAAAAATATAATGTAAATATATTTTAATTTGAATAATTAATGCTCAATTCCCATTGATGTTAAAGGGAAGTAAACGGTAATTAAATTAATATTGCTCGGTGGTACGGAACCCTACGTGTGCGAATCGGCTCGAAATTGACCGGTTTTATGTTATAAATATATTAATAGACGTAAATATATTAAGTTAAGCCTATATCAATGCGGACTCGGCATTTTTTGTTACATCTACAACCTATTATTAAGCTATTGCATAGCTTTTGTCGCGGGCCTTGAGCGTGGGGACCGAATCCAGAAATTCCGTAACGAATAAAACCTAACGCCCCCAATCAGCGCCATCTAGTACCTTAATACTAAAGTATGGTACGTATGTTTTCTACAAACTAGATGGCGCTGTTCTGATATAACTATATAACTTCTAATAATTATAATTGCATAAGTTGATAAAAAATGCAATAGCTTTACCGCGGCAGTCTCCGGGTGCCACATATAATTTTTTTACCCACATTTGTAATAAATGTAAATATATTCAACTTGAAAACCAATGCCTGTTATTTACTATTCCTTTGTTTTAAATATATTGTGCGTTGTACTTATGGGTGAACATTGAAGACCAAATTTGCATTAAACTGTTATAAGTGATGCTCCTGTTACCATACGCCTTTTATACAAATCGATTAATGCGTTTAAGGCCATTCGAGCTTTTAAATCGATTCATTAAAGGTTAATTATAGTGGAACGTACAGAATGTTCGAGTTAGTCGTTAAATAAATAGTCTTCCAAACCATGATAATAATATCAATGACAATTTAACATTGTTTGCTGCAATTAACCAATTAATCATCTATCTACACTCTGCAATCACCGCCTAAGTAACTCATCACCTTACCTCACCTTACCTGACCATTTCCTCTCCAGTTTTTTGGTAGAGTTATAAAACCCTCCGTTACAAAAAAATAATTAAATCAAAGTAAGCGAACATCGCTTGACTATACGAACTATCATTGTGTATATTACGTGTTGTGTGCAAGGGCATTTACAATACTTTTTTTCACCGACCCCGATTTCCATAATGATTTCAAAAGTAGGTACATTTTAGTACGCAAGTAATCTTCACCAAGTAAGTTGTCTGACCGTCAAAATGGTTGCAGTAAATGTGGATTTGATGACTGAAAGAAAAAAGTGCGATTTTGACATCGAAGAACTGATGGTAATAATTGACGGTGGTAAAGAAGAAATCACTGCCAGGAAAATTATAGGTTTGTAACATGACATAAAATTTTTTGAAACGTGCCTGACGAGTGGAACATTTAAAGTTTTTACTTACTAGGTATACCTATAGTTATTAATACTACCAATATTGAGTGGGTATGTTAAATTCATTCTTTCCGTTTTAGTAATTTTGTTAGTATGCACTGGCGCCGCCTCCCATATTACACAATCCACGTAGAAACCTTGTGCAGTGTCGTACACTGTTCATCTAACGACAATATTTTAACACGCTTTTATTTAACTTGCCGTATTAGGTTTGGTCAAATCTTTTAAACTAATTTGACCCTTTTCTCAGTGCCTTTTGAGGTGAAATTTGACTGAAACACCTTTAGGTCCGATGACAATGCAATTTTGTAATAAGTATGACCGGGTACTACACTTGGGATAGGTTTCAGACATGGAACTCTTCGACTCTCCTGCATAGTTTGCTTTGCATTTAAACTTTACAGGATTATAAAAGCGAGTTTTATTTTTCAAACTATTCATTATTTTGTATGTCAGGAGTAGAAGTGTGATGGAAAATGGCTAACGTCGTCGACATCAGTAATTTCAATCAGATTGTTTTCATTGTAGTAAAAAATACGTAATAACTGATTTTATTGTTAATAATATTTCAGAGGAAAAGGTTCTCAAAGTTATAGACATAAGAAATGAAATTCCAACAGAATATATGAGCCATAAGGAAAAGTTCGAGAATGCTATGCGTAAGGCTGGTGTCTTTTTTAACCTTATTAGGGAATTTGTCATGGAATATCCAGAATACACTAAGTTTGTGTAAGTAACTTTTTATCTAACGATATGTTAAGTTATAGGTAGGTACATGATAGATCTTAATGTCATTTGGAATACAGTGATAATGATCTTAAAATTACTTATTGGACTATTGCTAACAACTATAACAGGACTAACTATTACTAACAGTCCTGAACTCTTGACCTGCTTCCGCACTAACCAACTAACGTTATTAATAACAACTGTGCTAACTGGACTAACAATCTTAGTCTCGATGTGAGTCTTGGTCTGGGCAGCAGCGGAAGATTGCTATCATAAGTCCTTAAAAATACATATTAGGATTGTATTTTGAACATGAGAAATACTTACCTAATTTACTTAAGTAGACCGATTTATAAACGTATGTTTATGGAAGCGAAGCGACGCGACCCTGGGTTACTTATAGTAACTGAAGCTTGTACCTACTAATGAATAAAGTTTCTTAGTCATTATTATAATTGTGTTACAAATAGAACCAACTATACGTAACCAGCGAACATTGTACGTGTACCTGTATGAAGCATAGAAAAAATATTGTTCATTAACACAACCTTAGAAATACAAAATCAATTGACGCAAATAGCGTAGGTAAGTAAATAAGTAGTAAGTAGCGTAAGTAATAAGTAGGTACCTACTGTTTAAGTCCAAAATTGTTAATGATGACGTAAATTATTTTATCGTTCGTAATCTAAAAGTCACTTAATCAGGTTAATTATTACATTTAAGACTAAATTAAAATTCTGCTTCCAAACTTGGTCTAATAAATTTTCCCATTTTATACTTCTTTGTAAACTTATAACGAATAATAATAAACCTTAATTTCACAATTATTACTTCAGTCTCAGTCCTACAAAAGTGTTCAAAGTACACGACGCAATATTTAAGGACTCATCTCCTCTGATTCCACATTTCGGTTTATTCTTGACAACTATTCTTAGTCAAGCTACACCTGAACAGCAGATGAAGTGGATGGATCCTGGTTCACCAATTTTTGGGAGTTATGCTCAGGTATGGAAACAAAAATTGGGTAAAAGTTTTCAATTTTTATTTTCCGCGAAGACAAGATTGATTTGCGTCATACGCATTTTTAAGTAGTTCGTTGTTTTTCGTCCTTTTAAGTCCTTTCATTATTTAATCACTAGTATTACAACCTATTTATGAGTATTATTCTGCATCGGCGATTTGAAGTATGAGGGACGGTGGCATCTGACCATCAGGTGACTCATCTGCCTATTTGAAACATGAAACGGGAAAATGCGTGATGTCCTGACTTTAATTTTCCGGCGCTGGTGGAGGGACTCTAGAAAATTTTAATATTTCAAATGTTCATGGCATTTACCTATAACTTATCACTAATTTTTAGACTGAGCTTGGTCATGGTACAAATATAAAATGTTTGGAAACAACTGCTACATATGACCCTGAAACTGAGGAGTTTATTTTGAATTCACCATCATTGACTTCCTACAAGTGGTGGCCCGGAGGACGTAAGTATATGATATTCTAGTGCTATAATAGCATCACACCACCGCCTACTTCGATTTATGGTGTTGGGTGCATGCTATATACAAAATATTTACATTTTGGACTGTAAGAAACTCCATCCAATCTTGAATATATGTCAACCTCCTCTATGCACCACAGCATCCAGTTCAATAACGGACGTAGTTATGGCACCAAGCCCTTGCATTGCAGGATTTTGCCTACTGACCCTCTAACATAAATCTCCTCTTAAATGCACATATCAGTTGCAGTGCTAGAGATTTGAAGATAAACTTTTTATTGCTTGCATTGTACGATTTAGTAGAGTTTGATGGAAATTAAAGTCTTGTTGTAAATTGTCCTTTGCAATTTATTTAATTTTAGTGGGTAACATCGCCAATCACTGCATCCTTATGGCTCAGCTGTATTTAAAGGGAACATGCTATGGACCTCATATGTTCGTTGTCCAAATTCGCGATTTAGACACTCACTTGCCACTTCCTGGAGTCAAGGTTGGAGAAATTGGACCGAAGTTCGGATTTCAAGCTATAAATCATGGATTTCTTGGGTTGAATAACCTACGAATCCCTAGAAGTAATATGCTTATGAAGAATACTGTAGTTTTAAAGGTGAGTAATTTAAAGTTTTTCATAAGCGTAGGTAGATAGTTCTTGAAAAGGCAAGATTGCGTAGAAGTCGAGAAGACAGCATTTGAATTTTACAATTTCCTATCATACATTTTTCCTTACTTATGTGTGTATTGCAAAATAATGACAATAATTTTATTATGATTATAAAAACCTTTTGATAAAAGCTGGTTCACAGTAGCAATTTTTTTGGATGATGGACAAGAAAGCACCTTACAGAAACGGTGTTAGGAGCAGAAAAAATAGTTCCAAAGTACGGATAAAATTTCCAAATTATTAAATTATTTTAATTTTGAATTGTCAGTTAAAACATTACAGTCGGCCGGGTCGGGTCATGGGTGTTAATGAATTTTGTTGTCTCATACAAATGGGACACATACATAAAAATGTATCCATGCCATCTGCGACACTAGAAATCCAAATGCTAGTGTGTGTTTATTAACACGTTCACTGCGTCACTATTTTTGATGGACTTTCAGCCAGTGCGGATGAGGTCTTTTCGAGGCAAAGTTGAACTTCTTTCCAGTGCGTTTGAGGGCTTTTCGACCTCACAAAATATTTTTTCTAAAAAACGCCTTAAATATAGCTCAAAATTGAAAATATTTGCTTGAAACTTTACCATTATAAACTTAAATAGTTTTTCAAGTTGAATCTAGCTTCGTACGTAGGTGTGACATTTCGGTATTGAATAAATGAAAAAAAGAATTATGCCATCGATTCTGCCTCACAACGCACTGAAAAGAAGTTCGATTTGTGTCTCTACTAGTGATGGGAATAAAATAGAAATGCAGGTGATATAACATTTATTTACTTAAATTAGGATTCTAAAGTACCATACACCTACCACACATACCAATTTTAGTTTTAAAGTATGTAAGTCAGTTTATGTGTGTGTATATGTGTATGAATGGATGTGTGCGTATTTGTGTAAATGGGTGGGTAATTGTGTGTGTTGTGTGTGTGTGTTTGTGTTGTGTGTTTGTATGGTAATTAGTGGGTAGATAGATTTGTATGTTTGTATGTACTCTTACTCATTGAGTATAACAGCTATGACCACTACAGACACGAACAAAAGAGAAGATATACTTCCTCACCTAAAGGAATCTGGTATTGTAAACCGGAAATATAAACCATACAGAAGTTAAAAATACGAGTAGCTATTTATCAAATATTTCAAACCACATTCATGTTGTAGCAATATACATTTGAAAACACCCACACCTAGGGTAGGAAAAAAAAAATAATATCTAGAGTATTAAATTGATTTTCCTCTTTTGAAATATATTTATCATTATTTGAGTATTGTGTAGATTATAAAAGCAAAATAGGATTTGCGACGATTAAGGATTTGTTAGTGTAAGCAGCATGCGTATAAATGATGAGTGTTAAAAAATCGTGCTAAAAAAATTATCTTGAGTACAATTAGTTTAGTTGTCAACTAGCTAGCTGTAGCTTGGCTATTAGTAGGGGTCATTTTGGTTAAGAGGATGAAACGAGGTCCGCCAAAGTGGTACCAGACTGTACAGTAATCAATTTTATATTTTATATGAGTCATCTTATACGCTTTATTATGATACAAAACTTAAAATTGTAGCTAGTGGGATTTTTTTTATTGAATTTTACAATTTACTATCCTTACTCTTCGCCGTAATACTTTACGTGAAAAGGAACGTAACCAAGTGCAGTAGTGAAATTATTAAGTAAAAAAATCGATGTTAATAAATCCAATAAAAATACTTTTACTTTTAAATGGCTATTTACCGAAAGCAGTATATTATGAAAATCGATATTACTTGATGGCTGTTGGTTCTTTCTATTCTAATGTCAATGTCAATCTGTCAAAGTACTCAAATCAAAGTCACAAATAATAAGTCAATGACGAACAACAACAAAAATACTTAAAAAATAAGGCGAGTCGCGCGGACAAGAAGTGCGCTTCCGTATCGAAACTTGTCGCATCACTACGCGCCGCCCGCGCCCCCCGCGCTTCACTCCGTGCGTTTATGAGGCCTACAACTTTTGAGGCAGATTAGACCTCACTTCGCACTGGCGCATATTTTTTTCTATTCAGTGCGTTTGAGGGCTTTTCGACCTCATATCTTATTAAAAAAGCCATTGGGCTCTACTTCGCAAGAGAAACAATTATATGTATTTGTCTCTGTCATACTCAAAGAAATGTTAAAATTGTAGCCTCCCGCACGGAGTGAAAGAACGCGATTTTGATTGCCGCACCAGCGGGAAGTCATGCTTGAGACGTTTCGACCTCATAACGCACTGAACGTGTTAATCGCAATGGGAAAACACTTTTTTACTAAATCTTGTTTTCGATCTTATGTTCTCTTAATTTTTTTATGGATTAAAACTGGTCTGGTATATGTATCTGGTGTCAGAGTCGTTAGCCAAATATTTATTGTACTTATATTTTTTAATTACAGGATGGCAGTTACGTTAAATCAAAAAGCGAGAAATCAGCGTATGGGACCATGGTGTTGATGAGGGTACTCATAATTACAGACGTGTCGAATGAGGTGGCTAGGGCTGCCACTATCGCGATCAGATACTCGGCCGTAAGGCGACAATCGCATATCAAGCCTGAGTAAGTTCGAATGTTCTTAAATTTGTTCAAATAGCACAGTCCAAATAGGACTTATAATACCGTGCAAAAATATAGGAATACCTTTAAACGAAACTGTACATATAAACCGCTTAGAGAGTTTGTTGATCAGATCTGTCTAATTCAGACCCCACAACCTCTATCCTTTTGTATTTCAGAGAACCAGAAGTACAGATATTGGACTTTGTGTCACAACAGCACAAGCTGTTTATTGCCCTGGCAACCAGTCACGTATATCGAGTTGTGGGTCAGTGGCTATGGAAGACCCACGAGAGTATTGTCGGAGACATGAAAGAAGAAAATATCAATAGAATCCCGGAGGTGATATTTAGAGATATTTTCCATTCGGTCATGTCGGTCACGTAACAATCTAGTTAAAAAAATATATTGAAAGTTCAATGGAAAAAAATGCTACAGTAGTGTAATCGGACGAAAGAGGACCGCTTTCAGCATGAGGTCGCAGAAAACCAAGTTTTCAGGACGATCCTTCATGCCACGCAGTTCCAGCTTACTAATGTTAATGTGCGACGATGATCAGGTGGCAAGTTTATCGGCCAATTACACGAAAAAAAATTTTAACGCAGGAATATTAAATATTTTCATTGATTGAAATTTAGACCAAGACTATTTTCTTTTATTTTAACGACCATTTATTTGTGAATGTATATTTTGCAGCTGCATGCGTTAGTCTGCTGTCTGAAAGCGGTGACCACCCGGGAGGGCACGGCTTGCGTGGAGCAGTGTCGGCTGGCCTGCGGAGGCCACGGGTACATGATGTCCTCCAACTTACCCACACTGTACGCCCTGACCACCGCTTCGATCACCTACGAGGGGGAGTATACCGTGATGTTGCTGCAGACAGCCAGGTATTTGTGTGATTTTTACAGTTGATATGAACGTGGCAAAAATGCCTTAAGTCTTTGGACTTTGTACTACAATTTTAATCACATTCGACATGGATACTTTGCCGACATTAGTTACACCACAAAAAGTACACAGACAAATGAACATTATATTCTTAATTTATCGTAGGTATATTTTATTTCTTGTACTTAATTTTTACTCTAAAACAACATCCCTACTATCCCTACTAATATTATAAATGCGAAAGTAACTCTGTCTGTCTGTCTGTCTGTCTGTCTGTCTGTATCGCTTTCCCGCTTAAACCTCTCAACCGATTTTGATGAAATTTGACACAGACAATCTTTAGACCCTGAGAAAGGACATAGGCTACCTTTTATTGCGACAAAAAGGGATGAAGAGGTTGAAATAAAGGTTGAAAGTTTGTATGGGATTTCTTCGGGTTTTAAGCACAGCGCCATCTAGGGGTGAACCTTCCTAACTTAAAGAATAAGAACGCCTAGCGCCATCTCTTAAAGAACCATGAAACTTTATATTTAAGCACTTGATAATAAGTTTCCCGAAGCGAAGCGAGGGCGGGTCGCTAGTAAATGAATATTTATTACTTACTCACGTAAAATTAAGAATAACTGTTCATTCTTCAAAGAATAAACAATGAGTTAAAGAATTGATGATAACTATTAATTCTTTGTTGGTCAGGTTGTCCCATGACATAGTTCCTGATAATCAAATATATACAAAAAAAAAGGAAAATAATTACTTTTGTTATTTATGTAGAATTTAAGTTAATTGGTCAGAGAATAAAGGCTTTATTATTATTATTATTATATTAATTCTTTAATAATATATTAATTTACAGCTTGGCCTGTAATAGATTGAGGTAATTCAATCGGTAAAGCGTAAATACTACGGACGCACCAAATGAAATACATTTTAAAATGTCTAATTATTTTCAAATGTTTATAGGTACCTAATGAAGGTGTATAAAGAAGTAACCGAAGGTATTATACGCGAAAGTTCATCTACTATTTCGTATTTGGGTAGATTTACGGATCAAAAATACAAATGGACAAACACACCTGCTGGAATCATTCAGGGTTTTGAATGTGTTGCGTCAGGGTAAGTGTTAAAGCTGAATTATAGTCCCACCTGATGTTCAATAAAGTTTGGATGGTAGCACACAAAGCTAGTGAAACCCATTTTCCCTTGGTTGATGATGTTAAGATCGGTTGGGAAACGGACGCAAGTTTGAAAATAAAACAATTTGCGGAGCGTTCCGGTCATGGTATCGTGTGCCAGGTCGTGCGTGTATGCAGATTTATGTGAGATGTGTGGGCAATCAAGATCATTGTAGTTAAGAGGTAGAATTGAGTGGTTATTATCGTCATGATATTATTTTATGTCACCAAATTAAAACGTATCTCAATTTCAGGAAAGTCAAGCTAGCGTACAACTCGATCGATAAACATCTAAGAATGGGCAAGAGCTACGAGGATGCTTGGAATCTTGCGTCTATAAATTTACTTAACGCTGCAGAGGTATTTGCAATTTAATTGAAATCATTATTACTAAATTAAGTACTTCAAAAAATTGTTTCAGTCAGTTTGATTTCCAAAGGTTAACCGGGAGATAATGCTTTTTGCTCCTGTAAATATGTTAAAAATATGAAATAAATATAAAAATAAACATAATTTTTCACGTGGATATTGTGAAGTCAAGAGTAACTGTAGGTGAATTGGCGATAGTCAAGCGCTTTTTACATACTATAAGTTAATGCTTGACAACAATCCCACCTGATGATAAGCAGCGATCAATATGAGCCAACAACTGAAATGCTATTCATACTGGAAAATCCATAATTATTATATTCATGAGGTACAAGATTTAAAAAAAGCGCGAGGAAGTTCTGTATTGGGTACCTAATGCTTCTTTTGGCTATTTCAATAATTTTATATGGGGAACAGTAGTCAAAGTAGGTTAAATGCATTTTATTGTAGAGTATAGAAAGCCAACTCTTATGCCGTAAAATTGAATATAAGTAAATATAAATAAGAACATCGTAAAATATCATTATTTTTAAATGTATAACAAATTGATTCCTTATTAACATCTTATTAACCATGGTCCTATAAGAATTCTGGAGTCCATTACTAAAGACTTCTATTTATTTTTCAGGCTCACGCACGATGCGTACTGTGCCAAATATTCTGGAACGAAATTCAATTAATGCTCTCGTCAACATCAAAACCTGTGGGTACGGTATTGCAGCATCTAGCCGAGTTATACATTGTGTACTGGGCTTTAGAGAAACGAGCGGACTTTCTGTTGGTATGCATATGATAATAATAATACAGTTTGAAACACCACCAGGTCGCGGGTTGTGTCGCGGCTGGAATGGATAATACGACATCAACTAACACTAATAAGACATCTGTAACATCCCCGACTTGAGTAAACATCTTTCACAATAATATCTGTCCCGGCCGGGAATCGAATCCGACGCCTTCGCTTCGCAGGCGGGGTATATCTCTTACAAACAAACTACGGGGTCGTTATAAGTATATATGTATAAAGAATCAATCAGTATCTCGTTTTCAAGTTCATATTATAATCACTTATGTATTTGATTTGATCTCTTCGATTTTACAATATCTATTTGATCACAGTCACGTCAATTGACTTGATCACAATTTAAATCGGTTTGATGTCATTTGACGTAAGTGGATTTGCTCAGTTATATCTGTGTTACAAAAATTAAAAGTAGGTTTTGTAAATTTAAGAAAAATGTGGAAACAAAATACATTGTTGCCATATAGCCGCCAAAAATCGCTGAAGATTGAAGTTTCTTGCACTTCAAAAACAGGGTAAAAAGAGTTCTCCTTCAGGGCCGGCGTATCATTGGCGACTCCCCTATTGCAGTGTTGCTCGTGTCCATAAGCGACAAAGATCACTTCAAGTGGCTCGTCTGCTTTTACGTCAACCCTTCGGGCTATTAAAAAAGTAATGTTAAGGTTTAAGGTTAAATTTCATACTAAAAAGCTGACCTCTAAAATTTTTCAATTTCAGTATTGTAAAACTTCCGGTGATGACTTTGTGGCATTACAAGAGAGATACGAAGAATTGTTAACGTTGATTCGGCCAAATGCTGTTGGACTTGTGGATGCATTCGATTTTAAAGATGAGGTATAAATATTTTATTATAGTCTTACTAATCTGCGAATATCGGAAAATAGGTCACTGAAACCACAACTAAAACATTTTTAAAGTGTGTTAATTACAATGCTTTTCCCTTCAAACGCATTTCCTTGTGATATCTTATGCTTGGATGTACATATGGGCATATTTTAGAATTTAGAGCATTTAATTTTTTTATTAGCAATTAAAGTATGAAAAACGGAAAAGTCATAATATATAATTATGAAAATAAGAAGTTCTAGGTATGTACCTATTGAACGTGAACACGTGTATGTGTAGTACAACACGTACATATATAATGACCTCCTACGTATTAATCGTAGGTATAAAAGCTACGATTACGTTCCGTTTAATGTTTTGAATTCCAAAGCCGAAATTCCGAATGATTCTAATATTTAAGAATAATTCATTCAATTATTAAAGTATTCAAATATCGAATGTTTTTCTGTTAGATCCTCGGTTCTACTCTGGGCGCGTACGACGGCCGCGTGTACGAGCGACTGATGGAGGAGGCCATGAAGAGTCCGCTCAACGCCGAGCCGGTCAACCAGAGCTTCCACAAATATCTGAAGCCAATTCTGTTGAAAAATAAATTATAATACTTTGTATAAAATTATAATTACCTATGTATGTAATGTACGTCGTTTATAGAATGTTATTATTTCAAATAATAAAAATATTTTAAAATTAATAAACTTTTTGATTAAATTATCTATTAAAAAATAACATCTGCCGAATTTAGAACCTCTTCGTCTTATAAAGTTATAGTAGCAAAATAATACGGTAGCTTAAACCAAACGTTAGTACGGTAAACAGAGATTAATATAGGTACCTACGTTATTTTCTTTAATATTTTTACATAATTATGAACCTGAGAAAGATAACCTTGCAGATAAAACTTTGCATCGTCTTAATGTTAATCTGAGTGCACCAAATTGTTATCGCTGATACCGTGACATTGGAATAAAAATGACATTGAATAACACGGCTCAATATGGATTTATTGAAGTTCCGTGTGAAAAGTTGTTTCGTAATTTGTACAATAATGGAATGCAATGCTCTGTGATAATATTTTACTCTTAATTTTTAACTTCAGGGCCGTCCTGTACAATTAAGGTGCGCTGGAGACTCGTAAGCTGTTTAAATGTCGAAATACACAAAAAATGATGTTTTCGTAATTGTACCGATTTGAAATGAAACCCAGTCTTTTTTATGGTGCTATAAAGATCAGACGAGCTGATGGTAAGTGGTCACCGTAGCCTGCAGTGCGTCGTCATGGTCATCGATGCGTTGTCAGCTAAGAAAGAAGGGAGAGGAATGTAAGAACATACTGGCTCTCAAATCCCTAGCCGGAACGCTACGAGTCGTTTGGCGGTCGACTCAAGCAATTATTATTATAGTATTAATATTAGCTAGTCAGCCACGTTCAGCCCTACCACCAAGCCTAAAGTTCTATACTATATATACACTATAGGTAAAGCGGCCCCTAACCGGGGGCCGTAACCTCTTCCGTTGTTCTGCAGAGTGCATCACGAACAGGGAAGGTCGGCTTGACTCAAAGATAGATGGATGGATGGATGGATGGATGGACAATATTTTAACCTTCCATTCCAAATTGGTCCTGCAATACTTAGTAAGTGACCATTTACCTGCATTACAACAATACCACCAACAAGCTGAGTCGGTGGCTACAATGACATCCTTATTGTCCACCGTAATTGACTTGGCCTATAAAATGTGTTCCGGTGAATAAAGTTGAGTATCACAGAGTACCCAAGAAAATGTTACAGCGCAATTGAAGAATATAATAAAAATTGGCTGGGAAACTATGTCTAGTTAAAAACTGAAATATTTAAAGGAAAAAGAAAATACAAGGAAAAGAAAATACACCTACCAGGTGTATTTTCTTTAACAACAGTAACATTAATAAACAAACATTCGTATTTAATCCTTTTAATATAATGTTTTTTCGAGAATTTGTGCGGAATTTAGATGAGGTTTTTTAATTTCAATAAACTATTGAAGTTGCATTTATATAAGTACCATAAGCTTTAAATTTTTGTTATACCCAATACGAATGTTTCCTTAAGACTGCAAAAAACCAAGGTTAGTCTAATGTCTGCTTTGTGTTTGAGACTCTCAGCCACTCTCGGGTTAGTTAAAAATTTATATTTAATACCTATAATGGCGATGCCGCCCTGCGTTTGTTCGTTTTTTCCAAAATTATTATTTTTTATTATTAACAGTAGATTCTCGACGTATGTCAATTAAAAATACCCGATGTACATAGTGTAATAAATTTTAAAATATTATTTATTTTGTCTTTATGCAGTGCGCATTACATTTCTAATTTTATTGTGGTCTAGTGAAGTATCAGACAGCATTTAATCGCTGCAAAAATTTGATACTTATGTACACCCAGTTTCAAAGCCTAACTTCGAAAAAATATAATTATTAAAGATTTTGTGTCTAATTTTCATTTACACGAGTTTACAAAAAATATATTTAGTAAATGAAGGTAATTACAGTTACAGTACTGTAAAGACAGACGTTTCAATTAGTCCATTGACATCCAAGCAACAGGTACAAAGCGAATGCTATACAAACGTATTGTTTGGTAGGTATTTCGGCGCACCAATTCAGTTCGAATAATAACTCGCCTCAGTGCAGTGGTCCAGGCGTTATTTGTAGAAATAGTACTGGTTTAATAAAACTTTTAAGATAAAGAGAAATGGTTGAAAAGTTTGACCTTGAAGTCAATGAGGATTTGGCGAAAGAGAGGGCAAAGTGCAATTTTAATATAGACGAAGTGACGAATATTATCGATGGTGGGAAGGACAAAACTGCACAGCGGAAACAGATCGGTAAGTGCATTCGAGATCAGATATTTTTATAATATTAAGGCACGGCTTAGGTAAAGAACATGCTTATTTTCTTTATTGTAATTGTACTTTATTGTATGTACTTGTCTTGTTAAGAGATACGGAAGAGCGGATCCTCGTGAGTCCTGACACAGGCATTATTAAAAGGCTTAGGTACTAGGATGGCCTCAGTAACAGATAATGGCTAGAAATAACAATAATATAAATAATTTGTATTTGTATATGGCTTGTATGTATTAAACGTATACACTACACGTTACTGACAATGGAAATAAAAAAAATATTGTACTAACTGGTTCCTCTCAGATTTTTTGCTATAATTACGTATTTAGAGGAGAGCTTTCGCTTTTCTTATTTTTTGAAAAATTTCAATTTATATAATAGAAAAAAAACAAAAGTGACGTAGCTTATGAAAAAAATCAGTACAAAGAAATTTATTTACTTTTTCCACACCACAAAATAAATTACACAAAAGCACAACAAAGGAATACGAAACAATTACAATTTTTAATTTTGTTTGTTACTTAATATTTTTTTTGATTGACAGACGACGCACAGCCGAAACCACTGAACACAACAAGTTGAAATTTGGCATGTACATACCATATAACCTATTATGTTCCTTGGGGAGTATAGAAGATCACTAAGAGAGGATTTCTGGAAATTCCTCCTCTAAGGGGATAAACTGAAACTTTTTATATCTTAAATGGGTTTACTTGAAACTTTGTACATAAAATATGTAGGTTCCTCAAGTGACGCAAATGAGCAGTTAGGGTTTTTGGCGGGCGAAGCCGCGAGCAAAGCTAGTTCAATATAATTTTTTAGGTACATAATTATGTAGGTAAAATATTTATGTAGGTACATAATTATATCATTAACACCTGAGCATTCGACATTCGGCAATCTCCTCTTGTTTGGCGTGGCTGCATTTGTTGGATTATTTTGAGAATAGGAATATCATCGAAGGGTCATGGATTCGATTCCTATTATTACTATTTTAGCAGGTTTTAGCCTCCTGTCTGGTTGACACGAAGACTACTTAAAGTTATCAAGGGCACCTACGATTTAATTGGCGAGCCTCTCGTGGTTCAAGGACTATACTTTGAGGACCATTGAATTGTATATGACTGTATATCCTAAAAATAGACCACGATAATAACCGTTCTAGATGCAAATATACCTTATGGTATGAAAAGTAATACATCATTAGAATTTATTATTAGAGTAGGTACAAGTCCAATACCTATTCATATTCATTTATTAGCATAGTATACAGTTATGGATATGGTGTTTATATATATATTAAATTGTATAAAAAATACGAGTTTATGTGCATTTAAATCGTTTACCCAGTTAAAACCCGTTGAAATTTCATTTAGACCAAGTTATTCTGCCAAGATCCAAATAATTTGGATAAGAATCCCGTTAACCATGAAAATGATTTTTAGAATAGGGTTTAAAACAATGCTCAGGAACAATGTACATTTTCGTTAAGGCCAAAAGCCAGTTGAAGATTTAATTATTTAAATGCTGTCAATTTGACCCACATTTGACCTCACAACCGGTTGATATTATAATCAGAATTTACAAGAAACCGCACTCACTGCAGACTGAGATTTCTTGTAAACGTTTTATTTTAGATGTAATCAAATAAGTTGTAAATTTATTAAAAAAATGAAAAAACAAAACAATTCAAAAATTCGTCATTTTGCGCTCTACGGGTCATCAAAAATCTTTAGGTTACTAGAGACGATTAAACAGTTGTAGGATGTTTTAGACTAAAAATAGAGGGATCTTTGATTATATAATCAAAGAGAGGGATATTATATCCATAAACATCTCGTTAACATGACACATTTTGCATATGTACCATGTGGCTGTCATTTTTAATGTTATCTATCATACCACTTTTTCGTCCATCACCTCTTTGAAAAAGAACAATAGCGAGAGAACGGCCAGTAAGATTGTATCACCTTTGACACATCCAAAAAACTTTTTGAAGTTTTTTGCTTATCTAACAATGTATTCGATGTAATCATATTTCTTTTGTTAACTTTAAAGTAGCGAAATAAAGATCCCGTGATAATTTATTTAACTAAAATCGACCTAACAATAAAATACAAAGGTGGTACACCATATTTAGTCCTCATACCTTCTAATGAACTAACCGACTAACGATCTTAATAACCTTTTCCTTACTGGAGTAACCATCCTAGTTCCGATATCAGTCTTAAGGAGTGCGCACAGTACAACGACTCCACGACCGACAGACGCCAACGCGACTAAAACCTTGACAAAGCTAACATTCAATTATGAGCCTTATATCTTTGAAGGTAAGGTTGAATTTCGAACTTATACTTAAAAGCCCTGTACGGCTCGCCCTACACCCATAGCCGTTCCGTTTCGAGACCAACGCGTCGACGTTGCGTTGACGACTCACCGTAGACGAGTAGTCCACGCGTCGACCGACACAATGACGTAATGTACCTAGAACGGAACGTCGGAGTTGAAACGGAGTGGAGACCGAGTCGAGTTGACGTCGATGAAGCGTTGATCGCGGAACGGAACGTCGGAGTTGAAACGGAGTGGAGTCGGAGTGGAGTTGACGTCGAGTTGGTGTAATGTGCACACTCCTTTATTCTAAGTTGTTGTTACAGTTGTTATTGGCGGCAGCGGAGGGGTGGTGCTGCATGCCCATTTACTATTTGAAATTCATTAAAAATATACCAAAGTGTACCCTATTTGAAAATTATCGGTTCCAGTTGATTCATTCATTGTATTAATTGTATTGCAGCCATTGTATTCAAAACTAATTATTTTACAGAGGACATTGTACTGAGTACGGGCGCGTATAAGGATGTGGTTCCTGAAGAATGTCTGAGCATGAAGGAGCGATATGAAAACGCCGTCAGGAAGTCCTGCCTATATACTATCATGATAAAGGATAAACTTTTGGAATTTTCTGGATTAGAAACTCTTGGGTATGTTGCTTTTCATTACTTAAACTACATACTCCTAACTCCTAGTAATTCGCTCTCAATTCGCTTCGGGAAACTGATTAATTAGAAAGTATATACTCGCAGCTGAAACAATTGCTATTCATTTTACCTAGCATTAAGTAAATATTTTAATCCAATTTTACCACATTGGGAATCTGTTTTATTGTTTTTGAAATTAAAGATATGTTCATTATCATTATTATTATTAATTTCAGTACATAAAAGAAAAGAAGCAAACAAAACATTCATCTTCTCAGAAACTTTAATTTTTTTGCCTCCATGCATAATTATAATTTATCCCACACACAATTTGATAAGTATATTGCTGATTTTCATGCTCATAATTCAGTAGACATAATTGAAAACGCAAGCCAAGTGCACCTATATAAAACACATTGCTCGAAATTATAAATATCTCTACCGGTTATTCACAGAAAAAAACGCACGACCGAGCGTTGGTTGAAATAGGAATGTTGATCGATTGCACAAAAATAAATAACAACATATATTATGTCATTATATAAGCAGTTAACATAACTAAAATTAAAATGTCCGCACTGCGAATTTTCTTTCGTGCAATTATTCCCGCAGATTTTTATGCCATATATGGATATTGTATGAACGTAGACGTACTTGCAGAAAAAGCCAAGCAATTATAATCCCGCACCAACGCAATATAATGCCCCATCTCGCGAAAACATACTCCACGAATGTTTTGTGCACTACCAATGGAGACGTAGTTATCAACGGATTCTGATCGCAAAGCGAAAAAATATGCGCTGCGTGGATGTGGGGAAATTTGATAAAAATCGCGAGGATATTTATCCCGCGAGTGAATTGCGTAGTGCGGGTTAGGCCTAATATAAACGTTTGATAAATTGAGACTGTTGCCCTTCCGGCCCTCTCTGTATCCATATATGTATGTATATTGTAAGGCATTATAAGAGAATGACTTGTTGATTACTAGTATATTAATTAGAACCATATTATCCAAATATGATCCAGGTCTCCGGTTCTACGGCGCACTTCAGATGCGTACTTCAGAGAGATCTCGCCATTTCTGCTGCACCTGGGCATGTTCGTGCCAACCATCATGGGCCAAGGGACGGCAGAGCAGCAACAATACTGGTTACCGAAGGCCTTGGACTTGCAGATAATCGGAGCATACGCGCAGGTATGTTGAGAAGAGAACATAAGGTTAATTTGAGGCTTAGGATATAAGGTTAGTAAAATTAACCATGGTTGTTTGGTTGGTTTTACTCAGGGTTTTCCATTTCTTTCATTTAATGGCCGACAAACAGCAGACGAGTCAAATTATGGTAAGTGGTAAGTGGTCACCGTCGCCCATGGACATCACTAGCATCAAAGGACATCACTGGTGGTGGACCAAGAAAGAGATAAGAAATAAAGTAAGAACTACATATAAATGGATGAAACATTGCTAACTTCACATAATCCATAATATCTACATTAAATGCCCAATGTAACCAACATTAATTAAATAAATAAAGATTAAAATAGTCATAATTAAATAAATAAAGATTAAAATAGACTTGATTAATGATTTTTTATTCAGACTGAACTCGGACACGGTACTTTCATAAGAGGTCTAGAAACGACAGCTACATATGATCCGGAGACTGAGGAGTTCATTCTCCACAGCCCAACACTAACTTCATACAAATGGTGGGCTGGAGGCTGTAAGTCTAAAGTTATTTAATGAAAATGCTCTGTTCAAAGACTAAATCAGAGAAATAAAATGTTTAAAAGTCCATCTCTCGTCCGGGGATGCGACTTTGAGTTCTGCTTATATCTAGTTTCAAAATAACATTTGTGAAATATATCACTATTTGGAGAACGAAAACATTGTAAGATTGTAAGCAAATCTCCATAACTACTTTGTATTTTTCCATAATGTTCTCAATTTAGTATATCACACAATCCTGTTATTATACACAAAATTACTTCTATGATACGAACAAAATCGCTGTTATTAGGACGCCAGTAATTATTATTGTTTTAATGATCCTTTTTCTTGTTTTCTCTTATAATTTTATATAATATTTACTTATTAAATTATTTCAGTGGGGAAAACAGCAAACCATTGTATAGTCCTAGCTCAGATGAGCACCAAAGGACAATCCCACGGAATCCATCCCTTCATAGTACAAATTCGCGATTTAGATACACATATGCCCCTCTCTGGAATAAAAGTAGGAGAATTGGGCCCCCGAATGGGATACAATACTGCTGATAACGGCTTTTTAGCTTTTAATTATCATCGAATACCAAGGATGAATTTGCTGATGAAAAACTCGAAGGTTGAAAAGGTACCTAATGATTTTCTTCTCTACATCGGAAGTATGAGGAGAGAGACAATCAAAGAGATCCAATATCGTCTTTGCGGAAAACTTACCAAATACCCATTTTAATTTATCCCACAGGACGGTACATACGTCAAAGTGGCGAGGCACGAGAAGCTAACGTATGGGACTATGGTATTCGTGAGGGTTACCCTTGTACATGAAGCGGCCTTCAACTTGGCCAAAGCTGTCACAATTGCGGTCAGATATTCCGCTGTCAGGCGGCAATCCCAGCCTAAACCAGAGTGAGAAATCTGTTTATCCTAAATTTTAATTGAGTAGTAAACGATCTCAAAGTTTAAATTCGCTAATATGTAAGTACGATTTCTCCTTATTGGCATTTCATCATCATTCATCAGTTTATTATTGATGCCTTTGACGTTTTTACGCAGTGGTAATTTATTATAATCTGGTGGGCCGTCTGCTAGTGTCTTGACTTTAAGCAGTATGTTTGTGTTACCCATTTAAGTCAACACAGATCCGTTTCCAATTCACAGCGCTCCAGAACCCCAGATTTTGGATTATCCAACCCAGCAGCACAAGTTGTTTATCTGCATTGCCACTTCTTACGCGTTCACGCTAACTGGCGACTGGCTGTGGCGCACTTTTCTCGCTTTGCTTGCCGACATGCGGGAAGGCAACGTTGATAAACTTCCTGAGGTAAGGGTAACGTCATATTTAACTCTTATCCATGTATTCCATTAATTTAAAGGCACCGAGAAGGGTTTTGGAAAATTACATTTACAGTTTTTGCATATCTAACCATAAATTTTTAGCTCTACAATGCACGCATTTATCGCATTTAATTTGTTTTTGATTCAAAACATTGACTTATTGCAGCTTCATGCCTTATCGAGCTGTCTGAAAGCAGTAAGCACATCTGACGCTGCAGTGTGTATAGAGGAGTGTAGATACGCGTGTGGGGGTCACGGTTACATGATGTCTTCCGGCCTACCTAGCATCTACTCCTACGTGGTAGCCACCAGGACATATGAAGGAGACTATACCGTGCTCCTTTTGCAAACCGCTAGGTAAGGTCTTAAATAGCTTTGACTTTTCAGCCTTTATTCGCAAATGCAATGTCGGAAATATTTTGTTAATATTACAGATTTTTGGTAAAAGCCTGGGAGCAAGTAGAGGCGGGGAAGGAGATGACACCGACAGTAGACTATTTGAATAACGCCTTTCGAAATAATAAAGTAATCTGGGATGGCTCGGCTGAGAGTATTGTCAAATGTTTCCAAGGAATCGCTGCCGGGTAGGTATGATTAACTCTTATTTTACCGCAAGAACTGGTCCAATTATTATTTTTTGCTAGAGAAATTTGAAGTGGACAACTCTATAAAAATATTAAATCAGAAAACTGATTTTAGGAAAATCTCAGCATGTGTCAAAAATATAAGAGAACGCGTCAGGTCTGGGATGTGTTATGAGGATGCCTGGATGATTACCACCGTGCAATTAGTTTCCGCAGCTGAGGTATGCAAAGTCGCTCTTAAGCTTATTAACATAACTATGTATTATTATTATCATATTCTGGCTTATTAGTTGATCATGAGAATATGAAATTAATAGGAGAACAAGTAGACACAAATAGCGCTCCTCAAATTAAAGTTTAACATTCGATTCCCTGCTTTTTCTTTTCCTCATGGCGTTTAGCAGTCCCAGCAATGTTGAACTTATATATACTGGCGTTCCACAAGACAGTATATTTTCTCCAAACCTTTTTTCATGATTATATTCATAACCTTTCCTAATTCACTTCGTTGTTTGTAAGTTGTAAGTATGAAGTTTGCAGTTGTTATTTTTTTATATTTATATGTATATTTTTAGGCACATTGTCGAGCAGTACTATGTAACACGTACTGGACTGAGATGTTACGAATGACGGCGTCGTCAAGTTCAAATGTAAAGAGTGTGATGACAAAACTATCGATGCTCTACCTCGTGTATTGGGCACTGAAAATGACTGGAGATTTATTAAGGGTAAGCATAGATCTTCATCGTAATAATTATGATCAAGTTAGAATTAATAGTATAGGAGATCGGATTCGAAAAAAATTTACAACATTCTGCTAAATCAAAAATAATATAACTATATTAAAAAGTTGAACCTGGTCAGTCAAGTCAGCGCAAAGATGCTCGCACATTTTCTCTTTGACATATGCTTAAAAATTTGTTAAGAGAAGAGACGAACCTACGTGACAGTATTTTCAAAATTACACATCTTTCATTTAATTTTGCATTACTTACTTCAATCTTCTTTGTCGTATCGATCTTTTCAGAGCGGTCATCACGCAATGATACTATCATTGCTGTGGGCAGATGTTATGGGCCTCACGATAATTATATTTTATTGAATTTAATTATCCTCAGTGAACCTACTATATTTTATTAAATTTATTTCCTACTTTTCAGTACTCGTCTGTATCGGAAAAAGATTTAGAAGATCTACAGAGACGATACGAGGAGTTACTCGTTGCATTACGACCTAACGTCGTTGGTCTGGTCGATGCGTTTGACTTAAGAGATGAGGTTTGTTTACATAAAATATAATTTGAACTTTATATTATGATAATTTAGGCCCAGAGTTTAAAAATAGTGTTTGATTAATGAATCAATCATTGTCAATACAAGGCTGCGCACTTTCAGGGCTTGGCTCCAATTTCGAGCTAGAATCTGTAACAGATTCATTCATTATAAATATACATTACAAATAACAATTTGTTTTGCCACAATAAAAAGGCCCCACGTTTCGCTATCTCAAAATCACTTTAAAATCTCTAACCACATGATGGCAAACGGTCACCGTAGCTCACTGACATCAACAAAACCAAAGGCATTACTGCGATGCGTTTAGCCGGGCAAGGAAGCAGGAAACTTTTTATAATTTGAAATTGTTGTAATTTTATAGATGCTTCAGTCAACGTTAGGTTCTTACGATGGACGAGTGTACGAGCGCCTGATGGAGGAAACTATGAAGACACCCTTGAACGCTGAGCCGGTCAACGAGAGTTTCCACAAATATATCAAACCTCTGATGCAGGGGAAACTGTAGATTAATAGTATACTATATGATAATATGGGATGTGTCATAGATCAGTCCGGTATCAAATTTAGTACTTATCGCCAAAATCAAACATTAGCAATACTGGCCTCTGGTCTTCTAGGACTATAAGAGGAGTTAAGGGTATAGATTTTTGAGCAGTTGCGGCTCGCCGATTCTTAAGATAAGATTCTAGAATGTTACGAATTCTTTTCATGATATTTTGTTATGTTTCACCGATTCAGTGATAAATAATTAATTTCTAATATTATAAAGTTAAATATTATGATTCCGATCTTGTGGGCCAGATAGTGATTTTGCTTGTCAAGTGAAGTTTTGATTCCCGGATTAACGTTTTTACGACTTGGATATTCATGATGTCTTTTGTAATTCCATGTCAGCCAGAGAAGTTTTTGAACTGTTTTTTCTGCTGTGAGGTCTGCTAACCTGTTCTTGATAAGCTTAGTGGACTTAAGTCCTATCAATCTGTCCTATCAATGTGTCCGTTGCTGGAGAAAACGAGAAAACGAACCATTTTATATTTATTTTAAAATAAATATAAAATGGTTGGTGCGGTTTCTATTAAACTGGCACATATACGTTTATTTATTTAATTACTGTTTATGAAACTTTTGTCAAATTGTGATATTTCTACAGGGATCGTCTAATTCGTGTACCTAATGTGTACTTTTACTGTCGGAAATAAAAGTTTTTTTATGAAAGTCTATGAATTATTAAAATAACCTACTATAATGTTGTGATAATCCTCTAATATTTTGTTTGACTATTATGCTGCCTTTCTAACATCATATAATTTAAATTTTATCACACGACTGATCTTGAGCGACCCAAGGATCACCAGCGTCATATATTTCAACTTCAGGAGAGTGTGGTGGATTTAAAATTGTATTAGTCGACTCCTTGCAAATTTCGTCAGCAGTCATCCATCGTGATTCACTCAGATAAGTTATACCGCCGATATCTTAAAACCGAAGTTATACCTATAAAAATCGTTGTTCCTCTACCCTGTGGGTGTAAATCGTCAGCTGCAGCCCATTCCGCAACACATCGGGGTAGATCCACTGGAAATAATAAATAATTTGAATATAAATAACGGCCACCAAACAAGCTGAGGTAAGTGATCACCATCATGGAGACTTGTTTCACCAAAGGCATCACCGACGATCATCGCGATTCTGACAAAAAAGCAAGCGAGGAACCTGTTAAATAAGTTTTAGGTACAATTGATAAACAACTCTATTACTGTGCATATAACATGCAAATTAAACTGATGGAGATATAGTTCACGGAGCACAAACAGGAGGACCCAGCGCCATAGCCTCGACCGGTGTTCAGCAGGGCACGCAACGAGCAGGGAGGTAAGCTTGGACTGACGTCACAGACTGACGTTACAGACTGACGTCGAGTCTGGAGCTCCCTGCGGACACGATATTATGATATGGTAATGAGTTTGTAACCATAACCATAACCGTAACCATACCAACCAACCATAACCAGGCATAAGCGTAAACTTTCCGTTTTTATGAAGCATCGCAAACCGGTTATGTTGTATAACTTGTCTATGTATTTGCTAAGAAGCGGCATTCGGTTCCGGGTTTAGTATTTATCCTACCAAGCGCGGTGAACATACTAAGCTATATAACTATGTATATCTATAAAACCGACTGATTATTTACGTATGTACATTTTCATCAAGAAACATTCTTATCTATATAAACCGTTATTGTATGATAATGTTATCGTAAGTGATATAATATTTGTATTACTGTACAATTACATTACAAGCGGTGTGAGATAAATATGTGTTGAATTTGCAATATTTATATCGCAATATGAAATCTTTAGTAAACGAAGATTTGCAGCGTGAAAGAGTGAAGTGCACTTTTAATACGGAAGAGTTGGTTAATTTTTTGGATGCTGGTGCTAAAAATACAGAGTATAGACGGAATTTGGGTAAGTTGTTCGTAAATTTCTATACAAAATACCTACCTATTAGCAATGATATTGTATACATACAACTTGTTAGTATTATACATATCGAATATGCAAATCAGCTGTGCAAATCAATCGATTTATAAATAGAATGTGTTTATAATTTGACTGCAACGCCACCTATTTGATTCTAGGACAGGTTCAGCTACATAACATGTACTGGCATTAAAATTAGATAGTACTCCAATGACGTCAATTTTCGCTTAATGCATGAAGTAGCTAAAAAATGAAAATGATGTTTCATACAAATCCAGTGCAGAGAAACAACAGTGAAAAAAATAACTCTTAAATTTCCTTCGTTTTTATCAACATAACACAAAAACCAAGCAATCAATTGTAATATGGAGCAATGATCTTTATCTACCTCGACAATATAAATAAGATAACTGAATTGTTTGAAATACACAATAATGTTAACTGTTTTACTAAGTCAACACGGTGCACTCGTGCGGGACTGATGCAAGTTTTTGCAGTTACTTTCGCCTCTCTCTATAACACTAGGAGTAACATAATAGTACATGCACTTTCATCGATTATGTTGAGTAAACATTTTTATAAATCAAATAACTGGTTGTGCAACCTAGCAACTTATCTCTCACTAGCTGACCAGCAGACGTTGTCCTGCGACATATTATATTACTTATATTTATGGTTCTAAACGTTTTTAAGTTTTTAAGTAAGACCTTCGACAAAGCAACTGCGGAAGCCGCATCAAATTTCATTCTGTATTAAAGGTGAAATCTGAAAATTGTATGTCCACAATTTTCCAACCTAAGTGTTTTAAATTTCAGAGAAGAAAATCCTAAGTATTCCAGGAATTCTTGACGAGGTACCCGAGGAGTATCTCGGATATAAAGAGAAGTATGAGAACGCCGTACGAAAGGCCACCTTGCTGTACAGAGCTCTGCAGGAGAATGAAGACGTTGGCCTTAACGAGGATGATAAAACAATGTACGACTTTTTATATTAAATCACAACTATAAGCTTTCCATGATTTAACTTTTTTATAGCCTGAAGAGCTATCGAAAAGCAGACAGGTCATCATGGTCATCATACCAGAGGAGTCGCCAACGCACCGTCAGCCCTGAAGGAAAACTGCCTTTGCACTATTTTGAAGAACCACCGATACCTCTACTATGATTATAAGGGTTATAGCACACTGTTTCCTGAAACCAATTAAAAGATCTTCCCTAACTTAAGCAACTCAAATTGCCATGTCAGAATGATTTATATCATTATGTAATGCTTATAAAAGATGTTCCTACTGCAGTGCTAAGTACTAGGAGTTTTTATAAGTACCAAGTACCCAAATAAAACAAGCATTGCGACCATTTAACACAGAATAAAAACATTTATTTGTCAACTTGAGAAATTCACCACTCATGTCCTCTTACTAAGATTCTATGAAATTATCACCTCAGCAACTGCAGCCATGACATGATAACAGGCATGCATTTATCTCTCAGTAAATTAGTCTGGCCTGCTCCGGTGTTCGACCTTTACAACTCTTTTTCCGGTCAAAATCATGAATACATATAGCTACATATGACATACATATGTGGGCACAAATAACTGGTCTTCGCGGCTTGCGGCCTACAAAGTCACAACTTGACGTGAGCCAAAAAAATTGCCGTAATTCGTTAAAAATGCTTCTAACGAGGAGCTCTTACTAACAACGATCCTGAACCTAGTGTAGTACGAGTATTAAAAACGTTCTATCATTAATTTTACCAATAGATTTTAGGGGAAAATAAAATGGCAAGCCAAACATTTCAACTAGTTATATTATAGTCAGTCTGTCAGAAGAAACCTTCATACCTTCAAGAAATACCACCAATTATTTCAAATTTTCTTTCAGTATAAATTTCCGGAGTTCGATAATCTACGCTGTGTTTAGGGACTATACTCCGTTTGGGGTGCATTTTTCCATGTTCATACCAACTCTGAGAAACCAGGCTGATGAGAAGCAACAAGCGTACTGGTTGAAACGGGCTTTGAATTTGGAAATCATAGGAACGTATGCGCAGGTAATAATTTATTGCTTTCATGTGTAGATACTATCAACCCAAATAAGTACTCCCAATACAACCTCTCATTGCATGTGGAACCTAGTGAAGTAAAGTTTTTTTACTTAATTTCAGACTGAACTCGGTCATGGAACGTTTATTCGAGGTCTTGAAACCAAAGCTGTCTACGACTCCAATACAGAAGAATTTATTTTACACAGTCCTACTCTAACATCATACAAATGGTGGCCGGGACATTGTAAGTGGTTTATTCTAACATTGTAGATATAATTTATGTACTTAGTTATCTTTTTACAACTTTTCACTATTGAGACATTTATCTCTAGTTAAGTCTTAATTTCTTTCGGTTGTTAAATGACGATAGGTCCGGCTTTTTGTTCTTCTTTTTATTGGTATTAAGTTTTTTTAAATAATATTTTAAGACAAAATTAAGTTACCAAAATGTTGATAGTTAAAAGCATCAGGCGGTTTTATGCAGTAATCGAATACTTAGGCAAAATTATTCCATGTTCGTAACCACTCTGAAAAATCAGGGTGTGATATGTTGGTAAAGTTCTACGAGATGTGTACTGTAATTTGAATGGTTCTCGGGATTGTTAACAAGGATAAAGTGTAATTTACCTAATTTTCAGTGGGTCAAACAGCGAACTACTGCGTGGTAATGGCTCATTTGTACATCAAGGAACAAAGTTGTGGTATCCAACCATTTTTGGTGCAAATCAGAGATGAAGAAACACATGTGCCTCTACCAGGTATCAAGGTGGGAGAAATAGGTGCCAAACTTGGGTTCAATACCGTCAATAATGGATTTCTCGGTTTCGATCATGTGAGGATACCTCGTGAACGGATGTTGATGCGGAATGCTCAGGTCTTGAAAGTAAGTTTCATTTAGATTCTTAGATAGGTAAATGTGAATACCATGCGAAGGAATTCCTTTTTTCTATGAGATAAACGGGAACAAACCCAAATGAAGGAGAACTGCCAAAAGCAAAAAATGTGAATATCTTCGATGTACAGACATTGATTACGTACGCTTTACTTTAATTATGTTTATATAATAACTGTGCTTATGTGTAATATTGAATACTTCCAGGACGGCACATTCAAGGCCTCCCCCAACAGCAAACTGGCATACGGCACGATGGTATACGCGAGGGTGGTGATCGTAAACAACGCCGCCTGCATCCTAGCCCGAGCCGTGACCATCGCTGTCAGATACGCTGCTGTCAGGAGACAATCTCAACCGAGGCCCGAGTTAGTAACAGAAATATAACTTTTTAATTTTTTTTTATCAATTAATATTGCGTATTTAATTGACTTCGACTACGTTGATTATGTTCTCAATTTTTTCTCTATTTTTTATGAAATAATACATTGTGTTCTTGGTATATTCTTTCAGCGAGCCCGAACTTCAAATTTTGGACTACGTAACACAACAGCACAAACTCTTTATAGGCATAGCAACATGTTACGCGTATATCACTTTCGCTCGATGGCTGTGGGACATGTACTCTAAGACTACTGAAGACCTGGCTACTGGGAAATTGGATAACTTGCCAGAGGTATATATTATGTCTTCTAAAACCAAGTATAGGCATTAAGGTAGGAAGAAAATGGGTCTTTTAACGTGGTTATACCTATAAGCTTGACCAGTATGTATGTAATTGAATCTTTCAGTATAATTTTCACCGATTTCAAGAAGTCTGATTGGCTTGAAAATTTGCATAGACACCCAGATCCGATGATGCGTTTCCTAAGCGCCTGTATCTTTGATCATGATCTAGCATCGCCGTGAGAGGCAGTGAAATCGCGTAGGCGTTGTGCGTTATATCGTGTTCATAATTATTGTCATTTTGAGAATAAAATTTGAAAAAAATCTTAAAAAAAAACTAAAAAACACGCATTAATAGCAAACCGTGCTAAAAAGGAGAATTTTGTTACTTACATATAAAGAGTTTGTGTAACAGCAATAGAAATTCCAATAATAAATTAATTAAGATTAATTAATGTCGATTAAGATAAAAATAAAGATTAGATTATTGACAAAACCATTAAATTGTAGTATTACAGGAGAGACCTGTTGCTATTGGTTCGTAACAGTTATGATTCATGATTAATCAGAAAGGCCTATTGAGTGTAGATTCTTGATATTGCGTATGGAACAGGATGTCTGATGACCTGAATCTACGGAAATTAGTTGGAATCCAAAGGCCCAAGAAGAAAGGCCTATGTTCAGCACTGGATTACAAAGAGCTTTACATTAATTGTTATTTTTAAGAAACATTCAATACATAATTTTGAATTAAACCCTACTTGGTTAACAATACTTTTTTACTCGTGATGAGCTTATCTTTACCAACAAACAAAACGAGTTCAAGACGATGCACTTAACTTCTTAAAGGATGAAGATTGTTAAATGATTATAAATCTCCTGTGAATAAACTTCAGCTCCACGCGGTGGCATGTGTGATGAAAGTGCTCAGTTCTTCAGACTCCACGTCTCTGGTGGAGCAGTGCCGGCTCGCGTGTGGGGGCCACGGGTATATGCTATCCTCTAACTTGCCGCAGCTGTACGGCATCGCCACCGCCACCTGCACTTACGAGGGTGAAAACACTGTACTCTTTCTACAAACGGCCAGGTAACCATTGTTTTCTTGTCTTTCTTATGTATTGGTAAAAGTGGTAGCAATTAGTTTTTTATCGTTGACAAAATTGTTCGCTAAAAACTTAGTTTTAGGAAAAAGCAATGGTAGCCAAGCGTTTGAACTTTAGGCTCCCTACATTTTTGAAGTGAAATCTTCTTTAGCGTCGTTGTGCACTTTTTGGGATGGGTAAAAATGTTAAATTCGCGTACCTACACGTGTCCTGATCGAAAATTCGTAAGGGGTATTTTAGAATCAAGAATCTACTCAGATACCTACTTTGTAATAAGGTTCCTTTTAAACTGTCAGTGGTGACTGTTATTTATAATGTACCATGGCAACGTAAAGCTAGGGGTTAAATATGCACACCATTGGCATTGTCATTGCCATAGGGCTAGGGTTGCTACACATCCAAAGTAGGTAGTAGGACAACGGATTTAGGTACTTCTGTTTATAAAAATAAATAAATGTTATAGTTTTCACTTCTGCCGGCACTCCCGGAGTGCAACCCCTTGTTTCATTTGGAGATTTTAAGCTAAATTTTGAGAGAATTTATATGTATAATTCTGACGATAAAAGAATGAATATGTAATTTCTATGGGAAGATCTATAATTATACTTATTCTCATTCCAGATATTTGTATAAAGCATGGAATCAAATGAAAAGAGGGCTACCGCTGAGTCCCTCTACAGCCTATTTAGCAGAACAAGGACATGAACAATGGGACTGTTCCTTAGAGGGCATCATTAGGTGTTTTCAACGAGTTGCATTCGGGTTAATATTTTAAGATATTTTCTAAAACGCTCAGTTACTAACACCCTGGGATTTCTTTCCATGGACCGGAGTCTCTTATCCACCAATAAGAATTCAGAAAAACACAATGAGAGAAACAGTTTTTGTAACATTTGTCTGCTCCTCTTTCTATCTCTGCGAAGCTAGGGGTCTCGGGTTCGATTCTCGGCCGGGGCAGATATCTATGTGTCCGATAAATGTTTGTTCTCGGTGCATGGGTGTTAGTGAAGTGTCATTTGTGTTATCCATGCCACCCGCGACATAGGGAATCGTAGTGCGGGGTATGAGTGTTTAGCGTTTTGAAAATGCATTGATGTCGAAGAGTTATGTTGTAGGTCGGCTTGACCTTCCATAAGGGAAGTCTTCGATGTATGTATGTAACTACATATTACTACCGGACAAAATTACTACAGAAGAATCACGAATACTAATTCGGGTCATTAGTAGTTCTTGCCCGTTTTTCTGATATTTGCCTTACTTTACTTAATAATTACAATATTTTATTTGAACAAATATGAACAAAGCGTATTCAAGTAATTTTGTATGAAAACAACATACCAAGGTTGCATTGCATACAACTTGTTTTGAAAGTGAATTTATTGTTGTAGGAAGCTATCAGCCAGTGTATCCAGTTTGAACCAATATATTAAATCAGGACTATCTCATGAGGACGCTTGGAATAAAGTATCTGTTCAGTTTATAGCTGCTGCGGAAGTATGTAAAAATAACTTAGTTACTTGTATCTTTTACTAAAGCCATGGCGACGGTGAACGTTCACCATTAGATGGCTTGGCTACTCGTTTGTATATAATAAAGGCTAGCTTACTTTATTTGCTTCCATGAAAAAAGTGCAATGAATCATCAGATTTCTTTTGAGGGACTATGCATACTCAAAGATATCTAAAAATCATCGGGAAGTGTGCAAACGCTCAAAATACTGTGGCCGCGCGATCGTTGGGTAAGTGACCTTTGAGTCGCCGCACGCTCACCGATCCGCTCAGCGCTCCGAGCGTTGTCCACACTTTGGGTTTGTAATTTTGTAATGAATAATAAGTTCAAATTTAAGCACGCCTTTTTAATTACATATTTGGAACGAGAATCGAGTAGGTATATGAGGTAGGTGAGTATCCCCTAATAATATGTTAAGTGACTTGCAAATGACCTTTATACATCAGAAATGTAGAACCTATCTCGCTAAGAACTCTCAAATAGGGTAGAGAAAATTAATAAACTTTTTTGCAGGCACATGGCCGAATTGTTTTACTGTCCGTTTACAAATCCGAGATGGATCGGAAACTTTCATCCCTATCAGCACCACTCAGGACCGTCCTCTTGACGGTTGTTGAAATATATTTTGTGTACTGGAGTTTACAGAAAACTGGGGATTTGCTTTTGGTAAGATGTTTGTTCGATAATATAATTTAAATCGCTTTATTGTACATATAAAACGAATTCTATTTGAGCTCGAAAATCTCTAAAGCTACTGCAATTATTTTCATGCAGTTATTGCCAACAAAGTGATTTGGGTAGGAAGGTTTGGGTCTATTTATGAAGCTAACGTGTACTTATATTGACAATTGAAAAACATTTTGAAAGAGAGCCAATGGTTGCCCGAGTGAATCTCATGCTAGTGCAATCTCCGAATAAAGCGATGTCCATCGTTTGATATCCAATACCCTAAAACACAAGGCTAATCACCGCCAAAGGGAACCGTTATCTTGGCTCCTACTTTTCGGGATGTAGGTATCCTTGGAAGGCCCCGACCGCCTTCAGTTATTAGAGATAGAGGTTTCCGGTTCATTAAATTCAAAGCAGAAGTAGTTTCTTAAAAAATCATTTTTTTTGGGGCATGTTCTATCAATATAGATGTCAGATAAAATATCTTAAACGTTCAAATGACCCATTACCCCACTTAGGACCACAAGTACTTTCATTTAACATTTTACCGATTATGTTATTGTTTTTTGTTATAACAATAAGTTATCTATAACCGACTAACCTGATTGTTATTTTTAATCGGCATTGAAATAATGATTAAAAAATGACCTCCAAGATAAGGTCCGTCATACAGTTATCTAAACAAGAATAGGGTAACCATACAATCTAAGGATCCCACTTTTTGGATCCATTGCCTCCCCATGACGGACATTAGACTTACTGATACAATAGTAATAGCTCAAAAATATATCGAATTATAAAATAATAGTTAATAAAAAATAAGTGTTTCATTATTTATACGATACATGATTGCAACAGAAGTTTGATGAAGTTCTTCCAATGAAATAATTCGATTATTTATATCCTGGTAAACAAATAGTTTTATTTTCTTTTTCTTCTGCTTAATTCAATATTTTCATATAACAACAATATGTTTGCGATAGTCATTTTATAATGAGGTAGGATAAACAAAGATTATTTCAAAGTTAGAACTAAACTAGGATAAATAACGTTATCTAAGTCATAGAACATATCAATAAGTTAATCAATAAGTCTTCTAATAAAAAATGTTGAACGATCTAGAAAATCCTCTGTTATGAAGTCTTCTAAAAAGTGGTTGCGTGGATACAATACATGGGTCGCCGACCGCGATCGAATCGCAGCAAAAAGTCGAGGCGGTTAGTTCCACTTGCTCAAACCCATACAGGATCATAACTTCGACAATTATAGCGACGCATGACTGACCCACTGATTTTTTATACCTATCTACTACCTACATAACAAAAGTAGAGTTTTGTATCTAACACCTTTAAATAAGTACCAAACAAAGCTCGGTCATCCAGGTACTACATAATAATAAATAACACATTATTACATAATTATAAATTGCGAGCGGAACAATTTTTCAGTTTTTATTATTACATACTATTAATTACAGGTGTTTGTACAGGTGGCGTTAAAACTGGCAAACCGATTTAGACACGGCTTAAAATCCCAGTAGGTAGGTACGCGTATTTACTACTTGTAACGAACATGTTTTCCTAAAGCGCAAATGTACTGCGATAACCAATATGATGTAAAAAAGCGGGGTTCTATAGTACATAATTATCTATTTAATGTAAGTAATAACATGTAAATTTTTGTCCTTATTAAAATATCTGCAATGGACCATGTATCAAAAAAAACTTTTTCATATCTTTTTGTTTTTTTTTATTTATAGAAATAGAAACCTACATGGAGTGGACTAATTTGTTAGTTGTTTACACCCGACACAAGTGGTCGGTGGCTGTGGGCTAGTATGCTGGCAACAGCTACCTACTATTAAAATGTTAATTGTGGACAATTTGTGAATACCTCAGTTATCAGTGTAAATGTACACAGCAAAGGTACAAAGAGAGGTGTTAAAATCTGAATACAATCAAATACAGAAAACATTTGGGTCATTCACACTTTGGGTAGGTTTTTTTAGTTAATATCTAATCCTATCTAAAGTGAAACTTTTTAGTGGGTTAGTGGACACGGGAATGGAAAGAAAGGGCACGGTTGCGTTGAACGTTTAACGCTACTAAAAACCTGAATAAATAAATACAAACAGTTACAAAAATGTTTGCTTGGTGAAATCCAGCGGCACAACAAAGGCTTCCTTCGTCATTATAAATGATCATTCGTCTTTCGTAAATAACATTTATTAACAAACTGATTGAGAATTCATGAGATTTTTTCCTTAGATAATAATTATTACTAACCTCCTTGCTTGCTACATATACTTAAACCTAATTAACGAGAACAACGAGAGAACGATAAGCGAGTATCGCGATGTGTTATAAGAAAATATAGGTACGATTTTAATAGGTGAGTGAGTCAGCGATAAATTTTGAAATATTTGTATTAATATTATATTAATCTTTTATACGTCTGCTAACTACATCTCATTCTGAATTTGAGCTTCCCAGTATTATGTAGGCCTAAGTTAGGAGAGTTTGAAAATACGACATAATGTTTTGAGAAAGGGCAGCTAGTGCCATCTTGGCATCTGGGTACTCCTACGCCCCCAGATATTTGAATGAAAAATAAAAACGAAAAATTTGACGGCCTGTCTGTTCGTACATATTATGTCTTATTTATCATTGAGGTAAAAGAGGTTTATGTTCAGCTACAAAAACCTAAATAAAATTATAGAAGTGAAATCATTTAGGCGTAGCACAATACTTTTGTTATAGATTCTAAACGAACTTTTAGACAAAATGGTCGGTAAATTATTATTAACGGACTGGAGTGGCCAATAATTAGGCTGAATATCCCTTTGCTTTTTCTTTATCAATATTAGTCATATATTTATAAACTATAAATTACTCATCAATGAGAGAGAAGAGAAAATAATAAAATAAAGAATTATAAATAAAAATAAAGTATTTTCCAAAACTGTCACTTATACTTACTTTAGATCTAGGTCTTTGTTATTAAAACAATTAGTTATGATTACTCCTTACAAGAATTTTATTTTGGAAATATATTTAAGTCGCTTCTTTGACCATGCCTTACTAAGCCCAGTACCTTAACGTATGGGATCTCTAATTTATGGATCTGTTTTAGCGAACGCGATCGTGTTATAAAAATGTAAATATTTTTATTACGATGTTCTTCCTGCGAAACTAGTCTCCAAATAAGACCATAAATGTTTTAAGAGCTTAAGCTATAACGATGTAGTTTTAATTTCCTTTAATTTGCATGTTATATGTAGATTTGATGGGAATCCTGATAAAAATGTACAAAATGTCTTGTAATAGTGACGGATGTGTCAGTGTGGGTGGTATAAATTTTTGTTGTGACCGGTTCAGAAGGCTCGTTTTAAGGGATTCTGGAGTGCAAGGGGCTTCATCCATCTAGAGTCCAAGTCAACCTCCCCTGGGTGTAATGTGCTGAGTACGGACGCGTCCTTACTCAGCACATTACACTCAACTGATGCACAACGGCCTAGGCTGTGGTGTCAAGTTTCTCTTGTTGGGGGTCACTGTATCTCCCCGTTGGCGATGCCTTTAGCACGGTAATAGTATCATACAGTATTCCATCTTCATACAAACAGTCGGAACGCGAATCATACTCACGCGCCTCGGAGTTTAGTACACACTAAGTACACAACAGCCACAGAAGCGCCATAAGGACGATCGAACGTGTGGGTTTGTAATCAGGAAGTGTGTGTATCACCTACCCACTTACATTCACTACAACTAGAAAGAGGCGGCCCTAACGCGCGGGGCTCCAGGCATTTATTTCAAGGACAGGGCCGTGTCACAATACTGTATGTATTACCGTACCGTACTGTATTACCGTGCCTTTGGTGTTACGGTCAGCCTGCAATAAAATAAATCTCCAGTCTTCTTTCATTTCAGCCAAGCTGTCTGAAGCAGAAGTAAACGTATCTACAAGGCCTGTGTAGGAGGTACTAGTGAATAAAATAAAATTTATTTGTTTTATTTTCAGTATACCCAAATATCAGGCGATGATATAAAGGCATTACAGAGAAGATACGAAGACCTTTTGGAGAAGATTCGACCTAATGCAGTTGGATTAGTGGATAGTTTTGACTTTAGGGATGAGGTGTGTTCTGTTTTATGTATACTTACTTTACAAAATTTTACGTGTCGGTCAAGAAATCCATCGTTCACATCACCCATCGTTCAAAATTAATAGTGAAATAGTAAATGTTTTAACATTTTATATGTTTCGCAGTATCAGTAGAGTCAGTGATATGTGGGTCTTCCACTTATATCGGGCGGTAACGCGTCAGTGATGCACTAATGTCTATAGACAGAAGTGATCACTGACTATTGATGCACTAATGTCTATAGACAGAAGTGATCACTGACTAGTGATGCACTAATGTATATAGACAGAAGTGATGATCTTGCGATTCGTCTACTCGTTTGTCGGATATTTAGATAAAAATGTTAAAATAAATAGTGCCCAAATTTATTGCTAGACTTTAGAACGTTCTCTTTCTTTTTAAGAGATTTTTTTCTCGGGCGGCTAATGGTTTGACCTTTTATGCCACCCTGGTATTATCAATAAACAAAATTACACTAACAACAAAATAATATTACTATGGCACATAGATTTCAAGAACGTTATTGTTTTGCTCGGATTCCAATTTGTAAAATATAAATGCATTTTAAACAGGTATTGCATTCAACGCTGGGTACGTATGATGGTCGAGCATATGAACGTCTGATGGAAGAAGCGATGAAGAGCCCCTTGAACAAGGAACCGGTTAACGACAGCTTCCATAAGTATCTAAAACCGTTTATACAAGGGAAGCTGTAAAGACAAAGAGTCGTCTAAGTTTAACTTTTAGCAGAACCATATCGGAAATCTTAGATTTTCTTTTTGTTTAGCGTCGATTCGAGTACAGGGAAAACAACGTACTTAACTACCTCTAAAAAAACTTACTACGAATTGTCTATTTTATTAGTGTACTAGTTGTCCCAGCGTACTTCGTACCGCTTTATAATTAAAAATGTTTTTGTGATATATCGACAGCAACGCCACCTATCGGGTCCAATTGTGAATCTAAACCATTCCCAGATCCCCTTGAACACACACAAAAAATTTCATCAAAATCGGTCCAGTCGTTTGAGAGAAGTTCAGTGACATACACACTCACAGAAGAATTATATATATATAAAGATATTGGCGGTTTTCGCTTTAATTTTCTGCCGATACTTCCATTGGATTAAATGAAACATTTTTTCGTATATCTTGTTGAAAAGCGGTTTAAACAAAAACTGTTCGACTTCAAAAAAACAACATACAAATATGCTTGTTTTTTTCTGTTACAACATTATAAGGCGAATAGGTGCAGGGTGAATGTTAATATATGTATCTAATAAATTCAATAAAGACAATATTTATAAAACAAAATAAGATTTTTTATTTTTCGTTTCACAATAAATAGATCTTAGTCTATGCTTAAGTTAAATAAATAAATAAGTTAAATTAAATAAATAAGACATCACTAATTGCGCAAATATGCCAAGACAAGTAAATCCAGTCATCTTGACATGGTTGCTGATTCCCTCAACTACGTACTCAGTAGCTCTGAGCATTGGCATGAGCGGTTCCGTGACCGGAGGAGTTAGCTGAAGAGTTAATCACCCGGTGTCCACTGTGAATACCCTGGACGGAAGACGCGGCGGTGCCGGCTCCTGATGTTTGAGAGTTTACGGTAGACCGGGAACCACCAAACGGCACGTAGGATTTGAAGGTTGCGAGGGTAGGGCCAGAGTTGACAGTGGATGAAGCAGACCCGTATCCGTTGGAGTTGGCAGTCGTTTTGACGGCACCGAAGCTGTTAACGTCAGCATTGGCATTCGCGTAGCCTGCGCCTTGAGAGTTAGCGGATGACTTGATGGAGCCGTATCCGATGTCAGAGTTGGCAGAGTTGTAGACGAGAGGGTTTAATGCGCCGTAGCCCGAGTTCTGGGAGGGATGAACGTTACCCGCGCTGATGCTTGAGGGAGTATCGTAGAGGAGACCAAAGCGCCAGCTTATACCTTTTTGGCTTTTGGCCTTTGCAGCTGTAATAACTGAATCGGCTACGTTGTTGACGTTAGCGTTTGAAGACGCCGATCCATATCCCTGACTGTGAGCTGTAGTGGCAGCGGATTGCTGAGCATTGTTGACTGTAGACGAGGCTGAACCGTAGCCGCCATTAGATTGTGATTTAGCTGAAGTTAGGCCCATTTCACCTTGAGACTTTGACGATGCAGCACCATAACCCTGAGTTTTAGCTGATGTGACTGTCGAACCGTAGGCGTTGTTGGCGTTTGACGAGGCAGAGCCAGAACCTGCGCCATACGTGTTAGCATTGGTTGAGGTAACTCCGTAACTGCCCATTCCGTTTGTTTGTGCTGAAGATTGGGCTAAGCCTGTGCCATCAGATCTCACCGAGGATACGGAGGATTCAGAGTTTCCGTTGACAACGGCGCTCGATTCAGCAGCGATTGAACCGGGGTTCTGAATCTTGTAGCTACCTTGAGAGGGTACTTGGAAATTCTGTTCGTATGAGATGATTGTAGGCGGGGCAGGTACGGTGTAGTAGGTAGGGGTGTTCTGGGCTTCAGCCACGGCCTTAGCGCTTCCGTATGGAGCCTGTGGGTTATCGTAAGCTTCAGCTTTAGCGACCAATTGTCCAGGATAGACTTGACCGTATGCGTTCCTTGCAAACTGGTTGTCGCTGGATGCACTGCCGTACGCTTGGACAACACCTCCGTTTATAGATGCAGATCCAGTGGCTCGATCGCCGCCATAAGCTTGACCCATAGAGTAACTGCGTCCATTTCGGTAGATGTAGCCTGAAGAAAAAAAGGTGTTTTTTAACTTTTATTTATAAACATTATAATGTCTTATACATTAAATTAAAAGAGCTTTGGGAACTTATCTACTGCAAGACTGCAACTAAACAAGAAATTTTTTTTTAGCTATGATTATTATTAATTTAATTAACCAGTAACCTCAAATTAGACTGTGGAGCAATATATTAATTATAATAGTGGTGAAATGAATTATTTATTTATTTACTCTTAATGCCTACTATAACAGGTTTAAGCCCATGCGGTAGATACTCTAAACTTAACTTAACTAAATTATATTGAATTAATTTCTAATTACTTAAAATTGTGACACTTACCATTTAAAATAACTGGGCTGGAGTGACACAAGGCAAAGCAAGCCAACGCCACTACGAGTCTTGAAGCCATTTTGTTTGATTATGAAGGAAGACGACTGAATGGATGTAGTGAGAGCATTTCTCCGCGTTTATATACTTAGACCGGCGACCACCACTCTAATACACGCTACGACGACGGGTCATAAGCCGTGAAATTCACTTTGACTTTTTTGTAATGTTTTATGCAAATTAAGTATCTTAATCTTGATCTGGATAGGAACCATTAAATACGGTAATAAATTATCAAACAAACGTTTCGATGTCATGGAGGTAAGGGTAAGTGGTGAATAAGGGTTATGACTGATGTTTAGCAAATAAAACTAACTAATAGCTTCAGCAGTTGAAGCATTTTTCCGCTGTAAAACTTCTTCGCTGCTGCTGTAAAACAGTGTTCTGAGTATGGAAATGCTATAGGGTCTCGTGTGGATACATTGGTGGCGAGGTGAAATGATTATGATTCAAAACTTCATATTTTTTTTCAATAATCAATATTTTAATCAATCAATTGTTATTATTATTTTCAATTCACAATTGGCTATGATTTAATTTATTTTATATGCATTCCGTGCTTTTAATATACCGTAATAAGCATACCTATCTGGTAAAAAAAAAGTAAATTTGTAAGTCAATATTGTCAGTTCGGTTTCATAGGGCTGTGGCAGTAGATACGTCCTTGGCGCAATTTGCAAGTCTGCTAAGGTCAGTCATCTAATTGTAATTGGTCATTGTCGCTCCTAGCCTTGTAACACCAAAGGAACCACCGACTCGTTCCCGGCCAAGAATGACGAAAAGTGTCATTCTTGGTCGATTTTATAAAAGATTTGCGGCGAGTAAAACCCCTATCACCATGTATGAATAGGTATCTACTGTCAGTGTCAGGTTTAACTTGGAACAGAACCCAGCTACCTCCAACAAGAGGGACCGTTCGTTATAGCTTCTTCAGTTGTTCACTCGTTCATCATGGTCTACCACGAGCAGGGGAGGTTGGTTTGGACTCAATGTGGATGCAACCCATTCCTGTGACGTAGGTAGGTACAGTCACGAGCAATAATATGTATACATTGTCACGTTTTCTAAAATATCTTAACTGTACTTGTACTTGTACCGATCTAGAAAGAAGTGAACAACAATTCGTTCTAAATTAACTAACCATTAAACATTGTCAAAATAAGGTATAATATACAATTTAGAACGAATTGTTGTTGTTGTTGTTCAAGTTAACATATTTTAGAAAACGTGACAATGTACACATATTATTGCTCGTGACTGTACGAGTACGTATGCTTCCGGCGATATTTCCGGTAAACTTGAAGTATTAGTTGACGGCTGACGGCACTAGCGCCAGGTTCTTGACTACTCGGTCGCGCTCAGGAAGCCATAAGTCGGTTACGCTTCGATTTTGCTAGACGGTGGTTTTATTCACAAGCCATAAACATGACATACAGGTATACACCACCGCCCGCCACTTACGTCGCTATATTGATTAGCGTCTTACACCGCTTATTATTAAGCTATTAATTAGCTTATTAAGCTATTCTTTACAAATAAATAAAATTGGAGTGTCTGTTTGTAATATTAAAATAACTGCTTTTTACTAAATGCATATGGATGTATACACGGTGCACGGTGCATATACATACCAAAATAAAAAAATTTACAATTTTTGTCTGTCTGTCTTTCTGTCTATCTGTCTGTTTGTTTGAGCTAATCTCTGGAGGGACTGGACCGATTTTGACGGGACTTTCACTGGCAGATTGCTGATGTCATGAGGAGTAATCTAAGCTAATAAATTATCTAAATAGCTAAGTTTATCTTTCACATAAATGTCTTCCCCGACCGAGAATCGAACCCGAAACCCCTCACTTCGAAGTCAAGGTCACTAACAATTAAGGGGTCGTCATGATTGTGTTAATATGTTATTTATTAAGTTAAGTACACTTAACTGGTTGTTATCGATTTTAAGGTAGATGAAATATTAATAAGGTAGAAGTTAAGTTTAGTGTAAGATCAGTGAAAGGACAGCATTGGAATGATACTGCTGTCATGATCAATTACTGCTAGGTCTGGCAACCGGTAATAAATATATCCACGATAGATCTTTCATTTGAGTTTTGTCAATATTAATACTGTTGCGATAAAGGCTTCCACTTTCCTTTCGTAGGTAGGTATGTATGTTACTAATGTGTTAAAACATGTTCTGATAGTTAGTTTAAATTTTTTTTATTATCATAAACGCTCCGATTGTCCATACCTTTTTTTGAATGAATAATGAGGTCAAATTATAAGCAACCTTTTTAATAACATATTTGGAACGAAAATCGAAATCGAATACTGAGTATCGCCTATTAATATGTTAAGTGACTATATACGTCGCTTATATATAGATATAAGATATAAACGTACGCAACGTATATAAACGTAAATACGTTATGTACCTACATGGTACATATCTGGTATAAGTAGCGGTAGCTACTAGCTAGCTAGTCGGACTAAAACCGATGCTTTGCCGGCCGTGAAAGAAAGAAGCGGCGCCGGCATGGTACGCATTGGCCAGTGGGTTGCAGCGCAAGCGCCTGCAGCAGCAGCAGAACATGGCTCTTGCGGAATATGTGGGTCGGTTACTGTTCCGTCAGTTGAAGTACATAATTATAGGCTAATAGAAAAAAATTGTCAAAATCCGAAATCCGTGGATAAACAAACAAACATACATAATAGTCTCACATACATCAATAAGATTTACTGGGCTGAAGCCATAATTGATTATCACATGTGAATGTTTTACAGATCCAATAAAAGTACATAATATGTATCAAACTGGTAAATTCCTTTTTTTAAGTCAATTAAAAATAGATAAATCGGTTCAGCCGTTTTCACGGTTTCTACTCACCACCAAATATTGCAATTTTTTTATTATGAAGCAATTACAAGATTTCGTTCAATGATTTGTATTTTATAGTGATTGATGACCAAGATTCAGTTGTAATTCACTAATAGTATTTAGCTATAACAGTGAAAAGTCCCTTATCAATTGAATTTTTATTTGTTGTTGCATTTTTGTAACATAATACTCTATTTGTTTAAATATTTAGACTATTGAACTATTTGCGGTTGTGAAAAAACACTAATATTTGCTTTATCTATACTGGGTGATTTTTATTTCACTTGAGATACTCGAGGAGATGAAAGAACATGCTCAGGAGAAGGTTCTTATGAAAGAAAAAATTAAGAAAATTGCGTGGGAAAATTAGAAAATTTAGTAAAACATAATCACCATATTAAATTTTCTAATGTAACGTTAGCGCTTTTGACAATATAAACTTTTTTAATGTAATCTTATGGCGTTTGACATAACATTGACAGAATGCGTACTGCAAATAATCGAATCAAGAAGCTATAGTATTCGAATTCAATATTCATAGTTAAGACAGGACAACGTCTGTAGGGTCAGCTAGTTTTTAGATAATTTAGGAAATGTACTATAAGGTAGAGGTATATGAAATGAAATAAAGAAATTATTAAAAATAAATCAGTTCGTTTATTTCGCAATAAATAGTGCTTAAGTTATGTTTCAGTTAAATAAATAAATAATTTACATCGATAATTAACATTAATCATTGCAAATACATCAAGACAAGTTCAAAGGAGTGGTAGTCGTCTTGATGTGGTTGCTTATTCCCTCAACAGCTTACTTAGTAGCTCTGGGCATTGGCTTGAGCGGTTCCGTAACCAGAGGAGTTAGCTGAAGAGTTAATCACTCTATATCCGCTCTGAATACCCTGGACGGAGGACGTGGCGGTGCCGGCACCTGATGTTTGGGAGTTCACAGCAGACCGGGAACCACCAAACGGAACGTAGGATTTGAAGGTTGCGAGGGTAGGGCCAGAGTTGACAGTGGACGAAGCGGATCCGTATCCGTTGGAGTTGGCAGTCGTCTTGACAGCACCGGCGCTATTAACGTCGGCATTGGCGTTCGCATAGCCTGCGCCTTGGGAGTTGGCTGATGACTTGATAGAGCCGTATCCGATGTCAGAGTTAGCAGAATTGTAAGCGAGTGGGTTCAATGCGCCGTAGCCCAAGTTCTGGGAGTTTGCGGCCGAGTGTACGTATCCGCCGTTGATGTCAGCTTTGGCGTTCACGATGCCGGAGCCTTGAGCGTCAGCTACCGACTGGACGGTGTCGTAACTGCCACCGCTTACCTGAGCAGTTGACTTGGCACCCTCGGCAGTAGATACGCTGTTAGCATGAACGGAGCCCGCGCCAATGTTTGAGGGAGTATCGTAAAGGACACCAAAGCGCCAGCCTTTTTGGGTGCTGGTTTTTGCAGCGGTAATAACTGAATCGGCTACGTTGTTCACGTTAGCGTTTGAAGACGCCGATCCGTATCCCTGGCTGTTAGCTGTAGTGGCAGCGGATTGCTGAGCATTGTTGACTGTAGACGAGGCTGAGCCGTATCCGCCGTTAGATTGTGATTTAGCTGAAGTTAGGCCCATTTCACCTTGAGAGTTAGACGATGCAGCACCATAACCCTGGGTTTTAGCAGATGTGACTGTCGAACCGTAGGCGTTGTTGGCGTTTGACGACGCTGACCCAGAACCTGCACCATACGTGTTAGCATTGGTTGAGGTAACTCCGTGGCTGCCCAATCCGTTTGTTTGTGCCGAAGATTGAGCTGTGCCAGTGCCATCGGATCTTACCGAGGATACGGAGGATTCAGAGTTTCCGTTGACAACAGCGCTCGATTCAGCAGCTATTGAACCGGGGTTCTGAATCTCATAGCTACCCAGAGAGGGTACATGGAAATTCTGTTCGTACGAGACGATGGTAGCCGGGACAGGTACGGTGTAGTAGGTAGGGGTGTTCTGGGCTTCAGCCACGGCCTTAGCACTTCCATATGGAGCCTGTGGGTTATCGTAAGCTTCAGCTTGAGCGACTAATTGTCCAGGATAGACTTGACCGTATGCGTTCCTTGCAAACTGGTTGTCGCTGGATGCACTGCCGTACGCTTGGACAACACCTCCGTTTATAGATGCAGATCCAGTGGCTCGATCGCCTCCATAAGCTTGACCCATAGAGTAGCTGCGTCCATCTCGGTAGATGTAGCCTGAACAAAAAGAAAATACTTATTTATTTATTTAAATCTTACTAACTTATGCTTATAAAATTTTATACACCTGTATTCTGTAGCAAGAATCTCACACACACAAGACTGAAACTGATTGCGAAATTTAAAATAATATTTTTTTTTTACTTTCGTTGCTGTGACATTTCATTACCTATTTGATTGAATAAATATTTAAGTTGTTATTTAAGTTGTTAAATGACTATTAAATATTTTTTTGCGTTACAAACCTAAAATGCAAGGTGGCTCAATATTGGGTCCGAGAGTAAATTTATGTATTGAAAAACTTACCATTTAAAACAACTGGACTAGAATGGCACAAGGCGAAGCAAGCCAACGCCACTACGAGTCTTGAAGCCATTTTGTTTGATTATGAAGGAAGACGACTGAATGGATGTAGTGAGAGCATTTCTCCGCGTTTATATACTTAGACCGGCGACCACCACTCCAGCGCACGGCTGGCCCACAGCCGTGAACTTCACCTAGAAAAGTCGACAGTCGTAAATTTCGCTGATAGGTTACGGTAGATTAATGGGTCCGATCGCGATTCGGTGATTATAGATTTTTTATGAAGTTGAGGACGCACGGAGTTGCATGACTGGTGACTTGTTTATCCACCACGAGTAGGTGCAATGACCCAGTCTGCAGCTAGCAGGACGCATAGAATAACTTCAAATTTAAACGTTATCCTATTCTTAATTATTTGAAAAATGTTTTATAACGTCGGCTAGACAGGAGAAAGCCATTTTAATTTAATTATTCGTAATGAATGTTTTAAGAAAAATTTCGTTACTCAATTAGAAAGGAATACCTACTTCCATTACTACTTAATGAATGGGTGAAATAATAAAATAGTCTGGTTACTATTGGATAAGATTATTATTAGGAAAAAATTAACCTTTATCTAACAAATCTGTGAGACTACATGTAAGAAATTTAGTGCTGATCTTTGATTATAAACACATGTTAGGAACTTGACAGTTGATAAATTGATACAGAAACTATAGGTATTAGCAAGAGGAGGTTTCAAAATAATCCTGCGATGAACACGTTAGGTTTTGCAAAGAGAAGATTGTACAGCGTTCATACGAGATTCTGGATCTCTCACATAAACTCCCGATATCTGCCTTTTCCACATAAGCCGCGTAATTCTCCAGAGGGTCCAGATAATCATGCACTTTATTCAAATAACCTCCGATACAAGAAAAAGATAGCAATTACTTCGTTACTCTAAGCACTTACATCGTAAGCACTTACATCGTTTTAATATTTTTTTATTAACTCAAAGTCACGAGCATGTTGTGATATGATATTGATCGATAATAGTTGTTCGGTTATACTTAGGGTCGAGAGGTCAATGTTGTTCTACTACCCACTTCTAACTAGGTCTAATTATAAGAAGCCGTTATGAACCTGGTCACTGTATGTAAAATGTAGGTTTCCCTAGTTTTTTTTTATATAATGTAATACTTACATCTTTGTTTGCAATTATACCCATCCCAATGGTAACATCACTAAATGACGTTGAACTTTAAAAATAGTTCATAGAAGTCAGTCAGTCAATTTTTAATGGGTGATAATTGTAATCCATAATTGTGCCACTACCGGGATCGGGTCTTCTAACACAAAGAGAGAGGTACACGCCATAGTCACCACTCAAACGTACCTTTGGAAATATAATGAAGAACTTTTCGGTGTGCAACTTTTCTCAGGATGTTTTTCTTCACCGAAGTAACAAACAATTTTGCATTCGTATATAGATTTCAAAATTAGAGGTGTCTGCGAATCTAGCAGTACACCATGCTCTAGTGCTATCTTATTTCCAGAAAAAAAATAAAGTTACGTATCTATCTTAGAGTAAAAAGTAAAGTATCTATGCACAAACAAATTTTGTTTTTCGAAGAGAGTGATGGATGAAATGAAATAAATTGATGTCTTCGAAAAACAAAATGCAGTTGAAGTCGGTCTGTGACGATATTTTTATCTGCATCTGATTATTTTTATGTGCAGTAATTTTGTTATTTCTAAGCGTTTGGTCATAGCTAATAATAACTGTAATTTAGCAGGTGATTTGTATCTTCGTCCTCATTTAGCGGAAAAGAAAAATATTAAAAAAATATAAGAGGAAGAAAGTTAGTTTGAAACGATGGCGGATGTTATAATTTTAAATATTTACATAGTAGTACCCACCAAACCACGGCATGATTCAAATAAATTCAAAGTTTTACACTCCAGTTAACGGTAAATCTAACAGAAATATTCATAACCGATATATCTTCCTGATAGCTCCCTACTTTCTACGTCAACAAAGAGAAATTAAGAAAGGTGAACATTGACTTAATATTACCAATTTGAAGGAAAGGAATTTGAACATCATCGGTGAGTCATCCTCTTATAATATCTAATAATACTGCAACGTAGACCTTGAAACATATTTTTTATTATTTTGGAAACGTCTGGCAATTATATTACGAGTAGGTATGATATAGGTATTAGGTATACTTAATCTAGAATATTAAACAACAGAATAATAATTTATGAAGCCTACATTATACATATATAGGTATATTATATATTATACAAGTAGCCGACGAACAAGCAGAAAAGCCATTTGATTTTAAGGGCCGTTTTCGCATGGAACACAAAAGGCATTACCGATTACAGATTACCGATTACCGATTACCGATTACCGATTGGCCGATTGGATTGGCCGACCGAGAGGCATTACCGATTACCTAGAAGACGAGAGAAGTAAGACAGAAAGTAAGTCGAGTCTTTAGCCGTAACACCATGGGTCGGTGCGCAGCTGGCTCAAACAACATGGCAGCATGGCAGCATTGACGGCACGATAATAATACCATTAATAATATTAATATTAAAAATAATAATCCTTATGCGAAGCTATACCACGAAGCAAGCCTTCAGTCGTCTCTTACGACAGCCTAGTCTACATGGCCGACGTGGGATTGGGGTTAGTATTATAATCCAATACTTACGACTAGATATTATAAACGTAGAGAGTAAGTTGCAGCAAAGCGCAGGAATAATACGAGGAGTAGTACAAATATCAAATGTTGTCTCTAAGCGGAATAGTGGACATTCGCCGAGATATTTTTTATTAGCACCTAGTAATAAAATTAGTGAGAAAGAAATCTTAATTAATTATAATTTAAAACTTGCTAATAGCAATTGAGAGGACTGTCACTTAACCCGTTGACTTGTTTAGTACTAGATAAACTTTCTCTGTCATCGAGTTTATGTCGCGGATTAGTGTCCTGGGATTCCGTATGTTACAAAGCGATTTGTAAATAATTTAACAAAACAAAACACCCAATTCAAAATCGAAAAGTAATACAAATTAAATATAGTTAAAAAAAAACTAAAAAATACGCTTAGGGCTAGAGCAACAACCCTATACTATTTGTATAGGTACTATAGTCAACCCTAGTTTCAGTTACACATCGAACATAGAAACATTTTTGAAGTCGGTTAATTAGCGAGCGGAGTCCACGGCTTATTATAGGCTTATGCAAATTAACCATTGGTCAAAATTCCTGGATTACGTTTTTTATGAATTCATTAAAGAGAAGTTACTAAGGCTTCAATTTCAAGAACATACCTAAATTGGACGATTTTATGCTCATACAAACTTTTACATATCATGACAATTGTGAGGAAAACATTCAAAAATCCAAATCAAATCCAAAAATTCTTAGTGCTCCCCATACGATACCTACTTACTAATTAGGGCATCTTGAACAAAGTTTCATGTAGGTAACTATGTACTGGTTCAGGATGTGTGTTGCCTCTTTTTGTCGTTTTTTTAAATGTACAAATGATTGTTACGTATAGCAAGTAAATAGCCGGTATTTACCTACATATTGTTGTATTGCTTTTTGGAACGAAGTTCCTTACGGCAGGCTTGGAGGGGATAGGTTTTGCTGCGGCGTGCGAACTGAAAAATATGTGATAGTAAAACCGTAAGAAAAAATGCGTGGAATAAAAGAGTTAAATGAGACGTGCGCAGGCGCGACAGTCGCCGAAGGAACTTCGATCCTACCTGGTGTCCCACGACACCAAATCATTTAGTTTTTTTTTCAATGCAATTTCTGTACAAATATCAGTAACTTGGTGAACGATAAAACTTGGTGTTTATGTTAGTGGTCGTGTAAATACCGAAACAAGTTGACGATTATGAACCCTCATCTTACGCCCAGCGATGCGTGTCCTTGCCGGTACTTTATACGGAACCTCATCATTTGCGGCCATGAATTTTTTACCTGGTAATCCGCAGACAAATAGGTACAATCCGGCTTACCCAGCACATTGTAACGGTCGGTTTAATTATCGTTTGATCTTGGAGAGTGGACATTTGAACAGTGAATGTTGTGATTAAGACGTTGAATACATTTAGGCACTGTTCATTTTTTGGGACTCCTTGGAGACATTATTTATTTATTTATTAATCTAAATACACTATAGAAAGACAGTCTTCATACAAGCGCTCTGTCTAAAGTGAAGCACTAAACCGAAACTTTCCCGAAAGCGGGGAATGATTCGGCTGCGGATAATCATATGTTTTTAATCAAAGGTTTTTAGCAATAATACATAAATAGCTTTTCAGATATTTTGTGACAAAATTTAACTGGATAAATAATTCTTTTTTTTCGCGAGATACGTTTGGCGTGCGTTGACATGAGCTGCCCGGTGTCTGGAGTCATTTCTGACTCCAATTAAGGTGCTTCAAAACGGCCGCGCGGACTTCGTTTCTATAGTGTAATTATTCTAAGTTTGTAGCCGCACCGTTGTTCTTGGGGATGGGAATTCCTGACAAAAAGGAACCTATACGTTGTCATATAACATATTATAACCTCCTCTACCTTCCAGAGAAAGTCTATTTAAATCAGTTCAGCTGTTCCAGAAAATTAGCCTAGACAACCAGAAAGACAGACAGACATAATGTTTGACTGTATTTTATTTATTTATTTATTTATTTATTTAAACTCTTTATTGACTGCACACCATAACATAGACATAGTATCCTGTAAATACATTATATAAGCATAACACTGCACACTGTGTTCACACGTTAGTTTTGAAGTCACAGGCAGACACTTTAATTTTATTTGTAGGTTGTTACGTAGGTACCTACACATTGTTAAATTTACCTTATTGTAAGGAGATAATGAATGCTAAACAATATCTAGCAAGCAACTCAGTGACGAAAGAGTGCTAGGTAGACATGGTAGGTAGTATGTATGTAAGTACCTACGTACAAATAAAGTTAAAGAAGAAGAGTTAGAACAATAAGTTGAACCGTTTTCATAAAACCACACAATAACTTAAATATTATAACTACTATTATTTATATTATTACCTACCTGCTATATTAAATTAATTTGATGGATAAGTTTGATTTTCAAATCATAACGTGTTTCGATGAGGTTGAGCGATCGCTAACCAAAAACCAGTTTTATTAAACTGGATTATAACAGTGGTCATAAAACAAAGTGTTCGCAATTTCAAACGTTCCTTGCAAGTCTTCGGTAGTATAGTGGTAAGTATCCCCGCCTGTCACGCGGGAGACCGGGGTTCGATTCCCCGCCGGAGAGATCCTTTTTTGGAATAATATTTTTCTATTTTTTATTTTTAAAGATACTACATAATTATTTTTATATTTTAATGAACTTAAATAAAAAATATAGTTTTTTTATAAAAAAATCTGCATTAACAGTTTTGGGCTAACGTTAATAATTATAAAGAATTCATATTTTCTGCTATTATAAATTATTATTATTTACACCTAATAATAATAATTTATAAAAAATAGTATTATAGAATTTATTTCTTATAGGTACGTACCGACTGTGCTAGAGGTTAAATTAAAAAGTTATTTTAACGAGAATTTATGACATGTGTAACGCAAAAATATCAAAAAAAAAAGAAACTAACTCAACGAAAGTTGAATAGAAAGTTTTGATATAGTGACTAAGAAATTGACAAATGTCGTGCAATTTAGATTTTGGCGAAATTGATTTCTAACTTCAGAAACCAGTTTTCAGTGGGCGGACATACACTGCTAATGAATTGACTGTGATAAATAAATAACTAATATGACAAGCTGTTTTAATTAATCTTTTGAACAGGACTTACTATTTGGTCCAACTTGGTCATATATTTTGCTTAAATTTTAAATTCTGATGCACTTTGGCATAGCTTATGATGAACATCATAATGACATGGTTAGATTTATTAGGATGTAAATGTAAATGGTTAATAAATTAATTTATTTCTTAATTAATTTAACACAAAAATTGGTATAACTGTAATTTTCAAGTTTAATATTGTTGGTTGATTTTCTTGTTTTTCGCTATAACTATTTTTAATGCTATAGTAAAAATAAGAATCATAAATATTATTTTAAAGAAAAAGTTACATACATTTAGAATACTTTGAATGTATATGTAATAAATATTTATAAGCGTTAAAAATAAAAGTAGATAAATGAAAAACAAAATTAGAAAAAGAAAACCCAAAACAATTTGACAGCGGTGGGATTCGAACCCACGCCCTTTCGGACTGGTGCCTAAAACCAGCGCCTTAGACCACTCGGCCACGCTGCCTCTATAGTGTACGGCGAAATAGCTTAATAATTACTAAAGTAAACACAGGTGTCATCACTCGACAGTTTCCTACAATCATTGATATATTACTAAAGTCAATGCCTAATGTATAATTAAATTACATACCTAACATAATTATAATAAATTATACGTTTGTCAGAAGGTTAAACATGGTATTCTAATAATAAAGTGTTTTGCGTTCTTGGCACTGTTTCTTGGCAAAGGAAAGATCCAAATTGTCGAGAATATTTATAAGAATTAGTGTAAAAAACAATTGTATGCAGTTTCATGTGTTATTATTTGCTTGATTTCTGTAATTTAGTTGCAATATTTGTAGTTGTTTTTTTTTTTAAATTCATGTTTTGTTATTGAATCAATTACAAATTATTTGGGTCTGGCAATTTTATGACATTGCAATTTTCCAAGGTATCTGTATTTTGTAGTTTAGTGACGTTGATACTGTGACGCTAGGTAGGCTGAGCGGTCAACGTTTTGTGTTGCCATAGTAAACTTACAATTAATTAAATATTTTACTCGTTACCATATAAAATAATGTGCTACTAAAATTAAAAAAAGAGAAATATAGCAAATTATTTGTTAACATTGACTTATAATAAGTCGATGTTATTATTAGTTCGTTGTATTAAATAGGAAATTTACAAAAACTGTATTTATTTAAGTAAAGGTTTCATGTTAAAACTCATTTTTATCATTTTCTCACAATGGACAAAAATAATCTGTTAAGAGGATAATTTTTACAACAGTCCATTCCACGGAAAACAGTTATGTGGTCCATTCAAACTCTCAACTGATTGCAACATTTTATAACTAATGTAAAAATCTGTGGTGGGCTGTGAAGTTAATATTTTATTCGGTTATGATCAGTATGAGATAATTATGGTTTTACTGGATACTTTTGGTATTCATGCCCCATATTAGACATATTACCTGTATTATTATATTACTTGTATATTACCTGTATTATTATTAGAAATTAATCATCACTCTTTTCTTTAATATATAGCAATTATATATTATTAAATTACTTCTTTGCCCTTGAAAAATACTTTCAGTAATCAATGCTAACTGGAACTACTCGTGGGTATTAATTGAAATAAAACAGACAATTATTCATATGACCTGTATATTTATAATACCTAAGTGTAAAGGAGCTTATTTACAAGGTGGACATCCATATGTTTATGCCTACCCTTAATCTAACTGCCTTATCTTAAGCTAGTCACATGAAAACAATAAAAATATACTTCTGCGAGTGACGGATTTGTTATAGTTCATGGCACTACCTTCATTATTGGTATTTATTAACTTCTTGGATAATCTTTATAATTGTGTAGATTTCTAGTTGCAAACGATATTAATTGTTCATGTTTTGTTATTTAATCTATTACAAATTATTTGGGTCTGGCAATTTTATGATATTGCAGTTTTTTAAGGTATAGTATGTATTTTGCTTGAAAGTAACATTTACGTTGATGTAACATACCTATTACTGACCAAAAAATGACGGTAATCGGAGGGACGCATGTAACATAACTACAAAAAGATGTTATTTAAACATTCTATTAATTAATTGGAGTTCAAGTGACAGTTAAAGAATAAAGAAACGGGTACTTATACCTACATATTAAAAAGCTATTCCTTGAAGTAAATACGATATACTAGTTTTTTTCCATATAGGTACATAGATAAGGTAAAAGGTAGTGTCATCAACTCATTTGGAATCAAAATTTCTGCATGTTACACTCCTTGTGTTAACTCTAAATACACAATATAATGTGTAAAACATCAAAAATTTCATACAACGTCCATGGGATTGGCTGTTTGTACAAAAATATATTATTAGTTGCCAAATAATAATTATACAAAACTCCAATCCTGTGTACACGTAAATAAATAATATCTAACGATAATTTACATCTCAACGGCTTGTTCTCACAAGTGTCGAGGTCGGTGGTGAAAAAAATTCCTGAAAAACTAATTTACCGATTGTTTTATACACAGACATTCGATTTAAAACATACCATAGTGATACAATAAATTATTGATTTGATATTACTCCGTAAAATCTATTGTGCAGGTTATAAAAGTAAAAAATAAAATAGCGGAGTGATTTGCGAACATTCACTCATTTAAATGCACATGATATATTTAGAAAACCATTGAGCATTACATTATTTTTATATTCACTGTCATTAGAACATGGAAATATTAAGCTTCGTGTAAAAAATCGATGTGATCCAAATATCCCACAAAAAGATTTTTGACACGTTATTTCTCTTTGTTCTACGTACCGCTGACTCCTGTACTTTACTAATATTGTTTATTTATTATTTATTTCGATTCTATATTTGACTTTTGAAACATTAATGAATTTAATCAATTACAATAAAATACCAGAGAAAATATAACATTTTTGCTGCGTGTAACATGATATTTTTTTAATAACAAGTCAACTTAATGTTCTTTCATGACAGCGAGTATAAAAACAGCGCGTAAATTATATTTTTGTCTATGAAACAAAACAAAAATATGTAGGTATGTTTGGTTAGAGATGATTACTAAGTATATAAATTAGCACTAAATAAATGTTACAGTTACTTTACACTTACACTAGGTGAGCCGTTAGGTAGGTATATGCACGAATTGATCTTTCTTATAAATTGATTGATAGAAGGAATGTTTATTGGCTTATAACTCGTCCTTATTCACACTTGAGCCCATTTTACAAGTAACATATATTTCTGTGTGTAGAATATTATTGCCATTGATATTACTTTTTTTTAATAAATCGATTAACAAACACTCAGAACATATTACTGTCCCGAAGATCTGTAAAGTTGTTACACGTTTTTTCTTTCGTGGCTTTAACGGCGATGCATTTTTTATTTTGCCCGTATTTCAAGTGTATGTAGATTTTAATCACAATATTTGCCGTCAAATATACAAGATACGTGCAGATGTATGCTACACTTTAGTTCCAACAAGTATTTAAGTTAACTCGCTTATTTATTAGCGTCTCGTTAGACTAAATACTAATCATTAAACATTAAAACAGCAACTTATCGATCGCCCGCCCGGAGTCGAGCTGCGCGAAATGAATACTTACTTTAGTGCAGTTCTTAATAGACAACAATTATCTGATACAAATACAAATCTACATTCCTCAATCGAAATTTCAATAAGTGCTTCGTTTTTAAATATTATACACACGAAGACAGTATTACAACTATTAAAGGGCCGTAGTTCTCTAGAATAAAAAATTACAAAACATTGAAATTTCAATGTTTATATTACTTAATATCGCTTTTGATATTATTAAAAAGTAATTGACCTAAGCTTATTGCAATTTGAGAAAAATATACATTCAGTTACATAAAATAAATTAATAAGCTACCAAATAAAAAAGGCATGTCTGATTAATTAGAAAAAAATGTAGAAAATGGCACGAGTGGTCACTAAGTGTAGGACAAAACGCGCGAATAATAATTCGTTGCACAACCTATTCATATAAAATATTAAATGTAACTTATAAAATAGCATGATAGACATGTAAAACATTAATATTAAGAATGATAAACGCACTCAATTCCGTATAATTCATAGCCAAAACGAAGAAAATATACAGAAATCCATAATAAAGCTGTCATAAACATAATTAATATACAAAATCTAAACGATTTACGAAAACTGAATTACATAAAACTCGAGATGGGTTAAAGATATGATTATTATTAAATTTACATAGGAACAATATTATATTTACGAAAAGTACAAAAATGGGTATTGCAGTATACAAATTACGTAAAAGCAGTAGGTATATAAAATTCGACACCGGTCATTATAGCTTTTATATCTACGTACTATTTTATAAAATAAAATACATATTTTAATTTCATTCACAAGAATGTAATTCGCGGTCTATCTAGGCAGCTAAAATTTATAAGGCTAGTGCATAAATCCGCGTAGTATCGCGCGGTACAAGTTCCTGGGAATCTAAATACATATAAGCCGATAAGCGGTCGTTAACCGCGCGCTGGTTCTCGTAGCACATGGCAACGCTCAGTACAAATTCAATTAGATTTGTTACAATTGTTACACCTTACTAGCTACAATACAATATAGAATAAAAATGAGAAGCAAAGACATTGCTTTATTTTTTACCGCGATATTTTTGTCATGCAAAGGCTTCCACCTCGCGATACCATGCGGTCGTATGAACATGGCCTAACGACACTATGATAAGCTAATATAAAAACGCTATGCTGCCTATTTTAACCTATTTTAACATATCATTTATATCATGATCCGGCGTCATAGAAACAAGCAAAATTTGTAAGTATATAAGTAATCAGTATGTCATTATATCATAAAGGATATGGACGCGTCCATAGACTAATTCGAGATTTTTATTATTAATCTACGCGAAGATAATAACACTAATGTGTGATTGGCAATATACAGTAGGAGAGGAAGCGGATGGCACATTTACTTTTTACAGAAAACATTATACAAGATCTCCCATTCAGATTCAACTACTAAAGATTAGTGATACCCCAACAACACACAAACCACATTGGTCTCAAAAATCGAGCTATCATCTATAATAGTATAATAATTATTAAGACATAAAAAGACATTGTCACATGACATTTGTATCTCAACATGACATCTAAAAAGTTGGTCTTAACATTGATATTACAAATTGTTTCAAATTACATCATTCATTCATAGATGTGCATATCTCGATTAATTTAACAACGTGATACTACGTGGTTTGTACATTTAATAGTACAATCAGTACATCTTGATATTAAAGAACGGATATTGAATCGATAATGTTTTTCGTTACGAAGACGTTTACAGAACAAATTTAGCCACGTTAGAAATATTTTTTTACAAACAAGCGTGTAAAGAAAAGCATTTAATATAAGCTGTATTGAGTATTGAGATTATCTATGGAGCCCGCTCTTCGGCGGGAAAATGATATCTATGGTCGCTCGGCCATATTTGTTTCCTGTTCAAAATGGCGCTGTTTAGTAAACACGTGGCATGGTTTGTTCTGTTTCGTCTCACGCATAAAATTCGCGGTTATTGTGACCCTTCCCGTAAGACGCAGCTGCAGGGCTTCTCTTGGGCTCGTCGAGCGCGTACGACCCTTCATCCTTCTTCCTCATGCGGTACACTATGAACATCACTACTAGGATGGCGCATAATAGACCTACTACCGCACCGCCGATAACAGCTGAAACAGTAATACATTTTCTTGTTATTTTATTTTTACAGATTTATAGTTTCATGTGAATCAAGTTATATCAATTGCTTACCTACACCTTTCAACAGTTAAAGATGTAGGTATGAAATCCTATTAATATTATAAATCCGAATGTTTGTATGGATGTATGAATGTTTGTTACTCTTTCACGCAAAAACTACCGATTGGATTTTGCTGAAACTTTACAATAATACTAGCTGTCCCAGCGAACTTCGTACCGCTCTATAATTAATAGACAAATAATTTGCAATAAAATAAAATTGCGACTATAATTAAAGATTTAAGCTATCCTATCTCTCAAGTTGGACCAGACTGCTCACGGTGTGCCAATTTAATTTAAAATCGGTTAAGTAGTTTAGGAATCCATCGCGGACAAACATCGTGACAGGAGATTTATATATATTAAGATAGCTTACACATCAGAATAACACATAGGCTAATTTATAAAGATATAGTGTGAATTATCTAAAATATATAACTAAATCTTTGCAAACCGAAGGAATAAGTTTCCCGAAGCGAAGCGAGGGCGGGTCGTTAGTATAGAATAACTATAGTAAAATGCTTATAGAATACTGAAGTCTCTATCTTGTCGTGGGTACTTTACAGTTTTAATTAATGTAATTAAGTCAATTAAAGACACTCACCCGCAAGAATACCAGGCTGCGCAAAGAAACTGGTGGCACGATCCTCGGGTTTGGCGTCCATGATGAACACGACGTTGTCGACTGGCCGCGTTTCCGTCTTGATGTTAGTGCCCGATTGGTCCTGGTCCTGGAATTCCATACATTTATAATTAATAAATTGTAATCAATTCAATGGTTTTATAACTTACAATCAAATAGAAAGAATAGAATAGAAGATCATGTTTAGGTCATAAGGAACGCTACAAACACGGCCATTAAAAGATGTCCAGTCACAATATTGTGAACTATAAATGTTTCTGGAAAAAATTTCTATGCGAATTCTACTACCTATTGTTGCCGAAATTTAACAATTATGTATGTTGCTATCGGAGAAGTTGGGTAAGGTATTTTTTTTTTATAAATGACGTCTTTTCTCGTATTACAATCTTATTTTTTTACGAGCAATACGTCACAATCTATTCAGTTACACAATTTACATATTCCCGTACCTGAAAAGAAAAAAACGGAAACCTTATAGAATCATTTTGTAGTCCATCTGTCTGTCTAGACCTTTTTTTAACAGGAACGCGGAGATATCAAGCTGAAATTAATATCAAATACTAAGGTCTTTAAGTCTATAAGTCTGCAATCTCATGGAGCAGATAAAAACAAACTTCAAAGAAAACGTAATCAATGATTGCGTGGACGTACAGGGCCATTTATGCTCCGTTTGTGCCTCACTTTGCTTGATCTCGGTCAGTTTTAGGTAATTTAAGGGTAAGTTCACTTACCACAGAAGTGTCGAGGTCGTCTCCGGATGATATGCTGATGCCGGGCTGGTCTGGGCGCGAGGGCTGCTCCTCCCCCGCGCCGCGCGGCTCGCCCACACCTTCGTTACCCTGGTTACTGTTTGACGAGACCCGTGCTGGAACCACATTTAATAAAACTGTTGGTTTTATAACAGTTTACGTTTATATAAGTATACAACCTAATTTTTATGTTACGCAGATATTAGTAGACACTAGTTACAGCTTCTGTGTTAGTTATTATTATGTTACATCAAAAATTAGAAGTAGTTAGTATAAGTGACATTGATAAAATAAAAATGTTAGTACCATTCAAGAATTAGTTCTAAGGAATGTGTTAATACAATATTAAGGAAAAAATTGAAACCTCCTACACAAACTTTAGCAAAATTATACACGATGACGAAGACTTTGACGTTATTGTTATTAGTAAGGATTATTTTGGAATATGAGCAACTACTAGCATGATTCTGACGAACTACCTATTATAATGGAATTAAATAAAACAACAACAACAGCAATAGATGAATTCTAAAGATGAAGAAAACAATAGTCGGTACGTTAGAAAGAAATGGGACGAAATGTTTCAAAAGTACTCTCCAAACGACTTTACAATACATTTTTACAGTACATGCGCTAATAATAATGTATCTGAGCAAAGAGGAACAGATAAGAGATGTTAAATTTATGGAAGTACATAGTTTAACATTGAACATCGAGAACGATTAAAACATGCAAAAACATGAAGATTGAGAACAAGCGTTTATTTACTTACCAAATTCCTTCGCAGAATGTATTTCAGTTAGTAAATTATTTGTTAATAAAATAATTATGGCTTAGTTAAATAAAATGTTCTGCTTTATAAGCAGAATACTAGTCACCGCGACTAATAAAAGGAAACTGTGAAGCAACTGGACAATTAAACTTGTAAATACAGTGATAACAACGCAATTACTAATCCAAGGTTGTGTCATAGTTAGCCTTTGCCATTTTTTGAATTCGCGATGAATGGAACGTAATTATTCGCTGCTGACAAACAATTACATTGACCCATGTTCATATTTTTAATATTGTGTTATTCATGGCGTTCGTTCCATTGTTTCATTGTCATGCTCTGCGTGACGTAGGTATACCTACCTACCGTTGAGGAATTTTCGAATAAAATTGAAATGTATAACAAACATGATGATAATGAACAAAAATCGTTTCGTTTGCTAAAAAATTCTGTTGTCACATTAAACAGATAACAAAATGATTTTACGAGCAAAATAAACGATTTTGTTTCATAAAACTAAATAATTGCAACAAAACTGGCATGCTTCAGCCTCTACTCACGACTGACTACATCGAACAGGTCGTCTAATGGCGGTAGGATTGGAGGCTCGGTATCCGGGTCAATCGATATTTCTGTGTTAGGGGTAGTGGTGCGAGTCGTGGGTACATAGTCTTCGTCATCCTCCGGTGCTTCGAGGGCGTCACCTGATCCTCTACTGTCTTCGTCGTCGGGCCCGGGTCCTGGTCCCCAGCCGGAGCCTGAGCTCTCGTCGCTCTCTAGGCCAGATCCGTCGTCGTCAATGAAGACATCGTCCCGTTGGACGTAACCTTGTGTGCTGTCTGTTGGTGTGCTGCCGACGACAGCGTCCTGGAATTGAGAAGGAGTGAGTTACTTTCACATTGGCTAAAGTTGAAATGATTTTACAGATAGTAAACAGTTAAGAGCTCATAGCCCGGCGGCTTGCGTCCATACTAGATGATCGGGCGTAGCCCTAGCCACGCCGTGCGGTTGGTAGTTAAGCCATATCGGAGGCATTTAATTTTCCAACATGTTGCTTGGCTACTATCCCCTCCACCAATTAGCACTGTAACAGCGTGGTAGAGTATGGTCTAGGCCTTCTCAGTTATGAACAGACTCGTGCCCTATAGTGGACCACTAATCTATTGTAAGTATTGAAACCGTAGTTTTAACCGTAACCGTAGTTGTTCACTAGTTAACAGCGATCCTGCTTGCCCATAGAATGGTTCGGTTACTGACCAATCCAGATATTACAGATCAATTTTCTTTCTTCCGTCTGTTAAATTTTGTTTATTGATTTTTTTTTATTTAAATGCTATTGTTTGTTGTTCCTTCGCACATGAGGGTTTTGTATTTGGTTTGTTTTACATCACAAAGAAATATTTGGATTGATTTTTTTAAATGTCTATTTTAATAAATAACACATTATTTTTGAAATTCACGTCATAATTATACACTAAATACGGCGATTCCACTAAGTTAATGCGAAAATTATCAAACGCTATACGCTCCAGCAAAGTTCCTGAAAGTATCTATAAAGCTGAAAAGATTGACGCAATGCAAGTCTATATTACACGTACCCTTGTGCATAACAGTGAGTCACATAATTCAATATCAAGAATTCGTCTAAATCACTGAACTACCCTTGTTATATCACATTTCACGTCGAATAAAACAATAGTATCCACATAACAACACAAACTGGTCACGATATTACAACACACGAAAACGATAATGGAATTGCGTTTCTGTCTACGTCATCATGAATGGAATTGGATGAATGGACGAAAAGGTGCAGCCTTATAGATGGGTCACTCACCTATGTCCAAAGAAGCTGTAGGTCGATGAAACGTTTATGAAATTAGGCCTGATTGTGCTTCTGCTATGATATAGCTGGTTGGAGAGAATTTTGGCAGTGTTCTCTTTGGCTAGCGTGGTTTTGTAGTGTCTGAACCGATCGATAGCCTCCTGAGGGGTGGGGTCGAATGGAGGCGCAGGCTGTCGGGCCGGATTCCCGCCAACCGCCACCAGATGCCGGGAATGCGGTTGGGTGAGATTCGTAGACGAAATATTTCACGTTTCGTACACTAGAGTGCGCTGAACATTTTAAGATTATGAAGCTATGGGATTTTGGGCTTTATATATTGTCAATAACAAAATGAACAATGCTTTTACAAGAATTGCGAATATTTAATTGGCTTTATTTTTTTATTCGAATACTGGTATGTTATTTCTCTAAATATTTGATTATTTTTTTGTTTCCTTGTGTCCATTTCAGCTCTGCTGTTTGAATTTGTTTGTTGAAACAAAGAAAGCTAAAATTGTTTGGCAAGATAATTTTCAATAAACCATTTATATAAAGGAGAAAGGGACCTTTTGGATTTAAACTGGGAAATAACTACGTAACTCTCTTGCAGCGTTATGTCCCATTACATTTTCTTATTATTTTTCTTTGTTTCAATAAAATGATGAAACATCACTTTGTTTTGAAATTTCTCATAGTTAAAATAATTTGCAGTATTTGAAATATATTACAGCCAGCAGTCCGTGCCACTGCCCTCGCTAATATCAGAATCGGCTTAACCGTTTTGGTTGCGGTTTTGACTAATATATTTTAGTTGGTTTAGAAATAAAAAATGATTCAATTTTAGGTCTGTCCACCTTTGACTTTTAAGTTGCATTATTTATGAATACACAAAAAATAAGTAGGTATACCGAAGCGAAGTGAGGGCGGGCTGTATCTTCGTATAAATGTCGAGCTTTTGTCAAAAAGTGAATTTATCAACGAACTGACTATTAGTTCATTAATTAAGGTTCTGAGTTTGGTAGTCATGACTTTACTGGTTGGTATTATTGAAAATATTGGACTCGTACTTTTTAATAATTGATAGTAGGTACATAAATGTATTCTAAATTGAAAATTTTCTAATAGAATCGTTTGAACAGGGAAAGTGAAATTGTTGCAATGCCCTTTGGTCGACGCACCGCCCTAGGGCCGCCGCTATCGGCGCGCCTTGCCACTCGCCACCTACCTAATGTGACCGCCCCTCTCGCTCTACCTCAGGGCCGGCCCAGTCTAAAACTGCTCAATGGTTGTTTATTAATAACCAGTTCTAACAAGTTCACAATTGATCGGGGATCTACGAGTAGGTTCGATCTTTAAGAAAAAACTTCAGATGACAATAATTTTTCCAGTTATGCGAGTTGTGACGACGCGGCCCTGCCGATAGGGGCCCTTGACGACACTCTGGGTCGGGATACGCGTTTTTAATGGAATGAAAAATCCCGCCGATAGAAAGAAACAATCGTGTATGGTTCGGGAACCGTCGTATGCCAAACAAAGGGTTGCACGGTACCTTCCTTCAGCCTGGTAGTGCTCGAGGGCTCTTCTTCGGTCGGTTCTCGGTGATGAGGACACGCTGGCCGGTAGGTAGGAAACTTCACACCACACACTTGGTAGAATTTTAAGTTCTCGGTAAGTTAACACTCCCGCGGGATCCCGTGTTGAACGTAGGTTACAATTGTGGTTCAGAACGACACTGATTTTTTGTATTTCGGTAGGTTTTAAAGGAAGTTTGGAATATTTAACGAATTTACTCGCGCCCGGCGTTCACGTCCTTTTCTCGTCCTTTTCGTCGACTCCTATTGGTCCGGCGACCGCGCTTTGCGATTGGCTAATCCCCGAACCATAGTGTAGTTAGATTAAATTGGCGGGAGATTTGAAAATGTATGAAACCTTTACGAATAGTAAACATACCGCCCACCAAAATACCGCTGGTATTTTCGAATAAAATTGAAATTGATAAATATGATATAAATACGATACGATGTGAATAGATACGATATATAAAGATAGATAATGACTACCTACTTAAAACTAAAACGTGTTAAGGTAAAGTTAAAGGTTAGTTAGTAATCGATTCTATGGGAAGAGGACACAACTTAACAAGAGGTCTCTTGATAAAGTTGTTTTGAGTGAAAATAGTTGCCACACGGACGATGCCGTCGAGGCCCGGATGTAACTCGGTTACTCTCCCCAGAGACCAGTGTAAAGGTGTACGAATATCATCCTTAATGATAACGATTGAATTAACGGATAACGGTTTTGACGTTTTCGTCCATTTTGCACGTTGCGTTAACGAATGTAAGTACTCATTCTTCCAACGAACCCAAAAGTTTTGAAGAAACGATTGAATAAGTTGCCAACGATTAAGTCGATATAATTTGACGTTGGAAAGATCCAAGTCCGGTACGGCAGTTAGAGGTTCCAGAGTCAAGAAGTGACCTGGAGTCAGAACGTTCAGATCGTTGGGATCCGTGCTTAATGGACATAACGGTCTAGAATTTAATACTGCTTCAATTTGAACGAATAAAGTGGTAAGTTCTTCAAACGTCAACACTTGATTGCCAACAACACGATAGAGATGCGTTTTGGCGGCTTTAATCTGGATCTCCCACACACCTCCAAAATGAGGGGCGGAAGGAGGATTGTGGTCGAATTTTATGTTAAGAGTGTGCGACGCTGGCTCTAGTGAAGCTAGGTAATTGCGAGCGCCAACGAAATTAGTTCCACAATCCGCGTGAATGACATTACAACGTCCGCGTCGACCGACGAATCTGCGTAAGGTAGCAACAAAAGCTTCGGTAGAAAGCGACGAGACAACCTCAAGATGAACGGCCTTCGTTGCTAGGCAGATGAAGAGACAAAGATAAGCTTTATCCATCTTAGCTCCTCGATGAGTACCGACCTTTATTCGAAATGGTCCACCAAAGTCAACACCGACCACGGAGAACGGTTTGACCTGGTTAACCCGATACGACGGAAGATCCGCCATGTAAGGCTGTAACGGCTTCGGATTGGTTCTATAGCAACGGATGCATTTAGATAAACATTTACGTATAGCGCGTTTTGCCGACAAAACCCAAAAACGTTGCAAAATTAGATAATGAGTCGTGTTGTGTCCTGTATGACAATGCTGACGATGAATGGATTCAATTAACTTATGTGTAAACGAATGATCACTAGGTAGCAACGCTGGATGCATTTGATCGTATTCGATACCAGCGCGCGAGATCCGACCGCCCACCCTGAGAATACCCTCCTCATCCAAAAAGGGGTTAAGCTTGCGTAACGGTTTGGGTAGCGGTTGGTTCGATTGAAGCTGTTGGATTTCACTAGAAAATGACGTCGATTGAACGTGTTTAACGATAGAAAGCAAAGATTTATAGTTTTCAAGGTCATGGGGAATCATGCCTCGATTCTGGTTACGTGTAGTTAGAAGAAACCGACGCATATACGAAACGATACGAATTATTTTGTCGAGTGACGAATAACGATTTAAAAGATAATCTATTGGATTTGATTGATCAGTTGAAGCGTGTTCAGCGACCAATGTGACAGACCGGCGTTCTTCAGCTCGTAATAACGATTCTTCTGCATCGTCAAGGACGGGAAATTTGGTATGATTTGGCCACCGATCGGAAGTTTGCGATAACCAGGAAGGTCCTGACCACCATAACGTATTATGAAGTAAATCACGTGGCAATAGCCCTCGCGAGCACACATCAGCAGGATTATCCGCCAACGCCACATGATTCCAAGCGTCTGCGGGAACAATTTCTTGAACCGCACTAACCCGATTGGCTACAAATGTTGTCCAACGTGACGAATGCGAACGAAGCCAAGAAAGAACAATCGTTGAATCGGTCCACAAATGAATCGCATGCAAGGAAAATTGTTGCTCATACGTATCACGAACGAATTGAACAAGCTTTGCGAGCACCACAGCTGCGCACATCTCGAGACGCGGCAATGAAAGCTTCTTAAAGGGCGCAACACGAGCTTTAGCGCATAATGGTAATACTTTGATAGAACTATCATCAAAAAGGATACGTATATAAAGAATTGCCCCATAGGCTAGTTCGGAACTATCACAAAATCCGTGAAGTTCGTATGATAGCGCGTGCTGAGCTGTAAGACACCGCGGTACTCTCAAGCTCCGTAGAATAGATAACTGATCACAGAAGGCGTTCCAAACGAAAGCTATGTCCTCAGGAGCAACTTCGTCCCAAGAAACACCCAATAACCAAAGTCTTTGAAGAAGAATTTTAATTTTAATCGTTACAGGCGATAGAAAGCCCAGTGGGTCAAAAACCTTAGCAATGTCGCTTAAAATGTTTCGTTTGGTACATAAACGATTCGACGGCTTCACGTCAAACAAAAACGAATCGGATACTGGATCCCACTTGAGACCAAGCACCTTGATAGTGGTTGGTTGATCGTCAGAAAACGATTTAGGATCAAGAAGACATTCTTCTGGAGAAAGATCTGACAACAACCGAGGTTCGTTTGTGGCCCATTTTCTTAATTCGAAATGACCCAGTTTGAAAAGTTTAATGATTTGTGATTTGGCCTCTAAAGCTGCCTCTAGAGTCGCAAATCCCGCTGCGACATCATCGACATAGATGTTCGATTTTAAAATTTGTTGAGCTAGAGGAAAGGTAGATCCTTCGTCCTCCGCTAACTGCTGAACAGTCCTGCAAGCCAAATATGGCGCGGATGAGACACCATACGTTACGGTATTTAATTTGTATTCTTGCAGACATTGATTAGGTCCGGTTCTCCAAAGAATTCGTTGATAATCACGTTGATCATCAGCGATTAGAATTTGCCTATACATTTGGCGAATATCAGCCATGAAAACGACTGCGTGTAAACGGTAATGGAGAAGCACGGCAACGATATTATTTTGTAACTTAGGTCCCGTTAGCAACGTGTCATTTAACGATTTGCCTTGAAAGTCTTTGGCGGATGCGTCGAAGACTACGCGAAGTTTAGTTGTAGTACTATCCGGTTTTAAAATACAATGATGCGGTATATAGTATTTACCTTGGTTCATGTCCTTCGCATCAACTAACGTCATGTGACCGGATTGAATATAGTCATCCATGAACTCAGAGTAGGTCGGGATCGCGTGAGATGCGACGCTCAATGGCGTGAAAACGTCGAAGTGCGATGTCGCGAGAGCCCTCAAATATCGGTTCAGCACTGACCTTGAAAGGAAGCCTGACGATATACCTACCCGAGGAGTCACGGTGGTATTCCGAGGTGTAACGCTGTTCGCGCGCAATTTCATCCGGAGTGAGAGATGAAGCTTGAGGAACGCTATCAATCTCCCAGAACCGCTGAACAAGAGAACAGAGCTCACTGTCGGGTTTAGATGAAACTGGAGTAACGAAGAGGTCACCAAGGCCGTTCGACCTAACAACAACCAGCCAAAGACCGAGTTGAATGCAACGGGTTGATTGACAGAACCCTTTACGCGTTGACTTAAGAGCGAGTCAGCGAAAACATCAGCGCCTAAAAGAATATCGATCGGTCCTGGAACATCGAAACCAGGATCCGCTAACGGTAACGATTGAATGTGAGACCAACCCACGGTATTAAGTTTAGCTATTGGTTGATCCCCGCATATAGTAGAAATAACATGTAAGTTCACATTAAATAAATGAGTGTTTTTAGATGCAATCGAACAATTAACTAAGCCAAAAATATTTGCAGCAACGCCTCCTAAGCCATTGATATTTGATACGCATGGCCTTGACTTAAGATTTAAACATTGTGCAGCGTTCTTAGTAATAAAATTGTTCTGACTGCCCGTATCGAATAATGCACGAAACGAGTGATACTGTCCGTTCGAATCTTGCACTTGAATTATTGCTGTGGCAAGCAACACCGTTGAATTAGAAGACGAGTTAGAATCTGAAGTCGAATTACTCTCCTTTACTACCAATGCGACTGACTGGGAGTCAGCGACGGCAGTTTTACTTTCGTTGTTAACCGCACGATCCTTGTGAAGTAACGTATGATGCTTATGTTTACATTTCAAGCAGCGAAAAATAGATACGCAATCTTTTATGTGATGAGAAGATTTGAGACAATTAAAACACCAACGGTTTGCCAGAGCAATGGACGTACGTTCGTCCACGGATTTATTCAGAAACGATTTGCACTGAGAAATTGAATGAACACCGGTACAAAATGCACATTTTAACGATTTAGTATAATTATTGAAATTATTTGATTTATTTTCGATTTTATTTTGTTTGTTACAAATATTAGAATTTACGGAATTATCAGTTAGGAGTGTATGTGAAACACTTTGACGCTTAAAAGATGTGTTAGTTGTAGGTTTAGATACTAATTTGAAAGAAGGAGTCCCCTTGCTTACGTCAGAAAAGTGATTATCGCGTAAGAGCGCTTCACACTTCGAATGCAAAAATTGTTTTAATTCTAGGTAAGTAGGAAACTCCGTGTTACCACACCTCTCCTCAAATTCGCGGCGCATTTTAGAATCTAATTTCGATAAAATATGGTACACCGTAATAAAATCCCAATGTTCAACTGGTAGGTTTAATTTTCTCAATATACTTAAGTTTTCATCGATAGTGTCCAATGTCTTACGAAACTCAGTTGCATTTTGAAATTTAAAGTTAATATTTAAAATATCCTTCCAACATGTGAATGCTAATTCGCGTTTGTTTTGATAACGTGCGACTAAAGAAGCATATGCATCCGCGTAGTGATCACCCGTAACAGGAAACGTACGAATAAGTGTTAACGGGTCGCCGCTCAATGACGAAACCAAATAATGAAACTTCTCGACATCCTTCAATGACGGACAATCATGAATAAGAGCGTTAAATGAATCGATAAATTCAGGCCATCGTTTAATATCACCCGAAAATGTCGGTAACTGTATCTTCGGAAGTCTGACATGTGATAATGATGATGGTGCATCGATAGGTTGGTTAGAAGTCACCGCGGTATTTAAGTTTGACTTCGTAAGATGACGACGAAGTGACAACACTTGAAAATAGGTATCATCGAAGCGAGTTCGAATTTCATCATCCTCAACATCGTCATCATCATCATGGTTGGATGATTGTAATAACTCTAGAATCGAAAAGTGTGTATGCTCAAACTCCTCTGTCCACTTCTCAAGCTGGTCGCAATATGAAAGAAATAAATCGCATTGACTGTCATCGCTACGCGCTAAGTTACCTACTTCGAGCGCCTTCAATAGACGGTTCAACGCAATAGTACGTTTTCTACGCAATACTGGTAAATGTTGAACAGAATAACATTCCGCCGCATCCGCATGTTTTGATTTAGTTCTACTGAGTTTACGTATGCTGCGTTTCGTATTAAATGACATTGTGTAGTTAAGACGAATAAGAAACACTAATAGAACAAGTTGTAAACGTTAATTGCAACGTTAGTTACGATTATAGTTATTAGATACGAATAACAATTGCGAATTTAAATAATGAAATAAGTAAACAAGCAATCGTAACGGTAAGTTAATCGACTACGACTCGTAGCAGTGTAGCTCGCTATGAGCCTACGAGATAATAATAATAATAGGACGAATGTGTATTGAGAACCTGTTTACGTAATAACTTTGTTATGATTTAGATTGAATATAAGTCACTACAGCCGATGGATATATAAACACCGATAGTTTGTTAGAATAGATTGTTTATATATGATCTGCAGTAATTATAATTCACCGTATAACGAATATGTGTACAAGTAAACAAGTTAAATTCGAATAAGTTGTTGAGTACTTAGAATAACGACATCGGTACCGCGGCGGCTCGGCGCGCGGTGAACGGATATTGTGTCGAGTATGACGTCGAATCAAAAGTACTCTGTGGGGCGAGTAGGTGGCGCGGCGCGCGCGCGCGTATAGTTAACCAAACGAATGATGAAATAGAGAATACCGAATACGCGTGTGGGGAAGGGAGATAGAATGATCCTAGTCCAAGTCACTCAATCACTCAGTATCTAACTGATTTAAACTGATTCTACTGTACTATTTCAAGTAAATCAACGCAACGAGAAACAAAATGGAGGAATACGAATATATGAAGTTATGAACTACCTCACATAAAATGATAAAATGTAATTGTGCAAAATGCGGATGAATTACTTATAAACACATAAAATATGGTATATTTGCGTTAGAATTTAAAACAAATAGATACGTAAACACATAGAATATTGTTAGCTGTACGGATTAAATAGATATTTGTTAGATTTTGAGATGAAATACCAGCGATGTTATGTAGGTTAAAACCAACCTTTAGTGAGGCCAAAGGATGGTGTGGGCTCCCGAGTCCCGGGTTTCGGCACCAAAAAGATGTGACGACGCGGCCCTGCCGATAGGGGCCCTTGACGACACTCTGGGTCGGGATACGCGTTTTTAATGGAATGAAAAATCCCGCCGATAGAAAGAAACAATCGTGTATGGTTCGGGAACCGTCGTATGCCAAACAAAGGGTTGCACGGTACCTTCCTTCAGCCTGGTAGTGCTCGAGGGCTCTTCTTCGGTCGGTTCTCGGTGATGAGGACACGCTGGCCGGTAGGTAGGAAACTTCACACCACACACTTGGTAGAATTTTAAGTTCTCGGTAAGTTAACACTCCCGCGGGATCCCGTGTTGAACGTAGGTTACAATTGTGGTTCAGAACGACACTGATTTTTTGTATTTCGGTAGGTTTTAAAGGAAGTTTGGAATATTTAACGAATTTACTCGCGCCCGGCGTTCACGTCCTTTTCTCGTCCTTTTCGTCGACTCCTATTGGTCCGGCGACCGCGCTTTGCGATTGGCTAATCCCCGAACCATAGTGTAGTTAGATTAAATTGGCGGGAGATTTGAAAATGTATGAAACCTTTACGAATAGTAAACACGAGTGTTTAAATAAAAGTTTACTTGTTTATCTTCCAAATTTGCCATCTGCTCCTATCTTCAGGCGTTCATAATTATATAGATAGAGCATAAGAATACCTAATATACGGCGGTAGAGGATATCGCGCAAATATGACCAGGCCTTAATAAATATACTCTAACCATGAAATGAATTCGCTATTTATTTTTCTACTAGTGACTCGCCCTCGCTTCGCTTCGGGCAACTTATTCCTTGCGTTTGCAAAGATTTAGTTATATACTTCGTAAAATTCACACTATATATTTATAAATTATAGTATTTATGTCTTATTCTGATGTGTAAGATATATTATTGTAAAGTTTCATCAAAATCAATTCAGTAATTTCTGCGTGAAAGAGTAACAAACAGACATCCTCAAAAACTTTCGCATTTATAATATTAGTAGGATTCGATAAATTAATACTAATATTAATTTATACAATGAAGGGAATCACAACCCATAACTGTCTCACTGCTGGGCACGGATCTCGTATAACAATGAGAGAGGTACAGGCGATAGTCCACCACACTGGCCAAGTGTCGATTGGCGGCACCGACCACACAGCCAATAGACACCTAATATTTGATTTTCCGTATTGAATGCATTCTGGCAACTACTACTGAGGTAAGACGAAGCGGGGTGACTGGCTAATTCAACGCTGTGATTGGCTAATTCAAGGCCACACGAAACGTTGGAAAGAAATAGATTAATTTAAGCAACGGGAAAGAATGAGACGGCACGAATTTATATCGGTACTATAAGCCAGATGTGTTGCAAGAAGTCATTCGCCTGTATTAGGAGTCTATTGGCTGTGTGGTCGGTGATTGGCGGACTTCACACACCTTTGAGAACACTATGGCGAACTCTCAGGTGCGCAATTCTTGTTTACCAAAGCAAATGTTATATTCAATTCTAATATGCACATAATTTTTGAACATTAGTGACCATGAGTGCAGGTTTCGATCACGGGCCCGCTGTTCAGGAGTCCACTTGGATATCACTGCGTTATGTAGGTAATCAAATTATGAAATGAACGGAATAATGCAGGAATTTATACAACATTATTTATACTTAAATAAGTAATTCAGTAATAACACCAAACTGAAGATACGGGCGTCGCGTTAAGTGAAATTAAAATACATAATATTGGTTAACACGCAAACTGTTGAGAGCCATACATTTCCGTTCATATGCGTTAATAATCACAAAATGAGCTCGAAATTCTGATTACCACGCAATTTACATCGTAAAACCGGGTGTGGTTGGTAATGAGAAATATTATTTATCGCACCCGGATAACGCGGCCTGGACTGACCCGGCATTTCACCCGGTTTATTACTTACCTGTGCCTTAACGAGATTCTCTCATGTTTTATTCCCAGTCCGCGAAATATTCCATTTTACAAATGTTACCGATTTTTTTTATGAGTGGGTTGGGTGTATGGTTTCTGGCTGTAGCTAAGCGATCTTGTGAATATTTGATGCACTACTTTAGATACCACTTTAGATTAGAAATACATATATGAAGTAGGAAATATGTAAACTTGGTATGTTGAGGTTCAATGAAATATTGGTTAGCAAGTATCTTAATTCACACACATTTTTAGTGGAAATTTTTAGTGACTCGTTAAAGCAAAATAATGATCAGTTGTTTTCAGCGTAAGATATAACTGAGTTTATCCTCTAAGCTTACGGTTTAACTCATGTATAGTCAGGCACGCTGTGTGCAAACAAAGGGTGAAGATTATAACACGGCACTTCAGAACAAAGGTTGTCAAAAGTGGAGCCTCTTACTAAATTGATATACGCCTTATCCCTTACATGAAGACAGTCTGAAGCCGCGCTCAAAGAACGTTGATGGCATTAGGAGTCTTTGTTAATATTTAGGCTTTCTAAAAGGTGTCTGAAAGGTATCTTCTAACGACGATCAGCGATGATTAAGGCAATCTAAACGATGACATTACTGCTATAAATATTGCTCGGGTGCTTTTCTTGTTCCACCAGTGGAGTGCTTTAGGTTCAAGTTTTGGTTAATGAATATCTCCAATATTGAAGTGGTGCGAAGTGTTATACGTCCCAGCTTATAATGACAGTATTTCACAAATTATGTGGACTAGCGGTATCAAAGGTTTCGGTCGATTTCAATTTATCATTATTTATCACTTACAATTTATATAAATGATGGAGCTAAGAGCGCTTCAAGTTGTGGTAAAAAGAGACGAGTGTCAACTCACACATGCATGCGATTAAATTACAAACCTGTATACATGCAAGATAAATCTACAGTTTTACGTGAAGTCGGATATGGAACTAGTGATAATAAAATTTTTTGGCGACAAAATTCGGACATATCAAAATGTAACATGGCTTATGCCATCCTGTTACATTTTGATAAGTCCGAATTTAATTACATAGGTACCTAAGTGATTCACATACCTAAGTGATTAAATTCGAATGACATTGTCTCGAACCCCAGGATCTGGGACATATCTGACAACGAATAAAACTGTATAATTATTTATCACGTGTACATTCATTATTCATAAGCACTCGTATTGCCATTAAAAATGCAAATTTCATTAATTTCCGAGTAATGCACGTTCATCATTCGAATGCAAGTGTATGATACTTAATTCAAACACAGCCCGCCCCACTGCACCGCTAACAACCTCTGTCTGAAGGGGCTTTTAGGTGTGATACTTAGCTCTCACTCGGTGCTACATCTGTCTGTGTGTATCTCTCGACTTCGTAGCATTGTCTCTATTTATATCAGAACATTTTGAATTAAACAGACGTAGATGCGTAACGATAGGGACTATGTAGTGGTACCTTGTGGCAGAGTTAATGAGCCTGTCTGATCAGCATAGGATTTCGGATACAGGGTCGGAACATGTTGCGGTGAGATTAGTGTGAAAAATAAATGTTTTTTTGCATCTATCTCTAGTGAAAATAACCGTTGTCCCCTTTAAACTCATCAATGATATTTCCGTCTCGCTGAGAATCGAACCCTGGACCCTTTGAACGGCGGTCTAGTATGGGTATTATTGTGCCTTACAGGGCCCAATAAGAAAGAGGTGCAAATGCTAATCAGGTAGAGATAATAACACAGGGACATCTGTTCAACAGTGACACTAGATATTCATTCTATTTCATATTTATATACTTCCACCGCGCATCTGTAGTTATATAGTAGTCCACATTCATACATATGGAGATTACTTATATTCAGAACTTCAACACATATTAAAATGTCGTCAAGTAATAAGTTTTACAAATATTGCATATTCATTCACATTTCCTGTTGTGACGTTTATTACATTAAAAGTCGATGCGAATACTTCACTATCGTGAAGCGCGATTCGAATTGGAATAAAATTCGTTTTTCCCTCCGCTTGTCAATCAATTGTCAATTATTTGGGTATTATCAAAGGTTTTTAATTTTTTTAGTCATAACTTATGCTAAAAGCTCGTCTTCTAGATAACACATTTCAAAAGCTTTTATTTAGCTGGTAATGTTCATTGGTTATGGTTGGTTTATGGGTTGTGAATTGTGATGATGATGAATGTTTGTTGGTTTGTTACTATGTTTGGGTCTAATCTTGCACGCTGACGTCGCTGACTGACCTGACTTGGGAGTTTTAACTATTAAATAAACTAGTTAGAACTAAATCGGAGACAATGAGCAGATTCCATTTCGTAAAAGCTACCTATTATTCTACAGTCTAGGTACCTATAGTTAAACTGTTTCGTGGGTATTCTTAATGTAGTTGTAGGTACGTGTATTTTTTGCGAAGTAGATTTCTCTGTTTCTTTCTTCAAAGTTAATTCTATCAGCAGAGGTTAAAAAATTGTCGCACATTGTCGTCCGTCAGGCCTCTTGTCAGTGATTGCAAGCAAAACATAAATTTCCATGCGACCGGCGTCTAGCAGCTCAAAAAGTTAAACAAAGCTCTTTGCGGAACCTTTAAATATGCGATGAATTTTGAAGTGGGCGCAAAAGGCAACTGTTTAAAATGTACAAAGTTTAATGGAAATCCGGGTTGCTGAGGGAATATTAAGAGCGTAATAGCGTCACATTGTGTACTTAGGTGTGAAAAAGACGGCTAAGACCCAAAACTTCGTTATCAAAGAGATTCGCCCTTAAGATAAAGGCCTATATTTTTTTTACCCCTAGGAGTTTGCATCTAAAGCAATTTTTTGTGAAGTAATATGTAGAAGTAGTCTATTTTTTCTTAAATATAAAAACTTCTAAAAATTTAATAGGCATCCTTGTAAAGCAATACTTGGCAAAAGCATTGAATACTACTGCGCACTAACTTGTCTGCGTTTATTATTTGCGTTGCTTTTTGTATTTTCAGATCCTGACTTGATGGCAGTGGGACAACATCGGAAGTGCTGGATCGGATCGGATCGGATCGGATCAACCCATTGATTGCCCACTACTGAGCACGGGTCTCTCCTCATACCTGAGGAGGCCTAGAGCATACTCCACCACGCTGCTCCAGTGCGGATTGGTGGAGGGGTTAGTGGCCAACCCAAGTGTCAGAAATTTTTAAACCACCCGAAGGTATCCGACATGGCTTAACGACTGCTACCAAATGGTAACAACCGGGACCGATGGCTTTACGTGCCCTCCGAAGCACGGAAGCGCTCAAGAAATTTTGCCACTAGCGGTCACCAGCGGTCGGAAGTGCACTCATTCGAATAAACAAATATTTTTTTTAAATCAGTCCAAAATTGACGGAGAAATCGGTGAACATATGTATTTATAAAAAAATATATACAGTCGAACATAGAACCTCCTTTTTGAAGTCGGTTAAAAGTACGTCGTAGACCGCGAAAAGCTTTAGAGACTGAAACTGAAAAGAGCAGCGTAGGAGTAAGTCATTAACAATGAGCAGGATAAGGTAATTTCTTATGACCATCATCAGCTGATAAAGTGAAAATAGAATGTTTTTGTTGGGATTTTCTATTTATTTATTGTTTTAATTTTATTTTGCCAGCTTGGCTTGCTCCATTAACCTAACAAAACAAATAAAATACTGGGGATACCTAGTTGTGGAGGTGTGCTCCATGGTGCACCAAAGCGAGTTGCGCGACTACACACAGTGCAATGACAGCGGCCGTGTGCATGATGGGACACGGTCAGAACTAAACTGAATGGCTGAACGATTACCAACAACCGCGCCGTTTATATAGACGATAGCCGAAAGACTGTTTGCCACATACACTAACGTAATGAACACCTCATATATAAGTGTATTATATACATATAATTTAATTTAATTTTTGAACAATTTACATAAACTAAAGTATGTAGTTCAGCGTAGTTTGAATTATTTAATGAATGCACAATCGCGCAATATACATATACATACCTACCGGCGATGTGGGATTAGCTACACTCCTTCTGAATGTAACAGTCGCGCGTAATACCCCGAGTGGATCGCGGCAAATTCGCCCTTTCTGGACAAGCTCTAAGATTCTATCCCCTTTACAATCTACAATAATACTGCTACTTATTCATTTTATTTATCTTTCTGTGAGCGGTCAGACAAAAGGCTTACCGTCCAGAGGTAATGTAAAAGAGATTTAAACAAAGGGTTCGAGCCCTACAGATAACGAGCCCTTTGAACACGCTTTATATTATACTAGACTAATTCCTTAATCTAATTAAACTTTATCTCCAGGCCTCATCGGGACTCATCCATTTTAAAATATATCTTGCGCAGTGCAGTGAACAATACAATACGTATATTCTAACATTATTATACTTTAGGCAGATGTTACTAAAATACATTTATACATTGATAAAAAAAAACTTTTTAAAAAATATAAAAAAGTCAAACCCGAGCCTCTGTGTCAGCAAGTAAAATGTACCTACACGAATCGGGATACCCTTTTTCACTTCAATAAATAATCCCTGCGACCCCTTTTTAAATCATGTACAGACATAATAAAAAAGTCGTTTGAAATAACGTAGATTTAAAATTGTGATTTGGGATCTTCTCTTTGAAGCTTTGATTTTCTATTGAGGATTAACAATTGTTAATATTGGTTGAGTACTGTTATAATCTTTGATTTTATGATCAGGTCATTGTTATAAGGCGAATGCTGTTCTTTATTCCTTATAAAACCTATAAAAGTAGAAAAAAACAATAGTCTATATTTCACAGGTAGTGGAAATACCTCAGAAGTTTTTGAGATGATTATGTTTAGAAAGACAGTGTTTGTGTTTACACGTATCACAACTACACACCAGCTGTACTACAACCATAAAATGCCAACACGTAAGCGGGCGCAAATTTGTATGAAAATGCAGTTTTATCCAGGGACAGTGTTTTCGACATCGAAACGATTTGCGATAAACGTGACGCTGTTATACGCAACTATATTTACCAAAACATATAATATATGGCTTTTCTTGTGTGTGCAATAAAGTGTATTCTGTCTATTATTTATTTTTAAGACAACACAGCGTTAAGAAGTGGAAATGATACTATTAGCTTGTCACGACTCTTGGCCGACATTTTTGTCGTAGCAATGTCGTGTATGCTATGATAAACACATTTTGGGCAACATGATGTTATTCCACCTCATAAGCCACGTATGAATTTAACAAGTACTCCAATCAGAACTTGAGAAGTCGGGAATACACCGAGGAATATTCACTGTTCGTTGGACTTAGAAAGAAGTTACATGAGTCTATTTCAGAAGCGAGAATCTTCGCAAAAAATATTGCAAAACTTCACCGGGCCGTCGCCCTAATTCCGAGACCCGAACTAAGCTCGAATAAAAAATAAGAACAATAGCAAGTACTCGCATCCAGGGATTGGTTCCGAGACTGACGCAACTTTTATGGATTGAAGTCCAATGCTCGTGTGAATTATGAACGGTATTCGAATGTTGACGTATTCGTATGCTCATTCATATGCTGATCAATCGAGTTTTCGAACGCAGAGGCGTTGATTAGTTAGATGACTGTTCGTGAAAAAACTGCTTTAGCGTGCTTCTACTCGTATAGGCACGTAGGTATTGGTTGTGTCGAAAGCCTTCGAGCGGCATATTTTTCTAACCTCTAGTCTTTATTTTCAGCTACCAACGCATTGGTGATGCACCTGGTGTATCAAATGTAACAGCGCCTGTTTACCGTCTACGTGCGTGTATTCGTTTACAATTTATGGTAATGAAGATCTTCGTGTAAAATCCTCTTAAGGTAAGAAAGGAAATCAATTTTATTTAATCGTGTATGTGTGAAGTCTGTTAATCAACTTCTTGGCCAACTATGGCTTTGACCCTTCTGTTACTGATAAGAAGACATGAACCCAAAGCAATGTGAGGAAGACAATGAAAATTATATTCGCGCTATTTTTCCTACAAGACAAAATCTGTGCTCTGCAATTGGCGAATATTGTATTTGAGACATTTTAAATGACTCGAGTAATGCTTCAGTGAATGTTCTGTTCACTCCCTATCTCGTCAGCGAGGTTTCTAATAGGGTTGCCAAAGTTTTAAAAATAAATCATGTACGTAAGTTTTAATGAGACTCCCATATACTTAACATTACAAGTGAGAATGGACACGCTAATTCTGCGGTGAAGCAGCTAGTTTCGTGAAACCTTGCTTTGGTAGGAAAGGTAATAAGCCCAGTTCCCTCCGTACCTCCGTCTAATCAAACATTCAATAGAGTAAAGATGCCAGCCTTAGTAAGGACTAAAAGTTCTTAGTTAGTAGCCAGTTGAAGAGTATAACACGTATTCTTTGAATATGTTTTAAATAAAAAAAATGACCCTTTTCTTTGAATATCACTTCTAAGAAATATAACTGTGAGATACTGTAATTAAAATTAAATTTAATGTGTGATTGGCAACCCTATTGGCTACCACCCTTACTTCAATTAGGCACAACGTCTTCGCGACTAGCTCAGGACCGTTTCATACCGTTATCAGAAGCAATTTTGTTCGCTTCATGCGCACATTTTTGCTCTTGCATGTCGTGTTTCGACAGCATTCAAATTTTACATATTGGTCTCAATGCCTGCGGTACGCGATTGCCGATAATATTTTCTTATTTAGTTTAATAAGACGTAACGTATCTAAACATCAATATTGCGAATGGCATCAGCGATGCTTTGAAGGCCTAAAAGAGCGGGGACTTACATTATTTCTGACTCACCGATACTTCTTTCAAAATACGAAGAAGAAGAAAAAGAAGAAGAATATAAGAAATATTTCATAACAATCGATTTTATAAGAACGGTGATAACTAGAATAGCGAGCAATAATCATGCACGAGTACCGTTAAGTCATTACTGAGTAACTGGGTCGTAACCTGAAGTATACACAACTTTTAAATTTTAAGTGTTATAAATAGGAAATATTAACAGTCCGGTAAGTGCTTCAGTAGGGTTTTCATCCACTTACTCCTTTCACGGTTTTTATACTACAAAGCAGGAATTGGTTTTTGTCGTCTCTTGCGACACCTTCGCCTGCATGGTACGTTCTCTTTATAATTAAACTTGTTCGATTTCAATGGAGCACCTGAAAATATATGTATTTGCGTAACTCTGCTCGCTTATAGTGAAACTTGACATTCCGTAAGTTTAGGTTGAGATCTCGCAGCCCGAGGCATAAAAGGCATTAGGCGCCCTAAGCGAGGCAGCGTAGATGGAGCATCACGAAGATATTCTGGGAAAATATCTGCATGAACACGGAGATGAATATGTAATTGTTAAATAATATTTTTCCCCATAAGTAGGGAAATACATGTAAGAAATACATTTCTAGCTTCAATGGTCGCTGGCATTGATAAAATATCAAATATAAATTATATCATACTAAATATAAATTATATTTTATAATGGATCAACTAAATCATGATTACTTTTTATTCTTTGTCTGTCTGTATTAGAATTGACAATTACAGCTTATTTTTGTATCAATCACCCAATTTTTTTCCTATCTGTATGAAATTTAAATCGTTACTAGTTTCGTTATACATCTTTTCCACGTTCATCCCGTACACCTCCTTCGTAATAGAGGTGCTATTGTTAAAATTCGCTGAAACCGTGTAGTATCTAGTATTTGATATTATCGCAGACGTACTAGGATTCACCGTATCGCAGCTTTTATGGACAAATGAGTCGTCATCATACATGTACACATAGTGTCACACACCAAGACTCGAGAAGAAACATTTATCTGCCACATGGACTAGTCGGAAATCAAACCCGAGGCCCCTCGCTCGACAGGCAGGACCACTATCAATTGACTACGTTAAATAAAGTGGCTGGCTATCTACCACTTTCTTGATTAAGCCAGTCGTCAAACGACTTGTTGCCGAATGAAGAGCTAATATTTTCTTTCTTTTTGTTTCTTTTTCTTGGCCGGCATAGGGGAAGCCTTTGGTGTTACTGATGTGACCACTTACCATCAGGCGTAGTCCGTTCGTTTGTCGGCTATTAACATAAAAACATACCTTATTTTTCTTCATTTGGAACAGTATGAAACAGTAAACACTAAAGAGCATACCAGCTGTAAAAGCCTTCCGTTTCTTGATGCGAATGGTCCAATAAAGGAAGAGAAGAGGGCGAAATGCAATAACAACGCGTTCAGGCGAGGTCAACGCGACTGTTCGGGCGGCGTGGCGCCCAACGCGGGACAATTTTATTTTATTTTTTGCCAACATTCCAATTAGTGATAGACATATTTTTATATGAAGTTACTAAATAGTATTAATATATTTTGTTACAGGCATCGTTAGTATGTCGAAAATTAGTTGTAACAGAGTTAGGAATCTCAATCATATAGTAATAATATCGAGTTTTATAAGGAAACCACGGGTCGACCATGATTTGGGTGCCGTGGATAACACAAAGGATTTCGGCCTCGCTTGGAATCGAAGCCAGGCCCCTTCAAACGGGATTTCGACATGGTAACCAACCATTGCGCAATATTCATTATGTAGAATTAACATTTTTTAATTAGCTAAAGTTAATTTTTATTTATTTTTCTGACAAAATGTGTATCTCACAGTACGTCACATATTTATAAAATGAATAAGTTTGTCAAAATTTTCCTACATTCAGTAAAATGGGACAGTGGAATAATATTATTAAAAACGTAATCATTATACTCAGAATATTTGTATCACCATCAGACAATTCTTGCAAGTAAAGCTTGACACGTTTATATTATTAAGTCTCATAATACTGTAGCAATACTTACTTTACCACAATTTCATTTACATTCTACCTCGTTACGTTCAGAGGTAAAATACTATATTTCCGTAATTATAATTGTTAGAGACTTCAAAATTAGAACTTCATGACGTTACAACACTAGCTAACGCTTATTTCAGGATTTTTTTAATTTCCCTTTGAACCAAGAATAAAGGTTTCTTCGTTAAGAATTGAAAAAAATCCATACTTTAATATTATAAATGTGAAAGCGTATTTGTCTGTTTGTTGGTCCTTCTATCACGTCAAAACGGCGTAACGAAAAATATCTAATTTCCACGGGAAAACACGTTTTAATTAATACTAATAAGTTACCTGAAAGGAAACGGGTTACTAGTACTACATAAATGCATTATTACATATATTCTAGTGCTTCAAATAAATGCATTAGAACAATTACTGTTTTTGAAGATACCTAATCAGTATCGACTTTTCCATTGTCTAAGAAAAATCGACAGAAATGGCAGTCGTTGGTGTAACCGAGACTAGATACTCGTTCGAGGAGGTCTTGACCTAATTTGGATGTGTAGGGCCGGCCGTTATTCGCATCGTTGGGCCCAAATGCTGCCATAACAGCGCGGCTTATACGCTGAGATTGCGCTCCAGTACTGCAAGATTAATTATTTTCGTGATGACCGTATTACATTTCTGTGCATCTTCTAGAGTCATCAATATGTAGAAACACAACATAAGATTAACTTGTAGATACCAGTTGTAACCTTGTTGTTGCTGGCCTGTACCCCTCATACTGTGAGAGAAGTGGGACGATGTGGGTATCGAAGATGAAGCTTATTGTAACTAATGATAATGATCACTCTATCGATTTTGATGAAAATTGCATGGCGAGGATTTCTTGTGTCAAGGAATTTATCGTGGTATTATCTTGAAAAACATTCATGTATTTTAATTCTGTTTAGTAGATTCTTGTAAAAGTATACTAGTTTTAGAAAGTTAAATCGTGGTTAACTGTGCTGGTGTAAACTATGTATAATAGGTATGTTATACTACTATATTAATTAGTAATATAACGTCATTAGTAATAAACGCTTATAACCCGGTGACAAGCGATCGACAAAGTTAAGCAACAACTCCTCAGATATGAGGAGAGACCAGTGCTAAGTAGTGGCCATTAATGGGTTGAAGCCAATGTAAGTTTAATTTCTATTTGTTAACGCAAATACAAAAAAAATAGTTTGATTAGATTAGCAACAGGTTGATTAGATTGTCACCCACTTTACGTTTGTCAATCTGAAAGGTACAATCAGAAATGTACGAGGTGCATTGGCTTCACACAAAGCGAAGTTCGGTCATCCAATCCAGTTATAATGCCGTTATAATACTCTCAATGCCGTGGCTTACATGTACCATACAATTCTGATAGGGCCTGTCGCATTCAGAATTTGGTTTGGGGCGTCTCGCCCGCGGCCTCTTATTCGCAATGTTCCTAAAGTAAAGTAATTTTAATGTACTGAAACAATAAATCACAGAGACTAAAGGATTTTTTGTCGGCGTAAAAGCGAAATAGCTGCTTATTTCTAAATAACTTTCTGTGTCTTTCGATTTAAATTATATTATTATAATTATTTCAATGTTCATACCAAAAATAACTATGGAAATAACAATTGATAATTTTCTATAGATACACAGATATTAGGTTAGACTATATGTATTTACTAGTAAAACTGTAGTTTGAATTATACATAAATCAGTTAGACACTTTTTTAACAAATTTTAATACCAAATTCGTAGCCATCGGACTTTAACCAACAAAATTCCAGCTACCCGCAAAATTCAAAAATTTTTACCCGACAGCAATTTAAAACAGACACGGCTAGTATATCTAGCAAAAGGAGAAATACGTTCATTTGGAACGAACACTTTGCGGCCGAATTCACTGACACCGCGATAAAATAAAACACGGCCATGCCCATAGGTGAACTTTTTGCATCGGCCTGGCCGGTAGCAGTGCCGAGCGATATGCAGCATCTGGCATTCTAGAGGACTGTCGACACTGCAAAATGAACGCTACAGATGAAGCTATAGAGATGCTTATTAAAATATGTTTAGAACAAAATATATTATTATCTCATAGAAAAATATTTCCCGTGAAGAAACTTCATAGTGCTATTATAAATAATTGTTACGCAGCTGTAGGTACATCTATAGTCTTGTCTATACTGAAGAAAATTTAAAAAACATTCGAGTGTGAAGTAGGAAATTTACATAGCTTACGATTCATTCACTCCCCATTGGAATTTATACAAATCTCTATTAAACATTGAAAAAGTCAATCTAAAAGAAATTTGTGGTAACGTACGCGTCACATTAACTCAAAAAATACTCTACTATTCCTGCTAGACTCCTACTTAAATGACTTCACTGACACTAAACGTAAATAAAAATAGACTGCAATGAAAAATACGCTCATTTTTAAATAGCATACAACGAAAAATCAAACGTGTGAGATTAAACAGCAAATCTTTCTAAAAAACTAGAGATAGGGAACACGACAAACTGGAGACGACAGTAAAAGATGGAAGTTTTTGATATATCCCTGCTTCATACACGCTACGATGACTCGAATAATGCTCGAATACCATTGACTTTGAGTATGGAAGTGTTGGATCTAACGCCAAGCCGAGCTAATTGCTGTCCTATGTATTTGATACACAAAGTGCCAAAGTGGTGTTTGTAGGAGTAAAACCATTTTTAAAATGTGTACCTATTCTGTACATAAATACGTGCGCCTTTGTGGAATGCATCGGAATCTTTTTTTATCACGTTCCCACCTACCTCATTGTATCGCAGCGTTATAGATTACTATAAATCAAAAAATTCATACAAATAGCTCATCTGTCAGCAAGATAATCATGATTTGTGTAGTTATTTCCGGTAACTGATAGATACCGGTACTTTACCAATAATAAAAATACTCTAGCAATTAGTATTAGTATCTAGTAGTATAGTACTTATAGTACAACCAACAACTTTGTATTAGAAATACTTTTTTTTTTATTTCTACTCTCTTAGACAAAACTAAAACAATCCTCGGAGCTAATTGCCATAACATATTTTACAATCTCCACTCGCAGTTATAATTTTGTCTTTACAGAGGCTGTAAGGTCTGATTTATGAGTAAAAGATCGCGTCATAAATCACCCACACCCTCTCCAGCGTAGTTACGAAAAATTGTATGCAAAAGAAATTAAAATGACGGACGAGTATTTACGGCGATGTCAGGCGCTCCATCGTGGGTTATTAATTAATCCGCCTAATTAAATTGCCGCTCCGTTGTCGGAAACTACAATTTCCCCAGTTTGTATGACAGTGCAGGAAAGTTGGGCTGTGTCGTGAAGTGGACACAGCGCACGGACAATATCGTCGAGCTTGTGATTAAACTAATCAGTTAAGTATTAATTTCATTTGACTTCACAACCCTGTAGCCCAGTCGGTAGTGATTGCCGAGCGAGAGATCCTAGGTTTGACCGGCAGCGGGAATAAATGATAACTAAACGTTTTGCCAAGAACCTGTGGTTATTTATGACGCCTCATTTTTTTGTCTGTGTTATACAGAAAAGGGAATCCTACTGTACAGCCGAGAAAGAGTCAGTGTTGATTATTAATTTATTTTTAAACTAGGAAAAATAGTGCACATTTTATTATTATCGCGGTCAAACGACGGTCAAACGCGAATTTATTTTACGCTATGTCGCGAAGATATAAGAAATGGTAGTATACGCAAAATTATACACAAAACTGTTTTAGCACATACATTTTCTTTAATATGCTTTTACGCCAACATTTTACACGTTTATGGTTTAATTATATTCGTATATCATGCAGATTTATTCAACAAATAAAGTTTAACTTAATAAGTTCCGGCTTCTCATTTTTGCGCCCCAATAAGCTTAATTTCACCAGACTTAGAGATCGAAAGGAGGATACATAAAAATATTTACATATGCAGAAAAACAGCCAATTCAATGTTTTCTTATATAATCACGTAAAATTATCGTCCGTAAAGCGACTTTACAGACAACCATTTTTTAATAAAGCTAATAACTTAGGCCCCTTCCAATATTTTCATTAATAAAATGTAGCAACTGAGAAGGTTGGTTTTGGCACAGTCATTTCGATTCGTTTCCCTGTCGAGATCCACTCGTTTCAACATCAAAATTCCCTTTGAAGTGTTCGAAATATTCCTTTGAACCTTTGAAGTGTTAAATTTTCTTTGGATTGTGATCACGGTTTTTGCAGTTGAACAGGAAATGCTTTTTACATCAATTGCCAGCCAACGAACGGATGATAAGTGGTTATCGGACCCATGGTCGTCATAACACCGAAGACAACTGGCGCATTATTGACCGACAAAGAAGCCAGAAAAGAACCGTTTGATTGACCATTTCTGACTGGTTTTAACAAGGAAGGTGGAATCAAATCGGTTAGAGAAAAAGCCGAATACCAAACATGAGTCCGTCCGAAATGACCTGGATGGTACAAAACCCAACGACACCTAACAGTCCTCTTATCCTCTCAATTTTCGGCCTTGTCCAGTAGCCCCTGTTACATCATGAGGAGATAAGGTTAACCCAAGTAATATGTATGGGGATTCTACGTGTTTGATTTCCGGATTTATTACCACTTGGGCGTCTTTTAGTTTAAGCCATTAGAATTCACAAGATAGAACAGTTAATTAGTACAAATATTGCCAACTTTAGGACTCCATCGGCTTTGACATCGGCTCCACTTTTGGCATTGACATAATGAAGTAAAATAATTCTACGCTGATATAAATAAGTGCGACGACTTCTAAGCACAGTAAATAAATGTTATAAATGAGGAAACTGATCCTAATGCCTATTAAAGGCTTTATTCTGCGGACTGCCCCCGGAGAGATTTCCGGCTTAAACGAAATTTGGAAAAGCAAATAAAAATCTCCAATTTTATTGCGTAATAAAATTGTAAGTTCAGTTTCGCGGGTGCAGGTACCTAAATTTAAAAGATTGAATATTCTATTAAGTAACATGTTCTACCTGTTACTGAATACTAGAAAAAGTAGGAATATTTTAATCATAATTGAGTGTTGTGTTGTAAAAGTAACATGATTTTAAGACACTAAATTTTACATAAATGTTTGTATTTATTTATTTAAGTATTAAATGTAATTGTATGATTAGTAATTCCAATCACTACACATTCTACTGAAATTTATTCATAAATGAAATTTATTATTTCATCCACCTATACCGGTCGTCATTCTCAGGTCTACTGGAAGAGCTTTCATAAGAAATAAGCAGTACTGTATGAGTTTGAATACAATTAATTAATTTGATAATTAGTAGAAATATAACTGTGTGAGGTAGAAAAATACATAGGGAGTCTCTTGCCGCTTTTGGAGAGACTGCTTGTGCTAGAGACTTGCTAAAGTAACGTAGTTTTTCATTCAAAAGTGATTGTAAATGCATGGAATAAAATTTTAATTTTTAATAGTAAAAGTGAGAAATAGGTACTAGATATGTCTACGCATTCAATTATTATGGCACTGAGCGCATCCAAGAGCCATTATAGTAGCCCACTTTTATATTAACGAGGTTAATAGAGTTGTTTATGGAAATAGAGAGTCAACAGAATCAACGTGCGATAAACAATCTCAGAATCAATGACGCTAGTAAATAAATTATTTCTCCCTAATTTGTCACATAGCATAGTTTATTATTTTTGATTAAATCGTAAGCTTGTACGCATAAATTATAGTTAATCTTTGGGAGGTGATTCATTTCATTAAAATTATTTGCGTTTATTTAACGTATTCGTATTTTGATTTTCGACTTTTAAATTTTGGCCACTTAATAATTATAGAAAATCATCACATTCAAAACTACAAATTATAATTTTTTAAATTAAAGTTTGTTTGTTGTGTCCTTTTTGAGACAGTTGTCACAAAAAAGTTTGAATTTTATCAACCCACACTTGGACTATGGGTGTAGACTTACTTAGAGTACCCACTTAGAGTAGACGAACCCAGCAGTGAGATATTTATGTTGATGTCTTACCAGGCTCCATTAAACATATTTCTAGTACACAGAAACCTGACGAAATAATTACCTGAAACAAAATAAAAATTCAATCAATACATGAAGATGATTACTAAAACACGTAAATTAAGAAGCTGTTATTATTTCAATTGGTAATAAAATATGAAAAAAAAAATGTTTGTTTCATTTGAAAATCTTATTTCGTTATAGTAAGTTTGGAGTCCAAGTCGGTGCTGCAGAAATTTCTATTCAACGAGTGTCGGAACTTTTAATTCAATGTTTTTATGTAACTACAAGAAGCTGACGGAATCTGTTAATTAAGCCAATGAAAGCTAATGAATAATTTACCAATTTTATTTTTAATTCACATCACCCGTCTTAGATTAAATAAATAAACACACACTCGAATTCCCGTACTAGGATTCCTGCGTCGCTGGGCATGGACAACACAAATAATACAAGATTAACACCCCTGACGAAAGAGCAAACTCTGTCACATAAATACATAATGTATTTGCCCCGTCCGGTATCAAACCCGTCACCCCTCGCTTCGCAGGCAGGGCCGCCGCCATTAGGCTATCTGGTAGTCAATATCAGATATAGTATACGAAGCAAGAATGATTCAACCCGTCATTTACTTAGAAAATCTTAGTAATAATAATGGAGTTTCCTGTGTACGCCACCGACCATGAAATTGTCCAATAAAAATCCATTGTTAATGCTTCTTTTTAAGAGCATTGCAGGGGACGAGGAGTTTCCAAAAAGCTTTTCCTTTGTTACAGCGTAGGCGCTGAGCAAATAATATAGTGGAGAATAAAATTATTTACACAAATCCTTCTTCGGGGTCCCACCATTACCTAATGGAAATATAAACGACTATGTTACTCAAGGTGAAGTTTTTTATGTTTATCCGAAAAAGAGCAGATTAGCGACCTGATGGGTGTTTTAACGCTACTTTGAACATTTATAAGCTAAAAGATTTTTACACTGACGATAAATATAATAATGAATTATCAATTTATTTATAATAATTAATTATCAATTTATTATTATATTTTTAATAACTGATCTGAGACGTTATTCTGAAGCATTATATTCTAACCGAGAGACTTTAAATGTTTTGTCTTTGCTAAAACAGCACCATCTATCGGTTGAAGTAGTGAATTATAAACCAACCAGAGATTCACTCAATACACAAAAAATTACACAAAATGGATCTATTGCTTAAAAAAGGACTGTAGTAAAAGTCGCTAACCGACAAGGACCTCATCATATTTATATCATCACTTAATATCATTAACAATGTCATACTCATCGATTAAATTCAACTTCAAAAACTTAAGAATAATTCGATAAGAATATAGATTCTATACAATAACATTCATATACATTTATAAATAATAAATAGTTGTGACAACCTACATTGACATGAAATGAAATTTATAATTTAGAATAATTACATTATGACTATTGACTTATTTATGACATACAAAATAAGAAGACAAATGCAAATGTAAGTAGTCAATAAATATGATCAGTTTATAATTATGTTTAAAATAAATATTGTTAATGTAAATTTTAAAGGAATGTGAAAGTGGCTATGACAAGAAATAAAAGGGGGTTTTTATTTATTATATCCCTAACAAAAATTTACTTTCTGGTAATGATTTCACAACAACAATATCTCATAATTTGGTCCTTAACGAGAGCAAAGCGCGTGGCTTCCTGCCAAACGAAGCAGAAAAGAGCATAATGATCGAAATTAAATTCGCAATTTTGCCACATTCAATTCATATTATTTGGTGATTCGGTTCTAGGGAAAGCATCCGACATTATCAATTTTTGAAACAAAGCTCTTGGACTTGGATGATTTCACTCATTGCATAGATCTCTTCTCATAATTGAGGAGGCCTAGAGCTGCACTAAGCTGCTCCAGTGCGGATTGGTTAGTGGCAAACCTATGTGTCGGAAGCTTTATGCAAGCCGAAGGCCTCATTGAGTCGAGAGTTTTCAAAATTTATATTGGTAAATTTAAAATAAAACGGTAAAGTATTTTGTTAAGATCAGAAATATAAATTTATTAATCCATAGAGCTTTATCCATTCCATAGCATGAGCTGCTTGTAAGTTTGTGTTCTCATAGTTTCGAAATGTACTTCATGAGTTATGACGGAGAAGAAACGGCTTTATAACACATCATGCCTCGCAGCGTCTTAAATTCACATTCCTTTGTTTTGGTAAAAATAAACGTAGAACAGAGTTTATGAGTTTAATTAAAAGTCTTTTCAGAAATATTAACGCTATAACAGTCAAACACGAAGCCCGGTAATGACCGGCAGGAGCGACAGCCGGAATTTTATTTAGGTCTTCGCATTCTTCCGCGTGTTGGCAGTCGTGTCAGCGATATTGAGATTCCGCTGTCGCCCCAACTCAAGAATTATGTTACTGGGTCAAACATATTTGTACGAGTCGAATATATAGCGAAGATTGAGTGATCAATGACATTGAGCTTTGATATACTGTACGCTAATACTGGCATAACGCCCAACATAGCGTATCCCATCTCCGGATCAAAGTATTTGGCTACTGAATTTTGGGTATCTTCGCTATTTTTCTTTATTATTGATAGATTTTGTTGGTAACATTTTATTCTGTTTTGTTTTTTTAATCATTTTGTCATTTAATTGTGGCTGGCTACAACCCATTAATGGCCCACTACTGAGCACGGGTCTCTTCTCATACCTGAGGAGGCCTAGAGCATACTCCACCACGCTGCTCCAGTGCGGATTGGTGGAGGGGTTAGTGGCCAACCCAAGCCTTTTATTTGTCTTTAGCCTTAGCCTGTCTTTAGCCTTTTATTTGTTTTATTTGTCTTTTATTGCCTTTTATTTGTGAAACTTATGTACTTGTTTCAATTAGTAAAACTAAAGCAATTTTTTCGTAGATACCTAATTATTGTTTAATTTCGCAGAGTTATTATTTTAAACTGTGTTTAAAATAAAAATGTAATTTACCTATATCTCCGTTTTTACACATATTTTTAAGAACATGGACCTGTAACCCTCACACTGTGAGAGGAGACCCGAGTCCAGAAGTGGGACAGTTATGGCTTGCGATGATGAAGCGTATTAAGTGTTTTGTAAATATTTTGAAACAGTTTATTCTTCTAAGGATTTTATAAACATATTCGTTTAGTTTTATAGCTACAAAAAGGCACTCAAACATTACTTACCAACCCTATAAAGGAAATTTCATAATAACTTTTATTTCACGACCCGCGGTAAAAGATCCATTTCCCGGAATAAAAAGCATTACATTTGACCCAAAATTCACGTAAGTTCAGAATATGCCGAGTATCAACTTTTCAGTGGGAACTGACAGTAGGACAGGCAGATATCGAATTTCTTATGATGACTTGACCCAAATTGGTAAAGGCTACCCATATGTAACGTAAAAATATCATGGATATTAAATTTAAATATTGAGTGCGGTTTTGAAATTTCTGAGTTGAGAACTCACTTATGGTAGACAAAATTTACCAATTTATACAGATTATACGTACTACATGAAATTATCTAAAAATTATTTAGTAATTTAGAAACCAGTAGCTAATCTTATGATAATAACAGATATAGACAGAATATGACATAGATTTTATTATTACATACATATTATAGTACGTAGGTACCTGAAAAATAGTTGTGTACACTCATGTAAGCATTAACATTTAATTTAACTATTGAATAACTTTAAATAGTCAATTTCAAATATTACATTGCAACAAAGAACAGAAACTTCTAAACTGTATTTTTTAATTAAATGAATTATTAATTTAAACGATTGAATTTCGAAACGACTATTGGGCGACTAATAGATATTATGTAAGTTCAGAATCCATTACAGTCTACCGATCCAAATGTCGTCAAAATATAGAGTAGTTACTTTACAGTAGAGTAAAGTAGAGGAGACAATATCTACCGATTTACCCTTGCAGGATGGTGGTTAAATGATACAGTCATAATGCTATAAAGCCCCAATTTAGGTACGATAATTTACTACAAATAATTTACAATAAATCACCGCCCTCCCTTCTGAAGTAGCAAGAACTGCCCGCACTTATCGTTTCCCCACAGAGTCCTAATTTACGGCCCATCTAATATAAAGAGGATCACAGGGCATTTATTTCACTAGCCTATGAAACCTCTAGACTCGAAAAAATAAAACCCAAATGAAATTATGTTAATAATTGTTTTGAGGGCAATCTGAAAGGCTTTGACAGGGATATGTAGCTATACAAAGGTAAGTACATGTGAGTACATACAGGTTTTTTATTTATTCTTTAAATAAATCTGTAACTGCCAACAATTTGTCGGTTCATGGAAGATATCTGAGAAAAACTATTAATTATTTATTGTTGTGTATTAACTCGCTTCGGGTGATTTGGGCGGAATCCCCTCCAGAATATTTAAATTGTAAATAAAAAAATAACCATCCTGAAACGAAGCGAGAAAGAGTTTCTAGTAAAGAATAATAACTAAAATAACTATAAACATTCAGACACTTGTATCTCTGGAATGGAATTATATTTGTTAAGGATGACACAGAAGTACAAACAAGAAACCGCAAACACTCATGACTCGAGAACAAACATTTATCTGTCAGATAAATCCCTTCGAGAACACTTCGCTTGGCCGACGGACACTTCTAATTGGGCTACAACCGTCAAATGATATAAGGTATAACGACCAAAAATGTAATTGTTTTTGTCAAAGAGGAGTAGTATTTATTCGAGTTATAATTCAAAAAACGTTGGTTAGAATCGAAGCGAATTAAGAGGACCAGGTAAATATAAAAATCCTCCCGGGATTACGCAAATATCCCTTGTGGTAGGCAGAAGCAGAATAATAATGGAGTCGGGATTTAAAGGAATCTAAGCGACGCTTTCGAGGTGCCTTTGTTGATAAATTACAGTGTTTTTTTGCAAATGGACCTCGTTTAGTACGCAACTTTGCAACGTGGTTTTAAAGGTGGGTTGTCAGATAAGCTTTATGGCTACGGTACAAGATACGCATGGATGTGGTTTCATTACATTATGCACTGGCCTATTGTTGAGAATGTGGTATTTTCTCCTCTTGAAGAGATCCATAACGCGGCGAAATAAGGTTTTTTAAACCATATTCGAGGCCGTTGGATGGCATAATCCTATTCCTCTATCAAATCCATTAGTTTTCCTTTCTTTATTTTTCCTTGTTTCTCGGCCGACGACGCATGAGATGGGTTTAGCGTTAATGATATCCATGGGCAACGGAGATTATTTACCACCAGGTGTCTTGTCTACCCGTTTAATAATAATAAACGTTTTAAAATAAGAAAAAGAAATAAACACTTACACACTCATACCCCTGCAATAGGATTTCGTGTCAGGGGTGGCATTGATATCACAAATAAGACAGAACTAACACCTATGATTTTAAATCTTTAACTAACACCTATGACTCGAGAACAAACATTTGTTTGCCCAGTCCGGGATTCGTACCTATAACCCACGTTTCGCAGGCAGGCACTACCAACTATCCTCCGGGGTCGTCGGCGCCGATTTTGTCTGTTATTTACATAAAAAAACTACGACGGAACAGTTTCCAGTCAACCAACCGGCATTGGATAATCTAAATGACATTTGAGGTACCCCTGCTGATAAATTACAGGGTTTATTCGTAATGGGCATGTTTAGGGGCATTTTCGCTTCGCCGTATTACAGGGGGTTTCGGAGATAAATCGCTCCGTGCCAAACGATGTTGTGGGAAATTTCTCAGTTTCGTACGAGTATTTTGTTAATTTTTCAACGTTTAAAACAGTGATTTTAAAGTCACATTTTTAAAGACCGCGCGTTCATTTACATTTTTGTACTGTAGTAACTCGTGCTCGCTTTGAGGAAAATTAGCATTACGTTCACAAATAGTTACCGCATCCGAAATATTGCTAGTCGTCTTTATCAGGCAATAAATCTTTAATTTTTTTCTAATACTTCTATATCTCTAAATTACCTAAATTGGTTGGGCCAGAAAACGAGACGGGTTGCGTTTTTGGCATTTACTAATTGGCATTTTGAAAATGACGCTCAAAGAAAATATTACGGACGCGTAATTCATGTAAAACACACGGCCGTGTACAGGATACAGCCACACTTTACTTTTTTGTATAGTACACATAAACAATTACAAATACAATTGCTATAGGTAAACTTAGTACTGAAATAGTCATAAATTACATACAATGAATAAAGGAGCGTTAGGTTAGTGACTTCGAGGAAAGAAATACACTCTTTACTTTGTACAAAGAAGCATTTGAAGATATCTTAATGAAGCACCAAACACAGGTAGTTCATTATATTTCGCCGCACGGTTGCTCGTGAGTTCGTTAATTAAGAACATTGAGGCAGAAAATTGAGTCGCGCCATGCATATAATGTTAATGGCGTTACTAGAATTCCTTTGAATGGAATTCTAAATTGTGTATCACAGATATAGACGGCAAACATATTTATCATTAGTAGTTAATTAATTACATGTGTAATATGAAATCACAGACGGATAGCTTCATTAGGTGTCTTTGTTGTTAAAAGGCATAGAACGTACTCAACCATGCCGTTGAACTGCGAATTGATGAGGAGGGTACGGCCAACTCAAGTGTCGAAAATTGTTCAGCAAATATTAAGGTAAAGTGGGATTCTACAAAACACAGACGGTGCACCGCAGCGACAGACAACCATGACAAGACAGCAGACGGAGGCAGCTTGCAATTCATAGAATTGCTGAATACTGCAAAATAATCTCTGCTCCCTTGTCAAATGCTGTGCAGTCTATCTCTGACGTGTGCTGCGTTTTGCGAAACGGCACCTTTAGGTTAGGTTTGTTTAAAAAAATAACAGTTCTATAAGTATGATTTTAAACCTAACTCATCGAGAATTATACGCATTATATTATGACACGGTTACTCTAGTGAGTATCCGTGGCTGAGTAGCAATAACCACGACCCATGCAACAGCGTCGAAATATTGGCATACAAAAATTACGTGATAACCCTTATCATATTATAAAAAAGTCTACAAACCTGTATCAAACAATGTGATGAACCGAAATTATTCGTTTTGGCAGGCACTTCCACGAAGTACGTAACCTACGTAGTACATTAAAATATGTATGTTAATGTGAAGAGCTTAAACAAAGGCCCTTTATAAGTAGGTAACTTCTACACGTCATCTACATCCAAGTTATATTTGATCCTGTTGAAAATATTACGTTAATCCCACACTTACTGAGTATGATTTTTCGAAAGTTACAAAAAGGTACCCTTTTACGTATCGACGCAACTTTGTTCTTTCCACTTTTTACGGGATAGCAGTAGATATTCAGACAATGGAGTAAGTTGAATAAAATAATAGTTTGGGATTCGCCCACCATATGGCGGATGAAGGCACAATGGAAATACGGAGCGAAGTTTCATATAGCTCAGCCTATTTGATGGGTCGAGACGGGTATGCATGTAGTTTACGAGAAGTGGTAGAACGTAATAAAGTATTAGTTGATACTAGTTACCCGCTCTGCACTCGAAATTTGACCATAATTCATTCTGTCAAAGGGTACTTAAGATTGACTCTCTATTATAATCGTTAAATTACAATTAATTGCGTAGGGGTTTTTTAAAATATTTAAGGTCATTTTAATGTATGATTAATATGACTGTGTCATGCAGTGGACTATAACGTTGAGGGTAAGTAAGAAGTTTGGACAGCACTTGAACAAATTATTGTAATAAAATGGGACGACATCGCACCTAAAATGTAAAATGTTTTCAGGCTTTCAGCGGTCTACGCAGTTAATTCACGCTGCCGTTTTAAAGTATGCAATTATTCATTTGCCCAAAAATTACGATGAATTATAGCGGTCTCTTAAGATATTTCCGTAAGTTATAAGCTCCAGGGTTTTCTACATTTTCAAAAGAGTGATCCAATTTAAATGATAAAGATAAATAATATGAAAAATAGTATGGTTCTGTTATTATTACCATAATGTTACCTACACATCTGCAGACACATCGCTGACAATTTTTTTGGGTTATTATAATTATGTGTATCTTTGTTAAACCTAGTTTTGTCGAAGGTTGACTTTTAAATTTTAAAACTTGGTGGATCACTGTTTTCCGATTAATAAGAAATTAAAAGGAAAAAAATTTCCTGACGCTACACTTCCTTTTTAACCGAAGTCGAATTTTTGTCATGTTAAGTTACTGAATTAAAAAGTTTGGTATTTTATACGTAGTGATGGTACTCCACTACTTCTTATTACAAAGGAATTATAATTGTTATATATGTATGCGATTTCAGTTGAAATGAATACGGTGTTTCTTTAAAATTGAGGCGAACAGGTTAAAGGAGTAATTAAGATAGCAAACGATGCACACCTGTGTACTAGCAACAAGCGGGAACAAAGTGAGGTTTGATAAATAATTATCATCATAATTCAAACAAGTCTCTGTAATAAGTTACTCAGGAAACCGCGAGTTTATGTACGAACTCATAAGTCGCCGCGCCGCCCCGTGAAAGTGAGTTCTACTCGTATGATAAATCTCACAACTTTATTACGAGGGTACAGCCAGAAATAAAACAGTGTTATATCACTAAACCTTTTAATTCAATATCATTTATTTACATAGGCACACACCTTTTGCTTTTTACCGTTTCGTAATCATCCTACGTATATCAGTGTAAATGCATAGACTTAACTTTACAGATAAAACGGTTTAAAAGTAGTTACTTGTTTGATATTACCATATTATTTTATAGAACTATTTAAAAATTCGATGTAGGTACAGAAAGTTTTTAAAAGAAATAAGTATATTCGTTTTGCGTTTTAGCAATTATAATATGTTAAGTTAACATGTAACCAGTTGCCCAGTTATAACAATTTACATTATTTAATTTTTTTGGTTTTAAGTTCGCACTTGATTTTATAAGTGTTTGATAACACATTTGTTATCATGGTAAAATATTCTATTAACAATTGTAGTTTTTGCGTGAAAGAGTAACAAACATTCATACATCCAAACAAACTTTCACATTTATAATATTAATAGGATAATAATTTCGTTAATCATAAATCTGGACACCAGATTGCTCGATAACATTAAAAACTGTTAAGTGCGAGTCGGACTCGCACTTAGGGTCCTTAGAACCGAGCAATATTAGTTCTAATTCTTGGTCAACAACAATATAAAATGAAGGCAATCCAAATTTTAAGGTTATGTGCATGGGACTCTTTTTGGGATGTAACTTTTTTAATTTTTCGTTATTTGTTGTGGGTGCCATAGTACACGTATTCTATAAAAAAATAAGGTGCTTACCCATTTCTGTTCAAGAGATAGATAGAGCCCTGTGACAGACAGAAAGACAGCGGAAGCATATTAATAGGGTTCCATTTGTCTCCTGTTGAGTAAGGAACCATAAAATGTTAATATAAAGATTGTCGAGGACCATTATCATTGTAAAACGAATTACGATTGTGATAGCTTAATGCTTTGAATGAGTGGTGGCACCAGGCACGGGTCATTCTCTGAACCCATAATTGTCTCGTGAGACAATTGCATACGTGTCTGCAATTGGCAAACGTCACACACCATTAAAAACCCTCAGGTATAGCTACTCGAACAACATCATTTTCATCAGCAATATAGAAACTGTATTGCTCAGCAAGTGGATTAAAGCAGTTAATCAACTTATATTAGCTACCCTACGCCCCACAACTTTCAAAGTAACATTTGGAATTTAATACGCTTGTTTCAAAGGTAAACATCGTGAGGAAACCTACACATCTAAGAGAATAGTACACCTTCATAATTTTCACAACGGGGCGTTTCCAACAAAGGATATTACATCGCGTAACTAATGTTCTGAAGTTCATGATCTAAACGCACTGGAATTCTTATTACGAGATATCGCGGAGTTGAAATTAAAACCCTGTAGAAGATATTATTCTCATTTATCACGCGCGTGATCACGGTGCAGGTGTTATTTAAGCGACATTATGTTCCAATGGTTTGAACAGAATTATTATATTAGAGTTCACGGAAATCTTTTTAATATACGGATTTAAATACCTATTCCTACATCGAAATAAAACCAAATTGAAAACAACACAGTTTTTTTGTTTATTTTACATCGACAAGTAATAAAATTTTATAGAAATTAATTAATGAAGTAAAAAAAAAATAATAATATCATTGACGGAGTCGAAGTGCATGCAATACGCATTATTAGAGATAACTCAAAAACGACTCGTCAGATCTCGCTCTAAATGGGACTGCATGACTAGCACCAACTTTTAAATATAAAAAGAATCATCAAAATTCAAAATCGGTACACCCAGTTAAAAGTTATGAAGTAAACAGTTAAGAATATTCTGAAAATATGTAGGTCCGTATATGATTTTGTCATTAGGCATATTTTGTAAGGAATCGACCGTAAATTAATATTCACAACTCTGTTCACATCATAGCTCATCTCTTGGCTGGTAACGCATTGCGTACGCCAAAGATAATAATTAATAAGAATGTCCATAAGTGACGACGGTGGCTATTTAGGTAATATCAGAGCGTATGAAAGCCAGTCCTGATGAAGATCTTTCAATGGACTTAAACCAGTCGTCAAAATACGTGCTAAGTCATTTACCTTTCACAATAAACAAACATTATCTTGAATATCTCTAACACAGTCAAATGAGATGAATGTTTGTGCTTGATGTGAATAATGTGCCAATTTACTTTCTTACTTTGCACGTTTCGTTTTTCTTTCCATCTACATGGTACATATATTTTTTTAAATATTCGACTTATCGTGTACTCTTCTGCGATAGAACAAGTCGGTCAGACGTGTAAGTGGATATAGGTCAGATGTCTTGCTGAGCTCATCTAATATTCAAGCTGGAGAGTTTGCAGATTTGATTATTAAATATTCTGCAACTAGCATCCGAAATCGCTTATGATTTGGGAATGGAATACAACTGTGCCATTTCATCCATATGAAATCCAATACAGAAATAATTTTATTCAGAACTAGTTTTTGTATATACAGCTTGCGTTGATCGTACTGTCAAAATGACAAGGATTCTTTTCTTCAAGTGAAAGTCTAAAAAATCACCCGAACTTTTAATGTTAAATTTGTATAATTATGTAGTTATATTGAAAAAAATCATGAAACCTTTTTTTATTTTTAACCGTCGGCGTAGTCTGCTTATGGCTTCGTTGGTCTTAAACGAATTAACTGAATTTGATTTGGTTATGTTTTTGATTAAAACTTAATTTTATCGAGCGTGGTCACGTCATTTCGGAGGAATATGGTAATTACTAAATTTGTGACACGAGAATTTTATATACTTATACTAGTAAACCCGCCCTCGCTTCGCTTTGGGAAACTTGTCCCTTAGTAACCAAGTCCAAAATTGTTAAACGTAACCAGCGCACGAATTTATTTTCAGGCGCGTTGTTTTTCATTTTGCGAAAAACTTTAATATATTATACATATAAACTTTCCTCTTGAATCTCTATCTACTAAAAAAATCCCATCAAAATCCGTTGCGTAGTTTTAAAGATCTAAGCATACCATAGGGACAGAGAAAGCGACTTTGTTTTATACTATGTAGTGAAGATTTATGGAATATTAATCAACACCACTGCAATTTCCATAAAACTAAAAGATCACCATAATATTTATCACTGCGTCTCGCCATAACTCAATAATATTAAGCGATGTAAGCAATTCTAGGCTTTATTACCGTTATCTATCGCGGTACAGTCACAAGGTACAAAGTATAGATAACAAATGGCTCAATACATTAAGCGGGAGATTAGCTGACTAATTGGGCCTCAGCCTATTTGTGTAATCTCCGGTTAATTGGATTGCATCGGTCAGGTGGAGTTCGCGGAAAACCTGGATAGAGGTCAGGTTGGCCACAAAACAAATGTGGAAACAATTTAGGATTAGAGGCCAAATAAATTGGTATTGGTTCTTTTAAGAAAAAAGATTTCAAATTTAACCATTGTTTCATGTACTAAATAGTGATTTTTATATATTTCCGTATATTTTATATATTTCTGCGCGTATCGGCCGCGTGCCAACTGAGGGGTTAAATAAAAATAAGAAATGATAAATCTGAAATGGCGCCAATAATAAATATAATTAATAAAAATGACAGTTGTGAATTATCCGCAAGGGTCAAGTCGAGTTTCTAAAAACTATAATTATCTACTAACTTCAAATATTTTAAAATCTGAAATCTGTTCTTAATGACTGCTATGTTACCATGGGGGTTGTTCGGAAGAATCTCGCTAGATGGCATTAATCTATACAATATATATCGATGAAGAAGTCAGTAGCTGTCACCGTGAAAAAATATGGCGATTGCGATCGCTAAATTCAACGAGTCTGCAAACTAATTTCGGTAAAGTGTAATTATAAACTCATTTGGGCCTACAAAATTTGGTCCTTCGCGTCGGAAGTTTATGATTTCGAGCCAGAAAGTGTTTGTTTTAAGTTAAAAGTGTTTTGTGTGGTAAAAGTATCGTAAGTAAGCGGCACGTGCGTAAGTACATAATTACTTTGAAAACTGTGCTAAAACTATATAATAACGTGCAAAGTGGACTTAAGTCGTTAAATAACATAAAGAACTATAATTACATTTGCAATAACAAGTGTTCTAACTAATAGTTTTGAGAAAATTTAGTTAGAAAAATTCCAACCGGTAGTTACAATTTGAACTTTGCAAAAGTGTTTTCGCGTATCAATTTTATTAAGAGGACTTGAATATCATCAAAAACAACGTTTTGGTGTAATACTAAACAATACACACGAGTTCTGAATAGAAATAGCGTGGTTTTAGTCGTATTTTCACAAAACGGACAGACCGGTCACCTACTTACCTACTACCTACATATTGCCGATAAATCTAGCCATTATTAAAAATGGAAAAGGCTGACAAGCTTATAGCATGCCAACTCGACAGATACAAGAACATACAAAAAGCGTTGCTTAATTACAGCAAAACGCCTAAAACTCGGTTTTCAATTAGTTATTTAGAAACCAGGTTAGAAGGCTTAGAAAAAGCTTGGACATCGTTTATTGCCACTCATGATGAAATCGTAGGTTGCTTAGATGGTATGGACGTGGATGATATACCATATTTCAAGGAGAACACTTATTTTGATTGCGAGGAGACGTACATAAATTATAAAAGCGATTTAAAGTCAAAGTTATCTGAACTTACGGTATCACAACCAGCATTACAACAGACACAACAAGTTCCATCACATAATATGGAGCTGAAACTTCCTAATATAAATATTCCTACATTTACAGGAAGATATATAGATTGGCCCTCATTTCATGACATCTATGAATCTCTAATACACAAAAATACACGACTGGATGATGTACAAAAATTACACTATTTAAAATCAAATTTGAGCGGAGAGGCTGAGCTTCTACTAAAGAATATTCACATTACAAGTCAAAACTATTCACACGCATGGGAGACTCTCAAGAAAAGATACAACAACAAAAGGTACATTGCTAATTCTATATTCAAGAACTTGTTTACCATAAAGAAAATAACTAGTGAATCGGATCAAAGTATAAAACACCTCTTAGATACAACAACTGAATGTTTAAGTTCTCTAAAAAACTTGGGATTGCCAATAGAATCATGGGACGCTATCATAGTGTATCTCACAGTATCCAAATTGGATAGTGAAAGTCACAGGTTGTGGGAACAACATATTGCATCTGAGTCAAATGAATTAGCAACTTCAAAAGATTTATTTGCCTTTTTAGAAAACCGATTTAGATCATTGGAGATCATGGACTGCGGTAACAAACCTAACAAAACAAGATCCTTCCATGCGGCTGTAGGGGATTCTCCGGAACAAATTATTAAATGCTCTTACTGCAAGGCTGATCATTACATTTATCAGTGTAAGCAATTTGCAAAAAGGGATTATAAGGAAAGATATACTTTTGCTCAAACAAATAATCTTTGTTTTAATTGTTTGATTCCAAAACACTCAGCCTACCAATGTAAGAGGAAAACAAGTTGTAAAATATGTCAGAAAAAGCATCATTCATTGTTGCATCCTGATAAAGGGAAATTTCATGAATTCCAACCGAAATTAGGCGAGGAAGCAAAACATGCAGACTCATTACAAACCGTGTCACATTTTTCAAACAACCCTTGTCAAGTTTTATTAGCTACAGCACTAGTAGACATTACAACTAGCTGCGGCCAAACACAGGTCTACCGTGCACTCATTGACCAGGGGTCCCAAAGCTCATTTGTGTCTGAGGATTTCGCACAAACAACAGGTTTGAAGCGAATTAAAAACAACATTGAGTTTCATTTAAGTGAAGGCAAAACAATTCATTCCAAGTTCACCGTTGAATTTGAAATGAAGTCAAGATGCAATCCAACCTTTACTTTATGGGTAAAAGCATATGTAATTAGCCATATAACAACATACCTGCCACAGAAATATGTCACTTTGTCAAATTGGCCAGAGCTGGATACACTTACACTAGCAGACCCAAATTTTAACAAACCTGGAAGGATTGATATGCTGCTAGGGGCCAGTGTGACAAGCAAGATCATGGATCATGGTATGTCGAGAAGTCCAGTTGGAACTTTAGCACAGAAAACACAACTTGGATGGATCATTTCGGGTGACACGAACACAATGTTTGAAAACAACAGAATTGTTAGCATGCATTCTTGTGTGTGTGAAAACAACATGCTGAAGCAGTTCTGGGAATTGGAGAATGACTTCCTACCAGTAGAGAGGAAAAGATCAAAAGAGGAAATTAGATGCGAAGAAATCTACAGTGCAACAACAGCCAAAACAAAAACAGGACAATACAAGGTGAAATTACCATTCAAGGAAGAAATTGAGAATCCTGTTGAGAAATGTGGAGAAACAAAAGAAAATGCCACTGCTAGATTTCTACAGTTGGAAAGAAGATTCCAACACAACCTCAAGTTAAGGTCAGAATATACTCGAGTTATGCAAGAATATTTGCAACTAGGTCATATGACACTGGCAAATGAAAACAATGAGAATGGTATATACTTACCTCACCATGCTGTGGTGAGAGATGATAAGGATACTACCCGAGTTAGAGTGGTATTTGATGCATCATGCAAGGGTACAGGGGGCTATTCATTAAATGATACCCTACTTACTGGCCCTATCTTACAAGATGATTTACGCACATTGCTCATGAAGTGGAGAAAACACAAAATTGTCTTGACTAGTGACATCGTGAAGATGTATCGACAGGTACTTGTGGCTGATGACGATACTGCATATCAACAAATAATTTGGAGGGACAATTCAGATCAGCCGCTTAATACATACAAATTGTTAACCGTTACATTTGGAACAGCATGTGCTCCTTACCTTGCAGTACGCACTCTACTGCAAGTTGCTGAAGATGAAGGACACAAGTATCCTATTGCTGCGGAATTAGTCAAGAACTCATTTTACATGGACGACTTGATGTCAGGCTGTCAAAGCGTTGCAGAGGCGGTAGAAATCCATAGACAAATGACCCAACTATTACAGTGTGGAGGGTTTCAATTACAAAAATGGTCCAGTAATTCCAATGAAGTTTTGGATGCAATAGCTAACAATCAAACACATAGACAAAGCTTTGAAATAAAATTTGACCAAGTATTTAAAATTCTTGGACTTACATGGGATAGACAGTTGGATCAGTTTAAATTTAAGGTTAACCTACCAGAAATAGCCCCAACAGTAACCAAACGAACTATCTTATCAGAAGTTGCCAGACTATTTGATCCTTTTGGCTGGCTAGCACCCGTGATTATATTGGCTAAAATAATCATACAAAGGCTTTGGCTGTGCAACGCTGGATGGGCTGACCCGCTACCTGAAGAAATAGTGGAGGAATGGTTGACATACCGAGGTAAACTTCAACACCTGGAACAGGTACAAATAGATAGATGGATTAAGACACAGCCTTCCAATTCACATGTAGAGATCCATGGATTTTCCGATGCATCAACAGTTGCATATGCAGCTGTGCTGTACATTCGAGTAGTCAATGAAGAAGGAGTAACAGTAACTCTTCTGGGAAGTAAAACAAAGGTGGCTCCCTTAAGGCAAGTTTCTTTACCTCGCCTCGAATTATGTGCCGCGGTGTTGGTTGCCAAATTACTTGCAGAAGCTAGTATGGTTCTGGAAATCCCAAAGACAAATGTTTATGCATATACTGACTCTATGGTAGTATTAGCCTGGATTCAGTCACAACCTATTCGATGGCAAACATTTGTAGCAAACAGAGTGGCAGAAATACAGGGAAATTTGGACAATGATAGATGGAGCCATGTAAAATCTGAAGCTAACCCTGCTGACTTAGCTTCAAGGGGGGTGGACCCTTCAGGATTAAAAAATGAAATGCTATGGTGGCAGGGCCCTGAGTGGCTTAGAAACAAGATAATAGAACAAAACAAACCACAAGTGGCCCAGACTGAATTAGAAAAAAGAAAACAAAGGCAGAAGGTGTTCTGTTGCCACACGGAACAAAATATTTGGGAAAGGTTTTCCAGCCTGAATAGAATGATTCGAGTACTATCTTACTGTAGGAGATTTCTAAGGTTAAGGAAAGGAAGGGAAAATAATGAAATTCAGTCAAGTCACTTAACAACTACAGAGTTAAGAGAAACATTAAACAATTTAATAAGGTTAGAACAATCACAACATTTTCAAGAAGAAATTGAAGATTTAGAGAATAGTAAACAAATAAAACAAAGAAGTAAACTTAAAACTTTATCTCCTTATTTAGAAAAAGGATTTTTAAGAGTTGGAGGGCGCTTACAAGCTGCTAAGATATCCCATGAGAAAAAACATCCCATTATATTGCCAAAGGACTCTCATCTGACAAAGTTGATTGTTATGGATGCTCATTTAAAACTATTACACGGAGGCAATCTACTTACTATCAACTATATTAGATCAAGGTATTGGGTTATGGGTTTAAAGCCCTTAGTTAAGAAAGTCATTCATAGTTGCGTAACATGTATTAAACATAGAGGCAGCACCGCTCAACCTCTTATGGGAAACTTACCACTGGACCGAATCCAACCAGGTAGACCTTTTCTGACCAGTGGAGTAGATTATGCTGGACCAATTCAAATAAGGACTTCAAAAGGACGTGGCCATAAATCTTATAAGGGCTACATATGTCTGTTTGTCTGCTTCTCGACTAAAGCTATTCATCTGGAAGCTGTGAGTGATTTGACCAGCCAAGCATTCATAGCAGCATTCAGGAGATTTGTGGCTAGAAGAGGCCATTGTTCTGACATATGGAGTGACAATGGCACAAATTTTGTTGGTGCAGCCAAAGAACTTGAAGTGTTATTCAAACAGTGTCAAGGAAGTTTTCAGTCTGAAATAGCCGAGACTTTAGCAAATTATGGTACAGTATGGCATTTTATTCCACCAAGAACTCCCAACTTTGGAGGCTTATGGGAAGCAGGAATAAAATCGGCCAAAACACACCTGATGAAGATAATCGGGAATTCGACCCTTACATTTGAAGAGCTTACTACTTTGCTCACACAGATAGAAGCCTGTCTCAATTCTAGGCCAATTTGTGGATTGAATGATCACCCGGATGACGTTAGCGCTCTAACTCCATCTCATTTCTTGATAGGCGAACCTTTAGTCGCCATACCAGACACACCACAAAGCAACCTACCTCTCAGTCCTCTTAATAGATGGAAATTAGTCCAACGCATGACGGCCCATTTCTGGAGTCGATGGAGTACAGAGTACCTACACACTCTACAACAGCGACACAAGTGGCAAAATAATGCTCGTGCACCCGAGGTGGGTGAATTGGTCCTTGTGAAGGAACCAGCACTTCCTCCAACTAAATGGCTTATGGCAAGGGTAGTAGGTACACATCCGGGTCCCGATGGTGAAATACGAGTAGTCAGCCTGAAAACCAGGACTGGTCTATTCAAGCGTCCAGTTTCAAAACTGGTCGCTCTTCTGAAACAATAATGACAATACACTACGGTGGGCGGCTGCTGAAGAACAAGGTTCTTGGTGGGCGGGATGTTCGGAAGAATCTCGCTAGATGGCATTAATCTATACAATATATATCGATGAAGAAGTCAGTAGCTGTCACCGTGAAAAAATATGGCGATTGCGATCGCTAAATGCAACGAGTCTGCAAACTAATTTCGGTAAAGTGTAAATATAAACTCATTTGGGCCTACAGGGGTAAATGACGTATTCAATACGTAACATAGCATAAAGTTAATTAGTCGTCAAAGGTAAGTTTACCTTGTAATAAATGATTACGACGTACAACATAAGCTGTACCAAACGAAGAAATATCGCAGCTTATCGTTAATTAAACATCTGGGGAATCAAGTAATATTTATTGATTCATATCGTATTTCTGATTACAGCAAGATAATCCGATAACAGAAGCCAAGATGTACGAATGACGTCATTATTGCGGGTCGGTTGAATTCCCAGATTAATCTCCCGGGGTCTACCTGGTGATATTACCTGCCCGAATTAATTTCCAGAATGGTTTATATCGCAGGGAACCCCATGGGTTTGATTCATTTTAAATTACAACAACGCCACTTAACCATCGGGAATGTTTTGGGCCCGGGAAATGTTCAGGTTAACGTTCCAGGCCCTTTAGTTGTATCATGGGTATAAATAACTGCCTATTGTTTATTCTCGATTTCAATGGGAATAAGAAAGGACGTCCCGATCGGGTGAATAGATTTTAATGCTACGGCTTTGTGAGTTCTAGATCTGATTCAATTTTGGAATCATTTGAGTGCAAACTTAACATTAAAAAATTGTAATAAGACATGTTTCACACATAACTACATAAAATCCAAAAACCACGATAACAGCTTCCGATTTGAAAATCTTCAACTAACAATATTCAATTAAGAATTCGAATTAATTCACAACGAAAATTATTTCCTCTGACGAAAGCGGAATCTTGAAAATCACTTCTGGGCGTAAGATCACAAATATAACATTAATAAATTCGTTAGTATAATTGTCGACCCCGTAGTTTAATTGGTAGTGACCCCGTCTGCAAAGCGAGGGGTAACAATTGGTGTTTGTTTTACTTCAATTCACACATAAAATAAAAATTGTCCATTTAAAGTAACCTAGTTAAACATTTTTTTAAACAGAGACATAAACAGAAGTAAAACACGGGCGATTACTAGTTTACAAAATATTTTAGAACTAGAATCTGATATCTTTTTTACGTAATAATGGCGCTATTTTAATGGTAATTTCAAAAATACGCAAACGAAGCAACCGGTTATAAAAACTGCTGTAGTCGAGCAACTTTTCAGCCTGAAAGCAGTGAACAGAACTAACTAAATACAATCGTTCCATTTAACGCCAAGAAGCTAGTAGCTTCATATTCAATTAATGCAATAACAATAATTTAAGTGGCAAGATTCACTGAACGGAATATTCTAACACAATTCGACGAATAAACGCGCCAACGATTTTCGTGAAACACGAAATGTTTAATTCATGGTCTAGAATTAGTTCCATAAAAATCATTGCTTACAAAATTAGGAATATTTTAGTATTACATTATTTACATTACACTCGCGCTACAAAAGTATGTTTAAGAATTTTTGCCGAGTCGTGCAGTCGCGCGGCGCAACGGAGAGTAATATGTTTAAAAGTACATATACGTTGGTATTCAAACGCAACCGGCTTCAAAATTTGCGCCGAGTCCCTACTAAATGTATGAAACAGCATGTAAACTGCTAGCCGCCAGCCACCGGTTGCTGTGGTCGGTTGTCAATTTAAACGGAGCCTTTTTATTGCAATAGATTTCAAAATAAAAATATATTATGTGTATGTTTTCATGGAATTAAGGTAGCCAACGAGCATACAACACCACCTTCCGCTGCCGCCCATGACAACTGCGACCGACTTAGAATAAGATTCAAATGGGGACTGGGATAGTTAGTCCGGTTAGGTGACGGTGTTAGAACATTAGCTGGTTAGGTTGTTAGTATGAGGGCTGAGACAGGGACTGTTAGTGAAAGTTAGTCCTGTTAGTTATTGTTAGTAGTAGTCCAGTTAGTAATTGTTAGTAAGAGTCTCTTTAAAATTCGGTCACAGATGTGTTGCTACCCTTGAGGACTGAAATGGTCGCCTCCAAAAAAAGTGTAGCCGGCTCCACACCTTTCTATCCGGCAGACAATTGCTGTTAAGTACCTTGGCTGGCAGTAGTACTACCCCGCGCGAGCTCTAGGCTCTACTACCTAACTGAATTTAATTAAGTGAATTAAAAGAATCTAAAAATTTTATCTAGCGTGAGTGCTAAGGCTTAGGATTTCAGAAGCTACAAACGTGGGCAGGTACAAGTATGAAATAAAAACAAAAATACAGTATAAGGTACAAAGGGATGTCAAGAAGGTAAATGTTAATCCGATATCATTGTGTTAGCTGGAGGCAGAATAATGGCAAAGGCCGGTTTAGAGTGTTCTCTCAACCTTGTTAGTTCCGTTTGTATTTGGTTTGAAGAAGTAAACCTCTTGAGATTTGGAGATATGTATTATGGATATATACCTACATATAAAATTTACTTATGGCATAACCGGTTATTTTCAGGTTAATTTCAACTTGTAAACTGTTATTAGTTTATGGTATGATATTAATATAGCTGAGCTTTGAACACAGCTCAACGTAGCTAATTTTTAGAAAAGAGAAAAAGAAAGATTGCCACTTACCACTACAATTGCTGGTTGGTTGGCTAATTACAGGAAAAAGCTGAATAATATCATAGGGGGAATGTTAAATCCTGAAAAATGTTGTGTAAACAACAAACCGATAAAGTCAAACGCGAACTCAAGTTTCCGTTTGTGAAATACAGCAAAAATTACAGTAAAAATAAAGTTTTAAATTCAGTCTTTATTGTCATAAAGGCACTGATGTGAGCATGCATTTGCAAGTGGGAGGCCCCGCGTTGGGCGCCAACAAACTTCAACCGATCGTTTTACTGAACTTTATCTCTCGACCTATATAGCGAAATTGTGAATTTTATTTAAGTGATACGAATGTATCTTAATGCAACAACAGTATGAAGTATGTTGAATTTAACCTACGTCATTTGAGGTGATGTGAACGTTTTTAAACTATGAGAGGAACGTGTGAAATATTTTTATTTTCACTTAAAATTTAAACCTTACCTGCCTGTCTATCTAGATTATTATAGCTCAGTATACAAATACCTGAACCTTATTTGCACCAGATATAAGCATATTTATACAATGATACAGACAAATAACGGTATACAAAAGGCGACCTTATCGCTAAAGTAGCAGTAGCAGTCAGGCAGCCTTTAGGTAGAAGATAGAACATAATACTTAATAAAGATGGATAATATAATAATTAACAAAATATAATGACATTAAAAAACCATTAATTATTTACAGCGAGATTTGAAGATTTGAAACTAAACCACTAAAACTGGTTAAATTACAAACAATTTCTTTCAGTTTATAAGCCCATCATTTTTGTACGTCATAAGAAGTCAAGAATAGATGATGGCCATCTGGTGGTAAGTGGCCACTGTGATCCCTGGATCCGTCACATCAAAGGCCTTACAGATGCGTCTATGCCCAAGAAAGAAAAAGGTTCCGCTTATTTACGACCTTATAATAATATCAAAGTATTATCTTAGTATATCGCTATGGGAGTAAGACTATTCCAAAATATTTTCTTGTACGCTGACTATCTTATTTATGGTTAGAGGAAAATGATGCTGCACGAGTAAATCTCTAAGGGCCAATTTCTTCACACATAACAATAAATCTATCGGCAAAGCTTCGCTAGTTTTGTTTATTCTGAAAGGAAAGCTGTCTAGGGCGAGTTTCGGTATGAGGTTTGTTTCGGTATGAGGTTTTTATGGCTTGATGAAATCACTTAAAAACTTCCCTAGAGATCTGTTGGATATGCGAAAAGCTATTCTTGGTTTGGTATTCTTGGTTAATTTGTAGCGGTCTAATCACCTAACGCGTCGACTGATTAGTATGATTTTTACGTCTTACGTTTTTACGTTTTAAGTGGCATTTTTAGTTAGGCGTTAGCGTTAGCATTAGGCGTTTTTTCATTTGGAATGATCATTTATGATCAATCACGACTAAAAGTTGGTTAGCAACCATTGTCACTAAAATGTTCAACACCTCCGTTATGTTTTACACGTCTGCTACGGTTCCAAATTTGTAACATATTACTTATTAAACAATGGTGTCAACACCCAAATTGTTTCATCATCCAGTAAAATAAAACGACATATACTTACATTACGGCCGAGGCACAGCGCTCTTGTTAAAGCTAATATTGAAAAATATGCAATATTTCAACTTTACACAGCCTTTTCTCGTTAGGCTTGCGCGTGACTGCAGGGTAGCCCTTAGGCCGTGTACCCTGTGATGTAGAGTCCAAGTTACATTTTATTTCAAAACAATAAATTAACCTCGAATATCTATATGATATAAAACTAAAATAATAGTGAAAAAAATTATAGTTTGAAAAACTGAGTTATTCCGGTCTAATCCCCAAAACTGATCCACTGTCACAGGACAGGACAGTCAGCGATAAAATATGTGTACTAAAAATATCATTTTATGAAGTTAAGTGAATAAATCCAGAGCAATAAATTTAGTCACTATGCTTATAACTGTTAGCCAATTTGATAGAAAATTTAAAGTCCGTAAAGTAAGTCGAAGTAGTTCTAATTCGACTCGTAAGATTTGATCTGAACATACATACAAACATTGCAGGTTAATCGCTTGCATTTCCCGAAGGATACAGGCATTACATTTTTTTCGCACCTTACCCAAGGGCTTTAGATAACAACGCTCAAAGCATATTCGCTCTGCGCTGCGTCAGCGTCCTGCGTTATAAAATAAAAATATAGTGTAACGAAGTGTACTTGAATTTGTTAGCGAGTTAGAAATTAAAATAGAAAATAATATAGGTATCATTTAAAACTTAGGACATTGTCTCCAAAACGCAGGCAGCCTCCTCTATATTGCTAAACTTATTCTTTTGGCAATTTAGCCAAAAGAATAAGTTTATTAACAGCTAGCATTCTGGACTCCTGAAAACCGGACTAATCGTTTGGTCATGTATTCCATTGAGGATTAATAAGTTCATCGTTTGTAAACTTAGCGTAGTGTATTATTAATTATTTCACGAAAATGACAATAACATTAACTCGGTTTATACAGGCCGGCTGCTGAATTAAAATTAATGTAAGTCCGTGAGAGATTTTGTGGTGCCGTTGCTCCTGAAATTATCACATCAAAGGGAATTTGGGGTCGCCCTTTCGGATTTTGATTTACATTCAAAAAGCTCACGAGTAGGTGGGTGCTTGGCAAGTTTTAAGCTGTGACGTCACGAGGTCGATGTCCTGCCGGAACTTTTGTTATTTTGATGAATTGCTCGAAATTAGAATTATTCCAATGATAGCTGGCACTGCAATGCTGTGCAGTACTTTAATTAGGAAGTCATATTGCGTTAATATTAACTCTTCTGTAATATTAATTGGTCTGAATGTTGCGGACTACCATGCAGTATAGACCAACAGCTAAACTATTCCCTTATGGCCGATTATATTGCCTGTCATATTTTATTTCTTACTGTAGAAAAATATTAATTTTATTTATTTACTAGTGTGCGGCCGAAACAATCTTAGATACCTCATTTACTTCATATAAGTTTACTAGTTTCTTTATTTATTTAACATTTTTTTATATTGTCCAGTAAATTGAAAAAATAGTTTTTGTAACTAGTAATTATGGTAGATCATTATTATTCTATCTATGAAAAGTCGTCTGCGAATCAAGTTTTTTAATGATTTAGAAAATAACGTCATTAAACTTATATTATTAAAGAGTACATCCTTGTTAAACATTATTGAAATAACTTTTAAAAATTATCCTTAATCGCGTCGAGTCAGAGAAACGTCATCACAGAAAGCGAACATGGTATATAACTCATGTTGTTAAAGGAAAAATGTTTTTTCCTCAATTGTTAAAGTTCCGATAGGCGTTAGACCATGCGTCATGATAATTATGCGCAGGACGTCGCATTTTTCAAGGGTTAACACGTTCAGATTTTCATCAGTACGCCGGTAAATTTTGGTCAGTAAGTACATTCTTAGAAAATTTTAGTTGAAAAGCGATAGCGATTTTAAGCGTTTTTTATATTTTCGCACCAAACTGAATAAACATGAATGATTTTATGCTGTCCCGAAAAATCAAAGTCCCAATTATTTTAACCTTTTTGCCCCCGATATTTTACACACAAAACATGGCAACACCAGTTCAGATACAGTTTGCATCTGCCCCGTTATTTGTTTTTCATTGTTTTCCGTTTCTTACGTATCCACAGCGCAGGTGGCGCGCTGGAAAAGACTCGGCGCAAACATTGTTAAGATGCTGGCTGTCTGAGTGTTTGTTTGGTTGTTTTAACAAAAGCCTTTCATGTTATACTTATTGTTTCGGGAAAAGGCGTTTAAAGTCAAAGTCAGCGTTCTTACTGACAACCGTGTGGTTTGGAGGTGATTAAATCAAACGAAATAAAATCGTCTAAGTTTGTAGAATGAAAGTATCGTTGGGGAGATGAAGTCTAAAAATACAGTGAAGAAATGATGAAGATAAAGGGACAGTTCAAGTTAAAACTATAAATTAATTTATTAATTATCTGTAAACAAATAGAATTATATTCTGTTGTCGGTTCCGGAGAGCTCGCTCTTGACCGCTCGCTCCTATAGCTACTTTGTGTCTATGTTACTTCCTTCCCGGTTCTCTGTAAATGTACTTGTACTGTGTGCTGCCGTTGTATTGTAATTAAACCAATTTTAATCCGAATTTCCTAGTGTATTTTCTGCCAAAAACTCTTCAGTTAATAGTAGGAAAGGAATAGTTAGAAAGGATGATGAGACGTAAAGAGTACATGATAGGATCGCACATCTTAGAGAAACGGCTCTTGACTATACTTTATGGATCCGAAACTAGACTGATAATTTTTTTTTTATTTTAATAGCAGACTAAGTAGTACACGAGCCATCTGATGGTAAGAAGTTGAAGTCATCACCGATGCGTTGCCGGCCAAGAAATAAAGAAGAGGAGAGAAATAAGGTACTGGCTCTCAAGGTCCTAGCCGGAAAACGGCAAGTCATTTAGCGATGACTCAAGCAAGAGGGCTGTAGCTAGCCAACCACGCTCCCGCGAAATCCAACGGAACAGTAACATTTTTGCATTGAATTTAATTATTATAATATTATTTTATTCAGATATTCGAGAAACATTCAATTGATAAGTAATAAAACTATTAGTAATGCAGAATATTTCTAAAGAATTTATAAATATTTAAAGGTTCTTTATAGTTATCCAACCAATTCTGCAAATAATTCTTTTAGCTCCTGTGATGTGCTTAGCCCGATAGTTTATTATAGCCCGGTAAATTTAGACATAAAAGTAGTGGTCAAATAACAATAATTCCCGGAAAGCCAAATTTTGGTGGAGAGCTAGGGTTTACCATTACAAATAAAGTGTCAAAAGTCCCCATCGATCCCATGTGTGCTTCGAAAGTTATTCGGGATCAAAGGTCAAAGTTTGAGGTTTTTTAGATTTATCTCAAAAACTATAATACTATATTAGTAATATGCTGCGATGAATAATTGTTTAAAAAAAGAACAAAACAACACTGACAATACGGTATATTAGATTGACATTACGGTACAAAGGAGCAGTGAGACCGAAGAAACAAATTCCTGTCCGGAACGCCTCACAAAAGCGAAAATCTAAATAAAGGACGAAACAGGTCTCATAAAGCGATGAATGCGAATTCAATTTCGGCATCAAAGAAAAATAGCCGAAGACAATTTTTTCAAGAAAAACTTTAGAAATAGCCTTTGAATAAATATTTTCTCGCCCTTGGGTGCTCAGTCATTCATTACCTATAAACAGTTGATGTGTATTGACGGAGACTGTTCATTTTCTTTCGGGATCGAATTACAACAAATACAAGGCATATTACATATTTTTTAATATTTTATATATTATTTATCAACTGTATCAAAAGTTATTAAGTAGTGTTATTATCAAACAATTTAATTATCTGACATCCACGCACACGCTGGCGCTGGCAAAGCTAGTAATAAATGTTTTCTTATAAATACTAGCGGCCCACCCCGGCTTCGCTCGGGTGGAAAATTATTTTTTGACATTTGGAGACATATCGACAGCAGCGCCACCTAATGGGTCTAATTGTGAATCTAAACCATTCTCGGATCTACCTGAAGACACACAAAAAATTTCAACCAAATTAGTACAGCCGTTTAGGAGTTTAGACCATTTGATACCAATAATAGTACCTATTACATTTTTCAAGTTAACACGTTTCAACCCCCGTATCTTTTACACCCTTATAACTATCGACTTGCAACCACCATAGTGCACGACGGGAGACTTGTATACAACTATTATACACCACTATTAGTCTGCGACGCGTAGTTTTGGCTGGAAACTGAAATATGGGGACGCACACCTCCAATTTTATATAATAGATTACTTTTTCTATTGGACTTGTATGTGTGTCAAAGGAATAGTGATATTGTGTGTATACATATTCTGTAGTAAGCCCAGGAAAATCCATTCAATTTGTATAGTGTTGTCACCTTGTAGAGAATGCCAAATTGAGTTTAATTTCCATTTAAGTTAACACCCGAGACACGCTTCAGATAGTAACAGTAAAGCTTTTGGAAGATTTAGTGTATCTTGAGCACGGGTAACTAATTAATAATTCTAACTAACTTAACTAATTAATATTAATATTCAGTAACTTTATGTTACCTTTAATAATATTAATTATTGTTGTAGATAACTAAGTCCTTGTAGACGTCTGTCTACAGAGTAAGGAGGATGTTAGTGATGGATAATTAATGATGATGACACACATACGGGTAGTTCTAAAGAGACAAAATTTTCGATGTCTATGGCTGCCTAGGTACAAAATAAAAATATTTTACACATTCACAGATAGCAAAATGGAGCAGAGATGCTGTTATAAAAGTAACATTTACGAGAATACCTACACTAGATCAAATAAATTTTCTTTCTAAAGTGTGAGCAATGATTAATTGTTGACATGAACAAATGTAATAAATCTCAGTTAAAATATCTGTTGAAAAGACGTTAACGATTCATGGAAGATTTATCCGCGACTAACATTATTTGCTCAAATAAAAAAGTGATTTTTCTTCTTCGATAATATTTTGTTTGCGTATTGTGGCGGTCTGGAATTCAGACCCCAAAGTCCTATAATCCACGCTAGCAGACCAAGAAAGCGTCGAACGGAGCCGCCCTGCTTGGTGATAGGTGTTCGTGCAAGGTTAAGGATTGTCAATATTAATATTGACATTATTATTATTACTGGTGTTACCTTTTTGTAAAGCTCGCCTGGCTACCAACCCCTTGCCTGAGTCAGCCGCTGAACAACCCGTTGTTTTTCGGGCTTTCGGTCGGCTAGAGAGCAAGTTTTTCCTTATAATGTATAGTACGCCTACACGTATTGTAGTTCTTAGGAACTACAGCTTAGACACTATAATTCCCAAAGCGATGCGTGGTTGGGTTGTCAGTATTTAATGAACAAATTCCTAAGGCGAAGATCTCAATTCGAAGCACGAATTCATTAACCTAATCTCAAGTAGAGCTCTCATAGTCTTACGTTAAACGTTTCATAAATATTCGATTGGTATTAATCATTACCTTTACACTAATTATTAATTTTAATTATGTATACTGAAGTAGGTAGGATTTAAACCGTCCGTGGCCCGATCATACGCAAGTAACTAAATCCATTTTATCAACAAAAGTCGAATTACACAGGTAAGCTATTTTATCCGTCAGGTCAGATTTCACTCTCCTTCTGTTTCACACGTGTGTCGGTGGGCAACGCGTTGGTGATGCTTTTTGTGTTTATTGATATCGGCGACTGTCAGACCACTTACCATCGCCTGCGCAATTGTCGATATTATTACTATGTACAGAAATAGTTAATAATTTAAAGTAAAATGATGAATATTAATTACATGACAAAAGTTATTGCTTCAACGGTCTATACCATGCAGTCTCTAAACTTTAACATGTCACTTCTACAAAACAGTCTACTCAAAAAAATATTGATATCCCTAGTAGATAATATGTACTAAAATAACGGAATCCTTCGTTTAGTAGGCGAGAACATTGTCAACTGAGTTACGTGCTCGTTAGTCGTTTCTAGGCCCTGATCAAACAGAACCCTAAATAGGAAAGCGAAGCCCTTGCGATAAATCTAAAGGGGTGAATTTACAAATATTTGCTCCCGAGGCTTTTAACACGGAGCGTAATTGTCTGAGCGCGGGAATACACAGTACATAATTTTCTAAAGTACAGAGCACGCTTCGTAATGTAATTTGGATACTGCGCTCGTCATTCTGCAAAGGTGATTCTGGAATTTCACTGATCAAACTCACGAATGATTCCGTGGCAATTACACATAATAATTTCATATATGGAATGCATTACAAAAGTTAGAACGATAAAGAGCTACATTTTAAAGTATAATAATTACCTGTCCTGTCCTTCCACTTTAACCACTTAAGTTTAACTGCAACTTAAATATCTGAAGTTCTCTATTATAACAACTGCCAATTAATTACCCACTAGCTTCGCGTAGAATCGCCGAAAACCAATCGAATTACTTAATCCGTTTCTGAGATTACCGGGAACATAAGAAGAAATAAAAATAAACAAGCCTGCCGTAAGGAACTTCGTTCCAATAATTGTTAAGAAATGGATTGTTTTATACTCTTAATTGCGTTTAAAGTTTCAGTCATGTATGTTTAGCCATGTTTCAGTACCTTCCATGAACAGATATCGATCAGATACATTATAGTATGTTACAATATAACATTGTTACGAACACCTCATACATATTTGGTTCAGTGTTCCCGGAACATGGACAGCGTCGTTACGTGTGTGGCCGGCATTACGTTTTTAGGTCACCGCATTCAGAGAAGTGTTTCAAGGGTGTTTTATAATAACACTGAGGGAGGGACTCGTTAGTGTGAGGAGCTGCAACATATGATATCATGCACCAACTTCCATTTTTAGGTGAAAAGTTGAAGGATACCCAAGTACTGTGAAACAGATTTTTAACTGACAACGACGAAGCACAACGGAGAGCAATGATTCCAGCTGCTGTGTAAGTGTTCAATTCACATATTCCCACAGATTTTGTAAACTCCTTATCATATTTTGACAAATAAGTATGGCTAGAAGCGTTTTAATCGTCCGCTGCTTATAGGCTATGTGAAGTCACATTAAATTAAATACAACTCCTTCCTGTGCCTGTGTAGAGAAAATATTTCAAAATATAGGTTTCGGTAAATATATCTGTTGAAAAAACGTTGCGTGTTTGTCGGTCGCATGTTTGTCTGCCCTGTTTGATTTTCTCCCATTGCAAACACCTAGTGGACGTAAGAAGTTGACATAATTTAAGTTGATATTTAGAAGTAGGTATTATATTTAGAAGTACTTTAAAATTTATATGTGCATATTCGTAGTATCATGTAAATGAAAAGTCATATTAATACGTGAGCAAAAACTTTGTACCCCTTTTTACGAAAATTGCACGGAAGGAGCAGTAGAAAATTAGCACCCTTACAGTTTATATTGAGGAGAGCAGAATGCTAATATTTTTTAAAAATAATGCATAAAAATACATTAAATGAATACATAAAACATTACACACACCGATAGAAGTTACTCTACTAACACTGTCATACGTTTGACACGACGTTTGAAATGTGTCATAGGGTCATAGTTCATAGAGTCAATGTTAAGTAACCGAGTAATGTTAAGTAACCAATGAAATGTGTCATAGGGTCATAGTTCATAGAGTCAATGTTAAGTACAAGTAAATAATATTTGTATACCTACATATACCAGTATATCACTTACATTACCTTGTTTTTACCTACATGTACTAAATTGGAATTGAAAAAGTAGTGCACAGAGTGGCAGTTATATTACTTAGAGGCCCAACTCTTGGCAACAACTCCACTCTGATTTAGTGTTGTTATCGATCAGGGTTAATAGGGTGTTTTATGGTATTTTAGAACTTAATCATCGTAAATCGATGGTTTGTAACTTCCCTTGTGAATGTTACAGCCTTATTTTATTAAGGAGGGACACTCAAGGAATTAATAAGGCCTACTCAATAAACGTTGGACGCCTGGACAGCAATAAAAACGAAGGGATCTATGTATGTATCAGATTTTTTAGAAGTTTGATGAAGAGAAGTAAAACTATTGTAAACCAAGACTATGTCATTGCAGGGCTAGGATCTCCTCTGTCAATGTCATAATTTATTACCAATTATTAATTTCATTTTTTTAAACAAGAACGACGAATTGACAATTCAGTCCGTCAGGTCCGGTCGATTATGATTGAATTGCTTCAATCCGATCTGCTTCACACAGAAATACCGATCCACGGAACGTTTTTTATCTGGTCATGTAGAACTGAAGGCAAACCTGCCCTTCATTTATTTAATCTTTATCATATCTATTACAGACGGCATATCTAATACAGATGAGCATTCTCTGCCAGCCCACCTTTGGACAAAGCAGATATCGGCGATGACGGTATCTATTATTGAGGTGATTATTGACATATTTCTCGAAGAAGATTTATTATAATGTCTTACGCATCAAACACCTGGAGAAAATTGGCAACAACTGTTTCGAGAGCGGATAGTATTTATCAACGGAATTCCGTTTCCCAAACAAGGGTTACTAGTTTGTAACGAATTCAATGAAAATAAAACCAAAAAGAAAGGTAATAAAATCCATCCATCCGTCAAAAGATATTCCCTGAAAAGGTAAACAAGCCCATATCTTTAGTAATTATGAAAATGAGCCCGAAACCAGCTTGGATGAGGATCCGGTATGACAATATTGCGACGAAGCCTCCTTTGTCCGGGCATAGCAAATTGTGGAATCTGGAAACTTTTAAAATATGCGTACCTTTCTTGCGATTAAGATTCATGAAACGAGGATTTTGTTGTTTGCTCAATGGGCTTTCAGGGAAATACCTAACAATGATTCCGATTTTGTTTCCGATTAGACTGTAGAGAAATTTGAGTTAGAAATTGATCAAAGCAACAAATCGCGAATACGACGCATATTTCCATTGTCATTTGAATTTGTCAATAAAATAACAAACCATGTTGTTGATCATGTCAATTTTGTTGTCATCTTCGCTCTGTCCCAGGTATTATTATGTATAAAAGTATACACTCTTTCCAAATAGTCCCAGATGATATGTTATCATACGTGGGGATACTGGCCAAGATGAGCGGCACAAAGGGTGGGTACTCGTATTAATGTTAATCTAACCAGATAGACAAGAATATGCATGGTGGTAGTGCTGAAGCTCGGTTGGTCAGCTACCAAGCTACCATCCTCTGGTTGAGCTAGCCACCAAAAGACTTGGCGTGTTCCGGCTGGAGTCTTGACAGCCAGTATTCTCAGTCTTCCCTTTTCCTTATTTGGCCGACAACGCATCCATCGATGATACCTTTTGCGGTCCAGTAATGATGGTGATCACTTACCATCTTAGTCTCCATATCCACAATTTTACAAAACAAACCGACTTCAAAATCGACCTGTAATAAAACATTTTGAGGGTTCCCCTCGATTTCTCTGGGATGCCATCATCAGATCTTGGTTTCCTTATCATGGCACCACCCTTGGGATATCTCCTCTCCAACAAAAAAAGAATTAACAAAATATACACACTTAAAAACATATACGGTCGAATTGAGTAACCTCCTCCTTTTTTGAAGTCGGTTAAAAATATGGTTCAGTTTAGACTCAGTTACAGTTTAATTATTATTATAGATAGTATCAGTTCATTTTATTATGGTTTAAAGGGAGAAAGAAAAACTTAATGGAAGTATGTATTTGTAATTAATAATAAAACTTTCGTAGTTTGTGTTCAACGCATTGACCTGAATACAGGCATTTTACAAAAGGTGAACTAAATGCCTAATGGCAATTTCTACCAGTCAAACCATGATGGTGAAAAAATACTGATTTTTGGGAAGCTTTCAAAGGATACGGTGTTGTTTGAACTTTTTAACCTAATATGTACTCGTAAAATGAACACTAACTATATTTCAACATTTATATAAATTGATGGATTTACAAATAAATAGCGCTGGCATAACGAAGACGGAGTTACAGAGAAACATAAAGCCTTAAAGGTTAAAACTGATTTCAATTCGAAACTACCTTACAATTTCGCTGAACTCTAAAGCTCTTACGAAATTGTTTCAATTTTCCCTTCATACTCTATTTCTGCTTCTTGTAGAAAATTCAATGTTCTGTAAAGTAAGTGCATTCGTAATATCGTTGTGCTCTCTGCATCTGATTTTATTCCCTCCTCAAATATTCTGCCTGTCCTATTGTTTATTTCTGCATATTTAAAATTGGAACATTGTTGGTATCCGTACAGCGCAGCGATATGTTTGGCGGCCATTTTGAATTTTTCCCGACTACCTTCCATTTATATTGTGGATTGATTTGAAAATAGATTCGATTTTTATTTTATTGTATAAGAATTTGTGTGTTGGTAAGTATGTGATTTTAATTTAAAAAAGTATCAGACAACTGTATTTTTAACGTGTCAATTTCCCCATAAAAATGCATGTTCGGACTTTAATAATAATTTTTTTATCTACCATCCACTAACTTTACGTATCTGTAATTTTTACAGTATCGTAAACCGTAAGGCTTACTGGTTGTAAACTGTTCACACACATACTCTCTCTCTCGTAAACAAAAACACAGGCGCGTGCACGCATAGACACAGTCTCACACGAATACACGCGTGCACGTAGGGGAAAACCGGGTAATGCCGGTCACCTAAGCAAAATCAAATGTAAATTAGTGAAAATCAAACTTTTATTTAAAAATTATTAGGCAAACATAACTTCAACTATTATTCTACGATAATCACAAACAATAAGATCAATAGTCATAATAAATTGGGCACAATAAACATTTGAAAAAAAAGTGTTTTTGACCGCCATTGCCCGACATGGAGGGTTATGCCGGTCAGGCTATTAACGACACAAATCGCATATGTAACCTATGGGTAATTCACAGTCCGAACACTCAGCATGAGCTCAAAGCCCCCACTGACCACACCTGTACTGTACCATTGTTTATTGTGCTAGCCATAATCGTTGCATAGCATACACTTGTTCTCAAGATCTTCAATGGTGTCTTCATCGTCATCAGGTACGTCTATCATGTCAATTTTGGAGTTCGACGAGCTTTCATTATTACTTTCTTCAAACATTCTCTTTTTCACCTTTTTTATAGATTTTTCGCTACCGGTCAGGGTTGACCGGCATTAGCCACCTGTGCACTTTTGAAGTTAAAAATAATTTAAAAAAAAACTTGTTGCAAATTACTTGAAATCTTCAATGAAATAGATAGTCAGATAACTAATTGGCAAAAATTATTATAGACAATAAATGAAATCGAAATATTATTCTACTCACCTCTTAAATTCTGCGGCCAAAAAGTTATAAGAGAGTTGCGTGAAACAAACACAAGTCTTTTTTTCAGTGGCGCGTGGTCAGAACTGAACTAAGGTTGGTGCATCGGAGCGGGGAGCAATCAGTCCTCCCTTTATGCATTTTTGAGTGCGCGTAAACAAAGTATTTTGTAAGATAATTGGGTGACCGGTATTGTCGCCTGACCGGGATTACCCGGTTTTCCCCTACACACACAAGCGAATAACAATTCCGTTAAAAGCATCCACCGCTAATTTCGAAATACAAATGCTCACAATTTTTTTAAGAAACAATGCAATGAAACTGTACACCGTGCATATTAGAACAAATTTAAAACCCCCCAACTAACACCCACCTACCTGCGCTGTCAAATGCCAGTCCCTAATTGAATTCCTAATTTATAAAGCGCTACAATTTAAATTTCACGAGCGGCTGGAACAAACTGAGCGGTTTTATTGGGACTCGCGATCCAATGTCCGGAGTCAAATGTTTTATTCATGCCACTCGTTTACAGTATAGCGTCACGGTTGCGCTGTTAGTTTCTAGTTAGTGTGAAACGTTGAAATAACTATGTTGTTACCACCGAGGTGGTTTGGGAAAATTGGAAATTTCCACCTTTTTGACCGACTCCCCGACGCCTAGCACGTTTTCAGGTGTACAAAGAGTCTCATGTATAACTAATTTAGTATATTATATTAATGAAGAAAATGTTACATGGCTACAATCTTTTGTTTATTGTATGTTTCACCGTTATCCATAGACGTCGGTGAGAACAAAGTCATCACCGATTGTTATCGGCCAATAAAGAAGGCTGAAGAGAGTAAAACGTACTGACTCTCAAGCTTCCAGTCTGAACACGAGAATTTCCGACTTTTCTATTGGCATATGATAATGACTTCATTATGATACGGTAATGAGTATAACAAGTGGTCGTATCACTTAATTGGCTTGGCAATTAGGCTAACCTTTGGAGTCAGGGAAGAGTGCACAATTAGAGTCTACCTTCATTTTTTTATTTTTCAGTTGTCAGATTAAACTGTAATAAATAACAATAACGTGTAACAAGTTAAAAAAGCTTACATTTCGTTAAATATACTTCGTTCAGTTAAAAATTAATTGTAAAAGCCGTTTCGCGTAAGTTCCAGGAAGCGAGCCTGTAAACTGAATTTCAGAGCGTCACCTGTGGAAGGCGTTTGTGCGAATTTAATGAATTCATTTATAGCGAAACACCTCAGCCTTTGTTCGCGTCTGACAACTTTATTAAGACTAGTAAATAGTGAATAATTACACAACATATGTATGTATATTAGTAACGTGTTGTTGGGTTTGCTAATATAGTGGCAACAAGTAATAATGTTTTAATTGAATGTGATTTTCATTAAAGATGATAATTTATTTTACGTGCGAAAGTTATATTTAGCAACTCATTTAAAACCTTACGAACATCAGCTAAGTGAAGTGAACGAACTAAGTAAAGTGAACCTTAATTAAATCTATCGCGTTTAAATAAACTAAATATTTTCTATTTTGCATTGTTCTGTAGATAGTACTGACCTTGATGGTAAGTGGTAAGTGGAGATGGGGTCTGCCATATTGTTAGGCAAGAAAAACCTATAAGCTCATTTCTCTCTTATGAGCTTAACGTGATCAAGACACGCGAAACTATGGTGTGTATAGTATAGGAGAGTAGTCAGCCAGGCAAGTGATGAATTTTATATCGCACGAATTGAAATTGTACGGTACTATCAACCTCCACGTAGCGGTATTACGCCACTATATTTTACAAAATTGAAGTCAGATTGGCTTCATGGCTACTCCAAATAATTACTTTTAATGAGGCACTCATAGGCAATATTGTGCAAATTTGAATTTGCGGGTCCTAATTAAAGCAACAGTCCCAAATTAAGATGTTTACAGGGGCTCCGCACACAATATTCCGCCTAAACAAATACTAGTATAGGGGCAAATATTTGCAATGGAACCCGAACATGGCTGTATCTTCGATGCTGCTGCCACTCTACTTCGTCCTGGATAATCTTACCTGAAACAAGAATGATGATGGTTAAAATAATACAGCCATATCAAAGTTAGTAATGAATAGCTGTAAAAGCTACGAAACTATGTAAAGTTTACTCATAGTTTCGGCATCCAATTTTCGTTTTCTTTGCATTGCTTAATGTTTTATCACGAGCGAGTATTGATCATCTAAGATTTTTAATTTCATCAACCAATAAATAATCGACTTAGGTTTATAAATGCTCGCAACAGACGTGTTTACACGCATTTGTGATTTTATACGTGTATACAGGTCAAATCAATAAATAACTTAAAAACCTATTTATTATGCGTGCAGAATTTTAACGCAAACCCCCTTCGGTGAACCAACGTTTATCGATAGGTTATCACTGTTTATGCTTCTATGAATATGCCGCGGCAAAATAGCTGTGAAAATATTTACGTACCACCATACATATTGCTGGTAACTGTAATACATTAATAAAACAACTCTATGCAAATATCACAATGGCGGTGTATGATTTAGGGCTGTAAGCTGTGAGCTTCGATACCGACATTAACGCTCGTGTCGCCGAATGCGCCATTTGTTACATAAATCACTTGACTCTGTACTGTGAAGCAGTTTGCAGAAGCGTTTGTAATATGAAAAGGTGATGAAGTCACTTCTCTTGCCATATGCAGTAAGAGAGATTAGCAGTGATAAGAGTAAGCATGAGTCTGTCATATTGTTATTCACTAATTATCGTTATTTAAGTACGTAAGTATGATGGTTTCGTTCTACTTAAATTTTAGTACACCCCGCCCCGACTGTATTCCCAATGTTTTACCTACTTACCCTAAGATTGTCTGGAAGAAACTGCCTGTTATATAATCCTAATAATATTATAAATGCGAAAGTTTGTATTGAATGTACGAATGTTTGTTACTCTTTCACGCAAAAACTACCGAAAGGATTTTGCTGAAACTTTACAATAATATAGCTTACACATCAGAATAACACATAAATATGCTATCTTAATATATATAAATCTCCTGTCACGATGTTTGTCCGCGATGGATTCCTAAACTACTTAACCGATTTTAAATTAAATTGGCACAACGTGAGCACTCTGGTCCAACTTGAGAGATAGGATAGCTTAGATCTTTTATATATTATAAAAATGAATTGCTGTGCGTTAGTCACTCTAAAACTTAAAAACGGCCGTACCGATTCGGTTGAAATTTTTTTTGTGTCTTCAGGTGGATCCAAGAATGGTTTTGATTTACAATTGGACCCGGTAGGTAGCGCCACCTACCTGTCGATATGTCACCATATTATTATTTGTTTATTAATTATAGAGCGGTACGAAGTTCGCTGGGGCAGCTAGTAATTTATAAAGATATAGTGTGAATTATCCAAAACATATAACTAAATCTTTGCAAACCGAAGGAATACGTTTCCCGAAGCGAAGCGAGCGCGGGTCGCTAGTATCTTATAAAAATTTCTTATATTGTTATGTCTTTGCTATGATAATAATATACAATGAAGCGTATTACATATTATTATTACTTAATATCGAAAATTTATCCATGAGAATGATATAATGCTGATATTTCAATAGTTTTCTATGAGTTGAATTGGAGATGAGTTGAAGTAACGTCGTAGACCTAGAAGTGACCAAGGGTTTCGGCAGTGTCATATAAGTTTGGAGACCATTTGCGTTAACCCTTAGCAATAACTAGGGTAGAACTTTGATGCGAGTTTCACATACGTTTAGTTAAGGGACTTGTAGGTCTAACTTGTACATTTAATGTCCAGAATCTCGCAATAGTTCACAATTAAATGCCGAGTTAATGTGTTTTTGGGGCATTGTTCCCGGAACACTCAACAAGGGACACAGGAAGAAACATCTTTACCATAGACTAGTAACGTCCCTTGCTTTGCTTTGTTAAGCCCATCCATCAATTACAGTTATTATGTTATATTGTTATTATTGTATAGTTATAGTTACTATATGTACTTTGATATATGTACATGTTCTATCGCTACATTTTTTTATTAACATCAATAATATAACGTACCGACCTACAAAGTAATTAATCCGCTTTTAAGAAATTATTTATCTCCATCTCTATAACACAAAATGCATGATCACGTGTCACTTAATTTTGACGCTGCAATAATTCACACCAGTCGCGAAAACAATGAAAGACAAAAATGAAAAACTTAGGATCCATAACTCTTTTAAATACAGCGTTCTTGCTCATATTTCCAGGAAGGCAGACATCGCACCACATAAAAACGGAACTTAAAACTTTATTCCTTCTTGAATTTGTGAAGTTCTTAAATTGCAATGTAGCGCAAACACAGAAAAGATTGCATTATGCTCCTTCAGGAAGTTTGCTTTGTGAATTAATGTTATTAACAGTTATTTCCACAAATATCGTTCTAGATATTCTAGACTAGGTAGCACGCCCTCGTTTGGCTACGAGAAATATAATAGGTACTGACCTACACTCAAAAAAAGGTTTACGCTACTCCGGGCTCACTACAATACATCCATGAAAACTACATTCAAATCAGTTAAATTATTTCTGAGATCAGTTAATGGGTTGAAGCCAAATACTAAACTACATTCAAATCAGTAAAATCTTTTCTGAATAAAATAAAATTACCAGCAGAAAAACTTAAAACCTTAGCTGCAGGGCACTTTAAATGACAGCTCTAATGCTCTGAATGAGCTCATTTTCTTAGACCTAACCGTAAAAACCGGTCAAGTGTCTAATGTCTAATTAATTGGTTAATAACAAGATAATATAATATTATTAACAAAAACCCCATTTCCTAGGTACGGGGACCTCCTGTGATATATTTTTTACTTTTTATTATTTGCAATAACGACCACAGTAACACATTCTGTGAAAATTCCAGTTGCCCGCCTATTTCCGTTTAAAGGTCACAGCCGAGTGACAGATATTCGAAGGCATATTCTTAGGGTTCCGTCCGTCACCCTCTAGGTTGCGGAACCCAAGTAGAACCAAAACAAAAAACAAAGCGGGGAATGTTTTACTTAGAATTGTAGCTGAGGAGAATTTTGTTTTCCATTAAACAATTGAATGTGGGTTTGTGTAGCGAGGTTGCGACCGAAAGCGGGCAATAAATCCACTTTATATGTATTTCATGCAATAAAACCGTAACTAAAGCCTCATTTACATGATACCATTTTCTTGTACATGCAAGAGCAATAATGGTATGCAATTAAATACGCGCAAGAATTGCCATTCAAGAATTGTAAGCGGCTGTTTACACGCAGATTATTGAATGCAATAATTGCATGCGATTATTGCATGCAAGTCTTGACAAGACAAATTTGTTTACACCAAGGCAATTCTGTTTATGAAACAATTGCTTTCAAGTTTTGCCTTGTCTAAACACATACTTGTACCATTTTTTGACGTGTTGCTTCAAGTATTGCACGTATTTGGATTTGGTGAATATTTAGTAGAACATTTTATGCGCTAGCTAATTATTTCAAATGAGCCAAATAGTCTTAAAGTTCGGTTCTGCTGATATAATAAGTTTCATTGAAATTTATCACGATAATTAATGTTTAAGGGATACTGAAAATAAAAATTTATTTTAATATCTATAAATTATTTATTTATATTTTTACGTTGTTTTCTCAATATTTCTTGCCTCAGAATAGCAGCAACGATCAACAAACCCTCACTCACTGCACTCACGTTTGCAAATGCAGAGAGAATTCAATAAAATTGAATACAATAATTGCATAAGAAATTATGGTATTATGCTGTTTACACCAAAGCGAAACTTGCAACGCAAGTTGAGCAGAAGGTCAAGAATGTCACGAGTTGTTTAGATGATACAAGTCATTTATTGCTCCAATTTTATTGTATGCAACAGGCAAGAAACTGGTATCATGTAAATGAGGCCTAACTCGAGTTCGTGCGTTGAATGTATTATAAATAAACAATTTGTTGTGGATATTGAAGTTATGTAATACATGGGGTTTTGATATTAATGCGAATTGGTTTGCAAACAACTGTCCATATTCACACTGCGATATAAGTTGATAAACATCTTTGACACAGATGAGGCTGTCAATCCTCTGTCTCTTATCTTGTCGCCCACACTTTTAGATTTTATGTATAGTACGTAATAAAAAAAAGTTAAATAAATGAGTAATTAAATATGCCGGTAAGGACTGCGTAGCTGCGTAACAAACTCCGCAGACACAATATCTACTACAAGCCTCTTGTAAACATAATATTGGTTTGAATTGAGCAGAATTGAGGCAGGAATGCGAAAGCCATTCTAACATCGGATTCCCCACAGCTCGATCTTGTGAATAATTTCCTCAATTTCCGCTCGCAAACTATTGATACCCTGCCCTGCTTATATTTGCTTATGAACTAGCCAGAAATAAACAGCACAGCTATAGTCAACGTACCTACAACTTTAACAAAACAAAAACCGACTTCAATATCGACAAGTAATTAAATGAGGACTTCATCAACCTAATCGAAGTCAATTAAATACGCAGTATTGTGGATAACTCAAAAACTTCTCGTCAGATCTCGCTCAAATTTAAATGGGACCACATGTCAAGCACCAGCTTTCAAATATAAAAAATAAATAAAAATAGATTTACCAATGACGGAGAGATCGCTGGACATACATAAAAAAATATAGGCGTCGAACATAGAACCTTTTCTTCCTTCTCTGTTTCTTCACTTAATAAATACTATATATAAAGCTTTACATAATCAGGTATACTAGAACTGTTATTAATCGATACCTGTACATAGAAGATATTTGAACAAATATATTAGTAGAGATACTTATTTACCTTGAAATGAGTATATTCGCTATTTCAACCGATGAAAACTGATAATATTGACTGTGTGTTGACTGGCAGAGAATGCCTCTAGGCATTAAGTCCGCCCATTGTAGACTTTTACAATAAATGGTAAATAAATATAATTTAATATGTTTAGTCCTTACTTCTGCAAATATTCAATATGACATCCCTTTTGTGTTAAACCTTTGATTAGATACTTTACGATTGATCGAGTAGTCCATTATTTCTGTAAAAACCTTTCTTATCTTCGAGTTAAGATTTCTATCGTCAGGTGTTCAACAAACACACGCAGAGCACGGCTCAATATTTTCAATTTTCTAGTTCAATAGCTTGTAACATCCTGTCAGTGTAAGTTACATATACAGGGTGTAATCGTTAAGTGTGCACAGGCGATTATTCCGTAACTATTACAGATATCAAAAAGCTTTAAACTGATATCGAAAGCACTTTACCTAATGAGTAAAACTACAATAATAATTTATTAAAATAAAAACGAGAAATATCCAAAAATATTACATTAAACTCTCCCATACATTTAGTATGAGATAGTAGAAAGGTTTTACTTTCTTTATTTAAAGTGGAATAGTACCTACTCATTTTACCCTTATCATTTTATAATTATGTATGATATGATATTGATGAATTTCAAGTAGATACACACGTGTAGATTAATTATCTTACCACTTCAAATTATACACCAGGGTCGATAATTTTTAAAACCAAAAAAAATAATAGTAGGATGAAACCCAATAGAAAAGGAGGGGAATATTATAAAAATGAAAGGAAAAATAAATTACGGGCGATCTGAGGTCGGGAAGGGGATGGGGGTGAGTTTTTAAGGGTAAAAAACGGTTTTTCTCGATTTCCGGCAAAACTAAAAGTCCTATCGAAAAAAGTCAAATCGCAAAGTTGTAGGTAATAAAAAGATCTAAAACTTTTGTATTTACACTTTTTTCACATAACCTCAAAATTTATGTGAAAAATCCAAAAAACCAAGTTTTTGGTTTTTTATTTTTATCTCTTCCAAAAAAAATTTTTTTTTCACTAAATTTGGTGAAAACCTACCTTTTTTTGTCTCAAACACACTGTAATTTTTTTGATTTAAAATATTTAATTTTGTACCTTATATTGACTTAATATCGAAAAAGCACCCTAATTTTCAATCGAAAATTCACCCGTCAAAATATCAGCTTTTTTCAAAAAGTTGGTATGGTTTCTGTTCGTTGAAATCTCTACTTTCCGATGGTGAAAAAAAAATATGTTACTACAGTAAATGTTCTCAGAATCCCTCTCTCTAAATCCCTCTTTTATTTCATTTACAGAAAATTGACATTCTGTTTCGTTGTCAACGATATAATTAATAAGATAATTAATAAAATTCTTAGTGTTTTCACATGCTGAGCGACCCCTTTTTCTTTCTGTTCTTTTGTTATCAAAATTAGCCATACAAGCAGTGTGATAATGTGCTTTTACTGCGACTAAATCAGGCACATTTTGCAAACGAGCTGAAATCTTTTTATCGAAATCATTTAATACATACATTATAACATATATTTTTTTTCACCATCGGAAAGTAGAGATTTCAACGAACAGAAACCATACCAACTTTTTGAAAAAACCTGATATTTTGACGGGTGAATTTTCGATTGAAAATTAGGGTGCTTTTTCGATATTAAGTCAATATAAGGTACAAAATTAAATATTTTTAATCAAATAAATTACAGCGTATTTGGGACATAAAAAGGTAAGTTTTCACCAAATTTCGTTAAAAAAAAATATATTTGTAAAAGATAAAAATAAAAAACCAAAATCTTGGTTTTTTGGATTTTTCACATAAATTTTGAGGTTATGTGAAAAAAGTGTAAATACAAAAGTTTTAGATCTTTTTATTACCTACAACTTTGCCATTTGACTTTTTTCGATAGGACTTTTAGTTTTGCCAGAAATCGAGAAAAACCGTTTTTTACCCTAAAAACTCACCCCCATCCCCTTCCCGACCTCAGATCGCCCGTAATTTATTTTTCCTTTCATTTTTATAATATTCCCCTCCTTTTCTAATGGGTTTCATCCTACTATTATTTTTTTTCACTTTTTATTATTTTTCAAGGCTTCTACCCTGGTCTATTAATAATAAACCTTGTTTCAATATCGTATTGATTTGAACTGGCTGAAAAGCAACATACTAAATAAAAACAAAAAGAAAGATACTCTTTGGTGTTCGTTCTAAATTAAAATTCTTTATCGCGTGAGTAGGTACTATTCCACTTTAAATAGAGAAAGTAAAACCTTTCTGCTGTCTCATACTAAATGTATGGGAGAGTTTAATGTAATTTTTTTGGATATTTCTCGTTTTATTTTTAATAAATTATTATTGTCATTTTACTCATTAGGTAAAGTGCTTTCGATATCAGTTTAAAGTTTTTTGATATCTGTAATAGTTACGGAATAATCGCCTGTGCACACTTAACGATTACACCCTGTATATGTTGCGGGATTTCTTTCTTGCTACCTAATAAAAATATGAAATAACATTTCTTAAGTTATATTTGTTCAGGCGCGTTTGGAAAACAGATCATAACATTTTTGTATTTACATACTGTATTTTCCCGTGCTATGTATCTCATGTTGGCCACGCTCACCAGATGTATATTATATATCCTTCTATGTCTACGTATGCAATTGTATTATAAAATGAGTCAGCTTTTTTTCAGTAACCATAGACAAATTCTATCTATATTCTATATTATTTGTTTCTTTTATTCCGAACTAGCGAACTTCGTACCGCTCTATAATTAATAAACAAATATGGTGGCATATCTTTTTGTGTGTCTTCACACAAAAAATTTCAACCGAATCGGTCCAGCCGTTCTCGAGTTTTAGCGTCACTAACGAACAGCAATTCATTTTTATATAATATAAGAAAGATTAAGATGTAACAATATCATTTTCATCACTTTTGTTTGTTTGTTTTTGTTGTAAGTGGCAATTGGACGACAATTATAACAACGCCCTTTAATCTCGTATTTGTAATGGATTAATATATGAAGTACTAATTCTTGAGGATCTTTGTTAGTTTAATTTTATTTAGTTTCGTCTTTAAGTCGTTCGATCAATTAATATTTATTTAAATGCAAAATTATCTTAACTGCGCCGAAGAAGTATTTTAACACTCGCCTGCCTACTACACTGCTATACTGTTATATATACACTACTATACTGCTATACACTGTCTACCTAATTTGCACACCATACATTTTTATTGATTTTTTATTGATAATAATTAAACTAGTGATTACTACATTTTGCAATCTGTGTATTTCAATTCCAATAAAAATAAACTTTATTATGAGGTAGCCGACTAATTAAAAAATGTTTTAAAGTAACAGTAAGCAGACCTTAAAGCAGTTACAAAAATGTATTTTACTGTGACAAGATTGCGCAGTCACTACCCGTATTAAGTTTTCATGAAGTACCCTCCAACCCAACAGTCATGTAAAATATTTTGTAGGGTGCGACTAGGAAATATAATATTCTCAAGGTAATCAGAGTTCCCATTGCCGCAATATGAAGTAAGTTTGAGGAACTAAGTTGCACAGTAGTTTACGTATACAACACGACTTTACTGAGAGTCATATGAATTTAGTCGTGCGACTATACGTTACTGGGTTTACTGCTAATTCGTGCGAAAGATTGCAAAGGTTTCTTTGCCAGATGTACCTATAATTACTCAATTATTACTATGTTAAATTAAATTATAAACTTTTACTATTTATTAATACCTACTAGCGATGTGCCGGTCATTACCCTAATTAACACCTTAAAAATAGGTATAGCATCTTCTATGTACAAACACCTATTCGTTGCAGTTGTATTGTGTGCCTCTCTATGCTGCATAATTATGCCTAGAGAGAAACGTAGAGTTGCTGGTAGCTCGCATCTATATTCCGTTAGTATAAGGAATTCAACACTATAGAGATAAAATAATTTATTTTCAATTAACCTCACTAAAACCAGTTAACACAAACAATGAAATAATTGAATTATCATAATAAAACCTCGTTCAGTTTTGGATAGCTACTGAACTAAGCTGCATAAAATAGGTCGGGGATTCCTCGGAGATTAAATCCAGTCAGCTGCAGACTGAAATTAAATTATAAGCAAGCAAAGAGCGCCTGTTACAGGACATCGGAGGCTGCCAGTGATATTACAGTAACGTCATTGTGATGGTTTATTCTTTAAACTAGATTTCGAATAGGCCGCGTCCGAGTACTGTAGTTTTCTTGGTCCGTATAAAGATGAATGAAAATATGGTTTAGAGTTAGGTGACGTATCTTTGGAACAATACAAGTATTTATACGTTATGTGGATCCGATTACACTTTTTTAGATCTAAATACGAAATTTAAGATCATCTTACTTCTGAATTGTAGCAACATAGCCGTCACAGAATTAGATCGAGACTCTTACTAACTGGACTATTACTAACAACAACTAATAGAATTAGCTATCACTAACAGTCCCTGCTTCAGTCTATGAGGAATACTTAGATCGGAACTAGATAGTTAGATCGTTCAAACGTTTTTTATTCTTACTTATTATGGTTGGCGGGTGATTGTAGTAATTTTCTTCTCGTTCGTAGTACTTCCAAATAAAAAAAACACAGCTAGAAGTAACTACCGCAAAATAATAACAATAAAATGAACAAAGATGTAAGTAAAAGAATTTTATATTGATATAATAAACAAAGTAAAATGCGGCCCTCGTTAACTCGGATACTTGTACACGCAAGAAAATGTAGCAAAGAAAATATTTCTTTAACGTCAGTTTTACATATCCACTTGTAAATAAAATATGGCGGCCTAAAAGATTTAAGGGCACATTAATTAGGCCGGTCCTGAAGTTTTCCCGCGCATATTTACATCACAAAAACGTAATGTAACCGTAGAAAAACACAAAAAGCGAAACAAAATAAATTCCGTTATGGTAAGCGAGTAAAAAGTTTCTCCGTAATTAGATACAGTTACATCCGGGTATTAAAATTTATTGCGGCTCTGGCTGCGGTTATGCTGAATTCGATGGACTTACTTTAAAAGGACGATTTGGAAGAAAAGTACGATGTAACAATATATTTTGATACTCCCTCGCTCCGCTACGGAAAATACATGCCCTGGTAAATAATTGATACTCAGGATGTTTAAATCTATACAACATCATTTGTGTACCGTTTGAAAATATGCCACAAAATTTGTAATAATTACGTAATTTAAATATATTTACTTTTTATATTATGATACGGGTACTGCGTTCAGCTGTGACCACGGTTTATGCAAATAGGTAAAAAATATCGGCGTACAAAACACATATCGTGAGTACTTTATCATAATAAAATGTGTACAATCCGCGATGAGTCAAAAATAAAAAAGTCAAGGATACACTTACTTAATTTGTAACTCAAAATTTGTCCGAACCGAACCGTCCGAGTTTTGGGATGGTAACCTTTATCACAGCGATAAAATGCAGCATCGCTTGTGGTTACGCCGTGGTGGTTGATATCGTACACATAATTAACGAGGACTGCCAAATGTTAATAACGCTGAACGATAATGATTATTCGTTAGTATTATATTTTTTGAAGATTAGAACCAGAGTCCAACGTTCAACCACACGACTATCACTGCTTCACCTAATATTGATCGTGAAATGTTTTTTTAAGCGTTTCGATCGCAGTATGATTCGGAAAGTACGATATGATTATGCGGGTACCCGCATCCTTTTATGCCGATTTTTTATATTTGTAAGTAACTGCTTGGCTACAATCCCACCCGATGTTAAGTGGCGATAAATTCTATTTACATAAAATCCACATTGTGTATCGTAAATAAATGTGTCGTATACGACAGACAATATTTTGTAAAGACACCAAAAAATATTTTACTTTGGCCTTAAGCGACTTCGTCCAGCCGCAATTTAACTTTTTACTTTATTTGTAGCTTACAACTAACATCTAGATTATTTTGAGTCATGGATGTTGTAATGTAAAAAATAAAAAAAGTGTTTCGAAAGTATGATTACTCAAAGATTTATTTTTATAACTAAAGGCATTACGTTCATACAACGTTACAATGACAATGTCGATGACATTACTGGAACAACATTACTGGAAATCGCCAAGGAATTTTATTTATTTATCGTTATTGTATTTTGTTTCAGCTGCTTTAACAAGGGAGGAGGGCATGTAAAGCCATTCTCAGTTGTTATAATTAGTTAACAGACATCGAGCAATGTCGGAGGCCTTCGGGCGGCATAAAAGTTTCCGACACTTGGGATGGCCACTAACCCTACCAATCAAAACTGGAGCAGCGTTGTGGTGTATGCTCTAGGCCTTCTCGGGTATGAGGACCCGTGCTCAGTAGTGGGGCATTAATGGCTTGAAACCTACAAGTAAAAATTAAGTACATGATATTGAGAGACCATGATACCTTTATTTGAGCGCGCATTTAGTTTCCGTATCTAGAACGGTCTGAAAAAGCAATTTGAGCCTCTGTCAACGTGCTCGTGTTTCGAGAGCCCGGCTGCGGTAAATGAGCCCTATACAACGTAAACTTGAGGAAATTCAAATATTTACCAGCATTATGATGGAAAATTGTTCAGAATTAACTGATTCGTCATACTTTGTATATTGTATGTCCATTTGTTTGAACACCAGTCACAAAGTTGCAAACGGCTTCGAATTTAGATGTTCCGTAACACCACTAGTACTTTAATATAATGTAATATAATATATTATATCGGACAGGTTTAGGTAATAAAAACAATTGTTAAGTATAAACGATTGTTAAACGATTTTAGCTTAGAAACGCGCGTTTGCATCTGTAGGTAGGTAGGGAGCTTTTAGTTCATAAAACGCGCGTTATGAAAACGCGGGCTTCGAAGCGCTCAACGTGTACGAGGGGTAAGTTGTTAATATGAGCGCATAAATCGGACAGCATTTACTTCGAGCCAGTAAAGCGATTAATGCATCGTTCTGAACGCCCAATGGCCCGTTAAATCCGATACGGTACGCTTGTCCGATCTTCGATAAAGTGTCGTTCAGAAACATCTTTGTGCTTTATACTTGGACTTTCAGGATTACGATACGACAACCCTGTTTAATCTATTTATCCATAATCTCTGGATAATTTAGCAGGTCAGTAATAACAAATAACTAATTCCTTTCTCCTCTTTCTTTCCTCTCAAGAAGGCTTGGTGTTACTGTTGTGTAAGCGCAACTTTGACCACTTACCATCAGGAGGATTGTTCGCCGTCTATGTTCAAATTATTTTGTTTAGTTTATACTTATCTACAAATAATCTAAAATTGAAATGATAGTTACTTTCAATAAACCTGCAATGGGTATTTTATACATATAAACAACTCATTAGTAACTAGAGCGGGCAAGCCGTCAGCCGAAGTCATCAGAAACGGCAAGTTTTAATTATAAGTTCGGCCAGTCCAATTGGGACGCCTCGTGAAAATGGTCTGGTGAACTTTAACCGGGTTTTGTGAATACGAATACGTGTGATACAACATTTATATTATACAAACAAAAAATGCAATGTACCAAAAAATAAATGTGCTCAGCCCTTTCGAGGCCCGTGTTCGTTATAAAGGAGATGTGGGTTTGTCAACGCCAGTAAGATTAGAATTCTGAATCGACGCTCGCTTTTCACATCACTCAGTTAGCGTTTTATTTGAACTTTCAACAGCGGCCTTTGAACATTGCATCAAAACACATCGCTATTTGTTTCAGCTGTTTCAGTAAAGAAAAACAACGTACGGAAACCTGATAAGAGCTATCCAAATAATTATTTTATGTAAATACCCGACAAAGAAGCAGACAGTCTGTCAGATGATGGCAAGTGGTCACCAATAGCAACACCTATGCGTTGGCAACCAAGACAAATGAGAGAAGGAATGGAATAAATCTCAACTCGACAAGGGCAGCAGAATGAGTTTATGAATGAATTTTCATTAACTCCTCATGTGATTAAAACGCGGTAAGCTGGCTAAATGACGATAGCGCGGCAGCATACGAATTTAAATTCAAACAAACAAGTTACTAAACAGTGATTTCGTGGTAAAGCCGATGTTATGAAGTTTCTAGACAAAATAAACAATCACACACTCTCGCACAAGCATGTTCCCTGCTGCTGCTTCTTTTTATTAAAGTATATTATGTTTGTCAATAACTGCATTTTCATAGTTTCAAAAAGCAGCAATTTAAAAGAATTTACGGACTTTAAAAGGTAATATTTTTTTTTCTCCTTGCTTTCAATTTTTACTTCTTGTCGGTGCCAGCAAATATGTATCATAAGTAGTATTAAACCGCACTGATCTACCTATAACAAAAATTGTTTCGTCATTTTAAGCAAATTTATTGAAAACTGTATTTTTTTAATTAGGTAATATTTTACTTCGTAATTTTTAGTTTTCAACTAAATACTGAATTGGCCTTTTGCCAAGTTTTATGTTGCTACACATTTTGTTTTGCTTGTTACAAATTAATGAATAAATACAAATGAAGTCGGTTAAAAAGAAACGTATCAGTAACTGCAGGAATGGATAGGTTAGTAACACGTCGTAAGTTGATTGCGAAAAATAATCAGGTTAAAATCAACCATGTGTGAGTTACAGCGAATCCTACTCTTAGTTACCGATCGCTATGACCCAGTTTGGAATTTTCATCGACAATCCATTTAAACTTCGTTACTTAATCAACTTGAGAGGACTAATTCTCAATCATTTAAATTCTTATAAATTTTCGATCTTTAGCAATCTTTGCATCCTACATCCATCTCTACTTTTTCAAATTTACCTTTCATATTAAATTTACCGTACTCTCTCATAAGAACACAAACATATGCTGAATAAACTTTTACACATCCATACCCTGAACCAGTATTTAAATTTACGAGTATTTAAGTTTTAGTCCTAAATTAAATCTAATCTTACAAACTGGCTGGATTTTCGTAAGTGTATATTAAATTCTAGTAAAGGCAATTAAGAAACCTTAAATTACAATTCCTGAGAGAGATGACGGCGACGTCGCTCTAGACTGTCTCAAGGATATATTACGAAGTTTAACTTTAATTAATAACTGCACTGATGCTTTACAGCTGGCATTCGCGGCTATTTTAAAGTATAAAACAAAAACTATAGACATATAGTAATGTCCTAAAAGAAAAAAAATACATTGATGTAAAAAAGTTATATTTAATATATGAAGTTGGTACCTAAACCACATGACTTTGACTGTGGAAAAAAATATTAATTGTACTTCTAAAAAAATACCCTACTACTTTATAATTTAAGGGTTCCTTGGAGCTATGTGTGTTGGTAAGAAGTACCAAGAAAGTTGATGCGCATAAATACACAGATGCACAAACACACAGATTGTATACACAATTGACTTGACAAGACTTGCATACACGAATAATACACACTATTGACAGATTCTTACCTATTTCAATATAATACACTACTACCATTCACTATAAATTTCCAGGGTAAATTAAATCATCTGTAGCCTAACGAACAAAAAAAGAATAAAAACATAAAAATAAAATAGCCTTTAAACCCTTTGCAAAGCTATTACTGGCAAAGCTTTATTCTTGTTCATTAATCGAGGTAAATGAAGTTGCATCTTCCTTGTCAGTTTTTAATTAAACCAACCCTGTGCTGCGGGAAAGCGCAAACTGAGATTAAGCTAATCACGATGAATTTATTTCAACTCACACAATGATTAATTGATGTAACGTTTTAACGCAACTTTAACAGTGAATAACTTACGATCCTTACTACCATTATGAGTAGGATAAGATGTAATGTGTTAGATGTATGATTTTGTCTCAAGAATTATTTCATCTAAATAGAATATTTTCATCAAATAATAACTAATAAACAAAGAGAGAAAAAAAATATAAAAATAAAGCCACCTTTAAACCGAAGCTCGTTCGTTAATCGAAGTATATGAAGTTGCATATTTGGCAAGTTATTTATAAAATCCAATATGAGTTTTAAGTAAAGAATTATTTAAACTATGTATTAATTTAACTAACTATGTATTTATTTTATATTTATTTAGTTTAATATCTCTACCCTATGTCTATATTATGGTGTGCAATCAATAAAGAGTTTAAATAAATAAATAAATAATAATTATTATAGTAAGAACGAATAATCCTATAAATATAAAATAACCTATTAACGCTTTGCAAAGCTATTGCCAGCAAAGTTTTATTCTTGTTCATTAATCGAGGTAAATGAAGTTGCATCTACCTTGACGGGATTTTAATTAAACCAACCCCTGCGCTGCAGGAAGGCGCAAAGGTAGTCAGGATGAATTTATTTCATCTTACAATTATTAGTCAACATAAGGCTTCAACCATGTATTACTTACTGTTCAGTTTATTAATTGCATTGCAATACAATACAAAAACTCTTTTGCATACCATTATACAACTAAGTACAAATTATAATGGTATACCTAACGGTACTTCCTGTTACTTGCGGCCAGATCATTTTTATTGGTAATGATTTAAAGTAAGTATAGCTATCCAAGAAACGATATAGATAAAGGATAAATGTGAGCGCGGAAATTAAATCCAGGGAATTATGTAAAATAATTTTTCAGATACTTTTTGTAGCTATAATACACTAATTTGAAATTCCTTAAAAACTAATTCCTAAATAAATATCATATATTCTAACTTGTGATAAAAAAAACAAGATGTGGTTTGAAAACTTATGTTTCTCGAAGCGAAGCGAAGGCGGTTTCTAAAATAAACCGAATCCTTGAAGTTCACAAACTTATCTGAATAAAACAAGTAACCGATCTCGGAATCTGTAATGGAATCTTTATGTGCTGGTGCGTAAAAACTCAATAATAAATCTATTTAGTCATTAAAAGTTTTTCACGTCACAACGTTTTATAAATTGTTGAACACCGGCAGCGCGCACGAAAAAGTGTCCGCTGAGCATGTACGTGCAAGCGAGAGCGCGGAACAAGCGATAGAGAGGCACGATCGGCCTAAACGTTCCGCTTGCAACGCATCTATCTATCTCCCCTATTATGACGTTATCACGTAAAATTATCGTCCGTAAACTAACTTTACAGACAACCATTTTTTACGTATGATAAGTTATGCATGGCTAAGATTCCACCTGATGGTAAGTGGTGATGTAGTTTCAGTGGGTGTTGACCCTAATCGTTATAAATTTGTAGGCATGTATCTACATAATATGAAATAATTGCTGCCAAGCGAATTAGCTATTAAAATCTGTAATGATATAGTACATGTAAAACGTAACAAAATTAACTATAACAATATTAAACATTATAAACCGTAGAACAAAACAATGACATAATATGTACACATATGTGGACCAAAATAAATTATTCGTAGGTTTTCAATCGGTGGGTACCTCCGAGTATATCAGAATTTCAATTAACTTGGCTCCGAGCGATTGGAACCCGTCTGAAACAGTTTAAGGGATTTGAAAATATTAATTTTAATTAATCCTACTGAAGGACTTATTTGAACAGAATGTGCGTAGTAAGGGAGAAATGGTTAAAATATGTATAATTATAGATAATTTTCGTATTTAGGTAATATTTGATTCCTTTCTTTGTTATAAAATTTCGTTACCATATTGTTTACATTATCAAGGCTTCATGTTTATGACCAAAGTTTACAACCGAATTCATGTTTATAACAGAAGATGTGAAGGAAAACATCGTGAGGAAACCTGCACACCTGAGAGTTCTCCATAATGTTCTCTAAGGTGTAAGGTAAATGTTATGTTTGTAATGTATGAACATAACATTTTGATCAATTTTGCGCTCCTTTAAGAAAAACTTAATTAAAACCTCAAAGCGAATGCACCTACGGTCTATTTGCGGCGTCTCGGTAAATATTAATCTTCAAACAGCCGTCGACAAACGAAACTCGTGTTTAGCTCGTAAACGAAAGGTTTTGGATCTCATACCTAGACAGTAATATTTTGTAATAAATCAGTTTTACATAAATAATATTATTTAATGCTGTTTAAAGAGGTTTTTTCCTGAGCATACGACGAAGCAAATAAATAAATAGGAATTAATAATATGTGGACAATAGAATTGTTGAATGTTTGTAGGTGGTAGAGCCTATTGAGTTCGCCCGGGGTAGTAAGTACCATAGCCCGCCACGGTACCTAGTACCTACCTTTGAATATTCTGCCGTGTAATAATTGTTAACAGCAATTGTGTTCTAGTTCAAAAGGTTTGGATACGGTTAAACTTTTTTTATGGGCGGTCATCTTAGCCCTCACGGGTAGCAACACATCTGTGACCGTAATATTAAAATAACCGCTTTTTACTAAATGCATATGGATGTGTGTACACGGTAAATATACCAAAATAACTTTTTTTTACATTTTTTCTATCTGTCTGTCTGTTTGTTCCGGCTAATCTCTGGAATGGCTGAAACGATTTTGACGGGACTTTCACTGGCAGATAGCTTATGTAATAAGGGGTACTTAGGGTACTTTTATTTTAGAAATTTAATAACTTTTTGTTAAATTCCACCCAGACGAAGTCGCGAGCACAGCTAGTTTCTAATATTAGTAAGAACCGTTTAAAGAGGGTTGGCTACATACATATTTCGGGGGTCATGACTGTATCACTAGAAAACCCCAGCCCGTATACTTTGGAACAAGTAAATAAATAGTACTAGGCCGTAACCAAAACAAACAAAGTATAACAAAGTCCGTGGCCCGCATATAACATTTATACGCGTCTTACACTACGAGCTCAATTAAAATCACATAACCTTTATGCTGTTCTAATAGAGTCGAAAACAGAGTGACAATAAACAGTGAATCACGAAGCAAGCGTACGGGTTGAAACTCTGTAATGTATGCAATTCTAGTACTTTGGAGAGGCTAATACGGATTGTTTTCGCTTGCATATATTTGTTGTATGTAGATTGCTGTAAGGATCAGTGTATTCGACGCTGTTCGTTTACAAATGTGTGCAGTGAATTAGTGCTTGGTACAGGCGTTTGTGGCTGAAATGTGCTAAGTGGGTTAAATCTAAGATAACTTGCTAAATGGAGTGGAGCACTATTAAGAAATCCTTCTCTGAACATTAAACGAAAATGCAAACAATGGATTACATTTACCTATGATTGTATGTTTAACATAAAATATACTATGTACTATATCTAACGAAGGTTTTATTTTTATATACAGTTGACCAATTGATTCCAAATTGATATGATTGATTGAAATACGGATTTAATTACTATCTCACATTTTGAGTTCCATACGTTTTAGTAGTTGCACATTAATATTAATACGTATTAGTTAATTGGTATTTCAATATTTAATCCTGCGTTTTTTTACAGACAGTGTCTCTCTTACGCAATTTGCGAAACTTTTCTGTTATTTGGCGAAACTAAGTTCAAAGTTACCTCGTGTTCCCTTCTGTGCGAAGCCGGGCTGGGCCGCTGGTTACTATGATAAATATTTGATTAAACAATACGTTCAAGAGGATTCATGAAGGGATCCGAGTCCAACCACAGGTAATGGATTCTCAAAGGAATTCCTTTGTTGACTACCGACATACGTATGAAGCTTAATAGGTAACTACATTGAATCGCTAATAAGTGGATGTCACGCGTGTCGATGGTGAATCATTTATTTTACAGAGCCGTCCAACCAACAGACAAGCCACCTAGGTATATCACCGTTGCCTATAGAGTCCATTAAGTAAGGAAACGTTTTTAGTCCCAATAAACATTGTAAAATTTATGTGACAATCCTAAGTTCCTCATCAGTAGTCAAATCAAATCAATTTATTGCATTCATGTAGTAGTCTTCAATCAATAAGCCTTCATTCTAACTCTATGGCCTCCGAAAATATGCACTAAAGCAGCGTAATGGGTATGATTTGGCCTACTCAAAGATACTATGTTAAATGCGCAAGTGTCAGTTACTACATGCGACAGCGACGCGACAACGACGACGACGCGACAGCGATAAAATGACGTACGCGTGAATAGTGTCGCTGCGTCATTTTCATATGGTAGCAGCGTCGTCGAGATAGCCAAGAGTATCGGCGACGTCGCACATTTTAACTGTAAAATGTCGCACGTGTGAATCAATGAGTTTAGCCCGCAAACGTGACGACGAGCCACCTAAGGGTCACCGTCGTGACGCCCGCGGGCATCAGTCATGCGTTGTGGGCCAAGAAAGAAGGAAGAAGAAAGAAAATACAAAATCATACCGAGCTTTACATTTCAAATAAGTCATACACAGATGTCGTTGTACGATTTTTTGTAGACTCACCGTCGTGTGAAGAGGCACTAAGTAAAATACACTATTAACATAATTCATCATCGACAATTCTATACAACCCACGACGTTGCTACAATTGAAGCAATCACGTAGCGCTACGCACGTCTACGTGTAGCGAGTCGCCTAACGTAGCAAATCAAGCGAACACGTAGACGAGGCGGCGTGTCAACTGCGCTAACTACGTTAGTCGGTAGCCCCGACTAATACGGTTACAGCAGTTGTTGCAGCGTTAGTCGTTGGTGCTGTTTGTCCCTTGGTTATCCTGGTACCGAATGTTTTGAATCTGGATGCTAAATATGACTATGTGGATGATAATATATGGCTATGTGTGTGTACCGTTTATTTATTTAGCATCCCCACACGAATACCTATATGAATACTAGTGTGGGGACACTAGTATTAATATTTCTCCTCATAATTGAGGAGGCCTAGGCATACTCTACCACGCTACTCCAGTATGGATCGGTGGAGAAACGAAAAAATAATATAGAAAATATAAATTGTAACATTAATATAACATAAATAAAAATTGGAACATTAAGTAACAAACTTAATGTTACAATTTTACTAGAGATAACTGTCAAACATTTAATTTAAAATTAAATGCACATTCCTTGTCCATTTATTGTTTGTTTGCGCCAAACAAAGGCCTCCGCCTGTTTGGTTAGTAAATAATTCAGCAGCTAGACAAATGTGCAGTTAGCATTCGTCAGTGTTTGCATTAGCAATTCAGAGCAGAACTATTACCATTAGCGGCTTCCTGCAATACGTCTCAGGAGCACATCTAGCGCCCTTGTGCAATGCTCAGGCGCCCCATAACTTCCCACTGCTGGGCACGGGTCTCCTCTCACAATGTGAATAAAAACTAATTTCAATATTTTTTCACATACCTTCCACGTACGTACAACAGTAACAATTTCACTATAAGTACGATTGAGCCACTATCAAAGCATAGACCGTCCAGGGTAGATCGTAGAACGGATAGTGTCATGTTGAATGCAAAACGGCTTTCATTGTCGAAACAATCCGGTCCCCGTGGCCGGCCATGAATACCCCCGACCTGCACACGTCGCCTGACCGCTCCATAATCGCTGATCGACGCACCTAATAAAGCCGATTATTGTGTTCTGGTCGTGGTTAAGCGGAAACTGAATAGCATGCGATGGTTAAGTACAGAAGGTTTCGTAATTGCAAGGTGTTTAATTTTGCAAAGATAAAAAGCAGGTGAGTTTGCTAACTGAATAATCATAATTAGCTAGCTGTTTAAATCGTATTAGGATTAATCTTTAGTTTTCTAAAAATATCTTATATAAAATACACTTCAAAACCGGGGCTGTTAATTTAAAAAAAATATTTTCTTTTTAACTTTATTAATTATTATTAGTTTCTCGATGGATGATAAAAGCAATTGTTACGTTTCCAAAACTATTGCGTAAAATAATTGATCTAATTCCAATCAGCATAAGGTACACTTTTCCATCTGTTGAACACATCCGTAGACTCGGCTACGTGTCAACGCGTAGCACTTGATTTGCTACGCCACTGAAGTTGGCGTAGCTGTGATTGCTACAATACTGCTACGAATGCCAAGTGCCCTTTGATCTCACAGTGTAAATACAGACAGACAGCTTGGGTCTCTTGCTTGAATTTAACTGAGTTAGTTGCGACTGACAATGCTTTACGTTGTTGAGATAGATTTAAATTATTAATTGTAAGCTTTTATTGTTAATTACAGCTAGCACCAGTTCACCCAACCGTCTATTGGTGTGCTGCAAACTAACGGAAATTTTCAAAATCCTATTTATGCATAATCCGAGGATTAGATTAGTTGCCTAGCAACTGTCCAACTTTACATTATAGGATTGACTGTTATACTACTTGTCCAGAAGCAACGACCTATTCCAGAAGCTATGGAGAGATAAATAATAAAAAATAGCTGTAAGCTAGCAGATACTCTAACGTACTATTAACCCGCCCTAGCTTCGCTTTGAGATATAAACCATACAAGATAAACTTAACCCTTACATTCACAAACATGACGTTACCACCTATAACCAATTAATAACAAATATGTATAAACAATTATTGACACTTGGCTTCAACAGTAACCACTGCACCAAATCAAAATCCGTTACAATAGTTTTCAAAAAGATCGCGTTTAGTCAGACACGTGACGATTTTGACTTGTGACTGTATTAATGTTGGTGAAACATATTAACATGGTACACCAAACACATATCGGAAACCAAAGCCGACGGCAAATTCACGCTTCAAATATTAAAGATCTATTGACCAAGGAAAACGATATTACGTCGGGCCGATGTGTCCTGATATATGTTGTTACTATTCAATTACTGCAGTGGGCCACGATGACCACTCACAATTTATTTATTTAAACTTTATGCACCATACAAAAATACAGTGACAAAGGCGAACTAAATACTAAAAGCATTCTATCCCAGCCAACCTTCAGGCAGTGTGAACACAAACGAAATTGTTAATTACTAAATATTAGAAAGAAGATTTAGAAAGTGCATATTGCTGTCGCGCTCATTCTCTCGGCTGAATAATTCCCTGCCAAACATCCCATGTCAATCACATATATTGTAACAGTGTAAAATAAAATAAAGAACCATCCAGAACTAGAACAGACATTTAAGCTCATCCTTCAGATTTCTACCTCGCAGGGACTCGCAAACCGGAACCCTCAAACGACTGTCTGGCATGGTAACCACTGCGCTACTGCGTTGTGTGAGCTATTCATACATTACCCAGAATTGTCAGTGTAAAACTTGGTAACCCGAACATGCTTAACTAGACGTCGCCCGAGGCGTCTTAACCGATCAGCATCCAAATATATAATATGTACCAAAGTTTACATCACGTACTAAGAAACTTCGCTAGTTTGATCAAATTGTGGAAGGTCCCTCGAGAATATGCACTCCCCAAATGTTAATGACATGTTTTTTCTATTCAAGGATTCAAATTATAATTAGTTCATGTTAATAATTAATTTCATTGGTACCTTGATGAGTATTAATAAATTAGTCTCGATAAATTCATAAACCGTGATATTTATTATAAAGTTGCTTTATTCAAAAGTGAAGTTAAAAACGATTTCATACTAAAGAAATTAGATTGGAAAACACAATTGAGATATCACGTCCATGAACCCAGACACATTCGCTGCGGCGATAGTAACTTTCTATAGAAAAAACACGACGTACACGTGCTCAGCAGCGAACGTGTTATTTATCTATAACACAATATATAGTTATTTATCTATAACACAAATGATTAATGTATCTGCCCCGGTCGGCAGTTGAACCAGTTACTCCTTGTTTTGCAGGGTCACTACACACTACCAAATACGCTAAGGGGTCGTGAATCATGTCAGTAAAATTTGCAGATGTGTTAATGACAAAAATCACCCTAAACGCAACAGTTACCTGATATTCGAGTTACTACTGACTTGGGAATATCTTCCTGCGACAACATTATGTTAATCCGTGTAAAGTTCGCAGAGTGAAGCTTATCATTGAACTTCATGTCGTGAATTAATAAACGGTCTATTAGTTTAAATGGTGTACTTGTGGGGAATATATTAGAATGTATTTTCAATCATTATCAGCCCATAATTGTCCCAATATTGGGCTCGGGGAACCCAGAGTACCGTGCTGGCCAAGTTTGGATTGAGAGACTTCACACATCTTTGGAAATATGTTTTATGGATGGATACTATCGTTTGTAGGTCTGCTTATTCCCGCTTATCTTAGAAACAGCTTAATCGACAAGGTTGCGGCCTATACTCCGCCGGTGTTATAGTACAGGCGCGCTTCAATGCAGACGCCAGCGATGCACATTCTTACTATCCTTATTATTACTCCTTAATAAATAAATAGTTACTATTAATAAATGTAAGTTTAATGTATGTAGTGTGTTACATTTTCACGTGAAAACTACTTAATCGATCATCATGAAACAAGGTACACATATTCTTTTTATTATGGCAGACCAAATTCCACGCGGGCGAAGCCGCGGGCGAAGTCTCTATAGTATATCATAAATAAATGTTTCTTTAACTTCGCAACCAAGAAAATATTAAGTACATTACGATCAAAAGTAAATAAAGACAATGGGACTAAAAGCGTTAATGAGGACTGCTAAAGCCAGGAGCACTTAACCTGACTTAGCCGTTAATTACTGCCGAACTTTGGCCATTTGCGATCTCGCGCAACTCGAAAGGAATTTCCAACTTCTTGGGCTGTACCTACTGGAATGCCTCGGAAAATTCGATGCCATACCATTTAATCTCCGTCCTAAAATAAGGACTTATTGAAATCCAAATTAAATTCCGGCGAATATGGAAGTTTTGATAAAATTCCGAACAATAATCATGTTCCTCGATTCGGGAATTGGTCATTTTGAAGTTTGTGAAGTATGCCAGCGGAACGAACGTTTCGAACTGAATTAAATAACGCATAGCGTTATGAGGCGAGTTATTTTTACGGGGGAGTCGATTGAATCGGCACAGGTGTACAGAATTCGAGTTTGGAAGCCAACGTGCAACGTTGTAGCGTATTGACGCCGTCGAATAAAACTGGAATTCAGACGAAACAAAGCGCTCTAGGAACGCGCCGGGGTTCATCATGCACTGAACTTTTCCGAACAAGCCAAGAACAACTTCATGTTGCACGATTGTAAAGCTTACCAATAACAACGGAAGGCTCAAATTCCGATAGTTTTATTGCACTTGTTCAACAATGCGTTCATTTCATACAAACTCTTTTATTTATGTAAGTTTTGTTTCTTATTATTTATTCGTTAAATTGTATCGTCGTTGTCAGAGGGTGACGAAATATTATTCAATAATTGTCAAAGCCACCAGTAAGACACTGACTTATTTAAATAAGTCGGTGACTTACTTACTTATTTAAATAAGTCAGTGTCTTACTGGTCGCTTTGACAATTATTGAATATATTTTCGTCAACCTCTATCTACTGAGCTGCTAAAAACGCACACCCACGGCTGACTCATTCTGTATATCTCCCAAAAATCTTTTACTTTTAATCACCCAATTGACCTCCATTTAAAAAGACAGTACTTTAAACGGATATCAACAATTCAACGGAACAGCGCATCACTGAATACAAAAACTGGTATCACAGAATACAATATTGTAGTATTCATAACAACAGTCTTTGTTACAATGAATATTTTTTTCATTCTTTCTGTTCCATATAGTCTATCTCCGTTAAAGCTGGCATATCGCTGGAGTGATTGAAATGAAAGCAGCCGAGCGCCCGACAATCCAATTTAGCCTTCGCTTTGTGAATGTGAATTACAATCACGACCTTCCATGCATCGGATGCACGTGATGTAAACATATACGGAGATCGGAGCTCGGGGCTCGTCAAATGACCGCGCTGCATTTGGTGTACAAAGTCCGTTTATACCTCGTGCTAAAGCTAGCCTAGCCCAATAGAGATATTAAAATCGCACAATATGGCCACCAAATAACTAACCTAATCTAACTTAGCCTTGTCTAACAGAGATATACATGTAGCTGATAATTTGACGTGCAGTACCTACACTGCACGTCAAATTATCAGCTTAATGACTTGTTATTTATTTATAAAAATATAGTTGTCTGTAAATTCGGTTTATAGAAGATAGTTTTACGTGATAAAGTCGTAAGAAAATAATGAAGAAAACAGAACGCTTAGGCCGATCGTGCCTCTCTGTCGGTTGTTCCGCGCTCTCTCATACTCATACTTAAGGACTGCGCACAGTACAACGACTCCACGACCGACAGACGCGAACGCGACTAAAACCTTGACAAAGCTAACATTCAATTATGAGCCTTATATCTTTGAAAGTAAGGTTGAATTTCGAACTTATACTTAAAAGCCCTGTACGGCCCCTCCCCGCCCTACACCCATAGCCGTTCCGTTTCGAGACCAACGCGTCGACGTTGCGTTGACGACTCACCGTAGACGAGTAGTCCACGCGTCGACCGACACAATGACGTACCTAGAACGGAACGTCGGAGTTGAAACGGAGTGGAGACGGAGTCGAGTTGACGTCGATGAAGCGTTGATCGCGGAACAGAACGTCGGAGTTGAAACGGAGTGGAGTCGGAGTGGAGTTGACGTCGAGTTGGTGTAATGTGCGCACTCCTTTATTCGTTCATGCAGCCGGCGTTCGTCGATTTATAACACGTTATCACGTCAAAATGTAATTAAAATTGTTTGTCGTTAACATATTATAACGTCTTATCAAATTGGCAACCATTGGGCATTGCTTTAACTTTATTGTGCACAGCTGTGTTTACGCGCGGTATTTGATAATCGCACACCATTTGCAATGCATGAAACCGCGTAGTGTGTATGGGTTACCCACGCTATAACGCAACGCAAACCGACGTACAGTGTGTACCGATTACATATATCAGCTCATACAATACCGAATATTACAAGTGAAGGTTTTAATTTAATAATTTTTACATTATGAAAATTAAAAAATTAAAAGCCTCGTCCGATGTATGAATTTGGTATTGTTCCAAATATGAATTCTGTTTTTTTATCTATTACCTCATCACACAATTAAGAGTAGGTTGCTTGGGTAAAATATCCGAGTGTACACATGTGAACGTTAAATTTTTGCGTTTTATATTTAATTCACCTACGTTCTTTTACATAACGGTAACACAGCAATTTTGCGTTTCAATAAACACATTAGTAGGTACTCATAAAATTGATCTATAGCTCCAAGGCTCTATCGAATGGTTATCTATCTAAAAATAAGTAACTTAATACAGAATGAAACAGATCGTTAACCAAAGTAAAGGACAGATAGGTACAGAGATTAAACGATTTTTCATTTCGCATTTACAAACTTCAGAGGCATCATCATTCGTCCGAATGCTGAGTCGTTTCAACAAACCTTGTACAAAAACATTACTTTACGGCTTCTTTGGAAGTTTCAGAGATGATTGATTGCCGCGGAAGCGTCCCAGTAAGTACCGCAAGTTGTGGAAGCTACGCCGTCAAGCGTCGGTTGAAGAATATTAGCGGTCTTGAAACACTTTATAATACAAAAAGTAATAAGGTCTTAAAGTTTGCTACACTGCACTTTGATGTATGGGTAGCAACATTATGAGTGACTTGGTTTATTAGGATTATGTACATCTCTTCAACTAGATATAAGTAAAACAGACTATGTTAGTGAGAATGGTAGCCAACTATCTCTAAATTGTTTTATAGATCATAAATAGTCAATGGAATTGAAAAAATACCAAGAACCTCATGATGATTTACAAATACCGATTCAAAGATACCCGACTTAACACAGTCCGTTGCTTTTTTTTCAATATGGCGGTTGTTTCCTGATTAAATGATTATTCTCATGTTTTGATATGTGCAAGAATAATAAAGTAACATCAAGTTTCTACAGAGTACAAAGGCTGTTAGAGACTGTTAGACATTTCCCTTTTTGGCGTCGCGCAAATAAAAACAAATCGGATTTGTGTTTGTCCGGCTTCTATTACACTAGATTTTCTCCAAATGTAATACGATTATAGAAGTTTAGTGTGGAATTTAGATGGGTCAAGGACGGGCGTGTATATTACAGTAACTATCTTTGAGAGTTAATTAGTGATTAAATTATCACATTTCGCAGGATAAAAAAGGGACAAATGAAAAGTCTCGTTATGCGGGATTTATTTTATAACCTTACATGATACGAGTATTATCACCTAAATAAACCACTTTGATTCTGTGAATAGGTAAGTAATATTGGTTCCTAATCTCGTGAAAGTTTTGGTAAAGACACAACAATTCATTCAAAACATTTATTTTACAAACAGCCAAAGAATCTAAAAACCATTTCGTTAATAAATACCACTAAGCCCCAATCATATTTTCTCTCAAATATCTTCCATATAGATGTTACGGTAAAACTCATTAATTGAAAATTATTAATATTTTTACAAAATTATTAATAATAACCACATGTTTTGGTAAATGTGAATAAACGATCATAATTTATTACTTTTAGTCGTAATTATTAATAATTCACGACACATATTTAAACCTATTTTTCACTTTGCGCGCAGTTCGGGGTACTCATCATAAAAAAAAATAACCTTGAACCTATTTTTCACTTTGCGCGCAGTTCGGGGTACTCTGTTGAACCTATTTTTCCACTCAACACATAGCTACTGACTACTACGGGACAGATTTATCACTTTAACCTCGATTTTCGGTAATTATTAATAATAATAGATAATTATTAATAATCTTCAATTATTCACTCTTACCGTAACATAGACATTGATCAGTTATTATACTACGTCAGAGTTTTATTATTTGTATGATTTATTTGGCCACAACAACTATCTGCTAACTGTGAAGGGTTGCCAGCCAGCTACAATCTATCACAATTCATGTTTGCCAAGATAGAGATACATACATTTAAGTCGATGCCAGCCCTCTTACGTCATGATTTCTACGGGGAATGTGACATTTTTTACAGTTTTGGAATCTGGAAAAAACAGTGTTCAATGGTTCAAGTCTCGCGGCTCTACGTCCAATAGAAAATTTTGTACAGCGTTGACATTAACCCTATTCTCTGTTTCTAATTCTCTGGCACTATAACACGTGCGAACATTATAATATTATTATAAATAACCTGGTATACTTTGTTTTGTTTAGTTATGTATTATAAGTAACTTAGAGGTTTAAGTTTTTTTGTCATTTTGTGTTACAGTTAAGCCAGAAATAAACCTTTTTCTATTCTATTCTATTGTATTTTATACTTATATTATCTTTTGAAATCTCAAAAGTTTATCGGCTCTGGTGAACATTTTCTATTTGGTGGATAACGGCGTTTCCTATTTTTTGCGTCGTATTCATATTGAATGCTGCAGCTACCCATCACGCTATGAAAATCAGTGCATAACTGACCAAGAGTATTGGACGCGTTGCCGAACAAAAAGGAAGTGGAGTACCCGAATAATATTACTGACTCTCCGATGCAACTGAAACACATAAAAACATTTCACAGTCCAATTTAGAGGGAGGGTGGTAGCTAGCCAGGCGGGTGTCCACCCCTGCCAGCGACGGTACCGTCGGGATTAAATATATAGATACATATATATGGTAAAACAGTATGTGAACGATTTCTGTAGATGGAAGGTATTTGAGAAAAACTGTTATTAGGGGTGTTAATTACCGAAATAGGACATAGCTAAGATTTTTGGCATTTATGTCTGTCGGATTAAATGACTAGCTGTCTATTTGTTGTAATATCGAAAATGGTTTAGCCGTTTGGATGCAATTTTCACTGACGTAGTGTAAGTAAGCTTGGCGTAAAATTCAGTGTTTTATTTTAATCGTTTCACAACTAAAAATATGTTAATTTAAATAATTCCGTGTTAATAATAATAACATTTACATAAATATAACAATATTTAAACGAGATTTTCGTTCTTTACCGCATGGATAACATCGTCAACATTCCTGATTGATCATTCACGAAAATTTAACCTACTTTTTAAAGCTGGACTCCATTGTTTCCCGTTATCCCAGTACCCATTTTCCACCATAAAGTTTGCATAATAAAATCGTAACGGGAAATTTTTAAAAAGGCTTTACAGCTGCGGGATTGGGTTGATATTTTTGTTGTATTAAGTAGGCAAACAAGCAATGCTCTGGTTATTCTGGTTAATATAATAATCGTCATCACATTTGTTCAGACCATCATTTGTTCCTCTAGAACCAATTTTGGTGCTTTACCAACGGAATTAGGGACTGCTTGTTTCTTGAACGATCCAAGATTAGCAGGTATCAATGACCGTAGCCTAGTTGCGAAACGAGGGGCCCCAGATTCGATTCTAGGCCGGGACATCTGTGTAACAATAAGTGTTTGTCGTCGGGTCGCGGGTGTATTCCTATAATTTTTTTATTTTCTTTCTATCTTTTTCGTTACACATAAATATATTTGTCTTCCTCGTTAACTTACCAATGTTGTTACATTAGTAGGTACTACTTATCATTTGTTACTCCTTAAAATCGTGTCAACTGTAATTTAGAACTGTGGAAGACGGATACTTCTCATAATGCCCTTTTAAATTAGTTTAAATCTGATTTCCTATTCAAATATGTACACCTCCGCAATCTCTTAAGCCTAACTTGTTCAAGCATTTCTTTGGAAATTTCATTATCATCATTATTTCATTATCAAACTTATATTCGTCGTGTTGTCGTACGAAGAATTGTGGAATTAGGTCCCTTAATGTTTGCAGCGGTAATGGTGCGGAATTCTTTAATGGCATTTTTATATACAATTACGTAATCTATGAGTACTTACGACATGTATTTATTAAACGTAATATGTTTCGGTTTTTAAAAGAAGATCTTTTTATAACTACTGCCGATATCTAAGTCTTCCTTTAAGTTTATAGAATTCTAATCTCATTTGCTAAAAGGTCTGCTTGCTATTGTAAAAAGGATCAATCCAATATCTTGGTGATATATAAAAATACTCGGATACATACAAACGATAATGAGATGTGTCTGTCTCTCTCTCGTTCTTGAGATTTAACTAGGAACATCGATATCTCCCGATGAAGATCAAGGATGCCAATGGTAAATTATCTTGCATTTAAAAGAACCCTTGAACCCATATCGTTTTGATGTTTTCATAGAAGTGTAAAGTATCTATAAGTATGTAATATTGTAAACAAAAAAATATATTCGGTCAACCAAAATTCTGAACGTGGTCAACGACTTATGTTAGGATTAAAATTTCTAAGTCATCAACAACAAATGCCATTCTGCTCTCAATTGTTTGTATAGCCAATCCATACTTATTTCAGATACGAAATGAACTCTTGTCTGTCTCCTACCTTTTCACGCTTAACCCGCTGAACCGATAAAGATGAAATTTGGTATGGAGAACGTTTGTAACCCGAGAAAGGACAAAGGTTAGTTAAGGTCCCGATAATACGTTAACTTGGGATCCTATTAACGGTGTTTTATCGTGTTCCGACTCCCACGTGGGCGAAGCCGCTAGCAATAACTTGTGAAAAATACCTAAGCTGAAGAGTGAAGTTCAATTAAATTTTAGTACCTTATCTCTCAGAGGATAAACAGAAAGTTTAATTTTGTTGTGTATAACTCTATATTCAAAGCATAGATAAAATCTCCACAGTAACATACCAGTAGCTAGCAGACTCAACTTGGAAATGAGTTTAACACAACTAATTAACTACGAACACCCGTGTTTGTGTTTCATCAACGCATCAAATTCGAACGTTTGAAGTTTACGCTACTTAATTGTCTGTATAAAGTGTCGCTATTCGAGCTTCTAGTGACGTATATAGTGTCATTATATAATGAGAATATTGCCTGTAACTAAGCTAAAAAATTAAAGTAGCTATTTAACTTCAATTTTGAATTTAAAAGCAATTAAAAACTCCGTCGCAATTTGTGGTGGTAGATTGCCAGGCAGACTTCATATAAAGTGCCTAATTGTATATCAATAACTTAACAATACTAGTAAAATCATTCTGACATAAAGCTTTATCAACACTTACGACACCCTGGTCTACTGGCACGGGATTGGCTTGGATTGGATTGGATTGATGAGACTCTCAGGTTGATCATAGATGCGTTGACCACACACTTTATTTATTTTAAATTTATTATACCAAAAACATTGTGCAAAAGGCGAACTCATGGAGCGTAATGGAGTATGCTCTAGCCCTACTCAGTGCCCGTGCCCTGTAGTGGGCCATTAAAGGGTTGAAGCTAATTATCGCTGTAACGTCTGATATTTTTCACTTTGAACAAAATATCAAATCCAGTTATATTGCAGTCTAAAAATCCAGATGTGGAGCTGTAATTTGTCCAACTTCCTCCATATCGCCAACATGTCGCTACAAGTTCGCGGAGTCGACGTTATGGCCCGAAATCCCGCAACTTGTGGGAACAAGCTGCTACATATTAAAGTCTTTTCCTATTTTTAATGTCCGTACACTTAATACAAGTATTCTGCCGTACGCGAAGGGTTTAAACTCAATTTCCGCTTAAAACTATAGTTTTATTGAGGAATTATGTAGTAAAATTGTGTTTAGTTGTTTCAGTACCCGTTTGTTAGTAGTTAGTTAGTGTAGGCCCTGGCTACATGTTCTTGGGTTCTACGACACCCGGTACTTAGATAATCGTATATGTAGTAGAGCTTATTTTATTAAATCTCGTCTATATCCTAGATAATAAAAATTCGATGATATCGACATGTTACTATGTTAAACAGGTACCCAGACAGATGGCAAAATTTTAAAAATATATGTTTCAGCGATGGAAATATGTTCGTTCTCTATATAAATAAAATAAATACAACCTTTTAATAAATTAGAATGTTAATATAGCAATAAAATTACAGTACAGTACGAGTACAGTACTGTAGTTGACTGAAAACAACTGAAAGTGATTACGGACAAAATTGCATCCCCCATTAATGATGTTATGTAAAGTGCCATTTACATAATCATGCACAAGCTGAAAGTTTCGCGAGATGCTATGACAGACGTTCGTGTTGGTGAAGCTTGGAGTAAATGCATAGTCCTATTTATATATGTATATGTTTATGTTTATCTAGGTCAGTATTTCCCAAAGTGGGCGATAACGCCCCCTTGTGGGCGCTGATGCCTAGAGGGGGGCGGTAAGGGGCCCAAAAAAGTGGGGGGTATTGAAGTGGTTTACGCGGGCGACGGCTCATTTGTAATTTTGGGGGTGCTGAAAAGTAATTGACTTTCAAAGTGGGCGGTAGATGAAATAAGTTTGTGAACCTCTGAACAAGTTTATGGCAAAAGTAGTCTAGGACGCCCCCAAACCAAATTGACTGATGATGTGAAGCATTTAGCGGGTAGAGTTTGGCTAACGAGTCGTGGCACAAAGAAAACCGGTGTTACTTGTTTAAATTTCATATGCCTTCCAATGTTAAATACTTTGGCAATATTCGACTTACTTCTGTTGAAATGGCGTGTTACGATAATTTCGTGTAACTTTACTTTTCAACAGCTCGAATGTTTTAAAGCACTTTTCATTCATTTTCATTTTTCACGAGTGTTTCAAATAGGTTGAGTGGTAAGAGTAAGGTTGTTAATGCGAAATGTGGTTCCGAGAACGATTCGTTGGAATTATGCTATTAATGACTGTTTAAAGGTTTTATAGTATTATTGTGTTATGGAATCAAAACTTTCTTAAAATCGCAAGTATTAAAATCTTTATGACATGTTAAAATCTTTTCTATTTAGCATGTTAAGTAACAAAGGAGTAGGTAGGTTTTTGTTAAGTAACAGCCGACTAACGAGCAGAGTCATCTGATGCTAAGTGGTTACTGTCGCCCGAGGACTATATCGCATCACCGATGCGTTGCCGGCGGAGAAAGAAGAGGGACGAAGGAAATTTCTGGCTCTCAATCTACCAGCCGGTACACCGCAAGTTAGACGGTCGACTCAAGCATGAGGATAGTAGCTACCCAGCGGGGCACCAGCCCTGTCGCCAAGCAAATATCAGGGAAGTCTCACTCTTCATTTTTGTATTTATAACTCATATTTGGATCTAGGTAGAAAAAACCAGAAATACACATAGTTGATAAGATGACATAGGAAAAGCAGTTAAGTAAATGACAATGGAAAATCTTTTTTATTTTCCTAGCATTAGTGATGAAAATTCTGCTAGACTCAGATCTTGGTGTGCATGCCCTTTATAATACACATGTAATATTTTATGACCTTTTTGTTAACCTCCATTTGCGCCACCTTTCGTGTACACATAAACAGTCACCGTAAAAGTTTTAATAGAGTGTTCCGACCGCAGAGTGCACTAACGTAGTGTTAATTACATTCTGCGTATAAGTGCCGCTAATCTTATTGTTCTATTTCGTAACAAAACAATGCAAAACACTGTGTTACGTTGTGGTATTTTACTTCTGCACATATTGCGCAAGGCGGGGCGTTAGGGGGTGAGTTGCAACATTAAGAAAATAGTGGCGTTGAGATACTTATTGTTATAAACCTACAAAAATAAAAAAGACATTTGGCAATACAATATCCACTTAAATTTGGATCTTTCAAGTTAACAAGAGAAACAAAACAATGCAATATAGATAAGTATTACAATATTATCCATAATAGTTACCCTGGCAATTTTATTGACTGCTTTTAAACGAATTGAATGAATGAAAAAAAATGAATTACCTACAACAAATTCTCGTATTCAATTTCATAACAAAAGTCTGATTAGCTTGAATATGAAAACAAATACAGCTCGCAGGCCAAACAACAAATTAAATTATGACTGATTACAACTCATACCAGTAGCGTGGAAGCTGGCGTGATTAAAATGTTAATGTAATAATACATAGCTGACTATCGTCTGATATCAGTAAAGCTATAGCTAGCTTTAGCTGTTGGGGTGTACCTGAGAGGTTTACCTATGCATAGGTATAAATTTGAGCGTGTATGTTGCACAACTGTGCATGTATGTTCACTACGTAGCTCAAGTTTAACTGTACATCCAAACCTGTCAGGACCATCCTACAATGTGTTATGACTAGCGACCGACGATGATAACGTGACATTCATTTTACTAGACATTTGTGTGACAGGTTTGATTGGTTATGAGTGATGTCTTATTTGTATTGCCCATTCCACCCGTGATGCGCACAATGATATTGCTGGGTTATATGTGTGTTTATTTATTACCTAATTTATTAATACAGTATTGGATGACCGAACTTTGCTTTGTATTTTATAAGATAGACAGATTTGATAATACTGACCCACCTGCAATGAAAATTCTCACGCTTATGAATAGCACTGACACCCAACAAAACGTTATGCCTTTTAGCGGTCGGTTTTTTATACCTCAATGAATAAGATTAAACATTTTATTCAATACTCTTAATTTAATCAGAGATACGTTTTTGCAATAAGAATACAGAGAGTACGAAAATCCACTCCGCAGATATTCTGTTAACGACTACAGCCTTCGTTGAGACACACTTTTAATCCATCGTTCGTAGGTATAGCTAGAATCTAAACCACCTCTGGTAGTAGTAAAACCGTCTTTCTTACATTGTGTTAGGGTTCATTTTTTTCTCCATATCGAATAGTTCAACGGTATGCGAAGTCGCAGGACCCAGCTGAAGCAATTTCATTAATGGTGGCTTATCGTTTCTCTATCGGCGTACTGATTAAGGCACGTCTGTTACCATAGAACATACAATGGCCGAAGGGTAGAAATGTCTCGTATGAAAAGCGAAGAACTAATGCCTTTTTTCCTATCTGAAACTTTTTTTTAGAGAAATTTATTATTGAATATTTTGAATAAATAAATATTTAAAATTGGTTGGAATAGGCAATGAAATTAATATTAATACTACCATGGTTAAATAAAATTCTAAACTGTTAATAGTCTTATATAAACATTTTACGTTTAATTATACTTGGAGAGTGGTGGTGTCCAGTTGTATTAAATTTTTGCAAGAAGAGCATCATTGGGATTACATCGAATGTTACAACGATACAACATGAATCTTTGAATATTGGGATATATGACTTACAGTAGAAGTTGACTTGAAGAGTTGCAAACTCAATCTAACCTAATTTCAAGTATGAATTTTTAGACCATCCCATTTCATTCCTTCCATTCAACTTAACCTTCTTCTTATGATACATATTTGCACGTGCATCTTACGAAGCATATTAGCATATAATATGCCTTATATGTGCACGTGATAGTGTCATTTTAAAGGTACCAATGTCAGTTCTGTTTGACATATAGTCTATAACCGTTCCGTGTTGAAGGCATTCTTCTATCTGATCCAGAAAGGTTAGGAAAAAGCCTTTGATTGTGATTGTAATGCTTTTCTGTTATCTGAGATGGAGACCATTCAGAGCTGCGGTTTTTACAAATACATTTATAGCAAATTCGAGGCACGGACTAGTTGGTTTAACGGATGACATTTATATAAATGGTTTAATATTAGAAATAGCAATGAATAGAATTCTTTTTTGTTGGGAATATTATCGGACAGAACTCAGTTTTCAGTTAAATGTTTTACTCACTTTAGTGAGCTTTAGCTCTCGTTGACCCTGTGGCGCATAAAGGAAGGGTTCGGGATCTCCTATAAAATCTACTGCGTGCGTCGCCTACGCTATGCCCAAAGAACTCTCACCGGGACTTTTAAGGTAGTGTTTTCCGGGGTCAACTTTTGGTCTAACTCTAGGTCTTTGGAAGCGAAACTTTGACTGGGTTACCCCGCTTCACCCCGCTTCTGCGCCGAGTCCGTCTCAGCCCTCTGCCGACGTTTTGTTTACCTATAGCAAAGCTTTTCGAATTATAAAGGTTTACTGTCTTAAAATTAATTTATCTTCATCGTAAACGTCAAATTAATGTTTTCTATAAGCAGCCGGGTAATCTCCCGTCAATAAATGTTCTACAATTATGACTGGATCGCCCAAAGCGATCCGGCGCACCTGAAGCTTTACTGCTCGTTATCGTAATGACGTTATAAATCAACACAATTGGTACTTTAGCAGGGTAAACGCTGGTGTTGTTACAGGAAACGTAATAGATGCAGTTGTAGACGGAGTTGAAGAATCTTTTGTTTACACCTGATAACGAGCTTGTAACGGAGGCCAATCAATTAAATTGTGTAAGGTTAAATTAAGAATTTGTAATTGACAAAAAGGTTAAAATATACTCTTTTGCAATTTAGTTTGAAACTGTGTAACGCTAAAATCAATGAATAGATTAAGTTGAAATGTGTTTGATAATGATTTCGAAGCCATGTTTAAGAAATTAAGTTTATTGTTTTATATTTGTTTTTGTAGATAGGTATAGCAATATAGCAATGATTAACTTAAAAATTTAAAGCATTTCAAAAATTGACAAATAAAACCGAAAATGAGGAAGACGCGAAGCGCCTGATGAGAGGCAATATTTTTGTGTCTTTTCGCTTGCCTACTTTTTGTAAACGTAATCATTTTTCAATGAGCAAGAGCACAGCACGCCAAACAGCAAGAGCTTTGATAATTTCAATTCCATTCGGGTACTGAAAAACCTCGCGGTCAGCGAAAATGTACTCGTAAGTTTGTGTAATGGGTATCAAGGGAAAAAATAAAAATAAATTAGTACTTAAACGTGCCGCAATTATCGCGAGATTGTCCGGAGTGTTCCGGCGGCGCAGTTGAAGCATCGCCGCTCGTTATATAAACGACGATGCCATCAATCACCCTGATGCCCTAATATCGCAAGTTCTTCAGTCTTTCAAAGATAACAGGAACTTCTAGAAACGGTCTGGGTAAATTTTCAGTTGATAATGACGTTTGTGTTCCAAATTGACAAGAAATCAAACGCGTTACCGTCACCTATGGATATTTGTAGCCATGGAAAGGTCTCCAATGTATCGCCGGCCCTGAAAAGCACTTTTCTGTTTTCTTAAGCATCTCATATAGAAAACTCTGTGAACACCTAGACAGGATACATTCTGCAATTTATACAAAATTCAGTTAAGTGTTTTTCGAGACATGATTTAGTTTGTTCTGAACGCTCCCGCAACTAATAAATCACAAACATTGAAGTGCCGTAAACAAAATATTTGTCTATCAAATGTTTGCCACAGTTGTGTTTCAAATGCTCTGCAGTCAGAGTTAACTATGATTAAAATGCCAGTTCTGACAACATTTATGATTGTTGCTGGTAATTTTATGTATGTAACGATATTGAACATGTTAAAATGCTAATTAAGATATTTATTGAAATTAAGGATTAATTTGAAGTACCTACTTCATATAAAATAATTGTTTACGAAACTAGTATAAAAAGTTACTGATTGATGAAAAATAATTAATAAACCTCTTTGATGTTAAAGTCATAATATATTTATTATTACACTTGAAACTACATATTACATAAAATTAGAAATACATACATACATACGTGTCAATGAGAAGTTGTTTATGCCGTTGTAAAAACATACCTGAAACGAAATGATTAATTGTTAGTAAAGGAATAACACAAGTACAATTTTTACAACATAATAATATAGTAAAAAAGTGGTTGGAAGTGATATACATGCATATTATTTATGTTAACAAAAAAACCATAGTCATTGTCAATATGAGTAGCATTCCAAGGCTGCAAAACTGAAAAAACACCCACATAAATTTCTGGCACTATCAAAACTATGCTTCCAAAAAAATTGTTTTTTTACTGCATAAGACTAATAAGGCATCCAAACTATGAATTTAAAGTAATTCATTTGATTCAATAGGAGTTTATATGAAAAGTATTTTATTCCTTAACAGTTAATTAAAATAATCACAATATGATTACTTGTTTCGGAGAATTTCATGAACAAATATTATAATTGATTTATGTATTGTGAATATTTTTAATTTCCAACAATATTACACAAGGCACAAACGTGCTGAATAACCTCTTTTTTATGAAGTCCGCAAAAGTCCAAATAGATCCAGTTCCACACTTCCTATTGTTAAGGGCACTGGACAAAGAACAATTTTAGTATCGAATGCACTACTAAATTGGATTCCATGTCCACATAAGAAAAAGCGTCACGAACCCCAATACTTTGGTACAAAAGTACAGATGCGTAAAATGCAGTAAATAAAATGGGAATAACATCAAAATACGTCTGTAAAAGCGGTTGTCGTCGATACGTTTAACGGAGTAACATATTTTCGTGAAACTTCTGAACTCGCAGTCATGTTTCACGTAATTGGTTAGCTTTGCCGATGCATGGGCGGAATTTGGTTCAACAGGTTTAAAGTTGTACATCTATCGATACGTGGTAATAAAACTGTTACTGATCGAGATCTTTCTCAAATTTTTCTTTTATTTATTTATTTATTTATTTACTATAATTAAAACGGTAATAACCAATTACATTAATTATAGACACTTTCATACTCCTCCGTCCTCGCAATTTTCGTAAAAAAGGGTAGGTACAAAGTTTTTTCTTCACGTATTAATATATAGATTTATTTATTAAGCTGAGTATAACCTCATGCATACTTAACTATTCATGTTTCTTCTTTACGCTTGCTTTTGTTTAAAATGTCGAATAATTTGCTAAAGCTACTATTTTACAACTTTATTTGTGTAGCGATGGGGATGTTATTCAGGTACAAAATTGGTTCACACAATCGTGGAGCTAAAAGTTTTGAGTAGGCTTTACAAAATGCTATACGGATATATTTTGATGTGGACAGATATCACCTATTTTAAACCAGATTTTATTCGCAGCTGGGACGATTATATCTTTTCACTATTTAACACTTTTACACGGAGACTGTGGACTCACGAAACGGTAATAAAATCTTTATAGACGGATCGTTGGAAGCGTTTTATTTTCACGGATTCCCAGGTCGACGTGACCGGCTTTCGGTGTTAAAAACATTTTTCACGTCAATCAGTTCACATTACTTGGATTACCAAGATCTTTATCTAACAAACAGAAATTTAATGTAAAAACTGGTTTCTTCGTATTTACACATCTTTATTCGTGAATCTAGAGAAACAAAGTCAAACTAAATGTGGGTAATAGGTATGTGGTAACACGAACGTGAATACATTACATCAAATGGTGATGTAAAATGGGCACCGTCACCCAGTAATATGTGTGCACAATGCATCGGTGATGTTACTAACATCACCGATGCATTGCCAAGAAAGAAGAGAAGAAAGAAAACCGGAACTAGCCTCAAGCCGAATACGAGTGTCACTGCGATACCTCATTGCATTTTAAAACGCTTGATAACTCGAATCACACTCCAAATTTATTGTTACGATTGTCGCGTGAAATACACTGTTTCATGGACGCGGATACCGATTCTAATGGTAGAGTGATTTATGATGACGTATTAATAGCTGGTTATGACACACGTATCTTAATGATTCATTGTAATGGGTAAATATAAAGTTCGATCCAGTTAACTACTACACTTCTACTACTAAACACTACAAAACTTCTACAGCTAAACCGATCAAGTGCGAGTTACAGACAGAGAACAGACGGGAAACAGACAGACGGACAGACACTGAAGGAATATTAATAAGGTTTCATTTGTCGTCATTAAAAACCATCTCAGGTTTTGCTAATATTTTAGTTTACGTGATGATTTAATTAGTTTTATTGCGGACAAACCGCATAGGAAATTTAATGCGTTGTAATGTAAATACTTTTTAAAGTGTAAAGAACTAATCGAAAATATGACGAAGACTTTTGAAAGTGTTATCCTTCATCAGATTAAGCTACGCACCGGGCTTTATACACAGATTAAGTAATAGTACTCACGTGCTTTAGGAGAGTTATGTTAACTGTACCTAACTAATCGAGTAAGTTGAGAGCGGGCGCGGTCGCACAAGACAGTAACTCTATTGTTATGCTTAAATGGTCGTTAAATTATAAGCCTTAAAGGATTTAAAGTAGCAACAGATTGATCTTGGGTTTTCATTTTAATTAGTAAGTCGCTCTTGCTTTGATACTTTGAACTTGTGCCTCTCTATTTGAACTTGCAATATTAATCATCACAACCCATAACTGTCCCACTGCTGAACACGGGTCTCCTCTCGAAATATGAGGAGCGCAGGCCATAGTCGTCCACGCACTACTTATTACTTTCAAGCATTGTATATGGACTCCATATTAATATAAAAGTCAACATACATAACAATTTTGAAAAAATATTTTATAGAGGTAAAGATTATGCATCTAAGAACACAAGAGCGGATTTCTAAAGCATTAACCGACGAGATTCCAATATATGATCTGGATTCCCCAGGGATTTAAACAGAATACGACCAAGTTAACGTCCGGACAAGAACATAAACTGCGTTCGGGGGACATAACTCGTCGGTGTCGATACACCCCTTTTAAATCTGCAGCGAGTCTGCATAAGACCAATAGATATATAAGGCAGTACATAGGGAACGTAAAAAGAAAATTGCTGTACACGGCTATAGTGGGGAGTAATACAAATAAAAAGTAATGGCGTTATAGTTAAATAACACACCAATTTTGCAGTATCATTCTCGCAGCATTGACGTGTGTCCAGTTTGATAATGTCGGGCATTGAAACATGACTCATGGATTACGACATCTTATCCCCGTCATTTATTAGATAGACGTGTTGAACATCATCAAATAACTGCTGCATTAATGTCTAAGATAACAGCCAGCCGACTAGCAGAGCAGATGGCAGACGCGTGATAGAAATTAGTCACCTTATACACAATATGTAGGGGGAGATATCACTGACGCGTTGGTACCTGAGAGAGAAACAGTAAATAATTCGTTTTATACTTATTTCCTTAATACGGCCACGATCCACACGCCTCGATTTTATTCGCTCCAAACGGCATTTCTGATTCGCAAATTCAAATAATGTCGCTACGTTTGCAACGGAAATTCGTGGCCTTATAAAGTCGAACACATACATTTGTTTTACGCTTGTTTAAGCGTCAGGGACGAGCAGCGCAGAACGAAGCGCTTTGAGCGTTACATTCTTGACCTACGGTTTGAACTACAAACTAAATGTCCTAAAAATTGCATTTTTTTGTTTTCATCTATTTGAAACAATCCTAATTGTCAAAAATAAATGTGCGTATTCGAAATTATCACTTGCTTCGGTGATGGAAATCATCGTGAGGACCTGCACACCTCACGGAGAACCAGAGTTCTCCGTAATGTTCATAAAGGTGTGTGAAGTCCGCCGACCTGCATTTTTTCAGAGTGGTGACTATGGCCTGTACCTACTCCTGACATTGTGAGAGGAAACCGAAGCCCAGTAGTGGGACGGTTATGCTTGCAAGTATGATGATGATTTCAAACCATGCACAGAATGAATGTGAATTTTACAACCGTTTACAATAAAAAGCAATCGACTATAATAATTAAGAATTGGATACCATTAGCAGCCTCGCTTTAAATGAAACTCGACGTTTATATCAGACGAAGTAATATTATTTTGATTGCTCGTATAAATTGATTTTAGTTGAACGGTTGGAATTCTTTTGTTTGTAAAGAAATTACGCCATATTAACAAAGTGCATTTTTGTAGTTCCTTTTAATCTGTTTCTTTGTTTTAATATCACTAGGAGCCAAAATGCGCTATGATAATTAAGTTAGGCTGTATTTTTGTATATTAATAGCCGACACGCGAGCAAGTGGAGGGTATTGAGGAGTCAAAGGGCTTCATCCATCCATCCATCCATCTCGAGTCCAAGCTGACCTCCCCTGCTGAAGAGGTTCAGCCGCGCGGTCCCTCTTTTCAGAGGTCGCTGGACTCTTTTTTATTATTAAGCAGGCAGACGAGCAGAGGGTCCACTTGATGGTAAGCGGTCACCGTCGCCCATGGCCACTTGCAACACCAGGGGCGTCACCAGTGCGCTGCCGGCCGAGAAGGAAGTGATGGACCCGCATCTTGAAGGTCCCCCTATCGTAGCACTGTGGGAATATCTCTGTAGCTCCTTCCAAATTTTACACGTAAAAAGACATTAGTAATCAACCTTTGGACGATACAGTGGCGTTAGAGCGCAATTGCGTAGCATCGACTCATCTTATTTCATGCTCAACTTTTTCCTTAAATTAAAAACATACAGAAACAGACCAATGAGTTAGTTTTAGGTAGTTAATTAGTACTGAAATAGATTGAACCAAATCAATTACGTTTTAAAACGAGGAATATTTTTAATCTATTTTCCGCGGTCGGCCATTGTTTCGTTTTCATTTAATTCATCACGAGCGGCCATTTTTCCCGAACGACCGCATTCCGCAATCCACAATACATTTTTTAGCGGAGTCCATCTGGTGGCAGCGCCAATTTTTAGTCAGCCAGGATATTGTTTACTTAACTAGGACAGGATATCGAAAAATGTGGTTGAATTTCCATGATATTTTGGTAAATTTTTTGTTTGCCAGTTCGAGTCAGTAAATTCTGGAAATTGGTTTTTCTGGGATAAGTTTTGACCGCTATGCACTGTTCTCGTTGCTGTTGTGATTGGAACGCGACACTATCACGGCTTTAGAATGTTTTAATTTTGATTCGATAATTTTATTATGTTCTTTACATCATTTGGTTTCCAAGTGATAGTTCACAGTATGATAATATGTTAATCATAAACTGCTATGTAAATAGAACATCTCAAATTCAAGTCTCAGACTATATGTACATATATAAGATTATGCTTTTTATCGACCTTTATAGCGTCTTTCAATAAGTACCTGTAGCAAGCACCTGGTACCTCAGAATTGGCTATCTGCCTTAGCTAGCGGGCATGTATACGTTTACTGTACAATAGTGTACAAATTGACACTAGATACTCCATCGTATATACGAGTATGTAGTTTGTCCATCAGAAAATAAGAAAGGACTGGAGCCCTGGTATCTTATAATACAAGATAGGGCGTATTAAATAAAGTAGATAATACGCGCATCATATTCGAAAATACCATTTTTGAAAATTAGAGATTTGTGCAGTACTTTAAACCAAGCCGCCTTGTCCGGGAGTCCAGCGTTCAAACCATTCGGCTATCATTGCTTATGGATTGCTCCTGGTAATAATAAAAAAAAAAAATAGTCTAAAAGTTTCACATTGTTCTATTCGCTGTAAGTAATATTTTATTTTCAGATCGTTCGTATATTTTATCAAACAAACAACTTCGAACATTACTTCCAGCCGTTACTTTTCAATTCTTCTAATAGATTTATTGACGTGTGTGTTCAAAGGTTCTACAGTTCTCCTGTTTTATGTATGTCATAAAAAGTTTCACTTGGTTGTGATTTTATGATCGAAAAGTGCACTATTTATTTGGTTAAAATTGTCAAAAATATTAATCTACTAAGTATTGAACGACCCTGTAGCATATATGGAATTGATTTGACTATGATACGGGCTCTCACGATATGTATTTTGTACGCCGATATTTCGACCAACAGTTCCATGCGCCACCGCAGTTTATCTTTGAACACGATCAATGCAACTGGGTCGAAATATCGACGTACAAAGTACATATCGTGAGAACCCGTATCATAGTAAAATGCGTACAATCCGCGATGAACTGAATACAAAGCGTACAGGGGAGATATAATTTAATAAGTTTAAAATCATAATTTGGTATTGATTCTACATGTCAAGCAAAAAGTTCTGGGTTCAGATCGAAAATGCTAGTACCGCTTAAAGTATTGGCTTACTATTTTACGTAGTGTCGTGTAAGCATTTAACATAAATGTCTGGAAGTCATAGAAAACCAACACATTTTCAACATTAATACTCTAATTCATAGTAACACACTATAATAGAAGTACGATATTTGTATTTCTTATTATGTTACACAAGATTCGCAAATGCTAAAGTTTTACTAGAAAATCCTTGTCCGTAGAATAACAAGAAGGTCGAGATACGGAGAAAGTGTTCGCCTTCAGCCAGCAGACGGGCTAAGCTAGGATACCAGAACCCATTTGCGCTTCAACTAAGATTTACACCCCTGAATCTAGCGTCGTCTACTTCAATACATTACATTTATTTTTGAAAAATTTACGTCATTGTTACTCTATTTATAGTATTAAAAAGCGCACTAAGTATGTATCTTTATCGATCGCTAATAAGATATACCGACGGCTTACGTCGATCTTAAGTGATCGAGAAAGTTAAGCAATAGTGGGCGCGGTCGCTAGTTGTATGCGTGGCCGCTAGTAGCAATAATTTCTTGGGCGCTTCCGTGCGTCGAAGGGCACGTAAAGCAGTCGGTCCGGGTTGTCATACCGGATGCCTTCGGGCGGCATGAAAAATTCCGGCACTTGGGTTGCCCACTAATCCCTCCGTCAATCCGCACTGGAGCAGCATGGTGAAGTATGCTCTCGTATCCGACGCTCGACCCGTACGACCCGTGCTCAGTAGTTGAAGCCAATAAGATACTTGTATTTGTCGATAATTTCTTTTCTAAAGAATAAAGGACAATCTAAAAATGCTAGTTTGTATTTCGTTCGTTGCGTTGCGTGCTACCAAGCCTCTGATAAGGAATAGGTAGCATTCTGAAAAATACTAAAATATACTATATACTGAAATATACTAAGATGAAGTGGACCGATGACTTAAAAAACAATAGCTATCCGCTGGATTAAAAAAAAAACGAATACTGTCAGTCCAAATATTGATGTTTTGCTTTGTTTACGTAAGCCGCCATTTTGCCGTAAAAGGTATTGCTCTAGGACCCGACCTTAGAGCACCTTGGAGCTTTTTCGCGTCATTTCCTTTTCGTTGTCTTTCAAATCACAACAATGCTAAAGAAGTTTTCACTTCAAAAACTCAGAACCCGTCCCTATACCTAAATTAAGAGACGCCTACGTCCAGCAGAGGACTTCCAAAGGATAATAAATATTGAATAGATGGAACCCTAGGACCTAAACTGTGTTTACAGGAATATTTCACCAAATTCTTCCTGCGCTATGCGAGGATAAAGTACATCGTAAAAGGCGCTGTCACTGCAGATAAGATTCTTATCTCCACTTGCGAGCGTAGAGCCCTTTGCGCTTAAACTGTGTTGTAGCAAGCGAATCTACTTTGAAGTAAAATAGAAAACCGAAAAAATACAGCTACCACAAGCTTTAACCCATTATAATAGGTCTCCTCTGGTATGAGGAAAGACCCGTGCTGAGTAGTGGGCCATTAATGGGTTGAAACCATCAACACCAACAAGTGAAAATGAACGGTGATGCATTTGGTGTTACTGACGTCCATGGACGACAGCGGCCACTTACCATCAGGTGGCTCGTCTGGTCTCGTTTTAAGCGTAACATAATCATAAGCTGTATCATATTTTCGCGGTGGTAACGTTTTAACAAGAAACTAACACAAAGGGCATACGGTACACTAGTTCAGTCAGTACCCTGAGTGCTTTTTCACATGTGCGACAACGACGCGACAGCGACAAAATGACGCAAATCAATTGCTTGGCTTCAATCCATTAATGGCCCACTACTGAGCACAATTTCTACTAATATCTGAGGAGGTCTAGATCATACTCCATAGTCCGCCCTTTGTAAAGAAAACTTTGTCGATCACTTAAAATCGACGCAAGCTGTGGCGACATCGCACACACGGTACACTGTGACGTCACGAAGTCTGAATCACGCTTTCGAAGTTTTCTACACCGCTAGCATATATACAAGTTCCAACAGCGATCAGTTGGGGCTTCACTGCCTCCCGGGCAAGACGTCTTGCCCGGTCTGAGATCTCCCTTTGCCAAACAAGCCGCCGGGCTATGGGCGCTCCATTAAATCAATTACTTACTTAAAGTAGTGAAAATGCCATTTGCTAGAGGTTACAGTGAGCGATGTCACACATTTGGACCGCAAAATATCGCCCGTGTAAATTAAAATTCGCATTTACGATTTGCATCCGCCACGTCACTGTGCGATATTTTGTCGTATCGTTGTCGCACGTGTAAATAAACCCTTATGGCGAATGAACGACCGTGAAGGCTTATTCGATTTTCCGCTCAACCGCAATGCCTGTCCAGCGACCAGGATATCTGCGAATACTTGTTATGGTCCTCTGTGATTCGCAAATCACAATTACTGGACAGGTGTTTCGGTTTTCGTGTTTTGGTATAGAGTTTTGGTAGCCAATTCGTGATATGGATTGATTAACTGTTAGCTTTTTGGTGCTGTTTGTTTCACAGTTCAAAAAAAAAAAACAAAAAAATCAACCAACTAAGTCCACAGTACTTATGTAGGTTGCGTAAATTTTAAATAGAGCGTAGCGGGAAATCATATCAAAAATAAACGATCACATATTCAAATAAACTATTGACTGCAATATATTTCGTTACTTTTATCACTTAACTCTTTCGGAAATTGTTTCTTTGTGGGAAGTCCTTGCCACATTTTCGTGTTCTGACTGTACGTGAACGACAGATACTATTACATGAGTATTTAATAAATAACAATCAAATAAGCGTTCAGCTCTTCAACCCGCTTTTATTCATATCTTTCAATATGGCCGCCGTCAGTACATATTTTTATGTAGCAAACACATTTGATACACTTTAATTAATTTCAAGGAATCTTAATATTGCGATTATTCTTATTAATCCACTAGTGAATATAATAATTATGTTTAATCATATAAATCTAATATTTAATCAATTATATCTATATTCATATAGCGGCACCGGAAACGGAACTTGTTACAATACAGACAGACAATAACCATCCGAAATAATGTGCTATTTCTTAATTGAAAAATCCTTATCCGATTAAAACATTGCATAAAACGTGGCTCGAACGTTAAAAACCATTAAACCGCATCCAATGCCCAACAGTTTTACTAAACGAAAACCCCACGTGCTTGATATCGAAAATTTAATATCGTCGTGCGATGCAAAAATTAACCTGCGGGGAGCACTAAAGCCTTTGAGGCAGCTATCGGGCGGAGGCTTCTATTCAATGAGTTTATCTTATGGGGCGTACCGGTCGTTTTATGGCGAGGGCGTGTACTACATCATATTAGCTCTCGACCATATAAAGCGAAGAATGTTGTTGGTATAACGTAAAAATGTTTACAGTTTTAGGCATTTGTTAGAAACACGTATATCTTTAGCTCAAACTATAGTGTACTTGCTGCAAGGGTAATTTTTCTCATGATGCTTTCATAGCCTTGTAGCAAACTCACCATAACTGTAGCGAGTGGTGCGACGGGAGCGACTGGTGAAGAGGTTATGCCACCCGAAAACCTGACAGTTTTTGCTGATACCATCTAATTTATTGGTATTCCCCAAAGTATTACATGATAAAATAATTATATATAGGTATATCATGTAATACTTTGGAGAATATAAGGAATGGAGGATATAAGGAACTACATGACTTTAAATTGGAAATTGTAAAATTTGGAAACTTGAGAACTAATCGAATCGGCAGCAAAGTGGAGTACGCGTCAGACCCTCAACTACTAGGAAAGATCGTTTCCCGTTAAGCCGCTAATTGGTTACAGTCAGGGTGAACAACACCGAATAGTTCTAATTGCATTGACTTCAGATAACTCTGAGTTATTCGGACCTGTTTGGCTCACTTAGAGGAGTTTCGGTTCATTCTGATCTAGTGTTTCGTAACACTGCCGGTACTTTGCGGCGCACCATAATGAATTGTCGTTTGACAAAGGATGTTAACTACCAGGTAGAGTTTAATTAATTCTACAATGTTCTAAACACAGTGAATTAAATCAAGTCAAATAGGTATTTACTTGGTAAGTGTTAAAAATTCAGCGTATTTTTATTTTGTAATAAGACACATATACATTATATCTGCCCCGGTCGGTAATCGAACCCGTGACCCCTAGCTTCATAGGTTAAGCCAACTACCAACTAGGCTGTGGGGTCGTTAAATTACAATTAATGGATACGTTTTAAATAAAATTACATCACGATAAATAATGAACTGGTAGATATCAATTTGTGTAATGCACGAAAATAAATAAACTCTAAAAACACAAAAGTTATTTTATGGTAACTAAATACTTATCGAAGAATAAATGCAACAATTCAATACTTTCAATTTAGTAAATTGCCTGACTTCACATAATTACGGAATACGAACTCAGTGCGAAAATGCATAATTATTTTGTTTCAATTACACTCTCACTCAGTAATTTCACAGATGAAGGGTGAAAATGTACACAATATTTTCTAGAGGTTCCCAAATAAATGTACTTTCTAAACTACACATTTTATAATTTCAAAAAATGACACCACAATTATGCTTGAACTACCAAGCGAGTAATCATACCTTTTATGGAATTAAGATAGCAAACGAGCATGCAGCACCTTCCTTTCGCTGCCGCCCATGGTAACCATCACCAACACAGGACTGACTTAAAATAGGACTAGGTAGGTTAGTCAGTTAGTAGATAATTAACAAAGTTACTAGAAACAATAGAAGTTTAAACAATCAAGTGAATAATAGCTCAAATTTATCGGATACAGAACCCGAAAAAGAAACAATACATATATCGTGATTCGTAATCCACGCAACTTTTCACCACCATTGTCAGACTCCAACAAGCGCTCCAACTCAGCCAGACGCGCCCACTTATACGCTTGTAAATGCGTTGTAATCAAAAAAGTTTCGCCAACCAGATTCCTCCTAAACGCAATATCAAAGTCCCGGAGAGGCTCCAAAGCGATTTTTTACCATCGAACAAGTCCCCCGGATAAATCGAAGTTAAATTGAAGGGAGGGTGGTAAATTGATTTCGATCGGTCAATAGGTATCTCATGGTCGTACTAAAATGTTGATGGGTTGAATATTTTTATATCTGAAAATGAGAAAAATAAATAATATATTATAAATGAATATAAAAGAAAAATAGTTGATAAAAATGAGTTTAGTACATTAAAATAATTTGATAATTTAGTTTTTATGGAAAAGCTTGAAGATAGTTAGTTTTAAATTATGATGTTATATATAATGTAATAGAAATGAAAATATGTATGTATTACATTAAAATGTAATATGATGAGAAAAAATATTAATAATCATATTTTAAGCGGTGTGTTGAATGTCAAATACTCAAAGTGTTGTGTTGATTGTATTATTTTCAGAAATATTAAAATAATGAACCGTGGGAATAAACCGTACATCTATAAGGCACATCCCTAAAATATATGTAAGTATATTGAAGTGTAACTAACGTATGAAAAGTGAACTTACGCGAAGCGAATTTGTGAAGTTGCGAACATCTGCGGTGAAAAGCTTTTGAAGAATTTCAAGTGGATTTTCAGCTGCAATTTATGCTACGGTTTTCCACGGAAATGTTAAATTATGTACAATGATTTCTCACTTGTTAACTGAACATTGAAGGCTTATGGTTAGGCGGTTAAATCGATCGTACGTCATCGACAGAATTAAGCAGCTGCGGTCGGCAGTTGTATGGGCAACGGCTGGTGGGAAAAATGTCTTAAGCGCTTCCGTGCTAAGGAGATTAGTTATAGTTGGTCCCGGTTGTTCTTAGAACACACGTTAAATCACTAGGCCTTCTGGCATCTAACAACCATCCAACACTTTGGTTGGCCACTAACCAATCCACACTGGAGCAGCGTGGTAGAGTATACCCTCTGTCTTCTCAATTATGAGGATCGAGCCCTGAAGTAGGCTGTTAATGGGTTAAAGCCAATGTACTCGTAGGTATGGTTTATGTTGCGTTAAGTTTTTAAGGAAATTCCGCAAATTAAAAATGAAAATGTAGAAATACTTTTTTCCTCATCATCAAGGTGATTTCCGACGAAACATATCAATTTATGAATACATGATTTATTACATAGTAAAAACCGCTGGAATACTGAATCGAGATGAATCTATTCATATATCGAACTTCTGGCTTTCAATTCTGATACTTGTTTGCTCTATTTCAAGTTTTATTTTTATTACATGTTACACGAATTTGCTTTTTTTAGTATCTTTTATATTTAACGTATAATTTTTCGTCAGATTTATTTTCTAGCTACGAAATGGTTCTGATTATGAAATTCCATCACTTATATATTACGGTAATAGACTACAATGAATATAAGAAAAGTTTTTTAGGATTATCTATTATCTACGAGTTTTTCTATGATGCTGCAGAAAGTGATTTTATTATAAAATATTTCACTGTAAAATATTGCCAGCAAGTAAAAAGTCAGTGTATCTACGTACCTATATATAAAACCCGTTCTACTTATTTTGCGACTTTCAGTATCGCGAACACTTGGGAACTTGAAAATTGGAAACAGACATGACACGGCCAACCTGGTAATGGCGGCCCCTCGTAGATTTTCTTTTGTTTTTCTTTATACTATATTTTTCCTTACTCGGGGGTTTAACAAAATGTATTAAACCCTGTTTCGATTTTTATTTTTTTACATGCGTCATAAAAAACCACACTCTCAAATGAAGTATGCTAGACGTAAAATGCCTGACAGTTATTAATAACATTACATTGCTAAATGTTATGATTGTGTGGGTATTACTCGAAGCGAGGACGAATGAGGGCATCGAATGGGTATTTTTACCTATTTTTACCTTATTATTTTAGAAAACCTGTTACGAATTCTGTGAAACTTAAACAAGGTCTCTTAAAATAGAAGTATGTATGTAGGTATGCAAATATAAATAAAATATACTAAATTAATAGATTTAACCTTTATACACTTTTATTATAATTAATAAACAATATAATGAATAATAATAAACAATAACACACTCATACCCCCGTACTAGGAGTCCGTGTGTCGCGGGTGGCACGGATAACACAAATAATACATTACGAACACCCATGACCTGAGCACAAACGCATAATCTGTCAAATAAATATCTACCCCGCATTTTGACAGCACTTATCGGCTTTAAACCCTAGAAAACCATGAAAACGGCCACCATGACGAAAAAGTTGATGATTTTGCGCAGCCGCCATTATGGATTTCTATTTTGACAGCACTATCGGCTTTAGTACCCTAGAAAACCATGAAAACGAGACCCATGACGAAAAAGTTGATAATTTTGCGCAGCCGCCATCTTGGATTTCTATTTTGACAGCACTATCGGCTTTAGTACCCTATAAAACCATGAAAACGAGACCTATGACGAAAAGTTGATAATTTCGCGCAGGCGCCATCTTGGATTTCTATTTTGACAGCACTATCGGCTTTAATACGAGTACATCATTCATTTCATTTGCGCGTCATTTCCGTTTCATCGAATTCCAAATCACAACGATACTATAGAAGCTTTCACTTCAAAAAAATAAGAACATTTATAAAAGTAATGTAACAACAATAAGCGAACAGCAATTGTCTTGAGTTATCTATAGTCACAGCTTTAACCACGCTTCAAACAAGGAACGTATCTCCATACATCACGGGTAAGTGCTAAACTGACGGAGCCAGTCAGCGAGACTAACGCAATTCATCACCGAGGCGCGAGTGAATCGTTCATGATATAACTACATCACGTACTACCAGTTGAGTGGTGTTTAGATCTAACTAAGATCTAACTAAAGTTATAAACTTAGACAAGACGCCCTCACACAAGAAAAGGAACAACTTACTCCAATGACACGAAAAACAACGAGACAGAAGGATACGATGTTTTACATCCCGGAGTTCTTTAAGAAAAGCATAGATTTTGCTTACAAGCAACTGTACATACATACTGTTATATCTCTTCCTTCTAATGTCAATCTATCTAACAAAGAATCCTCAATAACGAATCCCGGTAGACAGACTCCCCTTGACGAGGGGTCTTTGTAAACCGTTGTTGATAATAGTTTATGCAGATTCGTAAAGTTTATGTGAAGGCCGCTGTAATCCGATTATTGGGGGGCTCCTTCGGGCCAACAAAATTGGCATAACACACTTGTCTTATTGATTAAGGTATGCGATAAGCGACACGAAATAACTGATTTCACATGCAAAAGGATCGCTGTATAACACGCAAACAGACCATTGACGTAACAATAAGTCAATGACAAGGACACAAAGAGGGGAACCTTTAATTTGAAGAAAAATAAATGAATGTCAGAACATAAAAGAGACTAGGATTTACCTTAGTATTAGACCTTATTTGCATTTTGTACACAATAAAGATAAAATATTATTCGCTTAAGTCTCTCTACAGAGAAACTCTTTAATTACCAGCGTGGCCACACCTCCCACATTATGAGAAGAGTCCTAACTCAGCAGTGGGACTATTAAGCATTGCAATGGGTTGCGATGATAGCATAATTAGTCTACACATAAACCTTTTCCACAGCGCGCCACTGAATTTCACAACAGGACATCGAGTTGAAAGCCATCGCATTAAAAATTAACTTCCAAATCAGGATTATCGTTTCTCATAGCATTAGTCTGACTGCGGCTTTAGTACTCCACTGAAGCCGAATTAACTTTAATACCACGATGAGTACGATGAGATGAAATTTTAATTAGGACATTAGCATACCAATTTCCTCGATTGTTGTGGAAATAATAATAGACGGAAGATATATTATATTGTTTAACCTCCTGCTTGAGAATTTGCTACAGAATTCTAGTGGAAAATGTAATTCATGGAAACAACACTGGTGAGATTACAGCGGTGTTGGTGATGGAGTCTCTCTTCACTACTTAGCTACAACTTCTATGTCACTGTTAGAATATAGATGAGGAAGACTTTAATAGCCAGGTGACTAATAATAGCATGACAAGTAAAACTTATAAAGAGCTTATTTTCATGAGAAGGCGCACATGGTCTTTGCCACTAGCGACCACCCATCCATGAACCAATCGTTTCATAATGTGTACTTTTGTCAACCTATTACGATATTTAATTTATTCCAATTTAGCACAAAAGTAGAAAAATTCAATAGGCTGTATCTAAGAACCTTTGATTATATACACGTCATATAATCAAAGCTAAGAACAGATTTCATAATTCTGATAATTAAAAAACAACAATTAAAACAATTATAAGTGTAATCAAATACAAAACATAGCTCAATGTACTCTACTCAAACATTTGGAAACATTAATAATATACATGAAACAGTACAGCACGTAGCCGCTGCCAGCGAGCCACAAGATAGTGCTCATGATGTAAGCCTCATTAGCCAGTGTCAAAAGAAACGTAGATATCATAAACAAGATCATAATAACAGTATGGCAAACTAGGTACCAGTAATAGTATTTCGTTATCGGCCGTCGACGCCGCACAAAGCCAACTATCAGCACTGACGTAGCGATGCACAACTGAACGTAGAGTAGACCGAAGACAAATTCCACGATAAGGCTGGTGACGCCCTCCAAAGGTGAATTGAACTTCCCCGCAGCCAAAAGCAGTAGAACAGCAGTGAATAAGACCATCGGAACTACAGCAGAAACCGCTATCAATATGAAAGTCTTTCGCATTAAGATACACTGCGAACAAGGTACTTCTTCGTAATTTTCGATAAGGATAGTCATAGTTAAGAATGCTGCAAAAATAAATATCTAAAATACTTTTTGTTTACAATTGTGACATCTGACATTTATCAGTGACTTGCTTTTTAATTTACTGAAGCATTTGACAGAGAAGTACATAATAGGTTATTATCATAATATCTCATTGTAAACGGTTTAACAGAGCAGAAACTGCAATAAAATGAACTATATCTAAAACTTTTGGAACTGATCTCTTTGAACAGCCACTGTTAATGAATTCTTGTCTCTTTTTCGAAACAGAATTGCTCGAGACAGTGAAATTGAAGTAGATACGACTAAGAACTTAATTAATACTTTGGTTATTGTAGATCTACACCTTTAACAATATTTTTGTATTATAGTTTGATAAATTCTAACCAAAATTTTATCACGACAAAATTAAATAATAAGCATCAAATGATGATGATCCTACAGACAGTTTTTAAATTATTTAATTCAAAAGGTATAATATTCGTCAAGACACTAATTAAAAAGAAATCCCTACAAATGTGTCAACAAGGAAGCTCCAAAGGAAATTAAGTTTTGAATTTGACAGTGAATACGTTCCGGGCAAGTTACAATTCTGTTCTTTAAATCTAACAAGCAAGAAAACAAGCGACATTAATAGATAATGATAATGGTATAAGTAAATAGATAGTTGATAGCTCGCAGCATTAAAGCTATAGCTAATTTCGACCGTACACTAACAAGGCGATCCATAACAGACGTTGCATGAATTATAGCCAGGTCTCGACAGCACATTTATCACGACCACGCCGGTCTACATTAGCTGAACTCCCTTCCTCGTGTGTACTACATAGCGTCCAATGACAAACTGGGTTTAACGCTATAAGCTAGATATATTTAGTTGAAGGGTCAGCGTCATTTCGTATAATGTACATACATCGATCGTGGTTATTAAGCGATAAGTGAAATCAGCGATGTACATACGTAATGATAGTTTTGATGACACTGGCTTGTTTGCTACTCTTCTTATCATGAAAAATTTTATAGTAGGCTTACTGAATTTTTGAAATCGCATTTTTACTGCTGTTAAAACAAAATTACTTACAAAGAAAAACATTTTGCGAACTGCGAAAACTAATGAGTTTAATCCATTTATCTAATATTTGCCATAAAACATTAATTCTGGAAACACGTTAACGAAATATACATTGAAATATATTTAAAACTTTATTATTTCGCTTTCATCACTCGTACAATAAATCCTGAACTGATTTGATTAGCTCCCGAGAATTAGTATTCAGTTTGACATGGATAAAGGGATTTGTCAGATGTACCCGATATTCCAAGGGCTGTTATTTATTACGGATTAAATCGGATTTCAATAACGTTATCGAAATTGGATAGGTCGTTTATCCGTCACTTTATCACTTATAGTAGAAGATGTTCACTAAATCTACTATCATATTAATTATAAACTTGTAACTTGCCTAAACTGAAACAAATATTTTTTTGTGTAGTTGTAGATTTTAGAGTATACCTGCTGGATACAACACTAATTAATTAAAGCATTTTTATGTTACAACAAAGCGTATTAATATTATTAATACCAACTTAAATTTTATTAGTGAATATATAGTCATAACCGATCGCAAGAAGTCGCAATTCACTTGGTACTTACTACCTATCAATACGTATGTAGTATGTACGTCGTACGTATACGTACCCCGTCACCCCTTATGTTTTTTCCTCACCTATCTATTACCCGTGTTCAATACAATAGTTTGCCTTTTAAACCGGCGATATATTTTCCTCCAGGCCCGCAGACAACAGGATAAATGACTCTATCGACATTCTGTCACTGGGTGTTTAAGTTTGCTCACATATTATATTTTTTGGGACGGCTTCAGCACTCTGAAGAAACACTTATCGCAATGTGTTATAATAGCATGGGTTGACAAGCATTGCAACTGCTTTAAACGCTTTTTTATTTATTCTTTAAATTTATCGCGGTAGATGTTGTCATAATGGATTGACTTGTACTACGTTATGGAACTGTTACAGAAAACAATGGTGAAAAATGTAGCAGTGTATATTTTTTTAGGTTTTTTTATAATTCAGTATTTTACAAAAACAAAAACAAACAGTTTGTCATAGTACTACAGTCTTAATTATTTTTTATAGGTATTAAATACTGATTACGGTTTTATAATAATACTGGCTTGTTATATTGTATCAAGAATCCCGTCAAAACTTTAATCGTGTGTGTAAGGTTTCCCGAAGCGAGAGCGGGTTTAGTATGTAGTTTCTAATAAGCAACGCGACACTGACAAAATCTATCCGGACCACGGTACGGGATCCCTCAAAAATTTTAAACTATCAATGATCCTTGTTTTAGAAATGTGGAACACGAGAAGGGCCAACGGTAAACTTTGGGTTAAACATCGCATTTGCTAGGTGAAGTTTACCAACACTGCACAACACAGTTATCCGATTAAACCTACCAAAGCTGCGTGAACGTTTGATATTACGAGGAGGCTTTAGTTGCAGGTACACGGCTTTAATTTCCAACGAATGTGATGTGACGTCAAACAGAATAATACAGATGTAATAACTTTGGCCCAAATTGTGTGTTGCGTGGTAATTGTGTGCGAAATGTTTCACGACTTGGCGAAGTAATGAGAATTGACAGACGCACTGATAGTTGACGAAGAAGAAAAAACGTTTCTTCCATCATGATACTCCACGTTATGACTTAAAATAAGGCTTATATATGAAAACAAATACCTATACATACTTTGTTCGATGTTGCAGTTGCGGAGGTACCAACATGACCGAAACGGGTTGCACTCAAAATTATGCACTTGTGTGTTGTGATGATGATCAAGATATAAAATGCGTCGGTGATAGTGACTACTATTGGCTACCACGTATTTACTTTCGTAAAACAATATTTAGCATGTAATTATGTCGCATAATCTGTGCACGCATATAAACAATTTATATCATAGTATCATATGCAAAATGTAGGAAATAACGGAGTTGAATTTAAAATAAATCTTTTTTTAAGTTCTAAAATCGATAAATTTTCCAACAGAGAAATGTCATTCGGATATAAGTAAGGTGCTTATTTCTGAATAAATAAAATTCAAAATTGTATAAGCACATGTTTCTTTTGATATTATTAGGCGTAAACATTGACTTATTTAGTAATAATAAGTCAATGTGTGTAATGAACAATAATAAAGAACATTATTTATCTTCAAACCCGTCGTTATAATCCGCAAACATCCAATACAATATACATCTTTGGTCATGGTTTGGTCTGTGGTTTTGGCTCAATGCGTTGAAACAGCGTCTACATATACGCATTTATGCTTATTATACTGAGTTCTGTTGTAGGCGTACTGAAATATTACTTCTGTTTTGTTTCGTTTAGATTTAGACACATCAAAAAAATAAGTGCACGCTTGCAAAGTAGGTACACGTCACAACAGTCAGAAGTTAAACTTGTAAGTTCATTGATGTTATTCTAGATGGCGCTGATAATCTACTAATACTAATACTTCGTCTAATAATATTACTTCGTCGCCTAATATTCTACAAATTATTCTTATTATTTAATATATCATACGTAGGTATATTTCTTTATAATATTACATAGTTTATCAAATAGAAGCCAAAAATATTATTTTTATTATTTGTCTGTCTGCTTTGTTTATCCGCACATGACGCAACTATTGAAAAAAATTGATGCTGTTTTCGCCTTAATACGTTAATACGCCGCTTAGATCCTGAGATATAAATAATACTTACATGTTGCAGGACAACGTCTGCCGGGTCAGTAGGTTATACATAAATCTATTTTAATTTGAACAAAATGTAATTATTGTAGGAGCGAAATTACTACATATTTCGAAATTAAATGCTAATTTTATAAATTGATTTCAAATGATCCGGTTAATTGTTATTACAGATGTTAAGCGCTATTTTAATTGCAACCAAAAACGATTTTGCGTGTATTATTTTCACATAATGATTGCAGTAAGTTGAATACAAATGATGAGAATGTAATTTTGGAAGCATTTATTTGGTTATTTAGATAATAATCACAATTATTTAACTATTTTTGTCAGTATTAAGGGGTGTAATGGATCATCCATAATTGAGTTTGGACTCACCTTACCATATTTAGATTAACCCTTATCAAAAACGGGCAAGACCTACTCATAATTGTCCGACTACTGGGAACGGGACTCCTGGCACCAATCGAGGGGTACAGGCCATAAAGTATTCTAATACTCACGTAATTTGTGGAACGAACTTCCTACAACGGTGTTCCCACAGTGCTATGACATGGGGTCCTTCAAGAAGCGGGTCTTTCGCTTCCTTCGTGACCGGCAACGCGTTATTGACGCCCCTGCTGTTGCCAATGTCCATGGGCGACGGTGATCACTTACCATCAGGTGACCCGTCTGCTCGTTTGCCTGCTAAGGCCATAACAAAAAAAAAGCTAGTGGTGCGTTCAAGATTCGATCCCAGGCCTCTACCGTTCAGGAGTTGAATGTTCAAACCACTTGGCTATCACTGGAGTTCTTTCTAGTTGAAGTAGAACAGCACTAAACTGTTAAGTCTTCCACTTCTATCTCGTCCTGCAACGCTTTGATGATGTCCAAAAACTTCATTAACATTACCACGAGAGCTCGGGTGCATGTAATCCTTAGCAATATAGGTACAATACGTTAGTTACAGCGCTCAACACGTAATAGTTCCTACAGAAGTGTCCGGGGACAAAAAGCATACACCAATCATCGTGTCCCGATTGGAGAGTCCAATCTGTTTTTTGTTGAACCTTGCTTGAGCGCGGGACGTGACACGACATAGCTATCCACCAGATATTGGTACAATATTTTTCAAACAAAGGTTCCAATCGGCGATGGGATTAATGATTATGTAAAACGTGATAAAGACACAATTTTGATCAATTCCATGTTATTAGAAACACCTGTATCATTATGGTCGAATATCAACTAATTGTAATAAAACTCGTATCCGTACCCGTACACTCGTTTTCTACATACATTATTCACAAAGTGAAGAAATGTAAGGTTTTTCAGTTGTCAACATTTATTTAAATTTTGATATACTCGTATTATTATAACTGTGCACAAACATGACTATTGGAGTATGGTATAAATCCTTATGTGTATTTATTTACAAAACAAGACACAAATTACAAAAATCATATTGTTTTAGGGCTCTGTTGATATCCTGTTCATTGTTATTATGTTTGTTAAAATAACTTTTCCATGTATTGGAAATAATAATAATAATAATAATAATAATATAATTTTATTTCAGGCCATCACACCCATAATTTACATTACAAAATTTCCATATACCATAATTACAAATCAAATAAATCAAATTTAAAATAACATAAAAATCATAATTAACACATAAAATAATATATAATCAATAAAATCAAAATTACATAAAAACTAAAACAAAAAATACCACAACCAAATTGAAATTTAAAAATATATATACCTATGTCATAAATTTTTATAATATTTTTACCGGCATAGGTACTGCTGCGTGTCTATTACAACAGTGCTGTAGGTAGCAACAGTCGAACCTGGCCGCAATCATCTTTAGCACGGTGTTCGGGCTGCCCCGCACTCTGCAGACCAGCGACGCACTTCGCTTGCGCATGGTGGTATAAAAGCAATCGGTGTGCGCGTCAGCAAACATGCCTGAGGCGCTGCAGAATCGGGGCAGCCCCAACAACATCCTAAACGCGTTGTTGTACAGGACGCGGAGGTCATTGTACTTTTTCCTCGAGTAGTTAGCCCATAGGCCGCACGTGTACAGTGATGTGCAGTACGCTCTAAATAGCGTGACCTTGACTTTGGCAGAGCAGCGTGCAAACCTGCGGGATATCATGTTAGCCCTAATCGACAAGGCCCTCCGCTCCCGCTCTATATCTGCATCATCCCTGAGGTCTGCGGTAATTACATGTCCTAGGTACTTAAATCGTTCCACCACTTCAAGCGGAAAAGCAGATAGAAGTACAGGTGGTACAACGGCATGGCATTTTCTACCAGCAGCCTCAAAGACCATGCACTGACTTTTCGCGACATTGTATTTCAGACCATGACTCACAGCATATCGCTCACACGTCTGTACAAGCTTTCTAATTCCACAAATCGACGCACTCAGCAACACCATGTCGTCCGCGTAGCTCAGATTATTTACACACACTCCGTCAACATGGCAACCGACATGCATGCTACTGAGTGCGACGACTAATTCATCCATGTACAGGTTGAACAAAGTCGGAGACGTTAACCCTCCTTGCCTTACGCCGCAGTCGAGTTGGTATGAGTCCGACATTGTCCCCGCCCATCGCACACTGTTTGACTGGTGCACGTACCAATATCGGAACATATTGACCAGTTCATGAGGCAGGCCTGTACACTTCAGTTTTTCCCACAATAAATCATACGACACCATGTCAAATGCCCTGGACAAGTCGAGGAAGCACGCATACACAGGAGTATTACGCTTTGTGTAGTATTTGACGGTGTGCTTAAGGCACAGTATAGCACTTTCAGTGGACAACTGAGGGCGAAATCCAAATTGATTATCGTGCAGCTTCACGTGTTTATTTAACTGTGCATTAAGCAATCCGTCAAAGACCTTAGCTAGAATAGTGGCAAGAGAAATGGGCCTGTAGTTACTTATGTCGGTGAGGTCCCCAGTTTTATTTTTCACCACAGGCACTACCACTGTTTTCATAATACCTCCTTCAAGACACGCACACATCGGGTAACATACTCAAACGAACTTTGTCTTGTACTCGCGTGGTCTCATTAAAACTTTCAATTCCTTCAAACAACTCTCAGTATGTTTGTGATGACGGCATTTCATAATTCGGGGAGATGTAGCTTCGTTATAAGAATTACTCGTGTAACTTTATTGTAATTCAATTTACTGTAACGGGTAATCTCGATATTTTTTTAGGTAGGCAAATAGCCCACAATCAAGCAGACGAACCATCTGATGATAAGCGGCCATTGCCCCTGATAGCCTTTAGTAATACCAAAGGCGATGCGTTGCCGGCCAAGAAAGAACAGGAAAGAATTTATTTATTCGATTTATAGACGCTATCACGTCAAATGGGAAATTTTGTTAAAGTTTATTACGTCCGAAATTATATAACTAAAATCATGTGTGGTAATCAAATATATAATATTATACCTATGAACAATATAATATTATACCCTGAACTATAATTACTTAATCACAAAGCCTGTCTGTTTATTGGCTGGCTATAATCATAAATACTACTAAGTAGTAGTGACCCCCATTCACGTAAAGGTACACTATACCCCTATTTCAACTGAAAATATTACCGTTTATTTTATACCATAATTATGGTGACATTTTCCGTAGCTAGCCGGCATGCACTGATAGTATCTAATGAGCCGCGCTATTACCTCCCGTCGCCATCTTTAATAACACCCCCGTTACGGATAATGGCGTTTAAGAAAACCTGTCGTATTATCTCACTAAGAGCGAGTAAACTATCACTTTATCAGAGTCATACAAACATAGATTTAGGGGAAAGTTTTTGTTATTTTTAAAATCAAAATTTAGTTATGGGGATGTTGAATAAATATATTTAGGAATGTGTTTAAAACGATGCACATGAATGAAAATGTAATACTTATATATTGAAATGATTACTTAAGTAATAATAACAGCTGCAACAGAAAAAAAAACAACGAATCGGACTCAACTTAGCCGGAGTCATGCTGAGATCTGAAAGAGGTATAAAGCATAATTACACTTGTAACGCCAACTGTAAATTGATAAACTTCACACATTTCTAAGAACATTATATTATACACACACTCACACACTGAGTCGTAGGCGCCATGGACAACACACGATACTCGATAGGAACACACACATATACATAGTTGGTCTATAATTCTATATGTTGGTCTAAATGCATAGAAATTTTAACTCATAATTCGGATATACTTCCGTTTAGAACATACCTCCGATCGATCTGAAATTTGGTATACTTATGTATTTTGACGTGCTGATCAAGAATATCATAGTCAAAATACCCGCAAATTTGATGTTCAAGGTCAAAAGGGCAAACAATTTTTCGACATTTTTCGCATGTATTGCCGTAAATATATATGAAAAATGTTTCAAACAAAAGTTGTAGGTCATGAGAAAAACTATATTTTTTGTTCTATACATCTTTCGTGTACGACCAGTAGTTTCTGAGAAAAATTTTAAAATCATCCAAAATTGGTACTTTTTGCCAAAGTACCAATTGTAACCTAACCTAACCTAACCTAACCTAACCTAACGTAACCTCACCTATTTTTCACTTTGCGCGCAGTTCGGGGTACTCATCATAAAAAAAAAATAACCTTGAACCTATTTTTCACTTTGCGCGCAGTTCGGGGTACTCATCATAAAAAAAATAACCTTGAACCTATTTTTCACTTTGCGCGCAGTTCGGGGTACTCATCATAAAAAAAAATAACCTTGAACCTATTTTTCACTTTGCGCGCAGTTCGGGGTACTCATCATAAAAAAAAATAACCTTGAACCTATTTTTCACTTTGCGCGCAGTTCGGGGTACTCATCATAAAAAAAAAATAACCTTGAACCTATTTTTCACTTTGCGCGTAGTTCGAGGTACTCATCATAAAAAAAAATAACCTTGAACCTATTTTTCACTTTGCGCGCAGTTCGGGGTACTCATCATAAAAAAAAAATAACCTTGAACCTATTTTTCACTTTGCGCGTAGTTCGAGGTACTCATCATAAAAAAAAATAACCTTGAACCTATTTTTCATTTTGCCCTAACCTAACCTAACCTAACCTAACCTATTTTTCACTTTGCGCGCAGTTCGGGGTACTCATCATAAAAAAAAATAACCTGGAACCTATTTTTCACTTTGCGCGCAGTTCGGGGTACTCATCATAAAAAAAATAACCTTGAACCTATTTTTCACTTTGCCCTAACCTAACCTAACCTAATCTATTTTTCACTTTGCGCGCAGTTCGGGGTACTCATCATAAAAAAAAAATAACCTTGAACCTATTTTTCACTTTGCGCGCAGTTCGGGGTACTCATCATAAAAAAAAATAACCTTGAACCTATTTTTCATTTTGCCCTAACCTAACCTAACCTAACCTAACCTATTTTTCACTTTGCGCGCAGTTCGGGGTACTCATCATAAAAAAAAATAACCTGGAACCTATTTTTCACTTTGCGCGCAGTTCGGGGTACTCATCATAAAAAAAATAACCTTGAACCTATTTTTCACTTTGCCCTAACCTAACCTAACCTAATCTATTTTTCACTTTGCGCGCAGTTCGGGGTACTCATCATAAAAAAAAAATAACCTTGAACCTATTTTTCACTTTGCGCGCAGTTCGGGGTACTCATCATAAAAAAAAATAACCTTGAACCTATTTTTCACTTTGCGCGCAGTTCGGGGTAATGTGACCAAACCTAACCTAACCTAACCTAATGCCTATTTTTTGCCCTTTTGACCTTGAACATCAAATTTGCGGGTATTTTGACTATGATATTCTTGATCAGCACGTCAAAATACATAAGTATACATAACCTTGAACCTATTTTTCACTTTGCGCGCAGTTCGGGGTACTGTGACCAAACCTAACCTAACCTAACCTAATGCCTATTTTTTGCCCTTTTGACCTTGAACATCAAATTTGCGGGTATTTTGACTATGATATTCTTGATCAGCACGTCAAAATACATAAGTATACCAAATTTCAGATCGATCGGAGGTATGTTCTTCAAATACAGTACCTCAATCCAGGCTTGTGGTTAATACTTTACTAGTCTGCTGTATTACTTTACCAATTAAATGGCCACTGGTAATATTAATTTAAAATTATATACGAAGAAAAGACATAATACGATATTTCTGGAACACTCGCCTTAACGTAGTACTAGTAAAAGAAAATACTTCGAAGACGAAACAGAGATTACGGCTCCTCTTTAGAAGCCACAAAAGATAATTACCTATAATTATCTTAGTATTTAAGCGAGTGCCTTACCTAATTACCGTGCGAAAGGCACTTAGAGACCCCGACGAATTAAAATGGCTATATCTACCCGATTACTATAACTCTGTTTATGTGTAGCTTTTTGTATGAATCACAACTTGGTATTGCGCAGGATTTAACTCTTTAATCCGTAGGTTTTATATGTCAATAAAACATTGGGACAAAGGATTTGATAACTATGAATACTGTGAATGTAACACAGATAACATTTTATTAACTACACTGCGGATTTTAACCTTTATCGTATTGACTAAAATCTCTAACCCTAGCACAGAGTAAGTGACCCTAGTCCTTGAACCGCGCTTAGGATAGAGCGAGATAGATAGATAGATATACATAGGATGAGCTTCATGATCTTTGGTCGCTTTCGGTTCACATAAATTATATTCCAAATTTCTAATACAAGATCTCTAAAGCCACGTTCACCAAGTTCACCAATGTCGACGCACCGCCCAAACGTCGCCATTGCTGGCATTGCATACCACCTTCTGCCTAAAACGACCGCACCTTTCGCTCTAGCCCATAGTCAGCTCTGTTAAACACTTAAACCTTCGGATGACTCATTAACTCAATTAGATTATTTACGTAAAAACAAAAGAGTATTGAATGACATACAATTGTCTAAATTATTCGCAATAAAGAAATATAGATACAGTGATAACTAAAGCTATAAATGTTAACGACTGGAAAATTTTAACACATTTGACATAACATGTTGCAAACATACATTATTGCTTATTTTTTCGTTTCTGTGATCGCATCTTATGATAACAGATATAGTATAGAAGAGAATGAAGTGGATAAGGAAGAAAGGAATCTATTTGATACAGTAAGTGGGTTAATGGCGTCCTATTTTAAACTTTTTTAAATTAAAAGTCTTTCCAAATTTTCTAAGTTTCACTTCTCATTCTGGGGTGTCTTTCTGCAACAGCTACCACTTATGATGTGGCTAGTGAGGTTTTAGATACATAACTGCAATGATATCAATATCAATGTCCTTTTCATTTTGTCCCTTTCCGTCTTATAGCTTCCGTAATTTTCTTTCGCATCCAGTTACAGTAACGTCATCGGATCGGAAGCGGATCAAAAGCTGCAACTCGTGTTTTCTGAACGTAACGCATCTAAATTTAAAATTTATCAAAAACTCAAAATGTAGGGTATTCATAAATTTCAAGTTTATTACCGTTTTAGTTATTATCTAGTTTAAATCACGAGTAATTTCGAATTAAGGTTTGAAAGGGCCTTTAGTGAAAACTAATCAAAACTTCAATTCCAGCTTGTTAACAATTTCATTAATAGTTACATTACTTACTGAAGGGAATTAACTCAGTATAAGGAATAAGTAAATAAATAATGATGAAGATTAGTCATCTCGATCTCACTCGACTAGATAAATAAATATTCTTCAAGAGTTCTGAGTCTGTCACATATATTTCAGAATTATTTATTAATATTTTAGTATATTCTGACATCTATTTTACGTTGATAAATAAAATCAATTACAAAACACAAACACCAAACAAACAAATAAAAATGATTCACAATCTACAGCGACTATCGACGTTAAATTGCATTTATTACATGCAAGAGAAAAGAAACGGGATACTGAACATATTATACTAGTAAGTTACTTGCATACCAGTCACTTTTATTTCGTTTTATTTGCTGCACTTTATTTTATCTACGTCACTAATCGTTTTTCAGACATGTCAAAAATTTATACACAATGATTGAGTTATTAGAGTAGATAGATAGATATCCTCGTAATTAAAAATTCTCTCGATTTGAACTACATACGTAGGAAGAAAGTGTTTGTAAAGTTATAAATTGTTTTTATCGGCTCGTTTTATCCTTTTATTTTATCACTGAATGAACTATCTATGGAATGTTTGTCTAAAATCTTATCGATAGGTAAGATAAGGTAGAGCTTCCTAATAACTATAATAATAATAAAATGGAGTAATCTATTTGATCGTTGAACTTGATGACTTTATTAGTACCTACTCTAACAGTTGTTATGGCCCCAGACAGGAATAATATTTATAAAATTTCAGATATTGAGTTTATTTATGTTAAAGAAACTATTAAAACGAGACGGAAAAACTTCGTACGTAACACAATACAATTAGTTGATGTTGCGCTATTTGCTCGAAAGACATAATGACATAAGTGAGGCGAGCTACCTGATCGTAAGTGGTCAAGAAAGAATAAAGAACGAAAGGAATTACTGGCTACGTAGAGTCCAGCCTGAACACGACACGTCGTTGAACAACGACACACAACATCCAAAGCACCATCTTAACTTGTGTTTAAGTCCTTCTAAAACCATAAATTTATACAAAGACATTCGTATCTAACACCAACATTGTATCACTTCACAGCATCAAGCCATCGTCGACCAAGGCTACCCAGCTGAAACACACTACGTTACTACACATGATGGTTACATACTCGAAGTAATCAGGATACCTCATGGCAAGAATCAGACGAGTGACGATTCTAGACCTGTTGTCTTCTTGATGCATGGACTATTAGCGGCTGCAAGTTCTTTCATCGTGTTAGGATCAGAACATAGTATTGGTATTGAAATTATAAATGTCTCATTTGACTCACTAAGGCAAAATTATTTAAATTGGTACACGATAGCAGCTTCATCATCATCATCATCATCACAACCCATAACTGTCCCACTGCTGGGCACGGGTCTCCTCTCACAGTGTGAGGGGTATAGGCCATAGTCCACCACGCTGGCCAAGTGCGGATTGGTGGACTTCACACACCTTTCAGAACATTAAGGAGAACTCTCAGGTGTGCAGGTTTCCTCACGATGTTTTCCTTCACCGAAGCAAGTGATAATTAAATTTTTAATACGCACATCATTTTTGAAAATTAGTCGTGCGTGCGGGGTTTGAACCCGGAACCTCCGGTTCGGCAGTCCAACGTTCAACCACAACGCTATCACTGCTTAAGAAAAAGAAAGCTATAGCAGCTTAAGACCCATAAAAATGTGAAATATGTACATACATTACAGCATACATGAGAGCGTTACTATTCATGTTTTCAGGTTATCATCTAGCAGACGCTGGGTTTGACGTATGGATGGGTAATGCCCGTGGAAATTATTACTCCCGTTACCACGTCAACCTCGACCCTGACCATCCAGAAGAAAAATTCGACTTCTTTGATTTCACTTTCGAAGAAATCGGGATGTACGATGTTGCATCCATGATTGATTACACTCTAGAGCAAACAAAAATGGATAAGCTACATTATATCGGACATTCACAAGGAGGAACTGCTTTTCTTGTACTTGCTACAATGAGACCTGAATATAATGAAAAGATCAAGGGAGCTCATTTGCTAGCTGCTGTGGGATATCAAGAACATTTTCCAAATATGCAACTAGTTGTGTTAGCAAACCAGGTGGACTTTATTTATGTACGTTACCAAAATACGTAGTTTATTTATTGTGCAATACCAACAATTTTGATAACTTTGAAGTTTCCAAAAATTAGTTTTACTTTTATGCAAAAACTAATTGTTTTATTCTTTTTCAGGCCATGGCCCTAGATGCAGGGTTGGTGGAATATTTCCCAATAAGCCTAACTAAGCTTCAAGAACATAACCGTGACCCTAATTACTGCTTCGGCAATATGAGACAAAAAAACATGTGTTATTTGGTAGGAGCAAGAGAAATTGTGGTGAGACTTCAATTCATAATTCGTGAAATACAACATTTACATAAATATCTGATAAACTAGCAGACGAGCCCCTTGATAGTAAGTTAAAATAATCCAATTCATCAGTCACAGCAAAGACATCACCAATGCGTTGCCGATGAAAACCGTAGCAGAAACAGTTCATAATCACACTAGACGGGAAAAACATACTATACTAACTGCCACCTACCTCCCTGCATGTGTTTACATTCTTGTATGGCATTTACAATTTTGCAATCTATAAGATTTATTGTGATATACGAATTTAATGTACGTCATTGACAATTCGCTTGTGGTTAGATAAAATTTTATTGCATTTTAATCACTACCAATATGTCATACTTAAGACTATACTAATGCCGAGTACGTTGTTTTTGCTTAGAACTTTTTTATGGAATTAAGGTAGCAAACGAGCATTCAGCACCACCCTCCCGCTGCCACCCATTACAACTATGACTAACCTAGAACAGGACTCAAATAGGGACTGGGATAGTCAGTCCGGTTAAGAGACGGTGTTAGAACATTAGATGGTTAGTGTGTTAGTAAGTATGAGGATTGGGGTAAGGACTGTTAGTGATAGTTAGTCCTGTTAGTTGTTGTTAGTGATAGTTAATAAACGTTAGTATGACCCTTGTTTAATTCGGTCACAGATGCGTTGCTACCCTTGAGGACTGAGATGGTCGCCTTTAAAAATTGTAACCAGCTCCACACCTTTCTGGCCGGAACAAAATTGCTATAAAATTAAAATATATTACACGGTAGAGATGATATTAGGTAAGTACCTTGGCAAGCGGTAGTACTACCCCGGGCGACCTCTAGGCTCTGCTACCTTGTACTAGATCCGGTACTGCTTGTAATAGATCCGGTGTTTAATGAATTTGAATATAGTTTTCAGTTATCTTATGATACTTGTGCAATTTTTATTATGACACTTTTATATTACCGAGTATAATATTTATGTATTTTATACTCGGTAATATAAAAGTGACCACTATTTTTATATTACCGTGTATAAAATTTAATAATACACATATTTAAATCTAAATAAAGAATGTATTTTTCAGGGTAAAGACACAGAAACTGTTAATTTACTAGCAGGCGCGTCTTTAAAACAGGTAGCACACTTCGGTCAAAACATAAGGGACAAAGTTTTCAGAAGATGGCACTACGGATCCGAGAAAAATATTGAAGTATATGGAACTAGTGACCCTCCAACTTATGACCTGAATTTAATAACGACGTATGTCACCACATATTATTCTCTCAGTGACAGTTTACTAGATGAAAGAGATGTTCTTGCTATGGCTAACGATATCTCGAAATCAAAATTACATAAAGTTTCAAGAGAATCATTTCTGCATGAAGATTATACTACCGGAATAGATGCAAAGGAACTAGTAACGAAGCATGTAATTGCTGATATTTTAAAATTGGAAGCTGGGTAAGAATTCACGATAGCAAGAGACAATACTCTTGCGCTATTAAGTTTTCATAAAAGTAAATACTTCTAGTTGCTCATTGTCATAATGTTATTTAAATATATGTGTTTAAAATGTCCACATTATGTCGTCATCATTATCTCAATCCCTAACTATCACACTTCTGGGCACACACAATGTGAAGGGGAACTGGCCATAGGCCACCTTCACATTTGCAGGTTTCCTCACGATGTTTTCCTTATAATTTTTTTTATTTGCTCTACACCGAAAGAAATGACAATCGATTTCTATTCAATTTTTTACGTTATACGTATTTTGTAATAATTCTTTCAGCAAAGTAAACAATACCCTCGCTTGAAACAAGCATAAATTTATTAAGGTCGCAATAAGTACTCTCTTTCCCTGACCCATTCGAAGTTATTAATTAGAAGTTGAATTAGATAAGTCAGTGTAGCTACAAGTCATATTGCAGAAGTAATAGATTGTAATTTTAATGACTGAATGTTTTCAAGTATGTAATCGAATCGTGGAAGAGCATGCAAGTATGTAATGCAAAATAAAAATGTATGTTTCGTTTCAGAGATTATGAAGATTGGAAAAATGTTGACAATAACAATGGTGACGATAATACCAATTCATCGCCCGGAGTTACCTGTGATAGGATATTTTTTAAGTTTCTTATATTATTTAGTATCTATTTATTTTTAAGAGCGTAAAATACAATTACTAGTGAATAAATTTAAAGAATAATACAAGTTTTTCTTTGGGTACTTAAATTAATTTCAATGCGCTTGTATATTAATAAAATTTTACCCCAGATCGCAATCTAATTATTCCTCTGAATGGGTAGGATACCTGTAACCATAATTGGAACTTGTTACCAGCTAGTTAGTCCAGTCATTTTAGCATAAAAAGGGATCAATCTCGGAATGAAAGATAATAAGCTGGTTTTGATATAATTATGTATAAGTACCTTCATTTTGACGTGCTACATGTTGCATTACAAATTGCTCAAAAGTCCCATAAAATCTCTGCTTGACTTGATTGTAAGCTACCATTGCCCTTTCATATTAATAATTTAAGTAGGGTTATCAGGGTCTCGGTTAACATCTTAACTTTATGATAAATGACAACGAGAAAAGACAGTAAACGTTGCCTTGATCACTAACACCTATGACACCTATGACCCGAGAGCAACCATTTATCTGTCGCATGAATATCTGTCCGGGCCGGGATTCAAACCCGGCACCCTTTAGCTTCGCAGGACCACAATCAACTAAGCAACAGGATCGTCAATCGACCGATCGGTGGACTTTGAAACGATAACATTAAAAACAAAACAACGAAGATAATAACAAAACAACTTATCCATATCTGTACTTTAATTGCGAACCCATTCTGTATAATGTACGACCGATTAAAATAAAGTACCTATTTGAGATTATCCTTTCTAATATTATTAATGTGAAAGCTACTCTGTCTGTCTGCTTTTCACGGCGAATCAAAGGAACCGGTATGGACAAAATTAGGTGTGGAGATATTTTGAGACCGTGGAAAGAACATGGAGTAGCTTTTATCCCGGAAATCATCTCTTAAGGGGGCGAAAAAGGTGTGGAAGTTTGTTGGAAAATTAATCATTACTCTAGTAAGAAATCTCAAATTGATAATAAATGTCAGTCATTGTTAAAATTCGGCACACAGGTAGTTTGAGACCTGGACATTAAATACTTTATTCTCAGGAAAACGTTCCATTGGGATAACGCAGGTGAAGCCGCGGACAAAAACTAGTATGCCATAAAATACAGTACGAGTACATTATCAAAGTACCTATTTACCTCCTAAAAAGTATTTCCATCGCTTCACCGATTCCGTCCAAAAACAGATCAAAGCTTAATTTTCATTGAGGCAGATCCAAAACCAAGGTTAACACCAAATCCAATATTTGAAATAGTATATTGATCCCTCCATAATATGCACTACCACAAGCTCGTAATCCAGCCATTCAAGTTCGCGGACAGCTTAATGAACCTTGAGAATAATCTATTGCGAATAGTCACAATAACACCTAGCATGAAGTTGCGAAATTCAGTGGAAATTCACACATGCGATTACCATTCCTATTACCATGCTGTTATAAACATAATCAGTTGATTTTTATTGCTGACAGCGTATTTACTTCTGGTGTGTGATTTAGATAAATGTTATAAAGTTTGATAAACCCAGGTTATAAATAGGGTGCTTGCCGGGTAAAGGCAGATATCAAAATGCTTAGACTACTAACGATTGTTTTTGCGTTATTGGGCGCATATGTCAGTAGTGAAAGTGAACAAACATATCATACGGTGAGAATTAAGTATATGTGCTCTTAACGCACTCCTGGATGCATACCCTGGGTGCAATTTGTTTGCCGATGAGTGGACGAAATTATTGTCAGTATGCCTGAGATTCTGTGAGCGAGATGTATGAATGAGTTGCCTTTAATTAATGTAATTGGTCTATATCGTATTAATTAAAGTAAAATAAATAAATAAATGTAACAACACCTCAGATAAAAATTCAAGTGACGCGCGAACATGAAGTATTCCATCCAAAAGAAGCAATGCAAGTCAATTGATTAACAAAGAAATACTAACAAATAATAACAAATTTAAAAGGTAGCTTGATCGAGGCTATTCTTAGTTAAATATGTTTGAAAAAAGTATTTAGCTAATTGAAAGTCATACGGGTGAAGATTTATAGTTAGTGAAAGAATATAAGCAACTTTCTATCAGATGGGCAACTTCTCTAATCGATTTAATATACGGTGACTTTAGTTTTCGACATTGTTCAGGTCCAAATTACAAATTCGGTACTTTCGGAAGCGACTCCAACACATTCAGATCATTAAATATATTCGTCATCAGAGATTCATTATACTCATAGTTATTTACCTCGCTTACGTAGTCCCAAACAAAACAAAATACGCGAATAGTCCCAATGATCTTCAAGAAGTAAAAAGTAAAATAAAAACCTAAATCAATAAATAAGTAACTTAATTCTTTAATATTGGGCCAACAACGCTGTCGCAAACTATTCCACACCGGCCAAACTTCCTCCAAAGAACAACACAGGCATATCCACAATAATGTACAAGAAAATCTAATACAAGTATGTAGTATATAATAACGCCGGGATACAAGGAACTATGTATTTTCGGCCTAATTTATCTACCAATAACAACAATAAAATGTATTTGCAGAGAAATGTGATCCAGGCAGAGGGTTATCCATTCGAAGCGCACAACGTTGTTACAAAAGATGGATACATTTTAGAAGTTCATCGAATTCCACATGGCAAGGCATCTAGACCTCCAGGACCTAGGCCGGTAGTGTTCCTCATGCATGGCGTCACTGCAGCCTCTAATTCATACACTTACTTAGGCCCAAAAAGTGGTATAGGTAAGTCTAGTGCCAATAATTCGTGTCAACTGTTAGGAATTAGCATTTGATGGAAAATGGTGGTGTTGTACAGGCATTTTTAAGACGTATTTCTAGCATTTGTTACTCACTAAAATGAGACCACAACATTGGTAAAGAGGGTTTTGCAACAATCGTTTTTATAGAAATTCGTGCTAATTGAAGCATAATCCAGCCCAAATTTATGGCGCATAATCCGGTCGAAAGCCGATTAATTAATCCACATATTACATAATTCTAAAGATAATAAGTCATGTAATCGTAATGTACTGAATGAACTTTAATCAGTTTTAAATAAGTGACGTTATTATTTTCTAAAACTTTTCACCAGCTTACAATCTTGCCGATGCTGGATACGACGTCTGGATGGGCAACGCCAGGGGAAATAGATTCTCGCGTAAACACATTTCTCTGGACCCTGACAGGAACAAATTACGCTTTTTCGACTTCAGTTTCGAAGAGATTGCCTTAGAAGATCTCCCGAGTACGTTTGATTATATTTTGGCCAAAACCAACCAACCAAAGTTACACTACATTGGCCATTCGCAAGGTGGAACTGTGTTCCTAATTCTTAATTCCATGACGACAAAGTATCATGACAAAATCGCCTCAGCCCATTTGCTTGCAGGAGTAGGCTACCAGGAACATTTTCCGGATCCAATGATAAAGCTTTTGGCTTTAAGCAGTGATGCCATCTATGTAAGTAAATTTAAAGATTAAATTATTATCATTCAATGATTGAAAATGCTTTATGATGATTTATGTTGATCAACACGTGAATAGTTAACAAGCCAGTTAAAAGGTATATCCTCATAAATGACTGGACTGAAAATATTTATATAGGTAGGTATATAATTAAAAAATGTTTTGAATCCCTACTAATATTATAAATGCGAAAGTAACTCTGTCTGTCTGTCTGTCTGTCTGTCTGCGTGGCTTTCCCGCTTAAACCTCTCAACCGATTTTGATGAAATTTGATCTTTAGACCCTGAGAAAGGACATAGGCTACCTTTTATTGCGACAAAAAGGGATGAAGAAGTTGAAATAAAGGTTGAAAGTTTGTATGGGATTTCTTCGGGTTTTAATCACAGCGCCATCTAGGTGAACCTTCCTAACTTAAAGAATAAGAACGCCTAGCGCCATCTCTTAAAGAACCATGAAACTTTATATTTAAGCACTTGATAATAAGTTTCCCGAAGCGAAGCGAGGGCGGGTCGCTAGTTTATGAATAAAGTTTTAATCAATTATAATACCTTTCATATAAAAACCACTGTAAAGTTATGTAATTGTTCCTTACAGAAAGTACCAATACATAAAAAATAAATAACGCTACACACTGCTGTGATGTGATGTGTTGGTAATTGCAAAAGTGGCATGCTGCAGTTACATCATTTGATATTTATTATTTTTCATTTTATTTTTATAACCATGTATATTTTTTTATGGAATTAAGGTAGCAAACGACAAAGCAGGACCACCTTCCGCTGCCGCCCATGACAACTATGACCGACTTAGAACAAGACTCGAATAGGGACTGGGATAGTTAGTATAAGCGAGTATTTTTATTTCGTTTTTTTTTCAGAACACAATGCGCTTGGCAGGGAATGTGGAAATATTTCCACCTGGATCTAACAGTATCTTTGGGAGATCCGACACTACAGCCAACTTATTAAACTTCAACAGCATCACGGTAAATTTAAATAATTTTCTCTAAACAAATTTGGGTTCTCATTGCGTAGATCTTTTTCAAACAATATCTTAAAAACCAAATATAATTGAAGCCATTTATCTAAAATCTTGTGATGATTCCAGGGAATTGATCCATCCTCGGATTTGGTCGCTGGAGCTGCTTTGAAACAAATAGCACATTATGGACAGAATATTAGAGACAGATCTTTTAAAAGATGGGATTTTGGACCTATCCTGAACTTGTCGAAATATGGAAAACTTTCTCCTACTAAATATGACCTGAGCAAAATAAATATTGACGTAACTCTTCATTACAGTCTTAGTGACACACTGCTCAGTGAAAGAGATACCTTAGCAATGGCAAGAAATATGCCAAGAGCAAAGGCCCGTAAAGTAGCCAGAGATTCTTTCACTCACGTCGATTATGTAACTAGCGAGGATGTCAAGGAACTCGTCACAGATTATATAATCGAATCACTCCAAAAGTCATAGGTGTTTTATAGTGGAATAAATAGGCGTTATTATAAATGAAGGTGTTTTATTAACATTTACATTCCATCATCGCAACCCATAACTGTCCCACTGCTGGGCACGGGTCTCCTCTCATAATGTGAGGGGTGCACCACGCTGGCCAAGTGCGGATTGGCGGACTTCACACACCTTTGAGAACATTATGAGGAACTGTCAGTAGTGCAGGTTTCTTCACGAAGTTTTCCTTCACCGAGGTTATTAAAATTCTAATAGGCACATATATTTTCTATCTATCTTATTTTATCTGCCCAAATTATTAAAAACTAGCGACCCGCCCTCGCTTCGCTTCGGGAAACTTATTCATTCGGTTTCCGAAGACTTAGTTATATATTTTGGATAATTCACACTATAATATCTTTATAAATTATAGCCTATGTGTTATTCTGATGTGTAAGCTATATTATTGTAAAGTTTCAGCAAAATGCATCAGGTAGTTTTTGCGTGAAAGAGTAACAAATATTCATACATCCATACAAACTTTCGCATTTATAATATTAATAGGATGATATAATTTTTGCCTCTTGAAGCAAAAATAAAATAAAATATATAGGTAATTAATAAGTGCTCAAAAATAGACAAAAACATACCTTATTGTTTATTACCTGGTGTCATTAAATACAACGTAAGGTATTTTGGTATATTCTGTATATTATTATGTATTATCTCTTTAAGATTCAATGAAATGAAACGACTGTCTCAAAAGACAGTCAGATTCACTGTTTTGAAGCACAGCATTTATGTACCTACACTGAGTTTTCAACACAATAAATTAGTATAAAAGTAATGTTTATCTAATTACACTGGTCAACAAAATTTTGTAACAAGAATTGTGCTTACTAATTTTGAAATACCTACCTACCCTCACTATATCACCATATTTATTTTGATTCCATCAGGTCTCGTTTTCGTGTTACAGCTACCCATAAATTGAAAATTACCCTTTTTATATCACTTTTGCATTCAGAGCATTAAAGCGATACATATTTTTTTCGCATGCAATTTAAGTTTAGAATCACGAAATATCGCGCTGTTGTTATTCTGAGTTAAGTGATTTTGAAATAATGTCAAGAAAGTGTAAAAATGATCCTGATAAGTTTTGTTACATTTGTGGCGACGTACTTTTAAAACTCAGCGAAAGAATTTGAATCCATTAGTTACTAAGTTATATGAACAGTATTTTGGCTTTGCCATCGGACAACAAGACAAAGCGTGGGTCCCACATATCTGTTGTTACATGTGTGGGACGAGCTTACTTACTTTACTTTACTTACTTTACTTTACTTCGTAAAAGCTATGGATAAGAGTGGTGACGGCTTTTTATATTTGAAAGAAAAACTTCCTTAACTGAGTGAAGCAAAAATCAAAGAGGGCATATTTCTTAGCCCTCAAATCAGGCAATTGATAAAAGATGATGTATTTTAAAAAAAGCCTAGTGATTTGGTAAAATCAGCTTGGGAATCTTTCATGAAAGTTACTTCCAATTTTCTAGGAAATCACCGATCATGTGAACTATTAAAGTATTGTCTCGGAGTTGTTGTCTACTTATAAGGCTTTGGGCTGTAATATGTCGTTGAAAATACATTTTCTTCATTCACATTTAGACTTCTTTCCTCAAAATTTGGGCGAAGTCAGCGATGAATGCGGTGAAAGATTCCATCAAGACATTTCTACCATGGAAAAACGATATCAAGGCAATTGGAGTCCACGTATCCTAGCCGATTACTGTTGGACATTACAACGAGACGTTCCTGAAGCAAAAAACAGCCGGAAATCATAAAGCTACATTTATATGAATGTTTCAATAACTTCATTTTGTTGATAAGAATTGATAATTTCTTAAATTTAATAAAATTCAATTACAAAGAAACTATTCGTATTTGAAACATTCTAATTTTATTTCTGTTATGTAGATACTTGTCCTAAACATAACTAGACAAAAGTTTTTAAGTTACACGCAAAAAGTATTTTTTTGTTGACCAGTGTTATCTTTATTGCCGATTACTCCTTTGTCAAACAACTGCAATAATTTACTGGATCATAACTTTACAGTGAGGATTATAAGCACAGATTGTTACATGGCGTAGCATGACAGGCATATAAATCATAGCATTTGTGTTTAATAGACCCGTGTCAAAGTGAATTGAGTGAGGACGGAGTACCAGCCTCCGTTTACAAATTGTGTTATCTCTTGCTAGTTTACAATATACCAGTTACATCTAACACGTTGATTAATAAACGATTACAGTGGTAGATCACCCTGTACAGCAATTCATAGAGCTTGTTGGCGGGGCACGGTTTAATTTTATTAAGAGTCGTCTCTTGCTATCGCTATTGTCTTTATTTAGGCAGACATTTAAATCCATAAACACTCATGCACTCATACTTCTGTCCTGCTTCAGAATTATCTGTGTTGCTGGTGTCATGGATATACAAAAGAGATCACAAACATCAACAATACTAGACCCCTCCACTCTCACGTCACGGATCTTGAATGTGTGGCGACATCGCACACACGCCATACGATGACGTCACGAAGCCTGAATCACGCTATCGAAGTTTTCTACACCGCTCGCGTATATACAAGTTCCGACAACTCGGCAGTCGGGGCTTCCACGCCTCCCGGGCAAGACGTCTTGCCCGGCCGGAGATCTCCCTTTGCCAAAAATGCAACTTATTGTATGGTCAATTTATGAGACTTGTCTTTCTCTTTCTTTTCTGTAAAGCGTAAGACATTTATTTGTCGACCAATCGATATTAACGATCTTTTCGCGACTATAACGGAACTATTTGTAAACTTAAAAATAATATTAAAATAATAAGCGAAGCGCAAACGATTAATATGCATAGTAAAGTTATTGAATAACTTACACGCGAAAGCGCAATGGATGTCAGAAACAGTCAAATTAAATTCACACTTATGATACAAAATATAAAAGCATTTGTGTAATTTGGTGAAAGTATACCTGTTCATCAAAATTTCAATACCCTAATATCGCGAGAAGGTTGTATCTCAGACGGGTTGCTTTGATCTTTTATATTGCAAGGCTTTATCCTTCACTCCTCATTATAATTTTACAATTTAACACCAACAATCTGAGAAAAGACAGGAAAATATAAAGCGGTGGTAGCAAGATATTTGTTCAAAAAAATTGAATGGATCGTAATCTCAAACCTTTTGGGAATATTCTATTAAAATTTTACTGTACAACACGGATATCTCTGTAGGGAATAGTCAAACCCCTTACTTGGGCGTAATATTGAGTCCAGTTGAAAGCTTGTGAAAGTTTGCTAAAAAAAGATAATAAAGAATAAATGGTTTATAGACTTCAAAGTTCTACGTAGACGAACTGCAAAGCTCTACTAGATCAACCATTCGACGGAACATGGTGAAGTCTGTCCATCTTTAAAATAACATTTTCCCGATACCTACTAGAATACAAGTGATCAATATTCTACGTTCGTAGTGTTCGTACTACACAATGAATGCGAAAGAAATATCACGACCCAACGCTCTTATCCACAAAATATCGCTTTATCCAATGCCTAGTGTCGCATATTTCAAGAACTCCGCTGCTCTCAAAGGACAATATTGTGTCAATTCGGGGCATTCTTGAACCCATATATCTAGCGAGGAACCTAAGCACTGTTCAAATGGACCACTTTACATCGCATGTTAATAGAAATGCTTTTACCATGAGGTAAGGTCGAATTTTCTTCGACCAGAACAAAAAATTAAAAGAAAGGAAAAACGACGAATTCTTATTGCCATAGAAGAGAGTCTATATTTCATTGATACCGAATAGGAACTTATTGATGCAAAGGGAAAAAAAATTAAGGAGCCTTTGTTGAGAACAGACCTACTTGGGTGTCTTGAATCCTGGTGGATATAAAATTGATTTCTTACTTCCGTTGCCATTGTTCGAGGGTAGTTTGATACTTGGAATGATGCTAGGATTTAGATCTCGGCTTTGGATTTTAAATTTGCCATTTGTCTGTGACCTCATTTATTTGTAATATTGTCATTTTTGAATTCAGCTGTCTTTTGAGTGCAATTTATCAATTTCATACATATAGGTAATACGTTTCTGATCCGTTTGCAAAGATTTAATTATATATTTTGGATAAGTAACAAGTGTAATTATGTATAGATGATCTAGCCATAAGGAAAAAAAAGTTTGGTAACGGGGGCACGTGCATTAATTAAGACCATATTTAACTACCTTACAATGGCAAAAAGTATTGAAAAATCCAAAGCATTCAATTGTATATCCGAATAGAAGCTGCTAATATATTTAACTCGTATCATGCATTCAACAATGGACTATTTTCTTTCCTTTTGTTCCGTTTAACATAACAATCGAAATCGGATCTTCTCCACGGCCGGGCGGCCGGGCGGCCGCCCGAAATATCGGAAAGCTGCAATACAATCGGACATCGGACTAAGTATTAACACACACGGCACGTGCGTCCGTTCGTCCGACAATGGAGTATGTGAGCCGACTGATAATTAGGAGGATATTGTCTTCAATGAATGCGGCGATTCAATCTAAGATAACCTTGATCAATGATAGGAATATGGTTTAAAATTTGATCTCCCTCACGGGTGTTCTGGATTCAAATACTACTTCACAGCTAGGACTACAATCTTACAATTATAAAAGACCGGACATTTAGCTGAATATTTAAAGAAATCAGACATCTCTACAAAACTCCGGTCATTTTAATTTCAAAATATTGCAATTTTTCGTTTAAAATGAGGATTATTTGAAGTAAAATTACAAGTTTTACAACAAAAACAAGTACAATTACATGTTTTAGATGACACTGATTGGTTATATATTAATAGGTAAAAAATGAAAGCTTAAATATTATGCTTGCCTTATAATAATTTACGTTTATATTCAGCTTTAGAATGTTCGAACATATCGAAAAGTCGACCTTGTTCAAAATCATTACAAAAACCAGATAAAAGGCCAAAAGTAAGAACATATTATCCGGATAAATCCTAATTTTTAGTAACCCTGTTCACAGTCGATAACTGCCCTACGTCTACTCTTACAAAACATGAAGAGAGTAAGATATACCACCAGACAAGAGTGGACCAAAACACCTACTAGAACACGAGAACATACATTATATAAACACGCTGACTTACTATTAATACTTATTATTTATAATATGTTAAATTATTTATTCGTTATAACAATTTTATCTATGTATGCTGTATACAGCCAGTAATTTATAGTAACTTGAAAGTATTATGAAGAAATAATTTTATTACAAGGTTGTCTTCTGTGGGAAGTCGCTAGGTTCGCCAAAGGTGTGATAACAACTGTAGTACTATCTCATCGACAGTGAGGAACAGAAACAAGTCGTTATTAAACTAGCGGTATCTTACTCCATATTAATAATCATCATTTTGAGAGTTCTATGATACTGCGCGCTTAGGCGGCAACTCGTTTCACTTCATTGGCCCATGGTTATGAAGATTCCGCCCCAACGCGCTAGCCACTTTTCCCCCAGGTAAGTAGAGCCATTTATTTATTATTATCACCTTCGCTTATTACACCCCAGTAAGTCTAATACGAACAGTCGTTTGATATCAGTATAGATAAGGCGATACGTGGCAGCCCTTTAGTAAACTAAGGTGGTAACATTAGGATTGCCATTGCAGGTTCGCTATAAATGATAATGCGCGTTATTTAAATGGACATAGAGGGGGGTAGGCATTGCAATCCCGCAAAACGGGATCACGCAGTCCCGCGGGATCCCGCTGCTTTTATAAATCTGCTGGATCCCGCACCTTCAAAGCGCGGAACCGCGGAATTAAAAATATAAAACTGTTGTTAGGAGTAATAGTAAAACTATAAACAAAACTATTAAACTATACCAAACATTTAAAGATGAAACTAAGAAAACAGATTACTCATACTTAATTAATAAAAAATAAATAATTAATAAAAAATAAATATACAAAAATCTGTACTATGTTCACTGCTGAAACTATTACTATAAAATGAATATTAAATGGGTTTCTTCAAGAAGCGGTTGCATCGCTTCCTTCTTGGCCGGCAACGCGTTGATGACGCCCTTGGTGTTGCCAATGGCCATGCGCAACGGTGATCAACCATCTTACCATCAGGTGACCCGTCGGCTCGTTTTTCTGTGGTGGCCATAAAAAAAATGGAATCACTAAGAAACCCAAAAAAAAGTGATACCTATTAAAATAAGTTCATCGTGTAGCGCCAACCCTAGTCTCAACGCGGTGGGATATATAAAGCAATATTTCAGGTAAATTCGACTATTACTCCAACCGTTCGGTTTTCTTTGCGTTATCGATGTCTACTTTATAAATGGGGATTTGATGTGAAAATAATTTTGAATTAACAGTTTAAAGAACTCTTGTCTCGTAAAAGTAATTTGAATTTAAGCAGAGTTTTGAATAATTATTTAATTTACCGAATACAATGTATCTTAGTCTCTTATAAAATTGCTATGAAAAAATACATAATTATATTATAATATAAATCTATCTTTTATAAATATATTTTACTGATTACATTGAGGGCTAATTTTGAATGTTTCTTAAACTATGTAAGTAGCATAGATACATACATATTCTTTGAAAAGAAATAAAAGAAAAATACAAATTAAATAAAAATATACGATAAAAGTGTTCAATCGACAGAAGCGTCACAGCGAGACCAATGAAACCGCATCCATATCTCATTTTATTTCCGAAGCTCGGCATTTGAGCCGAAGACGACAAACGAAACCAATTTACCGGCATCGGTACCATAAACTATTTGAAACATTGATACCCCTGTCACGTACTTCACCAGCCATAGATATTGGGCTTGTGACACTCATATATTCAGAGTAGGATCCAGATAAATAGAAGATATCTTGGGGAATATTGTGAGGTCAGATCGAACAAATGACGTAGTTATTGATGCTTAATTTAACAACAAGTTTAAATTTGTTGATAAATACTTAACGTAGGTAATTCTAAATCCTCTGTTGATATAATAAGACTTTAAGTGATTAATGTCATCACTATGAATATTTTTTCTTTCATCCAGAGAAAAGTTTCCATTATCAACTATTCCATCAATATTTAGTTTATTTTGATCCAGTAGCTTTTTTATTTAGTCTAGTGTTCCGCAGTGTATGCCACGGCACACTGATATACTGAGGCTGAATTGGTGTAACGGAGGAAAAATTGAAAATTTGGATTGCTTTTGCTCAATCAAACACCTTACCTTACCTTTTAAACCTTACCTTACCTTTTGTTACTTATTCTTAGTAGTAAACAACAATTTATTGTTTTTCAATTTATAATTTACTACTGCAATTGCCTGATATCAAAGATATACTCGTAGATAGCATAACAGAATTTTTTTGTGGAAAACTGATTTATACTTTAAGTTTTAGAAAGAACAAATTTTTATTTTCGGTTGTTTTTACTTACGATATTTTTCATCAGTTACACTAAATGCATCACCATTATTGTCGGCAAAAAGCGATGTCAACAACACTCTCGTGATTTAGTTTCGAAGTAAAGATAATAGAACTTTATGCTTTATCAAGATGATATTCAATACATTGCCACTCTCGTCACGTATCTGATCATCGGTCAGTGACATCGGGTGACGTTCTATATTCAGCGGATGTGACATTTTTCATAGCAAGGATATTATTATCTTTGATACAATTTACGCCGCAAGTACCCCTATGTGGCATTTTATTTTTCATAACATTCACTTTTAAAATTATATGTGTCCGATGTACCCATCTTTGATCCAGTGGTTTTTGATGTTGACTTCAACCCTTTAATGTCCCACTACAGGATACGTGTATCTCCGTAATGGTCCCTTTTATTGCTTGTTAATGTTATTCGAATGTGCATACACGACGTAGTAAAATAAGTTTTTGCCATTTTCAAAAAAAAAATCAAGTGATTTTTTGCACGTTCGTTAGTATTACTTCTAACACCACATAGTTTCAAGGAGCCTTATATGTAGGTATCTACAATACATATTTTTATACTTGCATCTCCTAACTACCTATTTAGTTATCGATGTTATATCCTTTGATAGAGACCAAAAAATAACTGCATTTTGATTTCAACTGGAGAATCATCAAGTGCGCGCTAAATATCGATTCGTCAGTCGTATCCCGCGCCAATTCTCGCCAAGAGCACTTTTAATCGATTACCGCATGCCACAATTACGAAGCGGTAATGACGCGTGACGAATTGATTTCGGCCATTAATTACATTCCGTGTTACTGCAGTGTAACTGATTGGTCGGTTACTGAAGATAACCAAATATATGGAGAAAGAAAATAAATAAACAAATTAACAGATATATTAAACAATTAAACCCCGCTTCACTTCACTTCGGATAAATTAATTACTTATATTTATTTGTAAAAAGATTAAAATAACCCCAATAGTACATACAATGATGATCAAAAGAAGCTTTGCAATACTTAATATAAATTTACATCAAAACTACGATTACAAACTCGCAACGGGCGCGTAAAAGACTATTTACGAAGCTGAAGAATGACAGTATTTCAGTCCAAGATAGCTATTAAGCTTGCTACTTTCTCCGTCGACGAGAAACCTTATTGTAGCAAAAAATTGAAATGACTGTCACATCTTATTGAGGATCGGTTGACTGACTGTTTGAGTGTAGCGACGCAGCTGTAAACACGTTCCGTGCTACGTTCAAATCCCAACAGGACCATCGTTCTCTGAGCAGACCGCTGTGTACCCACGGCACGCACTAGTGAAATATTACGCACCACGTCAGAAACTTGGGAGTTCGTTAGCGGTAGGGGCACTCCACGTCTTATTGAAACAGGACTGCTTCAAATACGCACTTTTTACCCGACATCGACGCCAATGAGGGTTGTATTTAACATGTTTGTTTGTTCCTTTGCGGCAATCAAAAAAGCAAACGCGTTTGCCGACCTATTATTAAGTGGGGTTTCATTGAATGGGTATATGAAAATCATATTTAGGTGTCACTTATCAGTTTCATTTTAAATGACTGTATAGGGTCTACAACGATTTAAAATTGGTTAGTAACCATTGTCATATATATTTTAAATAATTTTTAACACAACGATTATTACGATTACGTTGTCGAATATTGAGTTATCTATTACTTATATTTATTTAATTACATATTATTAAAATTAAGTTGTTTTGTCCTTAATATTATCTTCAAAACATGACATGAAAAATAACCAACATGTATATTTCTTCTTCTTAGGTATATTTTCGCATAACTGTAATTGTTATAAATTACAGACTTTACACGCAATAACCACAGCAACCAATTCATTCTGTACAAATGAAATAAAATTAAAAGCTTGTGGGGAGCTAGCGAGGTGATTCGTGAGATGAACGAACGTAATTACATGATATTGTTTACTTGAGTTGGTAACGAGGTGTTTTAAGTGATTGCTGTCTGCTTTATAGGCAAAGTTAAACTCGTTTATAGTGTTTACCGAAAGACTCTTACTCAAATTTCTGTCATCCTTTTTTAATATCATTGAATTCACACGAGCATATTTAGACAAGCACAATTAACATAAAATAAAATCATTCTCAGATGTTAAAGGCTTTTATAATCGATGTGTGATGTTAATAAAGCCCAACGGTAGTTTAAGTTAATCGTATATTATGGATGGAGTTTTAATTAAGCACGTTTGATATTTGGTTTTACTACAACTACTGTCATAATTCCTTCTTCACTTCCGGGTTTACATAAGTAAGCAAAATCTTAAATTTGCGTACTTATTTTTTTTTTGATTTTGTATTTTCATATATTCCGATACTTAAAATACCATGGTCACCCTATCTCATAGGGAATCGAACCCCGCAATCGCTGAAGGCCTAGGTGAACCAAAGCAAACGTGAGGGGAATGTCGACACACGTCTTATCTTCACCGTATACATTTTGAAATGTGGTCAATTTATATTGGTTTGAAATATGGTATACTCGCATGTAACGAGTCGAAAGGTCTGAAATCAGCTAGTGAATTCTTACTTGATCCTGATGGATACCTATCCAGCAAGACCTTAATATTTATACAGTCGGTCAGAAACATGATTTATTCAAAAAATATAATGCGAAAAGGCGAAACACGAATGTAAATGAATTCAGCGAATCGTGTTAAGCGAACTTGTGCAGTTGTTGCAGGAAGATATTCGTGCCGTGTGCGTTTCACGCTTTTGCACGATTCCGGCTTGCTCGGCGAACCGAACGGCGAAATCCGCACCTGTCCCGTGACTTGCAACCAATTACAATTAAATGACAATTACATTTAAATTTTAACATAGTCTAACAACTATCTATTTCCACGAGAATAAAATTGATTTGAGCTTGTAACATGTTTACTGTGATTATAATTATTATTGACTACGATCGAAGCTGTCAAAATTATACCTACAAGTATACTTGACATAATAATTTTAAAGTCAAAACGTTGCAGACGCTGAAAATTTCAAAAGCAAGGGGTAGGTACCTTACGAGTACACCAAAATTTTGACCCTGAATCATGGTCATTGTCGTGGTTGTAAAGTTGGAGGCGGTAAAAGCGGATTTACTGGTTTTTTCCTAGTATTAATGAGAAAATATTCCGGATGGGCGCTTATATAAAAATAGATGATTTATTCTGTTACATTTTTTTTGCAAGATAATACTTAAATTATAATGTCGCAGGGAAACGATGAAAATGGACTATTTATTAAATCCAACAAAGATGTTAAAATCGCATGCATAATTAAAAAAAATACGTTGAGTTTGACGAGGTTAGTTTAAATTTAATAAAAAAAGAATAACCGTCGACTGTAGTTAGCAAGTAGTAAATATCTGCGCTGTTAATTAAGTACCTACGTTTATTAATTTTACTTCATGTTATTGACAAGTTGTTACTTACAGCTTATTATTATCAGTGGAAACTACTAATTTGCAGATCAAAAGACTTTAAACTTTCTACTAAAGATCCTTAAATGAATCGATGTATATTCATTTAACCAATTTTCTTAATTGAGCGTCGTTGTAACTTCGTATTGTGTTCTATGGTTTATAAAACTTTCAATTATAATTAATAAACGCTAACACCCTCATACCCCCGCACTAGGATTCCCCATGTCGCGGGTAACATGGACGACACAAATTACACATCACTTTCTATTACTTAATTAAATCTTTAACGTGCGCGCGACTTAATTTGAATCTCATTTCCTTTACCCCTTAAAAGGGCAAATTAATTCAGTAACAATAATATCCATACATTTCTCGGTGATTCCTCCAGCACACCATGATCGATCATCATCAGCTGACAGAGTTCTGGCCGCCAAACGGCCATTGCCATAAATACCAAAGGCGAAGAAGACGAAGGCATAAATAACTAAAGCCGATGTCTCATGAATCCCAATAGACGGTCGACGACAATCTCCGAAGCCAAAATCACTACCTATTACGAGATTCTGCTGACGTGACGCGATTAACCAATGAGGATATAACTTTGTCACGTGTAGAGGAAACGTTATTCAGAGTAAACATAGTCCTGGCTATCGAAGGTTAAAATTAAGCACACATTGTCACTATTAACGTGACACTGTTCAGCAATGAAATAATCATTTGTCAAGTGTCGCGTTCCCTACTTCTTGACGTTGCAGGAAGTGTTTACGTCTGTTCCAATTAGGGTTATCCAGATATGACCAGACAACTTCAAGGTTGCATAGAGGAATCCATATCCTGTCAATATTATAAGTCTTTTAACAGAATTCCAAAAACGAAATAATTTAGTTTATTTATTTTATTAGGTTATTAATTTATTTATTACCAATTGATCATACCAAAAAAAGGGGGTTACTTGAAATTGTTTTTTTTATTCGTCGATACTAATTGCGACAAAGCAATGGCGCTTTGATGCTTAAGACAAGAATAGACGGATAAAAGTAGTTTTTTACCAGGAATAGACACAGAATCGCGCTCGATGAACTTCCTTATACAAGTGATTTTTTAGTCACTTGACATATCAATAGGGGGTACTCAGTATTCGATTCTCATTCCAAACACATAATGTAATTAAAAAGGGTGCTTAGGATTTGACGTAATTATCCATTAAAAAATCATAGTGTGGAAAAACTGAGCGCCTAAATTCACTCTTAAAGTTAATTCGCTTTGAACTGAAATTAATAAACTGAAAAAAGGCTATGGCCTACACTACAGCCACTGGATGTCGCGGTAGACAACAATATTTAACAACAACGAAAAGCCTGTAACTAATTTGTCTTTGTTTTTAAGATTATTAATTGCTTCACGTCACTTTATTAAGACCTTCAGAAGTATTTATCTTTGTAGCGTTTATAGCCCAGCGCTTAAAAATACTCTTAATGTTCGCTCGTCGAAACACTTCACGTTTCTTACAAGTGCAATAAAGGCGAGTGTGGAATGGACGGTGAGGTGTGATCCTGGATATTTCATCCCCTTTGTTCCTAGCACGTCATAATAAAAGATTATTATGACGTGCGAAGAACAAAGAGCTTGCAGAAGGTATTAAATGACAACTTCAGGGTAGTGACGTATGAGTAAGTATAAAAGGGATAATTTATTTGGAGCTGTATTAGGGCGGCCTAGAATACTGGTTAGTATTTTAGGTCGTCCTATATCTACATGCTATTCTATGCCAGCGGACAGAAGTGTCGTAACAGGCGAAAAAAAGGCAGCCCCTCTGCTTGGTGAAAGGGGATGAGGTTATATTATTGGCGTGGACGTCAGTGACCATTTACCAGGCTTGTCACCTCATGTATCGGCTTTTTAAACTAAAAAAAGATTCGACAAAAATGATGAGGAAGTCTACATAGTTCACTGGAAGTAAAATTTAAAAAGCTATTAATTTAAATAAAATCACCCTGTCTTCAACTGGCGCATTAAAAGTGTGGTTTTACCTGAAACAAAAAATAAGTTTGTGAATGTTAATAATATTTAGAACTAAGTAAGTCAAATACAATAGCAAATGTATGTCCAGGCATAAAATGACTAGTATTAGATAAGTTGAGTATCGTCATAGATACCTAAGAGATCATACTTAGATGACAAGTTACATACTAAGTATCTTTAAACTCGAATTGTAATTCTTATAGTCTCTTGTTATCAAATGTAAGTCTCGATAAATTTAATACAAAAAACGGACTATTAACCACAGGAGAGTATACATAGAATTATATGAATCAGCAGCACGTCACTTTTATTTTACTCCAGAATTATTGTCATCTACTAGTTTTACAAACTTTCATTGTAATGTAAATCGATCGTTGAATTTGCATCTTTGCCATAATGGAACGATTAACAGCCAGTTTTTGCTCTTGAAGAAGCCGGAACGAGTTCAAAGATAGTTTACTTTCGAGATAATTCAACAACGTACCTACCTACCAAGTTTGGAGCGTAGTTTTTGCATTAATACCGAACTTCAAAAGTTTTTCCTTCGAGGTGTTTGATATCTATTAGCGTAAAAATCTGACTCTTATCGATGTCTAACAGATAACTGGACAACAAATTACAAATTACAAACTCTTATCGATGTACAACAAATGTCTGGAGTTAATGGTAAAAATAACGTACTTCACAGCAGATCTAAGAGGTACAGAGCTCGAGATGGATGGGTGCGGCTCGGGTCGCTTTTGAGACTAAGAGATTTCTAGTTATAGTCACTATAGCAGCGGCGCTGTCCATAAATGTATACATACACTTAGGAACTTGGGGAGTGCAGGGGGGTACTAAGAGAGGATTTTTGGAAATTCCGTCCTAAGGTCATAAAAAAGGGGCTAAACTGAAACTTTTTATTTCTTCAATGGATTAACTTGAAACTGTAAGTATATAGGTTCCTCAAGTGACGTAAGTGAGCACTAATATAGGATTTTTGGAAATTGCTAGTAGATAATGAAAAATGAAATGAAAAAGGCTAGTAGATAATGTATTATCCTTAAGTCGTAAGCGAAGACGGTAGTCAGATGTCCAGCTGGGAAACTTCATACTGTCAAGTGGCACTACAAAAGATCCTGTAATGTCTCAATCTGACACTGGATTAGGCAGGCTAAAATTTAAATTGTATTTGCTGTCAAAAAGCATATCATTAATGCATATTTATGAGCGGGGGGAAAATCTCGACACACAGTCATTAGTAAGGCATTACACGGCTTTTGGTACAAGTTACGAGAGTTTAAGTTACGAAAGCCATTAGGCGATGTTGCGTGGAGTATGGAACCCTGCATAGACGCAGGTTTTTACCTTTTTTTATATTCTTATGATTTTATTTTTCTTCACTCTTAAGTTTTCAATCTGTTCTGAATTTATTGTAATTTAATTTTCCTAATTGTATTAGGTAAACAAATTATTTCACGGTAAAAGGCGCGTTTTGTTTTTGGGCATATGAAATAACATAATAAGTAGTTTGCATGGAACGCATGCAAATGCATAATAAATTAAAAGTAAAAAACCATTTTCAAAACAAGTTTTTATTAAAATGCGCTATAAGGAATAAAAACTTTTCTTTTGAGACTGTTACTATGAAGTTATAACGTCATTACACATTTTATTTAATATAAAAGCTTGTCGCGAGATTCCGCACGGGCCAAACCACGGGCAAGAACTAGTGGCTTGGGACAGGATTTTTTCCGACTTATCGTTATATTATGGCCAATTTAAACTAAATCTTTAGCTTACAGCTTATGTGTTAGACTGGAAAGTTTCATCTGAATCCGTTCTGTAGTCCGTGAAAGAGTAACAAAATATGTATGTTTGTTATTGTATTTATTGTATGAATGTATCATACATACATTCTCACAAACTTTCGCATTTAAAATTTAGTAGGATTGAACGCTTCCGCTTGTGTGTTGGAGTGGCACAAGTTGGTCGGCAGCGTGTGCCTGACGGGGCACGCCCTGCTGTAATAAATGTATTGGATATTGTGCTTTCTTTCTGTTATCTATGTTTTCCGAGTAATTTGCTCCACTACGAAGAACTAGTTACACACGCGGCTTTTAGAAAATTATTTATTTTATACTGTTTGGTATTATCCTACGTGTTTATAAGTATGATACTGACAAACTTTCATTTTATTCTTTTCTCTGACCAACAACACATCGGTGATGCCTTGGTGTTACTGAAGTCGATGGGTGACGCTGATCAAAACATTAGTAGTTAGGCTCGTCTTCTTTTTTGTTACTTATCAAAAAAAATACAATAAACAAAAAAAAATTAAAGCAGGTAACCATTCATATAAATTAACCTATTCCTGCACACCTGAGAGATCTCCATAATCTTCTCTAAGGTGTGTGAAGTCAGCCAAGTCGTGGCGCACTATGGCCTGTACCCCTCACATTGTGGGCAGAGCCCCGTGCCCAGCAGTGTTACTATTATGGAGTGCGATGATGATGAACCTATTCCATTGGTAAAACTTAATCATGACTTCACACTTCACAGTATAACTATTCATAGTAGTAAACGTAGGTAGAGAACGAAGAGAATAATAATGAACATAATTTAAACAACTTAATTATGAACACTTTAAATGAAACAACCATTATATACAAATTCGTCTTCTGAATACAAATATTTACAATTGGGACGCTTAGAGATCAAAGATGGTGAAGACGCCAGCTATCAGTGAAGATAGTCCGACGACTTTGAATAAAGGTAATAAAAACGAATTGAGTAATAATATTAAAATAAACAAATTCAGCAAACGTGCCTCGTAAGCACTCGGCGTTATTGCCAATGTTAAGTTAACTTCGTCGTTTCGCCATTTTGGCAATTACTAGATTTTTATTCAATCTAAATAGCGAGCATTTCTTTTTATATTTTTTTTTATTTTGTTTGTACTAAAACCAAATCCATATCTTAATTTATGTTAGAAGCTATGCATATGAAGCTTTCAATGAAATCTTAAATGGGATTTACATTTTTCTAAGTACAGTTTAAGACTTATTTTTATTTATTTATTTATTGAATTAATTAGAACGGTTTACACACCAATTGATGATTGATGACAATTGAAGAAGACGATGATTGATGATGATTTTCTAAAGACATGATAATCACTAAATAGAAATAACTTGTATGCACACATCTGTTGTATATACATATATAAATATGTAGATATAAGTATGTATATAAAACATTTATGGTTATGTCGAGTTCAGCATGGTTCACCACGAGCAAGAGTCACAGGTTGACTATCTATACAAATAAATAAAATTAGAGTGTCTGTTTGTAATATTAAAATAAACGCTTTTTACTAAATGAATATGGATGTATACACGGTACATATTCAAAATAATATTTTTTAAATTTTTTATGTATTAGTTTGTCTGTCTGTCTGTCTGTTTGTCCCGGTTAATTCTGGAATGGCTGGACTGATTTTGACGGGACTTTCACTGGCAAATAGCTGATGTAATAAGCAGTAACTTAGGCTATTTTTATTTTAGAAATTTCCCGTAACAATTAAAATTCCTCGCGGACAAAGTCACAGTCACAGCTAGCTATTACTAAATTTATTGCTTTACGTTTATTTTTTCACGTAACATAATAGAAACATGTTGTTAGTTTTTCGGACTATCAATTTATTGAATGTGTATTCGATAAAACCGTACTTATTAATATTGTAAAAGATATAAGCAGAATCGAGCCAACATTAAACAAGAAACGTTCGGTCATCGAAAGTTCACGCGCAACATTGTATTTATTTTCCCGTTCAATGTAATTAATTCCTCGTGTGTTTGTTATTTTTCACCGAATGTGCAAATGATCTGAATAAATTGTCCATTCCAATGATGTTTGAATGGTGGCACAGTTAAAATATTGTTATCGTTAAACAACTGTTTTCGTTGGTAATTTAAATTAACTATCGCGATTTTGTTTTTAAATATTTACCCCGTAATGTTGGTAGTTACCTGCGAACCGAGAGGTCCCGGGTTCGATTCCCGGCCGGGGCAGATGTTCGTTCTCGGGTCAAAGATGTTAGAGATGTTTAATTTGTGTTGTTCATGCCACCAGCGACATGACGCGACGCTTCGGTGATACGCAGATAGTTAAACCAAACTAAAATATACAAAAAGATTTAACATACAAATTCGAGTTCGTCATATGTATTATTATTTGTATAGATAATGGTGTCTGTTTTGTGTAGCGTGTGTGGCGTTAATATTTATTACGATACACACTCATAGCCCCACACTAGGATTCCCATTGCCGCGGGGGCATGGACACACAATGACAACACGACTGATAACAGAAATCTAAAGTCATTATTCAAATTTCCGCCTCGCTTGGAATTGAACCCAGACCCTTAGAACGGCAGTCCAGCATGGTATAACCATTGCGCTACGAGTCGTCGAATTACTACTAATAAATTATTAAAACAATATCACTATCACTAAACATTATTAATCTAAATAATCCGCATGAAAAGTTACAATTACAAGGCCCGCATAGTAAAATTTTAATTGCAAAATATTTTCCGAGAAATTGAAATGTTCAATAACATTTTAAAGCTACCCTTTATTTTATTTCACGGCCTAATAGTTTGATCGTCGGTCCCTCGTACTGCACTCGGATTCGATTTCGAAGCGCACATCCATCCATCTTTTTTTTAATTTAATGCAAATATTCATATATCACTATCATAATTACCACAACGTTTACCGAAGTAAGGCACATCCCATCAACCCATCCAACTATCCGAACATGCAAAACTTAAACTCTACGGGGACACCATAGGCATAGCCGGGTAAGTAGCCAAATAACGTATTGAAATATGTATATGAGATCAATACGAGTACGTCGCATCGCCAAGTGAGATTAGTGTTGTAAATTTTAGCCTTGAGCCTTGAGCCTCGAGCCTCAAGCCTGAAGCTTTAAAGGCTCAAACTCTAAAGCTTTAAAGCCTTTATGGCTTGCAGCTTTAAAGGCTCAGAGCCTTAAAGGCTCGAAGCTCACATTTTTAAGCCCTCTTAACACTTATTCTAAGGAGGTCTAAAATAACAAATCCTAATGATGGCTGAGGCTTGAGGCTCAGCCTTAAAGGCTTTTAAGCCTTTTAAGCCTTAGCCTTCCAAAGCTTTAAAGCCTTTCAAGCTTTAGCCTACAAAGATTTAAAGCCTTTAAGGCTGAAAACCTCGAAGCTTTAAAGCTTTCAATGCTAAAGCCTTAAAGCCTTAAAAGCCTTTAAGGCTGAGCCTTATGCAACACTAAGTGAGATAGTCCCTGTACATTACGATACGAAGTATTTAGCTTTATTACCCCACTATGTCACCTAACGAACGAGTATGTGTTAATTTGGGCGTTGAATTCTGAAGTAGGTACATACAATGACAAAGTAACGAAGTATATTGCCCTCGCTTCCCAGAAACCCATGCCTATGCCTTATTGAACTAAAAATAATAATTACGAAATGAGATTTTTTCTATCGGGGTATCTTTTATTTGAACAGATTAAATAAGTAATGCTGTATTCAAATCGATACAAATCAACTCACAGGTAAATAGGCAAAGAAACAAAATTCCTGAAATATTATGAGGAATAAATTAATAAAAACATCCCATAATAGTTTTTTTAAATACATTACATCCTACAGATATCAGTAACAATTTTATTGGAACGAAGTTCCTTACGGCAGGCTTGGAGGGGATAGGTTTCGCTGCGGCGACCGAACTGAAAAATATGTGATAGTAAAACCGTAAGAAAAAATGCGTGGAATAAAAGCGTTAAATGAGACGTGCGCAGGCGCGACAGTCGCATACACAAGCGAGTAGTGTATAAAACCTTTCTCTTTCTCCCTCTTTCTTTTCGTTCGCCGTTGCCTTCATTAGCCGAAGGAACTTCGTTCCTACCTGGTGTCCCACGACACCACATCATTTTTTATGTGTATGATTTTATTGGATGTATCCACATCATAATTTCAAATTGGAAATTCCTAAGGTCCTTTGGATACAATGCCTTTAGGCTCTAATAAAGATAGGTCCACGAATTTTAATTGAATTTTAGCTTTCATTTTAATATAGCGATAACGCGTTACGTAGTAGTATGTAGGTAAATATTTTGTAGTGTAGTTAGAATAACAATTTAGTATCAGTTTTAATAACAATACACGCCCGCAATGTAATGGCTGATACCTACTGTTAATGAGTTTTCGGTAAGTAGGCCGACATTTTTTAAACATGGCCTACTATGATATACGAAATAATTCCACCGCCCCTACTAATAAGAAAATTGGTAGTAGATGGATCTCTGACCCTGCTGCCTGTACTACGAAATTAATGACTTGCCTGCAGCACGAACGGTCTTGGGTACGATTCCCAGGTAAGGGTAAACATTTATGTGACAGAAATAATTACTTTGAGTTATATATAGGTATGAGTATGTAACACATGTGTGTAAACTCAAAGTGTACCAAAGTGTCGTTGCCACCTGCATCAAAAATGAAAATGTGTGAAAAGGCTGCGATGGTGTTTATCCCAAGTCTATGTCCCCGTGGTATCAATTAAAAATAAAAAGTAATAAAAAGTATCAACGAAATCTGTCGCTTAATGCCCATTATAAAAAAGTCAGGCAGACATTTAATTCTAAAAAATATCGTTTTAGCCTCTATATCAATAGCAACGCCTACCTACAAAAATATTTCATGTAAAGATTTTACCCCCTTACAGTTTTTTAGTCGTTTAAATGAGCCTTCCAAGTCATGGTTAGATCACACGATTATAACCAAATCATAATAAACAAAACAAATGTTGAACAAACCTACATTGTAGTCCAGTCATTACAAATTACCATACAAAGTGCGCCACGTCATACAATCGCCGAGCCGAGCTTAGAAGGGTAAATAAAAGCAAACAGGAAAACGATTTTTCTGTAAACGGCGACCTATGGGAGCGCCGGGAAATCGGTCAGCCAAGTTGATGGCTCACCTAATTGCAAGCCTTCAACTCCTGGAAGCTTTTGGCATATTTTACTGTTAAAATAAACATTTTTAAATATGTTTTAATTATTGCGTCAAGGTAATATCAACATATCGCCTCGTGATTAAATTGTCGATTTGCACACGAATGTTGAATTCTGCAAGTAATTTACGAACTTATTTAGACATTATTTAGAATTATGTGTAAATTAACGACGTTTAAAAATACTTAATCAATTATTTCTTTTAATGCCCAAATTACTAATAAAAAATAAGGGAACTTCCTTATGTGACAATTCTAGATAATAATGTATTTTTTTTTTCGAAATATAGGTAAACGACGCTCAATAATCCGTGCACCCGGTATATGGCTTTCAAATAAATTTTACTTTATTTTATTTTCGCTTTTGAACACAATCATAATATTAGTTTATATAAAGCATTTCTAATTATTATATAAAGCATTTCTAACAAGAACCAATATCGAAGTCGGGAAAAGTATTTTAAAACTTCACCGGCGTAAAAAGTATTAAAAAAAACCGCCGACATTAACATGAACCGACAGGTATTGTATAAAACAGAAACCTCACGATTTTCCCGTTAAGCGATCACGCCTGGGAATACCGGGATACCGGTCGACCGACATCGATTCACCTTTAATTCCTAATTCTAATTTCCCACAAGTAATTCTATTGGCCTTCGGGTCTTTCATCAACGAAGGGTAGTTGTTTACATTAGTTCGGTTAACGTTTTAGATCATTAATTAAGTTAAGCATTAACCAATAATGAGGAAAAATTATCACTCTGCAGTACAGTTGAGGGACGAGAATTCGATTCCCTAGTCAAACGTTGTGCATGTTGTTGTCTGTGTGTCAGTGTAATTCACTAGAGATTACAATTATTGTGTTTTAAAAATATAAACTCAAAACGCTTGCACACAATTATAATCTTTTGAAATAGGTCTGTAAATATACAGACTTATTTCAAATCCAATAAGACTTAATAAGAATCGTCTAATAAGAGGACCCTACAGCCTAGTTGGCAGTGGCCCTGCCTACTAAGCGAGGGCCCGGGTTTAATTCCCAACCTGGGCAGATATTTATGGGACAGATAAATGTTTGTTCCCGGATCATGTGTGTTAGTGATGTGTTATTTGTTCCCGGATCATGGGTGTTAGTGATGTGATATGTTATTTGTGTTGTTGACACCAGCATCACGGAATCCTGTTGCAGTATATGAGTGTGTTGGCGTTTATTTATTATTAAATGCGTGCTAAACTCCAATTCTAACAGTTTTTACCAAAAATGAATTAGGTAAAGTAAGTATTTATTCAATTGTAGTTCTACATTCAAGATAAAATTTAATTTTTGTTGCAATATAATTAGTTGCAAAAACAATATCTCTTTAAAGCAATTTTAAGGTAGAAAAACACATTAATTATAAAAACATAAATCATTATAATGGGCAGTTGGTGTCGCTCCGACTGTTTGCAGAGCCGAACCGACCGATAAACTATAAAATCGACAGCTCGTAATTGAAAACAAGCAAAATGGCGCAAATAGCAATGAATCAAAATATACAGCATTTCAATCAACAGCCCGCGAATTGAAATATGTTTTTATCTGCCAATGTATCGAAATTCAAAATTCGCTTAAGAATTATTTTATGCTAGTGACCGGCCTCGCTTCGCTTCGGGGAACCTGTGATATACACACACTCGAAAAAGCTTTAACATGGGGTTCTTTAAATTGACGTAGTTTTTTTATTTGTGAACTGAGATTTAGAAAAAGCTTTACCTATTTGGATACCGATTTCATTGATATATTGTATGAAATACACACACTCGAAAAAGCTTTAACACTACTTAAAGGAAAAAAATAAAGCAAAATCTAAATCCATACTAACTTACCATAAGAACTTGCAAATGAATTTTACTAACGCCATCTATTAACAACATCCGGAACTAAATATCTAGCAAATAAAGAAACAAACAAAGAAACAAACAAACCAACAAACAAAGAAACAAACAAACAAACAAACACTTTCAAATTTATAATATAATAAGTACTTATGGATTATTTCACCATAATTTAACCATAAGAACAGTGCTTTAATAAAAATAGCCGGTGACCCAGCCTAGTTCATGCGAACCGTGCATTAACGGGTAAAACAAATGTTTTTCCAGGTTTGCCCATGCAACGCGACCTTTGTGCCGCTTTTAGGCCGGCTTTTAATTTACGCCTTCGTACATGGTTACGAGTAAGTTACTTTCATGGACTTACTTTAGACACTTCTGAAGTATTACCTACGCAATCATTGTACCCTGGTACAATTATTCGGAAGGTACAAGCTAACAAGGTTAGTCCTCACTAACCTTGTTAGCTTGTAGTGTTTACATACTTTAATTAAGATTGTAAATCGCTTTCAGTGACGGACCGTGAAGAAACCTGAAACATCCTGAGGAAACCAGCTCCACTGAGAGTTCTCCATAAATGTACTTCTCAAATATCTACCAATCCTGGAGGAGTTCCACCTTCTACTCGAGCTCAGCAGTCAGACAATCATGGGCGATGATGAATGACTCCGGTTTAGATTGTGAATCATACTGACATATTCATGTCTCATCTACGATGACGATCCGGTAATAAATGGCATCTAAATTGTCTTTCGCCAATTCCAAAAATTCGTTACAGCTTGAGTCAAGCGGTAAGCAGTCGCGGTACCCAAAGCGTAAAACTTTTTATATGTTCATGAAAAATCACGTAATTTTTTACTAATATGCAGTTCTTCAGCTATTTGTCACAATTTAATTCAGCGGTTACCGAGTAATTTTTCAGCTTTTTGAACTTTTCTTCGGTCAATACCCTGAGTAGTTGACCCGGCAAGGGTCATCTTCAAACATGTTGAGTCATTGCCCAATAACCTTACGCCGCGAACTTCTTGGCCACCCCTCGTAGGTACTTATAATACACGAATGATTTAAAATTATCAAAGTATTATCAAATTATCAAATTATTATCATTATAACTAACTACTAACTATAAATAACTTTGATACTTAATAATTTGATTATTAGTAATTATCAAATTATTAAGTATCAAAGTTAGATGCTTAATCGGCCCATAGAAATATTTAAAAAACATTCAATCACGGCATAAAGAAAAATTACTTATTTGTAGTGTCGAGTAATATAATGTTTATTATTAGATAATAACGAATATATTAATGACAAGTTCGCTTGGAAATTGAAATCCACAACTGGTTCCCCTCAAAAAATGTAATTAGTATAAGTATTTTTAAGATGTGCTGAGGAATTTCTTTCGACTTTTCTTCTCCTCTTTAATATGGCAACTTACCAAAACGAATGGCAAAATATTTGACGCTCATAAAGATTTCTATGAGTTTATTTCATTTCATTTGTTACGTTACATTAATTTAGACTATTAGCAAAAGGTCTGATCGACATTTTTTTTTGTTTCTTGCATTAGTAATAATATGTCAATGGTTTCATGCCATCTTTTTGTGAGATCATATTGTCTTTTGTAATTGTTTATCACAGCTTAACAGCAAGATCGATATTAATCACAAGCTCATCCGAATATGGGCAGTATTATACTCGTAGCCATACATGTCTGTGGTCTTTTAATCACTCAACATCTAAGATTTTCGCTTCATAGTTCCGTCAAGAACTGCGGGTACTAAAACATACACAACTCCCGGATTCCAATCAAACATAAAAATAAAGTAGCGGGTGCAGTAAAATTTCAATACGTAACTTGCTCTTAGTAACTTTACATAGAAATGTGCGGACGTGCGGAAAGCGCAACGAGGGATAAATTCCCATTTTACAGTCTAGGAATATTCCCAGCTTGTATAGCTTGGGGAATTCTCAAAGTAAAACTGCGAATGCGCTAATTCTGTTAGCGCAAAGGTTTCATTTGGACTTTATTAGTGAATTTAGTAGTGTTGCAGTGTTGGGTCTAGGTGTGTCCGAAAAACGGAAATTTATCTTTATTAAAATACTAGTGGACCCGCCCTCGCTTCGCTTCGGAAAACTTGATCTTTACGTTTACAAATGTTGCAAAAATGTGGCAAAATACTGTTAAAGTGTTCCCAAGGGAACGTATTATCGGAATATAAACTATCCTATGTCCTTTCCTGGATCTTAATCTTTCTCTATACCAAATTTCAATTCAATCACCGTTTTTGAGTTTTAGCGTGACTAACGCACAGCAATTCATTTATATATATATAGATATCGGAAACCGCGACTAAAATGAAAGTGGTATGTTGAGTTAAAAATTGTTATTAACTATGGTCTGATTTAAACTTGTAAAAAGAAACTGATACTAGGTTATTTGACACTGGCCCCCGATTCGTTTTGGGAACTCTATACCTTATTTACTTATTCTCTTTTTTTGTGAGCTGATTGAAATAAAACAAAGGCTAAATGTTACCCAAATCTTATAATCATACAACAATGAAGATCGCATTCAAAGTAACATATTGACAAGCAGATAAAAAGACAAAATACAATACAGATAAAAATACAAAAAAAATGTTATGTAATCTTTCGTTTTAATGTGATATATAACAGTTTTTCTTAATATCATCCAGTTATTGTTTTAGTATAACTATGTATAGATATTTTTTTGCAATAACCGAAAACAAGCAGACAAGTCGCGTGATGGTACGATCACTATTCACATAATAGCAGGAGCTTCGCAGAGGCCTTACCTTCACAATAGGAAGTAATAAATCACTCGGCTCATGTCTTAACTTAGTAAGCTACGAATATCAGTAGAAAAGGAACAATTCACATCTCTAAATAATACTCTGATCCAATTTTAGTAATACATTCTAAGGTTTAATTTATAAATAAAATGTAATTCTAAATGTGTTTCATTGTTGTTTTACCACAGTATGGGACTCTTTCTCATCTGCCGTTACTACTAAATAACCTGATCTACGAAGGTACTGACCTCTTAGACTGACTTCTTAGACTGAAAGACACAAGACCGTCTAAAATAGTCGTCTTACACCCACAATCCCTGGACCCCGAACTCAGACACTCCACACACACACAACACATCACACACATAGCGTCGAAGCCTCCTCTTTCAAACTAGGCCAGCAAGGCCAGACGTCCTCCAACATGCGGCTTCCTAAGCCGAATTTCATACCTCACAGGAGGTGCCCTTAGAACGTCGCAAGCCCCTTTATATCGAAGCGGATGGTAAGTCATGCCCCTTCGCAATTTTTATCATCATTTTGAATCGTCACCGTCCATGTCAACATCATTAACACAGGCATCACCGATGGCTGACCAAAAAGCCAGAGACACGTGCAATACTCAAATATCTCTGGCAAAAAAAGTTTTATATATAGTTATAAGAACACGTTTCGGTACACTCAATCCCGGCTCGATCTTATCCGCTTTAACAGCGATATTGGCTTGAGTTATGGGAGTTATAAGATCGAAGCAACGAAGATTAATGTGAAGTACATAACGCTCCATCATACATAACAGTATGTTGGTATTGATCAGTGGTCAGGCAGTAGCTCAAATTGCTTGTTTGATAAAATTCACTTTTAGGGGGTAGATTTAGGGACCCGCTCAAGGAAACCCTCTCGTGTTTCACTCTGCTGAGCAACTGCTGAGGCTGTGGCGCCAAGTCCTTCCTGTTGAAGCTCGCTGGGTTCTGTCATTTATAAGACTCCCATGAGAGTCAGAAATAATGCAGGTGTTACGTTCCTAGTCCGGATTTGAGTCTTGTTCTGTGTCGGTCACAATCTTTAAGAAGACGTCCGCTATCTCTTCTTCAGCCGACTACGTTAGGTTAGGTTAATCCTGGTTTTCACGGACCCAGTAACTAACGGACAGTGAAGGATAGTTACTGTCCGTCAGATACTGGGTCCATGAAAACAAAGTTAATATATTTTTCCGGACAGGATTTTTGAAATGAAATTTTAGTCTATTAATTTCAAATATTATACAAGTAACTAAAACCAACTCACAATTTAATATTTACACTTTAAGTACAACTCACTCTGTATAACACACAAATCAATCAAACCAAATTGGCGGTACGTACGACAGCGTTCTACATACTTTTAATTCCCGCCGCTAAAATAGCGCGGGATATCGATTATAGTTTTTGTCGCCGAACTCAATCAAATACCTAAAACAATAAATCTGAAACTACGACAAATTAACAAACGCACAGAAATTGAAAACATTTTATTGCATTTTTGCTCAATAGTATGTGAGAATAGTTGGTATCTATAGAGAATAGAGAGCTTTATGTGATAATATGAGATTCGATACATACATTCGATATATGTTTTTATATTAATATAACGAATCGAAGCGCTCATAGCCCGGCTGATCGACAAAGTTAAGCAACAGTGGGCGCGGTCTGTATTTGGATGGGTGACCGCTAGTGGCAATATTTCTTGGGCGCTACCGTGCTTCGAAGGGCACGTAAAGCCGTTGGTCCCGGTTGTTACCATTTAGTAGCAGTCGTTAAGCCATGTCGGATGACTTTGGGCGGCATAAAAATTTGCGACACTATGGTTGGTCACTAACCCCTCCACCAATCGGCAGAGGAGCAGCGTGATGGAGCTCTAGGCTTCCTCAGGTATGAGGAGACCCGTGCTCAGTAGTGGGCCATTAATGGGTTGAAGCCAACTGACTGATGTAATGTCAACGATGTCAAAAAATAACTAAACAGTCAGTGTGACCTTATTAGGACAGGCGTATTTGGGTCTATTACTATACAGGCTACACCAAGCATCTTTACCAGCGAGAGTAAAGATAACCTACAAATTGTCAAGATAGATTCCCAACGCCCTAAATGTATGTAGCACACGGCTTCCGATCACGCAACATATAAATAATGCATTAGTGTTCCAGCGTATCAATCAATCAACGGGACGACATCTGATGTGGCTCTGAACGAAACGAGGCGACGATATGGCTTTCCCTCACCCATCATAACTTCAAACACAAAACGAACATACGACTAGCCGCAGTTTGTGAACTACGTAATGGTAACTCGGCTTTTAGTAAGATTCACCGTTTTAGTGACAATAGATTAGAAAAATATATATGTATTACATACTTTAGATATGATAGTCTTAAAAGACGAAATATAAATAATTAATAATACGACGTCGAATCGTATTATAAAATACGTCGTATCCTCGTCGTCAGTAACCATATCTAAATGAAAATTGTAAAAAAATACTTCAACGCTTCACACGCACACACACTTCAAAAGCGCTTCACACTCACAGCCTCACATACCTATAACGTGTGACAACAACCATGCCGAAAACTGAAATTTAAAGTCATCATTCGAACCGACTCGCTTGGAGTCAAACCCAACTTAACCCTTCGAACGACTGTCCGGCATTTCAACCATTGCGACACCGCCGTACGGGGTGTCAATATTTTAATAATAAATCACTTTTATAAAAAGAATCATATTCCGTTTCTTTCATGACCGTCAACGCATGCTTGGGTGTTGCTAATGTTCATTGGGTTGTGTCAATGAATGATGGTACCCCCTTACCATCAGATGGGTAATGCTCGTTTATCAGCTAGACATATAAAAAGAAAAACAAATTGACATAAACATACACCAAGGTCTCGTGAAATCGGGCAAAAAAATGTTAGCACTGCCATTGGCTTTAATGACTGACGATTCACCATTCCGCTCCCCGGGATTTTAATGGACACGAAGATATTAATTGCCTATTAAAACTTTTCTAACAGAGCCGTAGAACAACCGGTCATTCGTTTTTATATCATGGATTTAGCTGTTACGAGTTTCATCACAACTTTTATAATCGTCAATGTCTGAAATTTAATCAATTCTTCATCACTACCTAAAAACATTATATAATTCTAATCTTTGATTATAAACACGCAAAGATTCTAATATTTAATCGAAATTCATTTTAACCGTTCCTTATTCTATTATGTATAGAGGGTTCCATTAAGGGCGGGTCGATTTTAAAATTGAATAAAACAAGTTGTATATGAGATATCAATAAGGTTTTATCTTTATTTGAGAGCCCTATCAATGACATTATGGGTGAAATACAACATCGTTCAAATGGCCGCCGCGGCTTCGCTGGGTGGCGTGCATTCGAAGGTCCAGTTTTCGATGTCTTTGTCGCATAATTCAGGCCGAATTTGACCGATGGCATCGATTATGTTGTCTTTGAGGGCCGCGGTGGTTTGCGGCTTATTCCCATAGACCTGCGACTTAAGAGAGCCCCACAAGAAAAAGTCTAATCGGGTTTAAGGGGTCAAATCACACGATCTTGGTGGCCAATTCACGTCGCCTCGGCGCGAGATAACCATGTCATGAAATTGCTGTGTAGAGTATCTAATGTGTGAACTGTGTGGCACGTAGCGCCATCCTGTTGAAACCATAATTATGTCTTCGGTGTCCATATCATCCAATCTGTTTGTGATCGTTGACGCGCAAACCACCGCGGCCCTCAAAGACAACATAATCGATGCCATCGGTCAAATTCGGCCTGAATTATGCGCCGAAGTCATCGAAAACTGGACTTTTCGAATGCACGCCACCCAGCGAAGCCGCGGCGGCTATTTGAACGATGTTATATTTCACCCATAATGTCATTGATAGGGTTCTCAAATAAAGATAAAACCTTATTGATATCGCACATACAACTTGTTTTATTCAATTTTAAAATCGACCCGTCCCTATTGGAAAATCCTGTAGTTATAACGTTCGGTTTGGCCCCTACTGATGGTCTTTTGGGTGATATACAGGTGATGAAACAGTGGTATTCATCCTTTCGTTGAACATCCCACCACCAAGCAACACTAACTTGTCATTCGTTACGTACCAGGATACGAATATATTGCCAGCGAGAGCGTTCCCGCTCGCTTTGGATGTGTTCTAGAAAAGAGTAACATGTTCTAAGTTAATACACACACCAGCTTCAAATTAATTGTCATTTACCTTGAAGGCCAGCATAGGAGAAGTAGCAATCTAGCAATCTTGACTCGTTTTTTGCCGTTTCTCCACTAATTGAGCAGCGTAGTGGAGTATGCTTTAGGCTTCTTCAGTAACGAAGAGACCCCCATGCTCAGTAGAGGACCATTAATGGGTTGAAGCCTGAAGTAATACCGGCCAGTGGACATTGGCTTGGAGTTGGACTCAAGATCGTGAGAACCCTTACACCCCAAAAGTCGTCCTTTTTAATCTGAGTATTTAGTAGCAGCTGTTTCAATAATTTTGAACTTAAATCTCTTTGAAATAGGTAATTAATTAAACGATTAAATTTATAAGAACAATTTGCCTTCAGAATTGGATCCATTAAAAATTCTATTAATGGTAATTAGACGCGAAGTTGTATTTTTGTTTCTTGAGAAAGTTATCAGCTATTTTTAAAACACTGAAGACGGCGAATTTCTTGATGGAAGTCGCAGAAATACGCCAACGTTATAAAGTTGTACAGTTGTCGTCGAGTTATTTCACAATACAAGAGGTTTTATACGAATTAAAAAGGACAAAGCGACGTTCAAGTTACATACAATGTTCTAATAAACTTTAATTCAATACTTAATCTATTTAAAATGCCTTTTAGTTAAACCTTAAGTAAAATATTATAATGGTGAAGGTTCTGACGCAATACGAAAATTTTGTGGCAAAGATATTATTTCTAACTGTACTCTTTTTTTTATAGCCTGAAGGGCTGACGTAAAAGCAGACGAGCCACCTGATGGTAAGTGTTCATCGTCGCCTATGGACACGAGCAACACCAGGGGAGTCACCAGTGCAACGCCTACCCTGAAGGAGAACTGTACTCGTATGAATAAAACTCTTTGTGCAGCAAGTAATTAAACTGACGACTGAGATGGCTCTATGGACACGTGCCGTACTGCCTTTTGCAGAGTCCTGGGTTCGATTAAATTGCTGTTCTCGGTCTGGGTGTGTGTTCTTGTCTTTTGTGTTGTCCATGGCACCCATGAGATAGGGTATCCTAGCGTGGGGCTATTGTTTAGCGTAATTAATTGTTTATTTTTTATTAACTAATTGATTAATGTGGAAAATTGATAAACATGCCTATGCGTATACATCTTCCAACTCACTAATCGTCAATTTGTTGCAGCGCGAAAATATTTATACCGCAGCGCTAGTATACAACGTTGCTTTTGAATGAAGAATGACCGTACTTTATAAATGGCGAAACAACATTCTATGTTCCTTTGGTTACTTGTAAGTAGTGATTATTCCCCATCTGATAATCGACATTTGAGGAGTTAGAGGCAGACGCTCCCAAGAGACGTCTATCTCCCTCCCTCTACCAATGTAAATCCTATGAAAAGCGAAGTGCGTTTCTTTCTGAACGACTCTTTTATATAAGTACCGTGATTCTTTGTACGAGAACGTGTGATTCTCCACATAGAAGCTAGGTTGTATCCGGCTTATTCCACGTTGCTTTACTACACGGAGATGACAATCTTTGTAGGATATGACAGTGCTGACATACGTAGCACGGGGTCTGTTGCACTAGTCTGTTTAAGTAAGAATAATCACCTTCGGATCCTGAGGTCATACGAAGTTACTGTTGAGTATGTGTAGGGTTAATAAATGTGGATGTGTAGGGTTAACTTTATATCCCGTACTTTCTATTTTTCTTCTCTTCTTTCTAACAGGCATCGGTTGTGAGTGTTTTATGCCCATGGGCAAATGGGCAACAGTGACCACTTACCGACCGGTATTTCGTCTGCTCGTTTGTCTGTTTGTTGTTGTCTTGTTTGAAGGATTTGGTAAACAACTGATATATTTTATTATAAAAAAAATACGTCGGAAAAAATAATTCAGACAGACAAGTTTTTTGTTCATTATGTAAAAAAGAATCCCGCAGAGTACCTACTATATTATTCTTCAGGTAGAGTCGTTATTTCACATACGAGTAAAACGCTGGCTAGACTGTGGTAATATGCATAATGAAATAAATTGGATAGCTTACATTTTACAAAATGTACAATTTTCATTACTGATAAATCTTATTTGCAGGTCTAATCATCCAAACTTTAAAAACGTCAATTTAAAAGTAAATATAAAATTTATAAGATGTAAAAGAGTCCGACGCGATTTTAATAACAAATTAGAATGTAATATAATTTTAAATTTTAATATTAAATGTAGTCGAAATCAGCTCCCGCGTTGCGTTGGCAACAAGTTACAAGACAACAGCTGAGCTACGGTAATGTTGAGCTCAGCTCTAAGCTGTCTATTGTCGAAGGTTAAGTGAAGCGTCGCGACCCCGTGGCCATGTGGTTCGGACAACATCGCAGGGAGGTAAGCACGAGCCTGCGGTAAATTGGACTTACAAAATACATTTGCACTGCACGGTCTCCTTACTTAGAATTTTTTGCTACAAGTTATATCAAACTTCTAGTAAATGCTTACGCTTCGTTTCGATAAACCTATACTGCTGGACTTACCAGCAGTGGGTTAATATTGCGTTGACATTATTGACACACGCCTTCGATATACTCTTATAATGTATGCAATCAAACTTAAAATCTGTCAGCTTTTAAAAAAATCAACATCTTTTTAATAGAGTAGAAACCCTCACTAATTATATAGCTATATAAAAAACCCAACAAAATACCTTAAAAACATCATTCAATATTTCTTAAAATAGAACCGGTTTTTCGACCTGAAATCTTATTACGATCATGAAAACAGCAAATGAATTGTCGACATGTTTTCGCCGGCTCGAGGACGTTTTAAGAGTGAAGCCATTATTTCAGTCGGGGCGCCAGCGGTTACTGAGTAAACGTAATTAAACGCCCCGGCCTTCACCGAGAAAACCAATGCATATAATAGCATTATTTATTTATTGTTCCCTACAACTAAATTGTTAAGTCAACATTCATAAATATCGTCAAGCTCGAATCGGTCTCGCATAGCATAGGAACTCTTTTTTGTTTCTTGAAACGAAGTTTCTACGCGAATTTCATTGCGTTAAATTAGTCTATGAACATGGGGATGTTACGCACACGTCTTCAATGTTGGCAATAAGGTTTTAATGTGTAAGTAAAAACGTAACGAACTTCGCTCCTAACTGTAGGTAAGTAAGGATGTGTTCGTTTTTTTATAAGCTCAATATTGGTCATCAAATCAAGTGTAACAAATTAATCCTATTCAGACTAGAAACAGAACAAGACACAGAACAGAACAGACTTGAAGCGCTCATAGCCCGGCGGCTTGCGTCGATCTCAAGTAATCGACAAAGTTAAGCAACAGCGGGCGCGGTCGGTAGTTGGATGGGTGACCGCTAGTGGCTAAATATCTTGAGCGCTTCCGTGCTTCGGAGGGCACGTAAAGCCGTCGGTCCCGGTTGTTATCATTGGTAGCAGTCGTTAAGCCATGTCGGATACCTTCGGGCGGCTTAAAATTTCCGACACTTGGGTTGGCCACTAACCCCTCCACCAATCCGCACTGGAGCAGCGTGGTGGAGTATGCTCTAGGCCTCCTCAGGTACGAGGAGAGACCCGTGCTCAGTAGTGGGCCATTAATGGGTTGTAGCCAGACTAGAAACAAACAAGTGGAAGAGACAGACAAAAAAACGTAGGGTGTGAAATAATTACTTAGTTATAATTTTATAGTAAGGAGTATTTAGTTATCTTTTGTTGCATACCGCATTTCACCAGTTAGTCGCGTTGAAACAAATAAATATAAGGCTTTTGTTTTTGTTTTTCTTTGTGATATACGGAACCCTAGACACGAATTTCTCTTTATAAAGTCGCGAACAACCGCACCGTGTGCGCCCACCTGTTGTTTAGTGTTTGAGAAAGTTTTTAATTGTGTTTTGAGTGGATTTAACGGAAGAGAAGTGTATAAAAACATATATTTTTTATAGCGATGACTCCTGTGGCATTATGCTTACCATGCCGGGCCGTCGTTCGAACGGCCCTAGTTTCGATTCCGAGCAAGCTGGAAATTTGAATTCTGTTTTCGTCCTGGATGTGTGCTGATATCTTTTTGTGTTGTCAATGACATTAAAACACAAGCAATCCTAGTGTAGTCCTAGAATGTAGCGTTAAAGATAGCTTCCCTGCTTTATTCTACTACTTTCAAAACATATAAATACCAAAGCACACACCCCGACCAAGACCAAAATTTTAAAATCAACACTCATTTTCACCACGCTGGGAATCGAACCCAACAAACGGCAGTCCGGTACGTTAACCGCTGCGCGATTCGATTGAAGCACCAATACTAATTCCATAATATCCAAAAACAATAACAAAAAACCTATTCATTTGTATAACGAGCGGCAACAGATCACTGCGACTAAACAGCAGAATCCCATAAAATTCATTCATGATATTAGTCACCTGGGCATCGTAGGCGTACATTAACGCGTTTTGCGCCAAGCGTTCTTTATTTACGGCCTCAACGAGGTCAGTGAAGACACTGAAGTACTTTATTGTTTGGGGTGTTGAATTATCTCTTTTGTTAAGTATTGACCAGACAGAGACAGGCTGAACGAATTATATCCCTTTCACTTGAACAAGAAAGAAAAATTGTCAGTGATGCTTGCTTGAGTGAAGTAGAAAAACAATGGTATTTTCTTTACTTGCGTAACCATTGGCAGCAAAAGAAAAAAATTAAGCTTTGACAATCTAGGCTCAGCGTCGGACTGGGACAAAAGAATATTTTTTTCGTGAATAGCTAACATAATCAGAGAGGACATCTGATAGAGAGGTTTAAAAGTATCACCAACACGACTTCGTAGCCTAGTCGGCAGTGACACTGCCTGCGAAGTCCCGGGTTCGTTTTCCGGGTAGGGAAGATATTTATGTGACAGATAAATGTTTATTCTCCAAGAATGTGATGTTATTTGTATTGTCTATGCTATGGCACCCGTGGCACAGTGAACCTTAAGTGCAGGGGAATGAGTGTGTTTATAAACAAAAAAAAACATGTAAAAAGGGTGCTATCCACGCTTATTTACCATCCATACTGCATGAGTACCATACTCTATCACCATGCATGGATTAACTGAATAAACTGATCTCCTAATATAAGAAATGGTTCGTGTCACTCATGGTTCAGCAGGGTCCACAACGAGCATGGAAATTTGACTTCAGCTGAAGGATAGAAGGAGCGAAGGAGGCGTCTTACTAAAGAATAGATGGAACAATTACACGACGTGTAATAAATAACAGTGCTCTATAAAATTATTCATGATACCAACCACGTGGGAAGGTACTCGTACATTGTATCAGCGGGTTTCGCGTAAACACATTATTTTCATTCGCGGTCCCAACGACCGCCGTAAAGACATTCCGCCGACAAACCCTTTATGTGTTTACTTAAATGAAGTTGTTCCATTGCTACCGGTTGAGCGATAAACGTGATTTGAATTTGAAAAGGACTGAGTTGAATTTGAAAAGGACGTGAGGTTTTTGGGTTTCGATCCCATAAATAATCGAATCCTTTACGATAGTATAAGAATCGCTTACGTATCAATATAAAATATTCTATGAAAGTTTGAGCGTGCTAATAAATCATAATAATCAATTCCATGAAAATCTACGTACTACGAGACGAATCTATTACAAACGACTTAGTCCATTTGTATGGGACTTTAAAAAATATTCTGATAATATTTACAGTATGAACTCTAACAGAGATGACGACCTAGATTGTTAAATTCAAATCGCGGTGATAAAAATTTTAATAACGAAGTTAAAGTTGATTTTATTCAAATATGGAAGTGCTAACAAGAAAAGACAAGTTATTGCGATAAGGTGTAAGATAGAAGTTTTTTTTTTCTTTTATATTGTTTTAAATGACAAAGTGTTTTAAAGGTTATAGTCTCAAAATGAAGTTTTCATACGATAACGACTACAATATACGATAATACGATAGCTTGGATACGATAACGTAAAAATGAAGCTTATGACAATTTTTTTAATTCTCTAATAAGCATATTGATTAAGTATGCAACAATTATTGGATAAAGTCGCTTCCAGTTCCACGCCAAGGATGCAGCAACCCCTAAAGACATTCTGTCCACAAACCCTTTATTGTTCTATGTTTACGTTGCCGGTTTATTCTTTGCTCGTTTTCCCATGAATTTTATTGGCTATGAATATGAGAACAAGACTTGTGGTTAGTTTTTGTTCTGGAGATTTAAGTCCGTAATCGCCGTCTTAGATGAGATACGTGGTAATATACTATGTTCAATGTATGTGTACTTTTTCTGTTCTCTGAGGGGGGATTATATTTTTATGTTCTGTATTACTATCATTATAATATATATTCATTTATTTATGTACACCCTTGTGTGCTTTCTTTTACGCCTTATGTCTTATGGAAATCTTGTCTGGAAAAGATTGCCACCAGAGCGATAAAGACGTCTTTGTATACCACTATTTGTATTGTTTTTTATGTAAACTTATTACAAACGACCAAACCTACAAACCGTCTTTAGTTTAGTGGTGACCGTTTACTGTGGACATTTACCACCAAAATTATATCTCAAAAGTAGGTATATAGGTATTTTATGCGTTGGTAATTTTAAAACTATCATCATCATCGTAACCTTTAACTTTCCCAGAGCTGGGCATAAGTCTACTCTCATAATGTAAGTTACCATTGCCATAGTCTACCGCTGGGAAAGTGCTGATTGGCGAATTTCTTTTATTATGGAGAACTCTCAGGTATGCACGTTTTCTCTGGCTATCACTGCTTTTTAAAACTATGGTATCTCTGAATACGATTCAAAACCAACTTCAACAATGGATTAGTAAGCGCTAACAAGTACAACATCTCACAAACTGAACACAAACAACATTGCATCCGGCTCAGTTATCCAAATAACACGTACGATATCCCACTGTAAGACAAACAGTGGTTTCAAACAGAAAACTTTGTCAGTTTGGGCGTGTAAGTTATGTATGGGACTGGGATTCGTGCGCCACACTCTGTGAATAACTTACTCTGTGTAATATACCTTTGTAATGGGGTGATTATAATGGGGTTGTAACGTGTATTTTATAAATGCACTAAGTACCTATATTGTAAAGCGATATTATTATACAGTGCCACACAACCAAAACATTGCTATTTGTTTATTTCAGGCATTATTTTCATGTTTATCTCATTTATCGATTGAATGGTCAATGTTTGTTTTTCTCGATGCTCTAAGACGGACGAACAATAGTAAACAAAATGTTTTGGTCCCTGTATCGATACCAAAGCCATTACATTTTCTATAAAAATATCCAAGAAAACAGAGTCGACCCTACCGTTCCAGAGATAAGCCGGAACAAACAAACAGACCGACAGACAAAAATTGTAAAGAATGTTATTTTGGTATACCTATGTACCGTGTATACATCCATATGCATTTAGTAAAAAGCAGTCATTTTAATATTACAAACAGACACTCAGCGACGAGTTCGTTTAGTTGAAATTATACTTTAAGCGAGAAATTGGTACCAGGCATACTCTGGGAATTAGTGTCTTGAAATTGAAATAAATTGCACTTTTACTTAATATTTCTTCCATTTTGCTTTTCATTTATACGAGTACATTGTAAAGAAAAGCTTGCAACAGCAAAACAGAAAAATAAATATACTTATCAAGAAGTAGGTCTTGAAACAAAAGCAAGGCATGCAGTCTCCACGCCCCCGTATGTAAACCATTTTGTGTTTATGCACGGGGATGGGGAATAACTTTTCTTATTTCCTTTGTTCTACAAGCAGCGCTCTCGTGCGGCGTATCCTTAGATAAATTTATGAGGAAAACACGGTTCGTGAGGATTTTCTACTAGATTATCCATCGGAAACTCATCTGGGGTCAGCTTGTAATATGTGCGCGGATAGCGAAAAGAAATTATTTTTTGAAAGGACTTTATCCCCAATCTCGGGGGAGATACGTATAAAATCGTGTGATGGCTTAAATATAACAAGTTTCTTTTTATTAAAATTTAAATGACATCCTATGCAGTGATATATAATTATTACATTTTCGTGACCTCTCTCACTTCACTTCGAGGCCTTAGTATACAGGTACCCACGTTTGAAAAAAATGTTGACACACATTAAGACTGACATGAAGACTGACATTGGTACTTATCTTTTTATTCCTATAAACAACGCGAGTTGCACTTTCTGATCCGCTCCGATGACATTATCGTAACTATGGATGCGAAAGATAATTACGGAACGTATGAGACGGAAGGAGATAGCTAAAAACTACGACACACATCTCATAACATTATCATCATGACATTATCTACTTCTTGTTTAGTTAAAATATCATATACAAAAGGTTAATATCATTAACCGAGTATTGACAACACGTGTAAACTGAGACAAGTTGTAATTAGCATGTATTTGATTTTCCATTAATCTGAACTCAATTAAGCAACACTACACTAACAGTCGAAAGTCATAACATATCTCAATCACAATACCCTCATCAGCCGTTGGAGGAGGCAAAGATGAATATTGAATATCTCCTCACACCAACTCCGCCCGAAATATCGAAACGTGATCGCAAATTAAATCAGATATTGATCTTATCACAAACAAATTATCATAAAATTAATTAGTAGGTAATATAATTGTATTAGCATAACGTTTTAAGCAAAAATCTAATTAAGATAAGAGAATGAATAAAGGGCTCATAGCCTCATAGCGGCTTGCGTCGTTTATAAGTGACCGACCGACTTAACAGTGGGCGTCGTGTTAGTGGCATGATTGTCAAACTTGACCGCTTCCGTGCTTCGGAAGGCACAGTCGCGGAGGCAGTCGGTGCTGGTTGATTAGATTAGATGTTAAGTGCCGGGGCCTGGAGCATACCATACCACTGCTTCAGTACGGATTGATTTGGGACAGCAATTTGGGTTGAGCAAACTACAAACTACTATTACTCGTTTGAAATGGTCTATTAAAAGTGCTGTATTTTATATCTACCTTTTCGCCAAATCTGGCTAAGTCCAACACAAAAATGTGATACTTGTATCATATAATTGCAGTAAAAACCAATGCGCTGTTTTTTCCACAATGAGAATGCACACAAATCCACTATCTTTTGTGGAACCAACTGAATCCTGCATTTCCTGAACAACTGACGAACGTTTTTTGGCAAAATGATAATTGAAAACTTTATGAAAGGACAAAAATATGAATTTTCACAACAGTCCCAGCAAGCAGATGCGAAATATGCCGCTACGCTACTTTTGAGCGAAGAAAATAGGTAATTCAGTATAATAAGACGTAATTTAGGCCATGCCATCTCATCATTGTTGCTTGAAGGTTATGTAGAAATTATGTATCAAATTCTTAATCTGAACATATGATAATAAAATCTGCAACTTATCTATGCCTGGGAACAAAGAAGAAATTTGAGAAGAACTATTAATGTTAGACTTTACGGAAACGAAGCGAAGATACTTACTAATTAAAGGTAATTTGCCACTTTTTTTGTGGATTTAAATTATTTAGGCAGCAAACGTGCATGCAACACCACCCTTCTGCTGCCGGTGACAACTGTGACCGACCTAGAACAAGACTCAAATGGAACTAGGATGGTTACCTATTAGCAGACGGTGTTAGAACATTAGTTGGTTAGTTTGTAGGTAAGTATGACGACTGGGACTGGGATTTTTATTTTTATTTTTCGTAATAGTCCAGCTAATAACTGTTAGCAAGAGTGTAGTTCTCATTCGTTCACAGATGTGTTGCAACACTTGCTACACAAGTTTTAAATAAAGGCGCCTTACCTACTGTAGGTGAAATCCTACCTAGATTAACACAAATTTCACAAAACAGGAGGTCATAAATGTCAACGTTACAGTAAGTGTCATTGGGTCTTTCCTTATATTGTCGCTCACCTAGCGTTTGACCCTACTCTTTATTAAGAACGGTTTGAGAGCACTACAATATTACAGCGCGGGGTTCTACAGAATGAACGGCCTTAACGTTAAACGTCACGTTCCTCAGGCAACAGCTGTTCGCTTTCACGATAGGACTCGTCGTATACATACATAAAAACGAATTGTTATTTTAACAAGATATAATAAAAAAATTCAAAAATTGTGATTTTCATATTATTTATTCAATGATACTCCATTATACTAGTTTGTCGAGATTATTTTTTTAGTTAAGACCTTCAGCAACACAACTTTTAAAACCGCATCAAAATTAATTTAGTCGTTTGTGTGTGATAAAGGTACAAACATACAGACAGCCGAAATTTTTAAAATAATCTTTTTTTTAATCTCCTGTGTACAGAACTACAGACAGACCAGTTAAAGTTTTAATATCTGGATGACCGAGCTTTGCTCGGTTTTTTTTTTATAAATTGTGTTTTTTGACTTCGTGTTACTTAACAACGCCATCTGCTGTTGTGTCGTTAAAGCAATTAGTTGCTCACAAAAAAGTATTAGTATTCGCCAATAGATGTCAGGAAGAGTCATATTTTTCAGTTTAAATTGGGACTACAAAAACACGAATAAAATGACATTTTTTAAAAATGATTCCTAGCTAGATCGATTTATCGCCCCCGAAACCCCCTCTATACTAAATTTCATGAAAATCGTTGGAGCCGATTCCGAGATTCCAATTATATATATACAAGAATTGCTCGTTTAAAGGTATTAGATTAGATAAATTAGATAGATTAAAAGTATAGATTTTCATACTCTTAGTATTTGGTTTTATTACACATTTGACTTTGTAATAATAACCGTAAATCCGCGTTAGATCGTCCAGCCGAGCCATTCCACCCACGTTCACTCATGTAAATTGACTCTAAATTTTAAGAGCGGTACTAGCAAGGACCCTGACAACATTAAGAATGTGCTTTAGTGTTAAGATACCATATGTGTACAACCTTAGCACCTGTTACCAGATCTCCTGTGTTGTTCTTCAAAAAATTTATTGGAGCGAAAGGAATACCTGCTACTTCCTCTTTTTTTACGAAGTACTTTATGATAAATGGTGTCCGTCACCTATGGACAGCATAATAAAAAACCGATTAACCATTTGGTTAAAAACAACATAGAATGTAAGAAACACCATTTTTGAGGTTACTTGTATGAGGATCCCCTTTGGAATCGTAACTTTTTACTATTTTTTAATAGGTTTAGCTGCTGCTAATGACTAAGAAGACAGTAATCAGGGTGACCTGAATCTGTAAATTTAGTTTTTTTTCGTTTAGGTAATATCATTATTTCAAATGTTGGATTGGTCTGGAACTAATGTACTGGAATTAATAATTAGAGATGCCCACTTCATCGTAAATATCTTTAATCTTTTAGCACCAATCAGACAAGTTGCAATTCCTCCTAAATCAATGGCTTTCTGCTGTCATCTCCATCAGTTCACCTACTGAGAGTGCCTCGACTTCGAGGCAGACTTGTTTTCCTATCTGCTATTTCCTATCAAATGTCAGTTCTCTATTGCCCACCTATCGACACTTCACCCGCTGAACGCTGCGAGCCACATCGGAAACATTGAAACGGATTCAATGCGAATCTTGTTTCATAACGAAATACCAAGCAGACCTATATTACGACCTGGATAACTCGCCATATAAGTGCCAACTGCCATTCTAATCCAAATTTGGAGAAATGCCAGTCAAGACATTATCTTCAGATAAGCCAAGCAAAACGTATTAAGCGACTGCTGTATTTGTAACTCTACGATGCGGAGTAGGTGTAATGTTCTCATAAATATGTTTATATACAAAGTGTCGTAACTATTTTGGTTATACGTAAATAGCGATAATAGAGCGAACAGACCACCTGATGGTCAGTGGTAATGGCTAATCATGGTCATCAATAACCGTTAAGCAAAGGCATAACTGATGTGTTTAAGAAATGTTCCATGTTTGTTGCTAAAAGGATGGACGTCATGGACATCACTAGAGATGAAACCCACTACTTTACAAGTTACTGATATCACACAGCCACACCAATTATTCACAATTTATTTTATTTATTTATATCCGTATGGGTTCCGTACCATATGATAAAATTAAAACCCATGAAATTGCATTGCCATATATCCGTCTGTCCCTCTGTCACAGACATTTTGGTAGAAGATTATTAATAAATTAGACACAAGAGTCTCGAGACCGAGACCACACATGTCTGTCACAAATGCCTGCCCCGGCCCGGAATCAAACCCGGGATTCTTCGTTTCGCATTCAAGATCCAACTACTCCACTCCTCCACTACCGGACTACTATAGCGACTAAGCAACGAGGTCTCAGTATATTACAGACTTTAATAATTTTTCGTCATATCTTTTTCACGACAGAGGGACCATAGCTCACCAAAGTTTGCAATTAGCGGAGAGAGTTTGATTCGACCAGGTTATAAATGTTCAGAACAAAATAAAAAACTGAACTCCCTGAAAAACCTATTCTGGCAAATGTCCTAACCTCTTGTGTCAACCACGCCAAGTCCTAATTTGGACCGCTGCCAACTTCACTGTTCCGAGCACCCAAGCAATAAAGTGACTTGAGGAAATCGTTCAGGTACATGACTGATATTAATTATTTTAAATACATGTTACTTTCAGGAATTGCTTACAGTCTTAAACGATATACTTGCCCTTCGTTCTTACTTCCAAATCAATAGCTATGTGTCCTTGACGACTAATATCAAAAACGACTTTTGATATTTTACCAATTTAAGTCAAGTATTTTTTATGTAAATAGCCGACAAATGCAGTGATAGCCGTGTGGTTGAACGTTGGACTGCCGAACCGGAGGTTCCGGGTTCAAACCCCGCACGCACCAATAATGTTCAAAAATTATGTGCGTATTAAAATTTAATTATCACTTGCTTCGGTGAAGGAAAACATCGTGAGGAAACCTGCACACCTGAGAGTTCTCCATAATGTTCTCAAAGGTGTGTGAAGTCCGCCAATCCGCATTTGGCCAGCGTGGTGGACTATGGCCTATCCCTCTCATTGTGAGAGAAGACCCGTGCCCAGCAGTGGGACAGTTATGGGTTGTGGTGATGAGCCGACAAATATTATACTACATTAGTAGAGGTAATACTATAATTACCCAAAAAAAGATGAGCCATCTGAAGAGAAGTAATCACAAAAGACATAAGTAACACTAAAGCACTGATCCGTTGCCAGCCAAGAAAATAGAAAGAAAGGAAGTTATTATCGAGAAGCGGAATATTAATACCTACATATTTTATTTTATAATAAATGGAAAACTTACAGCTAGCTAACAAAAATAAATAAGGATTAAACACAGCAATACTTAAAGGCCAATTACCTACAGGTTTTCATTAATATGCGTTATTTAGTATATTAATTAGACGCTGGTAATATACGCTGTATATTACTATTAATAGTCTTCTCATTAATAAAATTAATTTAATCTTCATTATAGACTTAATTAATAATTCTTTATCAGAACCATTTCACAACGTATTTTTGCTCAAAAGTAGGTACAACACACTTGTAAAATGGTTTACCGTCTTCCTTTTAGTTATTCTTGTATAAAAACCCAATAATAAAATAGGTAGTACATATTACTTCATCATTGAAGATAATTAAAGTTGACGTCACCACAAAGTGCGCTAAGATACGACATGGACATCCCTTGAACATTTCTGTTTTTAAAAAATATTGACTTTTATTTTTTATTTTATTAACAAACGAGACGGGCCATCTGATGGTACGCAGCTACCGTCGGTCGGCCATGGACATCGGTTACTAAAGCTATCACCGATGCGTTGCCGACCAAGAAAGAAGGAAGAGAAAAGAAAGAAAATACTGGCTCTCAATCCCACACCACAAGCTTGGCGGCCGACTCCATGAGTCCAGAGGGTGGTAGCAAGCCGCCCGGGCGTAAGCCCTACCACCAAGCCTAGAGCACCTTCGACATTAAACTTGATGGTGCAAAGTCCAGCGAAATGAAAAGGAGGATCGGGCACCATAACCTCGTCCGTTGTTATATTATATGGGTTAAAATACTAACAGAGAAAACCGGTAATTGATTGATTAGTTGTTTCATTGATTTATTGATTGATAGATTAATTAATAATACAAAAATATTCCGTACATCACGAGATTGTTTTCGTTGTTGCAAAATTCCCCAACAGGAAAATGTTATCTTTTTAAAACAATTTACTTAACCCCACAACCATTGCCCTTTACTCTTGATAATACAAGGTTACAAACAAGATTATTATTTTGTTTAAATAATGTTTTATTATAAGTAAATGCAAGCAGTAGCAGGAAATGTAACTGTTTCGCGTAGATCTTTACGTATAATTGCATATACCGATGCCGGCTCTATATCTCAGTTGATAGTCTTGATAGTGGCCTTACCTGCGAAGTGTGAAGTGGTCCTGGGGTGAATTCTCGGCCGGGGCATAAATTTATGTCACAGATAGATATTTATTCTCGGGCAGTTATGTGATGTTTCATTAATATTACAATTCAGTCAGGTACAGAGAATCCTTGTGCAAGGGTTTGAGTGTATGAGCGTTTGATGATTAAACAAAACCCTTGCGCCCCATTTCGTTACTCGGCGACAGGCGAATGCGCGTCCAAACGAGGCATTAGGGTCTATTCGCACTCATTAGTGCAGAATGGTGCAGAACCATGGATTTAAATTTAAGTCAATAATTTGGATTTGTCGAGTTTGAAGTCATAATTGAAGCGAGATTAAAAAATCTTTAATCCTTATCCCCCGGCATTGTCAAAAGATCTTTCCTTATTGGAATTTCCTTTATTTACCTTATTGCCTTCATCCTAAAAGGAACCCATTGCCCAAATAGTATGTATGCCCAAATAGTATGTATGCCCAAATACTATCTTCAGTAGGTGAGGCTATGAGATGATGAATCAGTCAATCAGTTAGGACAAACGGTAACTAATATATTAAGAGAAATAAATAAGACTTAGACTTAGACAGCTTACATTTTTCAGCCGCTTATATCCAACAAAATTTAATACCTAGCAAAATTGAGCCAGCGAGTAATAAGTAATCTCTAAGAAGCATCCAATTGCGGCTTATTATCAAAGCCCCGACGTTATTTGCAGTTGAGAATAATATAACACTCAGAGATTTGAGAGCTCTCAATTTTGAAACGGATTTTAATATTCATAAGGCAAATAAATCTGAAATGAGCTGGTCGGTACGCGCCGTCTACAAGGCATCAGGTGCTCTTTTATAGAATGTATTCTATAATTATATACATACATATTTGACTAAGTTAATGTTCAACTTTAAAGACACTATTTTTGTCTCTCTTCTTTCATGGCCGCATCGGTGTGCCGTTGGTTGTTACTGATCGCACTTACCATCAGGTCATCTTCTGTACATTTGTTTACAGTATTTACAGAATAAAAAAACAATAAATCTTATTGGTTATAATATATATGTCGGAGCGTAAACACGTAGCGCCATCTATTAGTGAATAATGGAAGCGTCAAGTAGTTCACTTGAGCGAAGTCGGTATCACGTGGTCACACTTTGAGTTTGAGTTTGACAGAAAGACAGTGTGGACGGTAGCCATTGCGGCGATGGGGCATTCAGATTCGGAACGTCGTTGAGAACGGTCGTGTCCACGTGATATCGAAGGGCGTGTCCACGTGATATCGAAATCGCTGCGTTTCCAATATTGTTTCGTTAATTTGTAATCTGAGTATATCAGTGCAATCAATTGTGATTTTGCGAAAGTAACTTGATAGGTAATTTGTAATCCGCGTGTATCTGTGCGATCCGTTCTTATTTTGCGAGAAGGTTGTGTACACGAATGATTAAAAGGCTTAGTTGAACTTGAGTGGTATTATTTTGGATCCTACGCCATGACTGACCATTCTGACAGCGAGACACGCCCACCCTACCCTCGAGATATAGATTATATTATATTAATATTGGTATAGCCTCCCGAACCAGGGAAAGGGGGGGGGGGGGGCTGTTTCAAACCTCGCACGCACCTCTAATTCGGGGAAGGAAAAAAATGGTAAGGGAACCTGCACACCTGAGAGTTCTCCATAATATTCTCAAAGGTGTGTGAAGTCCGCCAACCTGCACTTGGCCAGCGTGGTGCACTATAGCCTGTATCCATCACGTTGTGAGAGGAAACTCGGATATTAATATTATTGGTATATGCAACAGCGTTTTAACTGAAAACTTATAATCAGTTTACTTGTCATCAAAAACTCGATGCGAAGTTTAAATATTTGAACGTACGAGTAACTTGAAAGATTTTTTTTATTAAACATTATTATTTAAAAAAAAAAATTGTTTTAAATTTGAAACTTGAATTGAACTTAAATGAATTGAATTAATGAATGAATTAATTGAACTTGAAATAACATTACAAATGTGTTAGGAAATTGAAAACAGTATTGATAGTACCGAACGCGATCTATTCATTGGATCAAACGGTTTTACCTAGATTCTGAATTAAACAAACCGCTTGCTAAACCATTCCACTAAATACCCAGGTTTCATTTTTAATTAACTGATAAAAATAAAATAAAAATAATAACATGTATTTTTAACATTCATTGTATTATAATACTATCCTAATCTTCTATCACCAGCAGTGACAGCAAAGTACCCAAGCCAAGTAAGACACCCTTTATAGTTCAGTATAATGTTCCGAACGATGTGTGGAGTCTACCAATTCGCACTGGGCCAGCGTCGTGGAGTATGGCCTGTACACATTTTGAGAGGAGACCCTAGCCCAACGGTGGGACAGATATGGGTTGCGAATTAAAATTTTATCCATCTGTCTAAAGTCGGAACATATACGACAATCCCTTCATCATAATGAGAATTTATAAAAGCTTACTTAAACTAGTTATAACTTTAAGAATTACAGGAACGTGTCATATTCCTTACGTCCTGAAACACTCTGAAACCCCCAACGATAGAGATAGTACAAAATATTTTATACTCACTATTACAACATTGTTTCTTTCCCAAACGCTGCTACACTTTGGGAAATGCGCTTCAACCTTGCAAGATCGATTGGTCTAGTACGTCTAGATGTCACCGACGACGGTTTGAAATGCTTCGGTGAACTATGATACCACTTTATGCCTCTGATAGAACGCAGCACTGATCTGCCACGAGCCCGGTATTTTCTGTCAGACATTTATCAAGGCAACTGTAAAACCGTGCTCAATAAAACGTAATTTTATTTCCAGGAAGATGATTGAAGATAATAACGTTCACATCTCGCCTGCTTTCGTAACTTAATCGGCTTTATGCGCAAAAAAAATCTTTTTACTTTCATCGTGAAAATTTTATTACGCTTTTTTTTCTTATTTTGCGAGGTAACTTCGGTAGATTTTTATGGTCGTCATCTTTAGCGTCGATTCTATTTTTGCTTATCGTTTTGTGTTCATGATATTGTTTGTATTGCAGATGTTTATTTTAATAATCCACTTTTATCCTAACTTTTAAACCAAAAAAAAGCTTTTTTTTGCAAAACAAAGTATTAGTATAGTATTAGTATCAGTCACAAGTATTTAAAGTACATAAAAAATACTAGATTTTATCTTAACTTTTCTTAAACATTTTTAAATTTTTGCATGCATTTTCGATACTACTTTATGCTCCTGTTTATTTTCTGTTTGTAATTTAATTTAAATTTAATATTTTATTTTAAATTTAATATTTTATTTATTGTAAAAGATGGAATAATACATAACTACTTACTTGAAATAACTCCTCATTGCAATGTGAATATGCAAATCACTTTAACTTTCGTATAACAATGTTAAAAAACAACGAAAAATGAAAAGGAAACTCTCCAACCAATATTTCAATACTGCCCGGCTAGCAATGACCGCGAAAAAAACCTGAAAAGCGAAGTCAATGAATGCCTAATATTGATTCATAATGCGCAACCGATGGCCCACACGCGTGCCTCACGATACGATGTGCGACCACCGTGAAGACTTCACGTTATGTTTTTTTTATTGGTTCACGAGAAAACACTTTCCGTCATATGTTAAGTAAATGGACAAAATAAGCATGCTTTTCTAGCTTTTGCTTTTCGGTTTAAAATATGCAGCGACCTTTAAAACTTCTGAATCATCAAAGTCATTGTCTTTTTATCATCATAATCATCGCAACCCAAAACTGACCCACTGCAAAGCGTGGGTCTACTTCCACAATGTGAGGGGTACAGGCCCGCCTTAATCCACCACGATGGCCATGTTTGGATTAACGGACTTCACACACCTTTGAGAACATTATAGTGAACTCACATTGTCCTTTACACAATATAATCTGGACAAATACTATAGTTAGACCTATGAGAAAAAAATGTCTTTCGCTAAAACGCGCGCCGGGTCGTCGGCGTCATGTCCCCGACCGGCTATGTACTTACGGTTCAAACGGGCGAGGCATACTTAATATTTATTTTGTAAACGTAAGGAATAAGTTTCCCGATGCGAAGCGAGGGCGGGTTCAATAGTCGGAAAATCTTAATACATACATAAAAATGAATGTTTGTCTGTAATTCTGTATGTCCTTTATAGAATCGTAAACAATGCATTTGATCATGTGATGATCTTTAGCAAAGTTGTTGTGCATGAGCCATTGCATGAGCCAAAGAAGGTTTCTGAGTTGGTAAGACCAATTTTCGACAGATGGCGCCACTGTCATTCCAATGCATCCATCGTTTTTTTGTTTCAACGCGCTAATCTCTAATCTCTCGAAGCGAGCCAAGAGGAGGGTAACAGTTAAGTACATTTGAATTAGAAGTTATAAGTCAATTATTTTTAAGGTAGCACTAGTGAAGTAGTTACATTTTAATAGTTCATAAAAAAGCGTAACGCGTTTCATTTGTAAGTTTTTGAAGTGAAAACTTCTATAGTATCGTTGTGATTTGGAATGAAACGGAAATGACTCGCAAATGAAATGGAACAGAAAAGTAGGAGACAGATACATTTTAACGTGAGAGAAAATGAGATAGGAAGCATCGGCAAAATGGCGGCTTACGTAAGAAATGCAAAACATCAATATTTGGACTGACAGTATTCGTTTTTTTTTTAAATTGGTCACTTCTAGCACGTGTGAATTACACACATTTTGTTTTTTCAATATCCCGACAAAAAAACAGGACAGAAGGAGAAAAGTCCGGACTAATCCGAACAGTTGGTACCATTACACAACGACCTTCGTGAGTAGCTAAACAGAAAACATTCCCTCGGGAGACCTAAGACGGTGGCATCTTTAAAATTGAGCTCATTTGTCCACAGCTCCAAGGCCAAGATTTCGTTGCTCGGGGCGTGTCAATTTTTAATGCAACTCAGCGTCGCAAAAGTTCCAGTCGTCGTCACCGGCTAAGTTTTACTTAGCGCAGAAGGGACTTTATTAAAAGTTTAATTAAAATATTTGTACTAACAATATTCCATAGTGACTGAGTTTATAATAATAATTTTGATTGACCACCCGTATAGCGCAATGGTCATGCCGGACCCAAGGATCATCGTGTGGGGCTTTGAATGTGTTACGGTATGTATTAGCGGTAATATTTAAAATTTTGACACAATGTGTATTACTAGAACAAGTGTAAAGTGTTTCGGTTACGCCAGCGAATCAATACAAAACGGATCCATCTTGACCAGCAACGTCTCAGTGATGCCTTCGGTTTTACCCATGTGGATAGATGGATGGATTTGTCCATGGGTGACGGTGATCAACTACTTACCATCAGCTGGCTCTTCGGGGTATTAACGTAACAAAAATAACAGAAATGAAACTACAAACGTGATTATCATTCTTTCACAATCCACTTTAATTTCCATTGCTTGACTTTAAGAAAAGAAAATGGGCGAACAAACAAGCAAGAAGTGCAGTTTTTTAATGTAATTAATTAAATACTACTTCTATTTAACATTAAGCATGTCCCCTATTACATCTAAGTTAACTACTTTCTACTGATCAGACCTTTACTGACCTCTATTAACCGACTTTAATGTTCTAACTACTAACAGATCAGCTTTATATGTTTAAGAAATAGGTAGGTAGCTTCATAATAAATTTAAAACCACCACATAAAGTTTTTAAACCAACATTTAAATACAAATAGGTCGAATGTAATATGGCGGGAGTCCATAACCATTGGTGGAGCGTGCCAATATTCGGCATTTTGATATCTTCGGCATATTATGTAGCGCGGTCGTCGGTTCGCCACGAATTATGAGCTTTGGTTAACATTCCAACGCGGCGAGAATTCCTACCAACTTGATCCGTATAGTGAGGTCGTGGCTTTGTATATTATTATTATAATATACCAAGATCCGGACAAATTTGCTTCGGGACAATCGGGACTCTTATCCTTATAAAGTCTGATGCGATTTTTGGGTGAAAGGTCAGGTTAGAATTAATGTCGGGGAAGTAAAATTTGCATGAACTCAAGGAAGAGTCAAAATTAAATACTGAACTTACACCTCTGTACTTTATCTTAATAACTGATGCTCTCTTGAATTACCATAACGAGGCATGGATTTATATGCCGAGTACGAAGTATCTACATAATTATAATTATTTATTGTATACCAAAAAATGCATGTAGTTTTAGTATTAAGTTTGAATGTAGAAATGTTTGCAATGTAAGTAAGTATTACATACGTCTGTTTCTTCTGTATCTTCTACAGTTTCTGGATTATTCTTTTTTAAATGTACCGACTTCTTATATCTGTTTTACTTACCTGAAACAAAAAAATATATCATGAGTAAAATTATCGCTGTACTGTAAAAAATCGATTTGGTTTTGGGCTGAAAAGTTTTTGTGAGTACGTCTACCTGTTTATGGCCAAAAATAGGTAAAGTCTTGAAAATGTCAACGATTGTAGTGTGTAGCTTAGCCATGCGTATTAAAATTCCGAAGGCAAACTAAGGTACCTATTGTTTTGCTTTTTCCAATTCAATGACGTCTCGATGCAGTTTAGATACTGCTGGTATTGCAATTGGCAATGCTAATTACGTTGGGCTAATATGAAATAATACCCAGATGGTACAACCAGATTGTACATCCACATGGTACATCCACATGGTACATCCAGATGGTACAACCAGATTGTACATCCACATGGTACATCCAGATGGTACAACCAGATTGTACATCCACATGGTACATCCACATGGTACATCCACATGGTACATCCAGATGGTACAACCAGATTGTACATCCACATGGTACATGCACATGGTACATCCACATGGTACATCCACATGGTACATCCACATGGTACATCCACATGGTACATCCACATGGTACATCCAGAAGGTACAACCCGATTAGGCAAATTGACGCGTGAATTTGTCACTGCGATGGATGTGATTCATTTCTTTTCTCTTTTAAAGTGTTGCAGTCGACAGAACAGCCGTATCCATTCAATTGGTCAATTAGTCACTGTAGTGAACTGACAGAGGACGAGGAGCGAGCACAATTAAAAGCCGCTTCGTGATAGATGGACAGGACTAATATACCGTGAAGTCCGTGAAGGAATGAAGGAAAGGAATGTGTTTTGGTATCGCGTAGATTGATTGTCGTTGTCGCTGTTAGCAGGGTCACTTGAAGAACTACGAACCGTTGTTGCAGACAATTCCATTCCCGATGTACACAGACAAAGAAAGGCCGTAGTTGTTACAAAATTAATTAAAGATGTAGAAAGACATTTATTTACCAGTAACAAATATATAAAAGTTAACATATTACCAGAAACTAGGATTCCCTTTGTTGTAAAGGGTATGGACATAATATGAGTCAATCTGATTTTTCAGCAACAATGCTTTTGTACATAGGTTAAATTTGCCCTCATTGCCAATTAAAGAGAAATGTTCCATAATTGGAAGATTCCTTCAAGTAAGTTTTAATAAACGAATATAGCAGACGCATCTATATCACACTACTCATGTGTCTATATACCAGACACTATCAACTGGGCTACAACTAACTAAATAAACAAACTATTTCACAAAGTAAACTATTTATCACACAACTAGTTTAGTGACCCAGGATTAAATACAAATCACAAGACCAAGCATTCAATTAAGAATCTGTCCGGCAGCAGCTGAGCTGTCGCAAATAGTCGTTGTTGCAGACAACTCGATCAATGCTGCGGTAATCCGTTGATAGTACTACTGGCTAGCCTGCAGAGCAATCTGTGCTAGGGATGCACTCTTATTGCTGTAGGTGAAATTGAAATAAAGCAAGCCCAATTCTTAAGTTTTTATTTCTGACTAGGAAACCCGTCTTCACTTCGTTTCAGGGAACGTGTCCCTTCGTACCCAAACTCGGTAATAAAATTTTGAAACGTTGTCTTTAAATGAAATTGATAACTTTTTTATTAAATAACTAAATTAATTTGCAAGACTTGTCTCTAATTATTGCAGAAAAGAACCAACTAAAACATTTAAATTAAGAAATAACACACATTAATCATCGTTTCAATTAGGTTTAGAGTACGGGCATAATAGGAGTGATGTAATATAAATCCTTTTACATTAAATGTAGGATTGGCAAAATCACACCGCCGAATATCCGACCGTTCATTATGAATGAATTGTTATTAACTGATATAATCCACATGTACACCATACCACATGGGGTGTGGTGTACATGTGGTGTACTTATTATAAGGAACATGTCCTTATAATAAGTTAGGGGGAGAACTAAGAAAAGATTTGAAAAAATATATATGAACTAGTGGTCCCAGCGTACTTCGTACCGCTTTATAATTAAAAAATGTTTTAGTGATATATCGACAGCAACGCCACCTACCGGGTCCAATTGTGAATCTAAACCATTCTCGGATCCACCTGAAGACACACAAAAAATTTCAACCAAATCGGTCAAGCCGTTTAGGAGGAGTTCAGTCACATACACACGAACACAAGAAATATATATATTAAGATTTAGATTTGAATGCTAAATATTTCTTTTTACCTTCAACTACAATCTATATCTATATATATAAAAGGAGAAACTGACTGGCAGACTGACTGACTGACTGACTGACATATCAACGCAGGGCCTAAACTATAAGGGATAGAAACTTGAAATTTTGCACAGGGGTTCCTTTTATAACGTAGGGGAGCACTAAGAAAGGATTTTTGAAAATTCACCATCTAAGGGGGTAAAACGGCGGTGAAAAGTTAGTATCAAACTTTGCCGTTTTAAAAGGTATTCGCAATTTTGCACACATATTTAACATTTTAATCTACAAGTATTATATCGCATTGTAACACGGACAATGCGATATAGAATTTATTACACAAATAATATGTAAACAGAGCTATTTCTGGTGTCCTATATCCTCTACCTCGCTTCCAGTGACCTAACTCTTAGCCCGACCTCATTGAAACATTATATTCTTTCGAGTTTGTATAAAATCCATGTTATCCTTAACAAGTCTTCAAACTCTCCAGCGTTAGGTGTTAGAATGTAATGAAACGGAGAGATGAGATGAGTACCTATATTTTGTTTTCGTAGCTGGCAAACGAGCAAACGTGCCTCCGGATGATAAGTGTTCACCGTCGGCCATGGACATCAGTAACACGAAAGTCATCACCGATGCGATGTCGGCCGGGACAGAATGAATTAATGCCGAAATACCGTCACTTTCAACTTTAATTTTCAATGAAAAATCTAGGAGTGAATTATTCAATAAAACATCCTTTTCACGCCTTTAACAGAATGAATTAATAAGATTGAGACTTTTGCTTTCAGCGTTGAAAAATATTCCCCACATGTTATCGAACAAAAGTAGGAGCCCAATAGACTTCGAATTTCTCCTTCACGTGTGATAGACATCTATCCATCCATTATTAACGCACAAACCGCATCATGTGTAGATTCTATGTAATAGATATCATGATAGGGCACAAACTGTAGCAGCTGGCAGTTCCCAAACACTATTATTGTACTAACTACTACATTTTAGGGTCTCGGGTTCTGATGTACCTAAAAAACCTCAACCCATTATTTCATCTGAGCCCACACTAAGAAACAAGGTGTATAGTTAAATAAATAATTAAAAACATGACTGCCGTGCCAAAAAAAGTAACAAGTAAATTGAAAATAATTTTCAACATTTTGAAATGGCGCCATACGCCGTCAAAAAGATTTAAACTGCGTCTCTCGGTATTATTATTATTTGAATAACACCCACACAACCAAATATTTTCATATATTCGGAAGTCTAGAAGCATAACAATATACATAAATAGATACATAAATGAATCCTGAAAACGTTATTAATTTTTTGGGCAGTCGCCCAGTCCAGTGAAAAGATCGGCATCTAAATGAAGAAGTTCAACCCTAATTTTAAATAATAGGCCCCAGAAAACAAAAGACTCAACAAAATCATGTATTGTTCAGTCAATTCTCACGATTCTAGTTTTCGGAATGGGGATATCCCGTTTAATGATAATTTGAACTAAACTTTGGAACCGAAACAAAGTTTGTATCAAATTCCTCCAGGGTAGATTTAACACGCATTATACAGAACCTTACACTAAAACTCGCACTTACCCAATTTTGGATGTTCATCGTATACAATGGAAATAAATTTCACTTATGAATGAATTTTGACAGGCCGTGAATTACGGCCAAACTTTTAACCTACACCCTATTCTATATCTTAGGTAGACGTAAGAGAGGTAAGTTTCGCACGTGAATTCCGACAGTTGGGTAGTTCTCATTGCCTGCCACGGCTAAGGCATTTGGATCGATAGGCGTGCGTGACTTGTGCTTCGTTCAATTTTCAATACTAAATGTAATATCTCCGTGTCGTTACGAACGGAATGCCGTAAGGATTCCTTGTTACAGCTCATTAAGTGCTGAAGAGTTTGTTAAGGATAAAACACACGCGATAATTCTTGTAGTTGGCAATGATAGTGATTTGTGCACACTGGGACTCCCGCACTAATCTTATACGCATCTAAAAATTTTCGAGGATACAATTTAATCAATCAATTAAAATCAATTAAAATTTATTTGTGATGGAGACACGAGGAATTTTCCAAAGCTGCGCGTTGCACGTCCTCAAAAGTGTGCTAGTACGTAAATCTATTAATCCTAACCTACCCAGCTTAGAAGGCGTAAAAGAGACCTGATTTTGTCCTCTGAGAAGTTTATTTTTATGTTAATAGTCGACAAATGAGTAGTCGACCCTCCTGATGGTAAGTGGTTACCATTGTCCATGGACATAGTAACACCAAAGGAATCACCGATGCTTTGCAGGCCAAAAGAAACAAGAAAGAGGTAAGGAAGTTGGAACTGATTCTCAAACCCCCAGTCGCAACACTACAACTACAAGTTGTTTGGTAGCTGACTCCAGCAAGATGGTGGTAACCCGCCAGCCTGGCCGCAGCACTATCACCAAGCAGGGACAGGTTTGTGTAGCCTCATACGACCCCTTGCAGTGATAGCCGTGTGGTTGAACGTTGGACTGCCGAAACGGAGGGTCCGGTTTCAAACCCCGCACGCACCACTAATTTTCAAAAATTATGTGCGTATTAATGTTTAGTTATCACTTGCTTCGCTGAAGGAAAACATCGTGAGGAAATCTGCACACCTGAGAGTTCTCCATAATGTTCTCACAGGTGTGTGAAGTCCACCAATCCGCACTTGGCCAGCGTGGTGGACTATGGCCTATACCCCTCACACTGTGAGAGGAGACCCGTGCCCAGCAGTGGGACAGTTATGGGTTGTGATGATGATGATGAAGATGATACGACCCCTTGATCTGCCCGCATGTGGTTAGGGGCGGTATTCTAGGCTGCCCTAACACAGCCAATATAAGAAACATAGATAGAAAAAAATAGATTTTTTTTGTTCGTAAAATAACGACGGAGAAACTTCGGAATAAATTTTGTGGATAGAGATTTTTAGTGTAACTCTACATTTTTTTTCGCTTTTGGATATTACGAAAATGATGTCCAACCTTAACACATAATGAGGGTCACAGCGAAATTTAGTTCAGAACACTTAACTAGATATTTTATTTTCCTCGGCGTCATAAAGATGCACTGATAAAATGGTACGCGTGCCCGTGCATTTAGTTAACCGGATAGACGGCGCAGAGGAAAACAAGTTGTTAACATTATTTTATAGTTTAATGATGTTTCACATTTGAACTTATCAAAACTTATTCATTTAAATTCCGTACACGATGAACAAGTCGATAAAACATTTGGACGTGTAATTGACTACGAATATATTCGGTTATGTAACCGAATATATGTATCATAACTATATTAAATCTGTAACTGATCGATGTCTGTACCTGAAAGATATATGAGAAATACTTATTACTGGGGACCTTTATTAACGCAAAAGGACCCCAAAACAATGAATTTTAGATTTTTTGTCTGTTTATCTGTTTGTCTGTGGTTTTGTAGGTACTCGCCTTTGTGGTACTCGCTAATCTCTTTAGTGGGATACTTAATAACGCAATAGATCTCATTAGACCTTATGATTTTTAGAAATTTTGTGTGTCTGTTCGTCTGTAAGTTCATTTCTGATATGGATGCGATTTTCAATGTATTGTCGTAAGTTTGGGGTACCTAACATTATTTCAACCATTCACAACAGAGATGATTATGTCAATTTAAACAGTTCCGTCTAAACATTATTTCGAGCGTGGGCACTAAGGCACACTTTATAGAAGCGTGGGCGGGTACAAGTGTTTAATATCGTACGTACGGTGCAATATCAGAGGACGCGACGCTGTAAATTTCCAAAATGTCCAGGGAAATAATGTGCGCCGGTTAGGGCTGCCACCTGTCTCCTGCCCCGAGTCGACACATGACGCAAGATGAGCGTCCTTTATCGTCGCTGTATATTATAGTGTGTAAAATTTTCTGCTTATAAATATTTTACCATTGTTTTAGCGACGAAATAAATGCTTCTTTATTTCTGTCAGAAAAAGCGGACCCAAAGATTTATGGCAACATTGTTATTTTTTGTTTTATCTATAATTATTTTATAAAAATAATTAGTATATTTTATATAATTAACTATAGATGTATTAAAATAAATAATCAATTCAAACATTGTTACACCAAAAACAGATTAATTTTAAAACAATTTTATTGGTCGCTAAAAGTTTAGCAGCTTGTTTAGGATTTTCGTAAAAGATGATAAGGAAATCTCGTTCGCCACCCGGAAATATCGATGTTAACACTATTCAAACCCGTATTCCGAGTCAGACTTGGTGGTCTGACAGCCCTAACCCCAGTCCGAATGGATTGATTAGATAACCAGTCAATGATGTATGGATCGTGTGATCGCAATACATCACCCGCCTGCATTAATTACACACGGGCTACCGTCGCATGACGTTAATGTTATGCACAAGTGCTTATCGACGATACTCCTAAATGGATACCAAATGTTTGAACCGCAATTCATAGCTACGTAACACGGTGTGAATAAAGGATAGCGATATCTATGGAAAATAATGGTAGGTATTATTACCATTAGGTACAATTCCTTTATTATTAAGTAATTATTTACTAAACTACTATTAGTAAATAATCTATACAAATAAATAAAATTGGAGTGTCTGTTTGTAATATTGAAATAATCGTTTTTTACTACATGTATATGAATATATATTATGTACCTATATACGGTACATACACCAAAATAACATTTTTACAATTTTTGTCTGTCAGTTTGTTCCGGCTAATCTCTGGAACGGCTCGACCGATTTTGACGGGACTTTCACTGGCCGATTTCTGATGTCGTAACTTAGGCTACTTTTATTTTAGATTTTTTTGTTAAATTCCACGCGGACGAAGTCGCGGGCACAGCTCGTTACTAAATAATAAAAGAATTGTCAATGAGTATTGTCATTGACACAACCAAAACTAAACTTATTTGAAATCAACAACAATGTAAGATTTATTAGCACATTTGCTAATGCAATAACTCGGAAAACAAATCAAAAAGTGTAACCACACAGGTAATTTATCACCTGAGTCGTTGAAAGTTACAACAGTCCTTTAAATCTCGTATTCGATCTCCGGGATATCTCAGGAACACTTTCAGTAGACGAAAAGCGCAAGTTATTACCGTTACCTCATTATTAAAAATCTTGCCATAATATTATAGGTTTCCTCAAATATTTTCCATGCACAGAAGTCGATTACTTTTATTTTATTAAAAGAAAATCGTAAATTTTATAAAGAAATCCTAAAAAGTTCAGTAACTTAATAATGCTTAGGATTTTAATAGGGTATACTTATAGTCTCCTCGAGGATCTAGGTCGACTTAGCCAGTAACCCTGTATAATATGTATATTTATTTTATGATGATATTGACTAAGTGTGACCTAAGCGCAATATCTGTGGAAAATATTTCCAATCCTTAACATAATAATGATTAGATAGTGCTTAATAAATACTTAATGAGGAAAAATATTAAACATCGTATTATTTAATCACAACAAAACAAAGTAGGCAAACGACCGCGAAGCGCGTTCTATATCACGTAACTGCGCGATATAATGTCTTCATCTTATAAAGTAACAGTTCGTGCTTCCATATAATCTAATTTATCATTTGGTGACGACAAGGAAAACGCGTAAGAAAATCTGCTCACAGTGATACAGCGTAAAGACAATGACGAACCATTCCATTATTTCAATTAAGACGCGTGTTATACAATTACGAATGCTAAAAGCGATGATAACGAGTTTTATGTTATTTCTAGTGACTTGCCCGTATCCTGTAAATTGAGCGCACGCAACTTTGGATGCGATCAGTAGGTAAATGGATAAACGCTAGTGTGAAGGATTATTGATCGCTTCCGCGCTTCAGAGCATGTATACGTTACGCTCAAATAATTGCATTTGTTATTATTAGATGGATTTACCCCTGATCCATTAAAAACTTGGACGTCTTTAGTACGACACGCGAACACAATCAGTTTAATTGTGTTCGAAACAACGAAATCTGTAACATATTTACTCTATACTGTTCGATATTTGGTTAGATATTTGGCTCTCCAATACACATGGGAGATGGCGCCACTTTCGAAGTATTCTGCATAAGATCTGTTCGCAATTCGGGTACTTAGAATAATTGAAGCACGGTCGCTCTGGAAGTTACTTGAAGATTCCCAGGAATTATTCTCTAGTTTAATTTATATTTTTTTATCTTCGATCTATCGCTTCATCGAACGTCTGATCGTAGTAGAACAAAGTTAAATGTCCTTCAATGCTCACGATGATCTCTGGCGGAAAACTTCAATATAACCGATACTGATACCGTACATTGACAGAAAATATTGTTTGCGAGATGTTGTCTCATTACGGTGTTTACGTGACGGGTTTATCGCTCTAAGTTCACGACATATCGGTGTCTCGGGCCATCATAATATTTTTGTTTTGTTGCTGTTTAAAAGTAGTTTATCGGAATTATTTATATTAGGGCTACAATAGCCCGACCGCTTTAGACTAACCGTAAGAAAGGGCTAAGCGCAGTCGCCACGTGGAAGCCGCTCGAAAGCTATCGCGTCGTCTAACAGGGGCCTAAGAGGCCGGTCCGGTTAGGGTCTATGCGCACCAGTAGATGTGACCAATTTAAATCACCAATCAGCACCGGAACCCCTACGGAACTTAATCAATTCAAGTCTGAATTACAAAAATCCTGTGCTTTAATATTGAACCAATAATAGTTTTAAAACTTGACAATAGTGTACGTTTAGCAGGTGCTTTAATAACAGCTGTTATTTTCGAATAGGTTACCCCGATAAGATCCTGATATGATATTATTACCCTAATACGATTACGATTTAATGTTAGACGTTCTAATTTATTTTATGCTATCCCAATGACTTCGCAAACTAAGGACCAAAACATAACCTTTACCTTTTCATCGCGATTAATCCGATTGTGCAGGTGCGATCTATCTTCACCAATTAGGTTAGCAAGTCCCTCGAAAAATTTTCAATATCCTTCCTATTACCTAAATGGCATTGGACAGGGGAGACAGCAGGGTAACAACGCTTTATACCAAACTAGGACATTCCTTTATGGTACAGGTAGGTAAATGATATTTCTTTTCGGTAAACAAGATAAAATTATAATACAATAAAATCAAAATCACGCTTCTATCGTAACCACCTAACGTTTTTTTTTATCGTCAGACCATAGAATCATCCATGCAAAAATGCAAAAGTGTAAAACGAAATTATTATTCGATAAATTTGAAAAACGCAGATTTTGTAGTTAATGTTTGACAAAATAAGAATATTTATAAATCTTTCAAAGTAATTTATCTTCTATGTAGAACATAATACATAATTGATTCCTTATATCCTCGTCCCACCCTGAGAGAAATTAGTAAAAAAAAAAAATTTCTCTCTCTCTCTCTCTCTTTCAATCTCTCTCGAAACAACTATCAAAAATATTCGAGCGACATGGCAACCCCAATCATAACCTCGCTAATTCCATCCCGAGAACGAATCGCAATCAAAGGACAAATGAATTGTCGTTAATCGAACGATTCCCGAATTCGATATTATTGATATGAGGGTTATCGATTCCTGGCCCTAGCCATTTTAATTGAATTGCCCTGGGATCAAAATATTTGATTATAAAAGACTTTTAAATGGTCGTGCTTTTGTAAGAGCATTCAGTGGATCATCATTATTATAATTCCGGATTTCTTCCGCGTATTTACCGTTTATTCATTTTGCAATGAAGTAGAAGGGTTCGTGGAGAAATCGGTGGTCAATTTATTTATTAATAAATCTCAATACATAATTAATCATTTAGCTTTAATGCATTGACGGCCCACTAACTCATAATACAAATTTCAGCCTCGCTGGGAATCGAACCCAGGAGTCCAGGACCCTTCTAGCGGTCTGGCCTAGTACTTACGGGATACGGATCGTCTTGTAAAACAGCAAACGTAGCATCATTCCATCTGTTATGACGTGTCGACGAGAACAGTATGTAAGTAACTGCGAGGCTGTGGACACTTGGGAGTGAGTGTTGAAGTGGTGATCGTAAACTGGACGTTTATGGACGACGCGACCGTTCGTGCGGTCGCAGTTCTGTTTCAGTCGTTTTGGTTTGTAGCAGTAAAAACACATATCAAACACAGAAGCCTAGTGCGATAGTTGGTTCCTATACCCTGTTGTATACCTACCAAACATTTTTCTTTTTACATAATATATCTATTCTATTGATGAAACTGTAATGGGGTCAGATATTGTGTACATTATTTCCATCTTTTTGATTTATAGGATGTCGAATTAATAGGCACAGGATTACAGTCGAACCTTCAGGGGCGACAATTAATAGCACGTGTATCTATTGCAACGCGAAAATGTAGCTTTTAATTCTATCTTTATCTAAAATAAGGCATAGATATTTCATAGAAAGCGGCTTTTAGTAGGTTTCGTTTTTCTGCAACCATAACATACTATAACAAGTTTATTTTTAGGCAGCAACACATCAGTGGCCTTTTTATAATTGCATGAGCCCTTGGTACATGAACCGTATACTCATTTACCAACTATTAAAGTAAGTTAAAAGGAGAAAAATAATGAAACGGTCGTTGAAGAATAATTTCCGTAATTAAAGCCGCATTATTTCATACATCAGCACAAAGAAGCTCTCTGCAGTTGTCCTACATTGTCTGCAGTAGTTAACTAAAAAGAAATTTTAATTACCAGTCTTATGCAATCAGCGTCTTTTGTACTCCTACGCCTTAGTTTTTTGCCGCGAAATGTAAGTTCATTCTTTGATGGAGTTTTAAATAGTTTACTTTGATGACATGCGGTCAAGATGTAGGTAGGACGACCCCGTAGCCTTGTTGGTTGTACCCCTGCCTGCGAAGCGAGGAGTCCCCGGTTCGATTCCCGACCGGGACAGACATTTATGTGACAAATTAACACAAATAACATCACGAACACCAAGACAAAAGGTATAAATTAAAAATTAGTGGAATATTATATTTACATAAATAATAATATTATTTTTGTAGTTAGGTCTAAGTTTCGGGTACGTGAGGAAGGTTTGGGTGTATAATACATTAAAGTTTTGTGCAAAATTCGTTGAAATACGACGATAATTGTTCAGAAAGGCGGAAAAAGTCAGGCCGCCTGGGTGCTTTCAGCGAATACGCTGCCTAATCTCTTTGAGTTATAACAAATTAATGTATGGGTGGAATTAGTCTGTAATGGCATGTCTATCTTTATCTTTAACTCACGTAAAAATAAATTCGTTGGGTTGATTTTGGGACCGGTTTCATGAAGCGAAGCGAGTACGGATTTACTACTTACTTGTAAGTAAGCGGCGTTAAAACATAACACAACATTAAACCAATTGAAGTTTAATAAATATAAACGGTTCGGCCGACGATCACTTAAATGTAGGGGTGTGAGGCTTCTCCCTTTTGAATACAAGCCAACCTCCCCCCTCTCGGTGCTCTCCACTAAACAATGACGAGGCAATAGCATTAGATCCCAACAGTACTCTTGAACAGTGGTGAGATTTTTAACCTGTCTGTCTAGCTATCCCCCTACGAAAATCAACCTTGAAAAGTTTTAACTATTTCAATCGAAGTTGGAGAAGTTTCAAGATTTATTCACCGTTTCTTTATCGATCGATATGTACAATACACACGAAGGAATATTTTCGACATCAGACCCCCGAAGAAAACCTTTGTGCTAATCTTTGAGCTACTTGACATTGACACAATGTCACGTAAGGTCTTGTCAAATGTGTCAAAGGCATGGTATTGTGCATACCTACAGTAATTTTGTATAATGTTTTATTTATTAATTTAATGTACTTCTAATGCATTATTACACAAAAAACATTATTAGCATACTGCGCTCAATTGAAACTTTAACCGCATAATTTTCATTAAAAGGGATACAGTTTTTGCTACACGTATTCACTACATTGCATAATCTTACTTAACTTGATAACGAATTCAAGTTGCTCAATAAAAATTGCCAGACAAATATAAAATCTTAGTTTCGTAGTTGTCCGTTTTTGCCTTTGGGGCACGTCCATCAGGTCTCCCTATAAACGTGCGTAATGACCTCAAGTAGATTGTGTTCCGTTGGTCGGCAATATTCCAATTAATCCAATTTAAATATCATTTGATATCGTTACGTTAGGTATCGCTGGGGTTTTCTACGTAGCTGACCCGCGGTCTACTGGGAGGAAATTGCTTTTTCATCACTCATACTCCGTTTACAATGGATAAAGAAATGCGTCTTCAAATTTGATTTGACTGAATTCAGTTAAACGAATTAGAACCGAAAGTTCATGTGTTGTACCTATTGACAACTCTGTAACCCTGATAATATCTGTTTTTTATATTAATAACCAAAAAACGAGAAGACGGGCCTTCTCATGGTAAGTACCTAAGTGGTCGCCGTCGCCCATGGACATCAGAGACACAATCTTATTTTTTTAAACCTTTGTTTTTTATAAGTTATGTACTTATTTTTTTATGGAATTAAAAAAAAAAACATGCAGCACCTACATGCAAAATAGCATGCAGCACCACCTTCCGCTACCGCCTATGAGCCTATGACAACTAGGACCGATTTAGAATAAGACTCAAATGGTGACTGGGATAGTTAGTCCTGACCGGACTAACTATCCACGTACTCTTCTGAGGAGACTGTGTTAGAACATTAGCTGGTTAATTTGTTAGTAAGTATGAGGACTGGGACAGGGACTGTTAGTGAAAGTTAGTCCTGTTAGTTATTGTCAGTAATAGTCCAGTTAATAGTTGTAAGTATGAGTCTCGCTATAATTCGGTCACAGACGTGTTGCTACCCTTGAGGACTGAGATGGCCGTTCATAGCATAGCACAGTTCGGTAATAGCATATCATAAACTCAAGGATGTCTTTAAGACATTTGGCATCGACATATTCGGTTAAATGTCAACGAATAAAATCGATTCCAAATGTAGATATTCATCGTCTGTTCTAATAAATTGTTCAGTTCCAATTCGATTAAACCAAATGCTGTTTACACATACGTTCGAATATAAATGATCTAACACATTAGGTGAACCGGATTCGAAAACATTACATTCATTTAAGGTCGCCCGTAAATCCAATAACAATTTACGTTAATCGTGACCGTAAACGGCTTGTGACTTGTGACCGAATACGGCCAATTGAAAAACAATTTACACTAGTATCAAAGGAATGGCTGCATTCAAATACGGGCTAACCTAATAAAGTACACAAACCTTCATGTTTTCATGTTTCAGAGCATTTACCGACTACTTTGAAAAGGCAAAAGTAGATCCCATTCAACGTAAGCAGATTGTAAATTTGGTTTTTAGCTGTCGGTTATTATTTCAATTGTAAATACTACGTGTTCATAATATTCCCAAAATGTTCTTAATTCGTAACCTATCAGCAAAAAAATATATCGAGGTCAACCCTGCGTCGGTTGACTTAGAAAACATAATATAATTATGCTATAAAAATGTATTTGTTAATATTATAATTGTACATGTCGTAGCTAAGTGAAGAACTGTTTAATTAACAAAATACATTATTATTTATAATCGATAGTGATACTGGTAGATACATTATTTATCATCGATAGTATCAAACAGGATAAATAATTGAAAGTCAGAATACTTTCATGAATTACTTGCAAATAAAATCGGTTTAAAACAAATTAATTTATGAGAAGGTACGCGTACCTACTTAACGGCACGACGCTTAGGGTAACGAACTTATAATTATTAATTATATTATGTCTATTAAAACAATAATTAATTATTTCTTAATACATTCCTCGTTCTTAGACTGTTGGGAAATAAATTAATAATCAGTTAATTACATCATTTTAAACCAATCAACGCGTACAGCAGCTAGAGTATTCTTTTAAATAACTAGTAAATTTAACTTTAGATGTGTGACAATCCCTGTATAAAAGAACAATACCATAACTACAAACAATGGTAATTCTACAGTCTCACGACAAGAATTATTTTCACTGAATGAAAGAACCCACGTTCCACCATAAAGGCCAAATGCGGATTAGCATACTGCTCACGCCTTCGAATACTTCATACATCTCAGATACAACTCAAGGCGGATCTCAATACCTCAAGGACTTCTCAGATACATCTTGGGGACATTGTGAAGACCTCTTTCTTTTCACCGTTGTGCCGCGTTCCAATACCTAAGGAGATTTCAAAATTGAAATTCAAGCAATCACAAGTTTCTGTATTTGAATTAAAAATAAAAACGAATGAAGTGGTGAGGCGCTACTGCTCAACACTTATTTTAACAATAACATAATATTATATTATGTTTGCTATAAAACTTCGGAGTGCAGAGCGCATTCAGTAGTTGTTACTGTCCCACTGCAAGAGATTACACATATTAGATTAGTTATGCTAGAATGTTAGCATTCAATTTGAGTATTTTTGAAAAAACAAAATATGTATCATGTGTCCTTAATTTCTACTTTACCTGATCTCCTCTTAGAAATCTATATAAACACTACTCACACTAACACACTTATAACCCGCACCGGGATTCCTTGTGTTGTGGGTGGGATGGACAACACAAATAACACACAACACCCAACACCCAACACCACACAAATCTGATACCCTCGACCCGAGATCATAATTCGACGCAGGAAAGCGATCTTGTCGTATCTCGAAAAAATGCGAATATGAGTTATATACTTCATCAAAATCAGAAAAAGAAGTAGAATGATTCCATTAATTACAAAAAGAAAGTTTAGTGAAAAATTCATTTGCTATAAAAATAATAGTTTACAATGGTTGAATTTTTAAAATAGTTTTTTGACTCTGTTGTAAAATTGCATTTTTTTCGAGATACGACAAGATCGTTTTCCTGCGTCGAATGTACATTTATCTGTAGGTGTATAAATATCTGTCCCGTTCTGGAATCGAACTCATCTTTGGCTCCACAGGCAGGCTCACTAGACACTATCAACTAGGCTACAGAGCCGTCAGGACTAAACAACTACTATTCATTTTACTACTATTCATACAGACCCAAAACTAAACACATCTAAAAGTTTAATTAGTCAAAGTTTCCAATTAATATTATTATTGTCAAATCAAATATCATGTGCTCATTAATCACGGCAAATTAACATACAATAGCGGTGGACAACTCAATTGCTGGAATTCACTGGAATTACTGGAAATAGAAGAGTGTAAATAAATGAATAACTAGATAAATGAGTAAGTATTATACTATTGATGTTCTGATTTTTTGTAATGCGCTATAAAATATGCCAATGGCATATTCATGATGATGATATTTTTCGATGCCATTTTTCAATTAATTTAGGCGTGATAACTGTGGACAGAGGGAGAGAGTGAGGAGAGGAGAATAAGGTGAGACTGGGGGAAACAGGTCCTATGTTCCGTCGTGGAAGCACAAAGGTTGATGGATGGACGGATGGATGGATGGGGGAAATAGGGAAGATTGAATGTAGAATTAGGAAGATATACATATACATATTATGCATCTAATAAAATAAATTGTATAAACATGTATTTATTAACCTAGGCAACTTTTTTTATTGGGAAGCTACTAATTAGGTAGTAGAAGTTTAGAGGAAGTGGAAGGTTTTATTAGTAACGTAATTGTTTTGTCCACCAACTTAGTAACATCTTATTGACGTCGGAAATCGGTAGTCATTTTATGTGTTCCAAAGAAAAATCCATACTTACAATGAATCACCCTGCAATAGTTGAACAATCCAGAATGAAACACGACGCGCGGACTGGTACGTTTAGATAACCCGCGCCATTTGTCAACCCTGCAGCTGCCATTGTGCTCGACGTTAGCTGGCGAACGGCTGTAAGGGTCGACGCACATCTGACGGAGATGCTCTGCGCATCATCGCGGCGTCGCGTCGGTCGACGTTGTTAGTCGCGGAACGCCAGCAAAATCAAGTAGTTACAAATTAACTTATTTTAAGTAAAAAATATCCACCAATGTCCACCAATTCGCACTTGGCCAGCGTGGTGGACTATGGCCTGTACCCCTCACACTGTGAGAGGAGACCCGTGCCTAGCAGTGGGACAGTTATGGGTTGTGATGAAGAAGTAAAAAATATCATACTGTCACAGTAGTGGGTAAGAGATAGGAAAGCAATCTTCTTCTTCTTCTTCTTCCGGTCCTCCTCTCGGATTTAAATTTTTTTAATTTCTTGTCTCTTTACATCGAGAACATTCGAGAAATTATATTTATAAATTTCTTCTATCCTGCTCGTACATTTTCTTTACTGTACCTACTTTCTTTTGGAGAACTTTCTAGAAATTCAATCTTTAAATTTTTTCTATCGCGCTCGCAAATTTCCTCCAACATTCCATCCAACAGATGAATCTACGCAACAAGGCCTTACACACATCATCATCATCGTTGCAACCCATAACTGTCCCAAATCTGGGCTCGTATCTCCCCCTCAAATCACACTTCTTTCCTAACACGCATAATAAGTCCGCCTTTGTTCCATTACTTATGTAAGGTTCAATAAAGAATAAATAAATAAATAATTCGTTCTTCTTCTCTTTTCTTTCTTGGTTAGCAATACAACGGTAATCGGTCGCCTACTTGTCAGCCGGCTATTTGCGTTAAAAACCCCGATGACGTTTTAATGCGTCGATCGTACTTACAACAATACTCCTGGCGTATCTTCCGTCAGATATGCATCCTCCCTAATAATTGTACAGACCGGACATGACAATTTAATACCCAATTAAAAATAGGGAAACGAGAAGAATGCTTAGTTAAGTGTACCTACAAAAAATGCTCGTTATCGTTTGCTTACAACATTTGAACCAATATTTAGAAGAGAATTTACCAAATGATAAAATATTTACTGAAATATCCTTACATTGCGTCACGAGATACTCGTATATCCAGTACATAATTCTAACTAAAACATTAACTCTGCAAACTGCTAACATTAACGCCTGTGGTTGAACGTGGCCTTAATAGGGTAACGGCACAACATGCAATACCAGAGCAACAAAGCCGAGTGACTAATACCAACCCATTACCAGAGTATCGTTTACGGGGGTAGCGAGCAACACCGCCTATAGGTGAGGTGGTTTAACCTTTAGGTTAAATTTAACCGGAATTTACTGGCAAATTGTATGTGCGCTGTTTCGTAAACAGCTTTTTGTTTGTACTAGCTAAAGTGCCCACACTTCGCTGTGGTAACGGTTACCATAGCAACAAAGCAGCAACTGTGATAAAATTATGAGTTAGTCGAATGCCCAGTCCGGAAGTATACATTCCAAAGGGTTTTTCGATAACGCTACTCGTTAACAGAATGAGATAATTAACTGTTTCGTCTTTGCCTATAAAAGTATACACTTGATGGTAGGTCAACGTTGCCCATGGACTTCAGTAAAACCAAAGCAATCGCCAATGCGTTGCGAGCCAAAATCAAAGCAGAGGACCCAAAATAATATCACATGATCTTGGATTATGTCTTTATGAAATTATATCTCGTTATGCCAGGAGGTGATTAGAATTAAGTTTTATATATTTTTATTAATTTTTTGTCCTTGCAAATTTTGTATTACACAGTAGTATTTTACAGTATGTTGTAAAGCACATAAATGAAAATCAGATTCAAATAGGTTTAGCCTTTTATTAATTTTTTGTCCTTGCAAATTTTGTATTACACAGTAGTATTTTACAGTACTTTGTAAAACACATAAATGAAAATCAGATTCAAATGGGTTTAGCCGTTTCATAGATTAGCGGGAACAAAATGCACTGACAAACTGACAGAGTGACTAACAAACAAATATTCTAAAAATCATTGTTAAGATATCTATTGCCTTAATAAATACCCCAAATAATCATCATCACTTGCGGTTACATTATTTGTATGTGTTTTTAAAAATCATAACAACAGACGCCACACCTGATGGGTCTCGTGCTCGTATATGGTAACTTGGTAACCGACTTTAATGGACATCAATCACCATCATTGTAACCCATAACCCTCCTGTTGACCTAACTGTTCGGCTCGGGCTCATAATGCGAGGATACAGAAATTTACGTAATGCACCATGCTTCGCTGGCTGAGTACTGACGAGATTGGTAGACTACACGCACCCTTGAGAACATTATGGAGAACTCTTCACCTTCCCTTCACCTAAGCAAGTGGTAATTAATTTACGATACGCACATAATTTTTTATTAATTACATGTGCGTGCAGGATTTGTGTATACTGTTGTAACATGGACATCAATAAGCTATTACAAAACTTTTTAAATTATTACACAATGTGCTCAAGCCCTTAGCACGAGGGGAGAGTGGACGACAAAATGGACACACTTTTTCTGTTTAATTACGCCCCTGAAGAGTATTTTTAAAGGGGTCGCAGTTCAAGCAATTATCGCCTTTGTCGCCTAGCGACGGATTGATGGGCTGCGATAGTTTAACGGGACACGCTCTAAAGGGATTTGTAGTATTTTAATTTTGCTTGTAATTCGTGGACACTCGTTGGCGATTCAGTATTTACGAACAGCTTTCTACTTCTGTTTATTGTAGTTCTATACATTTTTATAGATCACAATATGGCGGTGTACAATACTGACCCCAAGTCCATGTCGGCAGCAGGGTGTTATGAGGTGATAGACGCCGACCCCTGCTTGGTGATAGGGCTGGGGCCCGGCTGGCCGGCTACGATATTCTTGCTTGAGTTCTAACTGGAAGTTTGAATACAGCACTCTCTTTTTATCTTCCTCTTTCTTGACGAACCGGATGGCGCAATGGTTAACATGCCGTTTCGCTGTTCCGAGGGTCCTGGGTTCGATTCCCAGCGAGGCAGAAAGAATGATGAGTTTAATTTCTGTTCTTGGTCTGGGTGTGTGTTCTTATCTGAGTTGTGTCTTGTGTGTAGCGTTGTTACTGATGTCAACTGGCGACAGGGCCCACTTACCATCAGCTGGCTCCTCTGGTCTTTTGTTGGTTATTTACATCTATACTAATATTATAAAGAGGAAAGATTTGATTGTTTGTTTGTTTGTTTGTTTGTTTGTTTGCATCGAATAGGCTTCAAAACTACTGAACCGATTTGAAAAATTCTTTCACTGTTGGAAAGCTACACTATCCCCGGGTGACATAGGCTATATAAAATCATAATTAATGTTGAAATGTTTGTTAAATAGCCGTGCGAAGCCGGGGTGGACTGCTAATAAAAAATAAATATAAAGCAATAATGAAATCACAGTTGGTTTACGACATTGACTTCAACATTGACGTTCATAAGTGTATGTATCATACCTACATGAAATAAATGATTTGAGTTTGAGTTTGAATTAAATTTTTAGTAATATATTTTTGGTGCCAAACAAAAAATTATAAGTACTTAGGTACCTACATTATATAAGAAGCACGCATTTGTGTGTTCTAAGGTTATTGACCTTCCGTTTAGCGTTAATATGATTCCTAAATGTTGCGTGCTCATGTAAAAAACGATTTATAATGACTACTATAGTAAGCAAAAAATATCACACGCAATCGTAAAAATACCTACTTACGCACTAGGAGTTTCATGTTAGCAAAAGAAATGACAAAGAAATGATGAGTTCAGTAAAACGGATATCGAACGCGAACGCAATATCAAATTCATATTAATTTAATAATAATAGACTTAAATATTTTTTTAACTCTAAACATCTCATTTTCATCATACGTTATTTTAATATAACTGTAACTGATCGATGTCTGTACATGGAAAAAAATATCCCAAAACAAATTGATGCCTTAGCAATGATTTTTAGAAATTGTATATCTTTGTCCTGATTGGCGGTTTGTCTGTTTGTCTGCAAATTTTTTCTCACTAATCTTGAAACGGTTTGGTTAAAAACTGAACTTAATATTGGTTGAAAACGGCATCCATTCCCGTTGAATTGGATGCAGTTTTCACTAAGTTAGGTTTGGTTTTAACTATATAGTTTAATATAAAAAAAAATAAGAATTTTAGTATGCTTATTCAATGCTTACTTATTGTGTCTTTTAATATCCGGACAATTCAGAAGCCGAACAAAAGCCGTGCTGGACAAATCCGGACAAATTCGGACACCTGGTAACTCTACGCTCATAGCATTTGAGAGATCGAAACAGGTGGAAATTCATTGTCGCCGAATCGAGAGAATACTGAGAATACAGCGAGGACTACTTTTCCGATGCATTTAAAAGCCTTGGTCATTTGCCGACACAGGACGGGCGACGAGCAGCAAAAGTAATAAAGTGGAAACGGCCCGAACTTTGGTGCGCAACACTTTATACCGATTCAGCAACGTTTATGATTAATGTACGGTCGGCAAACGTGGTTTTGTTTAATTTTTATAAAATGATTTTATATTTTAGCAATGTATGAGATTCTCAATTACAACGTGCAAGCGGTCGATGAAAGGGACTCGTTCCGCTCTGATTAATATGAATTTCGAGCCAATTTATGAAGTTGGTTCAATATCTGAGTAACAACTGCTTATTAGGGCATGTAAGTACTTATTTTATTCAAGGGAACTTACGTAGGTACATACTGGTAGGTTTAATGGTAAGAAGAAAATATTTTCCTTTCAATCCCATTTTCCTGATTATTAAAAAGAAATAAAAGAAAAGTAAGCAAAAACACACTTATTTTAGTTAGGTACAATATCTCTCATGTTTGTTACAGTAAAGTTACTTAGAAACTTAACTATTCACATTTTTATCTTTTTAGAGTAAAATAAGATTACGACACAAGTCATTGTAACAATTCAACAGACAGAATTAATTGTGTCAATTTTATAATGTTACTGAAAAACAAATAGATATTAATATGTATACTAATTATATCTATAGGTACAATAATGTGTATGATTATTATATTTATACAATAATATTAATTAATCATATTGGAAACATATTCGAAAATGTAAATTCCATATACTTACCTAATTTATTTGATGCCCCAGAAATAAGGTAATAAAGTTAAGTACATTACCATAATTTTGCTTGTCCCCGATTAACTATACATATTATGACTGTCTAGTTTCCAGGTGTGATCTTAATAATAATAAACAAGGTAAAAAATAACGGGTCATTTATAATTATTATATTGCTAGCAACCTCCGCATTAAGTCCTACCTATTTTTTTTTATGGCCTAAGCAGGCAAGCGAGCAGACGGGTCACCTGATGGTAAGTGATCACCGTCGCCCATGGTTATTATTATTATATTACCTATTCCACCTTTGACGGTATTTAGTCGTAACGTGTCGAATTCTGCATAAAATGTAAATATAAGGCTTTTGACGGATTTTACGCGATCCTACCTTTACGTCAAAAGGCGTGCTCATATCGTCCTTACGTGTTATTAGGGATTTCAAAAGGATTGCAGCCGTAATCATGCCGATCTTTAGACCACGTATTTGCGGTATGTCGCGCTTGACTGGACTGAATGGGAACCCTTCGGCCGTAATGAATATTGCCCTTGAACTATAGAAACTACTTCACGGCTTAACTGATACTCCTAGACAAAAGACGCGTTGGAATCCATGATGGCTACAAAATACCTTTCCTTGTGAACACTAGGCGCACACATTTTGCTCCATATCATCTTACGTGTACGTTGCAGTAGTCGTAACTTTATACAAAGTTCAGCTTTGCAGCCCCACTCGACATTAAAATCCAATTTTCCAATGTAACTTACCTTCGCAATATTCTCCGATGATGTTAACTTCCTCCCGGTCCGCCCACGCTCACATAAGTGACAAGTTAAACAGATCCATTTCAAAATGTTACTAGTTTAGAGAAAGTTGTTTTGGGTGCTGGTGATAACAAGATGTTATCTAATGCGGTTACCATACGCTGTAAACTTAAGTCCAATCCCTTAATTTAAGTCAACTGAACAAGCAATTTAACGTTGGACTGAAATTTGAACAGTCTTCAATTGAATTCCTAACATACGGGCGACTTTGCATAATCTCTTATAGAAATCATGTCAATCAGAACAAGACTGTTGTGTTATAATTTTTCAGATTTTTAATCAACTGCTTAATCGTTCAGACTTTCAGTAAATTAACGTTCAACTGTTACAATTCTTATAACAACTAACTAATAGGAATGGAAAACATGCGATACTGTAATGAATCAACCTGCGAATGTTTAGCAACAATAAAAAATCATTAAGAAATTAAATAGGAAAAAGCAGAAATTGGAAAATCAAAGCTTATAATAACAGTTGTAAATTATTAGTAATTTCTAGACTGTTTCTATACTGCTACTCTGCTACTACTAACGAACTAACCAACTAACGTTGTAACACAGTTTGCTACTTGACTAACCATCCTAGTCCCGATCTGATTCTTTTGTATATCGGCCAGAGTTGTCATGGGCGGCAGCGGAATGGTGTTGCCGCATACTCGTTTTCCATAAAATTCCATTGATAGTAAAAATTATTGTCCTTGAATAAAAAAATAAGAAAAACAATTTTGATAATTGGCGCATCTTAGCGTTAAGCATGTAAATTTCGTATTCGAACAAACGCAGCAATGGCGTGTTGAGAACATTTTTTTACACGACATCGATTTGGTCTTGCATGTTTCTACTATAATTTTTTTAGCATAAACGCTATTGAAAGAGTTCAGGAAATGATTCCTAAAGTCCATTTAGCATGAAAGCTTTTTGCAGCGGTTTGATTACTAGTCACTATTTACAGTTCTTACGTTAAAATCACGAGTTGCGTTTAAAAGCTTCACTTAAATATTGCTTCATTTTTCATCAAAAACAGTTAAATAGAACTGAAATCTGAGCTTGGTTTAGTATAAATAGTTATTACTCCAAATAAAATTAAAAACCCACCGCTATAATTGAATAAAAATAGAATAAAACATATTTTGTAGAAACGATAGTAATTGTTTTCTTTGCCAACAGTAATAGGTGTACCGAAGGCTGGTAACTAATGGAAGTTTTACCACTTATGTACCTTATGTACCTATAGGTAAGTTTTACACTTACCTATAGGTACATAAGTGTAACTCATCATTAAAAATACGGAAGTAGTCGTTTATGTTATACTGTGTTTGATACACCCATTTAGTTTGTGTCACAAATTAAAACGTCAAAAGGCATTTTACTGACGAACGCTTCCGATGGCGAGCTTCACCCCTCAGCGACCCTCGTATCACGGCACAGCGCGTCAGATAACGCCCATCCCCCATCGATTAGCTGAAGGCGATTGTAAATATACGGGACGGTATTCCTATAGCTATTGTATTTTGAGTTTTATTAAATTTTTTATCGTTGTCGTAGTTAAAAACCATTGAAGTTTCCGATAATGTTGTATTCAGGTTAGCAACAATTTTTTTTTATAATTTTTTTTTGATATATTTTAAAATCAGACAAATAAATATTTATAATGTAAGATTTCTTCAAATAAACATTTAATTCGAATTTTTAATATAAAACGATATATTTCTATCGTTAAAAACAATCTTCGGATAAGTATAAAATAATTAAAGTGAAAATATATAATTTATTGTTTGAATATTATTTTGAAATGAACAAACGAACGAATTTCGAAGAACTCCCTTATATGAGGTATGTACCCGCGTCAGAATTTATGGGACTTTCTTGTACTCGCAGTATTGTTATCATAATTATTAATTTATGTAATATCATATGTGCTTATATGTTTTTTATACTAGAACATATCAAGTATAAAAAACATATAAAAAAACAATAATGATTTAATAAAATAAAGATAATAGGTAATTAATAAAGATAATAAACACTTACACTTTATACACGCATTAATATTCATCAGTGTTACAGAAGGATTTGAATATGTGTTAGTAATACTAATTTGTGGGTAACATACACTTAATATAATATTATTGATATTCAAGTCACGAAATCACGACATTGCTATACATGCGTTGTTGCTAAATTCATTGAGAGGCGAGGCCATAATGAGAAGCTAATTAGTTTACAGATGTGCGTACCTGGCTTCCGCTCGGTCTTACATAACTTATGGTTTATAAATGTCTATACAAACAGTACCTGCGTCTTAATTTATTTAAGTATGAAGTTGTTATAGAAACATATGTCCCACAAATCATTTGCAACAATAAAAATACGCAAATATACGTTTTATATATATAAATTTTAGTAAAGATAAGGCTTTTATGGTTCCCCATCTATTTTAAACGGCCTTTGTAGTTATTTTGGGTCAATGACCGACCATTTAACAGTAGAGCCACCTGTTGGTGGTCACATTGTAGTAAGGGATCCCAAGTCCCTTATTATGAGAAAATATTTCGAAGAGGAAGAGAAATATTTGGGAGCAAGCAATCACGAGACTAGTCAAGACTTAGGTTCTGAGAATGAGAAAAAGTGTCATTTGTATGAAACTTTTTATTTATTTATTTTATTTTAAGAAAAAATATAGAGGAAAAAATATACTGGCCTAAAGTGTCATACGTTCCGCACATCCATGTCCCGTATGTTTTCAGCCTATTGTATGTGACCCATGTTTTATCGTCAGGCCTTTAGAGGAAAGAAAAGTGATTAATTGACACTTCGCCATACTCGCTACAAAAATATTGTACACACCAGATATAAAAACACACGTAGGTATACACATTACATGGAAGAGTGAGTGTCAGAGATATGATACAAAGTGCGTGTACAGAAATAAACATAGGTAACCATTAGTTAACACTAAATTGTATGAAGATGGTATAAACTATGATATAAAAGATACATGCTTTTAATAATAGACTAGTGTTAAATCGTTAATTCTTCTTTGATTTAAAAAAATTACTGGCTATCTTTAGAAACTGAAATTATAAACATTTTTGCTTTAAACAACACTACACGTTTAATGAGGTACCTACATAACTACTGTAAGCATATAAATAGTAACCGTTTTTAAATAATCCAATCATTATTATAATTTGTAGCCCGTCTCTGTCTTCCGTGGTTTGTAGATATACATTTTGTTGTTGTCGTCATTGTGGTCGATTTTATGTAACTAATCCTAAACTGTAAAATAAAAACACGTTGTACAAAATGAAAAACCGCAGTGAAAAAAGTGTGATGTGCGAACTCGGGAGAGAAATAACTCGTAGACTGTAGGTTCTCAACTGAATCTTTATTGAAGTAAAACAAGGGTTTTTATAGTAATTTGTTACAAGCAGGGTGGTCATAATTTACAGTTGATATTTCTTAAAATAATATCAGATTACAATATATCAGATTACAGTATCAGATTAAATGATATTGTATACATTAGAATCCATATTCGGTAATGGTTCAAATAAACTGTTTACTTAGTACAATCGTATATGGTAATGGTTCTAGTTACAGTCATCCGATATTCTTGATGTTTATAATTTAAAATAATAACATTCATTTTCTTTGTCTTTGTACATACATGCCGAAACCGACATTGGCCACCCACAGTGCCATACACCACACCTTCCCCCTTTTTTTGAGACAAAAATTGAGAACATTTTTGGCTAAACTTATAATGTTACATATCAATATGAATAAGCATGTTTAGCTTTAGCGTCGTGTTACAAAAGCGTAAGGTTACTTAAGCCTACAAACAATAACATTGATTACATTGCAAAAATACATTGTTGCACTTAAAATAAGAGTACAAAATACTTATATTATATTATTTTTACATAAGAATATAACGATTATTTAAGCTTTTTTCTTTTGTTATAAGTTTATTTTAACAGTTACTGTATTTAAATCTTTTTGTCCTATTTTTATGTACTATATTTTCTTTACCAGAAATTAGTATTTTGACATTCACACCTTGATCTTCAATTACAGTATATGGTCCTGAATATACTGGATCCATCTTATCTCTATTTTCCTTTTTGATTAATACTAAATCTCCTATTTTATAATCTATAGGGTTAATTCTTAAATCATAACTTAATTTTCTATCATTTTTTGTTCTAATCAAATTATTTCTAGCGTCCTCTTGGGACCTTTGTAATCTATACTTAAGTTCTAAAGCATATGAATCAAAGTTATAAATTGGATCAACTTGATTTACAATGTTACTTGGTAAACGACATAGCTTACCAAACACCAATTCATAGGGTGTATATTCAGTTGCTGAATGCACTGTTGTATTATAAGAAAAACACCAATATTGTAACCATTCTGACCACTGATAAGCCTGATTATTTGTTTGAATTCTTAAAAATGCTCCTAACGATTTATGTGAATTTTCTAAAGAACCAAGGCTTTCATGGTGATAAGCAGTCGATTGCAATTGGTTAATTTTTAAAATGTTACATACTTCTCGCATGGTTGATGAAATAAATTCGGTTCCTCTATCTGTCGCAATCTCATTAGGAATTCCGTAACGTAATATAAAGTTATCGACAAACGCTCGCGCTACTGTGTCCGTTTCTTTATTTAGAATCGGATATGCTTCTACATACTTAGTAAGCTCGCACTGTAACGTTAATATATAACAGTATCCATTTGCATCTTTAGATAATGGACCTACCAAATCTAGAGATATCTTGTCGAAAGCCGTTGTTGCCGTACTAGTAATACATAGCGGCTGCTTAATATTTTTATGAAACTTTTGTTTCTGGCATGTGACACAATTATTTACAAATTGTAAAATGTCATTATTCATGCCTGGCCAATAGTAATAACGTTTTATGTTATTGGTCATTCTGCGAATGCCTGCGTGGCCACTAGTAGGTAATAAATGAAAATCATTCAATATGACTCGCTTATCATCTTTATTATTTATTTTCTTGACACCTTTAATTATACATAATCGCGGTCCGGACCGAGAAGTATATTTATTATTCATACATTGAGCTAGCTCCTCTATAATACGAGCGGTGTCATCATTTTGTAGTATGCATACCTCGTTTATTTGTTGTGTCTTGCAAAACGTATCTAATTCTCTCGCGAAGAAATCTCGTTCCGTACACGATCGAGAAGTAGGGTTGAGACACAACGTTAATAAGGATGGCGAGTACATTATAAGATGATTTTGACTGAAAATACAGTCTTGTTGTTTCAATATTTTATCATAGTCATTTTTATTAAAACTCAATTCAGGCAAATTATTCGGTTTTTTTGGTATCTGAACTATGCCCGGCCGGGGTTCATAGTTTGAACCTATGGAAACTGAATTATTTACCTGTTTTTGCTCTTCCTTTCGTTTCCTTTGTGCTCTAGTCATTACTGACATTATATTATTTGTTATACTTTTAAGTTGGTCACTCGTAATTTCAATCCTAGACAATGCGTCTGCAGCTGCATTGTCTTTACCTTTCAAGTATTCTACTGTAAAATCATATTCTTCTAGGCACAAACGAAACTTAGTGAGCCTACTCGATGGATTACTCATGTTAAATAAATAAATCAAAGGACGATGATCCGTAATAATTCTAAAGTGACGTCCATATAGATAGGGACGAAAATACTTTGTCGCCCAAACAATTGCCAACAATTCTTTTTCTATAGTTGGGTAATTTTTTTCTGCTTTATTTAAAGGTCTACTTGCATAAGCTACTGGCAAACCGTTTTTATTAGATAATACACATCCAATAGCTACTCCCGATGCGTCCGTGTGTAAGATGAACTCATTGTTACTTGAGAAGTCTGGGTATTGTAATAGAGGTGGACTGCTGATAGATGTTTTTAATCTTTCAAAAGCTTTATTGCATTTTTCAGTCCAACTAAATTCTACATTTTTCTTTAATAAATTATTTAAGGGTTGGGCAATTTCTGAAAAATTGGGAACATACTTCCTGTAATAATTTACAAAAGCTACAAAACGTCTGACCTCGTCAGCGTTTTTTGGGATTGGGTAATTCTGTACAACCGAAACTTTTTTGGGATCTGGCTTTATACCGTCGGGAGTCACTACATGTCCCAAATACAAAATCTTTTTTTGTAAAAAATTACATTTTAGGGGATTTAACTTGAAGTTTACTTTTCTTAATCTTGTAAAAACATCTATTAAATTTTTATTATGCTGACTAAGGTTACGGCCCATAACAACAATATCGTCCAAATACACTATGCATTGTAAATAATTAAGACCGGACATAGCTATAGTCATTGCCCTACTGAACGCATTCGGACTTGTCTTTAAACCCATTGGCAATCGTTTCATTTGATAATGCTTATCCGCAATAAATGCAGTATACTCTCTGCTTTTAGGATCTAATTTTATTTGGTAATAGCTCTGATTTAAATCTAAGGTGCTGAAGTACATAGCACCTGACAAGGAATCTAATATTTCGGTTATATTTGGTAACGGAAATTTATCATTTTCAATTACTTCATTTACCTTCCTATAGTCTATTACCAATCTCCACTTCTTTTCTCCACTTAAATCTGTCTTTTTAGGTACTAGTAATAATGGACTAGCCCATTCCGACTGTGACTCTTCTATAATATCATTTTTCAACATTTCTTTTATTTGTTTATTTATTTCCGACTTTTGTGACTGCGGTAAACGGTATGGCTTACTATAAACCGGAGATACGTTTGGTTTTAAACGTATTTTTTGTTCGTATAAATTTGTTGTATTTAAAGAGTCTCCCGGTAAATGAAAAATGTCGGCAAATTTTGCACATATAGGCAATAGTATTTTTTTCTTCTGTGTTTAAATTTTTTAACTGTAAAAGCGAGAATAATAATTTTACTCTGTCTGCATTATTTTCACATTCTTTAAAAGAAAAACAAACATAATCATTTAATGGTCTTATTTGGGGAGTGAAGCTCTTTAAAATAACATCTTCGTCACGTGTGTTTAGAACTTTAACAGAAATTTTTCCATTGATACACCGCGTTATGGTATTTGCTACAAAAATTCCTTCGCCGATTTCGCTTGATAAAACAACACAATCACCCTTGTAACTATTAGGTAATTTTATTATAGATTCACATCGCGCGGGCAATATTATCTGATTCGTGTGTATACCATTGTTATTTATACTTCTTAGGTTCAAAGGTAATTCAATGAGTTTTTCATTATGACTTATAGTAATTATTTCTTTTTCAAAATTAATAATACATTTATATTTAATCAAAAAGTCCTGACCAATTATTCCGTCTACATTTAACGGTAAGTTAGAAAATACATGAAACTTGTGATTGAATGATTGTTTTGTTTTGCTCTCTAGATTTAAACGAATCGTACCGTAAGATGTAATTTTACCTCCTATACCATCTATGTATGTAACCTTCGGTGCAATGAACTTGCCTGTAGATAATGCAACGTTTCGTTTAATTGCACTAATTGATGCACCTGTATCTATCAACCATATGTACGTTTTACCGTTTATTGCAAACTGAACTGAATTCATATGACTGTAAGTCAGAACGTACTTGCTACTCTCGAAAAGCTTGAAGTCGTCGTCATTAGTATTGTGCGACTTTTCTTTCGCTGCATTTATTCTATGTCGTCTAAAATTATTGTTATTGCGTTGCCGACCGCGACTAAAATTTTGGTTACGCATATTATAAGTATCTCGCGACTTATTTCGTTGCAAAGGTTTTGTCATTTTTGGTAAAAAGTTTGAGTTTCGATAAGTACGCCGCGGATTATTGCTTACATTTCTGTAATACGTTTTTCTAAACGATTTTTTTCGATTGAAACCTTTTCCGCGTGCATAAAACATTTGTTCCGAACTAAATGAAGAAGCCATTGTCACCTCTTCATCTTTCGCACCTTGAATCGCATCCTTAAGTGACGAGTAAGCACGTGCTGATATGATCGTGTTTAATTTTTCATTCCGTAAACCGTGAGCGAATCTATTTATTGCTGTTTTCTCATTTATTGGCTTTAAAACCTCATAGACTTTTGAATTACCGTCAGCTTGAGAAATGGTAAGATTCGTGAAAAGATCTTCAATTTCTTGACCGAAACGTTCTATTGACTTGTTACCTTGTTGAATCGTCATTAATTGTTTTTGTAACGCGATATACGATCTCTTGGTTAAGAGATGTGTTTTCATTTCAGCAACCATTTGTTTCACGCTACTATAAGTTCGTGACAATCTTAACTTAGCACTTTGAGACAACCTAGTCTTTAACACAAAATTAATTAACAACTGGGCATCTGTATCCCTAATCATCGTGGAATATAATTCTGTTGCGTCAATATATTGGTTAGTGACGGCTTCTGAGCCGTCCATAACTGGCAATAGTGACAATGCCGTCTTTAAATCAAAATTATATTTTGAAGCCATTATTTCCTTATTTTACAATTTTTTACACAGAAAAAAAAATATCTGGCAACAACTTATTGGTAACTAAACACAATACAGTTTATAATAAATTACAATTTTTACCTTAAATCTTTCATTTGCTGCTCTGGTCTCAGCTTGGCTCTACACCACTTCTTGTTTTCGCGTCACGACTGCAACTACTTGGCGCTCGATCTTCTTCCCAAGGCACTTGTTATATTTCTTCCAGGCGAGGCATATGAAGATGACGGATACTAACACGACCAAAACTGCAACCATGTACTCCAGGGAGAGGTCTTCTTTATCATTTCGTCTTTAACTGCGCCATTGCCTGCACCGTGAGCTATGATGATATCTTCATTTTGAGACCAATGACTGCCCATATTGTGCATCCAGTTCTTCCCAGGTTACGACATTTTCTGATCTTCTCCAACTAAAGTCTTTAGACCCGGCTCGTGGAAACACTCGTAGAGACGGGACCTGGTGCTCCATATAGTATATTTTCTTGGTTTTTGTCACGTTCTTCTCATGATTGTTATTAATTTTGTAACCCCCACCGGTGCGCATGCGACATGTCTGCACACACGCACCGGCCGGGCAGAGTTGCCACGAGACCTACCACTGCCTAGAAGCAGCGGACTGGCAGGGTCGCCATGTGATGTGCGAACTCGGGAGAGAAATAACTCGTAGACTGTAGGTTCTCAACTGAATCTTTATTGAAGTAAAACAAGGGTTTTTATAGTAATTTGTTACAAGCAGGGTGGTCATAATTTACAGTTGATATTTCTTAAAATAATATCAGATTACAATATATCAGATTACAGTATCAGATTAAATGATATTGTATACATTAGAATCCATATTCGGTAATGGTTCAAATAAACTGTTTACTTAGTACAATCGTATATGGTAATGGTTCTAGTTACAGTCATCCGATATTCTTGATGTTTATAATTTAAAATAATAACATTCATTTTCTTTGTCTTTGTACATACATGCCGAAACCGACATTGGCCACCCACAGTGCCATACACCACAAAAGAAAACAAATTTCCAGGAGAAAACAAAAGTCATCATGGCACAAATAAACCAAGTATGTATTAGCATAAATTTGCAAACCCAATGCAGAGACCGGAATACATTGAAAAGCTCCCGGATCTTATTTCGCCCGGATTACGGTGCCACCAATCCCGTCTTACCTGAAAAAAAAAACGTTTTTATAAATGAGAATGTTTTGCAAGAATGTAACAAACCATTTTTGACAAATAAGGTACATTTTTGAATTGCATTAAAGCTTTTTTAGTCAGATTCCCTTCAATTAGCCGAGTACAGTGGACAGAAAATGCCTAAAGTGTCGTCCACTACGCTGCCACGTCCACCACGCTGCTCCAGCGCGGAACGGTGGAAGAAAGTGGCTAACCTAAGTGTCAGAATATAGTTATGTCTTGCGAACACTGATTCATTTGGCGCGTTGTATTCATCAATTTGTATTTTCAGCGCGTGACCAGTTACGCGCGCCAACGTAACAATTTTTTTTCGGCGTTTTGTTTACACTTTTATTTATTTAAATTTTCATGTACACCTTAAACTATAAAGGAAACAATATAGGTAATGTTGTACATAGGTCCTGCTTATTTCCTAAAGAAATCTCTTCCAGCAGACCCAGGAATGGAGACGCAATGTAAGAGATTAAATTTAGTGTGCACAATCTTGGAAAATATATAATTTTATGGGAAAATTACGATATATATATTTTGTTTAATACATACTGTAATAAATAAATACAATATATTAGATACAAACAATATATTAGATACACTTTTGTGTTCAGTATACCTACACTTCACAGCAAACAAGGGCGTGCATCGTCTCTGGGCGTGCCGTTAAAATGCGCAAATTGCGTCATTCGCGACAAGTTTGGTGAAAACCATAAAACAGTAATGGCGCATAAAACTTGGCCAAGGTGAAGCCATAAAATAAATGTCCTCTTTTATATAGAATTTTTAGCCAAATTGAACATATCTCTTTGTTTCTTCATTACAAAAATACATATAGTGCGAATGTTACACATGGTTACACTTTTAAGAGGCAAACTTAGTCCTCAAGGCTAGCAACACATCTGTGATCGAGTTAAAAAGATAGGTACTCCTACTAACAATTACTAACTGGACTATTACTAAGTAACATGAACTAATAGGACTAACTATCACTAACAGTCCCTGCCCCATGGCTCATACGTACTAACGAACTCACCAACTAACATTCTTAATAATACGCTCTGGTTACTGGACTAACCTATCCTAACGATCCCGATTTGAGTCTAGTTCTGTGTCAATCAAGTTGTCATGGGTGGCAGTGAAAGGTTGCTATCTTAAGTACGTAGGAAAAAATCTCCAAATCTTAGTTATAGCACATTATCATTGTAGCTATGTATGTATACTATATCTACGTCCGATGGTTTACCGGACCTCTATAAACTGTACCGGTAGACTTCAATCCATTAACAATCCACTCCTTCAAAGCCACGAGCCTTTCCTCGTAATTAAGAAGGCCTAAAGTCTACACCACTATGCTATTACACCAATCCGCACTAAAGCAGCGTGGTGGAGTATGCTCTAGGCATCGTCCAGCTATGAGGAGACCTGTGATCTATAGTGGGCCATTAGTGGGTTGAAGCCAAAACCTACTCCAAGGAGCTGCTCCAAGGCTATTTTGGAAAGTTACAGTATTATATGGATTTTGCTTAAGTTAGCCTATCAGTCAACCACTTAATTACTGACCGTGGCGTGCTGAATTAATAATTATATTTCACTTTTAATTGAAAGAAAAGTGACAATGAAATTATCATTATAAACCACACCCGCATACAATCGCCACTAGGTTATCCAAATTTTTGGTTTTACACAGGACATGAAAAGTTTAACATCAATTGCAAACGTTGAAACAACATTAGAATCGACATAACATAGAAAACAAAGGGCTAAATTAATTAATTATTAGAACAATATTGAAATGAATTCAATAGGTATGTATGTATAAAACATACGTAATTCTATTTAAAAAAATGTTAAATGCACATTTTTGTAGGTTACATTTTAGTTGCGGTTGGTGTGTATCTAATTTTGATTTTGGTGAATTATAATATTATTCTGACTTAGACGCGGATAGTCACGAATTCACAATATGTTACATACGGTGATATTTAAATTTTAATATTTAATTGAATGACTACAATACAATATATTTATTATAATCTATTATAACTTAAGTTTATAACTAAACAGAAAAACATTTCATGTCTTCCAAATATTTTATTCGACAGAAAAATTAGTTTCGTAGACGTAATTGACAATCTAACTTTTTACCACGAAATGTCTGTTACTTATCCAACGTTAATTACTTGTTCATAAGTATCACAACTTGTCTTGATGTCCACTTTTTCTATTGCAACATGGCAACACTACATATCGCCGTCACGGTACACTCGGTGCGAATACTTACACTTGGCAATGGACAATTGCGTGCAAATCGTAATACATCGATGTATCGAGGAAGCATCGTTTGATCGTGATCGCGATCATTTCCCGATATGGTTGGCGAGTTCAGCTATTCGATTTAAACATTAGTTACGTAATCGGGAAGTAGATTATTGGGAGTTTAATACGTTTGATGTACTTTTTCGCCATGAATTTTTTTCTAGCACCGTCACAGGCAAGCACATACATACATGCAAAGGTTTCACCGGACACATTAAATAAAGCGCAAACAAAAAAATATGGTTAAGTCATGGATTTAACCATCATATACGGTGATGTTAAAAGAAAAATGACTTGTTGATGCCTTGTTGATGAACTTGTTGAAGATACAGCAAAGCTTGAATTTATAGCGTTTACAAATTAATAGCAAATTAAATATTTTCGAAAAACGTTTTTCACAATCAATAATTAAAGTCTTAATTATGTATTTTCCTGATTAATTTCAAAGTAGCTATCAAAACTACATAAATCTGGCTCATTATAAATAAACAACACGATCGGCAAGACTCCGCCGAGCCAACAAAATGCAGTCCGTAGTGTAACCTAAATTTATTTCAAACAACATTTCAGTCCTAAACCATCCTTGTAAACAAAACCGCATAGGATTTAAGGAGTGTGCTCGTGGCACTGCAGCTCAACTGCAAGAGCTGGGGTCTGGAACGCGTCCAATTGTACCACAATTTTTTATCTGTGACCCACTCAATGCATCGAGGACCCGGAAACTTATTCACACCTAAGACGCGAGTTTCTCGGATTGGTTTGGCAAATTTTCAGATTTACGGGTAGTTTTAAAAATTCAAAATGTTTTAGGATTTGTTATATTAAAGAAGATAGGATAGGAGGATTATAGGTCACTCGTATCTTGTGACGGAATTTTTACCGAAATCTCTGAGCAAGCAAATCTGGTAAGTACAAAATACAAAGTGACATAGTTAGAGTTAATTAACGAATTATCTAATACCTTTAAACGAATTTGAATAATCTGAGTCTCGAAAACGACTCCAACGATTTTCATGTAATCTAGTATGCAGGGGTTTCGGGGCGATAAATCGATCTAGCTTGGTTTCATTTTTAGAAAACATCGATCTGATTAATCAATTCACAAAAGACTGGTACAACGAATTGCAATATCAGCAGATTTCCCGGTACAAAAATAAGTAATCTATAGCATTTTCAAAAAGTCAGAGGACATATTTCGCGAAAAAATTGTTCCTATTTTAAACAATAGAGGCCTCTGTAATACCTAACTAAGCGTCTTGACGACCTTTGAAGTTTACCTGCAGAAGTACTGTACAGAGAAAACAAAACTTAGTTTGTATGTTACCGTTCTTCACATCAGAGAACAAAGGAAAATTCTTTCCCCTTTTTCGCGTGAAGTATTCCTGTAAAAATTCACACAAAAATGAATGAATGGATTCGGTGTTATTTACCTTCAACATTTCTTGTCACAGAATAATTTAAAGCTTACGTGAGCTCTGTGATTTTTGGATGCTTTTTATTTGAAGAAGTGAATATGGTTTTTATAATATGGGGGAAGTCAACGAACATTCCGTATGCCTAGTGTTATTATGTCAACACTGAAGTTTGCAGACAAAGAACTGGAAAACATATTTTAGAAATATTTGCATTTTATAATAACTTCCTTAGATTTTCTAGAAATATAATGTATTTCTTTTGCTCATGCTCTTACAGAACTACACTCGTCAGGAAATGCTCATCGAATGACTCCTTCCACAAGAATTCAAATTCAATTTCTCCACGCATTCTTCCAATAAATTCCAATTCTTTCGGTTTCACTCAGAATTCGCAACGGCGTATGAAGTTTAGATATTTTTTATCCCATATGTCTAGCAACGGTAAAAGTGCGTCTACGTAATAACCCGCGTCACCATTAGAGCCGAAGTTCTAAACTATTTCTACTAAACTAGTTATTTAAATATTTTATTTAATATTTATTTTATTTGCCAAAGATCAAATTATTGTAGTTTGAATCAACAATGCGAATCAATTTAAGTAACATAGACAATTTGACCCTCAAATCAGTTCGCTAATGACCTGTTTCGTTCTGCAGTGTGCCGTAATAATTTGTCAGTGTCGCCCGGCGCAATCTAATGGGAATTTAGTGTCAACTGCTGCCCATGCCGCTGTAATTACCGGCGATTGTTTCAGATCGACACTTTGATACCCAGGTTAGATCTACTGGAAATATATGCACGTTATTTTTATTACAGTCCATTTCTATCTGAGAGAGGTCAATCCACCGTGCTGGCAACTTGAAGGTTAGAAATAAAAAGTTTGCTATTTTATTACGGCATATTATTATCTATCCAGATGTTGCTGGTGAGATGTAAGACATTTTATTTTATTTTTTTATTTTTTTTATTACTTACATTAACAGCTTTCATTAATTTGAGTGTTTAATATAACATATAACATAAATTACCCGCACTTAAGCCAAATTTCATGTAATTAATTTATTACTTATGCATGTATTTGAGAGGGTAGTGTGTTAGTGTGTGCTTGAGTGTATGTGGGTGAGAGTGTAAATATGTGGGTATGTCTCTGAGTGTGGTTGAATGTGGTGAACATGAACAATACCATCGCTTACAGAACACAGGTACCTACAGTACACTAAAGTGGGTGGTACAGAATTCACCCGCTACCAACAGGAGGTACGAGTACCATGAGTCAAGGATAAATCGCCTCTTACATCCCAATAATAACACCATCGTCTAGAACCCATGACCATTCTGTCAAGAACACGAGAGATTTCAGTCCTACAAAGTCACTATCTACCCCGCGCTGACAAAGTAGACTGAAAACTAATACTACAGTTCCACCTTTAGCCAAATAGCTATATACTAAAAAGCAGCGATATAGAAAGAAAGGCAGATGGAGCGTGCAGAACAAAAAAGTGAAGCCACAAAAGCAAATACAAATTCAAAAGCGAATACAAACTCGCATTAGTGCTATTCAGACCGTCGTACTGTTTAGACGTCACGCGTAATCACGCGTCACGCATTACTACAACTTAAAAATGCCGTCTTGTATATTTAAACATTGTAAAAGTTGTTCCCAAACACATAAAAACGAAGATGGGATATCTTTTCACAGATAACTATTTTTATTTCACTGTTTTGTTGTATATTTACCCATGTAAATAAATAAAGAAATAAATAAAATAAATAAATATTTTATAACCAAAAAGCTACTCAGTTACTTGGCAATAAGGTTCGTTTTAAGTTTTAAGTAGTAGTGCTACTTCCAGAACTTTCTATGCTACTCGTGAAGGAATGGGGTAAAAATTTATCGATATCGACAATTTTATTATGTTATTTCTAGTTAATAATTTTTAAATGAATAATTATGAGTCTTGTTCTAAGTCGGTCACAGTTGTCATGGGCGGCAGCGGAAGGTGGTGCTGCATGCTCGTTTGCTGCCTTAAATCAATAAAAAAAACATGTGTATACAGTTCTGCTACATGGTGTGGAATAAATAATTATTATATTTTGCCCTCTACACCACTCCAAGCTGTTCATCCAATTGTAATGAGATTTTGGTTAGTTGTTATGCGTAAGGGATGAAAGTTTTTGACAAAATAGAATGTATTATTTTCTATGCCGTTCATTCAATTGTAATGACATTTTGTGAAGTTGTTATCTGTGTTTTGAATAAATATTTTAAGTTACCTACGTATTTATGTCTCTCAAATTCAAAACACCTAAATATGTTATTACCCCTGTGTGTGATAAATTAATTATATCACAATATTGTCATAAAATGTAATCACGGCCGTCTGTTGTAGTAATAACGTGACATGTCACTACACGTAAGATGGCGGATTCAAAACCCGCCACGGACAATATATTTTCAAAAAACGTTCATTAAAGTTTATTTATTTATTATGTATATTATATTGAATTAATATATTATTTATCTTTTATTTTAATTATAATAATAAAATATTTTAGTTTGTAAATAACGGGAACTTATTCAATACCTAGCAACATTACACGCACACAGAGATACACGTGTCCCTACAGTGGCTTTCCTCGTTGTCACGCATACATACATCAATGCTAAAGTGGCCTATGTTCTGTCTATTGAATGTTATAATAAATAACATAATATTATAATAATATAAGTAATAGCACTAGGCTATTACTGCCTTTTATAATTATGATTAACAAATATTATACGAGTAAACAATACAGTACCAGTTTCTATCGTTTTCATATAAAAAAGCAACATAATAATAATGTATTGTAGATCTAGTTCTAGACCATGCAACAATAAACTGTCGATAATTGTCGATAACGTGGCAAAAGCACCGGCACATCACTAAGCCTAAACCGATAATGGTACTATGCCTGAAGCAGTTGTTAACCAAAAATGTAACTTAAGACTATATGCGTAAGGTCAATCTGTTATAGATACCAGTCACGCCATCTAGCGTTCAATAGCGTTACATAAAATTCCATTGCCATCTAGCGGTGGATAGACGAACTTTATAAATATTATGTTGAAGAAGGTAAGAAGACACCAAATATGGCAAGGAAAAATAAAAATTAAGATAAAGTATTAAGGTGCATTTTCATCTAATAACAGCCGGTTTGATAGACTATTTGAAGTTGACAAGTACCGACCAATTAAAATGTAAGTTTCTTAGTGTGAATAATACTATTAGCGTTGTCACGCACACATAAATGCTAAAGTGGCCTATGTTATGTCTATTGAATGTTCCATCTAGTTAATCTATGCTAAAAAGTTTAATATATTTTTATACCTTATTTCTCCAACATCCTTTGTACAAAGGTTAGAGTTAATTTAGAAAATTGTGAGCGTAGGTGCGACACATTGTAGGTTCTACTCAGGTGGGTAATACAACATAATTTTGTAAGGTTATACTTTGTAAAGTTACCAAGTCACAGATGTTTCCATGTATGAATCTATGAACAATTATGTACTGAAGGCAGGTAAAATACCCTACAACCGTCTTTTTCGGATCCGCCACGGAATCCACTTGTGGATGTCAGTGATCATCGCCGGGTGGCCTATTGGTCTTTAACCCATTTTCCGGTCATTAATTGGAAACACCATTACCACCCTTTAAAACATGCCCATCAATAATATATTTTCAAAATCCATTAACATGACCCTAGTACTCTACCTAATTACGAGTTACTGTCCCGAGGCAGTTGAACGTATCAAAGGGTACACCTTTGTAAAAACAAAAGCCGACCTTAAGCTCGGATAACGTTAATTAATAACCGTCGGATCAGCAATTAAATCCCGTGGCATAGTTGGCGGGAATAATGTGCGTCACGCCCGTAATTATGCGTCACGGGGTTGGACTGAGATGGAAGTGACAGCGGGTGGTAACACTGACGGGAAAAAGAGGAAGCGTCAGCTCACTGGAACATAGTAGGAAAGAGAGAAGAACATTTCCAAAACTGTGGTAAAATTCCAAAAGGTACTGTCGTCCTGTAATACATGGTAACTCTAGTATCTACGATAAAATTCAATTGGGAATATTTGTCCTATTGTCCAGCCGCATCAACTTAAGCAGGGTTCTTGATTGTAACTTTAGTGCCCTCATTTAAAACTTCACCTGAATTCATACTTCATTAGGTAATAATCCAGGGAAGAGGTTAACTCCTACAGGTTTAACTAGCATTTCACTGCGTTTACATAAGTTTATACATATCTGCTAAATTCTGCACTTGAATCATGTCTTAATTTGATTTACATATATGTAGAAGGGATGATGGAAATGAAACCTTTTTATCGGTATAACCACGCTTATTGTCTTCTGTAACATTAAAATAATGTCCCTGACTTAATGTTTTAAAAATAAAGTACTCAATGTATCTGCTCCTAACTTAAACGAAAAATGGACGTCCGAACTGACAAATTACAGCGCGCCAAAAGACATACAAAAACCGCTGTTGCGGCGCGTCGACTGCGCTCATATGAGAAAAACGGACTTCAACGAAACATACAGCACCAATTTATTAAGTAAAACCCTCTTTTTGAATAAAGCGGTACCAACGCCGAGCCTATATTTTAAGTGAAACAGCTGTCATGTTGTTACTGAAATACGACCGTTCACAATATTCTATTTGACAGACCGTATGGAGCAATAGTTAGCATGTATGACTGCAGTTCGAGTTCGGTGCCGGTCCTAGGTTCGATTGCCGCCGAAGCAGACATTTGAATGATGAGTTTAAATTAATTTTGGTCTGGATTTATGTCCTTGTCTTTGTGTGTTGTCCATGGAACCCACGACACAGGGAATCCTAGTGCGGGGACATGAGTGTGTTAGTGTATATTTATTAATATTAATAATAATAAAGTTAAATATGTGAAGCATATAACGCATATAAGGCATAAACAGCATATAGCTATAAAACGAGATCCCAAATCATAAAACAACTTCAACTTCAATTCTTGTTAGACCTCCCCAGTTGTATTTATACTTAGAAAGGATCAAATTATAAGGCAATCATTTCAAGTAAACAGGCAATTTTACTTGACTAAGACACAAGTTGTCCAATTTCTTTAAAGGTTTATCACCTTTAAACATTTTAGCAAATTAAAGTCTACTTTAAGTTTGATTAAAGAGCTGTTAATTACAGACGAGAGGGCTTCAAGTTTGTATTCTAAAACGTTTTATAATTACATAATAAACATTTACTATTCTGCTATTATTTAACACTAATTCTGTTATGCTTTGACGGATTTTGGACAAAGGTACAATGATGGATGAGACGTTATGTGGCTTCAACCCATGACCAAAATTTGCGATTCAGCTATTAATAGCTGTCTGTACAAGGTTTATGGACTTTGAATGGCAAAGTTCTTTTTTAGAAACTAGTAATCAACCCTCGCTTCGATACGATTTTTTTTTAATAAATTGCAATACCTATGCATAAAATATTTTTTAACGGAATTCTTTATTTCAATAGCTTTACAAACAAATAATATGTTTGTAAAGCTATTGAAATACAATAAAAACTATACCCCAAGCCTAATAATTAGGGAAAAAAGCATCCACAGCGGTTTACAAAACATACTGGCACACCGACAAAAATATAAAATTCATTATTATGAGATCTACTGCGTTAATAAATACACCCAGTAATAGTTTTTCTTAAATATCTTCCAAGTACAAACATCCATCAGTCACACTTGTATTATTTGTAGGTATAGACGACTTCGTACAATCCATTAATGATTACCAATGCTTTATTGGTTTGCAATTAATTGTAATTACTTTGAACAATTTATGGAAGTGTTCAATGACCGTCAGCAACAAACAAAGCGGATACTAATAGACATTATAGGTGATGGTAAATTTTCAACCTACAGTAGAACGATAATAGGATAATAACACCATAGAATGTCATTGTCATTAAAATCTATAGGGAGGTGATTTCGAATCACTTCCCTATAGATTTTAATGAAACAAATACAAACACACAAACAAATACAAACAAAGATGGTTCTCACAATATTTGTAATTGTTTCTTCCAGAAGTTCCTAGAATAAAATGAAAAATAAGACGAATAATAAGATAGTAAATCCGCCCTCGTTTAGCGAAACGAACACGTTTTAAGGCACAGGTTTCCCGACGCTTCGGGAAACGTCCCGAAGCGTCGGGAAACCTGTGCCTTAGTATCCAAACTCAAAAATTGTTAATACCGGCAACGATCTTGAACAGAAAAGATGCAATTGTGACTTATATTATATATGATAGTTATATTCCCTGGAAAATTTGGATGTAGATAATAAGTAATTTAAACACGTATCACATACTTTTTAGGTATCATCATAAGTTTTTTAGCACGCGCCAAATAATGAATTTTTATGGGCAACATTTTGCTACTTTCGGTTACATTACATTATAAGGATCTCTATGCCTTAACAAACAAACAAAAAATCCTTCCTCTTTATAACATTAGTATAGATAGAAGCTGTCTCCGGAAGGAACTGTTCCCGGAGTCCCGGACGCAATCGCGCTGAACCCGCACTCAATTTATCAATATTCTCAATAAATCCAAAGCAGGAAGTCGCTGCCACCGTCATCATTATAAATAAAACAACAAGTGACACCGTTGAGACTTTAATTACATTAATAAACTATTAGTTACGTGACAAGATAATCTTAAACGTAATGGCGGTGTTCATAGATTTAATCACCGGTGTATAGGAGAGCCATTCATGTTATAAGCCAGCAGTTGAAGATTTTTTCATTCATTCGAAAAATAACGGTAACATTTTGAATGCAAACGGGTACTCACCATTTTGCACGAGTACCCGTTTGAATTCAAAATGTTTAGTGTCCGCTATAATATAGGTACATAAGCTTAAAATCAAATAAAGGTAATATGAATTATTAAGTAGGTATATAACTATATTTTTTAAACCAGCGAACTTATCTACATACATGTATGTAATAATAAAGCCTTAACGAGGATCCGTACATTGGCTTTTTTGACGTGACAACGTCTTATAATTCGGTGGCACGCATGAAAAAACATGACTCATGCGTTACCGTCGTTACCGTTGGTGAATTATTATACCAGCGCCATCTATGTATTGTGCAGTGAACCATTATTCATTAAGTTCGATTGGGTCCATTTATCGATGGAGGAAGGCTGGCTGAGCTGGTAGTTCACTCGCAGTACACTAGATGGCGTTGAGTAGTGGGCGCTATAATTCTGAATCACGATGTAGGATGTATAAGTATCCAGCATTCATTTTTAATAAATGACTTAACTTGTATTGAAAAAGTGTTATTTTATTGTGCTTGCCTACTCATTCAAAGGAAATTATTTTCTTAAGACGTTGTCACGTTCAACTATCGTCAGTAAACCGACTTTACAAACAACCAATTTTTTTAATATTAATGTCGGATTGCTCTGTTATAAAGCCATTTCAAAACATTTTGGCTAAACCTAAGTTCAGAATCCAGTCGTGAGTTCAGCCGTGACCACAATCCATGCAACTGGGTCAAAATATCGGCCGTACCAAAATACATATCGTGAGTACCCGTATCTTAATAAAATGTTTACAATCCGTGATGAGTTAAGTTAAAAATCATACACTTTATAACATGCTTTTGATGTTATTGTTCGTCTGTTCGAGCATAACACGAAAACCACAAACAGATTTAGATGAACCCTTGGATACTTTTCATGTCGGAAAACGGATTTATTCCCGCGGCACTACAAACAACACGTTACTAACAGATAAAATAGACTTTAGCGGTTCTAATTGAAGTCCTCTAAGGTCAGTTTAAAACCGGAGAAGTTTAGAACTAAATTTTACATTAGTACATAGCGATACATAATTGTAGCCTTTACGAGTATGTGAAACTATCTTAAATAAAAACAAAAAATCATAGATTTTATGACGCAGCTGAACGCGATAATGGTAGGGGAGCCCGTGGTGCTAAATGGGGATTTACTCGAGCGTCACAGAGACCTATTGGGTTGCAAAGCTTAGATGATAAGAAGAAAAAAATGTTATATGATATATACCTTTTCATCGGTGGGGGAAGCGGCTATAGATTTTTAAATATGTAAAAAAAAACTGATGCATGGACATCCTCGAGCGCGTCAGATATTGATAGCATCAATGCCCTACGTATTTTTAATAATGTACGTATGTTAATCTGACCGTTTGCATGGTGGGGGTGGTTGTATGTAAGGGTTGAAAATGAAAAAAAAAAAATTTAATCGAGCGCGTCAGATTTTCTAAGGGAGTGTTAAGTGCACCAAAAATAAGCTCTCATTCACTAATCTGACGATTTCGATGGGACGCAAACTCGTGGCCATTCTCATAATATGCAAAAAAAATTCGCCATTTTGACATACTCAAGCGCGTCAGATTAAGATATATATGGTACATCTTTATGTTCTAAACGTACTGTCTCATAATCTGACGATTATCTAGAGGGATTCGCCTAATCTGACAAAAAAACGGTTCACCCTAAAGGCCATCCCTGCAATTTCCCGCTAATTCCATTCCTGGGCGCTTAAAATTGTACTTATGACATTTATTTTGAGCTCGCGGAGTTCAAAGAAATAATATTTCTATGCATTTGAGCTCTCCCAGCTCAAAAGTCTGATAGAAGTTTCATAGAACACTATTTTTGGAATTTTCAAACCGCAATAACTTTTGAATGGATCAACCAATTTTCACGCGGTTGGCGGCATTCGACGCAGTTTTATCATCCTCATAAGTCATTTAAAAGTTTTAATTGATCGAACCAAAAATTTCGGAGTAATCCCGAAAAAATACTTTTTCGGGTTTCTTTCGTTCACGATATCTCTCGAACGAATCAACCGATTTTGACCAACTTGGTGGCGATCGACGTGGTTTTTCAAGCTCAAGGGCGGATTAGTTTTTGAAGTTGATCGATAAAGCCGTTTAAAAGTTATTCCAAAAAAACCACTTTCAAAAAATTTTTTGCTGGAATATGGTGATGGCGTCATGACAGCAGAAACTAGAGTGGGGACGGAGTGAGAGAGTAATAGATAGAGAAAGAGTGAGAGAGGAATAGAAACGCGGAGAAGGAAATATAGGCATCACGCAGCTGCACGCATTTAACTTTATCGACGATTTTTTTGTTGTTTCGGCTTGCGGAAATCGTCAGATTATATATTTTTCGTTATTCTTGAATTATTTCCTTCAAAATAAAAAAAAATTAACTACGCTCGAGAATGTCAAGATGACGTTTTTTTTTACAACTTTGCTGCCCTCCCCTTTCTTTACGTCTCTCTCAAATTGTCAGATTAGTGGAACATACACTTTTTAGGAGGTAATTAACTCACCCTACCTTAATCTGACGCGCTCGAGAATGTCTGATGATCAATTTTTTTTTACTAATCTGATCCTGTATCCTTCACGGGCGGCCATATATATGGGGCTCATATTTGGTGGTGGTACTTAACCGGGTACAAGGTATCCCCCTGTATATTAATCTGCCGCGCTTCAGTAAATCCAGAAATCCCCTCTTGGGCTCCCCTACCATAATTCGCGCTCCGGTAAATTGAACACCTAAAATTGAAAATATTAGCCTATGTTATAATATATAATAATATATAGCTATAGTTATAAGCTATAGTTAGCTATAGTATATATAGCTATAGTTATAATGATATAACCCATGTTTTGTATGTTTGTCTCTTTGTGACGTTGTAGAGACCAGAAGTGGGCACCAATTTTGATATTTTTTATGGAATTAAGGTACCATACGAGCATGCAGCACCACCCTTCCGCTGGTACCCATGACAACTGTAACCGACCTAGAACAAGACTCAAATGGGGACTAGGATAGTTAGTCCGGTTAGCAGACAATTTTATAGTTGGTTAGTAAGTATTAAGACTGGGGCTGGGACTGTTAGTGATAGTTAATCCTGGTAGTTGCTGTTAGTAATAGTCCAGTTAGTATTCTTACGTCAATCGATTTGTGTTAATCTTGCGCGTATCACTTAAGACAATAATATAAAATTTAAAAAAGCAATAAACATATGCCATATCGTAAACAAAAAAATTAAAGTCTACGATATTAGTAGGATATTTAAAATGAAAATTTGATAAGTGTGTTTAAATTTCTTTTATCCTTTTTTATTTCAAATAACCAATTAGGATCTATAAGGATTTAAAGTCGTTTAGCAACCATTGTCACTAAATTTTCACTAGTTATTACGTAGATAATTGTATTTTAAGTTTAAACTCATATCTTGTTTCATTAATCATTGAACGAAAATGTTTAACATCAACATCCTCGGTTATTTCACGGCAATAACTCACTGTGGAAGTCGTATTAGGCGGATGACTAACCTGTTCCTACTAAATGAGAGACTGGAGCCCCGAACGTTCTGCTATTTATTCTAACAGAAAATCTTGGTTCTTTTAACAAAAGGCGTATCGATATCGTATCATGTCGACTTATGGTTGGGACACATTTAACAAGACGCCTTCCGATTTGATACGCGTGGGCCAACCTTTGATTACTGAAATACTTTCATTCACAACCTTCAATGGAAATTGAACGGCATCAATTTTGAAGTCGTTGAATCGAAAATCGTTTTCTTCAAGATATTTCGGATACTATTCTCTGATCCACCTGAAGACACAAAAAATTTAAACCAAATCGATACAGACGTTTAGGAGGAGTTCAGTGACTAACACACGCACATAAGAAATATACCTACATTATATTAAGATATGTCAGTCAAGTATATTGATCAAGGTATTCTCCTCGTTACAAGATATAACGTCTAGACAAATAACTTAAGCCGATGCGTAACAAACTCGAGCTTCTATGTAAACACACCTTGAACTCAGTGGCCCGAGTTAGCGATCTAGTCACGAACAGACCGACAATAATTTAACAGAATACAATCAATCGTCTGCGCATTTGTAAAGTTGGGAATAAATGTTTATTAACGAGATCTCCGAAGGCTGTACGCAAATGAGTATTTTGTTATCTGCTGATATTTTTGTATGGAATTAAGGCAGCAAACAAGCATGCATTACCACCCCTTCCGCTGGGACCCATGACAACTGTGACCCACCTAGAAAAATACTCAAATGGGGACTAGGATAGTTAGTCCCGTTAGGAGACGGTGTTAGAACATTAGTTGGTTAGTTTGTTAGTAAGTATGAGCTATGAGGACTGGGACAGGGACTGTATCATTCACGTATTACGTATTTGTAAGCCAGGATTTATTATACTGGGTGGTACTAAGTTTTCAACAGTCCAAATCCTATCTTTCCGTAGCCCAAATGCATTATTCTTTTGTTTTCTAATTCTTCATATTATTATTACTTTCCGTACAGAATGCCTGGCATGCTAGTACCCTCTTCCTTGAATCAGCCGCCAAAGAACTTTTTTTTTATTTATTTTACAAAAATATAGGTAAACTTGGTAATACTATTTTGCATCGGCAATGTTGCCCACTCAACATCGTCAACATCAGGTGGCTCGTCTGCCGTCATTTAATTACCAATTACATTTAAAACACTGTGTATTATTTGCTGAATACTTACATAGTATATTTATGCTACCCATTCAAATGACTGGGGTCTTTAGGAAGGGATTATTATTTGGATGATATTAGATCACGTTTGAGTACAAATAACGTGCACTTGTATTATTACACATATATTATTTCACAGCTTATTTAAAGCTGCAACACCTTAAAATCAGCATAGAATTCTTACTTAATGTCTCCCTATTAATCCTCCTGATACCTAAAATAGTAAGATCAGATCATCAGATAAGTGAGTCTGCTTTACATACGTCTATTTACACAAAGAAAACAAAAAATTCCGACATGATTTGAAACAACCCTGGGACTAAGACCTTAACTCTGCTATTACCAGCTAAATCGTGTTCGAAGTTATAAACATTTCTAAACGGAACTGCTAATACGTTGATAATACAACAAACGTCCGACCGCAAGGGCACTATTTATCTATAGGTCATATAATATCAATGCAAGTATAAACATCTTAACCGCTTGCTATATCACAACTCAATGTATTTACTTGTATTACGAATATTTGGTCGAATTGGACGGAACTATTCTGAATACAGCAATTTATGACTTGCGTATAATAAGCTAATTGTTGGTAGCGACCTACACAGAATTCATAGTACATTTTTATATTAAATTAATAGCGGCACGCATTGTTACCAATGTAGACAAATCAACAAGGGATCATTTTAAACCATTGACTTTTCTAAGTCAATGTTTTAAACATGTGTATATGCGAAAAGCGCCTTACAAAATGATTGAGCAACGACTGTCTTCAACACACAATGCCATTGAAAAGTTATCGATACGGTTTTTTATGTAAACCCTAAATAGCCAACAAACGAGCGAGTCATCTGATGATGATGATGAACAAGATTAACTATCCGAGCCCCCTTTTGAGTCTTGTTCTGTGTCGCAGTTGTCATGGGTGGCAGCGGAAGGGTGCTGCATGCTCCTTTGCTACCGTACGTAGATAAATTAAAATAACTTCCTTAGGCGAAGCCCTACCGCCAAAAAGGGCGGCCAGTTTATGTTGCCTCTTACGACACCCTATTCTCATCATCATCATCATCATCATCACAACCCATAACTGTCCCACTGCTGGGCACCGGCCCCCTCTCACAGTGTGAGGGTTATAGGCCATAGTCCACCACGCTGGCCAAGTGCGGATTGGTGGACTTCACACACCTTTGAGAACATTATGGAGAACTCTCAGGTGTGCAGGTTTCCTCACGATGTTTTCCTTCACCGAAGCAAGTGACAATTAAATATTAATACGCACATAATTTTTGAAAATCAGTGGTGCATGCGGGGTTTGAACCCGGACCCTCCGGTTCGGCAGTCCAACGTTCAACCACACGGCTATCACCTGCTTTTACCCCCTTGCTTGCACCCTATTCTACCGACAAGGAATTGGGGTCAGTATTGTAGGCCGCCCCTATGGCCAGCGTACCGAAGTGAAACAACGTATTTTAGTATGGTTTCCATATCATATCATGAAATAATTACAATTGTTTCATTCACGTTCGTCTTGCGCAATACAGATTTATAAACATCGTATCACGCGACGCGCACAAGTATCTACGATATGCGTTTTTATATGTATCACTTACGTTAATTCGTTTCGTTTTTATCAATGTTATCTCCCGACGAATTGCTAGAAACACGATACAAAAACTCACTTTATAAATCAGCACTTAATGCGATCGAGAGCTCATTAAAGCATGCGTCGTTATTATTGCGTTTAATTGCATAACAATGTCGTATTCGATAATAATCCTATTAACATTACAAAGAATACGATTTCGTGACTGCGATCAATTATTTTACTTTTTTATGTTTTGTTAATTCTGTGAGTTAACGTTCAGTATTTTCTGGTGTACACTCGAAATTATGCATCTGTGAACGATGTTTATTTTGTATGTTAATAAGGGTCAGCTTACACCGGGACGGGACGCGACGATGTATGAAGTCGAAAATCGTTGCGGCCACATGTTGTGTCTCGGCATACATATCGACCCTTAGTTTAACCAATGTGCCAAACCATGTAACCAACTTATGCACTATCCCATCATTAGATTCTTATCATATTTCACGTTATAATGCAAATGCTTTATTTATTGCTGAAAATACTAGTCGTTATAATATGATAAGCATACCGGCTTATCATATTTAAGGAGTTCCCTCAAGTTCTCACGGTACCCATAACTAGAATTGGATTTTAAAAAATGTGACCAATCTGGATGTAGGATATTCAGATTAAAGGTAATTTTCTAAATCAGTTGATAAATAGCAGAGTTATTAGGTAACAATCGTTGAATTTCAAAACGGAATGAAATACGAAACTCAGTTTGGACGGAAAGACTGCGCATTTTTGACAATATTTTACTCGATAGAGTGAGACAAACAGTAGGTAACTTTTGTCAAGGAAAAGTTGGTTTGCGACCGTTGAGTAAAAAGTTCATTTTGAAGGCATTTGGGACTGTAACATTGTTAGGCCGAAAGGATTACGTCCAAGACCATTAAAACTTCTTAAAATATAGTCACTCGCTCAAATTGTGAACCCGACGTGAAAACCGTAGATGGAGAAGAGTATGGACTCTTCAATATACCAATGGATGCCATATATCGCACTCGCACAGAAAAAGGAACAACTTACGCCAATGACACGAAAAGAAACGAGTTAGCATGATGATATTTTGTTTCGCATTGCGTGCCGGGTTCTTCAAGGAAAGGACAGTTACTTGCAAGCAAATTTGAGAGCTCACCGTGGATTTTTTCTTGTGCCACATACAATCGTACTTTCCCGTATCTCATGTTGGCTCGCTCACCAGATCTATATCGTTCTCGGTCTACGCTACACAAACTAGATTTTACCGGACTTCACTTCATTCCGTCCGAAAATGCCCAATACCGCTCTAATCACGGCTAAGTCTTACTGAAAACCGTTTTTTATTTCATTTGCTTCATTCAGGACAGACAGAGAAAGTTATTATTAGTATTGTTTACAAACCGTAATGGCATTAGGGTACGTACGACGTATACGGGCAGTTGTAGTTCGTTAACAAGATAACAACGAGCGCTGTCATCGACCCACCGTAGGTAATCCTATTAAAAAGAATGGGTCGAGCTTATTTATTTAAATAAATATATACCGGCGTTGGCTGAAATGATTTTATACAAATCTGTTGTGATTGAAATAAAAAAGTAAAGCCGTAAGTTTCAAGCTCAAGTCATGTTGGTAAACAAGACCTAAGTTAATCCTAAATAATTCTTAATCTCAAATTGCAGATTTAACCCATCGAGATATAATATCCTATCCATCGAGATATATTATGTACTAAAGAGTACATAATATCTCAATGGTCCAAACTATGCAAATGAGGGAGATTCAATGATTGTTTCTTTTTACCTACTCATGCAAAACCCCGCCTGGTTACTATTACTAACATGCAATTTGCATCACGGAACACGTTCAGTAATATGTATCGTCATAACGATTCGAATGATGATGACTCGTTTAATTTAAATGACAAATGATACATTTAACAAAAATATTTTAATTAGCCACACAGAAACCAATATGTTTTGTATGTAATACAATTGTACACGTGATTGTGTTACATAATTCTTCAATGGATTTGGAGATAGAAAGCAGTTGTTTGCTTCATTGAAATATTATGTACTTAGTAGTACATAGTATCGCAATTAATTTTTTTATAGTCTTCAGCCAAAGCTTAACTACAATACAATATACCAATGCTGGTAAGTTACAAATTGAGACTATTGAGAGACTATTTCATTCCATTTTTACTGTCAACTTTAGGTAACTTAGATTTTCGGTTACTGTCAACAAAACAGGGACATCAGGACTCCTCCGTACAGTTGTAAACATACTTGCAAATACCTATTTGCTCAGCAACTAAGTTAGGCAAACATGGAAATGGCGCCCAATCATCTATATTCTGGCTAGTGCACGGTAACATACTGCGACATGTAGTAACTGAGAACTCTTTTCAAATGTACGTTAGATAGAAGTTACGGATAGTAAGTTTGTAAAATACATGTCATATGGACTCTGGAGGAACTTTCGGAAACTAAGGCAATTCTTCAAATCGAAAGACTGCCAAGAATTCTCCAACCGTTCAGTCCTAAAGTTGGTGTCAATCGTAAGTGATATTTAGTTAAGCAACGTGGATACCTATAATCTGATGGATGGATAACTTCAACTGGTCAAATTTCACGAGTTAAACGACTCAAATTAAAATGATTAGAAATTACAATAATAATATCGCTAAACACTCATAGCCCACATTAGCATTATATGTGCTTTGGAGTCCATAGACAAAACATTAACACAAGAACACACTCAAGAACAGAAATTTTACCATTCTGTCTTACTGGGAATCGATTCCAAGTGCCTTTGAACGGCAGCCCGGTATGGCAACTATTGCACCATACGGGTCATTATAATACGATTGCAGCATAGACCTCATACTTCAGTGGATTGCAATTATTGTAATTAAGATGAGAGATACGTGGTTAATGAACTAAAAAAATCACTGTTAGAAAAATCTGTTTAAAATATGATTGTTTACATAACAAAATATAGAAGCGTTCCAAAAATTCCGCCATCATAGCAGCTCGCTCGTGGGAGTGGATTCACATGCCGACTTGCTTCGTCAGCCTCCCCAAGGTTGGTAAGTTAAAGCGATAATGTTTCTTCAATGAAATACGAGCTGCAGCGGAGAATTCAAATAATAGTTCATGCCTTGATTGCTTTCATTCAATTACTTAATAATGATTAATGGTAATTGTAATTTGATGACGATGAAAATTTGCTAAACAGAACAGAACGTTTGCCAGGTCAGCTAGTATAGACTCCTCAGTCACATTTATATTTATTTATTTATTTACCATAATCGCCTATCTTTATAGGTTTAAACCCAAAGCACACACACATACACAACAAATTAACGACAACAAAATGTTATTGATTTTGATTGTACACACCGAAATCGAAATATTCAATTAAAAAATATAATTCGAAAGCAGAGATGACAGATTATAATTTCATCTGGTACATGTTCTGGTACATGTTCTGGTACATGTACCAGATGAAATTGTAATCTGTAATCATGATTACAGTTTTAGGCAGAAATGTACCAGATAAAATTGTAATCTGTAATCATGATTACATTTTTCCTATCTCTGTACTAAAGTGCGTTTGTTTTGAGATACGTGAACATTGTCGTTCCAAAGTAGAATACCAGTACCAGTAGTAAGTTGACAACATCGACGTATAGAAATAGAAGTCGTATCGCGACTGCTCTATTATAGAATGGCAAACAAACCTAATTCTGCCTGATACGCAACAATATTCCTTTATGCATTTCTGTTGTCCTAGATCTAGCCGGCCATAACAATATAGTTTGCATCCAACTCAAGAAACAGTAATTATTCTCAATGGACGCGTCTTATGTGTTCTTCAATAACAGCGTTTGAATATGTCGCTTGTCCGGAAGAATACAGTATTAAGTCAACATTTGGCACTAACTGACTTAATGATACAGTTCGAATAAAAAAAGTACGTTCTACCTTTTGAATGAGGTCGAAAATCGTTTGCTCCCTGAATAAGCAAATTACGAAAGTCGTGTCAATATCCCTCTCGTAAGAAAGTACCACAATATTTGTAGTTAAAAGCTTTAATCGCTTCTCCTGAAAAAGTAAGTTTTTAGAGTTAATACAGTATTCGTGCGGGCCAGCGATGTGTTCGAATTGTCGACCACAGTACCTACTTAGTAACAGACAGAAATACCGAAATTACAGCAATGTAAAATTTACATTTATATTTATTTTATACATAAATAAGGAAGTAATAAAAATAAATAATTTATGAACGATTTGTAGTTCTAATTCTATAATGTAATCTCTTTGACGACTGCCTAGCCTAGTCGGTATCAGTAGATTCAGTAGTGACTAGTGACCCGGCTTGAGCAGCGAGAGGTGCCGGGTTTGATTAGAGGCCGATGCATTAAAAACAATACACATTAATGTTTTCTGTTGGGTCGTCGCCGCGTCGGTTAGTGACGTCTTTTTTGTGTTGACAAAAAAAAATAGTGTAAAATATAATGAAAGGCAATTACCCTAGACCTTGCTTACTCTGAACTTCCACAAATAAAACTGTATTCAGTGTTATTGGAAAACGTTCACAGAATTAACGTCAGTTACTTTTAAACAAAATTGTCAGTGTCGAATTAAAAGCCTTTGTAATAGCGTCGATAGTCGAATTGAATTCAGTCTGTGCACAGTCATATCATTCGTAAATAAAAAAACATTAAAAACTGATTGATGCTATTTATTACTCAACGCAATAGATCTCTTAACACTGATTATTTATTAAATTGTCTTTGTGTTTGTATTAAAACACGATGGCTGTTTATCTGTGCGTTACTTCCCGCTAATATCAAAAATCGGTTAATCAATTTGAATGTGGTTTTCGCTTTACGTATTTTGGTGTCGTGATTTTTATAGGTACATATAGTACATTACGTGGTATTTATAAAAAAAAGGAATTTCATAATAAACATCTATACAAGAACGAAGTATAGAAAAAATTAACAATTTTATTTTTTTATTTTTACTAAAACCTAAAAACCAAGATTTGAAGTTCTTTTTTAGAACCCATCGAATGAAATACAAAAGCCGTTTTTTGGCGGAAAAACCTATGCTAAATCTACGCTTTCAAAAGTCCCAAACAAAAGTACCTTTCATACGTGTGTCGCTTGTAACTCTATGCACTGCGACGAAAATATCAATAGTCATTCTTTTTTAGGGTTCCGTAGTGATTTAGGTTGCTAACGGGACCCTATCCGTATTGTCACAAAATATGAAGCAAACAATAAATAATAAAATAAATGAACAATAAAATAAAAATACGATAAAAATTCTTTTTTGGCATTTTTCGACCAGAACCAATACAGAAATTAATCCTCATCTTTTAAATTCCCGCCTCGCTAGGAATCGAACCCACATTTCGAACGGGGCGTACCGGCATGGCGACCATAACGCCTATTGGAATCCTCAGAATGCTGGTACTACAGTACGGCTGTATTATTTTTTTAATAATCCGACGTAATGCTCAGAATACTTCAGAAGGAAGCTCGTTTTACAGTTTGCACGTACGCGGCAAGAAATGTCGTAAAATCGAACCGTGGAGGTCTGCAACGAATCCAATCTATGCGGATGAAATTTCATTGTGCGGCGTCGTTGGCGAGGAGTACAAATATTACAAGCGCTTTTGAATTGAAGTACTTATTGACCTCTATTCAACTATAATCACAATGTATAGGTACACTATTAATAAACCTGTAAGGGACCCAAATCTGTGATAACTATCTAATGGAAATTTTGATGCTAATAGGCATTGTTATCAATAAAGCCCAAGACATGGTTTTAAATTAAATTTATACAAAGCCTTACACAATGATATTATAAGGACGAAATAGAAAAATCAAGTCTAGCGTGCGAAAAGTGAGGCAGTCAAATTGGGCGAATTGTAGTAACTAATATTTATCTCTTTTTGTCATCATACATTCTGTAATTATCTTTCGCATCTAGTTACAATAATATCAAAAAGTGCAACGCGTTGTATGAAAGTACATAATTATAAGGCCAAAGATATTGACCTTATAACAATGATTAGCAATTGTTCAGAATGAGGGTAGTAAGGCGTATGTTTGCAGATGCGATAGAAGGGCGGGTTACCGCTTAATTATATAATTATCGAAAGATTCAACCATGTCGCTTTTAACTAATATGTGTACTGTGGACAGGCATCACTTTCATTAACTTCTGCCCATCAATAAGTACTGATCCACGGAATTTTCTCCGTATACTGATCAATATTTAGGTAATAATAATTGTGTTCGGTGCATTGAGCTCGTGTTATATGCAAATGGTCTGTCGGTCGGTCTTAATGACTTAACTGCCACGGACGTCGGCTGCTGCAATAGATAAATACCTACTATTAAATTCATCAACTGTAATGCCATACGTCATAGATTTTACAACACACTCTTTTTACTACACTCCCTTCTTCTTCTTGCGTTCAGTGGTTTCGGTTGTGCGCTGTCTATCAGTCACTCGGAAGAGTTTTATTATATTGATTAAAGGTCTTGAGGATTATATTTACAATATTAATATTATAATATAAAAATAACGAAATTTATATAAAAACTAGCTGACCCCGCGAACATTGTTCCGCCATATATATTTTTCATACAAAAATACAAAAAGCGCGATTTAAATTTGAGGGGTGGGAGTAGGGTAGTGAAAATTTTGAATTATGTGTATTTTTATGCAACACTATAAAAAAAAAACAAAAAAAAATTTGTTCAAAAATTGAAAAAAAAAATTTAGGGTGTCCAACCCTTAATATTTAGGGGTATGAAAAATAAATGTTGGCCGATTCTCATACCTACTCGATATGCACACAAAATTTTATGAGAATCGGTCGAGCCGTTTCGGAGGAGTATGGTAACTAACATTGTGACACGAGAATTTTATATATAAGAAGATAAATATCTATTAGTATTTAAAACAATTGAGGGCCCCGAGATAAAAGTATAAAATCAATAAATATATCAAAGCGATAAAATAATTATAAAAATTATAAATACAGTAGCATGACTTACAACTGCAACAAGTTACAAATGATAATCTTTGTATCTAATCTTATCATTATTCTAGACAATCAAAACGTCTTAAGGCTTAATGAAAGTGAAAACGCTAACTGAATAGCATATTTGCTGTTTTACCTTCGGTATAATAAAATGTTATTTTACTTTACCGCTTAACTTGTACAAAGAAAATACCGCTGGCATTTAAATTCTCCAGGGTTTGGGGAATATTAAACATGGTTATTACAGAATTTCCAACGAGTTCTGGAGTCAGTGACATTTGGATTGAAATATTCTACGCCGATCTCATGCCTAGACACAACATTTTATCGAACTCAATGGGAATGCAACCTATTTTGAATCTAGAATCACTGATAGGCAAGTGGTTCAAACGATAGACTCCCAAACAGAGGGTGTGGGGTACAATCCCTCATGTATACATATGTATCTGCGCATTAATTTACTATCACTTGTTTCGGTAAAGGCTAACATCACGAGGAAATCTGCAAACCCGAGAGTTCTCCATGATGTTCTCAAAGGTGTGTGAAGTTTGCCAACAAGCACTTTATCCAACGTGGTAGACTATAGCCTGTACTCCTCACATTATGACAGGAGTTCTAAGCCCAGCGGTCGGACAGTTGTGGGTTGAGATAAGATATTGTGATTTCAATGATACTGATGACACGGATTTAGATCTTCGGTACAAACTCCATTATTCTCTTCACATATTAATACATACAGATACTGAAGCGACTCAAATACGTCCTGTAGACGTATCTTCACATAAACAATGCGTGGCCTAATGAATACTTAACTTAGATTACATACGGCTGGCTCAAGTAGCAACCAGATACGAAGCGGCCTTTGCAATCCTATCTCTACGGACGCTCCGAGGCCAGTCGTCGGCAAGTTTAGTACATCCTTCGTTGAACTTCCTAAAGAGTAGGCAGTAGGCTCATGGGAAACAGTCAGAACAGCTTAGCTGAGTTTATCCTACAAGTTGTAGTTAGGTCCTTAATGTACCTAGTCTACAAGATTATAAACCGTAACTGATTGATGGATAACATGGAATGGAGGATGTTTCAGTTAAACCATAACAGGGGTATTTTATCAACACGATGGAACGCCGTAACAATTATTAAAAAAATGTCTATTTCTCATTAGTATGGGGACCTTTTAGAAGGACTTACAATGTCATGGAAAATTCAAAATTATATCTTGCAAATTCAAAACATTTTTGAATTTTAAAGTAAACAACTAAATGCTGAAACAAATCACCGTTTACTTACTAAGTAAAATACGTATTATTTAAGATTAAAAACAGTTGTTTTTTAAAAATAAGCTGTTTTTAGTAAATACTCATTATCATACTCGCCCAACCTGTCTGTCTCGGCTCGACGTATGTGAACAGGCAGACTTCACAAATCTTTTCGAACAATCCAGAGAATTCTTAAGTATGCACATGAGTTTACCACCGATTTACCACCGATGACTGTATCCGAATCCGGATCCGAATGTAAACCGAAACAAGATATCTGGCCAGCTGGCTTCAGCATGGGCTATTCATGATAATGGCCTACACTATAGGTCAGGGGCCTCTCCTTATAATTCTGCTAAATTAGTTATTAAATTTCCTAGCGCCTAGGCTACTCTAATGCGACATAGCAAATTAAATAAACACTTCTACTCCATTCAAATGCCAAAGTCCATAACAAACATTGAAACATTCGTCATAATATGCGTGTAAAAACGAACCTGGGTCCACCGCGCGACAATTCCATTTTCAACCCACTAAGCTGTCAATGCTTCAATCAGAAACCCATATTACTTACAATCGTCTGTGCGCCAGTTCAAAAAGTATAGTTTTTCGAGACCGCTCCGTCCATTCCGCGCATTCGTGAGATCGGCAGGTATTAAATCGGTCGCTGATCCGGAAACAAGATCGTGGGAAAGCTTGAAAAGATATCGCTCAGGAGTAGGGACAGGGGCTTTTGTAAACAAACATTTTTTTTCAATAAAATCAACAAACGATTCTGTTTTTGAATCAAATAGGCACTAAACTTGAGTTTGGATAAACCGTTGAATGTATGTTTCAAAGTCCGCAAATTTTTTTAAGATTTTACAGAAGAAATCACAGTTAGGTACACTGCACACCAAACTTATAATAAATAAAGATTTTGTTTAACAAAAATAAATATTTTGTACGGATTTAAGTTAGCAAACGAGCATGCAGCACTACCCTTCAACTGCCGGCCATGACAACTGTGGCCAATCCAAAAAAGCTCAATTAGCAGAAAGTGTTATTAAGAACCTTAGTTGATCAGTTCGTTAGTAGGTGGGGCAGGGAGTATTCATGTGATAGTCTTGTTAGTAATAGGATAAAATGTTTAATTTTCCAATCGGGTGCCACATTCACAAAACCTTTCATACCAACAGCCTCTGTAAGACGTAGGTAAATAATAATTCATTAATTAATCTGCAATATTAATGCCAGCATAAATAAATACTCTAACAATATTAAATACTTAAGTTAGGTTACTAGTTACTACTAAAGAATTTTTATTATGTCTGCAATTTTTATAAATCTTTTTATAATTATCGAGACAGCCGTTCCTCATCATGGTGCTAATGAGATCCCCATTAGGGTTATAATAACAGTAATGCAATTTTCATTAATTACTAAAAAATCTTTAATAATATCTTTAAAATAAATTAATTGGCTTCAACCCATTAATGGTCCACCACCACGCTGCTCAGTGCGGATTGGTGGCGGGGTTAGTGGCCAACCCCAGTGTCGAAATTTTTTATGCCGCCCGTATGCATCCGACATGGCTTAATGACTATCAAATAGTAACAACCGGGATCGACGGTTTTACGTGCCCTCCGAAGCACGGAAGCGCCCACGGAGTTTTGCTACTAGCGGTCACCCATCCAACTACCGATCGCGCCCGCTGAGTTAAGATCGACGCAAGCCGCCGGGCTATGAGCGCTTCTACTACTCGTTAATGATATTTAATTACAAACTTTCTTATTTAATTTTTATTCAGTTTTTATTTAAAACTAGCGACCCGCCCTCGCTTCGCTTCGAAAAACTTATTCCTTCGGTTTGCAAAGATTTAGTTAAGTATATATGTTGGATAATTCACACTATATTTTTATAAATTATAGCCTACTAGAGACCCGCCCTCGCTTCGCTTCGGGAAACTTATTCTTTCGGTTTGCAAAGATTTAGTTATATATTTTGGATAATTAACACTATATCTTTATAATTTATAGCCTATGTGTTATTTATTTTTTATTTTTTTATTTCACTCTTTATTGAAAGACCTAAAGCTAGGAATTACAATGGGCGGACATTTATAATATTAATAGGATTTAATATACGACAACAATTCATGCTTGTTTCTTATTTAAAAAACATAAATATTATCGGGCGTTTATAATCATCGCAACCCATGGCCTCACATCCCTACTAATATTATAAATGCGAAAGTAACTCTGTCTGTCTGTCTGTCTGTCTGTCTGTCTGTCTGTCTGTCTGTCTGTGTCGCTTTCCCGCTTAAACCTCTCAACCGATTTTGATGAAATTTGACACAGACAATCTTTAGACCCTGAGAAAGGACATAGGCTACCTTTTATTGCGACAAAAAGGGATGAAGAGGTTGAAATAAAGGTTGAAAGTTTGTATGGGATTTCTTCGAGTTTTAAGCACAGCGCCATCTAGGGGTGAACCTTCCTAACTTAAAGAATAAGAACGCCTAGCGCCATCTCTTAAAGAACCATGAAACTTTATATTTAAGCACTTGATAATAAGTTTCCCGAAGCGAAGCGAGGGCGGGTCGCTTGTATTTTATATTAATAGTAACTTCGTACTAGTATTAGGTACTGAATAGGTTCACGATTCATGATTTTATTGGATAAATATTTGGATGGTCTTTCGGACCTGGAATACTGGTAGGAAAATATAGGTTATGATCTTGAAATGTTTAGTCTAGGAAGAAGATAATAGGACGAAGTAAAATAGTTTAAAGCGAGATCGAATTATACCTAAGTACTTGGATTAAAAAATGAAGATGGTTTGACTACGAAAGTGCCTCCGTAGTAGTAGTAGGCTGACCCAAGTAGTAAGTAGCAAACTGTACGTCACAACACGGTAGGAACTACAATGATCATTACAGTGAGGTCAATTACGATAGAAATCAAGAAGTCCTTGTAAATAAAACGTTTGCTCCAGATCAGTGATAATGTTTCTCAAAGTGTATTATCTATCTACGGGAACTGCTCCCAAGGTTTGGTTAATTTTAATTAAAGGGGGTACTTACGCTTTTTATTATTTATACCGATATTTCGAACGAATTGCATGGATCATACACACAACGGCATAAATAATAAAAATCATAAATACCGGTTACAGTTGAACTGTTTAGTGTCCGATATGATAAAAGTTTAAAATAGTAGGTTAAAGTATCCCAAAAATTACAAAAGTTTAAGACATGAAAAAAATATATCACACTTTAATTACACGGCTGACAAATTGCTGGCAGGTAATCATAAAAATGTCAGTTACAAGAAAGTTTCCGACTTTCGAAAATCAACAGGTGCTATAATTAATTTCCTTGATTTTAAAATAATATAGACTCAAATGGGAAATTAGGAACTAGGAGGATTAGTCCTGTTAGCAGACGGTGTAAGAACATTAGTCGGTTAGTTTGTTAATAAGTATTAGGACTGGGAAAGGGACTGTTAGTGATTAGGTATTAGTGCTGTTAGTTGTTGTTAGTAATTTGTGTGTTGCTACCCTTTAGGACTGAGATGGTCGCCTCTAAAAAGTTAAGCAGGCTGCGTAAGTTTCTAATCGGAACACAATTGCTTTTAAAACAATTATTACACGGTAGAAATGGTACTAAGTACCATGGCGGGCGGTATTAACAACCCGGGCGAACTCTAGGCTCTACTACCAATTCTTCTCCTCACTCTAATACTCTTGAAAAATGTGGGTGTCTTGGAAAACCCCTCTTTATTAAATAGTGATCTGAATGACATCACTCGATTAACAGCAGTGCTCAACCTGACTTAATTAAAACAGCTTCCAATTCACAAACTCCAGAAGTCTAAGGAACAATAAACAAATTCCTGTTCTTAGAAATAGTCTTCCTCTCCACTCCCGTTTCGAGAGCTGTGTAATTAATTTTATCTGCTGCGCTGACGCTATCTCTTGCTTTTCAGGCTCAGCTAGATTGTTACCATTAACAATGGTACAAAAATAGCAGGCTTTTGCGTTTCTGATACTTTATATTACCAAACTATGGCCTTACTTTGCCCGATTAAACTAAGGCAAGGGCCTAAATATCCACGCTTAAAAAATTAGACACGATTCTTTAAATCGACGTATCTTTATTATTTGTTAACCGATGAAAATAAAATAACCCTTGCATATCATACATCAGTGAATATCGCTAAAAATCTCTAAAAAATAAATAAGAAATACCCCAAAAATAGATTGATATCATCAAATATCTATGTACAGAGATCAGCCCGATAACTTATATGTACAGGTAAGGTAATAACTATCACTTACCGTTACCTTGTAATAAAACCACACCTACACACTCGTAAAGCCATTTCATAGGGCGTATTCGAATACCAATTTATTACTACCTAGATATACGAGTAGGTGGTATCTTAATTATGGAGCCAACCGTTTTATTTCGTTTGGTGCGGAACAGCTACCACAACCATTGTCACGAAGCTAATTGGTTTCAGCTACGCTTCATGTTAACTTTGACAAGGACCTTTTGACCTCACCACCTGACCTGACCAATTGACCATAATGGGGCGGCCTAAAATCTCACGCAGGTTTTAAGAGGCAACAAGATCTTACTTCAGTCGACCAACGACTGGTGAAGGCTGGAGGCTGAATGGATGCTTCTTTCTTTCTTCTTTTTTTCTTCTTGGCTGGCAACAGCGATGTCCTAGGTATTAATGATCCACAGACGATCGTAGCTTTACAACGCGATGGCACATCTTACATGTAAAAAATCCTTTAATAAATAATAAACGCCTCACACGGAAAACGAGCATGCAGCACCACCCTTCCGCTGCCGCCCATGACAACTGTACCAGACAACAACCAACCCAGAGCAAGACTCAAACGAAGACTAGGATGGTTAGTTCAGATAACAGACTGTGCAGCTTGCTTCATCTGAACAGTTCAAACAGCCACAGATTACAGATAATTACGATAACACCGCTCCCCAGGTTGAGAGCCACGGCTCTAGATGATAGAGGCGGATGTGTCTAGTTAAGCCTCGTAGTGCCAACAGCGAATTTGCATTGACACAACAATTGAGCTGTAGATCCAATGTTTCGGGTGCCCCATGCCCTCACAGGAACTCTTCCTGTAAGGGGAGATGACACCGAAATATTCGAACATGCAATTCGTAACACTATAGGTCAGTGACAGTAAATAGGAACTCAAAGTTCTACGCAGGTATGTGGTTAAACGTTAGACTCCCGAACTGGGGGCCCAGGTTCAAACCCCGCAAGTAAGTACCTCTAGTTTTCAAAAATTATGTGCGTATTAGAATTTAATTATCACTTGCTTCGGTGAAGGAAAACATCGTGAGGAAACCTGAACGCACTAAAAAGTTCTCCATAATGTTTTGAAAGGTGTGTGAAGTCCGCCAATCCGCACTTGGCCAGCGTGGTGGACTATGGCCTGACTATGCACAATCAACTATAACTAAACTCGTAAGTCGTAACCAAGTCAAGTTAATCAAATCAATGACAGATAACATTTAATTTACAACTTAATATATATAACTGTTTAGTTATAATAGTTTTCTACCTAAATGGTCTCAACTCTAAACATTATCTTCGCAGCAAACCAGTGTAATACCATAATTATGGCACCGTCTGTCCACGAAACAAAGGCAGTTAAAACAGATCGCTCGAAGGTGTAATGGCAAAATTAGCGGACGTACGAGTCTTATTACGAAATTCCGAGACGATCTCCGAGACTGAATCATATTCAATTACGCGTTGCTTTTAAATTCCGCTCATGAACTGGTCATCGGCGATTCAATACGCTAACAGGCATCTTAAGTGTCTTTTCACTTAAAATATATTTAATTTATTACTACAAATCGAACCTGGGTATTAAATATTGGAATATTTTTTTAAATGCAGGAATTTCTGAAGTTTATTTTTCGTATCGAATCGTCAACTACAGGGCACACTGAGGAGGCAGGTAATGTAATTAAGTTATTAATATGTATTATCTTGCAGTGATGATGAAGTTTGGTATGTAATTAAACACGTACGACGCTATGATTACCACCAGACTGCCAGTTCGATTCAAAAAGCCTAAAGAGGTAAAATTAAAGTAAAAGATTGTTGGAATATAAAATATTTACAGGGACGAAGCCTTTTGAAATCCACTGGACATAGGCCTCCTCAAATTGGAGCCACTGCGACCAGACCTGAACCTTCTGAATCCAGCGGCTTCTCCCTGATTTCTTCAGCTCATCAGCACACAAGGGGCCCTGGACCTATGCTCCTTTTACCAAGGAGTGGTCGCCATTCAAAGACTAAAAGTTAGTTTTAAACAAAAATTAAACACGGGCTGTTAGATTTTTATCCGCTTTTCAACATTCATTCCTATCAATGTTTGTAAAGCAATTGCAAAGTAACAAAACTAAAGTCTACTAACAAGCATAAAATATTTCGTAAAGACGAACCTTAATAGCCGCATGACAAAGGACTTTCACAATAACTTTGTAAAAACCAGCCTGTCGCATTTAGCATCTGTTGACCAGATGCGACACAGCTCAGTTATTGTTATGATTTATATTTACAAACTATTCCGGTAAATTCCATTCAAATAAAACTCTTTGTTCGCTAAGATCTCGTCTATGGGCATTGATTTTGTCTGAATTTTGTAATCTGATCCTTTGTATCCAGAATGGACACTTTATTTAGTTTTATTTTTGTGTTTATTTAACACTTTCGAGATTCGATCTCGCAGCTCAGATTTGACGACCGCCTAGTTGGAAGTGGCTCTGTCTGCAAAGCGAGGGGTCCCGGGTTCGATTCCTGGCCGGGGAAGATGTCTGTGTCTATAAAAAAACTCAAAACAAATGCTTATAACACATGACTCAGTCATCAAACAATTATAAAACAACCGCTTCAGATGCGAAATGAATGAATGCATCCCCTGTCTGAAACGAACGCAGACTCACTTAAGATTGGTCTAAAAGGAAGCAATAAGGATATAAGTTGAAGTCGGCGGAAAGACGGAATATGATATAAAGTAAGCTCACTGCACGCGTACAGAGCGCCGTAAAAAGACCGCTTATTGCGAAACCGTTCACCAGGGAATAAAGCCATTGCTGACGAATGACTAGTAACGAAAAAGTGTTCAAGGAACCGTCAAGAGAAGATCTAGCTCTTCGTTTATGTGCCAGAGAGGAGCGGTCACGTTTTGAGGTAAAGAGTTGCATCTAAGATCCAGTCAACAACAACAAACAAGGACAAGTTCTAACTGTCGCCTTCGGACATCAGTAACACCAAAGACGTGACTAATACGGTGCTGGCCGAAAGAAGAGGAAAAAAAATCCACATTGGGCAGGCCTAGAATACAGACCAGAGTGTCGTAAAAGACGACACAAGCTGGCCGTGCTTGGTGGGGCTGTCGGACCTGCTAGCTACCAGGGTGGTAAGAGTCTCCGCTCAGGCTTGCTTGAGTCAGCAGTAAAACGACTTGTCGTGTTCGGGTTAGTACCTTCTTCTTTTTTTCTACTCTTTGTGTAACTGATGTCTAAGGACGACGGTGGCCACATCAAGTGGCTCGTCTGTCCGTTTGCCGGCTATTAACAGAAAAAGACAGAAAACCTTACCGGTCGTTATGATTTTTCATAGTTCGTGGTTCATACGCGGAGGGTCAGACAAATCGGTGAAGCCCGCAATAATGTCGCAGACAATACGCGCTCATGCGCCCTAACTAAACAGCTATTTTATGCCAGTTGCCAACTCCCGTTCTCTCATCTTATTCTTATTTCTTACTAGCGACCCGCCCTCGCTTCGCTTCGGGAAACTTATTATCAAGTGCTTAAATATAAAGTTTCATGGTTCTTTAAGAGATGGCGCTAGGCCGATGGCGTTCTTATTCTTTAAGTTAGGAAGGTTCACCCCTAGATGGCGCTGTGCTTAAAACCCGAAGAAATCCCATACAAACTTTCAACCTCTATTTCAACCTCTTCATCCCTTTTTGTCGCAATAAAAGGTAGCCTATGTCCTTTCTCAGGGTCTAAAGATTGTCTGTGTCAAATTTCATCAAAATCGGTTGAGAGGTTTAAGCGGGAAAGCGACACAGACAGACAGACAGACAGACAGACAGACAGAGTTACTTTCGCATTTATAATATTAGTAGGGATTAACATTATGAATATAATATGAGTCGAACTTATGAGACAAGTGGTCAGTATTTTTTTACAGCTACATTGTCGATGTATTATTCTTACTGGTACATAATAAGTCCCACGACTAAAGTTACCGTCTCAAAATTTGAGATGCCGCAACAATTAGCTACCTAAGTACTATAAAAAACGAGCACTATAAAACAAAGTAAAAATAAAATTACATTCTATCTATTATGTACTTTACTGTACTTAAGTACTGTACTGAGATAATTAAACAAACAAAATTTTATTTTGTTACTATTAACAAAAAGCCGGACAGAAGACCAAAATTCCGGACAGTTGATAGCCCAAGGATCCAGGACTGAGACCGCAACCTAAACGTTTGTGACACATATCTTATCGGACTTTAATTGTTTATATGTAATTGTGTCACATAATATCTATCGATCGTTATCATATCGGCCCGTACAACACCTATGATTTATTTTACAACGTACGATCCAAAAGTGGCAAATCAAATCGAAACTATTACAATCATTACAATCATTACAAGTAAATGCGAGATTTAATCCAAAACTCAATTACATTCTTATATTAATGACGATTTAAATTATGATTTAGGTAATGTTCATGTTCTCAAGATCACATTGCGACCCATGTGAATGTTCCATATTTCCTTATCTTAAAAACTTAAAATAGATCAAAATTCAGTCCCAGTGGTCTTTAGAAGATGATATAAGATGATGATTATAAGATGGATGGATTGTGTGAGAGATCATATGAAAGAAAAGGGAGTCAGTGTAGATGTGACGGGCTGACGGCGAATAGGGAAGAATGGAAGAGAAGAACATACTGCGCGGTTCCACATAAAATTGAGAAATGGGCAGGAAGATGAGAATGTTCTTTGGCATAGCCCAGACCTGCAATAAATCTATACTTTGACTCCTTCAAACAAAATCAATATTAACTGATGCTAACTTCAAACTAGGAACATTAACTGATGAAGTCTGTACTCTGTACCGCTCCTTCGCTTTACTTTACACTACTTACTGGACCAAGTTTCCGTCGCTCCAGCCAATGAGGCACGTCTCTTTTGAACGTCAAAGCATTTATTTTCCATCAGTAAGTAACTTCAAATATTTACTGAAACGTACTTTCTCTCGATCGCCGACGTTTTAAACGCAATAATAATTAATTATGAGCTTTAGACTTGGACGTTTATGCTTCTAATATGGTTCTTAATTTGTTATTGCTATAATGATACTGAACTCTATACCTATTCGTAATAATATAATAAATATGCATTGAAGATTTTTTTTTACTTAAAATAAGTTTGCTTGAGTACAATCCCACCTGACGGTAAGTGCCGATGAAGTCCAAGATGTTGGACGCACTAACTTTTAAAAGCTCTCCTCTTGAAGATTCCCACATCATACACAGACGGAAACACCGACGCGGGCAAGCTATTCCAGTCCTTCGCAGTACGCACGGCGGGATGTTCACGACATAAGGTTGGATGCCTGCCGTACGTCGAGTTGTTCGATGGAGGAACGAGTATGGGGTAATTAATTGGTTGAACAATTCAATAGAATAGTTTTAGGTTTAAAATTTATCTTGTTTAATATACCTAATTATTATAAGTCATTGCGTACCTATGTGTACTTAATATAATTAAAAGTCATTGCTTTAAAATTTCATCTGAAATTTCGTAACGTAAAATAAAATTGTAACGTAACGTTACAATTGTGAGGGCATTTATTTATCTATACTCATTTAGTGGTTGGTGCCCGTTTACATTCTTGTCGTTCGCCATTCATTTTCCATTTCCTGTTGGAAACTTGCGCTATATTAAAATAATCGCAACTACCATAGGGACTATGTGTAGATTATATGCCTATACAAATATTTGTGGTGAATGAGTGTCGATTCGAATGTTCGATATTATTCTAAGTAGGTACAACTGCTTCATACTTCCATAACCTTTTATATTATTGTAAAGTCATCGTAAACTACTCCTCGTACGTGAGTGCGTAATTGGCAACGTTACAAAAACATTCAAGGGCGAGGAAGGAGTTATTTAGGTATTATTAACCAAACTTATTTGCTGTTTTTGGATTTACTGGCAGTCTGTCGACAGGTGACGAACAACATAGAATATAAAATTTGAATGTGGAAAAAGAATGTTAGGTACATTGTTCACGTACCTTACTCTTATCAAAGTAATAAGACGTAGTTTTCTTACAGCCTATAAGTAAATAAAGCTGGTTTGGTTTCAACAGTAGGTAATAAAGTAATATTAAAAAACGATGAATTTGTATTTATAAAATTACATATATGTTCATATATAAAAAATCGAATTCCTCGTAGAGATGAAAAACTATTTTCTTAGCGACTTACTATAACTATTTGTGAGACCCAAGAAACCTAAGAAACCAACAAATCGAACCTTACAAAAACACGAAACACCCAACACTATTGCTTCGGATAACAATACGAAAACAGAACTTGTCCGAAATGTTAGCCAACAATCAAAGGCTTTGTTCGTCGATCGGGCGAACTTAAGAACGTATGAACTAAGCTTCTTCATACAGATACTGCAACTATGATACATATAGCATTAGGTATGGTTAACCTAAAAGAATATCACAGACATCACGTTGAGGCGAGCGACGTCGATAACGCCCCTAATATGGATATTAAAGTTTTTTTTAAAAGCGATGTGTTTACCTGGGTGAACTTGTCTATTGTCTATAGACATGAAGTTGCATTGGAAATACGTCATCGACAAAATTATGTTGGGTATAAGGTGTGGGTGAACTTCACGAAGTTTACCAAGTTAGTTTTTCATGTTAATACGGCTAACTTTACTAACTTAAGTAATTTTTTTTTATTGTATCAAAAGTATGTAGCGAAAAGAGCTTTCTTGGAACGGTGTTCCTGTCCCATCTCTTTTTTCACTGCCATCCTTTTCTTATCTCTTGTCTTACTCTGCAGGTATAGTAAGCATACTGTCACAAAGAAAACAAAGGTATGGTATCTTTACGAGTAAGACACGCTAGTTACGTACTTATATTATGACAAAGTACCTACTCAACTAGTGGGTCGGATTAATAAATAGGTATTTTCAAACTTTGTGTTTGCTGTATTTGCAGCACTTTTTAGAATAAAAAGACAGCGCTTCCAACAAAATCAGTCACCATATCGATTGAACTGGAAGTTGCAGATCAAACTTTAGAAATCAACGTATCTGTCTTTCACACAAAGGTCTTTTCAATCTCAAAAGGTTTCGTAAGATGAGGAAATATTAAAAGAAGCACTAACAGTAATAGCCACTTCTACGATATCTCGCGTGCGAAACAAAGGTAAACAGATAAAATAACCTGTCCTACATTTAAGTACTACGAGTAGTACAAAATTTGTTTTACCTTTATCTCCATCGATCAACGTCAGTATCAGAAATACTGATTTAATCAGATTACAATAGGCAGCTTATACTTTGGGAAAGTTTGTTCGTGCTTTCGTTACCTAATCTAATTAGTTACTATGACTAATTAAGCCACACAGAACTAAAACAATACGCGTTATATTGTTATGTAAATATTAAAGCATGGGCTCAAATGACAATGAACATAAAACGCAGGGTCTTATCGCAGATTTACATATAAATTAGGTAGGTACGTATAAATTATATAACTATAAAAAACATATCCACGCGTAAACCCAATGATAGGCAAGGTAACAGATTGATCTGGATATGTCGACGAAGTGTTTTAACTGTGCAAATGAGCAAGATATTTACCAAATCAATTGTATGATTGGAGGAATTTCTGCGATCTTGAGACGTGACTGTAAACATATGAAAACTGTAGAGACAGAAAAAACCAGATGTTCTATTTTCAAAAACAACCTGACCAAAAAATAACGCGCCCGAAGACATTCCTGCTAAAACAGTTAGAGAATTCGAACTACACCAAACTTCAGTGAAAGAAGTTTTCAATCTTGCTAACATTGGAGGAAGGGTGTGAAATAGATATGTACGCAATTCAGAATCAGAGATGTCTCAAGGAACGTTGCGGGATTTCCAACATCTGCAGAGAGCTTAGGTTAGGAACCACGCCGGAGCCTCCAATACAATGTGCCAGACAAAGACCAAAATACGTCGGGTGCCACTATTATGGGAAGATGTTTGATAACACACAGATAGACACCTCGAAGAATGTGCTTTGGGGAATGGAGACAAGCTTAATGACATTAATTGAGCAGTCCATGCTGACAACTTATGGTACAACTTCAAATAAGCTGTGAAACAAAGTCTATACAAGTGCTCGCTATTTCCACGTAAGCGTTTCCTAATTGGACTTCCAATCATTGAATAGGTAGCCGGAACACCGTGAAAATGAAATTGTGTAAATAAACCATGTATCCAGAGAAAATTAAAATGCTTTGTGGGTAACTACCAAAGACTTATCGACGTGTTGCCAACCCAGAAAGAAAGAAAGAAAACTGGCTCTCAAACCCCCAGACACAAGTCATTTGTTGGTTAGCTCAATCAAGAAGGTGGTAGGTAACCAGGCAAACTTCGCGGAATAATTACAACACCTACAATAACACAATGCTACGCTATTGTACCTCAGACGTGTAATTCGGCAAACGTTAAATGTAAGATAATGTAAGTTAGTGAACACGCAGTCTGTGCTTGGGTCCTGGATAAAAAGTAAGCTAACTGCTTTTATAATGAGACGAACACGTGGTATTTATCTAACTGTGAATCATCACGCGTTGACATATCTGTTATGCTTGAGATTGCCTACATTTATTGACTCACACCCAAGAAGGCCGTTATAACAGGCAGCTGACTGTGTCAAGAAATTAATTTATTGGTCACACACATGCAGGTCTCCCGTCACAGGATATCTTCTGTACCGGAAAGGCTAACGAATCCTAGTAGTACAAATCGATTAATTTCAAGTAAAATATTAAAATGCATGGTCTTAAAAAGGAAATCAAGAATCTAGTTGGCCTTAGCTTCATATCAAGCCTCCGTTTGATTAAACTTTAGCGTTAAAGTTTATACCTAAATACAATATTATTATAAAGACAAACGAGCAGACAAGCAATTTGATGGTAAGTGATCACCGTGGCCCTTCGATATCAATAACGCCAAAGGTATCACCGATGAATTTCCAGCCAAAAAGGATGCAGGGGACCCACATTATTGGCAGGCATATATACATACGACACTGAGACCGAAACACATAAAGACTATTTTAAAGGTAGGGTGGTAGCCTAGTAGATGGCTAGCCAGTCAATTGAGTACTCCAGTACTAAATGGCAGTGTTGTTCAGATAAAGTGTTAGGGCAGGTGCATATACTCGTAGTAGCTACCTAACTTTGACACAGACCTAGGCAAAATAGGTAGGAATTTGCCCTTTCGTTAAACTTAGGAATTAGGTGTTATTTCTCAAATATTCATTACATAGACAACACAGGCCACTCTAAAGACAGCTGCGTCGTATGACCAGCCGGGCAGCCTAGCCGGTGAGGCCGGGCTTCTTGTATCTGGCATCTTGCGCTTTCTCCAAAACGTGGGTGACTCGGCATCGTGTTCTCAATTCTCATTCATGTTCATGACCTAATCGTGTTTACTCTACGCACGAAACGATAGCGTGCGGACTACGGAGTAACAAAAATAACAAATCAACAATCGATGGGAAGGGATCGCAGATAACGAATGTTTACCTGCCGATTACTGCACGTTCAAGGCGACGATACGGTTACATAGTAGGTACGTTCAATTTGAATCATTCAACATGCATTTAACTCTAGCCGTTACATTCTCGGCATTACAGGACAGTTTGGACTGCACCGACTGAGCGACGAGTACTGTTGACATTGAAAGTTACGCAAGAACTCATGCAACTTCGGCACTTTTGAGATTCGACAGACTACAATACCGGTCTGTCTCACCCGTCTGCCGGCCCAACAAAAAGCCGAAATGCCGCGTTCAAAGACGGTCCCCCTTACCTCTGTCGCTCGAACATATCCTGCGAGGGCCACACAAGACAGCCATAGGTAAATCCTCAACTGCATCACAACAATTAAACGGGTCCCGTCGCACCAGCAGGGTTACACCTCACTTTGATAACACGGCACTAAACAATTATGTGGTGTTATGTTATTTCACTAACACTGTACACACGGCCACAATATTGCGCGAAACGACATGCGGTGTCGATTTGAGTTTGTAGTAAACTGAGCGCCGCGGTCGCTTGGAGCTCCGTTCAGGGCGTTGAAGGCGCGCGCCCCGCACTCCGCTCACTGCTAACTTCGTTGATGTGGTCCGTCTTTCTTTCGGTCGTCGCCCGATGGTCGATGAAGCTCTATTTCGCGTAACGCATTTCGATTTGTTACCATTCACGGTACGGTAATTGAGTTGTGTGGTATAGCAAAAATTAGCTCTCCGGTCGTGTTACTGCGCTCTTTCATTAGCGGCATCGGTCGCTGCCCTTATTATTGCCCCTGCTCCAACCAGCAAGGACCGCAGTTGTTCTAAATTTGTACCGTACAGAAATAATATCAATTGCTGGAGCGTCGACCGTCTGGTATGCCTTTGAAGTCAACCCAAACAGCTTTCTTAAAATTATAATGAGTTAGTCGTAGGTACCTGAATTTAATTCCGATCGACCTAGGTAGACGCAAGTAGGTAGGTACCCTAGGTGGGTAGTTACCTATTTTATACCTACTTCAAGTAAGGTATTTAAGGTGAAGCCTATTTTCCCTACTCGTAATCTTATAGGTACTTACATGAGTACGCAATAAATTGTTTTTCATTCATTCAGAAACAAAGTAAAATATTTTAGGAATTTCGTAGTCACTCGACACATTGAAGGTATGAAAGGTAGGTAGGTAGGAAAAGAAGGTAGGAGATTGAATAAGTCTCTAGCTCATCAGGAAGGTACTTAAAATTGATTACCAACTTCCAACTGAACAGTCACGATCTAAAAACGGGTTAATGACAACGTTGTAAAAACGTATATACTCGTATGTACATACGTATGTAACCTACCCAACCAACGGCCCTCTAGATGTTGGAAACATTGCACTGATACAACCTACCTAACTAGTATACCAGACATTAAACTATCCTTGGTTGATGTGGGAAGAGGCAAATAACTTTACATCAGCGACTATCCATGTAAATTACTTAAGCCGTTACTGAAATCAGCGGTAGGTACCGTAGGTACCTACAGTAGATAACAAACGGACGTAATTCTAAAAAACATTGCAATGGGGTGTGTATTTCTGTAAATACCTTCCTCCTTTAATCGTTTTTTCAAATATCTTCGGTACAGATGTCGATCAGTTGCAGAATTATGGCATTCACTTCATCCATTTTCTATTTCACAGTTTTAGAGAATACAATCCAATAATAAAATGTCATATACTTAATTATAGTCACTCATGATCATGAATAAGTTTATGACAATAACTCGAAAGCTCATTCGCTGTCACGATAAAATTGAATATTAAACGAGACTTAGCATAGAAAGCAAAGTTCGTCATGAGCTGCAGCTTAGTACCTACCTACTTAGTTTATAGAGCTTAAATTTAATAGAATCTAATAATGTACTAGAATGGCAGGTAATACAATTAGGTAAATTGATTTTTTTATGTGACATGTCGTTTGGCGGCCGTCTCAATCGTTCGGGTGATAGCTAGCCAGCCAGGATTCCTCCTGCCATCAAGCAGGGGCCAGGCTATCGGCTCCTATCGCTTCTTACGACACCCTGGGCTTATTCTAGTCCGCCCCAATATGTCCAAAAAACACCGGTTTCCGGTTTCCGTAATGTTGCTATTTCCACGATTTCTACCAGTTAACTCCTTCAGCAAGCCGCGACCATTTCGTTGGTAGTATAGAAGAGACAGAATTTATACTCTCTCTTCCTTTTTGTTTGGCCGCATCGATGCCTTTGCTGTAGGTAAATGATGGATGACGATTGGCTTGTCTGCTATTAGAACAAAAATTGATTATATTCCTCCTTTTATCGTTTCTATTAATCCAACGCAACCTGAGGAAGGTTGCATCATAAACACTACAGCTACTCATGAAGTCATGATGCGTAAATTTATTGCTTTTACGCAACGTAAATAAATAAACGCTTATACACCCACACCTCTACACCAGGATTCCTTGTCTTGTACCGCTGTCCCGCGGCATGGGCACACTATTTGAGACTCAAATGTTGAAGTCATAAGAACAAATATTCATCTATCCATGACATTTATTTGTGCCTCGGGGATCGTATCCAAAGATCCAAGCTCCTCGCTCGACAGACGAGGTCACATCGGCTGGGTATCAGTTCGTATTATAAGAAAATATGGCAAGGGCTCGCTCGGGGTGTGCTTTGAAATAGGCACCGACAGATTTTGAAATAAGTAATCATAAGAAATCGTATTTTCAAAGCCGATTTTTTAAAAGCTACAACAACCGTAGGTAGGTAGGTACTTAATCCGAGGTCTAGGGGTCTAGGTTACGCCCATGCTTGTGGTCATACATCATACAAAATGTAAGTACTTTTACTCGTGTCTGTCGCCACTTTTGTTATCATGGCATTATCATTATCAATACACAATAATATCGTAGCACGGCCGTCTTGAGTGCTATTATAACTTTACTTAACAAAGCGCCATCTAGCGAGGTTATGATGGTAATCACTAGATGTCGCGGAATCTTTAAAGAGCACAGTAATTTATTCTTTTCATCTAAGTTTTCGACGTTTATGACTAATTTCCGTTTTTATATCATCGTAAAAATGATAACAATTTAGTAAACGTAATGTTTTCTTCTACCACCATTTCGGAAGGGTACTTTATCATGGGAGGAGTAGAAACATCAAAAACACTCCTCAGTCGTTTAGGTTACTTACTAGAACTTTCTAATTTTAATTTTGTGTTTTTGCAAAATTTAATCGTTGATTAATTTTAATGGTTAATTCCCAACTATTTTCGCTGTTTATTCCCAGTTGCTGTTAGTTTTCCTGACTGAACTAGATAAACCAAGTATTTACATCTACAAGTACCTATCTTTTAACATTATAAAAAAAATATTCATGTGTCCCAGTAGCAGGAAATCATTTTAAATTCATCAATAAAAGGAAACTAAGTACAGGGTAAAGGAAACAACAGTTCATTGCATTGCTAGTATTCGTTTATTTTTATTCACCAACACTAAGAACCTAAGTAAAATAAAAGCAAAAAGTACCATCTTAAAAAAATATTTGTTTAAGAATTGACTTTGATCCTAAACATGTCCAGATAGAATAAACTTAAGTTCAACAGGTTACTTATATTTCATTGATTTTAAGAAATTTTGTTACAAATTTGAAACCACATTAAAAATGTTCACCATAGCATTATGCGAAAAGTTGTTAAAAAACCTTGAATAGTATAAAAACACAAGCCAAGATTTAATAGTATTAAATGTGGAAATAAAATTAGTATCTTATTAATCAGTGAATACAAGACTAGGAACATTTATATTGAGTCACTATTGGCATGCTTTCGACTCATGACAGTGCAATTTCTGGACACATACATAATCAAAGGTAGTTTATAATGTCACTATATTTTTAAGTAATCTGCTGAGACTTTATTGCACCTTAATAGGATATTTACTTTTCCGGCATTTCAGCCATACGTTGCTTGTGACGCCGGATCGCGTCCTCGTGGCGTTTGATCTGTTCCTGATGGAAGGAAATCTCCTTATCCAAATGCTCCTTCATGTTTTGGATCTGTTCATTTTGCTGAAATACAAGTTTTAGACAATAACAAAGTTTTAGACAATTTAATTTTAAAAAAATTTCTTCATGTATTGTTCTTGGGTCTTAAAATAAATGTTACATCTGTCCATTCATCTCTTAAAAACGCTTGTGTCTTTTAATTGTGCTAGTGAGTAGAAAAAGTATTAAACAACAGTGAAACTAGACAGTGCTATCTATTATCAGATTGACACTTTTCTTTTTTTATGTCTATAGCCGACAGGGCCGAGTCACAATACTGTATGGTACTATTACCGTGCCCTTGGACATCGGCAACACCAAAGGCATCGCCAATGTGTTGCCGGCCAAGATAGATAGAATAGTTATGACAGAAAGTAAGAAACTGAGCGAGAATACTGTCGACTATTATGTACTGAACCTGGTACACAAGTCTTAACTAAAAGTCAAGCATTGAACTGAAGTTTTTGTTTTAATAACCAAAAACATGCAGTCAGGTTATTGATAAGTGGTTGTCGATGCTACAGGCATCTGTTACAGAAAGAAGTCCTGGATGTTAAATAACATTTGAAATTAGAATGCCCATTCTCAGTATTGAGTTTGAAGTTGTTATTGTATTAAATTGTTACCTTCCTGAAAAAATATTCATCTTCCCTGGCAGCTTCCATCTTGCCGAAGGAGCCACCGGCTTCACGGATGGCGCCACCACCACCACCACCCTTGCCTGCACCCGAGCCAGGCTCACCGGAATACATTCTGTAATGAATATTATTGAAATAGATAGAAACACCTAATATTTTTGTTTTTGTGATCGGCATATATAGATGAATTTTAGTAAGGGAACATATCAGGGATAGTAAATAATTGATCAGGATCGATACGATCACTGCAGCGAATGTGTTAAATATTCTTATGAGCATAGCAATTCTGAATTTAAAATTTCATGGTGATGTGGCCTGTTTTACACATTATTTTCAACCTGCATTAAATTTTTAAATTTATTTCGGGTCAGTTTCCCAGTATCCATAAAAAATAAAAAGATTGCTGAACAATTTGCTTCTTTTAGCTCCTTTATTCAAAACATATTTTGAGCCAAAGACAATTATTGTCAATTGTAAAATTATGAAACGTGAAATCTTAGTGAGTTATACTAAAGTATAAATACAACAGATAAAGGTAATGATAAAATTAAACTTACACACTTTTACAATAAGAAGCACAAAGCAAAACAAAAACACAAAGCACTTGAGTTTTACACTATCACAAGATTAATAGAGTGTGGATCGGTTTTGGCAAAAGAACAATTACTTTGTTCTATATTATTAGATGAAAACAATAATTTGTGTGTCATCTTAGATATATTTAGAACACTGCATCAGTTGCACAATGTTAATCCTATGTCAATTGTCAATTGTCAATACTCAAGATCCAGATTGATCTCACAGACTAATTTTAAAACTGCCAGTGTTCAGATTTGCCTCCGGTCTGGCCTTTCTAGTGTGGAGTTCGTAATAAAATATTTGAACAGTACAAAAATGTTAATTTGGCACAATCTAGACCGCCATGTATTGTCATACAAATGCCGGTCACACAAACTTACAGCCATCTATACAAAATTTGTATTTTGATAAGGTAGGAACATGCAAAACCACGTTTTTTAATTCCTAACCCGCATTATTTATCTACCTTTGTTAGAATCGTATCCATTATTTGGTAATAGTGCATAAAAACAAGCACGTAATTAGCACAATGAACAACAAATTATATTATTGCGTACTGCACAGCATATTGCGTAACCTAACCAAGCCGGCAAAAAGAACCTCACCTCATATTATAGATCGCTGGCATTAACGATGATCGCGTTCTAGCTAAGAAACTCATGGTTATTTCAAAAATAAATGCTTTTAACTAAATACTTCAGAAAAGTTCAGAAAATTCAGTAGATATCAGTTTTCTTCCTCTGGTCAAAAACTTCAAAAAGTAAATTTAATTCCAATTTTAGTGACATAATGACATTGGCACTTGACAGTTGACAAGCCACAGATATAATTGGGAAATAGTTAAAATTAAAAGTGTACGGAGTAAACCATAAAAATAATTGAAATGTTCCAATTTTAATTTATTTAAAATGCATATTGATGAAAGATTTGGTTATAATAATTTATTGAAGATGGATTTTATTTCTAACTGGCAAAAGTAATTAAGTTAATTTCTGAACTCTATACACTTTTGAAACCTTTACAGTAGATAGATTTTTGGAACTTAGTTCTTTTAGTGCGATTTAGTAGAGATCGTCACGTAACGAAATGCCGTATGCTGTGTGTGTTTTTAATAGTGGTAACTTACCACTGGCAAGTGGTAATACGCCATCTACAGCAATATTTTGTAATGACTAGATAGCACAGTAAAGCGTAGCACAATGTATGTATTACAATGTACTAATATTAGTTCAGATGACAGTGCCTAGATGGCGTTGTTACAAAAAAATCACTATATTACGTTTATATAATTATAATAGTATGTACTGATTAATAAGTGTAATATACGTACTGACTTTGGCATAATTATAACTTCAACACACGGTTGTACAGTGTTTATTTTATGGAGTTTAAGAAAAAACGTAAGGAACTTCGTTCTTGGCGGGTACCCCGACCGCACAATTTTTTTATGACAAACGAGCAGACGAGCCATCTGATGGTATTTAAGTGATACCCTCACCCTTCTACTTATATGGTATTTTGCCGGCCAAGAAGAAGAAGAAAGAACTGGCTCAGCTCACAACCGGAACACGACAAGTCGTTAAGCGGCCGACTCGAACAGGACGGTGGTAGCTAGTCAGCAGGGCTTCAGCCCTACTACCATGTCAGGTACTAACAGGGCAGGTTATGGTTAGCCTTCTAGGCCGTCCCAATACGGCCAAAAAGGGTATCAAATTGGAATTATTACTGTAAGCTTACGCCATTTCTTGTTTTTTTATCCAAAGTACATGTTTAAGCCTTTGTTCTGCAATTATTTTATTTAATTCCGCTGTTTCTCTCATTGCGCGCACTATTTGTCGCTCTTCTTTGAGCGCTTCCATCTTTATTTCTTTCTCAGTTTCTGAATACCTGAAACATGCACATATTTATTTATACCTTTCACATATTTTAATTTGAATAGAAATATTCTAAAAATCCCGACAATTTGCAATAATATTCAGGTCTAGTGAACCCAATAGTAGGTAGAGAAACGTATAATTTCGAGTTAAATTCGTCGCACATTTCAGTTAATTCAGGAATAAATACAATACCTACTGCAAATATAAGTATAAAGTTATACCTTAAAAATGCACTAAATTCTCTAGGGATTGTCGCCAGGTTATGAATATTATTGAAGCAAGAACTATCTGTGTCGGTATTGACTTTTGTCTTATCAGTTTCTTCTTCTTGGATTGTTATGACCTCATCCAGAACGTCACCCTCTTTCGGAATCACATCGGAATGCACTGACGTTGATGACGAAGAGGATTCTAGTGTAAGGACCTCACTGGTCTTGTTTTGTTGACTTTCTGTGCAAGAGAAACTACTACCACTAGGTTGGTTAATTTCTTCATTAATCATTTCTCTGTAAAAAAATATTAGATTTTTCGGTTTTCTAATTACTTATAGGTAATATGGTTTACAAATTGGACTTAAGCAGAAAGAGCTTTTTGTTTTTCATTCCGAAGAAACTTGCGTAGGTACCTAAGGGTTTTCGATGATCTTAAAGACAGTCTTCCAATCCACACGCCAGCAGGATGGATATGGTTAGTAGTTTAGTACCGGCGATATCCCTCACATTGTGAGAGAAGACCCGCATTTTAACAGATATGGGTTGTGATTATTAAAACACTTATTAAAACACAACAAACCAATAATCAAGTTAATATTTAACCAATTGTTGAAATTCGTTCAAATATGTTTGTCGATTGAACTAATGTCACTACTTATGTAGCTATTAACCACTAATAGTTAATTACGGAACAAAATATTAGTAAAACATCAATATCGTATTATTGGAAAATGATCTGACATTAAAATTGATATCACTTACTCGTCAATGGATTCAGTTTTAATTTCGACATCCGTATGCATCGTAGTCTCGTTTATACTCTCATTTTTTTCACTTTCTAACTTCAAATCAGCAGCGTTTTGTGTTTCTAAAATGCTGCAGACCTCCTGAGACTGTTTTGTACATTTTAACAAAGATGCACCGTTAAGAATTATTTCTTCACGAGCAATGCGCTTCATATTTTGCCACTGCGTCTTCACTTTCTTAATCGAAAACCCAGAGAATTTGTTACCAAATCTAAGGGCTAGCTGGTACAATATCTCATTCCATGCGACATCTTTCTCAACGGAATGATTGGGACCGTTGTTACTTTTAGTGACAACAACTTCCTTGCGGTCTCTAATTAACTCTAGTAGATATTGTTTTTCTTCAAGCGACCAATTAGGTGTCCGCGAGCGGCGGTTGGTAATCTTTCCCATTTTTCGCGAGGTTTCGCCCGGGTCGTGGTTTATTTTTTGCAACGATTTGTTGCAAGCAATGCACTCAACGTCCAAAATTATCGACATTCCACACATAAAAACAAATGAACAAAGATTTTCATTTGAAATCACGCAGTTTGACAAGCTGTAAACGTCGACGACAATGGACAACATTAAATTGATTGATTAATTGCCTAATGTTAAAGAACTATTATAAAGAATGAGGTTTAATGTGATGGTCGAATTACTAAACTAAATTAAACGAGATATATACTCGTAACAAGTTATTTAAATGTTTGAGAGTTGGTAATATTTATTACTTGTGCATTGATTTCTGAAGTAAAAACTGTAGAATCGTTGTGATTTGAAATTCGATGAAACGGAAATGACGTGAAAAAGCGCTAGTAAAAAGAGATAGACACATTTTATTGTGTGAGAAAAAATGAGCTGGAAGCATTATCCGCTTGCATGCTCCAAGGTCGGGGCCTACCTTTTACAGTACAGTTTTGTATAGTCTCTAATATTAACTTTTTTTTCTAATTTCTGATATTTTATGCAATATGACAAATAATAATTAATCCATTATGTTTCTAATTACATACCTACTCTTAACTTCTGATTACATTCAAAAATATGAGAAACTATCGATTAAATTTATATTTATTTCATACCTACTTAAATCAATTCATATTTTGGTTCAAGTACCTACCTCAATCAAAAGCTACTTGGGTAATTGTTTATCGAATTACAAAATACTTAAACTACTACTGTAGATACGTATAAATTCTTTTACATTTTAATATAAAGAGATCTGTTGGCATACGAGTGAACTACTAAGTACGTTAGAAGTTGTCTTTAGTTCTAATAACCACCACAAGGTTGCGTTGCTAGTGTAGGCTAGTCTAAACCTACTGGCTCCTAATTTTCATAATAAAATTTTCTTCTTAATTAATAAAAAAAATAGGTATACTTATTAAAAAAATGTACAGAACCTATAATAATAGGGAGATACAAAAATGTGTATTAAAACAATAATAATAAATCTTTATTTCAAACAATACTTATTGCTTTTAAAACTTTTATACTTTTTATTTAGATAAGTGTAAATTTGGTATGAAAATAATATAATTATTTGTTACCAAAAGTTAAATCTTATTTCACAGTTCACTCTTTATAATCATCACGCCTAAGCTAATTAGCGTAGCAAGTGGCAACGCGGTCCACTGTGGAGCGAGGCACTAAACCTAACCTATAAATCCTGGTCCTAAACCTAAACAAGAATTTGGAACGCATCCGGAATACGAAGAGTCGTTTGGTTGGGGAGTGACTCAAGCGAGAGGGTGGTAGCTAGCCGGGCAAGTTTTACGGAATAATAATAATAGTCCTTAGTCCTTAGTCTTAGCAATAAAAAAATCCTTTTTCGTAATTTTCCTAATTTATTATCTGTAGGTAATAAATAATATTATCGATAAAATCAATGATTATGAATAATATTGTGACAACACATGAATGTAGAGTCTTTAGACACGTGACGTGACTGCCTCCATGGCCTTACGGTGTCTAATTACCAAATTCCTTAAGATCATTAATGACCACATCATAAGGGCACATCGTACGTAGCTAGCCAGTATTATGAAATCTTAATGCATTATAAAATTTCCATCCTAAACAAGTTTGAATTTCGAATTGCTATTTCATTGTCGGTCAAAATCCTTGCGCAACGCTAAAGGCCGTTTCGGCGCATCCAAATAGCATAATTCAATTTTCAAACCGAATGATTTGATTGACGCGGGAAACTAAATAATGTAAAAAAGTATTGTTTTTAATAATATAAAGAAAATGATTGTGTTTTTTGTGATTTTGAACTAAAATTACTGGAATCTGGATCAATCAAAATCTTAATTTATAATTTAAAACCAATAACTCAGTCGGTCGTTGAAACTCGTAGCCAGCGCGCGTCGCGTGTTAACTGTAGTTCAACTGCGCTCTATTTTTATTGACTAATAAAAAATAAAGCTTTTTAGTGATTTAAATAAATGAAGATACTGTTTTTTAGTGTTTAATGTCTTTGTAAGGTGATTTTAAGTTATAAACCGTGAACCGGTGGATTGCCTAATGTTGTGAAACTTTTATTGGCGTGCAAGGTAATTTTTTTATAAAGTATCACATTAATTTAAGATATTTTAAGATTGTTAACGGTGATTTAATATTAGGTACATATTTCACTATTATTTAATTGTAAATTTAATGAGCCGAACATACTTGACGAGTTTTTTGTTTATTAAAGTCCTACGCTGCAGCGTAGGGACTTGCGCTGTAGCTTGGTGTGGGTTGCATTCATTTTGCCTATTACAAACTTGCATATTTTATTGGTTACAACAATTTTACAACACTATTATTAGGGGTATTAGGGCATAAATGCAATAGTATCCATAACAATGATCCTTAGAATTGCCTGTTTATTTGTGGGTTTGCTCCCGGTAATCTCAAACTTTCTTACCGATTTGGATGCAGTTTTTACTTTTATATTATCGTAATCGTAGGATAAAATTTGGTTGAAATTGTGTTATTTTAATTGGTTCACAAAAACAAGATATGTCAAATTAAATAATTCCCTCTAAACATTTCTTCAAAAGTGGGGTATTGACGATAACGTAAAAATGTTGATTTTCTTAGTATTTTCTAGCAAGTAGGTTATTTTTAAAAATCGAGTGTAGTCTTATATTTTTTACATAAGACGAATAAAAATATAAAAATTATACTTTGTATCTTTACCTACCTAACTACTATCGTTTACCTATCTCGTAAAATAACGTTAGAAGGTAAAATTCTTTATGTTTGGATTATTAAAACTAGTTTAATCTAATGTTATAAGGTTATAACTTATAACTCAATCAAGAAACCAGTTCCGTAGATTAGCGTCCCATAGGATTATACCATTTAGTTAGAGTTACCATCTCAAAATTGGAAAAGTCCGAGCAAATTGCGGGATAATATAAAAGTAACCTTGACAGTATAAATAACAAAATCGAATTTTGTTTTTTTTTGTTTAAATTAAGTACTCGTAGGTGTATACAAGTCGATTGTTATTGAGATTACGAAAAGATGTTCTATTGAATATTGTTTTATTTTATTCATTATTAAACTTTTTAATTTTCTGGCAAATCATACAACCGGACAAAAGTTAGGCAGAAGAGACAAAAATTGTCGGGCATGTCCGGACAAACACGTACATATACGGTGACCCTAGTCCCAAGTTTTTTTTTTATCTAAGGCCGGACTTCTTAAAAGTTCACCACTTTTTTGTTTACTTTGTGGCCAAGAGATAATTAATTATTTGAGACTGGTGAGTAAAACGGACGCTAGAAGTTTTTATGAATATAAATGTAAATTTCGTCCGATTTATGAAATTTTCTACGCTTATTGACTGAATTGAAATCTGCAACTGTTCGCTATCTGTACTTAGAATTTTTTTTACATCTGGACTCGATACGGGGTCTTCTGGTCTTCTGGTTTCGGGACCGCCCGATTTCCCATCTGAGCTATTATAACCTTGTAAATGGCGAAATTTATCTTCGTATTCTAAAGATATTGTGGCAGTTTTTTATCGCCTGAAAGCACGGAAAACGACTTTTTCTAAAAATGAAACTTACCTTCATTGATTTATTGCCCCCGAAACCCCTGTATACAAAATTTCATGAAAATCGTTGGAGCCGTTTCCGAGATTCAGATTATAATTATATTATTACACTAGCTGGTCCGGCAAACTTCGTACCTCCTCAGAATAAATAAATAAAAAGCTGAATTTTCATACTTAGTCACCTTTTAAACCTACCCTGGCCTTCCACAAATAATTGAGAAGTAAAATTAGAGAAATCAGTGCAGTCGTTCTCGAGTTTTAGCGAGACTAACAAACAGCAATTGATTTTATAATGTATATTTATAGAAATAATTGTCGTTTGTCACAGTTTCTTGGTTGTCGTTGTATTGAAATTTGATTACTTTCATGATCATCTCAGAATGATTCTCGCAAGATCAAGACAAATCGATTAAAGTAAAAAACATCATCATCATCAAAATCGGCCTAAGCGTTTCAAAATCGCCACAGCCAAACCAACATACATACATAATATACATTACACTGTTCAACACATTACCCTCCTTCGCGCAGCGCAGTCTGCGCAGTCGTGTAGAAAATAAAACATATCTTAAATAACGACTTATTGCAATTTATTGCCTGTTATATTATATGTAACATCCACTCGTATCAGTAAAATAAATAAAACCACAATTGGAATTAGCACGCATTTAAATTTTCACATTATATTCTACTTCTAAATGTATCGGAGCTAAGGGGGCGTCCATTAATTACGTGATGTGACTTTAGCATATCATCGACCCGCCCTCCCACCTTGGTGAGATTTCGTGAATCCCCTCCCCCCTAATCCCACGTGCTTATTTAATGCTTATTTTAGTGAAAATAGTTAATCTGTGCTTCATTGCATTTATTAAAAAATATTATTATTTATGACTTTACGATATTTCAGTGGAAGAACATGTTTTACTCGCGAATCGCGAACCCAGTTTCCTCGCGATTTCTTGCGGAAAAAAACTACTTAAGCTGATATTTGTCGAATACCCCCTCTCCCCCACGTGAGATTGTGTGAGATGCGTCTCGACTCCCTCCTCGCCCTAAATGCTTTACTTAATCAATGGACTTATCTTAGTATCTTGGACTTGTATTTTTCGTTTCTTGTAAAAGACCTAAGGTACAAAATACCTAAGGTACCAAACTAACCTAAATTTTAGGTATTAAGTAACTCGACATTACAAACTAATAATAATAAATACTTTTTCATTTACTTATAACTTGGTGTGGATCCGGTTACACTCTTATAAAAGCGGTCAACATATCTGTGACAATTACTCATTGCACTATTACTAACAACAGTCCTTATATTTCTTAACAAACTTACTTATTAATGTTCTGACCCCGTCTGCTAAATAGTCTAATCATCCTAGTCCCTATTAAAGTCTTGTTCTGAATCGGTCACAGTTGTCATGGGCGGCAGCGAGAGGGTGTTGCTGCATGCTCGTTTGCTACCTTAATTCCATAAAAAAACAGGCAGAATCAACTATGTATCACTATCAGCCCCTGTGACACCTACTAAAAAACTAACGTTATTAATCCTCTGCTAACAGGATTAAGCATCTTTAGTCTCTCTTTGAGCCTTGTTCTGGGTCGGTCACAGTTGTCATGGGCGGCAGCGGTGGTGCTGCATACATTCTTTATAATTGAAAAATTAAAACATAATGAGCAGACTTCAATAGACTTCATAAACAAAATTCGCCTTGCTTCGCTACGAAAAGTAGTCGTTACGTTATAAAACCATACCGTACCAATATTTACCGACCTACACCTCAGAATAAATAGATATCCACACCAACGTTACTTCACATTGATCGATATAGTACGTTCGACTGTTCTAGGCCGCTCTGAAGTTAGGCTTTCGGATATAGTGCGCAGGTACTGTACTTTAGAGAGAGATAGCGACACGAACACTGAGTGTGTGACTGAAACAAACAATGCTCAAAGGGACACCCGGCGCGTCTTGCCACCTTGCCAGTGCCACTATTTCGACCCTAAAATTGACTTCAGCGCAGCGATCCGAACAAAGTTCAGAGCGGCGTAGAACCGCCGGCCGGCCGTACTATACAAGGTTTGATAGGTATTAGCAAAGTATAGCGCTCAAATAGCCACATCCGATTCAAACTAGGACGATGTGACTGAACCTAACCTAAATACTAAATAGTGGCAGTTCCAATAATTGGGTTTTAAGTGTGTCAATGATAAATTTATGAAAACAATGTACAGGTTAACATTTTATTCTACTCTATACCTACCATAGTTATTATTGTAATCTTGAGATGCAGATGTTCTAAAAGTGTTTTAGGAGTCCCATATCGATTACATACATAAAATTGTAACTTTGATTATCGATGTCTGTACTAGCTACATGGAATATATTTTAGAATATATTTTTAGAAATGTATAGAATAGACTATAGACGCAATAGATCTAATAACAATATTTTTTAATTTTTTTCAGTTTCCCAATTTTTTAAATTTTAAATTTCCGCTTACCTATCTCAGAAATGAATTGACAGACTACTGATGAATTGTAATAAACTTTTTTTTCAGTCTGGTTAAAAAAGAATAGGCCTGCTAAAGCATACTGAGTAATCATTTCTTCGTGCGGGTACTAAGGCAGTCCTAGGTTTAGCTTGCATCCATATTTGAGTCCAAGCCGATCTCCTCTGCTCGTGATGGTGCGTGGTGCACCCTGGTGAACACTGACCACACAGCCCATAGACACCTAATAACAGGCGAATGGCTCCTGTCAACATATCTGACTTATAGTTCCCATATAAATGTCGTCGTTTTTAAGTAGATAAAATAAGTTTTAGCGATACTCCAAATAGATAAATGGTTAACATGAGTTCGTAGAGTAATTTTACACAAACCTGGGCTACTGCGCAGTTCGTGTAAAATTATTGCCGTAAATATGCAATCATGACCAGAGTAAGAGTAGGTACTTTATGTAATTTTGGGACGACTGTGCCAGTGGGCAGCATAAAACTCCACTCATACTCATAGCCTGTAAAACCATCGACAAATATAGTATCCCAGTCCCCATATGAGTCTTGTTCTAAGTCGGTCACAGTTGTCATGGGCGGCAGCGGAAGGTGGTGCTGCATGCTCGTTTGCTACCTTAAATCAATAAAAAAATAGTACCGAAGCCTGGAGACGCGAATTCTCTACATTGTTTGACTGTGGTCACAGAATCACGGACTACACACACACTTACACAGGTACCTCTAAACAACAACCTATAGAAGGAATTGTAACGGCCCTAGGTTACTGTAATGTCTGGACATTGCTCTGATTTGTAAGGCGATACCAACGCTCAATAACATTGCCGCCGATAGAAAGTCGTCCAGTCTCGCCTCACCACAGCTATGAAATTCGTTTTGCAACATGACATCTCCGATATCGTCATGTCTTTTGCTCTTTGATGTTGTTCAGTCAGATGGTAAACCGTTTGAACGTTCCGATAGGTAAGATACCAAAGTTTGATGTAAAATGATATCTGGTTTTAAAACATTTTACATAATGTATTGATATAAAAGAACCACACAGGCGTAATGTCTACCGTGTCTTTTAAGATCTGAAAACCTAATCTATAAGCCCGGGATCTGGTAGCCCGTTGTATGTATGTAGAAGATTCCAGAAATTTCGTATCGGCTAAAAATGCTTATGGACATTATAAATTATGAATTTAAACAGACCGCTAAATAAAGGGCCTCTTTGTTTTATCTCTGAATTTGGTTAACAAAGAGACCGAACCAGTTCCCGGTATTCGAGGAATCCATATCGAACAATACTGTTTTATTTTTATACTATTTCGTAATCACCATAGATCGGAATAGGTAGCGCAATTTGGGGTCAATGTCCTCCAACATTGTACTAATGTGGATAAACCTTGGGTGTAGGTGGGATTGTGGGATTTATTAGGATCAAACAACAAGAATAAAAAGAAGTTATAATGAACACACATTTTTTTATGATTAAAAAAATGTGTCATCCTCATTATTTATAAATTGAAAGGGCTTCTAGGGAATTAAAATAAATTACAATTATTTTCTCTATATTTTCAATTTTCATCTACGACGTTCGTATCCATAGCCTTCCCAAAAAACGGAACATTTTTTATTATATTTATATAAAACCCGCCTAGCGGGTGTGATTGATTGGCATATCCATATTTAGATAACGTCATCAAATCCCTCAAAATAGGACTACCTATTCCGATCTATGGTAAATAATCACAGTATAGATAATAACAGTAACAGCCACAAGTGATAATATAATTTTTCTATCATATTTCTTTTTTTAAGAACTTATTTGTATGCATAAGATGTCCCATAAGGGGTCCCATACGCCACATCGAATTACACTACATCAAAGTTCATGACATCAAACACAATAGTAATTGAGGTTGATATAGTTAAGTGACGGTCTTTCATACAACGCTGGGAAATGATAGTTGAGGCACTTGACAAATCTACTACTTATAATAATAACGTGTATAGGTAACTAGTAAGTATCTTAATGAAAAGAAGAGTGTCTTGTTTACTAATCAATCAATGTTTGCGTATGTAAGTAATTATACCAAGCTTTACAGTGTCATCATGTAAAATATCGGATTCCTGGTATCTATGTATTTTACCTCCTTGGCTTCTAATTCCAACTATAACGTTTCGATTCCTTTTTCGTCGAAGGAACAGTTGGGCCACCGAATGGTAGGTATGTGGTCACCACCACCCATATACTTTTTCACCACCAAAGGCATAACTAGTTGAAATGGAAGCAGGGAACTCGCTATAACCGATTCCGAAAATAAAACCGAAATGTCATGTTAAAAACACTTTGCGAACTTCATCAAGGCGGTGGTAAACCAAGCACCAATACCCTCTGCCTTGCCTGCTTAGAATAGAATAGAAACATTAATTATTTTAACTAGATTATACAGTTAGCCTAATGAAATGAAGTAAATCAGACACCAAAATCATAGCTCCAGGGGTGTTTTTAAATTTTAACGTTTTTAAATTTTCTCCTGAAGTACTTACCTAAGTATCTTACAGTAAAATGCAAGGGACATGTATAGAGAGAGTAGAGTTTAATAATAAGAGATATAAGCAAAAAACTGAAAAAAGGATCTGTAGCTGAAAACTTGTTCATCTCAAAGAATAGCTGTACCAACTTTCAAGACTACACGAATTATTTGGGCTGATCGATGTTTTTATGCTAATTTTATTAGAGTAAGAGCCTAACGACCTCTAATAAGAGGAACAGCGTCAGTTTCACGACCGATGTCGAGCAGCTTACACCACACATATTTTGTTCAAACCGAACGCGAAGATTTAAGCGGCAAAATTTAATCGGATTCACGATAATTTGCAGTTGTTAAAAATTAAGGTGTAAATAATTATCTTTAAATGTCGAGTATCCTTGAGGATATGGGGTTTGAAACTACATTATTTTATTCTGAAGTTATGTTGTGTGTAACATTTTCATAAGTAATATATGACCGATATACTCGTAAGTGTTGAAAGGATTGATGTACATTATATAAGTGATACTCGTAAATGGCTGATCCAATTCAATCAATTGTGTAAGTAGTCTAAAAGGCAGGAAGATGATGGTTATGGTAAAAGGCTATCTAAAATTCTTTGCACTTTCAATATCATACATCATAGGGCGTAGATGAATGTATCATGAACTATACAGAAAGTAAAAGACTTACGGGCTCCTTGAGCATTATAACATTTTTAAGTCTAGTTATGTATGTATGTGCGTCTTAAATAAGTGCATTTTTCTATGCGTTACAAATATTACACAGTGTGACTAGTGATGAATTCTACAGTAGGTACTAACCAGTAAATGTTACAAATGCTCGGCATTTCCTAATCAAACAATGATACAAACGTTATCTTATAATACACAAAACCTACTTAGTTAGTTCCATCTCGTCTCGAGATAGCGATACTTGTAAATTTAAGCTTGTATATTGTTCTGTGCCTACTATACGCAAGCTTCAAGTTCACGCCCATGCATGACATTTTTCAGTATAAAATCTAGAATGATGTTATTGGGATCAACTTACGCAGACATGGATTAAAAACTATGTTTTACTTAACTTTCTGACACTGAACTTGTTTTGCGAGAGAAAGGTATTGATAGGATATAAGACTCCACCCATCAGTCAAAGACTACTTCGTAAGACACCAGGCTGAATAACGGACGAGTCGAGGACCCGAGTTCATATTATTGGAGGTTATTGGTTTCAGTTCCACCTAGTTTAATCCCGGTAGTTAGGTATACATGGTGATCGTGAAATATTTTATACGTGTTGCCGTCAAGGTGTCGAGAGCCAACGATATGCGGATATTCCGCTTCCTTTTTGGTTGATAACGCTTCGGTAATGCCTTTGCTGTTACTGACGTCTATGAGCGACGGTGACCAGTTACCACCATAAAGCTAATCTGCTCATTGATCTACCGTTCATATAAAAAAGGTTCAACTAGTGTGTTGACGTAAGGCCACTGTATTTATTATCTTTCTAGGCCCAATCAGTGAGCGACGCCGCGTCGTCTATTTCTCTTATTATGTTGTAATCGATTAGGAAAATTTACATCATTCATAAAACAAAATGTTATTTTCTTTTGTCCACAGTATCCAATGACGTAACAGAATGAAGGATCTCGACTTAAAGATTCCCACCAGGAACGTCCTCACAGGCGCAGTGGTCAACTGGGACGATGATGAGATGGCGGGCTTGGGAGACGCGCCAGAGAACTTGACGCTTTCGTGGAAGGACTTATCAGTGTACAGACGGAAGAAACACCAGACCAGCATATGGCGGTCACCCACCTATGAAGAGGTGAAGGTATTGCATGGTGGTAAGATCAAATTACCTAAAAGGTTTTGTAAATCTGTAGTTTTGTGCTCTTTAAGTGTAGTTTGCAGCACATGTCTTAAACCTGGGTTTTGGTTACACTGCTGGAGATTGTTATCATTAGATAACAGTAGTTAAGACATGTCGGAGGCCTTCGGGTACCATAAAAGCTTCCGACACTTGACTAACTCAAGTGTCGTTAATCCCGTTGATCCCGACTAATCGATATTAGAGCAGCGTGATGGAGTATGTTCTAGTCCTCTTCCAACTCTCTTAGTGGGCCATATGAAAGAAACAATAAAATATTTATTTCACCTTATTACAGCGCTACTCGGGGTGTACGGTACGTAGCTAAATCGACTGTACTTACCTATATTAAATGTTGCGTGTGTCGGTCAGTGTAGGAAAGCCAGAAAAAATTCATAATCCTATTCTCTCTTGGCCGTCAACGCATTGATGATAACTTTGATGTTATTTGACATCTTTGGACAACGGTGACCATTTACCATCAGAGCATGTCTGCTCGTTAATCCGCTATTTACATAATTAAAATCCTGATACTACACTACATGGTAATGTTATCGCTACAAATAAATTGAACAGTTGGACGAACGAACACATAACGTGCACGTGCCAATATTTAGCATAATTATTTATGTTATGTATGTACTTGTTTTGGATCGTGCCACATGCGATAATATGTAAATTTCTCTTTTTTTTCAGTAAGCGGCATCGTGTCGTCCGGCAATTTAGTAGCATTGATGGGCTCTAGGTAAATGATAAAACGAAATGGCTTTTACAGTTTTGGTAACATTAGAGACGTGGACGTAAAAAGGTGGTATTTTTATGCGACCGTAAATTGGAAAGATATTTTTCGTTTAATCGGTTTTTAATTACAAGTTTGTCTTGTAGTAATGGAATTTTAATGAATTGATTGTACATAATGAGCGCGTGGCAAAATTATTCCGTAGCAAGTTTAAATAATAAAAACCGGCCGTGTGCAAGTCTATCTCCAAGGATTCCGTATCACCATGTATCTAATATTTACGATGAAAACATGTTTCTTGTATGGGGGCCCTCTTTAATTTGTAACTTTATTTACTTATATATTTTTTTCTTACACTTTAAGGGACTCGCACTGTACAATCCAAATATTTTTTCCAATGGGTTACAAAATGCTATAATCTTTATCAGCTGGTTCTCACGATGTTATGAAGTATTGTTATTTGCATGGCATGGCTCGCCTAATATATTATTCAGCAGTATTAAGTAATATAATATTAATAGTAGCTACATTAAAAGTTATGATTGTTTTGATCTAAAGGTTACAGATTCTGATGTTACTCCTATGTTGTTTACCACTTTTAAGTCTGTTTTAAACTTATACTGTACGTCACAAAACGTAGACGTATACCTATTTAAATAAATTTGAATATACATACTAACTTGAAATGTCTTCGAGAGTTTTGTTTGATTTTTAATTTAATGTTTCAACAACTTAATTTCCAAACCATACGCCAAATGTTCTTTCAAGATACTTCTTTTACGTCCACTTTTGGTATTTATATTTTTTATGGATTTAAGATACCTAGTAAACGAGCATGCAACCTTCCGCTGCCGTCCATGACATCTGTGACCGACCCGAATCGGACAAGACAAGACAAATCAGAATTCGGATGTTTAGACCAAAATAAGAACATTTGTTCGTTCGTACGTATGAGGACCGAGGCAGGAACTGGTATTTATAGTTAGTCCTGTTAGTTGTTTTAGTAATAGTTCACATAGTAAGAGTCTCGTTTTTAGTCGGTCACAGATTGATGTGTTTGCTACTCTTGAGGGCTAAGATGAGCTCTAAAATGTGATTATCTAAATCTAACCTTATTATTACTATTTGCAAGAGTTCTAAGTTACTTATACATTACGATTATACAGAATTTCTTACACAATACGCTTTATAAGCTTCTTTGTCGCCAGTGGGGCGGGTAAGACCACGCTTCTTGCCGCAATCAGTCGACGAGACAAGAGCGCTATGACGGGTTACCTGATGCTCAATGGGAGGTTGGCTGGGGCTGATCTTATCTCGAGAATATCAGGATTCGTACCACAGGAAGACCTGGCAATCGAAGACTTGACCGTCTCTGAGCATATGGAAATTATGGTAAGAATAATTTTGAAATTCCCGGATACTTGTAGGAATTAACTATAGGAAATTGTATCTACAAGTCATAATTATAGTACTGTACCGTAAATGCAATAAGGGTTATTTGATACTGATTAGAAGGCTAGTGCCTGGGATATCGCGAGGATATTAGGTTTCGTGCCCTTAGAACATCTGGTCTTACTCATACTTGTCTTGATATAAGGGCCGTTAGGAGGATGTCATATATTTTCATCTTTAGATAGGTCATCCTCAAGAGATGTAATACAGAGTTAAGAATAATCCTAATTTAAAATACCTACGTAAGTACATAGATTGTCCTCAAGAGATGTAATACAGAGGTAAGAATAATCCTAATTTAAAATACCTACGTAAATACATAGATTGTCCTCAAGAGATGTAAAACAGAGGTAAGAATAATCCTAATTTAAAATACCTACGTAAGTACATAGATTGTCCTCAAGAGATGTAATACAGAGGTAAGAATAATCCTAATTCAAAAAACCTACGTAAGTACATAGATTGTCCTCAAGAGATGTAATACAGAGGTAAGAATAATCCTAATTTAAAATACCTACGTAAGTACATAATAAAATTATTTTTAATAATTTCAATTTATGCATTCGCCATTTACGATCAACAAGAATGATGGTCAAGCGCGAACTTAATTAGTAATTTTATTATACCAGTAGGTCTCACGTTACAGAAGTGTGATTCACATTAAAGTTTATGCTCCAGCATTTGTAATAATGTAACTCTGTTGTATTCTGACATAATATTTAATTAGGTTGTCACATTAAAAGTCGATTTGATTTGCGATAAGCAAATTTGGAGTAGGTTTGTACCTATAATAATTTGAAAATCCGTGCAGATAAAAATCTGTCGTAAATTTTATTTGCCGTTATTTAATGAATACAAGTAAGTATAATTTAATTTGGACTCACTTATTTATTTACGTTTTTCATCGATCCACTGAGTCACGTAGAGAACTTTCGAAATGGTTAATAGGAAACGGTATGAAATTAAATTTCCACGGGATCGAGATATACGCGGGATAAACTCCCACGCAAACAAAGTCGAGGGCAGAGCTAGTACTAAATAAAATAGGAGACAGAGTTGATGTCAACGATTTGATAATTATTATTTTCTTATATCCGTTATTATTATTACAGCTGTCGTCTGTGGACCTCTTTGTAAACACATCGCCTAAGATACATTGAACCTTTGATATAATCAAAGCATTGAACTATTAGTTTTATGTATTGGCTATTCAATTAGTCAAGGCTAAATTCTAGATAGTGTTACACTTATTTTTATTTTCTTGTCCGAAACTATCATTAATGTCGTTCCATGTCATTAAGTTGGTTAATTTATGACTTTTGTCAGGGCCGGGTTAGAATAGAAATCATAGATCAGCGTTACTCAAATGATGGATAAATGTGACAAATAGACAGACAGTGTAGGCAAATTAATAGGGTTCCCTTTGGGTACGGAAGTACGGAACCCTAAAAACCAGGTTGCAACAATTCTGTCACCGACTCACCGGATATGAATTATTTACATCTCTCGCATCTAAACACCAAGAGGATGACACTAAGTACAGGTTTTTTTTTTATAACGCTACACACTCATAGCCCCACACTAGGATTCCCTGTGTCGTGGGTGCTATGGACAACACACAAGACAAGAACACACACACCCAGACCAAGAACGGAAATTTAAATTCATCATTCAAATTTCCCGCCTCGCTGGGAATCGAACCCAGGACCCTCGGAACGGTAATCCGGCGTGTTAACCATTGCGCCATCCGGGTCGTCAAGGTTTTTTTGTATCTCTTTCTGTTTTCTATAAATAAACGAAATGTTGCTGAGAGTTCAAGTTAAATCGGGTCCCAATGAATAATGAAGGTCGGTTGTTGTACTTGATAGTGAAGTTCAGTCCGATATATTTCTTTTTTTATTCCTCTGACGCTTCTTTTTACGATTAAGGTCAACAGTTTTGTTTCATTTGGATTGAGTATGCTGATGTAACGGTTTCCTGAGATGATGTGTTAGTTATCAAGGACGGTGCTGGAAACGTTTAATAAAATAAGTTTATATTGTCAGGATATTTTTACCGTCGCCGACCGATCCAATGTGAGTCTAATTTGGGCTTTACTGGTATAGGGCTGGTGATAGCTCTTCCGTGAGCATTATTTTATCAACATTTTTATTATGTCATTAATATCACTAGGTGCCTACTGGTGTTATTAGGTATCTTCTGGTGTAGCCTGCCTGGTTAGCTCTACCCTCTAGCTTGAATCAGGCGCTGATTACTTGTTTGCTACTTGAAGAGTCCATAGATACTTACTTTCTCCTTTCTTGATAGATAACACATCAGTTACCCCTGTTACTGTTTACTGATATCCATGGGTGATGCAGTCCATTTACCATCAGATGGCTCCTCTACTCGTTTGACAGATATATAAAACAATGGTAAGGTCAAGGCCATTGACTTATTATATGGTCAAGGCCTTTAAGAATTGAAAGGTGAATATCATAAACGCAATTTATTGATGTATATTTAAATGAGGATGCATTTAACGATCATGTATGTGCGATGCGATAAATGATTCAACACATTGTATCTTTTTTTTTTGTAATCGATTAACCATCCGTCGTAAGCGATCGTGACTATGGCGACCGAGAGATACCTACCTGCGATTAAATAAGTCTTACAAACTATTGGATAATTTAATTTAATTGTTAATGGATTTCGCAAGGATATATTTTAATGGCGTAAAAATACATCTCCATTTATCTCCGTTATGAACAATTTTTGTATTGTAACATCAGCTTAATATTTTGAAATCATTTAATTACACTTAACTAATTACTATTAGAGGTACATAGAACGTTATGAAAATACCATCATATTTATTTAATTGTCTTCATTATTTAAGTTGCAACTTCCATAAAAGTGTGATATTGTTGTTAAACATTTTGGCATTTAAGTATTGGAAGTTTGAATGTGTATTATTGTTGGTACAATCATTTTTACAATATTGTGTGCACTATATAAATTTTGTTGCACATAGCCGGAACTTGCTTGACGAACTTTGTCTCTGAACGCGCTAATCTCAGAAACGGCTTAAGCGATTTGGGTGCGGTTAATTAATGTATTGTGGTAGGCTCTTAAAATTTAGTGATTCTATTATTTTAATCAGCGAAATTAATTCAAAAATAAAAAGGTTTTGTCAGTTTAAAGAATCACATCTAATATTTTCGAATGTGGGTAGATACTACGGGACAAGTGTCCTAAAGCGAAGCGACGGTGGGTTTACTAGTAAGAAAATCTGTAGTCTGTTTATTTGTGAAGGCTCGTCTAATGATGGACAAAAGATCGACAAAATCTGCGCGAGCGCGTCGCGTGCAACAGTTGCTGGGTGAATTGGGCGTCAGCAACTGCAACCGAACCAAGCTGAAGGCACTGTCGGGTGGCGAGAGGAAGAGGGTCTCCTTGGCTGTTCAGGTAATCTTAATACATGTATGTATGTATTTCTTACGTAATTATTGAACTCCTCCTAAACAGCTGTACCGATTTGGTTGAAATTGTTTGAGTCTTCAGGTGGATCCGAGAATGGTTTAGATTCACGAAATAATTAGACCCCGTAGGTCGCTGGCGCGTGGTGGGGCTGCTGTCGGTATGTCACCAAGAGCAGTACGAAAGTGCATCTATATATATTACAAGTTGTCCCGGCGTACTTCGTACCGCTTTATAATTAAAAAATGTTTTGGTGATATATCGACAGCAACGCCACCTATCGGGTCCAATTATGAATCTAAACCATTCCCAGATCCCCTTGAACACACACAAAAAATTTCATCCAAATCGGTCCAGTCGTTAAAAAATGTTTTGGTGATATATCGACAGCAACGCCACCTACTGGGTCCAATTGTGAATCTAAACCATTCTCGGATCCACCTGAAGACACACAAAAAATTTCAACCAAATCGGTCAAGCCGTTTAGGAGGAGTTCAGTATCATACACACTCACACTCGAATTATATATATTAAGATGTGCCGCGAAATTATGATAACGGATAGTTTTTTGTCAAATCCCTAAATGACGATGATCAATTCACGTAAGATTTTAAAATTGGGGTAGTAATAAATGACCTAAATAATACACGAATAGAACCCCGCATTACGTTGTTAGTTCAATCAATTACTTTAGGGAAATCATTCCACGAGGTTGCCATTTTAATATCTTCCATGAATATTATATCATTTACCTCAGATATTTGATGAAATCTTCGTTTTCATTACTCACTGCGACCTATAGGTACCTACTTAGGTACATCGTAGCAGGCGCGATTTAAATACTTATTATAAATATTTAATTATTGCTTCGATTAACCATCAAAGTCAGATTTTACCTTAGCAATTATGATAATAAAATTATACGTAGAATTACACAATAAATTGCGCAAAAGTGAATATTTATTGTGCAATGTCTTTTTAATTAAGTATTTACATAATATTATTTTATATTATTGCAACTACTGGTTGCGATACGTATAATTTACCTACTATTCTAACCACGATTGTAACGCGTAGGTAATCTAATAATGTTGGAAAAATCATGAGGAATTCCGCATAATAACTTCTGCATAAAGCTTTCAAAGTTGTGTGGTTCAAATTATGTTAACAAACAAAAAGCCTTCGTGAAAATGTCCTCAAGATAACAATCATGTTTATTCTAATTAAAGTGATTAGATGATGTAGGTGACAGCCCGACGGCTTGCTTTACAAGTATGTACCTATTTATATACGAGTAAGTAATAATATGCACTCTGAGATGAACAAAAACTAGATTGTTAATTAGATTGTTAATTTATTACTGATTTAATTATTGTAGTGTGATTATGATTTATAATTAAATAATGTAGCTATAAATATCATAGGTACCTACTGTTATCGATCGATTTTTTCTAAAATGTCATATGTTGCATAACAACTTTTTTTACATTTAAATGTAATTAATTTACCGTCAACTTTTTTAGTTTGGTATTTGTTACATTATGTTTAATAAATAAGCAACATTTTCATTTGCAAAACTTTATTTATGTCGTTTTTTTAAACGTGTTATATCATCCGCAAACAATACATGTCATCATTACTATTAATACTTAAGTACAGATGATTGATGTTGACTATATGATGATTTATGTTTTAAATACAATTATTTAAAATTATGTTAATAGATGGAAAATATGTATGTGTTAAAATCATATTATACATATTTATTGTCATGTCACATGTACATATTTATTGTCATAATTGTGTGGTGTTTTAGAAGGTTTAATAAATTCCCTTAACTACAAAAAATATAAAAAATTAACAGTGCGCACAGGATTCAGATTTTCCGAACGAAAAATCGATTACGAAAAACGTTTTTCACCAAATTCATAAATTTTTACAGTTAATTCCAATTTCTTTCTCAAAGTCAAGTTAAGTCAATTCAATTATCAAAGTCAACCAAGGCAAGTAAAATGTTCTAAATCATTTCGTGTTTCACGACAGCTCCTAAATGACCCGCCAATCCTATTCTGCGACGAACCGACCACTGGTCTGGACAGCTCGGCCGCTAGCGCGGTGGTCTCTCGTCTCCGAAGACTGGCCATCGGCGGCAAGCTGGTGGTCTGCTCCGTTCACCAACCGGCCTCTGGAGTGTTCGAGCTCTTTCACCAAGTAGTTTTGTTGGCAAGTGGAAAAATTGCGTTCCACGGGACTATTGAGCAGGCGGATCAGTTTTTCGCTAGGTAAGTACTTTTTTTCCACTGTTTATTCGATTTTGTAAGACTCACATGACGGGATAACGTGATACCAGTCCATATTCTACAACTTTTAAACTCGTTGATCGACTTAGATGTTGGTGGTAGGATTTAAGGTCAACCTAAATACCTATCTGATTCTGTTTAGTGCTAGAAATTGAGTCCGACTACGATTGAATTTTGCATTTTTCTTGCGAAATCCAATTCTCAAGTAACAACATCGACTTTCCTTGGACTAATACGTGCCATTATTGACTGCAACTAGACTCAAGTCGAAACCAAACACCTAATTAACAAGGGTTGAAGCAATAGGATCCGGTCCTTGTTGGTGGTCACTGGACTTTCTACTAACTAGTTTAATGCCGATGTTACTAACTAGTAAACAAAATAGATTTCTTTAATACAGTTAGCTACTACCTTATTTCTAGAATTATATTTCGCAATCACTAAATAACAGGATGGTGGGTAATAAACATTTATTATTCACCGAATACCTAACAATAATGTTTTTTTATTATTCAACTGCCTGCCGGATAGATGTTTGACCAAAATGATCAACAAAGATACAACATTTAAAATTTATGAATTATTATTTTAAGTATGTTGTCCGTGTTTGAATATAATTATGTACCTACTTATTTCTCTTTTTTTGTTATAGGTTAATGCATGACTATCCCACCTAATATATTATAGTTAAGAACCAAATAAAAGTGAAGGACTTTGTTTTGCGAACAGAAAATTATTTTTTACTTTTTGCTTCACGTCCGAGTATTTTTGGAACGAGTTTTTGTATCTCTTCCGTTTATGTACGTCTATGACACATTGCGTGATTGACAGGGTTGACACAATCATATTTTTCAACACCAATTAAGCGTGAAGGTTTTTGTGCATTAAAATTAATTTATTAATCCAATTAATATTTAAATGCAGTTGCACTTTGTTAAACATAATTTGCATAGGTACAAGGATTTGTTAACGAAAAAGGCTACCTACATAATTGTATTATTTCGTTTATCGGCTCCTACTTACTCGTATTTTAGGCTTTATCGATAATCCATATTATTTATATGCACAAAACAAATAGTTTAATACACGGAATACAGAAAGAAGTGGAAATGGTACAAGTGTTGATTAATAAGAAAACCACGGTAGCAAAATAAACACAAGTAAATCCCTAATCGTATTATTCACACTAAGAAACTTACATTTTTATTGGTTGGTACTTGTCAACTTCAAATAGTCTATCAAACCGGCTCATTATAGTTGAAAATGCACCTTAACGATTTATCATAATTTTTATTTTTCCTTGCCATATTTGGTGTCTTGTTACCTTTATCAATTAAGAACATAACGGTTGTAAAGATTTTCTTTCCACCGCTAGATGTCAAAATTTTACGTAACAACCACGGTAACAACTAATTTTATATACTTAAAACTGTAAGAAATAAAGTTGACATTGTGTTGTCCGGCAATTACGCGGAGCTCCGCGCCACCTTAGTCCGTGTGCCACGCCTACTTCGCACTTCCACTTCTTTCTGTATTCCGTGGTTTAATACATTAAACTAAATAAGTAAGATTCGAAGAAATAATAAATACACAACTCCTGTTAAACTTAATTAACTCAATGTATGGGTTAACTATGCAGCGTTAAATATGTATAATAATATATTTTCTAAATCAAGAAATAAAATCCTAGCCATCTTAAAAGATTAGCTGAAGCCCTACAAAAAATACATACGGATAATAAAACCTACAATGTTAGAAATAGATTAAGTAAAACAAAACCCAAACTTAATAACGGTCTGTCCGTCAAAGATGAAATGTAATTATCGTGATCAACTAATCTCGTATGATTCTGACGCCGACTAGGTAATGACCTGGTGTTACTTTAAATAAGCATTAAAAAATATTTATAACTATACAAACGTATCTTTGAATCTACAATATAATAAAATGTTTTTTTGCACTTTGCATTAATTTTTCTGGGATAGATACTTTAGATATCGCGCTTTAGATAACTCCTGGTAAGTCTTCTAGCTTTTTGTGACGGTCGCGTCCTAATTTTGTTAGGTGTTTCAAAGATTAATGTTTTAGTAAATTTAGAGTACGTATGTATGTATAATATAGTAGTACACGTAGTATGTGTAATATAGTCCTCTATCAGTCATAAGTCGTAACAGACTCATTAAAATCGGTTAAGGCGTTTCAAAGATTACCTTGTAAGACAGACCGACACTAATAAACAGTCACGAAAAGCTAAATTTAAATTGTTTGTTTATTAATTTTATTTCTGAAATGGTTTAGGTACCTAGTAGGATCATCTAACAGGCTTGATGTAATTATTTGCGGAAAGGCGGTAACTTCCAACTGACATTAAAATGTTATTATTTTTGTAGCCTCAACTTTAAATGCCCAGTGGGATTCAACGCAGCAGAATATTACGTGAGTCTCCTAGGCATCCAAGCAGACAAAGAGATGGAGAGTCGAGAGAGGATAAGACGTATCTGCAATGAGTACCAACGGTCGGAAATAGCAGCGGATATCGAGAACAGAGTCGGCGATGTTAAGGATGAAGTGGAATACTTTAATGGAACTGTGGATGAGAAGGCAAGTTGCAAGCTTGACTCTCCTTGTATTAATTTACTTTCGACAGTTAGGAGCAACGAATGTCCTCACGAAAAAAAAAAATACTTTCAAATTTTCTTCATTGGTTTGGTTTGTGTAGTCATATCGATATGGGTGTAATGTTGTTATAGAAGATAATGAAGTAACGTTTCGTTTTTCTTTCTAGAATATATACTTCGAGCGCTACCTAACTCTGTAAGTATCTAGCAATATTTAATTAATTATAATATCGCTAGCCATAATAAGATCGTTAAAATTCCTAGAAAGCTACGTAATTAAGGAAAACATAAATTGGTGTCACTATAATTTTATTATAAATTGCTCCATTATTGTTAGCAAAGCTATGATAGAATTTATTAATTCATCTATATGAATAAAATAGGGTTATTATGGATCCAGGTTTTAAATGATCTTGAAATAAATAACGTTTCGTTGAACTACTAAAATAGTTCAACGAAACGTTATTTATTTCAAGATAAAATGTATAAATCTTTATTACAGAGTCAAAGTGAACTATTTTGTACAATTTTACTGGTTGATGTGGAGAAATATATTGACTGTAAAACATAATAAAACTATATGGATAATGGAATTCTTATTGTTAATGGTAAGTTACAGTAACTCGATGCATTCATACATAAGCTCACTAATCATTGTCTGTGGAACTAACTAACCTAGATTGTAGACGTGATAAAATCGAAATCCATAAACGAAGAAAAGAGTGAAATCCAATGAGTATGAAAAAGTGAACCACATTTGGAAAGATTGGAGAATCTATACTGGAGATAGTAAAAAGAGAATAGAATCTCGCCAATCAGTGGATAACTTAGTTTAAAGTCATCAGTATTTCCTAGACTAGAGGTCCGGACCGGGTGGGAGTGAAGCCAATTAGAGAATTTGAAGAAGGATGAAGAAGCTAAAGATTTGTAAAATGAAAATTATGAAACTGATTCAGTTCAAGCAACAGTGGTCTGTTGCTTGAACTGAATCAGTTTAATTGCTTTAATTTTTATTGATTATGAAATCATGATATGTTTCCGTAATTTGATCTTAATTGCATTTACTTACGAGTATCCGGTTCGACTTAACATGGGGTATCACATTTCTTCACGGTTCCTAAGATCATAATTTTTAATCGTTGAATTTATTATTTTTAGGCTTTTAATAATAATTATGATCTTATTTTTTAGACTAAGTATAGGTACGTTTCAATTTATAAAAACTTAAAAAAATCTTTTTTTGTTAGTTTGTGGGGCTCGTCATCTCCATACCCTACCATGGCCACTTCCAAGAATTAGACCAAAGGGATATCCAGAATGCTGAAGGTCTTCTCTATCTGACGATAACGGAAACAATATTCCTGTTCATATACGCTGTGTTCATCACTTTTCCAAGTGAAGTGCCGATTTTGTTACGAGAGACTGCTAGTGGGCTATACTCACCGTTACCCTACTATTTGTCGAAGATGATATTTTGGGTAAGTTGTGTTGACCATCCGCTTGATCTGATCAGATTTAATCATTTATTGATCAGTTAATTTTAAAAAAGAAAAAAGAAAACAGTGTTTAGGAACCAGCATATCTGCGTGTTGTAATGTTTTCAGAGTTGCGTGAAGCTTTTATCAAACTGTCGTTCTAAATAAGATAATCTCAGCAATGGGGCAGTTATAGGTTTTGGTGATGAAGATTTTGATAAATTCTAAGTAATTCACGGTGTTACTACTAATCACAATGCTAGCAGCAGGAAACCTATTAGCCGAAACATTAGTTTTATTATACTAATTCATCTAAAACAAATTGAGTCATCTGTTTTTGATAAGCATAACGAGGCAATTAATGTGCCTATGAAATATGATTGCTAGTACTTTCCGAAAACATTGGTTAATTGTTCATGATTATTGATTTTTTTGTTCAGTACTATTATTGTGTAGAACTTTGCCCAATGGTGCAATAAAGTTTTCTCGACGGCTCGAAGATGTCTTGAGGAAAGATTTCATTGTTCCTACTACGCAAAATGATGATGATTAGCTTGATGGATGCATTTTGATTTTAGATTATTAATCCTATTAAGGCTATTATAATCATTATACTTACAGGTATTTGTTACCGTGTTAAATATATGAGAATGTTACAGATACCTCGAGCAGTGATCGAGCCGATATTATTTGTGTCCTTGATATTCGTGGTGGCGGGGCTGCAGGGTGGCTTCATGAACTGGATCGGCTTCTGTTTCGTCTGCATCTTGTGCGCGAACTACGCCAATGCTTACGGTAATGTTCAATTATATTTTTTCATTACATGCAGATCAGAAATATTTACAAATTACAAAAATATTTAATTTGATATGTCATTTCTGAGAATAGCTTCAAACTTATTAGTGGCCCTTTGTTAATTAAGACTCTCTTCTCGTAATTAATAAGCCCCGCGACGTATTCTACTACGCTGGTCCTATGTGGATTAGTGTAGGGGTTAGTGGCCAATTCGAATATCGGAACTAGTCGGAAGTTCTTATCCTGCCTGATTGAGTCCGACGTGGCTTAGCGACTAATCTCTAACGATAATAAAATTATTATTGTTGGAAACTCTGAAGCTTCCTGCTTCACCTAAAGGTAAACATATAACTTACATATTGCCATTTAGCGGTCATACACTTAATAAGCTGAGGTCTGCGCTCGAAGTTACATATTTTACACAATCGATCACTTACGATTGACCTAAGACGTTGCTTATTCTTAAAGTAACTCATAGATAATATGGCGATGCGTGTTATTTAAACTAACTTTCAAAAGTCAAGGATGATCTAAGTAACTATGAATAACAACAAAATTATTCTGAAATATGCTAAAATCTTCACTGTCTATCCTGTACGGTATGAACTAAATATTTGTAGGTAGGTATAATAAAATTTAAATCTAACAAGTATTAAGTTAATCAAACGCAGGTCTTGACCGCGTACCATGTATTGAACAAAGACAATTTTATCTTTATTAGAATAATCAAAAGCATTGAGCCATTATCTTTCACTAGGACAGATTAAATGTGAGAATACTCTGTTCCACTGATGAAAAGATTCTTACAATTTCGATTGCATTAATGCTATTGAATGTTATGCGTTATATGCGTCCGTTATTAAAATTACGAAGATGATATTAATCACAGTTGAACTTCTCGTATTTAACCCAGACCAAAATCCAATCATCAAACGCGATTTTTTGCAGAATTCTATAACTGTCGGCTTCTTAGCAATAACTACCACTGCTGCTTTTTTAAAATAAAAGGTGTATTTCTTTGTACCTACGTTTAACATATTCTATCCTTTTGGTGTTGACAATTATCGTTCCATGGAATTAAAACGGGTCCTATTTGGGTGCAAGGTCTAACTCCTAAATTATTCCTGTACTAAATTCAAAATTTTAAACTTGAAAGAACATTCATAATTGGCTGAAAATTTGAAATTCCAGGCTCGTTTTTATCAGCGGTGTTCGACAAAATGGAAACCGCGGCGCTCGTGTCGGTTCCATTCGATCTTATCGGCACCATGTTCTCTGGCATCTACCTAAACCTGGCCAGTGCGTCCCCTTACATATCCTGGCTCAAATACGTCTCGGGGTTCTACTACGGCGTCGAATCTATTTCCATCCTCCAATGGGATTCTATCGAGTCGATCAATTGCGTCAACATTAAAGGAATACCATGCATCAAGACCGGGCCCGAGGTTCTCAAGAGATTCGGATTCGCTGAAGAGCACTTTTGGCGGAACTGCATTTGTTTAAGTATCATGTATTTTGGGGCTCACCTGGTAGCTTTCCTTATGGTCATCAAGAGAAGTAGAGGCACACCTGTATATTAGATATTTATCTTTTCTAATTTAATGAAATTGACAGAGGCGGCTTCGTCACTTAAAATTGTCTGGCAAGCATTGACGACGTATGATGACTTACCATTAGGTGGCCCGTCTAATCATTTACGACTATTGAAATAAACAATACTATGATTAAGAAATGTGCTAATACTCATAGAAACATAATTATCTTTCTGTATAATTCGTATTAAGTTTTCGTAAATTGATATGCAAAAAATTTAAATATATTAGATTATATTTTTATTTACACCTTTAACTTTGAAATTGCGGTTCTATATTAATTTTTTTTTTGAACAGTCATAAACACATCCTTTATCAGAAATAAAAGGGCTACTTTCGGATGTGATTTAGGAACTTTTTCGAACTTGAAGTAAACAGAACGGTGTCAGAACAAAATCTAGTTACAAAAAACATAATTTTGTAACGAAAAATGTTAAAAATTGGAAATAAATCTGAATTTGGAATTTATAAACTAACGCTAGAATGTTGCTTACATTGTAAATCGGCAATTTCGAAGATGAGGACGTTATACAAAACATGCACATTTAAGAAAACATAACTAAACAACAAGGTACCTCAATTATATAATATTTTGTTACAATACATATATTTTTACAATTTACATCACATAAAAATATTTAATTAGTATTATTTTAAAAATAAAAATACAATCACTAATTATGTTGTTTTATTATTTTATATCACAATCACTAATTATATTATTTTTATCATGTTTTACATTTGTCACGTACAGTTACTTATTAATTGATGCAAAGATCAATAAAGTTTAATATACTTAAGTACTTGTCAGCTGTCAATAATTGATTGGGATAATTATAATGTCATGTTATGATCTACAAACACCTCGTTAGACTCAGGAAATACCAACTGGTATATTAAGTACAAAAAACAATATGAATTATTCCACCTAGAGAACTTCGATTGATATTGAAAGTTATAGATTTCTAGGAAGTTAGGTTAAAGTTTTTAAGCCTAGCTGTTTAGCTACCGCTCTCTTGTTTGTGTGAACCGTCAAACGACTTAATTATACAATGCAAGCAAAGTTTATTTCCTAAAAATCATAGCCCCAGGCTTTCCCGACTGCTTCTTCTGAGTGATATTCTTCAATATAGGAATATTAGGCATATTTCTAAATATTGAAATACAAAATATTGGCTTGGCTACAACCCATTAATGGCCCACTACTGAGCACGGGTCTCTCCTCATACCTGAGGAGGCCTAGAGCATACTCCACCACGCTGCTCCAGTGCGGATTGGTGGAGATTACAAAATATTGCTTTGTTCAATAATATTTTTTATGGATGTCTACATATTAAATTTTGTTTTACGTTTATTATTAATTATTACCTAGCTCGCGGCTTCACCTGCGTGGTAAACCACAAAATATCTTCAAAATTATCCCAACGGGATTATCGTGATAAAAACTATCCTATATTCTTTCCCGGGACTCTCAAGTTCTATCCTATGTAAAGGACATATCCTATCTCCTCATACTATCTCCATACCAAATTTCATCTAAATCGGTTCAGCAGCTCAAGCGTGAAAAGGTAATAGGCACAGACACATTTACTTTCGCATTTATAATATTAGTAAGGATGAAACCTTCAGGCGGTAAATGAGGGTGTAATAAAATTAATCTAAAAAAGTTTAAGCGCGTGACGCAGAAATATCTACGTTACAAGTAATTTCTTGAAAAACAATCTGTTGTTTGTATTTACGTAGCTTCACCTTCCTCCTTATCTGTTAATAATTTGTAAATTCATTTTTCTTAGGACCAATCGAATCCCAATGAAGTGGCCTACATGACTTATATAATCAGCAAATTATTTAAATTTAGGCCATTTGAAATTGAAATTTTAAAATCTTATGTATATTTAGTCTTGTCAATATACGAATAGCGTTACAATAAGTTTCATCCATCGGTTCAAGTCTTCTTGTGGTGTGCTGCCTCGTTCTAATGTCTAAAGAATGGGGAAATAGCGCCCATTTCTTAGATTTAAAAGATCTCTATGCTATGTACCACGCAATCTAATCCCAGCAGTAGTCGTGAATTGTGGTAAGGTTCCCTATTACCTTCTTTCAAAAAGTATAACATCAGTATTTGAAGTATCGCTCATGAGTATTTGAAGTGTAAGTAAAATAGTAAGAACAATAAGTTTCTATAGGGTCAAATGTCGAAAAACGAACAAAGAGCCGACTTAGTAACGCCAAAGCCATCGCCGATGCATTTCCAGGCAATAGGGCATCACCATTTCTGTTTCTCTGACACACTGCGATCGAAACACGTCAAAAACATTACAGAACCGATTTTAAATAGGCGCGTGGTTGTAAGCCAGTCGGGTAACAACCCTAGTGGCATGTGGAGCAGGGTTCCGATTCGGTACCGGTACCTCCAACAGAGAAGGCCTTCTTCACTGAATCAGTGTTCATTATTTTTTAGTGATGCTTTGGTGTTCATCAGCAACATCTATGAGCGACAGTGTCCGCTTACGACCAGATGTCTCGTCTGCTTTTTGTCGGCTATTAACATAAAAAAGCTACACATATCCCACATCACACGCTTTCAAAAACATTATCGAGATTTCTGCCTTATTAACGACTCATTATGACCTCTAGAGTGAAGAAGGAAATATCTTATCTTTTATCTTGATCTTGGTATAGATATCGATATGGAAATTAAGAAAATTTAGCACCAATTTATTCATCAGATATTATTCAGTTGGTGGAATTGATTTCATGTTTGCCCACTACAAATTTAAATGTAGGTACTTATCTACGAGTATAAAGTGTCTTTATTTATAATAATGTCATTTTTTAAATCTGCTTTAGACACCAAATGTCATAATTTACATAAAAAGCATTGTTATTGTAATTGTCACCTTAAAGGCTAGATAAAATATATTTATATACCTAATAAAATGAATTGCTGACTGTAAAGCTATTTCGGTTTGATGAGGTAGTTGGATCGGTGACCCTACTGACATAATTTATCCAGTGCATCCGTCTCGGTCGATTTTTAAATACTTAATAGACGTTAAGCCATTTCTAGGTGACATAAAAACTTCCGATACTTGCGTTGCCTATTAAACTTGAAATATGCATGCTCTAGGCTTTGTCAATGATGACGAGAGCCCCTTGCTCTGCAAAGGGTCATTAATGGGTTAAAAATAAGCCAATAATTAGTTAAGGAAGTTTTGAATCATGTAACTTATTTCCAGGTTCCTTCCTATCCGCTACCTTCGACAGAATGGAGACAGCAGCCCTAATCACCGTTCCTATCGAGTTGATAAGCATCATGTTCTCTGGAATCTATCTTAACCTAGCGAGCGCGTCCCCTTACGTGGCTTGGTTGCGCTTCGTATCGGGATTCTACTACGGCGTGGAATCCATTTCGATTCTTCAATGGAATGTCATAAAGAAGATTGACTGTGTCGACATCCCCGGAGTGCCGTGCTTAAGGACGGGTGCAGAAGTTCTCCAAAGATTTGGGTATAGAGAAGGAAATTTTTGGAGAAACTGCACCTGCCTCTCTGTTATGTATTGTGGATTCCATGTTGTGGCTTTTCTCATGGTTATTAAAAGAAGTAGGGGAACACCCGTGTACTGAAAGGTCTAAAACAAAATCTTTGTTATGTATGTGTCATAGGTATTATAAATTGGTAAAGGGCATTTAGAAATTATAAGTATTTCTTTTAAGTAAGCTACAAGTTTTGATGTAGGGCTAGACCGGGTTATTATGAGACACCTCAAAATAAGACTTGGGTAAAATATGACTTCTATGAAACAACTTAAAAAGGTTCAAATGTAAGTCTTATTTAAGTTTAAAACAAGCCTTATTAGTTAATCAATCACGTCCAAAATGTGTTGAAAAAGTACTTTCTTAGATGTTTACTAGCAAACTGATAGTAATGCGACCTAGATATTAAGGTAATGCACGATACTATTGGTTTTAAAATGTATTCAAATTATTTTAATAACGTAAAAACGTCAAAAATTCTATTTTTGTCGCATAATTACCGCTCCTGACCCTAAGTGTAATATTAAGACGGTTAGTTTTCCTGAATATTATAGACATAAATAAGTATCTCGTTAGTATATCACGCATATGACTAGATATTACTTACTATAAGTGCAATGACTTTACATACTCGTAAGTAAGTTGATGAATATCGTATTCAAATGATTCCGTTCATTTTATATTTAGACGGGGCGAGTGATTAGCCAACTTGGCCACATCTGTGTAATGTCTTTCATAGAGTGTCTTATAATTTTAACGTGACGTTCTGACGTTCTAACGTCTGACGTTCTGACGTCAGTATAGCCGTAGCATGTGATAGTGTGGCTGGCTAGCGGGTAACATTATGTACTAGTATTTTATTTTGACAAGTAAATGAATATTTTTATAAGTCAGAGATAGGCAAAATGTAATCAGATTACGGATTCCGATTACATCTGGGAGCACGGAATTGCCTCGTCAAGAATCGCCCTATCATTTTTCGAAACATTTCCTTTTTTCAGAAGCAGATGTTTTAACAGACTAATAAGTTTCATTTGTCTAGTTTTTATACTTTAGATTTTAATAACACCTAACATTATGTGAATCACTCACCTACCAAATTCCTAGGGTACTTTCCAAAGTCCGAAGTCTGATTTAAATACTTGCTCATATCTGTTATAAGTCTTACATGTATTTTAGCGTAAAATATGAGTCTCAAATAATATAGGTACTATGATAAAAAAAATACTCTACAATACCTGTCGTATTGTCACTAATAACATGCTTTTCGAGGACCGGCATGTTGCGTGGGTGATATCTCTAGTGTTTACCATTATATTAGACGACAATAACCACTTCCCATCAGGTGGACAGTCTACTTTTTCGTCTGCCCTTGGGTTATTAACAAAAAGGTTATAAGTAGCTAAGGGTTTTACCCAAAAACGAGGTGAAAAAATGGGTTACCTTGATATTCTACGTAAGTACTATTAATTTTGTTTTTATGTAGATTTATATAAAATTTATAAATGTACACAGTGTTTGTATAATTATGTGAATATAAAGAAGTAAAATGAAGAACGAACAATGAAACAAGTCTAAAAAAGATTATAAGTTGTCTGTAACATGAAATTTTGATATCAATGTTTTTAATATCAGGGCGGATGTTTTTCACTTTTGTCCCAATTGTAATAAAACAATAGGTATTAATATTACAGTCTGTATTTTGGTAATTAAAAAATATATTAATACGTATATCCTTTTCTTTCCTCCCTCTTCAGTCCTATGAAACCTATAATACTCCAGACGATAGTGATGAACAGCAAGCCGAGTGAGTCCTCGAGAATGAAGTTACTGGAGTATCCAGTTTCTATTAAAACTGAAACACCGTCTTTGTAGCAAATTGACGTAGAGTTTGACGGGCATTCTGAAAAAAAAAACAAATAACGAAACATCGGTGATTTATTGTGAGAATTAATGCTTCATGCATTCAGAATCATGAATAATTGTGGACGTAGAAAATTTCCATTTGCTAAAACAAAAAAAAAACTGCATTTTTCGTGTAACCTTTGTAATAATCCTTAATAATAATCCTTTGGCTTATTATTATTTGGCTTATTGTTCAGTAAGTGAAATTATTATTGTCTGTCAGTGCATGCATTATCAGATTATTATGGCAAATTAATCGACGAGACTGTTGGCGAACAGTATTCGGAATCAGCAACCATATCCACCAGTTCCAGAATTAAGCAGTATTCCCTATAAGGGAGGTTGGTTGGCACCAACCAACCGCCCTTAGGTTGGTTGCCACGTAAGGAAACAGCCCCCATTTACCTGTATCAGTCAGTATCAGTTTGAGTGTATCAGGTCAGAAGTGGTTTGTAGATCAATCAGGGTGAACTAGTCTGTAAAGAGACTTCTCACGCTCAGTAAAGCGCACAGAATACAAATTGATATTTATTACGACGAATATTGTCAAATGTCAGTTCGTGATATGCCCATAAAGTATTAAATATACGACACGCATAAAATTGGCTCATAAATGTTAAAATTTTGTAAAGCTATTAGTGTTTTAGACTTTTTATAACAGAAATCGCATTTTATAGCGAAAAAGTTTCCCATTGTTTATATTCATACAACAACCTGCAACAAATATAACGTGACGTCTATTTGTTATTTTTTTTATCTAGCAAATTACTTACTGTATTTTAGTTTAGTTAAGTAATTAGTTAATTATAAAAATACGGCAATAAATATTTTCTAAAATCTATTTGAATTAGGTATAAGGGGTCCGTTTTATACATGAATAGTTTCTAAAAGAACAGAAGAGTCGTGGTCGAAAACATAAAAACAGAGCAGGTAGATTGGTCTTATCTAGGCATTAAATTTCTTTTTATTACCCTACCAAGTTTCTAATAGATAGTTTTTATTGTCTTTTTAAGAATTCCACTGATGAAAGCGAATGTTGCGTCGTAAACCCCTTTTATCTAAAGTAAATTGTGTAATAAAAAGTTACTAAGTACGTTATACTTTTGTGATAGTACAATAACCTGCCGTCATTTCGCTTACTTCTAAGCTACCTTGGAAGCGCTAAGCTAGCCTTTTTATTTTTTATTAATAGCCGACCAACGAGCCGACGGGCCATGGGCCTGGTGATAAGTGGTCACCGTCGCCCGTCGACATCAGTAACACCAAAAGCATCACAAAAAACCTTGCCGGCGAGTAAAGGAGCGGAAACAAAAGAAACAATACTACATTTTTTATTAGGCTAACGAAATTTTACCTACGACCATATAGGCTCGTGAATTTAATTTATTAACATTCCTGCAGTTCTAATGCTTGGCATTCTTTAAAAAAGCTTGAACAATTGAACTTTCCTTAAAAGTGGCGTTGCTGGCCACTCCTATTGTTTAAATCCATAGATTAACAGCGGTCAGTCTACCTTTCGTCCCACCAGGAATAATAAATCATCCATTTTATTGTCGATAGATAAATGATTGTTCGCGGGTCGTGGGCGTTTGTGTTGTCAGTGCCACCCGCGACACATTGATATCACAGTGCAGGATACCTCTGAGTGGTGTAAGCGTAGTAACACTAAAACTAGAGCTATGTTAACGTCAATGACATATATGTATCGAGATGAATTAAATAAACATAATTATATTCATTTAAAGTGTGTAGGTATAGAATTAATTAAATGACAAGTAACAATAAATGGCCTGTCCTAGTCACAATTAACGTATGATATTGTCGTGTGTAGGTATATTACTATTACTAAGTTATTACACCTACACGTGTAATGTAATTATTACTTTTGTAGCAATTATTGGTACGATGATTGATGACGATATACGATTGATTTGGTACGATGCACACCGATGATATTATTTGATTTTGTTAGGAAAAGGACAAAGGTATCCATTCTCCGGGATCTAGCCAGCGGGATGTACTATGGTATCAGCCCCTCATTTCTCATGACTTGATAACGATAACTCACCTATGTAATTAATTTGTCGCCAGTAAATATTGCTGACGGCGTCCATTCCGTAGTAGAAGTGCGATATGTACTTGACAGGATACAGCCAGGCCGGCAGTGAGGATAGCCTCATGAACGCGCCTGACATTATGAACAGCGGCAGATCAGCGCACGGCATGATGTCGCCCATCAAGCGCGTTGACGTGAACAGTACTCCCATACCGAGACCTTCAACAGAAATCAAACAATTACAACTTAGTTACAGTTAACGTAACTAGACATCCTTCGCCCGCTCGTCGTGCATCCTGCTCAATATCGAACGTGGCCAGTCCTTACTCATGGTTTACAGGTAAATGCAAAACAAACCTTTGTAATTTTTTCATAGGAAAATTTTAGATTTTTATAGGTATCAAGATCTAGGTGGTAGAGCCTATAAGGAACCTAAAGTTCGCCTGGGGTTGTACTAACGCCCGCCACGTTGCCTAGTTGGTACCATTTCTACCATGTAAAAATTAAATACTCGTATTTACGAACATCTATATTCCTGTTGGAAAGATGTGGGTCTGTTTACACTTTTTTAGAGATGAATATCTTAGTCCTGAAGGATAACAACACAGGTCCGAATAACAATGTTATGAAGTTAATGTTAATTACTAACCATACTATTACTAACAGAACTAACTATCACCATCTATCCCCTACCAGTCCTCATACCTACTAGCAAACTAACAAACTAACGATATTAATAATACCTCTGCTGACTGGACTAACCATCCTAGTCCCGGTGTAAGTTTTGTGCACAGTTGACAAAGGAGGTTGGAAGGAGGTGCTGCATGCTCGTTTGCTATATTAAATCCATAACAAATAGGAAACGAAAGTACTTCTGTATACATTTGTAGTACAGACATGTCATCCAGGGATGTTGATTTAGGTCTCTCAGAAATTACAAATAACAAATTCATTCGGCACATTCATAGCTATGTAAAGCTAGAAAATATGTATTTACACAAATAATATATCTAAACTCAATTTATTCAAACAAACGTGTCGTCTAATCATAATTTAATCTCACCATCCGATGGACAAATCAAGTATTGACGTTTGAGAAAAAAACCGCTGTCAATTTAATACTTAATTGCAAATGCAAATACTTAGGTACCTACTGAAGTTTTGTACGCATATACTTAAATTAAAATCTTAAATGTTTTTTATGCAGACCTGGTTTTTACTTACACTACGAAAGATAAACTACCCAAGCGATTACAAATCCCTATTTTTTTACTTATTGGCTCAAAATACGAAACGACAAGAAACTTTTTTTTGAAACTTTAGGTTTGTTTTCAACGTTGTTATTTAAAACGCATTGTAGGTAATATGCATAGAGCAACTTATATTACTTAGTCATGTTTTATTTATTAATTAATTTAACCTATATCTAATGCATTATTATATAAAAAGATAAGCTCTCTGAACTCCTTTTTGATAACTGTAACTAACCGTGCCCAATTACATACTTTACGTAGAAAGTTTTTGCTTCGCGTATTAATATTTAGATACTAAAATATCTATACTGTGTAATTCATATATTACTAAACTGTTAATTATCTAAAATATTAAATTACATTAAAATTATTTAAATTTAATTGGTGTGAAGAGGAACTTCGTATACGATTATACGACTACATTTGATATAATTGTTAGTGCTTAAATTTCATTTGATAATCTTCGATAATTTAATGGAATTAAGATAGCAAATGAGCATAATAAAATTAAGAAAATAAGCAGCACCACCCTCCCGCGGCCGCCCATGCCAACTGTGACCGAGGATGATTAATCCAGTTAAATTCCATAAAAAAAGTTAGCAGACGGTGTAGAACATTAGTTGATTAGTTTCTTAGTAGGTATGAGGACTTGGACAAAGACTGTTAGTGATAGTTAGTCCTGTTATTTGTCATTAGTACCTAATAGTCCAGTTAGTTAGTAATTATAAGTAAGATTCTCGGTCTGATTCGGTCATAGGAGTGTTGCTACCCTTGAGGACATCGTCCTCGTCCTCGTCGTCGTCGTAGTTAGGTCGCCTCAAAAAAATAACTGTATAGTACGGCCAGCGGTCCTAGGCCGGTCAGAACTTTGTTCGGATCGCTGCGCAGAAGTCAATTTTAGGGTCGAAATGGCGGCAAGACGCGCGGGGTGTCACTTTGAGCATTGTTTGTTTCAGTCACACGCTCAGTGTTCGTGTCGCTATCTCTCTCTAAAGTACTGTACCTGCGCACAATATCCGAAAGCCTAACCACAGAGCGGCCTAGAACCGTCGGCCGTACTATAATTAAGATAAGACCTACCATACGCCAGGGAAGCGATGGCGTCCACTATCAGAACGACGAGCACCTCCGCCGTGGTCACCAGATGGTTGGGCAGCGGCATGGCTATGGTCATTAAGGTCACGGACACCATGGGCCAGGTAATGCACAGCGGCATCTATATATGACAGTTAACAATAATTCATCTTTAAAAACCCAACTGTTAGTAGATGTAAAATCATTAGGATTTTTAACCGACTTCAAAAATATTTTTATGATTTTTATGGTTGAAACCATGTGCAATTATGGCGATTTTCAGCTGTAAATCAAGCAATTGTATTCCAAGTAAAATATGGCGAGAATCTCATGATGTGTTCTTGGGTTAAGAGTAGAACTCCGCAGTGAATGGGACCAATTGAACCATAAACCACGTTTTAAACTTTTATCATGTTTTTTTTTTCATATTAATTGTTTTTAGTTCATTGCAAAACGAGTCCATCATTGAACTCGGTTATTTTTGTTTTGATTATGTACCATACAAATGTATTAGAATAACGCCTAACACATAGACAGGTACAATAATTGTACCTTATTACAATTATTGTGCAACAGCATCGTCCCAGGCTTAGCAAGTAGGTTCTCATATAGTGAATGGTATCCTGTCTACTTACTAGACGTTTACAATGTCCGGTCATTCTGGCAGTAGGGTCCTATAATTCTGATTTATGCCTATGTCATTGTATCATTGTCACACTTGTCGTATTGGTAATAGCCTCGCTACAAGGCCCAAGGTAGCTTCTATTGAAGCTAGTGTAAATATTTTTATCTGACTATTATTAATGGCCTTCTTTGATTATATAAATGGCGAATAATTTTATACGTTTTTTTTGTTCTACTCAAGGACGTCCTAACGACATTTTACATCGGCCGGCAAATCCTCCTTATCTATATTCGAATTAATAAAAAAAATTAACGGCAAGATACTCACGGAACATAACAAAATACTGACGTAATAAGCCGAAGGTGCATACACTCCTACTTCCCTCTTAAAGAGGCCGACTTTAGCCTCGAATGTGAAGAGCGCGGTATACGACATATTGAAAGATATCTCCGAAACCATTAGCCACAGAAACCCTCGGATATCTTGAACTCCTCGCTGGGTGGTGCCGGTTATTCCAGCAAAACATGTACACACAATCAGCGAAGATATTAGCTGCAACAGATTTTTTTAACAACCAATCTTATATACATGTTATGTTTAGTAGTGACTAAATCACTAGAGTTGAAACAAATTTTTATTCAAAATGTTAGGTGTCGACCGTCACAGTAATTTCAGACGCCACCAGGGGGCTTCGGTAGCTAACCAAATATGTAATTCTTTACCGGCAAAATGTTTCTTGCCTTAGTGGGTAGCATGTCCTGGTTAAGCTATATGGTACGCCTGCATTCAAAAGATTTTGCTTGTTGTTGAGGATGAATATAACACGATACAACAAAAAACCAATTTGGGCGGTACTTAAAAGAAAAAAACCATCGGTGGGACAGGGATAGGCACATAATTATATACTTAGTAAATAATTATGATAAAAAATTGCATAATAATGCCATCAATTGGCTATAAAGAATACCTAGATATAGAAATGGGTGTTTACATGTTGTATGTATAATGTAAATATGTAAATGAAGAGTAGAATGTTATTTCATCTTACCGTGCTGTACACTAATTGACTAAAGTAGCTTTTAACATTAGTCTTGAAGTTTCGCGAAGCCCTCCATAACAATAACTGTACCTGTTTGCACCAGTTTCTTTGACGACTAGAAAAAAAATATTCCTTTACAAATAAACAGTTTACACTAAGTTCACTATTACATTAGTCAAAACCCCATTCACATATGTTAAGCCGTTTCCGTACAGAAACGCATACACAAGAATCCGAAATATATTATGACTACATGGTAAAGCTATTGTATAGTTTCGTTAATTTATTTAAACTGTATTGAATCTGACAAATTTACAGGATACAAAATATTACAAAATGCTAAAACCATTGCTAGTCAAACTTAGGACAAAGGGAAGCTTTATAAGCGGTTGCATAAAATGTAAAATAAATATTTGTATACGACTGAGCTGGTAATTAAATACCTAGTGGAAATTAAATGCACGCAAATAAATATAAAAAATGATAAATCTTAGATCTACTTATGCCAGATTCTTATTAAACCAATCGTTAAACCCATTGACTTATTATTACTATGGAAATCGGGTCTCATACTAAAATCGCGAAAAAATGTCTCAGTCACAGCCATCGCAAGAATAGAAATGTTAACAAGGTAATTTAAAGTTAAACACTAAAATCATTAAGCTACGGAAATTATTAAGCTATGGAATTGTAGCTCTTTTTGCGTTTTGAAGCTCATTTGGCTCGGTCATTTTTTAGCGCGGACCCGACCCATAGTAATTATAATTCAATGCTTAAAACGATCGTTTTCGATTTACCAGTAACTAGTCGTTACTTTAACGACTGTGACGTTCTACGCTGTGGTTCATAAAACCGCAACATAGATTTATTGACAAGTCGTCGCTCACGGTCGGAGCTTGAGCGACGAGCTATCAATATAGTAACTTTGCATTAGTAAACATTTAAGATGACAGATGATAATTATGAAGAGCTTCCCCGAAGCGAAGCGATGGACTTTAATAGTTATGATCATTATGAAATATGATTCCTTTTCGTTATTAATTTGTTACCACTCTATAAAAGCTGTCATTTCCCTTGTTTAGATCATAAACATGCTGTTTATCGTTTATTATTACAGCGATTCAGATCCAGGTTACAAAGTTATAACTTTACAACGACCTTCATTTTACATTATTTTTGGACGTTCTTTGGACACGGTAATAAAGACGCTGTGGATTTACGAGGAAAAAGTTTGCGGAAATGTTATAATTATATTATTTACAGTTTTTAAAGGGTAATAGACAACAAACGAACCAACTGATGTAAGTCACAAAGTAGAAAAGGAATGTAAGTAGACAACGTGTCCCGTGGACCAACCACCAGTTTAAACTTGGATTCAAAAATGGGTGGAGCTCCTTACGCCACAAAGTTACGAGTAAGTTTAACTACATTTTTGTGGCTTGTGATGATCAATGACAATGATGAAAGATGTAGCGGTAAAGCCGAGCCACATCGACACTCAGTTTTTCTAAGGTCAATTTAATTCCACTGCATTGCCAGTCTACCACATATTACATTATAATTTCCCAGTACTGTTAATATCGAATTAATAAAAATCCTCACTAATGCTTCTACAATCAAGTCTTATTATTTGATTTTAATGGCAGAGAACTAATGGCATGTCATTTAAAAAGCGAATTTTATCTGTTACAAAAACTGTAATTTGGTAACGAGACCCATGTAGCTGAGTAAATTGTAAATGTGCTTAGCGAACGAAGGGTTCCGGGTTCGATTTCCAGCTGGATCAGACAGACAGTTTTTTATTTGATTCGGATTGAGTGCTTACGATGTTATACAATGTCAATGTCATCCGAATTCGAGATACCTAATAAGTGTGTAAGTAATTAATATTATTATGATCATGTAACTCTAATTATATTTACATTTGATAGTGCGGCATAACAGGTGTGTAACTGACCCCGTAGGATCGCTGGAGGTTAAAATTTTCCTTTATTCGTTCCAAATGGTTGCCTTCTTTCTGATCAACTGACACTGCTTTGATGTAGAACTCCGCTGGATTGTAATTCTTCGGACAGTACAGGTTAACGCTAGAAAATGTAATTATAACTATTAACGTGATAGGTTGTTTAAGAATGCTACGAATGAAATATATAGGTACTACATCGAATACAATAGTAATAGCACAAAATATACATAGTTCAAAACTAAGGCTTACAAAGGTTTTGTTGTTAAGTTAGGTATCAGTATAAAAATAGATAGAGCAACACAATAACAACAATAAATAAATGCAGGTAAAATGTATCCGGCACTTTTCTACAGGCCGATAAATAGATTCATGGGTTATTTTGTTTGGATCTTACATGATTAAAGATACTGTTATAATGAGACGACCTCGTGGCCTAGTTGGTAGTGACTCTACCTGTGAATCGACCCCGAGTTCAATGTTCGGCTGTGGCAGATTTATATTTGTAACAGATATGTAAATATTAGTACCCGGGTCGCTTAATTAATTATGTTGTCCATGCCACCCGAGACACAAGGACTGCGAGTGCATGAGTGCGTTATCTTTATTACCTCTCAAACAATGCTTTGCATTCCTCCTGAGGTCCATGGAAAACAATCTCTCCCTCCGACATGAGAGTGATAGTATTGAACTCCTTGAACAGGTCCGAGGAAGGTTGGTGGACGGAGCATATCACGATAGTGCCTAATATGGACAACTTTTTCAGAACTCCGATCACGACTGATGCGTTGTAACTGTCCAGACCTGTCGTTGGCTCGTCACAAATCAGCACTTGTGGACTGGATAACAACTAAAACATGATATTGAGTCTATATTAAAGACAATCGACAGTGACCCTGCCTGCGAAGCGAGAGGTCCCGGGTGCGATTCCGGCCGAGGCAGATGTTTATGTGACAGATAAAATGTTTTTTCTCGGGTCATGGGTGTTAGTGTAATTTGTGTTGTCCATGCCACCCGCGACACAGGGAATCCTAGTAGTGGGGGTATGAGTGTGTTGACGTTTAAAAAAAAGATTTTAAATACCTTTCATATGGCATTGTCTGACAAGTTGCCGAAAACCACTAAATCTGTTAATTCTGCTCTGAAACCACCTTGTCTCACACTTCTACATCGTCAGAGCTTCCAAAAACCATCTTATATCATCAATGGGTTAAAGAATTACTCACAGAAGACGTCAATGAAAGCAACCTCCTCTCGCCGCCAGACAATGCGGAGATCACAGTGTTCACATGCATTTTTAGTTTCAGCTCCTCGACTACACGGTCTAGCTTTATTTTATTTGCTGATATCTTTACGCTGCCCAGCACCATTTCTGTCTAAAAACGTCATAAATTATGATTGAACTGCAATAAATTGCACCGAATATACAAAATATACATATGTATACAAAATATGAAAACATTAACGATTTGACTATTTGGTGCTTTCCTGTCTATTTTTATGTCTCCTTTTCCTGTTAATTCCTCGATATTAGTCATTTTTTATGAACCAGACAGTTAAGTCTTAAACTTATCTTCCTCAATAATTTTAAAAATCAGCCAGACACCAATTTTCTTACCATAAAAATCAAATGTTCCATAACAGTCAAGGTGTCCATGAAGATATCGAGTTGAGGCACAATTTCAATGACACCCCGCTGAAGGTCCTTCACATCGGTGCCGTTCAGCGTGACGATCCCAGCTGACGGAAGGTTGGATCTACCTGCCAATGCCACTAGAAATGTGGTTTTACCGGCACCACTATCAAAGGAAATCAAAATTTTTTATTGACATGGTGAGCGCCGATAGAGTTAACCACATATTTTTTATGTTAACTTACTATACATTTTTTGTACTTAATTGTAGTTCAATGTGTATTATCGTTATTTATTTATTGTTCTTCTTTGTTGCATGTTATCCGTGCATTTTTGTTTTATTTATGTTGAAATTTAATCCTCACAGAAATTCCTTCAACGTTAACATTTTCATGAGCAAAGTATTGATGTGCTTTTTTTTTGTTGGAAAACTATTGTACTTAAAAAATGTATGCAACATTGTAATGTAAGATAGCTTAAAGAATTTTTATGACAATCGTATAAAGCGTTGCTAACGTATAAAATGCATTGTGCAACTGTGGATTTGTGATAATCTCTTTGAGGCAGGTTAGTTAAGAAAAGTAAATAATTTTTATTATTAATTGTATGTACCTACTTACGTCACCTAATCTCGTTAAAGAATTAAGAAAATTCATGCAGGTATTTAATTTACGTAGTCGTGAGACTAATAGATACAAAATTAATTTATACTATTGGCGACGATTACCACTTACCATAAGGTGACTCGTCTCCTCGTATAACGGCTATTTGCATAAAAATATATGAAATTCTTGGACAGCATTCAGAGAATAAATCAATCAATCGTGAAGAAATATTATGGTAGCCTCTCTGTTTTGAAGACGGTGTTGACCATTTCAGCCTGTTACTAGTTCGCGGCCATCGGGTATTACGGTGATTAATTTACAGAGTTACTAGTAATTAGTGTCATAGTGAGAATATAACAGATAAGTGGCACTTGCCTGGGACCTATAACTGCAACAAATTCCCCAGTTTTCATGCATCCTGTAACTGTAACATCATTAACATATTTATTGTCATATTATTTATTTTCCTCGTGTATTTCTGCTTGGGCTAACAGTTAGCTGGTAGAGAGTGCAATTAGCAAAAGCTTGCCATTTGTACCATAATATTTTATATTGTGGTCAATAAAGTTTAAATAAATAAATATAGATTATACGGAAAAAATATTTCGACAATATAAAAGATCCCGCGAGAGAAGTATTATTTTGTTTCCTTATATTTACAGGAGTGAATAGAGTGGAATGAATTTGTGCTGACCAGCAGGTAACCAATTCTTAAACTGGTTCGCTTTCCCCTTTGAAACAATTAAGCGTAATTTAATTATTATTATTTCATCGTATTAAAGAATTTAATTAGAAGGTCATAAGCTAGGTACATTATTGTAATCAATACCATTTTTAAGAATCATAGTTTTCAGCTTAGTGGGCTTCCTCCGCCACCAAGGTTTCTCCTCTGGCGTCCATACCGACAGTTGTTTGGCCTCAATAACAACCTCTTCCTCGGTTAGTAGATGTTTCTGAAATTTATCTACAGTCAATGTTTTTTGTACAAAGCAGGTTTAGCTCCTTGATTTTGAATTTACTGTCTCCACAGCGGAATTTAACGTCAATGTACATATGTAGTAGTGAAGATTGGTGCGCTTACTAATACTTAAGTCATGAATAATTCCAAAAGTTTGTGATGCTAAAGTTATTTAATTTAATTTCGGATTAATAAAAAGACATCCATTGATACTATAAAAGTTACAACTTTGAGAACTTTATTACAAACTCTTAGATTTGAAGTTTCAGGTCTCCGGCAGACATATCCAATCCAACGCACATTACTTTCTAGGACCCGACAAAATTTCACAATACCGGGCTTATTCCATAATTTTGAGGCAGAAAAATAAGTTTACAAATAAAAGAACACGCTACCTTACACAATCCCATCTTCGAATCCTCGCACAAAGCACTTATTATTTCAAACATTTATTCAAATAACAAACGAAATTTTAATAAACAGAAAACATCGTGAGTCAGACCGATCTATTCTAACCACTGTTCATTAAGAAACTGTACAGTACCTAAATGTAAAGATAATTTCTGTAAACTGATAACATGAGATAAAAAGCAATGTTAGTGCATTCATCAATATATAAAACTCTTGTGTTACTGAGCGACTGACTGACAGACAACGCACAGCCGAAACTACTGAACGCAAGAAGCTGACATTTGGCATGTACATTTATTTTCCTTGGGGAGTATAGGGGAACACTAAGAGAAGATTTTTGGAAATTCCCCCCTAAGGGGATAAAAAAGAGGATGAACTGAAACTTTTAATTTCTTCAATGTATTTACTTGAAACTTTGTATTGGGTTCCTCAATTGACGGAAGCGAGAGCTAAGAAAGGTTTTTTGAAATTAAGAATTTCACGCGGGCGAATTCGCGAGCGGTACACTAGTCTATTTATATAAATATTACACTCGGTCATTTCAACATTTAAAAATTACTTTGTTGAACAGACGCGTGTTTTATCAGATGTGCAACGTCGTTATCGTTTATTACTCGTAGTACAAACGGTTCCTTATGTCAAATTTAAATTAAGTATTTGGATTTACTATGAATTTGTTACCGGGGAAGAAATCTTGGAAAATTTAATATGTTACGCTTCTTAAATGAAGATCTAGATTGACGACTGATAGGCGCTGAGTTTTGTTTTTTCGCTACTTTAGCTACAGCTAAGTCGTACTGTATTAATGTTCTTAAATATATAATGGCATAAAAATAATAACAAATAATCGAGGTATTTTTTATAAAAGTTGGTTGGCTTTTTGTTCTTTGAAATCTCTACTTTCTTATGGTGTAAAAAAATATACATTCCCCCCCTTCCCCACACCAAATCGCCCGTAATTTATTTTTCCTATAATTTTTGTTATATTCTCTTCCATTTAAAATGTGTTTTATTTTACTCTAATTTTTTTCACTTTTTTCCATTTTCAAAGGCTATCTACCCTGGTCTAATACACTTGTTACTAGGCACAGGTCATAAAGGTTCAGTGTGATTTGCCATTCTTCATAGTCATACTTGCAAATGTTTATTATTACGCGAACTTATTCCATTTCATTTATAATCTTAATAAACTGAAAAACGATGTCAACCCACGCAGTTGACATTTTCTTATCATCGTTTCAATGTGGGTCCCACGAAACTGGATCATTTATATTCAAATTCGTGTGTTACTCAGAATCTACAGAAGATTTTATAAACTATTTCCGGTTAAACTACCACACCAATTTAGGTCTTCGACGAATCTTAGATATAATTTTAATTTTAATCTAGCCATTAGCGTATACCTACCTACATTTTAGCACCTTTAAAAACCAACTGCAAAATAACAGGTTAAAAAGTAAGTAGGTGTACTTAATATTTGTTACTTTTTGATTGATTAAATTATTGGAATCATTATTTTATTACTGATTGCATTATTTTGCAATTGTTATCGAAAGTGCTTTTTTTTACATAATGTAGATTGCAAACGTTAGGGTCGTTAGGTACGGTAATGATGTAGCGATGAAATACAAGATATAGAACGCATTAACTTATTAAACACTCTCACATGCTATTCACTCTCTTCTTGAAGACTTATCATACACAGGCGGGAATACCGACGTGGGCAAGATACACCACTCGCACAATCAACGGCGAGGCAGACCGAGCCTCTCCAAGGTCGCCATTCCGTCCTCGTGAAGCTGAGAAGCAACAGTAACATAACAGTCCATTCGAATAAAGACGTCGTAACTTACCAGCACCTTTTAAGAAAGTCTTAAGCTTATCTTTGGACCTATCTGATATGGAGGGAAGAAATAGCATAAATAACAAAAAATACCGACCAAATATTATTTACCCAATATCACGTTTTTAAAATACACCTACCTTTTAAATAACAACCTACACCTCACCTAGCTATCTGTGTCGGAGCTATTATTTTAATTGAGTAGTCTACAAATAGATAACATCACTTGCGGCGAGAGTGCATTCTTGAATAATAAGTAATAGGTATACCGAACCTAATAATTTCATGGCCAACAGGAGAAAGTTTTTACGAACTTTCGTCCGGATCCTTCGGGTCAGTCCGTAATTTTCTTAACTGGTTAAGCGTTCATGGAGCGTTCCTGGATCTAGAAAAGGCCTCTACGATAGAGTGGTGAGGAAAGAATTGTGGTCAGCACTGTCCGTGAACGGTGTGAGCAGTGTCCTCATACGAGCATTGCAATCTCTTTATAGGGATCCTAGTGCTTGTGTAAGGATCAACGGGGCATACACTAAATGATTTAATATCGAAAAAGGTGTTAGACAGGGATATAGCGTCACCGTGGCTGTTCATGAACAATTGCTTGACAGATTTAAAAGAGAATGAAAGTGGGTTGAGAATGAAGAGCATGTATGAAGGGAATAATGAAAGTGGACGAAGCGAAACAAGTATGTAAGGATCGTAGCATAGTAGTAGTGGAAAGAAGTGGTCTCTGCCTAACCCTATGGGAGAAATCGAATAAAATATGCTATCACGAAATAAATGGCTTTATAGAATATATCTACGTTACTAAAATATACTTATACAAATGTATTATACACTTTGGTAACGTGGCAAAAAAGTTTAGATGGCAAACTATAGGTCTTTATATAGAGTTCGTGATTAAAACACAGTTCTCGTCACTAAACGATTTATTAATAAATTTTCTCTCACGCTCTCATACAATAAGTAATACTTATTACAACAACATAACGTAAGTATTATTTATACATCTCTAAAGTTACATACAATTAGTTATGACTTAAGCCGTCAATGGCACTCCCATATAACTCCATGGATAAACTTCACATTGATAAATATGTAACAATTATTCAAGAAGTCAATGTCACAGAGTATATCCCTATAAATTCACTCAAATAACCTTGATTATTCCATCGTGACAATTGTAAATAATTTTTATATTTCCCAACTTTATGAATAGTAATTCAAAATCCAAACATTAAAATAATTCGTTACGAAAACCTCAAAAAATTTTATCCAATAGGATGGCTCGTTTAAACTCGAACGTGATTGGTCAGCCCGAAACGGTGCGCTGCGATTGGTCTACGCTGTCAGCAGTTACACGACTTGCCACCACCGCCAGCACGACTGTTTTCGCCGTTTGCGATTTTGTGTTCTAGCGCGAATTTCTCACCATCCTTGTCGTTGCTATGTAGTAATTTGTCATTTAGAAGAATCTGGAAAAGAAGAACATAATATGTATTAACGGCACATGTACATTTTAAACTTAAACATATAACAGTATTGGGAAACATCATCATATATTAAATTTTACAAGTCAATAGATAAAATACAAAAGAAACAATTTAAAACTTATCGGTGGTAAGAAATACATAAAATGATGTACGACTAACTGCGGTACGGTAATGTATACTTTTACAGTTTAATTTTTAACTTCTCTGTTCCCTTTAGGTATTAACTGTTTAAACTGTAATCAAATCATACGAAAATAACAATTAACAATTAAACATACCTGCTTAATTGTTGTAAAGATTAAAAACAAATGCAAGAACAGAGATACGGACGGAAAATTTAACTAAAAAATGAGCAAGTTGTTCTGAATGCCAATGACTATCTAGTACCTACGTATTAGGATGCCTCACTAAGTAGACAACTTTTGGGCTACGTATAAAAAGCTTCGTTCGAGTTCTAGAGGCGCTTTCATTCCGATGAGGTCGTCGGCTTACGGGTCTGTCGCAATGTTGTGCAATCGGAACGAGCAACAACAGTGGAAGATCACTGGGCTGTAGGCGGATGATGTTTATGATTAAATTATACGGTCAATAAAGTGGCCTTAGACTACCATAATATTTCTTTCTGAAATCTTCTGGGAGAAGTGACTTCAATGTCATCATTATAAACTCTAACAGGTCTAATAAGGCTGGTCCACCATGCTCGCTGATAGAAAATTTCGATAAGTTTTCAATTTACGTCGGAATGGTATAATCATTTAATAATGATGAGGTCTTGAAAGATTTTCGATGTAAATCGCCAACAAACGACGTAATGACAAGCCACGTAATGACAAGCCACGTAATGACCAGTGATCACCGTCGCCCACAGACATCAGTGACGTCAAACGCATCACAGATGCTGTATCAGCCCAGGAAGAACTATCTTACGAATGGTGACCGGATGGTTGTCGGATCTACGGTAAAAATCATGTATATATAAGGTAACTGTTGGTCTGTATTGAGTATGTTTTGAATGCCTAGATATCAACAAATTTGTTAATTACATCACATATATTTCGTTCGGCTAGTTAAAGCACATAACTTGATTGTAATTTAAAACTTCCAAAGACATAATATGTATATTATGTCAGTGATATTGTGATTTATCACTGAAGCGTTTTTCCTAGAACCTTACAAAATGTTAGTTAATGGCCTCTTTCTCCATATCGAATTAATTTGAATATGGGTATATATTATTTTAAGGGGTTTATAACATTGACTGCTGTTGCTACGTCGTTAAGGTTAATATTTACTTAAAAACCGTTTAAACTATAGTGTCTAGTCGAGTTCAAGAATTTTATCAGTCCTAAACTGGTTTTAGTGGCATCGTGACTTTGGATTTAACCCACATTAAAAACAATTTATTTGGTGTTGAACGGTTTAAAAATTCTGTTGAATACCTAATTATGGGAATGTTTATTTAACAGTAATATATTCTGGTTCTTTGGAGATAATGTTATCAGATATAATGCACTGTTTATTAATAATTCTGGGTCCTAGAAAATGAAAAGGCCCAAACGTATAGCTAATCTTAATATATATAATTCTTCTGTGAGTGTGTATGTCACTGAACTTCTCTCAAACGACTGGACCGATTTTGATGAAATTTTTTGTGTGTGTTCAAGGGGATCTGGGAATGGTTTCACTGAATTCACAATTGGACCCGATAGGTGGCGTTGCTGTCGATATATCACCAAAACATTTTTTAATCATAATGCGGTACGAAGTACGCTGGGACAACTAGTATGAATATATAATAATATCATAATGAACGATCTCTATATCGGCGCAAAAAAGCGGAAATGTTACCCACATCTAAGTATGACAATTTTTTTATTGCAGATTCGGAATCAGAAAAATATTCTGCGTCGAATGTCCCAAGTCTCGTGACTCTACTACCATTAGAAAATTTTGTACAGGGTTAAAATTAACACTATTTTCATACATTATGTTCTGAAATCTCAAAAGTTTATCGGCTCTGGTGAGCATTTTCTATTTGTGGGTTAAGTTTCGGTCTTTTGCGTCGATATATGTATATGTCGACATACGAGTAGAAGAACGGGGTAATCACCCTGTTCTTCTAGGTTCTGCAAGGGGCGGCACAAGGTTAGAGCGAGAGAAACCGTAGCTCCTGACGGCAGGTGGCAAGGGGCGCCAACGGTGGCGGCTCTAGGGCGGTTCGCTGACACCGATGACTTATATACAACTACATGTATAACTTACGTTAAGTAAAAGCGTTGACTAAAACACGTTGAAAGAAGATCTCGCTCTATTCCGAATAAGGCCTTACTTCAACCCATTAATGGCCCACTACTGAGCACCTGTCTCTCCTTATACCTTAGGAGGCCTAAAGCATACTGGTGCGCCTGGCTTAGAGCATATTATCATCATTATATTATCATGGCCGTATCGATTCAACTTCGAAATTTCAAAAACGGTCGGTATTTTTAAGCCGCCCGAAGGCATCCGACATGGCTTAACGGCTGCTACCAAATGATAACATCAGGGAATGACGGGTTTACTTGCCCAACGAAGCACGGATGCGCCCAAGATTTTTTTGCCACTAGCGGTCACCCATCCAACTACCGACCGCGCCCGCTGTTGCTTAACTATGTCGATCACTTGATCGACGCAAGCGGCCGGGCGATGAGCGCAACAGCCAGGCTATGAGCGCGTGAATGAATAAGGCCTAGCAGATAATTATTGACTAAGTATGTCCAACGATTCCCGTCAATTGTGAACCGATTATTACAATAAAATTTTAATAATTCGAAAGTGAATTTTTTACATTAGCTACACTTCTTCTAGAATTAACTTTTAAATATTTTTAACGCGTTTTAGGAAGTGTGGGAAAATAAGGATAAAAGACATTTCTAGATTCCTTTGAACTGGCAATGAGTTGCTGATGTTTACGTTTTGCAGGCTTCTATTACAGACAGTGCTACACTGCAGTACAGTACAATTTGACCAATGTTTGACCCACTTCTGCTAATACCACTAGATACAGTGGTGGTACACTATGTACAGTGGAAGAAGCCGGTGTAGATAATCGGTATCTATAAGCTGGATTAGTAAATTGATGCCGCAAGGGTGTTTCGGTAATTCTTTAATTGCATTAGTTTCGACACCTTTCATTGTAGTTATTAGTATTTATTTTGTCGCTGACTAATTATCTGATAATTAGGTAATTAAATCTGGAAATAGTATTCTGTATCTGCACTGCACTCAATTATTCAGAGAAACCCAATGAATTCTTCTGAAATTTAAAATATATGCCAAAATTTCAACTCAACATTTACAAATAAATATTTTGTCTTAAATCTTTCATTATTTAGTAATAACATGGACTTTTGTATTATGTAGCCTCAAGCCTCTTACAATGCCGGGCAATTGACTACAGGTACATAATGATAACGAGCTGGAATTATCCAGCACGTTATAAAGTCAGCTCGTATATAAAGAGCATACTACTCTTTATCAAATTCATCAAATTGCTAAAGATATTGAAACACATATGCTGTCCGAAGGTACTGGACATTGCTTAACGACCAACTGCTTTCTATAATTTAGGACTCATGCCTGATCGTGCCCCTCTATAAAATGGAAGCGCCCACGACCACGACCGACGATTAGTAAACGATTAAAAACTTTGACAATTGTCCTTGTCCTTGTCCCACTCCTCATACTTACTAACATGTTCAACACCGTCTCCTAACTTGTTAACTATCCTAGTCCCTATATTTTATTTCCATAAAAAAGGTACCTTATTGACTAAGGATCTGGCAGCCTCCTCGATATTGATGTTCTCCTTGGCGGATGTCTCGAACCAGCCCGCGAAGCCTTTTTCACGGCAGTAGTCGTCCATCTTGGTCGGTGAGTTGACAATACCTTCCTTCTGCTGGTCACACTAATGGAAAACAAAACTTATATAACATCTGTAATTCAGCTGCTGGATATGACAGATACGGCATAAGGCAAATGCGCCAGAACCATATGATAACCTCATAATAACTGATTCTTCGATGCAGCAAGGTAAATTTAAATTCACTCAAACCAGTTTCTTCCATAAAAATAAACGTGTCCAACCCATTGTTTCCCCACTTGCTTTTAAATGATTACTTTTGATTATCTGATCGGCGCGTCATCGATCAGAAATGTCTGAACGTGACAAATATTGTGTTGCCTGTTGAATGAAGACAGCAAGCAATTTGTTATAATACGACCACCGGGTGCGTGGGAGTGGTAAGGTTTGTTATCACACTGTCACCATCATTTATAAAGTGGTTTATTATATTTTTCCTGTATCCGCACAACTTGTTCCTTAGGGCAATAGAAATAATTTATCAATAGTGCCAACATCTTGATTATAGGTAGGTAATGCAGTTACTTCAGTTTAAGAAGAAGGGATCAATCGTTTCAAAATCTATCAATAGTTTCAAAAAGGGATCGCTAATTTGACTGTAACAAGTCCAGTTGGTAGTAAGTAACCCAGCATATCGAAAAATACTGGGTTCGATTCTCTGTCGAGGAAAGGGTGTGTCAGATAATAATTGTTGGTTATCGAATCGCAGAATGTCCCATATTTCTATGCCGATCTTGACAACAAAAACTTTCAACAGGGAATCCTAGTGCAAGGATACAATGTGTGCGAATTTATTTACGAGTATTTATCTCACCTTATTGGCCAGCAAAATACAGGGTATGGGCGATCCGTCGGGCAGCTGCACCTTCGTGTCTAGATCGTTCTTCCACTTGACGACCGCGTCGAAGGTAGCTACGCGCGACACGTCGAACACTATAAACGCACCCACCGCCTCCTTGTAGTACACGCGGGTCATGTTGCCGAAACGCTCTTGACCTATAAGTCAAATAGGACGCTTAGCCAACAACTCTGATATCCGATGTCTTCATGTATTAATTATTTATCTTATACCGTAAAACAACTAATCCATGCATATACAAACAGTTAATCTGTTTTTCGATAAACACGATTAGAATTTGTTTCGTTGTCAGATCTGCTTATCTTAAAACATATAGAACTTTCCGCTGTTTTCTGCTACGCTACGAAGTATAAAAATATATGATTTATTAAGTGGGAGTTAGTATTATCTATTTGACGTATGTTATGTACTTTCAGACATGCGTAGTACCTAAAGGAACGTGGGTTCATGATGCTTTATTCCGGAGAGTAAACCGTGGTGTTTGGTGCCTATATTTATATACGTTGATATATACATATATTTAAGTAGTAAAGAACGTGTTTCCTTCGTCAGGTGCTACGCATGCGGCCAGGTATATATCTACTCTTATATGTTGCGCTATTGCAATAGACAAACAACAATGTAGGTATTTCCGCAATGTAGTCTGATACAATTTACCAGGTAGGAGGTTTTTATTTTTAATATTGATCTATATTTTTCGATAAATTTCCTTATTTGGTGTTTCATACTTAGACAACAGAATTAGGTATTTAGGTAGGTATAAATAATTTGTAAAATATTTCGCCGATTCTGGATATACCAATATTTGAAGTATATTTTTGAAGTAAGTAGGTATTTACTCTTACTGCAATACCTACAATGCCTGGTAGGCTACTTAATGTCATTTTTGCGATTAACAAAGGCAACCTTTTGACACCGCGAACTCAAGCTAAATACGAATTTCCCCTAACTGTTACTAATGGTCATGGCCAACGGTGACCACTTACCATCAGATGGCTTGTCTGCTTGTTTGTCTGCTATGAACATAAAAATACCCTCAATATACTTAAAAAGAGCTAGTAAGTAGTGTATGTATGTAAGTAGATAGTGGGTAATGGTTGTTTTGACAAGGAATTCTTACATCGCATCGTAATGAAGTTATATTAAAATGTTTTTTTAGGTAAACAATTCGCTGTAAACCAGAGACCGCCGCCAACCAGGGCAACCTAGCTCGGCGTGTGATCATTCAATAATAATAAATACCTTTGGCCAATAGATCAGACAGGAATCATCAGCACCAGCGAGAAGAACAAGAGACAGTAAATGACCATAAGAAACAAGAACATCCACGAGAAAAATAACCCCATTTCGTCCATCTTCACGTGCCGTCAGTAATTTGTCAGTTGATTGACTGTCAGCATAGACTGTCAGAATACTTTTACTTTTTTCTTTTTTCTTTAAAGCGTACCACTAGTACCTACACAAACCAGAATGACAGTCTGAAATATGGATCTGAATCTGGAGTACTGCTGGCGTAGACAGACAACAGTATAGACCAATGGATGCCATATATCCAACTCACACGAGAAAAAGAACATCATCAACATCATCATCATTACAACCCATAACTGTCCCACTGCTGGGCACGGGTCTCCTCTCACAATGAGAGGGGTATAGGCCATAACATAAAAAGAACAACTTACGCCAATGACACCAAAAAACGAGTCAGATTGATACTAAGTTTTGTTTCGCATTGCGTGCTTGTTTTTTCAATGGAAGCTTACAAGCAAATTTGACTAGATGTCTATATCGTTCTCTGTCTATGACTGCGGGGACTACACCGAACACTAAATATTTTTTATTCGTATAACTTCGCTCCGAACTAAATAATTTCGATAAACTTAAGGCTAGTCTGCCATAACAGCCTTGTATTAGTTGCTTCACTTACATCTACATGTTAATCAAAGGTTTAATGTTTAAGGTATTTGCAGTAATACAATGTGTAGTAAAAAAATTGGTTGTCTGTAAAGTCGGTTTACTGACGATAGTTGAACGTGACAACGTCTTAAGAAAATAATTTCCTTTGAATGAGTAGGCAAGCACAATAAAAGAACACTTTTTCAATACAAGTTAAGTCATTTATTAAAAATGAATGCTGGATACTTATACATCCTACATCGTGATTCAGAATTATAGCGCCCCACTACTCAACGCCATCTAGTGTACTGCGAGTGAACTACCAGCTCAGCCAGCCTTCCTCCATCGATAAATGGACCCAATCGAACTTAATGAATAATTGTTCACTGCACAATACATAGATGGCGCTGGTATAATAATTCACCAACGGTAACGACGGTAACGCATGAGTCATGTTTTTTCATGCGTGCCACCGAATTATAAGACGTTGTCACGTCAAAAATGTCAGATATTAAATGCCTGAATATAAAAGGTAGAAATTACTATAAAAAGTTCTTATAGTGCTAATATTATGACATGTCATTGTGTGCCAGTTATTACTACGATCAAAGTGACTCCCTATTGTATGCTTCAGCTGTTAATTAGGCGCGCGTTGTCCTACTTTAAATAGACACTTCACATTGAGATCAATCCATCACCTACTAAAACTATTATTAGCTACAACAACTGCTAACAGGACTATCACTATCAGTCCTTGCCCCAGTCCAATATTACATACCTACTAACGAACTAACCAACTAACGTTCAAACACTGCTTGCTTAATTACTAACCATCCTAGTCCCGATTTGAGTCATATTCTGTGTCGGTCACAGTTGTCATGGGCGCCAAAAAGGTGGTGCTACATGCTCGATTGCAATCGTATTTCCAATAAAAAAAATAGAGATCAATCCCTCACCTGCGATGTCCCATAGCTGCAAGCGTATGATCGTATTCGCATCCCAGTTGAGGACTTTGAGCGCGAAGTCGACGCCTATCGTGGCACGGTAATGTTGGCTGAAGAACTGGTGGACGTATCGTTTGATGATGGAGGTCTTGCCAGTTCCCAACTCTCCGATCACCAGGATCTTGTACAGATGCTCCCGTCGCTCGCTGCTGGCTGTCGCATGAGACTGGAATACAAACAAATTATTTAGAAAAATATTGACATTAAATGCACTGAAATAATTACAGAAATAAATAATAGATAATTGCTCGACTGCGGAGTAGTTGCTCGGGGTAGGACCTACTACAATATAGTAATAGTACTGGTAGTAATATGCCTAGAAAGTATTACAGGGTAATCAACTAATCACTAGGTCAGAATGAATTTCTGCAGTTTTCATTGTTAAACGCACTACTCTGACTTTCGTATACCTACGATGGGGTGCCACCGAAGGAAACTATTGGTAAATGCCACATAATCTAGTAAAGGGATATCTCTTGAAAGCTGATGGTAGTTACTTAAATGATGTTTTACTTAACTATTTAGTTAGTCTAACATCTTCGCACTAAGTTTCCATGTGTTGCGGATAATTAACTCATAATTTATTTATAGGCAAACGTTACAACTACAAACGTTAGCGAAATCATACGGGTTAGTACCTAATGTAAATAACGGAAGAATGGAAACGGAACTGAGCTAGTAATGAAAGTAGTTTTATTTTGATATCAATTCAAGAAATAAACGAAGGGTTTCGCCGTGAGGATTCCCCTTAAAATTGGATTGACCGTTTCAAAACCCCGGCTATCTCGACGCACCCACCGATACAGAGATAAACCTTCCTACTTTGGGCTTTTTCCACTATTCTAACCGAAGCTAAGTATTTCGTAATAGATAATAACAATGTCATTCGGATTAAATGGATTTTCTTGGTGAATACTATTACCCAGTAGGTAATGCAGTGGATGAGTAACCCTACCTTCAGTTATAAATTGGTTCCTTTGGTCTATAGTCGTGGTCTTGTTGTGGTTTATGAAAGCTATTTTATGAAAATATCTGACAGGTCCACAGACGAGTCACGATGGTAAGCGGGCACGATCGGCCCTGGTCATCAGCAATACCAAAGGCGTCACCGATACATTGCAGGCCAGGAAAGAAAAGAGAAGGAAGGTTATATTATAGGGGTTTCTGTTCCGATTTCCGATACAGGCAGACATGTGTATCTATCTATACTAGACTATATTTGATGGCTCCTAAGTATACTAAGGGTGGGTTTTTGGTACATTTTAGCTATCGTTGTAACCAGCGTTAACTTTTACCATGCAATAACCATTACCAAGCTCTTACCGAAGGTCAAGATGCATGTGGCGTTGCACAATGCCTTTTTTAACCCTCGTCAAAAGTAACGCCGGTCAATGGGGCTGCCATGACAATTATGACACCCTTCCCGGTTTTTTGAGTTTGTTTTGTATGGAAGATATTTTGTACTAGCAACATTGTGCTAAAATGTCGTACGACTCTTGTCAAATTGACAGTGCGGGCAGCTTTTCATCTGTCAATGCTGTCATTAGGTGCTAAACTCAATTGTCATTACTGTTTGTACTTTGTTGATTTGTTCCTCGATCGATCATCGCTAAAGGTTAATTTTCGTAATATTATCAAAGTTAAATAGGTATCGTAATCACTAAAAAGGAATTCAAATCAACTTTAATATGGACAGTTCAGTAAAGTGAGTACCTACGTTTCTTCTTGTTAATTTATTGTCATCTTGGTTGTGATGTACCTATGTACATCTTTTACTTTACTGTGTGTAGTAATTCAATGATTTCATTTTCAGATAACGATCGTCCAATTTTTCAGAGGATGAAATAGAAAAATTGAAACTGTTAATTGACAAACATAAGGAAGATAAAGGGAAGGGATTCGCTAAGAAATCTATTTAAAGAAATAAATATATTAAATGTAGTTTCACAATATATTGTTGATAATATATATGTACGTTATTAAAAATACTATGACAGTGTCCATAAGAAGAGTGATGTTCACATGATTAATACTAGGAACAAGGCTAAACTGATTGCACCAAATTTCAGACTCAGCAAAACTGGTGGCTCGTTCATGGGTAGATGTATTAAAATCTATAATAAAATTCCGTTCGTTTCATTGTTCGTTTACATTTTATATAATCCTGTAAACAGTAGATTTGTGTACACCTTTGTATCACCGACACATCTTTGGAAAGATACTGATGCATAAAATTGTAAGGCCAGTAGTATTTGATCAGTTACTAATACTGCATGGTTTCTGAAATAAATAATTAGGTTTTAGTAAATAGAATTCATAATACACATAATTTCGATTTTACTGGACCATTGCAATAAGTACCTAAGTGCTTACCTGTTTGTATTACTTTTTTGTGTCATTTCCAATATACAAATGAAATACCTAGCTACACGCTTAGATAGCCTAAAACACGCCACAAAGTCCACCTCATCCCAGAGAAAATGATCAATTCTTGTCCAGAAGAAGTTTGTTTTTCTTGCCGTAATGTATTCGATGATAAGGTAGTCATTGGATGAAGTATCTTCATCAATTATACATAGATCGAATCACTCTACTGCTTTGAAACATTGTAACCGATTTTCAATTACGTAAAAACAATAATTTATCAATTAATATCAAAATATTAACGGAAATGTATACAGACATATGTCAAACAAAGTCAATTTTAAGGTTAACTTTGACTTAGACCGATCGCATTCGGACGGTTACGGTTAGGGTTAAATTTTAGTCAAAATTTAACGAGGGTTAGTTGATGCAACCCAGTTTTGTTTGTCACTCTTCGATCTGCCAATACGACATCTTCGATTTTTTAACGTTTTTCGCATTGAGGGGCGTGGATGGGCGTCCCTCGCGATGTTCATGTTCTGTGGATGTTCTACCCAGCTTGACCTCCTTTGCCCAGCGCGCAACTATGGAATATGGATGAGCAGAGTCCCCCAATGTCTCCACTAGGTCGCTGTGTATGTCTTTGGTAGACATTTTTTTCAAACAGAGGTAATTTGTGACAGCTCTGATTTCGTTTTTCTCCATTTTGATGTTTACTCTCCGACTGTTCGTATTCAAATGAATGTACCTCCCGTAAATCGTGACCTATTTATATGATTTTTTTATGCTGAACTAGTGGATATATGAGGAAGCAAAAACAATTTCTTTCATATTTTTATATGCTCTACAAATATCCGATTATCATTACTTTTTGATCCTCCCTCGTATTTCAAATGTTAACACAATCGAGAAAAAAAAACTAATCGTTTTGAATTGAATATATTGATAGCCTTATGTTTTTTTTAACACGGGTAGATAGGAGATGAAGTAAATGTTACTAATATCCTAAAAAATTAAATCTCAGTATTAGGAGCCATCGAATTATGTACCTATCTTTATATCCGAAAATTAAGACAATCCATACGACAGATAAATTGCCGTGTTACATGCAAATAGACCTTACAGATAGCGTTTAATAGAATGATGAGGATAATGGATCGTTACATTACGCACTCATCGGTAGCTAAGACCACTAGAGTTGCAAGTATCCTTAATTACCGCCAATCAGTCGTTAACTCCCTGACCGAAAGACCACCTCGGCGACCAGTTGTTTATCCTCTATTAATCGCTAGTATCCGGGTACCGGATGGATGGATAATACTGACTACTTCCTTTCCTCTACAATTAAGATAAGATTGAGAATAAGAAAAAATTAACATGATTTTTAAATGGGACGGTTGGCATGGTTTGGTGGTGATGGTATTGCATGGTTTGATTCATCGTTTCATCATCGTTCTATCGTTTCTGTCATCATTGGCGTAAGTTGTTTCTTTTCTTGTGTGAGTGCGATAGATAATGTCTGAAGTAAAAGAAATATCAATTGTTTTGGATGCGGGTATAATGGCATAGTATTACCGAAGTGAAGGGAGCTAATTAGTTAATTAGATTATTCACTTTAGTAACAACTTGCGACATCTTTCATTCAATTAGTTCGACAAGTATTCACACAATGTTGTAGTCTTGTTTATAATCACGACATCATCATAATCATAATTATAATTATAAAATGTTTATTAATTATTCAAATACGTCACAGATAAAAACAGATAACGAAACGACTACATATTCTACATAAACATAACTCAATACAAAAAATTAACTTACGCCTGGATTCGGCTTCGGTTTCGGTGACATCTTCATTGATACTCCGAATTAAGAACAATATTTGTCAAGATATACAACAATAAGTCCAATATAAGAGAACACGTGAACTATATGGAATAATCTCGAATCCAAAGTTAACCATTGCAAAAAAACTACACTTTATTATGAACGCATTTTTATTATTATCCTTTTAACTCTGTTGTAATAAATGGCGGGAAAAATCACAATTTTTGACGGGATTTTAAATAAAGAACGCTTTCACTTTTTAACGCATAACAACCAGCCAGGGAAGCGACACGTATCGGTTACAGTATTGGACTATCGCGTACGTTCGATCCTCGAGCTATTTATTAAGTTAGTTGGAGTGGTGAACAGCCCATGTTATCGGCCAAAGATAACGCATAAGTATTTGTCATTTGTATTCCGTGATGCAAACAATTCCGATATTTGTTTTTTTTATACCTTTTCCTTACGAATGGCTCCTTCTACATTATGACTGAAAGATGCCCCTATTCAATACTGTCAATGCACCCATTCTTAAATAGGTCGTTCGTTGGTGGTTCAACGGTGAATGGAAAGCAAGTTTTAATCCGAGATGTCAATATCATGAAGTGATACAAAGAGCAGTCTATTTATTTGTCACAACTTATCGTTTACTAATCAACATCCGTTTTAATAATTATTAAGATGATGTTTTACTAACTTGGTGTACATAGTGTTAGAAAATGTGACTCCATATTACACACAATAGAAATTTAATCGTGAAAGACGTTAAATCTGCACTATAAAGGACTGCGCACAGTACAACGACTCCACGACCGACAGACGAAAATGCGACTAAAACCTTGACAAAGCTAACATTCAATTATGAGCCTTATATCTTTGAAAGTAAGGTTGAATTTCGAACTTATACTTAAAAGCCCTGTACGGCCCCTCCCCGCCCTACACCCATAGCCGTTCCGTTTCGAGACCAACGCGTCGACGTTGCGTTGACGACTCACCGTAGACGCGTCGACCGACACAATGACGTAATGTACCTAGAACGGAACGTCGGAGTTGAAACGGAGTGGAGACGGAGTCGAGTTGACGTCGATGAAGCGTTGATCGCGGAACAGAACGTCGGAGTTGAAACGGAGTGGAGTCGGAGTGGAGTTGACGTCGAGTTGGTGTAATGTGCGCAGTCCTTAACTCTGACTGTTATGCTCTGTAAGAATAAATCTAGGTGGGCATATATGTATTTAGAAATTCAACTATCGGAATCGGCTGTAAAAACCCAACTAAAACAAGGTTACTGTTTTTCGAAGCTATTCTCAACTAATCTATCATAAAAACCGATCTTTTTCAGTAGTAGGTACCTAATATTAAACATGAAATTTTTGTTTAAATATTTTTATCTTTAGGTAGTTAAATTAGTTGCCGAATATTGACTAATTAAGCAATTGAAATTAAGAGATATCTTTTTTATTTAATAAAAAATGAAATTTTAGAACCAAAAGTCAATCGTAAATATTACAGGCTACAAATTACCTGACGGCAAGCGATCACCGCCACGCATTGAAGTCTGTAACACCAAAGATATCAATGATATGTTACAGGTAAGTAAACAAACGCACCACTAAGCACGATGCACGAATGCCGCCAGAAACTAATTGTTTAAGATATACTTGGCAGTGGTGACAAATGACAATGCTGTATCAGTTGATCAGCATTATTCGCCAAGGGTCACCTGCAGGTGACGTGGGCTTCAGCTTGAGGATTGACCTTATCCTCCAAAATCTCATTTTAAAATCAACATTAGTAAAAATCCTTGGGTACCTACTCCCAAACTGGCCAATCACACTAAAACATCATGCTTACCAGGTTCTTTTATCATTAGATTTTTTTAACAACTAAGGAATTTGGGACGTCCACTTACCCTCAAACTCAGAAAATAAAAGTAAATTAACAGGTCACATCCTCACATTATCTGTACAATAGACATACGAGTATCATCACACGTAGGTATCCCGGTAGCCCTATAACTGTAAATATATATCTCCTTGATTTAAGTAACGTCACACATACTAAGGCTTTCCCAATCTGTCACGAAAACACGTAGGTATATTGTCCAGGATGCAATGAGTCACCAACTTCACGGTCCCTACAGCTTCACTAGAATTTCCCACGTGAACACCAAGGCCGGGAAAAGTGACCAGTATCGATCGAAAATCTCCTTGACGCAAACTGCTGACACGTACCTTTCCAAACTTGATATAACTCATAGCGAGCGGCAGTTATTGACACTAGAGTGAGTTGCACAACCGTTGGAGCCGCGGACGCCTGTGGTAAGTCTAGCCGGGGTGTCGGGTTTCCTCCACGCATCAGCGGCGACCTCCGGTCCGAGCCGGCGAGACTGCACTGACGGTGACACCTTATTGCTCGTGATATGCGGTTTGGACTCTTTGGACAATCGAACTTGTCCTTGGTGACACAATTCGTGGAAAGTTAACATTGAATTACAGTACTGAAGTTAACGCAAACTACCTGTTTCTATGCTGTCTAATTTCACAAGACCAAAGTCGTTTACCTACTAAGCCGTTCACGGAAAATAATGGACAAATTATTTTGTAGAAAACTCTAAGATTTTGAAGAAGATTAAATAGAGAATATTCTTTGTCGACTCTTCTTCCCTACATGCTATAAAAGTGTTACCGTTTTCATTTCATTTCTAAAAAAACAACAATAAAATGAAGCCTTTGGGTTTCAATACACAATGATAAGCCTGTCAATGGCCTTTAAAGGAATCTACTAGTACGATTATCTCGCGTTGTTGCTCCGCGGTCATTTGCTTTTGTGGTCAGGATGTTGACTAACAATGCCACTTCACAGTATAAAATAAAGCTCTAACTGAGAGTATCTGGACAATAAATTACGAGAAACGCTTCCAAACGACATGATTATGACAAATTTGTGAAACTCCTTGACAGGAGTAACAATACTTTTGATATCGTTACTTTAGTATTACGTATCCGACCCGAAATGAGTATAGTTTCTAATGTTGTCGCAGCGAAATAACGAAAACAGACTTTGGTCAAATCCCTAAGAGATGTGATCGAAATCGTGTGCGTACTAAATAACATAAGTTTGATTAGGTAAGATTAGGTAGAAGTACCGATAAAAAAACAAAAATAGGAAATAGGAAATCCGCACCATTAAAAGCTTCCTCTCACCAAATGGTGAGAAGTGAAGGAAAGTTAATAATACCTACTGTTCTTCACTTTAGCGCGCTTTTTCATGTACCTATGTTTTTAACTTAGTATAAATTGAGGAAACCACCGTAAGAGCAGTCAGGCCACGTGATTATAAGTGGCCATTGTCCATGGACATCGGTAATACCAAAACCATCACCAATACGTTTTCAGCCGAAAAGCGAGGGGACCTGAATTGTTTCTGGCTTTACAAAAAAGTACGATAAAACGATACGAAAAGGTACGATATTGGTTTGAAGAAAACGTACATAATAGAAATCTTTATCGATTTTATATAAACGGATTTCATAATCGAAATGTAAATCCTATAACAAGAAATATTGGAGCTGCTACACACACAGGTTTTATCACCATCGATCGATGAGATCGTTACCAATTCAAATATCGTATTCCTAAATACTCGTAGTTCAGATGACCTAAATGTCAAAGGATTTTTTGAATATAAAAAACTACACAAAATCAACACACAAAAAACACACAAAGTCAAAATGTCATTCAAACAAGAAAGTGGAATGAAGACTTCAACTTAGTTTTACTGTTTGGAATTGTTAATTTTTTTATTCCATTATTGTGCATCATTTTCTTTGTTTTACAAACTCTTAATAATCGTAATGGGCTTACGATTTGCTTTGATAACGTGTTTCAAATGTCCTAAATGTCAAGACTCTAACACTCATGAACTTTAAAACGGGAAACATTAGAAAGGTGGTCAATCATGACGTCGTTCGTTAATGTTTTAGTCGAATAACTTTGTAAATTAGGTACTTAAACTAATTGACTATAAAAATGTTGTGCTTGATCTTTTTTTAATGACACAATTCATGAGTCTTTCTTACTAAATTTCCTTCACTGCGATGAGGTAATATCAATATTATATTATGCATGATTTAGATTTATGTAGACGTAGCTTTCAAATATCTAAACTTTTGCGCTAAGCAAAGTTTATGAAGGGTCTCATCGGAGTCCTAAGAGCCAACCATATCGTACATTTCAAGACAAAAATATGTCGCAGAAGTGCAGAGGCAATTACTGTATCATTGCTAATATGTTTCAGATTCTGACTGCAATCAAGAAAACTCCTTGACATGTAATCTCTGAAATCTTAGAATGTCATAAACAAACAAACGTCAGATGTGTTATCTTTTTGTATCTGTTTAAATTGCAGTTGGTCTGTGTTTTGATATTATGTGAAGGGTACGCTTACAAGGTAGGTATAACTGTGATTATAATCCAATAACGGAATTGATAATGAGTCTTCTGTCGTCGCTAGCAAAGAACTAAATAGGCGTGCTACGTAGTTTACGTAGTCGGAATTTTACATTAATTAACAAACCGGCTTTTATGTCTTATTACACAATATTAAGTATTTCTTGAAACATATATTTTCTAAGCTATTTTTGATGTATCCGGTAGGTATATAGATAACTTCTTTGAATGTTAGAAAGCGATGCGATTACAGAACCAACTTAAATATATTTCTATAAGTACCTAATAGCCGTATTTTTAAGGAAGTCTCAAAAGTGGATCTCACTGTGATATAAATCCAATAGATTTATTTATCTTTTAAAAACAAAAGCAAAACGTGGCGAAAATAACTTTCTGAATGGTTAATTCGAAAAACTGACATTACTCTTAATTGTTTGGTGAACCACCTAACCTGATTGTTAACGCCTGTCAGTGATGTTAGCAAGCAGGTATTATTGGATACACTAGAGTAAACATTACACTTCAATCGGGAAAACATTGCGATATGCATCGGATGCTAAGCACTCGGGCGGGTAAGCTCAGCGGGTACTCACGACGGGCATGGTCGTCCTCCCGGCAAACTATTGTGAAATGGAACGTACTGGGAACAGGAGGGAGGTCTCCGCGCTGAACCCGCAGCACTCGCACACCGTTAGGTAGCATTCGTCGGGCGTCTCCTCAAAGGTCATGGCGCGCGCGCATCGCCCGAGCGGCCCTCGTCCACTGGCGGCGTGACGGCCGCGCGCGCTGCGGGTGCACACCACATCACTCACCGGTCCGCCGTTGCCCGCCTGCTCCGGCTCGATGAGGTCTCCGTACGCCGGCATGTCGTCCGCGCACCCCTCCTCGCTAGCGCCGATGTCGTCGCGCGAATGCGAGGGCTCCTGCGCGCCCGTCGCGAGACGCTCGCGGGCGAGCGCCACCGCCTCCTCCAGCGAGCCCACCCCGCCCCGCTCGCCCCTCTCGCCTGTCTCGCCCTCCTGCTCCTCGGATGGCTGACCGACGAAGGCTATACGCCGCCTCTGCGCGCTCTCCGGGCTCGGCTCCTCCACCGGTTTGTCCATTTCTACTACGCTGTTTTTCTTCCACCCGGCCTTCGTGAAGGGCCGCGTCGCGATCGGGTGCTCCACAGCGATCGGACTTGTCGACGGCTCCGGCGTTAACTGCTCGGAGTCAGTAACGGGAGACGCGGAGGCCCTCTCCCTCTCCCTCTCGGGCTTGGGGGGCGCCACCGGGGCCGGAGGGGCGGGTGCGACGGTTTCGGTTCGCTTCTTGCCGAAGCTGCCCATCCGCTTAATGAAACCTCCGGCGTCCTTTTTCGCTTTGTCGGCGGGCGCCGCGAGCCGCGAGCCGTCGCCGGCGGCGGCGTCGGCGCGCTGTTTCTTGTTCCTCTTGCGCATGGTGCGTTCGTCGCGCGCGATCTCACCGTCTGACGCGCAGGATTTGGTGGAGCCGGCGCGCATGATCGGGCCGATGTGGAAGGGCGAGGCGGAGCGGAACGGCGAGCGGAGCGTGTGGAGCGTGCGCTTGAGGCGGGAAGGCGCGGGGGAGGGCGGCGGGAGCGGGGGCTCCTCGTCCCGCATGGTGGTGGGCCGAGCGCGGCGCGCAGACTGCCGGGCTCAGCGGGCTAGCGGCGCGACCCGCACGGCGCCCGCACACGCCGGCCTTGCTCCTGATCACGGCGCGTAAACCTCGGATAAACTTTCGACGAGGACTGAGTATGGATTCGGTTAGGTAAGGGTGTTTTGCGCCCGACTACGTCAATCGCCTCGATTCCGCTTCTAATTGGACGTACGTCACGGCAACGGACATATTATCCAATTGTTTTCATTACCTGTAATTGATACCTGATCGGAAAATGATCTCGCTAATAGGTACGTTATCGAACGCTGCGCATTAATTTCCAGTTAATGCCTAACTCTGCTGGACAATAAGATACCTAGGTATTTGTTATTATTTTCTGTGACACACGCTGTTTTAGTTGATAAGTTCGGATAATGCTGCCGCTTAAGACTCATGACTTGAAATACATAATTATTAGCTACAGTGTAACCAGTCCTACCGCCTTAGAAGGTTGCCACAAGCAACTTACTTAACAATAAAATCCGCAGTTGTAAATGATGGGTGAGGTATTTATGTGAAAATTTCTAGCGCATTCTTTCATGTACCTAATACAGAAATAACACCTATATACTTTTCTGTTGTTTCAATAATTACATACTGTTTCAGTCATACATTTGTACCTACTTACCTACAGCTTAAGTTAACGACAGACTTTTTTATATTCTATTAAAAAGAGAAAATATTGTTAGCAGCCCTTTTTAAGTGAGTGTATTCAATTTTAAACGGAAGAGTTCAGAAAATGTGATACTTATTATGTATAATATAGGTAATAAGTAGCTGTTTAAGTTAGCGCTTGACTACGATCCTACAACAATGAAGCCCTCATTAGGTAGGTACGAATGAACCAGCTCACCCTGATCTTTGTCGGGATTTACGTCGGGCAGAATTCATCGGCGGTCTTCTTCATTGCTTGTTGACCCATCGATTTGAATTGGTGAACTACGACTCTCCGCATTTGTACGGAATCGTTGTGTACGGAAGAAACCTTATAGTTTTGATTATTCGAGCGTACACAAATCGAGCTTACTCGCGCCGTGATAATGGCCAAGCCCCAAACTTACCCCGTAGCGCGTAGCCTAGTTGGTAGTGAACCAGCCTGCAAAGCGAAGCGTCCCGGATTCGATTTCCGGCCGGTGTAGATATCGACTGGTTCCAGCGATACTCTGGGCGATATACACTTTTATACATATTTTGAATCAGCGAATTTTTCTGTGTCGTTTGAGCTGGGTTTGGTGAAGATCGGATAATCGTTTTAATAGCCTTCTTTTTGAATATTACAAACCGACACTCCAATTTTACTTATTTGTATAGATTTTCTAAGAATGTAAAATTTTGCCCTTATCCAAGTTGTTCACGCATCACTCTAATGAGTAGTAGATAATCAAAGGCACACTTTCAATTTGTGATAACTTAACTTTCATACAATCCTGCATGAAAAAAATATTTACGATTACCCTGCAACCCTGTCGAAGCTTAGCCTACCTGCTAAAAGTTCCGGGTTGGACAGGCGGCACCAAAAATTTATTAACAGATAAATGATGCTTCTCGGGACTTGTTTACGTTGTTTCATTTTTTGTGTGCAACCAGTAACAATGCGATAAGTGTCGGTGGTATGGATGGGTTAAATGCATCCTTACGTCGGGAACACAAGTAAAACCCATACAGGTTCGTCAGTTCCTAATTAGATATTGTCTTGAAAGATGGAAGAGGGATTTTTTTATGTAACATGTCCTGATTGAATTATCGCTCAGGTTTGAAAATCTATGCCTTTTTTTGCTTTATAGGCAGAAACAATGAAACATCGGTTTCGACGGTTTTGAAAAATTAACCACTGGCTGGGGGAAATAAGGGTGTAATCAAGTACTACTGGGTGGCTACTCTGGCTACTCTCGGGAAACAGCCACTTTATCATAGATTAATGCTTGATTATCGCGTGGTGATAGTTCGCTAAAGTCCACTATAACGAGGGTGAACTTAATAAAACCCAAATTCACTTTAAAAATCAACAATGTTATTTCACAAGTTAATATACCTATGATTTACTCATGACTTATTGTTTTTTTAATTATCTCCAGTTCTTGTTCTGCACAACAAGCACATTTTCAAAACGGAACCCACGGAAGTAGAATTAACAACATGGAATTGCATAACGCACGAGTACGCAAATAAATGGTGAATTTGAACGATCAATATAAGATTCCTTTCCGTGAGAAAGGATACATACATAAAATATACATACATAATTCCATGGACAAAAACTTATCTTGTTAAACTTCGTCAATGAACAGATCCAAGTCTGTCGGGTCAGGGTAGGTACGGTACACTTAAGTGGCATTATTTCTTATCTCACGTGATAAAAAACTAAACGAAGTTCATTCAGACTAGTACGTTCAAATATAAAATAAATTGATGTATTTATTGTAAACGTATTCAAGGTGATATTTTATGGAAATTATACATTGTCATATTTATGTCGACTAGTGAGGGGTACCTACTCTCATACTATGTGGCCAGACATATAGATGGTGTCCTAGAAATTGACCAACACATTGAATAAGACCAACACATGGCGGCTTACAAAAAATTGCTTTAATCGCAGCTTCTACTCTGATTTTCATGTGCCTGGCAACTGTTTTAGGCGAACGTATCTATTCTGCAGAGAAATGCTAACTCAGTAATCTCGGACCATTACTTGCACAATGTTAGCGATTTGCTGAAACAAAGCCAACTCATAAATCCTTGTTAAGAAAGTGATATCAGATAACGTTATCTGTTTAATAAATAAAGTGCATACATTGTTGCATTAAGTACAATTAAGTGTCCTTTTGTCTTTATGGTTCCCTCGCACGATGGTCTGCAAACCGACGCAGTTATTTTATTATACCGAAAAATCAAGTCAAATCAGTCCGAGACAGTTCCGCCAAATACGAAACTTTTAGAAATCTTATGGAATGTGCAAATATCTTACACAAATATATGAGATTTTTTAGAGATATAAAAGTCATATCCAAAAGGTCTTATTTTTTGTAAAATAATAAAAAAAAACTAATATAATAGGCCCTTTCCGGTTATCAATAAAAAACTGTTAACTAATAGGTGTAGGTAATTAATATTATCGATTCTGATTTGGCTTCTCGGCTGTTTGGTTTCTCTTGATTACCTACTTGATTACTTAATCCTTAAATAACAATCACATTGAAGAAATCATATTATTATATTCCATTTATAAGAAAACCGGTCAAGTAAGAGTTTTACTAGCACACTTAGGGTTCCGTAGTCCGTACCACCGAGCGATGTTAACTGAGTATATTTGGTCAAAAACGAAATAAAATGTAGAAAACCCCCATTTTTTCAGGTTACTTGTATACTGTGAAAATTTCAGGTGCCTACCTATTTCCGTTCAGAGATTGAGCCCTGCGACAGACAGACAAATATATTATTAGGGTACGGGATGTCGCATTTTGAGTACGGAACCCTAAATAATGAGTCCGAGCAACCCTGGGAACGGCAGGCTAGAGGCCGTCATTATGGTCGAAGGTTTAGACAAAAAAGAACAATTTGTTTCTTTCTTTGGTCGAAGATGTGTTTTTTCTTTGCCCTTATTTACATTTTAACGACTATCCACGGTTTAGTAATGCGATGAGGTAACGCAAGATTAGGCAATCTTCAATTCATCACGTCTGAAAAGATTTATTAGATTCTGTGGTTGCCATGTAGCCAGGCAGTGTTACATCATAATATTTATTAAAAAAATTAATATATAATTGTTAATAAAATTACTTAAAGGTCATTTTTGAAATGTTTTTAGGTCATTAATTATTTTTATCAGGTAGGTGCTTTTTATTTTAGGTTATGGTTATACAATACAGAAATGTACGTACTTACTTAAGTACTAGTTGTCCCAGCGTACTTCGTACCGCATTATAATTAAAAAATGTTTTGGTGATATATCGACAGCAACGCCATCTACCGGGTCCAATTGTGAATCTAAACCATTCTCGGATCCACCTGAAGACACACAAAAAATTTCAACCAAATCGGTCAAGCCGTTTAGGAGGAGTTCAGTATCATACACACTCACACTCGAATTATATATATTAAGATTTAACAGAACAAAATTTATTGCACTTGATATTAAAGCATGAACTAAGTTTAATTACACTATCCCTTTGTCGCACATTCAATGGAAATATTAAAATGCACAAATTTATTTTCAGATGTTTAGTGCATCATTAGCGACATTTATACTAGTGACCTCTATAAAACTACCCTTTTGAAAGCGCCGAAGTAGTCTGTGGAACTAACGAGCTAATTTGTAGCTACTCCGGGTGTAAATAGGCAGTTGAGTAGACCGGCGACATTATAATATTTTCTAAGTATTTTTTTCAAACGTAGAACTATAATATCAGCTGTCTAACAGTACTTATAACGTAAGGATGTAAAAGGTTCTATACATCGTCGATATTAACGATTTAAGCCAACCTCCCCTACTCGAGTTGGCTCTGCTGACCAGTGTTGACAAAAAAATCGTGATTAATAATTAAGATTAATAGGAGTAATTAGAATTGCCAATTATAAAATTTTGATTAATCACAATTAAAATAAGATCGCTATTAGTTTAAACCTAGTCTAATCTAGTCTAAGTTTACGCGCAAATTCGCCACCGACCACAAACTGGTGGCTGCGGTGCGGTGGCACTTCCGTTGGATTTATCATAATACAATGCAACGCAAATCCCGTGTCAATAATCCCGTGTAAATACAGACGACAGTGACCTCCCTATGTATTGCGAGATATTTCGAGGAGCAGGATGTATCAATAAACATTGTAAAAGGTGTTTATTGACCCCGATAAGAGCATTTTGGGACCATTCTGGCGCTCATACAATATTTTTTATTATTGCTCAATAATAGACTAGTTGCAATGCAATGCCTCTGTGAAGCGTCTTTTATTCACAAATGGTAGGATGATGTTAACACCGCCCCCCCTCGCCCTCGAACGGATCACAAAGTACCTAAGGGTAGGTTCTCTTCCACGCTGAACAGGCCACGCTATGAATGCTGTATATTACTGATCCCATTCATGTCTTATTCATTTATTCATTAACATGATTTTTATACTATTTGGATTGCTTTTTTATGGAAATTCAACGCATTTATCCCTATCCCTACCAACTCCCACGGTATTTCCCTACACAATTTTGTGTCAACCACCACGTTGCAACAAATTTTGTCTTAATAAACAAACTTTACTTACTTTTAATCTTAAGCGACCATTAACTTCCGCATCATAAGCTTCCTCCGCATACATTCTCCAAGATATACCAATAATAGCTTGTACAAACAGATTTCTAGCAAAGATTTACTATATAACGGTCACGGTTTATCTCACAAGGGATTGTTCAGTCACTTCGTTTTACATAGACACGTCATCAATTTGTATTCTTAAATGTATTATAGATATAATCCAATATTATATTCCAGTGCATAGACGATTATACTCGTAGGTATAATGTATTGTAAAGTAGCAAGAAATTGCGTTCACAGTGTGAACTTCACACGTATTTTTGGTATCGTTATTCATGTCCTACACAACGTCATTTAAATTTTCTTCACGCTTCTTCAATTATAGCACCAACATTAGTTACTTCTATGAATAGCTGTGGTTACACTTCGTCACTCACTCAATTTGCACACGTTCCTTAATATACATATAATTATGTAAAATTATTTGAATTTTAAATATTCAGAACACTTAATTTCAAATTTTCTTGAAACACATGCTCTCAACAGACACTAAAGAATAACCACTAAGAATAAACATGTAACTGATTATTCTGGTTACATATGGACAAGTTTACTTTCGTAATATCCACATGTGGTGTCTCACTCCACGTTACCGTACATCCGCACAATGGCAGACCACCGATTAGCATAATCTTGTTATCGGGCCTGTTATCAACTGTTATCAGTGTTTACTCGATAACGAACGATTGATTTGACCGTTACTCTGTGTTGCTGCAAGTAAATCGGAACGTCATTCTGATTCTGTCGTCAGCACTCAGCAAGAATCAGTGTCGTTATTCACTTTTTCATAATAATACTCGTAATAGGTAAGTACCTATACCTATGCCGCTGCGAAACGTGTTTGCAAATCTACCTCTTGGGCGAACCTTACAAATATTATAAATGCGTAAGTTTGTGAGTATGTATGTATGTGATGTGACTTTGTTAATTTTTCACGCAAAAACTGCTAAACGCTTTAAATGAAACTTTACAGTAATACAGCTTATACATCAGAGTAACAAGTAAGTCGGAAAATATCCTGCCCACTGAAAGTTATCTTGGCGTGCGCTGCCTAAACCGTTGGCAGTTACATGAAGATAATGTACCTTAAGATTGTTTATCTTAAATAGTCCTAAATAAAAGTCCGCGACTGCACATATCTGCATATGTGAAAGCCACTATGTACTTACGAGTATATCCAAAATAGTGAGTTACAAATACAATTAAATTGGGTATTTTTTTATTTACAATGTACATAAATATTTATCAAATTCTTATCAAAATGAATGTTACTAGCCAGCACGCAAGCCATCTTCAAGAATAAACAGATGATTAATAAAGGCAAAGGAAGGCCAATATGTTCATTGAATAAAATGGATTGTAACACGGAGCACGAGTAAGTATTTTAATTTGCCCTTTATAATTATATGTATGACATGAGTACCACTACTAATGATAGGTTTTTTAATGTAGACAACCGACATCAGAGCTTAAGTCTAAAAAAGTATTAACTGTGCCCTAGTAACTAAAAAATAAATAGGGAACTATTTACCTTATAACTATTTACAATTTTATTTTTCCGTGTCAGCAAAAATAAAAAATATTTTCGCAAGCTTTTCACTTGTTTAGGAAAAAAAATCCTCCGCCGAGACAGCTTGCGCTGCCGTGACCAGGATTCGAACCTGGGTTACTACGGCCACAACGTAGGGTCCTAACCACTAGACGATCACGGCTATCGAAGGTATAGAGAGAGTGCCGAAAATGTTGATGCCTTTCACCAAAGTGACGTTCACTCGGTAAAGTGTAATAAAAAATGTCACAGATGACTGAGTAAAATGACCTCACTTACATTTTTTGTTCGCTTTCTTTAACCATTCGTAATGCATCCAAACTACGTGACACAACGGGTTGTATTGAAACTCAGCAGCCATTACCAAGTTATCAAGTGCTTTTTTGACACTTGCCTTATTTAGTAATGTTCTTTAAGTACACGGTACAATCCTCATCAAATGTCTTTTTAAAATAAGTTTCTCTTTAATTAAATACCCGATGTTTGTCATATTTTAATAGTTGTAACTATATAATACACTAGGTAGGATACGCCTCCGCTTCGCTTTGAAAAACTTTTTTTCCAACATAATTGGTTTGTTTTGTCTGTGAACCAATTGAAATAAAACTAACTTTAAGTTACCCCACGTTTATTACTTACAATACATAAGTGAAAACTGAAAACTGCATTCAAATTGGAAAGCAGTGTTTGAGATTAGTGGCAACAACTTCAGAAAATCCGACAAAACCGAAAATGGGATACCTATATATGGGATATATTCCGTCTATAAATCCCGCACTAAACGAAAAAGATAACCCAGTTCTCCTATACTCGTAGCTTACAAGTCGTAGGTACGTTGTAAAGTTGTTGAATGCGCTCAAAACATACTCTAACCGTGGTCATTACTGTTATTACTCGTAGCACGGGTTATAGAGCTACGTCTGTGGTAGTACATACGTTTTATCAGTATTATCACCGGGACATTGAACAAGACGTTGCTCTTAAATTATCTACGCATTTTAATTACCACTGACCTTTTTACATTGGCTATCAGCAATTATATAAAATTTAAACTGAATCAACCTGTATCATAACATAAATCTCAAAATATTGTCACGCGAGTGACCAAGGGATAGTAAAGGAATAATTTCGGTTTCAATTGATGGCGTTTCATTTACACCGCAGTATATCACGACACCGTACTGCGAAACGACACTTTTCACTTCACTTCACACTCGCGACACTGAATTGCGAAACGACAACAGTGTCGTTTCGAATTGAACAGTCACTTCACTTTACTGTTCTTCCTTTCTTCTTTCTCTTCTTTCTTCTTCCCCTTGTCCTCCTTCAGGAAGCGCTTCCGAAACTGAACTGCCCAACTGCCCATGCCGTATTTCAGATCGCCTTATATACCCCTAATTTCGAACACCAACATTTCGAATGCAAATGTCTTTTTTTAATTTCTTGCCTCGTTATATCGAGAACATTCGAGAAATTCTATTGAAGTATAAATTTCTCGTATCCTGCTCGCACATTTTCTCTCTGACATGCGCGTAAAAATTTGTCAACAGATGAATCTACGCGACAATATATTTATCACATACGTTTACTACGAAATGGAGGCATTTATATATGATTATTATATAATTATAGGTTATTTATTAACTATAGGTATGTAAAGTAAATTCAATTTAATATTCTGAACAATTCCAAACCAGGTTGAAAGAACTTTTTTCAATAATATCAGTAGCTACGTACCTACGTAAGTACAAAGTTTTATTCCGTTTTTTGTTAAATTCATGTAACTAAGTACCTATTAAATAATGACAAAAATATGTACGTTGAGCTAAAGTTAATAATTAAAACGCACCTGAGACTCTCGACGTCCATTTTTGGTCATGTTCACGTACTTCTTAGATTTGTTCTCTAGCAACTTCTCCCTCTGCAATAAGTGTTGGTGAACCGAATTCTTGTTCAGCTGCTTTATCATTATCTATTTTGAGTACTCTATATCTTTCTTCAAGAGCGACACTTCTACCTACTCCTCATTAACCCCGCGGTTCAGACAATGCAAGCAAAACACTTAGAAGTCTTCGCATGTCGCACAAGAATTAGACAGTAGGTACTAATAATCTTCACACACTTACTAATCTACAGTCAAGAATCCTCAGCACAAACTTCAGAATCAAATTCAAAAGATTTTTGGACCCGATAACTTGCACAAAGCGCGTACGATTCTAACAATGGGCCGGAGTAAAGTAGTTGTTATCGCGTTGTTAATTAAACATATTCATTTGCCCTCTCGTGTTGATAATGGGCACTAAGAATAAATGTTTGTTTGTGGAATTAATTGAATGTCCAGATCATTAACCGGGCTCTTAAGTGTCGCGAGAGACGCGGAATTGGTATTACTCCAATTGTAAAAGATTTTTTAGGTTTAAATAATTATGACACAAGTTGTTGATGACCGACATGGTTATACATTACAAATACTATAAATCTAAATAATAAGCGCGGCTAGTGAATAGATACGACCGGTGAAAACCTGTCTTTCAACTATGCCCCTATCACAAATCATTCTAAACGTTTTTTATCGGATTCGTTAACTGCAAATACCTACCTATTAGTATTGCCGGCCAAAACAAATTAAGTAAGTAAGTAATAAGTGAAAGTAATAAGAAGCTTTTCCTATGTATTAGTTAAGTGGAAATTCATCATTTTGAGGATCGAAGGAAAAGACGCAGCAATTCAGCTGCATGTGCTACGGGCTGCTACGGCGTAACCTATGTACCTACATTGCCGAAATCGAGTAAATCGTAGGTAACAACATAACTCTTTCGTCATAGCTGTGATGTTTAGTTGTTTAAATGACTGACGTCAACGAAAACTCGTTGACTGACGTAGATTACCAAATGTGTTTTATGCAAATACCATTTTTTTACAAATTGCGTCTACCCACATATTATTTATTAGTTTTTAAGCACGTTGAGATACGAAGTTATTTATAATAATGAGCAATTAATTACCTACATCAGAAACGTGCATGGCGTAACCTAGAACAAAAAGCTCTGTTTGTCTATACCATGTTACAAGGCAACTGCAATTCACTAGGCCCGCTTGTTTCAAAACTATGGAAGTCTAGAGATCAGTGATGAAGTTACGTTAGGTTAGCAACACCTACAGTTCAATAAAATTAACGTTGAGTCGCCTAAAAGTGGGGAGTGCTTAAATACTAGAATGACGAATTCATAATGTGGGAGTCTTGAAACATTCGGTATCGACTGTATATAAAGAATAATTAATAGACATTGGTAGGTACACTATAGAGAGGTTACCAGCTAACAGGCCACGTGGAAATTGAAACATCAAATCACGAGGAAAGAATAGCTGTATGAAGAGGTACCTAAACAAGGTCTGAACTTCAGACCTCAGATTCAGATATAAAACGCCTCACAAACACAAGTTACAATGTATGTATTTCCAGTGTACTTAGTTACTATTTTCTAAATATATTTATGCTTGGGAGCTTGTTCTTTCGTTCTTTCCTCTTTATTTCCCGGCTGGCAACGCATGCCATTGGTGTTACTGATTTATGTCCATTGGCGGACTGAGTAGTAAAAAACATCGGGGAGAACGAAACAATGTTGCTAAATGTTGAGTAAATCTGTTAGTTTTCTGTGTATTTCCACCGCCGCGTCGCGCGTCGCATTGGCCTCGGTCACTAGGGCAACAATAAATATTATGTCATCGTATCGTAATGTACGCCTATATACGTATACCTATCGTACAATTATTAGCTATGTATAAATGTTAATATACACAATATAGTGGCATGTACTTACAGCTTCTGTATCACTAGATATTACTTTACGTACTGTAGGTTAGTATATGTCTTAAGCATACGAGTATTACCTATAACTATAGTCGAGCAGATCACTATTATCATATTAGGTAAATATAAAAGCTATAGATACTTTATTATAGTTCAGCAACCATTACTTACTTGAAATATTCACACCTATAAGACCTATGTATATTATGTAGATCTTGAATAAACTTCTGATATTGTAGCTCGGGAGCGCACCATAAAATTGTTTAGGTACATACCTAATACCTACTTTTTTAACTAGGTGATACTATGGTAAGTTTTGACTAGACTTGGAAAGTCTTGGTCCTGGTTTATTATAGTAGGTAGGTAAGTATTACTTCTATCTACAAATACGTAGTAAATAAATAAGGATTAAGTGCCTCTTCAGTTAGACGTCCAATCCGCTGCGGCCATTGGTAGCGAAATCCGAGTGGTTAAGCTGTAGTTATTTCTTGTGTTCAAATCTTAGCAAATTTCGCTACCTCTACGGGTAAAGTTAACATAGGTAGGTATCCATACCTAGTATGCATACAGGAATAGATTATCCTTCTGTGTTTGGGGCCATATCACGACAGCAGATAAGACAACTGCACATAGTTATCTATCGATATGATAATTTAATGGCTATTCTTATCATACAATATATCAACAAAGTAACTAGGAAAACAATAATATTGACAGGTGACTAATACCTACCTATACCTACCCAGAATTATAGCCAAAATCTATGAGTACCTACCTAATCGGCTAGAGATAGACAAACCAAAAACACCTCGCCGATAATACGGACTTTGATATAAAATAAAGATGATAAAATCACTTCCTTACTAATTATTATACATATAATACACGTAACACATATTATAATATACTTACCTACTTATAGGTAAACATAACCTCAAAACTAAAAGTGGTGACAGTTGTTTGAATACTTTGAATGGCACGAAACATTAAAGACATTCATGAAAGACAAACAAGTATGAATGAAACCCATTAAAACGCCACCCACTGAACACAGAACGTTAATTGTTTTACGGTACAATAAGAGTAGAAAACTGTACTTACCATTTCAGAATTTTGAATCGTTCTAGAATAGCGTTGTTTTGGAACTGTGTTCGTATTTTTCGCAGACGAGCCTACTTCCCGGCGTCGACATCTCTCCGTTTCCCGCGCGACGACTGCCGCAAGCCGCGCGGAGTCACACATCACACTAGATAACGATATAGATATACTTATGTATGTTTCTCATGCAAATCGTCGTATAAATTTATCTAATGTATCCTTTATCCTCTCTAATATGAACTCACATGTGATATTTCGGTTTATAATAAATTTCGACGAGGAAGCAATTAATGACGAAAAGGCAATTTATGACTGTTACATACCTACTGCCTAATATTCATACCTAATCAAGTTCTTATAGGAGTCGTGCCAAATTAACTAACCAATTCTTAAATTGTTCAATATAACATAAAACATTATGCAGTTTGCTTAATTCTTTGTAAATATCTTTATTTTCTATGAAAATCACCATCAAAGTTTAAATGAACAAAAAAGCCACCAAAACGCTAAATACGCCATTTTACTTGGTACAATTTTTTTTAATAGCAATTGTGTTCTGGATAGAAAGGTGTGGAGCCGGCTACTCTTTTTAGACGCGACTATCTCAGTCCTCAAGGGTAGCAACGCACCTGTGACCGAATTAGAACAAGACTAAGAATTACTAACTGGACTATTACTAACAACAACTAACAGAACTATTACTAACAGTCCCTGTCCCAGTCATATTTATTAACATATAAACAACTAATGTTATAACACCGTGTACGCGTCTGCTAACAGGACTAACCATCCTAGTCCCCATTTGAGTCATGTTCTAGGTCGGTCACAGATGCGTTGCTACCCTTGAGGACTGGTGAGGTGCTGCATGCGTGTTTGCTACCTTATTACTTACCATAATAAAAAAAATTAAAAACTTTTCAAGTGACAAAAATACCAATCGAATTAAGAACCTCCTCCTTCCAGAAGTCGGTTAAAAAGGGAAGTTATATATTTCTAGGTAAATAAATAAAACATTTAGCATACATAAAGTTTATTAAAAGTCGTATTCAGAAGCAAACAATCAAACATAGGTGCTGAACCTACACAACATTCGGTAAACAAGACACGTAGGTACAGCGTAGTCAATAAGTATGCAAAATATAGATAATAAAATTATTAGCTATGTAGGTATATTATTGTATATACTTAATTTATAGAATCGGTGGACAAAGATATTTCATACTCAAGGATAGTTCAAGGTGATAACTCCAAATATGTAGGTAAAACTGGAGGGTAAATTTGTAGCAGAGAAATGATTAAAACGGTGATTTCATCAAACCAAATTCACGTGATTTCTGTTTAGTGAAACGATTATCTCAGTCTCAAAACATTTGAAATCCTTACCTCAACAGCAGGTAGTCACACACATACGCCTGCGGTTTTACGCCTCGCAGACTATACGGACAGATTTTAATCAACAATCTAAGTATCTATGTATTAGTCTAAAAAAAACTATTGATTTACTGACAATTTAAGTACCTACCTAGGTTCAGATATAACACGGAAGCTCAAAATACTTATTTATAAGTAGAAATTCTGTATAATTTGTCTTGGCCCATACCTTCGGGACACTAAAAGTGAACTGGTAAAAAATAATTACAAAGCAAATACATTATAGTTCGATTCCCAGAGAGGCGGAAATTTGAATGATGAATTTAAATTTCCGTTCTTGGTCTGGGTGTGTGTGTTCTTGTCTTTTGTGTTGTCCATGGCACCCACGACACAGGGAATCCTAGTGTGGGGCTATGAGTGTGTAGCGTTATTTATTTATTTATAACCACCAGGCCCCTCACAGCTCTTACTCAGGGTAAAACAAGATTGTCCTTTAGCACTCTCTAGTCAACGATTGCTCTTCGCGTAAGTTGTATTCCAGTTTTCTGGTGCGAGACCTCAAAGACCTCACCAAGCTCACCAATGCCGACACACCGCCCTAGGGCTACCACATCACCATCCATCCCGCCACCGCCGTTCGCTCGTCGCCCTACCTCTAGTGCCCTGAATATATATTTGTGCATTGTGTTCGCAATTTTATGTCTACAAAAAGATTGTAACATTTCTCATGCTTACCTAAACTTAAAATCTATAATTTAAAATCAAACCAGGCAATTTTTTGACGAGGAACAACACACAGCCTTCATTCAAAAACTAAAAATTATTGTAATAACTACCTAAATATACGGACAATATGCACAACAAATCATTTCAATTAATATCATTGCTCTTTTTAAACTTAATTTCACTATTAACCTATAGGCACTTAAACAAACAAACTCAAGTAGGTAATAATTAATAAAAAATTAACAACATAAGTATGCTACTTAAGTCTAACATAAAATAATAAAACACATCTACCTACATATTTGTGAATTTGTATAATGCAATGCAATGCAGGAAATTAAAAACTTAATCTACTACCTTTGGATGTCCACTGGCTGCAAGCGTTCTCGATCCAGCCGACATGACACCATAACGTTCCACGTCCTACTCCGATATTTCCGTTACCCTGTTACAGTGTACAGCTACTCGTAATTAACACGTTTCCATGGGTTGTGACGTCATGCCAACCACTCGCGTTTTCAATAAAAAGTTCACCAGATTCCATTCTAACATTCTAAGCCACTTCGCAAGAAGGAAACGACACCAAATAAGAATCTTCAATACTTCCCAAAACGTAGTTACCAACTAAAACTGTATAAATTAACTAGAAGGTAAAATAGGTAGGTAGTATTTACTTTATAGGCAAGCAATACTAAGATAAAACTTGAACGAAATTCTTAAAATAGTACACAACAATTTACCAACTCGACACTAAGCATTTAATTCCGCCCTAAGTTGTTCACACATTTCCTGCGAAGTAAGAATGAAGAAGAAGAAGCAATGAATCCACTTGTTTTCCATTTACATACTTAATGTAATCCCAGTAGCCCGCCATCACTTCGCTTCGATAAACCTAAGCGTATTGTCCACACCACACATCCGAAACTTTGCTACTTGCTTTTCCCAGGGTCACCCCCTTACCAACAATTCTGGTAGTTCTATAAATAACAAAGATATATTGTATTTATTGCGATACTTGCATAATATTAAATGCTGTTAGAACATTCATATAATGTAATTAACATTTCCACAGAACCTCCCTACTAACTTTTACTTGTTATTCCGCACGAACAATTCCGTTTTCCGAGATTAAAGGAGTGCGCACATTACAACGACTCCACGACCGACAGACGCCAACGCGACTAAAACCTTGACAAAGCTAACATTCAATTATGAGCCTTATATCTTTGAAGGTAAGGTTGAATTTCGAACTTATACTTAAAAGCCCTGTACGGCTCGCCCTACACCCATAGCCGTTCCGTTTCGAGACCAACGCGTCAAAGACATAAGGCTCATAATTGAATGTTAGCTTTGTCAAGGTTTTAGTCGTGTTGGCGTCGGTCGGTCGTGGAGTCGTTGTAATGTGCGCACTCCTTAAAAGTATCCCAGGGATAGATAGATCCGTGCTAAGCCACAACCATGATAAGTTTCATCTAAATCTGTTCCGTGTTTTCCACTAGATACTCGAACAGACAGACAGATAACTGTATTATTAAAATAACCAAACCATTAAAATAACCAAATTATATCTATTATACAAATTTGTCATCGTTACACTTTCATTAATAGTACGGATATACATAGATGTGGCCAACAGTGGGGGCTTGAGCAACATTTTTACATGATACCAGCAAACATATCATAACTATAGATGCGGTACGTTCATAAAACGACAGTCGCAGTTCTTGGTCCGCTCTGATGACACTATGAGTGCTACAAATCATTCGAGGCAGAAAGAGATAGCTAAATGAAAATGATATGCATTCATATTATTTGACTGCCTCACTTTCGGCGCGCTAGTTTCATATTTATGTTTATGGATGCGAGATGTCATACTGGCGCTCCTCTAAAAAACTCGGCAATGCCAACGTACTGCCCCCGTTCTGTGCGTGCCCAAACGATTGGCATCGGTCAATAATCAATCTCATTAGAAAGTCCTTTCTCTTTTCCTTTCTTCAAGCACTTTCCCGAAACGGGGGTAGCTTTAAAAAAAATACTTGCATCAGTAATACCTATGAACAAACTTTGAACTTTATTCAGTGCCAATGAATGACCAATTGACCACTGTATGATACCTACATAATTATATGGATAAACTTTGAACTTAATTCAGCGCCAAAGTTTGACCACTGTCTGATACCTATATGGATAAACATTGAACCTAATTCAGTGCCAATGAATGACCACTGTATGATACCTACATAATTATATGGATAAACTTTGAACTTAATTCAGCGCCAACGTTTGACCACTGTCTGATACCTATATGGATAAACTTTGAACTTAATCCAGTGCCCCCTCTGAATGCCCACTATCGTCGCCAGGACCCTCGGATGCGCCACTAGTTAGCGAGCTGCAAGTCCCGTCTGCGGCTCAGCATGTAATGCGATACGTTCTCGTACGTAAGGAAGGTGAGCATGGTGGCCGGCACCACCCGGACCAGGTTCGGTTTCAGCCCCTTGTAAAACCCACGCCAGCCCTCATGCCTGGAAACAACGGGTACACCACGATTAATAACATCCAACGCTGTTAGTTTATCATACTTACCCAATAATATAAACGACAATAATAAAAAACCGTAAATAAATATATAATTACATAAAAATGATAGGGTTACGTACTCGTATAGTTATATGGACCGCAAAGGTGTGAACTATGGATCAAAACAGAGTTATTTACTGAATTTTTACATAATTATTATCTTTTGCAGCAGTTATAACAATACGTTAGTTTTCAATTTACTATTGATTTTTGTATTCATTTATTAAGTTCTTAAAAAGCAACAAACTGATACACGGTCCTAGTGTTACTAAACTTGGCCACAGTAACCCACGGACATCTATTTTCTATAATTATATCAAGTAGGACTTTTCATAATTACTTTAAGTATTACACCAGGTATATTAAGTAAATCGATTTAACGCTTCATTCGTATTATTTCAACACCCTTCAAATCGAACAAAACCATTTGGAGTAACTAACTTACTTACACTGCTGAAGCGATTATCGTTGGCTCGACAAACCGCAAAGACAGCGTATTTTTTAACCAGTAGGTTATCTTCCAACGCGTAGCCATGTACATACGCTACGCACCATAGAACTCACACATACTAATCTTTCTTCCCACCTTCTCTCTTTCTCTATCTCTCTCTCTGTTTCTCATCTTCTCCTGTCTTTCTTTGTCGGCAACGCATCGGTGATGTCTTTGGTGTTGCAACATATGTATATGTCACCGACCACACAGCCACTAGACTCCTAATGTTTGATTTTCCGTATGGAGAACATTCAGACCACTAGCTGAGGTAAGACGAGCGGGGGGACTGGCAAATTCAACGCTGTGATTGGCTAATTCAAGGCCACACGAAACCATGGAAAGAAATAGATTAATAAGCAACGGGAAAGAATGAGACGGCACGAATTTATATCGGTACTATAATACTGATGTGTTGTTTGAAACCATTCGCCTGTTATTAGGAGTCTAGTGGCTGTGTGGTCGGTGGTATATGTGCTCCGCAGCGAACGCGTTAACATAAATAAATCTATCGTCCTTAACCCTCCGACGAAAATCTTTGTGTGCGTTGCAAACTGCATAGGTACATGGCCGAGTAACGGTACGCACACAAGCGAACCTTGTTTGTAACTTTGGTTGATGTCAACCTACTGTTATTTACGTTGGCACAGATCCACCACCCAAGTATGGTATGTTTAAAATAAGAGGCCAGTTTCAATTTGCTATCATTTATTGATTACACAAATTGAAGAGGCGAATTGAAACAGTGGAAACCTAGCGATTATATAAAAATATATATGTCTCAGTAATTTTAATGTGGCCAGCCACCGGATAAGACATATTCACACTAAGAAAAATTGCAATTATACTAATCGTAGTGCGCTTTTAGAATTCATCGTCACATTTTATTTGGTGTATATTTCTCCTCGATTCACACATATCAATTACAAAATTGCTGTTCGAACAAATGTCATTCCAATTACATTAGGAATATGGTTCAATTTGAGTAAATTGAACGTCACCACGTCAATTCAAGATGTTGTCCTTTGTCGTTTCTTAACAGAATATTTAATTTAAAACAGATTATCGATACTTAAAATATGGTTTCACATAGCTACAGATGATTTTCTACCGTATTACTTGAGCACTAAGATCTACAATAAATTAGCCACAAAATATGCGTGAACCGATCCTTGATAACTAATGCCAAAATGTCTTTGCAAATTAGATTCAGGGTTGGATTATTTATAAAAACCTATTTAAGAGATTGAACTAAGAAAGAGATGAAAATAGAAAGGGACGAAACATTATACTTAGTGATATTGTAAAATTAATTTTTTTTTTGAAAATTATAACCAGCATAGCATGGATTTATTTTTGACAAATTCCACACCACTGTTACAATATTACTAAATATAGTTAGTTCAAAAATATGGAACATTTTAGTATTTTGAACAGTTAATTGGCTAAATAGGCGGGGACTATTGCTAACATTAAGCCTCGGAAGATAGAAAAGCTTCAAACTTGCGTCACGTCATATCAATCGATAGATAAAATTTAAAATTCTAAGTTTAAGATAGAATAATATTTAAAATACGACTTTATTTTTTTTATTTTTTTTTATTTAGCAAGCCGAAACGTGTCTACCTTATTTAAAGAACCTAATGTCGTCTCACCACACATGTAACGTTATAGTCAAAAAATGTCTTTTACACAATAACATAGGTATCGGATGTCGCTTCAAAACATTCTAAGTACTATTATCACATTTTTTTTTAAATTAAGAACTAAATTGTGCTACGCGTGGCAACATTGGCAATATGCATTACGTGTTGCCAGCCTTCAAGTTATTTTATTAATCTGATGGGAAAATTAACACTACTATTTACAAGAGATTACAAATATGGCATTAGTACAAAAATTATATTTTAATAAAAAAAACACAACATATGTCGTGAGACAGGCCATAACATACAGGAAATTCTAGACAAAACTATTTATTTCCTAAAAGTTATACAAACCAATCCTACTAATGAATACGTTAATACATTTTTTCTATTAATTTTATTCAAGACATGCCTCATGATATCTAATAAAATGATGATACACAAAAGTTCACAAAACTTAACATAACCTGTCACAATACCTGTACATACAAATATATTATAAATATTTTACCAAACATGTGTCTAAAACATTAATAAAACACTGAATACTTATACAAAACAAACAGCATAAAATCGTTATAGATGTCGATAATAACTTACATCAAAATCTTTTCTTGTACAAAAAATGATATTGAGACAATTTACAATCGATAAAATGCACTTTCGCTACACGTTACATTAAACTAGAAGAAAATAAATAACGAAAACATAACCGGCTTACTTACGATTACCCATAGATTTACGAATTTAATCAGATGGAGGGTAGACAAATAATATTTGCGACGAAAATATCTGTCTCATTCTTTCACTGAGAAATACCGTAGTATATCATAGTAATACTATGATAACTTCGATTTATGAACTTATTTTGATGACTCTTTTTTTGTTGGAAAGGAGATATTCCAAGGGTGGTAAGGAAGTTTCCATGATAAGGAAACCAGGTTCTGATGATGGCATCCCAGAGAAATCGAGGGGAACCTTCGAAAATCGTAGCGGCGACTAGTGCGTTTATTTTTTTTAAAGAACGTTCTTCCGAAGTGGTCCCACTGCCACCAAATCAGGATTTGATGATGAAATCCCAACGAAATCGAGGGAAACCCTCATCGATGTTGAAGTCGCTTTTTTGTTTTGTTAAATCATATCGTATTGTAGGCTCTCTCGTAGCAATTCAGTGTATATGAATAAGATAGATATATATTTCTCAGCTGTTATTTTCCTACGCTCCATCTCTTTACTCTCATAAGTCGATGCTCGCTTACCTTATCCAAACGTCTCGTCGGAACGTCACCATAAACACCCTGTAGCTGATAGATGTCATATAAGCAACAAACAGATTAATAAGTCACATGTCAAATTAAAAAAAAACTCAATGCAAAGTCACTGTTATCTATGTTACAATTAATAGAATTACAAAATTACGATTACATTAATTAAATAGTGGTGTACGAGTTTCCCATCAGATATTACAAAACCCGCTGTTTTGGTAGGTACATATTACGATCGAGAACCTAATTCTTGCGTCACATTAATCGAAACTGAACAAATTTAGCCATCCATTACCTATCAACGAAACCGTACCGAGCATTGAGCGAAGCGTTCGACGCATAATCGAGCGCACCGTTCAAAATCTCATCGTGTACTTGGGGTTGCAACATCAATCGTTGTTGGTGAACTTCTCCCATATGAGCATGATGAGGCATATGTTCGGCGTTACATGTAGGAGATACGGCGTGAGGCCCTTGTAGAAGCCGCGGACGCGTTCGTACCTCCACGTGTCGGTGACGCAGTGCCACGCGCCGTCGTACGAGCGGTGCTGGTCCTGCAGCCGCGCGCGCACCACCTGGTACGGGTACGTGGCGCCGGCCGCGATCAGCTTTGACACCGCCGCGAACGTCAGGTACTCCATTGAGCTCTGCGGGTTGACCACGACAAAATTAATCATGACATCTTCTATACAAGGTGATTTTTTAGTCAGCTAGAATATTAATAGGGGTACTCAGTATTCGATTCTCGTTCCAAATGTGTAATAAAAAAAGGGTGCTTAAATTTTGACGTAATTATCCATTACAAACCGATTACAAACCGATAATGTAGACATACTCGACCGCGCGGTATAAACAAGGTCATTAACCCGGCCGCTGAGCCGCCGGCGGGCAGGTTTAGTACCTACATAGCTGTTCGCCATACATTCCGCGTATTTTTAGATAATCTTGATTGCCACTTTTGAAATAATTATCGTGTAGAATTTTGACTTTATATTTTTAATCATTACCTATGACCATGTTCTTTCATGTCCTCGAGTATAGCAAGTGAATTAAAAATCACCTTGTATTATATAAAACTCTTGCGTTACCGAGTAACTGACAGGCAACGCACAGCCGAAACTACTGAACGCAACAAGCTGAAATTTGGCATGTATGTTCGTTGGGAAGTGTAGGGAAGTACTAAAAGAGGATTTTTGGAAATTCCCCTCCTAACGGGATAAAAAAGTGGATAAACTGTTTTTTTGGAAATTGGCGGGCGTAGCCGCGGGGGAATGATCGTTGTTAATAATTTAAATTTTGTTTATAACATCATTTTTAAGTGTGTTATGTCATATATTATATCTTTTTCGTTGAATTTAAATAGTTATTATCTATTAAGGCCCAAATATGTATAACTTCTATTTAGAATTATTATTGCTATTTGTTTGTTAACACTATGTGAACATCACTGTTACAATAGACATAACAACATTGTGTTAGAGAATGACATTCACACCTGTTTTTATAAACGTAAGCTGCTTATTATTAATTAATATTATCTTTGTGAAGCCTGCCTGGCTACCTCTTGCTTGATTCAGCTCCAAACGACTCGTCGTGGTTTGGCAGGGCTTGAGACTTACATTCTTCTCTTTTTGTGCCACTCATGTCCATCGCCGCCGCGACCATTTACCAAGAAGCTTGACTAGTCGTTTGTCGGTACCCAAAAAAAAGTTATCAAGTGTGACTGACCAGCTTGATGTCGATGGGCAGATTCCGATACTGGTTGTACCGGTTCTTCATCTCTTCGTACGTCATGAACTGCAGCGCCCCGTGGGACACGCCGAACATGCCGGGCACGAAACCCTGGAACGATACAAACAAATATTACGATTGTAGCTACAAGTGATATTTTTTATGGATATAAGGTACCAAACAAGCATGGGGATATTATCGGGGTTTTCTAGATATGTCTGCACAAAATCAGTCACTTATAAGAGTATAAAATTGTATAAAGTACTTCGATATAATATTTAAAGGTAGAGAAATTTCCGTATTACGTCAAATGAGCCTCATAAATTCGTGATTATGAACGCAACCCAATTAGCGAACATTGTTACGACGAACCAACGTGATAATAGGTCTGAGCATAATTATTCCTATTAATTATGTTTTACGTCACACATTATGATCCGTAGAATAAGAATAGAACGTAAAGTAAAGGTATAGTTTTATATAATATTATAATAAAATACATCACAATTATGTTATAATGGCGACATTCCACTATAATTTACAGCACAGCAGAGTCTAAACGTAAAATAACAAAATATTATCACTAATATTTTAAATATTATTACTACTAGCTCCCGACAAGAAAAACATAGTTAGGAAACGTTCTTCATAATGTTCTAAAAAAACGTGTGTGAAAAGTGTGTGTACAAAGGTGTGTTAAGTCGGCCAATCCGCACTTGGCCAACGAGCTGGACTATGGTCTGTACCCGTCAAGTTGTGGAGGGGACCCGTGCCCAGTAATGGGTCAGGAAGGTGGATACTCCACTCCACTGCGCACTGGAACACAGTGGTGTAGTATGCTCTAAGCTCTATACTGGTGCCCTATAGTGCTTTCGACCGCTAATCCATCATATGACCCGTATTCTATGCCCACGTCGTATCATCAATGACTTCAATACTTTATTGGGTGAACACAAACAAATACAAAGTTCTGTCTCCACATTGAACGTCAGCTTACGTGACGACACAATACGCCAAAAACAAGCAAAACCACGCAAATTATAACAAAAACAAACAATGTTTTCAAATTCACACGATTATCGTTCTCAAAATAGCCTTATCGCTTAAACAATCCGTATCGCACACAGATTTATCTTGGCCGAGCAAATAGTGTACAGTTTTATTGACCGACTGTTTATCATTAGCGAAAACATTGCGTAACTTAAACCGCGTCAAGTGCAGATAACGCGTGGGAGATATTAGACCACACTGAGGGGTGGGCTACGCTACGTTGCATGGATGCATTTGATATCCACCAATCACATCCATTGGCTCACATCATAGCACTGGTGGAAACGGGTTCGCTAAGCTATGCTATGTGAGCCAATGAATGTGATTGGTGGATAGCAAACGTATCCATCGCAACGTAGCGCAGCCCATCCCTGATGGAAATTCACCCCAAAGCATGTTTGCATCCATTTGGTCCATTGGCGGACCCCTGCAGAGGCCGGAAGCTCCTTGTCACTGAAGCTTTGATTCATTCACCATCCATTTTAACTGAAACGGGTACTCACGATTTTTATTATTTATACCGATATATCTCACCGATATAGTCTCGCCGTGACCATGATCCATGCAATTGGGTCAAGATATCGGTATAAATATAAAAAATCGTGAGTACCCGTTCTAGTTAGAATTTTTACACTATCTAATGGAGAAGGCAAAAGGGTCAAAATATTACTATCAAATACACCTAAAATCCGAGCTTAGGTCATATACATTACATAACTTTTTATTTCACTTCAATACATGCAGTATTTCCGAAGTTATAAAGTCGAGAAGTTCAAGCCCTTTTTTGAATTTCCGCGCTTACGCTATGACGTCACGATTTAGTTCGACCGCGAGCACGAACGGCGCAAGTATAGAAAATATGGGTCTATGCAGTTCAAAAATCTATAACTTTCTTATTTCTATAGATACAGACTTGAAATTTTGCATAGATGTAGTAGATAGTATGTGAATTATATATGTTATTTTATTATTGATAACTAAGGTCTGCTCGCGGCTTTACTTGAGTTTAAATTAACATTTCGGTCAAAAATCCCTATCAACTACGCGCGACTACTGAGAGATGACGTCATCGAGTAGTGACCGCCCGCCTGCGTTTTTAAAAAAACCAACGGCCGTAAATACGCACTTTGATCGTTAATATCTCAGCCATTTATTGAGATATGGAAAAAGTAAAAACACCGTTTTTCTTGTAATTTTTTATAGATTTATTTGACGTGTAAAAAAAAATTCGTTTGCCTGGTCCATTGCTGCTAGTGTACAGTGTAGTTTTATTTATTTATGTCCTCTCATACAATTCTATCTTCATTCACGTTTTGTAACTATATCCGTAGGTGAAATTAATATTTTTGATAATCACAGTTTTGGTAATCATAACATTTATCATACAATTCCGTTTAGAATCGTCAACAGATTTATCAATCGGAGTATCAGACAGCTCGATAACAGTTTTAAGGTCAACGAGCTATTCGCTGTTTGAGGTTGAATAAAGTCAATATTTTTCATCAACATTATGCAAATGTAACAAATGTAAGAAAATATTGTTACATCTCAGTTCTATACGTACTCCTCTTTTTTTGTACTCCTGTAAAACTTATAAATTAGATATACCGTTAGATATGAACTTAAGGTGAAAACTTTATTATTATCCATGAAAAGGAAATTTATTTGAACTTTCGTAAATAAAATCATATTATCTTAGAATCACCTAATAATCTATAGTCATGTAATAAATCTGTAATTGATCGCTGTATGAACATGGAAGATATAATTATGAAAAAAAAAACGATTATTGAGGGTCTTTATTATCGCAATACAACCCAAACAATGATTTTTAGAATTAATGTCTGTGGTTTACTCTAATCCCAGAAACGGCTTAATCGATTTGGTGCGGTTTTCACAAAGGTATTTTGCTTCACCAGGATTCGAATCCTTATCTACTCTTCTATACAAGAGACACTCAACAGACGATCAGTTCATATAAACTCCGTAATTACATTTACATAAATCAGTTTGTCTTTGTCATTTGCCTGTGTTTGCAAAGTTTTCCTCGGCGTAACAAACGTGTTCTTAGTACAATTATAGAAACTATATAATACACAATATAATAATAAGATTTGTACATTGCTGAACAAAATAGATCATTCTTCAAACAAGACTGAAAAAAACGTTTAGACGTTTCTAGAAACCTGACGTGTCTCAATACAATCATCGTGGCGGTGCTGTTCAAAATATATGTAAATCTGTATTCTGCAAGCAAATAACAATAAATGTATATTGATCTATATAAACAGCAGTCACGAGCAGTTTGTAATAACAAAAGTGGTGACGGTCACTCGCCTCTATGGACGACTAAACATTGACAAGTCGACTTTGAACGAAAACTTTTTTGTGTTCCCTCCGAGACCCTGTTGTCTAATCATTTGTATCGGACCTTCAAAGGAATATAAATTTGGTCTAAATTGATACGAATGAATACTAATATCATTATAATAATATATCGTAGATTTGTTCTTTTTAACACTGACTTTTGTTTACATTGTTTTTTTTTATTGTTTTTTTTTTGTTTTTCTCTTTTTATTTCTACTGTTATTTTTATTATAGATACAGCACCGTCATAGGACGTGAAACACCCATTGTCCGTGTTAGTATGAATGTCCAAAGTACAGTGCATGCAGTTCATGGAAGTAATATATAACCAAACAAAATAAATTACAAATCAAAATCGATAAGCATCCAAATAGCTCCCGCACTAATATTACCCTCCTCCTTATCAATTTAAACTAAATCATCGCGGACATTATGCATTGTAATGCATTTAATAAAAAAGAAAAATGTAAGCAATTTGCTTGGACGCAAAAAAACCCGTTACTGTTAAACGATGTCCAAATTCAAAGTTACAACTCACCCGATAAAGACCCCGGATGCCCTCAGTGCGGTATATCTTGGTAAGGCCATCAATCATGCCCTTGTACCGCTTGTGGTCGGCCAGGTGCTCCTCGCTGTACTGGAGACAGAGCCGCGTCTTCACCACCCAGATGGGGTTGGTCATCAGCAGCGACAGCACGCCCGCCTCCGCCGCCGCCAGCATGTGCAGCCCCGGGCCCAGCGGTGTCCGCGCGTTGCCGCCCTGGATCCAGGTCTTGATCGCGTTGTAGCTGCGGAAGGTAGCGACCATACCATTGGATTACTACTTGGTAGTTAGGTGCGAAGAGCAATTAATACCTGGTCAGGTTACTGGTAAGACGCCCCTGCTTTAATTATAAGCTTATCTACATCATATCTGATAAAACTGTAGCACAAATGACAGTGACTGGTTACGACGCAAGGGGTCCCGGTTTCGATCCCTAGCCGAAACCGGTAAATATGAATAATAAATGTCAATTCCCGGGTCGTGGACTCTTGTGTTGTTTATGTCATCCATGCCACTCGCGTCGCATGGCCTCTTGCTGCGAAGGTATTGTTGTTTAAGCTTATTTAATTACTGAATTATAAAAAGTTATATGCACATTAGAAATCAATTATCTCTAGCTCACGTGAAGGAAACATAGCGTATACCGCCTTTTTGATTTTGAAACTTTATAGTGCTTCAAATATTGACGCAAGTGGTGGCTAATATACCAATGCGAGGCGAGACTTGAGAGCTTTGTGATAGGTAAAATTTGATGATGATTTACTAACGGCATATGTATGTATGTCATCGTAATTGAAGAGGATTAGAAATAATTTCTGATAAGAAAGATAAGAAGCTAAGAAGATAAGCTAAGAAGAAGAAGAAGAAGATAAGAAGCGCTCATAGCCCGGCGGCTTGCGTCGATCTCAAATGATCGACAAAATTAAGCAACAGCGGGCGCGGTCGGTAGTTGGATGGGTGACCGCTAGTGGCAAAATTTCTTGAGCGCTTCCGTGCTTCGGAGGGCACGTAAAGCCGTCGGTCCCGGTTGTTATCATTTGGTAGCAGTCGTTAAGCCATGTCGGATACCTTCGGGCGGCTTAAAATTTCCGACACTTGGGTTGGCCACTAACCCCTCCACCAATCCGCACTGGAGCAGCGTGGTGGAGTATGCTCTAGGCCTCCTCAGGTATGAGGAGAGACCCGTGCTCAGTAGTGGGCCATTAATGGGTTGTAGCTAGAAATAATTTCACTACACTGTCTCCAAGGTAGTGGAATAACGATTTTGTAAAGGTTATCGATCTTGTTGTTCATTTCGTATTGACTCTATTTGCCGGCAAGGGCAAGGGCGGATACTTTCGTGACAGGAAAATAAATATTCTCGACTCGCTTGTTTCATGCAACCGAAACATCACACAAGTGTTCAACACTTTTGACGCAAAGACGAAATGATTATAGAACCCCAAGTTCTTCAGTAGCCAGAAAAAACTTCATAATTAGCAGTACCTACCTACATTTGCTGAAAAAATATTTTAGCATTATTTGTATAATTACCACGTCATACCACACTAAGATTAGGGTAAATATATTTATCTGTATTTAATCTCATTAATCAGCACTAAGCTTATGTCAATAAATCAAAATTAGCATTTTATTTATATCGCTAATCGTAGGCTATATGCACACGCGATATATAATTAACATCGAAATTTTTAATACGGATGACTGTATAACAAAACAAACAAGATTTAGGTGAAATAAACTAAACTCTAACACCCTCATACCCCACACAATGATTCCGTATGTCGTGGATGCCATCGACAACAGTCAGAGACAAGGACACACCCAGGCCAAAAACAGAAATATAACTCATCATTCAAATTTCCGCCTTGCTGGGGATCGAACCCACAACCCTTTGGACGGCAGTCAAACATGATGACAATTGCGCCAAACGGATCGTGTTAAATAAGACACGTTACGCAACTAGTCCTATTCGCTATCGTTAAGCCTTATCGACAGTCTTCAATAGAGTCAAAGTCAAAGTCAAAGTCAAATATATTTATTGTGGACATAAGGTACAGAAAGGTGACAAATTATTTAATCATAACGCTAATGTCCTGCCATTTAACGGCGTACAATAAAATAAAAATAATATGAAATTGAATGAAAACATGCAAAATTATATATTAAATTAGGCCCTGATTAAATTAGAATGAAATACAATAAATTACAATTAATTACAATTCCATGCATTAAATTACACTGTCGTGTCGTCCAGGAAATCCTTTATTGAGTAGTAACATTTTTCAACCAGTAAATTATATACTTATTGTTTAAAGTTATCAAGTTCTGATGTAGCCCGTATGCTCTTTGGTAGTTTATTATAAATGAGGGGAGCCATGCAGAATACACTTTGTTTACATAAGGAAGTTTTACAACTTAAAATATTAATTTTATCCTTATGCCTTGCTCTTTTTTTAAATTCAAACTTATCAATATTAGTTTTTACAAATTTGACACTTTCGAGTATATAAATACATGGTAATGTTAATACTTTCGCCCTTTTAAAGTAACTCTTACAAGAAATTCTATGATGCAGGTTATAAATCGCTCTAATGCATCTTTTTTGCGATTTAAATGCTTTAGTTCTGTCTGTTGAATTACCCCAAAAAATTACCCCGAATCTGAGAGTTGAGGCGACATAGGCATGATAGGCCGTCAAAACGACATCTGTGTGTACCACCCTCCTTAGGTTACGTAATGCATACGAAAACTTACTAAGTTTTTTGCAAACTTGATCGACATGTTCTTTCCATTTTAGTTTTCTGTCTATTTGTAGACCCAAGAATTTTGTGGTATCAGTTTCGTCAATTTTAGTTCCTAAATAGTTAATATTTATTTTGTCTTGCTCAGAATATTTTTGTTTGAAATTCATTATTTTCGTTTTGTCTAAATTTATTATTAAATTATTATCATTAAACCATTTTATAATAGATGTCAGGGAAGAATTAATTGTATGTTCAATATTAATATTTCTATCTGTATAAAGGATCGTGCTATCATCGGCAAAAAGTGTGATATCAAAAGGTATTGTCTTAGGTAGGTCATTTATGTAAATGAGAAAAAGTAGAGGGCCTAGAACGCTACCTTGTGGTACTCCATATTTTAAAATTCTAATATCCGATTCGTACACAACCTCAGTTTTTGTGGTTTGACACACTCTTATGACTTTAACGGTTTGTGTTCTCCCAGTCAAATACGATTTTATTAAATTATGAGCTTTTCCCCTTACTCCACATGAATATAGTTTATGTAAAAGTATTTTGTGATCTACATGGTCAAAAGCTTTCGAAATATCCATGAATAGAGCAATTGCTGGCAACTTGTTGTCCACATTAGTCATTACTTTAGCTAAGAAATTATAGATTGCCATATTTATTGTTCTATTTTTCCTAAAACCATATTGTTCTTTGCATAGAATATTATGTGATTCCAAGAATGAGTAAAGTTTCTTACAGATAATTTTTTCATAAATCTTCGCAAATATTGACAATAAAGCTACTGGTCTATAGTTGCTTACATTATAAGGATCACCTTTTTTCAGTAAAGGTTTAATTAAGGATTTTTTTAATTCGTTAGGAAAGGTCCCATTCTCCATACATAGATTAATTAAGTGGCATAAAACATTAGAAATTGTATCAGAAACATCCTTGATAATTTTAGTGATAATACCATCCGAGCCTGCACTATTTGTATTTTTTAAAGAAATAATTATGGAATTTATGTCATTAGGAATTACGGGGGTTAAAAAAATTGAATTTGGGTTATGATACGCCACAATGTTAGTAGGTAAGTCATTATTACTCGTTTTTACTACGTCAGCAAAATAATTATTCAAGTGTGTTGCAATCTCTTGCGCGTCATATATTTCCATTCCATCAACCACTATTTTATTAATGTCTTCTTGAGGAAATCTTGCCTTATTTTTGTTTATAATCTGCCATGTTGCTTTCGTCTTGTTTAAAGCATTTTTAATAAAATTGTCATTTTGTGACCTTTGCGTTAACTTTATAATGGATTTATAACGTTTTGCATACGATTGGTAAGACTTTTTGTTCTTTATATTGGGATGAAGTCTATATTTCCAGAGTAGTTCGCGTGTCCGCTTACTACACAACCTAAGTCCCCGTGTAACCCATTTAGGTTTTATGTTTGGAGATATTTTAATTTGTTTCACCGGGAAACAGAGATTATAAAGTAACTTAAACCATTCATGAAAATAGTTAAATGACTCGTTAGCATCCTTTGCATTATATACTTCATTAAAACTTAATTGGCCTACGTATTTCTTGAATATATTTCTGTTCTCTTGTGAATAGTCTCGCCTGTAGATATACCAAAAGTTAAGATGACAAAACTTTTTTACCGGGCATTTTAATAATTGTGCACAATGGTCAGAAAGATCTAGATCTATAAGTTCACTCTTGCTTGCTTTTATGTTATGAATTATGTTGTCTATACAGGTGCTACTGGCATTGCGGGTAGGATTTTTAAATTCAAATTTTAAGTTATGGCTAAGAATTAGCGACTCAAATTCCGTTGCATATTTGTCTCTTTTTAGTATGTTTATATTAAAGTCCCCACATATAATTAATTTATTTCTACATGTTATAAATTTTTTAATTATGGTGTTTAAGCGGGAGAAAAAAATGTCATATGAATTACATGTTTGCTTGGGGATGCGATACACACAGACAACGAAAACTTGGCGATCCACCAATTCTATCGCGCAACATTCAATTATACCTTTAACAGACAAATTCTTAATTTCCTTAACTTCTTTGAAAGTATGCTTCTCGCGTACAAGTATACAACATCCTCCATGTCTTGTATCACGCATAAAAACGGATGCCAAATAAAAATGAGGAATTTTTAAACTGTATTCGTCCCCAACTACCATGTTATGCTCTGTTACACAAATAACATCTACCAATTTGCTGTTATTTGCTAATTCTTCTAAACCCACTGTTAGTTGATCCGATTTATTTACGAGTCCATTAATATTTTGATGTAATACATAAACATAATTATGAACGAAATAAATTATTATTATTTACAGAATTGTCAATTTTATTTACAGAATTAATGTCATGAAATTTGTTATTATCATTGTCATTGTTTAACTGGTCAACATGATTATTGCTAGAATCTTTTAAGGACTCCATACTTATGGTTTGTGTGCCGAAATCTCTATATAATTTACAAGTATTTCTTTCAACTGCTCGAGATAATTTATATTTTTTTAAATTTTGTTTATAATTTATTGATAAAATTTCTTTTAAAACGTGTCTTGCCAAATGTACAACAAATTGCCCTAATTGTGGAATAACTCTACTGTAATTGAGATCCATGTAGATTGCATTGGTATATTTCTTACACGTAAATCTTAATTGATAGTTTAACTTTTTCTCATTTAAAAATCTATTGACAGGAATTTCGCTAACAATAACATTAGTATGTGCTGAAGATGACAAGAATGCATTTAGTTCCGTATTTAACTTGTCCGGATTTTTATCGTCGCAACCTCCTAACAAAACTACGCAGTCGTCATCCGTTAAGTTTAATATTTCAGATTTGAATGAGTTAACTATATCACCGAATAAAGCATTTGGCTTAAGAAAGCTCGTCACAATATACGAAGTACCCAATAGTTCCTGAAGTTTTTTCCTTAATCCACGACCTTGGCTATCTGCTATAACAATCACACGATTTTTTCTTTTTGGGAAGTCTTCGGTATTTGCTTCGGTGTCAGCTCGTTTCTCATTACTGCGTGTGATCGAAGTATCTGTTGCTGCGTTTAAACTAGTATCATTTTCTATAGAGCTTGATGACACGTCAAATCGTGTCATGGGACTGTTTATTATGGTATCCTTTTTATCACTTTGATTATATTGGTTTGTAGTACTCTTACATTTGGATGATATAGGAGAGTTTCCCTGACTTAAGCATGATATATTTCTATAAGTATGTAGAGGCGACGTTCTTGGATATCTCATCGTTATATTAAGTAATTTCTTTGATATACTCGTAGGTGTTGTGTGTAATTTAAAATTATAGTTTTGAGTGAGTTTCTTTAGAAGTCCTATTTGTTTGTTTTGGTCAATTATTGTCTGCTTAAGTTGATTATTTTCATAGCTCAAGTTTTCTATTTCGTTATCAGCACTTTGCAATTTTTGTTTTATGGCAGTTAGTTCGCTTTTTAATTCCGTGTATACATTGTCATCATACTGATTAACACTCTGTAAACTTAGAGATGTCGTATCCAGCAATGTCGCATTAAGGTCGATGCTCTCTGATGTTTCATTTAGATTCTGTTCGGATTCCGCTCTTTGAATTTTTCTACGAATAGTTATTGTATCCATATTATTTTTTTAGAAGAAACATTCAAATTCAAATACAAATATTTCATGCATGTAAGAAAAAATAAGAATAGAATAGACCTGAGTATTTCCACGTGCTGTTTAAATTTGATACGGACGTAATAAAATTATAGCTGGGTTGCTAATCGCTGAGATACACTTTGTTCGAACATTTTGTTCGTTGCTGAACACTACTTTGTTCGAAGACGAACTTAATTACTCCTTTGTAGAGTTAACCCAAATATGAAATACATTAAAGTGACACACGTGACGCGTGCACGCTGCCGGAAATATTTTTGTTATAATAATAAAATGAGCGAGAACACCTTTATGACAACTGACGATTGCAATCGCATGAAACGAAACGCTTTTATCAAAATCATCCTTGCGTTTTATCAAAATTATCCACTTCACAGTATCCCATCCGTATTTTACGATTGGAGAAAGTTCAATCAATCACGCCAGTGAAGATATCTCAAAATTTTCCAACAATACATTTTGTCTGGAGACGTTTAGCTTTCAATTTATTTATCTGTATCTACAGATCTACACGGACAGACAGTGTGTTTGGTCAAATATTTAATATAATTGCAAAGAATTAAAAACATTTCTTAGTAGGTACTTGTATAGTTTCCCAAACTTGGAAATTTGAGTCATAATAACTGACTAATGAATAACCTAGACACTAATTATCATAAATGTACCATTATTTTAATTGAAGGCATTAGTTTAAATATTAACTTGTATTATGTATAAGCATAATAGATCTGCAGACCCAGATGAAGATTCCCATCACATTATTAATGATGTACTTAATAAAAAATTATAACTATTTTAAATTAAAGTAAAAAACACAAATAAAATTCTATAGAATTATTAATAAGCAGTATGTATTTATGCTACTATAGTAGTATTTAAAGGAAGATAATTTTCAAATATCAAAATAAAGCAATATAATAGACACTGCCTTATTCAGATAATGTCGAATCTCTTTTTTGTAATAGCCAACAAACAGGCACACAAGTGGTAAATGGTTATATGATTATTATATAATTATCATTTTATTATACCTGCCAGAAAGCTATTAAAAAAAAATATTAACATAGACCACTTTTAAAAACAGTTCTATAAGATTATCATTACTTTCTCTATGGTGGAGCTAAAATTTTCAATATACCAATACTCACAACAGGAAATAGAAGCCCCATGCTGACCCGGAGCCCCATACGTTGGGTGTGACGCCCCTGTAGAGTCCCTTGACGCCTTCCTTCTTCACGATGGTAACGAAGGCGCTACCCAGTCCGTCGTAGCGCGGTACGGTCGCTGTGCGGCCATCATTTACTGTCGGAGAATGTGGTGCTATAGTTTTTAAAATTTCAGGCCATCAACAGAATTATTTTGTCATTTGATGATCAGACTCAGTGGATTGTTGGATGTCTAAGGTTTTTGATTTCAATGAAATCAATCGCAATTGTTCTTCCCTAATGGAAATTCTTTCACATTATCAAGGGAAATAGCTGTTATTTTAAAATGTTTCACTAAATTCTCGAGGGCATAGAAAGATGTTTCTGTATTTGAAACTATTGTTATGGAGAAGTATTGGAATAATAGAAGAATCTAAATTTAAGGTTCATACCATTTTTTATATAAGTCAAATTAAATTTATAATCTCAACAAAAATCTAAACATGCATTGTTTTTATGAAACTTAGGCCGGTGGTGTTTGAAATTTGGTACAGTCAAATGGAGAAGGAATACAGAAAAGTAATATTTTTATATAACTACGACAAATACATCACTATGCACACTGCGATGTGTGACATTTGAAATGTGTTCATACTTCATAGTATCAATATGAAGTTGTGAAGTAACCCTTTGATAGAACGAATTAGGGTCAAATTTTGAACACAGTGTGGGTCTCTAGTATTTTTTTTATATTAATTACAAGTCAATGCTTGACCACAATCATTGAATTTCATAACCTTCCTTGTTGTTAACAGTTTTAAATTAGAATACCTATACATAAAAAAACTGATAAAACCAAATTTTAATGTAAAATAAATGATATACTTCCAATAATACCCAAACCAATATATCGTATACTGGCAATAAGGGCTATAATAATTTTGAAGTGCCTTTGTTATTAATATGTAGTAAAAAATAATTAAATTTTCGTCAGTCTACCCACCTGTCTGAAATTACATAGTATTTTGTGAAACTATCAAAACTATCATACAAGTATAAGTTTTAATAAATAACATTATTTCAATTTGTAATTAGTGAAACATTTCTGTATAACATACATAGCAATGAAATGGGGTCAACATAACTGACAAATTATTAAAAATATTCCAGTGTGAGCATGAGTCATAAACATAAAAATTATGTTTCTCATATCAAAGCAAGGGCAACTCGCTAATTACTCTCTGTGCCAACAATGGTACAAAAGTTATTTTATGTATGTAATTATGCATTGCATATTAATTGGAAGTAATATAATTAGATGCTAATTAATTACTAGTGTGACATTGTTTCATATAATTTCATAAAAATTTAAAAGAAGAATTATGGCCAAACCTTTCAGTACAAATTCAATAACTCTGTCACACTAGCTAGTTTGTCCAAAAGACCACATTTCTAGTTAAACATTTTTAAAAGCACATTTGCAAATTAAAAAATAAGTCTTAAACTATCTGTATCAAATCATAGGCCACATGTACTATCTTCAAATCTGATAAATCAGAAGTTGATTTTATAATAATATAATACAAATTATTGCAGTAGCCTTGCTAAAGGTGAACAAATAATCTAGTAGAAAATGTGTGCTTGTGTAATTTATGTAAAATCATATAAAGAAGTGAATGAATGATACATGACAAAGTCAATACATAAATAAATATTTTGTAATCCTCAACATGCTTAACACTGTTTGGTCAAATTATGCATTTGACTCAATTATACTAATGGCACAACATACAATGTTCCTGATAAGTATTTGATTTATATAAAAATGGAAATAAATTACCATCAGGTGGTAAGTTACCATCAGACATTAACTTTTTTATGTAAAAAAAATAGAGAGAATTAGGTACAATGAAATACTTAGTAAAGTATTTCATTATTTCCCATAACATTTAAGTGATAGTAGCCAACGGTTTAACAGAAATGTAATAACAAAAGTTTGCGAGATATAGCTCTCGATTGCATCAGGAAGTTATCTGCATAACTTTACTTTTCCCCAGCAGTCTCAGCTTCAAGTTCAAGGTCACATCTCGTGGCACCGAAATTGGTTACATTGTAATTTTACACTTGTAATGAATTTCGACCCTAACTCACGTACATACAGCTAAATTTAGCAAAACATTCAACGCAATTATGTTTTGAAGCACGAGTAATCGCTCCATTTAGTATCTGTCACTGAATAGCCAAACTCACCAGCAAATCTGATTTTGATAAGGTCTAATGGATGCAGAATGAGGGTAGAGGTGACGCCACCTGATATACCAGCTACCAGGTGCTCGTACTTGATATGACTAAAAAGCGCGAGTTTAGAAGACGACGAATTAGGATTCTTCATTGTAGTCATAATGATTGTTGAAAATCACAGCTATAACATTTTGTAAGACACGATTATGAACCTATGCTTGCCGAACACTTTCCCGAGAATCTTTTGCGAAATTAACTAAACAAAGATCTTCACAGAACATCATTGCTTTCGTAATATTCCGACGAAATGGAATAGGCGTGTGCGAAGCGATTTCCACATGATTTCTTTCAAGTGAATTCTATGAACTATGACGTTCCGTTCTACAGATACAGACTTATAATATTTATGTAACTCTATGCTACAGACCTACCAGTCAGTGTTGCCAGCCCTAACTTTAGAAATGTGGTAGACACCAAAAAATCTGTAGAATTAGGTAGATCTACCCATTTTCTACCGACTTTTTACCTGACTCAGGGCCACTCGAAATAGTAGCAAGTTTATTTACTATAATACTCGCATGTCGACTAAATTAACTAGTTAACTACTAAATTAACTACTATTTTGGCATTATTTAATTTTTAATAGATTGTTTTGATATTTCAAAAACCGGTAGAGTAAAGGTCAAGTCGATAGACATGTAGACTAAGAGCGAAATCGGTCGATATACCGAAAAGTTGGTACATATGGCCACACTGCTACCAGTTTCTCGTAAAGTGAAAATAAATCATCCAGAGTGGAATCGGCTATCGTAAATTAAATAGGTAATAAGTACCTATATATTTTTTGTTCCACAATATAGATTTTAATTTACGATTATTTTTGCAAAGTAATGCTATGAAGAATTCGTGAAGAATCTTTGAATTGATAATTAAACAGTTTTAAATAAATTGAGTTGGAAGTACTCTAAATTGAGTTGGTAGTAACTCTCTAAAATTGAATAACATTGATTTGTGCTTTTAACCCCTCGAGTGTAGTTGTCCCCTACGTCGGGGCAAAAAAATTTCTAGGCCAACGTGAAGTGCACCCCCTACGGAGGGGCAAACTAAATACAATCGTATTGAAGGACGATTATTGTCTATTTCATAATATTTTGATCTCATTGGTTGGATTCAAATTGAACCTACGTTCATTAGCTACGAAATACCGACTGTGATTGGCTGCAAAGTCGAATGATAAACAGAAAAATATTTATTTGAAAGTTGTACAGTACGGTCGCTACGCTCGTTTCGCGTCATTTGAGTTCGCAACATTTTATAAAATTGTTTTCGAGAAGGAAACGGTGAATTAACTGATGAGATTTTTACTTATTATTACTGGAAAAGTTGTGCAGATTACGTGTAAAGTGCTAGTTTTGTGAATGGTGATAAAAAAGTTGGTGAAAAAAGTAAATAACTTTTGAACAACATAGTTACAGCGTCGTTGAAGTCGACAAGCTGTGTAAATTTTCATATAAATATAGGTACAGCAAGTTTGGTTTTATAGTATTACACATTCTTAGCTAATTAATCTAGCAACATATTGATTACAATATTTACCACAAAATTGACCAAAAATAAAATAACTTCGGCCGCTAAGCGGCTCGCTAAAAATATGCCGGTATTGGCACCGTTTTCGTGTTAGTTTTTTAACTTCTTTTATCGTGTAATTACTGTGTTTCCAAATGAAATAATGTATTATATCGATGCGTAAATATGTATACTAAGTAGTGATAGTGTTAGTTTTGATTAATGTGCATTGTGAGTTGGTGAAATGTGGAAAAATGTGTCTCCATTGTGTTTGAAAATTTCGAAGTTGAAAAGAAATTGAATAATTTCTTACGCAGGTAAGTTTTTTTGCTTTAATTTAATTGTTTTAGATGTTAGGCAATTTCGTTGTGATAACAATGATGTATAATTTATGTGATATAATTATAACATAATCCCGTACAATTCATTTTTACGATGACCTAGCGACAAGATCGCGCGAGTTACGAATAGGCGTGACACGTTGGCCATGTTTTACATTCGGGGGTCTCGGCACTCCAGGGGTTAAATGTCGATTTAAGCCCTAAAAGGTTAAACTCGAACTCGGGCCTGTTTAAGGGTTAAACTCGAACTTCGCCTACGGGTCGAGTTTATTGCCGTAGTAGTCATATTTCTATGGCTATTCTATCCGCGATACAAGAAATTCTATTATGGGTCGGTTTGAGTGTAGGTAAGATATTTCTACATTAAAATATTGTCTCTAACTCCAATAAATTATTAAAGATTCTTATTACTCTATGGACATGAAAGATTGCAAGATTGGCAAGTTAACAATGTTAACATTATCTGTCAATGATGTCAATGTCAAATAAGCACCTTTACTCTTGTCTTTGGCCTTTTTGACATCTCAATAGATTATTACACATTTATTACGTAAATCAGCGAGCAAAAATTTGTTAGTGCAAGGAGTCTCAGGAAAATGTTGAAAGTAGCGACAATTCTGAGAGTAATCTCTAAAGACGGCAGCAATGTCCGTTCCCTTGCCACAGCGGCGGCCTACAAGCAGGCTTTAGTCAACGTCCCCCCGACTAGGCTCACCACACTCGACAATGGTCTGCGCGTTGCGTCCGAAGACTCCGGCTCCCCAACCGCCACAGTGGGTCTGTGGATCGACGCCGGTTCCAGGTATGAGACAGCGAAAAACAATGGGGTCGCACACTTCTTAGAGCATATGGCCTTCAAAGGCACAAGCAAGCGGTCTCAGACCGACTTGGAGCTACTCGTCGAAAACATGGGTGCTCACTTGAACGCGTACACGTCCCGGGAGCAGACAGTGTTCTACGCCAAGTGCCTCGCTAACGACGTGCCAGTCGCCGTTGAGATTTTAGCTGACATCATTCAAAACTCATCGCTCGCTGAACCCGAAATCGAACGAGAGAGGGGGGTCATCCTTCGCGAAATGCAAGACGTCGAGAGTAATTTGCAAGAGGTAGTATTCGACCACCTTCACGCAACTGCATTCCAGGGCACTCCCCTCGGTCAAACTATTCTTGGGCCCACCAAAAACATCAAGAAAATCTCCAAGGCCGACCTACAATCCTACATCAAGAATCACTACCAGCCTGGTAGAATTGTCCTTGCTGGTGCGGGTGGGGTCGATCATGACAAGTTAGTAGATCTAGCAAACAAGCATTTCAGCAGCTTGAAGAATACCCCCACTGAATTTGAGCTGGCTCCCTGTCGTTACACTGGCTCTGAAATCCGTGTCAGAGATGACTCCATGCCTCTTGTCCACATGGCCCTTGCCGTGGAAGGAGCAGGATGGACCGATGCTGATAATATTCCATTGATGGTGGCTAACACCCTGATCGGTGCCTGGGACCGCTCTCAAGGTGGTGGTGCCAATAATGCATCATTCCTCGCTCGTGCTGCATCTATTGAAAACCTTGCACACAGTTTCCAGTCCTTCAACACATGCTACAAGGACACTGGTCTCTGGGGAATCTACTTCGTTTCCGAGCCCATGCAGGCTGAGGACTTCATCTTCAACATCCAAAGGGAGTGGATGAAGTTATGTATGACTGTCTCGGATGGAGAAGTTGAGAGAGCCAAGAACCTCCTTAAGACTAACATGCTCCTTCAGCTAGATGGAACTACACCAATCTGTGAAGACATTGGTCGTCAGATGCTCTGCTATAATCGCAGAATCCCTATTCACGAACTCGATGCCCGCATTGAGTCTGTCACAGTTCAAGATGTGCGCGATGCCTGCTACAAATACTTGTATGACCGTTGCCCAGTTGTAGCTGCCATTGGTCCTGTAGAGGCTGTTCCAGACTACACCAGGATTCGTGCTGGCCAGTACTGGCTTAGAGTATAAACATGTTGAAATAGGTAAATACTAGGAAAAAAAAAATGTAAACTGTGTAAGATCGAATGATTAAAGTACTCACCCAATGTCTGTTGTTTTATTGGAATAAAACACAATGTCTTTGGTGTATGTATTTATTATAGTTAAGATAAATAAAATATGTAAATACCTTATTTGTCTTTTATTTGCTGGTGCACCAATTTTATTGACCAATCATGGAAATCAATGAGAGGTTACCTACATGATAATGGTAGGTATGGAATAATGGGGTGAGAACATTGACATTATGTCAATGGATGAGAACGAGTTTTTAGTCTTCTACTACAAATATTGTATACTAGCTGCCCCAGCGAACTTCGTACCGCTCTATAATTAATAAACAAATAATAATATGGTGACATATCGACAGCAGCGCCACCTACCGGGTCCAATTGTAAATCAAAACCATTCTTGGATACACCTGAAGACACACAAAAAATTTCAACCGAATCGGTACAGCCGTTTTTGAGTTTTAGCGTGACTAACGCACAGCAATTCATTTTTATAATATATGATATAGCCTATGTCACCCGGGGATAGTGTAGCTTTCCAACAGTGAAAGAATTTTTCAAATCGGTTCAGTAGTTTTGAAGCCTATTCGATGCAAACAAACAATCAAATCTTTCCTCTTTATAATATTAGTATAGATAACATAATTTTTAAAACAAAAAAATATATTTATATCTAACAAATGTTTAACACTAAGCCATTAATTCTCACCAATAAAACAATACAATGATAACAACCATAATATATTTTAATGAATTTAGGTTCTATAGAAGATCGATATTATGGTACCTATAATCACAATATAGTTATTTATTAGATCAATAATACAAGACAAAATTTTACAAGAGATTAACATATTATTTGTGCTTTACAATAAAATAATGTAAAACCAATTTCTAATACGATTATTGGAATGAATAGCTTGAATTCTACATGCAAATCTCCCAGTATGTTCATAGGTACCTAACGTCTGAATAAGTCCAAAAGGCGTGTCAGCCGACGATTTGTGTCAATTTTCTGTGCCGATAATTGGATAAGCCACTAATTCCTTGACGAATTGCATTGGAGCAGATTGACAGACACTAAGACCTCATGGGTTAATCACGACCGATTTGTGAACTATAGGATCACAAATTATTAAAAAACTTAATTCCAGTTCAGTATAAATATATTTAATAAATAATTATTTTAAAAATAACATTAACTAAGTCGCTTGACTAGTAGTTGGGTCAACTTGGCTACTCTCTTGATTCTCCGGTACACTGGTGACACTGGGTTTCCTGACTGTGCTCGTCTTCCGCTTCATTCCAAACGGCAACACCGGCTCGCTGTGGCTGATGAGGCTGGCAGATGATATGAACACGGACACTTGCTCCGGAGTTGGGCAAGCTACTATCAGAATATCTTCTTCCGTATATCCAGAGTTAGTTAGAATCTGTTCCAACTGGACGAAGTATCCAACGACATTGTTCTGAAATTTAGAAAGACGTGGTATTTTATATATCTTGGCCGACAAATGAGCAGACTAGTGATCTGATGGTTGAAATTGATCACCGTGGGTCGATGACTGATTTCAATTGACTGATATTACTGACGTAACATCAGTTATCCCCGAGGCGTTGCTAGTAAAAACGTAAGCACATGTAAAAATATTGCATGGTCACAAGGAGGATGGCCAGGCCAGTAAAAAATATCTATCACCATACATGAGTACTATTGGGATTAAACAAATGGGTACAGATGGTACATGGCCTCGCACTAGGCCTCCGTGTGTCGCGTGCGGCATCTACAACACAAATAACACGTCACTAACACCCACGACCAGGGAACAAACATATCTGTCACATAAATATCTGCCCCGGCTGGCACTTGAACCTGGGACCTCTCGCTTCGCAGGCAACTAGGCTATGGGGTCGGCAACAAAACAAGAAGTTTCGTTTTGACTGAAGAATGGAGTGAGCCCCTTATTTTCAACCAGTTTCTCTAGAAAAAAAAAGCAACCAAACCACTTACCCTTATAGGTCTGAATAATATAAATTCTGTCTCTTTATTAGCTAGGTACAATTGCATTGAGCGCTGCAATGGTGCGAGATAGGCCTTTATCCTCCGCTGGGCTTCCTTCACCACTAGCGCCATCTGTTCAGGGGTAGCCCACGGCTGGGACTTGAGTTGTTGATCCGGTGTCTTCTGGGCTAGATTCTGGGTCTGTTGACAAATGAACATTATGATCATCGATCACGAACATCGGTGACGTTTTTGTTTTTTTATTTTATTTTACTGATGCCCCTGGACGACAATGACCACTTATCATCAGGCTTCTCTGATGCTCGTTTTTCTGCTATTAACATAAGATATACATACAATACATACATACATAACAATGAAGTGTTATAACATACCATTTCAATGAACTCGATCATTGGTCCGACCATGACTTCAGTGACATCCTTGATGAAACTCTCGCAGCAGCTTTTTAGCTGCCTATCCACCTCCTTCCTAGAGTCAAGGAGGTGTTCCCTCACCACCGGAGTACCTTCCAAAAGGAACTCCAACAACGCATTGTTGCTGTTCAACGAGAAGATTTGCCTCGGCTTCTGCATCAACCCGTACGCTGCATTCTTCATATTGCTGAAGTCCAAAGTGGTTTCCTTGATTATAAAGTCCACTTGAAATGGTGCGATCTGTTCTCTTACAATAAGTAGATGTTTAATTTGGAATAAATGGCCATCAATGTGGGTTTTCGTCTCTGAGATCTGTTTGGCGGCGATTTCTATGCTCTGGACGCAAAGAGATATGGCTTCTTGGGCCAAACCTTGGAACACCCTCTTCTCCAAACATCTGTACAGTCTCGAGAGTGCCGCTAGGGTCCTTCTGACCCCGGGGTACCACATGCCGTGTAAGTCGGCCGGGGACGCTTGGGGTCGTCTCTGGGCTTCCACATTAATGTTAGCAACTTCTTGCGAAGTCGCCGATACATCGGAAACCATGGAATTGCGGGAGTCACTCCGTTTGAGGCTCTGTTCTTGGATGGACATGGCGATTTGCTGTAAACGACAGGAACAAATACATAATGGTAATATTAAAACAAGATAAATTCTAACCACAAAAAAAATACACAAGTTTGATAATTCACTCCTACTATTAAAAAACAATCTATCACAAATAAGAATTACTCTGAACATAAGGCACATTATTATTTCAAACCTTTTTGTCTGCTAATAAATTTATTATTATTAATAATAATTAAACCGATATAGGTCAATGAATTAACCGGACGAAGTTGTAATGGGCTGGCCACATACTTTGAACCAATTACTGTTAAGGAATAAAGGTCATTTAACCACGTCTTGGAAAAAGGAGCATAGTTCACTCCCGATCAGGTGAGAGATCCCCCAGATCCTGAAGAGGACAGCGGGCCTCCGCTGAATACAAGGCTTAGGACTGGTCAGAGTGCTGGTATTAAGGTCTTTGTCCAGCAGTGGACTTGGAAAGCCTGATGGATGGATGGATGGTCAGAGTAGTGGCCAATGTTACCTCCATCATGAGCAGTTTGTCGGGGTAGGCGAGGTCGCCGGGCGCGGCGCGGTACAGCAGCACGTCCGCGCGCAGCATCACGTGCGCTCGGAACACCAGCCGCTCCTGCGCGTCCTGCAGCAGCGCGCGCGCCGCCACGCCCAGGCACGCCAATGCCGCTGCGCACACGCACAGTGTTCGATACAAGGCAATACGTCGACGGAGAAGGGTATAGACCTATGGGTGCCATCTCATTCACACAAGAAAGAGCACGAAAAAAAACGAGACAGAATGATACTATGCTCTGTCTAGTGAGACAGACACAGAGACAGCGGTTTTTTCAATAGTTGCTAACGAGCAAGTTTGACAGGTAATGTCGAACTTTTCTTGTGTCACCATTGACTTATTATTACTATATGTAATAAGTCAATGTGTGCCATATACAATTAAACTCTCTCGTGCTATCTCATGTTGGGGGTCCTAAGGGCACTTTAAATTTATTACCATGCCTTTTGACGTGATAACGTCTTATAAATTGATGGAGTGCGCGTACGAAAAAGTTTCCCGTTCCGCTGACGTCAGAGCGTAACGTAAGAGCGTGACGTCAGAGCTAGCAGTTTGAATAGTTCTGCTTCTGGAACGCCGCCACGCGAGCTTCTACGAGAAGTTTTGCAATAATCCTCCTCGACGGAAGCCATTATTTATAACAAATGTTCATCAATGTTTCGTTATGACGTTATCACTGTCGTCCGTAAACCGACTTTACAGACAACCAATAAATTATTTTATTATTTTATGTATATAGTCGAAAAATATGGACATTACCTATCTGATGGGAAGCGGTCACCCTTGGACATCAGTGATACCAAAGACTAAAAGAATTCAAATGCAAGCGGTGTACTCACGATCGTTGCTGACCTGCTCCTCGATGACCTCCACCCGCAGGATGACGCACAGCTCCGCCAGCGTCTCCAGATGGTTGATGTGGATGATGTGCGGCCGGAGCGTCTCGTACAGACCGTTGCACAGACTCTGCAGGTACTCACTGTTGCGTACGAAAACAAACAGAGTTAACTTCTACACTATTTACAGTCAGGTGGGATTGTTTTCAAGCATCTTAAATATTAAAATACATCTAGGTATACAAAGTGTACCAAAGGTGTACAACCTGTACTACAAACTTAAATGGACGATATCTTGAGAATGAGACCTACCAAATGCCAAAAAATCACTTTGGTAAAACATTATTTAGTAGATTTATTTAGTCACTGTGCTGTTAACCGTTGAGGGGTTCCCTTGTCTGGAGGCAATCCTGAGAGTAGTTAAAATAAAATTGCATTGCCATCTGAACTAAAGGCGTAATCCAAAATTTCAGTTCAATCGAACACTGACAAGTCGGCCAAATTCAGCTTACAAGACTCCTACACTGACACAAGTAAAATAAAATCTCGCAACAACGAGTATTACGACCACTGACGTGAGCGCGGGGCTGGCGGCGGTGAAGAAGTGGTGGTAGAGCGCGGTCTCGTCGCGGCACGCCAGCGCCAGCAGCGAGCACGCGGCGCGCACCAGCGCGCAGTGGTCGCGCGCGCGCCCGCCGCCCGCCGCACGCAGCGCGCCCGCCGTCGGCCCGCCCGCCGCGCGCGCGCGCCGCAGAGCGTACTCGCGCTGCACGTCCGACAGCAGCGATGCGTAGCTGCGGATGGACGATTATAATATAGGTACTAGCGTTCCCCCGCGACTTCGCCCGCCAAAAATCCCTAAATATAAATAAAAGTTGATAAAATCAAAGAACTTACATACTAACTTTGCACCCCCCCTTTTACCCCCTTAAGGGATGATTTTTGAAAAAATATTTTATACGTGTTTCATGGCTTTCAATGAAAAACCTTCATGCTGAATTGTATTTCCATAACTTGAAAAAAGTTTCAAACCCTTATAGTTTAGGGCCTGCATTGTGTGTCAGTCAGTCAGTCAGCTTCTCCTTTTATATATTAGATAGATGTCGCCAAGTGCGGATTGGCAGACTTCACACACATTGACAACATTATGGAGAACTCTGAAGTGTGCAGGTTACCTCACGATGTTTTTCTTCATCAAAACAAGTGATAATTAAATTCTAATACGCACATAATTTTCAAAAATTAGACGTGCGTGCTGGGGTTTGAACCCGGGTCCCCTGATTCAGGAATCCAACGTTTAACCACTCGGCTATCACTGCTTTTAGGTTTCTAGGTTATAGGCGTATACTATAAATACTTATAAACTCACTCCTCATTACTCTCAGCGCGCTTCTCGATCTCACTGATGACCATCTTGAGCTTGGGCGTCGCGGCCTGGAACCTGCCGAAGTACACGGCGTAGGCGGTGTCCAGGGCCTCCTGGTCGGCCCCGTCCGGCGCGAGCACCTGGTCCGTGGCGTGGTTCAGCACTTGGATCACGTACGACCTGATCAGCGATATCGCACGGTTCTGCAGGTGGCGGTACTTCACTAGATACGTGTGGGACTCTTTGAAGGTGCTCTGGAAATATTGGATTTAATTTAAAGGCTTATTAAGATACTGGATACTATTCTTCCTGCACAATTAGAAGTGTCAAATGTGACATCATCAGCAAAGTATGCAGATATTGATAGCAAAAAATAATTGTTACTCACATTAGCCCGCATGTAATCCAAACACTCGTCGATCTTAGCTAATACTTTGAAGAATGCCTCACTATTCACCGACATAGTGGTACTGTTGAGGCGCTGGGACAAATGCTCCACTTGGGTGAAGTAATGGAGTTTATGCTTTATGTCATCACCTGGAAATAGATAATAATAATAACAAATTAAATTAATCCATTTATACCATAGTAAATGCGTATGTAATTTTGTGTTATTCAAGTGTCATTGTAAGAACAACAAAACACTCTCAGGCTGCATTGGGGCGGCCTAGAATTCCGATCTCAATCCCATGCCGACAGAACAGGGCATCTTAAGAGGCAACAGAAGCCAGCCCCTGCATGGTAATTGGCCCGCTTCAACCCATTAATGGCCCACTACTGAGCACGGGTCTCTACTTATACCTGAGGAGGCCTAGAGCATACTCCACCACACTGCTCCAGTGCGGAGTGGTGGAGGGGTCAGTGGCCAACCCAAGTGTCAGAAATTTTTAAGCCGCCCCAAAGTATCCCACATGGCTTAAAGACTGCTACCAAATGGTAACAACCGGGACCGACGGCTTTACGTGCCCTCCGAAGCAAGGAGGCGCTCAAGAAATTTTCGCCACTAACGGTCACCCATCCAACTACCGACCGCGCCCGCTGTTAAGTTTGTCGATCACTTAAGATCGACGCAAGCCGCTCGGGCTATGAGCGCTTCAAAGCCAGCTAGCTACTATTCTCTTGCCTGAGTATGTCGCCAAACGCGTCAGGGCTGCCTTTAGTATTACTGCTGTCCATGGTTGACAATGACCACTTACCACTTACCAAGTGGCTTGTCTGCTTGTATGATAATACAAACAAAAAAAATTGTACACCAAAATGTTACTTGGATATCACACTATCAGATAGCAGGGGTGGAAATTTCTTTTCAGTATTTTTTTTTAATTGTTTACCTATGCTGGAGAGTTTAGTCTGATCAGCCAGTAGTTGTTCGCTCATTGTGTGCAATGCATTTGTCTTGTCAGAAACCAGGTTATACTCGTCATTCAACTTCTGCAAGTCAGACATAGTAGCTGAGATCTGAAACGGATATAGTAATAAAGTTTTTTGCACTTAAAGAGAATAAATATAATACATAACAGCAATTCACTTATTTCAGGCAACTTATTCATTTACTCAAGGCACATATTACGAAACAAATACACAGTAAAATAAAATTTATTTAAAATGCCTTAGATTTTTTATTGTAAACAGCAACGGTATTTCCGGTTGATTATAATGTGGGTGACTTTAAGTCAAGAATGAGTAGGTTTCTTCTCAGTTAACGAGCGTTACCATCTATGTCACCACTTAACATAAGGTGGGTTTGTCATCAAGTGGTAACTTATATTCAGTAAAAAAAAACCCAGTGTGCATGGTACAGTCTCATGTTAAGTAGTCAACGTCACACTTGGACATAAATTGCGTGGTACCGAGTCCAGTAACCTCCAACAGGAAGGACCAGGCGCTATCATCACATCCATTGTTCAGCAAGCAGTTTCAGGAGCAGGGAAGGTTGCATCCCCTTGTAACTTTTTATTTTATTTTTATATAAGTATTTGCATTCTATACCTGGTTTGTCAAAGCCACACATTCATTTCTTCTGTCTTCCAACTGCTTGTAGTAAGCTTCATAAGGAGCATCATCTGCCTTCAAACTATTCTCATGCAGAGTCTCGTACCAATCAAGAAAGTCATAAGTGGTTTCCACTGAGGGCACAGATGAGTCCTCTTCATCTTTAATTATTTCATTCTTTACCTGTAAGATGTCCAACAGGAATGTTTAATAAATAGGAATTTTAAAGTAACAATTTGTATATGTGGTGTGAATTGCTTATGTGGGCTTATGTAATTTAATAATGCTAAAATCAATTATTATTTGTTTTTGAAAAAGAAATATTGAGGAATATCTCAACATCAACCATCAACCAACTACCTTGTGCACATATCATGTTTTTTGTAAAATTTTCTCATTATAGGGATATCAATATCACACAAAAAAGTTCTGACATTTCTTATAAACAACACCAAGAAATTATGCCAAGTAATTATCGAATTAAGAATCTTCTGTAATACTACAACTTCCATATTGGTGTAGTACGTAGTTTGTGGATCTGCAAGCCTGAGAGTTTATAATTATATTACAAATCTATAACTTTCTCACGAATGAACTCTGCTAGCCTGCACTTTACCAGCAAAATGGACCTTGAATGCCCTTACTTCTTCTTATTCTAGAAGAAGACCGACTCCAGTAGTGGGAAAATCAGTTATTGTTACTGTTTTGTACTGTTCATAATACTTATTACCAAACATGTGTATGACAAGACTTAACATCTGCATAGAGACATCTTACGGCCATTAGATAAAACTTTCTTGGTTGAATTTGTTATAAGACTTTGTATATCCATTTAAATAATATTTTTCATGCATTCACAGTTTACTTTCATAAAAAAATACCTGCTCTGTCTCCGTTGCAGTACCGCTAACAAGCGCTTCTAAGTCAAATATAGCCTCCCGTTGACTCGCAGTGAGCGGTGCTAAAGGGTTGTCCACTGCTTCCCATTGCAGAAGACGACTTTGGATTTCTTTTAGCGTCATATTATCCATATTTACAAAATTAAGTCCATCAACATCATCAATATTAACATCAACTTGAGTCTCCTCTCGAATCTCGAACGACAGCACTTGACAGCAATAGCAGTGATCATCGCTATCATCCGTCATCAGATGAGCGATGACGTTCAGGTTGTCAAAATTGTCAATTAATGTTTTGTCTATGACAAAGACAAAATATAACTTGAGACAACAAAAGACAACTTGTTTTTAAACGATTATCAATTTTATCATTATTAAATAGGATTTGATTTTTGATTTCAATCGTAATCGACAATCGGCATATACCTACTTTTCCTTTTGTACTTTGTTCTAATTTTTGTAAAACCATAAACTTTTGAACTTACAAATTGTAAGTTACAATAATATTATAGTGTATGCGTAAAACGTCATATAGAAAAAGAAATTCGGAAGAATTAACTGTTTAGTGTACTTACGTTGCAATCTTTACTCCTTTGTTTTTATAAATTTTACAGTTAATTTCGTTCACGAAGTAAATTAAAAAATAATACAGGTACACTACTCAACACTAGGTGGCGCTGTTCATGTAATCACAGATTTATTACATTTTTTACCTAACTTCAACAGAAAAAATAAACATATTATCGCGGTACTAGATTACAGGTACAACATTACTTTAAATATATCAATAACTTAATAAGTGGATTTGTTTATTTTTTACTTGTCAGGATATTTGGATTTTACTTGTCAGGAGATATATTATAATGCCATCTATACGTAGCAAAACGTACGATCACGACAATTTTAGTGTACGATGGCATAGATGGCGCATTTGTTAGGAAAACATTGTAGAGCACCAGAGGCCCAGAGTACACATCATAGAACATAGTAATTTATTATGTTCTCTATACATATGTCGTAATATTTTTATGGTGTCATCTTATCTCAGATTCACATTGAGTACCTACTTCTAAATAACTTGTATTTCGACGGTCCCTACTTACAAACCCCTGACTACAAATTACAATTTTTACAGGAGAGCGCTTCAAGGTTTCACGTACGTACCTACGTTACGTGTAAGTATTATCTGTTCTACTTAATGTAGAGAAAGTCATGAAATTCGGTATAAAGTGGCTTCATCATCGGAATCATCTCTATTGCAGATAGCCTTAGTAGTAGGTACTTAATGATTTTTATGTGATAGTCTCTGAAGTAATGAATTAAGTAATTCATAAATTGCCGGCGTCGGTGTGCCCATCCGATTTTAATATGGTTGTCTTCAAATCAAGAGTGAATAGGCTGCTACTATAGTGCGCTCTACCACCCAAGACCAAATCTCAACTTACCATCAGGTGTGATTGTGGTCAAGCAATAACTTATAATTTATATAATAAAAAAAAAATTAAGTCGTAATTGGTATTTACGTAATTGTACCTGGGGTATGTCGTACCAGCACATGCCGCAAGTGGCAGTTGCGGTAGAGGCGCGCGGGGTTACGATGGACTGTCCAACGTAAAATTGCTGGATTACCACTGCTGTTGCTCTTCGTCAGAAATTTTAGTAAAATTTTAAGTTATGTGAAAATTTCGTGTACGAATTTAAGCGTAAGCTGACTAGACTTATTTTGGTTAAACTAAACGATAATTTAGGGTGTCCTGAAGGTCACGATGACAAAAAGTGCAAATCACGTTTCTACCACACGTAGGTGTATCGATGTGTGTAACGATGTATGACTTAATTAATTATGGATTACTGAATAATTATAAGACGATAATTTGTCCATACTCCATATTGATTTATTCTTCAACGCTTAGCCGAAGCCTCTACAGCTAGTCTTCTTTTAAAAAGGTATTTTCTAGTTAGGTGCCTTTAAGTTTTCATTGTTTAAAAACTTTTTTAATATAAATATGTACATAATGAATGTACATATTTATTTGATAAAATGTAATTTGACTATTCCTTTTTTAAAGACATACGTGTTAAATAAACCCTCTATTGAATTTCTTCGTCATGAAGGTGAAACAATAGGCAAACGTGAGCTATTGTATAATGTACTACAGCGAAAAATGTTTTGTACAATGTCAAGGGCACCAACTACTCTAAAATGAAAACATGTATTGACGTGGGTGCGGTCGCTACAAACTGCTACGTCACTTGTAATTAAATTGCGAAGGTTTTTTACTGCCTACCAACATGACATGTGATTAACGCCTTTTTTCTGTCCTTGCGTTTGACCACAATGTTGGAATAAATCTGAATTACAATTTGTTTTTGTCGTAAATTTAAGTAAGAATTGACTTTGATTTATTCGAAACGGTAGGTACCTATCTAATTCTGTTAAGCAAATGGTAACTGGGTTGAAATCTTCGTATTGGTTTCCAAATGCTGATGGTTTCGTTTATGTAGTTTAGTTAAAAATAATTCATCAGTTCTCGGTGACAAAAATATCGAAAAATCAATAAGTGCGAGTCGCCTCGTACACGAAGGGTTCCGTACCACAGAGATATACAGTCATATTAAGGCTATTATTAATTGACCAATAATAAAATAGAATGTGACATGAATGTAATATCATAGTGAAAATGACAAACCATTTCTTCATACAAGTAAAGTTGCCCTTTGGGATATATGTATGTATGTAACTTTTTATTATTCGTCATCATAGCGGCCTCAGCAGTGGCGGATTTACCAGCAGGATCAGTAGACTGGAGCCTAGGGCGGCAGATTTGGCTTATTTACCAACCCGTTTCATTCGCAGCATTTTAGGCACATTTTAAATCGATAGCGGTTAGAAGATAATCCATCCTTGCTTTTAATCTTTTAATATCTTAATCCTTTAATCGTCTCCTTAAAAGGACAATAACAGGAAATATATAAAAATAATAATATTAGGTAAACGTAGAAAAATAGAATATAGGTAATCCTTATTTCGGCTTAAATTCTACTTATAATAGCTTAGTACATATTTATTACCCGTTATTAAAATCCTATTAATTTTTTCATCCCTAATATCCCTATAGTCTCTTAAGTCTTAACAACCCATTTTAAAAATGAACAAAACAAGTGTTCCCACCTACCCTTTCCATTACCGTGACTCAAGACAGTAGTGTTAAACGTTTTAAGCAACAGTCTCAAACCAACATGATCTTGGACATTTAAAAAAAGTAAAAACTTGAGAGGTGTCAAGGGACACCCGGATGGAACGAAGTTTCTTTCGATTAATTAGTGAAGAAATTTAAAAAAAATATATAATATTTAGATTATGTATATAAATACACATACATATATATATAACTATTATATATGTTATACTAATAAAATAAAACATGCGCACGCCGCACGGCTTATAATAGCTTACTATAGCAAAAAGTGTCGTGACAACTTTTCGTAAGAATTTTTTCCGTCTAGCCCCCTTTCACAACGCGCGATAAGGAACTTCGTTCCAATAATTATGTCATAGAGACGCAGAGGTTTCATCAACTCGCCCCGATGTGGTTAATACTAAATTAAGGAAAAAACACTATTATCATGTACTCGGAATAGGAAAAGTTCAAGCCCTATCGAGCCGATTCTGATTGCGGCTATCAAAGCCCTTGTTTTATTTATTAAGAATCGGTAGTCTTTTGTTGTTTAGTAGCGGCTCATTAGTTTTGATCAGAAGATTAAGCCCCACCCGTGTTAAGATTAGATTTTTATACCAAGATATGATTGCATGTATGTATATTATTAGATCTTCAAATAAATACCTCTTGATAAAAAATGATTATGTAACTATAAATACATAAAGAAAGTGTTTTTTGTCTTTTGTCTAGCTCTAGATGAAGTTAAGGAGATAATTTGAGACCCCGGAAAGGACATACTCGTAGGATAGTTTTATCCCGATATTACGTTCCTTTGGGATAATTTGACGACCCGGATGGCGCAATGGTTAACGCGCCGGATCGCCGTTCCGAGGGTCCTGGGTTCGATTCCCAGCGAGGCGAAAATTTGAATGATGAATTTAAATTTCCGTTCTCGTTCTGGGTGTGTGTGTCCTTGTCTTGTGTGTTGGCCCCACGACACAGGGAATCCTAGTGTGGGGTGTAGCGTTAAATTTTTTTTTAATATATATTGTCGTTCCGAATTTTTCACCGGCGATGTCGCGAACACTACACTAATAGTATAATACATAATATGTAATTGCGTGAACAACTTTATTCAGGTTAGTTTTCTTATTACCAAACGATTTTGTCCATCGTGACTCATGATTGATTAATTCGATTACGTACAAAGTAATATTCTAATTGGCTATGCCCATTAGCACCCTTCTTTCTAGTAGAGAACCCGTTCTGTATGTTCTAGGATGGGGAAACATGGAACGAACTTTAACAAAGTTACTGTACCTACCAACAGGGATCTCAGTTTTAAAACCTCTCGAACAACTCCATAAAAGCTAAGCGATAGCTGTCTAACGATCATAACCAAATGTCTTGAAACGTCCACCTACTCGTATCTAGCGATAATAAATGCTTCACATGCCGTACACGTATCTAACAACGTAACTACGAATGCGCCCGTAAAAAAATTCCACTTGCGGTAGCATCCACCTATCAGCCACACTTGGTTTTGTTTGACTATTACGATGAGTTACGAATTACGATCTTACGATTGACGCAAACCGTACAATTACAGCGACCATTCAATTATGATTACGATGACTTTAATGTCTCGTCTCATATTTAACTCTATTTGTAGCGTTACGAGTATGTTACTAATGTCAAAAACAAATCGAATCCGGCTTGCAACAGCAATAAAACTACTGCGTAGAACAAATTTTACTTATTTTTTGAACCATACATATATAAGACTTTTGGCAAGTTTGCAATATACAATGACTTGTAAAAGAACAAAAGATTTCCTTCGTGTTAAAACCATTCTCGATACAATACAAGGTTATGCCATACTAATGATAGCCTAGGTTAAATTACCAGTTTACCACAATGAATTACGTTTATAATATTTTGACCATTAAATACTTACTTTATTAATTATTTTACCTACCGCAGAAATGGTCAGAGAAAACCTGACCATGTGACATATAATACCCTTTAAATTACAAAGCTCTGCTGTACAAAATCTAGTTAGGAATTTTCGAAATTCTCACGGGATAGGATATAAAGAGGTTAATATTTATTTTTCACTTTATATAATAAAATTTCCTTAAATTACAACTGTTATAAGATTTCATATTGAACAATAATGTAGAAATTACTAAAGTAGCCTTCTGTACCTATTATAAGTAGGTACGTAGTATAAAAATCACGGGTTTTTAATGCGGTTTTTACGAAAAACAATCGATTCACGAGGAAGTTTTATCTGTATATTTATGAAATGTTTTCAGTGATTTGTGATAAACTGTCGAAATGTCGTAATATAAGCTTGATAAACAACAATAACAGTGTTACGCGTTTTTTTGTTTTGTTTATGATAATATTTCGTAATCGAGGAATATTTTTGTCGAGGCGTGCAGGTGTAGATTATGAATAAAACTCATCAGTTCTGTTATTATCAATGTGATCTGAATGGTAGCACATAATTATGTTAATGGATAGGCTTTGGAGTTATATTCCACGTAATGTATCCTCGACCTGCGAGGACAATGGCCTGTACCCATTGTGGAAGGCGACCAGAACCCCGAAATGGGACAGTTACATATAGTTGTGGGTTGCGATGATGATGATTGTATATTTAAAACGAAACAAATACAAATCTAGGACCCGCCCTCGCGGGTTGCGGGTCGCTTCATGAAAACTTTTCCTTAGTGAAACACACAATACACTAGGAAATACCGTATCCACATCAGTCAAGTCGTTTCTGAGATTAGCGAGGACAAATGTAGACAGTTAAACCGACAGTTCTCAAATAATCTCTTATGTACATAAGTACAGACATCAGTTACAATTTTAAATTTATGTACAGTATTTTATATATTATATGTACAATATTTGCAATAGCCGGGTGATCTACAATATGACTTGATACCGATACCACCATCTACCTAAATACTTACCAACTGAACATACAAATGTGTATACATACATACACATTAAGATTCAAATCCCATTTACTTCAGCAACCGTGGGTAAAAACGTGTTCTTCAGTTTGTGACTAACCAACAGATCACTTGTTAACCCTCTTCTTTTTAAAGTAAGATCATCAGGGATCTAAGGCGTTTTATTATTATTATTATTTTTAAATGTCACGGGTACTCACGACTGGCCCAATTACAATTTAGCCCATGGCGCCAACGTACTCTCTCTGACATTATACTCTCATTGTACTCGATGACATTATACAACTAATACAGGATTGTATCGTCGGTCAACATTGAAGTGATTGACCACTTGTTGCACAGTGACAATATTTTTTGTTTTTATGTCAATAGCCGAGAAACAAGCGGACTGGCCACGAGTTAAGCTGACTCAAGCAAGAGGATGGTAGCTGACCAGCCAGGTCTCCCCTACCACCAAGTCTAGAGTACACTTCAGGATTAAATTGGACGGTCCAGTGACCTCTGAAAAGAGGGTCCGCGCGCCGGAACCTCGTCGTCGTCGAAGTAAGAAAGGGGTTAACTTGTAAGCTTAACGTGTGGCTTTGTGTATCTACAAACGATATGTTCATGCTTTACAACAATCCCGCCTGAAATCCTCCTAGATTCTCCAAATCCCAGCGTTGTCTGAAGAAAGTCTAGTCAACTGTTTAAAGATTGTTTGCTCTTTCATATTATATATCGATTGAAGGAATATGAGCAACTTTTTCTGCAGTGGTTTGAGCTTACCTACTTTGTATTTTAGCCGTTGGACGAACCAACTAGCCTCCTGATTAAGTGGTCACGTTGCGTTGTCAAACAAGAAAGAAGATCAAAGAAATATATATTTAGTTGTGTGTGTTCTAGGTTTGTGACCGTGCATATTATGCTAGTGTCTGTGTGTGTCAATGTATCGTAGGGCGAGGCAATAAAACACCAAAGCTGAGTAGTTTTGCATTTATTGGATACGAGGAACCTTTCTGGTCAACATAAGCTACAATGGACATTCTCTGTTTACAGTATATTTACAATTTCAGAATTATATATCATATCTAGCAATGCATTAGGATTAGATTACTGCATCCACAATAATCACGAACACCTAATAGAACATCATCTATACAAATATGTAGTAGTAGCCTTGTACAAAACACTACTCTATGAATAGTCACACGACAAGGGACGCCATCTACACTCCGCTCCGCGAACATACCATAAACTCTCAATTACAAAACCTATAACGATCCTTACACAGGTCCCAGGTCGCTTTGTTCGTATGTTTATCAATAAACAATGAAGCGAGTTTAAATACAGCGAATATTTAACTTATACATTTAACGATAGCATCTCGGATGCGATCCCTCCGTGGCAGACTGACAGACGACGGCCGCTTCATTCACATACTCTCATTATGTACATGTACACTGTTCCGACTCACAATTCTATTACAACTTGTACTATATACAAACAATTTTAATTAATTATTAAAATAATTATTAAAAAAATACAATAAATCGCTATAACCTCTATCTATTATCGATACATAGGGTTGGAATAAAAATAGTATATTTTCAGTTTCAGCGTGCAAAATTCACTAAAGCCAGCGATTGGCCGGGACCGCTGCGCCACGCTCGGCGGCGGGCGACGAGCGCCGAGCGAGCGGCCCCGGCCACACTAGCGCGCTCCGACCGCCACTTCACAACGTTAAACTAAGTCCACACGACACATTCGGAACTGTACCGACAGATCATTATTCTTGCGCTGATGAGCAACGATACACTCTTGCGATTTAAATATAACATGGTAAAACTCGATAAATAACTTAAATTCCATACATAAAAAAATAGAAAATAAATTAACAGTCATAGTTCAATGCGTAGGATTATTATATTCATCTATTTTATTACGATTATAATAATTATAAACACACATCTTACGATATACCTTACATGGAATACATTACGTGGATAGCGTTTATCTAAACTTTTTTTAACCGAACGAAAATATACGAGACGACGTAACGACATCGACAACACTAGACTCGTCGCCGAGACGCGTAGCAAAAGCATGGCAGTTAGCACGAAATTCTGCACCCTAAAGATTAAATAACAGAAAAATATAAATTTCTATGAATCCGAAGCATTACGTTAGCCGGGCGCGTCCGCACGCGCGCGCGGGGCGTGCGGGCGCGGGGGAGGGCGCGGCGGCGACGCGGTGGCCGCGGGAGAGTTGGCGCTCGCCTGTTAACCTACGCATTAACATAGCACAGCCATGGTGACTCCCCGGGGCGAGGGGGGACGGGCCGGCGTCGGCCGGCGGGCGAGCCCCCCGGCCGCCCTACGAGACGGGCGGCTGGGGCCCCTGCGGCTGCGGCGGCGGCTTCGCGCCGGCGGCCGGCAGCTGCGCGAGCGTGTCCTGGCTGGCGTGCGCGCGCAGGTAGCTGTTCTCCACCTCCAGCTGGTTGATCCTCTCCATCAGTTCGGCGATGCGCTCTTTCAGTACTTCCACCTCCTCGCGCACCGCGAACATCAAGTGGCTCTTAACCAGATCCTGAAACAACCGAAGGTGCAACGTTAGAACAAACACATAGCAGTAATAAAAACACGTTTCAATTCACAGTTCACAATTACAGAATAACTTAATAGCTTGACTACAAAGTCACGTATTTTATTCTAGCTTTGAGTAATCATCTCAATAAATCAAGTTTACTGCGTGACTGAACAAATCGGACAAGTCGTTCAAAAGTAACACGATCACTAACGACGTTACGTACGTAAGTAAGTACCAAAGTGGCGAATTAGATACAAAGAAATTATTAATTTAATTTCATTCAAATATATTGTTTAAGAATATTCAAAACTTCAAATATTGACATATTGGATAATATTCAAAATTAAATAACAAAGGTTCCGTATTTTCACAACAATCAAATTGACTGATAACGTTGTGCACAACAAGAGCCCGGCCCGCGGCGCGATAAAGGTGTGCATTATTAGAGCGAGTCGTTAAATAACCATCACACGCAATTGAATACAAAACGAAACGACACAATGCAAAGAAAACGTACTTCTGGATTAGGCACGACCACGTAACAGGGGTCCCTCTGTCCCCTCTGGCGGATCTCATAGAGGCAGCCATCTCTAGGTTGGAGAGGAACCACGTCGATCATGTTTCAACGAATGTGAATAAAGTTGAAGGGTCGGTGCGTACGCGACGAAGGTTGGCGTGCTACTGAGTGAGGTGAGGCTGAGGACAGCGAGTTATCGAGCGAGACAATACCAAACGCGAGGGTCGAGCGAGTTGCGCGTGCGCGTCCTACCGGGCGACTGATGGTCTGCGCGAGCGTACGTCCTATTTAAAATGGCGGCGCACACGTCATCGCCACGCGGCCTGAGTGTGCACCCTGAACTCTACGACACTGGTAATGATCATAACAAAGCTGTTGTTTTCACGATCCTTCAAGAAACCGCCGCACTACTAGAAAATATACGGAATATATTTTACTGCGATTTTAAAAACCATAGCAATTATTTAACATTTTCTTTCTTTGCTATTAAGATGGAGTTAATTTTTCAATTAAGCAGGTATAAATTTACACTTGAATTGAAAACGGTACCACTTTTTAAGATGCACGCCCATAGGAGTGTCAGATCTGGCACAGTTCAAGTTAGGACGGAAAGAAAATTAAGAAAGCAGCTAATGAAACATTTATTAAAATTGTGTTACAAAACTTACAAATACATCAATTAAAATATATAGAACATTCATAAATGTCAATGTGAAGTAACCCTTCGACAAAATGAATAAATTACGGTCGAATTTCGTCCACAGAGTAAGTCATTAGTAGGTAATAAAAATAAATTAAATATAATTATGTCACAATAACGTTTGATAACACATAAATGTTACTAAAGAGGCATGTTGATTTTACTGTGATTAAATTTCAAGTACTTTTCATAAACCTGCTCTGTTGAGTCTTCATAATATTTATTCGAGACTAATATTTGTCCATGTCGTTGTGTATGTATGTGTTTGAGAAATTAGATCTCGCCATAATAGCAATGGCATAAATCTTTATGGTTTTTTCCGTGCTCAATATATTATTTAACATTGGTATTAGTCTCGCTGTGTGCGTCGTTAGAAGAAAAACAACCTTTTAAATAGGAGCTAACGACAAGATAAAATTTGTTACAGTTAGGATCAGAATTTTAACTGTAACATTCTTTAAGAACTAAATAACTGTAAATCAGTCTGTAAAAGAAAATATAACTCTTCTATTTCTATTTCCGTTCGAGTAGCAATCACGTCATCTTTAACTGTTAACAGTACATAATGCTCTTAGAGAGAATTTACTGAGTAAATTGTTTCAGATACTTTAGCACCTATTGATTTTGAGAAAGAAATAGTAAGGTATAAACTTTTAAAGCTAGTTTAAGCATCATTCGTGTAAAAAGACAATACCGAAATCGCAGTGTTTTCCAAAGCACCTAACAAGATTTTAATTATAATTGAGCAACTCGAATAAATGCATTACAAACGTACGAACAGAAATTAATTTTCAAATCAAAATGTCAAAACCATAGAGAAATAAACCGACACAGGTTACGATAACAATGATTTGAGTGAGATTAGCATTGTGTAAATTTATTGCCTTCAAAATAAACTAATTCTAATGCTTAGCAGAACCGCAATTCACTCGAGCACTAAAACAGGTATTACTTTATTAGAAACGATTAACCTACACGCAATAAATGTTTATTAAGTGCGCACGTAGATTGGAAAACATCGCGAAAACACAAAGCGACATTCATCAAATGGATTTAATAAGGGCAAGACGGCATAATATGACTTTGAAATGCGGATAGCAATGTTAATACATACATAAATTACGAGCTAAAACATATGATAATATATAAAATTATTGTATCTGATGTAATTACAAGTATGCGATGGTTGATGCTAAAAGTATGCGATTTAGATTACGACATAATGTTATAAGCAGTAGAATGGTTTGTAATTGCAATTAGATGTCTGAAGAGAATGAGTAGGACAATATTGTACAAAATCCACTCTGAGCTTTTCGGGAATGCGTGAGTCAAACGCTACACTTATGTAGGATCGGCCAGACTAAAACTGGTCTGAGGAAATATTGAGGACTTATAATTAGAACAAGATATAAATAGAGGGGCTGATGAGATCTCGTTAGCGTGGGAGGTGCGACCTTCAATCGCAGAAATCTGGATGCTGAATAACACCAGTTCGCACCGGTTCCCATTGGAACGCATTGCTGACGTCACTATTGCAGATTGACGGGGCGCCATCGAACATCTCGACGGAAACAGCTTTAGTGACATTCAATTGACCAGATTCTCACTCGAGATCGGGAACGCCGTTAATTGTGCGCCAACATAACCAGAGGAAAACGGTGATTAAGAACACATCACTCACTCGCCTGCTAATAGCGAAATCATAAATTAAACTGCAAAGATTTATCTACTTGTCAACGTTTGCATGTCACTGGGTAAATCAGATAAGGTTGGAGAACACGAGAAATATGTCAGGAGGACGTGATAAGACTCACACAGTGATTTCGATGATAATAATGTTGAACGTAAACGTCGACGCTGCATCGGAGACGGGTAGGGAAGAGAGATGTGGTGGAAATCGGTGCAATGGCCCCATCGAGAGTGCAGTGAACTTTTTTCGCAGTCACGCACTAAATACAGCAGGCGGTGATAATAAACAGTACAAGGGCGCATGATAAAACCTGCCGGACGATACTTTTGTCTTGATACACCGGCGGAGGGTTCAAGCGAACTTCTTTGGCTAAAGACGTCTTAGAGCGTCTTGCAATTAAAACTAAAGCATCACATTTCAAACAGGGACAACAAGACAACACTATCTACTCGTATCATCCACATCAGTGTATATTACCATCTAACGATAACACGAATTGTGATAACTTAAATTACGATAGTGCACAAAAATATCCGGTTAGATAAACCGAAATAAATTATATTACGACTATTAAATTTAATTCTTAAAACTATTCTAAATTTGAACAACGAGTTTAGATACGTCAGTAAACAAGTGCTTTATATGTAAGTTGGAACGGATCATAAATCTCCCTTTTGTATGACATCATCTACATATTAAGTAGCGGCTAGCCTTTTTATTGCTCGTATAAAAACAACCGGTACTGACGAGTTAACACATTACGTCTAATGGCTCTATTATTAGAATGAACTTCTTTGGTTTACGGCCAAGTTAATGAATACCTCTTTATTTGTTTTTTTTTTGCCGTGAAATACAAACCTACATATTGTAATCGCAACTACAAAGTGGAAAGTTAAATATATGCCAACATAATACACCTCATTAATCGTTGTACGTTATCGCAAGTTGCTCTATAAAATTTTAATCGAACTTCATGAATATAATTCGGCAACAAACAAGCGACAACGTTGCGGCGCAATATATTTAAATTGATAAAATTAAAAGCAATGAAAAGTTGCCTGGTAACCTGCTTTTCGAGGGTCTATCCGATTTTGGTGTGGTAAATGTCCTGATATTTCACCAACGTTCTGTATCTGTAGTCTTTGATCAAAAATTTTGATAGGAAAATCTAATTAGGTAAACTGCGACTATAAATATACACATATTTCTGCTTTCACGCTTTCATATTTTCTCACCACATATTTTCTGTGGCTGTCCTGTAAAAACTTCCCGACTATTGATAATTTAACCTTTCATCCCGAATTCCTGAGATTCGTGGCAACATTGTAAGCACACAAGGAATTCATGAATTTTTTTAAAATAAGATAAGTTAATGCTTGACAACTATCCCACCTGACGGTAAGTGGCGATGAAGTCCAATATGTTGGAAGCACTAACTTATAAAAAGCCTATTCACTCTCATCTGGAATATAAATTATACGCAGGTGGATCACCGACGCAGGCAAGGTATTCCAGACCTTCACAGTGCGTATAATGAACGACGACGCAAACCGTGTCGTTCGTATCTGTGGAATGTTCACGACGAAAAGGTGGATACACGCCGTACGTAGGGTTGTTCAATGGAGGAACGGGGATCGCACACTCTCCAAAATTTACCCTATAGTATAGAAGCACGAGATTAATCAAGACTGATTTCGATATCATCGCATAGCCTAACACGCAAGCGGTTTCAATGACATTACAGAATTCGCCAACTTCAACAAACGACCTTACAAACCATGACCGTATCATCAAAGTATGTGTATCAACACACATAACTACGTATTATCATAACTGTGGAATATAAATATTAACGAGTGCACAATTGTTGTCAACCTGTCGAGTTATTTCAGTAGCACATGTTCAAACAACGAATAACCAGTTACCAGTAGCGTTTCTCGTAAGACGTGAAGCGTAAAAATATTTGCACAGTTGTTAAACAAAATAATACCCAGTCTATAAATAATCGTGACACTATTTGTTCCTAGTGGGTCGCGCCGGTCGGTTCAACTTTGTTTAACCCTATATGTATGTGTCATGCTCATGAAGGAGTGTCTAAAACAGCACTGGCAACTTAGAAATGTTACCTTTTTTGGGCTTAACGTGCATCAGAGGACGCCATTTTATTTTTAGATTTCCAACAGAGTCAAAAATAACAAAGTTATAAACGAAAATGAAAAGAACCAAAGGAAATTTTATTCAACTGTTAAAGTTTTCTTTTTTTTACAACGTAAGACGCTCTACAACTCTTGGATACATAAGTTACCATCGCAGTTACCACTTCTGTTGATACTCTGAGATGATAAATAATTAAAGTACATATGACAAAAAAACGTGTAATAATTAAACGAGTTTGTTACCTAACAGTGATATATTAGTTCGAACGAAAAAGTTCCTAAAACATAGTTCGTGAAAAATGTGAGGTAAAATATATCAACGATAAAAAGAAATGTTCAAAGTCTAAACGCAGTAATTGTTTACATTGTATTGTAATATCGAATACAAGAAAACAAGCGTATGTTAATTAGTCCCGAGTCCTGGTACACTTCCCACGACATTCCGAGACCGAAGTGACCTCGACATAATTGCATTAAATGTATGATTTTATGTAGTATTAACCTTTATATGCATATAAAACTCTTCCATCGCTGAGTGACTGACAGACATCGCACAGCCGAAACTACTGAACGCAACAAGCTAAAATTTGGAATGCTTTTTTCCTTTGCGAGTGTAGGGGAGCACTAAGAGACGATTTTTATAAATTGGCGGGCGAAGTCGCGGGGGGAAAGCTAGTAACAATATAACATAATGACTAGAGATAATTTATTGTTTATTATAACTATGCCTTGAAAGTAAAATTTGGCCTTGTGGATATTAAACAGGTTTTACTGATAATACTGCTCATTGTCGTTAATTTTCAAGAGGCTTACAATAAACAAAATTGGGTATGAATATGAAAATGTTAAAGTTAAAGAACAGAAACGATCTTAGGTGTGATGATGGTATTGTTAGTGAAGCCAAAGTATAATGTGCGGTAATACGTAATACACAAGTCAAAGTAGCAAAGAGGAATGAACAAAAGCTAGACGGACAGGACACGACAGATGATTACACCGTACGCTAGCATTATAAAGATAAAGTTCATCGCCGTCAAGTCACAACGGACGCAGTGCCATTGTTCATATAATTTCGCATGCAACAAAGTCAGTCCTAGGCTGTGGAGTACGTGCAAAATGGACGGGCTTATCGGCTTCCTCACTTAATACCCTACGGCCGTAAGGTTATAATCCAATAAAGAGCATGATGTAAACGTATGCATTGACGTCGACGAGCTATCACTTGAAGATAATGCACCAGTGGATATAAACAAGTGGCAATAAGAACTTGAAGGGTAAGTTATACTGCTACAACTATCGATTTGGAACAAAATTAAACACTTACACGATAATGACAATAAAATGCAACGAGTCATATACAATTGAGGCGGCAGTTCTAAATATTGGTTTAGAATTTCTAGGACTGATTAACGATTAAAAAAATTAAGTACGAGTACGTGAGAAAGATATAATATAATAATAAATGAGATACAACAAGAATTCAATTTAATGTTTTTTATTTGCTGTGGTTTCAAGTCAAAATGGACTTTGATCTTGTTTACTTTGTTCTACTATACAGCAGGATTCTGCCGATAGTCCGTAACAGGAAAATTGCAAGAATACGATCAAAGTGGATCTATAAGCTTTTTTAAGTCAAAGAAACATTCATGTTTCAATAATAATTTTAACAATTAAAAGTAAAATTGAACGCGGTGCTTGTGAATCTTGTGCCTCAGAATACCTAAAAATAAAAACCTATTTCTTGTGAATAACCTTCAAATACCCGTTATAGATCAAAGCATGGCCATAGTGTTTTTCCAAAATATGTTTACGAATCGCTAGTCTGGATTTTGTCCGTGCTCACCACGCATTTACAAGTACCATATCATGAATGATAAAGGAATCTATCAATACATCGATAATCTCTGTACGATTCCGTCCACACGAGTGTTTTTCCACTAGAGAATCTACAGTAGAAATTAAATAGCATTAATTCGACATTCAACTGATTAGGACCGTTTATATGTGATGAGTACTCAGGCTCAGGCATGTTTTTTTGTCGTCAGCTGTATTCCTATCACGTGCTTGATAAAAACAAACTTCCTAATAAAAATGTACACTGTAACAACGAGACTAAATATTGATAAAATCTAATAAAAGAACATATTGATCTTTTAAGTATCACCAAATATTAAATGCAGAGCTTACATAGATAAACAGAAATAATGTGATTGATATCTTACTTCCTGGAGGTTGGCGGAATTAAGGCAAAGAATACCTATGTAGAGCAAATAAATGAACAGTATCAAATTTACAAAATACGATTGAAATTAAGGAGGCAGTCGATTTTTATTATTTATCTACTATAGTGTTTTTTCTTTAACTGAAAGTACTTTAACAGAGGAGTTTGTTAAAATACAAGTTTATGATGCCTTTAGATCATACCTTTAAATCGAGATGACATGACAACTAGAATCTTTACAAACTTTATTTACTATAAAAATTACTATTGCCTAGATTATTTATAATTTAAACATTATTACCGTCGCAACGGTGGTACCATTACTAAGCGAGCACGAGTGGTATGAGCGTTCTACTATAACATTTTATGGAAAGACAGTAAAGACAATAGCAGAAATGAATCGTGACAAGCAGTCACTGTGCCAAATCCGACGTCTTAATCAAAATACAAGTTCACTGACGCTGAGGGAACTCTTTCGAAGTTTCCTAGCACTAAATGGCTTCGTGTCATCGATTCCGATCTAGCGCGTGCGTTCTCCAAGCTATTATAAGTCCACTGTCCATTAAATCGACACTACACTGGTCGCTTCGGTTTAAAACGAAGGTTGTTAAAATTGTTTATAATTTTGTTAGGAGCATTTATTTGCACAACAATTCAGTAGCACGATAAGATTACATGTGTACAGGATTTAGTTACTTGTGAGCGCTGAATGAATCAGTCACAGCTTCCGATGAATCAGTGAATAAATATGTTAAATAATAATTATTACTTTCATATCATCACAGTAACCCCATTAGATAAAGATAGCGAAAAACGTACTTTAATAACTGACGCATAAATGAACAACATTGACGTGGAAGATTATATTATGAGTAGTACATTTACCAGACAGACTACAAAACAATGTAAAGAACCAACTAAAGAAAATCTTACCGCATAACAACTAGCTATTTTAGCCAGAAGGAAACGTCTGCGTGGACAGTAGTCCTTATTTGCAAATTTATCGTGGGATTAAAGCTTGTGTCGGCACGCAACGCTGACGGTCTCGCGTGACCTCTCAAGTCTCGAACGCCGTTGGCGGTATATTCCAGTGAGCCGCAAGCAGCAGGATACTATCATGCAATAGATGTCTGCGTTATTTGTCATGATTTCCTATATACAGCTATTAAAACAAATTTTGAAGCGTTCAAATACTAGTCCGGATCACAGGTGCTGATTGAACAATTGTCCAAATTATTCAACTAGGGTTGTGATCATTGATCGATGTTGTTAACAAGTTGGTGTCGGTGAACACGTGTCTCCACTCCAGCGACGCAATGGGGCCAGCTTTCCTTCCGTGTCTATTCTTAGCAACCCTGTTGGGTCACGCCCGGCCGATGCAAATCACGTACACAATGAACAAATTAGCATAAGCCGGCGCTTAAAGCAAACAAAAATTTCCTCACGTATCCTCTTGATAAATAAACATTAAATTAATAAAGGAAGGGTTTATTAAAAACAAACAGTTGATATTTGTTGTGTTCTGTTTTTCTGTACTAAATCTTGAAGATAGTGTGTATACAATGTAATAAACAAACTATGGCATACTGCAGTGGATTCGATGCAAACGTGTCAATATAATTACAAATAAACACTGTGGTCATAATGAATACTTATATCAACAATGAGACTGACGTAACAGTATACAAAGTAACTTATTTCGAATAGAAACCAATAAAACACAAACACGACAATGTGCCGTTAGTGAGAAAAGACAAGAAATAAAACGCGGGTTTAAACGGTACAGCTGTACGAAATCAGGTCAGTAGTGTGAGCGGTAGATCTGAAGCATGAATTGGTTGAAATTCGGGTAAACATAACTACGATGACGTAACGCGCGAAGATCTTACGAAATGAACGTATGAACCACCGAACTCTACCACACGTGTTAATTTATAACGTGAATCGTGTAACTTTGTTCTTGTTGTTGAGCCCCTTGCATTTTCCTTGTAATATTGACAGGACTTTGACATACACTATGCATTTGTGCTATGCATGTGTGTGTTTCCTTGTAATATTGACAGGACTTTGACATATACTATGCTCTTTGTGAGAGGTGATTAATTGAGGTATTGTTGGCTTATCTGCTGTAAAACTGTATAATGACTCATGTAATGGACACAAAGAATTATATAATGAACATCACGAAGTAGTTAAAATTTTACAATAAAACGTTTAACAATAGCGTTTTACAGTAGCATTTGAATCAATGATAAACATTGCTATTGTTACGCAATGACAGAGGGCGCTTAAGGACTGCAACAATGTAAATGTATGCGGTTGGTTACAATTATGACTATAAATGTGAATCTGAAGAAACCAGAAGGATGCATCACAACATTATATTGTAGTTATTTGTTGTAGATAAAGTTCATAAATATGTACATTTAATGATCGGTCACATAACAAAAGTCAACGAAAACTTGACATAAGAGTTAGATAAGCAGTTGGCAATAGCTCACTCAGATATAAATTTTATATGTCAACAAATGTATGTAAAAACGATTAATAATAAGGAGATCAATTGAAATGAGATATCGTTCGTGCGTAAAATCGTAAAGAACCGTGGTAACAACATCAAAGCAGGTTCATTACTGGAGCAAGAAGAATCACACAAGCGTATTAGAACATGGTAGCGATAAAAATACTATGATGCGATGGTTGTGGGCATTAGGGCCGGATTGGGGTCAAACGCTTGAGGCCATCTGCGGCTGCTAATTATAGACCACGCAAGACGAGACCAATAGCGTACAACTATGAATCTCAATTGCAATCACGAACCCATCGAATAGGAGACTTAACAGATGGTGTAGCGCATTGCGAGAAAATCATACAACTTTAGAACCTAGATCCATGAATATAAAACCATTTTATACAATTTGAATTATATTTTGAGGATCATCGATAATTCCAATTTGAATATGAAAATAAAATAAAACACATCGTAATATAAAGAGTCGTTTATTAGATCCCGATAAAAAATGTAGTATCAAGTAGTATAGAAGAGCATCTTATACTAGTTGAATTTTTAATGGGACATTTTTCGGCCTTGTCCAATTTGTGTATGTCGATATTGACTGTACATGGAGAAGACGATGATGAAGGCGATGATGAAGGCGATGATGTCGACGATGACGATGGCGCAAATTCTAATAAATGCAAAAGTAAAATATACATTATCTTTAGAGAACTTCAGTAATAGGAATACCTAAAAGTGAATCTAGGTATTTCCTTCGTTTTGACGTCATTATAAAGGTATAATTAATTCCAGACAATTATAATTTGATATGATAATATGGCGACAAGGAAGAATATGTATGAACGTCGAAGAGAACGAGATATGTGAAAGTATGGTTCAGTAGTTGTAGACAAAAAAGTAGGAGTGAAAATGGATGTTCCATGCGGCTGAAATGAAGGAAGCAATTTATCGATTCGATTAGCGTCCAAGATTTACTAACACTGTTATGTAGCTAAAGCATTACTATTATAATCACGCAGCGAGTCTCAAGAGATTGCGTCTTTACGCAACAACTGTACCAAACTCGACGTATAAATAGATAAGGCACACGTATAAAAAACATCTGCTTCCAGTTGCGCTATCGCAAAGTGTACGATTTTATACTACACACTTTATGTCTTTAAATCTTAGCTGCATTTTATATTTTCAGAATGCAATTACAAGTTAATTACTTTTTCTGCAAGGTATTGGATACTCATGACGTGGCAGAGCAATGAGGTGCTCTGCCACGTCATGAGTTAGGATTTCAACATCACATGACCACAAGTAGTGAATAATATATTACTTAATTAAAATTTATTCAATCAAATGAAACATAGGTATTTTACAATGTTTACATATTAAACATATTTCCGCATGTCAGCATAATGTAAAATAGCAAACAAAATGCACAGACGCACTAGTTTACTAGCGTCTGCAAAACAATTTCGAAATCTACACATACATATGTGTTTGTAAGTTGCAATTCCAGTATTTGTATTTTCTGCACGAGAATATTCTTGGCGTCCCACTTAAATTTACAATGTTCTAGCAAGTTTTTCATAACTTGCTATTAGCCTCGTTTATTTATTTTCTCATTTTATAATAAGTAAAATAAATGTCTTAATTCGTAATTGTTGCATGTCACCAAATAGTTCCTGTTCATATATTTTTCGTAATAATTTACAAGTAGCTAATAGCTTCCTTTTCATTTGAGTTCAGATTGATCATTCATTTCGAAAAGTATTTAAATCTAAGTAGATACATGTGAAGTAAATGACTATCTTGTTAGAATGTCTATTCAATAAAATTGTTACTTAAACTGCTTCTCAATAAAAATAACTACGATCAATTGTCTGTCCGCTTAGGTGGCGCCAAGATCCGGCATTAGGAAACAATTGAGTTACAAACGAGTACGTGTTTCCAGATTAGTTTTATCGAGACGGAAAGTACGAATTCAAAAACACGTTACGAAACTCACAAGTTGCGACATTAAATCAACTCACGCGATCTTTGATACATTTAAGACGTTATTAGTACAGGTTGTTTAGTTGGAAACTTCTTAGTTAGAGCCTCTTAAGTCAAGTCATTATACAATGATATTGCCCGCGGCGGGCTTGTTGGGTAACTCCACAACCGAATCATATGTGTAGACAAGTGACAGCATGTTTTAACGCTCATGATCAAGAAAAAAGTTTTGATGACTAATTATTACATCTTGATAACGCCGACTCTGATTATAGACAGTGATTTCAATGTGTGGCATTGCACTAATATTCAACTGTTCGAATACTTTTATGCAACATCAACTACTGTTAGTTCAGTATATAAATTCAAAGACTATGCAATTTGCTTCCGAGCTTAGATCAAAGGCAACCAGAACAACGTTGCACACGAGACGAATTGAGAAATTTTCTTCGAAACCAAGATGAGTTCGCATGTGAACGCAGCGCTTTCCAACAAATGGGACGTGGTGTTTTTACAGATGGCTGTATATGGTGTTCCTAGAATCTCTAGCATCGAGCACACGGAACTTGCACGGCCGACTGACACGGCACAGGCTGTCATGCGATCAGATACGAAAACGCTACTTAGTTGAAGTGCAGCAAACGTTCGGGCGAAATCAATGAGTTGAGGACATTTGATGACTTTTATATGCAAATGAAATTACTTAGGCGTACCTACATATCATTTGTGATTCTTCGAAGTAAACATGTTAAGTGTAGATCACACAAATACGTCCGCTATTAATATGTCACCCTTAATAGTGTAGATAATAATCGAAAGGCCAATGCTCGGCGGTGGGGCAGTAGGCATATAGATATGGCGACACAAATGACGATTTAAGAAATGCGCTGTTTATTTTTGCTGAAATACTAATATATTTTTATTGCATACGTTCATAATGTTAGTATAGTAACATTACAATCTCACGATATGAACGCTAGTGAAGTGCAATCAATTTCTCAAACGTTCTAACAATGGTTTGCGGGAGAATTAATTATTATTTTACCTCCAACTTAGGCAACTTTACATTACCTACCTAAACCTAAAGCATTCCGTTGTGTTTCGTTCTTAATAGCAATTTTATATTTGAAACCATCTTTTATAAATTTGTTTAAAATTTTGCGTTATTATTTAGTTTTCATTTAGAAATATTTAGTAAATAATGTGTCTATATACATTTATAACAATCAAAGCGAAGTCTCAAAATAAACATTTTGGTTAAATTGATTTGATTAAGTAGGTAACTTAAAATATACTTAAATCAAGTAACTTTGTACTGTGCCCTTCATGTAAACACGATGTTCAGTGAAAACAGGCGTTACATTACAAAAGTACACTACAAAGTGCATTTAAATTCTAAAATTAATAATGACATGGGCAAATTAATTTTCCTGTTATCGAATTCAACTTAAAGTTAAGATTCACTTCCTCTAGCAATATCCAAAAAGCGTTAGCCCTATGTTCAATCGTATGTCTGTAGATGTTGATAAACAATAATTTTGATGCTAAAAACGAACTATTAACAGAGCAGGATTCTGTTTAATTTTGGGCAGTGACTGCGCATAATTATACCGACTACATCAGTCAGTAAGCCGTCCGTTAAAATCCTTTTGAAAACTATCCAATGACTGTTTTCTATTGGCATAATATGGAAAAATGATTTTACTTCCAAAATAATTAAAATTCAACGTGTGGATATATAGTGCAGAAATATTTGCAACTTCTCAAAAGACGGAGTGCGTCCTTCCCTGATCACCCTTTGTCCGTGTACCGTAGTAAAATTTCTCATCAACACACATTGTAACTATCAAGAAAGAGCCTTTCCTATTCTATTCAACCACCTGTTACGACAAATTAAAAAGTTGTTATTACTCTATTAGGATATATTGGGTAATAAACTATTTGATTGAGATACTTATTGCGCCAGACGACCCTGGGTCATTGGCAGGCTGGGAGGTGTAACGTTTGTTAATAGACAACGCAAAGTAGATAAATATTGATCAGTAGATCGATTTATATTTTTTTAATGTACGCAAAAAATGTAATGACCTACCTTTCATTGAAACTTCATGCGCTGAGATTATGATTATGTTGTGTATTATCGAAAATTTAAAATGTGCTAATATTGTCTACACAATTTCCTTGATAGATAAAGTGTTTAGATAACCGCAGACTTCGACCGATATGCGATAGGGCGCCATTACGAAGGTTGTTACGACCCGCCTATTATATCTGGTTGCGTAAAGTTATTAATTTGGTCCGCTGCTATCGGACAATGAATGAGAGCTACTATAATTAGAAAGGGCATACGAGTGTCAAAACTGAGCGCATTAGAGGTGTGTCAATAAACAATCAATAACAAACACACAAGAAAGTTAATACAACAGTTAGTATAACATAACAAATTAAAGTTAAGTAACGTGTTATTCTTACGATTGTCATTTATGATTTTCTTAATATTCGGATTGAGAGTATAAGTCGTTTTTTTTTTCATAATATAAGCTAATGCTTGACTACAATCCCACCTAATGGTAAGCAGCGATGGTAAGTCGCAGCTAAAGAAGCGGATTATTTACTATAATAATCTAAGTTAAGAAACTAATATTTATTTGATTCGACGATATAGTCTAAAACTAAACTATGTTAGCTCCAAGTTAAAAGGAAAGGAGATTGTCCATTTTTGGCCCAGCGTGGACAGAATGCTGAGAAAAAAACAATGATACCAAAAAATATTGTCAATTAAAATACGATTTTTCATTTTTCGTGGTTGTGTCAATCTACACTAATAGAAAATTAGTATTTCAGTTGATAATATTCATTACTCGTAGATATTTTCCGGTCTGCTTTTTGATTTCGTCATGTTTACCACAGAGTACTTAAACACTACGTTGTTGTCAGCAAAAATATAACATTACTACTACAATCGATTAAATATAATTTCTATAAATCGATGTAACTAATGTAATAATAATTAGGAAGGACATAAAAAGATGGATGTGTTTTTGTTTGACTGCGATCTCACCTGATTGTAAGTGTCGGTGCAGTCTATGATGGAAGTTCGCTAACCTGATAGGGTTATGGCGTTTTTTTATTCAACATATATTGTATTATGCACTAATCGGTTTCATCGCGGCATCGTCTTTGCCAGTAGGGCGGTAACTAAGAAGGAAGCATTCCTCTAGGCTATACCTAAGGGAATTTAGAAATTATTAATAATTATGTTCCCAAATAGACCCGAGCTGCAAATCGATTCCGGTAAAACGGTAACCTCCCAATTATAAGACTCGGGGCATATCGCTGCGCCAGGGAGGTCATAATAGTAAACATCAAGAAAACGAAAAAATCAGGTTTTAAACTTATACACAAAAAATAAGAAATAATTATTAATATTACCAGATTCGAAAAATTCGATTATCAATATAATCGATTTAATTGTTTTATCGGTAACGAGTTTCATGGCAGCACTAATCTATGCAGAATGCAGCTCATAGACACGACAGCCATGACGCGACGTGCGTCAGTCAATTTGCCAAACCAAAATGTCATTCGCTTTCACATCACACTTTGTGGATGTGGACTTGTGGAGTTGTGGAATTTACTCGTGCGCACTGTGAATATTGTGATAATTCTTATCATTTCTTTGTCTTTCCGTTTTTTATCTCGACCTTGCTTTATAATGGACACCGATGACGCTTTTTACGACAACCTTTGCATGCCTACCGGTACCTACTGATAGAAACCCAAATGTTGACCTCCCATTGAATACGGACGAACCCACTCTTAATCCAACTGTAGACGCATTACTTAAGGAAGAGACTTCCTAGACAGTTCCTAGACCACATTTTGATAACTTATGAAGATGAATAATTTAAAAAAATATCAAAAATAAATAATTATTTTATTTCAAAAACCTTGTTCAAGACATCTCTTTAAAAAAAATTAGGAACACCTGGATACAAAACTTTATTATTTTTCTGATTCTTACTGGCTAAAGCTACTAATTCCATATATCGTTTTTATTTTTAGTGGCTGTTCACTCTGGGCCAAAACACCCATACAAAATGGACATTCTCCTTTCTAGCAAGAGATTAAATTTTAAAATTTCAAAGCGGGGAAATTCTAAAGCGACAATCTCGATAATGTCATGTTAAGAATTGAAATGTAACGAGGCGAGTAAGTACATGCTGTCATAACTTACACATTGAAAAGGCTGATAATAAAGCTAAGTGACAATTTCAAAACAGGAGAGAGTCAATTGAGAGCGGCGAGCGGCGTCATGAATAATGAAGGTTAGGTTGTCCAGGTCACAAGTGTTATTCATAATGACACGCGGGCTGCTTTCCACTGATACATGATACCTAGATCGCGTAGATAGTTTGGCTTGCGAGTAATTAACGCCGACTGAAGACAAATTTCTAAGCGGAAGATCCTGGTTGCGAGTAGTGTATAGAAATTTAATGCTTTCATGCGCACGGACCATACATAATTCCGAGAAAACGTAGTTGTCCTGAACTAAGTTTACGACAGCTACATATATTGATTGGATATACGATAAGGTAAACGCCGGAAAAGTTTTTTTTAATCATTAGGTGAATATACGAAAATATTTGTTAGTGATAGTACGTTATTACATTTTAGACGTAATAAGTGATGATTCACGAAGGAACACACTTTATCCAGACGAAGTTGATTGAACACACAGAAACGGATATTATGTCATATACATAATATGTAATATGTAGATCGTCAATTTAATGTAAAATTTAAATAAGTTTGAAACTCACCATAGCTTGCTCGATCTTGTTGTCGATGGCCACGGCGCTTGTGCCCGATGCGCTGTAACAAAAGAAAAATGACAATTAGTTCCAACGAATGGATAATAGTCTTTTTACATCAGTATTTGTCAATGTTAAAAAAGGGATAAGTGGGTTAGACCGGAATTAACAATAATATTAATTAGCAGTGGATCAGTTTTGGGCATCAGACCGGAATAAATCAATCTTTGACTATACAAAGTACACAATCGTTGTTTCCTACGATATCATATAATTACATTTGAATATTTTTCTTGCAATTGTCACGAACGTTGTAACTTGATGTTACGTGGGTCTGTAAGAAAACAATGAGATAACGCACAACGTAGAGCCAGTGTGTAGTCAATTCAACCGTAGTTCTAGTATCATCTCTGGCCCGGGGCCAACATCTTTAGTTCAGATCGTCACATGAAGACAAGGTAAGGGAACCTTGATTGTAGATGGCAGGTCACTTGCCAAGTGAGTGCTCCGCTTTTGGACCAATACAATTGTAATTAATTATACTGGAGCGATGCATTTCTAGCGTAGGTACTCATCGGGCTTCAGAAATTATTATGTTTTTGAGCTTAGTGTTAATAATTATGTATTCTTAAATAAAATAAAACAACTCACATGTAGTTGAACCGTTTGCGACTAACAAAATTAATATAAAGTTCGAATGTTTATATAACGCAAAATCATAAGCGAATTGAAAAAAATATGTCGCTGTGTTCAATCATGAGTTAATGACGCCAAATTGGAATCAGAGCTGACTATTAAAAATAAACATTACGAAATCGAATTTACAATAAATGTAAATACACAGTGTTCCTAATAATTTTAATACAGTAGGTAGGTACCTGCTCGAAACGAAAATTGAACAATGGTAGTGAACCCTTCAAACTGCCATAATTTCACGGCAGGCCGAACACGCGGGTTAGTGACAGCATTTCCATGCCCAAAATCAACAACAGCGGCCATTATGTGTGGTCCAGCTACGGAACTTTTAGGGTAGCCTGTAAGTACCTCTCCTAAAATAAATTATTCATGTGCGGATGCACACGCGTCCGGGTGAATAGAAAATCTGCACGTACTTGTAAATTTATAGACGCATATATTATTTTCGATATAATTAGGCAGTTTCCGAAGCAAATAAATTTTAGATCAATTGAATCAACAGCTTTCGTTCAAATACGTAAATGAGGGATATTGATGTCTACTGTCGATGTTACACGATGTTTATCCGTTAAAAGAGTATTTACACCGTTATCGTAATCGGAATGCATGCAAACATTAACTTTCGCGATAAACGGTACAAATACAAATTCGTCTTAGGTAATCGAAATTACAACGTGTAGCTAATAACCTACGCACTAACCATACATCGGAAGTGGAGATAGTTAATGACTATTAGGAAAATAAGGTAAATAAACAAAACAAACAAATGAGACTCCCTAATATAACAGGTGCATCCTTTGATTTCGGAATCTACGACTAATAAACGTATCCATTATCTGAAAGACTTTTTTACTCCAATCCAAAAAGCTTTCTTTAAATAAAAAGTAGACGTCAAGAAAACAATTTCTTTTTCAGGTTATGAGCGAAGTTATTACTCGAAATACAAAAGAGCACGAGAAATTTGCTCACGTCAAACACATGTCACTCCGCGCTGCTTGTGACAGATATGGATAATTTCAAAACCTGTCCGACCTTTCAGAGATGCCACTTGCCGCGGCTGAATGCAAATATAGAGAAAGGAAAGGAAAGGAGCGACTACGGACAAAACCCACAACATAAAACACGGGAAAGGTTTTCAAACATCCCGCTATCTTTATCGACAACCTTTCCGGTTTCGCTAAGGGAAAATGAAACGGAAGAATAAAAGGTACAAAAGCTATGAAGAACGACCACGTGCAGATGGATAATGACGACACAGTCTAGTTCTCGGCAACCGAAGACGCCAATTACCCATTATGATCCAATCTCGCTCTTGTAATCGTCCAGTAGCTAGTATGTAGCACGACGTACGGCTACGTACTTGACTTTCTCCGGACTCGGATTCCGTACCGCGTCAGTCATGTGAACAGCACAGCGTTAAAGTTGAACTCATTGGAGCGTTGAGAACGCGGCGGTCGCGGATCGATTTCGACCAGTTCATTACTGAACTTTCAGGTATTGGATAACACTCGCGGTCAACACGACCACGTTGCCAACGCAACTGGGGCTTTAGACAACAATGTCACATCCGAGGCCCTTATGTATGTAAATTAAGCACGTTGGAATACGGACGCGGTCGTTAACATTGGATTGGTATCACAAAGAGCTATCGGTCTTTGAAAGCTAACCTCGCAGCGGGCGATGCCAATAAAATTTTTAGAATACAAAATTTGCTTTCTCTCAGCTATGGTCGACAGAAAGCAGTTGGTATTCTTTGTATCTTACAATACTTACGCAATTCAGGATGTGGAAAAAGTTACACATAGTAATAAAGCATATGAAAATGGCGAAACCGAGAAACGGAGAAAGTATTTGACAAATCTGACGACACTGCGAAATGAATACAACAAATAAAAAGTAAATGTTATGACCATAACTTGTCATTTTAGTTTTTGTGTTAATGAGTTTAATTAACATTTAAACTTACCAACAGCCAGAAAAATGGGAGGCATAAACGATTTATTAAGCAAAAAATTCTTAAAATTGAAATAACAATGATATTTAGGCAAAATTAAAAAAGTTAAACTATTTCATCATCATGCTAAATGGTTTGAATAATTCCCATTTGCATAGAAAACTATATAATAGTTACCGCAGTATTTTCTGTATTTACGAAATCGTGTGTGCTATAAGAAGATAATTGGCGTAAACTCTGAGCAAGAGACGGTTTGTTGCCAAATATATCTTCTCGGCGAATAGCGGCCGAATTCACTTGTGTCAGTCAACGGAGTAGACATAGCAACGCAACAATTTGGACATGCATTTCAAAAGATACGTTTACGAAAATAGCTTTTATACTTCGTGCTTCGTCCTCGAGATTAGTAACCTGAAATAAAATCTATCTATATACATATGTAGTGACGCATAGCGATCACCACTCATTGCACTATGTTGAGAGAGAAAAAAAAAAACAAATAAGTGGGTACCACATGAATATTACTGATTCTGGGGGTAGACCACTACCCTCACTTTCTTTACCTGGTACCGGTCGTCGCATCTTGGCTTCATTCGCAATTTAGTGCTTCACCACTCACCACGTAACTTTTCAACAAAGGTTAAAACAGTTTGCCTTTCCTTATTACGAATAAGTGAAATTGTTGGTTTGCAATGCCAAAACGTAAAAGTTCTGAAGTGGAAGAATTACAACAATTAAAAAAGAGGTTAAAAAAGTTAGAGGACAAAATTAAGAAACCGCAAGGCCGCCGACGTGTACACGTAATAGAGGATTCGTCGTCGTCGAACGACGAATTACCAAGGAACTGTTCGCCTACTCCGCATAACCTACGAGGTAAGGTCATTATTATTTATCGCTTTCGTAATTTTTTACCTACCTACTTGAAGTTAAAGACGGATAACCATAAAAAACATGTGTTCTCTTACGGGCTCGCGATTGAAAAAGGATAGCCGCTTATTCAGAATGCACACTGAGCAGTTTTTGGGACTGACTCGACGCATTCGTGAAAGTTGGTTTGCGTTCTTTTCTTTGGGAACTGAATCTTACCAACTATTTAAGCGAGCGTATCAACTTTTACCAATAACTGAGCAGTTTTTGGGACTGTCTCGACTTTGGTGTAATAAGTCCCGTAAAACCTTACGCGAATTTATCTAAACATGTATTTACATGTATTACCCCATAATATGTGCTTACACACCTCATGTCTTCCAGACGGAGGAATTTTTGACTTCGAAGAGCCCGCACTAAACCTATCGCCAGAGACACAAGTCAGCCTTGCCCCAGAGATCACGGCTTCCCAAGAGAATTTACCCGCCGATAAAACGGTGGGCAACCGGGATGAAATTGCTCTAGACGCAACCTCACCTTCGGAAAGCGCTCTTGATAGCATTATCCTAGATATACTTGGTGAGGACCCCACGGCAACCTCAGATTATGGCACAGAAATACATGAGCAGTTGGCAAACCGGTTTGAACATTTTGCTACCAATGGGTTAGCGAAGGACTGTCGTAAGCAACTCACTGATAAATACCTTGTACCGTCAAATAGTGTTCGAATCGGAGCCCCCATATTAAATGCCGAGATCAAGGCTGCCTTACCCGAAACCCTTATTAAAAGGGACAAAGCAATCGAAGCCAGACAGAAATTACTAGCTAAAGCGATATCATGCCTCGCTTCTGCAATCACTGAACAACTAAAATGCGACAACAAAAATCAGGACTTATTGAAAAACTTGATGGACACAGGGCGCCTGTTATGTGACATTCAACATGCAGAATCACTCACACGGCGAAACTTCGCACTATTTTCTGTCAAAAAAGATCTGAAGGAACACCTGTCCAATACTAAAATTGAATTGAAGGTGAAAACTTGTCGGAGGCACTGAAGACCGCCAAAGCTGTATCCAAATCGGGAACAGACCTGAAATATCGCACAAACTACAAAAAGCCCGTAGCGCCCTCACCAAAACCTCCTGCGAAGAATTTAAATTGGAAGCCTCCGGTTCCAGCTCGCAGGCAACAGGGACCACAGAGGAGTCAAGAACCTGCGCCCCAAAGACAGCCGCCCAACTCATCGAAGCCCTCGCAGCGTCCGTACAGGACAACCCGCCGCCAGTAAACGAGGTAAAATATGCCGGTCAACTATCATTATATCGTAAGCAATGGGCACTCCTAACACCTGACCGTAAAATTCGGGAATGGATTAAGGGCTATAGACTTGATTTCTCACAACCAGTGGTACAATATCAGGTCCCTAAGTCACCTAAATTTAGCAGTAAGGAATGTCACCTTGTGGACGAAGCTGTAAGTAATTTGATTTGCAATGGGGCCATTTCGGAATGCCTGCCGTGTAAGGAACAGTTTATTTCAAGTTTCTTTTTACGCCCAAAGCAAAACGGCAAAATGCGATTTATATTAAACTTAAAACCGTTAAACAAATTCATTCGTACAGAACATTTCAAGCTAGAAGATCTAAGAACGGCTGTAAAAATAATTTCGAAAAATGATCACATGGCCACACTGGACCTCAAGGATGCTTACTTATTTATAAGAATTCATCCAAAGTCACGAAAATATTTACGGTTTATTTGGGGAAACAAAATTTATGAATTTAATGCTCTACCTTTTGGTCTTAATACAGCGCCGTATATATTCACTAAAATAATGAAACCAGTAATTAAACTTCTTAGGTCTGCTGGTCACTTATCCACTATATACCTGGACGACTTGTTTCTAATAGGACATTCGTATCAGGAGTGTTTTTATAATATTCAGGTCACGAAACAGGTACTTGGTTCACTTGGATTCATCATTAATGAGCGAAAGAGTAACCTCGTACCATCCACTAATTGTAAATTTCTCGGTTTCATTATCGACTCACAGAAAATGCAAGTTACCTTACCGGACGACAAGAAAATACACATAATGTCCGAACTTAGAAATTTCATGACAATGAAACGTTGCAAAATTCGAACTTTCGCGAAGCTTGTAGGGTTACTAGTCTCGATTTGTCCCGCGATAGAATATGGCCTTCTTTACACGAAACTACTCGAACGCACTAAGTTTCTCAACCTCAATGGCGAGGACAATTACGATTTGTTTATGGCAGTTCCTAGCGTTATAATACCTGATTTGCAATGGTGGCTAAACGCAATTGAAAAATCGGCTAGGAAAATAAGGCATGATAAATTCACCATTGAAATATACTCTGACGCCTCAACGACGGGATGGGGAGCGTCCTGCAACGGGGAAACGGCTAGTGGGCAATGGTCAAGGAGCGAGCAGAATTGCCACATCAACTACCTTGAGTTATTGGCAGCATTTATAGCTTTAAAAATATTTGCAAAACAATATACAAACTGTCAAATACTACTTAGGATAGATAACTCAACAGCTATATCTTACATCAACCGCATGGGTGGCATCCAATTCCCTCATTTAACCCAAGTAGCTAAAGACATATGGCAATGGTGTGAACGGAGAAAACTATTTATCTTCGCCTCATACATCAGATCAGTAGACAATAAAATCGCAGATGCCGAATCTAGGAAAGTGCACCCAGATATCGAATGGGAATTATCACAATCTGCTTACGAAACTATAATTTTAAAATTCGGTAAACCACAAATAGACTTATTTGCAAGCCGTATTAATAATAAATGTGACAAATATGTATCTTGGCGCAGGGACCCTGATGCCTTTGCTATTAATGCATTTACTATTAATTGGAGTAACCATTTCTTCTATGCGTTCCCACCATTTCCCCTAATATTAAAGACGCTTAGAAAAATTATCATCGACAAAGCCACTGGAATCGTGATTGTCCCAGTATGGCCTAGTCAACCATGGTACCCTATGTTTACAAGCCTCCTGAAGTCGGACATTCTGTATTTCAAAGCCAACGAAAATCTAATTTCTTGTCATTCCAGAGACACCCGAAGGATACAATCGAATGTTACCCTGGCGGCCGGGAGGTTGTCAGGTTGGCTTTAATGCGACGAGGCGCACCGCACGCCTCTATAGAGGTCATGTTGTCCTCCATCTCAACCAATTCAATGAAACAGTATAATGTTTACTTTAAAAGGTGGCATGATTTTTGTGTAAAAAATTCCATGAATATTTATGACGCCACAGTACCTAAAATTTTGGAATTCTTAACTGAATCGTATAAAAATGGCAGTCAGTACGGATCGATTAATAGCTGTAAAGCTGCACTGTCGTTGTTACTTGGACCCGACATTATCGATAACGATAATATTCAAAGGTTTCTCAAAGGGGTGTTCCGACTTCGGCCACCAAAACCTAAGTACAACATGACTTGGGATACAAACTGTGTTTTAAATTTTCTAAGATTTCAATTTCCTAATGAAAATATTACCCTTGAACAACTATCGAAGAAATGCTCTACCTTACTAGCCTTGACCACCGCGCATAGGGTACAGACCTTATCAAAAATTAACATTAATAACGTAGAAGTACTAGAAACGCAGATTATTATCAAAATACCTGAGCTGATTAAAACATCGCGTGTAGGAACAAAACAACCCATATTATTTTTACCTTTTTTTCGGGAGAAACCAGAAATATGTCCCGCAAATACTATCGTCTCTTACATGAACAGAACAGCGGCATTACGCAGCGCGGATTCATTATTCATAAGTTTTAAGAAGCCTTACAAACCAGTGACTTCACAAACACTAAGTCGCTGGATTAAAGGCACCTTAAAGGACAGTGGTGTTGACGTTTCAATATTTTCGGCGCACAGTACGAGACATGCGTCTGCGTCACACGCATATGCGCAAGGCGTCAACATCGATGCCATCCGCAACACCGCCGGCTGGAGCGGAAGCTCTAACACTTTCGCAAAATTCTACCACCGAAATATCATCAACGCAAATGAGGTGTCACTTGCTAGCGTCATAATAAATTGATTAGACTATTAATTAATTAGAAAATTACCTTTTTCAATTGTTGTAATAGAAATATCTAGCAAATTATATACTTTACCGTATTATCTTCATTTTGTTTATTATTTACAATAAATATTTAAATATATGAGTGGTTCGCTTATTAATTAAATTCCCTACTGAAACCTAGCAACCACTCTCAAGGTCTACATATGTATATAGATAGATTTTATTTCAGGTTACTAATCTCGAGGACGAAGCACGAAGTATAATTAATGATTAAACGAACTTACCCAGTGAAGTTCTATCATAATTATACGAGTGCTTCGTCCGAAGAGATTAGTAACACCCACCCTCCCGATCCCTATGATCTGGGTTGCAGGTTTCATTAGAGACTACAAACCAATGAAGCCAAGATGCGACGACCGGTACCAGGTAAAGAAAGTGAGGGTAGTGGTCTACCCCCAGAATCAGTAATATTCATGTGGTACCCACTTATTTGTTTTTTTTTTCTCTCTCAACATAGTGCAATGAGTGGTGATCGCTATGCGTCACTACATATGTATATAGATAGATTTTATTTCAGGTTACTAATCTCTTCGGACGAAGCACTCGTATAATTATGATAGAACTTCACTGGGTAAGTTCGTTTAATCATTAATTATATTTTTAAGCTACCCACACGATTTAGGCACACCACGCGCGCTAAGCAATGTGAAGAGGTGGTGATTTATTGTAACCGGAGGGGATACTAACACTTGTCTATTGAAAGCTTGGAAACCACCATACATTGAATAAACATCGCCAAACAAAGGAGAGATAAGTGGTTTTTTTTTCAGCACACACGTGTTTTTAGTGTAAGTTCTGAGAAGGCATCTCAACAAGGTTTTTGTTTTAAATGTTTTGATACATTTACAAAAAATGTAGTTCAGTTCTTTTTGGACATATATGAAACTGTTAACCATAACTAAAATAGCGGCGAAACCGAGACACGAGCGCTCCACTCAATTACCAAATAATGCGAAAACAATACGAACAAACTGAGGTAATTTCTTGAATGTTTGGTCAAATTCGCTGTATGTCGATAAAGGCTTCAAAATTATTGAATACATTTGGATGCCAGAGCGGGGTCCAAAAAACAGCTACATTGTATAATGCGATTCGATGACCGTTAAATAACGGAACGAACACAAACTTAAAATTTTCATAGTGAGATCACATTTCGAAATATATTTATTTGTTTTGTCTGTACTTATTATTACACGTCCTTCAGTCCACCCACGTCCGTGAGCTGACACCAGGATGTGGTTTAAAAATCGCTCTCACTCTCTAGTTGCAAAAAATAAGTTGTTACGCAATGAATTAATTTGAGAGAATGACGGATGCACTAGTTCAGATACCAACGATCACAAGTTTATTCGAGATGCAGTAATTCGATGATGACATTAAATAAAATTTTAATCCCCAGTGAATCATATTGTACAACGCAGCTAAACACAACAATACTGAGTTGGAAACAAAGGTCACCGAATAAATAATCGGACTCATGTAAATTAAGTAAGAGGGTTACTCATAGAATGCTTCGCAAGTCCTCATTATGATGTTCGAATAAAATTTAATGATACTGATAAAATGAAGCAAGATTTTAACGACATGTCGATAAAATTGATAGTCATATTAGAGTATTAAATGTATTAAATGTCATTAGAGTTCACTGAGCAGTCACCAGTGATGTAATTATTGCAAACTGCTCAATTAACGTCATTCGTGTACATCATATTGTGATTGTAACACAAAGTATATGGTACAAATACATAATTATCAACTTTCAGTTAAAAGAGATTAGCGGCATTATCGTGCCTGCAGTGCGGTATAGCATTGTTATCGCGAGGCGAGCGATCAGCTTTACCGCCCAAGGTCGTTGAAGGGAAATTGGCTGGTAGTGTTGTTGATTTCAACACGGACGGTGCCAGGGGCTCACGACGATCGATACATCTCGCAGCCATGTTTCACAATGCTGCATCATGGAGCATTGGTGTTTCTTTCAATTAACCGAGAAACGAAGAGGCAAACATTGATAAGTTGGCAATGTGTAATATTTATTATGATAGTACATCAGAACATGAGGTATTGACAGACTACGTTGTTGAGTCGTTTTCGAGAATCTCCTATACACTTGATATATATTATGTAGTAATAAAAGTAACATGTACAATAAAATTTAAGTACAACTGATTTCATGATCTGATCGTAAAGTACCACTAATGCTGGTGGGACGTGAACAATAAAATGAATTGGTCACAATGGACATTAGTGGGACATTGGGGGAACGCACTGTAGTTGGTCAATGTTTGTCACGCAAAACGGTCACGCAACGATGCTTTCCCTAAGTTTTCACAAAACGTGGTTGTAGCAGTTATGAATGACTTAATTATACATAAATATAAGTAAGTCGACCTGCGAGTACGAAGTGAATTCATTAATGAAATGCGCCCATTCAAATATATTTGAGAGGTTAATTAGAGCGTAGGTATCAATGTGCATACGATTGAAATCTGCTTAAACGACCTCGTCTAAAAATAACTTCCAAAAAATTATAAGTTAGCCACTAAGCAAGTCGGGTACGAATTAGACTTGAAGGTTAAAACTCGATAAAAGATCAATGCCACAGAGCCAGCGGACGGCTCGGCGCCGAATCCGATATTGATTTTAGACGAAGTGGACGTATACAGCGCAGTATGTGAAAATCGTTTTAGTGCTTAGTGCACCAGATCGATACAGTAGCAGTCAAACAGAGAGACCTAGGTCCAATAGACGGCGCTGACGTCAGCCAATCGCAACCGGCCGTCTGCCTGCGGACAGACACGTTGCCGTCGAGCCTTCACCGACTTACCGGTTCGGTAAATAAACCAACTCTTTCTATACCAGCAAAACGTAACGATTGTGGTAAAGAAACCGCAGTGCGACAACGCGTCGAAGAAGATGTAAAGGTAATACGTAACGGTAAGTACTCACTGCGGGTAGAAGTAGTCGATGTACTTGACGACGACTTCTCTGATCAGATCCTGTTTGTTCATGATGGACGTGTAACTCGCACTTATAAGTTTTGTTTGCATGGCTCCCAATTGTGTCGGCGCCTGTTGGATACGGGACTTCAGAGTCCCTGCCGTGAGTTGTAACGGCGCCGTTTTTGTGACGACGTTTCGTGTTTGTGACGGTTGCGCGTGCTTGAGATAAAGGTTGGTTTTGGTGAGGTCGTGTCAATACGCGAGCGACCGGACCGACGCGTTGCGGCGAACTGGGACCGGGGCCGGTCTCAGGGGCGGGCGCGGGAGGGGGACCGGAGCAAGTGGCGCGCGCACGGCTCTACTACGGACTACGGCGGCGCCTCGGAACACCTAGGCAACGCTTTTGCGACACACCCGCTGCTCGTACTTTAAAACAAGAATGAATCCGTAACAGCCGAACCTCGCATTTAATGCTGCAGCAATTTGTTAGAACTATAGAATTGTGTGGGTTCAAGGTTGACTACATTTGGTGAGTTTTTTGTGAGACGCTCGCGGAGAGTCAAAATAAGACAATGGGTAGCTCGGAGATTGAACAGAGACAAATTTGGACAGACTTTATTTAAGAGCTTGGTTTGTTATTTTTTTCCAACATTCATTCGAAATAATTCCAAAGGATAATAAATACCTTGTTATCCGTCCAAATTTTGCTTAGTTAATAAAAAACAACCAGCAACATTCAATATTAATTTGAAGACAATGAAGTCTATGGAGAAAGTAGTTTTTGCTAAAGGACTCTAAAAATTATTCTATTGAAAATTATGTAAAGTTTCTCTTAGTACTTTGCGAAATTCTGGGTATAAACACCACATCTATTTCTTACAAGTAGGATTAACAAATACATCCGTGAATGTTAACAAATGTGAACAGCAGGCTTTGTAGGGAAACTTATGAGAAGAAAATCTTAAATAGAATAATACCTGGCGTATGTTGAATTAAAACGTAAGGAATGTATGTAAAACTATACAAAAATGATTTCCAGCATCTTTGTACAGTACACGTATATTGTAGTACAGTAGTATATTGTAGGTAAAATTCCATTCAATATTCATAATAGTAAATCAGTGGAAAATTCTCGGCGATGTATTAAAACCAATTAAAACCAGTTACGGCGGCAAATTGCTTGATGACAATTCAAATCGATACACTATGATGATAATTATGTAACCTTATCTATTGATATTGTATGAACTGAAATCATTACAGACGTGTCAAAGCATAACTATAATAAGAGTAGTTAATTACAAACAGACTACTGTAGAAGGTAAGCAAATTAAAGGAATGAAAATATTCGGCAATTTGTGGATCAGCGGACTCTACAACTTGCTCGTGTGCTTCATAGTCAAGCATATGGCTTGTAGTTCAAAATATTCCCCTGATGCAGATCCCACCTCAGCATTCGAAGACAAATGAAATCTATTAGCTCACTCCGCTATTGCATTAACGACCAGCGCATCGTGTCATTGGGTCGTTCAATGGCTGCTTGCATCAAACAACTGGCGAAACAAGAATGAGCTCGAAGTCTTAAGTCTATGCCGGAGTTGATCTATTCTATCCAGTGGTACATTTGCGTGGTAGTCAATACTTGAAAGACAAAAAAAGGGACAAGATCTGTTATTGTTTATTTATGTGTGAAATATTTGCCTCTACAATTTCCAACCAACTACATTGTAATCTTACAACATGAATACACAGACCATAGGCACAGAAGGAAGGTTCAAAGGCTATTTGACATAAGTTAAGGAAAAAATATAACCAACATTCCGCAACAAATACACAAACATTAAAGGGTCTTAACAAGTTAACTTGTAAAATAATGGATTCTTATGTAACTGGTGTGCAGAAAAATCATGCTTGGAATCTTGAGCGATTGTGGCTAAATGGTTCCCTTTATAACTGCAGTGTTAAAAATAAATTTAATCGAGGTGGCTTTCAATATTATTACACTTACATAATAACTAAGTACAGTTTGTTTGACTGAGGAAAACATACATTTTATTACTTATACTTGATAGTCTCCATAAAACTAAAACAAATTGGCAACAGGTGGTTCAGAAAGAACACATTTAAGTTGTTTGAAATGTAGGACAAGCGATTCAAAGTGGATACAATTGCCAATGTTAAGGTTGATCCCACCAGTTATGTAAGTTTCCGCTATTGAACGCCGTTATGAAACACGTTTTCGCGATGGAAATAAACAAACAAATCGGATGATGTAAGTAAACTCTGCACTGCACAGCTTCGCTGTCACATGCTGTGAAATGTTACTGCCTCTTGGCACAGAGGCCACAGAGGTGACTGTTACGGGATGATGTATCATGACAGATCATATTATTAAATACATTTTAGAAAGCATTACAATTTTGTAATTAATATTTCTTGTTTTGATTGGCAGAATGAAATAAAATAAATTCAACGTTAAATTTAGGATTACATATATCCTAGAGATCCAAGAGAGGAATTGAGCAGCAATTCACATGATATAAAGCACTTATGTTTACGTAACTATGATGCAAAGCCACAAATATTAAAGAGTTATTAAAAGAGGCAAAACAAAGGTATTAGGTATATAAAAGTCAAGGTATATAAATGTACAGCTAAACCTGACTTCGTAAAATTCAATAAGATATTATAACACACGATAAGATATTATGAAACACTAAACGGGGATACAATTAAACTTTGTAATAAATAAAATTAGTTTTCGACCTTCTTTCGACATGTAAACCTTCAATTCAGGAATCTATGACGAGTATAGATGTATGTGATGTAGAAAGTACAAATTAAAACAAGTTCCAAAAATGTATAGACATTGTGAATAAATCCATACTTGAAAGTTTTATCACAGGATGTATAAATTTTCATTGGGATTGCATACTCATCATAAGGTTTCATCACTTCTCCTAATTAAACACCAGGTCTTGATTGTCTTGAATTAATTTGAGAATACAGTATTTTGTCGCAATTCATTTCACCGCCATATTTAGAAACCTGGCATTGATCCACTGGTTTCCACGACATGACGTTAAGTGCCATATTATGCAAAACTAATTTCTATGAACTTTATTCTCACGGTGCAGTGATAAGTGGGTAGCGAGTCCATTCCGTTGTTTAATAATTCATCAGTGTCAGTACCGGTCCCAATACCAGATTAAGCTGGCTGAGTAGGCTAGAGTCTAGGGCGGCAGATTTAGGGGACGGCGAAATTGGCCCAAATTTTTTTGTCTTACAGAAAAAAACATAGATCTAAAGTCTGAACAAAAGATCCTTCGAAAGGATCGAAGAGAGAACCTTCGACGATAAACACTTTTAGTTTTATTGTTTTAAAAATTTATTTTTTAATGATTTAATGATTTTTTAATGAATGATCACTCCTTATATCACCACTTCTTTTATCGCCAGCAATGCGTTGCCAACGTTACTACGGCAACGATGAGACGGTGACCCGTCCGCTTGTAACCCGAATGCTACGAGTATAAAAATAAATGTAATATTTATTTTATGTCCACAAATTTCAAGTAATGTTCTATTCCACATTCCTCATACAGCGTTCGAGCTCTTAATAGGCAGTGTAGCGATACAAATGAAACCATGCAGTTTATAACCAAGCTTTGATGTTCACAAGCTTTACATAATTATCTGATGACCTTGTCGAGTACTAGACATTATAACGCGAGATAAATATTGTGATGGGCCTTAATTACCATGCCGCCACGTTGAAGTGTTATATAACCATAACAAACGGTGTAGATTAATATTATTCATGTAAATATATAGTTTATAATTAAAATGATAATCATTGTAACTATGCACTGAACCCGGATCAGTACGATCTATTTTAATGACATCATAATATCAATGATGTAAGCTCAATAAAACGGTTTAGCATTTCATCGCGCATTAATTGATTAGGTACATATTATTGCTTCGTATAGCTATTAATAAATCTGCTTTATAGATGTTGAAAGAGTTATGATATTTAGACACAAGCATGTCAAGTCTCTTCGAACGCTAATAACACATTGCATCATTTATACTTCATTATGGTCTTCAATCAGCTCATGAAGCGCTCAAATCCCGGCGGCTTGTCGGCGGTCGGTAATTGGACGGGAGGCCGCTAGTGGCAAAAAAATTTAAGCATTTCTGTGCTTCGGAGAGCACATAGAGCCGTTGTTCCCGTTGGTAATTATCGTCAGAGAGAGAGTTATGCCATGTAGGAGGCCTTTGGGCGGCATAAAAACTCCCGATATTTGAGTTGGCCACAAACTCCACCTCGGCCTCCTCAGCATTGAGGAGAGACCTGTGTCCTGTAAGCTCGTGGTGAGTGGAGCTTTAAAGCGTCTGACAAAAGTTTTGGCCCATGGAAAATGTCTGACACTTTTGGATACTATTTAAGAATAATATTCTACAAAACATATATAAAAATCAGCCATGTCAAAATTACTAAAGTAGCTCTAATTTTTACCTGCCTTTCTTATATGGTACCTGCCCAGGTGTCACGAGGTGAGCTTCCACAAGCACGCAGGGTATTCAAAGAACATGGACGCTACTGAAAAATTAAGGTTTCATCCATGTGAAAATAAGTTATGTCAGAGCGCTCTGCGCTCTTGGACTAATGTAAGTATTGATACATTTGCCAATCACGAAAAGACAGAAAACATTTTTTCTCTTGAAGTATTTGCAACAATCGACGTTAGATCAGGTGTTGCATGAACACACAACAAAGAAATAAAATGAAGGTCACAGAAACCACAATCCACTTGTAACCAGAAGACAGATGAGATGGAGCTTGATGAACTACAATTACAACGTCAATCAAAGGAAAATTACTCATTGCCAGTAAACTAACGTTCTTTTACGATGCTGAATCACATTTGACCTTATATGTATGGAAAATGACTGCAATTGTTGCATGTGGCAAAAACTACCACGATTACAATACCTTTTTTGCGTGATTAGACGAGCAATTATTTTCAAATCATTGTTCATCCATAAGTGCTCGGTAACGAGTCAAATGTAATAGTGGTGCGTAAACAGTAAGAAAAGATAAAATCGAAGAAGCTGAGATGTTTCTTAAGAAGCTTTTAACGGGATTACGTGTTCAAAGACAATAAAATATGTAAATCAAATTGCTTGAGAGTGTATTATTATATAACTAGTAACTGTCCTCGTTTCGCTTTGGTAAACCTATGCCTAAGAATAACCTCAGTCGAAAAAATGTGTGAACAGGCGGAATTCTTTGAGTTGACACACTTATCTTTTTATTTCTGTACCTATTGAAATTAAACAAACGCTAAATGTAGATAAAGACGTACGCATACGTAAATGTATGATAACAAGAAACAAAGAAAATGTTTTTAGTAATGAGAGAGAATGTAAAGTAAATAATATCTGAAATTGAAATAAAATATTAAATTCAGGGAAAAAGTTAATATCAAAATCTATCAAAATAAAATGACAATGTTTTTGTGTATGTTGTTCATGTTATAACTATATTGGGGATAACATATTGGGGATAGCTTTATTATCAGTAGAACGGATGGAATGAAAGTTGAGACAGTAAAGTTTAATGCTCTCTCGCACGTTCGAAAAATTTAAAGAAATTCTGTCAAGTGACCAGTTCCTGGCTCCTTTTATTGCCTTAATAGGACGCAAGTTGCACAAATTGAAATTTCCGTTAGTTTCGGTCTGGAGAACGGTAATACAGGATAGATTCATGTGCATTCGATGCAAGCGTCGCGTTATTGATGATAAAAGTTCTAATAAAGCGATAACGTATAGCTTTCCGATTGTTATTGTATGATAGCAAAAAGATATATAAATCAAAAATGATACTGACCGATAACAAATAAAACCTGTCATGGAAAACAGAAAACAATCAACAGACTACAGGAGCTGCTGTACTGTATCCGTTAAAGTGATACAATTATCTTGATATTGATAATAGTAAGTATTGATAAATATGGTATTTGTACGTTGATAGACTCAAGTGGCATGTGGCAAATGGTGATGCGATAAGCTGATTCCGCAATTACTTTGGAGTTAACATACCTATCTACATTGCTGTTAGCCACAAGCACTCTGAATAATAACTAAAATTTAACCTCATTTTCTAAAACAACAAAACACTGTGCGCTTCGATTGTTCTTAATCATAAAGCGTATCACGTAGTTAATTTATATGAAGTATTCAAGGCACCTGTAAATCGTAAAAAGACTCACGTAGTCGGTGTGGAAACACGGGTAATGTGCATTACATTATCAAATGACAGACAAGTCAACTAAGTTATTTATTGTTAACTGAACTTGTCCTTTAAGTATCGAGTTAAATAGCGTGCCACTAAATCATAACAAACAAAGTTCGCTCCGAGCACTCCCTTTGAATATCATCATGGGTTTACGAGAAGTTCAACAACTTACGAGCACCATGTGTTTCTGCGAACGAAGGGAGATCGGGGCGGTTCGGTGGTGGTCGTCTTGGGGGCAGCGTCTGGCGGCAAGCTGAGCTTCAATCCGGCGATCGACTTCCTCCGTTTGGCTGCGAGCGCCCGCGTCGCTAGATCCGTGTCGTGCACCTGGTCTGGCGAGGAGGCGTGGAGCGAACAGGTCCTCAGGTGCGCCTGCGCCGTGGCCACCTGCAGCAGCTTGCTGGATAGGCTGCGGCGGCCCAGGGCCTCGCACGTCGCGCACCGGCCGTCCTCCATGGAGGTCCTCGGTCCTCGTGCGTCCGATGCGGCCACGACGCGGGAACTGAGCGCTTATTGTTTTCCAACGGACGTGCTGGTTTAACTGATGTCATCCGACGAGCGAGCGACTCGCGCACGCCCGCTCTCGCTCGTCGCTCATAAAAATCGAGACTGCGTTTTTGTTCGCCGCCGGTACGATCGATACGGGCCCGAAATAAGCTTAATGCGATAATAGGACCGCGATAAGGCGTACACGCGAATAAGTGGTGTTGACCTAGATGGTGATGCTTAGCACGGCTTCGCTGCGACCTCGGCGGGCAGCCGTCTGCCGTGCGCGGGCGGCTAGGCGCAAGCGACTGCGGTCACCACGACAAAGCACCCCCGCCGCGCGTCGTAATCCGAACGTAAGCGAAGATATCGATGTTTGCGGTGAATAATACTTCTCAACATGCAAGCATCGTATGACTCCGTGTGCCGACTGCTACGGGATAAGCTAGCTGCCATGATAGTCGTCACACCCACATTTCCTTGGATGTCATCCAGATGCTCGTTATGACTTGAGCGATGAGATGGATCACATAGCTTTAAACGTAGACCAGCAGGAAGTTCTACTCAACGAGATTATATAATCGGGAATGCCACACCTTGGCACGTTAACAAAATAAAAACAAAATATAAATGATAAAATCATTTTTATTTTTCCGATGTCGGTTAAAAATGCACGCGATACTGTAATTTTAACTGAAATAATCAAGTACATCATTATAGGGTACCTACGGCAGTAATTACTGAAATATTAAAATGAATTGAAGACGCTGACAATATAGCGAGGTCGGTCTTTTCAAGAGACCGTTAATTTTTAATTAACTTAAATGAGGGCGATCGATGAGCGCGAAAAGAATGATAAGGTCATTTGGATCATCACGATTAATAATAAAAAGATCACTGGAGCCGATAGATCAAAGTGATACTACAAAGACTCGTTATAACCTATACAATTGTGTTACAGATAAAAAATATGCGCGATCGAATATACTAGCCATTATTTTACTTACGTAACGGTAATAATGCGGCAGTTATGTTGAATTATTGCTTAAAAGAAATAATTGATTCGTAAGTGATCGGCTATGATTTATTTATGACAAATCTCATGTGAACGCACATACGCAAAGCTCCGACCGTAATACAGAAGTACAATAATGTAATAACATAGTCTTAAAAGTTGTCAACTTTAATTGATCACAAATGATTGTTTACACCACAAGCCTGGTGGTAGGTACATGGTAATCATTGCCTATGGAAAAAATAACATCAGAGGTGGTACCAACGCGTTACCGATCAAGTGTTTCTGTTTGCGGTTAACATTTCACAGTCGAGTTGTAAACGGTTGTAACTGTGACGGCGTACAAGTACAAGTTGTTTATGTAGGAATCTCTTAAGTAGATTAAGAGTAGCAAACAGTCAAGCCGTTTAAACGATAAGCGGTGACCGGCGACCATTGGAGATCTAAAACTACACAGACGCATTCCTGTTCCCGCACTAAAGACTGAATTGGAATTTCACGTATCGGACGAGCTGAAGACACACACGCCCTTGGATCAAATTAGCATAGTAACCAAAAATGCTTTACCTATAAAACATATTCCTTCTATTTATACTGTACATATACGAGATTCAATAATATATTTCACAGCAGCACACAACTTAAGTCTGACTGCCCTTGATCAAACTAAGATCAAGGGCTGCACTGAACATCAGTATCGAATGATCTTATATTATAAATATCGTTAACGCGAAGTAATAAATTAATAGATATTTTCTTTCAAAATTTGGTTTATGTATAAAGCTGAATAAGTTATAGTTAAAAATAATAAATATTAAATAAATAATCACCCAAGACTACGTTGCCCTTTACCATTGGGGATTCGGGATTGAAGTATAGCATTAACTTTTAATTAATAAAAAAAACAGGCGATATATAAATATCGTCTGTTCATCATTCGTTTATCATCATCATTCGTTCACAATCCGCGATGATTTAATTTAAAAATAATCTCTTTAGTTATCGGCGATGGTGACGTCCATCTGTTAGTCCTTTATTATAAAAGTAGTTTAACCCAATGTCAAAGGTCTAAATGAACATAAAAACACAAGTACATATTGCAACAGCATAACACTTTCCAAGGATAGATGAATGGATAAAGCCGGCCGTAGTGCACAAATAGTACGTACGTACTACGTATGCTGTACTAATCGACACGCTACGAATACATTAGTGTAATGTTATACTGCACCTTACAACGCGAACTGTTAAAGACTTACCCAAGCCGAAGCGTTTTTATTGGCCATTACAAAATGCTCGATCAGAGTGTCAACCGTAAGATTGTTTTCTATGCGTTTTGACGTGTCGTTACTAACACACTGTGAAAGCGTGTGTAACTTGTGTATCGAATTCGTATTAGAATATTAAAACTAAATTTAGATTTTCACTCATGTAGGTATTGGTTCTCGTTTGCTTTTCTGGGTTAAAAGAAGTTCTATATAATTTTCTGCTTTCTTTACAATATGTATGTGAAATGTCAGGGTGATAGGATTAGTGGTTTAAAAGTGAAGGCGTAACAAACAAACTCAATTTCGCATTTACAGTGTTAAGGGCACCAGATTGTTTACATTTTACAATGATACGGGTACGATATTTAACCACTTTAAAAAATTCACAATCCGCGATGATTTCATTAAAAATAATCTGTTTAGTTAATAATGCAGTAAGAAAAGGTAGTGAACGCCATGTTTGCTCCAACCGCCTACTATAATGTATTAATATTGCATTGGATAAACCCTAGCTTTTTGCATAACATTCTTTATGATTTCAATTAATATTATCTACGCCTTGGAGCGTATTATCTAGGCATAACTAATTATGATAAAACACACTAATGGAATTATTAGCTGAATCGGTTAAAGCCAATCTTAAAACACTTGCTTAATGCAGGTGTGTTTAGGTTGACAAAGTGTAAAGCTAACAAAGTGTAATGGCATAATACTGCATAGCCAATACTTGCCAATTAATTAATGATTAATGTTTTTGGCTAAAAAATCTACCTATTGCTGGCTGCTACCTTTTTTTTAATCTTATTTTAATCCATATCGAACATATATCTATGTGTATAGCCGACCTACAAGCAGACAAGCCACCTGACGATAAGTGGTCGCCATAACCCATGGAAATAAGCGACCCCAAACGAATCACCGATGCGTTGCGAGCCAAAAATGAAGGAAAAAGAAGGAAAGAAAAATATTGTCTCTCAAGCTTTCAGTCGGAACATGAAAAAACATCTGGCAGCTAACACAAGCAAAGCTGTGATAGGCTGACTCAAGCAAAGTGGTGGTGGGTGGTGGTAGCCGAGCTTCAACCCGCCCTGCCGCCAAACAGACGACGACCGATTCTGCCGTTTCTTTTGACGGCGTGGTCGGTGGTTATCGGATTGGGTTCCGTGCCTCTAGGCCGCTCTACTAGGGATAATTTTCATTTGCTTGAAAGGCATATTGAATAAAATTATTTGTCACGATCAAACATTCCGGTGCCAGTTTCAAATACAGAATCGTCGATCACAACAACTCAGTAAACAAAATCAATTTATCGCAGATACGATTAATTGCGTTTGCACGACACGACGGACATCGTCTCCGTACAAGTAATATGTACACGATATTAGCACAAACACTCCATTAGTCGTTTTGATAGATCTTAATAAGTCAACGCGTTCCTACGTCGCTGCTATAGCATTTGATACACACAACGAGCGATAATATATTGTCAAAGCTATTCCCAAGCCACGCCCCTCGCGCTCTTGAGACACCTTTGCGATCGTGTAAACATTCTATTTTCGGCGGACAGTTTGATGGCCGCATTAATGTATGGAATGACGGACGGATGCTGTTCATTTCGAAATAATTTCTTCTACCTTAACGATATGCTATTACATATGTGTGGGATGTCAATTAACGAGAATGTTCGTACATGCCAATGTTATTTTTTAAAGATGGCGGCCCAATGGATCACGAACACGAGTCAGTCCACGTAATAGAGTAGACCTACTCCACCACACTGTTCTTCTACGTTTGTTAGCTCAATGCATAAGCCATGTTTTGGGAGTATTCATTCGTGCCATTCAATTAACCGCGACGTGGTTTAACGATTATGTCAAGACGTTACGTTAACAACCTGCTAAACGTTTCTTGTAATCGTTCAACAATTTTACCCATCCAACTTCTGATATTACACATAAGACATTTAAATATATTCTGATTTGAATCCATTAACACATTGGAACAATTAGAAAAACGATAATTAGAACGTTCATCAACGAATTTACCTGTAATTTATTTATGTCATTGAATTTTATTGCATTAATTTACAAGAACATGATAATTATTTGTATCGTCCCCTAAAAGGAAGTGTTCACCTTCGATATATGATAATAAACTAATGTTATTGGGCTGTTAGTAGGTACTTGCTAGAATAGTACGAATACATTATAAAGGACAGTAGTTAAGCTATCGAGCAACGAAAGAACCTTGGCAAATTCAAATTATATACGTACAAAAACTAAGTCACTATATAAAAAGTATTTAAAAATAAGAAAATCGAAATACAACCAACTAGGCTACGGGATCGTCATCAAAGATAAGTACGGTATATCTTACGCGCATATATTTGAGAATCCAAGCGAATCTTACGTTGACGGTGCAGCTTTTCGCTGTACAGTGAGTGTCACCACGTATCATTGAACAGTTATCTCCGCTTCGATAGGCAACGCGGCGATTATGCGTTTTGTATTGTAGATATCAATGGGCACCAGAGACCATTACCATCTGGTGGCTCGTTTATTTTTTGACAAAAAAAAAGTAATTTTCAAAGCCTACGCAAAAACTGAACAGAACACTTCCGACTCCATTTCAAATAATATGAATGTAAAAACGGTCCTGTACTCCATTGATATTTCTGATAACCCAAGTTCAAGACCTAGGTACCTACTGATCATCTTTGTATAATAACATTATTAGGAATCGTTATCACTGAACTGCCTGCGGAGTTCACATCAAACAGGAAAACAAAACAAAGGGCAAAACACCACGAAGAAGGCACTCGCACTACGGGAATCAAAACGAGAAAACCCAAAGAAAGATGAAAAAACAAATCACTGAGGGTCAATGGTGTTTTTCGTATTTTTATCTTTCTTAAGGTCTACTTTAGGTGTACCTTAGCCAAAATTTGAGCCCTTTCGCATAACTAACAAAGACCGCTTACGAGTACGAAGTTAGAATTGCAAAAATGTATGTAGGCAACAAACAACGTATCGTACCACCATATTACCACTCCGCATAGCAACAACCATACAACCCCGATAACAATGCAAACACTCACAGTATTAAACACTTCCCATAGCACCGCTCGCTCGGCACCCGACGGTGCGCCTCTTCAGCACAAAAGGCGTTCAGGATCCACATTCAGGATAATGGAAACCGCAGATGCGAAACGGAAATGGGCCACAGATCTTGAGTGAAATGTTCTTTTGCATTGCACCTAGTACCGTTACCGTATAAAAGAAAATGCTATAAGCTTTAAGGTTTAAGAATATAATTATGTTTGTATACGTAGATACTAATATTGAGTTATAACGTTTTAATTTAATCATTATTTTAGTACAATTCACAGTTCCGTCATTAAAATAAATATATTTAAAGCTACTTATTTACTAGCTTCGTGCCTTACAGTATGACTGTACTATAATGGGAATTATATTGATTATATTTTCAAGTACGTAATGACCCCTTGACGACACAGTAGGTCGATCAATATACGATGGCCGGCATACTTTCAATATATTATTAAGTACAAGTTTAAAATGCAATCTTATATTTTGGTATCTATGCTTTATTATGTTTGAAATGTCTCCATGTATGAGTAGAATGAATTGAATTAAATCCTAAGATTTTCATATCACTGCAATGTTATTCAACCCACTAATGTTTAGTATAAACGAGGCGTACAGTAGTTGTACCAATTCACAATAACTACCTACTAACAAATACTATAGAACAAACAAAACCATAGAACAAAATTCACTATTTGCGACAATATTTAAGCGATATACCATATACATCAAAAGATTTAAAAATTTTCATTATGAGTCAGTTTAAGAACAAAATATAATATCAGGTATCTTAAATGGGCGACAACGCATAAAAATGAGGTAAGATTTTAAGAAGTTCTCGTACGATTCGAAGTGAATTAAGTAAACTAACTTTGTGTTTCGATAAGGTAGCAGTTGGTGCTGGGATTCTTGGGAGACGAGTCAACGTCCCTTAGAAATAAGGTCATCGATCCCAGTTTTCAGGACTACAGCACACTCCCTCACTCTGAATACTTGGTACACAAAATAATATCAGTTTCGAATTGGTTACATTTACCTATGGTTACAGTAACCAGTTAGCAGATTCGTACGCAGTTTCAATATTAATAAAAAAATCAGATCAACATATAAAATACCAAAACATTAGAACCATGTTATTTCGTGCAAAATAATAAATAAATGATGTATCATATAATTATCGCTAATAAAATGATAATGCGAGTGATCCACTGTCCAATTTATCACACACCTTGACATTCAAATCTGTAATACACACTGTTGAATATCAGCACTTAACCACTCGTTATAACACTCAATGCTTCTATTATAGTCATTAATACGATTACTTTAATTCAACTACTATATTGAGATGATTGCCAATATCTTTAGAAGGCAGCTGTCTCAAGGTCATCGCATTCAGAAGTTGAATAAATGTAAATCTCTTAACCAAAGTTCCCAAATATTTAAGTTATGATCATTATAATGTTCTCTGTTTAATTATATTTGCAAAAATATTTTTAAATGTATTGATAAATGTATTAATATTAATTTAAGGTTTCTGATATGTGGATTTTGTAGAAATGGATACCCACAATTTTTGTAATTCTCAGTTGAAATATAGGTAGATATAATTGTACATTGGATAGCCATCTAGAAGGAAAAAATATGTACTGCAGCAGTTCCCCTTGAAATTATTGAGAAATATTTGAGCAAACTCATTCATCACAAGAACCTTGTTCAGTAAAATGAACAGCAAACGTAATACCAAGCGTGAATTATACCCACAAATGAAAATACCGCTGAATAAAACAGTCGTATTAATTGTGCGGAGTGTTCAGACACCATGGCTTTGTTTTGTTAGCATATAATTGGAACATGTTTACATGACCACCTACGCGCTGTTGTTTGTATGAAAGTTCCGTTCCAAGCACGAATCAATTAGTTTTTCATACGAGCTCTTAATCAAACACGCAATAACAAGTTTATCAATAGATGTATCGACTGTTATCAGATAAAATCCTAGTATGTTAAACGACTCTTCTACCGTGTTGGGTACGTTGATCGTATGAGACATTAGCGATGAGTCGGGACTACACTGACCTGTCCAGCACGATACTCATGTTCCTGTGCAGATTTGCCTTGAGGTCCTTGCGCGAGTACTGGTGTTGGGGAGGGGGCGGCGGCGCGGGAGGCGTTGGGGGTGGTCCCGCGGCCGGCGCTCTCTTCCCAATGAGCACCCGCAACTCGGCCATCAAAGTTTGCACCATACGGAACACGTCTCGCTGCCACCGCACCGACGACAATTGTGATGTGTGATCATCAATCACCCGAGGCCGGACCTGCCAAGAGCCATTGGCTCGGGCGGTGCATCGATACCGTGACGTCATTGCGTCATCGCGCCACCACCGCACGTGATGGTGAATGGAACATCGATTTCGATGTCGATACGGGCGTCCTAGCAGAGCGCACGCGGTGTCTGAACTGTAGAGTCGCCACGGTACGGTGGCGCGTTCGCCGCTACGACCTCGCCGCTTTTTATAAGCGCCCGATGAGAGCGCACCACCTTGCGTATTGCGAGATAGAATAAGTTTCCCGTTTATATTTAGGCGGGCATAGGCGGGAATATTGGCCACGCAATAGAGATCGTAGCAGGCGAGCGGCGAAACAAAAACTAAATTTATGTCATTCGTGGGTGAATCGCAAGGCTGTAAATATTTTCACAAGTTTAATATTTATCCATTATACCCTCGTTGAGTAATTTATAATTATATTGACTTACATTTGTAATAGAAACAAGTCACGGTGTGTTAACACGCGCTTTTAAAGTCCAATTAGTTATAAACAATCGAAATATAGGTCAGTTGCAGCGAATCACAAACGCTACGGGAGAAAATGGGGTCATGCGAGTATTGTTCGGATTCAGAACGAGTGTTGAGGCTAAATGGGACAGTCATACACTTCCGAAGTCGAATTAGACCAAGGACATACATAACGAGTCGTGAGGAACTCTCATTTCGATGGAACGCAAACGTAATACAAACAACGTGAACGGGTATGAAATGAAAGTATCCTTGATGACGTTATTTCTAGTTACAACAAGCTCGTTAACATTTTTATTAAAAATAATTACTTCAGTCATGAATTATGTGAGGCAGTTAATGGGGAGAGCAAACCTCTATCATCTGACACCGGCAGGAAGTCTGGGCCGGCAGGCGCAAGACATATAATAAGACATGCTGTAAAAAAATGCGTAATTAATTCATGCATACAATGACATGAAAATAAATTTTGTTTTATGGAAAATAAAGAATAGTGAAAACGAGATTTAAAATGAACGGAGGGCAAACAGTTTTGAAAGAAGACTTAACATGTCAGACTAAGTTCAACGTTTAAAGAGCAGCTTTTTCTATTCTAGCAGTTCGGAAAGCATAACTGAAAATATATATAACTAAAAACAAAATTTAACACTGAAAATTTTATTCCTAAATAAATTAAACTTTCAATTCTAATATAAATTTCTGAAGCGGGATATTAGTAAAGTAAAAGAAAGACACAGCTGTGGCCGTAAATAATATGTAAGATTTAAGAAATCTTAATGATTTTCGTGAGAATCTCTTAAATCTTACAAATAAATGAATCGTCTTTGTGAGCGTACAGATAGGAAGTATTGAACCCATTCATTAAACATGCAACAAACAATTGAAAGTTGTGCAATAAAGACACAGTACAGTTCGCAGATTAATACTGACGGTGATGTTTTGTATGACCAACACGTTATCTTAAGACGATAAGACTTTCTCCGTTCAAAATGAAGAGAATAAGATTGGATCAAGATTATCGGAGCGTAATCGATAGTCGTAAAGACTAATGCTTCCGACACTGAACACAATACAAGAAGGAAGTTAATACAATTTCCTGAAGTTCTTACTAATACAGAACAAATTCATACACATAGAGATGATAACGATGTAGAGAAAATCGATGATAGTTTATATATCTGTCACAGTGGTGAAAAAAAAGGTCAAAGCAATCAAGATCGATTGGACCAGTAATAATTTTCCCATTTAAGCTTTCTATTCAAAATGTGAATGACACTTAGCAAGTAATAAAAATTACGGAATCATACAAAAGATTCAATAGCGTTGGAGTGCCCTCAAAGTTAAATGGGACAGCAAAACCTACAAAAGATCTGCAGCTCGTGATTACTCTCACGAATGTATAAAAAGAACCTTCAACCTTAATTTAAACTGCAGTGTTAATTTAGATTCGTAGGTCACAAGATTCGGTATAGCGGTAATAAACTTGGCTACCAAAACCTTACTTTCTTATTAAACATAGCTACAAATACCAAAAAACACAACACAATGTATGGACCTCACGTACTTAGCTCATTACTCTTTATGACGTCACCGGACTGCAAACAATGAAACATTACCACCTCGTGCACCAATTGCTTAATTGTTGTAATTGTTTGTACCAATACAAAATAATGGTTCAGTGGCAAAAACATCAGCAGAGGTGAAATTAGCACAAAGACATGGTGCGGTACGTTTATTTATAAATAAATAAAAAGCCTTCGGGGTCGCGAACGCGGAAGCTTGACCTAGTTTACTTAATAGGGGCGACGTTCCAATTTGGTAGTGTACTTACAAGTGGTGTTTCAAATGGTCCTCCAGGGTCCCTGGTGGTAGGTTTCACTTGTCAAAATACCGTTTCGTACTTTCGCGGTTTTGTTCGCTAGACGCGAGGGGTTAGCGTCCTCCTCGCTCGATCGTCGTATTGGAACTGAGTGAGTGTGCGCGCGTCCCTATTCCCGGCGTCCTTGCGTGAATGGCTGGAACGGGGCGGGTTTCGTGGGGTGGCGCCATGGTAGCACGTTGAAGCAAAGCGTCAATCAATATGCGAGATGAGAGATATCCGGTTAATCGTCAAAATGTCGAGCTAAATATGCATGGTCACGTAATTGCGGTAAAGTTAGCTTCAACTTTATTAATTTCTCGCCTTAAAGCGCCCTTAAAGTCTTTAAGCTTTGGAGTTAGTGAAGTTAAAGTATACATGTATATATGTATTACTTGTTATATACGTATAACAATAGCAGAATACAGATTTCACACAGCTGTTTGTAAGTGCAGACTGACTTAAATTAAACGAGAATTCAACATTTCTCTTGAATGGTAATTTGGTTTGTGAAACGTCTGAAAGGTCGAAGGCGCCGTGCAAAGTTGAAGGACACAAAAACTAAGGTTATTGGCACTATGAGCAAGTTAGAACGTATTTATTGACAGTTAATAGAACTTTTGGAGAAACGATTCACTCTGGGAAAGGCCACCTGCTGATTTTGACATTGTAAAAGGTAAAAGGTCAACCGTGAAACCTGATATATGAAAAAATATAGTTCTCTATAGTTAGAACCAAGATAGACTTAATAAAACATAAATATAGAATACAGTAGATAGTAAATAATAGTTGATAAATGTAATACATATGATTATAATAAGAAAATGTTTAGATTGTTAGAAAAACTTAGATATTAAGCCTTTGTGTATAGAAGTAAGAAATGTTAAAAGTTAAGAAATTTATAATATAGTTAAGGAATTTATTTAGCTCGCGGGCCGGGGCCTGAAAGTGCCCGGACAGGGGACAATAAAAAAAATACTACCGTCCTCACAGACAGAAAAACAATAAAGTTTTTCTTAACTACCTACCTTCCACGTACAAACATCGATCGTTAGGTATAGATTTCCAACAGAACACAGCAACTTGTCTTGTTAGTATGATAGTAATGACGTCTCATTATATCAGTTTGAACCACACTGCGGGTGGGTGAGTTAAAACTGTATGTGTGTGTGTGTGTGTGTTATCGACTCGTCGCCGGCGGCGCGGCGCACAGTGGGACGAAAATCAGCTTTCATAGACATAGGAATGTTAATTCATAAATATCGCTGTTTTTGTTGGATATGGCTTTTGTTTACAGTAACTAAGCCTACATATGTAAAAAAAAGTAATTGGGCATTTATGCGAATGATTTATATTGTTTTCGAGAAAAAATTGTATGGAGCTTTCTTGAAAAATCCGATTTTCTACGGACCTGCAAGTCAAACCGTAATATCCTTCTAGGGAGTGTTACTACTAATTATTTGTAATTTTTTGACATATCACATACAACGGTTACTTCTGCAGAATTTTTTTTAAAAATCGTTAAGTATAATGTACATTTTTTATTTAATTTTATTGCATTGAGTTTTTTAAACACTAAGTACTAATTACATTTTATTACCTTTCTGGTGTGAATAAGTGATATTAACTAAGTAAACAATTATATTTTCTAATAGAACATACCAAAAAAAATTGTTATTGTTATTTTATTCTGAAAAGTGATTAGGTAATTAGGTAGGTTATTCTGAAAAGTGATTGGCTAATTAGGAATGAATTCTAGTAATAATAAAGAAGTAAAGATATGAGCACTAATTAACTATTATTAAAGAGAGTAATTAAGAAATCGTCAATTTGCTAATCATTTAAAATCAGTCCTATAACAACTATAAATGAACAATATTTTTAACACATAATTCAGTTTATTTCAAACTTTTGTGCTGTTAACATTAAATCGTAATCCCGAACTGTGAAATATTTAAAATGGAAAGTCTGCGTACCAATTTAGACTTGTTTGTTGTGCTGAGAAGGGAAGGTACTTCATTCGATTATGAAGTATTGTTTAGTGCAGTTGTAAATCGACTTGGTGATAGCATTTCGGACGAAGATCGGGTGACACTTAAGGAATTTTGTCGAAGATTCACACGTGCTGCATCACAAAGATGGCAGAAATCTCACCGCATTCTGGATACATTCAGAAAGCAGTACGAAAATTGGCTTCAGTCTAATGTCGATTGGCCAAGTTGCGTGCCAATCAGTATGGTCATGCCACAATCCAGTGAAGAAGAACAGCCAGGACCTAGTGCACTTTCAATCTGTCCAGGACCATCGACATCATCTATTGGGACAATGACAAAAACATCAAGGAAAGCATTTGAAGATCTTGGAAGCAAACAAAAGAAGAGAAGGTCTGATGATCACAAAAATGAAAATCCAAATGAATTGGCATATTCCGCTGCAGTTCTTTTAAAGGAAGAAGGTCGTGAAGATATCGCATCTGTTATCGAATATATGTTGAAGAATCCAGAAGCAGCAACAAAATTTAACGAAATGATTAACAAACCAGTTAAAAAAGTTATCTTTACTCCAGAAAAAGCACTAGGATTGCTTCTTTCGCTGAAATTGTCAAAGTGGCAATATATGACGCTGAGAGAGACTACCATCCGAGAGGGTGCAACTGACATTTATCCGTCATATTATAAAGTACAGCAAGTAAAAAAACAGTGTTACCCTAGTAAGCAATCAGTGACTGTAACGGATTCATCAGCAAGAATTACGCTTCAAGCATTGCTTGACATCACAGTGAAGAGGATCCTGGAAAGTCTTCCTGAAAGTGTGCAAAATAAGGACTTAAAGTTAATATCCAAGTGGGGCTTTGATGGTGCTTCGAACCAAAGTCGTTATAAACAGAAAATGGATGGACAACAAGAAGATTCAAGCATATTTATGACGTCCTTGGTGCCATTAAGCCTGACTGATGGAGACGAAATTTTGTGGTTGAATCCCAAGCCATGCTCAGCGTTATATTGTCGTCCAGTGCAGTTCACATTTATTAAGGAAAGTGAAGAAGTGGTCATCAGTCACAAAAAGCAAATGGACGACGAAATTAAGTTGCTTATCCCCACTGATTGCAACAGAAACAAGGTGAGCCATCAACTTAAGATGACAATGATTGATGCTAAAATTTGTACGTATCTTTCGGAAGCCAGATCGAATGCATCGTGTTATCTCTGCTTAGCTAAGCCTACAGAGATGAACCGCTTGGATATTGCAACGTCAAAAACAGTGAACAGTGATGTATACGAATTTGGACTATCATCGTTACACGCTCGTATAAATACGATGGAATGCCTTTTACATATTGCATACAGACTGGACTTCAAAAAGTGGGCTGCACGAGGACAAGAGCACAAGGATTTGCTAGAGAATCGAAAAAGAATAATTCAAAATAAATTCAAAGATGAACTCAATCTATTGATTGATATTGTGAAACAAGGCTCAGGGACAACAAATGACGGGAATACAGCAAGAAGGTTCTTCGAGTTCCCCGATATAACTGCAGCCATCACTGGGTTGGATGAAGAGCTAGTCAGAAGATTTGCTGTTATTCTTCAAGCAATAACATCTGGAGAGGTAATTGAGCTAATGAAATTTAAAGAATATGCACGTAAAACTGCAGAAAGATACGTGGAGTTATATGATTGGTACCATATGTCATCGACCGTTCATAAGCTGCTGATACATGGTGCAGACATAATCGCCAATAATAACATTGTTCCGATAGGTAAGCTTTCAGAAGAAGCCTCAGAGGCCCGCAACAAAGACTTTAGGAGATTTCGGGAACATAATTCGCGAAAAATGTCCAGGCAAGCTTCAAATGCCGATATATTAAATATGCTGATTCTTTCGTCTGATCCATTAATCTCTTCTCAAAGACCGAAATTGGAAACTAAGAAAGGTAAGGATTTCTTCGCTGAAACTTTAGAATTGATCAAGTTTCCAGAATCTCCATTTGAAGTTGTAGATATGTCCAATTTGGAACCTGATTCTGAATTGGGATCAGATGAAAGCGATTTTGATTAATTAGTAGATAAGTGCTTGTTGTATTTTTATTTTATTTTTTATACATTTTTTTATCATTTAAGGAAATTTTTTATTGCCCTGTACAAATTTTTCTGATCACAAAACATGGGGTCTGTTGACTTGCATCAGCTCCCCTCCCACAAACTTTAGTTAGTAATGTTATTTTTTTCTTTTGTAACTCTAGTCTTTAAGAGGCCTTGTTTGTAGAGATAAATAGACATTTTTATTTATTTATTTCTTGTATTGTTTTGTATAGTATTATCATACATAAGTAGTGTGTAGTAGGAGAGTTTAATTTTTTATTAATAGTTCTTTATTTTTATTTGAATATTATATAGGAAAATGTTATATAGTATACATTTTTTCATTTTTTTAATCAAGTGTTTTTGATATTTTTTGTCATAGTATTTGATATTTAAGCTCATTTAAATAATTTAATAAGCTAGCAACAATAAATATATGATATTTATAAATGAACAAAAGTATAATTATTTACTGCCCTCACTTCTCATAACTTATTAACTCTACAACGTGTCTGGGTTGCATGCTCTTACAAAATGATAATACACAATTTTTATCACTCATTTAGAGAATATTTAGAGTGGATGCCGAAAAATTAAGCTTTAAACTAAATAAAAAATGTACATTATACTTAACGATTTTTAAAAAAAATTCTGCAGCTGTAACCGTTGTATGTGATATGTCAAAAAATTACAAATAATTAGTAGTAACACTCCCTAGAAGGATATTACGGTTTGACTTGCAGGTCCGTAGAAAATCGGATTTTTCAAGAAAGCTCTATACAATTTTTTCTCGAAAACAATATAAATCATTCGCATAAATGCCCAATTACTTTTTTTTACATATGTAGGCTTAGTTACTGTAAACAAAAGCCATATCCAACAGAAACAGCGATATTTAAGAATTAACATTCCTATGTCTATGAAAGCTGATTTTCGTCCCACTGTGCGGCGGGCCGCGTACCGTTTGTTTGCGAGGGAACGTGCACCTGTCAACCGATGGGGTTGTTACGCCCTTGGCTGTTCCAACCATCTAACTACCTATTCACACAAAGGCGATTAACAAATGATGGTTTCGACGTTTGTATAATGAATTCGAATCGAATGAGCTCTTTCCTGTAAGCTAAGGAATATATTATAGCCGACTGTAAGTGAAATCAAGGTGTTCAAATCGCATAATACATTCGCCTACACTGTTAATAGTAGAGTGAGGATACAGACAGCTGTATTATGCTAAGTGTTTAAGTAAATTTAATTGCACTTTAATATATAGTAGGTTCATGATAAGACAACTAGTACATGCCATTACGTTAATCAAAATTACAAAACCTTAATGCGTATTTTATAGCTCAACATAATTGATCGAGTTTCATTATTTAACTTAAAGATTAAAGATATAGGCGCAGTTACCATGTAAAGCGAATTTAAATAGCGAAAATCAATTCAGCAACACTCGATTTAATTAATATTTGAATATTGCAGCAGGCATATTGGAAACCAAACTGTTTTAATTTTCTCATATTTTTTTTTTCAAGCGAAGCAACTTTAAGGCACTTCAAGAAACGTGTTTTCTATACGACAGATCGTACAAAGAGGAACAGGAAGAACGAATTACGTCCCTTATAATTGCTTTCGGAAGAGATCGTTTACCACCAACACGGATGAATTAATTGCACTTACCATCAGGAGTTTTCGACCTATCCATGAAAATGATAGCAATACTCAAATAGGATAACGGACCTACCTTATCTGACTCCTATTTTATACACGTCCTATATCGTAAGTCTTGATCTTCATTGCCATTAATTTTCATTGCAATCTTTTTTGCAATTCATCATTCATTTCAAGTTATTAATATTTTTTTATTGTTTTACAGTCTACACATAACGCTGTGAGCCTGTGCATGATTAGTTATACACGTTGCCCAGCGGCTATTCATCACGAGATCGTCTGTCTGTTCTGACGTTCGCAACTGGATATCAATAAAACAGACTGTGTGCTTAAAATACGGTAGGCGGGCATCAGGCAACAGGTTTTTCGCATGCACGACAACATAAAATGTAGATGCACTTGTTACATAATTCGAGACGCAACCGAACTTTTATAAATATTGAAACAGCTGCAATGTTCACCGGAGCTGATGATGAAAGCTGTGTTATGTGTGTGAGATGTGGATATGCAGGGTGTGATATCCAAGAAATTTTACCCATATGTTTGAACAAGATACGGCTCCAAGCACTGTTTAATAATAGTCAATAGCTTGAGTGTATGATTCGAGAGGTGAGCTTGATCACGAAGCATTTTATTCATATTGTTTAAAATTTGTCCACGCGGAGACACAAACGCAAAAACAATACTTTTGTATAATGCCAGCTAGCCAACACCTAACCCATCCTTTTATGTCTGATTCTCTTCCGTACAACAATGAATAATCTAATAAGATTACGTTACGTCCTATTCGATGTCTTTAAAAATGCACAAGTGGAGATACTCCTGTCCCAATTGCGTAATTTTATTGACTCCCACTGACAATCCGAAATAAATGGAGTCAGGTGGACTCCGAACTTAGTGAACTTTTTAACGCTTATCGAACGCTTCTAAATACAAGATAGATAGACTACATACACTCCGTGCACGAATAATCTTGCGTAGTCCAGATATTGAGTCTTATGATATTATATTGAAAGACATGAATATTATCTGCTAGAATGATTATATCATCGCCGTCAAACGAAATAGACGACGTTAGAACGTCAATTGACCTCTTTAAACCGTCGTCATGGTAATCCTTTGTCCTCCAAAATACTGATTAACTTTATTTCCACCGATAAAAATAAATGAACATAGATAAATTTCTCGCGTTTCCATCAAGCCCACTCAAATGTATCTTAATCAGGTCATCTAGTTTCTAGGCTAAACGTGGTTTTTTCCCTAAGCTATCTTCGGTTATTCAGTAGGTTTATTTTATTACCGGAAAGTTATCCTTGCCTAGATATGAGTGTTTTTGTGATTCATGCAAATATTTGCCCTCGGGCTCATGCAATTTATGTTTTCAGTGTCTACAGTTCGCTGTATGAGATGTGCCAGTTAGAGCGAGAGGTGCAAACGAAAATAAATATTAAGCATTGTTTTTCAAACCGAAACCACTTAGTATGTTTTCGATTTATACTAGTTAAAGCGTACGGCGAAGGATATAGTGAATCTGTCCTATCTGACCAGTGACATTTTTGACATATAATTCTTAAAAAAGTACAAGTATAAAAATAAAAGGAGTTCGGTTTGCTACTGCGACCAAAATAGAAGTAATAATAAAAAAATGTTATAGACAGCAACCACTGCATATAAAGCTAATGCATATAAAGATAAAATTGGAGTTTCAGTAAACTCCTTCGCAATCCACCCGTCGCGTTTAGTAACCGAACATGCCCGACCTTCTCAACGTAAGCAACTCCTTTACTCCTAGGCAAAACACGAGGTTTTTTTACCGCAGAGCCGTACAATGGTCTACTGCTTGCAAAACTTACGCTATCTCACAGCATTTATTGTAGCCAAGGATAAAAAGGTCACTGTTGCTGTCTGCTCACTGACATCGGCAAAGCTCGAGCTGATAAACACAATACGGGTTTTATTTGTACGAAGCCCTCGAGTTAATTGAGGTCAGCATAGACGTTTGTTGATTTTGTTGAATCCTTGGAAAGCGATACTTCGGTATACCTATTACAAAGTGTTAACTCGATAATTATTCACACAATGATCAGTAGATACCTATTTCAACGTAATGGCGCAACGTATTTACTGACAAATACAGAGATGCATTAATTAAAAAGAACATAGTGTATATTGTAGTGTAGAGGAAATTATATTTCGGGAAAATAGTCATCATCTTTTCATAATTAACGTTTCTTTTATAGGATGCAATTGAGCAATAGTTTAAATTATTTTAAGTCATTCCAAAGACGGACAGTGAGGACATTTTATGTATTTATGGTGTTGAAAACGTATACATTCTTGTTTGTAAATAAAAAGGCGCATTTCGCTAATGGACTATACAAAATACCCCTTTCGAGTCATAAGCTACAACATTAAAATCAAATTTGGGTTTCAAAGTTTACCAACCTATTAATTTCTTACAAAAAGATCAGCATTTTGCCCGCTTCCATTTGGTTTCATAATAGAGAAACTTTTGGTTCTGATTTGAACTCACAACTGGAACTGGAAAGTTATTAACAAATTAGTTTGATTGTACTTAACTGAGATAAGCCAGTTAGATATAGCGGCCCGCTGAGAGCCGTGGAAGGTCGTCCTTGGCTTGCGCGGAGAATCGAGGTCGGCGACTAACAACGACGCGATGAGATTACTTATACATTTTTAATTTAAAGTTCTTGTGTTAATTGTATCTTTTTACAATACATATAGCGTGAGCATAAAAGGTGTTCTTATATAAAATTGTCGATAAACTAATAGATGACCTAGGTGGACATTGTCGTCTGTGGACGTCATTAACACCAAAGACATCATTGATGCGTAGCGGACTAAAAAAAAGAGAGAAGAAAGAAAATATGTGCATGTTCGCGAAAGGTCCCAGGCTCAATTACGAGTTAGGGGTACGGGCTATAATAATACAATCAACACTTACACATTAATTCACCCTGATACCCTCCATGTTGGGGGAATGAAAATAAATAGGCGGGTGTGTAGTCAAGCATGAATTTATAATTATTAAAAATAATACTAATTAACGCAAAACAAAAACCAGGACAAAAAATATCTGCCGCCGGACTTGAATTAAATCGGGAACCCTCTCTTAGCTCACTTAAGTTACTACCAAAACTATATATGAATTGATTGATGTATTACGTGTACATTTGTTAAATACCGATGACTTGTATGGCGGAATGGTTTTGGAATGGTTACAATGCCGGACCGCCTGCGCTGTTTCAAAAGGTCCCGATATCGATTCATGGCGAGGCGGAAATTGGAATGATGTGTTTAATTTTTTTTTCTGGTCTGGGTGAGTTTTCTCGGCGAGTACGTTGTCTAAAACACCAAAACACAGGGAAACATAGGCGTATGCTAGAAAAAACTAAATTGTAACTTTTAATTAAGGTATCGTGTTCTAACTGCTCAGTGTTGATTACATCGTTAACGAACAATATATTCAAACGAACACCGCAGCAACAATTTCCCTCTTACATCAAAGCGTATTGTAACCGTAACAGCCGTCGTTTGTGAGTCAGTAGAATCTTATCGGAAATCTAATTATACGAATATATAGTGATATCATGCGAATGCGAATAGGAACACGGTGCGGACGTTGCGCAAGAGCGCAAGCGCAAGTTGCGTGCGCGCGCAGTGACACGCACCGTCTCCCGTCAGAACATCAGAAAATTCAGACAGGTATCGGTACGCGAACACATCGTCTCAACCGCTAACATGTCATGTCGACTGACAGGTACTAGGGTTCCGTATTATGAGATTAAAAATTCAAACCAAGCGCTCTTTTACGTTTTTCAAAATCTGGATGGTGCGTTTTCTTTCTGCGTTAGTGACCAATACTTGAACGTATGTATTCATTCAGATATTTTTATGGATATATAAGACAGCAAATGAGCATGCAGCCATCCGCTGCGATGGCGATTGTTGACGACCGACGACAAGATTCAATTCCGGTCTAGTGCAGTAAGTTAGCAAAGTAAGATTACTAAGAACGTCGTCAGCTAGTTAGTAGGTCTGAGGATTGAGGTATTTCAGAGGCCAAAGAAACATTTGTCATTTGTCTTCTTGGCCGACAACGCGTTGGTGATGCCCCTGGTGTTGCTAATGTCCATGGACGATGGTGATCACTTAACATCAGGTGACCCGTCTGCTCGTTTGCCTGCTCAGGCTATAAAAAAAAACCGTAAACAGCGGATTTGGCATTTGTAATTTTGTGTTAAATCCCCTTTAATATAAAAATATCTCCGCTCTGCGAATTAAGCATGCCTAAAGTTTTGAAACAATCTGAACTAAAAGAGAGAGCAAAACCTAAACGAAAAATCCAAGTTTCAACCCGTCATATTTGCATAGGAAACAAAAATATTCGTGGATATATTTTTATATGATTGATGCGCAACATTATCCACGCGAATTCGTTTCCGACATGATCGATTTGATTAGAAATCGTGCGGTTATTTGATTGATTTAAACCCCATGTAACGCTTGGATGCAAAGCATGAATTATTGTTTTTTTTATTTAGTGGTTTTAGTTAGAACACAACATGAACAAGAGCGGTTTAGTATTAGGTGGTTGGCCAAGTAACAATTCACTTAAAATTATAATCAGCTGGTAATTGTGTAAGATGCAAAATCACGCTAAAGGTGAAAATGTCAAAGGTTAAAAAAGTTACACGTATACGTTACAGAGATTATCATATTCATTTTCATGTATTAACTATTAAGAAATATGAGTGGTTTCACTAAATACTTATTAGTATGGCAGTGTGAGTCTGTGACCTAGCCGTAAATAGCGGCGGGGATCGGATCTGCGGGAGTTTCCTCTTGTACCTTAAAAAGACCATGTAGGGGCTTACTGGTCCATTACGATCCAGATTTAATGAATAGTTAAACTGGAAACTTTTACAATTCAACCACAATAAAACAAACAAATAGTATGTCATTCGTTCAACGCACATTAGAAATGGGGAAGACAGTAGAATGCGATCATATCTACAAAGAAACGGAAACGTTAATTAAAATAACGAAGGAACACAAATCGACGATAACGAGCCGTGAAAACTATTCACTTTAAAGCCACAAAAACCAATTTAGACATACAAGAGATGAGAAAACAGGAAAAACTAACGAGGCCATTGATGGAATTAAATAACGCTGAAAACAAACAGTATCTTCAACGACGGATCTTGTTGGTAATAAACTTCATATGTTAAATAAATTCCATCGGTGTGATAAAATAAGCAGAATTATATTTATTTTACGTTAGCGACGTGACAGCGATGATTGAAGAGATAACGGAGCCAAATATGACAAGTAGGTGCACGCCGCTGAAAGCGTCTCCAGCGAAGATTGATATATGCTGTGATAAAAATCAGAATACGTGCCGATGATGTGATGTTGGTGTGGATTACGTAACGTTATAAACTTGACGAGTTACAATAGTATTGCTAAACTTAGCTGTAAAACAACGGTCCTTTTACGACAGTAATAAAAGCTATAAAGATGGTGACAATGAAAAAAGGGAAAATGTCAAATTGCATAGCGTTGGGTGAAACGGTCTCTGATATTAGTGGGCAGCAATCGGTGTGAAATGATATAAACAAGAGGAATTAGCGTCGGCCGATAGCTTGAGTTAATCTGACCGCAAGGGAGCGGGCGCCACATTGACTTTCCCTTTTCTTCTTGTGAAAGTGATGATGGCCAGTACAACAAAGCCATGTTTGCATCCTAAGCTCATCCAACGGGCTAGCCGATTGAAAGTTGTATAACTTAACAGTACAATACAATAGTTGGAACCTTCAATTCTAGGTAATCACATGAGAGTGAACGTTTAACTCAAATTTTAACGTAAGAAAGAACACCCTAAACAAAAATATTGGAAACTGAAGCTGCTTCTACTAATTACCTACGTGTGCTGTGTTTTGTACCGTATTTCTTAGAGACAAAATTGTTTTTGTTTTATAGTTTATACTATCAAACACTGAACTAATGGAATATATAAAATATTTACAGGTGCAATTATGACTAAACAGGTTTCCAAGATCCCAAAAATTAGGTGCTGTTATGGTTATGAAAGGCGGATATTAGTTGAGTAATAAAATTCGCAATCATTTACTATCGCACTCGCTATAGTTGATATAGCAAGTGGCCATTGGTGATCAAATCGTGACCGTCCACAATCTGCACGTGATAGTGAAACTGCGACTATTTCTGTTAAGGAAAATGAAATTTCACACAGGCGTTGGGTGGCACACGTGCGGAATTTCAATATGGCAGATCGTGTTGCAGTTAAATAGGACGTCAATCCGCTTAGATATGCAAAATGAAAACGCAACGCGTTAATTGCAAATGCAGTCGCGATCAACGGTGAGAAACATCGCCGGCTGCCAACTCGGTCAATGCGACTGGTCGTAACAGTGAAAAGAGTGCGCGTACTTGCCTGAGCGTCGTAACTAAAATGTTTGACCGTTAATCAATTGATGTAAACTTCAGAACTAACTATGGACACTGTGGTGCCCTTTTCGATTCGGTTCATTACACGCCTTTTCATCAGTTTTTAGTTCGGCAAAAATAAAGGTACATCAGGTGGGATTATAGTCAATGTTAGGTTTAAACAACTCCTGTATTTAATAGTCACTATTTAATTTAGCCTTTGCGCACAACACAGAATGGGCACTAGCTGTACCTACATGTTACTAAAACAAGTATACTGAAACATTTTTGTTGAAAAAGAAAAAAATATTAGACATTTTATTGATAACAATTAGTTCCAATAAATAATTATTTTTATCGTTTTGGTTTAATAAACAAATTCAGAAATTTATCGTTGTTAAAGGAAACAGAGGGTACATTCTTAACACATATACAGAGGACTTAAAAACTGGTGGATTGATAGATGTATGTCTTTGAGAGACCTAAATAAGGTTTGCGAGGGGATCCTTTGAACATTCGAAAAACGTTTGTAAAAACTGTAACAACAACAAAACACTTTTCAAACTATGTATAATCTTTGTATGCAAATGTTAAAATAACATTTACATTGTGTACCCCACCCTTCAAATTTCGCATCGTCTACTCTGTACAATATCATTGTCTAGAACAGATTGCACTTAGCGATAAGAGCATCCATTGTCTACACCGTGATAATAAAATTAGTATTAATTTTAAGTTAGTGTACATGTGTTACATAATATTATTGTTTGTATATTTACTTATGTATATTAAGATTTTTCAGTAGGAAAGTCATAAACTCAGGTCAGATATTTTATAGTAGACATCACATTGATCACACAGATCTCAACACTGTGAGGTGAAAGGAACTTCTTTTATTGTGTATAAATCAATTGAATCCTTTTGTTCTTGGTCAAGTCTAACGTATCTGTCGAAACTTAGGCAATTATGTTGTTGTCGTAAGGAATGGATTTGGAAGATACATACTTCATTCCCCTAAAAATAGATGATTTTTAATTTAATGTCCTAGTATATTCATTACAATACTAAAAACACACAGACACACTCATACTTAAATATTATTAATTATGTTTCTGTAATTTTATTTGCTGCAATTAAAAAGTAAGTACACATAATGAGTATGTATAAAACATGATTGATTATTCAATATTGGCAATGCATATCAAATTCTCTAAGATCGGTCGTTAAAGGCTGTGTATTAAGACGTAGTTATTGATTTTCGTGTGAAATTACTGTCGCGCTAGTGTTCAACGTTATTGTGCCCAATCTGATACTAAGAGTTGTTAATCATCTTTAATATTGTAAAGTTGTACCTTGGCTACAGCTGTACACCGAAAATAATTGACAAAACATCCATAGTATAATGTAGAGACGTAAGACTTTATTCAAATAAATTTTGCTTGGATTTCTTCTGTTTGTCAAAGTGTCGTGTTGAAATGACGTTGCAGTTCGAAAGCTTACGAATCAACTTGATAACTCCCTGAACTTATGAACTCTGTCTGCATTTCGTCGTACTTTCACACAATAGGTAAACTTTCAATACAAACAAAGTCATTGGTTAAACCTAGCGTCATATTATAATCGCAACGACTCCCTCAAGGTCGTGCGTGGAGCTGTTCCGTGAGATAAACAAAGCAATAAATGATAATGCTTCGCACACAACAATAATAAATAACACGAGACAGTCGGTAATTCGTACCGAGATTTACAAGTTAATTATCAACTTACGTCGTGTAAATAATATATGTATAAAAGTAGTATACAATATATAGCAATGGACTATTAAATGCTGATGGATGGATGGATGATACAACATAGATTAACTTTAATTAGGTCCGTCGCGACAGACGTTAAAACATCCACAATCCTAACTATAATGAAGCATACACTTATAATAATAATACTCTTCATTGTACACCAATAAAAAAACAACATGACGAAATGTAAAAATAAGAAGAAAAAAAGGCGCTAATCGCTAAGGAGCGATCTCTTTCAGGCAGCCTAGACTAGCCTAGCTTGGGAGTTAAAGATTCGAGATTAATAAAAGAAAAGGTAGGGTACTTAATATATATGATGCCATTGATTTAACAAAAATTTGACACTTTAGAGATAGCGCAGGGGATAGAGGCGGTGAAAATATAGATACTTGACTTGAGCTTTGAGATCTTATAGAACCGTATCGAATAGAAGGATGACAACAGTTCAAATGACGAATAGCAGGACTTATAAAGGACTTAGAGTTTATTATTTTTACCGTTACTGCATGACTGACAGATAGCATAATTCATCATCATCATCGCAATCCATAAACGTCCCAATCGAATGCATCGTCTATATTCAATTTTATTACTACATGTAGTAACGGCCTGATAACGAATGCCCTGGGGGAGTCAAACGCCCTCACAAACGCTCACTTACTCACACCCCCGCATTTGGATATCCTGCTATGCGGCTGTTGCGAGAGGCATAATCATACACAAATGACACATTACTAAAAAATCAAGGACGGTGAACAAACATTTATCTGTCCCTGCCGGGAATCGGCTCCAGCACTATTTGTTATACATTTGGAGCTATTAAGATATCCAAACCACATATCCATTAACTACCCATTCCATTAACCATAATCCATCAACTATTACCTCCTACACACAACAAGTCCCGCAACATTACAGGACACAGACATACAAAAGATACGAAACATCCACAAGGTTTTGCCGTCGCATATAATATTTTCAAACACAATGTTGAGACAACATTGCGGTTCTTATAGCTTTTGTTGTTACGTTAGGACAGATACGGCAAACGGCGAGAGATTGTATCGGCAGTGGTCACGAGCATCGACTCCGATGTTTCGACACCGGCTCCTTGACCGATCACATTATTAAGTTTCTTAATCCGCTACACGTCCAAAACACCTATTTAATAAAATGTAAGACATTCATAAATCATTCGACGGCCTTGCAATGTTAATTTCTTTGCGCTCGCTATGCTAGCGAGCGAACGAATGAGGTGTACTACACCTTCGATTCGTTCCTTCGGCCTTGGTTCAAAGGATGAAAGCGACTGCAACTATGGTTATTGAAAATTATGTCTTATTACCAGTTGCTGGTTAGCTAATTTCAGTTTCACGATAAACACGTTTTAACTATTACTTTTGGGTAAATGCGATGTAAAATTAAGTGCTTGTGGGAATTACTGTGCGATAATGATGCTTGGTAAAATTTGCAATCCATTTAAGAGGATGTTCATAGGATAACCAAACAACGAAAAATAAATACAATACCATATAGGTAATATAAACTCGTTTACCCTGTAATGTGCTGCGCGACGGTATTTTAAAGCTGTGTCAAAGGTTGTGGCAAGGGTAATCAACGTAAAACGACACTAAAACAATATGCTTACCTACATAGAGAATGCAACGGAAAGAGGAATTTGACGATTCAATTTCCATTTGATGGGTAACATTAGTCGATCGTCAAGTTCAAGGATTTTATTTACGACGCAGTGAGGTACAATATTATTAAAAACTTGAATAATTTTGCAAAGCGATAAAATAATGTGTTATGTAAGTGTACCAGAAACTCAATACGAATCACAATTTCACAGAATATGTATGTAACAATCAGTCTTTGTCTATTCTGGCCACGGTGGTGGCTATTTGTAACACTGCGTTCGGCGAGTGAGCGTGTTACACACGATGATGCGAGCATTAAGAAGTAGCCAGGCTATAATTTTAAGTAGATACACCACGGCGGAGTTGCGTGCCATAATAACGTTGCTACGTAACACACTTACGATCGTGTTAGTCGAGAGGGGCTAACACCTAAAATCGATTTGGGAATGACACAAATTGTAATTCTGAAATGGAACTTTCAACTGGGCACGATTACGAAATCAACAGTGATTCATTTTCAGATCGAACTGAGAATATCAGAATGGGCTATAAAGTCATTAAAATACACAATAATAGTAAGAATTTTCAAATCAATGGCCGCAAAATCGATTTCACAACATACCCTTCATACCATCCTAATGTATTCATCTAAAGTGCACGAGAGCGGACAATCCCGCAAACGCCAGCCCAATCGATAACTGAAACAAGCCGTCTGGACTCACCCGATGAAATTCTTAATGAAGCAATAAACTGCGAACAGGGTTGCATCGTTGAGGCCGAGGTCCGGCTTGATCCTGGGCAGGGCCACGGGCGGCGACGAGGCGTCAGCCGGCGGGCCGCGCAGCTCCGGCGTGGCCGCGCTCATGGCGGTCGCGGCGCGCGGCCGCGGGCCCGACGCGTGCGGAGCGATCGTGGGGCCGACTCAAAGCCGAGCGCACCGGCGCCTCATAACACCACCGCCACCACCGGCTACCACCGGCGACCACCGGCGCTCCCGGCACGCGCCCGCCACCAGCGGCGCGCCCGACGCACACGAACGCTCGCTCCGCCGCGGCCGGTATCGATCGGCCGGACGCGCCTGCGCTGTGAGCACTGCGCTCTAACGCCGTCGGATCCTTCGAGCCGGCCGTTCACACGTCCAGCATGAGAAACGCCAAGTAGATCACGAGAAAGAACCACGGACAAAATAGGTACATGCAAACGGACATCGTGCGATTGATTCGTAGCTTGAAAAAACGTGTCCAGTGTCGATGTCCAGTGATGAAAGGCGTGCGCGACTACAACACGACGCGACGGTACGGTACGGGCAGGGTGTGCACGTGCAGTTAGCGCGTGCGTCTGGCTGCGCGGCGGCACTCTGACTGGACGCGCTCGCGCAGCGTGCCCGAGCGCGCGGTCGCCGCCCGTCGCGTCCGCACACCGCGCTATCTACACCACTATACCACTACACGTCACACACGGAACGGTGCACACCTTGATTTGCATCCTGGAGACGCGATAGCCTTAGCTCCATCCGAGGGAGTTTCCAAACTTTCTTTAACCGAGATAACTCGAAACCATATTGAGCCGAAATAATTGTTGACCAGATATAGGTCATGATAAATTAGATTAAAAGTAGAGATAAGATAACATGCCGAAAATTTATTGGCATGGTTAGAAAATAATAAAACATACATATTCCTATTATGGAATAATAGAACATCACGAGTACGCGCCTTTCAAGATATTTAAAAGATAAAGTCTTCACTGACATTGTATATGTCTAGTCGAAATAAGTAACGATTGAAAGCAAAGCAATGATAAATATGGCTCTAGCGATGTAGTTAAAACTCGAAGCGAAGAGAGCTCTATCACGGCGATAGTCCATTTGTTAGGAATTTGAAATATCAAAAGGCAACAATTATTTAATTTCAAAGCGTAGCTGCTTATCGACCTGAGTGACTCAGTTCAGATTTAACTGATAACTGTATTTTAGAGCTACCACCTATCTAACCACAAACTCGAGTTAACGCGAGAAGATCGTTCGATAAGGCTGGAAGTTTGACAATAAATCAATGTCAGAAAAGTTTAAAATTATGGAAGGGAATAATTGGAAAACTAAAAGTGTATTTGACGAATTCAGTAAAAAACTGTGACGTCTACATCCAAGTAGATTCGTAAATTGATACTCTAATATTACGGGAACGGTCAACGTCCTCTGTCCGAGTATTCTATCGCGGCGTTCCGACAAGTGATCGTGAAGAAAAAAACCTCTCTCCACCTTCCATCGTAGTCGTGGCGAAATGACGCAAACTTTTTTTGCCAAGAAAGTTAGTTAGTACCCGAAATTCGTCTAATGACCCCTGGACATGTATGTACGTCAGTTCAAGTTCCGCTAGCATGTCATATCTAGGTACGAAAGTAATGAGTAATGTACGTGTACCTAACACAGAATACTCGTATCTAATATTACTTATGTCTAAAATTATATATTCCTGCTCTCCATCCATAATTACCTACCGTATATGAATAATACCATTGAGTAGGCGGTGTTTTAAGAATCCGTATAGATTTTATTAAAGACACACCAACCGCCTTGTGGTTTCACTTTATGATAGTCTCCATTTTGGATTCCACGCATTTATTTTTCAAAGTATCTCGAAAGTGCAGCTTCAAACATGATGCGTATTTCAAAACCATTACGAACTATGTTATGGATTATAGACAATGAATTTTCACCGGTGCTACAAGATTTGCTCAAGGTGTCACACAAATATTAGTTGTAGATAGACAATAAATTAGGCCGCAGAGATTAGAACGCCAGATTAGCTTCATTACCACATTTTTATGTAAAAAGCACACGAGTGGTCACTCGCGCACATTAGTTACACTTAAGGCATCACCGATGCGTTGTAACGCCTACGCCTACGGCCAAGAAAGAAGATAGAAGAAAGAAAGCCAGCTGCTCGACAAAAGGAAGTTTGTTGAAATATGACTAAAAGAAAGGTGCACCTTAATCGAAGCGGCAAACAGCGTAAGCCAAAACCGCACGAGACGCGAGAGCGGGGAGATGTCAACGGCAGCCGAGTGTCTCGTGGCGTTATTGTCGCACACGAAGGACGACAACTGGTGGGGTGGTGGGCACAGTTCTCGGAACTCGACACTTCCCGGCTGAGTCCTGGCCCGCTTCCCAGAAGCGCACGCGGCAGATGCTACGGGGCATTAGTCGGAGCGATTAGTTTAATAGCTGCGATAGGCACCGATGCTATTTTCCGGTTCATCCGCATTTTCGTTACGTTACAAAAGTTCCACGAAACAACGTTTCTTCTACTCATTTATGTTACTTTTATTTCTATATTATTTTAATTTATTAATACTTTTAGCTTGTAAGTTACATCAACACGGATATTAAACGGAAAATTATTTACTTTATTTCTAACTATTTAATATAAATCTGAAAGGGATTCTTTGATCACGCATATTTTTTCGCATGTGGACTAAAATAAATCACATAAACATTATCCTACTACTTACTAAATAGTGCACATACCAACAGAAAATATTGAAAATATCTAAAATCCATTGTTATTCCCTTTCCATCGTACATCGCCTATAACATTAACATAAACCTTCAACAATAGTCTATCTCAAATAATATCTTCCATATACACACATCGATCAGTTACCCTTTTACTATGTACGACAAGTCACACCTGTTAACGTCAAGTTATCGAGTATGGCATCCACTTGACAACGGTAACATCGCATCTATCAGCAACAATGTTGTAACTAAACGTTGTTGCAGTAATAAATAGTAAACAGGAAACGGGTCGGACTGATGAAGTGTTAACAGTTTTCCTGACATACATTGTTAGCGCAAATCCTGTTAAAAAACATTATTACTATTAAATTTAATATCTACAAATTGCATATTATAATTACGTGTGAATATCCTAAATAAATGAGGTTTTGTATTAATCCTTGCGTGTATTTATAACCGTAATGTGAAACTTGTGAATAAAATACGCTTATTATTACGATGATACGATGATAAATGTATAAGTAGCGGGCCACCCAGAACTTATAAATTTCATAAAACCTTGTATCTATCTATTCAAACAGTAGAAGGGCCGCCCCCACACTGAGTATGAGGGCGGTAAGTGTTGGATCCAACCGACGTACACGTGCCGATTAAATGTAGTCATCTCCTGCACCATCTATACGTACAAGATTTGCACTACTTACTTTACGACTACTTTACTTTTACTCATTGGGGCGGCCTAGAATACTGATTCCAATCTCATGCAGGCAGAACGTGTCTTTCCTCTCTTACCTACTTGAGTCCATCACCAAACTGCTCGTCTTGTTTGTCTTGTGGCTAAGGGCTTGAAAACCATTCATTTCTTTAGGTTTTTCTTTTTTGTCCGGCAACTAGTCTGGGATGCCTTAACATTAAAAAATACCCATAGAATCGTCAATCATGATTTACAAGTTTCTTTGTTTGATGGATGTGAACACACAAATGAGACATCAAACACGATAACGACCCCGGCACAAACATTTATATGTGGCATACTCGTAAATGTGTGCTCCGGAAATTGAATCCGGAACCCTCTGCTCGCATGCAATAACACACCCAATGTCATGTATATAAACTTTACCTATCTTACTGACATATAATAAAACAATAACTAATCGATTTCTGTACATTAAAGATATTTGAGAAATACCATCAATTAGACCTAATTTATAACCGCAATAGATTTCTTGTCTGTTTGTCGCTTTGCATGTCTGTCTGTGCGTTTGTTTCCACTAATCTCAGTGGCTATACTTAAACATTCATTAAAAATTATAAAATTGTCGCCAAGTAGATTTATTGTAGTTGACATACAAAAAATTGTAAACGAAGGTTTTTTCCCGAAGCAAATTATAATAATGCTTGTACAATAATAAAATATACACCAATCAACTGTACACCAGAATCAACTTACGTATACACAAGCAAAATTTTACACCACCACAGCACAATAGAAAACCAACAGAGTTGCATTCGTGACAGAGCTAAATTATTATCGAAGCACCGCGCACCGGCCGTCGTGTACTATGGTGTGTGGACTGTGGAGTCTTTAAATCGTTCGCGTGCATCGTCGGGATTGATGCAATATGACCCAGATGTTATTTCTATGGAACCGTACGCTTCGCAACTAGACAGCGCGGTACCTCCGCCCGCCATATTTAGTATTTCCTATCGTATATCGCCCATTAAAGCTCCATTAAACTGTACCTACTAATGTTCTCGTAAGTGTCGGTTTGTGGGTGCACAGTTCGATTAGTGTTGCAAGTTGGTGCTAATTGCTTGAGACTTATGATATATGTATGTCTTTAGATGTTATATTACGATGTTATGAGACTGATTATTCTCCAACTACACAATTTTATCATTTGTGGGAATGTGCTAAAATAATATAATAATGTCAGTAAAAGTTACACAGTGTTATTCTTTACGGTGCAGTGAGAATATACTTTCAAAAAACACGTCCACAAATAACAATTGACAACCACTTCTCAATTGATACAGACGGACCTGACGGACGCACTGAAATCAGTTTGGTTTTCGCATAGTACAGTGGATACTGTACCCTGTGTATTGATGTTTAAGTTCCTTTTATTTCTTTGTTATGTCGTTTGCTGCAGAACGTGAAATAATATTCTAATATTCTATTCTTAATTGCAAATTCAGATTACTGAAGTCGCACTTTAAATCCATTCTCTATATGGCACAAAATAAATGATACCTGCAGTCGAAGCAATTTAACACCGAGATTAAACCGACAAGTAGATTAAACCGAACCCAAACATCATGTTTAGATCAGCATACCATTGCTAAACTATCATAAACACTATCGAATTAATCGTACCGTAACAGTCATAAACAGAGCAACCGCCGCTAAGTACCAAGCGTATTATCAGCATAAAGTGCGACCACTCGTCGTCGTTCTACCGGGATCGCGAGCAGTAAACATTGCGATGATCGACAAACTCATTTGGGACTGGGGGATTGGGCGCTCCCAATCCGTACCAGGGAGATGTGAAATTTTTGATCTGGATACGGACACGGATTTGTTATTATTGCGGATTCAGTATCCGTTAGTGTCGGATAGTTTTGATTATATTCATTGAAATTTAGTAAAATACAAATAGGTAATACTTTAGTTTTATTTCTTGGTTATCATTTTGTATTACAATCAGTATATCAACGACTGACTATTTATAATGAATAAGCAATAGAAATACTAAAACATGTCTCATTTAGGTTTCGACCCTATCCGAAATTAACCGAAACTTTTATAACGGACTCGGTTACGGTTACGGAGTTCCATAAAATCCCAGCAATAGACATTGCGATAATCGACAAACACATTTGGGATTGGGGATTGGGAGCGATCCGCACCGCGCGGCCGGGCCGCGGCTACCGAGCTTGCGCAAGTTTCCTGCGCACGCGCGCCGCCCGATCTTGTGACGCAAGCTTCGATCATTATTATACGCTACGATCACTACGTACCGGAGCGATTACAGTACCGTAATAAGGGCGCACCCCGGTCTCTTGCTACAATATTTAAAAGTTACTGAACTACGTGTAGTCTGTCTGACTTGTATCGATTTAAGATTGTCCGGGCATTTTGATTCCGAATTCAAATGTAATATTTGATTTATTTTTAATTGTAAAAATATTTATGGCCAGACAATGTAAACATATAGCATATTATTACTATTTGAAATTTATGTTCCTCCACTATTAATTATTTCAGTATAAAATTAGCAAATTCAACGATTATGAGCATTGAAACTATATAAAGACATCGTATGTTGTCAATTTTCCAAAAAATAATAATTAAAAGCAGACCTACATCCAAATCTACGTACATTGTGACGTGGCGCTCGATAAGCTATCACAATTCACAATGCACGCAAAAACTAAACCAGGCGATCACAAACGAAGCCACGCAGTTGTTTAGGGGATAAGATTTTCTTCGAAAAGTTACCATTACGTGAACCAGTTCGTAGACGTGGGTCATATCAATGTTTAGATTATGTTTATTGAGGTTAATAGGTGTTTGTTGTAACACGCAATTGTTGTTTTTCGGTCACTTGATTAAAATGAAATCAACTGGTTAATTAAAAAATACTGGCTGATAATAAATTGCTAATGTACCTAGTTTCTTTGGGATTTTAATATGAGCGAAAATTTTTTATTCGTTTAATTTGAGGCAAATTACGGTATGGAATTAACTGATGAATTCATTGACAGAATGTCTTTAAAATCAATTTTATATAACAGATTTATCAACAAATAAAATTTAAAATAATTAAAATTTATATCTACAAGAATATTTGAACATTTTTAATTACTCTCCTTTTACAACTTTGCGGGTTTAAGGGTAAATATCACCGTCACCCATTATGTTTTTTGAAAAGTGAACTGAACACTGAAAAAGTGACATGCCTTTGTTAATCGATTTAACTACAGCATTAACGTTATAAGTTTATAACTGTGTGAGTAGAACCCCCGTGTGCCGTTTGCGTATAAAAGATAGCTCTCGTATAAAAGATGTTTAAAATTTTCGTAACCTTGGTCAGGGTCACAAGTCACAGTCAAGTCACAGTAAACAATTCGTATTAACATTTGTAGTTGCTATTGTTTTAGACAAGAAATATTATTTCTTAGTAAACAAAATGAACTCAAAATAAAAGCATATAAAAAAAATATTAAAACTTCCACTAGGCACATTTGAACAATATTTATAATACAAATGCAAAGTTTTGCAACTAACATGTAATCGATTGTTCTGTCCGCGTTACGTCTATTTTCGTTGGAAACGTGTTTGATTTCGGCAAATATGCGATAAAATGTCAACAGTGCCGCGCCGACTTTAGATTTTCATTACTCATACCGGGTCGCGGCGTGCGGGGTGCGGGCAAGCCGTACGTGAAAATAGACGGGGCGTTTTCCGGTAATATAATGTTAAAACTACGTACGTCCGCGTTTCAAAACTATTTGTATTCACTCCTTTTGTCGTAACAACCGCCAAATAAATGTATTGCATGTGCAACTGTTTTGTTGCCACGTTTCGGAATTATAACAGGCAACACTATTGCCTGTATTTTGATATATAAGTAGTAATTTGTAGTAATCAATTCTATTTGTATCTTCAATTCACCTGATTTTAAATCGTCTGCAGCCTCAATCTATAACATTAAACTAATAAATTTACCAACTATTATAATCAAATTTAATGTAAGATTTTCTCGCAACGATACGTACAACAGAAAAATCGACAAAAAATGTATCTTATCAAAACAGATAATATGCAGGGTTATTGTTAGTTAATGTTAGTACAATTATATAAGACCTCTAAAGTGCCGCCAATCACTTACTGGAGGACACTTGCTTCCCTGCATTTTTATCTCTAATACTTCTAACATTCGACCCGCATACAGGTGCTTCATTGAATAATCTTGTTATTTAATTTTTGGTTATAAAATTCAATATGGTTTATCATCGAAACGGTTGTCAGTTATTACAAACCTAATCGGTTGATCGAACCACAAATCTCAAACGCTTGACAGAATTAATCTAAAATGTTGCCAAATGAGCCTACTTACAAAATCGTTCCGGTGCGTAACGGTATCGGTAGTTCGAAATGGAGGATTGGCGGTACGCCGGAGTCTACGGCGTAGGCTCCTAAAATTCAAATAATTTAAAAATTATCTGGTATATACCGATACTTGGGTTGGCCACCAACCCCTGCACCAATCCGCACTAGAGCAGTGTAGTGAGTATGAATATCAACGATGAGGAGAGAATCCGTGCAACACGAGACAATCTAGACTAGAGTAGAGACAACGCAATTCGGAGACAGCATCCAGTTTCTACGTCGTTTCTATGTCAACTACCTTTTTCTTTACAGAACTATTAGCTGTCCCAGCGAACTTCGTACCGCTCTATGATTAATAAATGTTGTGTTTAAGTTTTAAATAAGAAAAATACGGGTGATTTATAATTTTCTATTCTTTCTAGCTAGGCAACTAAAGTAACGCTCAAAATGATGTAATGTTCCCTTGTACAGCAAAACTTGGTGACATATGGACAGCAGCGCCACCTAACGGGTCCGATTGTGAATCTACACCATATTCGGATCCACCTGAAGACGCAAAAAAATATATTAACATCGGTCCAACCGTTTAGGAGAAGTTCAGTGACGTACACAAGCACAGAATAAATACATAATTTTTAGTTTGAGCTCCACGAGGACATGGGGAAAATATAACCATAATTACGCGAGCGCGTATCGAGCGTTCACGGCGGTCGCATTTCCCTGCCTCCAGTTGTAATCGTACTCCGTAACCATGATTACATTTTGGATAAATTGGACCAGATAAAATTGTAATCTGCAATTATGATTACAGTTCGCCCATATCTGGCGCCACGAAATCAACTTTATGGTACACGTTAGCCTACGGTATTCGCATCGTAAGCTAACGATAGAAAGGTTGTGGGAAGGAATGTTTCGTTTGACACCTTATCACGTGTTTTCATACCGTAGTGGTGCCTGTATCGAGTTACCGGTGCGCTAGCGTGGAATTTATTCTACGACGCACTCACGTATCCACGGCTATCGGCAATCTTCGTATTTCCTTTCCTTTGGCGCTCGTATTCTCTATACTCTATACGATGGTTAGCGAAACACAACAATAATTAAATAATAAATAAATAAACGCTAACACACTCATGCCCACGCACTATGACTCCGTGAGTCGGTTGGCACGTACAGCACAAATAACACATCAATAACACCCATGACCCGAGAACAAACATTTATCTGTTACATAAATACGAGTATATGCCCCGGCCGGGAATCGAACTCGAGACCCCTTGCTTCGCAGGCAGGGCCACTAGCCCACTACCTATTAGGGTATGGGGTCGTCCAACGAGACGAGAATTTCCGAGTGTTTCCGAAATTGTGTCACGTCTACGCATTGTAAATTGTTTGACATTTGTAACATACATAATTATTGAAATATATATTTGTGTATAAGTGCATGTTCTAACTTTTAGTGGGACTTTTAGGGTTTTTTAGTGTTATTGATCTTCCGAGTCAAAGCCAGTCTCGTTTTTAGTGCTTTACAAAAAAGCAATACTGACTAAGACGTAATGCAATACGTACTCCAAAATTACCTACTCCCAAAATTATTTCGAACCGACCAGGGACTCGAAAATAAAACAATTCCGTCGATGTAATACAGCTGCACACTTACATGAATTTTTGAATTCACATAGCGAAACGATAAAACCCGTTTTCTTAAACAAGCAAATCAGGCGCGGGAGCAGGTATCGAGCTCACTTCGATTATTCGACAACTTAGCCGAGTGACGTCACCAATGAACAAAATACAAAAAAATACTATTTCACTTCAGCCAAAAAGATACGAAGATATTGCTCTTCGCTGTTCCAAAAATACACTGCTAAATTATTAACTCCACTATATAATTATTAACTGCTTGACTGATGGATGTATTGTATTGTAGTAACCTTGGGGTAAATTTAATGTTTGTTTTATTGAAATCGGTTCTCAGATAAAAAGACATGAAAATTTAAAGGATACTCTCTAAACATTTTAATTCCTTAGTACTTACACTCGAAAAAATATTTAAAGGATTCCCCGGACCGAAAAGAGTGCAGATACCTACTAGTAAAGTCATAATTATAACGAATGTGATATCTTCAATTATACGTTCAACGCTGTCAGAAACCTGACAAATACATAATACATAATAATTTTGAACTTACGCCTACGATTCAAAATTCATCCTTAATCTAGTTCTGCCAATATCACGGATAAAGTTATCGCAATCTAGATTTCTGTCCGACCTATTACGCGAAGCTCGCGGATCCGTGTTACCTTATCTCTCTTTAGCTGTACTCCAGACTAGTTTAAAATGTCGATGTCTGTCATTACCCCGTCACCCAGGTCGTTGGCCATGGGAACCGCCCCAGCGAGCATGGGTGCATTTCTCACGTCGTTGTTTACATTTCGACTACTATTACGATCGAGAAACTGAGTTCGCATTCTTTGAAGCACGCCTTCGGAACCTATTGACCGTTTCTCAGAAGCGAAACGGACGGGAAAATCGTATACCTACTTTTGTTGCGGGTGGCGTGTTGATCGTCCTTGATTACGGCGACTTTCAGTAAATTAGCTTTACTTATTCACAGAAGCTAATGCGATACAGGGTATAATAAGAACTCCACTAGCATATTTTTCCCTAGCACTTAGGGAGTTTACATTACATTTTAATAGTAGGTGCATGCCATTTCAGGCATAAGATTTAAGAAAAATTGCCCGAACATTAACTTAAATTAAATTGATCACAATACTTATTACACATTTATCTTTTAATAAGTTTTGATCAGTTTCAGACATTATCAATCTAAATTTATAAAAACTTAAAGTATTATAAAGTAGAAGACAATTCAGTGTACAGATTAATCACAGTAAAAATTGGTTGTCTGTAAAGTCGGTTTACTGACGATAGTTGAACGTGACAACGTCTTAAGAAAATACTGATGGAATGGTAGCATTTTTCAAAAGAAAATTTTAATTTCATTTGTTTAATAGATTTGTCAATGTCAATTATAGCATAACCTACAATCGCTGCACTAGCGGACCGATGCTATTCATTTTAATGATGAAAGCACGAATACCTATTCGACAATATATCACTGAATATATAATTAATATCGAAAGAATCATTACCTTTATCGCTGTAATTATCGTTGCTATAAACAATTGACACCACATTCACTTTTCACTGCACTTGATACTCGATCAAAACATATAAATGTACTATAGTATAGCAGCTGTCCACGCAGACGCATCGCTCACTCAAGTAGGAGGGAGACGGATGTCGGACGCTGCCGAACGCTGCCGAACGCAAAGGCCGATTGCTACGCCGTTACGGTAACGACGGTAACGCATGAGTCATGTTTTTTCATGCGTGCCACCGAATTATAAGACGTTGTCACGTCAAAAAGTACTAGTTAATGGGACAGCGTTCCTAAACGCATTTTTTTTTTATTTCGAAGCTTCTGAAACCGGTACGTATTCCACGCAAACATGTTTGTTGATTCCGACCTATCACACTAAAAAATACAAAAATAACTGACGTTTTGAGGTGACATACAATGAAAAATGTTCCGAGCGCGAAGTGGGTCACGCAAAGATTTCTTTGTTTGGTGGATTGCCCCGTTAAGTTATTTTTGCACTAATATAATAAGCGAGAAGCGGCTCTGGCGCACAGATTAAGTGGATTCTCCCTGCTACAGCTCAGACAGTGCGTCTTGACTCAACAAACAAACAACGACTTTGTACTTTCATGGACCTAAATACCTTTCAATGATTAAGAAAACGTTTGTCACTTGTCCGACATAATTATTGAACTACGTCATGCTGTAATACAGCAAGACAAGTGAATGCCACGTAGTAGAGAAGTCATTGCCAATTACAAAAATTACTGTCAATAAATAAGATAGCAAAACATGAAAACATCCAAAACATAAATAAATTTACCAATTTAAAATCATTCAGTTGCAATTATGCATTTAATATATTGAGACATTCTTTCATAATAATTTTTATCAATGACTGAAAATACTACTGATTGGCAACGAATTCTATTTCGGGTTATTTTTACCAGTAAGGCATTATGTGTACTAATAAGAAATCGTATTATGGCCGAGTCAGCACATAAATAACTATTTATTGGAAAATTTTCAGTAGGTTTGTAATCGACATAGAGGTCAAAACTTTTCCGCCTGTCATTTCGCCTCATGTGTTAACCAGTGAAGATAATTTGAAAATAACTAGGTAAATGGCATATTTGTTACTTGCATTCCCGCAAAATAGACGGTAAAAGTTAGGATGGAAGTTCTGTTAGAGATGAGTAAACAAAGTTCTAGTGGCTATAGGCCCGCCGAATCGTTCCCCACAATCGTTTACCAATCTATTAACAGAATTGAAGTCATACGATAACGTCATCAACTACATGAAACAACAATATTCAATACAAGGTAATTATTCTGAAATGCACTCTCGATTTGTGATTATCATCTAAAATGACGAATGTATGAACCAACCTTCGTGTAGTGTCATGTTAAGCTACTGAGCTCTAAAATGTCCATTAAGTAATTGAGATGATTATTGTCGTAATCGCTGTCTCAAAGTTTCTCACGTTCACTCACTAGTAACTTTTTAAGACAATATTATTGCACATCGACTGAGCTAATTCATTACAGGTTACATCATCGCATCCAATGTTGCACTGATGAGGTCTGGTCACCTCTCGCAATGTGAAGGGTAAAGGCTTAGTCCACACTTGAGAACATTGCGAAGAACTCTAAGATGCAAGTTTCTTAAGATTTTAGATACAGAAGCAAGTGATAATTATCTGTTAATACAAAAATAATAATAAAAAAATTACGAGGCACAGCTTTCGACCTACATTAACATCCTCCGTGAAGACGATCAACAGCAACAAAATTATTAACTTTAAATGTTTTAAAACACTGAGCAAAATCTATTTTAAAGAACAATTTGTTTAATCTTCCACACGGGAGATGGAATAGAAGTTAAGCATTTATTTATAAAAAATAAAAATAATCTAGAAAATAATACAAACAAAAAAACATAAGATAATTTTAAGATGTTTGTGCTATCAATAATAATTAGATAAACGTAATTGCAAAATACTCTATACAATTTAATCTAAATTTACAACCAAATAAGCTATACAAATAGATTGGAGGAAAATCGTAGGATTTGCGAGCGAGCGCCCAAACAGTCGAGACTGTGTTGTCAGCAAACAAGCCGTTGTTCCCACGTTGGTCTAACTAAGGTTTGCCGTGAACAAAGGGGGCTGCATAAGCGCGAAGGGGGCTACAGTGTTGCCACGTCAGCCGGCGCACTTCACGTCCACGAGGCGGCTGGCAGTCACGAGAGCAATATATCAGTCTACCTACAATATTACCTGCAAGTCTTGGGAATGTTTTCTTTGCAGCGATTGTTTGCTTTTTGTAATGCATTACACGTTTTAATTCGATCCAATTCGGTTGAACAATTAGCAAATTAGTTTATGTTGCTCTGCATTGCACGCTTGTAATTACAAATTACTATCATATATATTTTACTAAATGATAGATATACAAAAAATAGACTATTGCTACCTCCTAATAATATCTCTATACTACTTTTACCTACTAATACCTCTTTACCGTTTATATGCATTGCAACTTCGAACATCCGCTATAGAAGTCATACACGTGATGGAAATTTGAAATACATAATACTCGTATATACCTTCCATGTCTACAATAACACCTTAATCAACCCATAGGAATATCAACTAACACATGACTGTTTAGACGACTCATGTGATACGATGCATGTATGTACAAAACGAAGACTCACAAACGAAAGATTCGAAGAATTGTCGCATCTGATGTCGTTCTGGCACGAGAAGACAATAAGCTGTAATTAAAATTAGAGATCGGGATATTCCGTAGTGAGTCAGTCAACAAAACGATTATTGTAATCTGCTACGAAAGCCAATTGAACGAGACAACTATGGTAATAAAGAGCTAGTAAGAGGTCTTCTGAGGAAAATTGAAAAAAAAAAAAAACATATATTCGATAAGATTAAAATCACGATTGTGAACATTCTGTAGAATAACCATAGCTAAGAGTCGAAAGGGCCCTGCGTGGTTTTTTTAACGATGGTCCATTGATGCAAATAATAAATAAATTACTTGAATCAATGCCAATAGGAAAAATAAAACAAGTTAAGACACTCAAAAGTTCTTAGAAACCGTAATGTATTTTATTTTAGGAAAATGGGACAATGAAAATAAAAATTAAGACTTTACTAAAGATACATAAAATTGTTTCCCTGAAGCAGATTTTAGTAATTGTTGTAATAATGAGGTTTATGTATAAACGTAATTAAGATATTTAATTGCGATAGGAATCTTTATGACTTATTTATGTAAAAAGTTAACAAACAAGTCACCATGCTCATGCACAACAATGGAAATCAGTAACAACAAAAATTTGATTACTCAAAATATTCTTAATTTTTAGGTAGTCGAAAATTCGAGACAAAATGACAGGATATGAATTGCAACATGCGCCTTATTACTTCTGCTTGAAACATCGCTTGAAAGGAAAAGATTACAGATTTTGCGCACTGCTTTTTGTCAATTTGAAAAGTCGAAAATAAAGACTGCTTTTGCCAACTTTTATATAGATTTAACAACTATTTTGAGATTCCAAAGTAAAAATAAAGATATTGTGCTAAGCTTGTTCTGTAACATGAATCGCATCGGATGTTCTGGATTGAAAAGAGTAAAAATTGCACAAATAAAATGATATCATATTAAATATGGACTAGCAAATTCTGACGGCGTTGCAGTCATGGACGGTATACACCTTCGGTGAAAAAAAAAAACGCCGGCAATAGGGTTGCCAATTTCTATTTGAAACACAAACATACGATAATATTGAATATTTACAAATATGACGGATACGAAACTAACATCTTGAAAAGTCTACGCTTTGCAGATTTTTTTAACCTAATACATTTGAGTCTGGTTCACCAAAATAAGCCTCTATATCTACGCCTTTTATTTAAATCCAATTCTGATAAGCAACGTTTCTCAGCACTAGTCCAAATGTGACCACAGTACTCTACACATGACCGAACCTGTTACTACTGTGCTAGGACAACAAGCTTGGTTCTGCTTTAGCTTTGGTTTGCTTTTAATGAACCGCCCAAAAATTACGAGTTCGAAAAAATCTACACTCAACAAAGTTGCATAAATTTGGCTAGAAATAACAAAAACATAAAACCATTTTTGCGGTTTAAAAAATAAAACTCACAATAAATAATTTAAAATCATCTCAGACAACGTCTTAATTTTGATAATATTTTGATTAAGTTACCGCCTAAATATTAAAAATCTGATATGTCCATAAAATCTAGCAACCCTTACTCGATGTCAACCAATTAGTACATGCGTCAGTCGCAGAATCGGTGGGTAACAGGGCTTTGATCATCGCAAAAGAGCTAAATGAACACATTTTCGTTTGCTAAAATTATCGTCAAAGTGCTCCAACAACACGAACCAACAAGGACGAAGTGAATTCTAAGAATATACAGGACGACAGGAATGTGTGTCAAAATCTAAAGAACCGTAACAGAACATCTAAGGAGGGAGGAAGATGCGATCAAAATTGGTTTTCAACTAATGAGTCGGTAGAAATAAATAAAACTGTACAGTCTGTCGCATTGTAAATTAATAATAGTCTAGCTTTTATTAGTAAAGACAAGAGCAAGCAAAGAGCAAAGATCACCATGTTATATAAAAAAAACTTAGTTTCATTTTATTACATTGGATAGTCTTATAATGACAGACTGTTATAATAAGAAGATTTATATCTTAAAAATAAAATTGAATACCTGTTCACGGTGAGGTATAAATTGATAACCTTGTACACTCGCCCATTTTATTAGCATTGATAAATGAACCACGGTCGATACAAAATCTCGTTTGACTTACGACTTTCCGAAAACACAGCCTAAACTTCGCTGATTACATACATGGCGTACCCGGCAAATCGACGATGATTTACTTTTTACGACGGGATACATACCTGCAACAAAAACAGAAACGATTAGTTATAACGTCAAACCATTTTGGAAGTAAAAAGATTTATATGAAGTTTAATGTGTGTAAATTGTAATGTGTTCGGACATCAACATGGTAATTTGAATAAGGCTCAAAATTCTAAAGAAACTTCTTAATGTAAAAGGTTGTTAAAATTTGCCATACGTCATGAAAAGTACAGCCAAATGAAAGCAATAAAACCATGAAGGTAACAACAGCTTCTTCCAGGTTTTATTTATTATAAAATCCGCTCGAGTTTCCATGAGGAAGTCTAATAAACAATACTATTAAATGGTTCGTTCAAAGTAACATGTCGGAAGAAAGTGAATAATCAGACCAGACTTCCGAAGAACACGACTTGCGGCTGTGACATGCGTTTGCGATAACCGTGAGAGCCGAGATCCCTTTCAGTTATTGGCCATAAACGATCATAAGAGAAAAAGAAACGGAAATATTTATGATCATATTATTATTGAGAGAGATATTATATCTTTTTTTACTTAAAAATCAAGACAAAATGTTTTCGATGTGAATTTAAATGTGATGCAAAGTACTAGTAAGGAGGAGAGTGAATAAATCCGGGTAAACAGTTATCATTGGGCAAATTATACCGCGAGCGCACAAGGCGCATCGTGTCCCGGAGTTTCTGATTGTAGACAAATCTCCTAAAACACGAAATGGGAGTGTATTTAATACAGCACTGCGTTATGCACATATTGCGATAAATGTGGCATCCAGGCAACAATGCATTCAAATTGATTGGACATAGTGCAACTCAATTAAAATAGCTTTTAATCGGCAAATGTATTACTTGTTTAAATATTTCTGTATACATATAAGTCTGATAGTTTTAGTTGTGATGTGATCTATTTTTTAAAACCAATAAAGTCCTACGTTTTTTTATTTCAGGAATATTTTGAAGTCCGTTTCGTCCCAATCGCCTTAAAAAATGTACCACGTTTTGTCATTAAAAACATGAAACAAAATGCAGAACGTTCAAGTTTAAAACTTGTACCAAAATAGCAAGTAGCGGTGGTTTACAGTGAAACGCGAACTTTAACGTTTTGCATCAGCGGATTATATGAATTAAAGTGTCTAAAGCCATCTCGTGAGCGGCACATCACGCCCTGCCGTTGTCTTGCGTTACAACCAGCAATTTTCAACTAGCTGTAATTTGCTCGAACCCATGTTCATTATTCAATTTAAGGCGCCCAACCTCTACTTAAAACATAACCTCGTTTTACTCAATTTCCTTTTACACATTTTTGACGTTGTAAATTGTTTTGTAAGCAACGCAAATTTAATTTTGATAGGGGGAAGGTTCATGGCTTATCTCGTCCCAACAAGAATTTTCTTCTATATATGAAAACGTCCTATGTTTTGATTCTCAAACCGTCTAAATACAAGTTGACATTTCCTGAGATTTCATTTGCCCGCCGGAATATCATAAGGATTTTTGGAAAAAATACTGGACAATTTTATCGTCAAAATTAAATTTATAATTTAATTTATGAGACCTCCTAAGTAGTTGAACTCTCGATAGCCACGCCAAATTGACATTGAACCGCCGGCACACGGCCGTCGCAGACGAACGATTTACGTCGTCGCCGAAATGCATTATGAAAGGTTGTGCAGTTACTGTGAACAAGGCAAAGTCGATCGTGTGAGAAGATCGAATCATCGTATCACACCACATTGCCAAGACCAATGCTACGCGCTCACACTAAAAACTAGTTCGGGAGACCTGAGCTTTCGGTGTGTAGTAAATACACATCACACTATATTTAAAACGTACAACGTATCAAGTACATTTATTGATCAATGTAAAGGGCGTAACACCGCTACCTAGTGTCAAACTAATCAAGCTTTATCATGAATCTACTTGACACAACAGATAGCAATTTTCTAAAGCATGTGCATTAACTTTTTTAAAGATTAGAGTTGCATATTTACTATTGCAAATTATTTGCTTCAAATACAAATGCAGTAATGCATGTATGCATGCAGTATGAGCGAAATGAACCGCATCATTGTACCTACCGCAGAAACTGCACTTTTCCGCTGTATAGTTACATTTAATATCAGACTTAACAGCTTTGTTACGTGACATATAATCATACGTGCATATAAAGAATAGCTTTATGCTCTTTATAATGAACATAAGAGTTGTAATATGAAATATTTTTGTATTTGATTCAAGACATCTCACAAACCGAAATTACACTCATATAATAAACAAAGACAATAATTTTAACCTCGCGTGATTAATATACTCTACCTCAGGGAATGTCATGTTATTAAAAGCGAGCGTTATAGATGCGCGTGAACAGAATCGTAGAGAAACGACCGCGACGGTAGGAAGTCATAAAACAGTAAATGCCGGTTGTCGGTGAAGGAAACGGTGACCAAATGCCGTTTTAGCTCTCGAATAAACCTTTCTATGTAGGTACTACCGAGTGAACAGATGTATATTATACAAAGCAAGTTATTACAAACAAAATGTGTCGCAAAATTTTGCAGCCAATCAAGAATTTTATGTAACGGTTCAGTTAAAGTATAAGTAAAGTTAAAGTAAAATTAGACGATTTTCAGAAATTTCTACCTCAGGAAACCTCTTTAAATAATCTCTAATAAATCATTTATCTTTTCAAACTGCTTCATCGGAGAACTTTCATTAGATACTGTCAAACGTTCATTGAACATTTTAAAACCTAATGAATACTTTACGACATATATGAAATATAATGATATATATAATTATGTACGTTTTTGTTATTTATGAACAGATTATGTGGTTGTTCCACAATCAAGAACGACAAAGACCAGAACTTCACATTTATCTGTAACTATCTTTCCACCGCGTGCTCACTCGCGTTACTTGAGCAACCTATATAATGCATGTATATACCAAGTTTCAAGTGAATCTATTGAAGAAATAAATAGTTTCAGTTTATCCCTTTTTTTCTCCCCTTATGAGGGGAGAATTTCCAAAAATCCTCTCTTAGTGCTTGTGCTCCCCTACACTCTCTAAGGATATACATGCCATGTTTCAGCTTCTTGCGTTCAGTAGTTTCAGCTGTACGTTGTCTGTCAGTCACTCAGTAACGCAGGAGTTTTGTATACATATATTGATTAAATTATTTATAATAAATAATAATCTTCAACTAAAACGCAAATATTTAAACGAAGCAATTTGACGGGTGTCAGCCAGCCAAAATTTCCATAATTTGCTTTTGAACACTTGAATACTACTAGGCATTTTGGCAAATTCATAATGTTCCACGTATACTTTTGACTTGACTTTCATTTGGGATTCTGTGAAATTTTTGGTCATTTATGTCGATATTTTGGTAAGGTGGAAACATTGAGAAAGCAGAAATTATTATGAAAAAGGACGAATAAGGAGGCAAGAATAATTTGAATAATTCTCTTGATGGATTCACTTCGCTAAATAATGCTCTTGGCGAAGCATTACTTTAATAAATGGCTGCGGTGATTCCAAGGGTCGAGAACGCTCGATTATGAGTGCAAACGCGCATACGTGCCAAATTGCAAAATAACCGGTTCCATGCTAGAGCCATAAAGTGATTTCATTATTGCGAGTAAAAACCAAGGCGGAGGATAAGGGTTACGAAATGGGCTTTAACATTGGACATTACTTCACGTATAACCAAAATCTTGTAGAAGTAATTGAACTCGACGTGCGTTGTTATTATTTTCCCTAAAGTCTGATGGCTCAGGTAATTATTAGTGGCTTTTGGCTTCAAAGAAATAATACGCGATGATGTTTACGCTCGCAAACGCCGCTGGCGATCGTGGCATCATTAAAGGAGGTCTGACATCACCGCCGAAGTTACACGGCGAATGGACCAGGCAAACGGTTTTTTTTTTAACGCCAAATAAATCTATAAAAAATTAGAAAAAAAACTGTGCTTTTACTTTTTCCATATCTCAATAAATGGCTGAGATATTAACGATCAAAGAGCGTATTTACGGCCGTTGGTTTTTAAAAACGCAGGCGGGCGCTCACTACTCGATGACGTCATATATTGGGTCATTCGGCAGTCGCGCTCTCGTTCGCACGCAGTTACGCAGTAAATATTAAAATTTTACTGTTTACTGCGACAAAATGGCAAAAAAATACTGTATTGTGCCTCAGTGTTTCAATTCAACATTTAAAACACCCGATAAACTCTTTTTTTATGTGCCTCTGGACCCAAAAATGAGGAAGAAGTGGAGTTATTTATTTTTATTAAAAAAACAACTGTGAATGAACAAACTAAAGCGGACAATGGATAAAATTTGAAAAATATCTGGTTTATTATAAAACTATAATAATAGCCAGGTAGGCACTTAGGTACCTACCTATTTGCCTTAACAGAAAAGTACCTAATAACTACGTAAATACCTACCTACTAGAACTTACCTACGTACTAATAAAACACAGAGCTAAAATAATATAATCATCGAAAACCTCGAGATGTTGATTGGGAGTATTTGGTAGTATTTTTTTATCGCCGTCCATAATAGGTAGGTACCTACTAAATGAAACACACACTTCCAGTTCGGTTTAACTTTGAACAAATACCTACCCGAGAGTAGGAATTAGGAAATGCTTACTCAGAACGTACATATTACCTTTTCATCTTTATTCCACGAATTTCGGCAGCCGTAAAATCCTGGTTCTTCATTAAATATAGTGCCACCATCAAACTATCCACCCTTGGCAGATTGTCCGACTGACCTTTTAAAAAACCTTCTTCCATTCTACACACTTCACGTTTCACTTGAGAGGATGATTTATTTTATTCCTTTAAAATATAAGCACACTATTATTGGTATTATGAAAATGAAGACAGTCAAAACAAAATGAAACGAGACGCCAAAACGCACCAAAGTACATTGGATTTCACCGGACCAAGCGTCGCGCCGTGCAAGGCTCGCAGCTGACCCACATCGTGACGTCATAGCGTAAGCGCGCGAAATCTCGGAAATTCAAAAAAGGGCTTGAACTTCACGTCGTTATAACTTCGGAAATACTGCATGTATTGAAGTGAAATAAAAACTAATGTAATGTATATGAGCTAAGCTCGGATTTTAGGTGTATTTGATTGTAACATTTTGACCCTTTTGCCTAGTCCATTGTTGTTATGCGAGGCAACGAGCGAAAGGAGCGAGATGGGTTATCATCATTTATCGTGGACCGACAATAATATTAAAAGGCGTCACACTGCGATACACTCTCGTACAATGGTAGTGTTTTGCATACGTACTAGTGAGTACATGCGCACACAATGCGAGGCGAATTTTGAAGTTCATTGCCACCGGCCACCGCGGCTCCGGTCACATGCAGCGTTTAGTTAAATCGATCCATTAGCCGCACGTCGAACAACTTTGTACGTAGCGTGTTAAATGATCTGTTGATTGGCCGGTTAATTAGCAGAATCAGCGTTGTTATAGTTATAATATTGCATGTATGAGTACCTACATAATAAATTTCATTCTGGTCGTTTTGTTTATGGAAAATTATTTGAAGTTACATTACGTTTACATACAGAAAAATTATATATGATAACTAGCTTCCCCCGCGGCTCCACCCGCCAATTTCCAAAAATCCTTTCTTAGTGCTCACTTACGTCATTTGAGAAACCCATATACAAACTTTTAAGTGGAATCCATTGAAGAAATAAAAAGTTTCAGTTTATCCCCTTTTTTCTCCCATTATGGGGGGGAATTTTCAAAAATTCTCTCTTAGGGTAGAAGTATAAGGTAAGAAGTGAAGTATAGGGTAGCACACTCTATACTCCACAAGGAACATACATGCCAAATTTCAGCTTCTTCCGTTCAGTAGTTTCGGCTTTACGTTGTCTGTCAGTCACTCAGTAACGGAAGAGTTTTATATGTATAATATTGATATGTTGGAAATACAATGGCCACTCGAATATTTCTTAAACTCGTTCAAAGTATATAAAGGAACAAAAAAGCGTATGCGGGATAAAGAATACGTCCACCGCTGTCAATGTCACACAACAAATCTAAGAAACCACTGTAGGTCCATTTCATTACCTATTTCAAATTTTAACGTTACTCTGCACGCGAAATCACCTAAAATGTAGGTAACAAAAACAAAAGCTAAAAAGCCACTCACCGTTACTCACCACAACGATACACCATCATAGCATGGAGTTGAAAACCAAACACTCGACGTGAAAATCGTCGAAAAAATCCAAGACCTGTTCATTGTTTCATACCGCAGTTTGAATCGACGAGCAAAAAGCGTTGCAAAAAACGTAGTTTGTTTGTTTGTATTAAACGTGTAGCTGCCGATGTTCGCAAATAATATTTTGAAATGCAAACAATTTGAAGAAATAGAAGTAAACGAATTTTAAACATGATTTAAACACAGTGTGCCTAACAGTGGTACAGCCGAAATCCTGCTGTGAAACACATAGGTTTTAAAAATATCACTAGTAGTGCAGTAAAATACAAAAACTTATCATATTTCGACAAACTAAGTAATCATATAAAATATGGATTATATTTATTAGCTGAATCATTCTTACAAATCGCTTCGTCGGATAATAAATTCTGCATAAACATGAGTTGCTAAATCAAAACATAATTTGCTTACAAATTACTATAATAGTATCGACTGCGATGAAGCAGTACACGATATAATAAGTAACTTAGATTTTCCATTGTCGGATGTTAGAGTAGATTGAACCCCGTCGAATAGCAGTACTATGACATCGATTTCCGCCGTTGATTATACGTTCAATGTTTTCAATATACTGATTCCATAGATTGAAACGTCTCGAAAGTTTCCAATGACATCTGCCTCGAGTCTCTTACATTCAGGTCGAATTAGTTGTAACTTGTAACACTTGTAACACTTAACTGTATTTTCGGACGATTAAATTATTGATCTCGATTCGTTACCGGTCGGGCAAATTGAAACTGGTTATAAAAAGATTTTGCGTGGAATGATGTCATCATTTTTTGCGAGCACTCCAGTAGGTACCTAACGTTAATGTGAGATGAGTTACTTTTTGTTCGCGCTCAACAGATGGTACCCACAATGAACCATTTGCATTTGAATACACACGTATTTTGTTTCTTCTGAATTTAAATACATGCGTAGGTACGTAATATATTTTTATCCTATTAATATTATAAATGCGAAAGTTTGTATGGATGTATGAATGTTTGTTGCTCTTTCACGCAAAAACTACCGAATGGATTTTGCTGAAACTTTACAATAATATAGCTTACATATCAGAATAATACATAGGCTATAAATTATAAAGATATAGTGTGAATTATCCAAAATATATAACTAAATCTTTGCAAACCGAAGGAATAAGTTTCCCGAAGCGAAGCGAGGGCGGGTCGCTAGTATTAAACGTAGATGATTTGCTGTTACCTGGCGTGTAGGTTTTAAAGACAAAGTATCAAGTCACGAGGAAACCTTCACGACTAATTGCGACCACATTGCTCATTACAGAGTTGTCGTGACAAACTCTATAGATAGCCACATTATTATAAATAGCTTATCTGACAGCAATGCGATCAGCTAATCATAGATGTTGACTGTGTTAAAAAACACTTTCAACGTAAATCGATAGTTCCCATAACATGAATTTTGTAAAGCAACATTTTCTTTTATTACGTTTATTTTAAAATCGAAATGTATATAATTCTGCCTCAAGGCAAGTGATACCTAACAAAAAAGACGTCTCTTGTTCATATCGTACTATATCTTATCTGCATTTGTTCGCAAATATCATAGATCACATTATGTAGGTATAGTTATTAGTACAAGGCGAACATGAGGCATCATAAAAGCTACGTGACAAGTAATGTTATGTTTTGGACTTGATTTTAAATTTATTTCTTATATTAAAAAAATATAATATGTAAGGCTTTATTAGGTACCTAGTTATACATCATTTTAAACACTTTCCCAAAAAATGTTAACATCCCAACCAAATGCTGATCAGTCAGCAATTTCTCTGGTACAGACAATGTGAAGATAGTTTATTACTGTAGCGTTTTGAACCTTAAGCTGTATTTAACAAATTGAAGATATAAATAACTCACAAATAATATAATTTACAGGAAGACACTTAAGTCGATGATCGCATTTGGCTCATGGCGACACCTATTCTCGTTTGGAGCCAGCACCAAATCGATTAGATCCGTGAAAAGTGCCGCAGTAACGTGCCAATTGACGGCATAAAAAGCTGATTTATTGTAAAGACTTAAGGTTGAAGATTGGAGGTGAAACAGAGGGGTTACTAAGTCGTTTTAGTTAAAATAAAAACTGACAGGAAGACATCCGTCACTCGGTGCTACTGACGCTCAAGCTCATTCCGAGAAAACCGTAATAACACAAGTGTTTAAATGTACCTTTGTAGATAACATATTGTTAAGAGGGGGTATAAAGCAAAATTGGCAATCGTAGATTCAATTTTTACAGTAGTAGATCAAGTTTCTAGAACCTGAATAAGAACATAGTTATACTTCATTATATTATTGAGTGAATGTAAGAAGCAAAAACATAAAAAAATTAAATTTTCTCGATAGAAAAAAATCACAAAGTTAGGTCTAATTTTCAACTGAAATCAATTTATTTTCAATATGGTGCATATTTTTGAGTCAATATTTTAATATATTATGCTAATTAGTATCACGGAGAGATTTGTAGATCGATTTCTAAATCAAATCTATAATTTACGAATTATTTAAATAAAATACATTTGTAGGATTTTGACATGCTCTGTTTCATTAATCAGTCGCCATTGCTCCATTGAGACGCGAAGACTGTGTCAGTCTGCTCGGCATGTGAAAAATATTTCGTGGTGTACATTTGTGACTAAGAGCGTAGTTTTTATTACAAAAACAATAATTGTGTGTGTGTGAACTAAAGTTAAAAGACACTAGATCCAACATCGGTAACAAACGGAATAAAATCAACATTAAAAAAGGAAACACAGAAAGCTGAAAATTCAAGTCATGGCTAGTTGTCAGAGGTAAGTTGACAAGTACACTATTTCATATTCAAAATGAGACCTTATTGTTTTAACTTTTGTGCTCACAATACAATGTTGATGTTGATGTTTGATCGCTGAAGCAGCATAGTATATACGAAAAATTCAGATTGTATGTATCATTAATAGTATAGGTATGTACTTTCAAACAAAATTATTCATAAACATAATTATAAAAATAGAAATAGTGTTGAAAGATCAATAAAGTAAGTAAATGTTTTTTTGACATGAAGGAGAAGGCAGAGGTATGCAGTACGCCCACTCCTCACTAGTTATGTCTAGATTTCATGTAATACGTGTATTCAATGTTATGTGGGCTTAGTTAGAAAACTTTGTCACAAATTAAGGTTGAGGCCTAAAGTGGAAGAGAGAGGCATGCACCCGCCTATACAGCTTTATCCAAAAGCAAATTTAATTTTGAGTTAATTATTTCCTCTTTGCCCCATAATTTTGTTTTTAAAGCAACACCTATATTTCTGGTAGTCAATTTGATCAATCCCTACAGTAGTTGTTACTTGTGTGTGTTTGAAACTATTATTGTATTTTCATTTCAGAACAAGATTTAATCAAGAAAATATTCCAAAATCTATTGATGATGACGGGAACATTACACCAGAGAAGTGCGTATCAATTCATCTGTCTATGTATTGTTTCATTTATTATTTGCTTGTTGTTGCATTGTAACGAATCTACAAAATAACACATAAACTAAACTTTTTTATACTATACTACATACATGCATAGTTAGGCAAAATTACTTTAACAAAAACATAAAATTTTGTATAAATGCATTTTTAAAGCGACTTTTTTAATTACTTCTTAATTGCTTATTGTGTTTTCTTAAAGAAAAAAATATATCAGGCTTACTAGAAATTTTAGAACATACAGATCCAAATGCAGACGAATTTATTGCACCGGAACGGTTGGCATTAAAATAAAGTATTTATGTAATTTAGTCCTATCTAAAACTTTCAACCGATTATAAATGGCGCAAAGTGATACCTGACATCATCAGTTTCAATGTTAGGAAGTATAATAGTGTTTGACTTTTTTTGTTTATTTCAGTAACATCAAGCCTCGTGTTTATGAACGGGTCAAGACAAATATCAAGACTAACGACGATACTAAATACACATGTGATACACGACGTGTCAACGACTTATAATAGACAAGATATATTTTTTGAACAATTAAAACTTCCAACCATGTATAATTTTGGCATTTTATTTTTTCTACACGGATTTTGGAGTTAGTGAATTAAACTTGATTTCGAATAAATTCATTTTGGTTTTAAGTAAGCTTTGTTCGATTTTATGCTTATTTTTAATCTTCAAAAAATTGTTTAGTTTCATGACTTATGTGTTCTTACCATAACTTAAATATTTTTACTACCCATTATACATTTTTCCTGTTCTCACGCATAATTATATCATCACGCATCATATTTCACACACTGTTTTTTCCTACATTTTTAAAGCTAACAATTGTCGCTCAAGAAGTTAGTGATTGTCATCTTTTTTATGATATTATTGTCATTTAATTAGTTTCCTTATAATAACGGCAGTGGCATTTGTAATTTTTCGGTTTTCTGGCGAAGGATTTCTTTCGATTTAAATAAATTTAAAGGATAACTTACTTTATCTTTTTGTAGCGAAAAATGAAAACAATGTTATCTATAATAAATAAATGTCTGAAAAACATTGTACGTGTTATTTATTTACATGTTATACGGCATACAGGTTTCATCACGTAAAAATAGAGCAGATATTCTGCTTTGCGAGAATTTAAATGATTTAATGGTCACACCAGTACCAACATTATACTGCCTTTCTTGTCATAAAAGTGATTCAATCGCTCCTACACTAGGTTTCCAGCGCTATGGTTACATGATGCGACCGACACTACCTATAAATGATATTAGTTTCAGAAATACAGATAGTTACAGCGAGAAGAATTGCTTTAGATTGATAGATACCTACATAATAATATATTCAAAATTATGAATGACACCTAATTATGTGTTATCTGCCATTCACTGGCTCTCTAGCTATTAATATTGTATAAAAATCTAACCCTATTATAGAAAAAACAGCTTGCCATTTTTGAGGTAGATGATTCTACATTTACTGAGCCGAAATTTGTCTTATTTTTACATTATACTGTGCCGTATTCTTGACTGATGACATGTTATATAATAGCGACTGTACACTCTCGTGCGAGAGTACTCGCTATGTCTCGTACCAAGTACATTCTCATACGAGTGCACTCGGCTAGCAGTTTCGCGAGAGTGTACAGCCGCTAATAAAGTCAGATGCAACCGGACGCGCAACTGCTGCGGCGCATCTATTTGACGGGCGGGGCGGGGCGCGCGGGTGAAATTTGATTTTTTCCTAGCTTTATACCCCCTCTTAATAATAAGTCATTACGAATATGAAAACGGTGTTAATGAAAAAGGTATGTTAAGGAAAATGATTTTTAAAATATAACACTTCCTTGTTCAAAATCACGAAACCATATTTATTTATAAATCAACTAGCAGCCCACCCCGGCTTCGCAAGGGTGGACATTTATTTTTTGACATTTGGTGTCAGCAGCGCCACCTGCCGGGTCCAATTGTAAATCTAAACCATTCTCGGATCCACCTAAAGACACAAAAAATTTCAACCAAATCGGTACAGCCGTTTGGAGTTCAGACCATTTGAGACCGATAATAGTATTACATTTTTCAAGTTTATATAATTTTCCAATTTTATATAATTATATAATAGATAATTATGCAAATAACTAAATGACCTGGCACAATTTGTTGCAATATATTTTATATTCTAAATTTTTATATGTTCTTAGGCTCATCAAATGCAATGACTTTTTCTATGATGTCTCCTTCACGTCACTTTGATGTCTCCAACAGTTTGATTGGTTTCTTAGTAAATCTCGACAACAGTGCCACCTAACGATGCCAATTTTGAATCCAAACTCTAAACTATCCTGAGACCCACAAAACTATTCAAACACACAAAAAAAATCGTAAAAATCGGTCAAATCATTTAGAAGTTCAGTAAAATACAATTATTCTTAAAAAAAATATTTTCTAAATTCATAAGAATTATACATTTAATTATAGTAGTAGTAGGTATTATCTATATATTAATACGTGAAGCAAAAACTTTAATTACCCCTTTTTACGAAAATTATGCGGACGGAGGAATATGAAATTTGGCACAATTTTTTTTTAATAATGTATAAAAATACATCAAATCAATAAATATTACACACACTAATGTTTGTTACTCTATGCACACTAACATGTCTTTGACACGACATGACGTTTGAATTGTGTACGCTCATAGTACGTTTAGTGTCAATGTAAAGTATCCGTTTGGCAGAGTATACTAAGATCGGAATTCATTCATTTATCATTAGGTATATCAATTTAATCAATCCTTCGATTGATATAACAAATTTAAATGGCGATAAAAGGAATCACAATCGAATGGGCGTAAAGCTTCTCGTGTGAGCCGGTTCGTTATTTAAAGAGAATCATAAAAACCGTGTCAAAACAAACAACAAAGACCACCGCATTGAATTGGCCGCAGTCGGAAACCACGCGATGTCCTGTTGCCACTAAAAATAAATTTAATGTTTGTAGGTGAGACACAGCGAAACGTTTGAAATATACACAGACATCTCGAAGAGGTTTTTGCACCGAGATCTACCCTTACAAATAAAATCGACTAACTTATTCGAGTTAATAATTTGCAGTTTCCGTTTCTCGCACGATGTCTTAAAAGTCAGTGAAAAGAATTTTGGGCTTAAGAACATTATAAAAAAAGAAGTAAAGGATAATAAAACGGTTTATTTTGACAATCATATTTTACCCCAATTGAATATTCATCGTAAAAGTGCGGAGATACATGAAACATGAATATTTACCCCACCAAAGTAATACTTTTACATCTCTAGACGAATAAATAAATAACTCATTCATAATTATGTGACTTTCATTAGCAACATTAAGTTCTAGACTAGTCGTTTCAAAGCAATTTCATTTTACACGTAGTTTATGAGGGCCATTTCTCGTCTTAGTACTAAATATTAACGTTGACGTAGAGCTTAGTTAAATGCTTAGCCATTATTCCATATTAGAGTTAGTTGCGGATTACTCTAACGAGTATTTTACGACTTGTGTGTGAAGCGGCGACAAATAGCTGCTTGATGCCAGAAGCGGAATCCACTTGCTCATATTCCATTTAATTCGATATCAGCCAGATGACATGCACTTGGTACGTTTATAAAATTTACGATATTATCTTCTGTACCTATGAGAATATAACAAAGTAAAATTTGATAACTATGTGAGAATTAAGATAAGATCATTAATTTGTCATTCCAGAGTTGTGAATCTAAACGAATGCCAAATTGTCCATCACTCGCACCCATATCTTGGCATTGTGCTGCCATCCAATGAGATGCTAATGTATTAGTTGGCATACGCTACCGTTTTGAGTCCAACTTATCGGATTACTTCACCGCGTACCGCAAATTTATTGTTGTCTTCACAATTATTTTCACGGTTCCCGTGTTTTTTTGAAAGGTGTAGTTAAAATGGCATATCAAATTAACATTGACCTTCAACGTTCCGGCCAGCAAAACAGAAGCAAATCTCCTCCTTGAAATCCAAGATTTAGATGATTAAATTACCTTCGCAGTGGAGAGAGAGAGAAAAGTAAAATGTTACTCGACGAATTAATCTTTTCCGCGAAAGAAATGAAATAAGTGCCTCCGGAAATGGAATTCCGCGCAATGATATTCACAGGCAGGCTTATTGCCCGCTTGACGATAAAGCGTGAGTCGTAGACGCGTGGAGTACTACAGCAGAGCGGAACGGTATGCGAGGGAAAATACGTCCAGTGCCCGTGACCTAGGGTTTTGTTTGCGTCGCGGTGGCCGCCCGAAAGCACCAGACGGCCTGTCGCCGCGGACCGTAGAGTGAGACGGGTCGATAGATAAGCGCTGTGACTGAGCAAGACAGCAAACGCCGTATCGCGCGTGAATAAAAACTCACTGAACCGTGGTGCGTGACGTGGATCGAGCGAGGGTAAAGATAAAGACACAAAGCATAATATAAAGTCATAAAACGAATTTTACGATGATCTATGACAAAACTCTTAAAGCGACATGTATAAACCTACCGACATTTTAACGTGCTATAATAATAAAATGTGAATACAATAAATGAATGTCTTCAATTGTTCATACATACTTGCCACTTTCCATCTGCGTACATAGATACTTTCCATGTTCTTGAAAAGTATGTCTGCAAACATACTTTTCAAGAACCTGGACAATAGTCCGCTAACCCATATAATGATGAAAGGCTTATCACCTAATCGCTTCGCGCGTGCAGAGAAATCGTTTAAGTGCACTGTGCACGTCACCAGCTCAGCAGACGGGACGGCAGCGCTAAGCTGAACAAATGTTAATCCAAAAGAGACATAACTTTGGTGAAGTTGAACTAAAAAATATATCAACGGCCAGGGAAAGTGTCGTAAAACTGTCGCAGCATAACAATCTGAAAGCGTTTTAACATAAAATACAAGATAAAGGAAGCCCATTTAATTCTCAATATCCGTGATTTGAATAAAGTGACGGGCAGGATGACATCAGCGACAGAAGCGGCGGTGGTGCAGACTATTTTGGCGTAGAGTGGCATTTTGCAACTTATAATAAATATCTAGACTTGAATACGTTTAACTTTCGAGTATTTCCGCTTCACGTAGAATAGTGATAAAGAAGTAATTGTTCTCTTTAGGGACTTTAATAGTACCTAAATATCCAGTTAAATTTTCTAAAAGACCGTCCCTCAAATTATTAATTGAAGCTAACAATGTAAAAATTGGTTGTGAAAAATTTAACCTAAATTATTTGTATGTACGTAGTAATACAATTAAAAATCGCGGCAAACGCTTTGCAAATGCAAAAACAAATACACCCACAAACATAAACGACAACTTTAGTCAATAACAGTAATAACTCATGACACCCACATGGCATGGCACGAGGCAATGACATCACATCCAGTGACATCACCCGAAGCCAACATGAAAAAACACTGAAACCACCACAACAGGGAAAACTTCGTACATTAATCAATGGATGACTAAACTGGCCTAGAGATGTGGTTAATGTCATATAACTTATGCGATTACACGTCACTTTGTTGCTTATGATCCTTTTGAATTTATTGTTATTACTTATATTGCGGTTTGTGGTCCGAGCCATGCATGCCCATTGTGTCGTTATTATAATAAACACTAGAATAATATCGAAAACCGCATCCAAATCGGTTAAGCCATCTCTGAGATTTGTAAGAACAAACGCACAGACAAAACCAGACAAAATATTAAAAATCTTTATTATGAGATCTATTTATTGTCTCAATTAATACTCCTAGCGATAGTTTCCATAACTATCCTCCACATAGAGACGTCGATCAGTACTTATATTTATTATAATCGATGCAAAACAACGGACACGTTGTAACCTATGACTTTTTTATTGCAGATTCGTAATCAGACAAACATTCTGCGTCGAATGGTCCAAGTCTCGTGTCTTGTGTCGACCAATAGAAAATTTCGTACTTACAGCGTTAAAATAAACCCTATTCTCATACATGGATACGTTCTGAAATCTCAAAAGTTTATCGGCTCTGGTGAATATTGCTATTTTGTGGGTTACAGCGTTTCCGGTTTTTTGCGTCGATATGTAGGTTCAGATTCAGATACTAAACTTGTAAGACAATTTAATAAACCTGTCGCCTGTCATCATCATCAGCATCATCCACACCACAATCACACAACCACATTACATGTTAACAATTTAACATACCCGCATAATATTTTTGTGAAACGTGCATTTACGTAACAAAAGCTTACTTCGACTTGTGAGTTGATATACACATAACAGATTGACGCGAACGTATAAAATATTCGCTTATTTAACGGTACGCCAATACCGTATATTATGGTGTTTAGTTTGATAATAATATGGCAAACGAACAGGTTTTTACTAAAATGGGAAAGGCGATAGTGCGTGTAACTATGTGGGTGTGTGGCAACCAATGCCTCCGCCGTTTGCTTTGAAAGTCGAACGTTAATGACAAAACAGCAAAGTGAGCTAGCATAGTAAAAACCCTTCGACTGCCACAGCACGAATTGCCTACTTATAAAGTAAATTAAGTGTTGCATTAGGTAAGCGTAATGTTTAAAATGGAAAGGCACAGAAGCCGTAGGATTAAATTTATTTTTAAAGTAGGTTAAGTACGGCTATTACGTACAGGCGTGTTAAGTGTGTTTCTTGACGCAGAACATATAATATTACCCTGGAGACTGGAGGGTAATTCTCTTCGTCTTCTCCTCGTTTTCGTATTACGTGGAAAAACATTTAATTTTTCGGGACAACCTTATATGGATTGAAAACGTTCAAATCCCAATGGCTTGTTTGAGAGCACGAGATACTTTAATATTAACTACGTGTTTGTAAGATCTCATTTAAACAGAGTCGCAATAATCATCATTAGTATTCGTTAAGACTTAAGACTTTTTGGAGAGCTTTGGGTAGCTTAATAAATTTTTATTTAAAACTCGATTTTCTAAGAATTCTTACTCAGCCTCAGAGGATTATACTGGTGAAGGAATGGTTGGTTACGAAATGAATGGTAAACTATTATTTACTCGCATTTCTAGCAGTAAACTAAACCCGTAATTATTAATATATATTTCACTTACAATTTATTCTTGCGAGTCGTAACAAGCTCGTCAAGCAAATTGAGTCGTAAATTCCTTTTATGGTAAATAACAGGCGTGTAAATTAGCCGTTTAAGATCTTTTTATTATTACGTAGTCTTATTCCAGTTTTTGATATAACCTACTGCCGGGTCCATTATTTATTATTATTGCCATTTGAAAGGTTATTTAGTAGACCGTGGTAACAAAAAATAAAGATGGATTTTATCTTAGTACCTTCTGAAGGCAGAGTACTTACTTATTCGTGCTAATATTATCTTTATCTCTATATATGTATATAAACATGAATCCCTATTTCCCTTGGTCACGGCATCACGCGCTGGCTTGGCTGGACTGATTTCGATAATTCTTTTGATAGGATGTAAAAAAAGTTAATGTCTTAGTGCACATAGTTAAGAACATATTATATAGTTTAGACAGGACAACGTCTATCGGGTCTGCTAGCCTAAAATAAAAATATTCGAGCAGCCTATGATCTTAGAAAACCAAAAACCTATCGGAATAGCACCAGTTAGAGGAGGCCTATGTATGACCAATAGAGGACTTCTGATGGATGTTTATACTTACAATTGATACCAACGATCCCTTCGCATCGATATTTCAACATAGTTATATTATTACAGCGTCACTATAAATAACATGACGTTTATTATGTCGTTTCACCTAGGAATTCGGGGCGCAAGACTGTCAACATCGTATAACATTTTCAACACGAACATTTATCTCAGAAGAGTATAAATCACAGGGTGACGTTGCAGGCTGCGTAATACGTATTACACTGGACTAATACGTTGCTTACCCACATAGCTGAAATGACTCACGGTTCACATTACCTCATCTCTGAACGAAAGACAACAAATGAATCCTTTACCACACATTGAAGAAACTTCTTTATTTTGTTTCTGCTCACTGCTTCGCCCGCGTGGTAAAACGGCAAAATATCGTCGACACACAGACAGAACTGCTTTGGTATTTACAATATTAGAATGGACGTATTTATAATATCACTGCTGCGTTGACGGTGCGAATTTATTCGTCGTTTATCCGCAACTGGCCTAAAGGAGATTTTGATAACGTTTGTAAGGTTTTCACAGCCCTATCCTGTTTTGTTTTATAATAATAATATAATCAATGCTCAACTGTAGTAACACCTAATGTTAATAAAGATATTGTATAAGATGTTATATGCACTAACCTAGTCATGTCTTGAACACGCTTAATTTACTTAAATACTTGCTATCAGAGCACGAACAATGAATAACGACTTAATGATATACGACGGCGTCTTCATGAAGTATTTATGCATGTAGTACGATCAAGTAAAAACAGGTTAAGTAGAAAAATATTAAATTCCGTTATCGAGCAAGGCGTTGCCAAATATCAACAGGCAGTGTAAACACAACAGGGCCCGATAATGTTGCCGAAGGGCGGAGACACTTATCGCCGATTACGCAATACGTAAACAGTGAGCAGCTGTAAACAGAATAGTTAGCGACGATAGCCAAAATAGCGTGAAAATAACAACCCACCTAAAATAACAAGAGGGGTCGGTGTCCAGTAATACATTAACTTCTGGGAAACGTAATACAATGGAACTCGATTTTAATGTAATACATAGCACAGTGACCTCTAATAGCAAAGAAGGGACCGTTCGCCACAGCTTTGTTCATTGTTAATCAGGGTGCACCTAGTCCAGGGGAGATTGGCTTGAGCCCAAGGAAGGATGGTGCATTGAAGACACACTGAATAAATGAGAATTAACGACTCACTTGTATCCTACATGTATTGACCTCTACACTCGTGACAGTTACAACAAAGTTACAACGATGTGCTACGTGATTACGACTTAGCGGCGAGATCGTAAGATTTGTTACTTATATCCCATGAGTATTCAATGGGATAAGAAAAGAGTGTCTAACTTTTTGGTACAGTTTGAAATAGGTACCACGCCTGTCATTCCTGTTTTAAATTACTTTGACTTTTTTAGATACAATAACAAGGTCTGATACCTCTACCTATCTAATCGATGGTAAGTTACATGGTAAGTCTTCAACAACAGCAGTGCTACCAACTACCTATTTTCTTGAGGAGCACTATAGAGAAATGTCATCAAGCAATGATGACATTTCTCTATAGTGCCAATTTAACACTAGACGACAAACAGCTGCTTCGATATCAGATATTGACTGAATAAGAAAACAAATATGCTTACACGTTACACATAGCAACAGATCTTTACGTAACAGAGTTCGAACATTTAGGGGCACATATGTAGAGACAAGCTCGTGTACGAAATGTGGGTCACCAGAACATGTTATTGGTGATAGCAGAACAGGCGCGTTTATGTGGAGCGAGCTTCATGACCTTTAATATTAGACAGCTATAACATTAGTTGACAGGTGGATGCAATAAGCGAAAATAATGTTTTAAAACTAACACTCCAAAGTTCAGGTAATATAAACCCGTATAGTGACTATAGTCACAGAGCATGCCAAATTCGATTCGTCAGAGGAAAACAAATTTGCATAACAATACTTGGTAATTGACATTTTGAGAAATACGTAAAAAAAGAGAAGTGTGCACAAATGTTACGAAGCTATATTCAAAGAGAGATTAATGAGAAACACTTGTGGAGACTGCAATTCACTTTTTAACCAGCTTCCTTCCCCTTCATCAGCAGTTACGAATAAATGAAAAGATGAAGAAGTACCTACTGTTTTTGCAGGCTGTGGAGTCTCTAGTCAGACTCGGACACACGGTGAAATGGGGTCTAATGCATCCTTGGGAATTTCCTCGTTCTTAAGAAAATTTAAATTTAAAAATAAATCGTGAACACTTTCTAAACTTAAGTATATGTCCAAATATACCGCGTATGTTCAACTAACAGTCTACACTGAAATCTAAACAATAATCTCATCTATAGAATACAATAAGGCAAACTTATCACGTTTACACAAAGCTATTCGAATGCATTGACTTAGTATAGGCCGTTGACGGCCCGATATGTAGTTAAGATATATCGCAACATGTCCCACGGCTGACGTCAATAGGACACGTGTCACGTGACCTTCCACCCTATTAAAGTGCAAGCGGATAGCTCAAGATGAGCATCGATTTAGTTGCCTCGTCATATTAACGCACGAACGTCCAGTTTGACCTCTAATTTATATCCATTGCAGAGAAGCTGAGTTTGAATTTTAAATAAACCTAAAATTAAATGTTCAATACGCTTCATACACAATTTACCCTTGATATTTTATCTCGATACGTCCACACTTTCCGCTGAGACAAAAACAAATTTATCAATAATGATGCATTGTTCGCACATGGATTGTTAAAAAGGTTGCTGTCCGCCGATCTCAGATAAAGATCACACTGAAACCCTTCACTTGTACGTAATAAGTTACGTTTTAGTTGTAACATTTGACTTATTAAACATATATAACATTACAGTAATTATGTTTAGGGTAAAAATAAAACCAAAAGGATATTATGTAATTTAAAAGTAGGTGAAGGAAGAGACACACGAAAAATGTATTATGATTTTTATTCATTTGCCTTTTGATAAATGGAAGTACCAATGACCCTTGACCCCAAAGCTATAGCAGAAATCCCACTCGTCATCGTCGCTCAACCGTTCCGACCTCGCGAATTGGCTGTGTGTCCCTTGCTATAATTTGCCTTCCTGACAACGCACATGGATTTTCTGCCGAATCTCTGGTAAACTTAGTAGGTTAAGTAAATAATTACTAATCTAATAAATTTTAATGACCTACTACTACGAGTAAAAGGTTGAACCGATTTTGATGAATTTAAATTATGGTTGTTGTTTAAATTCACAATCTACTAAGAGACTTTATGACAGTAGCTGCGTAACTCGTATGCAGACAAGTAGTGAGAACAATGTGATCGTACTGTACAGACAGCAGAATGTTCAGCTGCTGACTACTGGGTGTTCAGGAACTGGCCCTCTGAAAATCAGCCCTTACCGAGGATGTTATTCTATGCGTAAAACACATTTGTGTTGCCTTTGGTGTTACTAATGTTCATGCCATGAACTGACAACTTCACAACGGGGACCACTCACCATTAGGTGGTTCGTCTGCTAATTTGTCGGCATTCTACATAAAAAACAATAACAAACAGGACTTCTACATAATTACGTTAAGAACTTTAATGACCGTCATATAGCATGATTCGCACCATTTCCAATCTGTCACAATTCCCATGCGGTATTACGAATGATAAGTCGGTTTACAAAACCACAACAACAGGTAAATATAATTTGCGAAACATTTGACAGCGCAACTGGTTTGGTTGAGATCTGTATTCTCTCTGTTACATAAGCATGTGGGTACACGGCAGTGCTGAGACCTACCTTACACGTTTGTTTATTGAAATATAAATGTCATATATTTAGTCACATACGTCAATTATGAACATTTTACAAAGTGCCCGACACTGCTTACGTATTCGTCGTTAAAGTTTAAGGAGATTTAACTTTCTTTAATAATAGTATTGTTGCTCTGCCGATATGAATCTATTCTCATAAAGTGCTTTTATTATAGCCTGAGCAGGCAAGCTTTCAGAAGCTCCGTTACATATTTGATGACATTAAATATTACTTGTATCGACTACTAACTCCTTTACCAATATGCTCTGGAGCAGCGTGGTAGAGTATGCTCTAAACATTCTCAGTTATGAGGAGAGATCCATGCCCTGTTCAATGGGTTGAAGTCAGTATGTAGGAGATGATATAGAGAGAAAGTGTGTTTGTCCTTTTTTCACGACAAAACTTTTTTTACAAAACAATTTTTGGTATGGAGGTAGTTGAAGAGCTAAAGAGTGTCATTGGCTACTTTTTTTGCAGAAAAAACTACTAAATTCCAGGGAAAACACGATTTAATCAAATAAGCGCTATAGATGGCTTTACGGACGCAATAATGATATAACGTGTGAACGATTCTGAATAGGTTATAAATATCGGCAAACGAATAAATAGGTTTCATAAACCGAAGCGATAATGGGTTAACTAGTAGGTAATATTATAAAACGTATGCAAAAAATCCTTTACAAATAATACTCGTAAACAATTTGCATTCAACTCGCTTCTCGTTATCTGGTTGCGGTGAAGCAATACCATTATAAATGTAGGTTTTACGAGTAGTTGCAAAGTTTTCGCATTTACTTTCGGTGTGGGCGTTGGCCTCGTTTATGTAAGTCCTAGATAAACACTTCGTATGTATTCCCAACACTTATTGATGACAAAAAAGGATAAAGGTGATGCAATAAAGTATCATTCATCAGTTATTTAAATAAGTGTCATATTTATTTTGCTATTCGGTAGTAACTATGTGGAATCTTGCCTTCAACCCATTAATGGCCCACTACTGAGCACGGGTCTCTCCTCATACCTGAGGAGGCCTAGAGCATACTCCACCACACTGCTCTTCTCGGTATTAAACAAATCGGGTGTATGTATCAGATATAACCTTCATCGAAGTAGTGTGTTTAATTACATTCAGTATAAACAAGGTTATTATAACATTTTAATTAAAATACCGAGAGTGTGTAAACAGACAATACACCGTGTGATAGCATATGCACAGAGTATTTACATTTTTTTTTATTAATTCTGTAGATACGTCACAACACCGTTATGTTTAGGGTTGCCAACCATCACTATTTTGATGTTACAATAGTAACAATTTATTACAAAAGCACAAATTTTCTCTTCAACTAAGGAAAGCTGGAGATTCCTTACCATACCCTGTGGAGTCAGTCTGATTCTATCACTTTTTTAATCGCACTAATCTTAACACTTTTCTCATTAAGAGGGGGTATAAAGCTAGGAAAAAATCAAATTTCACCCGCGCGCCCCGCCCCGCCCGTCAAATAGATGCGCCGCAGCAGTTGCGCGTCCGGTTGCATCTGACTTTATCAGCGGCTGTACACTCTCGCGAGACTGCTAAACGAGTGCACTCGTATGAGAATGTACTTGGTATGAGACATAGCGAGTACTCTCGCACGAGAGTGTACAGCCGCTATTATATAACATGTCATCAGTCAAGAATACGGCACAGTATAATGTAAAAATAAGACAAATTTCGGCTCAGTAAATGTAGAATCATCTACCTCAAAAATGGCAAGCTGTTTTTTCTATAATAGGGTTAGATTTTTATACAATATTAATAGCTAGAGAGCCAGTGAATGGCAGATAACACATAATTGACATAATTAGGTGTCATTCATATTTTTGAATATATTATTATGTAGGTATCTATTAATCTAAAGCAATTCTTCTCGCTGTAACTATCTGTATTTCTGAAACTAATAACATTTATAGGTAGTGTCGGTCGCATCATGTAACCATAGCGCTGGAAACCTAGTGTAGGGAGCGATTGAATCACTTTTATGACAAGAAAGGCAGTATAATGTTGGTACTGGTGTGACCATTAAATCATTTAAATTCTCGCAAAGCAGAATATCTGCTCTATTTTTACGTGATGAAACCTGTATGCCGTATAACATGTAAATAAATAACACGTACAATGTTTTCAGACATTTATTATTATAGATAACATTGTTTTCATTTTTTCGCTACAAAAAGATAAAGTAAGTTATCCTTTAAATTTATTTAAATCGAAAGAAATCCTTCGCCAGAAAACAGTAAAATTACAAATGCCACTGCCGTTATTATAAGGAAACTAATTAAATGACAATAATATCATAAAAAAGATGACAATCACTAACTTCTTGAGCGACAATTGTTAGCTTTAAAAATATAGGAAAAAAACAGTGTGTGAAATATGATGCGTGATGATATAATTATGCGTGAGAACAGGAAAAATGTATAATGGGTAGTAAAAATATTTAAGTTATGGTAAGAACACTAAGTCATGAAACTAAACAATTTTTTGAAGATTAAAAATAAGCATAAAATCGAACAAAGCTTACTTAAAACCAAAATGAATTTATTCGAAATCAAGTTTAATTCACTAACTCCAAAATTCGTGTAGAAAAAATAAAATGCCAAAATTATACATGGTTGGAAGTTTTAATTGTTCAAAAAATATATCTTGTCTATTATAAGTCGTTGACTTGTATCACATGTGTATTTAGTATCGTCGTTAGTCTTGATATTTGTCTTGACCCGTTCATAAACACGAGGCTTGATGTTACTGAAATAAAAAAAAAAGTCAAACACTATTATACTTCCTAACATTGAAACTGATGATGTCAGGTATCACTTTGCGCCATTTATAATCGGTTGAAAGTTTTAGAGAGGACTAAATTACATAAATACTTTATTTTAATGCCAACCGTTCCGGTGCAATAAATTCGTCTGCATTTGGATCTGTATGTTCTAAAATTTCTACATTTTGTAAAAGCGTAATACTTAGTAAGCCTGAAAATATATTTTTTTTTCTTTAAGAAAACACAATTAGCTATTATGAAGTAAATAAAAAAGTCGCTTTAAAAATGCATTTATACAAAATTTTATGTTTTTGTTAAAGTAATTTTGCCTAACTATGCATGTATGTAGTATAGTATAAAAAAAGTTTAGTTTATGTGTTATTTTGTAGATTCGTTACAATGCAACAACAAGCAAATAATAAATGAAACAATACATAGACAGATGAATTGATACGCACTTCTCTGGTGTAATGTTCCCGTCATCATCAATAGATTTTGGAATATTTTCTTGATTAAATCTTGTTCTGAAATGAAAATACAATAATAGTTTCAAACACACACAAGTAACAACTACTGTAGGGATTGGTCAAATTGACTACCAGAAATATAGGTGTTGCTTTAAAAACAAAATTATGGGGCAAAGAGGAAATAATTAACTCAAAATTAAATTTGCTTTTGGATAAAGCTGTATAGGCGGGTGCATGCCTCTCTCTTCCACTTTAGGCCTCAACCTTAATTTGTGACAAAGTTTTCTAACTAAGCCCACATAACATTGAATACACGTATTACATGAAATCTAGACATAACTAGGGAGGAGTGGGCGTACTGCATACCTCTGCCTACTCCTTCATGTCAAAAAAACATTTACTTACTTTATTGATCATTCAACACTATTTCTATTTTTATAATTATGTTTATGAATAATTTTGTTTGAAAGTACATACCTATACTAACTATTAGTGATACATACAATCTGAATTTTTCGTATATACTATGCTGCTTCAGCGATCAAACATCAACATCAACATTGTATTGTGAGCACAAAAGTTAAAACAAATAAGGTCTAATTTTGAATATGAAATAGTGTACTTGTCAACTTACCTCTGACAACTAGCCATGACTTGAATTTTCAGCTTTCTGTGTTCCCTTTTTTAATGTTGATTTTATTCCGTTTGTTACCCATGTTGGATCTAGTGTCTTTTAACTTTAGTTCACACACACACAATTATTGTTTTTGTAATAAAAACTACGCTCTTAGTCACAAATGTACACTACGAAATATTTTTCACATGTCGAGCAGACTGACACAGTCTTCGCGTCTCAATGGAGCAATGGCGACTGATTAATGAAACAGAGCATGTCAAAATCCTACAAATGTATTTTATTTAAATAATTCGTAAATTATAGATTTGATTTAGAAATCGATCTACAAATCCCTCCGTGATACTAATTAGCATAATATATTAAAATATTGACTCAAAAATATGCACCATATTGAAAATAAATTGATTTCAGTTGAAAATTAGACCTAACTTTGTGATTTTTTTCTATCGAGAAAATTTAATTTTTTTATGTTTTTGCTTCTTACATTCACTCAATAATATAATGAAGTATAACTATGTTCTTATTCAGGTTCTAGAAACTTGATCTACTACTATAAAAATTGAATCTACGATTGCCAATTTTGCTTTATACCCCCTCTTAAACCTTGGGTTCTTGAAGCAACTTACTTAGCGGGAACTAAAAGGTCAATGATAATCCCACCCCAGTAGTCCGAAAGGTCCCTTAGAAGTATTTCTACCTACAAATGGAATATCGAATATACCTAGGTATACAATCCAAACACCATAGCAAGAATACAATACATTATGCACATCAAGTTAATTCAGAAATTAATCATACTGATATTTAGTCACGAAATAATAATTTGCTGAAGGCAAGAATTTTGCTCAAAACTTGACGTGAGCAAATTTTAAAAAGCAAATCGGGGCTAATCTACTGATTATCCCCGATTTGCTTTTCAAATTTTGCTTAATACAAGAATATATTTTGACAACCCTAGTCACAGTCAATGTGATCCCGCACCCGGTCCGTGTCAAAGTAAACATACATAGATAAGTGATAAGGCTCAACAAGATGGCAGCCACGGGGTTTATCGGCTGAGACTTTGTATTTACCAGATAGAGGCCCTAGTGGGAGGGGGGAGGCAACACGTGTATGTGTTAGGTATAAATAAACTGGCATCCACTGTTGGTACCTATTTGCGAACTGCAATGAAATTTTATTATGCACGGACGACAAAGACCGCAACATTTTACATGTATTACTATAATATACGGTACTAAAATACATTGATATGATTTGTTTGTGTTACGTTTCATATATTAATTTCATCAAATTTTATTAAATTAATGAAAATAGCTAGTAGGTTTGATTGCAGAACATCTAAAACATCTAATTCGTTTTAATCATAAGAAGATAGTATACACAAAAAGCGTTGAAACCGATGTGAAAACAAAGACACCAAAGGTCGAAAGTTTAATAGAGGAAACTGTATTGATCGTAGAAAAAAAAATTGAATTAAGCATTGCTAATTTCAGCTTTCTAAATCGGCTCACAAAAAGACCGTAACAAAATGAAAGCGGCCGACCGAGCCGGCTGAATCGCGAGGCGGAGAACAAACGACCGTCGAAAGGGAAGACACAAACGGCTAATTGAATGACATCAGTGTCAAAGGGGACATTCAAAGCACGATTAAAGAAACAATAAATGATTCATTGCAACGCATAATCGCGATATCGCGATACCGCGATGGACGACGTGATATCGCCAACGGATCGAGAGAGCTTTGATACACCACAATCGACTATTGTCGTACGTTTTGTATCGGCGACGTTAATTTGCGTGCTATTCTGTTTTTCGTACCGATTATGGTTACGTTGATCAATGTAGATATCGAAATTTTATTTGTTGTGTATAAACAAACGACATAGAGAAAAATATATAAGAGTAATTTAGACATAATATCTAATTACTAAACATTTTAAGTGTTCGTAACCACAAGGCGTACGTCAATATTTTGTCAGGATTACTACTACTATTACTATATTAGTCACCCTCCACAAGATGTAAACAGGAAACACTTGAAAGATACAACTACTACTCCGTCTGCCTATTTTAACTGCCTAGCTGTCGCATCCGATTTTCTTCTAATCTAAGTAGATTCTAATCTAAGTAGATTAGAAGAAATTAAAGAGTGCGGCGAAAGAAAGACTGCAGTGAAAACAATTAATATTTATCTATACGAAAACAATTTATTCAGTGTCAAGCTGTAATGTCAATGGAAACGCCTAAAAATGATTACTTGAAAAACTAAAAAGAAAATAAAGAGAGCGTGGACGGCCAGGAAATGGACTTTCCCACAGGAAATAAGAAGCGCGTCTTAGATGAAAGGCAATTACCGCCACGGCCGTTACATTCGAAACCCGTGTATAAAAAGAACATAAGAAATTTTTACACACATTTAACAGTCACAAAACAGCATTGTCAGGAAAGAAAAATCACGGTAATGTAACATTACGAGTCAGCTATATCAACTACTGTGGTACCCTCGACATTGTCACCGCGGTCGCTTAAAAATACGCGACGCTCGTGTTTTGCCGAGCCGAAATGACTGTTAAAGTGGGCTGATAAAACTTTTATTATGTACCAAAACGTGTACTACAACAACGTTTTGGTCTCAGATGACCCGTTGGCGAAGTGCCTGCGATCCGCGTCAACAATCTATTTCAGATCTGCAAGTCAATTTGATCTCTTATTGATATTCTATCGGCCCGCCTCCGCGTCTGAGAATCCATGCAAAGAATGTCAGATATCCCGTTCACATACATCAACGTATCGAAGTATAATTTCTTAATAGAAACAAATTGCCCTGTCTACCAAAGCTATGTCTTAAATGCCAATACCAACTGACATTTACTGCAACAGAAATAACATAATAATAACACTGAAACAAAACATTTGAAACGATGGATCAGCTGGATATTTTAGAACGTTGCAATATATTGTTACATATTCTCCTAACTATGACACGACAAAGAGGCCACTCCTTAAATCCGCATCCATGTTCAAGTAAATTTCGATCCAAATTGTAGATAATAAAAATAATGTAAATTCTCAAAAAAGATAGCTTGGGCGGTTATGTCAACAGCAATGATAGGAAAACTAAAACAATTCCTAAAGATGTAGTTTATTGTTATGGAGTACTATTGAGATAATGGCGACATTTTTATAGCTGAAGACGTGAATTATATCGTGAATCAACAAGTTGACCCAGCGAAAGTTGTTCCACCATAATTATATAATAGATTACTTTTAGAATATCATTTGAATATTTTTTATAAAAAAATTTACTAAAAGCGCGATTTAAATTTTTTTGGATTTGATTTTTGTGGAGGTAGGGAAGTGAAAATTTGGGATTCTGTGTATTTTTTATACTTTATCAATAAAAAATAAAAACAAAAAAATGTCTAAAAAATAAATAATTAAATTAAGGGGTGGACTGTGGCAACTAAAGAACTGTGGCGCTATGTCCCATGCAAGCAATGTTATACTGTACGTTATCAACGAACTCCTCAAAGAGTGCACGCCGGACCAACGTGTGTCTATACTAAAGGAGCTCAAGATAACAACCAGCCTGTATGCTATTTGCTTTCAGCGGATTCTCAAATATTTTGGACATATCGCTCGAAGCGACCTTGACAGCTTAGAAAAGCTGATGGTAGTTGACAAGGTCAATGGCAAAAGACCACGCGGTCGCTCACCTACCCGCTGGTCTAACCTAGTAAAGACCCTCACAGGCCCGCCCATAATCCGAGCTCTAAAGACCGCCGAGGACAATGCAGCAAATGAAGACTCAGCAATGAAGACACCGACTACGAAGAAGATTCCGTAATGGAGTCTACTCTACGCCAACCGGCAACAACATCTTAAAGATGACTAATTTTAAATTCAAATCTAGCCAGTGTTTACCTAAGTTATCAGTCGCAGTTTGAAAGAAAACATACACGATCGCATCATCGGACGCGAAAGGCTTAGCAAATGTTTGAGTTGGCTGGCTCAGGTTCATGACTAATTCGTTGGACATTAAGTAACCATTCGGCGGGGTGGACGACCGCCCGTGTTTGTCCAACGTACCGAGGGCCAGGTTCAAGTATTTAAAGCATCGGGAACCAGTGTCGACAAATTTGACGTCCAACGTCAACTTTTCGCCGGCCGTCGGGCGTAGAATTACAGTAATTCAGTGCGTCGGCCTCGCGACCTTAAGCAACGTCAGGGAGATGTCTTTGATGGATTACTCTAGCACCTACCTCCGCCTCGGTAACGGGGTCACCCGTTTCGAAGACATTGTCTTACCTGAAATAAAACACGGCTCTATTAGTACAGAAAGTAATGCTTAAAGAGAAGCGACGAGTATGTAACTATATTATAGTAAAATAATAATAAATCCTCCTGGATATCGTTAGTAACCACAAAATTTTCCAACAGAGAATCGTCCCACGCGTGCTCGGGCAAGGTCAATGTTTACACGGCTAGGAATACATGCGAGTGTAACGTGGCCAGATGTCTGTTTAACACTAAATCACGGCACTGAGATAGTTAGCACTTCAATTGAGCAACCTCTAAGCATTACAATTTATGATTTATTGTGCGCTTTTATCCGTGAAGTCTGGAAAACAATTACGTTCCCTAATTCTGAACGACGTCAAAAATACATTACGTAACGTTCTTGAACTTGTACTTGTAGCAAGACAGTTTTTTTTAATAGAAGCGTCCAAAATAATCTGTGACGAGTTTATTTTGTGCTGAGCGTTAAATATGTTTAGGTCATTTGTCATTATAATACGAGTACGTAGAAATTAGCTTACAATGTTTGGTTTTTTCTATGACACAAAATAAGTACATTTGACTCATTCAACATTAATGGAGTAAAAAATTATAGTAATATTTGCATCTTATACTACGTAATAAACTTCCGTAGATGTAAAATCTAATTAGAGATTTTTCCGGTCCTCCTTAACGATGTTCTTACGAATGGCAATGTGCCATTATCTACCCATAATAACAAACGTAGGTATGTCAACAGAACATTCAGTTGACGATTTCCACATCCGCTAAATCGCCATTGACAAACACGATTCAGAGAAGTCATCGTGCAATTCTTATCTGTGCTATAAATGTACGTAATTCTAATTAGGAAATAAAACGTAAAGATAGATAAGAAGCAATTAATCCGATTCTTGCAGCTCAGTGGAATAAAACTGGCCTTCTAACACGTAACAATTATAGAAACTTATGCGTTTTCAAAATACTAACCATGAACTTCAAACTCATGAATCACATAAATAGTTGGCTGCTACAGTTACGCAAACACTTGGGTACATAATATATTTTGCCAACGCAACGACCCTCGAACCGCAGCATTTTTCACATTCTTGGTATAAGTCAACTTGCTACCAGAAGCTGACCAAACCATGGAAATTGATATCATTCCTTAGCTATACAAAATCTTTTACGGTCTACGCTACTTTACAGACAAAGACCCAAGGCCTTGTGATTTTACAAGACGTGTTATTTTACACGTCATCCTCTCATCGGGCCTGTTCCAATCTTCTTGTTGGTAACTTCCTCGTTGTCAATATTTAATTTTACGTGTAACCTTTGAAACTATTCCAAATTTAAAGAAACAAACAAGACATTTACACGAAGCAATTATGTTTGAAACTGGCAAATAAACATCAATAGTTAAATTTAACCAATCGTCATAATTGATTTGCTTTTAAAAAAGAACTTGACACGTATCATCGAACAATTTCCGGTCTCCGCGAAACTCATAACCTTGATACTTAAAATTATACTGAAAGGTCGAGCGTGGCGAATGACAAAACATTCACTTTATTTTCGCGTCGGATAACTTAAACGAACGCAAATTACAACCATGACGTTTTTTAGAACTTGATTGCGGATAGTCTAACTATTAGACTCTAATTAATACATTAGTCTCTGCGACGATACTCTGAAGAGTCAAGAGTCACAAGGGTCAAATGCAGCAAAAGACTTGACGTGCACCCTCACAGATTTTGACTTTTTTTGGTGGAACAGGGACACCAATGTACGAGTTGAACACAGCCGGGCAGATAGCCTTTAGGTACTTGCTAGATAACTATCAAGTAACGCAATAGATTCCTTCTAAATTATGGCACGGTCGTGCCTCTCATTTACGTAAGGCAGTGTCGGGAGCTGATTTTTAAAAGTCGATTGTGTAAGATTCGGTCGGCAGCTTATGATCTCTACATCAGATAATATAATATTTGTCTACGCAATTTTGGAGGGTGCATAATCACTATTGACGAAAATGTTTGATAACATTAGAACCTGAAGACAGACCCTTTCATTCTCACGCCATAGCGCTGGTGGTTCGAGGTCATATCAAACATGATGAAAAATATTATTACATATAAATATACTTTAAGAATGTGACAAATATTTGCGATATTTGTGCGTGCCATGAATTTACATTTAGGAAATTGGTAGTTTTAGACATCGACCAGAGTCAAAGCTGAACAATACAAACCTAAACCCTCGTTAATTTATTCTCAAACTTGGAAATAAAACCAAATCGCAGTTAATAAATCCTTTTATACATGTTACAAAATGTTTAACGATGCACAATTTTGTTGTTACGAGAACCCGTTAATCCAAAAGACCACCTGTTAGAACCCTTTAAAGCGTAACATTGTATCGAGAGCTGACAATCGTGTCCAATTAGATGCAAGGAAGTAATTTAATATAAATAAATTGTATTGGGCTTGTATCGGGTCGGTGTGTATGTACAATGAAATTCGTTTGGGTATCACGGCTCAATTAATTTGATGACGTTAAGGATGCATCGTTTCATTAGAAGTGTCATTTTGGAAGTCGTTACGTGCTACCGGAGGTGTGAAACTCGCACCATGCCAAAATGTGTGGCCTCACTGCCAACTATATGAAATAGTGTTCAAATGACCGCAGCACGGATTTTGAATAAAGTATGAATCCAAGATTACTTTTAATCGGATTTTCAATACGAATTAAATATATTCGGAAAATGTTTACCTATGTCCCCAGCGAGTCAAGGCGGGGCCGTTAATCAATCTTAAAATGTAGTCAGTATCAGAAATCATCTACAATGTATCAGAATCAATTAGGATTTAACGACTCTAATAAAATTATAAGCATATTAAATTTTAGTATGGTTAAAATATTGAACCGAAGCTGCGGGTCAGCGTAAGTACACCAGCAAGGTTACATAATGATTGGAAACAAAATGTTGATTGAATCCATTTGATTCGCATTAGTTTCTGATAAAAACAGTAGGTAATGTTTGCGACCGTACTTATGTAACGCCAGTGGCAACCGTAATAATAATTTGCAATGCAATGGCGCAATTTAATAAAATATCATTAATGGCCACCAACACACTGCTATCTTACATTGCCTACACAACAAAGTAACGATGGAAAAATCCATTAGGTGCATTGTTACCTAACTCGAAACAAGCTTCGCAATGGACATCTAAAATTTTATACGAATCAAAGACACGACAACAATGTTTACTAGCAATTCGTGTTTCAAAACAACAGAAAGTTATTTATAAAAAGTTTTTTCGATTACTAACAATATTGATTTATGTAATTATTATTAATTACTCTTTTCCGTTAAGATGTTTATTTAGGTTATGTGTTACAATTGTTACATTACATAAGTCGATATAAGTAAGAAATTGAACGTTGTATACACCTGCAGTAGCAAATCACACTGCACATAATTACTGGTACATTTGTATATGGTGTCTAATCTGTCTGTGTAAGTCGATCTGTTAAATAAATAAATGAATTGCAATTTAACAAATAAGTAAAAAAAATTAAAAGTAACTTCGTTGTTGCTATCTGGTCGTCAGTCAGCGCATGTAAACCATCTCTCGTTTCGATTGATACAAATAAAATTACTGTTCTGCTTTCAGAAAATGCACCCTAAAGGAGTAACGCCGCCATACTAGTACTATTGTGTTTAAACACTCCGCCCACGAATTGAGATTGACAGTTCGTTGCACAAGCGAACTCATTGCTCGGCCCAACATTGACCCGCTCCGCAAATAGACTCCAATCGCGTTCGCAACAAAACGCGTCTTTCGCACAATATAACGAGACGACACCACCGTTTACGGTTGCAACGTGTAAACGAATTTTAAACCGTTCATTTGGAGGCGATAATTAGCCAATGAAAGCATCATAACACTCGCTCGATATGTCGGTGCGAGGTGCGATGTGCTATGTGAACACGTCACCGCGCCTCAAGGTGCAAGGTCGAGAGGTTGTTATGTCACTCGTATGTATATGCGACTGGCAAATATTACGATAATTATATAATCTATCTAATGATAATTTATAATAATTACTACTTTAATATTTTCATGATTACAGTGAGAACACGATGAAGATATTCGTGTCTCCATTTCATCGTTAACTTGATATTCTACGTATATAATTATTTAGAAGTATGTCGTTCACTCACACTTGAAGTTATGTATTCTTGCATTCATTTCGATTCAACGGGGGAGGCAATTTTTACGAACCGAGAGGTTTCCATTATTTAAAATTGTGAATGAATTTAGACAACCTTGTTCATATTTGCGACTTGGAAATTTTGGAATGGAAATTTATGTTTTAATGATTTAAATATCTTCCAAGCGATTGTAAACACTAGAGATCAAAACTCAAAAGCATCAAGTATATCAAGATAAATAGAAACGTACCTAGATAACCGTAATCCGGCGTTATAAACCCACTTCCTATATCCATGACCAAATATGCTCAGAAAATATCTACTCAACAATCATCAAATACGCAGAGTGTCGTCGGTGTAAACATTAGCTAAAACAATAGTCGATGTTACCCTTGCCCTTATGTTTCTTCCGTGGCACTAATTTCTAGGTAAGCAACCTCGGGTCATAATTTGAAGTGTTTAAGAGTGCGATTTCCATGCTCCAGCTGTATCGATCTACCGTTAATTATAGTTAAATTTAAAGTAAGCCAAGCCGTACTTAATGTGCAGTTAGACATACTTGACCCCACGGCTCTGTGTCGGCCTAGAGCTGCCAGCTTCGCTAAAGTCGCATCGACCCCCACCTACATTGTAGTACATGCTAGCTAGGCCTATTTATTTGCCAAGAATTGACTGTAAAAGCTGCTTAATATTTACTTCGAGTGATACTGTTCACTTGTTCGGCTTTTTACCAAATAAATTTTAGATACTAGGAAATGAAATTAAAATGTGTTTTTATATTGTTAAGCTGTATTTCGGAAATTTACTTTTGTAAGCTGATAACTAATTTAATTATCTACAGACACAATAAATAGTTAAAATTCCTTTCATTTATTGATAACGAAAAAATAATATTTGAATACACTACACTCCATACTGGTGTAATAAAGCGACACTCCATTGAGTTGTGTCGTCAATTGTTGAGTTCATAACTTATTTTTCACATAGGTAAAGCGTTTAAACCGATGCGGTCATACTAATGTTCACTGTTAATAGTCTCGTTTGTAATCACCGACCACACAGCCACACACACACAGCTGTGTGGTCGGTGTTTGTAATACTGCACCGCAAAAATCATAAATCATCGTGTACACTTTGTCATTATACATAATTGGATTTAGATTTTAAACTTTTACGTGTTTACGTATTACGTTAAGGGACAATAGTAGGATGTTCGGAGTGTAGGTATTGTATACACATTGTATTTTGGTATATTTGCGATTGCTATTAGTAGTTTATTTCTTTTACGTAAGTAGTAGATAAGCAATCAGACTAGACATCTGTTAATAAGTGGTCGCGTTCGCCTATTTACAAAGTGAAATGTCACTCAAAATCACACAATGATGACACATCAGAAACAATGAAGATAGCTAGGTACTCGTAACCGCATACGAAAGGAGATTTCCCAAACGTCAGCGATGGCCGAACAATGTGCGCGCGCGAGGACTCTATTCTGTTTCTGGAAGGTTCAAACTGGTGGAACGTTCACGGTCGATGTCGATGACGTCAGCGCGAGTCCTTGCACGGTCTGGTGGCAGGGCTCATCCCGGGGCTGCGGTTACAACAACTCCGGATTGCTTTCAATGTCGCGTGCTACTGACGTCAATGTTTCTATGCGTTATTGCTAAGGGTGAGTGTTTCAGTTCTTAGTGATTCCACAGCCATCCCGGCGCTACGTCATTCCGTCGTTTACGTCAGTCATTTGGTTTTGTTCCGCCACTCCTTTGTGTGTTTTCGATAAACCAACAAGTCGTCATCTAAACTAAAAGTTTAGATTTTAATTTTTGCTATTAATGATTTAAATAGTGGAAAAGCTAATGGACGTGGCCTTTCCAGTATCACTATTACGGAGTATTTACAAGTTAATTCGTAATCCTACTTAACAACATTCGCCAAGCGCGTTGGAGATAAATGTTGATCCACTTAGATTAAATCAGTGTCCTTGGACCACAATTGTTAAGCGAATTACGTATTGAGGAGGTGCTCTGTGTACCGCATATCAGAACAAAAGAAATGAAATGCCAACAAGACTTCGAACCAGATAAAACTACAATTTTGCGAGTTAAATGATCTTGATCTCCAACGACTGGACAAGTGACTGGACAAAAACTACCGAAGACTTATTCTACGTCGCTGCTCGTGCTCTTAATTTTTCCCGTTACGAAAGACTGGTAATACCTACTTTCAAAACGCACCTAGATATGACAACGGAACGCAAAAACTGACTCGACGAACTAGCAACAGCAACAATTAATTGACAGTTGGTTGTAACATGATGAATCGCGAGTTGCGAAACTTTGAGGTCACCCGGAGAGGCTTTCGCCGGGCATCGAACCCGGCCGTCTCGCGTTGCTAGGCAAAACATAACGGACCACAACGATACCAATATTGCCAGCTTGCTCCATCGCTGAATAAGAATTGCGCGAATACCAATTATTCCCCTCTACTTAAGCCATTTGTTCGACTGCCGACGATTGCCTGTGCATGCTAAAGTACGTCTTCCTCTATACTTACTACTTACTACTTTTTACTTTATATCGTGCATCTAATGCCACACTGTATACGATACTGCATTACCTAATCACGTTTTATACGCAATTAGTAAGAAAAAACAATTTCGTAATTTAAAATATTAATCGAAAAAGAGATTCATTGATTATAATGCTTTAGCGATCCAGAAACGTCTGACTCACTATTCTCACAATCGAGGATAACTGGATGATCCATTGGTACTCTCTGTCGCGCTTCTTTCGTCTGGCGTCTGGTTTATTTAAGGCCTCTGGGAAAACACGAGAGTCTACACTGAGCGTGGCCTCTGATAAACCTTACTACCGTCTAAAGATCGGGGCGAACAGTACAATCTGTATTCCCAAATATTCAAGTCTTAGGTAATAATTATTTAAATACAATCGAAATCGAAGACTCATCGGGTATGACACTGCCGCACTGCAGTTATAACATGATACATATAAAACATTATTGGACATTACCTATCGCTATAAGTAAGATTAACTAAAAATATGATATTTCATGAGTTTTAACGATTCGTTAGATGATGATTCGAGTCATTGAGCCCCTCACTGATGACAACATTGCAACATTGTTGTATAACATTATACTTACAAACATTGCTCGCTTAATCGCCAACGGTAGCCACAAAGCTTTTAGGTAAATCCAACAATGTGGTAATACGCTGTCGCTTATGGTAACACCATAAGGTGTATTATAGAACGTTATTTAGCATATCTAATATTGTGCGATGTTGATGGATGGTGCGCAACGTTTCAAACAAAAAGACATTGCGAAGCCTTAGAAACTAGGAAGTTCGTATAACAGTTTACATACTGTTAATTACTCGGACGTTCTCCATTTTAGTTAATCTACGAGGTGGGTAATTACTCATTCGGTTGTCTAAAGTTAATTATGAGGTAATATAAATGCACTTCACTTTACGAAGTATGTGGCTCATTCAGTGCTTGATTAGTTTGTAATATATAAAACTGGCTGTTCCCCGCGGCTTGGCCCGCGTGGATGTATTTTTAACTGATTTAAAAAAAAAAAACTTTCGTCCCTTAGTGTACCTCCTTAGGAGTTGATTTATCAATGGCGGGCGAAGCCGCGCGGAAAGCTAGTTTTACTATAAGATATAATATATGTACATACTTATTAGTTAATAATATTGTTTTTTTTTCACCTAAAAATATTTGACTTAATGGAATTTAAATCTTAATATTGTTTTCCGAGAATCATTTTAAACATAGCGTCGGGAACTTAAATTTTTAATTAGTAAATTTCTGAATTTAACCAATTTTAATTTCATTTATCCGAAATTCAACTTAAATGACATCTAAAATGTTTATCCGTCTGCATAATACAAACAACCACGTTTCAAGTGTTCACGTTAAGTGCACTTCGTGGGGACTGCAATTACTGAGGAGTGGAGGGCACCGCCCCTTGCCATCAGATTTGTCATGAATACTTTTGAGTTTTGCATCATGTAAACAGATATTACAGGTGAGGGTCGTCACAGCTTACAGCTATTTACATAATTTACTTGTAAATTACCCCGAACAATGACGATAAATAAGAGTAACTATTTTTAACTCCACGAAATAATTTAGAATACCTTATTCATTAATTGATACACATGTATGTACACATGTAAATCTGTATATTAATACGTGAAGCAAAAACTTACATTCTCATAGCTACATACACGAGTGCCTTAAAAACCAGGGGTACAAAATGTCCATGTGTAGTAGAGATGCGTGTGTGAGTTTTTGGAGTTTAGAGTGAAATTTTACATGGGCATACTTACATCTAGAGCACGAGAAACAATCGTTAAAAACCGACTTTTGACACGTCGTAAAATATAGGACTAGTGTGACAGATTTAATTCTCGGCACGGTGCCAATCACGTGATGAAATCTTAGCTTACTAGTTACTTTCGTTTACTTATGGATTCTAATTTCTAATATTCATTTTGACTGCTGTGCGTAACTTCGAAAGCCATATTGAGTAAATCGGCAACATGGCAATTAGGACATAGATGCGATGTATACGCATGTAAATATATACATAGTATCCCACTTCTGAGATGTAAACCGCCTCCTTTTCACCAGCCTAACAGCACAAAACACACCACCAATGTCCAGCACTTTACTTTAGTTCAAACCATTGTTAACCAAAACTCACTGTCGAGAAATGAAACAAAGAACACTGTGTACGATACTTCGTATGCGCCTGGCGCTCTCAATGCTTGGGAAAATTAATCGTTAAAAAATCGTTAAATAATTAATCGTTAATTTTTGTTTCAGGCCTCTTATAAATTTCAAGTTGACATAATTTGTTTTTTGAAGAATTTTCAATCGAACGTTTTACTCTTTTTGTGCGGAAACAGATCTACTTTCTAGAGTAGGAAAAGTACCTATTGCTGGCCCATAGTTACTGCACAGTGCATTACAGGTTGAAGGGTACTCAACCGAATTACCGAACACAACCCATATAATATAAAATATACAGTTTGTAACCGTTATTGTTTTATCATTAGGATACCAATTAGATTGAAAGCCAATTGAGTGACTAAACACAATCAATTGCCATAATTATGTATAGTAACGACTCCTAATCCTAAGTAGTAACGCTCGTAAGCCGCACCAAGCGTAAATTTATAAATTACCCTTCGCCGTCTAGTGTGGAACTGTATAAGCAAACTGGATGTTCTTGACACTTTGGAATCGGTTCGTTCGATTATAGGCAAGCGTGTATACCAGGGAAAAAAATGAAATTAAATATCACAGTTTATCTAGTATAGAAATCGAACTGATAAAACGTATTGCATATTTGGGTTCGAATACTTCAATAATTTTATTATTGTTTCGGTGAAGGATAACATGACATCACGAGTTAAACTGCCCACCTGAGAGTTCTCCATAGAGTTTTCGTGAAGTCTGCATTTGGGAAACGTTGTGGTTTATTACATAACACGCTTTTTAATCTTTATGTGTGAGGAGACCCGCCCCTAGAAGTGGGAAAGTTACGAGTGGCAACAATACAGTCACCGTAGAATAACTAACGTAAGCCCACAATATAACCTAGAAACAACATTAATTTAAGAAACACAACTCCGCTATCGTCCTACCCGAATCCTATTCAAATAGAAGCTTTGAACTTTAGTTCGCTTTGAACTTTCAGCCCGCCCACTCGCTGCCCGAGTTATTATGATAAAATCTTTTGGAATGTTCAATGGTGAGGTTTTACTTGTCTGATTAAAATTTAATTTAATTACGCTTATACAATACGTACTTGCAACTCGCCCTCGCTTCGCTTGGGCAAAAACAAAACTTTTTTATAGAATTAAGGTAGCAAACGAGCATGCAGCACCACATTTAGCTTACACAATTGCTGTTAAAACAATTATTACACGGTAGGAATGGTACTAAGTATCTTATAGGTATGCTTTCCTCAATAGTGAAAACAGACCCTTGTACCGTATTGATAAACGTTGTATTTCAAAAGATGTTATTTCAGAGTATTTATTTACCGACTCTTACATTAACAAGTACTCCGTCGAACGAAACACGCAAAGCTAATCTAGGCGCGCGCTTCACCTCGCCCACGCATCCAAAACACGAACACATCGCATCCTTGCTTTGACATCCAAATGTTCCGAGTCAATAACCTGCCCAAAAAAAACCACAATAACTCCCCATTGACCGCCGCCGTCTATTTTTGGAACGTGACGTAAGCCGAGCTTAGTTCTTGCGTTGGCTCATGGTTGCGCGTGAGTCTTCAAAATGGCGATTCGAAAGTTCTGAAGGCTTAAAATTTAAACACGTCCTGTTTCGTTGTGGGAAATAGTCGATGACGTCAACATCCGCTATTGGCGCGATACGTAGACAGTGACAACTAGCGGTAACGTTCAGGAAACATTTGACGTTTCTGACAGTCTGACAGAACAAAAAATAAACAAAATCGTACGCGGTTTCTCAAATTAATCTGTATTATCGATGTTTATAAATAATCGGTATTTTCGAAGGTGATTTGGAAATAATGAGAAATACGTTAATTTTTAAAAGTTTTTTCGTGGTAGGTGCTAAGCAGGCAAATGATACAGAAAACCAAGGCTAGTTCGTTTCATCCATTTAATTTATAAAGTAACACATACATTTAGATTCTACTTTCCTATATAATGCATAATATGTCGTGCTGCGAAGTGATGCAAAAGAGCACTGCACGCTCGTCCTTTGTATTTCTGTGAGGAGGACACGACACTACCTACTTGACAGTTCATTATTCTAAAAGCTCTGAGCTGAGCACTTGAAAAATAAACTAAAACTAGGATTTTCTTAGGGATAATAATTCAGGGATTATGTTTTGTAACCCTTCTATTGATTAGTAATTTTTTCTTTATACATCTAAGTCTACAACTTTTATTATTATGTAGTAATAGGTATACACTAGCACAAACTAGCAGATATTGTCTTATGTGTGCATCTTTAATTATCTGTGTGAACAAAACTGGATGACGCTATGTATGTATCCACTGAGCTCAAATTTTGCTATGCACGCTCTAGTTGCAAGGTATAGCAAAGGATAAAATACCATCACCGTTAAAGCATACAAATACGTTCTAACTTTAATACTGATCGATCAGACTATGTATGTCAAAGTATTATTCGTAAGTAAGTGTATGTAAGTGTATTCGTAATAATTCGTATTTAAGTCGCATTGGTCGCCAGAACCTCCGTCAAGACTTTTGCTTGGCTTCAACCCATTGATGGCCCACTACTGAGCACGGGTCTCTCCTCATACCTGAGGAGGCCTAGAGCATACTCCACCACGCTGCTCCAGTGCGGATTACTTCGTGTTAATATTTTTTTTTTGTTTCCGCTTAAATACTTATTACTTATACAGTTTTTAAAACAAGGAGTTGAAACTGTTTACTGCTTCCTCTCAGTCGATAGCGAATCGGTAGCACCTCTGGTGTCGCAAACGTGTTATCATCACAGGCCCGCCCACTTGTTTACCAACTGTTGCCATAAGAAGCTACAGATATAATCTGCCCTAGTTGATGGCGATAACATTTTCGCTATACTAAAAATATTACGAGCGTTTCATAACATTCATTGTACATCTTTTATTTCCTTTTCCGTATACCATTCCCCCTAATACTTATCATTGGTAACGTTTAAGCGACATTTCGATATGAGATTACGTAAGCATCTATACTATAATTGTCGATGTTTAAAAGCTCATTAGTAGGGATAATATCCGCATAGATTTAGCCGTTAACTTTGTATAACATTGACATTGCTCCATTAGGCACTAATTAGGTGTCATTTTCGTTCTTGAATTATTTAAACACACGTTGTTACACATAATTTATCGGTCTGGAAAAACTGTCATTAAACATGATAATCCTACTAACGACGATGTACACAAATAACACTCCGACGAAAATTAACATTATAAATATAAAATAATTACTGAGACAATTTCAAGTAAGTACAGTAACAATTACAAAAGTAAATTGCAGGACATCAACAACACAACATAAATGCTCTACCATCAAGACAAACAAAACAAAAATAAATATTTAACAGGCAAGCATGCACAATAGAAAAGATACTACTGGAAACATATAAACATTTATTTAAACAACAGAAATGAACAACCGAACAACCGAAGCCCACGTGAAGTAACACCAACACCCGAATATCTTTAACATACTGAACGCTAGCTTTAACATTACAAACTATGCAACAATACTTGATCAGATCATTAAAAACAAGAGGAGATTATGAAAATGTAGGCGAACAAGAAGGGAGCTACACTTGACTATATGGGGCATGAGTAAATCTTATATGCAACTTGTAATCAACGAGGGTATTGTAAAATTATACATTACTGCAACACGAACAGACAAAACTGGTGTGGGGTTACCCAAAGTACGGGGAGAATTACTCGGGCTGCGATAGAAGAGGAAAGCTAGCATTCACTGTCAAGAGAGCAAAAACATCCATAGACATTGAGGCCAAACTGTCTGCGTCGCGCGTCTACCTGGTGAGTTGCTGCCTCTCGGAGGGCGGCGGGGAGGGCGCTCGCGAGGTGGCAGTGGAGTCCCTGGGCTCGGGCGCCGCCGACGGGCTGCCGGAGCCGCTGCCTCCCAGCGCCAGCGCCAGCCCGTTGATGCTGCCGACACACCACCACGTCACCACAGCCCTAGCGACGGCCCACGACACGACACCCATCTATCTGCTCCAAGTATCCATCCAGAATCTTATATTAAAATGTCACACTGTCTAAAAAAACCTTGGAGCAGATAAGGCAGGCTCAAAGTGAACTAGTATGCTATGCTAATTTAATGCTCTAAGTCCAGTTAATTTCTTATCATTAGTGCTCTAATTTTATTAAACTTTCCATGTTATGAAAAAAGCTTATGGGCATGCTCTCCACCCAATGTTAATTAAAAACCAAGGGTTAAAGTCGATTATAATAAAAATATATTGATCGAGCCACTAATTTGCTTTCAAGTTATTTCGCACCCGGGCACAATAATAAAGTGAAATGGTTTTCCCGTCCACATACTAAACAGCATAACATAATGTTCTTTGTGTATTTGTGCGATGCACACATATCTATTATGCGTCACAGATTGGCTCCTGAGAAGATATTCGGAAACGAAAAACCAGTTAACTACGTAGAAGTATCTAGCCTTCTTCCAAAATTCACAGATTCTATCACACTTGTATTCAAAGACGTTATTAAATATCCCGCCAAGTTATCATCCTTTGTTAATTTTACCATTCTGTTAGTTCAGTTTTAGGTATTGAATACAAAGTAGATATTATAAAACAACCGAGCGAAGCAGAACATTCTCAGCGGGATGAAGGTAATAGGTAAGCGGTGATGTTCATTTAGTGGCAAGGCAACGAAGGTGTCAATTAAACATTAACAGGATAAACGCAAGCAAGCTTGTTGTAAGTTATATTGTAGTTAGTGACAGCCCTATCATGCAGTTGGTTACATGACAAATTAGACATAAACCCTACGCTTAGAGTACGGCGATTAGATAATTTAGATATTGATCCATCGTTATTAACAACCCAAAACCTCATCTAGTCCGAATTCCACGATACGATCTGTGACCTAATAAAGTTAAGGCGAGAATAAAGACTTATGTAGATACTTGGTACGCGGTGATTTGCGCCGATGAAATAAATCAGTTTGTTCTAGCAAACGGTTACAGTGAATGATGATGGGGGCATTGAGATGCCAATCAGAGACGAGGGCGAGAGCGGAGAGGAAGCCGGCGAGGATCAGAGACACGCGGTCGGTGTGGGCGAGACCGAGCAATTAGCCGTGTGGTCACGTCACGCCACGCCACGTCAACGAACTAGAAATATGTCAGAGCTCAGCAGAAACTGTATGAATTGAAGCGAAGAGCGACGGCTCAGCGAGTCAGCGCGCTCACTATTGTCAACAATACAATTTACACCAATTATGACTGCTGTTGCCTGACGATTAGTTTATTTTGGTATTAAAAGATCGGCAGTTCGGCACGTAATTCTATTATATTATTATATGTATGTATACACACATCTATCTATTCTTTTTCATAATTATACTTCATTAGACAGTCAGAGGACACACACCATAACTTCATGTAGTTTTAGTTTTTTTACAGTTTTAGAAATATGAAAGAACTAATACACATAAGCGTCAACACCATTACATAATATCAGCATTACGTAGTCTATCTAATACGGATATTCTCTAGGCGTTCAACTAATGACTTCACTTTGGCACCGAGCTGTCTGTTGAGTTGAGTTGTAAACAAGGCGTTGGAGTCACGCGACACAGGTATAAAAAAGGCGTTCAGCAGAACCATGACTTAACAATAATGTCCGTCGATGTGTGCAGAATTCAAAGTTGTATGTATAATCAATCACTGTCATTTTGGAAGGACGACAATGAAAATGTTATATCGGTATACATATTCCAATTAGACATTATAATTGAATTCTCATTTCCATTCAAGACTGTACAATCAAAACAAGTTGAATACAGATATTGTATATGATAATAACTTGATAATAACCCAAACAAATTACGAAGCGTATACTAAACTGTTCCGTACGTAAACAAAATGATAATTTAATTTTAAATATCGCATTACATTTCCTTATTGCACATTTCTTTTTAACAAGGACCGCTAGGACATTTCTCGGGTCGAGTGTAAATTAAGACATGGAAATCGAGGTATAGTGGACGTTTATTGCAGTGCACTCTCTGAGTTTTAATTACTGCTTTTGTGACGTTGTAGCAAGAGGTTTCTGTCGAGTCAGGTTCCGTAAAGTCAAAGTTGAACGTTCTCATTGTGTTTATCTTAACAGCTCGGAAATGAAATAAAGTACAAATTTCCGCAATACTTAATTCGCATAAAATACTATGCCGGAGGTGCGTACGATTGTGGCGTCACGCGGCTAAGGTCGTACATTTGGCGGAAGTTAGGACTGCGACAAAGCAGGCTATAACGATAACAATAACGCCTTAGTTTACTATTGTCGAATATATTTGGTACACATAATACAGGCGTAGAACAAAGGAATAGGTTTGGCGTTATCTATAACTATACTATATAGATTAGTTTAGCGAGTATGGTAAGGTTTGTCGCGTTAAACGCAAAGTACTTACGTATCATTGCAAATCAAGACTGATATAATTGTGGAGTAATATTTAATGTAAATTTATAAGACTCAGTAGAGCGTCATAGTATAAAAAAAAAGAAATCATTTTTTCTCGGATACGCAAATATCTACCTCTAAATTATTTCTTTCTATATTATTATAACATCCCGCTACCAGTTGAAAGAGGAAACTACAGTAAAGTTCATACCTACCAACATGCTTAAAGCAATCAAAATTTAATGTTATGAACAAGGATTTAATCGTTATTTTTTATTGTAAGACAATATTGTAAAGTTGTAAATATATTAAAATATATTAGAATATATATATTCTTAAAATAGTTAATATAATTCATACTTGCGGTTCCAATGATAGATACAAAAACAAGTTTTCTATTAATCTATTAATCATAGAATTTATGAACGTATACAATGTGTATGAGGTCACTTTTAAAACCTGTTTTAGGTGTAATCAATCAATCATAATTACAATCTCATTAAAACTAAAAAATAGAAGCAACGCAATCAGGTATATAAATAACAAGTACAGGATACATAATAATATGTATAATACATCTTATCATTTATTTATGTATATTTATTACGTCTGTTGTAGCAAGGTTAGCAATTATTTTAATGTGTTGATGTTAAAACATTAAAGATATTGTTTGACTGAAATTTTTTTATTAAAGACACGCCTTTCCATTGTCCCGCACAAACTATTATTTGTCCTCGTTTGTTTTAAATATAGAGCTGATGAAAAGTCTTTCATCACCTTGTAATAAAAGCACCACTGTACACCGGTTTGTAAAATCGAAAATATTTTGCGAGTTTTCTGTCAGAAGGTAAAACAATGGACTATTAACCCGACACGTCAGGGTTCACTTCTCTTTTATGGTATTGAAGGTGTTCAAAGAAAATGAAAAATCAAAAACTTAATTTCACGGAAAGTTCAAACAAAATAAACAGAACTAAACGCCTCATTTTTCACCAAGTCTGGCTAAACTGGGAGATATGCTTTGTCAATGTTCTGGAATATTCGGTATTTCAAACATAAAATAAATTTATGGAGTCGCAAACTGCCCTGTTCAGACTGAATCAAGGTCACAGACGAAGGTTAGGAAAGTCAAATGCACTGTCTATAATTACAAAATTTAATTACTTCGCTTTTAAAATGAGAATGCAATTTATCAGCGCGATCAGCGTCCGACCTTAGATGGAACGCTATTGCAATATTGTTGTTCAATTTGAACTATCTCAGATTGCGATTTAAAAAAAGATAAAAACGCCTGCTTCTGATGTTTTTAAACTGTTCGGGCAGAAATGTGTATCAATAAATAAGTTATAATTTATAATAAAACTATGTTTTTTGCTTGTAGACAACAAGGAATTAATAAATATGCTTTAAGATCAACGTTGATCTTGCTTAAAACTCCTAATAATGGATTAAACACATCTTTTCAGTTTGATGAGTATTATAAAGATAAATACAGTTATCGAAATTAAAGCTTTCAGGAGACACGACAAGTGGTATCTGATTATACACATAACCCACTAATGGCTGGATTCAATACCTTTTCAATTATAAGTATTACAAAAATTTACTTCACGAAGCACTGCGGTCCTTTGAGCAGTGTACTGCATAAATGATACTGCATTAACTGCAACGCCTTTCAGTAATACGCTATCTCCGTTGCACATTCATTTTGTTTTACATATGGTTTGAACTTTTAGTGTATGAAGTACCTATATAGAACCCCTAGCAATTATAATAAGTTATACTTACTATCTATTGTTTACATTTGATAGATATTTGTAATTTAAGATTTTTTTAACAGTAGGTACATACATATTTGCTAACGTAACAGGGATCAATTAATGATTAAAGATTTTTTATTACTTCTTGGTTTACGTTTAAACCAATGTGGATACTGTTTCCACTTATGCATTATAGTAGGCTTCGGTTAACATTTAGTATTTTTCAACCGATTGCAATAACTCTAAACAATCCGAATATGGCTACGAAGACTACTAATACTGTCCCCCCGAAGTGAGGCGAGGGTAGTTACTCCAATACATACTTCAATATTCATAGGCCGACCGCTCATGACTCATTGCCGCAAACGACAAACTTTTCACAACTCGTGTTGTCACGCCAACACACAATAAAATTTAAAGCAACATAACTAATGCCAGGAAAAACGTCAGTACATGGTGTTGTTAGTGTTTCTTGGTAACTACTTGTATCACTTGAGTTAATGTTTTTTTCAGTTATTAATTAAATATTAAAAACTATTTGAATTTTTTACATTAGTTGTCTTCGCGGTAAAAATTTCATATACAATCGACGACATGCTACAAGTTAAAGATTTCGAAATCGATTCCCAAATGTCTCGAATTTTAAGCGTATGTGTTTCTTCATGTAAATAACTGACATACGAGCAGACGAGCCATCCCATGTCGCCATCCATGGCCACCCGTACCAACAATAGCATAAAAGATGCATTGCCAACCAAGAAATAAAGGAGAGAAAAAATATATATTATTGGGTGCATTCATGCCGATCATGCCACCTGTAAACACAGGAAATCTTATCCTACATCTTCTATTCAGCGGGGGTGTGAGAATGTGTAAACGTTTGTATGAACGCTTATTTATTAGGTGAATTATTACACGTTGGTTTTTATAAACGGTGAATAAGATAATTACAGTAAACCAACATGCATCACATCTCGTTACGTTCGTTTTACGGCTATTGAACAAGGAAGTAATAGTAAGTATGTACAAGTATGTACAAGATTAATTAGCTATCCAAATAGTTGGTATCCTTCAACGCGGAAAATTAGTATTTATCGAATAGCGCGTTTACAAAGAAAGGATTACTTAACACGCTGAATTGCCTTCACAATTCATCACTTTATTATAGTACCAAACACATCTAAACATCCTCGTAAGTTTAGATACGTTCTCGAGTTCTATTACTGTTAGGTAACGTAATGATTTCGCGAGTTAGGTAAGATAAGATTATAGTTATTAAGAGAAAATTATCCTTATTGGGTTCTAATAACGTAATACCAATAAATAGTATAGACGCCGATCGTCATCGCGTTTCGCCGACGATGTGTTGGTGTTTTCGTGTCTTAAAAAGGCAAAGTTAGGGCTTCTATTGATCAATGCACATACGATGCACGCTTCATACAATGTTGAGAAAAATTGTATCCAAAGGTTATTTACTTATTTTTATTACCCACTGTAGATTTTATTACCTAATTTCAATTCTCAACATTCTAAAATTCACAACCCAAAGCATCTATTTATGATTTCAACATCATAACATATCATAAAGCATCGTAAATATTTACAAAACCGGATTTAAAGACGAAACATTAAGAATCGTGTAGACCGCGAATTCAACGCTTGTCATAAGCGACACCACGACCGAAATACATTAAAAGCGAACATTAGTAACAAATATCGAAAACGTGAAATACCATCAGCTATCAAACGCAAAGTGCAGTAGACAACATCGCTCAACAATCACCACAACTGGTACGGTGCTGCCGGTATTTCATCTCGAACCAGAACTGTCTCACGCTTAAGCTCGGGTCTTTTGTCTAGGCTAGCACGTTGGCCATATGTGGGTTAGGAAATTTTACATATTTTTGTACATATACTATATACCTACTCAGATTAACGATAATGTTCCTTGTTGGACCAAGTGGTCTGAAAAAGAGTTGCGTGTAGTCACCGATCACACAGCCTATAGGCGCCTAATAACAGCGATGACCACTCACAATCAGATGGCTCGTTTGCTCGTTTGTCGGCTAAGGCACTGTATAATTCGTGGAATATACAAAGTAGTATACAAACACCAGTTGTTATAGAGATAGTGAGAACATTCGATAAAACGCTAAGCGAATGTGAGTCGAGGCTGAGCTGTTAAACCAACAATGGTACCCTTCAAAGGAGTGCGCTGTAAATCATACAAATGGTCGTTAGCGGCGCGTGCGCACAACGATACCGACGATAACGGTACTCAGTTCAACTTTAAACCTTATTTATCGTATTATTAAGATTAAATTTGCTCGACCACTGGATATATGGATTATTGTGAGACGGTGGACCATGAAGTGGTAAATAATAGGACACAATCGCCCTTTATTTCGGTATCACGCTCGCTGCGATCCTTATGCTACAAAAGAGTCGACATTCGTAAAGGTCATTTGTTATAATTTGTTACCAAGAGAACAATTAGTTACTGTGCTTGTATAGACCTGTTGTTTTACGAGTTAGGTTGGTGTACCCATACAGTAAAAGTATATTGAAACAATTCGCGAAGTGTTCTAGTTTTATAATGTTGCGAATAAAGTTATTGGAAAAGGTAATGTAGAACTAAGTTACAATTAAAATTCCTGTTTAACAAAATTCCAAATAAAACAACTGACCTGAAGAACTTTGGATAACTATTTATTTTCGAAAAGAAACACCAAATTACATAATTAACATTTAAAATAGCAACTTTATCAGATAACACCAAGTTTAAATATCTTGATAGAAACACTAGAAGCGGTACCTACCTACTTGAAATTTATGTATTCTTGTATTCGATCGGGTAAACATCTTGTCAGCGGCGAATATTTACACCTTGCATTTAATTTCATGAATGTACCCACGATTTTCACTCATTCTGTTACATCAAATCATTCTGTTACATTTTAATAACAGTTCTATTATGTACACATAATGTTTCGTTTAAAAAGGGAGCAAAAACTGTGTAATCATCAATAACTTTAAAGAGACATAAAAATTTGTAAAAATAACAAAAATAATCTATGTAATTAAGAAGATAATGTAATTAAAGTACCTACCCTTCACAAATCAAGATAACGTTGTCTCATTGCCTTCTGGTGGGATTGAAGTCAAGAAGTAAATACAAATTATATATCGGCACAAAGCGTATTAAAGTTAAATATGTACAATGTTTCCATCCTCTCACCTAAGCGCACCATTAGACGTTTCACATAAATAAACAATGATTTAGTTTAGAGAATTCTTTCCACATAGACCTGTAATAAATGTTGCAGCGGTAAAGAGATCTTGAGTAATCCAAGTGATTGTAAATAGGACGTGTGAAACAGTCTGGGAAAAAACTTTCAAAATTGTAGTAGGTATACTTAAATCATAAAACCATGCCAATATAAAACAAAACGGCCGATATATGATTGTATATAACTTTCTGTACATTCTTTATTTGAAGATTTGTAAGTTTCCGTATAACCTGATAACATAAATGTACTTTGCACAAAAGCAACTAATTCCACAAAGTTCCAATATCGAGAGTTAGATATGCTGCATAAAAAACGTATATTGTTGGTACAATAACAGTTTTTTATTTAACAAACCTAAAATAGCAACAAAAACAAGTTCGAAGCAAAGAGGCATAACTAATTTACTTGCACGCACTAGTTAGGTAGGCCTCTGCTTTAGCAAGAAAAAATTAAATAACCATCAGACGAACAGATATGTAACCAGTTTGAAGTTGTTTGTGAATGCGCGTCTCGGTCATTTGAATTTTAAATTCGTTTAAGTCGCGAAATAGTGGGCGCGAATAAATTTAACTCTTCCGCGTTGTGCTCGCGAAATAGGACCACGTGTGTATAAAATATGAAAATATTGATAATAACTACAAGTATTTTACGTAACTAACTTTAAACAGTATCGTAGTAGTGTTAGTTAATATTAAATTAGGTTTAGGTAACATCATGCGCGAACAGATCGCATAAAGCTTAAAACATCGGTCAGATATTTGTATTGATTTTAGTCAATAACCAGCAAACTTTGATAAGCGTCACTCTTGATAAGTGTAGTATTGTTTTTAAGTCAATCATACATGTTATACCATGGCTAGTCCAAAAATAATATGTACTTGCAAGTTAGCCAGACATACAAGTCAAAGTTTTACGGGGGTCCGTAGGTCCAAAAATTTATTTCAAACTGGTGCTATCCGTGCTATTTGGAAGTCAATTAAAGATGTACTTTACAATGAGTAACATTGTAAAGTTTCAGAACTAAATCCTTCTTAGTTAGACCATACCGATCGAACAGTATAAATAATATACAGTTCAGTTGATGTCAGCAAAGCAAACTTATCTAACATGCAGCGTTGTTTGTAATATCTACATTACCACAATCGTGCGGTTGTGCGACCTCAACACTGCTCTGACGGACAAGGACAATACGCTTGTATAGCCTCAAGAGCTCTTTTGAATTGACACAAACATTAAAAACATCATAGAGAATTAAAAGACCAGAAAAAGCAAATGGTTAGTTGCCATAGAGGCTGAGAAAAGACCGGATCCGTATCTACCGCTAAGTTTTTATATTTTGATTCGAAAGATATTGATGCTAGCAGAACAATGCCAATATTTTAGCACGGAAATATCATCAACATACACGTTTAAACGATGGTTAATGAATTTACTGATTAAAATAACCAACCGCAATCGTTATGATATACTACAAGAGAAAGTAGACGAATGGATTTCCCCAGATTTATTCAATATATTGGACTAAAAGGTTTAGCAAAGAAATCATCATGATTCATTTGTAAAGCTTATCTCTCAAAGGGCTTTAGTGCTTGTCGTTTACTCATCAACGTTTCCCTTTCGTGTAGGAGCTAACGATAAAGATGGACATACCTCTATTTATAGGGAAACTTCAGTGTGTGTTTATTTGCATTGCGACCAATATCAATGTTCAATAAACCTGATCGTTAAAGTGCGCGGAGTACGTAAACACTCCACTAAAATATTCAACACAGTCGTTGCATCATTATAAATCCTTGGGCTTATGAAGCTATGACTGTTAAATTGTATTTAAAGAAATTAAAAAGAGAAAATCGTGCCAATTTGAAATTACTGGGCATCGTAAAATCTATTTTGAATGAGATTCTGTTTCATCTGTGGTATAAAAAACTTTTAAAAACTACTATTACAAGATTTATTGACGGTGTAATTAGACTTGATGCAGGTGGACATACTGAAGACGAAAATGAAAATGTGGAAAAAATAAGTAAATATTGCCTTAAGTACTACGTTTTTCGATCAAGCGTGATCGTTCTCAATAAATAAAGAGTAGCTATCGTGATCAACCGGGGCGTTGAAGTGAAAATTATGATTATGATAACGATATAAGAAATCCAAGATTAGAAGTAGTTCCGACGTCGTGTTCGAAAGTTAATAATAAATTAAATATACGGAATCACGGAGGAATAGAAATCTACTTACTGAAAAATAGTTTGAGAGCTTTTTCATCGAATCTCTTATAATTTTAAAACATGAATATTTTTTTAATTTCATTCATGTTCCTAAAATGTGCCTAATGATTAAAGCAAAAAAAAAATAGGCACTGAAAGTATTCTTCAATTTTAAAAAATGTAAAATTGTTAAGTACTTTTTGTACAATATCTTCGCTTTGTTCATTGTTTGAAAGTTCTTTAAATTATTGGATACTGAACATTGAATAACTCAAAGTACTCAAGATACTGAAGAAAGATTTATTGATAAGTTATCAGACCTAAGAATGTTGCTATCAAACAAGTGGTGGTTATTAAAACACTTTTTAGAAAATAACTTAAACAACTACAACAAAGGAGCTCGAATACTTGAGGACGATCATCAAAGCAAGACTATATCAGAAACGCCGAGAACACCACTAACGTCTTGTTTTTCTATTGAAGGTGTAATTAGCCGAATCGAATAGCTCTTGACTACACCAAGACATAGAGCAGATTCGCGAAATTATTCAAATATACGAACGATTGTTTGTTTTCTCGGCTCCTGGCTGGCGCCGCGTTCACCTTGACCGAGGCTCCGGTCGGAACAATAAACCAATGAAAATTGACCTTCCCACACACCCGCTAACGTCATCCAAGCTAATACCTTAGAAGACAGCTCTTTAAAACATGCCAGATCTTCATAAAATGGTCATTGCTTTTATAATATATACCGTGCCCAACGACTGTTTTCATGATTAAATCGATTAGCGGCAACTAGTTTTTCCGGTTTTAACATGCTTTATTTATACTAAATCTGTACAAAAACAACGGTTGTACATAAGGATTCAAAACCGGTATACTCTTAACTATAAACAATGAAGAGTAGTCTAATCGGAAGTAATTAAATGTAATTTTACTGTACCGAATGACTTGTCAGCAAGTTTACGAGTGTAAAATTAAAATGTACAGTTAACGTCATATTTTGAAACAAACAGAAATAACCCGTAAAATCTATTTCGATCAAGAGAGTTAAGCCACGCTTTTACGATGGCGTAAAAGCTAGGTAGGACCATGATTTCAAAACATCGCTAGAGTGCTGGACAGTGTTCATAAACAAGCCTCAGTAGCTACATTTTATTGCAAAAATACGCTATATTTAACAAACATGTCGCATGTTAAATATAGCAATTCACAAAACAAAGTTTCTTTTACTTTTATACAACTGAAACAAAAAAACTATGACTGACAGCCCCGACAGGTCAAACGATGCGTCGTTTTAGGAAGTCGTCGTCGGTCTTAGAACAAAACAATTATTATATGTAAATAAATAAATAACGTTAACATACTCATCCCCCCGCACTTCCTAAATTACACATCACTAACACCTATATACATATTTATCAAGAAAAAAAAAATGTAATCACAGTTTCATCGTCTTAAACAATTTTCGTTATCAGGTTATAGCAGGGTTTTCCCAACCATTATTTCGCCGCGCCCCCCCGAGCCAAAAATATTATTTCCAGGCCCCCTTACAATGCACATACAAGCTTCGGGGTCACGTTGTGACTTGTTAATTTACATGCGGACATTTACATTATTTTTCGGAAATGGTAACGTACCTAGTAACGTAGTAGTAGAAATTTATCTGAAATTTATCTACGCCCCCCAGGGGGGGCGTGCCCCACCGGTTGGGAAACAGGGGGTTAGAGGATAGTTCAATGAAGCGTACAAGCGGCAACGTGCAGTGGCCGGCGCCACCCACTGCGTACCGAATTACGCTAATGACAAATTCGTAATGGGTAGTTTTCAAAAAATTGCCAATTTCACCTGCCAGACTTTTTTAGGTTGTAGTTTTTTTGTTTTCCGGTTTAGGGCAACGCAACTCTTGAGGATGGTCGAAAGTACATTGGCTGCATCGAGGCCAATCCTTTACACACTTTAAAACAAAGATAGAGATAACTAAAATTTAAGTTGTAATCACATTTCCTAATTAACCTGCGTGTCCAAAGAACGAGTGCATGCTCGAGTTTTATTGTAGAATATTATGCACTAGAGATATATACGAAAGAGAATTAAACACTTATCTAATGAAAGTCCAGGCTACAAACTCTGTAAAACTGTGACATCTAAATCAAGAAATTAGGAAAGCAAGTAAGGAAATATTTTTGTAAGCAAAATTTTCTGCTTCACCTGTCATCTTAAATAATATTCGCTTAGTCGCGACACCAAAGCGCCACCGAGTTCGTGCCCCTCCCGCCACGTCGCCTCAGTTGTCTGCGAGCTGTGGAAGTGGAATAGCGCGTGCAAGCGTATTTGTTGTGACCAAAAATAAATATCGAGTTGTCGCTGCATATTTTTGTAATCGTAAGTTCTATTTTTTCTGTTTACTATAACTTTAATACTTTTAACACGATTTTGGTTTGAATTCGACTCGATTAAAAGTAAATGAGGTCAGCTTTGAAGTGGAGTAGGTATAATTTCGCTAAATCAAACGTTTGCATGTGTTCGAAGATGTAACGGTCATTTTCTCATTAACCCGTTTCTAAATAACCTGCCGGTAACATACAGGTGGATGAGATGTGATCGAGTGAATGAGATCGCCTTAAATCTATCGATTATAATTCACCTTTAGTAATAATAATCATAATATAAACGCACATAAAGGTCTAAGTTTCATTCATCACACATGGCATAGTAGATAGAAATGTCATACTTGTAATTGAGAACAATGCTTGAGTTTTTTTTTGTTTTGCTTGTAGGTCAACGATGGGTCGTCCAAACAGTGTTTCTACGGCTACTGAAGAAAGAAAAAAACGCAAAAGAGAGTTAGAACGAAAGAGATACCAAAAAATTAAGGGAGATCCAGTATTATATGCTCAATATCAACAAAAAAATAAAGAAAAATATGAGAATAGAAAGGCACAGAAAAAAGTGATTTCCATCAAAGATATGACACCTAGAGCCAGAAGAGTGCAAAGAAAAAAATGGCGTGAGGCTTTCAATGCCTATTATAGAAGAAAGAAAGAAGCAAAAGCCGCTGCAGTGAAGTTTATGGAGGCACATAGCCCTCCAGATAGTGACACTGAAGAGAATTACGAGCTGCAACGTAGAATAGAAGTGAATTTATTAAATAGGAACTCTCCTTCTCCTTCAATTGTCACCTCTTCTTCAATGTTGCCGATTTTTATAGGTAATAAAGAAAACACTAATCCCAATCCAAGAATTACAAGATCGGAAGGAAGTCCCCTTTCAGAGGTCTCAGAAACATCCTCAATGTCCAGCAGAGGAAATTCACCGTGCCAATCAATCAGAAGATTAAGATATAAAAAAGATAAAAAAATTAAAGAACTTACAAGACAATTGGAAGGAGTGAAGAAAGTTAATGAAGCTTACAGGAAGAAATTAAAAAGACTAGCAGAGGAGAAAAAAGAAAGCAGTGTGGATATCATGAGTGACAAACTCCTTCAATCATATACAGCTCTAAAAACTCACAGAGCTAAGCAAGAGTTTTCCAGCAACCTTCAAGAAAATATCAAAACTACACTAAAAGACAAAGGGCGTTTAGGAAAATTGGCAAAAATTTTTAGACGAAGAGTAACTGAGAAGAAGGGATCAAAAATTAAAAAAATACGGGAAGACATTAAAAGATTTCTAGAAGAAGATGAAAATAGCTCTGTAACTGCTGGAAAAAAGGAAACTATAAAGAAGGCTGGAGTAATAAAACAGAGACGCTATATGACTGATTCCTTGTATCAATTGCACAGAAAATTTGTAAAAACAGTTAATTACAGATTAAGCTTCTCAACTTTTAGCAGATTCAGACCATTTTGGGTTCTTTTCTCATCGCAAAGACCTAAGGACACATGCCTGTGCATCACCCATGAAAACTTTGGACTATTAGTCGAAGCAATGCATAAGCGTGGTATAATTCCCCACAAAAATGCCACTGAATTGCTGATTGACATTTGCTGCGACCCTTTCAGTCCTCATTGTCTACTAAGGATATGCAATGATTGCAAGGCAAAAAATATTAAAAACTTTCAAGAATTTGATGATTCTGTAAATTTTTACTATTGGTCATGGATATCAAAACGAGAAACACTTTTACAAAATGGAAGAGAAAAGTTTATCAGAGTAGTGAAAAAAGAGAAAATCGTGACTCAGCCAAGAGAGGCTATTCAGACTTTTGAAAAACTGCTAGAGAACTTTTCCAAACATTGTGGAAGAGTAACAGCTCAGCATAAAGCTATAAAGACATTAAAAGACAGTTTGCAACCCGAAGAAGCCATTATTCATGTTGACTTCTCAGAAAATTATAAGTGTCAGTATGCCAAAGAGATTCAGGCAGTTCATTTTGGTGGAAGTCGAAAGCAAGTGACTTTGCATACTAGTTTATTGTATTACTTTGACAGCAACTATATCAGAACCACACAATCTTTTGCCACATTAAGTCAAAATTTAAGACATGATGCTGCTGCTGTTTGGGCACACGTAGTCCCTATCCTCGAATATCTCAAACTAAAGGCATCCCAAATTACGACCCTTCACTTTGTGTCTGATTCTGCCACAAGTCAATACAGAAATTACAAGACATTCTTTGTTATGGGAGCCTTGAAATGGCAATATCCCAGCCTGACCTCATTAACGTGGAACTACACTGAGTCAGGTCATGGAAAGGGGGCACCCGACGGAGTAGGAGGAACTTTGAAACGCACTGCTGATGCAATTGTTTCCCGCGGCCACGATATTCCAGATTTCGACACTTTTTTTGAAGAATTAAAAAATAATGTGAAAAACATAGTAATTAAAACAGTATCAGAATATGATATTTTAGAAAAAGACTTGCTTTTACCAACAGATCTCCGTTCTTTTAGAGGGACCCAACAAGTCCACCAAGTTATTTGGAATAACAGCGATAAGTATAAAGTGACAATGCGAAACCTAAGTTGTGTTGAAAAAACTTGTATCATTCAACCTGGCTGTTGTAATCACGTCAAATACCTTGGCTCGCACGTTCTTAGGCCTGAGATATTATCAGACTCTCCCAATCCACACCCAGCCGACATAATAGAGAATCCTGATCAATCAAATACTGTTTATGTAGCTCCTTTACAGAGATCTTATGCATTTTGTGTTACGAGTGGAACTGATCTTCCGGAAGAACTCATGCCTGTGATTGAGACAGCGGTATCAGATGTGAGACCCGAATGTGCTGAATGTTGTTTGTCAGAGGAAACGATAATTGAGAATTTGACGTCAATGGATTCTTTTAATTTACCAGAGACTGGAAATGGCCTCGATATTTCAGAAGATGTTGAAATTCTTGATGTTCCTCTTCAGACAGTAACAAAATCGGCACTTGAAGAAACTGTTGCTCAGAAATCATCCTCGGACTTGACTGGTCTGGCTATCACTGCTGATTTGCCTGTAACTATAAGGTCTGCCCATGACATATCTTTTTTGCAGCCATCGACTTCTGATATGACTGTCTCGCTTACCTCTGCTCATGGTTCTGGCATTGATTTCTGCTTGAAAACGCCAGATTTGTCTATTGCTGAACCTTCAACTTCCAATTGTGTAAGTTCGGATCTCATTCGTTCAAGTCTAAGAGCAAGACTAACAGAAAGTAATAGCAACAGGAATAAGAAAGGAAAACAAAAAACTCATGTACCTAGAAGAAATAGAAAAATTGAGAAAACTCCTATCAACAAACAAAAGAAAAGGGATAAACCAACTACTAAAGTACAAAAATATGGCCAAGAAGCAAGTAGAAAGAAACCAAAAACTAAAAGCCAAAGAAAATATCGCGATGAAACAAGTTCTGATGAAGAAATAACTTTGCCTCCTTCACCTGAGTCAGATTGGAACTCTATAGAAGACGAGGCAAAAGAAAGCAGTGAATCCGATGATAACGTTATAAGCATTGACGCCGGTACTTACAGTGTTCATGAAGGTGACTGGGTGGTGGTAAAGTTTGTTTCAGAGAAGAATTTGACACATCATTATGTTGGTCAAGTTGTCAATGAAAGTCTAGCTAGCCTTGATATAAAATTTGCTAAGAAAATTAATGACAGAAGATTTAAATGGCCAGAGAAAGCCGATATATGCGTAATTGGAAAATACCAAGTGATAAAAAAACTTCCACCACCTAATTTTAAATCTTCTTCTAAAAGGATTGGATCATTCGAATTTCCTAAGTCGCTAAGACAATTTAAAATTGAATAATAAGTTAAACTTAACTCCTACTTTAATTTTATTGGAAAATCCTTGTTCTTTAACTTTCTTTCGCATTTTGAATGATTATTTTTAAAAGTAGGTATCTATTGTTTGTTATAATGAGACTGATTAGTCGCTTAAGGTTTCAGACATAATTTCTAAAATAAAAACCTAGACTTGACTGATTAATATAATAATATAGATTAAGGCACTAGTGACATTTTTGAACGTAGGTGTAGATTTTTTTATATTATTCAAAAATATATAAAAAATGTGATATTATCATACCATGTAAAAATCTTTCAATTGTTCAGACGAAAATGTACTTTACTCCCTCAGCACAGAGTTCATTCTCCTATATTTGACTCCTAGCGTATACGAAATAGGTCAAATATACGAAAATGAACTGTAAACTTAAGGAATAAAGTACATTTTCGTACGAATGGTTTCGAGAGTTTAACGTCTTATGATATACAGAAATCGACACCCTGATCCAATTAATAGTAAATGTCCTTTAATTATGTTTTAAATACGATGTTGTCGTTACTTATAATAAAAATAACTGATTTTGATCACGTTTTTTTACGATGTTACCCGATTTATAATTCACTTGAGCCTTTTCTAATCTAACCTGGCAGTATCTAATTTAACCTGCCAGTTTCTAATTAACCTGTTCATTTCCTGCTAGAAAATGAGCTTTTGCTTCTTCCCTTGTAGCGAAAAGTATTCATTTTGACATTATAAATAGAATACGATATCATATAAATCACATCCACACATTTTTTTACTTTTTGTTCAAAATGGCAATTTTTTGAAAACTACCCTAATACACGCTGTAATAATAACACACTGACATGCCGTAAGCAATATTGTTTCATCTACGTTGAATTTCGCAACCATAAACATTTTATTTTCAACTGTGGCTACTCTCGCTAATGTTATCATCTACATAATTTTCCAGTAATTCATGCTACCTGAATCCATAATGAATATTATAACACAAAAACATTATGAAATCACATAGAAGGGAAATGAGTTCAAATTTTGTAACATTGTATATTTGTAACGTGAAATTGAGCATCAAACGTGAGTCAGTAAGTACCTGCACACTAATGACATTAGAAAAAGGACACCGTGACGAGTGAAGGGCGATCATTAACCTTTAAAGCCCGGATAGTGGTTGCCTCTGTTCGCCGCAAAGAAGTCTTTTCTGACAGTGATATTTCAAAGCAGGCTTAGTTTAACGCTTGAAATACTGTTCCTTGCCCAAATTCCATAATTTTTTAATAGGATTCTATCCATGGAATATCTTTGAAGTCTCCGTTAAATTTTCTGGATTTATAGTGACATTAAAAAGTTTAGTACCTCATATTATGTCGTAATAAATGTAGGGTTCGGCTTTAGTTACCTTTTATGTACAAGTAAATGTTTCACAAAATTAGAAGCGTTGATCCGCTATTATGACCGAGAGAAAGCTAACGTGGTCGACAGACACGTTTGCACTTCTGAACATTGATACATTTAATTGATATCGTGGAGTACTTACTGCATTATTACAGAGATATAAATCACGGTGCGATATCGCTGACGACAGATCACTTCAAAGTCGTGAGGAAGTATTCGATCTTTCGATAACACTGATACACAACTCTATCAGTCAATGGTAAAGTACTCCTTATATAAGATTGGCAATCAACCGTAATCGATTGTATGCTACGATATGTCAACAATGTTTCTTCTCGTATCTGTTTAAGAAAAATAATTTTTAAAGAACATGTTATATAAATAAATAAATGCTTTCCGTTATTTTTTGCTCTACAAAATTCTGTATAATTATACTAACTGACTAGGGATCCCGCGGGGCGGCACCCTGACACCGTCCTTGTATACGTCAAGGTCGTGAGCCCCGGGTAAAGGTCGTCCGTCGAACTTTTGCTGTTATTTCCGGGATCCAAAAGGGGATGATTAATGGCGTCACTGCGGTAATCCATTAGCTCGGTTCAACGACCAACAGTTGATGACAGGGTGGGTGCTGAATTCTGAACTGCTGACATCACGTCAGTTAGGTGTGAGCCGTACAAATCAAATATTTTAAGCTCAAGGGATCTTAAAGGGCATATAACATTAGTGTTTTAGCTAACTGCCACTGTTTTTCAAAGTTAAGGCGAACGATGAAATTAGTTTAAAAAAAGATACACGATAACATAAAAATGTTGACTTTAACAAAAATCTTAAAATAAAACATGCAACGTTAAAAGACAGATCTTTAAAGTTTGATAATAATCAACTCTATTACAATGATCTTCATTGTAGGCAATATTAAAACTAGCCGTGTACAATAGAAAACAAAGGAAAAGAAGGAAATGCAAACGTCCGTCATATTACGATAACCCTAATCAACTATTAACCTAGAATTACACTGCATGTATACTTAGACGTTAACGACACTGTAAACCCATAATAAAATGCAAAGGAAATCACAGATTTATTGACTTCACGTTAGATTATTAAGGTGTATAATTCAGGATGCCAATTGGAAACATTTTTTATTGCGCAGGGAAATCTCAAGTCATACCAAGCGATTTCTTTTACCGAACCAAACGATGTTACCGAATGAAAAAATCCTTTTGTGAATTGCAAGGCAAAACTTTTTGCAATGATAACTATAACGTTTATGAACAAATGACGCGACTATAAAACGTAAACCCACCATAGCGGTCGCAATGCGGAATTGAGTGTAAACATTTAGCACAGCGTCATATTTAGCATTTACGCGCGAATATTTTGTACAACATCGGAGGCACCGGCAAGCGTAAATTAACATACTTGTTGACGAGCCAGTGTTTACAGATTCAATGTTGTCTTCACGTCTTAAATCCAGGTTTATTCAAGAGCGTAACATAACAACAACGCGTTAGATAGCAACATCGTGTATTGATATTCCGGAGGTGTGTTTACTTTACGCAAATTTGCCAATATTTGTGTCTGTTAACAAACTTCTTCATGTCATATCGTGTTTCCGATTCATAATCGGAGTAACAGTTGAAAATAGCGTTTCCCATATTCTTTACGTCGTTGATGCGTTACAAAGGAACCATTAACCATCGTTCGGGCTGTTAAGTCGTTTGTCGCCTATAAAACATTTTCAAGCTATGCATTGATCAACAAAAACCTCATGTCAAAATTGTTGTACACATATTATTATCTCTTTATAATGAAACGTATTAAACATCAATCAACAACATAAATCCTCAAAACGAAGAAGAAATCGATAACCAACGTTGGTATAGCATAGAAGTTATGGAATATTCATCTAAGGATAATATTCTGAGTTCAACTGTAGCATCTTAAATCGTTCCAAGAGATTAAGTACTTCAAATTGATGGATGACCGATGATATAAAACATTAAACTGCTTATTGAACCATGCAAATTAAATTATAAGGCACTGCGATTTCGTCACTAACATCAACGAGAATTACGCCCGAATCATGCTTCGTTAAGCAGAAATTTTAGGTAGCTTTAACAGACATACGAGTAATAATACGTTGTGTTGCTTTGCTAAATATACAATACTTTGCTGACCTCATGCCAATTGTTCTCAGAGATAACAGTCCTCGAAAACACGCCCGGGCGGAACATGAAGGATTCATATTATCCAGATGTCTTAACTATCGTTAAAAATTGATGTAGTCAAAAATTGATGTCTTTATTGATGTAGTAGAAATAAAACTTATATTATTGTTTCTTTATTCAATTATTCAATGAAGTAGTTTTTCATGAACGTAACATAAACATAAAATTATTTACGTGGTCGTGTTTTATCGAATTTGCATTTCCGTTGATAAAACCCATAAAAGTAAAATATTAACTGGAATTTGTTTGGATCGAGTTGACGCCATATTTAAATGTGGCGATGATATCATTGACTCTGTAATCGCACGTCGCAATTATAAAAAAACTTAAGTTACGAGTATTTGTTTGTTATTCGATATCAACGCGGGGTCACTTAGCCACAAAGGCAAGAAACTTTTAACACTGCAATGAATGACATAAATATTTTTGTTTTAAAGTATTGAATATTCATGTTCCTAAATTTAAAAATTTATTTACGCTTGTCATTTACAACGGATTTTATTTTACTACCAACTATTCAAGTAATTATTAGCTGTTATTTGACTTAAATATTAGTGAATAATTTATGTTTTTCTGTAAATCGTAAAAGGTATAATGGTCAATATTGCCCTGCTATGCCTGTGGCATTTTATATATTGTGTACATAAGTCTTTCCAAGTATGTAAATAGATTACATCTAAAATCAAAGTAAATATTACCTTGCAATTTAGGTTGAAAATTAAACAACGATTTTCGTTGAATTAGACACAAAAGATGTATTAAGATTATGAATTGTATGAACAACAATAGAAAAGTAAACCACAACGTGCAGAAATAAATTGAAACAAATTTGCGCTGTCACGGAGCAATATGATAACAACCTCTAGGTTGCTTCGGTGGCATACATATATATTCAGGAAATATTCACATAACTTAATAATCGGTTGTTAAATCACACGATGGTAACACTATAATTATATAATATATAATACTACACTAGTACCTACGTGGGATTGTTAAAGCAATCGAAAGCTTTCGTTAAAACTGTGAATTGATTTTACGTAATACGAATAATTCACTCTAGGTAGATGATTATTACAATTATAATAAAGTGATGATTCATTGTAGATGCTTTTCCGGTTTGGAAATAATCTAGGGCACCGTAATTCAGACTACAAAGATATGGTGTTGTTTTTATCTCATGTAACGGGTACGGCGAAGCCTTTATCGTACTAAACAAATATTAGTTTTTTTTTGTCGACTTTGCGTACTGATTAAACGCTAGGTGAATTATAATGTTTGGGTGTCTTATCTTCGTTTCACTTATAAGTCTCTTACATTAATCAATGTTGGACTGAAGTCATATCGAATATGTTTTAATCAAACACGCTAAAGTTCATTAGTTGAGTTTGTGAGGAATATAATCTTGAACAAGAACGCGGAAAAATCGATCGACCGCTTGGATAACTTCAATCAGTGCGATCTCGTATGCCTATTTAATTGGTATCTGCAACAGTTACATCAAGGCAACAGATGTTCGCTGACGTCACGAATACAAGATTATCGCGACTCATTTGAATTGAGACATGTCAATGGACGTGATGCAAGCAGACATACCCGGCCATCAGATAACGCATGTTTCCGCCCAGCAACCCGACTGTGACTGATACAATAACGATAGTTATCTTAGAAATACAGGTTCTATTAAGGTCAAAACGGCAGTGATAGTATGTAGTGCAGTGGGTAGCAAAAGGCCGAACGATACGAGAGGAAGGACAACTCGTTGGGCTTTGCGCAACACTAAGTATTGTTCGGCGCATTGGTTGTCAGATTACTCATTTTGCCGCGGTCTACATTCGCAATGACCAATAATAGCGGCTTGGCATTAGTTCTAGGTTCTAGGTACTCGTTGCCTATAATTTCCACGCCGCACAAAGGGCTACAACAGTGCTTATTACGTGGGTGCGTCATTAGTCGTGTCAACTGCAAATACGGGAATGAATTATATGCTTTTTACTTCACGCCATGTAATAGCCACGGTAGTCGACACCTGTGTAGCAACCGCGAGTTGCTTTCGTAAACCTGAGTTCATACTTGCATTCATTCATGATTTGGAAATTACATATGGAGCATTTATCGGCATGGAACAAGATTACTATGGGTTATGTAATTGACAGAGTTTATAACCGAAAAAATGGTTGCTAGTACCTATATCGACGCAGTCCGATGGGTGCAACTACGAGATTTTCTTGATTTGAAAGCCTAAGATATGGCCTGAAGAAGCTGCAATTGGCGAATCGAGTTTCTATTGAAATGAGTGTGAACGTCCGAGGAAACCTGTTAATACATCGATTTCTTGATCAATATAAGAGCAATTTAGAAGCCAGTTAAGTGGAAAGCGAGTTTTATTCCAGAGATCCTCTTAAGGTAGAACAGGTACGTCGACTTTTGTTACGAAGATTACAAAATGAGGTTGACAATCGATGGAATACGGAAGCGTATAGAAACGTGCCGTGATGCAATATTGAGCTATAGTTGCATTCGATGCTGTCACAGAGCGGTATGATGTGACCTCCTAGACTTGTAAAGGCATGTAGATTTGTAAAGGCCTCTATCGATCAAAATAATGGAGCTCGCAATTTATATATGACACGCAGCGACGCATAGCGGTTGATGCTAAGTGGACAGTCGTTTTGCAATTCAGATCGCGCTAATTGCAAGCGCGTGCGCCGATTGACAGCAGGTAGCTGTTGTTATTTAATACCCAGTACTTTGGTTATGTAAAACTTAAATGTTTTCGTACCTACTCGAGTATTTTATATTACCAAAGTACTACTGGTAGGTACTTAATTATGATAACTACTTACAATAGTGTTTTATAGCTATTACTGTTTTAGACGCGATTCAGGTCGGTAGCACACATACGTGGCCAACTTCGAAAAGACTTGAGATATGAATATACTTTTACTCACTTCAAAGCTTCACTTTGAAAAGCTCTCCCATAGGTATAGGTATAGTATAGGAATAGTATATCCCATTTCCTTTGTTGAAGCACATTATTGATAAGTAATTTGTTCACATTGATGTTGACATTTCGATCAAACTACTTTATAATTAGCTGTTCAATTTCGATTGACGGATGTAAATACCAATTACGCTACGACTTTTGTTACGAGGATCACAAGCACATAATCGTAGCGCAAATATAATTTTTCATCATCTCATCATTGAATGTTCGGCTTGCTTCGGGAATTAATAAACGCGCGCACGAAAGACGAGAAATCCTTTGACCCTCTTCTCCCCAAGTATCTTAACGGGGCATAAGAAACTACACTTAGATAAACAACTTAAAAACTACAACCTACCTACTACCTGTTACATGTATTCTACCCACCTATTCAAACGACTTTTCAGTCGGAAAGGTCGCGATCGTCATCGTTAACATTTACGCGGAATGTCTCTCCCGTCGTAGTAATTACATTCGCTCATACACCCCACCCAACTGGTACACAATCTTGGCACAGCTGGTACACGGTGGAAATAGAAATTTTAATGGAGCTTTCACTATTATCTTGTAACTCCTTGTTAACAGTTACTGTAACACCTGCGTTATGTATAACGCCGTTGCGTAAAAGGAAGAGCTTTTGTGTTCGCACTGCTGGTTGTCTACTAATTGTAATTTTTTTTCTCTTTCTATACCATGTAATAGATATATGTAGATAATTATGTTGAAATGATTAGAACAAATCTATAGTCAACCATCAAGCAAAGTATGATTGGCTGTCTGGCTTTCTACCCATTAGGTGTTCGCTGTAGAACTTATTTCTTTCCTCTGTAGGAGGCCTAGAGTGTACCTACTCCAAGTAGCTCCTCCAGTGCCGATTGGTAGAAACCCAGGTGCCACGTGACTGATATGGTGTTAACAACTAGTATGAACGAAAACAACTGGGCCTGCGCGCTTTACAAGCACTCCTTAGCAGAATAGAGCTTAATACATTTTTGCTAATTAGTTGGCAATCATGTAACTACGTACTGCCCGCAGCCGATAGAAGTAAGACGGCGAACTATGTACTAAACTGGATACTTGGTAACTAATGCTACTAAAAACTATCTACTATAGGTTGAAGATACGAAAAAAGGAGTGCGTTTACGTCCACAGTCAACATTTAAATTCTTTAGTCTCCTCGGCTAGACGGCGTCGGGGATGATGTTTCATATCCGTCTTCTTCGTAGCTGCGTCGTTCATCACAGGAAAGATAGATAAAGATGAGAAAAATAAATGAAAGGGGTTGATTGATTGCTCACGACGTGCCCAAAACAAAGTGAACTCTTGAAGTGTGGAAGAACGTCACACAACTATTTTCACTGAAAAACTAAACGAGAACTCAGAAAGTGCACTATTTTCAGTCAAACTTTAAACAACTGATGTGTATCATTTTTGTCATTTGACTATTTTTAGTCGCAAACTAAAACAGATTACATACTAGTGCCGTAATATATATGACACAAATCGCATAAAATAAAACAGACCCATTTATTTTAAATTTCGATTTTATAGTTACGCCCATGCAACTCTGTACTGTTTTTTCTTTTTGTAATACCGAACTTAGATTAAAAAAAAGGGCGGAATTTATGCCTATACGTGACGAGTGTTGATCAATTTCGCGAGTTAGATGGCAAAATCATTAACGGCCAATTATACTACTGCCCGACGAACTAACTATAAATAAATATATGTACATACTACAAATGTTTATATTTGGATTAAATATCGAGTGATTACATTTCTTCCTTTTAATATAAGACAAACTTCAACGAACGACGATAATGGACGAGAGAGAATTCAAAAATAACATTTTCATTTGATACTTTCGATCTATACAAACAAAATGTCCAAAGAAGTATTTTGAGACAGCGATCAAACAAAACCTCTTAAGATTTTACTGCGGGAAGTTCGACCGAAATGACCGTACAAATCAGTCCGCGCTTCAATAAAAGTCAGCTTGAGGGTTTGGTACGAAATATTACATTTTGTCAACTAATGGACTAGCTTTGTTAAAATAACACAATCCTGAACTTTTGTTAGTTACTGATATATTTTTATTACAATTTTTAGAGTTAGTAGCCACTTACTGTCATAAGATAAAACTGTCCTCTTCTTCTTTTATTTATTCGTTTATTAATTAATAATTAGTACACATTTTCTTATTTTATTATATTTGCACGCCAGAAATGGAAAAATACACTTCTATAAAACGCTTACAATTTCACCTGTATTTATAAATGTACATGTACATAATTATATTTTTTTAAGGTTACTTGTATGGGATCCCCCTTAAGGATGAAACGTTTTTTTACTTTTTTTTGTTCTGACAGCGGCCACAGGAAAACACCTGTGAACATTTCAGATCCGATGAAGAGAAGATCTCTGTTACGGACAGATAGACACATAGACCGCAGAGCAATATTATTAGGGTTACGTTTTTCACCGTTTGGGCACGGTACCCCAATTAATGATCACCATTACTGATAACCAACGTCAAAGTTACTCTAAACATACAACTTTTAAGCCATGCATCTCCTATTAGCTCCCACGAGTTCCTTCCCTTTCATCACAACCATTGGGATATTTCACAAAGCTCATACATTGTACATTACCAAGGTGCAGTGGAGGCAATCGGTTGTTGTGGCCACTTGTCGCAACCGAACACCGCAACCACGACTTGTAACGGTGTCCAGTATCGGCAACCAATGTCCACGTTTGTGTTGCTTCGGCACCGGTTTATTTACACTACAATAGTATAGCCGTAGCCGTATAGACACGATACGATTAGATTTAGTTTTACGTTTCGGGAAACGAAAATAAACGAGACACGAATTGGTAACGGAAACAGGGTGTAATGCAACAGTTGAATGGAGAATGTAATCAGAGTTTATTGTTACATTGATCGTATACTCCTACATGTTTGTACTTTGTACATAGGTATATACGTATATAGGTATATAATAGATATAAACATTACCAATAAAAATATAAAAAATCTTGAGTAACGCACTTTTACAAAAGGTAATTGCGAAGCCAACATCATAATTTTTTGCTGTTGTTTTTTGTTTTTAATGACGTCACAACTCTCCAGTAGATACATTTAGTTACAAAAAAATTGGTACAAAACGCACCACAAATATGGATTAGTGGCAAGTGGTTAACAACGACGTTACCACCGCGCCCGGCACGCGAGTCGAACGTGACAGCTCCACCTCATGTTAATTAATTTTATTAATGTAAAAAATAATTCATAACGAAACATTTTGTAACAAACACATTAATATTTTTTTAATTTATCGCGTACCATTTCCGTTTCTCGGTAATAGTGAATGAGTTTTCGTGTTACCGATAACCGAGACGCGGCGGTCGGCATACGTGATGTTCTTTCGAATTATAAAAAACAATGTGTAATCAAAACCTTTAAGTACATCGGCCCAGCTAGCCTTGGTCGCTGTGTTCCGGGTTTGATTCCCGGCAGATTTACGTAGACTCTTTGTTTGTCTACAATTACTGATCGTTCTTAGTGATATACGTCAGCGTTGTTGTAGTCGTCGTATCGTGCCTTCTTTTATGTTATTAGTCGACAAACGGGCCAACTGATGGTAAGTGGTGACCGTCACCCATAAATATCGGCAACACCGAACACACATTGATGTGTTGCCGACCAAGAACGTTGGAAGAAAGGAAGGAAGGTATAACAAAGAAAAGAGGAAAGACGAAAGAAAGTAATCGACTCCTCAAGACACGGGCATGAAGGTGGTGTAGCTAATTAACCAAGATTCGGCCTACCGCCAAGCAAGCTGAAGGCACCTTTGTCTACCGACATGGGAATTGGGGTCCACATTCTAGATCATCCCAATAACGCCTACTCACCAATCGGGTGGTTGTGAACGGGCTTCTGTAACCTCCTACAACATCCTCGTCTTGGACAGTATTTCAATGGGATTTGAAAAAGAAGACGATATTAGCTATTATGCTAACAGCGGCAATAGAGAAAAGGTATGTGTATCAAAACATGTCATGCAGCGGCAAAAGGAGTGTAGGGTTGAATATGTACATACATATACAGGGTGTCCCAAAAGGTTACGTAGCTAGGAAGAGGGGTGATAGGGGTGGTCACAAGGGTCACCAGAAAAATAAAAAAAAAAATCCCCTCTGGGAATTAAAAGAATAAAAGGCATTTTTTTAAAAACTAAAAATTTTACACCTTTTGGGGCGACTTTGCTCCCGATGATCTACAAATATTGGTATAATTAAAAAAAAAATGCTGTTATGTTATCGTCAATAACCCTTTTTCAAATTGAAACAAGAAAAACAATACATGTCTAAGCAATATTTCAAAGAAAATTAAGTTCTTGTCCAGTCAAGGACTTAGTAATTACGATTTCACTCAACTTCCTCCAAGTGTACTGAAAAAAAAAAGTACTATGCAACTCCGGCGAGTAACTTAAAAAGATAGGTAATTTTATTACAATTCCAAAATGGTATAACACTTACTTAAAAAATTCTTACTAGGATATGTAAAAATAATTTTCGGAAACAATACCCCTGCAGAACAAAACATACCAATAACAATGAAACCAAACAAAACAAGTTTAAACAAGTTTGGTGAGTGAGAGAGACAGGAGATACTTTAAGAAAGAGAAAAAGTAGGTAGGCCATCTCTGGTTAGTCCAATAGTATGTAGTCAATCAGTACATTACGATCTCCATACTGCGCATCCTTTGTATTCGTTTGTGTTCATTTTGTACTAACAACTTTGCTTCGCTTTCTCGACTTGATTATTTCTTTGTGATTTGGACATTGTTTGTGATTTCTTCCAACGACCCGGCTTTCTCAAGGACTAAAGTGTACGATACTGTACCACCATGCCACCCACGTACACTGCGCAAGAATATGCGAACATGCATCTCATTTACGGCGAATGTAGATGTAATGCCGGTGCTGCAGCAAGACTCTACCGAGAAAGATACCCGAACGCCGCACGTCACCCGGATAGCCGTGTTTTCGTCAATATCCACCGACTATTGTCTGAGGGTCGATTTCCACATCAAGCGGTTAATGAAGGCAGACCTCGGTTCGATGTCGAAGATGAAGTATTTCAAGCCGTCGCAGACGATCCGAGTACTTCAGTTCGGGCAATTGAAGCAAGTACAGGTATACCAAGAAGTACTGCTCATCGCATATTGAAAGCTGAGAAGTTTCACCCGTACCACGTGCAACGCGTACAGGGTCTGTTACCACGCGATTATCCTGCGAGACTGGCATTTTGTCGTAGGATGTTGCGTATGCATAGGGAGGACCCTCATTTTTTTAATAAAATATTGTGGTCCGACGAGTCTACTTTTAAAAAGGACGGATACATGAATCTACACAATTTACACGAGTGGCACGTAGAAAATCCCCACCTACTTAGAGAAGATCGGTCCCAATATCGTTTTAAAGTGAACATGTGGACCGGAATACTAAATGGTAAAGTAATAGGACCCTTTGAGCTACCTGAGGCACTGACTGGCGCGGCGTACTTAAACTTCTTACAAAACGAATTACCAAATCTATTGGAAGATGTGCCGCTAGAAACAATGAGGAATATGTGGTTCCAGCTTGATGGGTGCCCAGCACATTATGCACGTCCTGTAAGGGATTTCCTAGACGAAGAATACCCTGGTAGGTGGATGGGACGGGCCGGTGCTATAGCGTGGCCAGCTCGTTCACCGGATTTAAACCCGTTAGACTTCTTTTACTGGGGTGCTATAAAAGAAAAAGTTTATGGGAAACCCATCACTGACTTGGCTGACTTGAGGGCGAGGATCACAGAGGCCGCGGAATCAATCAACAATAGAAGATTTGCTCGCCATATCTCCCGCTCATTTTTAAAACGATGTAGGGCGTGTATTTATGTTAATGGTAGACATTTCGAGCATTTTATTTAAATAAATAATTACATTTTTTTTTTGAGTTTCATTTAAAACCATTGCAATAAAATTACCTATCTTTTTAAGTTTTAAGAAACAGAATAAACATTTAAAAATGTATTTGCGTACGAATTTGAGACTATTGTTTTATTGGTGTTTTGTTCTGCAGGGGTATTGTTTCCGAAAATTATTTTTACATATCCTAGTAAGAATTTTTTAAGTAAGTGTTATACCATTTTGGAATTGTAATAAAATTACCTATCTTTTTAAGTTACTCGCCGGAGTTGCATAGTACTTTTTTTTTTCAGTACACTTGGAGGAAGTTGAGTGAAATCGTAATTACTAAGTCCTTGACTGGACAAGAACTTAATTTTCTTTGAAATATTGCTTAGACATGTATTGTTTTTCTTGTTTCAATTTGAAAAAGGGTTATTGACGATAACATAACAGCATTTTTTTTTTAATTATACCAATATTTGTAGATCATCGGGAGCAAAGTCGCCCCAAAAGGTGTAAAATTTTTAGTTTTTAAAAAAATGCCTTTTATTCTTTTAATTCCCAGAGGGGATTTTTTTTTTTATTTTTCTGGTGACCCTTGTGACCACCCCTATCACCCCTCTTCCTAGCTACGTAACCTTTTGGGACACCCTGTATGTGTTGAAACATGTCACGTTCCGACAAAAAGTATAGGGTTGAAATTGCCCCCAACTCTGCCAACAAAACACACTGACACAGCGCCCTAAGTCACCTCTTACTTCCTCGCAGATAACAAACAGCCTGTGGTAATAAATCCGTTACTTCACGCTGCTAATCTGGTAACAAATAGTTTTGTAACATTGTAATATCGCGGCCTAATTTCCGCTTCAATGTCAATCCACTAACGATTACAATTGTTACATTTATGAAACACATGTCGGTATTCGAAGGATTCCGAGGCATTCGCACGCACGAGTGGTCCATCGTTAAATCATATCATTAGAGAAACACGGGTAGCAAGTGTCGTAATGCTGATAATACTGTACATTTTTAGGGTTCCGTAATCAAAGCGGGACAAACCGAACTCTATTAATATGCCTACACTGTCTGTCTATTTGTCACAGGACTTTACTTCTTTCGAACGGAAATAGGTAGAAAATTGAGATATACACAGAAAGTGTGTTATTGTGCCTGCCATCATAAAAAATAATAAAATATTTAAAAAGTAAGATCCCAAAAGGGAGGTCCTCATGCTAAGTAACCTTGGACCCCAGTAAGACGACGCGATAGCTTACGATAACGCTACTATCATGCGTGTCATATAAACGCTCCCTTAAACTTGTTTTCCTTAATTCTGTCTTGTTATTGATTATTATAAATAATAAGAGTACCTAAATATCGCTCGGTAGTACGGAATCCTACGTGTGCAATACCGACTCGCGTTTAACCGGTTTTTATCTTTAACTTTAGGTGAAGCAACACACTTTATCATAAATCAAATTGATTATAAATTGAGATTGAGTCTCGAAGATAAACAAAGGTAAGCCATTGCAAGTTATGACCGCAATATCACGGGATTGTTATGTGGTCGATAATATTTAACATTTATACACGTCACGTATTGGGGACACTAGAACTCTGCTCTGTTGCTGTTTATAAACAACAAGCCTACACCCGCGGCTTCGCCCCTAAATATATAAAAGTTGATAAAAGGAGTGCGCACAGTACAACGACTCCACGACCGACCGACGCCAACGCGACTAAAACCTTGACAAAGCTAACATTCAATTATGAGCCTTATATCTTTGAAGGTAAGGTTGAATTTCGAACTTATACTTAAAAGCCCTGTACGGCTCGCCCTACACCCATAGCCGTTCCGTTTCGAGACCTACGCGTCGACGTTGCGTTGACGACTCACCGTAGACGAGTAGTCCACGCGTCGACCGACACAATGACGTAATGTAAATAGCGTCGGAGTTGAAACGGAGTGGAGACGGAGTCGAGTTGACGTCGATGAAGCGTTGATCGCGGAACGGAACGTCGGAGTTGAAACGGAGTGGAGTCGGAGTGGAGTTGACGTCGAGTTGGTGTAATGTGCGCACTCCTATAATCAGAGAACTTTGATACTAATTTTGCGCCCCCCTTTTACCCCCTTAAGGGATGGTTATCGGAGAACTTTGATACTAATTTTGCGCCCCCCTTTTATCCCCTTAAGGGATGGTTATCGGAATTTTTTTAAGTGTTTCATAACTTTCAATTAAATACCTTAATTCTGAACTTTATTCGAATACCTACAAAAACAGCAAAGTTTCATACTAACTTTGCACCCCATTTTACCCTCTTAGGGGGTGAATTTTCAAAAATCCTTTCTCCCGTGCTCCCCTACGTTATATAACTACTGCCTTACTCCTGGGCTCTTGACTCCTCTCATAATATGAGGGGTTCAGGCCATCATCCATCTGCCTACACCATCATCAGTTTATACATACAAATTAACCACGTAACATGCACTAATAAATGTCTATTTTGCACTTATAACTACAAATATTTGTTATCCATTATTTGAGACGTCCAAATTCATGGTACAAACTATTATTTACTTAAATAATTTCTCGGTGAAGGTATTAATAAATAACTAAGTATAAGTATAAATAGATAACTTACGTCAAATTAATCCGACGCGTAACGTATACATTATTTTGATTTACAAGTACTTCACATCAGCGACCGGATCCAAGCTTACTTGCATTTCACAACATAAAAAACCTACAATCGTGCGATGTAAAAGAAATCATTTATTTTTATGTCGAACTGTTTAATCTCTCGAGATGTTTATCACCGTAATGATTAGTGACATTTACCATTGCAACTAGATTACGCGTTGTCGGTCACGCGTTACCTAACCAATGAAAGTATGTAGTTATCAGGTTTGCGATATCCATCGTAAGGGAACGTACCCATTCTACGTGATCCGTCCAGGGGAGGCGGAGGCGGTCTGCAAATTTTTATACTATCTATATCATATCTATTAGAGAAATCTATGATGCGCTTTTTACAGTGCAGTTTGCCAAGCAAATCAACGAGATTTCGTACCGGTACAATAATGACCGGTAAATATTTTTTAACTTTCTGTTTGCAAAAAATTATTTAAATCGTACCTATTTATGATCTGCCACGTGAAAATTTGAGGCGGAAGAGGGTAAAAAATGCAAATAATGGGTCCCGTAAAATGGGTACGTACCCTAACTCCAAACATCCGTCACGTGTCCTACCCGGCTGGATTGCGGCCGCGCGGCCCGTCGCTGCCAGGACTGGCAGGTCGACTCTAAAAATGTTTCACGGCTAATATTTATTAGCGTAATAAATAAATGTTACCTAAGCCGTCGCTTCCACAGTCTAGTTTGGTAACACTGTTTGTTTCTCCACTTATATTTACACATTGACAGGATCATATGTTACGTTACTTTCACTAGTCGCTACTAGTGTCTACTAGTGTCGTCCCACAATCGGTATTGGTATGTAGGGACAACCACGTTGGCTTATCCATGCTTACATCATATTTTAGAAATCCACCATACGAAGCTGTAACTCTTTAGCGACATTGCTTTCTACTTAGGTACCGTATAGAAGTTCTAACACGCCACTGAACTGAGCACAAGTAAGTGTACAAAATCGTAAATTTTCATGTAAAGTTGTCGACTAACGAACAAACAAGCCATCTGAGTGTAGATGAGCACTCTAACCCATGAACATAAGTAAAATGAAAAGGATTACCGATGCGTTACAGGACCACGAAAGAATAAAAAGAAAGACTACTCATTGATAACTCATCTACGAAGGAAACGGTGCGCGACCTCAGTAAGGGAAACATCTTGAGCAAACTTCTTCATAACATTCTCGATACTTTGTGACGTCTGCCAACTTTTTATAGCTTAAAAGGTCGAAAGAGCAAGGGCACCCGATTTTCACTAATGGCCACCGTCGTCAAACGTGTTCCGAGTACAAATGTACTCGGAACAGTAACATCAGTACAAATCGCCAATGCAGCGCCATCCCTGAAGGATAATCTCTTTATAACTTTAGGTATAAACAAACCTGAATTTTGAGAATTTATGTAAAAAGTACGAAGATCACATAAAATCACCTATTGACAACCACGTAATCTTGGTACTGAAACTGCCTCAGCACCAGCCTCTGCAGCGTTGAGTCCTTGGTTCGATTTACGACACATCTTTGTTTGACTGACTTGGGTGTAAGTGATGATTTGTGTTATCTGCCACCAGCGACATATGGAATCCTAGAAGACACTCATACCGTGTGTAAGTGTTTATAGTTAATTGTCAAAAATGTCGATTAAGCCACAACGTAACAAAGTAGTTAAAACCAATAGTTTACGTGTCACAACCAATCCTGATCGCGCATAAACTGACGAGTCGTATGGTGCAATGGTCACCATGCCGGACTGGCGTTCAGAGGGTCCTGGATTCGAATGAGGCGGAAATTTGAATGAAGAGTTGAAATTTCTGTCCTCGGTTGGGTGTGTCCTTGTCTTGTGTGTTGTCCAAGGCACCCAGGACACAGGGAATGCTAGTGTGGGGCTATGAGTGTGTAGCGTTATGTAGTCGGCTCGATATGTACCTACGCTGTTATAGTGCGTGCCGTTGCGTCACTGATGCAACCGGTGCGCGCGCAATCAACTTATTCAACTATTAATACATGCGTGTACGCACTTAATGTTCTTATTAACAGACACCTATTACGGCTATTATGTTAATACTGTCACGACATACAAACTTGTACAATTAATAAAACATTAATTCTGTAGAATGATTAAATATTCCGAATACTCTAATATACGACGAACCCGAAGCCTTGTCGGTAGCGGCCTGCAAAGCGAGGTGTCCCGGGTTCGATTCGTAAATAATGTTTTTTATGCTGCTTTGATACCTAGACTAATTCAGCACCTTTCAAGATAGGAACAGAAGCCATTATAAAAAATAATGTAAACAGCATTATTACGGTAAGCTAAAACAAGATGGTTGATGGATGGTTGGTGATTGTTGGCGTTGATGGAGTGCGCTCCAGGTCCTCAATCAACAGCAGCAGCAGGCCACTGACGAGTCAATACTTTAGTATTGAATGTGAACCATTCAACGATATACAGTAACAGATTATTTAAATAACGAAAAAATAAACAGATGAGCTACCTGGTGTAGTAGTCATCATTGTTCATGGACATCAGTTATCCCAATGAATCACCAATGCGTTGCCGGTCAAGAAAGACGTGTTTCTCAAGTCCCCAGAAGAAACACAATGAATCGTTTGGAGACTGGTTCAAAGAACAGGGTAGTATCTTGACTGGCAGGGTCAAGGAAATATAATAATACCAGTAATACTATATTATTTATGGTCATCATCATCATCATCATCATCATCATCATCATCATCACAACCCATAACTGTCCCACTGCTGGGCACGGGTCTCCTCTCACAATGTGAGAGGTAAAGGTCATAGTCCACTACGCTGGCCAAGTGCGGATTGGCGGACATCACACACCTTTGAGAGCATTATGGAGAACTCTCAGGTGTGCAGGTTTCCTTACGATGCTTTCCTTCACCGAAGCAAGTGATAATTAAATTTTTAATACATAGTAATAAAATAACAACTTACGCGAAATTCTACCACCAACCAGTGGAACCGGCTTCTGTTGCGTCTAATGATATCCTGGGTTGCCGACAGGGGAATAGGGTCGGTATCCTAGGTCAACCCAATCACCAATACGGATAAATATATCTTTCTTAAATCATATTATTATAAACAAATATTTCTAACTATTGTTCCGACTAGCGACATCTATAATTATGTCTTGTGCTAAACGTCTCGTACTGCCATCTATCGGCACAAGCTTCAACTATTTGTAATGGTAAGCGTAGTAAAATTTGAAATGAGACTGGCGCTACAATGAAACATACACCGACTAGATGGCGCTGTTATGTAATAGCAAAATATTTTGAAAAACTAATAAAAAATATTTTTAGAACATATTAGTTCCGAAGAAAAGAAATCCCGAATTTCTTATAAATCATTTTAAAGCATATACTATAGCGTTGTGAGCATAAATATAAATTGGTATAAGTAAATAATATATTTAATTAGTTTTTTATTAAAACTAAAAATTTACGCCAAAAATTTTGAATGAACATCCTTAACATCATACATAGTCACAATGAAAACTTAAAAAGAAAAAATATTTTGAACAAAATTTAAAAGTTTATGATGTTTCATTTAAATAACTACATAATTAATTTATTCTATAAATACTGGGTTAAATTTTATAAAAAAAATAAGAACAAAAAAAAACCCGCCCGAACAGGGACTTGAACCCTGGACCCTTGGATTAAAAGTCCAATGCTCTACCGACTGAGCTATCCGGGCTCATACGGTGAGGCGTGTAAATATCTAACGGTATGTAACATCAACAATCTCAGAGAAGACAGCATCCTACACGATTATTGAAAAAAGATTACATTATTACACTTTTTCAAAAATTGATTTAAATAATTTAGTATTATTTACAGACAATTAATTTCTCGTGATTATTTATCCTATTTTTAATGATTTTATTTATTTACGAATTAATTTTATACCTTCTGGCTAAAACTGACAAGTATTATTTTAAGTTTTATAATAGGAATTAATTTTTATTCATTTTGTGTTTTGCATATATTTACTTACAACATGCGCCATCTATGGAAAGTCAACAGCATTAAAAACTCAATTGCACTACTGACCACTAGGTGGCGTTACATGTCCGTTCTAAAACTGAATACTTTCAAACCATCGATCTTTCTCCTTTCGCTTCGCTATCAATCACAACTGAGTATAAAAGTTTATTAATATGTTTTGATAATATATGTGGATGTTAACGAAAAATTGATCATTAGCCTTGCCATTTTGCCATATGAAACTTCAAACCGTGAGACGATCTGTCGCTCTGAAGTTGTTTTGGCGGGTGCATTACTATTAATACATATTATTTTACACCTACACTACTGAACTATTGAACTAAACAATAGACACTAACACTGTTGTGAACAACTGGTCTAGATTTTCGTCTAAAATCGAAATAAATCAATGCTCATTAAAACCCAACTAACTCATTTCTACCTATCTCCTAGCCTTTTTGTTATTTATTACATTGATAACGTGTTGATTCATTTAAGATTAGTTCAAGCCCATTTTGGTGGGTGACTAAACATTTTCACAATATTGCATTACAAATTAATCCTTATTTAGTATAATATATTAAAATAGCTGTTATTTAAATATTTGAATACAGTTAAAAATGCCATTCAATGCACCCAATAATTGAGAGCATTTTATTATATTTTCTACTTATTTCCAGTACTTTATAACCTCACACTAAACACTATATCGATGAATGACTTGATTTAGATGAAAAAATCGAGTACACCGCGACTATGACTAAGAAATATAAAATTATTTAAATTAGTTATTGCAAACTCGTAAAACGGCGCTTGGAGACGAATCGCACGCAATTGTAATGTTGCTATTAAATTATGGCAAAACTCGTTCAATTAGGAGAGCCACGCGAGAAGTAATTGCGAGAAAACGTGTGCAATTTTTTTTTTGCAACACTACCAAACGTCTAGACTGGACACGTATGTATCTCAGCGGGTCGAACATACGTGATATTGTTTCGTCGGCCTGTATAAGAGGCAAACATTGCAACGGTGGATGTTTTCGCGTTTCGCAACCAATGCAAGGATCGATTCGTCCGTAAGCGTCGTTTTATCGGCAGATTGACTCACTATGTGCGTCGCAGACAGTCATCGTACCTGCAACAAAAGATTGTTTGATTAGCTGTGGTTAGCACATACAACGATTCGATGTAACATATTGTTGTTATCGTTTCGGTTGATTTGTATTGTCATTTAATACACTGTTTAAGTCTAAGGCAGACTATGTGCAACTAAATGTAATGTATGTAACCTTAAAAAAGACTTCATGTGTCAGAAAAAACGGTAAAAGGGCCCTCAAAAAATAGAAAATTATTAACAATGTTTAAACTCAAAAGCTTTTAAAATCTAAGTGAAATAATTATAAATTTGAAGTCTGCAGAGAAGTTGATGTACTTCTTATTCCTCTTGTAAGATTTAACCCTAACACACATATATACATACATACAAACAAACATTGCAAGTTCAATAAAAATAAATAAAAACGTATCACAGTATGTACTTTAAAAAAATTGCTGCCAACTACAGTTTTTAACTACAGCTTTTAACTTTGCAGTATAACCCACTATGCCTAACATAGAACCTGATAATAAAAAAGAACGACGAATGTGCAGAAGTGGGTCACCAGCTTCCCACGATCCCGGGTAAAAAAATGCAATATGTGAAATAAAATTTAGTGCAGTACAATATAATTATGGCATGTGAGCAGGTGTGAGGTAGAATGGTGTTGAGTTTTGACATCGGCTGTAGATATATCGCTGCAACTGAACTTACAGAACCTCTCATGGGGTATCGGTGTTGCGGCTTTTCCAAGACTCCAGGTTCCATGAACTCATAAACGGCACAGAGAAAGGTCTCTCCTCGATGTCTATAAGGCCCGGAGATGCAATTACGCTGCGCTACTACGGATTAATGGATAGCTTTGTGGTCAACTATTGGTCAGAAATTCTTATATCATCCGAAAACCTCCAATAGGATTAACTGTAAACCAGGAGGGATTAACGTGCCTTCTGAGGCACCATGTTTTTGCTACTGGTATAACAGCTACGGACCATGATTATCTTTACACATCATAATTGATGGATCATTTACTAACGAAAAAATTCTACGGTAAGGTAATTTTAAAATATAAAAAATATTGTCTGTTACTATGATTGGTATTAGGTTCGCTCATTTAAGTTTTATTTACAAACTGTTTGCAGTATGAAACATTCTCTACGTCATAAAAGAGGGATTAAAATCTCGTTATTACATTAGGGCCAGTGGGTGCCGCGAAGGAATTTTTATCCTCTCCCCTCGGCATCAATCGATTCTCCCTCTCTCTCTGTTTAACATCTGTCTCTGTCGAAACCCAGTTGCGGTTAATTAAATTACATAATTAAATTCTGTTGCACCGGGTTTGTACAACTGTGACACGGGAAAAGAATTGTTATTCCATACGTATGGGATGGAACGTATGGAATAAAAATTCTTCTAGAATCGGCAATGCAATTACAGTAGCAAAGCGAAATAATTGCATAGATATTAATTGTATGGATATAATTAAATGAGTTTGTGAAACGCATGTTGTGTTAACGTTCACACGTTCATATCCCCGTAGCGGGGTTAACAGTAGCGTTTAAAACCCCTAACGTTTACTGTCAGCTAAATGTGTGCCCTGTCCGGGAATCCAACCCAACCGAGATCTTACGCTTGGCATACATGGTCTCTATCAACTGGGATACAGGGACATCATACTTTCTTTCAATTTACTTATTGTTTCACATTACTTATTTTATGCAAATACTTATACTTATCATACTGTATTGAGGTATATACTTAAAGCATTATGAATCAAAAGATGAAGATTGGTAAAAAATGTTTCTCTACTTGCATAATTAATATTGAAATCACCGACACTAATTTTATTTATCTCATTGGCGCTATTAGCTGTATTAACTAATTAATTAGCCCGTGGTACGGCACTATCAATCCTCTTAAATAGGTAGAGTAACGGACGGTCCAATCAAATCACAGTTGTAGTGCGCATTAATCCAATTAATATATTGTCACAGCCGTGGGTAGGGGATGGGAAGAAATAAGGCCGGCTTCAATAGATGTTGTTTTATTTCACTGTAAAAAGGTAACACACGCGACACGGTACTATACACTTTACTTCCCTTCACATTTCACTTCACACTCGCGACACTGTACTGTGAAACGGCACTTCACTATTCCTATTTCTTCTTCCCACTGGCGCGCTTCCCGACTCGCTACCAAGACTCGACTGACTCTGCCTTGGCCGGAATCGCCTTATATACCACCAATTTCAAACATTCCAAATTCAAAGGTTTTCTTTTAATTTAGCGTCGAAAACATTTTATAAATTCTATTTTCAAATTTTCTTTTTCTTTTATTTTTAATTTACGCGACACTGCCCCCTCTCAAGACATGATCGTCCCGATCATCGTTGCTTCCGTGATATCGTGCCAACCGATCCACATGTACGATCTTTGGAGGACTGCGAGGAGTACGCTGAATTCGAAGAGTGACGTCGTTGATCTTAGTCACAACTCTATAAGGCCCTTCCCAACTCGGTTGAAGCTTCGGAGACTTCCCTTTTCGTCTAACGGGGTTATGTAACCAGACCAGGGTTCCTTCTTCAAAGCTAGGACCGTTGGCCCGTCGGTCGTAGCGGGTTTTCATTCGTTCGCTGGCCTTATATCCTGCTTCTCTGATTTGCTCATACACGTCAACCATCTTGTTCCGTAGTTCGCTTGCGTAGTCAGTTATTTCTTTTGGTGTATCCGGTGGAGCACACGAGAGCAAATCGGCTGGCAGTCGCAGTTCTCTTCCAAAATTAGCATATGCCGGAGTGACTGTTGTGGTCTCATGAACCGCAGTCCTATAGGACATGAGAAACAGTGGAATATACTCGTCCCAGTTCTTCTGATGATTATCCACCACTTTTGCCAGATGCCGTTCCAACGTTTGATTAAATCTCTCAACCATTCCATCAGATTGGGGGTGATAAGGCGTCGTCCGAGTTTTATGTATTCCCATCACTTTACAAACTTCTTGAAATACTTGCGACTCAAAGTTCCGTCCTTGATCACTATGCATCTCTAGTGGTACGCCAAATCTGCAGAACACCTCAGTAACAAGCTTCGTTGCCACGGTGATAGCCTCCTGGTTGGGTAGTGCAAACGCTTCTGGCCATTTCGTGAAATAGTCCATCACTACCAAAATGTATCGATTTCCAGCATTCGTGACTGGAAACGGTCCAGCTATATCAAGAGCCACTCTTTCCCAAGGAACCCCAACATTATACAGCTTCATTGCACCCCTGCTTCTAGTCTGCGGTCCCTTAACGGCTGCACAACTCTGACACCGCCGACACCAGTCTTCCACATCGTCACGGCAATGCAACCAGTAGAATCGTTCTTTGATTTTGGTGAGAGTTCTTCTTATTCCCAGGTGTCCTCCCGAAGAACCATCATGGTAAGTCTTCAACACCTCGTTTACTTTTGCTCTTGGAACAACCATCTGAAGATGACAATCTTTGCCTTTAGGAGTCTCCCACTTGCGGCAAAGCAATCCATTGTGGAGTACCAGGCTTTCCCACTGTGCCCAGAGACTCTTCGTGGCCGTACTGTACTTGGCCACTTCTGACCATTTCGGCTTAGGGGTTCCACTTTCCAGCCAGTCTAGGAGCGGTTGAAGGTCCTTATCATCCTTTTGGGCTTGATAAAGATTTGCTGAAGTAGGCAATCACAACTTCCTGATCTCCTCTCTGTTGAGAAAGAACACCTCCAATTCCAGTGTTACTTGCATCAGTGTCTACGATAAATCTTCCCTCTGTGTCAGGATATCCGAGAATAGGTGATTCACATAGACACATTTTGAGATTCTGGAAAGCTTGCTTGCAGTCTTCGTCCCAAGAAAATGCTCGTTTCTCTTCTGTTAGGCGATGTAATGGCTTAGCTATGTCAGAAAAACCTTTTACAAAGCGTCGGTAGTATGAGCACAGACCCAGGAAGGCTCTCACTTGTGACTTATCCGTCGGCGTCGGCCAATCTTTAACAGCACTTATCTTGGATGGGTCAGTTGCAACACCTCGCTCCGATATAACATGTCCCAAGTAATCCACTTGACGTTGAAAGAATGAACACTTCTTCGGACTCAGCTTCAAATTTGCGCCCCGTAGCTTTGTGAACACACTTTCAAGTTTCTTGAGATGATCATCAAAATCACGTCCCATTATGATGATATCGTCTAAATAGACTAAGCAGGTTTCTCCCAGCAAACCTGCCAGCACATGTTCCATCAATCTCTCAAATGTAGCAGGCGCGTTGCATAATCCAAATGGCATGGTTTTAAACTGCCATAAGCCTTTTCCAGTCGAAAACGCAGTTTTTTCCTTGTCTTTGGAGTCCATTTCAACTTGCCAATATCCACTTTTCAGATCAAGGGTGGAAAACCACGTCATTCCACAAAGTGAATCCAGGGTGTCATTGATTCTGGGCAATGGATAACTGTCCTTTTTCGTTACATCATTCACTCGCCGATAGTCCACACAAAATCTGGTCGATCCATCTTTCTTCTTCACTAATACAATCGGTGAACACCATGGACTTGACGAAGGTTCTATAACGCCGTTCTTCCTCATCTCCAGAATCATGTCTTCAACTTCTTGCTCACGAGCAAACGGAACAGGTCGTGGTCTCTGTCGTATGGGTGCTATATTACCCGTATCAATTTTGTGTTTCACCAAATCAGTTCTGCCAATGTCTTGGTCATTTTTCGAGAAAAGATCAGTATAACGGAATAGAAAATTTCTTGCTTTTATTAATTGCAGCTTAGTAAGATTATTTTTACATTCTTTCAAAAGCTTTGCAACATTTTCTTCCTGACTCGGAACTCTTCGCTGTTGTCCTTCTTCGCACTTCCTTAGCCAGGCCACCTCATCACAGGTTCCGACAACCGTTCCCTTTTCCACTGTTTGTTCATCGTCATCAGGATTGAATACAGGTACCATCGTAACACAGCCGCTTCCCACTAAAGTCCTGGCCGGTATCCATGGTGAGCCCACGACTCCTCTCTCTATGATGGCACATCTTCGCTGTATTCCTCCATCGTTCTGCGGTAGTCTAACAGGAACTAATGTCTGAGATCTTGGTTTTAGGATGGTGTCCTTCAAACATAGCACTTTTCCGAAATTGCCCCCCTTCATTGGAATTTCATCATTTCCATGTTTTAGAACGCCTTGTTTCAAGTCGATGTTGCACTGATGATTTTGTAAAAAGTCCAAACCAATAATGCAGTCATCAGATATGTTCGCTATAATGACTTTTTGCCAATAAAGTGTGTCACCAATCTTGATAGCCACAACTTTTTCACCTTGGGTTGAGACGCGCTGACCGGTAGCAGTCGTTAACGTGAGGCTTCCTTTCGTTCGAATGTACCGCCCTCCGATGTCCTTAAATCTGAGGTTACTGATAACTGTACGCGAGGCACCCGTGTCCAACGTTAATTGGCAAGGTCGTCCGTTGATTGTTCCATCTATCACAAGAGTGTTTCCATCATTCGTCTGTTTTACAACGATCTCTGGGGCTTTACTGCTAGCGGCCAGCGCACACCCCACTGCTCTGGCCTTCTCTAGTTTTCCTCCGGCTGATCCGACGTCGAAACCGCCGCATCCACCTGACGTCGGAAATTGGTACGCTCACGCCTAGGGCAAGTGCTACGTATATGACCCCGTTCTCCGCATTCATAACATATGGGATTGTACGGTCGCCGTCTATTGTTATCCGCTGCTATAACCTCCCGCAGCCTCAGAGAACGCAAGTCATGTCGCACAGCTTCCACCTCAAGAGCATGAGCTACTGCCTCCTTCAAGGTGGCGTGGTGTTGAAGTCGTACGGCGGCCCTGACCTCAGAATCCCGTATTCCGTCGATGAATACTTGCAGAAGCATATCCTCAACCACGGACGGCGACGACTGGTATGCCTTGCGTACCAGTCTCTCCACTTCAACGGACCATTGTTGTATAGTCTCGTTAACCCGTTGAATGCGATCCTTAAGCTGCGCTCGATATACATGCTCCAGGTGACTGTCGCCATATCTGGCCTCCAGCGCGTTGACTAGCTCGTCGTAAGAGACCTCCTTTTTTCCACCAGCGAGTGCTTCCAACACGGAGAGAGCCTCGTCCCGTAGCGCTAGGATCAGCGCTGACTGCGCCTCCTGGTCACTTCAGCAGCTGGTTCTTTTGACTGTCTCTAGTTGAAGTTTGAAGGCAGCCCAAGAGGATTTTCCGTCATATGGAGGAACCTTCAGATTTCTACTGGAAGTTATTACGGACGCAGTTACGGAACCCCCGACCTCCAGGAGCTTCACTCGTTGATTTAGCTGTTGGAGCATTCCCTTGACTTCCGTAACTTCTCCCTTGACTTCTGTAACTTCTCCCCTGACTTCCGTAACTTCTCCCTTGACTTCCGTAACTTCCTCCTTCACAACTTCTATCCTAGAGGCGTTGGCCTGGATCCCGGCCACCAGATCCTTGCTAAGGCCGTCCTGGAGCTCCTGTAAACGCTCTTCTTGGCGGCGTGCTTCTTCCTCCTGGCGGCGTGCTTCTTCCTCCCGGCGGCGTGCTTCTTCCTCCCGGTGGCGTGCTTGCTCCTCCTGCATTGCACGAAGCTGCTCCTCCTGGCGGCGAGCTTGGTCCTCCTGGCGGCGAGCTTCTTTCTCCTGGCGGCGTGCTTGCTCTTCCTGCAGTATACGCAGCTGCTCCTCCTGGCGGCGCGCTTGCTCTTCCTGCATTGCACGCAGCTGCTCCTCCTGGCGGCGAGCTTGGTCCTCCTGGCGGCGAGCTTCTTCCTCCTGGCGGCGTGCTTGCTCTTCCTGCATTGTACGCAGCTGCTCCTCCTGGCGGCGCGCTTGCTCCTCCTGTAGTGCACGTACCTGCTCCTCTTGGCGGCGAGCTTGCTCCTGCATCATGGCAGTCATTTGCTGCAGGAGCGCACTCATGTCCATTGACGCAGGCGATGAAACGGCCGGAGTCGCCATGGCGCCGTCTCCGGTGCTAGGCCCCTCTTGCGACTGTTCTTCTGCCGCCGCAGCTCCCGCTCTGGTGGTTACCCCTCTCTCGTTCCTTGGCACGATCGGCATCTTTCCCATCCCACTTCTGACACCAGTTGTCACAGCCGTGGGTAGGGGATGGGAAGAAATAAGGCCGGCTTCAATAGATGTTGTTTTATTTCACTGTAAAAAGGTAACACACGCGACACGGTACTATACACTTTACTGTACACTTTACTTCCCTTCACATTTCACTTCACACTCGCGACACTGTACTGTGAAACGGCGCTTCACTATTCCTATTTCTTCTTCCCACTGGCGCGCTTCCCGACTCGCTACCAAGACTCGACTGACTCTGCCTTGGCCGGAATCGCCTTATATACCACCAATTTCAAACATTCCAAATTCAAAGGTTTTCTTTTAATTTAGCGTCGAAAACATTTTATAAATTCTATTTTCAAATTTTCTTTTTCTTTTATTTTTAATTTACGCGACACTATTACACATTAATCTAATATACTGTTCACATTTATGCAAATAGCTGGGGTCCATGATTTAATTCATAATCATAACTTTTTTTATAGCCGGCAAAGAAGCAAAAGAGTAACCTGTCACCGTCCCCCAAGGACATCAATAACACCAAAGGCATCACCGACGCGTTGTCGACCAAAAAAGAAGCGGAAAGAAAGAGAAAAAAGAAAAAGAAAGTACATACATATAATTGTATCACGATACAATTACACGATACATGACACTTACTACAAGTGAGAAAAACCTTGATGGATTTAGTAAATAAACAAGTAACACTCATTACTATTTACGCCCAGTAGGATTCCTTGTGTCGTAATTGGCATGAACAACACAAATAAGACATCACTAAGGGCCAGTTTCACCGGTTCCGGATAAAGTTCCGGATAGCCCTAGGAATTTATCTGCCACTTAACAGTTGACGGAGCGGCAACGTCGCTTTTTGCGTTTCGTTACTACTACGTAAATTATTGTCATTTGAAAATTATTTTGAAAACCTAATTAATAAAATACTTTTTGTTCAAAATAATCCAATTCGACTTTTTTAATATTTTCCAGTATAATTTTATCATTATAGAACGAAAATAGTAGGATTTATAATAATATGATGTACTACAGTTCAAATTCCAAATGTGTTATAGAAACGCCACTGGAAACATTTTTTATCCGTCAGATAACGCCTAACAGCCACTTGAACTGGCAGATAGCTTAACCAACACTTTTCTCTGTCACTTCTATCAGATTACCTGAGAAGCCAAACAATGTAGTTTATCTGGGAGTTGAGTTCCTAGGGCTATCCGGAACTTTATCCGTAACCGGTGAAACGGGCCCTAAGACTCACGCCCCGAACACAAACGAAACAAGAGCATTATCTGCCACGTTAATGTCTACCTTGGTCGGAAATCAAATCCGCGACTTTTCATACAAACTCTCTCAATCGTGGTGGGGGCATTGAGTGGAACATTTTGACTTTTACGCAGCCCGTTAAACCGTTCTCAAATCGTCAACAAACACTTAAACTACGGTTACGCTAGAGTCGACTCAACGTATTAATGATAATTATTTTATCAATCACTCGCACGATTTTTACTCATATCGTTTCGATTGTATTTCCATTGTCGTTTGATATGATTATATTATGAATGGCACTAGTCGTGTCGATGTCAGCAATGCATGTAATCTGCGGCCGCGTGCAATGTGAATGAACCGAGTACGACCGACATAATGACTACAAACCTTTGAACATTTTAATCTGCCAACCAACGAGTTCGTTCGATTATGAGACCTTAGCACTTAGTCATAGTTTTATCTAAATTACTTATTGATTTTAATGTTATTTATTCGTTGGTGCATGCGTTTTAAATAATAAACAGGGTCAATTAGTGTTACGATTAAGGTTATCTACTTATTGAATTTTTGCGATGGTAAATACCGCTTAATATTGTTAAGAACAGACTTGAATAGTGGTATGATAAGAATACCTATTCGTGTACATAATTTTATTATTCGAACAATAAAAGTCTACCCCAAAATCATAAGCCATTCACGAAAAGGTTAACAAAAAGCGGACAAGGTTGGATCGCTATTTTTACATAGATATTACATAACAACAGTATTTTTGATATCATTTGAACGTTTTAGTTATCAGTAATACTTGTTTACTTAGCTTCTGAGATAACTAACAAAAAAATATATCCATTTTCGTTAATGTATTTATTGAAAAAAAAAACATCATTTTACTTTGATCCTAAGCATTTTGCTATTATGTAATTTAATTTTTATATACTCGTATTTAATAAGGGCCTCGATGTTGAGAAGTACCCATTTACAATAATAGGTTGGGTAGATACCAATCAAATATAATATGGAACAGAATTGATCCGGCAACGCCTCGGGACGTCATAGCCAGACAGACAGCGCGGCAAGCGATCTAGACATTCTAGGCTAGACTCGTTTAGGTAAATATGTCCATTAGCGAGGGCCGTGAGGGTAAATCATTGATCTGCATTATATAACACCCTGGATGGACTATTATAATTACGTTTTAGGGCGCGTTTATATGACACGATAGCTTTCGCGCGGCCGCCGTATACTTATATAAATCGGAAAAATGGATAATTATCCGGTTTAATATGAATTGGCCAATAGTAAACTCGAAGCTCGAACTCTTTTATATAGGCAACCAACAGGTGCAATTCCGCAGGACACAGAAGGCTACATGATATTGTGCCGCGATAGAAAACAGCATTACATTTGCAGCATTCTTTGTATGAGTAAAAAACCAATACCGATTCTGCAAATACTAGAAAAATGCCACGCGACAGGTGTTGTCGCTGCCGTCTGTCGTTATTCGCGTCCTGAGGAATCGCACCTTAACAGCGTTCGGGAAAACCTTGAGGATAAGCGTATCGTTAAACATGTGCTTGTGTTTATCCAACCAATCAATTTCAAATACTTTTCTTTAGGTATCGTATTGACATAACAAAAAAAATCAGAACAATAAACTTAACGATGAAATAGACTTTTGTACACAATCAAAATACAATAAAATCTACATCATTGAAGAAACCAATAGGCCGAAATGACAATCGATCGATACGCTCTTACCGGACCAAACATTATCGAGATTGAATTGCGTTTCCCACGAAGCCAAAACCAAAGTACACACAATAAACTTGTTACTTTGTACAAGTTGAAACGTACCAACAAAATGGTCGGTCGTAAACCGCCAATGATTTACCGCTCTCGACCTGTTGACACGGTCGTTACGGTGCGCACTGCCGGGTTAAGTTTTTAGAATTCGCTTGCAATTTATTTTTAAATAGGCAAAGTAAACTGAAAGAGCATACCTACATATTAAGCTTTTGTACGTTTAATGTATTTCTGTAATGAAAATAGGCATGCTGCATTTTATTTTCCGCTTCTAAATTTTATACTCTTGCTGGGATTGATAAGGGTCTTTGAAATATGAGTAATATTAAGTTTTTTTATATTAATTATAATAAGATACGCAGAGTAAATGCCATAATAGATTTTTAAATGTGTTGAGAAGTTTCGCCATTTCTTTTACTCATTATTACGGCCCCTTTGCAAACAGTGTTAGATGCAATATTCCATGTTCATAAATGTTTTTTATGAATGATGAAATAAATAATTTTAAGTAGTTGAGAAGCAAAATAATTACTTTTAAGAACATCGTAAAAGCTTAGGTAATAGATACTAAGAAATATCCAATTATTTCGGATTATTACACAGTTTTAAGGTGTATTTAATTGCATGAATTTTACCTTAATCTAGAGGTGTAGTTACGACTACTTAGGTATATCAACTGTTAATTAATATTGGCTATAAAAGTACCACCAACCACACAGGTATCCGAGTAAGTCCATTATTAATTTCTCAGTCAAGAATGTTAAAAGGAAATAAAATTTACAGATGTTACGTGACTATTACAATAAAAGTTGTTATTTAATCAAATCTATTATGCATAATAGACTCAAGGATGGCAGTAAGGATTGTTTATTAAACTTAAAAAAGTAACAACTTTGAATAAGTCACTTCATAGAATAGACTTAAAGCATTAGACAACCTGTAGGCGTTACAGATAATGATCTTACTTGTCGAGCAGTTAGTCCTGAATTCGACTCCTGGCCGAAGCACATTTTATAGTGATAAGTACACTGTTATTTGTGGTTGTGGGCACTTGTGACATTTGTGTATCTCCAAGCTATTTGAATTACAGTGAAACTTAGTGCGCGCGCGATTGCGAAAGGGGTTTTTATTACCATTTATTAAGAACTAACCATTTTACGTTCAAAGACAAACAAAAACAAAAACTACAAAATCAACGTGCTTCACATAACATCAGATTTAACGTCACGTCATATCGTCACAGGATAATAACATCGAAGAATTTCCACTACACATAATCTGTACAAGCAATTTAAGGACCAGGATAATCCCAAGTGGTGCTCAATCGGCGGATGTTCTCAACGGCCGAGATTCAATTGGTAAATACACCGGGCCCGCGGCGGATAAAATGGGTCACATGGCGGGAGGTTAATTGGGCCCAAGGTCACGGCAATTATCGTTACCCTAACAATTGTCGTGGTGTTAACGCGTCGCCGAAGGGGGGCGACGGTCGAGCCTTGACCGTGCGGTGAGATAGAGAATCATTTGAAGCATTTCGCGCGGGGATTATACGATTGAATTACACGATCCCCTTTCCGTCACCAAACATCCCGACGCACGGATACCCCGTTGCTTTGTCGTAAACATCCGTCAGGTACGGACACGCTTTGCTTCATCATTTATTATGCGTACCGGCAAGTGTTGAAATAAAATGCCCGCGTCGGTATAATAATTTGGGTGTCCTAACGTCAACAGTGAATAGGTTGACAGAAGTTAAGCATCACAAAATACAAATACACTAGCTTTCCATTTTATTACGCAAAGTAAGAAAAGGTGAAAAGCAAAAGCCTTTTTGGTAGTAATTGGATTTCCTTTCATACGACGCCAAAGAAGAAGATCTATTAGAGCCAATAATAAGCTTTTGATTTTTTGCCAAGGTATTCTGGTAGGTGCATGCACCACGATGACGAAACTTAACAGATGGTAGTTTATAGAGCAGGAGCAGAAACACGAGATTTTTCATTTAATACAAAAATATATTTCTTATTTAAGTCATGTCTTACGGTATTATCTATATGTATGTATGTACCTACTACATGTCTGATTGGCCATTGCATTGTATGCCAGATTATAACTTAAACTTATTCCGCCCAGTTACATTTGGTGTACCTAAATCCGAAATGACAAACGAACACACAGAAAACCGTTTTATCCTTGGATGTAAAGAAACTTTAAAAGGGTGCACTTAATTTGGCAACATAAACGAATTTTAAACGTAATTGAGTAATTAGACGTCCATAGTTCATTCAAAGCGGAATACAATACGGCGCACATCGCAATGCTATTAATTGATTAAAAAAAAACAAAAACATTGCGAGCAGTTGTCGATTTGAACGATTGAAGGGCTAAAAAAGATATTTGTTCGTTTTTTGATATTAATAAAAACTGCAACATTGCAACAACGTTCGGATATTCGTTGTTGCCAAACGAACAACGCGAATTTTCAAATGGCGGAAGCAATTGCAACGAGCGATCGGAACCATACATTGTCACGCAAGTCGGTTGTAAAAACTTTCGGCAACAATTTATAATCGATAACGGATGTTTTTTATTAATTGACGGCCCATACGGCGCAACGGTTATCATGTTGGACTGCCGTTTGAACGGTTCTGGGTTGGATTCCAGCGAGGCGAAAATTTAAATGATGAGTGTAAAATTGTGTTCTTATTTTCAGTATGCTGTTCATGCAACGAATGCAAAGTTTGTGATCGTGATAAACAACTTTTGACCTCTAAGAGGTCACGAAGTTTATTTTGTTATTTATGTAGTTTTTACTAACACCGTGTTATCGTTTAATTAATCTCTGTTTTTATTCAACCAATTCTTCGTTTTATTTGCGTGTAGACCAGACGAACTTTCTTACGATTACAACGTAAAGAGGTCCTGAACAAGGCCGTTTGAATATTAAAGAATAAATCATCATCCGAGGGCAAGTACCTGCCTACACTATGTTAATAATATATTTGTGAACATTAGAATAACATTAGAATTAAAAATGGCCTTATTTGTGTAACCATCATTTTAAGTTTAAATTCCCATGTAAGTAGGCCATCATTAACTTTTAAACCTTTTTTTCAGGATGCTTGTAAATTCGTCTAGGATAGGGAATAAAGAGGATTTATATGTTTTTGCTTGAAATAAAAGTTCTAATTAGACAATCACTAATAACCATTTTCGGATTATTTCGAATTCCCACGCGATTTAGTATACAAAAGAACTTTTAATTTTAGTCGCCTTAATTCGAAACGAAATTGCGGGAATTTCTAAATTGACGCGCGCATACTTATAAAGAGATAAAAAAATGAAGAACGAAATTATTATTTCAAATCACGCGCATCTTAATGATATGTGACATAAAGACTGCACATTTCCCGAGCTACTAATACAGACAGAACAAGGGGATATATGCCCCGAATGAATTTTAACGTTAGGCTTTCTAACGCCCTGTAAAATCGGGCCACGCTTAAACAGGTTTAGTTCAGACGGCAGGTAAGTAAGTAGGTACATATTTAACGAATAAGTATTGCACTACATAGAAATGCACTTCGGGACACGACGTAAATGTTTGAAATGCCGCACAGTAATATAATTTTCCAGTCGATTGCTTCCATTTATCTTTTGCAACTGGTCGAGCACTTCAAATTATATTCAAAGCAAAAGCGACTCTTCTTGTTTCAAAACTTGGTTGTGGTTGCGTTACAAACTTTAATATTATGTTTTAAAAGCATGTGGATTCCGACACCCTTTTCTAACCCCTTTTTATTTTAGCCTTGTCCCTAAGCCCGATCGTCTTTTGATAAAATCTATTTTTTTTCACTAATGCTAGTATTTGAAAGTAGAAAAAAGACCCTCGTTCCCGTAACATATACAACGACAAATAAAACGAAATACTGTCAACACCGTTACGAATAATTTCAATAAATTACTATCGATTTTAAATTCCCGTATTAATAAAAAAAATCACTCGATTCGTAAAACGATACGTTACAAAAAAATATCGAGTAAAAAAAAATATTACCACCGACACTCATCCTCCAGTACCGAGTACGCCCTCGCGCGGACATATCAACTCTGGCCACATCCATTATAAACGTGAACTAATCGAGCACTGACAGCACAATAATCGTATGCTTGACAATTTATACACACAAACACTGAATACTATACTATAGTGCTGAATAAACTTAAAAACAAACGTACTAGCTACCATTCAGTACGGGACACAAAATAAAATTGTTATTGCATGTCCGGCTAAGGTCAAATGGTAGTGTTAGCGGCTACTGCTTACCTATATGTATACGTATGGATGACACTCCTGGCAGCGACTTTACGACTATCAATACAAACATTGTCTAAAAACGCTACGGTGTATGTCGAGCTGCTCCATGATATTTACTCAATGCTCAGATGCTAAGTTCGAGACGAGCTTCGCTTACCTTCGGGGCGTTGTGATGAACCACGCAAATGCTCTCATGTCGGAGCAAACAATCCGTTGTCGGTCAATAAACACTCCGTCACGATTTTTTATGTTTTGACAACCGCATTTACACTGCGATATTATTTTCGGTCCCAAACGAACGACCTCGCAAACAACCCACTGCACTTTTTTAGGCTTCATTCTGTCAAAGTTTAATTATGTCTCGGCTGGCGGTAATTTAGTTTATATAAACAGTTGTTAGTACAATACGAAATCCCGTCACGTCCGCTCTCGTAATTATATTAACTGCGCAGCAATTTTTTTTTTCACGTATATGATCCACTAACAGACGAGCACGCGACAGGCGTCATAATGACGAATGGCCTTCCATTTAAAATATTAATTGTTTTCTAAAGTAATTCTAACGCAACATTCTGACGCTAGCGCCGGCAGACGCCACTGGCGGCGTTGAGCGCCATAGATTAAAAAGAACGTGTTGCCATTTACCATTGCCAAGTTTTTTTTTCGGTCCGCCGGCACGCAAATGGGCGTGTGAAACCGTGAAACGTCATATCACATGGCACCGGACACGTAATCCAATTATAGCATCGCGTTCTATGGGATTGGCAAATATAAACCGGAATTTACGATTAACGATCAAAATTGGAGGTCAAACTAATTATGGTCCTCGCCAGTCCTGCCGTCTTGATGTCAAAAAATGGTGAGAGGATAGTCATTTTTATGTCAATTTTTTAAGTATATGTCAAAACTTAAACGTGTGAATCAAAGGGATACCATTACTTACTGTAAATTTAATTTAATTAACACGTTAATGTCGCAACTAATGCGTCAACGTAGGTACTCTACATTATCAACGGCACCTAGGGTTGCCACTTTTTTTTTGAAGAAAAATATTACTTTTGGAATAAATATCAAAAATATATGCAGGGCAAGTCTTAAGAGACTGCCGCTAGAACTGAAAACAACTTGTACTGATTAGATGTTCAAATTTTCAATCTAAGTAAATGGGAGTACATACTTAAATCTTGCGTCAAGCTTTTACATATATCATACGAGCATTCCCCCGCGGCTACGCCCGCCAATTTCCGAAAAATCATTTTATCCCCTTAGGGGGCGAATTTCCAAAAATCCTCTCTTAGTGCTCCCCTACACTCCCCAACGAACATACATGCCCAATTTCAGATTGTCGCGTTCAGTAGTTTCGGCTGTGCGTTGTCTGTCAGTCACCCGGTAACGCAAGAGTTTTATACATTATCATATCATATCATTATAATGGAGTAATGAAGTTATAATTTGATAGTTAAAGATTTAAACTTCTCTATATAAACTATAAGTGGGCCAAATTTCATATTCCTCCGGCCACGCAATCTTCGTAAAAAGGGGTACAAAGTTTTTGCTTCACGAATTAATAATTAATAGATGATAAACTTACGATTGACTAAAACATATAACGCTACTATGCTACATAATTATATATACGAGTATATACACATATATAACATAGTGCAGGTGGCAACCCTAACGCCGCATGTCTGAGCGGCCAAGAGACCCCTGCCACATGCCAATAATTTAGCGGGCTTCTACTTTGCGATGAAGATAAGCGAGTATTATTAATATAAAATACATTAACCAAATTGTGAAATAAGTTTGAAGTGAAATAAGTTGTTAATATAAGACAATGTTATATTACAAAATTGGGCTTAAGATTACACTACATTATATATTGCTATAACCCAAAGGCAATGTCCGGGAAAATTACAATTAGCGGGAATATTTATAAGTACAGCTAATTTTGCGTGAGCATGAGTTAATTATTATACAGAAATAATAAGAGGTCATGGATCAGAACAACATTTGAAGCGCGTCAAGGAAACTCTAGGAAAGAATTGTTCATTTCAAAAGGTAGTCCGTGCCAATTGGGTCAGTCCAATCGTCTGACTGCCTGTCAAGGAATAGGTTATTACTGAAATTATTGTAATTACCAACTAAAATAAACATAAAATTCTTTCCAGAAACCATGAAGTACAATTTGAAAGTAGCACAAACATTTATAACAAGAATACATGAAATGTAACAAAAGATATAAATAATTCCTGGCGTGTATATTGTAATAATATATCAGTATCTCACATATAATCGAATTTCCTTAATACATAAAAGAAACATGCATATATCTTAAATAGTTATCCCAAACAAATACGCCATCGAATTGCGGTTTAAAGTTGGCATTGCAAGCGGCACAAAAGCTGCCAAGTAGGTATTACTGGAAGCAGCGTTCAAACGAACGAACTAGTGGCACTACTGACACAATATTATCTGTGTTCTGTGTGAGGCAACCGCAACAATGCTGGGTACTTACAGAACACGTGTACACCGGTCTAACGTAACACGTTATCAATGCCTTCGCGGGCACACTCACACTTCTTATACTCATTACTGGTAAGAAACGGGGAAGAAAGCAGACACAGAGCAGACAGCACACAATGACCGGACCAACAACTGGGTTAATTGAAGACAACAGCGCCCATTGCCGCCGGCCGTGAGCGAGATCGATCTCGGTGCGGCTCTTAAATTATTATTGTAATAAACTATTCGCTCCGACACACTGCGGTAAGAGTTTATTCGTCTAGCGTTTGTCGGGCTATCGATTTTTAGGCTAATAAAATCGCCCGGGTTCAAACTCGGTTTCAACGTAATATGCCTTATTCGTGACTAGTAGATTTTGGTGTACTTTGCTATGTAGGGGGTAAATTATGGGGGACGTAAGCACTACATTACTCTCTAAGAACGCCCCAATTGGTAGGATTAATTGCATACTTTTCATCGTTACTGCCGTACACGAGCGAAATAGTAGTTAACTGATGACTAGTATATGCATAATAGCAAAGATCGTCTCAGCAAACCTTTTTCGAAGAGCCTCAAATCAAATTTGTTTCAACGTCATGAACGTAATTTGTAAATTGATATTTTTTCCTGTTTTATGTTCCGTAGAAAGTTTTATTTACTGATAAAGAAAATCGAAAATAAAACGAAACCTATATTTTGGAAAAGACGAACTTATTCGGGATGTACCTATTACTTAAATATCTGCAGTGCGACACGATCTCTGTACATTGATTTCGCAGACGTCTGGAAGTAGGCTTCCGCGGTGATCTCACAAGTGGTTCCAAGGAAATCTGGAGTTGTATTTACTACCTAAAACATTTTCGGCCTAGGAAAAATAACATGTTCCGGGAATTGATGAATCACATTTCTCTTACGTATATCATTATCAAATATCAGTAAATAGCATTTCGATGGAAGTAAGATTGCGTGGCTTTTAATTTACTTTTATGATTATTTACTCCTAGAAAGTCGATACTTCGTTCGAAACGATACCTATAATATAACCATGTATGTATAAGTATAATCTCCTTACAATGTGTTATTCGAAATGAAAAACTACTTGAGTATATGTAGTTGGAAACCATAATCCGGGTGAGCCCCTACTACAGAATCGGAGTATCATTAATATATTAAATTAATCAGTCAACCTTATACACCGATAGTATTTAACGAGGCTTAACTACATTTTATTAAGTAACTTAATGTAATCACTTTGTATCAACCTTGGCCCTTAGGTAACCTTTTTAATTTCTCTCACGTAATCTTTTATGGTCAATACACACATAAAAAGGATCCATAAAATGTTAAATGAGCCAAACTACATCCATTAATCGTCAATCCTTAACAGTATTATTACTATCACTTAAACTTCAGGCACATGTAGGCTTGTATTGTAACGCGTTTTGAGTAGAATCGCCCTAGATCCTTTATCTATCCTTATGCCCATGCGGCGGGCTCCTTAGTCCTTCACATGATTGGTGGCCACATTATTCTAATGCAAACCGTCACCCGCCGGACAATACGAACTAAACACAATAAGCTAACGCAATGTGAGGTAAACGGTATACCGCTTCCTGGCCTACGAGCTACGGCCATTTGCCGAATACTAAGCGTAGCCTCAAATAATATAATGGGGTCGCAATAGCATATTTTAGATTTCGCGATACGATATGGACACATGTTTACATAACGAGATTGGAATAGGATAAGTGCAAGTCTAGAATACGAGTGGAGTGGGTGCGGCGGTGCTTGTATTGCAACGATTTGTTTTCTATTGCAAAGTATAATGTATCAAACATATTTCATGTTAAACATCAGTCAAAGTGGCAATACGTCTTGTGGAAAGAGATGGAGTACAACTTTAATAACATATTATCTGGTTGAACTTGATACAAGTTATTTTTATTGATGTCCGTATACGTTATTATATAATTTACTGCATGCGCATGATAAATGAGTTAGGTACTACGAATGACTAAAGGGTATGTACTCGTATATAATCACGTCATACACTATGCCAGAGGATCGGTACAAAGTAGATTAATACTAATTCAATAACAATGGATTCCCACAAGCTACGCCCGATACCATCAACTATTCCTAATGGTGCACAAACGAATATCAAGCTCATGTAAACACCATAAAAATAAATAAAGACTTAACGGCTCTATTAAAGAGAGATTTAATGACTCAGTTTACCGTCTGATACATTGGTCGTTCAATTTTATTGAAAGCTTACCATATTCGTCTGTGAATAGGGCTTACAATACTGAATAGGTTGTCTTGACGTAAACTGAATGTTTAGTTTAAAATATTAGTTACATTACAATGTTTTATGGTCTAATCGTTTTTACAAAGAAATAATGAGATATAGGCCCAGACATATTTATTGGGTTTACTAATAAAAAACGTAGTTATGTAAAAGTTTTACTATTGCGTCTGAAAAAGAATGTGTTTTTACCGATGCGACGCGATAGCTGGTTACTATTTAATTACAAATGAATTTATTAATTAATGAACCTAATTATATAACATACTAAATGTACCCCGCAACACGCGAAAGCCCCGGCACAAATTGATATTGATGTAACCTCAACCATGGGTCAATTTTATCATAGACAGATTGTTTTCTTTTTCTTTCCCTTTCTGTTCTACAAATATTAAATGTTTGAGAAATGTCACACATTGACGAAAGTATATAATTGGTTTAAAATAAATTAAAAATAAGTTCAAAAACGTTTAAGGTTTTTCCCGAATACTGAAAAATCATGATCTCAAAAGTATAGAATACCTAGTAGATATTCAAATTATTCAAACACTATATTCTAGATATTAGACAAAGCTGATACTTAAATTATATAACATATTTTTAAGTATTTATTGGATATACATAGTGATGTTCAGGGATAGCCGTGGTCAAAATCATAACCCTCGTGGTTAAAATCATTTTTGCTTCGCCTCACCGCACCGGGGTAAAAAGGTAGCGTTCACGCATATACTTATGTTAGGTACCTACTATTCAATGGTGTTATTTATAAAAAATAAGTAGATATGACATTATCATGTATCAAAAATGTAGGAGAGATACTTTCTGTCTCATACGTTCCGTAATTATCTATCGCGTCCATAGTGACAAACAAACGTCATCGGAGTGAATCCAAAAGTGCAACTCGCGTTCTATGAACGTAACACAACCATTGGTAGGGGAGCCCAAGAGGGGATTTCGGGATTTACAGAAGCGCGGCAGATTAATATACAGGGCGATACCCTGTACCCGGTTAAGTAACTCCACCAAAAATGAGCCTCATATATAAGGCCGCACGTGAAGGATACAGGATCAGATTAGTAAAAAAAAATTGATCATCAGACATTCTCGAGCGCGTCAGATTAAGGTAGGGTGAGTTAATTACCTCCTAACAAGTGTATATTCCACTAATCTGACAATTTGAGAGTGACGTAAAGAAAGGGGAGGGCAGCAAAGTTGTAAAAAAAAAACGTCATCTTGACATTCTCGAGCGTAGTTAATTTTTTTTTTATTTTGAAGGAAATAATTCAAGAATAACGAAAAATATATAATCTGACGATTTCCGCAAGCCGAAATAACAAAAAAATCGTCGATAAAGTTAAATGCGTGCAGCTGCGTGATGCCTATATTTCCTTCTCCGCGTTTCTATTCCTCTCTCACTCTTTCTCTATCTATTACTCTCTCACTCCGTCCCCACTCCAGTTTCTGCTGTCATGACGCCATCACCATATTCCAGCAAAAATTTTTTTGAAAGTGGTTTTTTTGGAATAACTTTTAAACGGCTTTATCGATCAACTTCAAAAACTAATCCGCCCTTGAGCTTGAAAAACCACGTCGATCGCCACCAAGTTGGTCAAAATCGGTTGATTCATTCGAGAGATATCGTGAACGAAAGAAACCCGAAAAAGTGTTTTTTCGGGATTACTCCGAAATTTTTGGTTCGATTAATTAAAACTTTTAAATTACTTATGAGGATGATAAAACTGCGTCGAATGCCGCCAACCGCGTGAAAATTGGTTGATCCATTCAAAAGTTATTGCAGTTTGAAAATTCCAAAAATAGTGTTTTATGAAACTTCTATCAGACTTTTGAGCTGGGAGAGCTCAAATGCATAGAAATATTATTTCTTTGAACTCCGCGAGCTCAAAATAAATGTCATAAGTACAATTTTAAGCGCCCAGGAATGGAATTAGCGGGAAATTGCAGGGATGGCCTTTAGGGTGAACCGTTTTTTTGTCAGATTAGGCGAATCCCTCTAGATAATCGTCAGATTATGAGACAGTACGTTTAGAACATAAAGATGAACCATATATATCTTAATCTGACGCGCTTGAGTATGTCAAAATGGCGAATTTTTTTTGCATATTATGAGAATGGCCACGAGTTTGCGTCCCATCGAAATCGTCAGATTAGTGAATGAGAGCTTATTTTTGGTGCACTTAACACTCCCTTAGAAAATCTGACGCGCTCGATTAAATTTTTTTTTTTTCATTTTCAACCCTTACATACAACCACCCCCACCATGCAAACGGTCAGATTAACATACGTACATTATTAAAAATACGTAGGGCATTGATGCTATCAATATCTGACGCGCTCGAGGATGTCCATGCATCAGTTTTTTTTTACATATTTAAAAATCTATAGCCGCTTCCCCCACCGATGAAAAGGTATATATCATATAACATTTTTTTCTTCTTATCATCTAAGCTTTGCAACCCAATAGGTCTCTGTGACGCTCGAGTAAATCCCCATTTAGCACCACGGGCTCCCCTACCACATAGATGTCATTTAATATCTTCGGTAGTATTACGTCTGTATATACTACCAATACTGGTTTTTCGTTTAAACGTTTAACGAAGCATCTTTAACATTAATACACGCATGTGTGTCGCTTCTAATTCACTTTTGACACCCACAACGTTCAGATCTGGAGCAAAGTTCAACGGCACAACTGGCTATTAATCAAAATACACAGTTATACTTTGAAGTGTGTCAGAAACAATGGTGGACGTCGCGGAAAGCAGTGACGTCATAACGGCGAATTAGGCCGGCGCGTTTCAATTTTCCCGATGTCGTGTGGACATTTTATTTGAACTAGTGGAGCAATAGTTCATTATACTAGTGATAATGACGGCACAGCAGGGAAGTTAGTGGCCAACGGTTCCGGGAAGCGGCCCCAGACGAGCCACAGACGGGGTGACGTCACAGAGCGTACAGCCAATTGGGGCAGCGGGTCTATACTTTCGGTTCGTGCACTCACTCTTGTGTCACAGTTCGGTGATCACTTCCTTCGCAGTGGGCGTACCAATTTCGGCTCCGCATTTAAATTTTTACGCTAAAAATAGCTACGTTTCAATTGTTATTTGACCGCAGGTGAATAAAACGTAGGAAAGTCTAAAAAGCAGTCCATTACTATTACTATCAGTATTACAGTTCATTCACCTATCTCTCGTAGTCTTTCAAACTGTCTATCGTCGTAGTAAAAAGAAAACATATGTATTATATTGCTGCATTAAATATGTATCAGTCCAAGTGGGGCTGTAAATTGAGTGACAATTTATTTTGAAAGTCTAAGAAAATATTTTGACCGGTATCTTAAACTTGTGTCGGTACCGGTGTCAAACATGATTTAAACTTTAGTATTAAAGTGAAAGCATTTTAACTGTTGCAGTCCTAGTTAATACTTCGCAATAACAATTTTAGAAATTAACGTCACTTTTGGTCAAACTACTTTGTAGACCCTACCCATGTTGAACCTAAGAAAGTAAAAGTATCCAACGATTGTCGTCAACTTGTTAAATATAAATAATAGATAATTATACACTTTTTATCAATATTAAGAAATTTTCATACAAAACTAGAATTCTATTGGTTTATAAATACGTAACAGATAGCAATTGAAAAAACCTGAAACGAAATACCAATCTTTACACAGACAATATTGAAATGAAACAGCGGAATTTTTCATTTCAACTCTGTAAATTACAAATTACAATCAATTTCCCGTTGATACCCTGGCATGTAAGCATTATTTTTGTCCTTTTTTAAATAAACTTTCTTTAACAACAAACAAAACTATTTATATCACAAATGTTTATATCTAGTAACAGAGGCACTGAAACGGAATTTGAGGATTTAGAAAAAAAAAGTTGTCCGTGCAAATACGCAATAGCGACGATGGCGGCATAACAGTCAGTCACATGTCGTCGGCCTTGGGTGAAAAAAGTATTAAAAGGCCATAGTGCTCTCGCATGCCATTGAATCGCCAAGGTCGCAGTGTCAATGTACGTCTAGGGTTGCCACATCACCGACATATCCGGTTAAGCCTTCGACAGAAATTAAATTAATAAAAGCAAACACTCGTACCCCCGCATTAGGAATCCCTGTGTCACACAACTAACATCACTCACACCCATGACCCGAGAACATACATTTATCCGTCACATAAATATCTGCCCCAGCCGGGAATCGAAACCGGGGTCCCTCGCTTTGCCACTATCAACTAGGCTGCAGGGTTTTTCAAATTTGTTATACAATATTGACTTAGATTTCATGCAATACGTGGACATAAATTAAGCTAATTCTTGACAAAACCCCACCTGATGGTAAATGGCGATGAAGTAAAAAATGTTGAAAGCACTAGCCTAAATAGTATAAAATAGTATAATAATGGTGTGAAATAAAATAAATATGTAAAGCCACGAATTACATTTGCAGATGAGGGGTTGATCACAACAATACATTATGTACAAATATTTTTAAAAATGTAATCTGGCAATTGGCAGCCCTATCTACATACAGCCACTGCGCCACCTGTCTCCGGCGGCGGTCGATTTTATAAAAACTGAATAGTAATTATTCCCACGATCGCGATCGTCCGCACCCGTAACCATGCCAATCTTATGGTTCAGTTCAAGTTTTAGTACATACTAGACAATTTATGAACATCTTGTATGGTATTAAGGGTGTACATACAAATAACCACTGTAAGATGAACCTTGTCTGGCCAGACCTTTATCGATAAATACGATGACATTTTTCACGGGCGTGAGATAAATCGGTTTCCAATATAATGTGGATTTCCTTACTAAATGTTAGTATGTAGTTGGATTTACGTTATTGAGAGATAAATTGGTTGGAAGAGTGAAGGCTTGTCGCTATGGATACCTGGAATTTACCAAGTTCCTTGGAAGACTGAAATACCGCCAGTGGAACTTTCAGGAAACCTAGGTATACGAGTATTTGCAGCTCTAGCCTCGGAAGTCGTACAAGGTTCTGTGTGGGTCTTCAATAATTCAAATATTGACAATATACGAGTTTCTTCTCAAACCGCAGACTAGTGGTGCCTACGAAGTGATCTAACATTTACTTCGAGCAATGACGAACCAAAAAGAAATTGGCGATCCAGTGCATACGTTTGTTATTTGGCGCATTCTCAATCGAAGTGTGTTACCAGAATTTCATACTACCTACGAGTACCTACATCTTATTTTGCATTGCGTTATGATCACGTTCATAACATACTCAAATTTAAACTTTAAGTGAGAGAACACTCAATCCGTATAGTGTCTCGATGAAAGTGTGATGCACCTATCAAATTCTCGAGATGTTGATGTCTGAGTAACAAATGACGCATGAATTTTATTTTGATTCGCTTTCCGGGAAGTCATCATTCTTTTGCGTCAGAGTGCTTTTCCGATTTTCCGCGTGCTTTGGTGTGCAATTTTGTTGGGTCACAAAACAATTAAACTTTATACTATGACATAATCAAAAGGACCACAATCAGATCAGAATAAATCAAACCATGGACTTTTCCAGAGGCGTTAGCGAATTATGTGTGGCGACAATGCACAACACTTCACACAGTGATGTCACGTCAAACCTGAATTACGCTAAAGAAGTTTTTAACTACGTTAATATTGCCTAGCGAGGCATGACTAGATTTTGTTATGATTATTTAAATCTATCTGTTTCCCACCCGAAGCTTTATAAGGAAACCATATCTTAAACCCCTCTAGTTATAGTTCCGAGTTTATCTGATCCAAGCAAATGAAAATATGCAATAATATGAACGCGATCAGTTTGCAAATGCCGCTAAATCACCAACTTAGTCATACTTGCAGAATGAGTCGAGCGCAAGATGTGATTTACATAAACTACATCCAGTAGGCGTAGTGGGCGAAATGTATACCGTTTCCAGAAATGGCAACTGTCGACTCCAGAGGTTTCTTTGTTAGTACGGTCGACGCACCGTATCCCGACGAGCTTAGGACTTACGACTCTTGTGAACAGCTGTACAACGTATATATCTGTTTAAAATCACGATAACACGAAAACGTTTTACGACTAAAAGAAGACTTACGACAAGACTTAAAGAATCGTACCCTTTAAATCCAACATCAATCCCATAATATTAACCCTATGCATGCCAATGACATGTTACACGTGGGACAGTTCGAATCGTAATAATTTTATTGCCAATGAATATAATAAATTTTAATGGAGTCATAATATTGCTGTGTAGATGTTAGGCACCTACTTAATGGTTGAAATTTAAAAATAGAAGTGGGATGCACCCTCATGGATAGATGCGTTCAGAAATAAAACATGCGAGTCAGACTCAAACGTAAAGGGTTCCATACCACTGTGCAACGTTTAAATACCGAAAAACTAGTTTATGTGTATTAATTAATATTTTTAAACAATAAATGATTGGTATGATGATGAAATAAATGATTAATTAAATATTATATATGTATAAAATATTGTATACCTCTTTAATTTTAACTTTTTTTATTTAGAATTTGTTGTTTACCGGCCTTAGTACGTGAAGTGTATGTATGTAAAGTTAAGTGTTAGTACGTAAAGTGTGTGTGTACACATACATATGTATCCATTAAGATAATTGCAACTAATACAAACTATATTATTTTCTCAACATATTACGGTTCAAGAGATACAGGCCTGAGCCTTACTTTTTGCCCAACGTGTAAGTTTTGTAGTGTTAAGGCCTAAAGAATCATGCCTTGTAGTGTTAGCGGCTTTGCTCTTCGTGAGATCTGATAACTTTAAACATTGAAAGCTTTATGAGCTGACAGTCTTGGCAACCTATTCCACATGAAATGTTTTGGTGGGATACTATTTTACATATTCTCCAGCACCTAATTAATTCAGTTCCACTTTCCACTTGGAAATTAATCTACTATGTTATTCCCTTCTATTCTACTACCACACAAAGGCTTATTTGGGATAAAAAACGGGGCATATTTTATAGAACTGTTTATTAATTCACTGTCTTCACTGTGTAATTTTCTTGAGCATTTTATTACACAAAAGACTTAGAAAGTGTTACAAAGTCTAAAAGAAATTTGACAAATATTTGCAGTGAGATGAGAATTTATTATGTTGGCTAACTTTTTATAAAAGATAAATTTATTTAGGTCTCAAAATTTTAATAGATTCGTTCGAACAATTTTACCGGACAATATGATTATGTGCTCAGTCGTGCACTATAGTTAGCTAATGTAGGCTCGGAGGCTCTGAATCTAAAACAGGCTCTATTAGCCATTAATTGTGGACACGTATTCACTTACGCCTAAAAACAACAACTAGGAACTGAATCGTTATTCATACCTATACAGAAACCCTGAGAACGGCTGAACGTTAACAATACTAAACAGTGTACATTATCCGTTCAGCGAGACATCTCGACGTCGGATTCTCCGTTTCCCCCGTCAACGAATTTAAAACGGTTAGATCACGAGTTTTTCTCGCCGCGCCGGTACCTATTGGCATTTAAGACGGACATATTGGCGGTATTTAAAACGTAATGTAATCCCGCCTGCTTACGTAATGACATTTTCTTTAAATTCGCAATGTTTATACGGACGTGGCTTGGCAGGGAGCCAATGGTGCTTTTTAATTTGTCTAACTCATTGAAGAATTGCTTTATTGCCCAGCGGGTGGGAATAGACGTGTTCGACCTCTGCAAGGTCAGTGAATATTTCGAGGAAGGAGGTTTGCGTGTCGAAGCGTTCGATTGTATTGCTAACACAAATTGATTATAATCATAAACTGGTAAAACTTAACACAAATAAACAGAAAAAATTTAAACATTTCAGATATAAACTCGTCTCAAATAGGAACAAAAACACGCGAGTCGTGTACAATTTATAAAGTTTACTTGAGGATGTGGATAAATTGTTTTTTTTTTTGCAATATTAAACATGTGTGAAGAAATCGATTTAATATCGATATGACAGTCTACATCTTATGCGAAGGCCACTAAAACCTATTAACTCCATGGCCATATAACCAACTTCTTGGTCATGTACATATATGCCTATATATAACCAACTTTTTTGTATGTTTATAGCCGACAAACAAGCAGACGAGCTGATCGTAAGTGGTCACCGTTTTCCACGGACATCCGTAACACCAAAAGCATCACCGATGCGACGCCGGCCAAGAAGAAAAGAGAAGGAAAGAAAAATAAGATGAAATGGCTTTCAAGCCCCCAGTCGGAACACGATAAGTCGTAGAGATAATGGCAGTTGACAGTGTTATCCTGTTTGAAGCCAATGCAATGGATTAAAATGCAATGCCATAAGTTAACTTCAGCCCCAAACAGTTCCTATCGCTTGAGACCGTATCGCAAAGTAACTAAGGACGTTATTGTGTCGTCGCTCAACATCCGTAAAAGTTAAGCGAGCACCAACCACCAAGTTGGCAATTATTCGAAACATACTCGAATAATAATGACACTATTATGCAACACACATTTATTGTAATGAAATGATGCAAATTATAATCATTAAATATCAGCCCTGATGATCTGTGTATTTCGAATTAGCAGTGGCGTAGGCGTCGTGGTTTAATGAGTGTTTTATACGTACTAATATATAAATTCGAAAGAAAGTCTGTCTGTCTGTTAGGATTTAGATAAAATTTGGGCTGGATATAGTTTGCCACGGGAAAGAACATAGGATAGATTTTATGTCGACAACGCATTCCTGTGCGGTAATTTTAACTGAATATAGTTGTTTTTCGATTTCCACGCGGGCAAATCCACGAGCAAAAACTAGTTGAATATAATAATAATAAAAACCAAAACATAAAACGCGTGCGTTGCTTTCCTTCATTTGATGATAATTATTTTCTCCTAGAAGTGCGAAACCCGACGAGTTGGTCGAACATGTTCGGTATTTATATACCTACTTCCGCGTTAAAAAATTTGAAAGCACTTTATTCGCCTTGAAGCTGTGCATAAAGCATCGGTGCGCAGTATAAACGCCAAACAAGAAAACTTCTACATTTACCTTTTAAACGGCGGACTGCCACTTCAAGCTAATTAACTTTGTTAACTAGGCAATTATAGCTTCATGCACCTGTCTGCGTGGCTTTAACGAGTTTGATTCAATCGAGAAGAAAGTAAATGTGTTATATTCCTTCTTCTACCTTATTTGTTGGCCGACAACGCATCGGTGATACTCATGTCGGCCTTTGGTGTTACTGATGACCACGAGCGACGGTGACCACTTACCATAAGGTGGCTCGTCTGCTTGTTTGTCGGCTATAAACATACAAAAAGTTTGGTTATACATATACGGGCATATACATAAGCAAAAAGTTGGTATCAGTTTTAGTGGCCTTCGCATAAGAGGTTAATGTCATGTCGATATTAAATCGATTTCCTCATACAATATTTTTTATATTGCAAAAAAAATATATTTTTATCCACAATACTAGTACGTGCAACGTGTAACTGTCGTGGGACTGTCGGAATGCCGGCTATTCAAAAAAATACAGCAATTGAGTGTTTGAATGATTTTTTTATGATAAATGAAAAGATCTTAGATAACTTTTACAATGTTGCCCTATAACCTCCATCAAGTCGCATAAAAATCGCTTCAGCCGTTCCAGAGGTTAGCCAAACAGAAGGATTTAGTTAGATTTAGTATCGTGTAAATAAACATAGCACTCGAGAAAATAATTATTCTAAAATCACAGACATACACTTAATTTTATTTATATGTATTGGAGATGTAAAGATACTATTTGCAATTTCGTTTCATATGATAGGCGAATAAACTGGCAAAAATCAAATCGGTACGCACGTTACTGCAATGACTAACAGTGACTAACTAAAGAGTGTTTAATAAATACAGTGTGCAGCTTAATATGGCGCTACACTATGACTAACTGCCGTCTTTTGCGTTCTGAGTCTGTTTGAAGGACTGGAGCACATTACACCAACTCGACGTCGGTCGTCTCAACTCCGACTCCAACCGTTTCGATCATGGGTGTGCGAAGAGTAGTAACAAATATTTCAAGTATAGGTACGTTCGAAATTCGACCTTGTGAAACAAGATATAAAGCTCAGAATTGAGTTTTATTTTGTCGAGTCTTTTAGTTGAGTCGGTAACGTGTGGGAGTCGCGAGGGTCTATGTGGTGTGCGCAGTCCTTAAGAATCACTAATACGCACACATTCCTTACATTCTATTAAAACCAAGCGAACAACTGATTCTATAGATAAACAACATTTTTGCGGTCGTGACGTCACCGTACAGATTATCACACTTTCCAAATCATATCATTGCGGCAAACAAATAAAATTTTGTATGTTTAAGACCTGAAAGTAATCTTGATAGCAATAACCAATCTCTGTTAGCTTTTGTTGTGGAATTTCCACGAAACACAATCCTCATCTCGATCTCATCTCGGATGCCAGTATCAGATGGTAACATTGATTCCAAATGTCGGTCGAGATTGAAAGCGTATCGCACAATAGACTGAATTAATCACTTTTGAACAATTGTTCGAGAGCAAACAGCCCGCCTGGGCCATTTCGTTACACAACTTGTCTTTATACATGTACCAAGTAAACTCAAATAAAAACCTAATGTCAATATTGCAAAGAGAAAGTGCACAAAAATAATAGCTATAACACTGAAAGCACAGCAATTGTTACTAATCGCTGTAATGATCGTTATGTTTAGTACTCGCGATCTATCACTATTCGACGATAATCAATCTTTCTAGTTACGTTTACAAGATAAATTATTGTAATTTGTTACGTTTCAATTACATATGATATCTATCCTTAATTTTGGACAAAGTTGTGCAACGGTGACAATCATTCAGTTTGACAACAGCATGAATAAACTGAAGGTATAATTTTTATTATGCTCAATGAAAGTAAATAAGGCTGAAGGCTTCTCATATTCTTGAGGTAGGATTCTCCGGATATCGCGGATGAACAAATGAGACATCACAAACACTTAAGACACGAGAACAAAAATTTATCTGTCACATAATATGTCGGGAATCGAACCCAGGACACCTTGCTTTGCAGGCAAACTCTCTACCAACTGGGCTACGAGGTCGTCAGCAATATAATTCAATGTAAGTTTAAATCTACTAGACATCGAACCCAACCAGGAGTACTACGGCAACTTTCCTCATTCACAATCGTAAATCTTGCAAAGATCAAACTTAATAAACAGCAGATATCGTACAGTTCAAGAAGATTAAACATTCATGAATGTGGTACACTTTAACGTGGTATCCTGTAAGCGAGCGGTGGGTCCGATTCGCACTAAATCATTTAAGGCATATGCTGAGCGTCGAGTCTGTTATTTATTGCATTTCTCCGCACCCACTGGGACGCATTCAATATCGTAGCGATCAAACGTTTAACGACGGTAATAAAACCATAAGCACTGACGTCTCCGGGATGCTGGACGCTGAAAATTTATAATCAAATAATCGCAAATTTATAATTATCTGGAATCACACAAAACGTCATTTTAAAGCATTGTACCCTTTTATTAAATAAAATATTGCGCACTCGCAGATAGTACAGATAAAGTTCATTTGGAGGAGCGCAGTAAATTACTTTTAAACGAGATACTTTAATTCATATATTTTTTTATTTGTTGAAGTGATTGAAATAAAACTAACACAAAATGTTACCTCAAGTTTACTATAAAACATCAATGAAAACTAAATGAAATCGGTTAAGCCGTTTCTAAGAGCAGCGGGAACAGAGAATTTTTTTATAAATCATTGTTACATTGCATTAGATACTAAATACACCTAATAATATTTTTTTGTCAAATATTTTCCATATACGGACGTCGATCGCTTACAGAGTTATTCATTTTATAAGATACGCGTTTAAAAAAAATTGTTTACATTCACACTCTTAATCTAACACACATGATGATAAATTACCTATATCCTCGAGCGCATCTGACATACAAACGCAATAATTCCAGTCATAAACTTTGACATAAATCCTCAACAATGTACATACATTATACTAGTACAACCACAAACAACATTAAAAGCGCAGCAAACGATAACCGCGAAAACAATGAACCCCGGACGACGTGTAGTACGCCATGAATGGAGTAATTGAAATTATTAAATCTCCATTCCGCTCAGATGGTGAATTACGAGCGGCCGGCGTGAAAACCGATAACCGTCAAACCGGCAATTACGGTATAAAAACTACTACGCAGAACTGGAAGGGTTTAATCACGAGTTGTTAATGATCGAGCGTGCGCCAGAGCCCGCGCCCACTGACCTCAGCGCTGCCGAGATAAAGACTATTTTAAACGTGGCGATAAAATACAAATACGTCGAATGTTTTACACAGATACGGCGGCGTTTGAGGCGCCGGAAGAGTTCAATCCGGACCTGTCATAGCCGTTTGATAAATAAGCTTCTGTTAACGAAGCCGTCCTAAAGACGACTCATAATCGAGACAGCACGAACAAGAAAGTGTGTGTCTTAAGTTCTATTCGTATTTAATAAAACTATAACCAATCAATGTCTGTTTGTGGAAAACATTTGAAAAATCTATTAATCAGAAGCATTCATTAACAGTTTTGAACTAAACTTTTGGTAAGACGAATAAATGAAATTAAAATATTATTAAATTAATTAATCAACCAAGAATCCTCTGCTGAAGGTTCGGGGAGGTGGTAATCCTGCTGATTCCAGACGTTGCATCAAGATTAGGTCAGGGTTACTATGTTATATAATATAAGTAAATAAAGTACATTAAAACTGAAATTATTATATAAAAAAACCAAAACCTAATACTAGCGCGACTCTAATACTTTTACTAATATTTTAAAAACTTTGAACTATGAAAGCTTAAATGAGAATAAGTCACATGTTACAGTGGGTCTTTGAAAAACCACCTTAATCCTTAACTTAATCATCACTTTGGTTCGCAACAATTTTCATTTAACTTTGATTAACAAATATGAAACATTATGCTAGGGTTGCCCCACAACACTTCAATAAATGAATTGCAACAGAACATAAAGTAAACAACAACAAAACTCGTTAACATTAAAACACTAACATCATGAATCTATACATCTCCATATTCTCCATGTATTTAAATTGCACGCAAATGGAACTTAAAAGCAGGACGCTGTGTATCATGCTGACAGACATTATACTTATTGAAAGAGTTCTACTAAAGCTGACGGTTAATTTATGACAAGCTGATCTCAATTGACATTCTGAGATCTCGAACTTAACGTTTATGCCTATTTTAGTTATCACTGTGTATACACGATGCAGTAATAAAGTTAGATAATGACTGACGAATGTATCTTAGATGATCCTTTTTCGAAGACAATTGATATTTTTCTATATACATACATATACTATATAGATGGACGGATTAAATTATACAAGGATTCCGTGAAAAGAGAAAGTCAAGGTGTACGTGAAAAAAGAAATAATTAATATATGTATGTGCACATTTGTGGACTCAGCAAATATAACTTCTTTTGACATCTGGTAGGTCCACCCTCAAGCTATCTTCCATTTCAGTTAGTCGTACAACTTATGGGTCATTCTGTATATTCAGCAAAGAACGTTTGATTTCTCAACCCTATGGTATTTAGAAGATAATCAATATCAATAACTCCATTAGGCGACAGCGACAGAAAGTTAAGAAGCAACGTATCAGCAACCAAAACGCTACCTTATCCCAATGAAGTAGAAACAATTTTCCCATCGCATTGTGTGAATCGCGGGACAAGACGGTGAAAGCCCGTCTGCCCTTGCGATCTCTAGCTTTACAAGAACATAATTGCACACGTTCTGTTAAATGATACGATGAATCACAAACTGAGTGTATCTATCGACGGAGTCATACTCGTTGGATGCTTTAAAAATGACTAAAGATAATGAGAAATCAACGATGAAAGTCAGTTGCGCTCGAAGTGCTCGAACTTCCTACCAAGATTTTCTTTCATCGCAACATCTGCTTTAAACCATAAAATTTTCTGTTCCTTGCTCACTTCTGGTCAATTATAAGAAGACAAGCAAATGTATCTACACTAATTGTTATAAAATTTAGAGTATTCGCTTAATTATTTTAACTGGGATAAAAACTACGACGGCGCCAGCTATCGGCAATTTATTGTCGGATATATTAATTAACGCTGAATGAGGCAATTATCTCGTCGATGAAGATGTTGCATTCCGTGCACGTCATCTTGCGCCTGCGCCGAGTAACAAACTTTAATCCCATTAGAAAGTCTCGTAGATTCGGCTGTGAGGCCGATGACCGGCACAGTTGACGAGGCCCGCCCTGTAATTGTAGAACGTGTAGCGCGCACAGATATACATATATGTATTTGATTTAGCGCTTTATCACACTAACGACTGATTCGGTGCGCCCTTATTCACTATGATTAATCGCTGCAAATTAATTTACTTCAATTATTTTAACATTTCTTACAATATTTCACGACATTGTACATTTAACTGCAACATGCGTTTTGATATTTGCACTAACAATTATTAGTTACGCACGCAAAATGTCATGGACTATATTTTTTAAAGAAAAAAGATCCTCTATTCAATTGCTACATACATATATTATACATCGTGACTGTGCGGCATAATAATTCACAAACAATCCGACTGTCACCAGACAAGATCCTTCGTCAACAAAGCTAATTTAATTCCCGAAATTAATTTAGTTCGAAAGGCAAACAATAAGTATAAAAGAAAGTATTAGAGAAAAGATAATATTATAAAGTTACAGACGAACAAAAAACTTCTAATCTATGATAAATGAGCCGTCAGTTACACGGCCGAGACGTCGGATTCGGGTCGGAAATTACAGTTGATTTTGAGTCGGGCTAGACAAAAGAAACACAGTGAGAGTGAATCCATTTGAGACGAATGTAGGGTAGTGTGGACATGTAAATAAAACAGTAAAGCGATTCGGCTGTCGATTATGAATTAATTTTTTTACATATTGGCCTAATTACGGTTTGTACGTAAAGAAGATTGAAGAACATTCTTTCAACCGAGTCGTGCATGTTATAGGCAAACAATTAAATTTTTGAGTTCGCAATTTTTTAACGAAATTAAACGCTTTTATTTCACATTTCATCTGAATCTGGGAGAACTGAGACACAACTGATAAAAAAATTCAAAATAGCCCATGAGAAACAATAAAAACGAATTATAAGCACATAATAGTTATAGTCAAAAAAGGTAAAATCCTATTTATCTAATAGTACCAGAATCTAAACCAGTGACATGCCTGTTAACACTAAAAAACTAAGAAAAGGTCAAACGAGAACATTTAAGTTTTGGAAAAGCATTTCACTGGAAATCGAGTAATTGCGACCAGCGTACGTACACATTAGTCTTCTTAGGTGCATAAAATAGTTCACTGGTTGACTCATTAACGATCATTCCAACAACAGCTTTGCCCCGTAGGCGTTACTCAGAACATTTCGTAGGATAAAACTTAATAGTTGTCTATTACCTAATGTGAAATGTAATGTGTCATTACATTTTCGTATCGAACTGTTGTATCTGAGTGCATATGATTTTACCGAAAAACGAATATTTACAATAAACAAAAGAAAATAATGCGCACTCAAAAATATTGGTCAAGGTGAGTGCACCTTGAAAATTATATATAATATAAAAACCGCACATTCGCAAAGACATAACAAAAATAGATCGAAACGTGTCATCGAATCGCCTTGTGCTTAATTACGTCTCAAAAAATATATTTGTTAAAATATATAAATAAACGTCAGTTAAAGAAAGAAGTCGCACAGAACTAAGGGTAAACTAAAAAGTCTTTAAATCATAAAAGTGGAATTTGAGTTAAAGCGTTTAACAAAATAAATAATTAAAGTTTCAAAACAAAAAAAAAACATTACCAGCAATTGAGAATATATTTTTAATTTCTTGTCTAGCGGTTAAGTGACAAGTAATTTGTGTGAAACGCGTTCTTTGACACCAATGAAAGACCTATACGTCGATATTTTATCGAATCGCCAATGGGCACAGCTTACGTGATAACATCCTATAAGTCACTACAATACTGCAGGCTGGTATAAATCTAGGCGTGTACCACCGCCATTAGCGTGGTATCAGTAATGTTCGTTTAATTAATACTGAACGAATAATATCTACTCTAACAAGAATTGACAACGGTGACCGATTTTAAAATATGAAGCTTTCGGTTTTATTTCATTCCAGAATTAGATTTGATTTGTCCTTCTCTTAGATCTAAAAGATTTTTTTACAACAAAAAAGTATGGGTTTGTTTTGCTTTTGGCCCACTGCTAGTTAAGGGCTGCTAGTTAATAGATGGGAAGTTTTGCGTTGTATTGAGGAAGTTGAATAGTAAGTTTTTGTATCATCCGAAGGCCTTTTACATGGTCTAACGACTGTTAACTATTCATAGCAAACGTCACCACCGCGTCGCATACGATGCACTTTTTTTTTTGCTATTAGCAATCGAACTATCAACTGCGCCCGTTACTACTCAATTCCATGTGGACGGAACTGGGACTTAGTAACCAAAACATTCGTGTCTCTTACTCCCAATAGGACTACCTCGAAGAAATAGTGTCAGTTGGAGACCCGTCGATCACTTACGATAGTTTCCATGAGGAAACATCAGGTTCTAAGCGCTTTAATTCCAACTTAGGTTAAATTTTGAAACCTAGGTACTATAGCGAATCAATATTATAATAAATTAAAATTAAAAAAACATTTTTATAAACAAGCTTTTATTATAGTAAAAGTTAAAAAAAAAACGGATAGAATTGTTTGTTAAAAAGAATAAAATTCTTTTTAGTGCATTTGAATAAACCTTTTCTTTATAACTTTTACTATTAACTAACAACCCTACAAACAATTCTATCCGTACAAACAGTTACATACATACATAAATACAACATACATTGCAAGTTAAATAAAACCTTTTAAAATAGGCAGCTCGTTCACTTGCACCGTGTATTATATGACTGCTATTAAAAATATTAAAAATACCTGTATAATATTTCAGTTACCGAGTGCAACATAACGGTAATTTTTGAAATTAGCAGCTTTCTTTCTTTCGCTTAGAGTGGAGAATGAAACCTTTCTACTTCTATATAATTATATACCACTAGTGTTAAAGCTTTGTTATACAAACGTGAATTACGTTGTGTAATTGAAAAATTGCGGGTAATGTCAAACACTCTATAATCGTGTCTAAGTCTTTTAAACTTAACCTTGTAAATAAAATCAGTCGTATTTTAACGTGTTCTAGTCGCACAGTATAGCTTAGGCTAAGTTAACATACATAATAGTTTATGATTTTAAACTTAACTCATCGCGGATACATCGACGTTACAAAATACATATCGTGAGTACCCGTATAATAATAAAATGTATACATAATAGTTGTTTTGTTGACCAGTGTCGGTTACAGTAAGGTATTGCAGTAAGTTATCAATGAATTACAACCAAATTAACTAACTAAAAGGCTGCTTTCCTTGTGTGCAAATTTGTATTCCAATAAAATAATGACAGCTTCGTGGTTGATGACGTAATGACAGCTTTCAAACTACATACTACTATTGAGATTAGCCTTGACTGTTGCAAATTTTCTGTAACTATTCATCGATTTTCTTATTTACTTTCTTAAGGGACAATGGACAAGTTTCAGCAAGAAATGGCAATCGGAGCATGGCACGACCTGGTGCGATACCTTGACCTTGGCTTGCGTTCGTAGACATGGAATCTGAACTAATCGATGGGGATTAAGTATTTATAAACAAGCTACGCTGACGCTACTTACCTGCCCCTTCCGTGATCGTATATCTGCGTACAAACTGCCGTGTCTTTGCACGAAAAATTTACCTTGACATTGTAAATGTTGCTTTATCCAATTTATTTGTTATGTGAACGTTCTATTCATGACACAGGGCCATTAGAGTATGAGTAGGCTAAAACTGTTAATGTAGATAGAACGTAAATTTAACTTATCTTTATTAAAATTAAAAAGATGACCTGGGAATAAAATTCGACGATACAGATTTTGTGTTAAAAACATTTATATGAAAGTCGGCTAATTAATTTAATTGAACGCCTTAATTTGTTTTTGGTAAATTTTAAAAACAATAAATGCCACCCAATCATTTTATTATTACGGATTCTTAAATCAAATAATTATATTAAAACTAGAGACAATTAGACGTTAAATTGGCGTCCCCTTTACTTGTTCTAAGTTAGTTACAGCACATACATACATACATGCACATTTACTCTTTGGCAGATCGGTTTGGGTTGCGTAGGTAAGACTTCTGTTAGTTGCAGAGTCTCAAACCGATTAGCAGCATTATCAACATTCACAATCCCACCACACACCACAAGCACCAACTATTCACGCGCACACTCTCCTCTATCACATACAACATCGACATAGGTCAGTTAACAAGAAAGGTATGAATCGAGAGCCCGACGTCCATAATTCGAATAGCTGCATAAAGTGAACACCAAAAATGGGCATAGAACCGTGTCAGACGTGAATCTGTAATGATAGTTTTGCATGCGAGGCCGTCGCGGCAACGTCGCGGTCGCATCCGACGGTCTCCGCAGTTTATGTTAATCTCCATTGATTGCAAATAGGATCGGATCATGTCTAACTAGCAAGATAATAAGGTGCGCCGTGCCACCGATCAATAAGGTTGCCGGCACAGATGCTCACCAACTGTCCTAATTGTTCCTCCAAAGAGCACCGGCTTCCAAGTCACGTTTGTGTTTTATGCGCAGTTAACAAATTTAGACACTTTAAAGGGTGATGACATGTAGTTTATGCAATTAATCAATCAAATTATCAATTTGATACAACCACCTAAGGCGTTTTGCTATGTCATTTTTTATGACGAGAACTGTCACATTTGTGGACATGGGTATACACTGATTCAACGGTTTGGAAGTCGGCAATTTACTTTATTTGAAGGATCCTAATTATTAACATTCATTGTCTGGAAATAATTGGAAGCGCATAATTGCATATTAAAGATTTAATACTGATACTTAAGAAAATTCAGTTTAAATATTACGTACCTACGTCTTTAAATATCCAGCATGTTGTTAGTCTAAGGGCCAGTTTCACCGGTTACGGATAAAGTTCCGGATAGCCCTAGGAATTTATCTGCCACTTAGTGACTTAACAGTTGACGGGGCGGCAACGTCGCTTTTTTGCGTTTCGTTACTACTACGTAAATTATTGTCATTTGAAAATTATTTTGAAAACTTAATTAATAAAATACTTTTTGTTCAAAATAATCCAATTAGACTTTTTTTAATATTTTCAAGTATAATTTTATCATTATAGAACGAAAATAGTAGGATTCATAATAATATGATTTATTACAGTTCAAATTCCTAATGTGTTATAGAAACGCCACTTGAAACATTTTTTTATCCGTCAAATAACGCCTAACAGCCACTTGAACTGGCAGATACCATAACCAACACTTTTCTCTGTCACTTCTATCAGATTACCTGAGATGCCAAAAGTTGTAGTTTATCTGGGAGTTGAGTTCCTAGGGCTATCCGGAACTTTATCCGGAACCGGTGAAACTGGCCCTAAGACTAAGGGCCAGTTTCACCGGTTACGGATAAAGTTCCGGATAGCCATAGGAATTTATCTGCCACTTAACAGTTGACGGAGCGGCAACGTCGCTTTTTGCGTTTCGTTACTACTACGTAAATTATTGTCATTTGAAAATTATTTTGAAAACTTAATTAATAAAATACTTTTTGTTCAAAATAATCCAATTCGACTTTTTTAATATTTTCCAGTATAATTTTATCATTATAGAACGAAAATAGTAGGATTTATAATAATATGATGTACTACAGTTCAAATTCCAAATGTGTTATAGAAACGCCACTTGAAACATTTTTTATCCGTCAGATAACGCCTCTAACAGCCACTTGAACTGGCAGATAGCTTAACCAACACTTTTCTCTGTCACTCCTATCAGATTACCTGAGAAGCCAAAAAATGTAGTTTATCTGGGAGTTGAGTTCCTAGGGCTATCCGGAACTTTATTCGTAACCGGTGAAACTGGCCCTAAACCAACAAACGCGACATTAAGTTTTGTAAATAGCGGATAAGGACAACGTGCATACAACAAAACGTTCTATCTAAATTATAAGAGGAATTCGCTGCAAAATGATTGCGATCTGACCTTCGTAACCCTATTAGCAAAGGACCACAACGCATAGGTACTGTCTAGCTTAGACTAAAAATATCTCTAATGAAACAACAGATACTATAACAAGGTAACCGCAACTGCTACTGAGAACCGACATCGAAACCAAATAAATAGCAAACTTATTGTATTATGTTACGATATATTTTTCTAAATCATATTGCAGGTAAATGCTTAATTTTAAAAGCTTCTCACATAATATTTTATTCAAGTAACCTATATAAAAGATGCGCCGGATAAAATGCACGGTATTTTGTTTAGTATACCTAATTAATAACTTAGAATCAAGGAGAGTGAGAGGGGACTGAATAAATTGCTCGCGATCAATTAGTTAGTGGGTAGGTAGTAATAGGAGCCCCCCCACAGCACAATTTTTATCTTATCCTTTATTCATTTATTGGATTTAAACGAGCAGTTTTTATCATATTGAATTTGTCGCTATCTCTGCGGCACTATCCTCCTTTATACATTGCACTTAATTTAATCATAACTTTATATTATTTCTACGTGTTTGTGTGGCACAGTCGCATCTCCGTTGATTCTTTGTGAAAATTAATGTTTGAAACATTATTTAGCGCCTGTTTTCTGATTAAAATGGTCGTCTAAATCAAAAGGGAAGTAAATATAAAATAATACGAGTAAATTAAACGAGCATCTGTTATGGATATAATTATGTATTTCTAGTATGTTTTTACAGGGGGTTTCGGGGGTGATAAATTGATCTAGCTTGGTTTAATTTTTAGAAAACGTCGTCCGTGAGTACAGGCAATAAAAAACTGCTACAATTTCATTAGAATATTATTATTATTACCTATATATTATTAATTTTTTATTATTATGTCGGTAAGATCGAAAAATATTAATATTTCATCAGTCTGTAATTCGTATTCAAATATAATTAAAAAAAAAACGAGCGAAGCTCGGTGATCCAGGTCATTTACTTTATTAAAAAGCTCCATCTTTTAACTATCTACCTACCTACTCTAATGTAATCGTTGTCAAATTGCTTCCTATATGCCAGAAAATCTATGAAATTTAATAATCGTAAAGTACCTACATGAGTCTTAACTATTATTATAGGTACCCACGTATGTTCTATGTACATACATTTATTGTTCGTACAACACCTATATTATTTGCGGTGTAGCATGGCATGGTGCGGGTGTGACTGTTTAACGTTTAACTCTTGACCGATGCCGCGATTTACAAATTTACAATTAGTGTACCTAGTTGTTTTTAAATTCAAACATTTTTAGAAGATTATCCGTTATGGTTTTAAATATAGGAATTCAACTCATTTTAATATAGTTTTGTTTACGGGAAATTAATTGCAGGCAACGTCAATTATCGGTACATATAAAATATAGAAAATGCAATATTCTATACATGATTAACTTTCAAATTCAATCTAATAAAAATATAACACGTTTAATCGTCAATTACAATCGAAAGAGAAATGCTAAGTTAAAAATAAAAAGTCGGTTAAAATAGTGAATGAACGAGCGCTCGATTCGGTACTCGTAACGATAATAAATAAATTCGGCACGTTCACTGTCTGATTTCATTTATGACAGCGGCCCATTCTTAACCGATAAGTTGAGTAACGAAATCAATGCTAAAAATAGACATCAATGGCGAAACTAGCTGCTTTCTATTTACAGATAATAACGTGTCACTTTTAGGCTCGACCGGCGCGGGAGGAGTGTGGTGGTCCGATGCCAATGAACTTGGCTCATTGGCATCGGGAAAGCAAACGCAGCCTCGCGACTGGGTCACAGGCACCGTCGCGGAACGAACGTTACCCGAACACCTCCAAGGCACCATAAATCCACACCGGCCTCATATGAATCGCGCTCCACGTAATTTAGCCGCCTTACGACAAATTTATTGCTTTAATTTTCATTGGTTCTCCGTGCAAACAACCAATACAGCGAAACTTTGAATTGCAAATGGTCTCGCAAAACGTTGCACGGTTGCAGCGTTTCCATACAAGCGCTAGGCATTCCCACGTTCATTAGTTGTTGAGACTTTGATAATTGCCTATCCAGATATGTGCGATGATAATTCGAGCGGATTGAACGGATCTGAAGCGCCTTCGACTAGGAATTCCGATTCAATTGTGTCGTAATAAACGCTGAAAAGTTGATACGTTCATTAGGGGTGGCGCGCTGCCATTGTGAGGACGTTTCCGGCAAGCGCCGGTACCCGTCGATTCGTTCTGGCGACGCCTGCATTTACAATTGCATTTGGTGGCGTAGCGGACGCGACTGCATCATGCGTCATCCATAGACCACAACGCATTTACTATGGCATCAACGTCACTTTGAAAGGTTGTACGTAAACACCATACACTGCATGCCACACGTATTTGTTACTTAAAGGTGCTTCAAGTGACGCGATACGTTGTAGTATTTGAATACTAGGTGCTACAGTTCAGTTTTTCCCACTTAGCACTTGACTGTTCATCGTCAGTCTTTGAAGACAGCTGACCGTTTCAACGACGCCAATTATTGTATCAAATCGACATTTAAATAAACCACGCATGTTTCAAAAATAGCTGTTATCTTGTCCCATATAAAACTTTTCGTTTAATACAATTTCAATAAACAATCATACTACTTGTGTACTCGTAAATGTGAGGCCAAGAAATTTGCACTTAGCAATTCCAATAGCTAGGTGTTATGGGTCAACAAACTTAGCTTTTATCAAATGTCGTATACAATATTGTATCGATAGCGAGCTAAAACTGCACTGTGTCCGTACCTTATCAGCCTCCTACGCTTTCCACTTCGCTGTGTAAAGCGAGTACTAGGCAAAGCTAAATTTGTCAAATGAACTAAAATTTTATATCGATAATACCATTAGCCGTTCATACTTAAGTCGCTTCGATCGTTTGTTCGACGAAGCATAAATTGTAAGTATTGTAACCTATAAAAATGACAAATTTATGAGTACTTCCGAGCTCCGGAAGACATGATAAACAACTGGTTCCAATGGTTATTTAAAGATAAAGCCAAAGCTTGTTAAAACTCTTAAAGGTGGCTTATTAACTTGTAACAGTCAATTATTTTTTTATTTTCTAAATAACCGACAAATGAGCCCGAAACTAAGACGCCAACACAATGAAAAGAGCCATCAAAATCTTTTCAAAATTAGCATAATAAAAACAATAGGGTTTTTCCCAAATAAATTTCAAATTCTCAAAAATTAAAAAATGCTACAGAAGTACTTAAGTCGAAAACACTATTACCAAGTACACAATTTTCTTTGTATATCTTAAGTATAATATAAAAAATGAAGTTGCAACTACAACGACGTAATAAACATTAACTTCATTATCTACTCGTATTTAGCTGTTGATTATTCCTGAATGAAAAATCAAGTCCTTACGTCTTTACACATATTAAACGTTAGCAAAATGTAATTACTTATGCGCGATTGTACAGTGTTCCAATCAGAGAACGCATCTAAAATGAAGCAGTCGAACGAGCCGAATAAACGATCAGTGTCGCCGGGGCGGGTGCGTGCGATGCGTTGGAAACAAAGAACGATAAAGGATATAATTAGAAATATCATGAGCGCTGAGGTCAATACGCCGAGCAAGTTCTCAATGCCTCTGTTATGTTACACACACTATTACTGGTATAGTGACCTCTTACTGCATTCCCATGTGATAACGTGCATAAAGCACACTGTTACAATTATAGCCCTGTTAGCGCATACTAAATAGCATCGCTAAAAATACTAAAGTCGCCGACTCGGATGACTTGGGATTATTTTTGGATGTTTTTAAAAATCTCTTCGTAAAACACTTACAGTTGAATTCAAAATTCGAATTGACATTAGGTACTGCTTGCTAATATTATTACCTGGTCTACTTCCGATTATTGAAATAATGGATACATTTTTGCATTCTTATATGTTTACAAAATAGAATTTTACGACATTAAGGGCCAGTTTCACCGGTTCCGGATAAAGTTCCGGATAGCCCTAGGAATTTATCTGCCACTTAACAGTTGACGGAGCGGCAACGTCGCTTTTTGCATTTCGTTACTACTACGTAGATTATTGTCATTAGAAAATTATTTTGAAAACTTAATTAATAAAATACTTTTTGTGCAAAATAATCCAATTCGACTTTTTTAATATTATCCAGTATAATTTTATCATTATAGAACGAAAATAGTAGGATTTATAATAATATGATGTACTACAGTTCAAATTCCAAATGTGTTATAGAAACGCCACTTGAAACATTTTTTATCCGTCAGATAACGCCTAACAGCCACTTGAAGTGGCAGATAGCTTAACCAACACTTTTCTCTGTCACTTCTATTAGATTACCTGAGAAGCCAAAAAATGTAGTTTATCTGGGAGTTGAGTTCCTAGGGCTATCCGGAACTTTATCCGTAACCGGTGAAACGGGCCCTTAAGCCATTAAGAAATAGTCAGGTACCTACACGGACGAAGTAAAATCAGTAATTTAACAACCCGTGTGTTTATTTCCGCTAATCTCGGAAAAAGCTTAACCTATATATTTGGATGAGATTATCACTCATTAGTAGCTTGGGCTAACATTTTCTAGTGCTTTTTGTTATTTCAATTTTTCACAAATAAAAAAAAAACCAAAAATTATTAGCAATTGTTGCGGCGCAGTTATTAAGACAAATTTCCTGAACCAAAGGACGGTAAATAGTACAAAATAACGCGCAGAAACTACGAATACATACACGTTACATGAATACAAGTGCAAATCAAACGCCTCCCATTGCTCACCAAACGCTACGCAAAAAAATAAAGATACACAACGCCACGGGTATAATGGCTGATAATTGGTTTACATTATCAGTTAACGAACCGCGATATCGATTTATGGGAATTCAACACCATCAACGATAGCTTTGATCGCCACTTTTCACACTTGCCCGTGTATTGTAAGCAATCAGTTGCAAACATTTACGTCATCTCGGTAATATCCAAATATAAAGTGGAGTTATGGTGTAGACAGCATTATGTCATGTACATTCATACGGTTTTTGGTTTGGATATGAAATATTACACATAGTGAGAAGTTTCGACGGAGTGAGTTCGGCTGTCAACATAGGAATGAATCAGACGAAGAAATACCATTAATCTATAACACTGGCATCTTATAGCCACGAGTGTCATGACGGCTCTTGGAAATTATTTAAAACATTATTGTAAAATATTATTATAAATGTTAAAGTCTTGTTTAGTACTACCAAAGCCAGTCGTTAATCTTTAATTTAATGGATAACTGAAAACTGTTTTAATGTGTTTTTTGATATAACCTAAATACAAAAATATCTCCTATGCATTACAAAATAACCAGTTGTACAGATGGATCGCTTTCTGATCGGTCCATGTCACGTTTTTAATCACCGTCATAATGGGTTCTCAGTATGTGAAAGTCTGAAAGAAATCGGGGCATTGCACATTGACTACAGTGATTAATGTATAGAATGAATCCCGGAGATCACGACTGAATCCTTAATTAATCCTAATAAAACCGGCCAAGTGCGATTGAGGATTTGGTACTCACAGACAAAAGGTTCCTGAGTATTGTGAAATATTTACACCGAAAAACAATGTTTCTTGTATGGACCCTATACAAGAAACTATAATATAATATATAACTTTTTTTTTATTTTTGTTTGTTACGTTAACGGTCATGGTAATACACACTCTGTAAAAAAATTACGTGTCTACTTATTATGGTTTTAGAGATAAAGCCCCAAGACGGACATACATACAGAGGAGCCTTAGTAATAGGGTCCCGTTGACACCTTTTGGAGACGGACTGTACACCTACGCCACGTTAATAGTATATTATCGTGCCTAAGCGTTAACGAATTCAACAACAAACCCCGTTTGTTACAGTTCAAAATAAGCCTTTAAAGATTTTTCAGCGCATTTAAAGAATACAATCAATTTGGCCGAGTAAAGTGAAGGTCGGTGATAATTAGTGGCGTGGAGATATTCGCGGAATGCATCCGAGATCCAGCTCATCGGCTTCTTAACAAGATAATTATGCACACGAAAACGTTCAAACACACGTTAATTAGTGAATTGTGCGACCAAGAATAGAATTTTGTAAACGTGAACATACTGAACATTTAGGTATTTGATTTTCAAGTCGTATTAAGTACAGATATTGTGAAGTACCTACCTAAGCGAATAGGTCCATTTAAGAATAGGTCATTCGGCGAATAGCGCCTTTCTAAGGGAAGAGCCGTTTGTAATCGCAAGTTAAGAGGGGGTATAAAGCTAGGAAAAAATCAAATTTCACCCGCGCGCCCCGCCCCGCCCGTCAAATAGATGCGCCGCAGCAGTTGCGCGTCCGGTTGCATCTGACTTTATCAGCGGCTGTACACTCTCGCGAGACAGCTAAACGAGTGCACTCGTATGAGAATGTACTTGGTACGAGACATAGCGAGTACTCTCGCACGAGAGTGTACAGCCGCTATTATATAACATGTCATCAGTCAAGAATACGGCACAGTATAATGTAAAAATAAGACAAATTTCGGCTCAGTAAATGTAGAATCATATACCTCAAAAATGGCAAGCTGTTTTTTCTATAATAGGGTTAGATTTTTATACAATATTAATAGCTAGAGAGCCAGTGAATGGCAGATAACACATAATTAGGTGTCATTCATAATTTTGAATATATTATTATGTAGGTATCTATCAATCTAAAGCAATTCTTCTCGCTGTAACTATCTGTATTTCTGAAACTAATATCATTTATAGGTAGTGTCGGTCGCATCATGTAACCATAGCGCTGGAAACCTAGTGTAGGGAGCGATTGAATCACTTTTATGACAAGAAAGGCAGTATAATGTTGGTACTGGTGTGACCATTAAATCATTTAAATTCTCGCAAAGCAGAATATCTGCTCTATTTTTACGTGATGAAACCTGTATGCCGTATAACATGTAAATAAATAACACGTACAATGTTTTTCAGACATTTATTTATTATAGATAACATTGTTTTCATTTTTTCGCTACAAAAAGATAAAGTAAGTTATCCTTTAAATTTATTTAAATCGAAAGACATCCTTCGCCAGAAAACCGAAAAATTACAAATGCCACTGCCGTTATTATAAGGAAACTAATTAAATGACAATAATATCATAAAAAAGATGACAATCACTAACTTCTTGAGCGACAATTGTTAGCTTTAAAAATATAGGAAAAAACAGTGTGTGAAATATGATGCGTGATGATATAATTATGCGTGAGAACAGGAAAAATGTATAATGGGCAGTAAAAATATTTAAGTTATGGTAAGAACACATAAGTCATGAAACTAAACAATTTTTTGAAGATTAAAAATAAGCATAAAATCGAACAAAGCTCACTTAAAACCAAAATGAATTTATTCGAAATCAAGTTTAATTCACTAACTCCAAAATCCGTGTAGAAAAAATAAAATGTCAAAATTATACATTGTTGGAAGTTTTAATTGTTCAAAAAATATATCTTGTCTATTATAAGTCGTTGACACGTCGTGTATCACATGTGTATTTAGTATCGTCGTTAGTCTTGATATTTGTCTTGACCCGTTCATAAACACGAGGCTTGATGTTACTGAAATAAACAAAAAAAGTCAAACACTATTATACTTCCTAACATTGAAACTGATGATGTCAGGTATCACTTTTCGCCATTTATAATCGGTTGAAAGTTTTAGAGATGACTAAATTACATAAATACTTTATTTTAATGCCAACCGTTCCGGTGCAATAAATTCGTCTGCATTTGGATCTGTATGTTCTAAAATTTCTACATTTTGTAAAAGCGTAATACTTAGTAAGCCTGATATATTTTTTTCTTTAAGAAAACACAATAAGCAATTAAGAAGTAAATAAAAAAGTCGCTTTAAAAATGCATTTATACAAAATTTTATGTTTTTGTTAAAGTAATTTTGCCTAGCGCGCGCTCATAGCCCGGCGGCTTGCGTCGATCTCAAGTGATCGACAAAGTTAAGCAACAGCGGGCGCGGTCGGTAGTTGGATGGGTGACCGCTAGTGGCAAAAATTTCTTGAGCGCTTCCGTGCTTCGGAGGGCACGTAAAGCCGTCGGTCCCGGTTGTTATCATTTGGTAGCAGTCGTTAAGCCATGTCGGATACCTTCGGGCGGCTTAAAAATTTCCGACACTTGGGTTGGCCACTAACCCCTCCACCAATCCGCACTGGAGCAGCATGGTGGAGTATGCTCTAGGCCTCCTCAGGTATGAGGAGAGACCCGTGCTCAGTAGTGGGCCATTAATGGGTTGTAGCCCAATTTTGCCTAACTATGCATGTATGTAGTATAGTATAAAAAAGTTTAGTTTATGTGTTATTTTGTAGATTCGTTACAATGCAACAACAAGCAAATAATAAATGAAACAATACATAGACAGATGAATTGATACGCACTTCTCTGGTGTAATGTTCCCGTCATCATCAATAGATTTTGGAATATTTTCTTGATTAAATCTTGTTCTGAAATGAAAATACAATAATAGTTTCAAACACACACAAGTAACAACTACTGTAGGGATTGATCAAATTGACTACCAGAAATATAGGTGTTGCTTTAAAAACAAAATTATGGGGCAAAGAGGAAATAATTAACTCAAAATTATTTTGCTTTTGGATAAAGCTGTATAGGCGGGTGCATGCCTCTCTCTTCCACTTTAGGCCTCAACCTTAATTTGTGACAAAGTTTTCTAACTAAGCCCACATAACATTGAATACACGTATTACATGAAATCTAGACATAACTAGTGAGGAGTGGACGTACTGCATACCTCTGCCTACTCCTTCATGTCAAAAAAACATTTACTTACTTTATTGATCTTTCAACACTATTTCTATTTTTATAATTATGTTTATGAATAATTTTGTTTGAAAGTACATACCTATACTATTAATGATACATACAATCTGAATTTTCGTATATACTATGCTGCTTCAGCGATCAAACATCAACATCAACATTGTATTGTGAGCACAAAAGTTAAAACAATAAGGTCTAATTTTGAATATGAAATAGTACTTGTCAACTTACCTCTGACAACTAGCCATGACTTGAATTTTCAGCTTTCTGTGTTCCCTTTTTTAATGTTGATTTTATTCCGTTTGTTACCCATGTTGGATCTAGTGTCTTTTAACTTTAGTTCACACACAAACAATTATTGTTTTTGTAATAAAAACTACGCTCTTAGTCACAAATGTACACCACGAAATATTTTTCACATGCCGAGCAGACTGACACAGTCTTCGCGTCTCAATGGAGCAATGGCGACTGATTAATGAAACAGAGCATGTCAAAATCCTACAAATGTATTTTATTTAAATAATTCGTAAATTATAGATTTGATTTAGAAATCGATCTACAAATCTCTCCGTGATACTAATTAGCATAATATATTAAAATATTGACTCAAAAATATGCACCATATTGAAAATAAATTGATTTCAGTTGAAAATTAGACCTAACTTTGTGATTTTTTTCTATCGAGAAAATTTAATTTTTTTATGTTTTTGCTTCTTACATTCACTCAATAATATAATGAAGTATAACTATGTTCTTATTCAGGTTCTAGAAACTTGATCTACTACTGTAAAAATTGAATCTACGATTGCCAATTTTGCTTTATACCCCCTCTTAAATATTTTTGAAATTGAAACTTTATTTATAAAATATTGTTTTTAAATTAATACAATGTACACAGCATTCATTATTTAATTAATTACACAATGATACAATCATATTAATATATTTCATGACTATTGAATGACATAAAAAATACGTATTGTTTTTTTATAATGATTTATTTAATATTTACATAAGTAATCACTACACAAAATTAAATATCAACCTAAAATTAATTTCATTGAATAAATTCAATAACATCATCAACACCAATATACAGGGTGTCCCGTAAGTAGTGGACCAACCGGTTATGGGGGGTAGTGGGACTTATTATCTACCAAAAATACTAAATTTTATTGTCCTAGGCCTTGTAGTTCTTGAGTTATGCTTTTTTTTCAAAATGTGGTGAAAATATCATCGAAGTAAGCTGAATATTAAATTTTACCATATCAGTTTTTTTATTTTATTGTTATTTTTTGTTCAAGGTAGTTAAGAATACATAAGTCTTCCTAATTAAAATGATACTCAATCATAATTAACAACAACAAGAAAATTAGACCAAAAAATAGGTACAAATTTTACGTTTAAAAGTTTACGAACTGAAGTTTGACCAAAGAATGTGTAAAAAAATTGTATGGTAACCCTGTGAAACTTTATTTTAAAAATATCTACATCTCATACAAATTACAAAAAGGTATAATTATGTAGAATAAATTAAAAAAAATCTTATTTTATTCAATATCGTAGGATAATTTCAGGAAAATTTAAAAATACGATTTTTGTAAAAACCCTTTTATCAAACTTTTTCGTTACATTAAATGCTCAAAATGTCTTCCTCTTGCTCTTATACATAATAAACGCCTTCTTATAAAATTTCTTCGTAAACTTCTAAGAGCACTCTCATTGTATTTTACTATTTCAGCTACATTATTTAATTTTCCTCGTAACTCTCTTTCATTGGAAATATTTTTCTCGTAAACTGCTTCTTTGAAGTAACCCAAAAAAAATAATCCAAAGGATTCAAATCCGGAGATTGTGGAGGCCATGCAATAGTATCTCTACGTCCAATCCATCGATTTGGGTATGTTTCGTTTAAAAATTCAGTGACTTGTCGTGAATAGTGCGCGGGAGCACCGTCGTGCTGTATCCACATTCTCTCGCTCACTGGCCGGAAATAATTATTTCCGGCCAGTGTTATCTTTTTCTATCCCGCTATCCCGATCACCGAATTTTTCTAAGAGTTAATAACGCCTACCATGAAGGTCGTATACCTGGAATTGGACATCAAGAAGGAAGGCCTAGAGCAGTCGATGAACATCAGATACTGACAGAAGTAGAAGAAGATTCTTCAACTAGTACTCGCCGCATTGCTAGACGCACTGGTGTACCAAGAAGTACAGTACAACGCATATTGAAGAGGAATAATTTACGCCCGTATCATGTACAGCGAGTGCAAGCATTATTACCTGCTGATTATCAGCAACGAATAAATTTTTGTCGAGAGATGCTTCGTCGATGCCAACAAGATCGAAATTTTTTTAACTCCATATTATGGAGCGATGAATCGTGTTTTAAAAGAATGGGAGTGTTTAACATGCATAATCTTCACCATTGGAGTGTCGTGAATCCTCGAATAGTCCGAGAGGATCGCTTCCAGCATCAATTTGGAGTGAATTTGTGGGTAGGAATACTAGATGGTAAAATCGTCGGCCCATTTGAGTTGCCACCGAGACTTAACGGTGCCCGTTACCTCCATTTTTTGAGACACAATCTTCCTAATTTACTAGCAGATATACCGCGAGAAGTTAGCGAGAGAATGTGGATACAGCACGACGGTGCCCCCGCGCACTATTCACGACAAGTCACTGAATTTTTATACGAAACATACCCAAATCGATGGATTGGACGTAGAGGTACTATTGCATGGCCTCCACAATCTCCGGATTTGAATCCTTTGGATTATTTTTTATGGGGTTACTTCAAAGAAGCAGTTTACGAGAAAAATATTTCCAATGAAAGAGAGTTACGAGGAAAATTAAATAATGTAGCTGAAATAGTAAAATACAATGAGAGTGCTCTTAGAAGTTTACGAAGAAATTTTATAAGAAGGTGTTTATTATGTATAAGAGCAAGAGGAAGACATTTTGAGCATTTAATGTAACAAAAAAGTTTGATAAAAGGGTTTTTACAAAAATCGTATTTTTAAATTTTCCTGAAATTATCCTACGATATTGAATAAAATAAGAAATTTTTTAATTTATTCTACATAATTATACCTTTTTGTAATTTGTATGAGATGTAGATATTTTTAAAATAAAGTTTCACAGGGTTACCATACAATTTTTTTACACATTCTTTGTTCAAACTTCAGTTCGTAAACTTTTAAACGTAAAATTTGTACCTATTTTTTGGTCTAATTTTCTTGTTGTTGTTAATTATGATTGAGTATCATTTTAATAAGGAAGACTTATGTATTCTTAACTACCTTGAACAAAAAATAACAATAAAATAAAAAAACTGATATGGTAAAATTTAATATTCAGCTTACTTCGATGATATTTTCACCACATTTTGAAAAAAAAAGCATAACTCAAGAACTACAAGGCCTAGGACAATAAAATTTAGTATTTTTGGTAGATAATAAGTCCCACTACCCCCCATAACCCGTTGGTCCACTACTTACGGGACACCCTGTATATACACGATACGAGTACATAAGAAATAGCAATAGAACGAAAGAAAATTATGTGATCTACCAATATAAATCAATAATATTGGAGTGCCTGTTTGTAATATTAAATTAACCACGTTTTACTTAATGCATAATTTGGATGTATATACGGTAAATATAAGTACCAAAATAACATTTTTTTTCAATTTTTGTCCGTCTGTCTGTCTGTTTGTTTTGGCTAATCTCTGGAACGCGTTCACTGGCAGATAGCTGACGTAATAAGGAGCAACTTTACTTATATACTAAACTTTATTTACTTAACATTATAGGCTACTTTTATTTTAACAAGCTATGCCAGCGGGCGAAGTCGCGGGCACGGCAATGACATTTCTGAATAGATGTTACAGTTACGTGAATTAATATCGTCATCTCATCATGACTCAACAAACGAGATTAGTGTTTTCGTCATAAGATGTAAACGAAACACACAGGTGATCTTATAATCAGCAACTGGATGATTTTCATTAATGATATCCCAGGTTGCAGCTATTTAAATACACAAACGCGTACAATCTTGCACCCCCGCACTAGGACTTTGTCTCGAGCAGGAGAGTAAAGTATGACTGTTCCACCAACCTCTTCCAATGTTACCAAAAAACACCTCGACACCATTTTAATCCCTTATCGAATACAAAACCATATGTATGTGAATGCTCAAGTTTATTTTATTATTATAGGCGACTAAAAATTCTGAAATTAAAAATGGAACTTGCATCAAATGAAGCATTTCGAAACGGAAATGAAACGGAATGTTAATAGTGTATTTGTGGTAAATGTTATATGTGTGTCAAATAGTTTTGAGTTAAAGTGCAGCGCGTGCAAATAACCATGTGCAGCTAAAACTCATTTTATTATGATACGGGTACTCACGATATGTATTTAGAAACGCCGATATTTCGACCCAGTTGCATGGATCGTGGTCACGGCTGAACACGATCCATGCAACTGGGTCGAAATATCGGCGTTTCAAAATACATATCGTGAGTACCCGTATACATAATAAAATGAGTACGATCCGCGATGAGTTAAGTTTAAAATCATATGCAGCTAAAACTGTTACGGTTACAATAAAAAAATATATATTCTTTGAACTTTCTAAAATATGGGAATATTTTTTAAGCCGGTTTAGGGTATTATGTCCATAATTTTATAAAGTAAATTAGTGGGTAATAAAACTGCGTCACTCACATCAAACACACAACTTCAAGCAGCTAATGAATGGTTACACCTTTAACGGAAAATCAGTGTCTTGATATTGCGTCGTAGTTAATAAGTATTGGTTGAAGAAAATGATAGACGTCTCAAGTTCACCATGGAAAAAACAGTGCCGCGGAATGAATGCTGTCAAGTGCGAGTCGGGGACAACGTTAAGAATTCCGTAACCAAGCAACAATAGAAAAAGAAAGATAAAATGTGTACATTTTTACGTGTCTGAGTCAGTATCGGTGTCAGAAAAAATGCGGTGTTCCCGTTTTTTTTTTTGATCAAACGCATCAGTGTTCGCGTTGCTGATGTCTATGGGTTTCCATAGAGAGCCCACCTGAGGGTAAGTGGTTTCACTTACCCTCAGGTGGGCTCTCTGCTTGTGTGTCTGCCATTTAAATAAAAAAAGTGAAATTTATCTATAATGTAATTTGTTTCCTGGTATTCATCACCATCGCAACCCAAACCCATAACTGTCTCACTGCTGGGCACGGGTCTCTTCTCACAATGTCCCTCACATTGTGAGAAGAGACCCGTACAGGTCCACCACGATCGTCAAATGCGGATTGGCGGATTTCACATACCTTTGAGAACATTATCCAGAACTCTCAAAGTCTCAAGTGTGCAGGTTTCCTCACGATGACTTCATTCACGGAAGCAAGTGATAAATAAACTTTAACACGCGAGGTGCTTGCAGGATTTGAACCCGTTCCCCACGGTTCGAGAGTCCAACGTTCTAACCCCTCGGCTCTCAATGCTTCCTGCTCCTTCCTCCTTTCCTTCCTGCTCCCCGGTATTACCCGTTTGGAATTACCCATTTAACTATAAATTATTATTTAACGTACCTAAATATAAATTTATGAAACGTCTGATAAAAACAAATGTTTCAGGAAAATAATACCTAAATTGTAATCTAATTAAAATACTAGTAACCCGCTCTCGCTTCGCTTCGATACAACCAACATTTACTTAAGGCTAACTAAAAATGTAATGCTATCCTTTAACCTTCATGAATGTAGGTAGCTATCATAGACAATGTTTTTTTTCAAATCCGACTGGCAGTTCTAGAGGCGCGTTGAAACAAACAAAAAATCTTCCGCTTTATTGTACATACAAACATATTATTATATGTAACCATCACCTACTATTAGATTACTTAATTGTTTAAATGACTCAATTAACTAATGAATAGAAGATTGTAATGACCTAAACGATTTAATATTTTTATCGAAATGTTCGTTACAAAATATTAAATCGTACCTTTTGCCTTGGTATGTTTGATTTGGTATTTTATAAGGTTTGTATTAAAAATCTACATAACACTTTATTGTAAAATAATATTATTTAAATACGTCTGTTACTTAAAAGGTCTTGTAGATATACCTAAATAGATTGTGCTTGTCAAATATCAGAAGTTTTAAAAAAAATCATATGTACCTGTTTACAGTCAAATTGTTACTGATCCAAGTATGAACACTGAAGATACATGAGAAAAACAAAAGTAGGGATAGTTTATATTATAAACTAGCTGACCCGGCGAACTTCGTACCGCCTAACAGTCGATTCTTTACTTTTTAATTTTTGTAATACTTATGTATTCTGCTAATCAGGACACCTTTCTGGAACCCCTCCACTAACACTTAGGGCCTGTTTCACCGGTTACGGATAAAGTTCCGGATAGCCTATTAGGAACTTAACTCCCAAATAAACTACAACTTTTGGTTTCACAGGTCTCGGATAGAAGTATCTGACAAATAAAGTGTTGGTTATGATAACTGCCACTTCAAGTGGCTGTTAGAGGCGTTATGCGACGGATAAAAAATCTGTCAAGTCAAATGGCGGAAACGAAAAAAATAAAATGACACATGTCTTGCGTTTTGTTTCTATAAACAAATTTAGAATTTGAATACCTAGTAAAGCATAGGAATCCAACTATTTCCGTTCTTTATTGATAAATTAAACTTGATAATATAATAAAACTTGACTTGGATTATTTTGATCAAAAAGTATTTTATTATTTAGGTTTTTAAAATTGTTTTCAAATGACGATAATTTACGTAGTAGTAACGAAACGCAAAAAAGCGACGTTGCCGTTCCGTTAACTGTCAAGTGGCCGACAACTTTATGTATCAGTTAAATTTCCGGGAGTTAGATGGTGAAACAGAAAAAAGTTATTAGCAGCCTATAATAGGTAGATAGCATTAAATGTCAGATAACTATCCGGAACTTTATATGTAACCGGTGAAACAGGCCCTTAAACTTTATGGTATGGTATTAAAGGATGTATCTTTTGTATGGGAACATAGAAAAGTGTTGTTTTTAGACTATTTCAGGCAATTTTTTAAATTTTTCTCTCCGTAAGCACCATCCTCGTACTTTCGTTACGTTCAGCTGTTCTCAAGATTTGCGCTTACCAACAAAATCAGCGATTCATTTTTAAATATAGGAAAGATAAGAATATTAAGTAACACATTATGTAGTTCCCATATTAATGTTTTTATAATTTTTGTCTGTTTGTTTTTACGTTGATTTCCACTAAACTCAGAAACGGCTAAACCGATTTTAATGCATTTTAATGACGTAGTAAACATACATAAATAAGTGCTGGTCTTATACCAATCAGTTCGGAACAAAATCTGAAAGAGAAAGGCATAGGTTTCCCAGATACTAGTCTAAAATATGGTCTGCGTGTGGTTCATTATAAACGCGCACGGAACGCTGGCCGGTGCGCGCACACTCGCTGGCGGGCGAGCGCGCACGGCCGCGCGGGTCGGCGCACGCGTGCATTTTTCGAGGCTCGTCGTCCTTGCCGGCGCCTCACCGTCACGCCCCAGCGAGACACAGCTGTTTGTTTAACAACAAACAATTGGCAAGCCGGATACGTATTCATTAAAAATGTTTAAAAAGAAAAACAAATAACAAGCATTAAATGCAGATTATATTATATTTTAGTTAAATAAAGCACCAAATTTTATTAAACTATTGTAATAATATTATTATCATTTTTAGTATAATTCGTTTAATAATTGAATTTTAAATTATTAAAAGAGCAACTACCTACTAAAAAATCATAAATTAAACTTGAATATAATGTCAGTATAATAAAATAGTATCATACAAGAGTCTAAAGACGTTTCGCTTAAGTACTACTTGTCTTATCGACGGATATTATTTATTTACAAAATTATTTTTCTAGGTAGGTAATTGCATGTAACTATAATTATTTTTATTGTGCTTTTATTTTTTTCCTATATAAATCAACTGATAAATAAAATTCTACAAGTCCGCATCCGCCAATCTAAATTTTACATGCATCTAGTTTTGTACTCCAGAATAATTATTATTAGGTATTTATTTATCGTAGTTAATGATGGGCAAAGTAGCCGGCAAACGACGTGCTGGAAGGAGAAAGAAGTCCTGGTTGCGCAACATCCGAGAATGGACGAACATCGCCAGCTTCGAACACCTATTCCGCCTGGCGCAAGACCGCGAGAAGTTCGCAGAGCTGATGGCCAACCTCCAGTAGTGGAGAGGCACAAGAAGAAGAAGAAGATTTATCGTAGAGATTGATATCAAACACTCCATAATTATAAAAGAACATCGTGTCGGCTACGTCTCGTGTTACGTAAATACCAATAGGATACCTGCATTACCTACACCGATTATAGAAAGAAAGCTTCGCCAAAGGATTGAGTAAAAAATAAAAATATAATTCGTATTTTGTATTAGTTTCAGTAAACCTGTTTATTAGGCACATAAATTGCTGCCCATATAATGATATAACGCGTCAAATAGTGAGCATATATTTGACGCTTTTCAGAGACTTCTTCGTAGTTTTTTTTCTTATTCTTACACCTGCAGATAAGCACGATGCATCCAGAACATATGTACTGTCATGTTAATAAAATTATTACATTTCATTCGTAGTTCAAGCGTAAAGAGTGGAAAACCTGTGACTTATTTCTACGACTTCGCACGTTCTTTATCGCGTTATGATTTACGCGTGCCGCGTACATTGCCGTCTACGTACCAATTCATAAAATTGTTTTATCGGTCATTGGTGTAAGTTATTAGTAGTGACGTCAAATTCCTACGCAACATCACCGCGCATGTTGTTTAAATTAAGCATATCAACGAATGTTGCTCACGTCTCACCATAATAATTTTGACGACGCTTTTATGCAAATGAAATTACATGAAATGTATAACGCTGGAATAATATGCTTAACTTATGTGGCAAACCGAACTCCTTGTTTTTATGTATTTTTACTTTTTAGGAATTGAATGTCATTGTCACTTGTTTGCTTAGGAAAAAATGTTACATTGTAAAATCTATTAAATCCGGAAATTAATTTACTTATCTGGCTATTTTATCCCGAGCCGACTGATACGAAAGAGGACATGGGTTTGATAAAAATTGAAATAACGTAGTTTACCCACTGCGACACCCAGTGTTGATATACGTACGTTAAAATTAGTGCGATGATCGGTTTATTTGACTAGATTCTCTTGAGCGGAGCTGACTGAGTTGAGCCGGCATTTTGAGAATCCACTTTCACCGGCATAAACACGCCAGCACATCGCACCGCCCGCTTCCGCGGCCAAGAACACTAGCCGCTGACGACGTCACTCACATTATATACTAGAAGAAACTAATCAAAAGTGACAACAGTATACTGAAACTCTCATATCTATATTACAACCACTATTTCACCGATTTAGGTTAAAAACATGTCAACCAAGTTCAAGAACTGCCGAAGTACGTGCGTGCGTGCGTGCGTGCGTGCGTGTGTGTGTGATGAGTTAGTTTACAAGCGAGTTTGCCACTCCAGAGTAACATCCATTGACGGCAGTAATCACCATAAAGTTTAACAAACGAGTAAAAAATTAATCACAAAACTGGGCAACAGAGGCATAAGCGAGAAAATGACTTTTTTTAAAAGAGCTCTCAGATGTTGGTAGGTATTGCTTTTAAGGACTGAGATAGAAGATGTCTTTAATGCATGACTAAAATTCAAAGAACTGTCACGTACGTATTAGATTAGAGAAAGGACAACAAAAGTTTACATAATTATGTTAGCGCTTTGACTAGGAGAAAATGACACGGAAAATGGATCTAATTAACCCGTCAACGATGGTAAGGCTTTAATCACGGAAACTTTTCTTATCCAGGTTTATGCTTTAGAAACATAATTATTAAATTAATATAACCGTAAGTTCCAATACACTTTTGTTGCTTACTGTACATCTAGTGTTACTGCAATAGCATGTATTTGCGCCAAACACATAAAAGCGTCATTTAATTGCTCAGTACGCGAGCAACACGACTTGGTACGACAAACGATACCATGAATGGAGAGAAGTTCAAAAACACACTTAGACAATAGGCTATTGAAAAAACTCAGAGAATCTTAAGGGACTCCTCCCACCACGCGAACGGTAATGTGAAAGAGAATTAACGATTTGCATGAACCAAATAACGTTGGCAATTGTGAGTCACACTGACCATAACTAAAAATACAACAAGCATAAGTGTCGAGACCCACTTAAGTAATGAGGATTTGAAACATTGCGCGCTCTGCCCGCTGTAAAGTAGTCACTGCTAACCGCATTAAGTGTCTGCTTATATGACTGCATGAGAACTGTGATGCATGTGAGTCGATCAGAGCGGCTGGAAGGCTCAAGTTTCGCGGCCTTCCTCTCTCGACTCGATTACCACCGACGCCAGTGACGACGTTGCTTGGCGCCGACATCGACTTCGCACTGCGGCATCGTGCTCTGCATACTGACATTACTGACGGAACTCTTTAAAATGTTAAGTATCTACTACTACTACTAATGTACCCACATTCAGTGCGCACCGACATCGGAATGCCAGACGAGTTTTTGGATCTACACGCATTTAAATCGGTTTTGATATAAAACATGGCGATTCGTTACGAACATGCCGAGACGAGAGAAATCTAGTCATCGATGTCAAGTTCGAAAAAAAGGTGCACGAAACAGCGAACCAGCCAGACGAAATAGAACGCCTGTCTCTTTTTTAGCCGGCCCGTGGATCGGATGCGTTGCGCGTTGGCGTGACTCATCGGCATACCGTCGGGCACCATGCACCGTACGTGTCAACCACCTATTTATGTCGCAGGACGAAGAGCAAATAAACAGCATCAAAGGGACGTCGGATTCCGCTCGGCGGTACGAGCCGCGGCCGAACGCAACGAAAACAACCGCCATTGTCTACGGATGAGTTATTTTCGCAAATAGATGCGAGATTCGTTACTTGCAGCTGCAAAGATATTCTAGTCCTGTTGCTAACCAACTACATATCCCAACGACAATAAGTTATACTACACGCAATTCTCAAGAAGCGAGTTCTACTAACAGATAATTAATGTAATTGAATCGCTTTACCACTTAATGTATAATAGAGCCCGCTTTGGTTTGAATTCCAATGACTAACGGTTGGAATAAATACAATTTCTCAAGCTCAACGGCCCTTGCTTTGCTTTAAGTGTTTACGAACGCCACTTCCCATCTCCTCCCTAATCATGTTTATCAAGTCAGGCAGCCGTTAAAAACCCACAGATTTACTTTTAATTTCTTTCATTGGGAGCTTAATTTATGATTTACTCTCGGACATTAAGGTGTTCTTGAGTTAGCTTTCTATAAAATCTTGTACATAGACACTTCAATTATTTTTTAAAAATACATGAGAGAAACCTGGACATGATGATTAATACAAATGGTGTTATAGTTAATTTAGTGACAAAGGGAATTTGGCATAATAATAAGTATATTATATTTATAGATAAATATTATTATGTAACTTCACATTTTTTCCACTATGAAGAAAAATGTCATTAACATCACTACTAAAAAGTTTTTAAAATATTTCAAAGTTTAGGTACAATATACGTTAATAGAGCATAGAAATAACAAAGGAAATGCCATTTCGCACTTTATCAACGTAATCAATTAGGTATGTGACAAAAAAAATAATGTGTAATATTATTATGTATATTATATGCTTACTTACATATTATTTACTATTTAGTAATTATTATTATTATTATTACTAGTTTTTTTTAGTTATCGGCGTAGTCTTCTGCCCAATTAGGAACTGCTGCAGACAATCATCACCACCCCTTAGCATAGTAGAAAATGGAGTAAAAAAATAAACGAGTTCATACTACGCACTTATTGTCTATTTTTTTTCTAATTATGATTTGAGTCTAATTTTATATATAATTTTGTATGTTTCGTTTAATTATAATTTATTTTATTTTATTGTATTCTGTTAAATGGCTTATAAACCGTGCCGTTAAATGGCCGTTAAATATAGAACACTGAACAAAGTGAATAAAATTTTCTTTTTTATTGAATAAAAACTAGTTAAATAACGGAAAAACAACCAACTATTGGTAATTAAATTAATTCTAAGTTAGGTAGTTATGATTACTTACTTCATTTTATTGCATCATCATTCTGGTATTTTCGGTTATCAGAGGACAACACATAGTATTAGGTTGATGTCCTTATCATAATGTTGATCACAAGAATTTAAATGCAATTAGCATAATACCATTCAGTGAGATGCTCATGATGTTGTTTCGTTTATTTTATAATGAAGTACCTAGGTACATTTAAGATTATAACGTAAATAAAATTAAGGGTGATGTTTGTCAATATTTACTTATTCCACCACCTAAGAAGATATTTAAATACACAAAAACCCAACCTTACATTGCCAGCACGAGAGAAGTGTAGCTTATTGCACACAATTTGTGGTAGAATGTAAGCTCAAAGATGATGATCTGACCTTTATGTACTACATTCTGGCAATAAATTATTATTATTATATTATTATAATCGAATATATTTGTTTTTGATCAGCAGCCGAGTGGTTAATGTAGAAATTAATTAAGTTTATCAATAAGCTAAACAAGTGGCTTAATTTAATAGGTATATTGTTAAAGGCGTTAATAAGGGCATTAACCCCTTTATGTGCAGAAAGGTTATATCACCCTTTATGTTTAAAAGGGTTTAAACAGAGTTGAAACACTATGTTGGTAAGTACAACTAATAGACTCTGATCGACACATTTCTGTTTAATAGTTGTGCTTTTAAGAGAAAACAGATTATGGGATTGGTGTGAACCCAAGTGTTAAAGCAAAGATTTAATAAATTTTGTCATTATTTGAAAATTAAAATTAAAATATCAAAGCTCTCAACATTGTATTTACCTATTTACAGGACGGAAGCTCACAACTCTAATTCAATCCTAAAGTTTGTTTATGGATTGATTACATATTTCCATCTATGATATTTATGATATCTTAATTGAATGCATCAGATGATGTTAAAAGTAATCTAGTAATATTTATAATTATTTCCAAGCATGACGTCTTGCAACTGATTTCACTTTCTCATATGATTTCAAATTTACTTTAATAATAATATACTTTAATATTTTTTAATACCAACTATGTACCTAACAAGGAATATTTTACAATTGAACATTCTGTTCTGTTTCTTAAATAAAGGTTTGTTTTTATGCATCAACGATGCATTGCCATTCAAGAAAGATAGAAGAGAAAAGAAAAACCATACAAGAGTATAATTTGTGTAAGTTATAGAGCTAGAAGACTATCACAATAACTTATTTCGCCGTATTTCCTGTCCATAATTTCTCAAATGGAGTTATACAATAACAGAAGGATTTGTTTAAATAATCAATTTATTATTACGGACAATGTTGTTAAAACATCATCGTCAGTTCAGCATCGAGTAAATATCAATGAGAAATTCAGATTCAAAACACTCACCTTTCATCCTCGGGCTGCGGCTGCGGCTGGGGCTCCTCCTTGCCATCGCCAGTGTCGCCGGCCTGCAGGCCGTCCGCGGCCACATCTGGAGCACCACCGTCACACGCATTCACATTCACACTGCTCACCACTGCGCCACTGATCGCGTGAGACATCACCGCACTGACCGGGCTCCCGAAGCCCTGACTGTCATGCCCCGGTTGAGCTGTGTTAGCAACGTACGCGGTAGAACTAACCGGCAACGACACCACCGGAGAGTTGGTCCCCGACACGGTCGCCTCCACTGGCGCCACGCTGCTCTGCGACATCACAGGCACCACCCCACCGTACCCCAGACCCATGCTCGTCTGAGACTGTACCACGTTAGCGTGGACTCCACCACCCATTCCAACAGGCATGCTCTGCTGCATCGACATCGGAATGTTCTGGTGGGTCATCGACACCTGAGGCACCGACTGGTTAGGAACGTACTGCACGCCTCCCATCTGCCCCTGTCCACTCACTTGTTGTTGCATTATATTCTGAGTTTGCGCCATGTGAGACGGCATCCCCTGGCCGACATTCTGTTGCATGAATATGGGATCTGAGGCGGGTATCTGCATACTAGGCTGATTCCCGTCCAGAGCCATCTGCATGTTCTGAGTAGCAGCAGTCATCATCTGGATATTTCCCTGTGCTACGTTTCCCTGCTGCGGTGCCATAGGGTGCACTGGTGGAGCTTGTTGCTGACCAGCTAAGCTTTGGAGATTCGCAGGTAAGGTTGAACCTTGAGGTTGAGAGGCCATCGGCTGGAGATTGGAAGGCAGGGTTGCTCCTTGCTGTGATGTAACAATACTGGTCAGCACCTCTTGAGGCATAGTCTGTCCTTGTTGGCTCATTTGTGACTGCTGAGTGTGGTATTGAGGTACAGTATGTTGTGTAGGAACCATTGCTTGTTGCGATGACGGAATAGTAGCACTAATCATCGTTTGGGGGTTGGGTTGTTGATTGACAGCTTGATTATATTGTGGCTGGACTGCGGACATTCCCTGCTGTTGCATTTGTGGATGCATTCCTGGAACTACAGACTGTTGGGGCTGAGAGGGCAGCTGATGCATTTGAGGCTGCATTTGTGGTATCTGCTGATTAGCCGCTGTCAACTGAGTAGGTATTTGCATCTGTTGTATGTGATTGGGAATTTGTTGATTCTGTAAAGCTTGAATTTGAGCCTGACTAGGCAAGTGTTGAAGTTGGGCTTGTTGCGGGATAGTCTGTTGTCCCTGCAAATGATGACTTTGACCCATTTGAGCTTGTTGCATTTGATGTATCTGTTGTGGGTTAGGCTGGCCTTGCATTGGTTGCATCTGAATTTGTTGCATCTGAGGCTGTTGGCTGGCCACTTGAGTGATTTGCCCCTGATTTGGTATGCCCTGCATTTGAGGCATCTGTTGCTGAATTTGCTGCATATTAGCTATTTGCGCTTGCGGCAAATGTTGGCTTATTTGTTGCAATTGTTGATTAGGGATTTGCTGCATCTGTTGCGGCATCTGCTGATGCATTGGTATTTGTTGCATAGTTATCCCCTGGGACTGTGCTATCACTTGTTGCAACTGATGCTGAGGAAAGCTTTGTGGTATCTGTTGAACTTGTTGGGGCTGTGTGGACTGAGGGTGATTTTGCGCAGTATTTTGCATAGTTATATGTGTCATACTCTGAGGGTGCTGTTGACCAACTTGTTGGTTGTTCTGCATGTTTTGATTTTGCATCTGCTGTGGCATTTCTAAGGGTGGCGACTGCACGGACACAGATTGATTAACAGGAATTTGTTGTTGTTGTACTATATTAATTGGTTGCGTCAACGATTGCCCCGGGGAAGCCATAGGGAATTGTTTCTGAACACTTTGATCAATTTGCTGCACAACCGGAGCACTCACTTGAATCTCTTTGGGGCCTTTGCTGTTCAGATCATTACACATATCTTCATGTTGACTATCATTAATTACAACACCACTGTCTGGGGCCTGCAAAACATTACTATCTGACACATCCAAATTATTATTCAAAGTGATAGGCGCATTCTGTTGAGTTGTAGTATGATCCAGATAGTCCATGCACATCCATCTACCTCGACGGAATGGTTCCGTGCTTTCTATTTTAACAACTTTAAACCGTTCATTTCTAACATGTTCTTGTATCTCTTTCATACCTTCTTGGGGTTTAGCATTACCAATGAGATTGATAATGCTACCCGTTCCGGCGTTCGTGACACTGACGTGCATATCATTCACTTCTGTATTATTACTATTTGGCACTGCTCCTCCTATCTGATTGGTATTGTTGTCCTGGCCGACGATCGCGAGCCCGTACTGCGAACTGGTCGGGATTACAGGCGCGCAGCCTAGAGAGGCGCTCGACGCGTTGTAAAACACATCGTCTTTCGAAAATGTATCTTCAGAGTAACTTGGCGTTTCATTCTCTATATCGGTTACCCTCGAAATGTCGTCGGTGTGAGATTCGTCTAGATCGTCGGCGGAGTCCTCGCCTGCATCCGTGCTCACCCGAGAGCCAACCGTCACACTGGTGATCTGAAAGGAAGATATTTTCCTTGGGTTATGGGCGGATTGAAGACTCGTCGGGTGAGTCACTCCCTTCTCTGACTCGTTCAGCCGAAGAGATTCACTCGTCGTACGATGAACAACGTTGTTATACTTGTTTTTTTCACTAGTTTTATGTGACTTTTGAATGAGATTGTCAGCCATTATGCCGTCCGACTCGAATGACTACCTAAAGAAAATTTCACTGTTTATTGGGCTCTGAGACATTTGACAGACTTCTCAATCACTAAAACGAACGTAATATAAAACCATTGTACACTCACAATTTCACAAACACGATAATTTAACTACTAAAGTTCTTAAAATTCATTAGTAAACACACACAGATGTGAACATCTTTCAGACGGCAGCAACATGGCGGCCATTTATGCGCAATGCATTATGGTTGACAATTTGCAGTAGACTATAGATATGGTAGACCTACATTTGAAAGTACCGGTCTATGGTCGATAGATGTCAGGATAAACGTCAACGCAAAGATACATAAAAAACAATTAATAAGTCTTAAATAGTCAAAGAAGCATCCTAAAAGTAATACAAAAAAAAAATATATATTTGTATCTTGTATAAAAATTTAAGTAATTTTTATCTTCTTTTAATTATTTTTGTAGAATGGTCACACTGCTCGTTTTCTGTGCAATTCAGATTCATATTTATTTAGATACTCGTCCACATTTTGTTCCATAGAATACAATCAAATTATAGTATTTGAGAATTCCTTTAGAAACGTTATTTTATCATAAGATTAATAAGAGCGGATCAAAGAAAAGGTATCTGTTTTAAATATTCCACTTTCCGATAGGTGGTGCTCAAAGTCCTACAATAACGTTCACTACTAAATTGTTACAGAATGGATACATAGATGGCGTGCAAGAACCATTCAAAGGTAAATTGTTTAACCGTTAGAAAATTATAATAAAAAAATAAATTACTACTAAATAAAGACGAGATCCTAAAGCAGGTAGGGAAACCGTCGTAAAGAGCATGTGTTAAAAACCTTTTAACAATAAATTTAGAAGCTTTTGCGACGGTGCTTAAATTATAACTGTGTACAGTCATTTTGAGAATTTTTTTATTTTTATTAAAAATAGATATTAAGTAAGTACCTAACAGTTAACCTAGTTAAACCTAATTTTTAAATTTCACATAATGACATTGTTATTTTACAATAATGTAAATAACTTTGTTAGTGATTGTTATTTGTTATGCAGTCATGTTAAAATTCAGAAAGGTACTACATGTAAGGGGGGGTACTTACCGAGTAACTGAGATAATTATTATATTCTACTAAAATACCTGCCTGGTACATCTTGGTTCCTAGTAAACCTACCTTAATTTACAAGTGCACCTGTCCTGTTCCTGCACTACCTTGTTTATTTTTTGTTAGTATAATATTAATTATGAAGAATATACTAAGGAGTTTAAAATTCCAAGGGGACATAACTATAGGTGCCTATCTTCAAAAATCCAATTCGATAAAATTTACGTAGTGTAGTGTACCTACGTTTGGGCATATACTTAATTATTTTTATTTTGTCGCAATCGCTAAATTATTTTAAACTATACTTACTTAATAATTCTCCTGTACCTATATAGATACCTGCTCCTAATTATGTTGTGGGTACTTTAATATGATAAGAGAAATAAAATATTTTATTTTAATAAACTTTCTTATAATTTTCTTTACCAACTTTGATATTGTCTAGGCCTCTAGGGCGAAAGGGTTGATATTACAGAGAATACTTAAAGTATATACCTACCTACTTCTATGATGGTTAAGTACTTAAAGATAAATAAATGAATACGTAAAAACATTACAACTATTCACCCAGCGATAATAAAAGTTTAATATAATTTATTTATTATATTCATGCATTTATAAGAAGAAATCAGACAGAATACCTCTGCAATTTATTATCTTAAAATATATAACATTTACTTTAAAATAATTGCAACTATACTTACTCACAGCGAACGCGCAACGAGCACCTAGGAAGTTTCGCGCTAATTCACCGGCGACTCCGTGGGGAACTAACGGCGGGAGCAGGAGCGCCCCAACCAGGGCTATTATTCGCAAGGTCTTCGAATCGCCAGCCGATTTAACCAGCATCCCCACCAATCGCCGTGACACTTCTTAAACGAAGGTAATTTGCTATTATTTGTAAATTGGCGTCCTGCGACGTCCGCCGCGGCCCGCCCGGCCGCAGTCGCTCGGGAGCCGGGACCCTGGCTCTCCCGCTGCCTCCGAACACTGCCGTCTAATCCTTATATAAATAAACGTCACACCACAGACTTCTGCCGCCGATTCGAGCGCCAGTCGATAAGATATAGCCCGCGTTTCAACACCTTTAATTATGAAAATGTAAATGCGCGAACGGCGTGCGAATCATGGCAAAGTCTTTAGATGACCTCTCGAAAAAGTACAGCGAAGACGACCCCAACATGGACGACGAGAGCGAGCAGTCGTCAGGGTGCATATCGCGGATGATGGTGTGGCTGAGGATCAACCCGAACCTCATCATGTTGAAAGTGACTCTCTTTGTGATGTACGGAGCGACGGCTTCGCTCCTGCCCTATCTGACCATTCACATGCAAAGTATAGGACTGACTGTGCCTGAAATTTCATTTGTTTATCTAGCGTTACCGTTCACGACGTTCTTGAGTCCACCAATAACTGGTAAGTACTTCAGAGGTCAGAAAAACATATACCTAGATATAGAAAGGTTTTAGAATGTGCATGTTGATTTTAGGATTTCTCGTGGACCGCTTCGGTGAATACAAGCCAGTTGTGATCACCGCTTTGATATTGAACGCTGGGTTTCATCACTCGCTGTTGCTGATACCTCACCAGGAGACGCCCGGAGTGATGCCATCGGCTTACGTCATGCGCCACCCCATCAAACAGACGGTTGAGGTATATGTACATCCAGCGAGCAATTGTTTCGAAATCAACACTAAAGGAACTGACCCTCGTTACGTAGTTATAAACTTAGCTCCTGGCCTCTAAGAATTTGAGCAAATCGGCGCCATCCGGCCTCAGGGCGGATAAACACTAGTGTCATAACGCGAGCTTGAATTAGTTAAGAGAATAAAACGACAACGCTTATTAGCTAGTGATGTTTATCTTCTTCGCGAACAGTACAACTATAACTTCTATAACCCTTAATATTAATTCTAATACGTACTTGGATTTTTTTATGCCCTGCGTGAGCACAGGAGCAGACTGGTCCCTTAATGGTACGTGATCACCGTCGTCCGTTGACATTAACAACATCGGGGGATCACCAAACGCTTTGTTGCCCAAGTTCGACGTACGTGGATTTTATGCTTAGTGAGACAAATATATTAAATACTAGGTATGTATCTTAAATGGCGAAGATTTTAGATATTTTTGGTTAAATTTTTAGATATGGTGGAGTCCGTGCCCGAGCAGAGAATGTCCTGATGAAGATGAGCAAGTGGACTTTGTTCTTGATCGTTGCGTGGATCACTGCATGCTGTCGAAGCCGACGGAGAGTCCAGTCAGTGATCCGTCTGATGAGGATGATTTGGATTTCCATATCACACAGAAAATTCATCCACCTAATCTTTCTAACGCCAGGTAAAGTATAAACTTGATAGACAGACAGACAGACGTACGGTTGGAGGGGTGGACGAGTTACGTTGAAATTTCCAAAAAATATCCAATGTCCAGGTTTGACTTCTTTACTCTTATTATCATAAAATATAAGTGTTCATGTACAGACAGTTATTAGTCACAGTAATTTCCAAGTAAACGATTAAAAAACACATTACGTTAGGTATAATTGTATGGTGTCTAAGCCTTCCTAATAACCTGCTGTTAGTTCCGCAGATAATGTATACTCAAAGAAAAAAGATGTAAAATAGAATTATGGCCTGTTTATTTTGGAATCTTTTCATAATAACGGCGCTTTCAATTTGTAATAGGCATTAACATAAGGATACTATGGAAATAGTCCCAGGAAAAATATAAAAATGGAGATTTTATCAAATCCCTAAGGGATTTTAAAACGATAAAATATCCCGAAGCTGCGAAGGTCAAAAAACCCGACCAAGCAGTAAAATCCCTACATTCATTTCGGGTTTAGTGTTCTCTTGTCAGTTTCAGTTCAGTAGGATGCATCATGAGCTGGGTAGTATTGTTTGTTCCCAGAGTTCGCCAGTAATAATACGCCAAAGGTATAATGAAATATTTCCTTTCCAGTTTCCTGAACATGACGGAAGACGATGAAGATTACACTGACGCAGCGTTTTTCTTGATTGAAGTCCATGACTATTTAGGGGAGCCGAAGGAACAACTTGGTATTGAAATGGAAAGAGTAAGAATTTCAATATTTGTGACAATTTTTTTTATCTGAAAATTTATTCAAAATAATATTGTAGTATTTAGTATAATAATTTTTATTAATGATAGCTTTGGAAAAAATTAATAAATATTTGAATGATTTTTAACTAAGTAATCATAAAATTTCTAATATAAATCTATTACAATAATTGTTGCCTACCCTAGTGGAACATCATATTTTAAAATATCATGTATTTTTTTCTTTTCAGGATGATAATGACACTGTGACCGATTTTAGATCCAGATTTGGAGAGAAACTATTAATAGGTCAAGGGGTAAACATTACCGCATTGGATAAGGAAGATCTTAGGTGCGGAGGTCTTGTCATGTTACACAATATGACAAAACTATCTAAGCAACGCCTTGAGTCTTTATCTGCTGACTGTATGGTACAGAAATGCGATTTCAGGTAAAATATTAACATTGAATAAGTACCTGTCGAGTTTGTTTACTGATTAATCGGGTATATTCGAAGTCAAATAAATCATTATATTTATATAAATAAACATTACAGAAAAGGTGGACCGGATATTTGCCCTCCAGATTACAAGGAAAGTGACGATAAAACATTTTATATTTATTTCTTCCTGAGATTCATGGGCACTATAATGTTATCAGCTGGAGTTACAATTATGGATCCAATAGCCCTGACAATGATTCAGAAGTATGGTGGTGATTTTGGTAGGGAAAGGTTGTTTTCAAGCATTGGCATGGCAATATTTTCTCCCATCACGGGCATGCTCATAGATATGAGGAGTAAACAAGTCGGTATGTAGCATCTTATAATCGTTATCTTTAATGTCAATACCGTTGTACCTAAATGTTTACATCAAATAATGTATTACAGGTTATACGGACTATTCAGCGGCATTCTACACTTATGATGTTTTGCTTTTAATATCGGCCGTGACAGTGGCTGTGATGCCTCTTGGAGCTAAATTGCCTGCAGATAATTTACTATACGATTTAGTGAACATCATTAAAATGCCACATATTATTATTTTTATTTTCTTCCTCTTCGCCCTGGGGAATTTTTGGGGTTTCATCGAGTCGTATCTGTTTCTGTACTTGAAGGAGTTAGGAGCACCTAATTTCCTATTGGGTAAGGATTATCTATTTTATTTAAAATTTTGTTGTTGCATATTTAAATTAACTACATAGTTGTAACCATGTTCTAATAGTTCATGTTAACTTTAAATTTCATATCTCGACCCTCTGCGCAATCCTTGATGGACTCTTGATTACTCTTGGTATCTATTATCTTAAGTGCAACCAATGTCTAGGAATAACCGTGACCGTGGGCACGTTGAGCAGCATCCCGTTTCTGTACGGAGCTGATGCCATCACCGCCCGCATCGGCCACGTGAATGTTATCATCGTCGCGTTCTTTTCCCACGCTGCGAGGCTCGTCGGCTACTCCTTCATTGAGTAAGTGGTTATCATATTTATTATATGCAGCTTCTTTAACGTTTTTAACAGTTTAGTATTGCGATATACGTATGTAGTATATTATTAGTGTATTTTACGGTAGATTTATTTTATTGTGTATACCTACAGCGAGAGTTTTTCGTCGTTACGTTGCTTTGAAGTTTGTTTTTTTGAGCGTAAATTATGCTAAGGCAATAATAAAAAAACTTTTATTGCCATCCGCTTTTATATCCAACTTATACTCATCAACTTTTAAATCCATAACGATAAAAAACATAAGAATTTGTCCAGCCGTTCTTGAGTAATAACTTTCTTTTATATTACATAGATTTAATCTATTTTAAATAATTTAATCTAGAAAGTAAATTATAATCATGAAATATAAAAAAAGAAATCAAACATCTATTAGTCGTAAGCTAACATTCCTACAATTTTAACATTTAAGTATTGCTAATGAGAATTATTCTAAAGTGCGTAATTTCACACATGAATCATGAAACTGCAGAGTCTACTTATCAGTTAAAGATAGACGATGTGTCCTGGATGTCATTGTAGCAACAGTGATTGAATGATGGTCATGACATATGAAAGACATTGTATGCGTAGAATAAATGTGCTGCATTCAGTGTTTACGTTGTCTACAGTTACGTTAATTGTGTCTTTGTCACGACAGTACACATTAACACAAACTAAATTAGTTTTTTCTAATTGTTCTTTTCAGAGATTAATATTTGCATCGTGTACTTTTATAATCATAATAATATTAACTTTAACTCCTATGTTGATTCGTTTTGTGTAGTTGTTGTTTTGTAATTCTATTTGCCAAGGTAGGTTGATAAAACACGAGAAGTTTATGAGCACAACGAAGTAGTGGGCGGTCATTAACAGTAAATGCATTGTTTTTAACTGTTCACTTATCTACCGGTAAGGTTATCTAACTTATGATAGATAAACTTTTGTTTTCGGATACACAATTTGTACAATAAATATATTTCATGCTTATTTTATTTACTTTATCAGGTTTACAGGTTTAAAGTACCAAGAGATAAGTAGCTAAATGTATGCCAGGTATGCATTTTAAAAAGGAAACAGTGATCTCGCTTGTATTAATGTCACGATCATACAGCAATCATAATTGGATTTTACAGTCAAACCCTGTTGATTTAGTGATAAGGGACGATAATATATTGTAATAGTATACATATATTGCACGTCATGTATTATGTTAGGTTGTGTAAGTTGAGATGCGCGGAAAGCGGAAATTAAGAAATTTTGTTTTTTACTTATGAAATTTCTACAAAACTGACTATTGATGATGGGCAGGATATTTTGGATATTTACTTACAAAACAGTTATTGGTTGTTGGTTTTAGGAATTCCTGGTGGTGTTTCCCGTTTGAAGCGATGGAGTCATTATCAGTTCATCTCATGTGGGTCGCGGCAGCTACCTACTGCGCGATGCTGGCTCCGAAAAATCTGCTGGCAACGCTCATAGGAGTTTTGGGAATGGCGCATTTCAGTCTTGGTAAGGAGGTGAAAAATATCGAATGGCATGTTAAATGACAATTTTTCGCCAATTCCTTGAGCAAATGGTTGCCTTCTACAATATACAGATTTACTCATCCAAATCTATCCATACTACAATTACGTATAACAAGACCTCTTAAACCTTATTAGGATGATAGGAAGTAACGCATTTTGTCAACTGTAGCATTTTCCATAACAGATAAGCAAGGAAGTATGTAAATAGGAGGACGCTTGATCTTGCTTGGTCGATGTTTGAGGGCTTTGGCCTAATTAAACCTCGTGTATTTATTTATTTCCCGTTTTAGACATGGATTGGATTGCCGTGTCGCCATGTCCAAGATGCAAGTTAGTATTTTCCCCCTTTACGTACGTAGATAAAAAACGTCTAATTTCCTTTAATAATTTCTTATTAACTCCTTAAAGGGCAAGACACTTTGCTCATGTGTATTTGCCGGTAGCATTTACACTGATAGTGATCATTTTGAGGTCTGACGTAGTTAGTAAATGCTCATTGTTATCTTTAAAATATGTAGTGAATTATTTGTTTGTTTAGAATATTTTTCATGCGATTTGGAGCAACCAAAATATAAGCATTTTGCAATATCGCTTTCGGGTCTTCGATATTTTTTTCTTCTCTACTACTCGTATTTGGAGGATTTTTATAAAAGAAATTTCCCCACCTTCAGCCTTAAGGAAAATTCTTAAATATTTTTTCGTAGATAAAAATCTGGTCTGCGAAATTTTAAACTTATTTTTTCTTTATTACTTAACTTATTATTAATTTTAATTCTTAAATATTTTTTCGTACAAAAAAATGTGATCTGCGATTTTTTTAACTTATTTTTTCTTTAACAGGTAGAGGCAGTGGTAGCTTCGGCGGCGGTCTTTTAATTGCGTCACTGGGAACAAGAGATGCTTTTCGATACATGGGCCTGATAGCATTCCTGGGGGGCGTCCTATACGGCCTGCTGCATTATTTCTGGCTCAGGAACATCAAGATCACGTCTCGAATACGTGACGTATGTGAGCCGGATACTGGTGAGACATAAATTTTTTTCATGAGATTTCCATGGAGTACCGTGCCTTCAAATAAATTTTGGTTTAACAAAAGAGGAAAATAATGGTATAAAAATTCAGTCTGCGGCTCACTTCATTATTTGAAATTCTAGATTTATTCCGGTCCGATCCCCCCAAATTATACCCAAAGGGGATCAGACCGGAATGGTAAAGTTTGGAGTGGATAAGAACGGAATTAAATAATAATAATAATTGTTACTGGCTCAGTTTGGGGAATCACACCGGAAAAACTCAAAATTGTAAACATAATTATGAACATGAAGTGCAGAGCGAGTAGATCGAAAAGATATATAATTCCTTCGACGTCTAAGAAATTCGTGTCAGTCGGAAGAAATAAACATTTTTGAATCCTATAGTTAGGAAACTATGATTTGCATGTAATGAATGTTTAAGTTGTTAGGAACATGCATTTGGCATTTTACAGCATTAAATAAATGGTCGTGACATACAGCCATTTTAAACGAAACATTTCCCATTGTGTGGAGTGGAGAATAGTAAAAAATATTGACATAATTGAGACCAATTTGAATATCTGCCAACATCAACTACAGTGCAGGCACGGTAATAGTATATGATAGGTACTATTACCGTGGTGCAGGTCTTATCACGTGGACTGCATAACAATTTGTATAAATAAAATAATCTAAGAACGTAAATTTATAACAACTGAATAACAGTAGGTATCATATGGTCCTTACACTTTAGTAAACATAAAATGTAAAACACATTGACAAACTAATTATTCGTAATGATATCAATAGATTAAAAAGATTTGTTTCTTTCCTTATATTTCATCGAAAAAATTGAATGTAATAAGGAGCTTTGAGGGGCTGTTGACCAAAAAAATTCCGGAAAACCGCTGCATTGTGAAGATCAAAGAACGGTTGGAGCGGCACTAATTTGAGGAGGCCTATTTCCAGCAAGAGACTTCTTGAGGCTGTCAAACCTTTTGTTTCCAGAGAGTGGCGAGGGCGACAAGTTGAATGGCGAGCCGTTGCGTAAAGACGCAGAGACTATGGTGTCTCTGGAGCGTCTCCACATGATCACCCGGTTCAATCCCCTGGGCTCGCTGCATTCCCTATCGAGAGGATCACGTGCCAGAGTGAGATGTTTTTGTTTTGCTTTCTGGTAAATTAGCAACTGCTGGTGGCATGCGGCAGAGCATTTTGACACAGAAATCAAGCAACTAAAGAGCAAAATTTTAAATTCCTATTTATCTTTTAAGTACTAAGTAATGTAAATAATTAAGGATTATCTTTATTGCCTATTCCGTGAGTATTTCGAAAATTCCGTCCTAAACACCTTTGTCTTTATTGTATAGGAAACTTGTGTTCAAAACTTCAGGTTTCTAGCTTAAAGGGCTTGGATTAGGCGTTGTAGAACTATTTAGCAATCTCATGGGTTATTCAGAGAAATCCTGAATAATAGTATGTAACTAATGGTTTCAGCTCTCCCAGGGAGACATAAACGAGCTATGTAGAAGCCGCAGCGGAAGCAACGCTCAGCGGCGGTGCAGCAACATCGAGATATCTCCCAAGACTCCCCAAGGGTCTGCTTCCAAGGTCGACCTGCTCCGCTCCGCTCTGGAGATCAGCCATCAGCAAGCCAAGGGGCATATATCCAATCCAGTTCTCTCTAGCCAGAACAGACCGGTACATCCTTACAAGGTATGTTTGATAAAGTGAAGTTCCTTATCGCGGCTTGTATGCGGTAGTTTACTGATAGAAATCATCTATTGTCTATCGACATTATTGGCCATGAGACGTAACGGAAATATGTCATCAATGTTGGCCATAAGGCGTCGATGTTGGTCATAAAGGTGTCTTCATGTTTGTAAACCGCTAAGACATCCGGAGTTATTTTTATTCGGATTATATAGCGAATTATATTTTGTGAATTTTTCATGTATGTTTTTTTAATTAAAATAAATCAAACGTCCTTGTTTTATGAACTATTGTGGGCCTATTTCACAGTTGCTACTTGTTTAGCACCCAGGGGGCATGTGTAGTGAATTTATTATTCAAGTAGTCCCCAACAACTTTTATACCAACAATTTCATATAAACATTAAGTTGTCAACAAAGTATTTGATAAAGTAGCATCGAAAACTTTCTTTGACGTTATACCCGTTAAAGCCAGCCAGTCCAGTGACGTAGGTACTGATACCAAGTTTTGTTGTAAAAAAATAAATACATCGAAATAGCAATGCGCTTAGCGTTGTTAGGTTAGTTAACACTGAGACAAATAGTGTGGAACCTTGCCTAACGATTTTAGTGATTCTACTATTTGCGTAGTCTATCTTAAGTCTGTGAATTAATGCAAATTTATTGTACCATCTGATTACGAACAACAAACTTTGGAAGTGTTTAAAATGTATCAATTACTTGTATTGCGTATCTAAATAAAATTACATTAGAACAAAATAAAAAATGTATTCTGTAGAATCTGATTCAATGGATGCGTATTATGAGTACGATGCTTATATTAACTAACTACCATGATACCTACCACAAAATTTTCTTCTTTTTTTTCCTGGTTGTAAACACTGGTGTTGCCTTTGGTTGTGTGGGTGAAAATTTGGTGTGACTGTACTTGCGTGTTTGGTGGGCTGTGGTGGTACTGTGGGTGACGGACTGACGGTGTCCACTTCGTCGTAGTGTCGTTTGCAATTTGCAAAAATATTTTTTTTCATCGGTAAATCATGAGCGATTTTGGACCATGATATTTGAAAATTTCCGCAGATTTATTCTACATGTATCTTAAACAAAATTATTCTAATTGAAATCCGGTCTTTGTAACACTGTAAACAGACTGACTGAATCAATCGTAGGTAACGTTTCGTGATTACAGCTAGCGAACAGCGCGCCCAAGCTCTCCCAGCGGAACAACATATCGCAGCCAGCGCTCGCGGAGTACGACACGCGTCGCCGGGACTCCATCCCTGAGGAGGTCGAGGAGGACCGCCTGCACGCCGTGCAGCGCATGCCGGCCAAGACCAGGAGCGGTGGCCTACCACCGCCGCCCACCTACGACGAAGCCACCAAGGAAAAGAGGAAAAGTTGGCACTCCGACGACAATAGCCCCACTTAGATTTCAAACCCGATAGTTTAACTGTTTAACTCAAGCGATGTTCTTGTATTTTTGTATTGATCTTAATTTTATGTCGTCTCAGTTAATTAAGGAGGCAGTACGTTGATGTCTTTAATTTTATTTATCTTTAAGTTATAACGATGTGAAACAGTGTGATTTATCAATTTATTATGATATTATTTGGCGACTGTAACAGCTTTAATCTCAATCTATTGTAACTTCTATATTTTCTTTAAATTCAAAATAAGAATTCGTACACTTTATCTATCGTTGTCTATTTTAACGGTTATGCACCATAGAGATTAAATATATAACATACTTAAATGTCTTTGTTATGTACAATTTTTAATGAAATATATTGAAATAGTATGAACACAAATGATACACGAAGCATTTATTTTGCCTTGTAATTTAAGTACATAATTATATTAAGTATTCACTAATATAGCTCGCAAAAGAACATTCTGTACCCTATATTAAAATTGACTTTTTTATATGTAACAATTGAAATGCTTACTTGTTACTAAAATACATGTGTATAACGTCCACTTTCATAAGCACATTGAAAACTTTTACTGAGTATTTAAAAAAGTTGGTCATGAAAATGGACATTATATGGCTTATAATAATAATAAATGCAATTATTCATAGTACAATAAATACATATAAAATTCGCGTTTGAATAAGAATAGAAAGTCATTTTGTTTAAAAAAGATACAAAGTTTTTTTTTTTTAAATGACCGAATACTAAATACGTCATCGTATTTTTTAAGTGGAACAAAACCATAAGCGAAATGCAATAACAATACACTTCCGTATCTATAACATATTTGTATACTTAAAATTATATTTCGTATTTGTAAGTTTTGCACTTTTTTGCTTATGCGTACATTGGCCAAATATTTAAGCCTTATTTCTTTATACAATCATAGAAATCACAAAATTCATAGAACCTTTGCTCTATGACCGGTGATAGATCGAACTAATTGACAAAATAATTTCTTAACTTTACAACAACAAATGTAATTGTAAATAAATGTAAATTAAAGCATACAAATATTTTGGAAAAAATCTAAACGCAAATACGAAGTTACACCTACTGCGTATGTCAGCGTAATAGGGTAAGAACATACGGACACTGTCTTACTTATCTCTAGGTATAGATGATTAATATTCATTTTCAATACAATTACTTTGGTCTGTCCTCATGAAGTAAACCTTATTTATGTTGTTTTTCTCTATCGCCGCATACGCCTTTTCTATGGTGGATACAGGGGGATGCCTCTCTCTGGTAAGAAGCCACGCGTTTCCTGAAAAATAAGACATAATTTTTTCCATAATTATTTTATCCACCAAACCTGTAAAAGAAACCTGAAAAAAAACCTTGTAGCGACCATGCACCACCACAACCTAAAAAGAAACTTGTAAAATTTAATTTCAAGAATCTATAAACTTCTAAGAATTCATAAATCCGATGAACTTTGGTACAGAGAATATTGGTATACAGATTTGGTATAGGATAATTTTTCGTCGTTACGTTATTTTCTCGTTTTCCGAAGCCCACACGGGCGGAGCCGCGAGGAAAAACTAGTTTTGATATAAATACAATATGCACCTAATAAATGGTTTATTGAACATACACAATGAAGAATATTCTTAACATATTTTACCCTGCATTATTTTGTAATGTCGTTATAATCCAGTTGGTCGGCTCAAACCTGATCAGTACCCTACAGTAACCCCTACCAACGTCGGGAGACGACAGGGTTGGCTACGTTTGTAGGAGAAAAAGTATATTGAGGTCGGAGAATCAAACGAGACAGTATTTGAAAGAATAAAAAAAAATGATCCCACAAAAAAAATTGAGTAGGCTTGAAGCCGGCTTGTGGAGCCGGCTACACTTTTTAGAGGCGACCATCTCAGTCCTCAAGGGTAGCAACACATCTGTGACCGAATTATAACGAGACTCTTACTAACATTTACTAACTGGACTATTACTAACAATAACTAACAGGACTAACATTCACTAACAGTCCCTGTCCCAGTCCTCATACTTACAAACTAACCAACTAATGTTCTAACACCGTCACCTAACCGGACTAACTATCCCAGTCCCCATAATTGAGTCTTGGTCTAATCGGTCACAGTTGTCATGGGCGGCAGCGGAAGGTGGGGCTGCATGCTCGTTTGCTGCCTTAAATCAATTAAAAAAAGCTAACTAACGTGTATGGAATATCCCGAAGTCGTAACAGCCCCACACCACGGCGTAGTTGTCGTAGTCAGTGTCCACTATCCAGTAGGGCGCGGCCAGGTTGACGGGCAGCGACGGGAATCGCACCGACAGCTTGCCCTCGTCCGACCGGCTCACCTGCATCGCTTCCCCTTCTATTTCCGATTTGATGCCGGTTCTGGAGTCATGTCATCATACTCATTACAAATTCTAACTGATATCTGTACGTCGAAGACATGTCGAAGATATTTGAGAAAACTAGGGGTATTTATTAACGCAATAGATCCCATAAAAATTTGGGTGTGTGGCCGATGGTTCATGCTAATATCAGAATCGGTTTAACTTATTCCAATGCGGTTTTCACTGATATATTTAATTTGCATTGACATTTAATATTGTTTTATTAAAAAGTTAAGACAATTTAAAGAATCGCGTTTCTAGCGTGGCGCCTATACGTTTACCGAAGCAAAGCGCAGGCATTTACTACTCGTACGTAGAGGTAGGTTAAAAATTAATAAAAAATTTAGCTAGTTAGTAATTAGTATTCAATGTATACATAGTATTAGTAGCCGCAGTTAGTAATTTATGCGATACAAATTACAAGTATAAATTTAATGATTCTGATATTATGTAGAATGTTTCCTGGCTTTTCTGTCATATATTTTTAATGACATGTTTTGAAAATATACCTCTAAAAACGAGTAATTCTAATATATTTGATCACATGATTCAGTTAATAACACAGTGAAGCAGCCAACCTTGACTAATCTCGGACCTTCCTCATGGTACCATAATAGTTATGTAGTTATTCGTAATAACGTCCCTGTTACATGCCCGGTTACCGCATATAATTATAATAACTAAAGTAGCTAGTAGTCATTACGTGTTTTGATAAATATACATTTAACTGTATGAATAATAAAACAGATTTGCTAAGCCCAAATATAAAGTTTATACGTCTAGAGACGCTCAAGCTTATTTAATTGCTCCTCAGTAATATCGAGATATAGCAGTGACGGCCCAGCAAACAAACAGCACAGTTTGAATTTAATTTTATCAATTGCTTCGGTAAAGGAAAACATCGTGAGGAAACTTGTACACCTGAGAGTTCTCCATAATGTTCTCAATGGTAGGTCCGCCAGTCCGCACTTGGCCAGCGCCAGCGTTGTGTACCACTCACCTTGTGAAAGGATACTCGTACCCAGCAATGGGACCTTTATGGGCTGCGATGATGAATATATATAACAAATATCAGCGTAGTCGAGTATTGGAAGAAGTAGAAAATGGCATGTTATATTTAAAATAATATATTTTAGAAAACGCAATTTCAGTAATAGGCAGTAGAATAGAAAGTGTTACAACCTTATTGTCCATTTAAGGTTGATTCAAACAGCCGACGGGACGGGACGGGTCGCGTCGCCTTTGTACTGCGCGCGACGTGACGCGACCCGCCGAGCGCGACGCGTCACGTGAATCAACCTTTAGCCTCCTTAAAAAGATACTTACAAACTGCTGAGTTGTTTATTAATAACGCCAATGATGCCGTTGCCCTTATCCACGTACTCCGCCGTGATGCAGCGACCGCCTAATTCGAACACGCTGAAGTATTTCTCCGCCTCGTACCATTTGCCCAAATACTGAAACAGGTTTTACACAAAGTTGGTACGAGAGTTAAGTAAAACCGTAGCTTAGTTGGTAGTGACCCTGGCTGCTAATATATTTCAAGTTCGATTCTCGGTCGGGCCAGATATCTGTGTGACAGATAAAAAACACGACGAGTCGTTTGGGGGCTAATTTTGGTACCTTTGTGGCTCTCGAGAGATCAATCGCGTGGACCGATTTCATGATTCTTATGTCAATAATTTGTCATAACCTTGCAACTTAAAAATAATAACGACTTCAAAAATTAACTTACTAACATAGGTAACAGGGATAACTCAAAAGTACTCGTCAGATCTCGCTCTGATTTAAATGGGACCACCTGACACGCATCAGCTTATGAATATAAAAAGAATCATCAAAATCTATTCATCCAGTCGAAAGTACTGAGGTAACAACATAAAAAAATACAGTCGTATTGAGAACCTCCTCCTTTTTTGAAGTCTGTTAATAAGAGAGCTCGTACCCGGTTTGTATTAAAGTCGGACATAGCTGCGACATCGGGGCAGACTCCGGGGAAGATGAGTTGGGCGGCGCAAGATCTCAACGTGAAAAATCCGACCAGGAATACAGCTATCGCTCTTAGAACTGACATCTGAAACAAAGCAATATACAATTGAACATTTTGCGTTTAAAAGTAGGTATTAGATTTGACATGTACAGTAACCAATTGTAATACAAAAAGCACAGTGGCTCTTACTTATAAGGTATTCACGATCATGGATCATAGTTCGAATAGTTGGTACAGACCTACACCAATTATTAGTTACTAACTTGTTTCGGAATGGGACACTTGTGCACAGTGGCGTAGCGTGGTCTAATATAGGCGTGGGCAAAGTGGCATCGGTGAGGCCCCATTGCTTTCGTTCCCAAGATCTACCCAATAAATCTTTCTTACGAACTTTCTTTCAAAGTATGTCTTTGAACCATAATACAAGATAATTATGGTTTAAAAAAAAGTATAACAACAATGTCTAGGAAATTAAAAAAACCATTTTGGGGAGGGTTTCCCTTCAAGGTGGCCCTGGAGGGGAAGCCTCCAATTTTATATATATAAATAGATGGACAAGATTGAGCATTGAATCTAGCTCTATTTAAATATGTGCAAACTTCATCTTAGTACTTTATCACAATCGATAACTATTCCTCTGTAAAATTCATCTGAGTAGGATCAATTCCGAACCCAAATTCGATCACAGCGATACTCTTGAACTGCCAGTATTAAATATCACCTGCTGCCCGTTACATAATCTATGTCAGGGGTACGGAGAGACGGTCAGCGCGATGCGGCCGGATGGATTCAATTACAATGTTCAGTTCTAATTAATACTCATTTGTTTCTGTAGTTCTGATTTTATAACGCAGCTATTGTCTGCTGTATGTGGCGTATGGAACCCGTTGTGAACACTGTTTGTTATTTTTTTCTATATACTATTATATTATTATTATTAATTTTATTTATTATTTAATTTAATATTATAAAGAGGAAATATTTGATTGTTTGTTTGCATCGAATAGGCTTCAAAACTACTGAACCAATTTGAAAAATTCTTTCACTGTTGGAAAGCTACACTATCCCCGGGTGACATAGGCTATATCATATATTATAAAAATGAATTGCTGTGCGTTAGTCACGCTAAAACTCAAAAACGGCTGTACCGATTCGGTTGAAATTTTTTGTGTGTCTTCAGGTGTATCCAAGAATGGTTTTGATTTACAATTGGACCCGGTAGGTGGCGCTGCTGTCGATATGTCACCATATTATTATTTGTTTATTAATTATAGAGCGGTACGAAGTTCGCTGGGGCAGCTAGTATTTAATAAAAATAATAAACAAACATTTTGTTCAGGTAAACGGGAGCAACAAATAAGTGAGTTGACATGGTGTATACAACGCGTATGGTACTTTATACACAGTGAAAAGATGCACCAAATCTCGAAAACTACTTGACCTATGAAAATGAAATTAACGATAGTCAACATTAAATTTATCAGCATCCAACAAATATTCGGCTATATAACGCGGTATGCGTATGCGTATGCGTATACAAGCAGCGACAACTTCGATTTTGTCAAAATACGTTTTGTGCTTTGCATGTGGTCCTATGTATTTAGGTGATCGCTCGTATCCATCAATCATCATTAAGATCTTCTTTTGTATGTCAATACAGGAATAAAAATTTGAATTTGACTGAATTTTATAGTCTTGGTGATGCAATAAAATAAATGTCAAAATCTTTTCGAAATAACATCCCTAGGATAGAAAAGACAATAAGAATGCAACAGGTCGACCAGAAATATATGTAGGTGCTTAGTGTTGCACACAAACACAATACAAATTGTGACACTATTTTCTGTACGTTATTTACATATGTATTGCTATTGGACTATTGCTAGTTCATTGCCGTCTATTTGTGGGTTATTACCCTCGAAACTGGTCAAGTGGTCAACGTCAAGTAGCAACGGGAAGCCGTTTTTTCTCTTAAATTAAATTCTTTCTCTGCTCCAAGGGATTACAACCTTGAGTATTTAATATTTATTTCATCTCGATATCTCCACGCATTCCCGAGAAAAAGGATCTTGATTTGACAGACGGACAACAAATTACAAAGTGACCCCATAAAGGGTTCCGTTTTTTTCTTTTGAGGTATAGAACTGTGGGAACACATTGTAACGTACGTATATAACAAAGTGTGATTCATAATAAAAACAGTTGGCCCATTACAGAACCCAAAAAGTCTCTCTAGTCAAAAAGTGTCTCTCAAGTGCCAAGTCGCTTGGCGGCCAACTCAAGTAAGAGGTTACCACCAAGGAGGGGTCGTATCCACTTCTTCGTCTCCGGGTCCGACGTCCTGGTTCACTGGCATTGAATTGGGGTCAGTATTCCGACCAAATTAAACTAAAATATTTTAAAAATTTATTCGAAGTGATTGTGTGTAAATAACTCAGCCCTTTTGGAAAAGAAATTAACATAGTTGTATGTTTTGTAATTGCTAATAAGTTTTAATTTACCATCGTATGTCCCAGTTTGTATTAATTAAAATTGAGTCAAGGCGGCAACGAAACTATTTAAAATAAGCTATTTGTTAAAGGTACATAATATTGACATACTTCAACCACGGTTGGTTCAAATCCGTAACGGTTTACCGTAATGGTATAAAAGTGCATGTAGAACGCAGTTAGTGTAACGGTGGTGGCGGCGTCAGTACCGTCTATCGAATGCTCTCGACTACATCCTGCATCTTGTGTTACGGTGCCGGGTAACGGTGTGTGCTGGTGACCCGGGTCGAAACGATTGCGGTAGATTACTTAGACATCCTATAGGGCAGTCTTTCTCAAAGTGGGCGATAACGCCCCATTGTGGGCGCTAGAGGCCTAGAGGGGGGCGGTAAGGGGCCCAAAAAAAGGGTTTGGGCTTTGAAGTTGGTTGTTTTAATTGCTCTCACTGGTAAAAAAAGTCTAGGTTAGAATGTAAGTTTAAACTCCAGACCAGACTAATATAGCACATTATAATTAAATTAATTGCCTTACGTAGATTATGCAAATAAATTTAATTCGTTATTTTGTATGGAGCATTTTTGTAAGTTTCGAGTGAAGTCTACTCGTTTTAACTTTTCGTACATACAATTTGGTTCGCACGCATACAACAATATTACTTATGGTACAAAAAATTTAACTAAGAAGTTATTTCGGGCTGCCATCATAATCGCGCCTCGTGTTTAGTTACGTAATGATCAGCCTTTGTATAATAGCAGTTTTTGCTGCTGTACTTAAAATATTGCGACATATTAACAGCTTAGCTTTTTGTGTCATAATCAAATCGTGACCGACTATTTACAACATAAACTAATAAAAAACAAACAACAAACCCAACTTCAATAAATTAAATGGCAATGTTAATGTTACCAACAAATGTAACAAACAATTTATTTATTTATTTATTTCACTTTTTATTGAAAAACCTAAAGCTAGGAATTACAATGGGCGGACTTAATGCCTAATGGCGTTCTCTACCAGCCAACCCTTGGAGATGGTGAGAAGTTGAGGTAGGTCAATATTAATTATTTAAATTACATATCTTTGAACACGGTTCAATTAATCAGTTAAGGAGTTCTCCAGAACCATTAGATATCATATCTCCAATATATTTTACGTTGCTACTCTCGGTTCTCCTCCCTCACTACAATGTACTCGTAACTACTGCTCGAATATGAGCTGTTCCATTACAGGCCAGTAAAGAATTCGAGTGACAAAGGAAGTTCTAACCGTGCTCATTAGTGGGCCATTAATGGGTTGAAGCCAAGGAACTTCTTACACCTTAGTGGCCATTACTTTCTATTTATTTACAGTAGAGTATCGTATTGAGTATGATCTAAGCTTTCTTAAAATTACCATATGAGACCCAAGCGTTAGAAGGGGAATCAATCCACAATTGTTAACAATAATGAAGGTCACTGCATTTTACCATTTCCGTGTATCAAAACAGGAAGACATACAAAAATATTTTGCTAAGATGATTCATGAACAAGTACCGGTTGTAATGCACTAAAAACTACCAGGTTCCAGATAATCAACGTACGATCATAGAACATAGGAAAATTTTAACAAATTAGTGCTTAAAAAACAAATTAGTTTCTAAGTGGGCACGACTTTTTTGGGGTTCCGTAATTCTCGTGTATTGTACACAAACCGGAGCATCGTTGGGTACTCGTACAAAACAACTGCGGGTGTGTGGGAACCAAACTTATGTATGTTACAGTCCAGTATCCGTCCAGCTAATTGATTGCTTTTGGATATTATGGGAAAAAATTCACGTACACTAGTGTGTATATAAGTAAAGAACTTAAAAGGTGACGTAGCGAGATGGGTTTAACAAGTTATCAAATAATCAAGACAAGACAGAACCCCGCCTTGCGCACGGCGCGGCACACTATTGGCCAGTTATTTTTATTGTAATACGGAAAAGCATTTTGCTAATTGAAGGTATATAAATAGTTTTGAAAATATGACGTAAGGTCATGACATTAAACTGATGACCTCTTTGATTAATTTATGTTCAATTCGATCACAATAACTGGTCTTTTATATGATACGAGTAATATACCTATGTACATAATTCATACGAACAGTAAATAATTAAATGGTGGCAGAGTTATTTAACGTACAAGGATGAATTGAATGTTTCTGCACTTTATACTTGTTTACATATGAAAGTGAATTAAGATGTAGGTAAAAAATTGTAAGCAAAAAATTTTTTTGGTCGTTGTTCTATTTATATTATTTGATGCTTTCTTATTTTTACTAAAGCTCGTCTTACCATCTAAACTACATACAATCATTGTTTAGATTGAATTCTGTATAATACCCACGAGTTTCCTTTCATAGCGAGGTCCTCAATAAATGGAAGATTTATTACATGCGGTGAGCAAGTATTGGATAAATTTTAGTACTAAAGGGCGCTTTCAATTTAGACGGTTGGACCCGCACTGCTGCCGTGCGGCTGCCGTACGGCGCCCGCACGGTTATGATTTTTCATACAAAATGTATATGCATTGTAACCGTGCGACTAGCGGACGTGCGTCACACTGCTCCCGCACGGCTGCCGCACGGCTGACCTTGCGTCGAGACATTTTGTATGAAAAATCAGCACCGTGCGGGCGCCGCACGGCAGCAATCCGGGTCCAACCGTCTAAATTGAAACCGCCCTAAGCATGGGCAATTACTGACTTTGTAAATAACTCTTTCCTCTGTACCATGTATTTAATCTATGCCTACGGATATTCACAGATTATGTTAATATCGTTTTTGTCTTGATGTTCTATGAAAAGGCTACTGTTCCGATTCATACTGAACCATTCATACTGTACCCCAGGGCCATGTTAGTCCTACTCAAACCTTTTCCTTCACGGACCTTCTTTTTAATACAGTCGTTTGGACTGTGCATCACTCCATTTTCCTGAGCAAGCCCCCCATTTACATAAGCAAAATATTTGCGTTTTTAATAAAGAAAAGTAAGAAATAAGAAATTTTATTTAGTTCAAACATTATGTATACATAAATGAACTGTCATTTAATGCCACGGGTGGGCTTGTTAACCACATCAGCTGTATGAGGAACTCTTAAGGTTTTTGTTGCATAGCCCTACGATTTAAACACCCCTAGGGCCTAAGGGTTCATGAAACATACTTGTTTTTATGCTTATAGCCGACAAACGAGCAGACGTGCCACCTGAAGGTAAATAAGGTCTCTAATCAGTAACACCAAAGACATCACCGATGCCTTGTTGGCCATGAAAGACGGAAGAGTAAAGAAAGAAATACGTACCCCCGGGGGTTCGCGGACCCACTTTAAGTAGCTCTGCCGTATGTTGATGTGTGTCAGACTATTATAGTTGTAGTGTTGCTTATTTTCTTACTGATCGTTTTCCAAGTTCAATATCATTCAAGAATTACAGTTAGGTATAATAATGAGATACAAGATACAACTGTTATAAATTCCTTCTCGTTTTCACTTACATTATTTTACATTTTAGAAGTTTTATTAGTGTGTATTAAATAAGTTTGTAGGTACAAATATTAAATTATAATATACCTACTAGGTGACCCAGCGAACGTTGATCTGCCATATAAATGACTTGTAGTGAATGATTTGGATATTGCTCAGACAAAAATACTAAAAGCGTTATTAAACTTTTCGTCAAAAAATAGAGACATCTCTGGAGAGAGGGGCACGCTTATCACCCAGCGGCAGCGGTATGAAAATATACTTTAATACCTATTCTCATACCTACCAAATATACAAAAAAAGTGTCATTTTCGGAGGAATTTGACCACTAACACCGTGACACGAGAATTTTAACTTATTAATATTAGATTAACCTTTTATAACACTTATTCTTGACCGTGAGAATATAGAATAGTAGTTGCAATTGTTCAAAGTTTGTACCAACTATGTGTTATCATATTCACATTCAGTACATGTTATTATTTATTACTCACGTAAGAATTTAATTATTAATCTATGTAGGCTTCCGCTTTATATCTTACATTGCCATCATTCACAAATGATCAAAATTTGATGTTATTTTATTCTGAAATTCATAATGTACAGTGATTGCCAAGTATGTAGTTTGAACAACGGACTCCCTAGCAGAGGGACCTGTGTTCGAATCCTACACGAACTTCAAAATTCAAAAATTATGTGCTATTAGAAATGAATTGTCATTTGCTTCGGTGAAGGAAAACATCGTGAGGAAATCTGCACACATGAGAGTCGTCCGTAACGTTCTCATAGGTCAGCCGAGTGGACCCCCCGTGGGGCCTGTACCCCCTTACATTATGAGAGGAAACCCAAACCCACAGTGGGACATTTATGAGTTACGAAGAAGATACTCCGAAATTAGTAATAAATAAAATACTACTGTTTGTATAAATCTAAACAAATGAATGTTCAATGGCACAGGTCATATTTTGATAAACAAACTTCCGACTCACCTTCAGATTCAAATCAGAAGCACTCACGTATTAACACTTCAATATGAAAATCAAATTTACATTGATGATGTACAAATTAAACGCAGCAGCCCGATTGGTCGTGTGGTCAGTCCTCGACTGCGCCGGTAAACTGGAATCTTAGTATGGTCGTACCACCTGAGTAGTCTTGAAGTAAAGATGAACTTAATTATAAAATATACACTAGTTCTTCCTATCTGTTTTGATTGTTTGTAGTTTTTATATCAGTGCCAATGAAACGTATCCTACATGATCAATTAAAAGATTTTTTGGAACTGTTTTTAAATGAATATTAATTTATTTTAGCATAATTCCTGGCAAACTCATTACACTTTGTGTTTATTAGTGTTTTCACTTCATAATTCTCGTTCTTGTAATAAAACAAAAAGATTTGAACTTTATTAATTTAGTGTTATAATTTTTTTAATTTAGGTTTGTGGTAAACAGCATTCCAACATACTCAACCTCAAGAATAAGTCATCCAGAATCCGAAACACTTAACAATTTCTTTACCTAATTATCGGCATACTAGAGAGAGATATTACGATACAAAAATAGCAACCACAAATAAGACCACTCATTGTTAGCGGTAAGTCAACACAACGGTATAATTACTTCTGCCGCTGAAAATAATTATAATTATAATAGTTCTGAGGTTATTATAATATTACGTAGGCTCATAGCGGTTTGCGATGATCCTATGTGATCGACTAAGTTAAGCAACAGCGGGCGAATTCGGTAGATGGATGGGTAACCACTAGTGGTAAAATGTCTTGAGCGCCTCTGTGCTTCGGAAGGCACGTAAAGCCGATGGACCCGGTTGTTATCACTAGGTAGCAGTCGTTAAGCCATGTCTGAGGCCTTGGGGAGGCATAATAGCTTACGACCTTGGGTTGGCCACTAATCCCTCCACCTATACGCACAGGATCAGCGTGGTGAAGTGTGGTCTAGTCCTTTTCAGGTATTAAGTATCAAATAATTTCTAATAAATGTTTGGAGGAGATCTATTGAATTGACTTTTATATTCGCTTGTTCGACACTCTCTTGCACGCACAGGCTCAGGCGGAACGAGACACTTTTTCGTGCTTGCTGCCGGTGTACATCAATTTATTAGAAGTTATAACGTCAAAAAATATATTTTTAAATATGTTAAGTAAGCCTACCATTATCTTTTAAATATACTTACAGATTTAACCCGTAATATACATACTTCAATATAAAATATAGGTACTGCTTCCGTAAAACAAACCTGTTTAATCTGTGATCAATATTATTGTTTTTTGTTATACAGATTTAGAGTTTTAAATGTTTAATTTCAATTTTAACGTGGCAACTTACGAGTTACGACGCGGCGTTAACTCATACTGTGGGAAGGTCAGGAGTAATTTACGGAAGCTTGTGATTTATCGTCTATTCGTAGATGTACTCATGATTCATGACACTGATGATAATAAAATCGTACCCAAAAAATTTAGTCTCAATTTTTTTTTACCACAACGATGAATGGAACGGAAAATATTACCACAATGATTTTAAAAAATGCGTTGCCTCGAAAATGATTTCAGAATTCTCTTCCGTTCAATCCTTCATAATTACGCGCAATGAAGATTTACCTACTTCTTTACTCGCCATAATTATCGCAGCTATCGCTTTAAAATAAAGGAGTTTTTGTGACAAAAACTTCTTTCCTGCTTATTTTTCTTACCATATCTAGAAAAGATAATTTAGTGATAAGATCACCTATTTATTGCTAACTTCAAATTATTGTGTGTAATATGATGAAAAATATATTTTATTTCTATTCATAATTTTAGGTTTTGTTTTTTTTCGTTCTATAATTGTTAGACTAGGATAGATAATTTCACATAGACACTGTTTCACATAGACCTCAGATCGCCCGTAATTTATTTTTCCTTTCATTTTTGTTACATTTCTACCATTTACAAATTTTACTATTTTTTTTTTTCACTTTTTCCATTTTCAAAGGCTATCTATCTATCTACCCTGGTCTATGTAGCTCATGACTACTTCTCGCTAAATAGAATCATTTTCCAACCTGTATAACTACATTTATTATTATGATTATGATACTGGCGCCATCTACCCCGAGGAACTTAAAACTCAAACTGTACTTTAGCGTTTTATAGTTATCTGTTCGCAATGTAGAGTGCGTTGTGTGCTACGACTGTACTTGAAACATTCTGCAAAAACATTTTTGTACAATAATTTAAAAGCTCTTGCATTATTGTTTAAAATTGAATAAAAATATTACAAAAAAAGTTTACCCTGAAATTTGGTTCTAAATAATATTTTTTTTATCGCCTGAACTTATTCTGATAGTGGGATTTGAAGTTGCTACTTTTTCATTGTTATGTAGAATAAATTCGTCATTACTTTCGACTGGGAGCGTGGCGTCTCCTGTAATCCGGCTACTCGGAGGTCGGAGACGGAGGATGGTTTGAGGTCGGGAGTCCTGGTGCTGTGTGGCCCATGTTGACCGGACGTCCACACTAAGCCTGGTATTAATATGGATCACCTAGAGGAGTCTGGGAGATGCAGGTTAACTAAGGAGGGGCGAACCGGGCCAGAGGGGAAACCCAGCAGCCAAAAGTCCCCGTATCGGGCAGTAGTGGGATAGCGGCCGGGAGTGGGCGCTCAGTATCAGCCCGACCAACACAATCAGACCCGTTTCTTTTGCATTTTTTTTGCATAAATATTTTTTTGTTTATTTTATTAACGTTTCTTTTGCATTTTTACGTGTATTTTTTGTATATTTATATTTCAAATTACATTAGTAAAATTCAATAGATTCATTTTAAATCTGGTACCTACATAATTTAGTAGTTTTATGAAAAGAGCAATGCTGAATTAGTAGAAAAATCCTTAAATAGGTATCCTATTACATTAAATTTATTTATTTTAATAATCCTTAAAAAGGATGATTATTCAAACGTATTGTAGAATTCATTCATGTTTTACTAATTAATAAAATCTCAGACTTCTAGTATGAAAACTTTTACAAAATGCATCATTAACTAATTTCATTAATAAAATGTAAGTATGTTGCGTGTTTATTGTTCGTTTTGTTTGTAATAAGACGAGTATAAATTATAGGTAGATAAACATGCTTACTTTTTAAAATAAGCCCGGTAATGCATAATTGCAGTTTTATATTATTCAGCTGTAGGTATGTACCTATTTACTTATTCTAGTTAGTTAAGGTGTAGAAATGTAATCTATTTAGTTAAAGTGGTCGCTGTCTGTATATATATAACTATTATTGGGTCCTCTTATTCGCAATAGAACCCAAAATAATAAAAGTTAGAATTTCGGTTGCCTTTTCACTAATTTAATGTGGTAGACTTCACTTAAAATTTAATTTTTGTTTTATTTCAATCAGTTCATAAGCAAAAAGTTACGTCAACTTAAGCCATCACCTTTAATAATTTTCGAGTGTGGGTACTAGGGGACGAGTTTCCCAAAGCGAAGCTAGGATGGATTTACCGTTTACTACTAAGTTAATAATATGTAATGTGTTAAAAAATGGGGTTGAATTATTTACGAAAAAAATTATAATAAACGACAAAATATCAGCTTTAGTCTTTATTTCTACAAAAATGACTATCAATTAAAGACTAACGACAATTTCCGATTGCGCCCAAAAAGACGGCCCTGCATCAATTTTTCATTTTGTCCGAGAGTATTTGGTACAATAGCCCTATTGTGATCTGACTCTATAGTAAAGCCTTAACGTTCAGACACTCATTTATACATATTACGGCTAAGTCGATTGAAATTTATTGCATTGGTTTCATAGGCATTTCCATCTTATCATCTTTGTTTCCGCTCTCTGCAGGCATTTGAGTCATCTCTTCTTTCTTGTCCATGCTTATGATTTCTTTTTCTATCTTTATTTCCTTTTGATCTGTTTCTGTGATCTTCTGTTCCATTGGCGTCTCTTTTATTGGCATTTCAGCTGGAGTGGCTTCTTTCTCCATTTCTGGGATCGCTGATCTTTCTTGTGGTACCTCGGGAACAACATTGGAGCTGACTTTCTTCTGTAATGAAATGTTCACAAGTTAAAATAGTGTTTTTAAATGTGTTTGTAAAAATTGAAAAAAATAAATGTAAAAAGAGATCATAAGGATTGAGTTTTTTGGGATTTCCATACAAGACCACATCGCCTCGGGATTTATTTACAATAAGCAAAGAAAAATATAGGGTAATTCCGGGGGAGATGGCCCTAGTAACTTTAAAACTCCATAGTGAAGGAATTATGATGAATAAAAGATTGAATTAATATAAAACGTAAACTTTATTTATTACTCTTATCAAACATTAACGATGAATCATGTTAAAAAACGCAAACAATGTAATTTTAAACTTTAAAAAAAAACTAGAACTGGCCATCTCTCCCAGAGTGTCCGGGGGTGATGGCCATAGTGATCGGGGGGAGATGGCCAATTTTTTTTTGCCTTTCCCTTTGTCCTGGAGATCTTTTAACTCCTTTTTTTCTCTTATAACCGTAGTAAGAACACATGTCCTCAAATTCGGTGCAGTTTCCATGCACCCAGAACATGCAATCCGCACTTGTCCATGTTATAAATATGGCCAGGTTTATTTAATATCTCATTATCCTTGTCGTCTAGCACAATCACACCCCTTCTGATTTTCTTAATGAAATATCGGAATTCTCTTTCAAAAATGTTTGCACCCAATCATAGAGCCCACCTTCTTAGATTTCATATTGAACCTGTGTCCTAATTGCTCAGCATACTTGAATTAAATTCTTCTTAAACCATCGATAGTCATTGGAAAGCCTCTCGACTGCATGTCGTTTATATGCTTGCTCAGTCTTTTTTCGTTGTGCACCAAAGGTTCATGATGGTCCCATAGGTCCCATTGTGTAGTTGTTTTGTTTTAACCTTCTTTCTAGTGTTTTTCTTGGAATATGGTAAATAAAAGAGGCCCTATAAACCGTCATCCCTCCACTTTGTACTTCTGACAGCATTTTTGAGTCTTCTTCGCTCCAGGCACCTCGTCCAGCAGCCGCCTTCCGTACATATTGGTTAGGCATCTATAGAAAATATTAAATTATAAAAATATATTTAAATTTGGATGTTAAATTTTATGGCTATCTCTCCCGTAAATACTATGGCCATCTTTCCCGATTGTCCGGGTGAGATGGCCACATTACTTAATGAAAGAAACTTATCATTTTTGTAGGTAATTTTTAGATTAGAACACGAGAAAGTATCTTACTTTACAAAGAAAGCCAAAATACGGACAAAACTTTCATAACTTTTTTGTTACCATTTAATATGTCAACCCCTTAGTTTAAGTTGAACGTGTTATAAAAAAACAAAGTCAAATTACTCACCTTTACATAATTTTTTCGCAAAAAAAACCACTTACACTTGTTGCCCGTGCCGAAATGAATCGAACTAAATTAAAGTAGTGCCCATCTATGAATTATTAATTGAACTTTTTTCCATTGGCCATCTCTCCCGTACGGCCATCTCCCCCGGAATTACCCTAGCGAAACTGTGAATATAATAAAACTGTAACTGTTTGACATTATGGTGCATGAAAATTGATACATGGAAATGGAATGTAATGATTTTTGTCTAATTGTCAGATGGTATTTTTATCTGTGGTCTTGGTTCTGCTAATTCCAGAAACGGCTTAACTAATTTGGACGCGCGATTGTGATGAACTAATGCATTACACTAGGTATGAAGTAGGTATTTTGTTTTATTGACCAATAAGAACATTTTTCAAACAATAAGGCGCACCAAAATAGGGCAGTTAAGTAGGTACTAGTTTTTTTAAACAAGACTAACAATACTTGCCTCTACAACAACTTGATTGACATCCTTGTTATCAACAATTGGCACTATCTGCTGGCTCTTTGTTAGCTCTTCATCTTCTTCAGAGCTCTTGCCATCCAGGGATACTGGGATGGGTAGGACGGAGCAGTCATCCTGGTTGGTCTTCACAAAGAAGGTCCGGGAGATCTTATAGCGCTCGAGAGATGCGTACGCATACTGCATCACCATCGGTGTGGCAAGTCTCTCGCGTGTCAGGATCCAGGCATTCTCTGATGAAATAATATTGTTACTATTAAATGCCTTTGACACGGGAATCGACAGGACATTATATCCAAATTTATAAATAGTTTAGGTGAATAAATAAATCATAATTTTTCAATTGAGAATTGACGCGATTGTTTAGACGTACTGGAGAGATGTTTCCAGGATTATTTTTTGTTCATACAAACATTTAATTAAGAGATACTAATACTACTACTAAGTAACAAACTAGTCAAAAGATGTTATTTTTATTATCAAAATGCTTAATCGCTTTAGGGACTAGAGGCAGAGCTTAAAAAGAGGACAGTCAAAAGATACCAAGAAAATCGAGTATAGTCTGTCATATGCAAGAATCATGAAATACTTACGAATATGCACAGGCCCAATACCACTGCAGGACCACATTACAGCGTAATTGTCGTAGTCAGTATCGAGAATGCTGAACTCGGTGTCGTATGGTACCGGCAGCGTGGAGTACTTGACGATCATGCGGCCTTCGCCCTCACGCCCGATCATTTGCAAAGATCCATCCATCACTCGTTTCAGTCCAGTTCTAATTAAGACAAGGAGAATAGTTGTTAAATGAACTCAAAATTTCAGATCATAATATATGAATATCAACTTATTCATGTAAAGTTCCTATGATAAACACTTAATAGGTACTCACATGGCATTAGTTATTTCGTTGGAGACGAGGATTCTGCCTTCAGGAGTGCTGAAATACTTGGTGGTGACGCAACGGCTGCCCAGCTCGGAGATGGTGAAGTACCGTTCCGCTTCGTACCAGTCGCCGAGGAATCGGTTGATATTGAAGTTTGCCATCGGCTAAAAATTCATAACAATTATTACAATGTATTGTATATTAACAAGAATATAATAAATCAATGCCACTACGGAATTAAAACAGTATTTATGTAGTTATATTTAGACAATGAAATATTGAATTGGTGATTGGACTTATTATGGTCTGTAAAAATCTACTTAATTCTCGTAGCGTTTTAGAAAAATATTACTTATAAACTGTTTTGGTTAACTCTATTATGTTAGCATTTAAAATACCTAGGTAAGTATCTAAACTTTTCATGGGCTGTTTAGTAAAATTAATTTTATTTCCGTTTATTATTATCCGTACTACCAGTCCTAACAGTAGGTTTGGACCTACTATTGCTTACTACTATACTAATAATAACCCGGGTAATTTTATTGCCATTGTTACTACTGTACTTGTAAGTTATAAGAACAGTAGTAAAATATATATGTATAGGTATATTGGAAAATATATCACATCACGCGTCTACCAGTAGTATTATAACTTAATACTAATAAAATAGCAATATAATACAAAAAATATGAGTAAAAGGTTTGTATGCTATATTGTAAGTACATGGATACTCTTGGAAGATTGGCAAGGGTGTCGCTGTGGCAGGGGTTACCGTAGGAACAACAGTAGCAACTAGGTTTGTCAATTTACAAGTCAAAGTAGGTATAATACTTATACATAAAATTTGTTCTTGGTTTAATGAAAATCTGTTTGACATGGCAACCATGGAATATAAAGCAGCTGAATGAGTTGAAGTTGAACCAACGGAACTCCTCGTAAATGGCAACGAGACCGAAAGTGTTCGAGTCATCGACCCGAGACCGGTCTTGCCCGTTGCATTGATTATATAAGCCGATTATAAGGTAACATGTGACACAGCTCGTGAGGTCAAGGACGGTTGTGATTTTGCTTTAGTTATGGTTGTTGCATATTATTCTACCAATCAATTTGAAGTTGATAAGGACGTTAATAGATTTGTTTATCTTGATAGTAGTGATGTTATGAATGAAATACCTATAACATTTGTATACAAATTATTTTAATATCGTTGAAATTTAATGATAAACCAAGGGATTCAAATATAAAAGGAATCCTGAAGATATTTTACAAATTATTACATAGGTCTTTACTGCTGGCTGATAATAGTAGATACAAAAGTATTAATCATATTGTATATTTTTAATATCATTCTATCTTCAAAACTTATACAAAAAATTAGCAAATATAAAATTACTAAATACATATTAAAAGTGAAAATACTAAGAGAATAAATAAATATAATAGGTATAGGAAGTATTCGTACTCATCAGAAATATTACAGAAAATCAAAATAAGAGAATGCAATCATATTTTGTACCGTAATATTTTATTGTAGTCAATAAAGTTTAAAAAAATAAAAAAATCTAAAATAATTTCAAATTTCAGAAAAAAAGAGGAAAGGAGATTTATTCCATGAATTTGATATGCAAAACAAATAAAAAGATTTTTATAACTACTAAAGAGAACTGAGAGATAAATCTGAAGTATTTCAAAAATTTAAAATCCACAGCATTAAGATATAAAAACAATGCGACTCACCTGATAGTCTGGACACCATCCCAGCGATGGGATTTGCGCAGACGCCGACGCAATCAGCATTAAGACGGAAAGTCGCCACATCTTCAGTCCGGGGTAGGCCTTGGGAGAGATTCGCACGGGAATGAAGTCCCACGTCCCGACACGAGCTTATAAACCCTCTTCAATTGAAACCGGTCGGGCAAACACATCTAATGGAGCACCTTATCTAGTAACCTATCCTGAAATATAGAGGTAGGTAATGTAATGAATTCTGCAACGGTCCTTGTTAGGCGCAGCCTGCAGTCTGCATCTCTGATCAAGAGTGTGTGCGTGTGTAAATGGGTCTGCATTGTTTACTTTTTGCGTCTGCAGAGGACTTCTCGCACCAAGTTGGACCTCTTGTTTTTACCAGATAATGATGGACTCGTCTAGAACGTTTAGCTGCTTTAAAAGCTGCGTTTAAAAAGAAGAAAAAAGGTTTATTAAAATTAGTTATCAAATAAATTAAATTACAATTTATAACCATCTGTGAAAGAAACTAAATAAAATTATTATGACTACAAAACATAAATAAAATAAAAAGAAAAGAAAAAATTACTTAACAAATAAATTAAATTACAAAAGCATCTATGAAAGAAACTAAAAAATTATTATGATTTTACTTAACATAAACAAATAAAGCCAAATAGAACATTGATTTTCAGAGCAATTATTAGGTCCCCTGGAGCCCAATTCTCGTTTTGTAGAGATAATCTCTAAGTTTTTCATATCTCTACTGTGTCAATCTCTACGAGACATGTAGGCAAAATCTCTATTGTATCCAAAAACGCAATTCTGGGCCACAATAGAGATTTTATCTTTCGACATTACCATTAGACATATGAAATATTCGTTCCGTTTTCTAGACTATAGCGACGCCAAGTCAACAAAACACGACTACACGTAAAAAAAGGGTTTACAGTACTCAAATCATATAAAAGTATAAAACAATCACTATATTATTCATTCTAAACTATCTATGAATAGTTATAACTTATTAACTGTGATATTGCAGTTAAAAACCATTGTAACATATTTTAACAAAAAGACTAGCCGTCGCATACCGTGTAAAGAAACATTCATGGTAGTCATCTTTGTCATGTCAGCTGTATGTCATGTCAATCAGACATAATCAATCAAGTTGTACAGCGTTCGAGATTGAGAACCTAATTTCCTTATTCTCGGGATGTCACATTAGAGATATCTCTGAGCCTTTTCTTTCGACATGCAACGTATGGTCCGCAGCGTTCGAGATTGAAATGTCTTGCATTTTGACCAATTGTGATTGGTCAAAATTTGCGTTGTACTGTACTGTACTGTCAATCTTGAACGCTGCGGACCACACGTTGCATGTCGAAAGAAAAGGCTCAGAGATATCTCTAATGTGACATCCCGAGAATAAGGAAATTAGGTTTCATTAGAGATCCGCCATGTTTTTCAGAGATATCTCTGTTAGAGATGCATCTCTACAAATTGAGAATCGGTGTCCTGGCTTTATGAAACATTGAACCTAGCGCAAAAGTAGGTATTTCTTTATATTTATCAGGCTAAGGCCTAAGACAGACTATTATTATTTTAATAAGTTACATTACGGACATCATTCAGAAATATAACATGCCAAGTGATTTGGGTATTCCAGCATTAATGTAATTATGAATCGAAATAAATAACAGTAATTGACAGCCTTACTTTAAATAACGACAAGTGCCCAGTAATTTACTCTAGAGCAGCAAGACTTTATAACATTTTGTTACATTGTAGTGTGATTGTAGTCTACACCTCTTGCTGTGTTTTATCCGTCTATCTATAAATCCAAAAAGCAATGAATACTCATAACTTTTATCAACGGCATCATTGAACGCCCGTAATTTTTGTCTTTTCTTAGCGTTCTTAAAATAATTTCCTTTAAGTTTTTATGTTTCGTCATGCAAAAATCCTAAAAATAATATAAGTAAATGTGCTTTATTGTTTTAATTCCCATCCAACGCTATGATAGGATACGAATGTGTTTTGAAATGTTCCCACAGAACATTTACAGGTTGCGCAAAAAGATGTAAGCCATCTGCCTCCTTACCGGTTCCTCGCCAACTTACCTCCTCTTTTTATTTTCTATCTTTGCCGTCTATATTTAACTCAGTATGTGTAAGTGCAGAATTATTTAAGCCTGCGTTCTGTTTACTTTATCCGAGAGGTCTCTAATTTTTATGGCGAAGCGTATCTTTATTTTTATGTGAGTAATTATTATCATTACCGTTTGTATTTAGTGCAAGTGCGTTCTTTGTAAAAGCTATTGCAAAGTGTATACCTAATTAAATACGCTTAGTAGTAGATTTTATTTATTTGACTGGCTAAGCACTTTTAGTAAAACCATCTGAAGAGCCAGTAATAGGCAGGTCAACAGGGTTCAAATAGGGTCCTTCTGGTTCAACAACGTATCGATAAGGCAGTGTTCTCTGGACATCAGGTGGTTCAGCTGCACTATTTGTGTATTTTTTCATTAAAAAAGTCTCCTTGTTCATTTGATTATCTTGAGGTGGTTCGTATAAGCATGAATAGAGTTCCGTAGCTTGGATTTAGAGGCTCCATACAGCTGGCTAGCTACCATCCTCCGTCTAAATGGTTTTATACCTAAGTGTTTTGGTAGTTTTCGAAGAGCCAGAAATATAGCTGGTTCCTACCTCGTTTCGTGTACCTACCGATTATGCCTTTGGTGGCCTTTGGTGTTACTGTTGCACTAGGCAATGGCGCGACTCAAGCTACAAAATGACAATCAGCCGGGTTCAAACCCTATCACAAGCCTAGAGAACCTTCGGGTACAAACTGGATTGTACAAAGTCCAACGACTTCTAAGGACCTGGCGCCGTAACCTCGGCAGGGCACCATGAGAACGGAAGGTCAGCTTAGAGTCAGATGGATGGAGCCCCTTACCCCAGTGTTCCGTAAAATGGGTATCGTCTACCGTGGCACACTGGTGGACCGAGGTCATTAGTAACCTTATTTTCCGTTAAGGTTACCTTATAAACATACTTTTAGTAAGTAAGTAAGTACGTAAGTAAGGGTAACAAGAATACTTACCTACACCTACATAATACATTATGTAAATCACGGGAGCGCACGAGCGAGGAGATTTGTTTTATTCATCTAATTCTGTGGTTTCGTTTGGCGCGTGTATCGCGTTTTTTTTTGCGTTTTAATTTTGTGGTGGACCTCCAAATTTTTCGTTTTCCAAGATGTCCCTTGAACACAAAATGTTTGCGGAACACTGCCTTACACCCCATGGACAACACAAGTACCTAAGATATCACTACCCACGATCCGAGCACAAACATTCATCTGCCACACACTGCCAACTAGTCTATGGGGTCATCAAAATATAGCCTATGTAGAATTCTGGATGAGTGTTATTTAAAAATACTAAGACTCACCAAGTCAATGTTGTTTCGCGGTTGTATAGACACTACTTGTGTTACCTGAGCTAGTGAAGCGCGGGGATTCAGCACTCGACCGTGACTTCCTCTAACACATAACATATCTATATTATGAAATACTGGTTCCTGTTACTCATACTGACAGTGATTTTGTACCTCAAGTTAACCGGATTAAAGTTACACCGTCTGGATCATTTAGATTTTTATGGGATTTCATTTATGGCATTCATTTAGATCTTTATGATAGAGCATAGAGTTCTCACTATCTCCGCCCACCACGGCACTTAGTACCATTTTACTGTGTAAAAATTGTTTTAACAGCAATTGTGTTCCAGGTAGAAAGGTGTGGATCGAGTTACGATTTTTTAGAGGCAACCATCTTAGTTCTCAAATTAACAATGGCTTACAACTAACAGGACTACTATCACTAACAGTTCCTGCTCTAGGCCCCGTACCAACAAACTAACCACCTAATTCTAACACCATCTGCTAATTGGATTAACTATTCTAGTCCCTATTTGAGTCTTGTTCTGTGTCGATCACAGTTGTCATGGGCTATTAAACGATTAAGATTTTAATCATACATAATCATATTTATGAAGGGAAATAAAATACTCGTACGTGCACCGTATACCAAATCATTTTATTTATTGACAACATCAAACCGCTTCCTTTGTTTTTATCACCTGCCTATTCTTGAAGATGGCCTGGTCACCGGCACATTTTGTTGGTCTGACCACTTATTTGGAAAACTCCCTCCTGATCATTACTCTCGTCGTCTCTCCTCATCGCACCGCACCTCGCCCCGCCTCACCGCGTCTCTACTCGCATCACCACACCTCACCTCGCCACACCATACACCACCTCGCCTCACCACATCCTGCTAATCTTCTTTGCTCGGTCTTGTATACCGATAGCAAGAATTTTGTTATTACCAAATCTTACGTTAACGTAAGTCTCCAACATAACTATAACTTATGTTGCGAAAATACCCTTTTTTTTAATACACTTTTATTTTTCCTTATCTTTAAGGATTTTTTTAAGGTTGTAGGGGTATAAAATTCCTCCATTTTTATTTTTTTCCTTTTATTTTTGTATGGTCAGATGGGAGAGAACAAATTCTAGTTTAGAGCCAAATAGTTAAAAACGCTTTAGCGGTTCCTGTAATTTTTGCCTTATATCTTATAAATATGTCTATTTTAGTGGTTCAAACTAAATTCACGCAAGATCTTTCGTTCAGTGTATCCACACTCAATGAGAGATTTGCGTGAATTTAGAATAAATATCATTTTTTTCTCAAAAGTAATGCTTTAGGACTTTAGGTAGTTTATTTCAAATTCCAAACTATCCGACATCCTACCCCAGAACTTTCATATGTATTTTTAATTTTTCGAGACCAAATGCAGCCCCAAGTCTTACCAGACCAAATGTCTTTAAGGTTTGAAAGTCATGACTGATACCTAGTTGACGCAGAAACTAAGTACTTAGTAGGGTAGACTCAGGCAGCATTCAGCGAACGAAGATGTCTCGGTTATTTTATTACAATTAAAATAAACAACAACGGCGTGTGTAACTAAAATATTCTCATTATTTAATTTACTACGGTAAGAACACATTTTTTACAGAATGTTAATGTACTAAACAAATATCTACAAAAAATTGTACACTATGTGAAAACTTACAAAATACTTTTTAATTTACAATTAACAAAGAAAATCAATATTCAAGTTCAACAAGGTTAAGTTAAGCATTTTTCATTAAACTTACGAACTAATTATTTACAATAAACCTAGACGTCATGATTTAAACGGAAATATTTCGATTCCACAGATAGCGTTTTGTGTTTCTTCGTACATTTTGCAAGCTTCCTCTATTTTTGTTTTATTTCTTTTAATTCAGAATTATGTTACAAAAACTAGAAACAGACATTTGGGTTAATAGTGTATAATATATCAACTAAGTGAGAAATTTTTGTCAAGCTTAAGTGTGGGTGTAATTGGCTACATTCTAGTTAAAACCAATGTCCGTGCAAATGTTTAATGAATAATGTTTAACTGAGGAAAGGAGATGAAAATCATGTGATTTTAAATAGATAAGTATTGTATTATTATTAAAATATTAATTCTGAACTATAACGGTTTTGTAACATCAAGTTAAACTATGTATAGGTACCAAACCAATACTATGCAACGTACGTACGAGGATCTGTAACGACCGAATGTACAATGTATATATTTATGTACACTGTGTAAATCAGTGATTTTTATTACACTTTAGTATAACAACTTAAGAGAAATCTAATTTACATAGCAAATGAACGAAATATGATGTATTATATTTCGTTCATTTGCTGCATTGCAGTTACATTGAATATAAAATATGAAAGTGCACGTTATACAAAAGCGCCATCTGTGTGTCAGTGTGTACATAGGAAAACGATACCACTGCTTACTTGCTATGTTCAACGGACCAATTTTTAAAAGAAAAATTTGTAGAATTTAAAATCATTCAATCAAGTCAATACAAGTTTGGTTTTAACAAGAGCATTTAGGTATATGATTGCATGTTGGATTGTAACAATGTTACACGCGTTTCCCACTCTGCGTAGGTATCTGAGGTTTTCACAGTAATTTGAAATCGTTTCATTTATTTAATTGAGATAACTACATGATTGGTTGAACCGATTTCGAGAAGATTATTATGGTCAGCTAGTAGAAATTGATGATTTTAAACTCGACTTCTTCAGTTTGTGCACAATTTACTATGATACATTTATATGGTAAAATATAGAAATAGATCATAACGTCATTTCGTGTTCCCTTTGCGTCCTCTAAATTGAAGTATTGGTATCATTATGTATTACTAAATCGAAATTATATGATGATCTTCAATATATTTCGCCTTAAGATCAAACTGCATTTCAGAAATCCAATAAAATTATCTAGGATCCTGTTTTTGGGTCGGCAACGAATCGGCCATGGTTTTCGTGGTGATGCCGCCCACAGACGACACTTATAATTTATTACTATCACGTGGATCGTCTGTTGGTTTGTAGGTTCATCATCGCAACCCATAACTGTCCCATTGCTGGGCACGCGGCTCCTCTCACTGGTCTCCTCTCCATTGTGCGGATTGGCGGGTTTGTAGGTTATATACATAAAATTCTACATCCAAAATTCTTAGCAATACAAAAAGACGAAGAAACACAGAAAAAAGTAATAGGAATTGTGAGTTGCATTACAAATAATATTTTAGCGCTTAAGGCAACCGCGGCTCGCCGCCGAAATATCACAACAAATCTTATGTACTACGGAAGTAATTCGAAACGACTTTCACCGACCTGCCACTACACGAGCAACTAGAGACACGAAAAATATTATCTTTTTATAAACGAATTATATGAATGTCCATTATTTTTTTTGCGTAAATTTTTCGTTTAATGTAAGTTTTAAATGAAAGTAAAATAAAATAATTGAAGTTGATACGCGACATAAGCTGTGTTTTGGAACACGAAAATGTGACGAATTACATAATTATATATGCATTTTTTTAACAAACTGCTTGGTAATTAGGTACGTACTATTGTACAATTTTTCGCTATAAGTGAAATATTTTATATGCACTATTGAAATTTATTCAACGAATGAAAATGTGTGATGTTTTATGGACAAAAAAATTCGCATTATTGTTTCCCGTATTGTATTCTTAACACTGAATAAAAAGTAAATACATGTGAATGTTTCTGAAATTTAAAGTTTGCTTATTACTCTCAAACAAAACGAACAATATGTTCAAGACAAAAGTATTTTAAGTCTTATTATAACGTCTATTGAATTACGACGAATTAATTACTTATTTAAAATAAAATAAAAATTACCAAACGTTGAAATTTTGTCTTTTTTTTCAATCATGAAGCTATTGATTTACCTAATTTTCTTTCTATGTCTCTCTTCTCTCGTGATGTGTTAGGCCCTTAAACATCTACGGTTTGTTCAAGTTCACGTTTTACGTATAAATGTTGGCAGCAAGTGTTTATTGGACGATTTTGTCATACTATGTCCACTTAGCCTAACTCCTATTTACAAATAAAAAAGTTCGAAAATATGGAAAACGCGATGGAAGACTGCGTTCTCATTGCGACTTACAATAAACACGTTTATCACATAGATATTATCTAAGGATACGACGAAATCACAATGCTTAAGATTAAGTTGTTCCCAATTACAATATATGTCGCGTGACATTAAAAACACAAAAATAAAACAAAAAAATCAGGTATAACGATAGGTAACGTTCGAAAGAAATTATTAAAGCGAAATGACAATTTGTCAATTATTCTAAGTTTGAACAACTCGCTGGTAACTTCAGTTTTATTAAATTACAAATAAATTCTGCTTCGACTACACGTGAAGTGTACAAAAAGTTTTGAATGACATTAAAAATATTGTAATCGTATAAAATGAGTATTACAAAACATCTTTATCGTCTATGGAGTTTTTAATAACACATCATCTAAAAAGTTTGCGTGTCCTTAACAACGTTACTACTGATAGTCATGCATTTCTTAAATAACAGTTTAAAAATAACTGGCCACAATGGTTTGCTCAAAAGAAGCTTGCAAGTTCAATCGAACTACAGTATTGTTAATATATCCACTTGATAATAATGCCTGACAACTTTTACATTAATACTAAGGTAGTAAATTATTAAAAAAATAGAAAGACATTTAAGACCCTAAAATAGCTCGTAGTGGAATTACGGAAGTGGTTACAGAAAAGAAAATAGTTAACTATTACAGTCATGAGATTATTAAATTGGTACCTACATACGATAAGTTTAACAATTCAAAATCATTTCAGGTCCCTATAAAATTTCTCTTAATTGTATACACCAAACATCTTCCATGCTTTACAAATCTTTGGTGCTCATCCACATCGCAAATATGTTCGGCACGAACGAACTGAATTTAAAGATTACGAACACATTTTATATTTACTTTAGAAATTACAATATTATAACCTATATATTGAGATTTTATGTGTCGTTGAAAAGCTGCGAAATGCCGAGTCAGATCAGATTGCACCCATTGGAACTGGCGACGAAAGAAGAACAATTTATGTTGGAAATGGAACATTTTTACAAAATATATAAGTATGTTTGTAGAGTCGAAGTATACAAATTTTAGTAGTACCTATATAAAAAGTAAGCACCAAGAATATTACTGATACAAACATAATGGCGTAACCTCTTGGGGCGAATATACAACTGCATTTTGTCTATATTCTAAGTTCCAATTCTGACTAGAAACATTGACGATACAACTTAAATCCCAATTCAAAGTCAATGCAAAGCATTGCCACGCCACCGGTAGATTCGTGGAAATATTGATTTAAATTAGGAGGTAGTTCATGTGACGTTAAGGCTGTACAAACTTCGCAACTTTTCTTTGACAATCGTGTCTATTTTCTATGCTTAAGGAATTAGTGTGTCGGTGGCTTTAAATAATATTTACTAATGAAATACATCTTTCAAATAAATACTATCTCGGAAGGTATTGGTCCCGGTTTATAATTTTTAAACAAATTATAACAATTTGGACCCATTCGGCAAATATGATTTTTAAATAAGTCATTAACATCACACCCGCAGCAATCTTCTGCGAATGTCTCACTATGAGTATCGCTCTGCGATATCCTTCTCCTTATAACTAATCACTTAACATTATATCCTTTTTAAACACATATCACAATTGATCTCTCTGATGAAGAGAAGTTTTAAAGTCCAATGGTACGCGCGCGCGCGCGTCATATGAGCGGACGTCATTCGTGAAGGTTTTTACTGAGAAGTAAACTATTGTGCGGTCCCGAAAGATGCCTAATTAGTTCTGGTAACGCCTCGAATGTAAGTTGACAGAAACAGCAGTTGAACCGACCCGGCGTATTGGTTCGACCGTCGTTTTCGCTCGAAGATATCACGTTGCGATGGACCGAACACAGGTGCTTAAGCAAATGTGCTTTTTGTTTGAACATAGCAACACAGAGCCTACAAGCAAAAGGTTTTTCACCTGTATGAACTCGGAGATGCGTTTTGAGATTCCACGACATACCAAATTGCTTTCCGCAGTATTCGCAGCGGTATTCTCTTACTGGCGCTTGCTTGCTCGAACCCTGCTCATGTTCCGTTGAAGGTGGCTCGTCTCCACTCATTTGTGGTTGGCATAGCCACGGACCCCAAGATCCTGCGCTCGGCGGTCTATATTTAAGAGCATCGTCATGGCCTGCAGCAGGTGGGGTCGCACTTCTTTCTTGTAAAAATGGTGGTGCTGATGCGCTTAAGGCATGCAACCCACCAAGTCTCGCACTGGCAACTCCAGCCGCAAGCGCTGGCCCTTGAGCATATCGTAGATGTATTTCGTCTAAGTAACTTGGGTTAAAGGAAACGAAAGGTGGATTTTGTGATGGTGAATTGTGAAATCCGGGTCTTCTCTTTCGATGCGGTGTTACCACGTAGTTTTCGGGCGACGTTTGAACGAGTGACATGATATCTTGATCAGGAGGTTTCAAATGTGGGTAGTCCTCTAATTTAACAGTTCGTAAATCCAATTCCGGTTCGAGAAAATGTGATTTTCTTTTAGTTCTTTCAAGGCCTCTACCTAGACGGTCAGTTAATAATTGTCTTCTATAAACCGTTTCTTGTGGTGGATCTTCTTGGCTGGATGATGTGGATCGTCTCCTTGAAATATTCTGAAAATACCAACATGTAAAGAATTAGTTAAAGAGATTTATATAATTTAGAATGAAGTAATTAATTTAATGTTTTATAAAATTCAAAAATCATATAAATCGTTATTATTACCTTTGCTGCGACTGTTTCAACATCCAAATCCTGCGAATCATCGTGTTCACTGCCTGTATTGTCGTTTCTTGCTAATGATAAATTGACCGGGTTTGATGAACTCCGCCGCCGTGATGTCAATCGTCCACATTCTTTGTCCCTATTTTCGCCATCTTGGTCGTCATCTTCTCTTTCGTCATTACTACTCGTTGACATATTTTCTTTTTTTATACTCAACGACTCTGATTCCCCTCTATCCTTTTCTTTACTATAACTTGCACCAGGTGTGACCCTGTCACTCTCTGAATGTGATGATCCTGATGGTACATCGTGTTTACTGCTTTCGTTGCTGTTAATATCAGTTTTGAGGTTCTTTGCTTTTATTCTCTCGCACGATCTATTTCTTTCTTCTGCTTGCTGTCGTTCTTTTGTGGATTTCCATACGTCTGACTTTATTTCTAAGAGTTCAAATAGTTCTTGCATATCATCGATTTCTCCGGACTGAAAAATTGCCAATAAATATAAATTAGTATGCTAAGCAGTAGTAGTAGTAGTAGCTTTTTATTGGTATTAACATTAAATTATGGTACATTATGTCAAACCGGGTGGTTATGTAGAATGGGATGATTCTTACCTCAATGTATGCTTGACCGCTGTATAGGAAAACAAGAAGATGCTTCATAAGGGTGCTGTTTATGCCGGACATGTGAATTGTGACTGGATTTTCAACTGAAGGGGTGTCATCGAGAATTTTTCTGAAATAAGAAAAAAAGTTCTGAGTAATTTGCTAATGATAATCAAATTCAGTCTAGTTAGATTGATACAAAGGCATTTGATTATGCTAATAATGTGTTTTCTTTTAATATTTTAATACCGCCATCGCTGATATCTGCTTGGACTACAGGTTGACTGGTAAAGAATGATTCTAGATTTAAAGTATAGTACAGTTTAAATAAATAAAAATACATCTCAATCTGCTGAACTGTCTCATTTACGAGTTCCCATTCCGTCAGTCATTAACAAAAATCTAATGGAAGTGACAGTATGTCGCCAGCATCCTTACCTGATGAGCGGACTAGCAGCAGCCATGACGATGCGGTGCGCGGCTAGCGGCACAGCGTCGTCGCAGACCAGCACCAGGTCGGAGTACCTGGCACCGCGCCACGCCGCGCCCACCTCGTTCAGGATGCAGGCGTGGTGCTTGCCGTACGTCAGTGTCAGCAGGCCCTCGCCCATCATTCCAGCACTGGAAAGAGATTTACGGTTAATATTCATTGTTATTAAAAACGTTTTGTCTTGGCAATGTCAAATATAGGTCATGAAAGACAGACGGTTAATTGGAAGAGTTAGTATGCTTTCATGAAACTCTTTGATTATTTTGTATGTATAATACCTACTAGCGGTTACTGTGGACTTCTAGATAGGGTCCTTGAATGAGAATTGTGTGGTTACTGATGAACAGAAAAATTAAACTAGTAATTGACATACAAGTCGTCAACATTTTTGTTTCTAACTAGCTGACCCGACAGACGTTGTCCTTCCTGTCTTAACTATGAATATTGAATTCGAATACATATATTTGCAGCACGCATTCGGTCTATGTTGTGTCAAACGCCACAAAACATTAAGAAAGTTTATATTTTCAAAAGCGCTAAGGTTAAATTAAAAAAATTAATATGCTGGTTAAGTATTCTTAAATTTTGTAATCCTTCACGCAATTTTCTTAATTTTTTCATAAGAACCTTCTTCCTTCTTCTGTCAATAACAAACACAACAAAAAAGGAATTAGCGAAAACAGGCCAGCCGTTCGCGCGTGATGCCGTGACCAAGGGAAATAGGGATTCATTTTTATATACAAAGTATATTAACAGAATTAAATCATATCTTTGATCTAAATATCAAAAGTAAATTATATCTTTAATTATACCACGGGGACAGATCCATTTCCCAGGATGAAAAGTATCACAATCTTTAATTGAGTTTATGAAAATTCTGTGTAACCAAATCAATTTAGTTGTTATTGCATAATTGAGTTACAGACATAATATGAAATATTAGTACATTTATGTTATTAGTAGGAATAATCTTGTATTTAAGTTTAAACAAAAGAGACAAAGCACAAGTAAATACGTAGCATTTGCTGTTTAATTGATAACTGATTTAACTTCTGAATCGAATGTATCTAAGCGATCATTTCCGTAGTTTAATTTCCCTTGCATATTGTTCATGTAATTAGAAGATGAGTTGAATTAGGGGTTTCGTGCGTAAGTGGTGTGTGCACGATATGAGCAGTGAAATCATACCGAAATTGAGGTCCGACTTAATGTTCGCGGTTCATTAGTCTCTATCTATGCCAACCTGAAAATCGACGCGGCGAAGGAAGACAAGGTTGCACCCAACCGACTGTTAAACGTTAAAACGTTTCAATATCATCGCTAGCGGCAAATTTGTTGAAATCGACTAACTAATAACGCTCAGTTTGATTTGTTAGAATACAATGGCTTTAAATTAACAATAGCTACAGTACAGATATTCTGGCAAGTAAACTTTTCTCAATAAAATTAAAAAGGTTAAAAGGTGAGGAGAATTTAATTGAAATGCGAATGCTGTCAAACCTAGTCCTAGTAACAGGTGCTAGAAAGTCTGTCGCAACACGACCGTGGCCCGTTAAAGTATCGCAACGTGGCATTAGAGTTGCGATACGAACGCAAGATCGTTTAAAAGACGATCAACAAGCTCTTCTTTAGCATTGTGGTCGCGTTTAGCAAGAGCGGGGTCACCGTCAGTGCTGGAGTGCTCATTGTTGTCGGCAACCGTGCCTCTATTGTTGTACTGTTTCACCTAAAAGTCATATATAATTGCGAAGCTTGAAACAGAATGTAATCCGAGATAAAATTGGATTCGGTGCTTCGGAATGTTCTCGCATACGCTGATGACAATCGCGCAGTTTGTCACGATGTTGCAACGAGCCAGTTTGAATGTTTGTTGAGTTTTTAAGTAGTGGGTGCGTTAAATAAGCTTACTTAGGGAGCGATAAGGCCTCCATGTGAACAATGAGGATTTTCTAGAAGCATGTGGAAAGCTCAAAGAAGTTTGGGTTCCTCAGTAGTTTTTCTAAGTTTTGTCTCCATAAAAATAAATTTGTTTCAATGGACTAAGTAGGTACGTACTTAAATTAATGAAAATCTTCACATAGAATAAGGTGTAATCTAAACAATTCAGATCATCAGTTTCATGAATTCAGCTTGTTTCACGAATACGTCAAATATAGCTTGACCCGTTTAAATTAATAAAGTTTTTGAAATAAGCTAGCAAATTTTAAAATTTAATGGTAAGCTTTTAAGTAAATGTCAATATAAAAAGGGAAGTCATTTCATCAGCCGATTGTTATCTCTCTCTTTGAGATTTAAGAGACCTTTGAGAGTTAAGAGACCTAAATGATGCGTTTCCATTGCGACATATAAAAAAACAAACTAAACACCTTGGGTTGTTACGGATGTTTGTAAAAACTATAAGCAATTAACTCTAATTAACTAGTATGCTAATAAGTGTTGGATAAAAAAGGAGTGAGAACAAAGAGCCAGCATTTCCTTGAGTGCGGGAAACGTGAAGTCATTTCAATTACAAAATAAGTTAAGTACTTCATATTGTTTTTGTTACACGTTTAAACAGGCATCCTAAATTATGATTAGTATTCTGATTTATTGTTGGTCTTGACTATTTGTAGCGGAGGGTAGTTTCCTATACTCTGACAATGTTTGTAAGTTAATATGTCGCAGCGATATGATGAGAACCGAGATATTATCAATACCTTAAAGTTGATCAAGGCTGATCAATTCAGGCATGATAAACAACTAAAAGAGAGGTGATTCCTAAAAAAAAAATGTGATTTGATGAAACCCCATGAAGTGTTTTAGTGCGAAGATGAAATCTTTCTCCAAACCATTTGAATATCCCAAAGTCAATAGTAGATATTAGGACACGAAATTCAAAACTTCCCTACCTTCTCCTTCCTCTGAAGAAGAGTATAGGGCGGGGTGCCAACTAAACTGGTAGAACCTATAATGTAGGTCGAACCTTTAATATAGGTAGATCCTCCAAATCAAATAAACACTAGTCATTCTCTCTTCCTGCGGTTAACAAAAGTCTTTCATGACGTTTAGAAACATTATCTAAAACTTGCTAAGTATTTATTCATAATTTAATGTTATGAAAACTTCCTTTATGGCATTAATATCTCATTGTAACAGCAAAAACTTTTGAAGGCTTTTTATAACCATTTGCAATAAAAACTGGGTAAACAAAAACGTGAATTGAGGTAAGTATTGAATAATATCATACCACTTGATATAAAATAAGTAATATCAACTATTTAGATCTCTCGTCGTTTGCCTTTAATTTTTCGTTATTCATTTTAATTGCTATCAACGAGTATTATTAACTTTAATTGTAATAATAATATCATTTCAATGTAGCAAGTGAAATATTACTAAATTAAGTATTTATAAGGAGATTAATCAAAATATTATTATGTAATTGTTTTTTCAGTAGTAAGTACATAATACTATTTACTTTATTTTTTTATCTACATACTTACCTACATACTACTTAGCCGCCCTTGCATCCAAGAAGCTATGACTTAGGTAACTTAGGTCCCACATTACGGCATTCTGTTTTTTGTGAATTGCCTGAAATTTCTCAGCGGGAACAAACGCATAAACAAACTGACAAACAGACAAAAAAATCTAAAATCACATTAATGGGAAATGGACTCTATTGCGTTGATAGCTACCTCTTCTAATGGTTTTCTTAAATATGATCCATCAGACTTAAGTACCACAAACTCAATTAAAATCATAGTTTCTTATACATCCTACTTACTTATCACTGATACACCTGTCTGTCATTATTTTATTAAACTGACAAATTCTCTGATGAATTTTCAGGTTCTTGGGATTATGAACATACGTGGTTGTGACAGGGTTGGACAGATGGTGTTTAGCCAGCATTGTTATTTCAGGGCGGTGCGCGCTCACCGGACCGCGGCAGTCTCGCCCGCCATTGTACGCGGGAAACCATACGTGACGACCAGAGGTACATGTTTCGCATTATATCGTGTTTTGCAGGGTTAATGCAAAAACATATATGATATAACATCTGAAATAACAACAGTTTATATTATGTGCTCATTGGAGAACCGTCTATTTGAAGCACTTGAAGATTCTCCGTTCGTATCGAATGTCTTCTGCAGGTCCAGGCGTATTTTTTTCTCAGATTCTGTCCGCTGTTAGTGTTTTTATTATAAGTACCTAATCTATACCTAGTAACTAAGACTCCAAAGAAGCATCTGGTCTTTAGGTTAAATTTCACACACTTCCAATTTTGTTTCTTATTGCTAAACAGCACAACCTAGCGGGCAAGGTCATGATTTATTACCTCCTAAGTACTTCTCAATATTGTCGCTAGATGACACTAGCATGTAATTCCTTCTCCTATACATAGATGGCGCTACAATAATGCGCAAACGCAATGATGATCATATTCATGTTTGTCAATAAAATTATCAGTAAGTACAAAATAATAATTTATATAGGTAGCATTTTGGTAATATCAAGTAGGGACCTACATTATAGATTATAAGATTTGGTGTTTCGAATTTCGAGTTGTATTAATATAAAATATCTGTTTATTTAAAACAAATGTCGTGTTTAAGTCTGTTGACCTTCATTATTACAAATTCTACTTTCACTTAGATTTTTTTGTAAACAAAATTCCGGAAATAAGTAATATTCCTACAATCACTTCATTACCGTACTTAAACTAATTACATTATTAATATTGGATAATTTGATTAAAATGAAGGTTATGTAAATTATTTAGTTATTTTTTTAATGAAACAACACTTATCATTGATGCTCATTACAAATGTTAATAATAAAAATGTAAGTAGACCTACCTACTACGTTTTTGGTTATCCTTTATATTTTCTTTTAGTTTAGTTACACATTGTGCCCCCGAAAACAAATTGCTTAAATAAATTCAAATTCCACAATTTAAATATGGAACAATAACCTAAATAAGCAAATCATCAAAGCGAATCATTTACTGCAAATTTTTCATGAAGGTTTGTCTAACGTTTTGAAGCCAAAAAGCAATTGTTGAATTGACTTGGCGTGGCCTCTGAGTGTTACTTACAGGATCAACCGCTAACAAGCTTAGATAATAATACTTAATCAGATACCGATAATACCTACTTAGCATTAATAGAGACTTAATTGGGTTGATATTTTGAAACATCTCGTTATAATAATAAAGCTGCACTGCTGAGTTAGAGCAATGCCGATCTGTCTCAGCGAATGCGGTACGATCGATAGCCATAGGTATGCAATAATGCAATCGGTCGTTTTGATTTGCGTTGACAAATTGTTATGCAGTAACAACATTGTCAATAACTGGTTTGAAATAATTCGCTCGCTCTATTGCGGGAAGGAAGCAAGCGGTTCTATAAAGTAAAATGAACTTTGAACTCGAGAATTCCTCGTTTAAATGAGTAATGCTGCTAAAAGTGACGGATGAATAATTCATAATCAAGGCGAAAACATTGTGTTTTGAAAAACACTCATTAAAATGGTCAAAGTCTATTATGTTTATAATAACAATGTTACATATAAAAATAATTCTTGTACAATTGTAGAAAAATGTTAGTTTTTCGTCAATAGTGAAATTGTGATTCAAATTTGAACCAAACAATCAATTTCAATAACCAGGAAGCAGGATGTAACAATCTAAACGCAATAAAAGATACAGACAAGGCAACTGTTACTTCATCAATGATAAATTAACAGAACGTTAAAATAACAAATAGATGAAATTATCTATAAACAGGAACTATTGTAGCTGGATCTGGTTATATGTAAACAAGAAGCAATAAAAATATCTTAATCAGTACAAGAATCAAGTGTACAACTCAAGGTTGGATCATAAAAGAAATAAGCCCGACGCGTTACATAATTCTGCCCACACTAATTAAGCACGTACCGACCTAGAATGGTCAAGCTACATTATTATCGTTTACTAGATCCATTCCAATTCTAGACTGCTGTTGTCCGTTAATGGAGTTTATGACAGCGTGCCACTGTAAAAGGAGGAACAGCAATGAGTGAATGGTAGCGCCATATAATTAGAGATAATTGCACTTCTCGATTTAAATCATTGCCTATCCTAGCTTATATAAAACTTACTGTAAATCACTAAAGACTCTTCCATGCCAACTAAAAGAACTACATATTACGCAAGTCTTGTAATTTTTAATCACGCAATTAGTAATTGAGTCGTTACTGTCGTTAGTACTAGTGTTGGAAAAGACTGGGTTATTAAAAAGGTAAGTAACAATTAGTTTCCAGCAGATAAGTATATATCATACTTAGTTAAGTTAAATATATGAATACGTTAAGTTAAATATAAGCTTCTCTTGAATAGCGGAAGTTTCACTGATGGAAATCGTAATGGCCGTATATTGCTCGTAGCGTATCCCCGTAAAACGAAAGAGAATTATCGTAAAAGACAATTAATTGGGTATGTCGCCGGAAACAATAAGTAAGGTAGACGTTAACGTTGAACGTTTACGAAACTGCTCGATATCGATGTTGCAAACTATGAAATTGTAGACACCGCCACTGTTGGCCTACTGGAGCGTAGGATTGGGAAAAAAGTTCTAACTTTCCCTCTCTATTGCCAAATAACTGAAAGTTACGAAATAGTCTGTGAGTGATGACTAGTGGTTAATGTATTTATGAGTATTATTTGTTTAATTTTAACGATTTTGTATGATTATTTGCTTGCCTATATACCTACTAACGCAATGTCTTTTACTTTTAAAATTATAAAATTTATTGTGTCCTTCACGCAATACAATTTATATTACATAATAAATAAAGAAATGTAGTAAGTTTACAAAAAATGTAACCTCATGGGCATTTTCGGTATTGCCATACATTCTTGATAAAAACTAATCTGTCTTTATACTATAAATATTGTTTATTTTTATTTTATATTATAAAATAACACGAGGGTACTTGAAAATTTATATTAATTATTAATCATGAATAAATAATGAAACAGTAACAAAAGTAAACTTACTTTTATTACTAACATTAACAGTTCTAGGTGTCATCGAACACTTGTTTACACTTCGATTGCATGAAAGGAAAATGAAGCAAATTTACATTTATATTCATTAAATACTTTTATTTTCAAGGCCTTTTAAATGATAATAACACATTTTTTCAATGAACATGTAACACTTGCTTAAAATCATTATACATATTATAAACAAAACGTCTGCATTTGCATTAAAAAAAAAAAATTATACAAGGTGCATACATTTCATGAAACACATTTCCAATTACAAAATTATGTATAATATTCTTTATTAATAATTAGGTACTTATTTATTTTCAAAACATTCCTAAATTTGCAAAAAACCCGTCAAATACTCCAAATCATTAATAAAACATAATATGTTGCAATTTTTATTCTTGATTCTACGTTTATGTTCTTTTGCAACGAGGTTTAAAATATTTATTGCGCACATAAATGTCAATGAAAGTGCAAATTGGCTTGTCTTTTGACATTTTATTCCTTGCCATGCTGTGTTATTCAATTTATTTGCCTTTCAAGTATTCAGTTAAAATGTTACAGAATTTTTATATTAAATATTATGTATCCTATAGCTAATTATGTTCAATTTGTGGCTGTGTGAGAAAACCATTGAAACTCATGAGAAGTATTGCAAGATCTTAATACGTTCCGAGCCAAATCGTTTCGCCTGAATAAAACTGTCGCTAATGAAGTAACAAATTTGAGAGGCAGGAATGCAGATAACAATTAATGTGTCAGTTATCCAGGTTAGATCGCAGCATGCTCCGATGCCCAGGCCGCGAGCCTGGCCGCCTCTGTCACTCGCCTCGCTTGACTACAATCGCAGAAAATCCCATGAGCCACATTTACATGCCTGCGATAGTTCATGCTCCACTTACAGGACTGAAATGATCGGATAAATTGAATTGTCCGTTCATTTTAAATGTCCATTTTAACGCTCGATTCACGTTTGTTGAAGCACTAGAATCCGTAAAGTATTTCACGCTGCTTGCTCATGAAGCATTAAAATAAGCAATTAAACCAAATGACTACGTTTCTTCAAAAACAGAATTAATTACCGAGGAAGAATAAGACCCGTGAGATCTGGCAGTAACCGGTAACGTGACGTCAGCGAACGCGTATATAGGAGCCAGCCAGACCCCTTTACAATTTTCTAATGTGCGCAATGTATGACAGAAAACGATAGTGATGTAAGTCGATAGTTGTCAAACAGGAAATCGCGGGGCGCGCGTGGCGAACGATATGCCGCACACGCTTTGTGTCGGCGGCCTTCGGATGAAATGTTTAGTCCCCGTAGCGACCGCGCTGAATCGCACCACATACAAACCATTATGCAATCCCGACTCCCCACAACAAATATCTGTTCATTCATAAGAGGTATGGTCAATTTAACTATCTTTAGTGCATCGGCGGCGGTGTTGTATAGATCTCTGTAATTAGTCTCTGCGAATATTTCCTACTCGTATTGCGCGTCAGGGAGCTCTCTTGTACGGTTCGTTTACTACTACGCTGTAAGTGTACATGAATTTACGCTCGTTGTAATTTCTTCTACATACAAAACCAGGAACTACTTATTTTGTTAGAACAAAATGTAGTCTTGTCAAACAAGATTGTTATCGTCTCCGTCGTTATGATCAATATTAATGTTTTTAATATCACATTTAGACAACGGTACATCACTTCCTTTGTCAATATAATTTGTTATAAAATTTGTAAAATGTCGTAATGTGCCTGCGGCTACGTTCGTGTGTTTTTGGAACTTGCCGGAATTAAATCAACTAAGGTAGAAGTAAGGCAACATCCGTGTGGTTTCAGTTACACTTTATTTAGAGGCAACCATTTTAGATCCATCAATACACCATTGTGATGGAATTAGAACGAGACTATTTACTAACAACAACGACAGAACTAACTATCACTAACAGTTCCTGTCCCGTCCACAAACCTATTAATCAAAAAACCAAATTACGTTCTTAATAACTCCCTCTGCTAACTGGACTAACCATCCTAGTACCGATTTGAGTTTTGCTCTGGGTCGGTTACAGTTGTCATTGCTTGCAGCGGAAGAGTGGTGCTGCATGTTAATTTGCTATTTTAAATCAATAAAACAACAATAGTTGATGATAAAATTAATGGTGTGTGTGAATTTTTATGTATTAAATATGTTGTAATGTACTTTGTTCTACAATAATATGCTTAGACATCTGTCTCTTGCTTAACCAAGTATACCTATAACCGGACAAGTTTACAAACGTTACAATAGCCAAACTGCCGGGGCAGTTTTGCAAAGTTATTTGAAGAATTCCAGCCTTACGTAGCATAGTCTGAACAGATTGGGTGTGGTCATCAGATATACAATGAATGCCGAATGTTTCATTCACATTATCGTTTTCGCATTGTTGATTGACAAACAGCTGTATACCTAGTTTTAATAGACGCGAAGAGCTTCTATTTTGCATTTAATTGGTAAAATTTTCTATTTAGTAATTGAGAACTTTCTCTGTTAAAGCAATTTGAAATACATTATTAATAGTAAAATAACTACTGACATTGACTGACTTCTAGTAATAGAGTTCTTTGTAAACCGATCGCGGATCGAAATGCGTAATAAACATTTCGGTTCGTCTGAGATCACTCATTAGATGAGGCCATGTCCTAACCGGGCACTCGATCACTGGCAAGTGACAAATGAATTTATTTATAAATGACGTACCCTTGCGAGAGAGTCTTGGGCCGAAAGCACGAATGAGTTTTACCTTCGATGAGGCAAAAATAGCCCCACAGTTACACTCTCACCTTGCGTTTGATTGACGATTGATCCCTTGTGCCAGATGCTCTAACTGACACTGTAAACAATACAAGCGCCTAAACTTTTACATTTTGTATTTTCGTATGAAGTAGTAAGTTAACTATGTATCATAATTTTTACTCGTCTGCGCGACACCAAGGAGGGTGTTTAACGTCTATGTTTGTAAGTTTGTTTCTTTGTGGCTTTCTAGAGACCAAACACGTGGGTCGATTTTGATGAATCTTACGTTAATCGATTTGTCTTAATCTCGCGATTAGTATCATTAAAGACATGACAGCAATGTAATATGGCGTTAACCTTAAGCGTCAAGTTAAAATTATCGTTACGTTTCTTATATAACTTTTCATTTCAATTACCACTTAGGATCTATATCGTTTTAGTCGGTCAGCAATTTACTTATCTACTTTGTGGTCAGCAACTATTCTAATTTTATTTCTTAGTCAGTTTAAGTTTTAAACCTATCACTTATTTTATTCTTTTATTTTAATTGTTTTATAAATTCATTTTTAATCTTTAGTTTTTCTTATTATTAAGGTTTAGTTGATACACAGTTTAAATTTGAACATTATTATTTATAACATGCTCGTTTACATACAAGTTTGTTTATATGCCGGAACTGTTCAGTAATGCTGATGGATGATCTAAGGTAGCTAATTCTCGGCGCTTCACTCTTCGATGTGACCTTACATATTTTGCCTCCATCTGTTGAGCTATTGATATCTAATATTACTTCTTCTTATCTTATCTGCATTACACTATATTGTGTCGGTCAACAGTTTTATTTAACTACATTTTAATTTGTATGTGATTGGAATTCTAAGTCAAACCTACAATTGAGTTTATAAGAATTTAAATTACATATTTTTATTACTCTTTATTTTTATTGACTTTTGAGAAATTACGCTGTAGAGATTTAGTTGTGACTAGACCTATATTGGTAAACGCTCCCGGCATGTTCCTACATTTTCGCAACGTTCTCCATCGGAAACAAATCGAGTTCGTGTTCGACATTTCGCGATCACTGCCGCACTTAGATGACTATTTATAAAGAACGTGTCTAAGAAAAGGTCGAATTTGATTGTCGACAGTCATTTGAATATCTCTTCTATTATTATAGCAAATTATGATAGATTAAGTCATCCATATAGATGCGGTTCTCACGGCGGAAAATTGTTCAACCTTGAAATCAATAGGTGTTTGAACCTCTAAACGCACGGTGTAATCGATGTCTATTTTCGATGTTGATTATTTTCTAATCGTTGTTACACACTTCGATTTCGATCATTAAATCGATTAACATCATCGACTGTTCTCAACGAAGTCCGAGGTGAACCACACTCGACCAAGGTCTGTTTTGAAATAGGATGGCACTTGACCTTCAGGATGAAAGTCAACAGTGTTGCGCAATAGATCTACGCGCGCTCACAGTACTCGATGTTAATAACCGAGAACGAGACATATTGGCACCTGATCATGACCCACATAGCACGTTCAAGGATTTCACATATTTGGAAGGCGATGATTTCAAAACTGCTAGAATTTTGAGGTGTGTTTTGTTAGCGCATGTCAGCGCCAAGGCAACATGTAATATTACGATGTATGTAGATATTCTGTATAATAGTTAAAGTTAAAATAGTCTTGTTTTTCCCCTATTTTACTTAACACTATAGTACCAAAACAGCACAATTGAATCATCCGCATTCCGTTGCTTATGTATTCCTGAAAACTCTCTTTTAAGTCATAAAAACTAGTTACGCGGTTGAACTAACCAAATTGATAAATCTTATTAAATTCAACAAGACCGAACTAGATTTTTCACTACGCCTTTCTAGTTGTCTACGTTAGATAGTTGCACATGTATGTCGCACGTGTTTGTTTTGACGTGTGTGTGGGTGTGCTGCGCACACACGGAGCGTCGCTTGCGCATGTAGTGATCGTGCGTAGATTCGCGGCACATTGCATAGGAGGGGGAGGTAGGGCCAGCGAGTGGCCCGCGGTTTTGTAAGAACGTTTTATTTCAAGGTCACTCGAGCAGTTTTTAGAAAGTTACTTCACATTAACTCTAGTGTTAGGTAAAATTAATATAATTTGCATTTATTTAGACCAGCTGGCATTTTCAACCTTTTTATCAATTATGAATCATTTTATAAGATAAAATATAGGAGCTGATTCAAGCTAAGGTAGTTACCAACAATTATAGGCTACGGTGGTGTACGTTATTTACCTACGTATAGATTTTGACTCACAAAATCGTGCCTGGCCACAAGAGGATACCTACCTATATTTTTCAAAAACATTAGTCGCCTACAAGTATTAAATAGGTATTTTCTAAAATAAAAAATACCTAGTATATTTTTTCCGATATTCCTATGCTATAAAATGGTATTTACCTTGTTATAAAGTTTGTAATTTTATGTTGTATAAGTGATAAATCAGAAATGCTGACCACGTGTGTGAGTCACATGGTAAACTACACTTTCTTCATATTTTCAGTGCACGCTTTATACAGCTAATTACAAATAGCTTGTATCAGTACAATCGGGCCATAATAATGTTGAACAGTAAATTGGGAGTCAATGGATTACAATCACACCTTGAAATAAATACATACACAAGTACATAGACATTACCGTAAACAGCAGTGAGCAAAACAGCTGCTGCTTTAAAATATGATAAAGGCTACCTACACCTAGGTTTATCGTCCTTCTGTTCTCCTCGATAAAGAAAAGGAGATCTTGAGATTAGGTCAACAGAATTTATAGAAGCTTAGCTTTTAAGATTAACAAATTCTATTGCTGTATCTGATTTCAATCTATTTGATTTATCGCCTCAAAAGGGGCCAAGGCGTCAATTGCGGCTTATTCGCTTTAAAGGACGCGTATAAACCGAGCCTTAATAATATTCGTGAACCATCTCCACATTTCACATTTCATCACCGACGCGCTCACTTCCATATACGTCGCGTTGATCTTCTCTCGCTGTTGTCGAAATGATGAAATTTAGTCAGATGCCATTTCGTGAGCTTGCGTAACTGTTCACGCTAAATTTTGCTGACAGAGAAAGTATACGAAAGGCTTTACGTAATGCGACCACGTAACTGTTATAGCGAGTCGGTTTTGATTTCCTTGCTTTTACGTCCATCGTTGTTACGTCATTTTTTCAGGTGATTTTGATGTGTTGATGTATCTTTAGCTTTGGTCAAGTATATGGATATTGTAATCGGGTCGGTTAATAACGCTTGTAGTCTTTAGTCAAATATGGCATCCTTGCAACTACAATTATTTTCATTGTTCACAATAATTCCAACTTTATGGGGACACAATAGTCATTACGGCATAAATATGTACGTAAATCACCATTAGACTCCAAAAAAAAGTGCTAGTGTTTGAAAATAACTAAAATTTTATGAAAAACCGTAATATTATGTACGTGTACATATATAGTAAAGGCCTGAGTGAAATTAAGAATGAGGAAAATATGTTTCCGCTAACTACGTGACAAGTGAGATTAGTAAGACATTCTTTTTTACGTTAAAAACGTACGTTAAAACGAAGGAATGATAGTCACAAATCCAAACTATTGAAAACTATTATGGTGATGAATTCTTATATGAGCACTGAAATAAGAGTGTCCGTTACGGTAGATCAAACTTTTGATGCAGGGATAAATGTTTATAGTATAACTATAAAGGAATCAAAACGCAAAAAACATATCTAAGTAGAGATTAAGTAAAGTAAAGCAGTCGGGTTGCAGGCGGTCACAATACAATCTCTGTCCCAATTTCAGAGTTATCAGTGAAGTCAAATATTCAAATCAAACGAGCATACGGGTGCTGTAGATAACCAAAAATGATGTGCTATATGGGCCTTCTTGAGAGACGTTACAACGATCATATCTTACGCCTAAAAGCATTTGTAGTTTTACGAAATATTTATAAATATTCTTGACCAAAATTATATCACAAAGCGAGATGAAACTTATTCTTTGAATAGTCTGTCTTGCTGAATTTTTAACCTACTTAAAGATTCTAGAGTTACTTTGCTAAGGCTTCTATACCTAGTCTTGGTTAAACTCAGCTCAAGGCCTCGTGTTAAATATAGGGATTTCCTACACTGTAGTTACATATCTGTGGTGTTTGGTATTTACATGGTAAGTCCAAAAAGCTAGTTTTTCAGTACGAGCATTTTAAAGTTTAAAAAATTGCTACAAATCGGAATAAAGTTTAGGTGAAACAAATTATAGTTTTATATATTTATATAATGATAAGGTATTAATTTGCGAAAGAAAAATTTAAATAATATATTTAGTTTTTGAGATAAAAGAAGAAAAAATAAAATAAAACATTAATTTTATGAACTTATCATTATTTGAGCAAACAATAACCTTCAATCAGTCTCTTGTTTCATTATGTGACTAGGTAGGTATCTCTACTTTTATTTTTTACTCAGTCAACAAATAATAGGTACTAATAACTAACTAACAATAGGAAAGCCACAACAATATACTAATGTCATATTATAACAAAAAACATTAACCTCTTTTTAGTTTTTTGTTATTAATTAGGTTCTTATTTCATAAAAATCCGATTTTTATTATTTAATAAAAATCCTCTTCGCTGTCTGTCACTCACGTTGTTGACGAGATGCTCTTGATGTAGTATGTGGTAGTAATTTGTAAAAGTCATGATATATTGGATCAATGAACGGTAGGAAGTTCAGGATATCTTAATGTTTCAAATAATCAATATTAATGGGTTCATTGTAAGCTGACGCCAAGTCTATTTCGGCAAATGGGATAGTTATTCTCCTTCTTTTTATAGAGAAAAAACGAAACTCTTCATATTCTGTCAATGTGTATTTAAACCCCACGTCATTAAACTTTTCATACCACAACCAAAAAATACTATTCCATGCAAATGATGTCTTCTTATCTTTAGCAGTATTTTTTGTAATAAAGTGAGTTGTAATAGAGTGAGAAATAGTGCTGCTCCTTGTTTTGATAAAATATTTCAATAGCCGCATGATTTGTATCGCATTCTAGATGCATGTGGCCCGATGTGAGAATTTGTGATGGATTTTCTTTAAGGATGTTTTAAGTTCTAATACTATCGATCTAATACTTATCATAATCTTAACAAAATTTGTCCTTTAAAATGTTTGGTCAAACAGTGATAAATACACTTATTATGAAATAACCCATAAAATTACTACGGACTCGTATTGCAACACTAGGTAAGTTATTTTAAATATATTGTATCAAACAAGATAATTTTTTTTTGGATTTGTCAGTAACAGATCAAACTATTTTGGGTACTTCTACTTACATTGAATAGACCAAAAAATAGCTAATTTTATTTAAAGTATGGGTGACAAAATAACAGAAAATGACCATTTTTGGACTTATCATGTAAATACCAAACACCACAGATATTATTGCACATAATGATTTGTATTCTGCTGCAACCATGAAAAATATTGTAAAATAAAGAAGAAATTTTTAGCGGTCACAATCTAAATATAACATTAAAATTAATTTTCATATTATAAACATTGCAAAGTAAATACTTTTTACTTTGCAATGTTTTACTACTTTTACTTTGGTATATAATTTAGCTAAATTAACATAATTATTAACATCTACGACGTTATCTTTATTTTACAGCAACATATTGCTGAGATAAATATTGTAGCTATTATTTATTAAGGCAAATATTCTGTATTATATCTCTTACTTAGAAGCCTTAGCACGTACAGGTTACTCAGAAACCTTTTGGATTTAGACACAACGCACAAGTACTTGTATCAAGATTTAGCTCTCCAAGAGTTCCAAGATAATTTATGCTGCAAGTTTCAATCTAGTTTAAGTTTGGAGCTAGCGCCTTGCAAGTAATTTATTGTAGTCCGGTTAGTAATGTCACTTAGCAAATTTCAACAGTATCTGAAATCAGCAAAACTATCTACTTCCATAGACCGACACGCAGTTGGTATGCGGAATACAAGCTTTATCTTTGTGGTACGTGCTAGTAGACATTTTATACAATCACTACGTACCTTTTAAATAAAGAAAAAAGAAGTAAAAACCCTAAAACTGATTATTAATAACAATTGAAAACATGACCTTCAACGTAATAAAGCGCATAAAATTAATTATAACAAAGAATGGAAAAGACATGAAGTTGAAATGAGTAACAGCGATTGTTCTCATTTCCCTTAATTAAGTGTTACTTCAAGATTGCTCAAGCGGGAGAGATGTGCCGTAATTCTAAGATAGTTATCTTTTTCACAACGTCGGTAAACAGAGACCGATTTACTTTGGAATTGGTTTTATATAAACAAATAATCAAAGAATTCAAGTAAGTATCATTAAAGAGAACCTATTTATTCGCACGCTGTTCTTAGAAAAAACTTGTCAAGCTGTAGGATAGTATAAGGATGCAATATAAATTGACACGTGCAACAAAGTACCTATTACGCTAGTAAATGAAAATGAATTAACACACAACAGTACAAATAAAATTAATAGCGTCTATTCTCACTACAAGCTGATACTTGGTAATGTAATAGCATATTAGATCACTGTATCGAATGGTAATATTTTAAAAGCAAAGGTGTTTTTGCTAGACTGGAAGAGCGTCTGATGTTTCTGTAAATTCAATAAACCATATCAGTCTTTATATGAAATGTGTTGTATCAGTTTGTGTAACGTATGTGCAACACCGAGAAACGATTAGCATAATCGACGCTTATATACTATTTATCAAAGAATGCTGAATGACATGTTGGCTTTAAAAACGTTTAATTAAATAAAACATGGGCATTCTAATGAATCTATAAATTACTAACGCTTTATGGTAATAGTAATACATAGTGTCTATTAAAGTAACTGGTGTATCTTGAAAAGGCAGTGGTATAGGGGAAACCGCACGAATTGTTCAGACATCTAACTATATACGTTGATTTTAGTTTTTTTTTACTACTTTTTGTGCTAGATAAGACAAATCTAGAGGCTGATGGTGAGTACCGATGGATGGAGCTAGTAAAAAATGAACAGAGATACAAGTCGTTACGAAGTTTTATGAAAACATTATCTCAAGTGGTGTTATTCCTGTAAATTATTGTATTCCTGAAAATTTATGATCATCAGTGCGTTTGCGTTTACAGACATACATCGCTCTACAAATCTCAGATAATATTAGCTAATTAACTTGACAATTTAAATGATTACAGACAAGAATCATATTAATTGACACTAGATTAAAATATAATACTCCTGCTCGAATGTCTCAGATTACAGTCGGCCCTACGGGGAACCTAAGTATAAGCTCATAAATTTGGCGAGTATTTTCCTAGAAATCTGACTTGTGGAGGCCAGACACAGTTGTACAGTCGAAGAAAAAAGAGTTTTGTTTGAATTCCTAGGTATTGGGACTACGAAACTTTATACCTATTAAGCTTGTAACAGTTGCTACGGTTTATATATTTGTCTAGTTGATGTCATCTTTTACAATATTCTGGAACACAGTTTTGGAAAACAGTTCCTTAGTAAACAGCAAAAGATAGAATAAATTGTTAGTAATCATGGCAAAGTGAGTCAGGAGTCCACTAGTGTTAACTGCGTCACACTTGCGTTAAACAATTCTAGTCACGTGGCGGCAGTAGCACTCAAGTGGTCTGTCTAAGCTTCGTACAAATCACCGATGGAAATTGTTACGCATAGTGTGAAAATAATGACCAGAAATCTTTAACATAATAACAAAGTAACCAGTAAGTAGGAGATAATTCAGAAAATATTTCTCATTCGTATGCTTAACATAGTTGCCATCGTATTTAATACTATGATTATAGTCTATGTTCAAAATGTTAAAGCACTTACTTTAAGTACCATTGTTTTTATTTTAAATTCTTCAAATCCTATCGCATACTATTTTTATCTTGGATACTGAAAGATATTTCAATACTAAAAATCGTATTTTTATTCAATTTCTTACTAGTTTTCTTCCTTTCTTTTTTGTTAATTCACATGGATCCAATAAAATGTTAACTGAGGAAGATCTAACTCAAACTATGATTGAACAAACTACGAATGATTATGATTGCGGTCGTGAAAAATTTGGCAAAGAAAACAAAACAAAAGCAAATGATGATTATCAATTATTAGGTTTCAAATTTTTGTGCAATACTGATAAATTGCAACTATGCAATCTTCATCGAATAATAAATGTATGTATAATTTGTTACCCTAGTGGTTTATTTGTACGATTTTATTATAATTTATAATTGGATGGAAGGATGGATGGATAGAATAATAGAAAACAAATGTCGGTCACGCTCGTAAAGGAAAAAAGTGACTGTAATACTAATTCAGAATAACATGATTCTCTTTTGACAATTACATGTGGTGTATTAATTTTACTGTGAAAAGATTTAACACATGCATGAAATCATCGTTTACAATTTACTTTCCTCGAGTTACAACAAATTGTTGGCCCATATTTAAGGCTTAGAGATATAATGTTTGTTCACATACACGCGCGCGTTTATGAAGTGGAGAAATTAGATAATCTGATGTTTAAGAGCCAGTGAATGAAGAATCGGAGCGATAAGCAGCTTGCGGCACGAGTGGCACACAAGAGGCATCTTGCGTAACTTTCATTACGATATAGCGACGCCTTATCAAATTTTTCAGTCATAATAGTAACTGACCTACCCGTACACTGACATTTCGCTAAAAATATACTGTGGAATCAAGCGTGCGCTTTCGTTCACGATCGTTCAGTTTTAGTAATAGAGTTGTGCGTATGTGTGTTTACGTCGCGTGCGTCGATTACAGAGTAGCTACCGCCAGCGGGAAACCGTTCGCTGTGTGCCACGCACACACTCACCCGCGCCCTACTCCGGATGCGAGCGCAGATTTGTAAGCCTGTGAATGTGCTAGTAGGTACTAGACCAAATTGATAGAACTCTGCGTGATCTACACCGCTCGTTGTATGACTGTGTGCGCAGCTCACGTGTGTGAGTTATTGTTTAGGAGCCTTGAAGCCTTTAAGTTATTTTACAACTTGCTAGCGATCAAATTGCCTATAAAATTGAGTACAATCAGAATTTATGCGTAAATAGGAAATTTTATGACCACGGTCAGCAATTAATTTATTGACGTTTTCAAGGTTTAAAGTTGACATAGAAGTTATTGAGGTAAGTATGTGTAAGACAGAACATAAAGATAAATTATTTAAGTCGACGAGTAAAATAAAAATAATGTAAAATAATGATAATATGTAGCGATTGACATATGTCAGAAGTCAAGAACATATTTAATAAGTTTTAATAAGTGAGAGAAGATTAGGTATGTTTATTTTAAGATTTCATCTGTAACAGTAGGTACCGGATGTAATAAAATTGCTCCACGGGTCAGATAATTCATAGGAGGAAGGGTAACGTCGTAATAAAATTAATAGCTCAAAACGTGACCTTTAAAATTGTTAAGGACATTAAAATGGCTTTATGAAAACATAAATTTGACACCTTTTCAATTTTATTGACTCGATGACCTTATGAAAGTGTGTATCAATTTTGGTACGAAAGCGGAAGACGTTAGATCACACGAAGCAGGTATCGAGGCGGTATTGAGAAGCGAAGGTGAACCGGTAGGATTTAGATTTGTTAAGGATGCGTGAACCCTAATTGTATTGAGGTACTTATGTGTGCGTGACCGTTTGAAAATGGTACTAAGAGTACTCGGTGCGTGTGTGAGCGTTGCGCGCGCGCATACTAGCCGAGCCGATAACAATAAACTATTTCCGAAGTGACCTAGTTCGAACGTCCTTCGGTAATTTGTGCCGCCAGGAATAAGAAAGGGCTGGAAGCAAATTTGACAGCGGCGATATTAAAATTTTATTGTCCGTACACAATGGACCGCTCTGTACCGATGAGCTAACTGCCGGGTTACCGGGTATTGTTAGAGTTTTTATGAAACTAGTAAAATAGCGAGGCCTTTATGACCTTCGATTGGGTTCAGGATGCTGCAAAACACTCGTCAGGTAGGGTTGTACCCCAATAAAATGAAAAAGTCCGACCTTTTGTATTACTAGACGTTTTAGGAGATAAGGAGTGGTATTTGGAAGTATTCAAGAACCAGTACAAATTAACCTTGTTTCGGATTAACTCGTAGAATTTATTTTTATTACCGAATAAAGATTTATGGACTATGGTTTAGATTACTATATGAATATTGTATCAATTTGATTTCGACATTTTAATAAATCAATTTTAATATGTGATATCTTTATAGTCAAGTTGAAATTTTGATAGCAGTAAATACAGTGTGAGCAAATTTAATGAAGTATCTTTTGAACTTTGAATATGCAATGGAAAACTGAGTTCCTGTGTATACTTAACTCAAGATTAAGTAAATGCAACCTCGACTAACATTTTTATGGATGTACTAAACGAATCCGACATTGCGGTCACAACTCAAATGACATTCCCAATAATACTAGTGAATTTTACGAGCGTGAAAATTAAACTTATGATATTTTAACATATTGTTTTCAAAATGATTTATTAATTTTAATAAAAAAAAACAATATTATGGTATATAGTAATGCACTAACTACTGATACTGCATCAGTAAATTACAAATGTTCCATTACTTTAGATTCACTGTTACGGAGGAATTTTGTACCTCTACTAAAACAACTGCGAGGAGCAGGATCAGCAGGAAATAGTCATATGAGGTGTGGGGACCAGAGGTGAGGTGTGGTGAGCTGGTGAGGCGAGGTGTGGAGTGGTGAGGAGCAGGCTTGAGGAGTGGAGAGTAGATTGAGGAGCGGAGAGGAGAGATATTCAGTTGGTAGTCTTTCATAGGTTTCAGGTATTCTAGCAAAATGTTACTGGCCGGCGAACAGGCCATCTTCAAGAATAAACGGATGATTATGAAGAACACAGGAATTATGTCAATATTGTCATTGAATAGAAATGTATTGTAAAATGGAGCTCGTGTATTAATTTGCCCTTTTACATTCAGAAGTGGCATATTTATGTTGTAAAACATAAAACCCACGTGTTAAGAATGGAGAGAATAAAAAGCAATTGCCGGAATTGAAAGTTTTCTCGATTAAAAAGAGTAAGATTTCAAATAAGATATGACATTATGGCTATGTGTCAGATGGATTATAAATGATGATGTCCTCTCGATATAAAAAGATAAAATGTGGATTTAACAATTTGATGAAGAGTTCAGAAAGATGTGAATTGTGCCGTTGTAATTAAAAGTTCATGAGTTCCGATGAAATATATGAAAAGTTCAAAGTGGCGCTCGTGTTATATTATTGGCCGGTGGTGTATCATTCCGCTTTAGAAAGAGTTTCGCCCTGGAGATTATGATGTAAAGCAAAGGAATAACAATATTTTGTGATCCAGAAAATATTATAAAATGTCAGATAAACGTGTCAGTGGGAAAGACAAAAGACGTAAAACAAATGAAGAATAGACGATGAGTGCAGATTGATTTTATTGCAATAAAATTGGCATTTTCTGGAAGAATATTTTTGTGAAGCATCTATTGAAATTACCTGGAATTTATACCAATCTGAGTATAGACGAAATATAATATATAAGCAGACCTAAGTGTGTGTTTTCAGAGTTATAAAATAATCTAGAGGAGGTATAGAGGAGTATATTTCAGCATAAAAAGGGTGATGTATGCCTTGACGAGTAATTACATTGTACAATTTGATGTCGATTTTCTTGAGTGTTGATACTTTTGTATGCGTGCCAATTGCGGGCCGCAATTGTTTCAGGATGGCCGACTGTTACGGAGGAATTTTGTACCTCTACTAAAACAACTGCGAGGAGCAGGATCAGCAGGAAATAGTCATATGAGGTGTGGGGACCAGAGGTGAGGTGTGGTGAGCTGGTGAGGCGAGGTGTGGAGTGGTGAGGAGCAGGCTTGAGGAGTGGAGAGTAGATTGAGGAGCGGAGAGGAGAGATATTCAGTTGGTAGTCTTTCATAGGTTTCAGGTATTCTAGCAAAATGTTACTGGCCGGCGAACAGGCCATCTTCAAGAATAAACGGATGATTATGAAGAACACAGGAATTATGTCAATATTGTCATTGAATAGAAATGTATTGTAAAATGGAGCTCGTGTATTAATTTGCCCTTTTACATCACTAATAATTTTTGCTCCTATTGATAATGTAACAAATCGCCTAAAGCGGATGTTGACGTAATTGAAATTGAGAAATAAATTGGAATTTTACGGTATACTTAACTCTCTCTTAAATTTGAATTGTAAAGAAAAAATAATTTTCTGTACCAACAGAAAGTAGGTACAATTATTTGGCCATACATACCATACAGGCCATACATTAGTTTAAGTATTTCACGGACGATTACTTTATCTGCGGTCTTTACGGATCCATGGATCGTAGGATGCTACTCGTAACTGCTGATTGCTTCGTATTTGGTTCAATTCGGGAACCTATCTAGGTTTGTCCACTGCATTTATACGAAATGCTTGTGTAATAGTTTTTACTCCGTATTCTGTCACTGATGATTTCATTACTTCTATTATCACGTCATCATAATTATTAAAGTAACAAAGATAACATAATTTACATTTTCCCCATTTGAAAACCAAACATCTAAATGAAGCGAGATAATTTGAAACTTTGATACAGGTACATGCCTAAATGTTTATATGTCATTGAAACCGTTGAGTATAGCACTGATAGTAGCCGTCTAATTGAATTGAAACTTGTTAACTGTGTTAATAGACGGTGACCATCACTATCAGCGGCGAACAGACGAGGTACATTAAAAGGTGATTTAGGAACGATCACTGCATGTAGAGATGCCACAGCTATTATTTATGCAAATAGCAACTGAAATTCTTAAACTTTTAGAGTGGTCGGAATTTAGAAGGCTAGACGTTAAGTTATATTCGTTATCAACTGTTTGGTCTTAGAATATTGTATTGAATAGCTTGATTTGAGAAGCATTGATGTTTAATAAAAAACTAAATAAATAGAATGGGACATTCAAGACAGGTAACAATTAGTAAAGTACATAATTTAAAAAAAAATTGGTACACTTAACATAAATAGAAATTTCAAACGGTCAACCTTCAGGACGTGCAGAGAATGGATAAAGGCGGTACAATAAGATAAGAAGAAGAATTACATGCGTAATACCTATAACAGTCAAAATAAATGCTGTACCTGATATGGTAATAGTACAGAGTACAGTACAACTACATAGATAGACATTAATCCACAAACAAAGAAAACAATGTTTTATACAATAAAGTAACAATCAGTTATAATATGACATGGAAGTGTTATAAATACAGATAGTTTCACAATAACACGATGTTCATAGACGGATACATTGGATCCTCTGATAACATTTTTAATTCAGTTCAATGTCACACTGGTTAGTATGAAGAAATTCTTCATCTGATATTAACGAGTAGGCAAGTATCAGTTCCGCGTTTACTATCTATGATTGCTTGTTTAATATTCGGTTGTTATTCATTTGTAAAGATAAATAATCAGGAATCATTTGAAGCGGTTAAGTAAATTTCATTAAAGAGGAAAATAATATTTTTGTATAAGCATTTTATAGTAAGCGATATAAAAATGCGTCAGCGCTATGTAAATAGTCGTCCATTTTACATTTTATTAGTTCAGTTCAGAGTCGGCTAGGTTTGACTGAGGTGCCGCGGTCGGCGTTTATTTAAGTTTTGGCTGCAATAAACCTTTACAATAAGGCCACTAGTTGCGGAATTCAACTGGTAATTAAGACGAGCAAAACAAATAACGTCCTTTCAAACCCATGTCCTGAAGGTCGGTAAAAATCGCGCAATTGTCATTAGCTAGTAAAAATGTAATTCGAGTGAATCGTCGATTTAGTTCGTCAACTAATTTAGTATTTCTGAGAATATGTATGTATGTACGCCGACTGTGCAAGGAGCATGCCGATTGCGAAACGGCTCTCAGCACTCGCCTCTTGCATTTAGGATTTGAGAAATGTTGTGCTTCAACGCTGTAAACCTAGTTTCTTTGAAAGCTGTGAGCGTAGCGTTCGCTTCTTCAGTTTTGCTGATTACGTTTGTATTTTACTGACACATTACATTTTCTTGCACATGCAAATATTGTCCTTAATTTATTGAAATCTACTCTTGAGTTCTCCGTTCTTCAAATATTGAAACCTGAGTAGATGGTGTTAGCATAGAAGTGAATCTTTCAAAAAAATATTTCATGGTGATTCGGCTTTTATGATCTATGTAAAATTGTACGCGTAAGCGCCCCAAAATTCATGGCGCTTATAGCGCTTTGGTCTCGAGTAATCTAAACTCATGCGTCATTTCCGTTTCATTGAATTCCAAATCACAAGGATACTAAAGAAGTATTCACTTCAAAATATAAGTGATCAAAGTATATTAGAAAGCGCTTCGGAATAGCTGCGTGGATAAACTTGATATTGAATTGTATCCGTCATCTGACACTGTGTTACTCGTTCGACGGCTTTTAATATGTAATTATGCTAATTGAAAACAGGTTTGCAATTTCTCTTTCTTCATTGACGACGTTGTTTATTCATTAAAATGCTTAAGTACCTTTAGATTGTCTTAGAAGGTCAAACTCGTAAGGATAACAAGATGGAGAGTGGCTAGGTTCCTTTGAAATTGAAGATTATTGCGTTCGTACATACCTACATTAATACCGTCATAAATTTTTTAATCACGAATTCTGCAAGTGAAGTATGTTCATGGAAGTTGTTTGAGAATGCCTATAACAGTTCTTTTGTATTACCATAAAAATTACTACGAAATTACCGAAAGACTCATATAAAATTTATTTTAATTAAAAAATAGACTTGAACTGTATCACCCAAGTGTGTCGGTCTTATGTTAAAAAAATCTTAATTTATTATGCATCTGTTATTTCTTAAGGTGGTCGCTCCGCTCCGTAGCGAGAAATTTAAATAAAAATCAGTTTTTTATTGTGTTTAAACTAGTTAAAATACAAAGTAACATTATTTTAATCATTGTCTGCAAGCATACCGTATATTCAATGTTAAATATTGGTTCTGGAGTGAAGGAAATTTTTAATAATTTCTCGCCAGGAAGCGAACCGACACCCATAACGGGTGTATTATATAAACTTCTGTTACCGTAGCTGGATGCTCATCGGGCGTAGTCAGTTGTTAGATGGTTGACTATGGTGTGTTGGTTTTTAACCGACTTCAAAAAAGGAGGTTTCTGAATTCGACCGTATATACATAGTCTGGCCATAAATACTGTCACAATTAAAAATAAACAAAATATTACATTTGAATTTGGAATCGGTTCCCCAGTCGTAAGTTCTGAGGTAACAAACATAAATAAGTCCTCAGCAAGGACCTGGCGCTAGAGTTATTCAACAGGCTGCACCACTAGGATCGGTTTCCCTAGACTCAAAATTACACTTTCTTGAGCGTTTGCGATTCGAAGATCTTGTCGATCTTTGTTTGTATCGTTAGATAGACAGATGGACACTTTCGGTAGCGATTAACCGTCTGCCAAATCCGAACTGGACGCGTTTGACGATGGTTCTTGCTTTCTTTAATTATGAGAGACCTCTAGTGGACAGCTAGCGAGTTGATATATAGCGAGTTGGTATATGAAAAGTCTCAGTTAGACACTGCGACTTTTCATTCACGGCATACTCGCAGGGTTTGTCGCTATAGATAATGTTAATGTAAACAGACTATATTTGCACCTAATTAGTTTATTGGGGCTGTGGTCCTTCTACACGTGTAATCGATAATGTTTTAGTTCACTCGGTCAGCCAATGTCAATGTGTATGCGTATAATTATCATTCCGCATTTTGGGAAATGGATCATATTATTTATTTTGATAACATTGTCTTTTGGTAAGGGTAAGATAAATGAAGTAGTACTATACAACATACTATACTATACTTAAGTATATGGGCTGTTACAATGTAGAAAATAAATAGCGCTTATTTTGTATTATAAATGTATCTTATTGAATAATTTGGCATTTATCTACGTTGCAACATTACACGAAAAAAATCGACATTATATTACACGACTAACTAAAGTCCCCGCCCCAGTCCTCATACATACTAACAAACTATTGTTCTAACACCGTCTGCTAACAAGACTAACCATCCTAGTTCCATTTGAGTTTTGTCCTACACAGTTGTCATGGGTGGCAGCGGCAGGGTGGTACTGCATGCTCGTTTGTTACCAAACAGTGATACGTCTCTTAGAAGAAATTCCGTTAGATATAAGCGTTTTATTAGTTTCCTGCTACATATTAATGTGAATAAACTTAATAAATTAATAAAAATAAAATTATAGCTATAATGGTACTTTTAGAATATGCGTAGCAGTCTAGGTTATGTAGGTATTAAACAAAGTAATTTAAACTAAAACTTAGACTTAGTTTACTAATAAGTCTTTCAGTTATTAATAAGTAATTCTATCGTACTTCTTGAGAATGTGCTTGTATTCATCATGATCATGGAAAAAATATTTAATTATATTAAAGTGAAATGTGGACATAAGATGCCTGGAATCCAGTTGGAATACTTATTTGACAATGATTCAAGCAGGAGTTAATAACGGGAACGGGGGAAACACAAAGAATCTTGTAAGAGAATGGTACTTTTTTAAAATATTAAATTAGAAATTATAGAGATTGAAGAAAAATATATCATAGTTCTGATGTACCTATACGAGTACCTACCTACTTGTGTTTTAGTAGGTACTTTATTTTATTAGTGTTAGATTTTCTGATATAGGTAATAATATACACATAATATTCAATTTTGATTTGTTCATTTAACCGTTGTGCCGTGTACCTACCTAATAACATTTTCAAGTATCGAAATTCGTAAAGTTTTAGAACAAGTTCTTTATTATAAGTTTGAGAAATTCCCACGTACAATATGTTGGGTAGAGTAAGATAAATAATTATGTATGTTAAAGTATGAGATACAATGATATATTGAAAGCCAGACAGATCAAATTGGGCACCCAAATAGTATTGTAATAAACTGTAGTATGAATAGTTGATTTTTAACTTACTTATCAGAATGGTAGCTGGCATGTTATCGTAAATTATTTGATAATCAGACATGAATGAAGGCTATTTGATATTGAAATTACTTTAAATGTGAAAACCATTCTGGTTGATATATTGACGTTATTTCATCACACCTTGAGGAGAACCGAATATCAAGGTTTTGAAGCTTACATTTAACCTAACTTCATCATTTTAACATTGAGATAATTCTTAAGTATATCAATAAATAAAGTTTTAATATTACTTTTGGGAAAAGGTCAACTGGAAAATTTGCATATGAATAAATGGCGTCCGATGTTTGGTTTAATTACGGACAGTGATGACCGTTAAATGTTAGGAAAAGTAAAAATATAAGAATCGAATCGATATTGAAATCGATTTCTGTTCTTGAAAGTGCAATACGTTTCATGCAGTCCGATTATCCATTCAAAATCTGAAATGATTATTGATATTTGGTTTTCATTAAATAGTCGACAACCCAGCCGACTATCCATCTTAATATACATAGGTGGACCTAAGTGGTCTGTTTCATTTCGATTTCCTAGAAAATCATTAAACATAGGTACATATAAACCTAATCGAGGACCAAAATCCATCAAATAGAGTTAATTTTAAAAATAAATGTGGTCATAACTAATTCAAACATACTAAAACACCTGCTTCAATTAGACGAAGACTGACCGATGAAATGACACTGGCCCATAATTTTACCCGACCTTAAACTTCAGCCAACTGTGCCAAAAATACCTACATCAGCCTGATGGTTATAAAGAAGACTTATTAATCATAGCAGACACTCTCACGTATTTTTAGTCGCAAAAAAATATCAGTGTGACAAATTAAATATAATTAAATAATTGTTTAAAAACAGGCTTTTTTAATTTTTTTAACGATTATTTATTTTTTATGAATTAACTGTTTAAAATATTGAATTGTCATCGGTCCTCGATAAGTATGCTAAATTTCAATTCAATCCGTTTTAAAGGAGGTCAAAATCATGTTCAGTTTCCGGCACAAGCCTTAAATGTACAATCTGTTTAAAATGTAAATACATAATACATATTAAGTACCTACTATATAATTTTTACAGTATTTTTATTATTAGTATTTGTAAAAATACTGTAATACCTACTACTTCTAAAAAAGTTTTTTCTAGTAACTGCTAAATCTATTTGCTCAACCAACAAACGCTTTATCGTCGATATCAAAGTTATCAGAAGGAGTGTTTTTTACACAATAATAATCTTTGCAAGAAAGTTAGCAATACATTTGGCAATGATTCATAGGCTCGTAATAAATCACAAATATTTGTTATAAATCGTTATTTTAGCAGGAAATCTTTTTGTCCTTGTTGAAGAAATTAACAACCATGTGGGTACCCCCACATGGTTGTTAATTTCTTTTTCATAGCGATTTTGGTATAATTATAATGAGTTATGAAGGAGGAAAATTATTTAATTATTTTTTAATAATATTGGCAAATGAATATTAATATAGAGCCTACCTATCTAATTAATATGTAACGTAGATGAAGAGGTATTTATTCGCTGTGTGTAAAGCAATTATTAAAATAACCAATAGGTATAACGTGGAAAAGTTTAAATATATTCGTTTTTATATTAGGAGAGTAATAAAATATAACGTAACGTAAAATATGATAAAATTTAATAATTATTGTTAGTTCATTATGATAAATTAAAATATACCTAATTATCTATATTGATATAAAAAATCCACTGCTTATTATCGAATAAAGTGTAAAGTAATATCGTAATAAATCATATTGATTCATACGGAAAATTATGCCAAAAAGTTATTTCAGATGTAACAAAAACATTTGAAACGCTCAAATACGAAGACCCAGTTATAAGTCTAGGCAAAGGACAAGTAAGAGTAGGTACTTACCTTTACTTTGCTTTAATACGACACTTACCTATATTCAGTAACCACTAAAATATTATACCAAGTATTTTTCCAATGTTTCAATTATTATTGTATTAGTTAATAACTGTAATATTTTTTTAACAAGTAGGTATTACATATTTCTTTCTGACTAAATTAGGACATTCGCATTTTAGTCAAAAATATTTTCGTAGGCGTGAAGTTTAATAACTTCGATAAACGATTAATGTGAATAGCTATTAATTAAATCAACTTAAAATGTAGGTCAATCGTTCATTTCATACCGATATCATTTAACATTATCAGTGTTATACCTAATTCAGTCGGTAAGCGTATCTGCTCATAATTTCGCGTGTCAATTGCGCGCGAAACTGTACGTAGAAAACCGCCGCGGGCGCATTTCATGCGCTGAGCTCAGTAGATTTCGCAAACCACCATCTAATGTGAACCTATTAACCTCTCCACCGAGCGGCTCAGAGTCGAAGGCGAGAGGCGGATGAAGCGACGAATAGTGCGTTCATTAGACACAAGGTTGTGCCGGACGGCCCGACAGCCCGACACCACCACCCACTCCTGCGACACCAAACAAAAATCAAAAGTAAACAAAACTATCGCTCACCTTGCCAACTGTAGTGCACTTCTACTCGCAATCTCATTGTATAAATTCAGAAGAAGGTTACTGTCGAACATATTAGCACTGCATCACAGCCATTTCTCTCACAAAAACTTACGATACGAAAACAACAACAATCCGAAGCACCAGCGATCACAGGATTATCACAACGTCCGATCCTAGGCACGTCCGTGCGCGAGCGACGTCAATTCAAACTGGCCCGGTCAAAATGACGAAAGTGAAAACATCGCACGCACAGAAAAAAAGGTTGGCGGCGGGGTACAGTCCTTGCAGGCCACCTCTCGCGCCGGCTCCAGTGACACAGTAACTGCGCGACGCGCGCATCGCCCGACGCCTATATAACGAAACGATCGCAGGCTCGAACCTCAAACGCAGCCGGACGGCACAAAAAGAAGATGGGCTCGCAACGGTAGCTAGGAAAGAATGAGCATAAAGAATAGCGACACGTGGGCGGGTGTGCGTGCACGTGCAAGTGTCGGTGTGCGCAGAGATAGGCGGCCGCAGGAAACTCCGTTCTCTTCCACTAGGAAAGACCTTGGAGTTGCAATGTGTACCGCCGTCGCCTACGCCGCTGTTACCTACTTGACGGTACTTATTAAACGATGATTCCATTTATATTCCCGCTGGTTGCAGTTGCTGATACACGTTGCGCAGAAAATCCTTGTGGGAAATGTAGCGCATGGAATCGAGACGGTACTGAAATGGAATACTTACCTCGTATTAAGAAAAGAATCAAGTTTTGAGAGAAGCAGAAGACATAAAATAAATTAGATTATACACAATATATAAAGAAAGGAAAACTTTTTAAAGTTTTGGATATATTTAGGCTCATGTGCATGAAAAGGCATCTTGTATATCGGAGTATTACTGATTACTAAAAAGTCCTAATATTTTTATAGAAGCATTCCACACCCATTGCAGATTCTTATCATTTTTTCATCATAATTTATATTAAACCGCAATAGAATACCCTACCGCACAATCTCAATAACACTAAAATTTACTAGTAGGAAATGTCTTGAAACATGAAGTCTTATCGTGGTAAAAGTGCAATAAAAGGTACAAGTAAAAAAGTCAGTGCCGGGAAATCTGATCGTTAAAAATCAAAGAAAGCAACACTTTAAGACAATACAGTTATGACGTATGACGATCCTAGCTGGTCCTAATGGGTGTTCTGTTCTAAATATATCGTTACGATTTTTTCTCGGGATGACTCAACAATTTATAGGTACGAATAAACCACAAAAATAAATATTGGGCTAGTTGAGAGACTAATGAACAAAGCAGATATCTTTATTGTTTCTCCAGTGCTGCTGGTCAAGCGATGAGGGCTGTCGATGGCAGCGATGATGCAACAAAAGCTGATAATGTTGGAACAACTTTGACACGTTTCGAGCGTGGGAGGTCGCCGAATTGCGCAAGGGAAAAGACGTTCCCGATTACAATTATTGGGACATACACACTCTATATGCTGGCGATAATTTCTCTGCTTTATAATGAAACAATGACTCAGTATTTAACGCTAGTTTTTGTAACGTTTTTATTGATTGATATAGAAGTACCAAGCGGGCGTTCCAGTGTATTGGTAATTGCAGACATCTGTAACAAACTTCTATTACGAAGATCGGATCACTGATATACTGCTACTTAGGAGAGTACACACATGGAATAGTGCCTTTTTATTCATTTTACTCGAAATAAGGTATATACACATACATAATACTTGAAACTTTACACCAGAAGGCCAATGTAGGGTATTGGTGAAATCAAACATAATATTTAAAAATGAATATCAATATCCATTAAGGGTTTCTTTTGATTAGAATCATTACATTATTTGCTATAGTTCATTTATTAAATTTTATTTTTCTTATTATACTTCACATAATTCTCTTTAAATAAATGTAATTTACGGACGTCATGCAAACCTTTAAAATGTCTACATATGCAATTTCACGTATGTACGTCTATTTCTTCTGTTCATTGTTCAATCATTTCTTTATTTGGTCAGTATTACCATAACGCCACGTAAGTAGGTCAAGATTGAACTGAATTCGGTTTCACGTGCGCCCGGCACTGGTTATTCTATGTACCTAATTTCTTACAACAGAAAACAGTTTTTCTATGACATTGATATTTTCAAGAATATTTTTAAATACAATAAACAGTTTATCTTTTCTCGTCATAAAACGAAATTATGGTGCTAAATGTGAAGCGGTGACTCAGTTGTATTTAGTAATTTTGTTTAAAAAATAGAGCAATAAGCGATTGGGCAATCCCGAGAGGAGGTACATTAATAAACACACATATGAACGGAAAGAAGATAAAAAAGATAGAAGATAAAGAGTACAAAGAAAGAAAAAGAAATGCCAGCTTTACGATGATATATTTCTTAATTCTATTCTTAAATCAAATATTAAATTTCGTGGCACATTTCAATTTCTGTATCTGAAATTCTATAACATCCGTAAAATCTTGGAATTTATAGTCTATTCTTTTGTATTTTTTGCCACTCAATTCCGATTTGATCTGTTGAAATGTGAGAGCTATTGTTCTGAATTCGAAAGTGCGTCAAATTATAATGAAGAAATAATTTATTATGAAACTTATTTAAATGAAAATGGAATAATAAAAAATATGATCTTAAGTAACCAAAGGAAATGTCTGATTTCGTATTATAACAATAGTCTACAGTTGAACCACGAAGTTTTGTTGGTTCTATTGACGTCATCCTGATGATTGTATACAATGGGCAATTGAAAAAAGACATTGCATGCCAACTTTTACCAACGTAAGTGTAAAATATTATACACTGTGATATAGTCGACTGGTTTGAACGTTGGACTCTCGGACCGGAGGCCTGAGTTCAAATACTGCACACACCTCTATTTGTTAAAAATTATCTGCGTTTTAGAATTTCACTATCACTTGCTTCACTGAAGGAAAACATCGTGAGGAAACCTGTACCCCTGAGAGTCCTTTATAGTGTTTCTCAAAGGTCTGTGAAGTCCGCAAATCCTGCACCCCTCACATTCTGAGATCTCTTCTCACAGATAAGTACCTACCTATAATAAGTACATGCCTATAATAAGTGAGTAGGTAGGTACATTCTTTTTATTCCAAGTGTAATACGATAGGAATTACAATTTGCAACAGTTTCAGAACAACCTTGAATTACATTGACAATTGAGCAGCTGCTGTTTGGTAAAATGTAACAGCAAACATCGAATAAGCAACAATTCTCAAACGAAGCTACGAGTTATATTCTCATTACAAAACGTATGACCCGAACAACTCGTTCCGTTTTGATAACGTAACGCATTTCACTTTCATTTCCTCGCTCATTGTCTACAGCGATTGGATAACTGCAAATATCTTTAGGCTCACTTACATAAATGTGCCAAGATCTGCCGCGGTGAGAATTTTTTAATTGCGCCTTGTTTTTGAACTCAAATTAAAGTGTTATTAAAACTTGGAAATAGACTCTCCCACGTGGAAGATACGTTTCATTTTTCAGTACTGCCCTCGCTTTTCTTTGTGAAAATCCATGATTTAATTCACTTTCTTTAAATGTATTAGACAAGATTCTTTAAATCGATATTTTTTGCACTGCTAACACGTGGTACATACATACATATATTATAAACTACGAGTAGCTGTGATTGCGAGTCTCGTTCGCGTGTGAGTTTTTCCCGTGTAATTTCAGACCCCGAGGGATTGTTGTCAAGCATTAACTTATAATTAATAAAAAAAGAATTCCTATATATAAAGTGGCTTATAATTGTTGTCCTATAACCTCCTCCCCACCAGTGAAACCAGTGAAAGTCTCATTAAAGGTTCAGCCGTCCCAGGGACTAGCCCGGACAAGCAGAAAGACAGACGGGCAAATAAAAAAAAAAGTTTGTGGTTTAGTTTTTGAAAAATCAGTTATTTAAAAATCACAGGCAGACACTTCAATTTTATTTATATGAATAGCAGGTGGTACCTAGATGATTCGTACGGATGATTTCACGCCTACTTTTACCACAAACGAGTTTTGTGATTCCAACCTACATTCAATTTAGAATTTGAACTAGTCCCTCAAGAGTAGATAAGTGTGGTTTAATATTTGTGGTTTGACACAAGTAAGAGTCTGTTGGAAGCACGAGGATTGCCTGTCTCTAAATGGACCATTTTTTTTATTCTATTGCAATGTTATGATCCCTTCTCAAGTACCAATAAAATGGTTCCCTAATTCATTAGTCTATACATACTTATCTGCCGTAAAGCCAGTTGATACATCACAGAATAAATAAATAACGCCACATATTCATCGCCCCACACTAGGATTCCTGTGTCGTGGTTGCCATGGAAAACATACAAGAAACACACGACCACGCCGTAAATAGAAATTTAAACATCATTCAACAACAACAAACAATATAACAGTAAGTCAAGTTCCCGACTCGCTGGGAACCGAACCCTTCGCTTCGAACGGCAACCATTGCGCCAATGTACACAGGTCGTCAAACAAAATATTTTGCTTAACTTGGCTCAGATGTTGAGGTCAAGGTAATGGATACATAAAATACTTACTTATTATACTGAAAAGTTTTTTAAAGACATCAATCGTTTACGGTAGACAATATCAATAGACTGCTACTTCGATATCAATTAAAAATTGTAACTAATATTTCTCCTTGAATAATCGCTCCCGATCACTGTAACTATAAAGAGTTGTCTATGATCTATGAGTAATTAATAGTAAGCTGTCATAGCTCAACGCTCTATTTATCGTATTAGTAACTGGCCTTTCATTCGTCGCCGGACAATAGTATATTGAGTTTTGTTACACATTTGTATGTAGAATATAATATAATATGTAAATGTAATTAACATAAGGATGTTTCTTTATCGCGGACAAATTGGTCCAGACTCTAACCTTTGTAACGGGAAGGTCAAATATAAATTAAATTGTATGCACCAGTTCCCCTAAGATTTTTTTATTAAATTTATTCAATAGTTATGTAATTAAGATGACTTATGTCCGGACTAATGACTTTCTGCTATATTTTGGTATGGAGTTTCCAGTGCCCATTCGTGCCCTGGGAATCGTAGCCTCATTTTCTACTGTCAAATACGCTTTCGGCAGTTATTACGACTTTCTACAAAAAATCGATTACTTAACACGTAAAAATTGTACATAATTCTAACCGCTGTCATTGATTTCGTCAGTTTTGTTTTGGTTTTAAAGTTATACACCAATTGCACGGATGTTAAATTTTTACTCGTGTAAGGCCTTATAAGACTGTTTTTTTAGTTACCTATCCTTTATTGTAACATCCTAAGACTAGGTTTTACAAAGGGCGGACTTAATGCTTATTGGCATTTTCTACCAATCAACCCAGGGCAATGGTGAGAACTTGTGGTAGTTCTTAACAACAGAGATATTTTTTGGTAAACTCAAATCCAAACTTACCCGCATCGGCGTGGTGGAGTTGTTCTAGGCCTCCTCAGGTATGAGGAGAGACCCGTGCTAAGGACTTGGCCATTGATGGGTTAAAGCCGAAACGTCCAGGACATTAAAAAATAATGACAACACTTCGTCAATTAATCATCTTAAGTTATTCTGCTGATACGCGTGAGAAAGTGATATAAGACTGTCTTATCCCAAATCGACAAGATCTCTCGTTATCCCTCATCGATTTATCATCGTTTTGCTGTCGAACATTCGTCATCTGTCGGTTACGGTGAGACGAGTGAACGAAACACACTTCAATATCTTGAACACGTAGTCGGGATACAGAGACGCGGTTACGTATACCAGTGAAAGTTGAAAAGATAGCGAATCTAACATACTTATCACTACCACTAACCATACTTATCGTGCTTGTGAATTATAACCGAGAACATGCATGTACAGAGTTCATCTTAATTAGTTACAGATAATAGTTACTTAAGTAGTTTACATTTAAAGTGAAAACTTATTTAGCATCGTTGTGATTTGGAAGTCGATGAAACGGAAATGACGTGAAAACGCGACAGTAAAAAGAGACGGACACATTTTAACGTGGGAGAAAAATAATTGTAAATATTTGGTACTTTACAGTTGGGAGAACCATTCATATCAGCAGCAATAACAATACTTCCAACTACACTTCCGAAAGCTGCATGGAATTTCTTTGCACAATCAGCTTGTGTAAATCGCAGGTCGCCGGCTGAAACATGATTCACGGTATGATTTCACCGAAATATGAAGAAATTGGTGCGCCTCATAATTGTGTCTCACTACAAATTTACCGACATTAATCGCTTGGATTAAACTAGCATGATGCTCAACTATTTATTCTAACGGAGTGTGTATTGGATGTCGGATAGTTTTGATTATACCATTTTCCATACACGTTACATCCATTGTTTTTACAACATAAATTTACAAGAACTTGGGACTTCCTTTTTTCTTTCTGATTATACTGTTTTGATATATATACATTTATGGTTAACACAAATTTGTAATTGATCATTGTATTCATTATCAAACTACAAGCAATGCCTTCAGAAACTGAAATAAAGACTTAGAAACTTGAATTTACTTTAAGTAACTTCAAAAAAGTTTTTTATGTATCAATGTGTTTATTTTACAATACTTTCTCGATAAAACCATAATTCACTCTATCTTGTTATACTTTAAAATTATTTACTTACTAATTCACTATTAACATCAATCAATTTTTATATAATTATCAAATAAATATCTGTATAATAAGAAATATAATATGTAATCTCTAGAATAAAATCTAGGCATCCAATTCATTACGCTGGAACAATACTCTTGTCTCGCTCATGAAAGCATTGAAACATTATAAATTTCCCATAAAACGTAACCATTGTTGCGTTTGCAAAATATTTTAGCTCCCAGGTCACAAAAGCAAATTAACATACGCATGAAAACAATCAGAAGTACTTAATTAGTTTATCATTAATCAGATAATCACGAGACAATGAATTTTAAAACATGTATGCACCGAATTAGGTACTTTTTCAAATATTGAGATGCCTCTTCAGAAGTAATATTTACATAACATTTAAGATAATATTAATGAAGTGAGCAATTAAGTCTATGGACGGCTATAAAGAAGACACTAATACTAGATTTTTTAATTAATTGGTAATTTTTGTATCTCGTTTTTGTTTTAAGGTAAATAAATGTTTTTAATACGTTGAGGAAATAGCTCTAGAGGAACTAGATAATATTGTGTTAAGTACTGAGTCTAAGTACATAGACATAAAGTCAGGTTAAACTAAGCAGCTAAGGCATTTAAAGGGAAGATTTCCTTCTTTTTCTTATTTTATTATTGTAATAATATGATTATTTTTTATTATTTAGTACAAACACAGAAACAGAATCAATTCTGTCTTCAATAAGAAATTTAGAACTATTGGAGTTGGCACAATTTGGTCATGATAATGGCAGTATTAATAACTTTTACGATGTTAGCTATTTATATTATTATATGACGCGTGAGAATTTTGCCACAAAACTTAATTACCTTGCGAACCATACTAGAGTAAGAGAAGAATGTAAAATAAACTACTGGGAGTGCTTAATGTAACGGATAATGATTCGTAGTTTCTGAGTGATATTTATTATCAATTGTTTGTAAAAGTTGCATCAAACGGTGGTAATGAAGCTTAGCTTTAGATTGTCGTAACAATAGTCGCAATTTACCTACCTATCTAAAAATATTCACTGATTACAAGATATGATAATGTGCCAAAATTGCTAGATTTTCGAAAATAAAATTTAAGTTCTGGTATAAGAATTAGTTTAAAATGACTCTGAAGTTATGATATAATAATAGATACAGAAAATGTAAATGATTACAGATTTCAAAATGATAAAACAAAACCTATGGGATTCGTTTTCAAAATAAAAGTATCAAATTCTCTAGCTCTTTTTGTTGCAACGTTATGTTGTCAGGATGAAGTCATCCGTGAGATAAGTTGCGCACTCCAACCGGACAAGAACTTTCGCGTCAGCATTTCACCGAGTGAAAGTTGAAAAGAAGTGTATGCATTGTACTTTTGTCATAGCCAAATCACGCTCTTTATCGTAAACCTTAATCAGTACGTTTAGAGACGCGCCCACTTGCAGCGTTCGAAATCGAAAGTGGAGTTGCGTAATCGATACCATTTCTATGGCATATAATGAGTTTTGTAATGAAAACCATAACATTGGTTGGACCAACGTTAATGCTTAATAGACCGGTAGATCAGATGATAAGGCGTGTAACTTTAAATGTACCTTTGAGCCCACCTTCTTGTTGATCAAAGTAAGACTCAGATTAATTTATTGACCAGCATTTTGGAGAGTTATCGACGATTATATCATCGGTATCTGTCCATATCTTAATCCGATTGGCTTCGATCATCTCAATTACGTACTCGCGTGAAAGTGTTTCGAGCGAGGCAATCAAATCTCAGGCATCAGCATCCGCATCTACCATTGAATCCGTCACGATCGGCCGTGGCTGCCATTTATTAATATTAAACGAAAATTCGTTATCCAACTGGCCTTGGGCCGTGTTCCTTTCAGTTCTACTTAATGATGACAGTTGCTTGAAACGTGCTGTTTTTAATGGCACCAACGCAATGACAGTATACTTGTGGTCACGGAGACTGCAAGGTTTCGTAGTAATGTAAACTGATCATCTGCAATGGGCAGGTTTACGATTTCAATGACTATCCCACCCTACAACATCGTTACAATCCTATATCTACTAGTTGTCATGACGGAAACGCTTTCGCCCATTAATTAACATTAAACCATCGTTAATGCGATAAGAATATTTAAAGAAAATTCGACATGCCGCGTTTTGTAATAGCATCGAAAGTGGCGCTCGTAGAGCGAGGCTCGCGGCGTAGACGTCGAAAGTGAGACCGTGAGGTTGCGCAGGCGCGTTACGAAGTTTTTATTGTCGGCCGCGCGCGAAATCACTTGAAAGTTGTATTGTCCTTGGATATTTCACTTCTTTATTTGTTGCGTTTCCGACACTCGAGCCGAAGTTCAGTCGCCGGTGACGCCAATTGTAGCGCTCTGAGTGTGTCGGTGCCGTTCTCGGCTCCCCTTCACTGCAGTATCTCTAGCGCTTAGATTATGTCGCGCAAGGATGTTTCGCTGTAACATTCCTAAATCACTCCAATCCATGACGGTAGACATGGAGGCGTCGGCTACTGAAATGGAAAGTTCGGTACTCTTACCGAGAGACAATATTAGATGAGGCTCCGGCGGCGTCGTCGGAGCAATCCAGGGTGTAGGTGCGCGCAGCAGCGCGCGCGGTTTCCCGGCGCTTGCGCCACTTCCCCGCTTGCGACACGCTTCCTGCGGGAGAGTGCGAGGCCGCGCACGAGTTCCGCGCGGCGTTGCACAACGTTTATTTATCGCTGACCCGGTTTTGACTTTCGCCGCGAGTATCACTCAAACTGAATCCAGGGTTGGGGCACTGTTCACTGTAATCCGGGCACAGTCACGGGAGCGCGAGAAGGCGTCGGCGCGACGGCGCTGCGGGCCGCGGGCGCCGGGCGAGTGGCGCAGCGGCGCCGCCGTCGGTTGCGCCACGCTGGAAAGTAAAAGTGAGCGGCGCGCGCGGGGCGCGGCACATTTCTCCCACTTTCGCTGCAGTGATTCACTTCACGCGCGCTCCAAGGTCGCTTCCCGCCACTCCCGCGCCGCCCCGGCCTATGCTCCTCTCAGCGGTTTGCTGCATAATCCTCGCCAAACATGACGCTGCAACGTCAGAGGGTACGTCTCATGCCGCAGTGAGCGCACTAACTTGGATGGTGTAGGAGCAACAAACGGTCATAAGCTGCATCTGGTGTTAAGTAGCCGCTACAAGTCATGGATTTCTGTTACAAACCTCAAATAGGCCAAGGAAACCATATTCCATAGTTAGCTACGTGACTTTTCGTTTCAACTGCTACCTAGTAATAAATACCTGGATCGATCATCAACATCATTCCAGAATGAGAGAGGTTAAGGCTACGGCTCACCTAGTTGGTTCATTGCCACTTGTGTTGTTGAGCATATTAGGAATAATGATTGCGAAGTACATAATATGTAGATTTACCTCAGGATGGTTTTCCTCGTCGAAGTACTAAAACAAGTGACCATACTGTGTTTGTCATTTGCTCCTTCATCGAAAAATCAGGGGAGCCGTCACGCTTCGAATCTTAATTCCTCTCGCATGAGGGAGAATTTTATACTATTACACCACTAGGCCATCACTGCTAACAACTACTGCTTAATTGCCCTAAAATGTACGAGTATTATGCAATCATAAATCTGTACTTATTTAGCTTACGTTCCTGAGTGCCATAACTTGAGGTGTAAGTAATTCCAATCTTTGAGCCGTAGCCAACTTTCTTTTCCTCGTGCACCTTGCTATAAAAAGGGATAACGCAATTGCGTCAGCTTTCTCCAGATGTAGAGATTACTGGAGCTATCATTGCAATTTTTTTACGGTAAAAGCCGGCAAACGAGCAGACGAGCCACTTAAAGGTAAGTGGACAAAAAAGCTTTACCAATACGTTACTGGCCAGGAAAGCAGAAAAAAGAGAGAACGAACTTATTGGTTCTGAAGCTCCTAACCGGAACATGGCTAGTCGTTTGGCGGCTGACTCAGGTAAGTGGTAGCTACCCAGTCGGGCTTCAGCGCCACCCCCATTGAGAGGCCAGCTTCTGCTGCTTCTTACGAAACTCTGGTTTGCTGGTATCGAAATGGGGTTAGTATTCTAATACGCTCTAATACGGCCACACGTATCTTCTTATTCGGCTCATTCTTAAAGTATCTCTATACAGCCCTGTGGCCAACCGAACAGATTGATGGACAGCGGAGTCTTAATAATAAGATCCAATTGGCACCTTTTGGCATGGAACCCTATAATATACTTTGTTTACAAACTTGTTCAGTGATCATGCCACACCAGGTGGCGTTTTTGTAATGTACGACCGGGAATTCAATGTGTATTCCGTACCAGATCAGGATTCAAGCATAGATTAGTGTAACTGTTAGACACCAGGATTGTATGTAAATAGGAAGGTCAGGGATACCACCCGGCTTGCGCCCAAGAATAAAAATTATTTATTTCAAGAACAGGTGTTTACATTATAACTATAGTGTCACGTGGCAATTCTGACACTCAAACAGGACAGACAATGGACCTTGTTTATTGTTATATGTCTATTGAAGGGCCGTAATGAACTTCGAAGTATCCCGACGCAATGTACATATTTTGTAGAGAAGAATGTATCCATAACTTCAAAGCTCGTGAGTGTTTTATTATACATATGTATCGCAATTGAGATCGAGTTGCCATAAAATTTCAATAGATATAATTATAATTATACATCCTGTTACATAAAACTGGATAATTATGTCAACCGTCTACAAAGTTCTTATGCTGCTTAATTACAGTGTCTTCAAATTGAGAATGGATAGGCTTTTACTCAGCGTGTTTTGCCGCCTAGACTACATGCCACTTACATTAGTTGGGTGTAATCAAGTATACCCAAACATAATTATAGTAAGTGGAAAACCAGCATGATCTAAAGTTGTAATGCACGTTTCTCGCAATGTTTTTGGTCGACAAGGCGTTGGTGTTGTCTTGGTGTTACTGATCTAGGCAACGGTGCTATCGTACCATCGGCCTCCATTGGCCATCCCATTGGCTCGTCACACGTTTGTTAACAAAATAACCGGAATAGGCGGCTTAACGAGCCTTTCCAAGCGCTTGTGATATTTTTTCATTGTGGTCGTTGGATGATTGTCTAACTGCCGACCGTTCAATTACTTGACAGAAGCAGTCGCGTTATGACTTATGAGCGTTTTGTCTCAAATATAACCTGTTGTTATCTAGAATTGTGAGATATTTAATGCGGTTTTGGTGGACGGAAAGAGTAAAAATATATTATACGAGCTGTGCCCGCGACTTCGTCCGCGTGGAATTTAACAAAAATAAATAAAAAAAGTAGCCTAAGTTACTCCTTTTGACATCAGCAGCAGTAGCAGTCAAAATCGGTCAAGCCGTTCCAGAGATTAGAGCTCAAACAAACAGACAGACAGACAGACAGACAGACAGACAGAAAGGAAGACAGACGGACAAAAAATAAAAAATGTTATTTTGGTATAATGCACCGTGTATATATGCAAAAAAAGTAAAAAGCGGTTATTTTAATATTACAAACAGACACTCCAATTTTATTTGTATAGCCTAGTAAATCCACCCTCGCTTCACTTCGGGATACAATGACTTACGAGTATTACCCAATTACAGTTAGATTTATAGGTAGGCATTTAGGCATTCGAAATATTTTGAACAGGGAATTTTAATTAGATATAAAAATTAAGAAAACAAACCGGAACTAAACAATTTACCTATTTATGACATATGAATAAAAATATTTAACTGAATATGAAATCGATATATTATAGAGTTGATACCCATTCTTAAATTAAATCTATTTTTCTGGTTTTTGCTCGAAAAGTATTTTCGAAAAGCTCATGACTAAAGAGGCCTAGATCACATTCCACCAATGCGGAAGGATTGATTATATTATACTTATATGGGGTTGGAGGCCAACCCAAGGGTCGGAAATATTCATGCCGCCCAAAGGCCTCCAGTATGACGTAACGACTGCCATCTAACGTACTAAATAACAAAAGGGACCGACTGCTTAACGTGTCCCCCGGAGCACGAACATGCTCAAACATTTTGTAGACTCCATCGGTCACCCGTCCAACTACCGACTGCGACCGCTGTTGCTATCTCGGTCGATATGAGTTAAATCGACACAAGCCGGACTGTGAACACTTCAAACATGAACTACTGACCACTTATCAACTGGAATTTAACCAACACAACAAGGATCTGCTGTTAACCGTTCATTTACTTACTTTGTATGATTCTTCACCTCTTCCTAATGTACGAAAATACCGTAACCCCTATTCTAATCTCACTAGGTCATCCGAATCTCAATGAAGTAATTATTCTATCGTCAGCCTATTTCTCTGTATGCTCCTATCGCTGCACTCTCATCCGTTCTCATTGACGTTTGATAACGAGCACGAACAAATGTGTTACTGTATCTAGTTTACTAGGTTAGTTTCCACATTGCTCGGGCATGACTGGTCCACATAATGTGATTATATGTATAAAACTATTTTTTTTTATTGATTTAAGGCAGCAAACGAGCATGCAGCACCACCTTCCGCTGCCGCCCATGATAACTGTGACCGACTTAGAACGAGACTCATATGGGGACTGGGATAGTTAGTCCGGTGAGGTGACGGTGTTAGAACATTAGTTGGTTAGTTTGTAAGTATGAGGACTGGGACAGGGACTGTTAGTGAATGTTAGTCCAGTTAGTAATTGTTAGTAAGAGTCTCGTTATAACTCGGTCACTATTATGGTGGTATTTATTTTGTTCACATCTGAACATACAGGGGATATTTGTGTTTTGAGTTGGTTCTTCTACTCTGACGGATGGAATTACCGGAACATTATCCCATCCCATTCAACTATCGAACGACCCGACTTACTATGGGTTATGATTAGTTCATTGCGCTACCTTCTATTTATCGTAGGTCTCCTCGACCGCAAAATCCAGGTTTGATCTAGAATGGAATTGTTATCACCAATTGGTGATAACATTAAGAACAATGCCTTTAGCTGTGGATTGGCGACCTAATAAATGACTTCTGAATGAATAAATAATTTTCCACATAAGCAGGTTTATTATATACTTGCAAAGCCAGAACATCGATACTTTTTCGGTCAAAATTACTACTGAACAGGGTCAAAATAAGGGTCAACAACATAAAAAAATGTTTCTTGTGTCATGATGTCAACCCTAAGTTGGTCCAACAGTCTTGCTCTTTTGATCAAAGTAATTATGAAATTTTAATGTACAAAGAAAATTATTACATGGTTGGCAAAATGTGACGTCTAGTTGGCATTTAGGCATTCAATCGTCATTTCGTATTCACACAAAGGTTAGAGAAAGTGAGGCGAAGTGGGGCGTGAGAGTCGACGTGACTCTGACGTAATTTGACTCACTTTGCTCAACTACTTCATAATAACTACTTATATTAGTAATAACACTCTTTATTTAGCCAACGAACACTGTGAGTTATTGTGTATTATATTCGAAGGATCGACAGTCTTGGGGGAATCACTTCTTTGTAATGGCTTTCGTTTCAGTGTATTAAACCATACATTGATGTAAATCTGTAACTGATTAATGTAGTTATACATACACTGACAAGGAAGTTATAGAGAAAAACTATTATTGGGGTTGGCTTTACCCATTAATGACCCAATACTGAGCACGGCTCCCTTCTCATACCTGAGGAGGCCTAGAGCATACTCCACCACGCTGTTCGAGTGCGGATTGGAGGGGTTAGTGGTCTACCCTGTCGGAAATTTTTATACCGCCTGAAGGCATCTGACATGGCTTAACGACTGCTACCAAATGTTAACAACCGGAACCGACGGCTTTACGTGCCCTCCGAAGCACGGAAGCGCCCAAGAAATTTTACCACTAGCGGTCACCCATCAAACTACCGACCGCGCCCGCTGTTACTTAAGAGGGGGTATAAAGCAAAATTGGCAATCTTAGATTCAATTTTTACAGTAGTAGATCAAGTTTCTAGAACCTGAAGAAAAACATAGTTATACTTCATTATATTATTGAGTGCAAGATCTAAGCAAAAACAGAAAAAAATAAAATTTTCTCGATAGAAAAAAATCACAAAGTTAGGTCTAATTTTTCACTTAAATCAATTTATTTTCAATGTGGTGCATATTTTAGAGTCAATATTTTAATATATTATGCTAATTAGTATCACGGAGGGATTAGATTAGCGATTTCAAAATCAAATCTATAATTTACGAATTATTAAAATAAAATACATTTGTAGGATTTTGAGTATTTTGACATGCTCGGTTTCATTAATCAGTCACCATTGCTCCATTGAGACGGGAAGACTGCGTCAGTCTTCTCGACATGTGAAATTATTTTTTGGTGTACATTTGTGACTGAGAGCGTAGTTTTTATTACAAAAACAATAATTGTGTGTGTGTGAACTAAAGTTAAAAGACACTAAGATCCAACATGGGTAACAAACGGAATAAAATCAACATTAAAAAGGGATCATAGAAAGCTGAAAATTCAAGTCATGGCTAGTTGTCAGAGGTAAGTTGACAAGTACTATTTCATATTCAAAATTAGACCTAATTGTTTTAACTTTTGTGCTCACAATACAATGTTGATGTTGATGTTTGATCGCTGAAGCAGCATAGTATATACGAAAAATTCACATTGTATGTATCATTAATAGTTAGTATAGGTATGTACTTTCAAACAAAATATACAGCTTTATCCAAAAGCAAATTTAATTTTGAGTTAATTATTTCCTCTTTGCCCCATAATTTTGTTTTTAAAGCAACACCTATATTTCTGGTAGTCAATTTGATCAATCCCTACAGTAGTTGTTTCTTGTGTGTGTTTGAAACTATTATTGTATTTTCATTTCAGAACAAGATTTAATCCAAAATCAAGATATGAGAAGAGAGAATAAGAAAATATTCCAAAATCTATTGATGATGACGGGAACATTACACCAGAGAAGTGCGTATCAATTCATCTGTCTATGTATTGTTTCATTTATTATTTGCTTGTTGTTGCATTGTAACGAATCTACAAAATAACACATAAACTAAACTTTTTTTATACTATACATACATGCATAGTTAGGCAAAATTACTTTAACAAAAACATAAAATTTTGTATAAATGCATTTTTAAAGCACCTTTTTTATTTACTTTTTAATTGCTAATTGTGTTTTCTTAAAGAAAAAAAATATATTTTCAGGCTTACTATTTTACGCTTTTACAAAATGTAGAAATTTTAGAACATACAGATCCAAATGCAGACGAATTTATTGCACCGGAACGACTGGCATTAAAATAAAGTATTTATGTAATTTAGTCCTATCTAAAACTTTCAACCGATTATAAATGGCGCAAAGTGATACCTGACGTCATCAGTTTCAATGTTAAGGAGTATAACAGTGTTTGACTTTTTTTTAATTTCAGTAACATCAATCCTCGTGTTTATGAACGGGTCAAGATAAATATCAAGACAAACGACGATACTAAATACACATGTGAGACAAGTCAACGGCTTAGACAAGATATATTTTTTTGAACAATTAAAACTTCCAACCATGCATAATTTTGGCATTTTATTTTTTCTAGACGGATTTTGGACTTAGTGAATTAAACTTGATTTCGAATAAATTCATTTTGGTTTTAAGTAAGCTTTGTTCGATTTTATGCTTATTTTTAATCTTCAAAAAATTGTTTAGTTTGATGACTTATGTGTTCTTACCATACCTTAAATATTTTGAATACCCATTATACATTTTTCCTGTTCTCACGCATAATTATATCATCACGCATCATATTTCACACACTGTTTTTTTTCTGTATTTTTAAAGCTAACAATTGTCGCTCAAGAAGTTAGTGATTGTCATCTTTTTTATGATATTATTGTCACTTAATTAGTTTCCTTATAATAACGGCAGTGGCATTTGTAATTTTTCTGTTTTCTGGCGAAGGATTTCTTTCAATTTAAATAAATTTAAAGGATAACTTACTTTATCTTTTTGTAGCGAAAAAATGAAAACAATGTTATCTATAATAATAAATGTCTGAAAAACATTGTACGTGTTATTTATTTACATGTTATACGGCATACAGGTGTCATCACGTAAAAATAGAGCAGATATTCTGCTTTGCGAGAATTTAAATGATTTAATGGTCACACCAGTACGAACATTATACTGCCTTTCTTGTCATAAAAGTGATTCAATCGCTCCCTACACTAGGTTTCCAGCGCTATGGTTACATGATGCGATCGACACTACCTATAAATGTTATTAGTTTCAGAAATACAGATAGTTACAGCGAGAAGAATTGCTTTAGATTAATAGATACCTACATAATAATATATTCAAAATTATTAATGACACCTAATAATGTGTTGTCTGCCATTCACTGGCTCTCTAGCTATTAACATTGTATAAAAATCTAACCCTAATAAAGAAAAAACAGCTTGCCATTTTTGAGGTAGATGATTCTACATTTATTGAGCCGAAATTTGTCTCAGTTTTTACATTATACTGTGCCGTATTCTTGACTGATGCCATGTTAATAATAGCGGCTGTACACTCTCGTGCGAGAGTACTCGCTATGTCTCGTGACGCCTCGGCCGAGACGTCATGGGAGCGAGAGTATGCGAGACCCCCCGAGACATCACGAGGCGAGGCGAGCGCTACCAAGTACATTCTCATACGAGTGCACTCGGCTAGCAGTCTCGCGAGAGTGTACAGCTGCTAATAAAGTCAGATGCAACCGGACGCGCAACTGCTGCGGCGCATCTATTTGACGGGCGGGGCGGGGCGCGCGGGTGAAATTTGATTTTTTCCTAGCTTTATACCCCCTCTTAACTTTTGCGATCACTTAAAATCCACGCAAGTCGCCGGGCTATGAGCGCTTCTATGCGGGAATACGGATTGAAAGTTAAAAGTACTTCCGCGCGGGACAAACTGCGGTCACCAGCTAGCTAGCTATAAGGAGGATGGTATGAAACGCATGCGCAGCGGCCGGCGACATTGAAAGTTGGCATTACGTTACGTAACCCTAGAAACATCGGGCGAATGTATTGAATATCACACCGAGCCGCACGTGGCCGTCACAGCGTCCGCAGAGTACGTACCACGGTGCACGCAGATTGTGACTGTCGTGTCTATTTTGTATCAACTTGACAGGAATTGGATGCGATGAATCCTGTGAATGTATTTTGTATCAGCGTGACAGGAATTGCATGTGATGAATCCTCTGAATGAATCCTTTGAATTCTTAACAACATCAAGGGACTGACTGAGTGAGGGACTGAAGGAGTGACTGGAAGAGAAGGCCTTAAGTTCGCTAATTGCAGAACTTTACATTAAAGGGCAAATAAATGAAAATAAATAAAACAAAAATTTTTCAATGAACTGAGTTTCAATGAGTTGAGTTAGAAGCGGGGAAGCCTTATTATTTCTATAGGTAAGTTGAAAATATTGACGGAAGATTTAAAGGGTACACATTTTTCACTACAATTATAACTTAGAAGCATTGCAAATGTGTTGCTAGTTAATAAATAATATGTGTTATAATCTATTCTTGGCTTGTCCATTCTCATGTCTTAATTGACCTCAAAACTTAATGATGCCTAAAAAATTGTACTGCACACAGTTCCGCCTGAGTTACAATGATCAGATGACGAGCCCGTAGCTCAGGTAGTGCTTTGCATGTAGAGCGAGGGGTCCCGGGATCGATTTCCAGCCGGGGGGGTTTATGACAGTTGAATTTTATTTTCGGGTCGTGTTACTTGTGGCTAAGGAAATAATATAAGTATTTGTACATTTTTTTTATTAAATTTATTTATTTAAAGTAAATGATTTACTATAATACAATTATTATTCATCTGATGGTAAGTAGTGATGCAATCTTGGGTGGTTAGAAGTAACGATTATTGATATTGTCGCGTAGATTCATCTGTTGACAAATTTTTACGCGTATATCATGGAGAAAATCTGAGACCAGGTTAGAAGAAATTTATAAATAGAATTTCTCGATTATTCTCGATGTATCGAGATGAGAAATTTAAAAAAAAGTTATATTTGGAGTGTTAGTGTTCGAAATTAGGGCATACAAGGCGATCTGAAACGCGGCATGGATTGCGCCCCGCCTCTCCAAGTGGGGTCGCATTAGACGAAGGCTTAGAGGCCTTTCGGCCAAAGCCAACCTAAGGTGGTGTTTAGTGAGTAAGTTTAACGAGAGTGTAACACATAACTAACACAGCCGGCTGTGTTGGTATGCATGAGAATTCACCGCCTTCCTCCCACGCATCTCCGGAGTCTCAAACGTGCTTGTTTATTTAATAAAATTAATATTATTTGTTAATTTTCATCTATGAATTTTCACGAAAAGAGCGCGTAATATATTATGCTGTTACGTAACTGAGTTCACCATTTTAGACGTTATCTCTGCTTATTATCCAGGTGGGATTAAGTTCAAGCATTACGCACTAGGCATTACAGACTTATGTATGTAAAGTAAAAAAACGATTGATCGAAGAGGTGGTTCTGTTTTATTGGGATATTACGATCGACACGGTGATTATAATCTTTCTCGCAACTCCCCAATTCACCACTGGCTCGTGCGCATGATACATCATGTGTGAAAAGTGCAGTCAGATAGTAATTGACTCATACTATGACGTAATATGACTCAACTCAACTCAACCCATCGAAGATTTCCATAATAACAAAATTGAATCATTACTGTTTCTTGTAGGGTCATTCAGTGCGTTAAGTACACAAGAGTCGTATTAAGTATATGAAAATTAATTGTAGTAATATTTATGTAGTAGTTAGGAAGAAGTACGTTATAGCACAATAAAAATTTCAACTTAATAAAATTATATCATCGGGGATAGTTTTTTGTTAAGAACAAGATAAAAATGTACAACTTAGCAGCTAGATAATTAAAAATCGTTAAATTATTTCAATTATTTATTTTTAGTAAATAGGTGCCCAAGTAAACGATCGTGTAGATTTAAACTGACATAATAATATAATCGCAATGCTTAGTTTCGGTAAATATTTTATTCCGTTATTTATACGCTATTATTGAATTCTGATACTTTACTTGACGGAAGTAATGGAATCGTGATTTCGTTTCTTGGAAGACTCTGATTGTCATCCTCTTATACTTCATCACGCTATAATTATGCATCCTAAGTCTCAACTTAGTCATAACAAGTAGCAACACATTAGTGACTAATATTAAATTGCTTTAAAATTAAATCATTAGGCAAAAGCAATGCAAAATAATGTTTTAAATGACAAATTCCAAAGACGATATATCATGTCACGTTAGTTCACTTGCGGAAAGTTTGAATTTTATTGTTGTTAAAATAACGTATAATATTTATGAATCAAATATGTACCTACTTGTTTAGGATATTTATGATGAAGTGCCTTAGCTTATAAATATTTTATACAAGTTGTCTGTTCGAAGAGTAATTCGAAGTTCTGTGTCCTAAAAGCCTCCAAACCGGGTATGCTGAACGTAATCGTCCTGATAAAGAGAAGTGATGGATCTGAAGATAACATTTGGACGGGACGTTTAACAGTGCCAGTTACTGGAAGGCAAGCAGAGGACTTCTATTGTCTGATGGATTGATTCTAAATTATGAATACTGTTTACCTCTTTGTCCGGGTAAGGTATTGACTTCAGAAAACTCGAAATCTTGATAATTTGGTAAGCCCAAATTCTGTAGGTCTATAAAGTCTTAGTTGTTTAGAAGCACCTTTTCAGACCTTAGTTATGGTAAAATATCAATGGTTTTATAGTTGATCCGCTATTTTGAAAACACTGCTGGCCTACTCTTTGAAAGCATCTGTATAAATTCACATTGTGTCTACCAAAATTTGATTCTGATTGTCTTTAAACTTTGATTAAGAGGATCTCGTTTAGATCCTTAGAAATAAATCCAGGAGAACGTCATTAATTTGGAGTTTCCGGACATCATCCACTTTGTAAAACTCGAATAATGTAAATGATGATAATGTAAGTCGCAATAGCTATTCGGGGCGTTAACCACACCGATTCAGGTCCAAGATAGGTGGCCGAATATTACGCGGCGATAACCCCCGATACTGAGCGTCGTTATCAGAAGACGTTAAAACTCTCTTTCTAATGTAGGTTACCTAAATTTGGATGCCCGCTACTATGCCAGTGATTATAAATAATAGTAAACAGATGATAGGTAATTTAAGAATGTTAAAGTAGAGTAAGACTAGTTAAGACTCTGGAGACTCTAGAAACTCGTGTAGCTAGGCAACGAATTCCATATTATCTGGACTTTTATTATCTTAAAATGGCGGAATAAATAAATCTCTTACTGATTAAGTACATGTTTTTCTTTGACATAAGAATCTAGAATGGACAAGTTAGGCCATTCAATTTGGATTTTATAAAAAAATCCAAAATTTTGATAAAATATTATTGAAAAAAATTGATGTATGTTTTTGTGTGAAATAGAAAATTTGAAACTGAAAAGTTTCTGATGTATTTGAGGGCAGTTTTTGAATAAATCGTTTCATTCATATACTACATAATAACCAAAAGTAAGTTCTGTATGTGATCTAAAAGTGTCCACGCTATCAATGCATTCCCAAGTGCGTATTGCTCACTCCATGGCCAAGTGATTACGCCCGTGATATTTTCCGATTGCGCAACAACCAAATCTCGCGTTACTCGATTCGATTCCCGGGGTTATCAATATTTCGTAACTGCGTGCTACAAGGTCGCGACACAGTTTTCTTCGATCTACGTTATCTCGAGTGCTACGATTGTTTTGATAGCAGCAAATGGCGACTGGCGAGTTACAATTTAGCTCCATTCAATAAAGTTTAGTAAAGCGAAGAAACTGGTTATTTCTCCGAATCGCGTTCGGAAATGATCGTGAGTGCCCGGCAGTGTTGGATGCGTATTAGTAGATGGTCTCGGTGTATCGGAGTGTGGAGGGGAGACGTATCGCGGTAACTTACTTTTTAAAGCATATGGTGCTTTTAAAAGAAATATATTAAATTCTAAGAAATATATTTGGGGTACTTATTAATAATATAACATAGGTACTATAACATAGGTACTACTTATTAATAATATAACATAGGTACTGCTTTTATTTATAAGCAGTACATAATAACATGTACTTACTGCTGATGAAAAAATATTGGCGCGTGGAGTGGCGTGGAAATTCGAAAGCGGAGGTTATTTTGTTATGTATGTTTTGTATGTTTCACAGTTATACTTTTTTTAAAGCATTCGTCTCCAAAGTCAACAAAAGAGTAGCAGTTCAAAAAATGTTTATGTAAAAAATCCTAAAACTTGGAAAATAAGTTCGGACCTTACAATTTATCTGCTATACTGACGATTGTGACTGGAGACAATGGAAAATGGTTGTTAGAGAGGAGTAGTTCAGATTTCCGACGTCACTTGTCGGAAATGTAGTATTATAAACCACATACTATTTACCTCCACACCAAAGTATATTATTTCAACGGGTGTATACCTACCTATGTGTGTATATGTGAAGTTGTGAACATCCATTACTTTACTAAGATTCATTCCACGCGGTGTTTATGGCAATTATTGCGAGTCTAGTATATCACTATAGCAGTGTAGCACTATACGAGTTTACAAAGTACCTACTCATTGTCGACAATTACTTCGTAACAAGTTTTCCTCTGCTATTTATTAGAAAATTGTTTACTGAGAACTATTTCTATTGAAGAGCTACCTAATAGGCGCATTATTTGAGAACCATGGCATATTCTTATTTAATACAACGTGTTGGACTTCTTTTTTGTACCTTACTGCGTGCCTTACTGAAACATTATTTGAACTGAACACGTTTGGTATACAAAATGTATCAACTATTCAAATTATTACACGACGCAGTTGAAGCATTTATAAATTAGCAGACTTAGGCCCTGGTTTTGTGAACTATATTATAAAAAACTGACGCAAAATCGTTACAGTTGAAAATGTGTTATGTTGGTAGTAGTGTTATTGCCAGTTGTACCTAGGTCTGGTAATTAAGGCGCCAGAGAGCAAGTGCGAAGTCTGCGGTAGTACTTGTGCATGTGTTAAACAGTATTGTATCACGTTTATTTATTTACTTCAACGTGACTGCCCACGTCACGTAATTATCGAGCTTTTGCTAGGAGAATGATATTTTATCTATACTATCTATATCTATATCTATATCTATATCTATATCTATATCTATATCTATATCTATATCTATATCTATATCTATATCTATATCTATATCTATATCTATATCTATATCTATATCTATATCTATATCTATATCTATATCTATATCTATATCTATATCTATATCTATATCTATATCTATATCTATATCTATATCTATATCTATACTAATATTATAAAGAGGAAAGATTTGTTTGTTTGTTTGTTTGTTTGTTTGCATCGAATAGGCTTCAAAACTACTGAACCGATTTGAAAAATTCTTTCACTGTTGGAAAGCTACACTATCCCCGGGTGACATAGGCTATATCATATTTTCAAAAAAAATCGGGATCATTAATAAAACTCCGATAATATAACCCAAGGTGTAAAAAAAATACCTAAAATATTCTTTACATCGCGTGAGCTGCGAAAACTATGGATAATAGAGCAAAGTGATGTACTACAGTTTTATAAAGGACATCAATATCTACAATAAAGTCCGCGATGGCATATGTCTAACTATTATAGTTATGCCACAATAAGTGTTTTTTTATTTAAAAAACTTAATTGAGATACTGCCACTGGAAAAGGCTCTTTATTTGTATCTTAGTATTAATCCTTATCAAAATAAATTAATTCATATTCAAGACTGCTTATTTACCTTTATATAACTTTTTAAATTATTCAATTCGGACATTCCATTCGAAAGATATCACGACTTTAATAATTTAAGTATTGGAAAAAAGTTCCTCTGCACTAGGAGAAGCTGACTGACTGATTGACATGTCAATGCAGGGCCTAAACTATAAGGGTTAGAAACTTGAAATTTTGCACAGGGGCTCCTTTTATAACGTGGGGGAGCACTATGAAAAGATTTTTGAAAATTCACTCCCTAAGGGGGTAAAACGGGGGTGCAAAGTTAGTATGAAACTTTGCCGTTTTTGAAGGTATTCGAATGAAATTCAGTATGAAGGTTTTTCATTGAGAGTTATGAAACATGTATAAAATATTTTTTCGAAAAACATCCCTTAAGGGGGTAAATGGGGGGGGGGGGGGCAAATTTTTATCAACTTTTATATATTTAGGGGTTTATGGTGGGCGAAGCCGCGGGGGAAAGCTATCATTTATAAAGATATCCTGTGAATTATCCAAAATATATAACTAAATCTTTGCAAACCGAAGGAATAAGTTTCCCGAAGCGAAGCGAGGGCGGGTCGCTAGTACTTATGAAAATACCTTAGATGAATGAACATACTTTGTTGTTATTTCCAAGAATAAAACAAGATCATTGCATTTTGTAAAAAGCGGTTATTTTAATATTACAAACAGACAATCCAATTTTATGACACTTTCCCCGATAAGTATAAATATTTTTTCCCATTTCATAATACCAGCAGTTAAAACTTATATTAATTAGGTTATGACAATACGATTCCGAAGTTATTAAAAAAACTATAGGAAATATATGTATATGGGAAGCAATTACAAATGAATAATATACACAAACACCTAATTTCCTCAGAAACATCCGTAAAATAAACATTACTAGCAAGCTGAAGCCGCTACTTTATTTTGTTTATCTGTGTGTGATCTACGACAAGATCCTTCACGTAAGTAAACCATTTAGAAGTCGGACAACGATTGAACAAACATTTGTCCCAAATAACCACTCTTTCACAATACAGAGCTGAGATTGAATCCCACTTAGCCGTCAGGCGTCATATCCTGTTACTAGACGAAAACAATCTCGTTTCCTACCACGCATTCTCTGCAATTTCCAATCTAAAACTGTATTTTTATTGGGAACATAAATATTAATTTCGGTGGACGTGTACGTATTAAAACAAAATTAGCATATCTGTTTGAACGCGATATTCTCAAAAAATACTGCACCTATTTTCATGCGGTAATTTCATTTCATTCATTACATTTTAGGACGGGCCATCTGATTGGAAGTGAATTTTAAGTTACCAGTTCATATGAACACATGCGAGGTAGAGAGGACACTAGAGAGGTAGCCGATGCTTCAAGGGCATTGAAGGAGAGCACTTTTGACGCCTTTCTTGAAGTCATAGCGCATCGGAAAATCCACTGCGGTTTTTATCAATAGATGGAGTGATTCGCGGGAAAGGTTTTAATAATGGGAAAAGCCTCTTCATTAATTCAACATAATACAAACCATACTATTATATAGTATCATACATAACCTAATTAGGATAATATCCTATTAATTATAAGGTGTCCAGCCTGTAACATACATCTTAATTAGTAACATACATTTTAATTATCTTATCGTGTCTAACGATAGGATAATTAAAAATAGAAGAGCAAATCATCGAGGTAATGGAATTTCAAGATAAATGGCATACAAGAAGGTACATATGTCGTATCCTTTAGTACGATTTTCCTTGTAATTAACAGTAAATCTCTGTCTAAGTAAGGCTGCAGAAGAATAACACGGCTTCAACGAATTTATGGCACTGAGGACTGAGGATTATGGACTGAGGAAGCTTAAAGCATGCTCCACGCTGCTGCAGTGTGGATTAGTGGATTGGTGAAGAAGTTAGACGCTAATCCAATATCATAAGATTTTATGCCGCCTGAAGGCTTATTTCGACATTGCTTAACGACTGCTATTCAACGAAAACAACTATGCCCATAGCCTTACTCGCAGTCCATAGCTCGAAAGCGCTCAAAAATCTATCTATAATATGTCAAATCTACGTCATCAGCAGTCACTTTTCCTACCGACCGTAAAATCCAAATCCAAAAATATACAATAAATGAATAAGGTAAGGACTGTTAATCTGAAATTGAATTTTAAATACGTCGTATAAAACGTCTATTTCTTCCAAGGACATTTCACAGCTGGTACAGCGACACAAAATAAGTATGATATGCATTTCACATACGACGTCGCGCGTTGCTGCGAAGTCATGACTCATGACGATTGGTCGCGATCGCGATACCGCCGTTTGTCGCTGGGACACTTCCGTCAACCAAATATTTTGTGTCTGACACTGTTACTAGTCGCTGTCACAGGTGTGGACAGACACTTACCTAATGTTTAATTCCGTCATCGAGAAAGTTTTGAAAAAACAGTCTATCCAGCAAATACAATTGGAATAATGTAGGATTTTAAACTTATCTCATCTCGGAGTGTCCGATTTAAATGCAAAGCGGTACTCGCATTTCGACATTTTTGTCATATTTGTAATAATCATACCTCGTCAGTTAGGTACTAAATAAGTTTAATTTTGACTTCATGAAACCTTAGTAACCTGTTCAAGTACGATATTCAGTGAGCTTAGTTATTCTGCTATAAGTAATACGTTCCCACATTAATTAACCCAATTAATTAATGCAAAATGAATGTGACACACGAACAACATTACCGTGTTGTAGTAATAACGAGCGCTATGTAAACATAATAATTATAAAGTTTACGGCTGAAGGCTGATGTGGTTGCCAAGTTTGTTGCAATTATATTTTTTGTACGTTTCTCACATACTTAAAACATCCTCCTAGCCAAAAAACGAGCGGTTGAGACCTGTTGATATGCGTTCACCGTCGCTCTTGGACATTAGCAACACCAAAGAAAGAAAGTACTACCTCTCAAGTCCTAGTTGGGGAAAAGGACGAGCCGTTTTGGGTTTTTTTTAGATTTACTCAAAAAAGATAGCCACAGTCTTTTTTAACCAGGCTTCACGGAAAGATAATCATGATAAAAATACGTTTACGCACGCATACTAGGATTATTACCTACTACTACTACTTATTACTACTAAAAATTAATAGTACGTACTAGGATTCCTTGTGTCGCTTGGTATGGACGACACTAAAGACACACCAACACCCATGACACGAGATTAAACATTAATCTGTCACATAATAACTGCCTCGACCGAGAATTGAACCCGGCGGCTTCGCAGACAGAGCCACTTCCAACTACGGTACGAGGTCGTCGATACCAATTCAAGTAATTGAATGACTTTGATAATATAATACAATCCACGTGGAAACCATTCCACTAAGCACAGGAGCCAGTGGTAGCAAACGAGCATGTACCACCACCTCCCGCTGCCCCCCATGACAACTACGAGTATGACCGACTTAGAACAAGACTCATATGGGAAATGGGATAGTTAGTCCGGTTAGGAGACGGGGGTCTCTCTTCGTGGTAATTGCTGCCTACTCAAGTCTCTTACATTTAAGTTTGATTTTTAGTTTCGTGAATGTGTAGGTGTTATAACATGAATAAATCCTTTTCTAAAAAAATTGACGAAGGCAAGGGCTAATAACCAATTAATACCAACTAGCGGTTCAATGTCGAAAGTTTCTGTTATCCGAAGTCCAATGTCTTAAACGACTGTTACATAACGATAATAATCTTGAATATGAACTATGATGGTGAACTTTTCAACAGATACTTAGATAATTTTAAGTACAAGATAAAGATCTAAGTCTATGAACTTAATTGTAAAGCAACACAAAAATAAAGTTACTTTAATAATTTAAAAGTATTCACCAAACGTTACCAGAACTAATCAAAATTTAACCAAGAGACCGTATCTTTAGAAAATAGTATTATGTACTAACGTAACAAATAATTAGAGGAACAAGAAAACGGAATTTAATCTATACAAATAAATAAAGTTGGATTGTCTGTTTGTAATATTAAAATTACCGCTTTTTACTAAATGCATAAGGATGTATACATTGCACCTATGTACATAATATTATATATATCAAATTAACATTTTTCAATTTTTGTCTGATACAGATAGCTGATGTAATAAGAAGTAACTTGATACACAAGATATATGAAACATCACTAATCATAAAAAAAACATCACTAATCGAGCGCTTCCTTGTATTATATACGGAATAGATAAAAACTTAATTAAAATGTTTAAGGTTGAATTAGCTGCCTTCTCTCCGCCGATCAGCAAAACATTTTTCTCTCCGCTCGATGACATTTGAATTTATTCTGAACACTATCTCGTCCTTGTGATTGCAACTTTCACGTAGCTCCGGCTTTATGTTAAGAGGGGGTATAAAGCTAGGAAAAAATCAAATTTCACCCGCGCGCCCCGCCCCGCCCGTCAAATAGATGCGCCGCAGCAGTTGCGCGTCCGGTTGCATCTGACTTTATCAGCGGCTGTACACTCTCGCGAGACTGCTAAACGAGTGCACTCGTATGAGAATGTACTTGGTACGAGACATAGCGAGTACTCTCGCACGAGAGTGTACAGCCGCTATTATATAACATGTCATCAGTCAAGAATACGGCATAGTATAATGTAAAAATAAGACAAATTTCGGCTCAGTAAATGTAGAATCATCTACCTCAAAAATGGAAGCTGTTTTTTCTATAATAGGGTTAGATTTTTATACAATATTAATAGCTAGAGAGCCAGTGAATGGCAGATAACACATAATTAGGTGTCATTCATAATTTTGAATATATTATTATGTAGGTATCTATCAATCTAAAGCAATTCTTCTCGCTGTAACTATCTGTATTTCTGAAACTAATAACATTTATAGGTAGTGTCGGTCGCATCATGTAACCATAGTGCTGGAAACCTAGTGTAGGGAGCTATTGAATCACTTTTATGACAAGAAAGGCAGTATAATGTTGGTACTGGTGTGACCATTATTTCATTTAAATTCTCGCAAAGCAGAATATCTGCTCTATTTTTACGTGATGAAACCTGTATGCCGTATAACATGTAAATAAATAACACGTACAATGTTTTCAGACATTTATTATAATAGATAACATTGTTTTCATTTTTTCGCTACAAAAAGATAAAGTAAGTTATCCTTTAAATTTATTTAAATCGAAAGAAATCCTTCGCCAGAAAACAGAAAAATTACAAATGCCACTGCCGTTATTATAAGGAAACTAATTAAATGACAATAATATCATAAAAAAGATGACAATCACTAACTTCTTGAGCGACAATTGTTAGCTTTAAAAATATAGGAAAAAAACAGTGTGTGAAATATGATGCGTGATGATATAATTATGTGTGAGAACAGGAAAAATGTGTAATGGGTAGTAAAAATATTTAAGTTATGGTAAGAACACATAAGTCATGAAACTAAACAATTTTTTGAAGATTAAAAATAAGCATAAAATCGAACAAAGCTTACTTAAAACCAAAATGAATTTATTCGAAATCAAGTTTAATTCACTAACTCCAAAATCCGTGTAGAAAAAATAAAATGCCAAAATTATACATGGTTGGAAGTTTTAATTGTTTAAAAAATATATCTTGTCTATTATAAGTCGTTGACTTGTATCACATGTGTATTTAGTATCGTCGTTAGTCTTGATATTTGTCTTGACCCGTTCATAAACACGAGGCTTGATGTTACTGAAATAAAAAAAAAGTCAAACACTATTATACTTCCTAACATTGAAACTGATGATGTCAGGTATCACTTTGCGCCATTTATAATCGGTTGAAAGTTTTAGATAGGACTAAATTACATAAATACTTTATTTTAATGCCAACCGTTCCGGTGCAATAAATTCGTCTGCATTTGGATCTGTATGTTCTAAAATTTCTACATTTTGTAAAAGCGTAATACTTAGTAAGCTTGAAAATATATATTTTTTTCTTTAAGAAAACACAATTAGCAATTAAGAAGTAAATAAAAAAGTCGCTTTAAAAATGCATTTATACAAAATTTTATGTTTTTGTAAAAGTAATTTTGCCTAACTATGCATGTATGTAGTATAGTATAAAAAAAGTTTAGTTTATGTGTTATTTTGTAGATTCGTTACAATGCAACAACAAGCAAATAATAAATGAAACAATACATAGACAGATGAATTGATACGCACTTCTCTGGTGTAATGTTCCCGTCATCATCAATAGATTTTGGAATATTTTCTTGATTAAATCTTGTTCTGAAATGAAAATACAATAATAGTTTCAAACACACACAAGTAACAACTACTGTAGGGATTGATCAAATTGACTACCAGAAATATAGGTGTTGCTTTAAAAACAAAATTATGGGGCAAAGAGGAAATAATTAACTCAAAATTAAATTTGCTTTTGGATAAAGCTGTATAGGCGGGTGCATGCCTCTCTCTTCCACTTTAGGCCTCAACCTTAATTTGTGACAAAGTTTTCTAACTAAGCCCACATAACATTGAATACACGTATTACATGAAATCCAGACATAACTAGTGAGGAGTAGGCGTACTGCATACCTCTGCCTACTCCTTCATGTCAAAAAAACATTTACTTACTTTATTGATCATTCAACACTATTTCTATTTTTATAATTATGTTTATGAATAATTTTGTTTGAAAGTACATACCTATACTATTAATGATACATACAATCTGAATTTTTCGTATATACTATGCTGCTTCAGCGATCAAACATCAACATCAACATTGTATTGTGAGCACAAAAGTTAAAACAATAAGGTCTAATTTTGAATATGAAATAGTGTACTTGTCAACTTACCTCTGACAACTAGCCATGACTTGAATTTTCAGCTTTCTGTGTTCCCTTTTTTAATGTTGATTTTATTCCGTTTGTTACCCATGTTGGATCTAGTGTCTTTTAACTTTAGTTCACACACACACAATTATTGTTTTTGTAATAAAAACTACGCTCTTAGTCACAAATGTACACCACGAAGTATTTTTTACATGTCGAGCAGACTGACACAGTCTTCGCGTCTCAATGGAGCAATGGCGACTGATTAATGAAACAGAGCATGTCAAAATCCTACAAATGTATTTTATTTAAATAATTCGTAAATTATAGATTTGATTTAGAAATCGATCTACAAATCCCTCCGTGATACTAATTAGCATAATATATTAAAATATTGACTCAAAAATATGCACCATATTGAAAATAAATTGATTTCAGTTGAAAATTAGACCTAACTTTGTGATTTTTTTCTATCGAGAAAATTTAATTTTTTTATGTTTTTGCTTCTTACATTCACTCAATAATATAATGAAGTATAACTATGTTCTTATTCAGGTTCTAGAAACTTGATCTACTACTGTAAAAATTGAATCTACGATTGCCAATTTTGCTTTATACCCCCTCTTAAGCCGATTACACAAGATGATACATTTGAGTTGAGAAAGGGCAACGAAATCTGTAAAAATCTTCGATCAACAAAGATTTTGTCTATAAGCGTACTTAAACTTGGTATAATAATAATAAGTATGGTTTATTGTTGTTAAAAACTAAATATTTTAGCGGTATGTGTATCATAGTATAATGGCGACCACAAAGTTGCTTTTTAGGAGTTAGTGTAAAGTAAAATTCTAGTTTAATAATAATACTACGTAACATAAAATGATTGGACCTTTGGAAAAATCTGCCACATAGGAAATCTCAACAAGGGACTTTAAATTAAATATTTTATTTTAATTAAATATTAATTTTAATTAAATATCTAAAAATCAATATTTTAATTAAGTATTTTAATTAAAATAACAACAACATTGTTTATTGTAATGTGCTAAATAAATGAATTTGATTTTAAACACGAGAACATAATGCAATATTATTGAAAGTACAAGAATTTTTTTAGACAAGTCTATATTGTGGCTTAATAAATAGAATTAAACATGCACCGGATCGTGTGTAATTTACCTAAATGCCGTTAAGCATTAAAGTCAAAAGGACGTAAACGGCTCTAAATTTAACGTTTATTTTAGATTTGGTATGACTCACTGTACTTGGTAACTGGAGTTTTTCTCACGATAGCAAAGTTGAAGTTTTTTGCGCATAAGTAGATTTGACGTAATGAGTACCTTAAATAGATCGTAACGGATCTGTTTGCTAACAGTTTTTTTAAACCGCTAACACTCATACCCCCGTACTAGGGTTCATTTTGTCGCGTGGTATGGACAACACAAATAAGACATCAATTACACCCGTGAACTGAGAATAAATATTAATCTGTCACATCAATATCTGCTCTGGCCGAGAATCGAAGCCCAGACCCCTCGCTCGCTTCGCAGGCAGGGTCGTTATTATTTGATCGGTTAAACCTAGTTCGGTTATACCTGGTTGTTATGGCATTGAAATTTAACTTTAAAATTCGTCAATTATAACGCTACCCCTATATCTGAAATGCATTGAAATGCTACTTTTTTTTGGGCTTAGCGTGCATTTTCAGGGAGCACAATTTTATTTTTAGATGTCAAGATAATTATGTGACTTGATGCACAAGAAACGGATTTTCAAAATCTAAACAAAGGCGGATCATAACCTTGTGCGAACTTCGTATACTTGAGAATATTATTAAAATGTTCAACATTAATCTCAACAGTACGGTAGATGTCGAAGAGTCTCGATTCCGCAAGTAATTATTGTTTTTCTCTCTCCTCGCTTTGTTCTACAATCTCACAATAATGTGCACTGAAACCGAAAACTACGACATATGAAAATAGATCTTACTTCCTTGAGTTTAGTTTTATTTTTGTACGTAATGTGATTGTTTTATGAACTTCGATGTGTTCGTGTGTGAGCAAGCAGGAAGCGAGACGAGCTAATATTGTAAAGAGTAGAATATCGCAGAGGCTAAAGCTACAGCTAAATTAGATGTTAAGCTAAAACAATTGAGCCGTAAATCGGAAATATTTTAAGGTTTGTTATTGTTAATAATTGTGGATGTAAAAAATTTCAAATCGTTATAATTTCAAACGCTTGTAACTTTGATTACTCGTGTCCATGTTCGTGTAAATTTTTTTTGTGGGTGTCTTCAAATCAAAAGTGAATTAGGCTTCTTCTAAGTTAGTGCTACTTTACCACCCAAGTACCACATCACCATAAGTTGGGAGTGTACTTAAGCATTGACTTTTAATCACTACATAGTATAAAACAAAGTCGCTTTCTCTGTCCCTATGTATGCTTAGATTTTTAAAACTACGCAACGGATTTTGATGGGTTTTTTTAATAGATAGAATGATTCATGAGGAAAGTTTATATGTATAATATATTAAAGTTTTTCGCAAAATAAAAAATAACGCGCGTGAAAAAAAATTCGTGCGCTGGTTACGTTTAACAATTTGGGTACTTGGGACTAAGGGACAGGTTTCCCGAAGCGAAGCGAGGGTGGGTTTACTAGTAAGTAATAAAATAGCTCCATTAATGTATTGAGTAATATAATTAAAATTAAAATTAAAAACAACTGACTCGGATATTTATTCAATAAATATTAGGAATACTTTTTACATCGGTAACATTAACGTGTTAAAAACAACATTCGTTGTAAAAAAGTTTATTGCACTTGTAAGTTATTATTGAAGTGAAAACTTCTATAGCATCGTTGTGATTTGAGAGTCGATGAAACGAAAAAGCGACAGTAAAAAGAGACCGACACATTTTAACGTGTGAGAAAATGAGATAGGAAGCAATATCCGCTTGCGTGCTCCAAGGTCAGGGTCCTAGAGCAATACCTTTTTTGGCAAAATGGCGGCTTACGTAAGCAAAGCAAAACATAATATCACAGTTTCACTTCTACCACATGTGAATTGCACACATTTTTTTGGAACGAAGTTCCTTACGGCAGGCTTGGAGGGGATAGGGATTTTTTTTTTTTTTTTGCGCGACCGAACTGAAAAATACGAGTATGTGATAGTAAAACCGTAAGCGTGAAATGAGACGCGCGGAAAAAAGTGCGTGGAATAAAACCGTTAAATGAGACGTACGCAGGCGCGACAGTAGCCGAAGGAACTTCGTTCCTACCTGGTGTCCCACGACACAATTAGTTTCTTTAACAATATCATTCTAATGTTAATATTGCACATTAGTATTTTATCTTTTACCCAACGTCAACTACTGTTTAAAGTTGTATCTGTTGTCTATTCGCACTTACTCTATGACATCGCGAAATTCACTCGTCTGCAGTAGGTACGGAACGGATAAAAAGGATCGGTGCGAATTGGCGTGCGGTCGTTTTATTGCAATTATTTAGTTCTGCGCATTACCTTTTACTACGATGATGTCATACAACTACAGATTAATACAACTATATATTTTGTATATAACGCCTACTCACGACCATAGTAATACTTTATGCATATCATGTATCTCAACAGTCATTCTTATAATTGCCGGTATGTACAGAATAAAATGGTTTCACGGTTGTACAGTTCATTATTGCCCCACCCATAGGCTTGGGACTCTTCTCACAATGAGTTTTCAAGGTTTGTCAAGGAGCTTACCTTTGAGAAAAATATTAGAACTCTCAGGTTCCCCTCCGATGTTTTCCTTCACCGAAATTAAAAATAACAATTTATTTGGGTTTAAATCTATAGAAATCTCGATTTCGTATTCTATAATTTCGAAAATTATCTATACATATTATCATTGACGTAAATACTAGAATATAGAGAATTTTCGACAATTGATGGTATCGTTGACACGATAAATAATTTGTATGGTTTTCAAAGAGGACCAATTTTATCAATTTGAAAATTTTAATAACAAAACAGTAATTATGTTTTAATAATAAAATTATGCTATTTAGCTTAACATAATAAGTATGAGCTCTTTTAGGTTTCTTATTCATCATCATCATCATCGATTGGAGAATTCATTGACTTTGTTCAATTATCCGTACACTAATATTTTTAAAAATACTGCTTTAGAATTATTTTTGTGTACCAAAATTCGTTTGTTTGTGTTAAAAATCAATGTTAATTACAATTTTCACATTTTAGACAAGCTTGGCGTTTGAAAAATAAACAAAAACATCGTTGATCCTGCCGACTACACAATAGTTTTCATGTATATCAGCTATGTGCCTAAATTACATAATATAACCCTTTTCATTTCATTTTCATTTTTGCTTGTTGATTTAAGCAGTGTGATTCACGGGACGCATTACGAAGATCTAAACATGAGATAGTCTTCAAAATCGGATCGTTTATTTCAGGTTCGGGACACCTCTTAAATCGAATTACGCGGTTCCAACAATAGACCTCGAACTTGAGATCGCTAGGAAAAAGAAAACAAAATTAATTGGCAGGGGCCAATCCACAACGCTCGTAGCATTCGGCGCAGACCAAGGTCGCGTTGGTGATCTCACTAACCTTTTTTTTCTACGCCAACTATTACACGGCAAAATCTAAAAGTCCCATATGTCTATGGGATCGGAAACAAAATTCGGAAAACTATTACGCACTTAAAACAGTCGGGTTAAACAGCTAGCGGTCGCACGCTATCCATTGTAAACTTACGACTTACGACAGCTCTCGGCCAGAACGAATCACAATCTTAACGTGCTGTAAATAAGGATAACGCGAGGCCTCGTAGTGAATTTTAACAAGTATACCTAAACAGCCATCTTTGAATATTTCATTTGTCCAAATAGGTTGTTTTTTGTTTGTGTTTTTTATTACGAGCCAAGTTTTTGTCGGCGTCTCATTTTCACGGCGTCATTTTTCACGGAGGCCGGAGAGACGACTCTCGAATGATACTGTCGTAAAAAATACAAGTCGCTGGCTCAACACAAGCTTGGTAATAAATAAATGAAGTGCACTTGTGTTACAAAGTGAAGTTACGAAAAAATTTGCCATATTAAATCCTAATGAATATGCAACAAGACAAGTGTATGTGTGTATGTACCTACATAACTGTTTACAATACAGGATATAAAAGAGATGCAATATAATGAATTGAGTGGTGACACATATTTACATACGCAGTAGAAAAGCTCGCAGTTCTGAAAAATTGCTGGTGTGGTCGACCAAGTAACATCGGTACGAGTAGTTGTGTTTCGGACAGTTTCTTTTTTATGGAATTAAGGTAGCAAACGAGCATGCAGCACCACCTTTCCGCTGCCGCCTATGACCACTGCGAACTGCGACCGACGTTGAACAAGATTCAAATGGGGACTGGGATAGTTAGTCCGGTTAGGAGACGGTGTTAGAACGAGTTGGTTAGTCCGTTAGTATAATAAGTATGAGAACTGGGACAGAGACTGTCAGTGATAGTTAGTCCTGTTAGTTGTTGTTAGTCCAGTTAGTAATCGTTAGTAAAAGTAGTTTTAATTCGGTCACAGATGCGTTGCTACCTTTGAGTACTAAGACGGTTGCCTCTCGTGTGTAGCCGGCTCCTCTCTTGCCTCTGCCTCTGCCTCTTGTACAAACACTCCATTGCCAGTTAGAATCAGGATTCGAACGATGGTCTCCTCAGGAGTTCAACGTTTAAACTATTTGGGTGTTCAGTGAAACTTTGTTGTTAGACTAAAATTCCATTGCAGGGTTAAAAACTATTCTACAAAACGGATGGAATACGATGTTTGGGTACCTAATAAATAAACATTTGATATTAGACAATATTATTGTGTTCTCACGGAAAATTCCCTGTTCTTTTTACACGGTACTGAGATAAACAGATACGACAATACCGGCAATTATCGTCTTTATGCGTTTACCAATAAAGCTATTTATATCGAGTATCAGTGTAAAATGAATAATGGTGATAAAATGATAACGGAATGCTGATATCGTGAAAATGTACACGTGGCGATTATATGTATACGCGCTAATATTATGCATAATTTTCTTTTATGTTGATAGTGAAACGAGCAGGTAAGAAAAACGAGCAGGTAAGAAAAACGGGGAGAGAACAAAAGCTTCAGGCTGAAGCTTATGGCACCCATTAATGGCACAAGGCAAGGGGCTCTCCTCGTAACCGAGGAAGCCTAGAGCATGCTCCACCAAACTGCTCCCGTGTGAATTGGTGAAAGAAGGAAGATCACTGGTTCTCAAACCCCTAGACAGTTGACTCAAGCATAGGGTGGTAATAAGTCAGATAGGCTTCATGGTAAGATTAATTACTATCAGAATATATCTTTTGTATAAAATCAATCATAAAGGTTTTATAATAATAATAATAATAATATATTTTTAATTCAGATAATTACATCCATATTTTTTTTGTTAGTAATCTTTGTTAGTAACAATGAGCCATAAACGTATATTAGTATTGTTAGTAAACAAGATTTAACAGATAAAATGTTTTCTTGTCAGGGAAAATAGAACCCTAGGTGACCTATTTCCCCAACCCCAGGGCAATACACACCCAGTGCCTTTGTATCAGGCAGTCAGGCCTGCCTGCAATCGTCTTCAGGATGCTGTTATCTGGTATCATATATGGTGTTTAGAACTCGAGTTTCGTATAGTTGATTACGGCATACCTATATTATGTAGGAGTCGCTTAAGATCCTAATTCTCGCCCATTGCTTCAAAAGAAAATACGTCTCCTCCTCTCTCTCTCGTCTTCGCTCCCCACTCGGCCTTCAGACCAAATTGGTGATAGGAGCTGAAAATTCTGACCCTATATAATCACTAGTCCCCAATCGTTGGAGTAAAAATCTTTGATTTTATCTGTTAGGTTATCAGAATGAAACGAATCAAACACCTTACTTTCAAAATGTTTTACTACTCGTTATCTTATCGCTTACTACGGCGCACGCAAGTAGTAAATATCGTAGTACGATACTATAAATAAAATCTATAATTACGTGTCACTGATGCAATTATGGCTGGTTTGGATATGATTGTATTATTTTTGGCAGCAGCGCACTTTAGCAGCGGTTAGCATCTCTGGCATATCTTTCCTTGTTGAAGTTGTGAATGAGAAATTTTGTAACCTGCATTCAATGATATCAATTTCTCTTCAGTTGTTTTTATATATCAGGTTAAATATGTCGAATAATTCTCGCGTCCACTCGCGGACCAGAAATACGCTTTTGTAAGATTATTATTTATCTTCTTATCTCATCTCGTCTCTGTCTCCGTAGCTCTCCTTCTTCTCCTAATCTTACTTCACTAAATTTTGATCCGTTGATATTTTTTGTGATTGTATAAAATTCCTCCGTTAATTGATTGCTTGCTCATATTTTTTATTACTGAATGAATATAATGGTAACCTGATACTTACGCGAACATTCCCGGATTCCCTTGTAGTTAGTATTCCAGACTGACACAATACGGTCTATTTTTTTTTACATAAGATAAGTTAATACTTGACAAAAATGCCACCTGATGGTAAGTGGCGATGAAGTCTAGGATGTTGGACGCACTAACTTATTAAAAGCCTATTCACTCTCCTCTTGAAGACTCCCGCATGTGGTGTTGCTTGAAGCATTTTAATTTATATTTATGTCTCGAGAATTAATCGATATAGGTTTGATGTCAACCGCCAACTAACGAGTCGAAGTTAAGTCCTTTCTGAGATTTGAGCGAACAAAACCACAGACAAACAGACTAAAATTCTTAAAATCATTCTTTTGGGTTCTATTGCGGTAATGAAGGCTTCCAAAAATAGTTTTTCTTGTAGATCTTCCACGTACAGACAGCGGTAAGTTACAGATTTATTATGTGTAGAGATATAGATAATATGGGTAATATCTGTTCAGAATAATAAAACAACAATTATTTGTTTTGTTATCATATTCAAAGTATGTGTATTTATTAATTCGTAATTAGTTATGTTAATGGAAAATTACAATACGGAAATAGCGATCGATCTTGTCTCGACGCGGCATAATTTTACGTTTTTGTACAGATATGAACGGCGATAAGACATTTTGTGTGGGTTTATATTTATGTGGTTAACGACAGTATAGAACCTTTGATATGACGAGAAAGTTGGATGATGTAATTTGACTGTTACGTCATATTAATTTAAGCATCTATAATGAAACAGTAATCGCGCTACCTGTTGGTACATTGGTGGCTCCGTAGTTAAGTTGGGATTTAACTTGTTTGCTGAGTCAAAGGTCGGGGTTTGAATCCCGGGACAAATATTTGTGTGTATGTATTTTTTTCACAACAATTATTATTAAACAACATAATTATTTTTCGCTGCATCTGACTGTATTAGCATTTATTTGTTATACGAGTAGATACTAATACTTACTAAAAATAATTTAAATTAAACCTATCATGATATGGGGTCGTTTGCAATCCGTATTTTTCTGTTTGTTTGTAATTTTGTGCACTATCGCAAAAAGTAAAAAATTACGATGCAGTTTACACGGGTAAAAGTTTACAATTAAGCTCAACATACATAGATGCTATAATTATGTTTAACATCATTGTAATAGAAGCGAGGTTACATCTATATATATCACACAAAGAGATATAAGTACCTAAGTTACTATAAAACTTTTGTTACCTAATAAAGTTATGAGTATTTTCGGAGGTATTAAAATAAACCAATATGCATATTTATCGTTTAACAAGGAAAACCGTCAACTATGTGGTAAAATGAGTCGAACACAAAATTTGTAAAAGGCCTATTAATCGTTAGTAACAATTCTTACTCATCATGAATACCTACTAAACATTTTAATAAGTATACTGTAATGTATATAATCAAACGAACCGTAGAGGACAATGATTAATATGCCGAACTGCTGTTCGAAGGGTCATGGATTTGATTCTCAGTGAGGTAACATATTATTTGTTTTCTATATTGTATGAGCATTACCCCCACGGCTACGCCCGCCAATTTCCAAAAAATATGTTTATCCCTTTTTTTATCCCCTTAGGGGGGGAATAGGCCCTCCCAATACGACCAAGACCCATATAGTGTACTTGTATAACTATGAAATGTACCCACTTCAATAGTTCTTGAGTAAATTGGCTGTGTGATGTGCACAAATGGATTTGTAAGGGTTTTGGCATTACGCTGCGGAACTTTATAAATACGAGGTGATACGAGTAAGTATGCGTCATTGCAATGGGCATGTCCTTCATTGTATAAACATTTGAATTATTTTGTTGTTTCCTCGTCTATTTACATATTGATATGGACATTGTTCTTGTTTAATTATGCCAATTTCCTCATATTTAGAGTCTCTAGTAACCAACTAATAACCGGTTTCTATGAGAAATAAAGATATCTAAAAGCAAAAAAAAAATCAATAGGTCAAAGAGCTGACTGTTTTCTCGCCCTTTATTTTACCTGCTTATCTTTGGTAATCGATAGATCTTTGGAGAAATAAATATTTCGTGGGTTTTGTTATTGTCATGTGTTTAGTGATCGTAAGATTAAGACAAATCGATTGATAGTATTGAATACTGGTACGTTAAATATAAAAGCTACCACCGTCCTTAAGCATTGTCAGGGTTAAATTAGGTGGTACGGAGTTCAGCGACCATAAAAAGGAGGGAGTTAGAGATATGTTACGTATTATGTATTTAATTAATGTGCTGTGTAAACTGTATTAATTCAATAAATAATGTAATTTTTTTGTCACTTTACATAAATATGTATGTACGAGTATTAATAGGGACTACTCAGTATTCGATTCTCATTCCAAACATATAATTAAAAAGGGTGCTTAAAATTTGACGTAATTATCCATTATGAACCCAGTGTGGACAAACTGAGCGCACGGTTTAAACTACTCCACTAAAGGTAGTTTCGGGTGTGTCCATACATTCCAATTTTTAGATAATATTGATTGCCATTTTTGAAATAATTATCTGGTAGAATTTTGACTTCATATTTTAAATCCTTATTACCTTATTATTATAAAATTACCTATGATCATGTTCTTTCATGTTCTCGAGCATATCAAGTGAAATAAAAATCATCCAGTATGTATAATGTTATTTGATTGTTAATATTTTGCTAAATACGTCTTTCTTTAATTGAGCCGTTAGTTCCAAAAACGAAATAAATGATTCGATTTTGATTTTAAAATGATGGACAAAAGTAACATGACTCTCAATGGTTTGCGATTACAAGTGACGCGTGAAAGTACCTACAGCACTCGCCACAATTAGTTCTGGTGTTGCCCCCATTCCGCTAATAGTTGACAATTGTAGGAGTCGCACTGGAAAAATAAATTAATTATCTACGTGTGACGTACTCCGCGGACTGTGTACTGGCAGCAGAAAAATAGTAAAAAAATCATTTATATTTAAACTTTACTGGTTAAGTAGAGATTTAAACTCTTCTAGAAAGAAGCGATGTGAAGGCGAGTAGTGGACCCTACCTGTGAAGTCCCGGGCTCGATTCCCGGCCGGGGCAGATATTTATGTGACAGACAAATGTTTGCTTTCGGGTCTTAGATGTCAGTAATATAATATAATATGAAAATTATTAACTTATTATAATAAAATAATTTATCAAGCGGCAGAATGCATAATTTAACCATACTTCATTTTAAGATCTTCCCAGAACGACGTCAGGAATGCGGGAATCCTCTCCTAATTCTAATTAGAAGTTTGCTGTTTTGTGATATTAGTGTCGTACAATGGAGTACATTACCAATTGCGAAAACCCATGAGGTCAGTATTGTTAGTAAACACTCCAACTACGACGAAATTACGTTTATTTTCAGACGTAACCATAAATGTAACGGAAGTTCCAAGTTTACTTAATCTTTTGTTGTAAGAAACCATTAGATCCTACCTACGTATGTTGTAGTATCTCTGATACGTAAAATTTATTAGAGAGTTTTTAAAGATGTAAACTTAAATAGAAACGTATTATTTAAACTGTTCAAGTACAGTGTCAAAGAGCCATTTTCAATGGGAATGAAATGAATGAATGAAACCTATGGCCATGACCTATACCGGAAACGTCAAAAATACGCCGGCTCTGACGGAGAATTATTTTTTACTCACTTAGTAATTATATTTACTTTTCAAAAATTCGAACTCCTAAAATAGACGTAGGTATTGATAACACAAAAGAAGAATGCTACAGTAGGTATTGATAACACAAAACACGAATTTTGTGGGTTACCACAACGTCCACAACTGACGTAAGAGTATGGAATTGCATGTTGTGATTAATGGTTAATACCCAACTTGACTTAAATTGTAATGAAAATGAAATAAATACATTTTCGAACAAAAGTTATATAAATCTCCCAAATGAATTATATTGTATACTTACCTATTAACGTAGGAAATCTAATAATAATATAATGTTGTTTTTTTACAACAACATGGTTTATTTAAAAAAATACTCCTAATCGAATACAATAGACATAAAAGAAAAATACATGTTGATTGTGTAAATTATTTATACACGATTACAATATAAATTATATAGACCAATGTCGAAGGTTGCTCAAAATCAGGGTTCCTTTGTCTTGTGAACCACTTCACTTCAGATCAGATAAAAAAATGTTCCATTTTTGATGATGGGAATTAAAGAAACTCTGCAAATAGTTTAAGCAAATTGAAAGTCTATATAGCTAATTTGTATAAATGAGATTATTGCCTTTGACTCCATTTATATTTTCATGGACCCCCTATTTTTTCTCAACGTATTATTTTAAATCAGATCAAAGATATAGTAAAAAAACGGTTGTCTGTAAAGTCGGTTTACGGACGATAGTTTTACGTGATAACGTCATAAAGAAACATTGATGAAAACACGTTGTCGCGTATTCAACATTTGTTATAAATAATGGCTTCCGTCGAGGTGGGCAGGGGTTATTGTAAAAGTTCTCGGAGAAACTCGCGTGGCAGCGTTTCAGTAGCAGAACTATTCTAACTGCTAGCTCTGACGTCATGCTCTTACGTCACGCTCTGACATCAGCGGAACGGGAAACTTTTTCGTACGCGCTGCATCAATTTATTAGTGTTTATCAATTTATAAGACGTTATCACGTCAAAAGAACTACTATTAAGTGTTATAATTTTTCTTTAATGATAAAATCATGGCAATAAGATATCTACTAATATTTTTTACTATTTTAGAGTGCTCAGGGTTTTCACTCCTTCCAATGTAAAAATTTTAAACTCTTGTGTTGCCCACCTTTTTAACACGCACGAATTACTTTAAATCTATGTTGTGTAAAACAGTGAAGGAAGTTAAGGAAATATCCCGCAAACCGGTTCAAGCTGATTGTTTATTTCAATATTTATTTTCGAAGCTTTTAATAATATTTAATTATATTTTCGAAAGTAAGTTTGTTCGAAGTCAGCATGTTTACCTTCATTAAGATTTTTTACTTCATTGAATGTTGGATAAATTCTACCTACTTCGTGTATGTTTACAATTCTCCGACACCGTAGTCCATTTGGTAGTAATGCTGCAAGGCGAGAGGTTCTAGATTTGATTCCCGACCGGGATAGAAAAATGTCAGATAAATGTTTGTTCTCGGGTCGTGGGTGTTGGTGATCCACACGGGGAATCCTTGTGTGGGCGTTTGAGTGTGTAAGCGTTTAATTATTGGTTTATTATGCTAGTGAACCCGCTCGTTTCGCTTCGGGAAACTTATAATATATCTGGTACTAGGCGGTGTATTACGATGAGACATGCGTTTTAAAGTTAGTTCTCCAGCACTACAACTGTAAAACCTCATCAAATTTTAAAGTTGGGTGCGATTGCGTACAGCCTTAAAAAAATATTTCTATAACACTTACCTATATACAATTCGTAGATACACTCTTAAGACGAATCATATAATAAGTAAAAAGAAGTAGAATTTGACTAATTGGCCTACTTTTAATGAAGCTACCTTTCAGACGCACACTTTCCGTATTTATCTTTTGCATCCATAGTTGCAATACTTACAATAATGTCATCGGAGCGGAACCAAAAGTGCGACTACGACTACGAATACTACGACTACGAATGTATTATTATTGAACATGTAGAACGTAACGCATCTATAGGACCCTAAAGATTACATAACTCAATGTCACGGGTTAGAATGGTGAACAGTTTACGTTAAAAGCTGCTCAACCTTGGTGATTTGATATTTGAAATCATTTCCTGATACTCCCCGTGTTTTACAAGCACATTTCATTTGAAGGAATAATTTTACTAACAATTTACAATGATGAGCCCATTTCACGCCGTTTATATACTTTATATACAATAGTGAATTTATGGTACCTATATGCAAATACATTTACGTTAATTATAATTTATATCTAAACTTTTGAGAATTTTTAATGTTGGAGGCTTTGTTATCGATATAGAGGCGCAAGTATATTTTTTTTGGAATTATTGTCTGCCAGTCTATTCTGCAACTATATCTGCAAATTGAACCTTAAGTATCAGTTAATATTCGTGATTATTCGTGAATACGAATGTAAGCAGCTAAACGACTCGTCATGTTCCGGCTGGAAGCTTGGGAGCCAGTATTTTCCCTTCTTTTTTGGTCGGAAAAGGTAGTGTTGTTGTGTTGTGTTGCTTTTGTGTTGGCGATGTCCATTAGCGATCGTGACCACATCCCACTACGTTGCTCGTCTAGTCGTTTATCAGCTATTTAAATATATAGAATACTAAGATTGCCTACTTACACAATCTTACAATTAACCAAGCATACTTGTTTTAACCCAGACTACGAATAATATAAACCATATTACTAATAATATAAACCGCAATAAGAACGGGATATAATTGAACTTTAGTAAGTATTGACCAGTAAGAGGAAACAGTTAATTATATGGATTTTCCAGTACAAACATTTAAAGTAAAATAGGTATTTATAACTATTTAGTCATTTAGTGTAAATTGACCACCGGGACCTTATTTTTTACCGAAAAACAGGAAAGATTCCGACGAATATGGTAATTCTACAGCGTTACAAACAAAACATATTATGACCAATTATCGACATGAGGAAGGAACTTCAGGAAAAAGGAGAAGTGTGACAATAAATAATTACACGTGGTGTTTGTACCAATTATGGACACTTGAACAACATTTTTGATAACATAATTATTTCTACATAAATTTTTTAAAAATAATTTGTATATTATTATGCTTGAAGTTATTCAATTACTGACGCTTTTTATTTATCAAATAAGATGACAATTGACATAAATAATATTAGGTATTAATAGTAGGACTACACAAACACTCGTGGGGCTCAGTCCTCCAATGAAAACTGCCCACAACCAAAAGCCAGTCCAGTCTCAAAAGTCAGTCAAGCCAGTATCAGTGATAGGTAATGCACGTAATTTTTTTGACTATACCATCGTAGTCAGCGTTGATATAAGCCCCAACAGGCTAGGTTAGGTACCCAGACTAAATTTTAACCTGTTACCTAAAAGAACCAGTGACATCCAAAAGAACCTGACAGAATATTGTCTCATTCCTTGTTTCTAAGATAAGTGGGACACACAGACAAAAATTCTAAAAATCGTTGTTTTAAACCTTTAGAATTTTTGTGTTCTTATAGTTTTCTCAAATATTTTCCAAGTACCTACACACATCTATCAATTTTATTGCAGTATATGTATAGATTTTTATCCCGGGTAAAGAATAAAGTAAAATATCCGTGGTAAAGCACAAAATGATGTCGAAGACTGGTGTTCTATCCACCGCCGAGGCCGGCACCTTATCAGGAGGAAAAAGGCATTATCTGCGGAGCTGTACGTTTCTACTAATTAAGTGGCAGCATGTCCGGGATAAACAACGGTAGAGGATATTTCGTAGGTATGGTTCAGTGGTATGTTTAACGGCTATTAGGTACTGACAATTAAATATCAAATTCCGCTGAATAAACCAAACCGATGAAGTGCGACATAGTCTTGGGTGTAAGTCGTACTATTTTTAAGACATTAATATTATTACTTGTGTAATCTTCCTGCGAAAGATTCTGCGAGTCAGCCAAACCATTCGCCGTGATCCGTTGTAACTTAACATCTTCTCTGTTCCTTCTTGACTGCGCATCGGTGATCCATTGGTGCCCATCGTGATCCGTTCTAACTTAACTTCTTCTCTGTTCCTTCTTGCCTGCGCATCGGTAATGCTTTTAGTGTTGATAATGTCCATTGGCAAACGTGACCATTAACCACCGGGTAGCTTGTATGTCGGCGATAGAAATTAACAAAAAAGACAAAAATATTTTTTGTTACTTTATCTGCTACCAGTACATCTGTGTGCGAGTGCGCGCAGATTGTTTACACGTTTGCAGCAACAAACTGTTGAATATTTATTTTGTTAAGTCGCGTTTTATCGCACGCTCTGTGGGAACAGACGAGGGTGCCGCCGCCAGCGCTCGGATGTAAGGACCACTGTAAACAATGCCCGTTAACATAACAATAACAACATTATGTCAGCAACCGCTTCCTACTATCATGTTCGATGTTTTCCAACTATAATCAATTAATATTAATTGACTAGTATTTCCGGATATCTATAGCAATCTTTTAGTGAAGGGCGATTAACCGAATGGACCTTAGCGGCTTACATTTTTTATAGATGTTAATTACTAATACTATAATATTACACGGAGTTGTTTGCATATGTTATGTTACTGGAGTGTAAGGTGTATCCTCCAGTCGAAGTCAACTTTCCCGGCTTATATACCCTGCGCAATAAAGTAAGTACTCACTGTTATTTTCTCCTCTTGCTTGGTCGGCGTATTGCTGGTACATTTGTTGTTACTTGGTGCCTTACCTTGGTTACCTTCAGGTTGACGTCTGCTCGCCAGCCGGCAGTTTATATAAAAATTTACGAGGATATAGCGATCCCTTTTTTCCAGTTTTCTACAAGCCCGATTGGTTAGGCCTATTGGTTGAGTTTTTCATTTGTCGGTTTGATAACTTCTTCTAGATTCAACCGTGATGTTATTCACATGTTTCGACTACAACGTCGGAGAGTTAGTATTAGTACCTAATAACCTCCTCTTTGTGGGTCTCAATAAGTCGATGATGGCTTTGATGTTAATAAAATCCATGGAAGATGTGTCATTTAGTTGCTATTTTCGCTGCCATGGTAACTATTGCCACAGCGAAGCGCGGACGTTTTAGGCTTACGAAAATAACGTTATTAAAATTCACATAGCTTGTCCATGTTGCACGTGTACACTAGTTCTCATTGCAATTACATCATTTTAATTTTAAAATTAGAACGAAAGACGGTATAAAATAATACATAACCTTGGAGCTTGGTGGCCACATGTCGCCGAAATTGCTAGTTTTGTAGCCTTGTTTGATGTGGGAACTTCGGTGAACCTTTCTTGAACACGCAGCTACGCTAAGGTCAACACAGTTTCGACGGTTTAATTGCCATGTGTGAATCTAAAAGTTTGGACGTGGTCGTGACGTAAATTAGTTCCTTGAGAGCGCTCGGATAAATTATAATCGAATGGTTAGTGGGCTTAACTTGTTCACTATAATACTTAAGTTTGTATTAAGTGGTAAAAATGGCTTACCTAAGTGGTAAAGTATTGCTGTTGAAAAGTTTGCTTCAAATAATGTTTAGACCTAAAACCTATACGTAATGATCCTGATTTTTTATATGGATTTAAGGTAGAAAACCAGCAAGAATCCGTCCGCTGCCGCTCATGACTAATGTGACCGACCCAGAAGAAGACTCAAATAGGGACTAGGCTCTTTAGTCCAGTTAGTAGGTGTTGAGGCGTGCTGATGTCATTTAAGATCATCATTATCACAAGCCTACCTTTTCGTCATCGCCATCTTTTTTTTACAATGTAAGAAGGACATACCATGCCATAGGTAGCCATCTTTTACATCGTTTTTTACAATGTAAGAAGGACATACCATGGTATGCGGGTTCTTACAACGTAAAACGCTATAGGACTGTATAATACATTATGGGACAAATCTTGTCTTTGGTTTGTTGAGATACAATGTGCAATAAGTTACATAATCAATGAGGTATAGTGATTTACGATATCTTTAATAGTCAGACTGCATTACAATTTAATTACAATTGTATGGAAAATCGTATTCATTCTGGGCTCGTAAGGCTAAACTGAAGCCTTCGAGTAGACTGAAGACATTCCAACCGTTTATTAGTCCCAATAATAGATAAATAGATAGGTTTTTTCTATTATCTGACCGCCGCCCGGTAGCGCTTACGCCCTGCTGTCATAATGCGTACTGGACAGCCCAAGACTCTGAACCTTGTCCGTTGTTAAGCAAAATGAATCAAGAGTACCGGAGGTTGGCTTGGACTCAAAGATAAACGCTTGTACTCAAAGATATACGCTTACACACTCTTACACTCACACAAGGATCCCTTGGTGGCATATACAAAGAAGATATCACTAACACCCACAACCCAATAACAAACATTTATTTGTCACATAAATGTCTGTCCTGGCCGGGAATCTCTGGGGCCCTTCGATTCTCGGGCAGCACATTCATGGTTGGAGCCCCACTTGATCAGCTTATGAGCATGCTGAAACTGATCAGTTCACTAGATCCGAACCATACAGTGTCTCAACGAAAGACAACGCCCAAATTCAGTTTTTGCTGATCACAGGTATTGATACGTTTTTATTGGACCATTGTTCAACGTGTGACCAAGTTAGCAACAGTGTGACGTATGTAGCTTTTAGAAAGTCCTATTAATTATCTTGAATCATTTTTTGGTATAATGACGCGCGGGATTCAAGGATTTGCAAAAACTCGGCGACGTTCTACAAAAACTCTGAGATTTACTGATAGCTTACGCAAAGGATATAATGTTCTCGAAATTTTATGTATGTATATCCAATATCTGCGTCAATGGGAATGTTAGTTTATTATAGTCATAGCTACCAACGAACTAATAAAATATCGTTCTTAATAACACCCTCTGCTATCTGACCTAACCATCCTAGTTCCGATTTGAGTTCTGTTCTGGGTCGGTTACAGTTGTCATGGGAGGCAGCGAAATGGTGGTGCTGCTTCCTCGTTTGCTATCTTAATTCCATCATCATCCCCCATCACACCCTGGATATCATCTAAGATAAAGGCAAATCAATTACCTACGCGCTCCTACCGGCTGTCGTAGATGAACTTTATGACGTCATTATATTTCAATGTCATCCGATTTACATTAGCTCAATTTAAATCGCACTCCGGGAAACGGGTTAAATGTAGCTTGCAAGACTTGATTTGATTACACCCAGACACCGGGAAAGGTGAAACTAAATAAAATCTTGTAAAATACGCCTTTCCGCAGTGGACAAAGAGATACATAATATAGGTATTATGCAGTTTACTCAAAATGTCTACCTTTCGTCAAAAAACGTGCAATCTGCGAGAAAACTACCCAATACTTGGATTGACAGTGATGACACTTTTTTATTTCCACCAGATTTTCATAGACATAGCTGAATAATTCTTTGGGATACAATTCGCGATTCGTTGTGGCTCTGCGGGTGGCATGGCCCACGCAGTTTCGCAAACGGCAATTTGCGTTGCCCAATGTTGCCTCATTCCACCTAAGTAGACCGTCCACGGGGACAGCGAATTGGCCACATTCGCTTTCCTGTGATCTAAACTGTATCAATGTTTTCATAGTTCCGTATATCCGTTGTACTTGGTCGTGTCTGGTCGAAACAAAACGTTCGACTCTGTGGTTAAGCCAAAACAGCGTTTCTGGACGATTATTATACGTTCACAATAACAATATTTTTAACCAGAATTTAAACTGAAGAAATCAATATTTACTTTTCTGGATTTCCGATCATTAAAAAGTCCAAAAAATTGGCACCAAAATAAGGTAACTTTAAAGGTAACATTAAAGGAAACTTTAAGGTAACTTTAAAGGTAACTTTAAGGTAACTTTAAAGGTAACTTTAAAGGCATCACCGATGTGATGTTGGCCAAGAGAGAACAGAGAAGAAAGAAAGAAAAATCCTGCAAGCCATTTTCCTGAATTCCTTTAAAGTATTAGGCGGTCTTATGCCTAAGTAGTCTTAACCCAGAATAGGGGACCAGCCAATCCACGTCTCATTACTTCTACCACAAAGTGCTTCTACTGAAGACCATGTAATAAAAGATCCCTAAAAGGAATACAACGTAATTGCCCTTCTTTCTATCCTTGATAGCTAAAATGGTTCATGAAATGAGCAGCGCGTCATCTCTCCATAGCCACTCGGAACGTCAGTAAGTAGGCCAATTGGTGAATCAGCCGTTTTATGAAGAAATGTGCCATTTCACGGCAACGGACGACATATTTAGACGAGACATTACTAAGCTAGTCTAGAAATAAATAAAAATGGTTAAGAGAGTTATTGTATAAGAATGACAACATATGAGCACATACATTTTATTGTATAGTACAGCGATAAAGGTTATGCTTGAATGCTAGTAGCTAGCTTGAATATCAGGAAGTAGACAGCAATGTGGTGAATTAAAAGTTTTCAAAGACTATAATATTAGTGTTTACTCATAATTTACTTGTATGTAACTTTATATAATTTATAACAATCAATTTTATGTCTTATTGTTATAGCAAATAAGATTCCTAGATATTGCTGAAGTAATCCAATAATCATGATTGCTTGAAATATCTGAATAAATAAGTTTTTGAATTTTATTTTTTTACCTTTCAAAATTCAATCGTGATTTCAAGCTTTCTGATGAACTGTATACAATTAATTCTAGATTTTAACTCTTTCATCTCTGTACATTCTGACAGAATGGGGTACCAATATTAATATAAATACACAAATATATGTATAGGTATAGCTATATATCTGTGTATCTATATTTACAGGATTAAGATTACACTTACAAGCTATAGATTACTTGTAAGAGTACCGGATTTATATTAGTGTGTGTAATGTATTATTCATTATTTTAATGTATTTTATGCATCATCATCATCAGCACAACCCATAACTGTCCCACTGCTGGGCAAGGGTCTCCTCTCACAGCTTGAGGGGTATAGGCCATAGTCCACCACGCTGACCAAGTGCGGATTGGTGGACTTCACACACCTTTGAGAACATTATGGAGAACTCTCAGGTGTGCAGGTTTCCTCACGATGTTTTCCTTCACCGAAGCAAGTGATAATTAAATATTAATACGCACATAATTTTTGAAAATTAGTGGTGCGTGTGGGGTTTGAACCCGGACCCTCCGGTTCAGCAGTCCAACGTTCAACCACACGGCTATCAGTGCAGAATGCTACTATTTTTATTATATTTTATGCATTATTTTAAAAATAGTAGCATTCTGCACTTCTTTTCTATTTATAAACTATAAGTGTGCCAAAGTCTATACTCCTCCGTCCGCGAAATTTCGTAAAAAAGGGTAGTGTTTGCTTCACGTATTTCATATAATGACAATATCTTTGTGTAGGTTGTGCGAATAAGAAGGACAAATGTAATTTGTAGTGGCATTATTTTGCAGAGTTGTTACCGGAATAGTACTTTGAAACAACGATTACTTATTTCTCAAATTAAGAACCTCCACGTACCTACGTCTCAAAGCCGTGAGAACGTGCAAACTATTACGTTTTAATGGACTACTTATGTCTACGGAGGCCGACACAATCCTGGCGTTTATTATTAATTTTACCGCTAAATGAACTTTATTGCCTATGCTTAAGATTCAATATAGTTTGCCAACTTGTAACAGTACGTAGCATAGAAGAGATTATATGTTGCGTTTTTTCTTCGTCTGCCGAAAACTGAGTCATTTCCGGCGTGCAAAGAGGCACCGACTTTTCAAATGTCACCTTTGGAAATTCTTGTTCTCAGAACAAAGGATAGCTTGCTCTTAGTTCATTTACATTTCCCTATTATAGTCATATGACTAAATAATACATATGGTATAGATGTACGAGTATCAGGTACGAGTATATTTCTTTTTTTTCGACATTTATGTAGTTTAGAATAGTTATTTTGTTAAATGGAATGGCTTAGACTTACATAAATGGATTAAAAGTAGCCCCAATATTTATTCATTTTATTAAGACTTAATTGTACCTACACAACTAAACAGAAATTTGCTAAGCCCAATAAAAAAGTGGCCATATCGCTTACAAGTGATTTCTTTAAAAACTCTTTTAGAAACTTTTTATCGAAAACAAACATAAAACCCTTTTCTTGAGATACTTCTTTATAAATAGACAATATTATAGAATATCCGTTTTCATTACATTAATTAACATTAGTTGGACAGTAAGTTAGATGTTGAATATGTATCGATTCGAATCCTTGCATATAAATTTTATAATATTACAATAATAATAAATAAATTATAAGCAGTGTAGGTACAAAAGAGTCATTAAATTAATTCTCATCCCATTGTAACTTCCCGCAAAGGTACCTAAACTACCTAATGAATCTTTTCATTTTAAAAGAAGTAAGTATAATAAATGTTGCTTATGTTGTCGTACGCGTTATTTTTAAATTTTAAAAACATGTTACCCGACTGAGTCAGAAGGAGAGTTGTTAAAACGTAACTTTATGAATTTTATAACGACTTACTTTATTTTTCACTTTACTTATCCTTAGCGCATAGAGCCACTAATAACCAAAAAGGAACAATCCCATTTAGGTTAAAAAAGAAACTGTGAGAAGTGTTCGGGCTAACCCTACGGGTCAAACCCGTTCATGATTCGTTCATACCGAGAGTTTAAAACAAACTCGGTCTGATTCACATCTTTTGAATTGGGTCTAGGTTCGAAATTTACGATGAAATGTTGACTTGAGCAATACGATTGTAGCATGAAAACAAATAAATGGATTATAGTTAAAATGTTCCAAATTCGGATAATTTAAATCTTGCAGTAAGGCGCACCTATTAAATAAAAATATAATGTAATAAAAAACGATTTTCTAGTGCAAATAGAAACATTTTTTGCCATAGGTGATAAAGAATCATCTAAAACCCTGCTTCCCAACCGGTGGGACCTAAGTGATCGAGAGATCATAATAAATTATGTAATTTGTTTGAAAACCCTCAATGAAACCAATTTGATTAAGTATTTTATTTTGATGTTACGGTACAAGTACCAAATCATCAGCAAGTCATCTAAGATACGAGTAAATCACTTCATAATCATATCCTAAAGCGTCATAGTAAACAAAAAAACTCTTATGTTTTTTTGTTTATCTCTCTCTATCTCGTGACATCTTTGTCCCTAAACTAGCTTTCACCCGCGGCTTCGCCCGCCAATTTCCAAAAATCCTCTTGTAGTACTCCCCTACACGGGAAGTGAAGTGAGTGGAAGAAAGGTACATGCCAAAATTCAGCTTCTAGCATTCAGTAATTTCGGCAGGGTGTTGTCTGTCAGTCACTCAGTAACGCAAGATACATACATAATTATTTTCATTTGATCATTTCATATTTCTAGAAATGTCTAGATTATTCTAGAATTTTCTAGAATATTCTCATTTGATCAAAATCTTAACGTAGATTTAAGAACTTTCTAGACTATTTTAGAATTTTCTAGAACATTCTCGATCGATCAGAACATTGGTCCAGACCATTTGAGTAGGTGTGTTTGAAAATCGAATCAGTTGACAACACAATAATAAGGTAGAATTTATTTCTCGTCAACAATTTAGTCTACAAATTTTTTGGGTATTTACTAAATGACAGGTTTGTATGCGACATGGACAATAACAAGCAACAGGATTTGATTAAAATATTTTATAATAATCTTGAAACAGTGTGTAAGATTGCGTCAGTTCGAAAGGATTTTCCTTTCGCCACAAATTCGTCAGGCGACTTTCAATATTAGTGTTACTTTTTCGTAACTAAACAAGGTTCATTTTATGTAATCCAGTTTGGGACGGAACTGAATGATGTTGTAAATTGTTTTTTTATATTTTTACATAATTCCCTTTCCTTTTGCGACATCCTTCGCAAAAGGAAAGGGAATTATCCTTCGCAAAAGGAAGTTTCTCACAATGTAGCTTCTATTTATGTTCAGATTTCTTTAGCCATTGGTTAATAATCTAAGGTTTGCTGCTAAATTGTATTCTTTATTTTATTATTTTTTGTAATTACGCGGGCCACCTGATGGTGAGTGCTCACCGTGGCCTATAGACATGTGGAACACCAAAGGAGGAATATGTCATTTCATCATTTTGACTTTTAAATAAAAATTATTTCTGTTACAAAATTTATCACATAAAACTTAAAACAGCTGATAAATTCCAGTTATGATCTGATGGGCAAAAATAGCTAATGAGTCTTCAGCACCGAAAACAATCAATTACACGGGCGTTGTTGAAAAATTTGTTAGACAATAGCGTCATACTGTATTTATTTGTTCATCCAAATCCGGTATTACGTAAAGACGAGCCGTGGAACAAATGCTCTAGTGAGTCCTGTATTCCGATGAATTAGCATATAATGTAGGTAAAGCATTAAATATCAAGATCAATTGCTGCGGAATAACGTGACTATGCCGCGGCTGTGGTCATTGACAGCGTGTTAGCGATAAACTATCTACTACTAGTTGTAGTAGGATTTTATAGGCAGTTCTTTAATTCACCTCTATTCTTTGTAACCGTAGACGGTGAAGAGTATGGACCTATGGATGACATCTATCTCATTCACACAAGAAAAGGAACAACTTACGCCGATGATACGAAAAAAAAAACGAGACAGAATGATATTATAATATTTTTTATCCACTCTGTATGGCGGTCTTTTCAAGGAAAGCATATTTACATACAAATTTGACAGCTGATGTTGAACAACAAAAGAGCACAACAAAAGGTTGTGCTACATGCAATTGTACATTACGTAGACAGAAGAATATGTCTATACATATTCATCTTTGTCTAAGTTTCTAATGCATCATTGGTGCTTATGGTGTTGACGATGATCATGTATGGATTTCATTTTATTATGATACGGGTACACGTCACGGCTGAACTCAGCCATGACCATGAGTTCAGCCGTGACCACGATCCATGCAACTGGGTCGAAATATCGGCGTTTCAAAATACATATCGTGAGTACCCGTATCATAATAAAATGAGTACAATCCGCGATGAGTTAAGTTTAAAATCATACGTATGGATTTACAGACAAAGCTTTTTTACTATGGAGAATTTTTATAACGAGAACGCCTTAATATCACGCCCGCCTTATTAGCACATAATAAATCTTATTCGTTTCCGTACAATCCGGGTTTCAATTTCTAGTATTTTCTACGAGATAAACTCGTTATTAGCACGGGGTCGAATAGTGCCCTAAGCCGTTATTTGCATTTTATCATTAACCAACCGATTTCCTACATAACAGTTTACTTCCAACCGGTATACTACATCACGTGTATATTTGAATTTGTAGTTATTGTTAATGACTTAGGGTTGTGTAATTCCTGATATTTTATAAAAAAAATATTCTTACACACTCATACCCCGCACTAGGTATGTGCCGCGGGCCGCGGTGGCATGGCCAACACAAATAATACCTACATCACTAACACCCATGACTCGAGCACAAACGTTTTCTGTCACATGACACAATCATGACACGCACCTCTAATTTCCAAAAATGATGTGCATTCATCATCATCATGTTACTGCCGTGAAAATATTTGATGCGAGCAGGATTTGAACAGCGGCCTTGAAGCGTTTTGTGCCATTGTAAGATCTGAGCCATGGACCCCGCTTCTTACAATGTCTGTCTTCCGCATACACCTTTCGCTGCTTGAAATATAACAATCGTTGGGGATTTTCAATGCAACGTTATAAAAAATTGGTATTTGCCACTTAATAAAAAACCAATGAGTAGGGAGACTTTAGGGATTACTATGTTGTTATTGAAGTGGGCTTAACCCCTTCAATGGCTTATTACTGAGCATGGAATTCTCCTCTTCAACGACGAAGCCTAGAGCATACCGGCAATAAAATACCGCCTACCTAGACGGTTAACCTACCGCCAGCCTAGGCGGTGTTCGGGCGGGTGTATCGCGCGTATTTTTCGCTACTTACAGCGGAAGCAGATACCGCGAGTCTGTATCTGAGCAGGCCTTAGTTATTGTCACACGATATCCTGTTTCATAATTATTGTCTTTATTAATTGATTTTAGTCTCATGACGTAACAGTTGATGCCAGAAATTATCTTCAAAGACTTCAACAAGTTATACGCGTAGATGTGTAATTACTCCATGAATAAGTGCTGTGAGACTTACGAGTGCAGTTATGATCATCGTCCAAAAGGTAGTAATTTCAATCTATGATTCATATTATGACACAAACACAATGTAGATTATATTACTATAATTAATTACAAGAGGGAAAACTTTAGTTATATGTATTGCTCTTAGTACCGTCGTGATTCACTGCTAACTACTTCGATTTTGAAATTTAATTCAATGTTTATTACAATAACGTTTTTTAATTCTGATCACTGTTAAAAATCCTCAATAAAGATGAAATGGTTATTAAATTCTGATACGCAAAAATTTTGTAAATTAGAGGTGCGTGCAGAATTCGTACCTAGGTCACCCCTGTTTGGAAATCTAACGTTGTAACCACTGGCTATCACTGTATCTCTGGTTTTATTTTTATTTATTGTCAATTGATCTTAGTGCTCTGATAAACAATTAACTACAATACACAAGATCTCATACAAAATTGCTACGAACGAAAAAGTGGCCATTCAGACGTCTGTTTGATAGCCCCGAAATAAAACACGCAAGATTTTAAAATCATCTCTAGAAATATCAAACATAACTGTCTTAAAATAGAGTCAAAAGTTGCTTGAGGGAAAATCACACTTATGAAGCTGTGTGATTAGAATCCTAATATTTTTTCTGCGTAGAAATATGAACAATACCCTAGGCACGAGCGTGGGCTTATTTCTATAGCCATTTTTTGCATGTTAACCCGTCATTTCCAGTTGGTACTTGATCAAAGCCATAATGAGGATATCAGGTCAGAGCTGCACATGATAATCACTCTATTATTATCTGTCAGGCCCAGGTCCAGGTCGGTCATAGTTGTCATGGGCGGCAGCGGAAGGGTGGTGCTGCGTGGTCGTTTGCTACCTTAATTCCATAAAAAAAGAAAACACTTAACATCTGAAGGCTCGTCTGCTCGTAGACTGTTAACATTAAAAAAAACGAAAGATATTTTAAAATGACTAGTCAAAACAACACCACACCACATTTAGAAGCGATACGTTAGAAAGACATGTCGGAGTATTTCAAAGTTTTTGTTTCCACGTCAAGTCAAGTACATAATGTAGTCAGTCCATCACGAAAGGTGAAGGTTACTTGTTTCATGAAATTACGTAATGTTGGCTTGGCAGCCATTTTCTTTATTAGCTACGTAAGCACGCTTGAGACTACTTTACGGGCGAGTTTAGACGTACCAACACTTAATCGAAGATCAGAGGAGTAAGCGAATGTTGCTGCTAAGTATTTACTGTGCAAAAACCTTCATTTTCTACGTCTGAGAGGCATTCGGTAAAGAGACTGCTCTTTATCATAGACTTTTAAGAACTTCGGAAGTGTCTCGAATAACGCAGACTCTGGAGGATAGCTCTTATTTGAAAAGATTTTTAAACAAGTAATTTTTACATTCAAAACAAATATTATTATATCATCGCACGTGCACAGTCAATTTTGTACGCTTTTGTACGCTGATACACTCATGCCCCTTCACTGGGATTCTATGCACAATATTTTCTATATTACTACTGCAATAAATGAATACCTACCTTTCTAATTTGTAGAACAACAAAAACATCTCCTAAATCGATTTAATTGCACAGTTTTACCGAAGTGAAGCTTGGGCGGATGACTATTTGAATAATATAAAAAGAAATGGATATTAGGAAGAGGAAGGACAAGCCTTGAGAACTATTATAATAATTCATTAGACTATAACAATGGCAAATACCTTGACCATTATAATATTAATGGGTGCACGAACGTCCTCGCGATATGATTGTGTAATTTTATTCTTTTAAAACTGTCTTCAGAATCACTAAAATAACTACGCTGTTTTATGACCATATATTTTGATAGCTGGCACACAAGCCACGATGGATAACTACTTAGTCATCACGACCAACACATCTGTAAGACCAAGGGCACCAACTTTGCTGGCCGACGAAGAAGCGCTAATGCCGCTTATTAACAAATTCACCGATGTATTTGCTATATCATAAAACGTTTAATTGATTTTAGAAGATAATAATGTTCTAAATTCTAAGTAACTGAGTAAGAAAAGAACCACAACAAAGAAGAAAATTATCCATTATATCCCATAAAATTCTTAGCGATCATTCTTGAATAAACTGATTTGAATATCTTATACTTAAAAAGATAAGAATCTTTCGCAGCATCCAAGGCATCTTAACTAGTAAGTTGTACAATGTCCTCGTGTATGTCTGGGGGCAATTATTCAGCCATAAGAACGCTTTAACTCCCACGCGGAATCGTGACGCTAAACACTAGGTAATGATTTATTTTGAAAGTAGGTACTGTAGATTATGTGTGGTGTGAGTGATGAGATGAAGCTATTTACGGGTTAAATGTAAGAGACGGAGTTATGGGAAAGAGCAAGAAGAACGCTGGGAATTCTATAAGAACTAACATGTGTTCACATTTTGACTTATTCATTCTATAATAACTTTTTCATAAAAAAATATTATGCAGTTTTTAAAATGCGAATATCGATAATTATTCTGCATTAAATTAGTATTATTGTGATATAGATGTCTAATAACTATTGTTCTGCCATAACATTCAATCAATAAAGATATAAACAAGCAATTAATTCAACGCATTACATAATATGACATAGTTTATTTCGAATAAATAAATGTTAGAATTGTACTTGTAACAAGTTTGCATAAAGAGTAACAGTGCACGCCGGACTGTGGTAATTCAATGTTAATTGTGCATTTCCATGGGCTACGACCTTGCCTCTCATCTAAGGTTTACAATTGATAATCTTAGTTGTTTAAAATTAGTTAGGTCACAGCATGTTGCTGACGCGCCTATATTCTACAAAATATTGTTTTCACTTTAAAAACTATGCGTACCTATGGCATTTCGAATGTTCCTTGTAAAACCATAGCGGGGTTTTTCAATAATATTATAACGTTTTTTTATTTAAAAATAAATAGATAAACAGACTTAAATTTTTACAAGACGTTTGTTTTAGACTTAAACCATCCATTTTTAATCCATGTGTTTATCTTTTGGAGGACTGCTAATAGATATTGACATTTCTTTGTCGAAGTCCTTAAACTCAGTTCTAAATTCTTGACATTGACCTTGCCCTCCTTTTAAAGTGGTCAAAGAACGTGCCGGGTCATCTTTTTGTTGCGTAGTTGCTGAGACATCTGTTATTTATGGCTTGACTTGGCTTCAACCCATTAATAGCTGATTACTGACTCTCCTCATCACTGAAAAGGTCTAAAGCATACTCTACCACATTCTTCTAGTTCGGATTGATAGGGGATAGTGAACCCAAACGTCGGAAGTTCGTATGCCGCCGAAAGGCCTCCGAAATGGTTTAACGACTTTTATTCAATGTAAATAACTCAAGAATTTTTTGTCACTAGCAGTCCCGCATTCCTAAATCACATGACAGTCGCGCGCTGTTGTTTAATTCGCTTGCTCACTTTGGACAGGGCCGACACAAGTCTAGCCTATGAACTAAACGTCATCTAGGGTAGGTGACGTTTAGTTTAGTTATTGGGTTGAGTGATGAAATTTGCTCCAGGCAGCAGCCAAAAACTGACTGGCTGTTTGACTCACTGCGACACTTGAACCGAGGTTTATAAAAATATTTCACGGTTTTGCAGTTGAGTGCAATTGTATATCCTACAACTACGAGTATCTTTATACACATGTTAAAATGGTCCACCGACAAAAGATACAGCTTTTTTCCAAGCTTTTATTTAAATTGCAATGTTTGTATGTATGTTTGGGTCAAGTCTAGCAAGCTGAATTAGCACCACTTCCACTTACTCTAACTTGAAACTTTGCACATTGCTTTAGTTTCGATGACAATACAATATTTTGACAAGCATCGGACACTACGCTGCGGAAAAGGAAACTCCTCAACGGTCAACAGCACAATGACTACATTTATTGCTTTGAGTTCATAATTTACCCAGCATTATAAAAGCTTGTTCATAGTTTTTCAAACCAATAACTAATTAGTATAAGAAAACTGCAAACTTTGAAGACCTAAAAAATTATTATCTGATCTACGGTATTAACTGATACACTACAATAGTTTATTTTTCGCTGACAATACTGGTATGTAGTGACGTAGTCTGACCACATCATGTCAGTTCATCCAGGAAGATAGGATTAGTAACATCTAAAGACTGTTGGTATTGAGCAAACTTTTTGTTAAGAAACCAGGTTAAAGGGGATTAATTTTTACGAAAACATTGTTCAGCTTATACCTACTTGTTTGTGATACTACTTAGTAGGATTATGTAGGATGTTTTGACGGTTTTTGAAACTTGCTTCCTAGATAATATAATCATAAGTTCATAACCGCGTTTCTAATAAAATTATAGGTACAAGAATGCGGCCGCCGTTGTGTTATTAATGTATAAATATTTTAATTATATAATACATAGAATAGTATTATAGAATACTCGTAGATGTAAAAAATTACAACCAATATATTTTTTACTCATAACTTTTTAATCGATAAAATACATTTTAGTACAGTAAAGAATCAGGTATTGCACCCGTTTCTAAAATTCTATTCAAAACAATAGCCAGAGAAATACTCATCTGAACAATGAGAACAATGCATTCACCGGCATTTAGGGAGTCGGTACATTCAAACACCATTGATGGAAACAATAGGATCTTCTTAGGAACCGACTCATTGTCTAATTGCATAACAATAATACATGTTACCTTAGATTTAGTGTTACAATTAGAACTTCTGTGTATCATTTAGGTCTCGTGGCTTAGCTGCTGTCTATTTAAACAAGTTACGTATTTTTAGAGCCTAAGGAGGCAAACTACCAAACGAGTCACCTGATTCATAATCGCAGTGCCAAAACTATGAAAACGATGAAGCTAGTATGAAATTTGGACAAGGGGTTCTAAGTACGTAAAAATAGCCTTATATTGAGTAACTTCAATCATTCGAGACTACAAATATATTATGTTGTTCGAATTTGGCATGTAATTATTCCATCCAGAGAAATACAATTTTAAGTTAAATATAATATATTTTGTTGTTTATGTGAACTGTGCTAATATTATAAAACCACATTAGTTAATATTATTATTATAAAAAAACAAAAATATGAAACTAAATGCAATATTGTCAGTAACGTGGCAATAACAAAGTTTTATAATAATTCGTCCAAACGAACCCATCCCTAGTTCAACTAAATATTATGTAAATGACGAAAGTGAAAGGTCCAGTATAATAAACTTTTATGATGTTTCTACTGCTTTTTTTTCGTCCCATTTTTATGACATCATCGCTTTGTGGAGTCAAACTTTCCATTTCGGCTGCCGCGACAAGACAATACCGAAAATTGTTGTTTTTCTGTTCGTGTACGTCGGCGTGTCTCAAATCCTTGCCCTCGTATCGAATTTTTATTGGTTCAGTTGTTTCGCAATATAATTTTTTAAAACACTTTCTAACATGCCGGTGGCTGTCTTATTGAACGTAGGTCTGTACCTGTCTAATAAAATATACAATAAGCCTCTATTACTGATAATGTTTATACATTTTTGGCGATTATTATTATATCATTTTATAACTTGTCCTACTTGTCAAGCATTAACTTATCTCATGTAAAAAAAAAGACACAATATCATTTTATAATATGATGCCACTGACTTCAAATTATTGCTCGTTTCATATTTCTACATACTATATCTAATACATTTTATGATTTTCAGTTATCATTTTATGATAATCATGAGATTTATTAAAATTGTTTCTGATTTATTATACAATTATAAGATTAATTATATTTATTTTAATTCAAAGTATATTATTTAGTTTTGTAAGATTTTATATTAATCTAATAAAATACTCAGATATAATAAGCGCTTCAATGTTAGGTGTCTCTATTTTATTTATTTATTACAACTCTTTGTTAATAGCGAATATACTGTAGAAAATTATTTATTTATTTAAACTCTTTATTGATTGCCCACCGTAACATAGAAACATAAAATTACAATTGTAAAATCTGTATTTTGTTTGTTAATTCTGTATTAGAAATTAATTAAGCACTACTTCATAGTGAAAGTAAACATCTTGAGGAAGTTAGCTTATTTAAAAGTATGTAAGGTACTTCGTTATCATTTCGAAAGTTAATGAGTTTGCTCTGGTTTATCATTACAATAATCATTAAGTCTTGTCGAATTACGCGGGTTTATGTCTGTATTTAAACTTATAACCCTTAAATGATAATTAATTTTTCGTAATTATTCATTTAATCATTTATCATTAAATTATCATTTTATTCGAAGGTTTTACACTTTCCGAGTGCCAAAGTACGTCAACCTTTCCACAAATGAGTGGTCCAAAAACAATAAGCGGCATAAAACTTATAAGCAATTATTTTCTTAGTCACATTAACCGAGTAGAGTAGTTCACACTACTCTAATTGATTAAGTTGTGCAGTATGGTAGTGAGGTACTACCGCAGGTTGTAACCAGGAATAATTTCTTTAGTTATTAATCCATCATCTACTCTTCTAAATCATAAACCACAACATCATAGTATCAAGTAATATAACATTAAACTATCAGTTATCCTTGCTGTAAAAAAGTAGACACGAAAATTGATGTAATTACCTCTAATTTAAGTTGGACTAACGTGTTCTATTACTTGGCTATAATAAATTATTGCTATAAAAACTGTTGGGTATCGCCTGCAGGCAAAACTTTAATATTGTTGAAATTATTCTCACTGCAAGTGAGTCAACACGTTTTTGAATTTTGGCTATTACTGTGCTAATAACTTACTTAAGTATGAAACTGTGACAGACTGACGTCTGTATGTGGAAGGTATATGAGAAAAACTGTTTATTATATTATTATATTTACTGACGCTACGTGGAAATATTGCACTCATAAACTGTTTTATATTTTACTAACGCAATATTTGCATATTGCGTATTTGCAGTTTGCAGTTGCAATATTTGCAGTTTAGTATTGCGCAATATGCCAATATTGCGTTCGTAAAATACATAATTATATAGGTTTGTCAATTTCACTGTGCGTATTCCCGTTAATTATCAAAAACGGTTTTACCCATTTTGATGTGGTTTTCACTTATGTATGAAAGTAAACTTATTTTAGTGTTTGTTTTATTTCAATCGGTTCACAAATAAAACAGGTATGGCAATTTAAAGAATTCCTTCTGAACATTTTTAGACTGAGAATATTAAATAAGACATAGCCCTTTGTTTTTTTGTTTTAGTGAATCCACAAGCATCAAATTTTATAAATTCAAGAATATATTTATTGGACTTGGCTTCAACCCAATAAGGCCCCAGTTAGAGGACACGATATCTTTCACGCACCAAGTACCTAATGCACTTTTTGAGGTAGAAAATAGTAGTTAGGTAGTACATCCAAAAAAGTCATAAGTATGTATAATGATGTTGCTACTAAGGCAATTAGTTAAAGCAGTTTAAAACTTAAAAGAAATCTCTTTATAACAATCAATCGAAATAATGACGGATAAGCAAAATCACATGACAATTTTGTCGTAAAAAAAAAAAGTTTCAACATTGCGACAAACAATGATTACTGTTTTACAACAGGAGACACAAACAAGTGTCGAGCAAAAGGTCGCATCAAATAAAACTTTACGGCCAGTTTATTAGCGCAAAAACATTTCTGGGTACGGACAGATCGTTTACGAGGCGTTTGTTTGTTTTTGATGAAAGTGAACTGCACCGACAAAGTCGTTTTGTCACAAAATCTTTTCGTATGCAAATACGTTACAATGAACTTGCGTCGAAGGCCATCTAAAACGCATGTGTTTTCAATGACGACGCGAAATGGATTTTTTGCGCAACTAACATCCTTAGACCAATAACATTAATTGCTTTGTTGTTTTTGTCATATAGGTGATGTTTTTTGTGTTATGATTAGAGTTCATAATATATAGTGGAAGACTGTATGTAGTACTGGAAGATAAAGTAATAATTTAAATAATATTGTGTTATAATTAATAACTGGAATCGTGGGTGTTTGAGATGTTTTATTATTTTCTGTCGTCTGTCCATGCCACCCGTGAGATGGGGAATCCAACCGCAGGACTAAGTGTGGGAATGGTTGTCTATTTATACATACATATATTGATAAAGATTAAATTGAAACGAAGAGTTTCAATCTTTGAGACAACCTATAAACATGAGCTAAACGTTAGGTAGGGGGGGGGGTAGTCTTCATAAAATTCTCAAATGTGTCTGATTTCAATAAATCCACAGTTGGTTAGTGTGGTGGACTATGGCCTACATACATGACCTCGTATTGTCAGACACCCGATCCCAGCAGTGGGACAGTAATGGGTTGCGAAGATGTATAAATCAGTTTTAATAACGTCATTCCTAAAATTGTACCAATACGTACAATAATATACACACCTAGCTACACAGTGTACAGCCCTATTACACTTGTGTGGCAACACAAGATGTACTTTTCTGCATGTTTTAAACAAGAGCTTGCACGAGGTACGGTCTATGTTAATATTGATCGATACCGTATGAATTTTGTTCCCCATACATACTCTTAAAGGAAAGAGCCATAAGGTTACGCGTGTATGTAAATTTACACGTGTGCACTTGTCTTATGATACACATCGCTGTTCCGAGTTTATGTTTTATGAAAACCATGTGGCATTGAGTATTGGAGATAATCCAATTGGGCCATATATGGTTCCTTCGTCGTATTTAAGCCATATGTCTGTGGGCGGATAATAGTTTTGACTGGGCTTTGTATGGCTACAACCCATTAATGGCCCACTACTGAGCACGGGTCTCTCCTCGTACCTGAGGAGGCCTAGAGCATACTCCACCACGCTGCTCCAGTGCGGATTGGTGGAGGGGTTAGTGGCCAACCCAAGTGTCGGAAATTTTAAGCCGCCTGAAGGTATCCGACATGGCTTAACGACTGCTACCAGTGATAACAACCGGGACCGACGGCTTTACGTGCCCTCCGAAGCACGGAAGCGCTCAAGAAATTTTTGCCACTAGCGGTCACCCATCCAATTACCGACCGCGCCCGCTGTTGCTTAACTTTGTCGATCACTTGAGATGAGACCGTATGAGGAGAGACCCGTGCTCATTAATGAGGGCCATTAATGAGTTGTAGCCATACTACCTCCATATTAAATCTCGTTCCTTTCGCATTTAGTAGCTAATAGGATAAAGGGGATGGCGACCCGAACTTCAGACCTACGTTAAAGTAGCATTTTATTCAAGTTCACACTACTCCTTACTTTTTATCATAGTTTTATTTCCGCTAGAACTCCGGGTAGTGTGTCCGAAAAAAAAACATGTCAGCAGATAATTAATATGTTTACGCAAGGAAATCTACGTAATAATTGTAACACGTAAACAATGGAACCTTTACGGTCTCACCGTCCGTTTGTGTGTAAACATGTTTTGTAACTTTTTCTAACTTCCTTGAATGTTACCGTCACAGTATCTAGCTATTTTAAAATCCACTTTTGCTTTCAATCCTTGCTATTGTTTGATTTGTTTGGGGCACTTTTGTTTTAGGTAAAAAGTTAAAAGACGTTCGCTCCTAGTGATGACGTGTTCAACAATAGCCAGTTTTACTTTATTTATTACCGTGACGCAGAGAATGTTTTGATGAAATGTTGCAAAGAGCGTCACGACGATAAAAAGTGAGCGAAATCGTGCAATGAATTATTTATTATTAAACTGTTCAGCAAATTGGCCCGCGTGTAATCTTTACACAATTGCACGTGGCAATATATCATATTGGAGTGTTGGTCGCAATGTTTGAGGTATTGCACTGTTTCCTGTATTATTCAAGAATTCATTATAATTTCAAATATATTAGGCACGCCTTCTATAGTTTACTATATTCATGCATTGGTAAGCAGTGATTGTCACGTGGAACGAACGTTGGACTTCCGAACAGGAGAGCCTGGGTTCGAATCCTACACGCACTGCGCGTAACGCACGATAATTTAACGAAATTATGTGCATTAAATTATCATTTGCTTCGGCGTGAGCAGATACCTGAGAGTTTTCCATAATCTTCTCAAAGGTGCGTGAAGTCTAAAGTGCACTTGGCGAACGTGGCCTGTACTCTGACATTGCGTAGACTCGAGACCAGCACGAGATAGTAAAGTAAAGATGCGGAGATTCAGTTTTAAAATAATGAGTATCTTTGCCCATTTGATATTTTTGATGTTAGCGCCACACCCTTGAATTTTGTAAACCTACACAATAATGTTAGTATAATAATATTAGTTAGTAAGCACAATTATATTAGTTACGAAGAAAGCATAAACAATATAAAGGAATATTGCGAAATACGATTTGGGTAAATGGAAACATTTAGAAATGTCGTTAATGGACATATTATGTAAAATTACGTTATAAACTTAGGCCATAGAAACTACTTCGTTACAATTGTAAAATACTAAACAGATTTCTATCTTAATCAAGTTCCTACTTCCAAAACAATGCGAACGCCTAACCAATTAACAAAAAACTGTAGGCATCAAGGCGATGGTAGGAGCAGATAAGCACCCACTCGGTTCTACTTGCCTTAGCAACAATGAGGCTTTCATTACGTTAACATAACACCTTCTGTTCTGCACTTAGCCCTATGTGGTAACGTAGTACGTCCCACTTCAGTCAAGGTTCAAACATAGACCCGTCACTCGGTATTCTAAACGTAGTAACCGCCAAACGCTTACGCTAAAAATTGAGTCTTTATTCCTAGGAATTAAGGCTGACGTTGCAATAGAGACGGAAACCTGATGATACTTTTCCACGTCCCTGTCAAGGTCCTACCGTGAGGTAGTGCACGCATTTCTCCTTAAGCAAACAACGTCGTATGTTAATCGTATTCTACAACCGAAATTGAGAGTTAATGGTAGAATATAGAGTTGATAATTGTTACGTGCTGTTAATCCATGGGTATTATAGACATCGGTTATAATACAGCACAAAGGAGGCGAGATAGTGTTGAGGTGTTACGCGGTGGTACGTGTGCCTGCGAATGTCACGTAGTTACGATTATTCGTACTCTTGAATTTTTATCGCGTTCTGGCAACAGAATTAGAAAATCCAACAACGAACCCTAAGCTACGGGAAATAAAATATATTTCAGCAAATCAGCGAAGCAGTAAAATAAACACTAAAGTCGGGACTTACCTTCAGTGTGGGACCGCAGGGCATGTCGTGTGAAACGGATAAGGTATCATTAGTTCAGAGCTTAAGTGAGCGTGGGTAGTTACAATTACAGTTTAATAATAACGGATGACCTTTTCTCAGTGCAGCAAAACTATTCATCGAGCAGAAGTGAAAGTACAGTCGATTGCGAGAGCCAATTTCATTGACTGAAAATTTTAAATGCTTATCATGAGTAGCTTACGATGCCAAGGGTACTTAACTTACGTGATGACTGGTTGATTCAAAAGTAGCTTCAGCAAGATATGGAGAGAATTGGATGTGATTCTCAGTTATAATAGGGAATTAAGCACTGGAATAAAGTCATCAATACCGCAGAAGCTGCGTAATGCAACAGCTGGTCTTATTTCCTGTCAAACCGACAATAGAAGTAAACTTTTAAGAGTGAAGGTTTTACTAAGTCTTAAGGAGGATAGTTCAAGACCCATTACGGGCTGCTGTTCGAAGGAGCCTGATTGATTCCCAGCGAGTTTAAATGTCTGATCTGTATTATTTCTGACCATAGTATGTAGAGAGCGGGTTGGGGTTCGTTTGTCGGGCAAAAAATGGTTTGCAGTGATTTTAAATAATATGAAGAGATTCCTAAAGTCGCAAATTTGAGCTCTGGACTTGATTTGGTATAGATAATAAATAACGCTACACACTCAATACTCCACACCGAATTCCCTGTGTCGTGGGTTCCATGAGTTCACAGACCACTTGAATGACACTGAGTGATTGACTGACTGATTGAGTCTTGTTCTGTGTCGGTGACAGTTGCCATGGGCGACACCGGAAGTGTAGTTCTGCAAGCTCGTTTGCTATTTGAATTCCGTAAAAAACATCTAATATCGTGGAGTATCTGCTCAAGCTTTTTCTCGCACTTCAGCAAACTATTCATCTGAATAAAGAAAAGTCTTAGTTCCATGTGTTAAATATTAGATAATTGAAAAGTTCCGGTACTCTAGACAACCTCAAAAAATGAAAGTATATCTTACTATCTCTTTCCACAAATCAGATGCTATTAGAGTTATGTACATCGAAAGTCATAACTTTCTTTGAACGAGATACATCGTGACTGTACCGAGCTCATCAACTAGCCCGACCAAAGAATTATGAATGAAAAGAGAAGGAACGTACAGACATAATAGATATCTATTTATCTCGTTCGATCGTTTATCTATCTCATTCATCTACACTTCTACAGAATTGCTATCAAAGTTGGCACGTTTCCACGGTCACAAACATTCAAATATGATCCGGAGTCCTTATACGAAGAAAATACTAAACTGTAGAAACTGGTCAATTTTGACAGCATCTTTCTTTCTTAAAGTAAGTCTCTTTGAGAGAATGAGACGGATATTTGTATCCCAACCATTTACTTCGCTACGCCCCATCTCTTTACATTCGTAGATCTATGAGCTCGACCTTTGTGAACGAAACACATAATAATTGAACAATGGCTAAACGTTCGTTTAGTGCCGTTCACTTTTGGCTCGCTTTTTTGCGTTTACTGCGTCCTCGGGCGCATCCGTTTATGAACCGCGGGTTGGCGAGAATAGATTCTCTTATGATTCTAAAACTACTAATCATATGAGGACTTATTGGTAGGCTTTGTGACTAGACTAGAATTTCATTGCTTTTGGAGATCTCCCCTATTTTTGACGCCCGTGGTCACAAATGTCTGACCATCTTTCCCTCGTGTGACGTCATTATTTTTATCATTTAAGATTTATACTTGTAATTTAACGAAGCTTCAGTCTTTGTCAGCGCGATGAAATTTGTAGCGATTTTCGCAGTTGTATTGATGGTGATCTACCTTGATGCATGTTTTGTTTAAATACGCCGCATAGAATCTCAGATATAAATAATATATGTTGCAGGACAACGTCTGCCGGGTCATTAATATTGAGAACTACAAAACAAATATTTATCAGACACATTTAATCAAAAGGACCCTCCGCTTGTTACCCCAATTATTATTAAAGACGTAGTCACGCTAATGAATGATCGTGTTTAGTTAACGTGTTTAATCTGACATTCGTAATAAAGGTTAATATTGTAGGTCACGATCGTGTGAATCCTGAAGAAGTTATGAAATTAAATTAAGTTAAATTTGAACATGTTTCAAAGGTATTTGGTCGTCATGACTAGAGTTAATTTAAGTCATTCGTCTAATCTATTGTTTAGCATTGAATTCCTTCAACGTACGAAATCATCAATCAATTTTATTCATTCAATATTAATATCGCTTTAAGCTGTTAGGTAATTCTTTATTTTGACGTATCCGAAATAGAATTCATCTTAGTCTCTTCTATAACGCAAAAATATACGTACTATTACGTTTATATGTGGGAAATAAAAATGAAAACTTACTTAATTAAGAACACTGCGGTTTTTCTTACATTTTTCGCATATTGCCTGCTCAGCTATTGTCTTCTAACCGAGACAGGTGCCAAAGAAGTCAAGTTCTGGTTGGGGGTTCGGGGTTCCGTTCTTTCTTTCCCTCTCCTTCGTTTTAAGCTATTGCATAGCTTTTATCGCGGGCCTTGAGCGTGGGGACCGAATCCAGAAATTCCGTAACGACAAAAACCTAACACCTCCAATCAGCGCCATCTAGTACCTTAATACTAAGGTATGGTACGTATGTTTTCTACAAACTAGATGGCGCTGTTCTGATATAACTATATAACTTCTAATAATTATAATTGCATAAGTTGATAAAAAATGCTATGCAATAGCTTTACCGCGGCAGTCTCCGAGTGCCACATTTAATTTGGTCAACAATGTATCAGTGACCATCGTATCGTCTCGCTTCGTCTACGCAGTTGTCGTCTATTTACATAAAAAAACAGTTTTAAAGCCTCTTTGCCGTTGAAATCTTTTGTTAACGTAAGAAACAAGTTTACCAAAGGAAATCTAGTTTTAAATATTGAAGAACTGCAGACACTTTTTGGTCTAACGTCGTCGAGGCCATTAATAAACTTTTATTTATTAGGTGAAGGAATTCTTGTGCTCATCCTTCCAGTTGCACACAAACATAATTATGGCTTTTAAAAACTTTCCTTTAAAAGTTTTCCTAAAAGATGTTTACGTAAATTACAGTGACATCATTTTGGGATCGTTAATATTCAGTTGCACCGACTAACAACAGGATATGCGCGGCTCATTATAACAAAACAATAAGTTTATGAATTGAGTCACCGTTTCCAGCCTAATCCTTAGAAAGGCCAACGATATTGTTTCAGTAACAAAAAGTAAAGCGAACTCACAATAAGATTGTATCAAAAGGAAATCCAAATTTTTTCGAATCCATTGAAGTTCGAGTATGAAGCATAAACCTTTTGTTCCTTTTAAAACAGCAATGAAAAGCTCAAGCGGGATAGTCGAGGAAAGTGATTCGGAAAAGCGTTTCACGTTGTGTGCACGTGTCGAAGTGGTTAGACCGGGTGTTATTATGATGGTGCGATATATCACAATTGTCGTGGCATGTTTTAGTATCGTGTCATTTTCTCCTTCAATGATACAGCGCATTGCGAGTTATTTACTGCATAGATTTTGGGTAAAGAGTACTATTGCGTTATTGGTATGCAGTCAAGTCTAAACAATTACTAATTATATTCTAAGCTTCTTATGTGGTTAAATGCATTGTATAATCATCATCAATCAAACATGGTCTTCTTTTATTGTGGTTCGCAAACTTCACACACACAAATTTTACAAAAAAATCAATTTCAATAAATCTTTGAGATTCGGTAGATTCACGGTAAATTTCCTTCATTTACTTAGTATGTAGGTATTTAGTATTTTCGAGTGCTGGTAACAAGGGACAGGCTTCCCAAAGCGAAGCGAGACCGGGTTTAGGTACTAGTGTAAAATAGATTCAGTCAACACTATTGGACATATTATAATGCAGGCCTAACTAGTAACACAATACATCAGCTGCAATTCTTTTTGCCACTTATATATTCGTTCAAAAACTAGCAGTTGTTACTATGAAGACTTTTTACTCCTAAGCCGGCTATAAATGCTTTCTATAATCTATAAATAGTGGATATAAAATATGAACACTATTTGTTCCTATTTATACCTCTACTGGGCGTTAACAGACAATCAAAGAGAAAGATTAGCTAGTACACAAAGGGCAATGGAAAGGAGCATGCTGGGTACCAGACTAAGTGACAAAAACAGAAACTCAGAAATAAGAAGAAAAACCAAAGTTGTAGATATAATAACTCGTATATAGCATTTAAAATGGGGTTGGACTGGACATATGTTACGCTGCAAAATAAACAAATGGAGCAATCAAGTAACCTTATGGTACCCAAGAGAGGACACCAGAAGTAAGGGGCGCCCTAAAACAAGATGGAGAGACGATATCCGCCTAACCTTGGGGCCTTACTGACAGAGCTCAGTGGAGAGAGCTGGAGGAGGCCTATGCCAACAGGCACGCCGAATTGCGAGACATAATATAGTAAATAGAAATGGAAAATATGTACTGTAAAACTTGTAGCGAATTCGGAATAAAAGGGCTTTATTATTATTATATCTCTACTGGTTCTTTTAAAGTAATAGATTTTGAAGTTGTTAATATCATAATTTTGTCATTGTAATAATAAATAAACGCTTACACACTAATAATCATCATCAAAATTGGTTCACAAATCACGGAGAAATCGCTGGATATATCTATATACATTAAAAATATTATAGTCGTCGAACATAATATTATACCTATCCTCCTCCTTGTTTGAAGTCGGTTAAAAAACAAAATCTAACTCTGTACAAACGCAATAATCTCAAAAAATACTGCATAGATTTCATGTGATTTTTATTAATAGATGGAGAGATTTGTTTGAAAGGGTTAAGTGGCAAAAGCAATAAGGGGTAATGAGCATTAAAAATTTAATAAATTCCTGATAAAAGCGATAACTAAACGTTGCGTTTTTATGCTTTCATGCTTTCGAAGCGAAGGCGTACACGTATTAAAAACAGAACAATTAATAACACATTCATAGTACCACCTACACGCTTATCAGGTAATTAAATCTAACCGTTCAATATCAAAGTTTTACTGTTGGCATTAAAGATAATAGACACTTAAGTAAGCTAGGCATTTTTGTCTTAATCCATTATTACGTAAGCGATAATGTGTGTTATTAAAAAGTTAATGCGCCAACAACATAATTAATAATTAATTTGTTTTGAATGTTACATTTTATTAAGTGACTGCCGTGTTTCTCTCAGATAATAAAATCGTTAATTTCCTATTAGGTACACGAAGCAAGTTGCTTCAAGGAATATAATTAATGATTTTAATTAATTAGTTATGTCGACCTCGTAGCCTAGTCGGGCTAATGACACAGCCTAAGAATCGAGGAGATTCGGGCTTGGAGGCGTCAATTCCCGACCGCGGCAATAATGTGACAGACGAATGCTTGTTATAGGGTTGTTGTAGATATTTGTGATGGATTATTTCTGTAATCCATGTCACCCGCGACACAGGGAATCCTACTGCGGGGGTTTCAGGGGGTAAGTGTGGTTGTTATTTTTTTGTGTATTAAAGACAGCCAACGAGCATACATCACCACCGTTACGCTGCCGCCCATGACAACTGTGACCACTTATTGCCATTTCTACTATTTTTGATTAACATTTAACGAATTTAAATCATGCGCTTTTAGTTTTATTTATCTATATTATGTGTAAAAAGTTCAAATATGGTATCTGTCTAAACCTTAATTTTTTTTGTTAATTTTTAGGTTATTATACTTGCTGTCCGAGCGAACTTCGTACCGCTTTATAATTAATAAACAAATTTGGTGACATATCGACAGCAGCGCCACTTACCGGATCCAATTGTGAATCTAAAAAATTCTCGGATCCAACTGAAGACACAAAAAATTTCAACCAAATCGGCACAGCCGTTTAGGAGCAGTTCAGTTACACACGCGTACGGAAGAAATTTATATAATAAGATTGGTATACACACACCTATCTATAAATAACTATTAGATAATAATATTTAATACAACTAATACATAATGCCTAGAGTCAAAGACTATGTATGGAAAGCTTGTATACTATACACGTTAAAAATCTTCTTACATAAAACAAAAATTGAAGTAAACAAATTATCCAGTTTTGTCTTTGTCTATCTATATAATTTTGTAAGAGCGTCAAGTGTTCAAGGTCAATTTCAAGGTTGATATGACGAAGGTTTGATGCGTATTCGTCTCGCTGTCAGTTCAGAAAATTAGAAGTTGCAAAAACCTTGAGTTCCTCGTGCAGCTGACTACCATAGACAGGTCTTTGACGGCGGTCTAGACTGAGGTATGAGGTATGAGGTACCTATGAGGTGAGGACTTTAGTACCTAAGTGCTAGTGATATCTTAGGTTGCTAGCCAGACACACAAAAATAAAATATAAATAATCAATATGATATATTGCGAATATTTAATTCCTTAAAAACCGTTTTTGGGACTTCATTATCAGAGTTTCACTGACTGTAGAAGTCAATCTCGATAGTTTTCATCGTTAAATCCGTATCCGTATGAGCACCAATGTCCGGATGAGCATCCACTAAAATAAAATCCTTACTAATATTATAAATGTGAAAGTAACTCTGTCTGTCTGTTACCTTTCACGCAAAAACTACCGAATGGATTTTGATGAAACTTTACAATAATATAGGTTACAAATCAGGATAAAACATAGGATATAAATTATGAATATATAGTGTGAACTATCCAAAATATATAACTAAATCTTTGCAAACTGAAGGAATAAGTTTCCCGAAGCGAAGCGAGAGCAGGTCGCCAGTGATTTAATAAAATACAGATCAAAACATAAACACTACAGGACCTAATTCTTCTTTTAAAACTTTCACTGTTTTATCGTTATGATCATAAAATTAAACATTGGAGTAGGTTCCTTAACTTAAATAAATAATTACTTCCATAAATTAGATGTAAATAATAACATTACTTACATCTAATAACCAGCTTACAATAATAAATAGCTTACAATTTGTAAATGTTAATGAAATATATTGAACTATTAAACACTGATTTAATTAGCTAGAGGAAGGCAGTATATCCACAAAAAAGTTACATTAATTATATAATTATTATTATTTTACATTTAACTCCTCAATTATATCAATACCGATGCACAAAAGTTATAACACGAACAAGTTTCACTGCAGTGCAACAGTACCAATTGTGAGAACAGGATCTCTGTATTTAGTTTTAAATTGTTCAAAGATACATCTTAGACCTTGCGAGAAAATTGCATTCATTAACAGCGTATGAGTCAGCGTGAATTATCGCGAGGATTCATGCACACGTCCGAACGCAGTAGACCTGAACTGCACGGTACCTAACAAAAGATCCGTGTCGGGTATTACGGACCTACCTGCCGAAATTTGTGCACCCACGCGATTTGGTGGCGTGAGAGCGAGCGGCGGGGTTCATAAGCTGAGCGAATATTGAACTAGTTATATAAAATGGTGGTTTAGCGTACATTTATATTTTTTGAATTTAGAATAAAATAGAAGTGAGGGCTCTGCGATGTACAAATAAATGTAAAAGTGAGCGGTGGGATTCATATGTTGATTCAATCAACAAAATAGTTTTGTGTAATGGCCGCGTGATTTGTTTTATTTGTTTATTAAAATGTATACGTATTAAAATTAATTATAGACGAAACCTTGACTAATTAAATATAATTTGGCGATCTACTTAAGTTATTCAATAATTTAAGTGTAGTGTGTTTTTCGTTAGGTGGTTTGAGCGTGTAGTTTCGTTTGATGTCAAACACAGATTATGGATATCTTATAGGAAAATAAGTCAGTTTGAAGTCAATTATTCGTTTAATCTTCTAAAAGTATCTTTTTAGAAGTATCTTTAAAGAGTTTATAAAAGTTGAAGGCATCAGCTAGACTTTGATAAAATATGTATTACCCAACCAAGAAGGAAATATTTAATATTTTTGTTGAAATCAAGCAGGGCATACTGTCAACGAGCGAGATTTAAGCAGAATCTTTGCCTTCTCTTAGCCGAATGATGTCTTTGGGACTACAGATGTGTAAATCCCGATGGCAAATTTACCATCAGGTGGCCGAATCGCATACCAATGCAATGTCCAAATTTAAGACATCTATAGTTTGTAATCTTGCTCTTCTTCATTTCAAACTTAATCAATCCGGAAAACTCGCACATCCCACGCTAACACTACGACCACGCGATCTTCAAATAGTGTGGGCCGTAGCAATTGTCCAGTCGACATTCGCTCGCACGCTCTCCGTTACAGAGTTCTAAATTAATCTCGACTCAAACACACATAGAACTATGTGTTAGCAAGCCTCGCAATGTCATAGGATAGTTTTTGCGGTCGCCTACGCTGTAACGTCGGAAGAATTTGACTTATCCGCCAAGGTCGTTCCTGCATTGTCTTTTTGCTACATGTTATTGTCATATTGACCCTTGAGGTGTGGTAATGGAGCTCAGCTTCGATAGTTTTATGAGATGTTTTTTAAATTTCTCGTGGGAGCCGACCGTATTTTTCGATTTCTCTCTGCTTGTGACAGGTCTACGTAATAAATTCGCTAGCGTTTTTGTTTTGTTGCTTTGACCAAACCTTTATAAATGCCTCGGTCTATACGTCATAAAGAATATCACGGGTATAAACAAACGTCATTATTTCTCTTGATGAACTATCTTTTCTCAGCTCAGTTTCTCCACGCTACCTCAGTTTAGTTGTGACCACAATCCATAAAAGTAATTAATGTCCTAAGCCCTAGCCGGAACATGACATGACTGGGGAGCTGGCGAATGGTAGCTGGCCAGGCGGACTTCATGGACAAATAATAATACCAGTAGGTAATAATGGTAAGGATTTAATAATGATGTTGATAATATTACCCTTGTATTGTTGGATAGCAAGAAAAATTGCTGAAGTAACTGTTTCTTTCTTGGCCAGCATATGCAGAGGGTGTCACATGGCATCCCTTGGTAAAAGTTGGTATTACGGATAGCGATGAGTGGTGACCACTGACCACCATCTGACTACTCTTTCGTTAGTTTTAACATAAACATCCGTTAATACGGAACTTGTTCTGCAAATTCCATTACAATTTTTGACCTTTTTAATAACAAGTCATATTTCCGTTTTTTATATAAGAAATGTCATAATAATGTTACTCTATTAATTAGCATCGATCTATCATTCGATATTATTTAATTCTAACGACAAAAAATAATGATTGGTACTGTGTATGTAAATTTAAAACATTATTTATTAAGGCCATGTTTATCTGTAAGTGAAGTTGAAATTAAGGATTGCGGCTTAGGGTATATAGAGTTTAAAATTTGAGATATATTTTTTTATATAAGACAGTCAAATATATAAGCTGAAATTAGGCGGATACTACGTAATATTTAGTTTTTTCGATTTTTCGATTGAATCCCCCCTCTCCTCCTTTATGTTATGTACTTATATGTAATTATTTCAATTTATAAAGTTTAATGAGAGTAATTTTATGACGTTATAATTAATGTTTAATAATGAAGTGTGTGAAGTAAATAAGTGGTGTTTAATAGTATAATAATGAATATATTGTAATTTTTTTTGCACAATAATATTCACAACAAAATTATCGAATATAATAATCAAAACTGTAGACTACGCTGCTTTTCTATTATAATATTTTTCATAAATTAAACGAAGTCATTAAAATGGCTATAATTAAGATGCTATAATTTATTCAAAGAGCCGATATATCAAAGCTATCAAAAACCTGACCTTAATCAGAAGTGGCTTACACGGAACATATTTAATAATAACTTCATCGATATGTTATCATGTGTCGCTGTTTATGAACTGTTAGAAGCCGTTATATACTGTAAGATACCTTTTTAAGGTCCTGTTACAATATATTACATTTTGTACTAGCCGTGTCGGTGACTGCGTTCACGTGGGAGTATTTCCCATGTAAATCCCGATCCCGAGATCGGTAGGATAAGTAGCCTAGAAAGTTTCATTAAAATCGGCTAAGCAGTTGCAGACATTAGACCAGACAAAAAGAAAGACAGACAGAAAAAATTATAAAGTTTGCTTGTGTTTTAGTCTCGTATTTATGTAACTTTAGAAGCACTTGGAAAAATACAGTTAATTTGAAATCACAGACAGACATTTCAATTTTATTTTTTAGATGTTACTCACTGTCCAAGTGGTATGAAAATTTACTAATACAACATCAAAAAGTCCATGATTAACATTTATCTGTTACATAAAATATCTGTCGGGGATCGAACCCGTGAACTTAGCTCGGCACGCTGCACTTAAATTTAATTAGCTTTCTAAATAGCACCTACATAAAGTTAGGCTAATTATATGCAAGCTGCTAGCAGTAAAGCCCATAAATTTGGGTGCAGAAGACAGCGGGCAACCGCTGTATGCCAAAGGCTAAGGACCTTAGTTATCACTTGCTTCGGTGAAGAAAAACATCGTGAGGAAACCTGAGAGTTCTCCTTAATGTTCTCAACGGTGTGTGAAGTTCGCCAATCCGCACTTGGCCAGCGTGGTGGACTATGGCCTGTACCCCTCACATTGTGAGAGGAGACCCGTGCCCAGTAGTGGGACAGTTATGGGTTGTGATGATGATGTAATATCATGTGGTAACTGGTAAAAGATGCTGCCTTTTATATATCCTTCAGGATGATACACAAAAGGTTGTAAATCTACCGACCTTCCTCTCGTAGTTCTCGATGGATGCTGCACTTACGTCCTAGGGTGGCCACGGGCTTATCGTCTCCGAGACAATTCTTGATACAACGTTACTAACTTAGTGAGGACGTAGTGAGAAATGTAGGAAAATATATAATTAATGTAATTGGATCTGGATTAAGTCTTTCCACAATTTAAAGTAATAAAAAAATTGTGGTTGATTTGTTAGACCAAACCGCGGGCTTGCTAGCAGCCAGCAGCTAGTTCAGTTTATAAAATCAACAAAAATTTAACGCCTTATTATGGTTTATCGATATGACAGTAAAGTCAATTGGACAAGAGACAAGGCGCAAAATTTCGGGACATTCCTAGATATATCGGCCGCCTGGCAACTCTTTTCCAACCTCACATTCAAACTATTTATAGGGTATTAAAATAAACGATTATTGTTTTATTTATGTTAGAAAATCACGTTTGCAACAATATAGTGTGCCCGATACGAGTCAATGTCATAAGGTTACATACCTATTTGATCTCCTCATACCTACTCCTATCTACTCATGTAATAGGTTTGAGCAAGTATGATTTACTTCCCTATAGTTGAATTGAAACATATCACGGAATAACTATCAGTGATTATATACTCTGTGATATGATAGCCGTGTGGTTGAACATTGGACTCCCGAACCGAAGGCCTGGGTTCAAACCCTGCACGCACTTCTAATTTTCAAAAATGATGTGCGTATTAAAATTTAATTATAATTTGCTTCGGTGAAGGAAAACGTCGTGAGGAAACCTGCACTCACAACCCTTAGAGGGGCTGATGGATAGAAAGATGGAATTTAAGATTCTCGTCTAAACGTTTTTTTCGAATGTGAGTACTAAGGCATTGTTTCCCGAAGCGATGCGGGGCGGATTTACTGGTGACTATCAGGCAACTTTTGGGTAGACGTACATGCAATTTTTTGGAGAGATTTTTTGAGTGCGGATGCTTCTTCGACTTAGGTTCAACGAAGCGAGCCGAGGGTATTTATTAGTAGTGATTTTACATGGCCTATTGTTACTAGGTTTGCAATTTTAAAAAATAAATAATTACAGAAGGTCACAATACTAGCAATAGCAATATATCCGCAAACATTAATCATACACCTTAGAGAGCTATTTAACAAAGTATCAGTTTGTTCAGTACTTCATAAATGGCGCAATTGTTTATTTTAGCTGTTACATCACCATCACCACCTAATTTCCGTGTCGGACGGCCGCAGTAACCCACGACCTGTACGCGAGTCGTGAGAGCATTATTATTTTACGCACTTAAAAGTTCTTTTATTAATTTATGCTTTCGTATTATCACGATTATAAAAAAAAAATTATAAAGCAGTGATAGCCGTGTGGTTGAACGTTGGACTGCCGAACCGGAGGGTCCGGGTTCAAACCCCGCTCGCACCACTAATTTTCAAAAATTATGTGCGTACTAGTGGTCCCAGCGTACTTCGTACCGCTTTATAATTAAAAAATGTTTTAGTGATATATCGACAGCAACGCCACCTACCGGGTCCAATTGTGAATCTAAACCATTCTCGGATCCACCTGAAGACACACAAAAAATTTCAACCAAATCGGTCAAGCCGTTTAGGAGGAGTTCAGTCACATACACACGAACACAAGAAATATATATAATAAGATTAATATTTAATTATAACTTGGTTCGATGAAGGAAAACATCGTGAGGAAACCTGCACACCTGAGAGTTCTCCATAATGTTCTCAAAGGTGTGTGAAGTCCACCAATCCGCACTTGGCCAGCGTGGTGGACTATGGCCTGTACCCCTCACATTGTGAGAGGAGACCCGTGCCCAGCAGTGGGACAGTTATGCGTTGTGATGATTATCACGAACATTTGAAGCGGTGACGCGCTGAGTCATGATACGTTTTATACTCGTGTTGTTCCAAGATCCGAGAAGTTCTATGGCAAAAGAAGGCGTAAGATGGATTATTTAGGTTACGTGTTACATTATATAATGCCGATAGAAGTAAGAAATTGAATGCTGTACACCTGCAATGGCAAATCACACTGAACATATTTTTTTGTTAAATTTATAACCTGTGCCTGGTGATAAGTCGATGGTGTAGCTGTTAAATAAATAAAAGGTTCAACTCAACCCAAAAGAAACATCAACAGGCTGCTCCAGCGCGGATTTGGTGAAGGGCTTAGTGGTCAAGTGTCGGCCGTTTGTATGCCGTCTAAAAGCCTCCGATATGCGAGCTAAGTATAGTACGACCGGCGGTTCTAGGCCGCTCTGAACTTCGTTCGGATCGCTGCGCAGAAGTCAATTTTAGGGTTGAAACGGTGGCAAGACGCGCGGGGTGAGCGGGATGTCACTGTGAGCATAGTTTGTTTCAGTCACGCGCTCAGTGTTCGTGTCGCTATCTCTCTCTAAAGTACTGTACCTGCGCACAATATCCAAAAGCCTAACTTCAGACCGGCCTAGAACCGTCGGCCGTACTATAAGCGCTTTTCAACAAACGAGCAGACGCGCCACCTGATGGTAAGTGGTCACCTTCGCCCATGGACATTGCTACACCAAAGGCATCAAGGATGCGTTGCCGGCTAAGTAAGAAGGCAAAGAAAAGAAAAAAATGTCGCTCATCTCTTTTTTGACCAAAGGTTGACTGGTAGAGAATGATTTTAGCATTAAAGCCGCCTTTTGTACCACATGATGTAAATGTCTGTCTCTGAAGTTCCCAGTCGCATGACGACGAGTTCTTGAAGTTTGAATCAAGCATGAGGGTTGTAGTTAAAAGGGGGGATCTGACGCCTGCTTCGATCCGTCATCTGGCATGGGATTGGGGTAGGTGTAGCCCGTCCCAATACGGAAAAATTAAGAAGCGTTCGTAGTTCTCACCTAGTTCTCGCGAACGGCTAATCCACTTTCAATCCACAGCATTATTGTTTACTCACATCCTTATCCAGACTCCAACAAGAACAGTTATCTACACAGTTATTACACATAATTGAGATGTTTCTTTCTGTTTCTAAATAAATTAACATTTAATTTAAGATAAAGTTTATTCGAAAAATGTTGCAGTCCTTTAGTTTCTATATTCATTAGTTTACAGAGTCCGCCATAAAACAACTTTTATGGACGTAAGGAATTTGTAGCGAAGTTCGTGTATTTTATAAGAAATGTATCGGTTTTCCTGTACCCGGGATTTATGTGTGTTTGTGTTACATGTAAAAGTGTTTAAGTACTTGAAATGAGGAGATAGTTCACGGGTGCAATGGTCATTAGAAATAAACTAAAATACTTTAATCACTTTTAATTAAACAACATGTGCAATTTCATAGCAGTATCTAAAAGTATTGCATCATCACAACGCGTAATTATCCTGCTGCTGGGCTCGCGTTTTCTCTCATAATGAGAATGGTACAGACCATAGTCCACCACGCTGGTAAGGCGGATTGCACCGACCACACAGCCAATAGACTCCTAATAACAGGCGAATGGCTTCTGTCAACACATCTGGCTTACAGTACCGATATAATTTCGTGCCGTCTCATTGTTTCCCGTTTAAATTAATCTATCTCTTTCCAACGTTTCGTGTGGCCTTGAAATACCCAATCACAGTGTTGAATTAGCCAGTCACCCCGCTTCGTCTTACCTCAGCTAGTTGCCAGAATGCATTTAATACGGAAAATCAAATAGGTGTCTTCACACACCTTTGAAGACATTATGGAAAACTCTCAGGTATGCGTTTCTCACTATATTTTCGTTCATTGATGCAGGTGATCAATTTAAAATTTCTAATACGCACATATTTTTTGTAAATTGGAGGTGCGCAGGCGAGGCAGTAGGTAAGCAGGCGTGCCGGCCAGGCCTCCTTATTCGGGAGCCCAATGTTCAGACCATTGGTTATCACTACTTCTATACTTCTACCTACTATAAAAAATAAGAGAATATTTTGATTGTCAAAATAAGCCTGTCTTAACATAATTTCGTGTGTGGGTACTACATATAACGAAGCGAAGCGAGGGATATATTATCTAGTAGCAAATATAAATTATACGAGTACGAACCTAACAAGCGTTCAACAATTATTTAATAGCAAGACGAGCGAACTAAAACTTAGAACCCAACTAATGAAGATCGTAGAAATTCCCTGACATTTCTCAACAACCTTCAAGTACTAAACAGATATATATTTACCATCTAAGAAGTCATCAACGTTTACGCTGGACAATTAAAGAGGCAACACGACTGTGTGGTATTGTTCGTCGAGTCTATCGTATTATGTTGCGCCTAACAGGTTTTTGAGTCAGGCGGGTTATACTGAGCGGGTAACCTTGAACAGAACTGACATTCCATGCCCTTTCTTCCACCTTGCCTATGTCTTCTTGAACGGTGATTGCATACGTGAATCGTTATTAATATGCCACGCTTCCACTCCAAGATTGAGTCTATGCAAAATGAATGGCCAGCAATTTTGAACTGTAATTACTGCCGCTTAAGGTTTATTTTAGTGTAAACAGGAAAGTAAACATGGCTGATCAAGGTACGTGACCAGAGTTCTAGCCTTCAGTGACATCTTGAGCTCGAAATTGGCGAGTGTGGTTATGAAGGTCTTCTGGTTGGTTCCGTTTTGAGATTGATTTTAATTAAATAGTATTGATAACGTCAACAGTAGGTATTATAATTTATTAAGATGCCACTGGTGCGTTGGACATTCTTGGCATGCTTGCTTAACAGCTCTTGGGCTATTATAATTATATAATTATGGCTATATCATGGCGGATAAACAAAAAAATCGCTCACGCACTTATACCACGGCACTAGGTTTCTCTGTGTGACGGGGGGCATGGACAATACAAAAATAACACATCATTAACACCCATGCCCCGAGAACAAACATTTATTTGTCATAAATATCTGCCCGGCCGGGAATCGAACCCGGGACCCCTCGCTTCGAAGGCCGGGCCACCAACAAAGCTACGGGGTCGTAGGATATATGTAAGTATAAAGCGTTTTTGATAATATTAAGCAAAATATTGCCAAAATTTATTTTCATATTATTTACACATTAAATCTCGCATTAAAAACCCCTACCTAAACACATTAAAAGGTGTTATATCGACCCTACTACAACCAAGGTAATGGTTTCGTCATTGATATCATAGATACACAGATATGCCATCATTCTTATGTCTTGTATAGGTATAGCGAGCCCATATGCTATACATATTAAACTATGACGTAAAGTTTCCGTCATCGCTTAAGCTATATAAATACATTTCAGAATGTAGACTCAAAGAAGATATTTTTTAAGAATATGCGATTCAGGAGTTTGGAGCATTTTGTTGAATTTAATGAAAGCCAACCGATTTGAAAATGGTGTCGCTCAGAAAGCAAGCAAAGACCTGCTTCCCTGGTCACAAAGTAATGTTCTAAACGCATCTGAACTATCTGAAGTGTGCCAACCTGCATTATGTGAACAAGGCTTTAAGTCATTAAGAGAACCGAGCGCACCAGTGAGACATTTAGGAATTAGTTGTGTTGATTAATGAATCGAGTGGGAAGTCGGTTAATAGTGACAGTGGAATACAATGCTGGTAATCACATTCTTAATTAAGGAAAAGTTTCAGGAAAAAGACCTTGCACAATACATTTCAGTTCATGTCCGCATATTGATATTGTAAATGATCGTATGAACTGATTTTACTCCGGAAAATTACTTTACTATTGGTAAACAATGACATCATCCGTACAATATAAAAGCGATAAAAATACCGAGTGAAGTTTATTTCATTACGATGTTACTTAAGTAAAGCAGATGCGATTTACATTTAATTATAATATTATTGTGGAAGTGATGCTTGATTGAAATGCAATTCATCTGTGTTGCATGGCCATTGAGACGCTTGTCTGTTACCACACAAATAGAACTAGATTTTTGTGAAGCTCATATTACTGAGAACTCAAGTGCGCTATTTGAAGTGCAGTAACAGTATTTTGGGGAAATAGCCTTCAGCTTTTCTACCTTGTTGGGGCCAATGGTCCCTTCATCTCCTTATAGCTCCTTATCACAGATCATTAGGGGGCGCGTCTGATCGTTTAACAGCTGTTTACATAAAAATGTTTCGCGTTACATAGGATTTTTACCATCTACAAACTAACCATCCCATCAAAGCTAAGTTAGTCAGAATTAAACAAGACCATAAAATTAGGCCTCGCCAAAAATTGCCGAGTGTTCTCGATACCTACCGTATATGCTATCGCAGTATTGATCGAAGCCGCATTTTTTGTTACGCCTTTATGTTAACAGGGCACTACACCCGGAACCCCTAGCACCTAATTAGTATACCACGATCACGTCAACGACTCGTCACATTTCCTTTCTCTTAACAATCGCTTTGAATTGGTTCAATGTTGATTTACATACCCGTTGATGTAAGAAAATATTGTTGGCATTCGTCCTTAAAAATTGTGAACATTTGTCGTTTTGGAACCTTTTTGGGGAACATGTTTGGCCATTCCTGATTTTTATCACTTAAAAGTCATGTGAGAGTGCGTACAGTGATGGGTTCTGAGTTTCTGAGATAGGATAATAAGAATAGGCTGTTGTTCTTCTCATGGATTTATATCAATAACAAAATCAGTCGTGGAAAGGAATTATTTCTGCATTACAAACAAAAGAACTTGTAACCTGGCTCATAGTGACCCTGGCATTGGATTTTTTTTTGGCCGGTGCAGGGAGTTAAGTTAAATACCTAAAAACCTACCACGTTTCGTTATATAGACCATTCTTCATAAGGACAGTTATATAGAGCCATTGCTGGGCACGGCAGTCAGGTTCTCACAGAGTTCAGAACGAGCTATCATAGCAGGAAAGAGACATAATGCGGAACTCATTTGCTTGTGGCTTGCGTCGGGTTGGATTCGGCTTCGCATTCTACAGCCGAAACAAAGGGTGACCTTGTGATGCGCTAACTATCGCACTAAAATTAGCTACATTGACACGCTGCTGTTCGGCATACATAATTCTTCTTTGTAAAAACTTCCTAACAGATCCTTTAGTGTTTAATAGTAATATTGTTGTGAAATTTTGTTTGAGCTGTAGACTATGGTTTTTGCACTAGTAACCCGGACCAACGTATGTAAAGGTATGTAAAGGTCTAGATAGGTAATATTTATGAGGCTTGTTTGTGTGCGCGGCATCGTTCTCAGGTGTCCAACGAAAATCTTCTTTCTTCTGTCGCGATTTACGTCACCCTGGTCTGCCAGCATAGAGTCATAATTCTAGGCCGCCACAGTAACACGCGTACAGCTAAAACTTTCTTTCATAAAAAAAAATTGTTCTTTAAATTAGAAGGATATTCATTAATATATATTTTTTCTTTCTTCTTACTTATTACTTACTGATGTCCATGGGCGAAGGTGAACGCTTACCATCAGGTGGCTCGTCTGCTCAATTTCCGACTATTACTATACTATTTTCAGACTATCTATGCACACTTATACCTCTTACTTAGAAAATTCTTAGAAAATTATTCCGAGCAGTAAAAAACGCTATACCACGCATGTCCATTTCAAGCTAAGCTTTTTCATACAAGATGTACTAAGATTCCACCGAGGCGAGGTAGAGTCAACTCTATCTAAGATTAAACGCGTAGAGGCGGTCTCTACGTTTACGGCAAGACTTCTGGCGTTATGCATACCGGCGTACTGTATACATCTAATTAATTACCAAGGCCTCGCTTTGTCTCACCGATTTGTTGCCGTTGATATTATGGTAATGTTATGTTGCCGTATGTTAGGCGCGGGAGCGGGGAGCGGGGAGCGGGTAGAGGGAAAATATTACTCAGTTTAAGCGGGGTTAGAAAGCTAGAAGAAATAATCTTCTTTACACTTACCTGTCAGTTAAATATTATTTGTAACTCATTTTTGCAGCGTTTTTCATTTTGCATTTAATGCAGAGTTCAAAAAATGTATAAGTACTTTAAACTTTTATCGTGGTCACAAAACATTTTAACTGTTACGGGTTCTCACGATCTTTGTTATTGATACCGATATTTCTGCCCATGGATGGATATATATGCATGGATCATGGTCACGGTGAGACTGCGGTAGGGGGGGAAACAGCTGACACTTGACAAACACTAATGACAGATAAGCCTGTCAACTTTACGTCTAGTCCGTTTCATGTAGCCGCATACTTAAATTATATGTAATGAACTTTATATGGCCTTCACGAAGCACAAAATAGGTTGTGACTTCCTCACTTGTACCACCAAGTAATGATTACATTACTTTAATAGGCTTTAGCGTCATTTGCATATTAAGTTCGCGCTTCGATATTCATTACAATATTCTATTACCTTTGTTTCTCTATCGGCCTGACTTTTAAGCGGCTGGAAGTTTGTTCTATATTTAAAAGCTACTTCTGTTGAAGCTCTATTTTCCATAGATATTTTATTACAAATTTGTAAAAGCAAACGAATTTTCTTTTACATAGAATTTTTAGGTTATATTTTTTTTATCATTTTTTGGAACTTTTTTCGACACTCTTTACTATGAACAATCAATAGATACTTCATTACTTACCTATTACATTATTACTATTATGATCTTTTGTATATTATTTTTTTCATAATATCAATAAGATAATTTTAAGAAAAATCATTAATTATAGTATTTTTATTGATTGCATACTTCTATTTAGATTCAATTAAAACTTTAATTAAATTAATCATTACATGGAAAAAATTGGTCATTGCAATTACTGATTACCGTATTCTTATGTTGTATTTTTATGGCGGCACGAAGGTTGGTACCTACTCGCATGTTATTTCAAATCCTTTCCATCATGTACGTCATTAACTTCGCTAAATTAATTATTGTTGGTGGTTAGGGCTGCAGCGAGGCTAGCTACCAGTCTCCTGTTTGGGCTAACCCCAGCGGCTAACCGCCAGACTTGTCGTGTTCCAGCTCTGAGCTTGAGAGCTACTCCATGGGCGACGGTCACCACTAACCATCACGATGGTCATGTGCTCATTTGCCGGCTATTTATTACATTTTTCGGCTATTTATTAGATTTCTCGACTATTTATTAGATTTGTCGGCTATTTAATAGTGGTTCAGGAAATAGCAGAGATGGACAATATGTCATCATGATGACAAATTACGACTACTTCTGGAGGCACGGAAATGCCCCCGCCAGGATCTCTCTAACAACATTTTCTCGAAACAATGTACATGTTCAGATGTACTTAGTTAGCTGATCAATAAATTTGTTTAGCTTTTATATTTTAGGTTTTGTTATCACCTAAGATATGTCGAAATTGGTCACTTTTCACTTTCACTTTGTTACCTCTCAAAACCCTCATAGAAAGCTGAAGGTATGCAGAAAACTTTAACCTGTCTGGCGTTGTCCAGGCCTAAGCTAGGAGGATTTAAATACGATGAAACGTTTTGTGTGGGGTAGGTAACGCAGTCTTAGCAGAGCATTCTCGTGCCCCCAGATCTAATCTTAACGTGTAATCTATCTGGGAAAGAATATAGGGTTCTAGAGGCGCCATATTATGTCTATTAAGACGGACTGACCAAATTAAAGCAAGGGGAAATTATTTCCTTCAACAATTTTCCTGTCTTCAAATAATTACAAATATCTAGCTAATACCATCACCAGATTTGCGGATCGTCAGAATTCACACCGTCCTACAACTTTTCATCTAAAACACATTTCACAGATGAATAATACAGTGTTAGAATTAATGCTTGTTCGCCGAATACGGAAAACAGTGGAAAATAGTGAAAATAAAATAGTGAAAATAGTGAAAACAATCATCGTTGTGCCGTGTCTGATGGTCGATAACTGATGCGGAAATATCTCATGAATGACTTTTATTGGCGTCTTTTAGAAACATTTTGGTGATAGGTGAAGTAGGTAACTTAATTATACAATTGGGTGTCGGAGATAAAATTTATTTTACTTATAGAGGAATCTTTAAAAGATTTATCAGCTTTCTACGACAGATTAGTGGATGAATAGAGATGTTGTTGGACTCCACTGTTGGTTCCACTGTTGGACTCGTGTCTCCTCTCCCAATGTGAGAGAGTCCAACAGTGGAACAGTTGTACAGTACAGTTGTAATGATGACACAATGATGATAAACTCAATAACAATGTAGGTATTTCCGCAAAGTAGCGTCTGATATCAACTAATCGTACATTCTCCGCTTAATTTAGCAAAGTTTCAGTTAATCGTAAGTTACACCGAAAGCTAACATACCAGCTGACAGTGGCTGGTCAAAGCAAGCGCGGCGCGAACCAAGCCGTAGATAACATCGCGACAATTGATAAATTAGCAACGCACGTGCGATCCGCTGACGTCCAGCACACGACAGATTAGGCGCCTCGTCCACGAGAGGCCTATTTTTTCTTACAAAAAAACAACCGGCATTGGCAGTAAATGCAAAAAAGTTGACGTCCAATTTGTATTTATAAGAAATGAAATAAATTATTTGAGTTTGAGTTTGGTAACAGCAAACTGTTGTTCAAATAATGTTGATTTTTGTTAAATAAAAATGATAGAATCAATCATAACTATAAAGTTGCTATCTTGATTTTTGTCTTCCGCGTATTTTTATGTTGTATATTTTTTCCATCTGTTATTAAATAATAAAACAAATAAGCAAACAATAATTTTGTATTACTATACTTGTAGCGACAACCATTTTCCATCATCGTTATGTTAATTTGCCATTTACAGAAGTTAGGAAATTTTATTTTGTTTCTGGGGTTGTAATAATTTTGTATTTTAATAATTTTCTAGATAATCAATTAAATAAAAATCAATTAAATGGTATGATCGAATCGTAATTTACTTTGGCATCTGCTTCATTACAAAGGTGGGCCCAAGTGAAAGTTCTATACCACCGTCAAATACTGTGAAGAAATCAGTGTCTAGTGGACGGTACGCATTGGACACAAAGCGTAGGAAGATATAAAAAAGCAAGTTGTTTTATGTAAGTAGCGGACAGACAATCCACCTGATGGTAAGTGGTCGCCGTCCCCATGGACATCATCAAAAGCATCACCGATGCGTTGCCAACCAAGAAAGTACTGGTTCTTAATCTCCTTTACTATCAGGTTACTCGTCTGCTCGTATTTCGGCTAATTACGTAAACAAAATTGACTGCCATCTTACCCACCAATTGATGTAATTCTTTGGTTAAGCTGGGTGGTATACGGCTTAGCGAACCCCAAATGAACCTATCATGGTCGGCCGTTTAGTATTGAGCTCATTGAGCGTTGGTAAATCTTTACAAAACACTAAATAGCGCATGTATACTACATACTCTTATATTAATATTAAGTATACTACATACTCTTTAAGAATGGGATTAAAAAATCTAATAATTTAGTTAAAGTTTAGAAGAATTAAATATGGTCTGAAGATAAAGAGCGGGAATAACGACAGATTAAAAATGTCACAGATGACATAGATTAATAAATTTGTCAGAGCATTATGAATGTTAGATATATAATTAGTTAGTGTTACACTATCTGATTTTAGGTAATATAATTTTTATACTTAGAGGTATTATAAGGTATTGTAATTAAATTAGTATCTATTAATATGTGTAGCAAAAACTTTGTATCCCTTTTTACGAAAATTACGCGGACGGAGGAGTATGAAATTAATGGCACAGTTAAAGTTTATAATATGGAGGAGTGCAGAAAGCTTATTTTTGTACATAATAATATAATCATCATCATCATCATCATCACAACCCATAACTGTCCCACTGCTGGGCACGGGTCTCCTCTCACAATGAGAGGGGTATAGGCCATAGTCCACCACGCTGGCCAAGTGCGGATTGGTGGACTTCACACACCTTTGAGAACATTATGGAGAACTCTCGGGTGTGCAGGTTTCCTCACGATGTTTTCCTTCACCGAAGCAAGTGATAATTAAATTTTAATACGCACATAATTTTTTTTTTAAATTAGTGGTGCGTGCGGGGTTTGAACCCGGAACCTCCGGTTCGGCAGTTCAACGTTCAACCACAACGCTATCACTGCTAATAATATAATACTGCAATTCAAATACCTTAAAAATAAATAAATAATAAACACACCCATACCCCCGCACTAGGATTCCCTGTGTAGCGGGTGGCATGAACAACACAAATTACACATCACTAATACCCATGACTCAAGAACAGACATTTTTCTGCCACATAAACATCTGCCCCGGCCGGGAATCGAACCCGGGAGCCCTCGCTTCGCAGACAGGATCACTACCAACAGGGCTACGGGGTCGTGCATAAAATGAATAAATAAATAAACATTACACCCACTTATTATATTAGTAATAAAAGTTACTTTATGTATATTGCCATGCCGTTGAAAAAACGTGACATTTGAAATGTATACGTCCATAGCGACAATGTAAAATAACCCTTTGACAGAATGAGTTACGGTCGATTTTCGATCGCAGAGCGGGTCACTAGTATTAGATACTTTACGCTCCTTGTATTTGTACAAACAACATTGAATAACCGCGGGTCAAGCTGTACATAACCCCAGTGTAACTTTGTTACCTCGGGATTTGCGAAAACTTTATACCGTTGTACCAACACAAGTATTTAGCACAGTACATTTAAGGTGGGAATCCGGTTACACTGTTATACAAGTTAACATCTTAGTCCTTAAGAGTAGCAACACATCTGTGACCGAATTAGAACAAGAGTTACAAACAACTACTAATTGGATTGAACTTATTAACAGAACTAACTATCGCTAACCGACCTTCCGAAGACGCACTAACCAACTATCGTTCTAGTGCCGTTTGCTAACTAACCATCCTAGTCCCGATTGGAGACTTGTTCAGTGTCAGTCGTAGTTGTCGTGGGCGGCAGCGGAAGGGGGTGCTGCATGCTCGTTTGCTATCTTAATTCCATAAAAAAACATGCAGGTAGGTATATGTTAATAGGTAGTAAATGCACGTTTCGTCTGTCGGGAGAGGGAGGTTTCGCGCATGTTCTAAAGTATAAAGGGTTGCAAAGTAGGCTTTAACTCAATAACTGATACTATTAACTACATCAACAGTCATAGTCCCAACTAGTTTTTGAGTAACATGATCAAGAAATTACTACGGAATTTTAAAGTGATAATCAATTGAGATCGTAATAATTTAAAATGAAAATTCCATACATTTTCCATGTACGTAGAAACCTTGCCAGGGCCGGATTGAGTGGCGAGTGGGCGCACAATTACGCGCGAACATCTGTGCCCACCTGAGCGCTGTAATTGATGATTGTTGGCGCAAAAACAATGCGCGAACTAAGTGCGGACCTGTCCTGCTTGGGGCGACCATTCGATAAGGGATTTGATAAGGTGAAAACCTTTTTTAGAAATAAATAGGTACAACAAAAGCTTAGGAAAAAATAGTACCTTATTTTCTTCTCTGATAGTGAACTGTATGTTTTGTACGCATTGGTGGCTTATGGCGAGTATTAGTGTGATCAATGAACTTTTAAAAAATTGAAACATTTTCATAATTTTCGCGTGATGGTCGAATTTTGAGCACTAGGTTAACAATAATAATTAAGGTACTGTCGCGCATTTTAATCCTCTTTATCGTCCTAATCGAGGGAATTTAAGACAGGAAAACTTACAGGAAAAATTTATTGTTGACATTCGTACTTTTTGCAAAGAAGTGTAATATGCGATAACGTGCCAACCCTGCGAACATGTTTGCTTATGCTTTTGAGTTTTGTTGCCAGAATAAAAAAAATAATGTTAATGAAATCGAAAAAACAATAGAGATTGCATTATGAATGGCTGAACGGTTGAAATTACAAATATCTACAAGATCCATAACCATAAGATATTGTATATGTTAAGAGAAAACTTTGTTTTCTTTTCTCAAAATACGCACGGAGACAAGTGAGAATTTTCATATTTAAAGTTATGGTATTGAAGTGCAGCGAAATTTTTTCAAAAAGCATTGCATGTACCTACATAAAAAATTAACATTAATTAGTGTCAAATTTAAGTCGGTACCTAATCCTTGGACTAAACAAATTGCAGTCGAATTTAGGAGAGCAGAGCTGGTAGGTATAAATAAATGTGCAGCAAATATGGAACGTTCCACATGCATCCTAGACATCTGGGAATGCCAGTGCCAAAGAAAACATTTTATGAGAGCTTCCGTGCACCGGAAGGGCCATCCGTATAAATTCTTGATGGTATCGAAATACCTAGATCCAGAATATTGATACAGATTGTTAACGTTGCACGGGCGCGACTGCAGTTAATTAAGATAATATAATACTCAGAGTGCGCAGTTTTGAGAGAAATGTCTCTAAGAAATACTGCATTATCAGAGTACTATTTTCGTAGTAATCACTTTCAATAATTATTTAAAAAATTGATTGAATTGTCATTAGTAGACAGTCATGTGTTCTAATGAAACTGTATCCTCAGCATGAGTGTAACATTCGAATGTAGATTGCAGGCTCTGTTGGTTACATTGGAGACTAATAACCGCCTTCGTTCGCTTTAGGGAACAAGTTTAACAAGGCATAGGTCATAGCTTCCGAAACAATTGCTTACTAATGTTATTTCAATCTTATTACTAAATATCAGTTAAAACTGCATCCAAACCGGTTAACTTATTGCTGAGATTAGCGGGAACAAATTAATGCAAAAGTTAACAGACAAAAATTAAAAAAAAACATCTATTAGTTACAATTTTCTTTTGTATTATGATTAAAAACTAATCGTGACGCACACCTGATATATCATCATCCCCAATGATCTCAAAGTGTGTGAATTACTAATCCGCGTATTACCAGCGTACTAAGATCCAAGCCCGACTCATTGTGAGAGGAAATTCTCACCCAGCAGTAGAAAAGTCATGGCCTATTAATATACGGATATCAAGGCAAATTTATCCGCGATACATACTCGTATAATAACTGTCTCAAACTGAAACAGGTATGATTCACGATGAGTTAAACACTTCAAGGCAGAGACAAAGAGAGAACGGAGAAAGAAGGTTTGTTACTTGTAGTAAAGAATAATTGGCACCTGCTCTCTAAGGTCTAGATTGCGCCCTGCCTCTCCATGCGTGGTCGCTTCCGATGAAGGCTTAGAGGCCACAGGGCCAAAGCCATCCCCCAAGGCGGAGTTTAGTGGGTAAGAGTCCCATATAACCAACGTAGACTACCTGCGTTGGTATGCTATGAGCATTCTCCGCCTCCCTCTCCTGAGGGTGTCTTTTTCTTGGACAGAAAAAAAAAAAAAATAAGGTCTATAAGATCTAATGGAGAGTCTTGTAATTAGTTAACTTGTCTAAGAATGAAATACGATATAATGTTAATAAGATTGCTTGTTTATCGCTTTATTGCTATACAAACATGTAGTAATAAATAGCAGTAGTTCTCTGCAATATATCCATTAGTTCATGAACGTGATCCAACGCGGAAAATATAGACAAGAAATCGTTACGCGATCCTTGATATTATCATGTACAATTAATCTATTCCGACAATCAGACTTCACGCCACTTTCTATACAGATTGTCAGTTATAATTGACTAAGTTCGTCAGTTTCCTATGCGTATATTAATGATGGCCACCCTAGCAAAATGGTTAGGACAATCGCTTTGTTGAGAATTACGTAGGCAACGAGATGATTAATCGATATTGCTTGTATTCGCTTAATTGGTTGCTTAGTTAATGTATACTCTTCGACGTGAATTCGGCGCGCTTCTACCACGGTCTAATCTGACTCTAACCGATAAAGCAATACGAGTGAACTTCGCGCGTGTCGTGCAAAACTTTACGGTAAAACTTGTCGTCGATAGGGTGCACATGTTAACAATTTTACATACACGTCCCGCCTCTGAATACAATTGTATGCGCTTACTAGAAAATTATTGCTGCATAGCCTCAGCACCTTACAGTAGGTAGATATAAAAATATCTGTTCCCTAGAATAGAGATGCCACCTGTCTGCGACTGCAATCGAATGGTACGCCCTGTCTTCACCTGCAAGATATAGATAATTTACTAATGTCTGTTACAATGGCCACCATTTTAGTAGCAATTGAAACCCACGCACGCTCTCTATTAAGCCAGGTGGTTAAATATGGATCTGTTATCAGCACAACGCATTTAAGATACAATCATTACATGCTCCAACAAGCCAAATGCATTGTGGTATATTAAATATTAAGCGTTTTTGAGCTGCATTATTCATTATGACAATGGTGGATGATAGGATAGCGGTCATAGTATAGTGGCGTGTGTATCGTAAACGATCTCGCAATTTGAGCAATGTAGCAACAATGGATAATAACTTTTATGAATGGATTAATAACGTTTTCGTGTTGCGATTGGAATTTTTAATCGTTGTAAAAATCGTTATCACATCATTGTTGATTTTTGATTTTTTAATTATATATCAACAAAATATATCTTCTTTTTATTTCTGTTTTCATCTCTCTTTTTTCTTGACCGGTAACGCACTGGTGAAGCTTTTGCTGATGTCCATGGGTAACGTTTGCCACTTAGCTATTATTAAATTGCTCGTCAGCCTGTTTGTTGCCTATTTACATAAAAAATATTCGCAAATTGTATTTTTACTTAATTACATTTTTTTAATGGAAACAGTAAAGTAAAAAAAAAAACTAATTTTAAAAAGTCTTAAAAAACATTTCCAGCGAACTAAATAAACGCCTACTTATCTTGTCTAATCTACAAAGTTGTACTCTCGTTACAATAAAACAAGTATCAAATATATTTTCTCGTATTCGAATCAGGCACTAGGAAAATATGTGAGGCCTCAAGGCCCTATGAAATTTGTCATTCCAACGGACTGCGCGCGGCGGACTGCGCACGCGCAACTCAAGTAGCGATTGTATGACGATTTTCTTCTGAGACACACCGGTAGATTTGATATGAAAATAATAATTATTAACACTTGCTTCTGCGAAGGAATACAGGAGTAAACCTGCACACCTGGGTTCACCACAATGTGACAGGCAGACACCTCAAAAGGTTCTGCCAAACCGCACTTGCCCAGCGTGGTGTACGCCTTAAATTGTCTCAAGAGCCCCGAGCCCAACAGTGGGAGTTATTGGTTGACGTGATGACGATGACGATATGAGAATAAGATGTTATTGTAAATACCCGACAAAGGAGCAGACGAACCCCCTGGTGTGTAGTGATCGCCACCATCAATAGCAAGCGGTTACCAAAAACTTGTTAACTTTTATAAAATACGATTGAAAATAATAACTTGCAATAGACGAACCATAACTATCTATGCTTTTAAACTCCTGGTTTTCCACCCCATTCAGATCAGTTCTGCAAAACTACAAAAATCCATGAATCGTGAGTACCTGTTAAATCAAGCTTAAAATCAACCAAAATAACTCAGTGTACCCCAATCGTTACCAGGAAGATGATCAACACGTCGCCGCCGAAAATTACTGACTAGAGTGCGCGCCGTGAATTTTATCAGCAATGGTTTCCTCCTTCCTGGTGGTGAACGTGCTCAGGGTTGAGGGTCTGAGGAGATATCCTAATGTAGAAAAAAGGATAATGTCAGATATTAACCGATACCCTTTTCCTATCGAAAAAGATTCGTTTTGCTTACATATAGTAGTATCTACGAGCCGTAACTAAAAAGAGTTTCAATAAGAAACGATTATAAGAAAACGACTTTAGCGACTTGTACTGGTATCTAGAAAACGATCGGTTTGACGATTGGTTAAATATAGGATCTTGGCATAAGTAATAGTCAGCCTTGCAACAGTCCTGGAAACGGGCATCATAAAAATTTACCGCAGTATCAATAGTTTCTGCAAAACAAAAAACCTACTTCAAAATCGAAATAAATAATAACAAAAACCCCCGATTTCCCTGGGATTCCATCATCAGATCCTGACTTGGTGGCAGTGGGACTACCTCGGAAGTACGTTCTTTCAAATTAAAAAAAAAATCGAAATTGGTCCACAATTGATGGAGAAATCGGTGAACATACATGAAAAATACAATACTCGACTTGACCACTATTATTGGTGGAGGATAGGAACTTAAACTCATTATTTAAATTTCCGCCTCGCTGGGATTCGAAGACCTTCAAAGATTGTAAATTTTTTTACATCTCAATGACGACCCTGATGGCGCAATGGTTAACACGCCGGATCGCCGTTCCGAGGGTCGTGGGTTCGATTCCCAGCGAGGCGGAAATTTGAATGATGAATTTAAGTTTCCGTTCTTGGTCTGGGTGTGTGTGTTCTTGTCTTGTGTGTTGTCCATGGCACCCACGACACAGGGAATACTAGTGTGGGGCGTTAAAAAAAATGGCTATAAATGTAAAAAAGAATAAAAATAATAAAATGTTATATAAATGACCTAAACTTACTGATGCACGTTCACGTAAATAAAGACAAAGTAGGTACCAACTACCAACTGATCAAAATTCAAGGATAGTTGGCGCTGGCAAATCGAATTTGAATGTCTTCTCGGTATTTTCACAAGAGTGTGTTACAAATTTCACGTGACAAATGCTTGTGTTAGTATGAATGCGATTTAAATATTATAAACACTTGGATTAACCTTAAACTTGACCTAGCTGGAATCGGGGACAACTCATTGCGACCCACGAGTCAACAGGAAAAGAAAGAGGCCGGCCGGAGGCCTAGTCAACCGGCTATCTTATGTTAATGTTAGAAACAGTTCGAAGTTTATTTTCGAAGCGTAGCTGGTAAATCAAGAGTGAGTCGGACTCGCATTTGCGGCTTCCGTACCACCAAGCGGTATTAACTCTAATTAATTATTTGGTCAAAAACAAGATAGAATAGTGAAAAGACCCATTATTAAGGTTACTTGTATGGGGAACCACCTTGAGATTGACGTTTTTATTTATTGGGAAGCGGCCCCAATAACACGTAACGAATATGATTTTATTTTGAAGTAATTTTTTTTATTTCAATTGACGCAAACCTTTAGGTTCGATATTTGCGCTTTCTTAAAGAATTATAGAAAATATTTTTTAGATGATAATGCAGTTGGATCATCTGTTAGTAAGTGGTTACCATAGGAGTCGACAACGCTCTCTGAGAAAGAACTCTTTAACAATCGCAAACTTTTCTGATTCAGTTCTCCAGTACGTCTAAAACATATAAAGTACGTCTAAACTTATCAAATAAGATTGCTGTCCTATTTGAAGCTGGTAAAACCGTGAGCTACAACCACTAATGACCAGGTGTACTGTATACCCTTTTGCTACCTTCACGCCTATAAAAACAATAATAATTCCAGTTTTTTCCGTCGCAACAATTCCGAGAGTTGACATGATAAAATCGACACTTTGGCAGTCCATTCATGTTCATATGTCACTTCAAATTAGTATAAAACAACAAACAAAAATGCTCAGTTGTGTGTAAAGTTACTAACATTTTTTGTCCGTTCTAGTTTCAAGTCTATTTTATAACGATAGTACCTACTGTAGAACAAAAAAATGGAAGCAAAAACGTATTGCCTAAGGTCTCAAACAGTCAAACGCTTTTAGACCAATCATATTTGCGACGGGTTCATGGATATATGACATAATTCATGAATTAATAATTGATACTTTTATGAAATTTTAAATTTTCTAATTGGACGACATGTAGGTAAAATTTCCATGCCATTCGTCATAGTAATTCCTTGAGAAGAACTCTGAACTAGAATCACTCTGAATGACTAGCGTTTACAAGCATGAAGTTTAAAAATGATAATGCATAATATAACTACATAATACCTTCATTTTAATTGGATCAGTCTACTCGTATGTATCTTTATCAATTTTAGAATTACTTTCTCCGAGAACGACAACAGTTAAACCACGAAAACAGCCGAAACACGACGAACCTGCAGAAAATTGAAGAAGGCGAAGATTGCACTATTATTGGTCAATATTACACTGTTTTTACATCACTTAACTCCAGCATTACAAACACACATTAACACCTCACTCACATATAATAGTGTTAAAACAGATCACCGGAGGTTATTCAACAAAAAAGTAATTAAGTAACTAACCTGAATTAAAAACCAAACAGTTTCGAAAGTGAAGCGTTACAATTAGTGTATTTCAGAACTGTGAATAATCGCTTTTTAATTGGTGAGCGTGTGTATCGTGGCCTATCACTTTACATTATTGCCGGATATAGGTTAGATATTGACCCCGCTTGCTTAGTGGATCAATTCGGGATAGATCTCCCGTAGGGGCAAACATATAACAATCACTCGTAACTCATTCTCGCTTCGATTCTGTATACATAGAAAATTTACTATAATCTATTATTTTAGACGACCGTTTTTTTTTTGTTTTGCTTATTCAGATTCTTTTCCTCGGAACCAGTAGGTAATGTAGTCATTTTCACTAACAATGTGCCTGTATGGGATGGCAGTATTCCTGCGTGGGAGGCGGAAACAACATACAAATAAAATTACCCTAAGGGAACGCAATATCAGGATAAAAACCATCCTATGGTCACCGGGTCGCAAACAATCTCCATACAAAATGTCTCCTAAATCGGAAATTGTGAAAGTGTTTAGTCCTTTTAGTTGTTCCTAGTAAGAGTCTCGTTCTAATTCGGTCACAGATGTGTTGCTACCATTGAGGACTGCCATGATTGCCTCTAAAAAAGTGTAACCACCGCCGGTTACGTATCTATGGTATGCATTACATTATATAAAAGAAATTACCTCAGCTCGTCTCCACACCATCTTGCATCTACAAACTCCACAACCGAACTATTGTAATTCAACTCTATGCTCTAAAATATTTACGGCCAGATCCATAGCTACTTACAAGTCTTTTCCATGTACGCACATAAATAACCCGCCATAACTGAATATCGAGTGCTTGTCTTGTATTTCAGCAGAACAAGTCCCGCTCCCTACAGGTGTTCTGCGTAACCATAAAACATAACCAAATGACACATGCTAACCTTTTGTTCAGTTATTATTTATGTATTTCCGTCCTGTGCGCAAGAGCCGCGTGTTAACATTATTGCAGTATTTTTGACTTAGCTATTGTAGTTATTGGTTAGGTAATTGGATAAAAATGTAAATTACCAGCGGGCTGGTAGGAAAGAAAATTCAATGATGATATATATAAAAATTTTGCAACTTAATCTGTATTTATTGACGTGGATGTTTTACACTGTTATGTCTTATGTACACAAAGTTAGTAATAAAGGTAATTAATAAACCAAGTTTCAGTAATTTTTTGATGGAATTAAGGTTGCAAATGAGCTATCGGCAAAACCCTTCTACTGTCGCCCATGACAACTGTGACCGATCCAGAAAAGGACTCGAATGGCAACTAGTTAGTCCAGTTAGCAGGCGATGTTAGAACATTAGTTAATTTGTTATTAAGTATGAGGACTAGGGCAGGCACTGTATTATTCTTTTTTAGTCCTGTTAATTATAGTTAGTACCTAATTGTTAATAAGAGTCTCTTCTAATTATGCTTTGAACTGCTATCCGGCATGGTGACCATTGCGTTATCCAAGTCGTCATTTGAGTTAAATTAATTTTTATCCTAACCTCTGGGATGCTTGTGTGAGATTCAGATTTTCCTTAATACGATGCACCGGGGAACAACCACGAAAAATATCTTTAGCCACACTATTTTGCCTCAACATTACTCGACTAACAATAAAGACTTCTTCCTGTTGGTAAATACATACATGTATTTACTGTAAAAGCATTTTTCCTTTGTGGTTGTTTTCCCTTATCCTAAGAGAGATAGACATGCATGTCTTAACCAACATGCAGTGTTATAACGGTTGTTGCAAAGTAGACTTACTTAATAACTTTTCTGTTATGTTATAGCAAAAAACCTATACACTTGCCAAACAGAATGTACAATAACATGAAAAAAGCCATAAACAAAACTGGCTCCTAGTCTAAAAGCAACATGTCACAACACGTGTGGCAACCATTGTTGGTGGTTGCAGTGAGCACGTGACCCCTTGCGACAGCGGCCGCGGGCGCGGGCCCGCCTGTCTGTTTACGTTTGAAATCATGTATTTTCATGTATTTCAATGGTAATAATATTTTTCTTAATATATATATTTCTTGTGTGCGTGTGTATGTGACTGAACTCCTCCTAAACGGCTTGACCGATTTGGTTGAAATTTTTTGTGTGTCTTCAGGTGGATCCGAGAATGGTTTAGATTCACAACTGGACCCGGTAGGTGGCGTTGCTGTCGATATATCACTAAAACATTTTTTAATTATAAAGCGGTACGAAGTACGCTGGGACCACTAGTAGTATTGTATAATTATAGAAGGGACTGCCAAATGGGCGGTCTGGTATAAAATGCTGCACGCAAAATATTTTAATTAGAAAAGAAATTATAATGCTTCGATGAAGGATAAACATCCTGAGCAACCCTGCACACCGAGAGTTTTCCATAATGTTCTCTTAAGTGCGTTAAGTGTACAAATCCGCACTTATCCAACGAGGTGCATTATGGCCCTTTTCACATTATAAGCCTGAGCCTAGTCAATGGTCAGCAACTCCGTCACAGGGCACTTGGATTGCGAAGCAGAATTCTAAGATCGTAATACACTGAAAACCTAAATATTACTGAGGTTAGCATTGTATCTAGGTGTCACTAGCAAATTAGGAGCAAAACATCAACTAGGCACAAACTGGCCCTAAGAATTCTAATAAATAACGATACCTATAGAATTGATTACCGACGTAGAGAAGAATCTAGCCAATTAGGTATAAAACTATCCTTATCCATCCCTAGCAACCATTCAAGATAACCATCGGGACTAAATTGGGTTTTGAGCTAAAATATCCTAGGGTCTGCTAGATACAACGATAGAAAACTACTCACGATCAAATTATGACAAGATACGGCAATTAAATTTGGCATTTAAACCTCAATTACTATTAATTAGTTCCGGCATACATACCATATCAATCTCTTGTAAGTATCTTTCGGAATGGTTTTTATGGATTTAAAATCGAATAAGCATGCAGCACCGCCCTTATGCTGCCGCCCATGACAACTGTTACCGACCAATAACAAGACTCAAATCGGGACTAGGATGGTTAGTTACTCCAAGTTAAGTTAAGTTAGTCAACATGCATTGTGTTGCTAGGTTCCCCTAGTAGTGCGTGTCATGTCTACAATGTTTATGCCGTTTAGTGAAAATATACCATGAAAAAATTACCAGAGAGTGTCCTTAGTTGCTCAGTTCGTTAGTAGGTATGCCGAATGGTACAACAGTAAAATGAAGGTGGATCTCCTTTCAGCAATTCCCGGTAGTGTCGATAGTTGGATGGTTCGTGTCGTCCAGTTGAAATCCCTGGGCCCCTTTTAAGACCCATGTGGTGTATATGGAGACTAACTTACTTGGATCCTCAGATTGGTTAACGAATACTCTTCTGTTACTTTTGGACCCTTTACCTACGGATCTCCACTACGCTGGACCGACCAGATCAAGCCCCTGACGAACGCGACAATAAAATAATGATGCTGATGAATGCCCACCAAGCGTCTGTTCGGGATAAATGGATAGCTGTATTGCTGCGCGCCTCCTTACAACATACATGACCACGACTGGTCTGCCAAGAGTATACGAATAAGAAGACCTACGGATGGCTAGCGTCTTATTATTATTTGGTTGAGAAGCTAGTACAAATTTATAAGGGATTTCGTGCGTTGGAGGTCATGATGTCGGATGCCTTCGGGCAAAAAATTTCGACACTTGGGTTGGCCACTAACCCCTCCCTCCACCAATCCGCACTGAAGCAGCGTGGTGTAGTATGGTCTAGGCCTCCTCAGGGATGAGGAGAGACCCGTGCTCAGTAGTGGGCCATTAATGGGTTGAAGGCATGTGAATTCTACAAGTAGAAATAAAATCTTTTTGGAAAAACCTTTTTGAATTTTTCCGCCGTCTCCTGGTCTTCAAGACGAACAGCCGCGAGTTTCTGAGCTATCAATCACCTATAAACGCAACAAAGTGTAATTATTGCGTAACTAGACTAAAAAAACTAATAATTATGTAAAAGACAAACATAGAAGCGTATGCATTGGAAAAAAATTATAAAGCTATTGCAATCACTCAGCACTTAATAATACTGCATGATAATGAATTATTCACGTTATGAGCCCGCAATTTATTTCGCATACCAGTTTATTAGATAGTTGATTGGATTCCCTCTCGAAGGCTACAACGCGAACTTTGACTCTTGTATGAAGATGCGCATGCGTCGGTTAGAGCAGCGTCTGACTCTGGAGGGCTAGCGAACATTTGAAAAAGTCGAAAGAATTCGAATTGATGAAAGTTGGTCTATCCGAACTAGTGACCTATGTCTATGTCTAGTCAACTATGAACTGAAATGGTAAACCTTCACGACGATAGAGGCGATAGCAGTTTCATTTTGTTGGTCATCGAATGGCATCGCATCTCTACCTCTTAGCTTAATTCCAACCGTATAACATGGGAGTAAAGTTATTTTTAAATTCAACCGTCAAACGTTTTTCGGTTGCAATGGTTAATAAACGGATTGATTTAAAGTGCAGATGCGGTAGGTACAACCATCATCACATGGCCTATCTACTCGTTTGTGTCAGCTAAATAATTCAATCGCTTGCTTACACTAAAACTGATTATGGTATAGATTATCTCTTGTGGTAGAACTGCAATTGAATTTTCATAATTCCCTATATACGTATTACAGCCGTTATTAAAGCCTTAATATGTTTTATAAGAATATTATAGCCTTTATTACTTTAATGATAAGGGTCAAATTTATTCATATTTCGTGGTAGGATTATGTTGTATTAGGGCTCGGACCTTCTCAATAGAATTGTAAGCACAATATTTGTTGTTAATTTTCGCATGACATCATTAAAAGATTTATGCTTGAATATTTTGTTTCGTAAGTTTTGAATACATTTATGTTAGGCTAAAATACCTATGAATTGTAAGGCTCCATCCATTCATAGGTCCAAGCTAACATCAACTGCTCTTTTTAATGGAATTAAGGTAGCAAACGAGCACGCAGAACCATCCTTCCGCTGGCACCCATGACAACTGTGAGTTGTGACCGACCTAGAACAAGACTCAAATGGGGACTAGGATAGTTAGTCCGGTTAGCGGACGGTGTTAGAACATTTAGTAGGTTAGTTTGTGAGTAAGAATGAGGACTGGAGCAGGGACTGTTAGTTAGTCCTGTTATAAATAGTCCTGTTCCTAATAATGAAGGCTATGGCCAAAGGTCTCTTCTATTGGACTTCGACGGGCTCTGTTGGTACAGTTTAATCCTCAACATTGTCCTGCATGGCAGCAGGGTATTTTTGCCTGGCTGGGTATTTTTGGTTTGGCTATTTACCTTACTCTAAAATCGACAGTGAAGTCTTGTGCGTTGTGGTGGTGGTGTCGGAGAGCCAGAAATAATGCAGGTCCTACGCCTTTGTAAACGAAAACGCGTGTGCGTTTAATGTAACTGTTGTCCATGTACCAATTATCATCAGTTGGATCGCCTCCGAGTTTGTCGTAGAATTGAGGGTAATAGAGGAAGATCTGAAGGAATTGAACCATTCAATTGCTTGCGTGAATTGAAAGAAATCGACAGCGACGGTAGGTCTACGTGGCGTACCACCCAATTTAATTATGACGGAATTCGTGTTTGGTGGTAGGATTCGTAAGCTGTTTTTCTAACTAGTTACCGCATTAGCCACCTATAAATGTATTTATCGTTTTCTAGATTTTTTTACATTATTACCTATTAGTAAGTTTACCCCGCACTAGGATTCGTTGTGTCGAGGGTATACAGACTTCACTAACACCCACGACCAATAACCGAGATTTATAATTCACATTTTATATCTACCCATATCGGCAATCAACGTGGGACCCCTCAATTCGCAAGTAGGATCACTACCAACTTTGTGGTCAAAGTAATGTGTATACCTAATCGTTTAAATAGATTGCAATGTAGATTAAGCAAAGGCAAACTCGGCAAAGTACAACAGCTGTATGATTGTTTAATGTATTCTAAATAAATATAAAGTACTCGGCACAAGAGACCATCACGAGTAGTGTCGCCAGGCACAGGGTGATAAATTTCGGAACTGAAGGATAAAATTATTAATAGGAATTTTGGTTCTCAAATCTTTAAAGCTTCAAAATTATCAAAGTTTGGGTAACCATTATTATCATGAATATTTAATCAATTTGATAAAGAAATATAAAAAAGCTTAAATATTTGATTAAAGTATTGCGGAAGGTTTGTCACTTTTGTGAAAAAAGTACCCACTGTTGCGCAAAACGGGACAATTGACGCCCGATCAAGGGTACATCGTGTCAATAAACCCTAAAAATCAGGACGTCCTGTAAAAATCAGGTCACGCGGCAACACTAATCCCGAGTTATTTGCACTGCACTGAACTCATCGGATGACAAATCATATGCATCTCGACGCACACTAGTGTTTCTTCCGCGTCAAATAGTAAACAATGTGACATAAGACTCTAAGTAGGTACTATCGCTATAAAATTTTCCTATTCTGCTAATATTATTGAAAATCCCCACGCAGGTATTATTTTCTTTGCGGTGAATTTAGCAAAAATTATAAAAAGTAAAAATACTATTCTAAGTAAGGTGTGGTTAGTCAATTTAAATTCGAAAATGCATCAAGAATTTGTTAACAATAATGGCCGATACGATATTTCAAATGTAATGCGTAATTAATTATGGGTTAACTCCTTCAAATCCCAATTTTCTCGTAATAACTTGATACTGGATAAACATAATATTACCGCAATAATCGCCGGCAGCTTAGAAAAAGTCACAAACAAAACTAAATTGCTAAAAGGGTGCCCAGGAATCCCAATTAGGTACTTCCGGCGGTATTTTCGAATCCTAAAATAAAAAGGAAAGGTCACTTCGACCTGTGAATGAGTCATTTGAGAAATCATTGGTGAAATCTCTAATTTTCAAAAATTATGTGCGTATTAGAATTTAATTATCACTTGCTTCGGTAAAGGAAAACATCCTGAGAAAATCTACACACCTGAGAGTTCTCCATAATGTTCTCAAAGGTCTGTCCAATCTGAAGTCCGCCAATTCGCACTTGGCCAGCGTGGTGGACTATGGCCTGTACCCCTCACATTGTGAGGGGAGACCCGTGCCCAGCAGTGGGACAGTTATGGGTTGTGATGATGAAGCTAGGAATTACAATTGTCTAATGACATTCTCTACCTGTCAACCCTTGGAGATGGTAAGTAGTTGAGGTAGGTGTTCGCGTCAATTTGGACAAATGTAATGAAGTGAATTGCAGCGAAGTACTTATTGTTGGTGAATACGGGGCAAGTTATAAATTGAATTGGTGAAAACTACTGGCATACTAACACGCGTTTGCTGAGGTAGCAGAGATTAAAGCTGAGCCTTTTATTGTTTATAAGGACATCGATACCCGAAAACAAAAAGTGCATGGAGCTGTTGTCGTCCCCAATATGCCTTTCTTGCAAGACTTGGCACTAACGCCTACTCAAATTAACACACTTAAACCTCATGCTTGTTATGTATTATTTTATGTTCTCTTTCATTATATTAACCTTTTGACGTTTTCTCATGATCGTGATAGACAATTAATAAAGTGATTACAAATTAACCTTGTTACCTACACATCATTCAACTTTAGACCACTTAGCCATGAATTTCATGTTGACAGCAACAATTTGTATTACGAAAACTTTTTGAAAGGATCATTAAAGTTGACGTTTGATTTAACGTGTGAACGTGATCATTAAATCTTCTTTTAACTAATTTTGTAACCAAACTAAAACACGTAATTTACAGCTTGACAAACGGAAGTAATTTGATATAAACATGAATATTTGTAGGATATAATTAACATTAGCACCTAAATTTCGTCATGCAGATATAATTCTAAGAAGTCTGCTTTTGGGCGGCAGCGACAGAGTGGCGCTGCATGCTCGTTTGCTACCATAATTCCATAAAAACATCTTTAGTTATTGAATTGGCCTTAACGCAGTAATTGCCCATTACGGGTTTCTCTTTTCTGTTTTATTTAAATCGGTCGAAAAATAAAAAAAGTTATGTCCGTTTATAGAATCACGCCGTAAGCTCATAAAATATATAAAGAGTACCTACTCATTTGAAATACGGAAACAAGATTAAAAGTCGTGGGGAATTCCATTCCAGGGCTTGTGTGAGGGGCGAAATATTGGAAACACAATTTGTTAATACTTTTCATTTTTAATACGCTTTTTTAATATTATTATGTCCAATCGCTTATTATTATAAAAGAATATGCACTGCGAGTTGTTTTTGCACGATTATTAATATTAATGCCACAAAAGAAATAATAATATTATACATAAATGTGTTTTGTAGTGGAATGTGCGTGGAATGGCGTGGATGATAAAACCCTGAAGCGAAAGGAAAGCTATAAAGGAAGTGAGGAATAATAACTACAAACAACGATACTCGTAAGTATTATAATGTATACGGGTACTCACGAATTAGAATCTGTATGTAGAAATCGTGAGTACCCGTATACATTATAATGTTTAGTGTCCGCGATAATATCAGTTTAAAATTATATGATACTCGTAAATGTTTTTGAAAATTCTAGCCACCGGATTTAGCCGGCCACAGTAGGCCTACTAGCGGATAGCCTTGCGGGACGAAAGCTTCGTAGGCCGACGGAATGTCCGCGGGTCTACTTTCCACTGTAACCTTGGGCTGGCACCGCACCGGTCACCCGAAACTTGTGCAAATGCCTACTGATTGCGCTTAGGAAATTTATCACTACAACGCTATCTAACTTAAAACTGGATATTTGGTACAAAACTGGTAAAGTAACGGCCAATTTAAATGTAAGTTGCGTGGTTTTGTGCTGACTGAATTGTTTGTAGTTTTTATAACGTATTCCCATTCTTAGTTACAGCTTTTGTACTCGTTGCACCAACTGAAATAATCATTAAAATCATGATAATTAGTGTGTATCTTCATAAAATAAAATATATGTAGTGCTCATAGCCTTATCGTATGTTTAATTGCTGGCACAGTCGGTAGGTACTTCGATGGTTGAACATTAATAACAAAATTTAAATCAATATACTGTGAAATACGTACAGGTAGGTAAATAGTGTTCTCATCCATATCAATCAATTATATAAAACTCTTCCGTTACTGAGTGACTGACAGACAACGCACAGCCGAAACATCTGCCGAACTTTCGTGACCGTGACCGCTAGTCCGCTGGACAGCTGGACCGCTAGTGTCAAAATTTCTTGGGCGCTTCCGTGCTTCGGAGGGCACGTAACGCCGTCCGGCCCGGTTGTTACCATTTGGCAGCGGTCGTTAAGCCTTATCGGCTGCCTTCGGGTGGCATAAAAAAATCCGACACTTGGGTTGGCCACTAACCCCTTCATCGATCCTGGAGCAGCGTGGTGGTATGCTGTAGGCCTTCACAGGTATTAGGACAGATCCTTGATCAGTAGTGGGCCATTAATGGGTTCAAGCCAATCTAAATTAGGAACACTTAAGGCATAATCGACGCGTTGCTAGCCTAGAAAGAAGAGAGGAAGGAAAGAAAGTACTGGCTTACAAGTCAAAATGTGCTAAATTCCTCCATTGCCGAAATACATATTCAGGGGTAGCAAATACATAATTATGATCAATGTACCTACGACGACCCTATAGCTTTTACGGAATTTATAGGACAGAAATATTTGTTTGGATTGTCCATGCCTCCCGCGACGCAAGGAATCCTAAGTAATAAAATAAACTCCCTGACTAATAAAATGAATAAATCACTCAATACCTACATTCCTACTCATAGTGTTAAACATTTATAGATGTCAACCGGTAAGTAATAAAATTGTCGAAGATACAAGATACAAATGTTTAATAATTCATCGTAATAATTGTTAATTTACATGTCACTGCAAAATGTTACTAATAAGTCGATAGTGTAATTTACTCGTGAATAAACATAGTGAAGTTAAAGCATAATTGAGCCAATTATTGTTGAGGTGATACATTTAATAGCGCGTTTAACAATAAAAACGCATTAATATTTTCCCTCGAGGCTCATCCTCAGACTAAACAAGCGAGAAACAATTGATTACATAGAGGTAACGCCTCCAGCGCGTGCGAAACCGAAAAAAATGGACCACGCCAACCATGAAGAAGCTAGCGAAAGAGAACGATATATGAACCACCGTGCGGATGAGAGAGACAAACATGATAAGATTGAAGTGAGAAAGCATACTGTGAAAGTCATGGGTGGGAACAAGACAGATATCAAAGAGAAAGATAAGGAGAGTGAAATTGCTACGGGAACTTTCGCTGAGCTTGTTTCGGTTACGTCAGGCTGCGTCAGCGCATATTATGCAACGCGCTGTGAAGATAGCTATTTATATGACACTGATTTGACTGATAGCAGTTCTGAATAGCTTCTCTAATCCACTGTTCCGGTATCGATCTTTGAGATTTTGTAGATGATCAATCTTGTTATGAAGTTGATGTAATGAATTGTTTAAGAAATTAAAATTAAGAATTGACGTGAAAGTAAGATGAACCGTATTATTCTATTTTGTCAGCATATTATGTATCAGAAACTATTTCAACGCAATTAATTATCGGATAGTGTTTGAAAATTAGCACAATTATTATTTCTGATATTCCGGCAGATAAGAAATTAATTTAAATATTTTTGGTAACCAAATTCCTATCAACCAACGACGCAAAAGATGATTTTGAAAGAAGTCATTTTAGCATAAGTAGAGCAATCGCGATAGTTCGCGAGACGTTACTAAACGGTATTATACAGGCTCTGACGACAGCGTTACGCGTTTTATGCCCATTTTTCAATTTGCCTAATCGCCTTTTGATGGTTCTTGTATTGTGCTGTCACCGTTTGATAGCGTGTCATTTAGGTAGAATTTCACGCCATTTCTTTCACGATTATACCAGGCTTCAAGACGTCGTTTGTTTCGCGAATTACTGTAGCAGTTTGGAAAGTAGGATATGATAATAACGGAAATTTAGATATGTGAGTAACTAAGTATGTAAAATATTTACGACTACTTCCAATCACAAATTTCACTTAACTAATGCCAATCCTGTAATATTTTTCGGTGTACTTCATTAAAGTATTATAATGTTATAATGTTATAATATATTTTTTGGTTCATATGAGTGTAACTTTAATAATAATAATTTATGTAGGTAATGAAAACTTATAAATTAATCTTTCGACTTAAAAAAACTCACTAAATGAAGTCGAAGAACCGCAACCTTTCAGTTTTAAAATCTTAGATTTAACCTCCATTGTAATTATTGTCTTTCACTCTCTTCTTTACTTTATTATTACTGTCTTGTTTAGGTGGCATAGTAAGCTTAAACAAAAACTATAAAAGGTTCAAAAAAAGAATTTATTACGTCTTGATTGTCCGTTGTCCATAAATTAACTAAAGAAATTCGTCAATGGCTCCGCGACAAGTGAATTCTCCTATGCCGTAAATCGAAACAATTGACGTATTCTTGAGGAATAGTGTCAAAACATTGTTCGACGTAACTTGTCGACGTAAAAACGACATACGTCGAGGACTGCCTGTACCTACAAAATTTATTTTCATATTCGTGTTCTCAATTAGAACCAGCCTGAAATATTGTTCCAGTTTTGTGATGCATTATATTATACATCTCTCCTCGCTCTAGTGCTAGAGTACAATACGGTTGTGTTACCAACACATTCTCAGAAGATAGTGTAGATACAACAATGTCTTGTTCGCGCGCGTGTGTTTTATGAATGCAAACGTTCACTGCTTCTATGTGTACGTTAGAGTTTATATGATTATTCATGTTTTAATTTATTCTTATAACTTTTATATCGTTGCTTGTGTTTATTATGTCGATTTTAATTCGATCACGCTCCATATCATTGCACTATGAATAGTCAATGTACAACGCGCAATTATTTTCATGTGTTTACGATTGCGAGTGTATGTTGTATGAATAAATGCATACAAGTCTGTCCATACACACTCGTGTTGGTGTGCGTGCAGTTGCTGCGTATGACTGTGATCGTTTTGCCTGTGTGCTAGCGCGTTCACAATGAAAGTACACGCCGGTTGCACGGATTTGGGTCACAGCGCCAACTTTGATTATAAAGATTACGAGTCCGTGTGAATCACCGCATATCTTCTAGGTCCTCTGCTGTTTGTGTTCAACAGATGTTGTAAGCAGAATCTTCTTAAAGGAGTCTGTTTAGAGGCTTAGGGAGCATATGTGCTGTATTATGTTTTGATGAGATTTGACCTACATACATTGTTGATTCAGGATGCATCTTGAATTCTAAAAACTTAATTATAACTTTTTTGTTTAATATCATCGCTGCTTGATTAAGATTCAGTTCGAACTAATGTCACAAAGAAGCTAACAGTTGGTGGCAAGGTAGCACCATCTTTATGAGTAATAATAGACAAGATTCTATATATAAAATTTCTCCATTAATCTTTTCTTTAGTTCAAGATGTCACTCAATTTGAAAATTAACTCACTTTACGGCCAAAGTGCACCAGGCTAGTCAAATCCGGTTTGGCTTTTGAGTATTTCTCTGAAGGATTGACTGATTCCACGCACCTTTAGGAATATCAGGAAATGTATGTCCGAAATAAAGCAAGCCTCAGAAAACCTGAGAGTTCTCCATAATGTTCTGGACTGTGCGTGAAGTCTACCAATCCCTCAGATCGTAAGAAGAAACAAACCCGGCAGTAAGTTATTTGTGATAAACGAATAAATAACGCAACACACTCATAGCCGTGGGGGTAGTGTGGGGTAGTGTGGGGTAGTGTGGGACTACCCCACACACACTGGGGTAGTGTGGGGTAGTAGTGGGGGTAGTTAATGTGGACTAAGAGAACTAGAAATCCCGTGACGTGGGTGCCATGGACAGCACACAGAGACAAAAACACATACCTACATCATTCTAATTTCCATTCGCCGGGAATCGAGCCCAAGACTCTTCGAACAGCAGGCCAGAATGGTAAACATTGCGCCATACGTCGTCAAACGACAGTGATATCACCAAACGCACATTCCAAAACGAATAACTTGCCGAGAGAAAGGACAACACGAATACAAATCGCCTCGACGATTTGAGTTGAAATATTTACCCAAGGATCACAACAATATTTATTCAAACATTAGTATAAATTTAAATGTTGGAAGATTGGTCCGTTCACGGCCATATTGATAACAAGGGCCTCGTATTCTCGTAAGCATGTGTTATACTGATGCCCGCTCCTATATTTAACCAATCGTTAAACTATTTCGAGTAACTAGTAACCAGTCGTTAAACTCGTTCCTTAATCTTTTCTTATAGGAACTCTTTTAGTTACTCCTCGTAGATAGTTCTACTATCCGTAAGCTAAACGATTCGTTTTTCCAATATAGGAACCGGACATAAATCGTTCAATCGATTCGTTCTGATATGTTTTACTCGTGACTTAGTACTTAGTGTGACCTTGATTATAATTAATTGGATGTTGGAAATTTATAATATGTATTCTAACTCCTGACTCCAATGTAATCGTGCCGGGGTCTGTTTACCCGACTACGGGGAAGTCAAAAGGGGGGTTATGATTTCATCCCGTATGTATGCGTATTCATTTATTCCCGCACACCTATTAAAAAGTGTTTAAATCGAAAAATTTGGTGTCGTTTAAAGCATTTTAATCGTCAGCTGGCATAGGTTGTAAGGTCATACTAAATTAAAAAATAATGACGCCTTCTATACGATATAACGTCGTAAATTAACATTTTATTGAGCGATGTCGCTTTACGGCGCGTACACATAGAACGTCCGTTTCACAGGTCCGTTTAAACGTAAATGTTAGCGTATGTAGTTGTATGAGCGATTTCACACAGAATACAGTATTCCGGATCCAGTAAAAAATACCGATCCGACAAAATAAACAGCAATCCGTTTTACAGGTCCGTTTATACGTATATTTTATTAGAGTAGGTATGTAGTTGTATGAGCCAGTTCACACACATGACAGTATTCCGGATCCAGTAAAAAATCCCACACACAACGGAAATACTGACCCGTTTTTTCGGATCAACACTGAAGAACGAAAGTCTAGTAACGACGGATCCGTTAAAACGGATCCTGTAAAACGGACGGTCTATGTGTACGCGCCCAAAATGCTGTGTGAATAATACTTCCAGTAGCGAGGGATCGGTTAAAACGGATCCTGTAAAACGGAGGTTCTATGTGTACGCGCTCTTAGGTAGGTATCAAATGAAAGAGCTTAATTAGCTTATTTGAAATATTGTGATATAAATATGATTACAGAATATTAACACCATAATTTTCAATTTTTCGAATTTTATTTTGGAAACCTATTTATATGTAAGCCAGTGGTATGAATGCTAATTGTCACTTGATCACGAAAAACACCAGGGGCGCCGGGCGTTGCCAATGCAGCATGGGCCGGAAGGAAATTGATCTATAAAATTTTTGGGATTTTATGTTAGGTAAAAATACACCCAGATAGAGATAAATAAAGGAAAATATTCGGAGCAAGGACAATATCTACTCATGAGTGTCTTTGAAACAGAAGGTCGCCCCAAGTGGCCAAAGTGAAGATGAAACAATTACGAAAATTGCTTTTTGATAATAATAGGACCTTTACGAATTTTCATGGTAAAACTTCCGTAACAAAATTACAATTTGAAAAGTTGTGAAAACAAAATAATACCTATCTCTTGCAATGCTTAAATATAATGTTACGTAAATCTATTTTATTTTTAAATCGGGCCAAGATAGCATGAAGTTATGAAAATCAAGTGGAAAGGAAAGCAGTCGCGGCGGTGTCGAAACCGACTTGCGCCAGCGGAGTGCTTCGTGAAAGACTGTTTGTAGATGAAGAATATTATCCTATTAATATTATAAATGCGAAAGTTTGAATGTTTGTTACTCTTTCACGCAAAAACTACCGAATGGATTTTGCTGAAACTTTACAATAATATAGCTTACATATCAGAATAACACATAGGCTATCTACATCTATATATAGCTAGCTATAGACATCTTTGCAAACGGAAGGAATAAGTTTCCCGAAGCGAAGCGAGGGCGGGTCACTAGTATATAATATTATAATATTCTGATTATAATATTCACAACGCGTTGTGATGATATATGATTTTAAACTTAATTCATCGCGGATTGTACACATTTTATTGGGATACGGGTTCTCACGATACGCCGTTCACGATATATTTTGTACGCCGATACCGTGACCATGTGTTCAGCCGTGACCACGTTTTTTTTACATAAAAAAATTGTCAATACATATAAAATATATGCGCAAACATTAGTAGTAACCTTTAAATAGATGTTTTTTATTGCGCCAGATGAAAACCAAAATTACTTTTTCGTTCCTATTTTATTAACCTTAGGTACCAAATGATCACTGAAGACAAGATTGAAAAAAGAAAATGAAATGAATGGATTTAAATTACAAGTAGATACTGCATTAATTATGCAGAATAGTTTCAACTCTAAGATCTTCCCGAAGCATAATATCAAGGCCCTAGTTTACTTTATCATAAGGTCATTTTCGTTCCATAATAATGTCATCATTTTCGTTTAATATTAAAACATTATTATTCTTTCAAAACACTTGGGGACATTTATCTGATATTTGTCAGAAATTGTAGTGACGTATTATGTTCCCAAATCTGTCCAGATCAGTCTGGCCGTCCCAATACAAAATTGTACCTAAACTCTCACAGAAAAGGGACCAAATGATAATTGTGACAGATCACTATTAACCCAAAACTCTTTCATCTCTATTCCGTCCATATGCTTGTTTACATCACTCTTGAAGAGTGCGTAAAAATAAATGAACGAAATAGGTCACAGAGTAACATTCCCCCTTTCACGGATGGCGCAATCTGTTTGAATTGAAATGAATATTTATAGATATTTAAAAAGATTTTAGATTTGTTGATCTGTGGTCATGGTCAAGGTTAACTGAAGTTATTGGTTGCTCGATATACCTACGATGAGTGGTAAATGACTCCTTAAACAAAGATATTACAACTATAGACGCGTTACGTTCATATAACGCGATTCTCATTTTTTGATCCGCTCTGATGACATTTCTGAAACTATGGATGCACAAGATAATTACAGAAGAACAAACTTATATCTGTCACATTAATATCTGCCCCAGTCGGGAGTCGAACTCGGGACCCGTCGCTTCGCAGGCAGTCACCACCAACTAAGCTACGTGGTCGTCATATATGTAGATTTAATCATTGGCTATTTATTCACAAAGAGCCCTCAAATTATGCTTTATAGCTGGGCCATTACAAAACGCGGGAGCAACGAAAGGTTATTTTATCTATGGGTTCGAATCTTGCGCTTGCGCAATCTAGCAGGTAGCGCACGTGTTCCTAGGGGCTATGTGTGGGTTACTTTCTATATCACCTTATATCAAACAGCTTCCTTCAAACTAATTTAAACCCTGCTACTAAGAGACAAGGATAAAAATAACTTAATGCGTGTTTGAAGGAAGATTCTCATGAGAAGAGAACTCGTGATGTTTTTTGATTTCGAAATCAGATGAGCGTAAATATTGCTACTTTTTCAACCATAGCATTCAAATTTGACTGACAGCCTTGTTGGTTTTTAATATTACTTTGATGGGAATCTTTAAAAATAATCTTATAACATTGGGTAATAAGTCGCTGTTCCTTATAATTCTCCGAATATTGTAAATTATAAAGTTCTGTGAATCGTAATTATAATTATTAATATAGTTTAATATGCACGGGTGACACATGAGTTTCATTAATTTTTTTGTAATGTCACTTACAAATCAAGAGAAAGACATAAAACATTATGACGTCATTTAAATGACAATCTACTTAATCAATGTTGCGTTCTTGAAAGTTTCAATTCAATTTATTTTACAGTATTTTGCCTTATATATTTCCAAACGAAAATACAATTCCGAGTACTGGAAAGGCCCGAATGTGACCTCTGTTTATAATAATGTCACTATCGAAGGATCTCTGCTTATGACGGTGTGTTTTTTGTTGAGTGTCTACCTGAGGCCATTATGTTTTGGGGAAAGTTATATGAAAGGGACAGAAAAAAATCTCACGTCCTTCTCTCTATTTTTTTACTATCAGAATTCCGATCTGGATCAACCGCGGTTTTTGTGCGTTCTGAATACAATGACTTAGAAAAAAATCGCATTATTTTTATAAATCGTAGGTAACGCGTGTCGGCGGTAGGGATGTCAAATTTTTTTGGGATATTTATAAGGATACCTAAGTCGTAAAAATTTAGTGCAACATTTGTAAAAGTAAAGTTAGTTGGTGTTTTAAGTAAAAAATTACGACAACGATTTCCTTTGCATTTCTTTGTCTGGAAAAGATTTACACTACAAGGTAGTGTTATTATTATGACGGAACAATCATTATACTATTTGATTTTGGTTAAAACTCTTTCTTAACTCAAATAAAGTATCAACATGAACCTGAAATATACTACAATACATACTACATATAACTAGCTGACCCCGCGAACGTTGTTCCGCCATATAGATTGTGAATGATTATCATACCTACTCGATAAGCACACAAAATTTCATGAGAATCGGTCGAGCCGTTTCGGAGGAGTATGATAACTAACATTGTGACACGAGAATTTTATATATATAGAGATTATGTTATAGTTGCAACCCTAGTCGGCGGATAAATAGCCGGCGTACGTGTTCATTGTCTGGTCGTAAGACTCCCAAGAAACATAATCTGAGGAATGAATTTTTCACGAATACGTGCGGTTTACTAAATCCAAGCTAAGAGCAGGAGTATAAGCAGATACGAAATAAGCATGAAACAGGAAAATGAGTATCCTCGGCTGTTATTATCTCCTAGTACTTACAATAGTTATCAACCTTTGTATTAACTTAACTGAACTGTTAATTAAATAACGGTAATAAAGTGTTTATAGTATAAGGTTTAACTTATAGTTTGTTTTAATTTTATTTTAATATTATTACATTTTCTTATTAAAATAAACAATTTAAACCAATAACCAAAAACGTTAACACAATCATACCTCGGCTAGGGTTCCTTGTGTAAGTAAATTACATATATTTTAATACAAATATCAATCCCAACCGGGAAACGAACCCGGAATCCTTAACAATGCAGACAGGATTACTACCAACCGAGCTTTAAAAGGATTAAAATATTACTCAATTACCTAATACAGTAGTCACGTAGGTTTCAATTTTCTTACAAATAATACTAAAATATTTGTGATTATTTTAATACGTACAGTATCTATGCTGTTATTATTTTAATCTGCTTTTGTACAATTTTACCGTTGGTAAACTCGATAAATAGTTTCCGTGACTTGACGTCATATTTAAATTAAAGCGATTTATACCATAGCGTGGAATTGCTGTCGTAAATACATACCGTTCTAAACTATCAAACTTTTTCAATACAGTATCTGAAATTTAAATAAGGAAAATACTTGAAAGTAAGCTGACCGTTAAATTTCTCTGAAAGAAAGTTGAACTTTCACATCAATACGTTGTTAACTATTTTTGATTTCTTTTGTTTTAAGTATTTTTTTTTAATCTCTATGATCTCACGACAATCGCGGATAGTTTAAAAAGTTTCCAATGATATCTATGTTTACTTTGCGAAACTATTGTGTTTTTAATATAATTTAAAATTAATAAAATTAAAAAGTAGTTCGATTCAAAATAAATTGGCAGTGAAAGCCAAGTGCTTACCCGACCCGAGAACAAACATTTATGTGTCACATAAACATCTGCCCCGGCGGGGATCGAACCCGGGACCCCTCGCTTCGCGGGCAGGGTCTACAATACGCTATGGGGTCCTATCCTAGGAACGATATAAAGCTTTTAGAAATAAATAAATAACCACTCCGAAGTGAATGAGGGCGGTTATTACTAGTAAAAAAAGATCTTTCTCGAATCTCTATTGTTTATAATGTTAATGTTTTATCGATCGACAATGAATCCAGGAACGGGTGTAACACCTCACTGGCTGGCTGGCTGGCTACAACCCATTAATGGCCCACTACTGAGCACGGGTCTCTCCTTATACCTGAGGAGGCCTAGAGCATACTCCACCACGCTGCTCCAGTGCGGATTGGTGGAGGGGTTAGTGGCCAACCCAAGTGTCGGAAATTTTAAGCCGCCCTAAGGTATCCGACATGACTTAACGACTGCTACCAAATGATAACAACCGGGACCGACGGCTTTACGTGCCCTCCGAAGCACGGAAGCGCTCAAGAAATTTTTGCCACTAGCGGTCACCCATCCAACTACCGACCGCGCCCGCTGTTGCTTAACTTTGTCGATCACTTGAGATCGACGCAAGCCGCCGGGCTATGAACACCTCACTACTCCTCCGTAACACCCGTTCCTGTATCCATGCCTCCATGGAAAACGGTGACCAATAATACAAGTCACTATGAGGTGGGTAGGTCTGCTCGTTAGCTATTTACACATAAAAAATAGGTAGTTACCTTGAAAAAAGTAATGTAAATAACTACCATAATCCAGAATGCACCGTGCTCGATAAATATGCATGTTCTTATCTCACTGAGCGTTAGAATAATTAATAGCATTAGTTACTTTGCGGAAATCCATAACGACTGCACAATGTAGCACAGATATTTAATCATTTATGTATAAATTTACAATAAAAACCATGAATTAAATTTATATTGTGGCATAACTTGCTGTGTACGCTTGTAATTAAGTTTAGGGTTCTGTTGGACAAAACCTTGTTACTTTTTGACAGACGAACTTGGGACATTAGCATGTCAAAGAAGAAAGAAATTAAAATTAGAATGATATTAGAATATAGAACTTGCACGAATTTTGATCTTGAACACAATCATTATCTGACGACTTTCTTGCGCAATGGTTAGAGGTATTCCTGACTACCGTTCAATGATTCCTACTAAGGAGGAAATTCATTATTATGTATAATCAATTTTATAAGATCTACTGTTTTAATAAATATCTCTCATATTTTACCTCTATTTTATGAAATGTATGGATGTCACAATTTTTTCTGCGATGTATTCTCAGTGTACTTAAACTATTAAACAAACATAAACAAACATAAATCTTGTATTGTTTTGATTTGTAAGAAATGATCGCAGTATGAAATGTATTTAGATCATGTAAATTATCCGTGAAATGATAAGGAAATTACTTCAAGGATAATATTGACTTTCAAAAAGAGTTCTCGTGTAAAGCTGTTTTGAATTAATGTGAGCAGATTAAGTTCCTTATTGTAGATAGATTAAATTGATTATCCTTGTTTAATTAAAAACGTTATTTACAACGCTTTATTTAGGTATACGCTTATTTATACTGTAAATTGTTGGGAATTAGATATTTACTATTTTTCAAGTTTTAAAATATAAGAATAAAAATATTTTTTACTAATCAAATTTAAATTGCGCTATTGGTTGAAAAGTAGCAAACTGCATCGTATATCGTATACCTGCACGCATTCCCACACTCATCTTTTCCACGCTTGGGTGTCTCTCTCTCTGTCGCACGGTAACTTGTTGTTATCCCTGTCTCGCTCTGTCTTCGATTCACGACAGACGTCATCTTTCACTCTCACTATCTATGAAAGTATAGGGAAAAATTTCAGATGCTTATTTTATTTCATTCGAGCACTTAAAAAAATGGTTGTAAGTCGGTTTACGGATAACATCATAAGAGAAGAGAGATAGATGCGTTGCAAGCCGAACGTTTAGGCCGATCGTGCCTCTCTATCGCTTGTTCCGCGCTCTCGCTTGCACGCATAAGCTCAGGCGGAACGGGACACTTTTTCGTGCGCGCTGCCGGTGTTCATTAATTTATAAGACGTTATCACGTCAAAAATATCTCTCTCTCATACACACAAACACATAATGTGGGTTTTACAATAACATCTGAAACTTTTTTTACGTTAATAGTCGATATACGAGCAGACGAGTCACCTTATCACTGATAAGTGGTCGACGTCGCCTATGGACATCGGTAACACCAAAGGCGTTACCAGCCAAGAAAAAAGTAGAGGGAAGGAAAACTTTTCTAATTGCTTTCAAGAAGATAGATGGGCATTTTTGATGTTCAATATCATCATTAATCCCAAGAACTTAACGAAGTTACTTTAAATTTTATTTAAAACTAGTGTACCCGCCCTTGCTTCGCTTCAGGAAACATCTCCTTTAGTACGCACATTCGGAAATTGTAAGGTTTGATTCTTTAAACTTACAAAACTTTTTTATTTCTCAAAACTGACTATCTCAATATATTACTGAAAACCTCACCCAAATCGGTTGAGCCGTTTCTGAGATTAGCGCGTACAAAACTACAAACAAAGACACATAAATTCTAAAAATCATTGTTTTAGGTTCTATTGCGTTAATATATAGGTAAAGACACCCAGTAAAAAGTTTTTCTTCGTGTTCCCAGTAAAGTGTTTTTCAGACAGCGAGCAGTTACAGATTTATTATTAGTAGGTAGATTTAAATTTATTTACCTGCATATATAGTTATAGGTCAGACCAGAATTAACAACAAACAATTGACCGAATAGAGTCAATTTCCCACGTCCTTTTTGATATTTAATAACAGTAGACCACAAAATTGGCATTTGTCTTCAATATTGCCTTATACTATATTATGACGTAAAACTGTTCAACTGGATGCGTGCGTGTACTTTCTTTTGCCTGAGACAGCTATACAATCCGCCCTACGTTCGAGTGAGACGGCTATACAAAACAATGATGGCCTTTTTGCAGGAGCATTGCTCTGTCGTAATATTACTTTCTTCCAGTTTTTACTTCGCGTGTGCGATTCGTTGACTCCAATTAATTGGTGAAAGAGTGAGAGTTTGATGTCACTGCGTGTAGATAAATGTCTCATTGGCTTTCGCCTTATTTTTATGGTAATAAGGTGTAAATTGGTCACTTTTCCAGTAACTTTCGACGCCAATGAGTGACGAGCGACTGTTTTTCAGTGTTCAAACTGTTATGCTTCAAATGATAGGAATGAAAAGTACTAGTTCGTACTTTGGTTTTGTACTTTCTCTGTTCAGTTGATATTTTACAGCATGTAACTTATAGAATACTCTTTGTAACTAATCGTAACATAGTTACTTCAATTGGAAATAAGTTTGTTTTGCTTACACTTGCTTACCTATAAAGGATTAAGTACTTAATGTGAAAGTTTTAATAAACGTTATGCGTGTAAGTATAAGTAAGCGCGTATCATCACAATAACATAATTATATCAAAAACTTTATTTTATTGAAAATCAAAGTATTCGACTACTTTGACAACTTACATTAGGTACAAACGCAGGTATAAAAATCTTTACAATCGTATAAAAATCGTATAAGACCGAAGTCATTCTGTCTACTACAATAAGGTTTAATAAAGCGGTAAGAACTTGCAACACAGCAGGATGGCAAACAACAGAAGAAAGTAAAAGTATTCGAAGCATTGTGTACGGTCAGAAAAAAAGACTTGGGAAAAGGTGCACTGAAGCAAAAAATCGCGCACTGAAAGTACCTACAATAGGTTATGCAACACGTGTGCAGTTTTTTTTGGGTGGCTTACTAGTTTTTACAACTCATGCTCGTCTCAATTCTGGAACTAAATCTACTCTCAGGGTTAGAGGATAGTATTAGTTTAAGAGCAGGCCCATTCCAAGGGGCAGTTAAGGGGTTCACCAATTAAATCGTAAGGGTATAAGTACCAATTAACTGATCAAGTAACTATCTTAATTAACTGTACTAACCATCCTAGCCCCGATTTGAGTCTTGTTCTGGGTTGGTTACAGTTTTCATGGGCGACAGAAGAAGCGTTGTATTCAGGCTGAAGCAGTTCACATATTTGTTGCAGGATTTGACCCAGACGTACTCGTAATTTATTTTTAATGTTGGTAGCCGTCAGAGGAAACGAGCCACTTGATAGTAAATGGTTGCCCTCGTCCATAGACATCTGCAATACCAAAGGTATTACCGAAGCGTTTCTGAAAAAAAGAAGAAGAAAAGAAGAGGAATGAATAATTTGCAATAAATACCGAATATTACAAACCTTTACATAAATTATGGAAGTTGTTGAGGATGTATTACCGATAAGATGATGCAATTCAATGAGCTGCAAAACGTGTAGATGGGTCGACGGGCGACGCATTGTCTCAGCTAAAGTGCATCTGAAGATCACTGCGCCCGGACTTTGCATAATTACACGCTTGCTTATAAGTAATTATTGTCTTGGGCTTCTCCTAGTTTAGTTATATTTCGTAATAAGTCGTTGAGGTTATCATCATCGTCATCATCGTCTTAAGGTGATCAGTCATATTTCACTAAGTAAGCCATGTTTGATTTGCAAAATTCACACACCAAAGAGGACGTTACAAAAAAACTTTCAGGTAGGTTTGCTTGTGATATTTCATAACTTAGTAATTAATTGATAGTTACATAATTAGATATCTAGCGAAAAGATTGTTACTTTCGCCACGGAAGTGCATGATGTTTTCTTAAACAGGAAGTCGTGTACTGTTCTTATTTTCAAACATCACAGCTGAAGAATTTACCACAGCAACTACGAAGTACATTACGGTGGTGCGGAGTAAATTGGAGAAGGAAGTTAAAAGTTAAGTTGAAGGTGAGGATAACGGTAAAGGCAAAGGTGAGGGTGAGGATGAATGTGAGGGTGAAGGGGAAAGTGAGGGGTAATTTCTCAATATAGGTATATTAAACAATACTAAACTACTACTACTTCTACTTTCTAATAAGCGTATCAATACCACGAAAGAATTATAAACGCAGTTTTAAACGCTTATTGGAAAATAACAAAAAACATAAATTTATAATCATTTTTCTCGTTGAAATCTTACCAATTAGACAGATGTCTTGTTGGAATGCAGATTATTAAGCGAGAGGCCCAAAGTTAATACAATATTCGGTTTATTCAGCGTGCATTGAGTTATACACGCTTGCAAAGGACATGCAAGTAAATTGATGTCAAGTCATTTGTTTGAGAGGCCCTCGTACGCGACGTTAGCACCTCGGTTGTACACAGTATACACTTCAAATCTGCTATTGCGAATTTTGCTATCGAGGCAATTGAATATTGGCTGCAACTAAATACCTCAATGTTAGAGTCTTGAAAGTTACTCATAGTTTCCAGAATAGATGACTTTGAGCTCGTTTGAATAAGACTCGTGTGGATATTTTTTCCTACTATAAAAAAATATATTAAAAGGGGATATGGACAGGTAAATTTTCGCGTAAAGACAAGACAGACCAACAGACATGTAAATTTAGATTTCATTTGATATTCAAGTATTCAATAATACTCTTAAAATATCAATATTGATAATCACCATAACTTTTTTGGTATTATGTTATTTAGCTAAAACTAAACGTAGGTGACCATATCACATGGTTTTGAATGGACAGTTTACTGTTTGTAAATTTCAAAACACGCCTTTTATTTTAAAATATCACGGATTGAGTACGTAAATTGTGTCTGTTTCTTACACAGAAGGATGAGTTGTTGATGATGTTTGAAGTATCTTGTTTCATTGCACATTTAGTAAGAACGTTCAATGTCATAGTGGTCTCAATCACTTGCTGTAGGCCGCGGTATTTGTCTCGCGAGAAAGTACAACCTACATGTAACTTATTTTCAAACACACTTTCAACCACTATTTATCCCCCATAGGGATGGAATATCACAAAATCCGTTCTTAGCTGTCGTGTCCTACTTATAAACTACTCCTGCCTTTAATATTCATAGGTACAGTAGTTTTTGAGATTAATTAACAAATATTATACAACAATGTTTGAACAATTCGATATCTTATCCACCTCATTCTAATGTTTCAAATTTGTTGCCTATTGGAATTTCATTGTCATATTCTTTCGTGAAAAAAAAACATCGTGAGGTATTCTTAGAGTTCTCTTAACATACCATCTCAAAGTGATTAAATTATACTTCCAAAAATTCATGAACCTTGACAAGTCAGTAATAAAGAAGACTACATTCTTACTATCCTATATACACAAAAATATTTACCATACAGACACATGAAACTCACACATTCGTAAAAGCTCGTACCAAATTCCCTACACGTGCAATAACGCCAATGTATGTAAGTGTATGTGTGTCTGAGCATGTCTGTGTATGTCTGAGCATACTTGTGTGTACGCACGTGTCAGGACAAGAGTCCCTTTGTATGAGATATGGGTCAGCGGGTCTCCCCCTTGTAAATATTGATAGACAAGATGGTAAGATGTTTGAATGTAAAGTACCTACCTAATGCTTTTAAATATTCCATGGTGCTATTGATTTAGAAATTTATCACTAGAGAATCCTTAGTTTATAATAATTTGGTGTTCAGTGCAATAATTCGTATGAGAAAAATTGCAAAAAAAAAAAATTAATATTCAGTTTATTGTCCGGGATTTAAAATTTAGAATTGGTTACCCTAATTCTGGAAGAATTCTCTCCAAAGCATCAAAATCTACTACGAAATTTGAAAGTATTAACAGCACGACAATCGCTTCGTTCCACTATTTAACGATGTCGCAAAAAAGGCGACACCTAATGAATTTTATAGAGGTGAACGCCAAAACAATTAGACCTTAACTCAACGTATTTGACCTTACTCGACCTATCTCTAATGAAGTTAGGTTGTTGACCGAAGAAACGTACTGACTTTCAAACGTTCTCTTGCATTGCGAGAAATATTTCTCGATTCCCTTTTTTGTTGTCCGAAATAAAAGTTATTTCGACTCGAATTCAAAACCACTTAATTTCGTGTTTATTTTGTTGACTGTATGAGTTACTGCTTACCTGATGTTTTTTGTTTGCTCCTACTCATTATCCTTAACGCGAAATATTTTTATTAATTGTTGACTATTTAGTGGTGAATGAGGTGATCATTTCTGCTGAGGACAGAATCTCTGTCGATGATTTTTTAACTTTAAATTGTACCTACTAATTATTCAAAAATGGTGTGCAAAGAAGAGTTTTTGTATTATCGTAATGTATTCCTGGTCCGTGAATTTTGGATGGAGTCAACTCATTAATGTCCCGCTACAGGGCACCCGTCTCTCCTTTTGAAGGTTAAGGGGTTAGTTGTGTTGCTCAATTCCTTCGATCACTAGATCGACCCAAGTTGCAGACTATGAGCGCTTCTAATAGACACTAGCTCCTATTACCGTTTCCGAAAGGTTTCCCTTTGATGGTTTGAGCTGTATCAATTTTACATCTTATATCTAATACTTAAGGTCGAGGATCGCTTGAGACAACGTCGTCCTGGCCCACTCCCTTTATTACTTAAGTCGGCTAGCACTGCTGGCAGGTAACACTCACCCATTTCACTTTCACTACAACATAGAGACCTTTAACTGAACAAGTACAGGATGTAAATTGAACCAGTAGACATATAGGTAGGTAGATCGTAACTTATTGGTTTGGTAACCGGGTCACGTGGCAGTCTATTGTTTGTTGTTATATTTCAGACGTTATATAAAAGTATATTTATATCTATTTTATAAGTATCTACATAGGTATCTACATATAAAAACATACATAGGTATATTGTAAATTGACATTATAAGGTTTTTTTTGGAATAAGTTTTAATTATATCTTTTTTTTTTTAATTTCGCGAAAAAGTAAAAAATAACAGATAAGATATTTTTCATTTTCATGATTCATTTTGGAATCTAGTTCTACTTGTGCAAACATAACAATTTTCGATTAAATGGGTATTTTCAGAGTTATAGCAAATTAAAAATTTTTTTGTATGAAGAAAAAGTTTAATAGGCGTTTAACACCAAGTGCGTCACACTTCGTCAAGGTTCACATGACGTGGATTTTGATCAAAACATATTCCGTCTTAGAGTAGTGTGAATTAAATCATATTTTTTTACAAAAACAAATGACATCATAAGGCCCCAGTTAGACGACGCGATAATTTTCGCGCGGCCGAAGCTATCTTAATTAAATTACAAAGAACTTTAAAAAAACTGCTGTTTGACAACCCTAATCCAAATATATTATAACAAAATTCACGTAGTGTTATTGTTTCGTGTTCTAGCCGTAGAACAACACGGGCCGAATGATTGTCTCGTAACATTGTGTGGGCATCGGATCTTATCTTCACTACGATCTCGTGTTCCAAACTGCATTTATGGTTAGAAATCGCTGCGCGTGCGCTGTAGGGATGGCATTGACAATTGCAAGTACAATATAATTGAAACTTTACTACAATTACTAAAAAGTCTCCGGCAGTCGCTCTGGACTGATTGCAGTGATTTACAGGCAGGGTAAACAGGCTATTTATAAAACTCAAACGAACGTTGTTTTGGATGAGGTTACTTATCAGGTTACAATATTCATGTCAACCAGAAAACAATAAAATAAAGTTTTGATATTGAATTACCTAAATATTCCCGGCAGGTTATCCTTATTTTATTTTAGTTGCCATCCATCCAAAATCTTATTAGGATCAGGCGTTAATTCGCGGAAGTTTAAGCGAACTTACATATTATTACCTATGAAAGACCAGATTTGAATGTCGAAAAGATAATTATGCTGAGTTATTCTTTGAATCGATTTTTATCTTTTTGATTTTTATCCTCTCCTCTCCTAAAGTTGTAAAAGAGAAACCTATTTGATATTTATACGAAATACATTATTTATGTTATAATTTTGGGTTCGATAGGTTTCAGAAATAATAAGAATGCATCGAACAAATCTCTAGCAAACAGTTACCTACGCAAAGGACATAACGCCACCACGCCGACTCCACATGGGGTCCTTATCATTACCAGTTGCGACACGCCGCTTGCACAGGCGGCGAGAGATATCATAATACTGGTGAAATGTTACTGGACCCACAGTTACATAGATGTTAACGATATCTGTACACAATAAATAAATTGTTCGGTTGTAATTCGAATTGCCACTTTTGAAGTAGTATTATGTTATTTGTCTGATAAATCAGCACAGTGGGTGGATGAATTGACATGCGTTACATCAAATGGTTTGTAGAAAAATCCTTCAGCATGCGAATGAACGTAGTCAAGCGGTGAATTATACGGAGTAAAAAAATCTACATTCTTGGTCAAATATGAACAGAGCAAGACAAGGGTGTCATTTGTTGATGTCGTCATGCTGACAGCAGCGCCACCTACCGAGTCCAATTGTGTTTTGTACTCACCCAGGGACCTATTGGAATCTACATGGAATATTCATCCCAATTGGTCCAGCCGTTTGACATACCGACAAAGGCGCCATCTATCAAGACCAATTGTGAAATTCATTCACTATAGCTAAGAGGGGCCGGAATAATTATGAAATATTTTAAAATTTACGAAAAATAAATTGTAAAAAAAACTTATATGTTCCAAAAAATGCACCAAAAAAATTTTTTTTTCGATGTAGTATTACTTAGAATCAAGGTCCGAAAGCGTGGTTACAAGGTTTCTGTTTGAGCCCCTAACACCCTGTATATTGTATATTGATGATTCGTGTATGTGTACTGCGTATGTTCTTATTACTATATCTACTTTTCGTCAACTCATCATACTGTAAAACGCTAAACTTTATTTGGACTGGGAGTCGAACCCAGAACCCCTTTCATGGTTAACTCCAGCCTGGCTAGTGTCATGTCATGTTACATTTCAAAAGACATTATAATGTAAGCTATAACTTCCAGCTGCTACATTCTAAAACACTTCATTACGCCTATTATCTAAGTATAATAAAACAACCGCGTAATTACCGCGAAGGAAATAGGAAATTATTCCACTCGGCATTGCCTTTCAAGAAAAGCAGGACTGTATTCATTAGCTCACAACAACAGGTGCAAACACACACACAGACGAAGTCAAGTTTGAGGTGGAAAACAAGCAATTGGCCCAGCTGGCCTTACCAGCTGGTAAGTGACTTCAGCTTGCGTCATACCGGAAATAAAATGAACTAAATGATTTATTCGAAATTCCAAAAACTCTTTTTGAAAATCGTACGTAATCGACCATTCAACGTAGCGATTTGTTGCGGCAAGTAACTCCCGGGGGCTCTTAAATCCGTCGGTTACGGTAGTTATCATGCCGTTAAGCCATGCTGGTGACATAAAAACCGACACTTGGGTTGGATACTATCCTCTCCAGTGGGGGGAGTAGTATTGGGATAGCTACGAATAATTATTATTAGTGCATTGAGAATAAGATCTAGAATTTTGTTATTACATAAACAATAACGACATAATGAAATGTTACATAGATAATTGCGCCTCTTTCAACTAAACACAATGTGCATTAACCAGTAAAACCACGAAACTCAGTGATCATTAATTATAAACTTAGAAGGATATTATCTTAATCGAAGCCTTCCAAACAGTCGTCTAATTAGACACTAACTAACACAGGTGCACAGGTGCAACACATCTAGCGTTAGACCTATAATAGGAGGCAGATGTGTTCAAAGGTCAAGTGCAGCTTAATTCATATTCAACGGGAGATAATAAGGAGGGCCAATAATAAATTTTAGCTGCAATACGCGAACCTCCGATTAGGAAATTTAATTGGCTAACTATTTGCAGAGTGCCTGCATGTACGTTAATGCAATTACAATATTTAATTTAAAGTTATCGAAAGTATTAATTGTGATTAATATTTTTTGTTGTAGCGATATCGATTTGAGATAGAACATAGGCATTCTTGCTTTGTAATTAATTGGTAAAAATAATTGTGGTTTTGTAACTAAGGCGTTCAATATTAAATGTATTATGCGAGCGGTCGTTAATTATATTTAAGGTAGGTAAGTTAGTAACTGGTGTGTCCGATATTTGAGATTGGTATGAAAGTAGCGAAACTATAGCAAGCACGTTAGGGTGTAAGCGACTACATTCATCCTTGATTCCAAGCCAATCTGGCTGCGCAACCCAGTGGCGTGCTACTAAAGGGCGTCCACATCTCCTCACATCCGACGAGGTCTTGAGCAACTCCACTATGCTGCTTGAGTGTGGTTTGGGCGAAGCGGTAGTGGCGACATAAGTGTCGGAAGATTTTATGTCTTCCGAAGATGCAACAAGGCTTTACAACAAGGAACAACAACAAGTTATTCAACAAGGAACGACGCGACCGACGGCGACGGTCGGAAGCACGGAACATTTTTGCCATAGGCTGTTATATTTATCGACTGCGTCTACTGTTGCACTCGGCTGATAACTTAGAATTGAATATTGACTCTCTCAAGTTCCCAGCTGGAACACAATTCAGTGTATTATTAAAACCTGATGGTCATTAAGTTTATTCTTCGGAATGTTCGTACCGTCCATAATTAGGTCCGAGTATGTGTACAATAAACTTATTTTACTGCAAAGTATAAAAGATTCACGGGTCGTTGATCAAGCCAACATCAAACTCGTTTTATTTTAATTCAAAGCCTGTCTTCACATATAGAGTTTTGGCGAAATATTTTTAAGCAATTTACTGGCAATATCTTATACCTATTATAATAATTTAGTAAAAACATTTGTAGGATACTTTTATCGTTTGTTTGAATATTATTTTATCTAAGCGTAAAGTTTTACTTGCCTATTCGAATATGCATAATTATATTTTTTTCTGGTTAATTGGCATAATTGAGCAGTAAGTACGTGGGCTTTTGGTATCCGCTGATAAACGGACTTAGTAATCGCACCAGGTAGGATATCAAACGAACATGCGGCACCACCCTTCTGACGCCCATGACAACTGTCACCGAACAGAACCAGACCCAAATCGGGAATAGGATGGTTAGTCCAATTAGCAGAGAGTGTTATTAAGCATAGAATTCAGAATTTTCCGTGAAATGTTTTACCTGCATCGGTGGCAATGTCGGAGATCCAGTTTACTGGATCTTTGCCTTTTAAGGCAAAGAAGACAATTCCTTTTCGTTGATAGATGGCAGCACATTGGTGGCAGCTTTGGTGTTATTGACGTCTACTGGCAGCGGTGACCAATCCTTTGCCTTATAAGGCAAAGAAGACAATTCCTCTTCGTTGATAGATGGCAGCACATTTGTGGCAGCTTTGGTGTTACTGACGTCTACTGGCAGCGGTGACCAATCCTTTGCCTTTTAAGGCAAGGAAGACAAATCCTCTTCGTTGATAGATGGCAGCACATTGGTGGCAGCTTTGGTGTTATTGACGTCTATTGGCAGCAGTGACCAATCCTTTGCCTTATAAGGCAAAGAAGACAATTCCTCTTCGTTGATAGATGGCAGCACATTGGTGGCAGCTTTGGTGTTACTGAAGTCTACTGGCAGCGGTGACCAATCTTTTGCCTTTTAAGGCAAGGAAGACAATTCCTCTTCGTTGATAGATGGCAGCACATTGGTGGCAGCTTTGGTGTAACTGGCAGCGGTGACCAATCCATCAGATGGCTCGATGCAAGTCTGTCAGGTAGGTGTCAGATCAGGTATTTCTATAAAAAGCTTTGAAGCAATCTTTGTGTAACCATCGGCATATTATTACGTGACATGAACATTGTCGTTAGGATCCATTTAATACCAGGTGGAATCCGAGTTCACCTTTCATTTCCATAAATAAATTATATCACATTGTAATAATGTACCTTCACAACGGTGGTCCAACTACCTTTGCTTTTATTGTATTTTAAATTGGCTGATTTTAAAACCTTGTCACGTGCACTCATTGTTCGTACAAATGCATTTCAGGTTAGCGAACTACTAAATGTTGGGTTGTCTACGATGTGTTATCAATAGTTAATGATTGGACTTTAAAGACTAAAGGTCCTTGTGCAAACCGTTGTTTGTTTTAAAAAATTGTTTTACATAAAAAAAAAATTAACGTACATAATTACAGCCAACAAACTTCATAGGCGTAATACATTTTTTTATCAGAACAATCTACAAATAAAATAGATTATCAACATTATTTAATAGATTCAATCTAATACACAAATTTATATGGCATGGATGAATGTATACCGTCACTCTAATAATTAAAAAGAATGTACCTATAAATCTCCGATCAGTTGACGAAAAATAAATGCAAAATTCTAGAATTGCAAGCTTTTATTTCAATGCGCTAAATAAACTTTTCTTTTAAAACTTTTACTATCAATCTATAAAGTCGTTACAAAATTTATATGATACAAAAGCTTGTCCCGAGATTTACCTGTGTAGATATACAAGGAAATTAAATAACTTGATCTCATTGAATTTAAAATTTTCAAATTAGGTAAATGCGAGTACATACATAATGTATATCTAATCTAGGCTCGGAATCTAATTTGGTACGCAGATTCACTCATTATAGGTTATTAACCAATTATAGGGTTGTATCAAATAACATTATGATAACATAACTCACATTACATGCATCCAATCAGAAATAAACCAAACAAAGTAGGTACTCGTATATCATAGCGTTCGAACGAAAATCACAAAGCATCCCTCCTACATTTCACAGACACAAACCAGATTACCAGACATAAACATGTCGGTCAACTTCGGCTCAACCGGCTGACATTTGCTTGAAGGCTTTCGCGGAGAAATGATCTGGGTTCGTTCCCCGAGAAATGCGGCCTTGGAGGGACGTCGAACCTCCTCTCAATGCCGCACCCGCTCTGTGAGCTCAGATTAAGCATAGCTCATTCCTCAAATTCGAACTCCTTCAAGAGCTACAAAAATTTTATCTATACAAATAAATAAAATTGGAGTGTCTGTTTGCAATGTTGAAATAACCGTTTTTTACTACATGTAGGTATATGAATATATATACGGTACATACACCAAAATAACATTTTTTACAATTTTTGTCTGTCTGCCTGTTTGTTCCGGCTAATCTCTGAAATGGCTGGACCGATTTTGACGGGATTTTCACTGGCAGGTTGCTGATGTCATAAGGAGTAACTTAGACTACTTTTATTTTAGTTTTATTTCGTTTTTGCTAAATTCCACGCCGAAGAAGTCGCGGGCACAGCTCGTTTTAAAAATGTTGTACAAAATCAGTACTCACCTAAAGTTCTTTACCGATCGCTTTGATTTTTTTTTACAGAACAGTTTTTTAATTGAAAAGTGTTTTTATATAAGTACATTCTATTCCGAAGTTGGAACATAATTATGAAAGTTAAAGCGTTTTGCAATACATTATGTATAATTCGCTTAAGTTGTTACGGTCACCAAATGAATTATTATTGTAGTGTGACCGAGTTTAGTTAGTATTAATATAGTTAAGTTAGTATTAAAACATAAAATATATGATTCTGACAGAAATACATTCATAACATACATGATTTCGACGTATAGGAGATCTGCAGCTGGTAATTAAAATATTGACGTTCATAAACGTTTTGATATGCCTTTCCTCACTACAGCCTAATGACGTACGAGGCAAAGTGGGGTTACATGATATTTAAATCATCAATCAATCCTACTACGACATACCAGGTTAATTCGTGAACATACCCTGATCTGCGTGAGATAGTTCCCCATCTGCCATTCCTCAAGAAGGCTCAATGTAATGAAGCTCATAAAGACCTTTAATTCGATGTGATAACTGTTGAATCGCAGGCTTTAACTATGAAATTAACCGTTGATAAAATTACATGCTATTACAATAACTGCCTATATCAGCTTGCTCTAAAAACGAAAGTAACCACAGGCGATAAAAAATCTTCCTTGTAAAACTAATAAGAAAAACCTTCCAATATTTTTATGTAATTAAATTAAATTAAATTTTATTTACGAATACGTATCGAATTACGAGTACCTATGTGTTTTTCTTGAATTCTACGGATTTTCTGATATAGAGGCCCGGTTTATAACATTTTAACAACAAATTATAAAGAGGTTATTGAGACATATAAATAACGAAATTAATTATTTACCATATGATTTAGAGCTAATCTCAGCTATTAGTTATAATATTGTACAAGTTATAATTTAACCCGTAAGCTGTCGTTGCGATAGCCATAAGCTGTGATCTTTGTGCGTATTCAAGTATATTGATAATAATTACGTTAATTATTTTCTCGCTCAAAGCCGTTAATCGGTCGCTGTCAAACACATCCATTAATCCCGACCACCTGGGGTATTTTGTATCCAAGTTACGCTAAAAGTTCATTTAGTAACAACATTTTAAAAGTGTATTAAATATTTGTCGTTATATTAAGTGAGAGTTTAACGATCACATTTTAATTAATTCTTTCACAATTATATTATCTTTTAATTGACAAGTAAGTTTTGTGTAGTTAATTAAATATCAATAACAATGTTACCTTGTAGTTTGTTGAAACAGTTAGCTCTTAATATCTATTTTCTAATGTCGATATCTAAAGTCGATATCAAAAACTTTTTATTTAGACGACTACATAAAAAGGTTTCTTTCTTTCCTCTTCTTACTATGCCGGCAACGCATCGGTTATGCCTTTGGTGTTACAGATGACGATCGGTGAAGGTGGTCGTCTACCGCCATCACACCACTGCCGTCGAAGGGTAGCCCATCTGCGCTTCGTCAGCCGTTTAGGCTATAAAAAATTATCTACAAATGGTAATTTTAGAACATGGTAAATTTATTATTTGAAGTCGAAGCCCCCTTTCGTTTAGAATAAAAGCTTCATGCACTAAGCGGAATACCAAGTTTTTACGATAAATCATTTGCCTTATCAATTACCCACCGAGCACTAAAATATGGTGCTGATATCAAAACAAATGATAAAACCTACGAATAACGGGTACCCAGATGGCACTTCAATATCTCTTACTTTTTATGTAGTAAGGTTCTGTGGTAAAATATAATCATAATAAATGTTACGTTTCCATCTCGTGTCATGGATTAATTATTGCCATTTTTCTTGTTTACGATTTTAAGCCATCCCCTACCCGGGCGTCCCCTCGTTAAGAAAGCCTGGCGTGAACTCCTTTAGGCTAGGGCCGATCTAATGCGGAAAGGCAAATGAGAACATCGGAAGTCGTTCGAAGGCCTCCAAAAAGGCCCAGCGATAATATCCGGGACCGATTTGATCTGGATGTCAAGCCTCCAGCTAGCCAGAAGGCGTCCGAAAAGACGTAGTGGTATCAACTAGGAATGACAACGTGATGTAAAATACGGAAAAGCTGAAATAAATTTTGCTTCTATTAAAATTAAAGTTGGTGAATAATAATACTTCGGACTGTGTGAAAAGTGTGAAAAGTTACTTCAGTTAAATTTCACGATCAATGCAAACTTTGTTGTACATAAACCTTTATAGTCTAAGCCAAATCATGTAACTCCTAGACTCCTACCACCATTGTATTTCGATTTGAATTTTGTTAAGACCATTATTACTTTGCAGTGACAACAAAATGTACGGACCCCGCGTCTAATGAACCCTCTTACAATTGACTCTCTGTCAACGTCGCAGGACATTCGTAGTTTATGCCTGTCGTAGGACATTCGTAGTTTATGCCCGCCGACGGACAGGTGGCGCTAGCAACCTGTATCGAACACCTATGGTCAGTAATTAGCCTAACAGAATGTCGTTTTAATTTACAGAAGTAGGAGGCTGGAACGTTACATCCAAACAGACTAGGGGCTTATTAGGAGCGTTAGCGATTATTAGTTAGCGATTTTCGCTTTTTAATTTTTGTGCGTGACGTTAGCATTAACAAATTGATGGATTGTCTGCTCTTTTGTTCTATTGACATTAAACAATGAACTGAAAAGTTTATTAACGATTCAATAATTCAATGCAAATAAAAGAAACTAGTGAAGCTAATAACAAGCGTTTACCCACTGACGTTTGTAAAAATATGTATCTACCCACAAACTTACAAGTACAGGTAGTAAGTACATAATATGAAACGCACACTTTTGGAACTATAAATTTGCTTTTTAAATTGATATTGAAGCAGGTGAGAATACAGTCCATCTTGCGTTCTAATAGACATACAACTAAATCTTTATCGGTCCTATTTCCATAAATCACTCGCGGATATTTGTCAGATACTGAGGGTTGAATAGGATATAGGTAAGTACTAAGATTTCCCTTGCTAGAAACGTTTTGGAGATATATTTTAGATTTCCCCTTACACGAATTTCCTGGAAGGTTTATTTGGATCCACATTAATACATGTTAAATACTACTTTTGGAAAAAAAAACACCAATTATGACGTAACCCGCTGACCGCTTCCGCTCCGCCTATTTTTAACCTCACCTAATATTATTGATGACGCTCACCTATCCTGGCGCCAAGCTTATCGTGCAGCACACCGGATGTGGAACGCCATCTGCGATTCCGGTTGCAATTATCAAAGAAAACCTTCATTCATAGATGATTTTGTACACGTAAACTTAATTAGCAGAATCTAACTGTGGCTGATGTAGCGAGTTTTTCATGACTTGAATGATTGAGGACTATTCGTTTGAACCCCTATTAAGTCCTTTACATATCGATATGTAAAGGACCTATGTGTCGGCATCCAGGGATTCTTATAGGACTCTTTGTATCCTTCCAATGGGAGACGATGTCACACCTGCTATTTCTGTCTGTCGTGTTTATTAATATGGGACAATGGGGACTGGTAACTGTGAGGTTCCAGGATGTGTGGGATTTCTAACGCCTAACTACTGTCAACTACGCCTGTCAACTATTTGGCACTACCATAACCTGGAAACGCCGTACATTTTGTAAGTATACACCACCTGAAGCACCTGGTGGCAAATGGTCTCCGTCTCCCATGGTTACATTAGTAGTTATATAGTTATATTAGTAACACCAAAGCCATAACCGATATGTTGCCGATTGCTGACTCCTCGATCTGCGGCATCATTGCAACCTTAAATCATTACCGCCCCACTGCTGAGCTAGTGTTTCGCACAATGCGGGATACAGGCCTTGGTCCACTACGCTGGCCAAGTGCCAATTGGCGGACTTTACACACCTTTGAAAATTCTTATCTTATCGATCCTAAAATGTACACATTTCAAACGTCGCGTCGCCGCGTCGTGGCAAAGGCATGTTAGTGTTCATAGAGTAACTATCATTAGTGTGATAGTGTGTGTAATGTAATATTTATTTATTTAATGTATTTTTAGGCATTATTTTTTAAAAAATATTTCATTTAGCATTCTGCACTCCTCACACAAAGTTTTTGCTTCACCTAATGTTATTATGTATAACGAAATACATAACGTATAACGAAGTAAAATATTATATGTATAACGAAAGGAACTTTGTTCCGACCGGGTGTCTCACGTCACCTCTATTTTTTTGACACGCATTTTTCAATGCAGTCATTAATGAAAAATTCTAAATAAATGTAATGCTATAAACGTGTACGCATTGGACACTTCGTTAGGGATGAGCAACAAAGTCAGCGATACACCTTTACAGCCACAAATTGTCAGCTTATTTATTATACAGATAATATAATTGCAACGTCGGCGTCGACACCGTTTCGAGCTTGGATCGCGTGTGACTGATCCGTCTCCGACGCACCTGGACTCGGTCAGAGTACGCGTGTGTTCTTAAACCAGGGCCGGACACAGTCTAGAGGAGTGCGCACAGTACAACGACTCCACGACCGACCGACGCCAACGCGACTAAAACCTTGACAAAGCTAACATTCAATTATGAGCCTTATATCTTTGAAGGTACGGTTGAATTTCGAACTTATACTTAAAAGCCCTGTACGGCTCGCTTGACGACTCACCGTAGACGAGTAGTCCACGCGTCGACCGACACAATGACGTAATGTAAATAGCGTCGGAGTTGAAACGGAGTGGAGACGGAGTCGAGTTGACGTCGATGAAGCGTTGATCGCGGAACGGAACGTCGGAGTTGAAACGGAGTGGAGTCGGAGTGGAGTTGACGTCGAGTTGGTGTAATGTGCGCACTCCTTAGGATTCACCTCGATTATCCAAACGCTGACATCCATATCCATACCTACTAATATTATAAATGTGAAAGTAATTCTCTCTGCCTTTCTGCTACCTTTTCATGCTGAATCCGCTGAATTAATTTAGATGAAATTAAGTATGGAGATACTTTGAGACCCGGTAAAGGGTATGGGTTGTATGTTCTATCCTAAGGGATAGTTTTTATTCAGATAATACCGTTCCCGTGGGATAATTTTAACGGGATATTGTATCTTTTTTATTTTGAGCTGTCCAGCCGGCCTTCAGTCTTTCTCTTCCTAGTTTCTTGGCCGACAACACATCGGTGATGCTCATTGTGTTTCAGATGTGATCATTTACCGCTAGATGGATCGTTGTTACAAAAAGAAAATACTTTTAAAACCTTTTTCAGTTAAAAAAACTACTACGTTATGTTACGTCTACGTTACCTTGCAGAATGCTGTTTCTGATTATTTTTAACTACCTTTTACTATTAGTTACTACATTGTGAAATAAAATCTTCACGAGTGTAAGTCCGGTCCTGTACAGATGCGTACCGTTATACGAGTACGTATCTGAGTTGGAAAATATGTAAATCTTGCACATTGCACGCGTTTGCTCTGTCAGTTGAAATCTTCGTTTTTGTTGGACACGAAGTAAAAATGCGGTCCCGGTGAAGGCGGAATGAAGAGATGACATGTGATACGGTCGGGTCCGTCCTTTTCTATACAACAGCGCTTTACATTTGTAAATAACACAGTAAAAGTGATAGGCTATGAAATATTCAGTCTTATACTACATTGAGTTGATATCAAATTACATGTATTAGGAGTTCAACAGGTTTATTATAAGAGAGGGAGCATAATCAAGACAAGACTAAGTATTATATTTTGGTATGTAATGTAAATTGGGGCAGCCTAGAACACTGTTCCCAATCTCATCCCGACAGACCAGGGTGTTCTAAGAGGCGACAGAAACCGAACCCTGTTTGATGATAGTGCTGATGCCAGGTTAGCCACCGCCCTCTTACTTGAGTAAGCAGCTAAACGACTTATCGTGTTCAGGCTGGGAACTTCAGAGCCAACAATTTATATCTTCTTTCTTGAAAGGCTACTAAATAAATAAAAAATATAAAAAATTAAATTTAATACAACTATTATAATTTATATATGGTTCAAATACTTACAAATTTATTTTGGCGACTTTATTTATGATGAATGAATAAGACGTAAGTATGTCTTGCCGGCAACCACAATTTAGTACAAACATTCATACATCCATACAAACTTTCGCATTTATAATTTTAATAGTACCCCTAAACTAAACCCTATATTATAGAACCCTAAAAACAATAATATAATTGTATTGTAATTGACGCTATTCAACAGTTAGGTTGGTTAGCCACCTTGTTGGTAGCCACTTAATGTGTAATGCGGTAGAGTAAAATGACGTCATTATCATCATCATCATCATTATCAACTATCTTATTTTATACTTATACATTAAATGTTATCATAATAAGCTTGAGTATGTCAAATATATTTTTAATGACGTTACAATCGGTTTTTAATCATCATAACATTATATGTATACTAGAAAAGTTTTTCTTCACGCTTGTACTGAAAGCAAGAAATATACAAAGCATCTTGTAAATCTCTTCAACAGCACCGCGACAGACGGCGCGACGAGGTACACGCATAAAAACACGCAAAAAATGGGGGAAAAATTGATGAAATAAAAATATATAAAAAAATAAAAATTCTGACCAATATTTAATGTTTATCGTCCGAATTCCAATTTTTTAATAAAGCTACACACTCATAGCCCCACACTAGGTTACCCTGTATCGTAGCTGCTATGTACTTATGACTTATGGCATGTTCCGCGTCGCTGGGAATCAAACCCAGGACCCTTTGAACGGCAGTCCGGTATTGACCATTGCGCTATACGTGTCGTTTTATTTGTTACAATAATATTTCCTAAATAAAAATAAAAATTATGCTCCAACAGGCCGACATAATGTTAATAGCATTTTCAATCAACCCATAATCACTTATTGACTCTACAATTATTTCTCTAAGTTCTCATTATAGAAGTTCCTGTGGGTCCCGTTTTCCAGCTGTCCTTTTTATTCCCTGTAAGATTAATATACCTATTTATATAATTTTTATTTGTAAAGCATTAGTTTTTGCTTGCGGCGGAGTTGGAAAACGACAACATACCAGTAAAATGATCCCAAGGGACCGTATTATCTCACCTATGCATTAAATTAAATTGTAATTCTTGTCCTATATAATTGACGACCTTATAGCCTAGTTGGTAGTACCTTGCCTGCGAGGGGTACTGAGTTCAATTCCAGGCCGGGGCATATATTTATGTATGATGTCTTAACTGTGTTGTCCACGGAATACAGACTGTATTCCGTGGTGTTGTCAATGCCACCCGCGTCACGGGGAATCCTTGCTTGGGGTATGAGTGTGTATATGTGTATGAGTGTGTTATAAATGCTAAGTACAACGAATTATTTTTGAATCCATCATGAATTTAGTCGCCATAAAAGTATCAGGGTGTATAATTAAGTGTGAAGTCATGAAGGACAAATCACCGATTGTAATCTAAGCCACCTAACAAGATCATAAATTCCTCAACAACGCATTAAATCTAACGTCACCAAGCGTAAGTAACTCGTTATGATTTATTATGACGTGCGTGGGCAATTTTCGCGTTTTGCAATTAAAATTGTTTTTAAATATTCATCGATCCGCCCGAAGCCGCGATCATTTAGTCATCTCCAGCGAGATTGTGGAGTAATAAATCATTTTGTATTAATTGCACCGTACTAAATAGTTGCAGATCGCGTGATAGTACCCAGGATTTTTATTTTATTTTGGTATATTCATTTCTCTATGGAAGTCATAATTTACAATTTTACATCGTCGTGTTTGACTATAAATCTTTTTTTAGCAATTACGATAGCAAACGATGCTAACGAGCATGCAGTAGCATGCAGCAACATCACCCTTTTATAACGGGTGCTTATAACGTCCGTGAAAAGTTATTTTGCGTTACCTTTCTATCTTGGATAGTTGCTAGAAATTTAATAATATAGAAATAAGAAAGTAATAATCTTATATATAAAAATGAATCGCTGATTTTGTTGCTAAGAGCAGATCTCCAGAACAGCTGAACCGATTTCGCTAATTCTTTTTTATAATATTCCTTATAGTACGAGGATGGTTATTACGGAGAGAAAAATTTAAAAAATTGCCTGTAACAGTCTAAAAACAACACTTTTCTATACAAAAGATTCGTAATAATACTTAAAAGTCAATTTGAACTTAATACCATACCACAAAGTTTAAGTGTTAGTGGAGGGGTTCCGGGAAGGTGTCCCGAATAGCAGAATAAGTAATAAAAAAATTAAAAGCAAGTTAAAAGTTAAAGATTAATACTAATACAATTTTAATTTAACAGTTATTTTATTTGCTATAAGTCATCTTCTTAATATACATGTTTTTACTACATGCCCAGACGTGACTTCCGTCTCTGTCGTTTCAATGAAAGTGATAAAAAATATCTCGGTATTTCCATTAGGAAATTTTAATAATTTGGTATAATTATATAGCACTTTTATTGAGGAGATTAAAGCATTGTGTCTGTTATGTCTCCTAGTAGTATTATAGTTACAATGTAGTGGGCAAAAGGCCGCAAAAGGCCGCATAAGGCCGCAAAAGGCACCTAACGTGCTCGTTAGCTGGCTGATGATGCATCACGTCAGCTTATAACCAAACGACGCATCAAAACTTAATTAAGTAGCTAAAGCGATTAACCACTAAGTAATAAAAAAACAAGTTATAAATAATTTTAATAACTATTACCACTATGGACCTAAATAACTATAAACGAAGCTTCTTATATTGCTGTGCGTCACGATATGTGTGAAATTGTATTTGTAAGCAGTAATAGCCAAGTGGCTTGGGTTCGAATTCCGGATGCACCTCTAATTTCCAATAATTATGCGCGTATTAGAAATAATTAGTACTCGCTTCGGTAAAGAAAATCATATTGAAGAAAGCTGGCGTAGTGGACTATGACCTGTATGACTGTCTCCTCTCACAGTGTGAGGGAGGTAATCGTCCACCACGCTGGCCAAGTGCGGATTGGTGAACTTCACATAACTTAGAGAACATTATGGAGAACTCTCAGGTGTGCAGGTTTCCTCACGATGTTTTCCTTCACCGAAGCAAGTGATAATTAAATGATACCTAATACGCACATATTTTTTGAAAATTAGTGGCGCGTGCGGGGTTTGAACCCGGATCCCTCCGTTCAATGTTCAACCACGTTGGACTCCCGACCCCGACACGGCTATTACTGCTTATTACACTTTGTCAAGCATTTTAAAATTTTAAATTATACTTAAAAATAGGTTTACTATCTCATCTTAACATAAGATTGAAATGCTTAGGTACTCGTACCTAATGCTACTTTAGGTGCTAGTATTTAACATTGAATTTCAGGATTGTCTTTCGTAAAAAGAGTCAAGTGCACCATTGACCATTCCTAATAGACGTCACACATCCTGTTCCATAGGTCAAAGCAACAGACCACCCGGAATAAAAAAGAAAAACCTACCGAACTCGCAGATGTCCTATAAAGCGATAAGCTTTCGTATCGAATTTAGCAGCCAACCTTATTACAGTGCAATCATCAATAACTAAACATATTAATTGCTTTCTATGTTCATTGGAAACACAGGTGCTGTTTTTTCCCACGACAAGCAAAGAAAAACGAACTGTGAAGCAGCCAGGTGGTTTCTACCAGTTTTAGATGTAATTAAGCAAGATAAAAGATCCTAGGTGTATGTAGTTCGGTTATAAGTAAAAGGAGTTGTCGTTGCACTATTGCTATAGACTTTGTCACGTCTAGAATGTTATCAGGCTCACTTATTGGACCAGGGACTTCCGTGGACACGAATCTGGCCAGCTACTGCACTTTGTGTGCGTGTGTGTGTGTGTGTGTGTGTGTGTGTGTGTGTTTGATTGTGAATAACGCATGTTCGCATATGTGAGAGAGTATACTGATGAGATGTACATGTACTCGTAAACCCAATTCTATTTAGAAATAGTGATAGCTTCGATATTCTCATAATTATGTTTTTAAGTACATCGGAATAGGTTGATACATTTTTGACACATTTTGTATACGAAATGTGGCAAACTATCCAAACACAATGCAATTGAAGCATTCATAAATTAGCAGACTGAACGGCTCGTCGTAGACTTACCTGGTCGTATGTCGGCAATTGATGTGAAAAAATTATCTTTTGATTACATTTTATGCGTATAAAATTAGTTTTCAAAAGTGTATCATAGCTTTACTCGTCTAATAAATCGAGAACTATTCGTAGCCGAGTATAAACTTACCTACGAAGTTTGTTACAGAAAATTAATTCCATCCTGTCATCGATACCGCAGGTGATCCCGATTATACAGACCTTATTCATTATCGCTGTTTTAGAGCATAAAGTAATAGATCTATTTTTTTCTCCCGATCCGCTACGCTATGTGGTGGAATTAGCTTGAAGACTTCTTTCTCGTTTTGTGGAGGAAAACTGAAGCTTTGCGCTATGGTTGGCAGGTTGAACTATTTTAGCAATAAGTAAACGCTAACACAGTCATACCCGGAGTAGAATTTCCATGTGCAGCGAATGGCATGAACAACGCAAATTATAAATCACTAACATCCACGATCCGAGAACATACATTTATCTGTCACATAAATATATGCCCCGGCCGGGAATCGAACCTGGGAGATCTCGCTTTGCAGGTTGGGCCACTACCAACAGGCCAAGGGGTCGTTAAGTGGATTAAAAAATATAAGTAGGTATTTTTCATTAAAAATTTAATTTAATTTAAGTTCAATTAGTTATTTTTAGTTTTTTATTTTCAGCAGTGGTGTACTTTAAAAGAAAGATAAATAGATACAAATTAATAATGGAAAGGAGAAAGGAAGTTAATTTTAGTCTTATTTTTTAGTGTTTTCTATTTATTATTTTAAATTCTATTTTTATAATACGAACGATGATTAAATTGATTAAGTAGGTAACTAGTTTTCTGAAATAAAATTTAATTAAAAACTAGTCCATTAACACTGTTATTTTACTCTGTTAAAACTTGTCTAAAATAATAAAAATTCAGGTAAACTCGCCTTCGAATTAAAGTACCTCAAGTCGAGAGCTACTTAATATTCCAGCAGATTCGCGACGCTTTCAATGCAGTCTTGAGTTATCCGAGTAGTCTGTGGAGAGCTATTCACTACTTTTATTTTCCCAAGGCTGTATAACGGTGCCAGCGGATGCCGATGGTCAGTGCCTTTAGTTTAAAAAATAAAAAACCTTGATATATGGTACGGGACATATGATTATTGCTGGTTCCCGCAAACGACGCTCTATAAGATAAATGAACGGTGCTAACAGTACGAGAAAAAAGTTACCGAGAGGAAATTGCTAATTATTTTTGTCGCAACCAGATAAGCAGATGAGACGCCATTGCTCTAAGAGGCGTAGTCTACAGTAGAGGAAAATAGTTGGAAAATAGGCCTGCATTTTATTGTTAATAGAGGTTTTACTTAGCTTCCGGAAATAATTCCTTAGTAGCCAAACTGATTGTCACGGGAATCTTAAAATTGATATTTCTGTAATTTTAATGGTAATTTATAGAATATAAACGTATGCCATTGCAGACTTTTCTTTAGATATTTTATAGAAACTTGCATTAGACGCTGGCCTTGTGGGCAACTAAACCAGTGCCTATTAGTCAGAGATTGTCTAAGAGAAGGTAGAGAAGTAAGTGAGAGAATGCGGATTTTGATTCCCAATCGGGGATTATCTATTACAAATAAATATTTGTTCTGAAGTTGAGTTGAAGTTCTCAGCAATCATATAATTTGTGAGTCCATGACACATGTCAAAAGGAATTATGTTGTGGGTTTAAGTGTATTAATATGGAAAACTAGGTGTTTCGTACGATATTGTTGTATAATTATGGTTTAAATTTACTTGGCTAAAATCCATCTACTCGTATGTGAAGGTAATGGTTGAGTCGACATAATTTTTTTTTCATAAAATCCACAAATAGGCAGATGAATCCTGGTGGTAAGGCACCAGCGACGCGTTGCCGACCCCCAAAGAATAAAATAGAAAGAATTCCGTTCACAAGCCGATCACTTACAGACCACCGGTTAAAAATATAGTATAAAGCACAGGCTTTCTGCCCACGGCCTCGCCCGCGTGAAATTCGGTTAGATCGCGCCTTAATGAACTCGACAGCGCTTTTTCTTCTGACTTGTTTTACAAGTACCATAATTTCCAAAAATCCTGTCTTAGTGCTTAGTTGTGTTACTTGAGGAACCTATTTACAAAGTTTAAAAAGTTTAAATTTATCCCCTTTTTTATCCCCATGGGGGGGAATTTTCAAAAATCCTCTCTTAGTTCCCATACGCTCCCCAAGGAACATACATGCCAATTTTCAGCTTCTTGCGTTCAGTAGTTCGCCGTTATTTCTCAGTCACTCAGCAACGAAAGAGTTTCGTATAAGTAATATTGATTTTATATTTATACAAAGAAAAAATACTATCGTGGACGAGGACATTACAGTTATTTTCTGTGAAATATAGATTGGTTTGCTATCGTCACACGACAAATAAGGCTGCAAACAACTACATAGAGAATTAAACTGACAGAAATATTTACAACAAGGAGTGAGATGGATGAACGTACATGGTAGTAGAATAAATATCTGACGACTTACGGTTGTGTTATAATTTGTTAAAATTTAATTGTAAGTGGAAGATAGCAATTAAGTTTTTACCCCACTACGGCAAAGCCAAGGGTTATGGTTTTAGTCCATATGTAGGTATGTACTCGTATGTAAGTATGTATGTAGAACTTTCAAATTATTTATGAATTCGACAAATCAGGTTGATTTTCCGCTAGTTATCAGAAGATATCGATTACAAAATTAGAAGTTAAAAACTAAACAATTTAATTGATTTATAATAATTTTCTCGCTCAGCTTAGCAGCGTATTAGTATTAGGTAGGTACTGCACCGCAGGGGCCCAGCCAGCTATATACCTACATTTATTTTAATTTTATTTTAATGTATCATTTAATTTTAATTTTTTTATTGTTATTTCCTCTTATTTGAATTGAAAAGAAAATATATAAAATATGAACAAGTGATATTTATTGCAAATTTACGTTGTAAATTATATTTTAACTTGCACTTATTACCCGAATACTATTTGTAGTGTATATGATAGCGTGTGTAGATAGCAGTTATGTTTTGACAACTTTGGAAATACATACACCGACTTAGTGAATGGTCAGAGTGCAAGCTTAGATACTAAATAATTATATTAGTAACCCTCGTAGATTCGCTTCAGGTAACCTATGCCTTAAGGGTAGGGTAAGTTGTACAAACATACATTTCACAATCTGTTTTCTTGTTATATTATAAAAACAGCTAACAGCATATTGCACAAGAGACTATTAGTCCTCAGGATTGCATTCACCATACCTTAAAGGTATCGTTTCTTCTTTCGAACTTTTTACTGTATACATCCACATACCAAAAAGAATTTAAAAACTTTCATGTCGCTGCATTGAATGCTAAAAAGCAACAATCAATCGCAATGTTGAAAAAATTAAATGCCGCACCATTACGGTATCGTGGTGCGCAAATTATTTTACAACGAAAGGCTCTCCTGAGCGAGTGAGATGGGACGATAAAAAATGCAATCAATCGTAGTTCAAGATCAAGGTATGCTTCCCACGGTTGTGAACACCTGTGTCCTGCAAGAGAACTAGCCGTATGCGTACAGGTCATTCGATGAACGCATGAGACAACAAGATATCGATTATGAAGTGGGTGTCTACAAGACAAAAGTGAATAGGGTTCTTTTAAATTTACTTTACCACCAAATACTAAAGAAGCTTCTGTTTTTCGGTTTGGCTATTCTCTTTCCGGAAAAAGAAGCATAGGACTCCACCCAACCAGATGGACTGACGACCTGAAGAAGACAGCGGGCATCCGTTGGATTCAGAAGGCTCAGAACCGGTCCGAGCGTTGCGTTGCAAACATTTTTATTCCCTTAAATAAAATTATTTTCACGAGGGAGAAAGAAGTTTGTCAACAGATACAAGTAATACAAGAGCGAATACTCCCCGCCTACAAACTACTCCCTAGTTTGGCGGGATATTTGTATTATTTAAGTATGTTATTCTGTGAATAAATGAAAAAATAAAAGAATATTGTAATAATTTTTACGAGTAGGTATCATATAAAACCCATGAAGCAAAGTTATGAAAATAACGGAATCTAGGGACAGTGACGACATCTACCACAACCCGTCTATACAAATGACTATTAAAGTTATTTTACCTACACAAATATGGATACTTTCAATATTTACTTGTAAGAGTGCACCGTCGTCAGTAGAAGCGAGATTATTGGCAATAGTCGCTCCAATACAGCATTAACTGCAATTATAAGAACAGTACGAGAACCCGCCCATCCAGTTGGAGTAACGGTACTAGCGGCGGAAACACACCTGGGATGGCTCAAGTGAGGAACTTACACCTGGAAAATACACGCTGACATTTACAAACATAAAAGCAACATTTTTATTGTAGTATATTAGTGTAGTTAGAAGCTATTGCTAGCTTGCCAAATTTTAAAGCTTTACTAGCTGACCCCTGATCGTTGTTCCGCCATATTTGTAGATACAAAAAGCTCGATTTAAATTTTATAGGTGGGGGTAGGGAAGTGAAAATTTGGGATCATGTGTATTTTTTTATGCCACACCATAAAAAAATATGCAGAAAAAAATTTATCCAAAAAATAAAAATAATTTTTTTAGGGTGGGACAACCCTTAACATTTAGGGGTATGAAAAATAAATGTTGGCCGATTCGCATACCTACTCGATATGCACACAAAATTTCATGAGAATCGGTCGAGCCGTTTCGGAGGAGTATGGTAACTAACATTGTGACACGAGAATTTTATATATAAGAAGATATTAGTGTAGTTAGAAGCTAGCAGTGAAAGCCAAATAGCAAGATTTGAACGTTGGAATACCGATCAGGGAGACCCGGGCTCGAATCCATCGTGCACGTCTAATTTTCAGAAAAATTGTGTGCGTTTATAATTTTAGTTTTACATGCTCTGTTCTGAAAGTACCTAAATGCAGTCTACCAATGCGCATTTGATCAGCGTGGTGGACTGCGGCTTTTATATACCTATTAGGAGACCAGAACTCAGGTTATTTTTACAGATTTTAATAATTAGAAAAAATGATGTGGTGTCGTGGGACACCAGGTAGGAACGAAGTTCCTTCGGCTAATGAAGGCAACGGCGAACGAAAAGAAAGAGGGAGAAAGAGAAAGGTATTATACACTACTCGCTTGTGTATGCGACTGTCGCGCCTGCGCACGTCTCTTTTAACGCTTTTATTCCACGCATTTTTTCTTACGGTTTTACTATCACATATTTTTCAGTTCGGTCGCCGCAGCAAAACCTATCCCCTCCAAGCCTGCCGTAAGGAACTTCGTTCCAAAAAGTAGATAAAGAAAAAGCAATAAAAGAAAAAAAAACATTTTCTTACTGAAGGAACATGTTTAACGATAAAAAAATTTAGGCATTTGGACAAACAAATTTCCTAAAAACCCTCAAGCTCGTTCTAAATACCTTCGTTCAATCTTTAAACAGAATATCTTCTGTAACTTACACTGTTAAAAAATGTAGAGCAAAAACTAGATTTTGAGATGCGATCATTAAGGCTTCACTGTTTTCAGCGGATGCGATAGCTACTTGCTCTTAATTGGGATACTTTTTCTTTCCACAGATAAACAAGTAATTTTATAAATAAGCAACGATCATATCGCGTGTGATAAAAACTTAAAATAATTATCGTGTAGGCCAAAAGATAAAAAATATCTGCATACGAGTGAAGGCGTCCGATATAACTTTGATGCAATTATGTTATCCTGGTAGATTTTGTGGAACTATCTCACCGCCAAAGGTTCATCTAGTAATTATGAAGATATTTTTTGTCATCTTGGACAATTTTAATCTCTTTAAATTGCTATCATCAAGGACGAGTGCCTTCGGATTTGAACAGGACGTATAAAACCTATCTATTCTGTGGTCCTAGGCAAGGTAGCGAGGATACGAGGACTGGCCTAACAAAAAGTATAACTACTAAACCTACCCCTGTACGAAGCAAATATACGAAACAAGTCATCAGAACAATGGAGATGAATAGTTAGGAGTGCCATAATTTCCCCTTCATCGAAGTGCGATTTTCCTGGAATGTTGGTATATTATTAAATATAATAGAAAAAAAAACATAATTATTATATGACAGTTTTTCAATTTTGTCTCAAGTGTGGATTCCCTTTTGTTTATATTGGAAATTGAAACTCTAATTTATCTTATTATTGAAGTCTCCAATAAAAATTCTGAATATTGGTACGGATAAAAGAAAACCTGACAATAGGAAAACACTTATTGATAAAGGTTTTTTTTTATTAATTTAAGGTAGCAAACGAGCATGCAGCACCACCTTCCGCTGCCGCCCATGACAACCGTGACCGACTTAGAAAGACTCATATGGGGACTGGGATAGTTAGTCCGGTTAGGTGACGGTGTTAGAAAATTAGTTGGTTAGTTTGTAAGTATGAGGACTAGGACAGGGACTGTTAGTGAATGTTAGTCCTGTTAGTTGTTGTTAGTAATAGTCCAGTTAATAAACGTTAGTAAGAGTCTCGTATAATTCGGTCACAGATGTGTTGCTACCCTTGAGGATTGAGATGGTCGCCTCTAAAAAGTGTAGCCGGCCCCACACCTTTCTATCCGGAACACATACATGTACATACAGGAACATACCTAGGTGTAGTATACCGGTACAGAATTGGGAAGTGTCAAAATGATTATTGACTACCCAATAAAATTCTGATTGTACGTCTATTGTGTCCGCAAATACAAAAGAACATAATGACCAACATATCACTAAACTATTGTACCTCCGTATAGAATAAGCGACTATAAAAAACTCGACATAGTCATAATAATCAAAGTTTTTTGCTCCAACAGAACAAATGATAGTTTTAATGTTTGAATTTAATAGGTTTAATAGCTCATTCGCGTATTAATCTTGTCCTTATTGTATTGCTAAGTTTATGATTGATATCGTTCATTCGTAATGACATAAACTGATTTAAAACTAGTTGTGAAATATATAAATTTCTTCATTCCATTCGAATATAGTGGTGAAAAAACGGTCGTAAACTTGCTTTGACTGCCATATACGATACGACTTTATGATAGGAAAATGGTTGTACATGTTTCCAACATTTTTTTTGCTCTAAGCTAGTAGAACATTCGAGGAGATAAGTCCTTTCATATTCTTAGCATTGAATTTGTATTAGATACTATTATGTGTTAAACATTATGTACAAACTTGCGCGCTCACAAATACACTTAACAATGTGAGTAGTTACTATCTTTGGATTATTATTTAGCGGAAACAGAACTATTTCTTGGCAGAAAAGGTATACAGATGATCTGCGTAATTGAAGTTAAATTATCATTAAGTTATCTTCCTATGCCTCTTCAAAATCTGTCCCTATACTACAATGGTTTTGCCCAGACAAATAAATATTCTTTTACTGTATTATTTCTTAAGTGACAGCACATCGATGGTGCCTTCGTTTGCCTTTGGTGTTGGTGCCGTGACTGACGGTGATCGCTTACCATCAAGTGGTCATCTCGTTCGTCAAGTATTTTACAAAACCAAAACAAAAACCATACAAGTATCCTTTCACCTCCAACAATCTTAAGTGATCGGATTAGTTCAGCAACACCTGGAGCGATCGGTAAGCGGATGGGTGACCGCTGATGGTTAAATATTTCGGTTACACGAAGCCATCATTCCGCGTTGTTTTTGTTGAATAGGAATCGTTAAGCCACGTCGAAGGTCTTCAGACGGTAGAACAACTTCCGACACTGGAGAAGCATTGTGGAATATTCTCTAGGCCTCCTCAGTTCTGTAATGAAGAGAGAACCGTGGTCAGTAGAATTAACGGGTTAAAGCCACCCATGATTTAGCCTCTACACAATACTACTCTAGGTACATTAAAATGAATAAATATAAAACAGAGATCATAATATTATACAAATTTGGCCTCGTTATATTTTATTATTACCTAATACCCACATGTAATTGCTAATTTAACTGAAACATGAGAATAAAAGTAATAATAATTATATAACATTTAAACTATGTATGCTATTCAAATGTTCACTCAAAGGCGTGGAAGCATCTATGTGCAAGGTTAAAACCTCTTATAAAGGCATAATGATATAATAATGAGACCCTAAAATGAAGTTTTTTCTTGTCTTATAGATAGAGATAAAAGATTTTTGCGTTAAATCTCGATATACGCATATCTTGTTGCACGTATGCATGTACATATGAACTTGGTTCTGTTCTACGGAGGGCACGTTAAACGTTAGTCCTGGTCGTTATCATGAGACAGCAGTCGTAAAACCATGTTGGAGGGTACCAATATCCTTAATACTTACATAAAATATTACAGAAATTCTCAAAATATAAGGATCGGAACAAATAAAAATTGTGCGGTCGGGGGACCCCCTTCCCGTCAGGAACAAAGTTCCTTACGTTTTTTCTTCAACTCCGAATGTAATTCGAAATGAAATCTGTATATTTTATTTTATTTTATTTTATATTATTTTTGAAGGCAAATAATCAGTTGGAACGAATTACATCAGAAAGTTTCATTCAATATTTCAGGTAACGTTTACACGTGTCTGTACGTGTAAATTTCGTGTTTCAAGTATTTTTCTTGGCCGCCAACGCGTCGGTGATGCATTTGGTGCTGATGTCCGTTAGCGACCGTGACTGTACCTACCATAGTACCATCTGGTCGTTAATTAAAAAAATAAAGATAATAATTATAAATAAAAATGTAAGACGTCAGAAAAACTATAGCTTTAAAAATCGCAACCTAAATTTAATCAGCTACTCTCTTGCAGTAAAACAATCATTGCATCCACACGTAAACAACTGAACCGAATTAACACGAAACACGACCCACAGAAAAACATAATCGTGAAACTAATCGCCTATCTTAGAACCACACGTAATAGCGGCACAATTAATGTTATTACTCACGACCTTGCGATTTCTATCATAGTAACAAAGAATGGCATAATGACATGCAAATAGACAATGAGAGTTACGCTTCCTCGCAATTGAAAGTGTTGATAGACGAGAAAAGTGGAGCAATTAGCTGGGAACAATGGGCAGAATAACAGCTGAGTTACAAATGTTTATGATCTGGTGTACCTACTGGCTTCAACCCATTGTTGGCCCACTACTGAGCACGGGTCACACCTCATACCCGAGGAAGCTTAGAGCATACTCCACTACGCTGCTCCAGTGCGAATTGGTGGAGGGGTTAGTGGCCATCAAAATAAATAAAATGATACTGGAACATAATGCCACTTTTATTCATTAGTAAATTGAACCTAAACATTTACGTAACATATCGGACAGTATGCCACATATATGTATGTATGTACCTATGTATGTAGCCGCAATTATCCCCCGCCGCTCGTCCTGCAAACCATTGGGAGGGTCAAGTTAACAGCGGTTTATCTATAGTGGGATATAAAAAAATAAGCTTAGTACAATCCATCTAAAACCATGCAAACTGTAAAGAACTACAAAAACTTGATTTATGATTAGGTACTGTAGGGAAATTTATTATCATGTGATGGAAAATAAAAAAATGAACAAGTAAGTTATTTTCAAACAAAGGTACCAACACGGTTTGTTTGTGTGCACGCAGATGTCCCGTCCGTACATACGCAGCTTAGAACGCACACAAAGATTTTCATTGGAGGCTTGAGGACTCTACTGTTCGTTTGTTAGCGTACCACGGTGCGTACATACATGGCACTCAGACAATTACATCTACTGTTCTGTACGTTGATTATACCGAGTACCGCCGCGAGAAAACATTATTGAATATTATGTCTATAAGCTATTCGTTCTGATAGCGTTTTTATGGCTGCACTCAAGGTCGGGTAGCGGAAAACATTAATGGCGCAATAATGGTAATATATGCATGGCAATTTCCCATGCCAGTTTTTGCATGTAACTATGTAAGTATATCATGTTATTCATGACGTAACAGTGCATTTATTTCGCAAATAATGATATGCGGTATTAGGTCTGGTATTCTAGCTTTGATACTAAATAACTTTTGATATTAGGTTTAACGTTTGATATAGTACTTTTTTATGGGAATGAGTACTTACCTATATTTTAATAATGAGAATGGAATAGAACAAGTGAATAACAAAGGGTGGAATAAGAACGCGTAAAGGCAATCTCAGCGGTATACAAGAAATAAAGGTAAGTTTCCATCAGTTGGCTGCTAATCATTTTAACTCATTTTTCTTAATTAATAGGTCAGACGGTAGAACCATAGCTTGAATGGAAAAATCATCTACTTGGCAGTAAATTTCGAATTAGAACTAGACTCTTATAACGATTACTATCTGGACTATTACTAACAACAACTAACATGACTATCTAACACCAACAGTCCCTGTCCCAGTTCTCATACTTACTAAGAAAACGTTAACGTCTCCTAATCCGAACTAGAATATTTAATCCTAGTTCCCATTAGACTCTCGTTCTAGGGTCGGTCACAGATGTCACTTGTCATGGGCAAGAGCGGAAGGATGGAGTTGCATACTCGTCCATAAAATAAGAAAGAAAATAAAAAAGAACACGATTGCATTTCCTGCTTTTACTCGCACAATAAATCAACATCAACAATAAGGGTATCCTTAATTTATAATTATTTATCCGACTGGTATAATTGTTGTATGATCTCAGTAATGCAAATTTGTTGCAAACAAAGGCGCTTTCTTAAGAATAATAATAGACACCTGTGGACGTTAAGTGCTTCCTTAAACTGAGATTTAATTAAGTAGTGTATTCTGCTGAATAACAATTAACTATAATCTATTTTGGTATCTTTCATCGTTGCCTTGACGTTTTTAAGTATCGACAAAGTATTTTAAATTACGTGGGTACTCACGATTGCACGTTGCATGATATTATGTAGATACCATTACCAACGTACCTATTGCTAGATAAGCAGAAACGAGGAAGCGAGGTAGGTCCTTGTTAGCTAGTTATTCAACATCCCAAGTTGTAACCGAAGCACGTTGAATTATGTTACGGTTAATTCTAGAAGGTTGGTAGCGTTGCCAGTTTTTCCATCGAAACTGTTGCTCCATCTGCGGGGATAATTTAATTTAAGGCTAAAAATAAGGACGTCTCGCTTAACTCGGTTCATTTAACGCCGGGACCTGGTCTGGTGAGTAAAGAAAAGGACCCTTGGTATACAATATAGGACAATAGGTATGAACGATTGAGGACCGGTTTCTCGGGTCCTAGTACATCGTCCGATTATAATCAAAGGGGCAAGGAAAATTGTTGAGTTCAAGTATGGGTGAAGAAAATTATTGAAACGCACGCAGTCAGCTGAACTGTTTGAAAGAAACCAGCTTTTGTACATCCAAAGCTATTTTAAACACTTTCAAGAACTCCCGTCATGATTAAATGAAGGAAGCCATTTTTTCATCACAAATAATTGATTTCATTAATGAAAGTAAAAAAGACAAAACAGAATTGCAACATGAAGTTTAAATGAATGATTAAATAGGGAAATAAGAATCGTGATATTATCAAGACTAATTAAATTAACACTAAGAAACTGATTGATTGTATGTAAGTTCCTACTATCATAACTCATAACTGATTGTTGCATTATCAACGATGAACGACAAGCGGAAATATTTTACAGATAAAATAGTAATAAACACATATTCGCAAGCTATTATAGTTCTTTCACAAATACATACATACAAATAGTGAAGTTCATACATAAATCTCATAACGTTTAGAATTGACTGATAGACAATGCCACTAGACATTAGGTCAGCCTATAGCATTAGAAAAACAAAAAGAGTAAAAAAATAAATTAACTACCGTGACCAGAAAACAAAAAAGTATTCATGTCACAATTGCCCCAATCTGGTTACATTTACTTGCTATATTCACTACCAGGATCCAATCAATGAATGGTTCATCGTTAAATTTCTATCTTTGGGAGTTTTACAGGGTAGTACATTAGAACCATTAATTTACTCATTCGTTAAATGTCTTGTTACCTCAATAGTTTAATGTGCGGAATGAAAAAATTTAAACAGGAATTTATTTAAAAAAAAATGTTTACTACGTTATATGAAATGAATAAAGTTATTCCAATGTTGAGGACAAATAAATTATTTTCCAACAATTTTAATCGGCCTCACCTTCTTGGCCTATTGGAAGTGTGGAATAAAATAATCAACATATTTTCTTGGCTCTCTAAAAAAGCTTAGGTTAAAAAATTAAAATTCATGAAGGAGTTATCGCTATAAAAGTATGATAGCATTCGGACAAGTTATTAAATCATATCAGTACCGGTACGAGAGTTGACAGGTTGACGTCAAAAGATGGATTAATTGTAACGTTTTTATCATCAATACTAGATTTTCTAGCTGCTACAACATCTAGAATTTAAAAATACTCCTTTTATGTGAGTTTACGATTCCACAATAATATACAAAGTTGTATATGTTTGCTCATGTAGTAATTTTAAGACCTGTATGAACCATATTTGCGCAATAAAAAGAATTTGAATTTGAATTAATTCCTCATATACGGAACAATAACTCTTACACTTAATTCTACACCAAGATTCATTTTATTATGAATAGTGATCGTAAAAACATAATATGATCCAAGAACTAAACATTCTTAACACATTCATCCTATTAATATTATAAATGCGAAAGTTTGTATGAATGTTTGTTACTCTTTCACGCAAAAGCTATCGAATGGATTTTGCTGAAACTTTACAATAACATAGCTTACACATCAGAATAACACACAGGCTATAATTTATAACGATATAGTGTGAATTATCCAAAATATATAACTAAATCTATGCAAACCGAAGGAATAAGTTTCCGGAAGCAAAGCGAGGGCGGGTCGCTAGTAAATTATAAAAAAGAAGTTTTGGAAGATGTCATGGAAGATGTTTGAGAAAAATTTAAGTTACCTATTTATTAACGCAGTAGAAAGCATGACGATGCTTTTTATTTTTGTCTGTTTGTCTGATCGTAGAGTTTGTTCCCGTTAACCTCAGAAATGAACTAACCGACTTGGTTAGGTTTTCCCTAATGTAAAAGTAGGCACGTGTAATGAATACATTTTCATATAAAAGTATAAAAAATTTAATGTATTTACCTACTATAGAATAAAATATGTGTATACGTAAAAAGATAGAAGTGTGTTAGGAAACGTTGATTGGCGGGCCTAATCATAAATGCCTCTTGGAAGGTTACATCAACATACAGACGACCTTGCTGCGAGCGGTTTTCACATCATCTGCAGCGCGCGCTGATCTTACTAGAGATATAGGTACTATGTTACATCAAAATTTTGCCATTTTAGGAGTTATTGTATTTTACATTCATCATCATCATCATCACAACCCATAACTCTCCCACTGCTGGGCACGGGTCTCCTCTCCTGTTTTTTTATTCCATATATCAATACAGTCATGTTGAAAAGATTTGAAACTTCACTCATCACGGAATGTATGTAATTTTATTATGACATGTATTTATTTATTCAAAATATGCAGTTCAGCCGTGACCACGTGATCTATGCAACTGACTTAAAATATCGGTATACAAAACACATATCGTGAGTACCCGTATCATAATTCAATATTTATGTTGATGTTGCAATTTTATTAACTTAAAAAATATATGGCGGAAAATTTTATGAAACGTAACAATGCAAAATAGTGCTCCGTAGTGCGATTAAAAAACTCGATTTGTTTGAAAAACATAGTATACATTACTAGTGTTTGTGGTAAAATTCACACAGAATCATCAACTTTGTTATCTCATGATTATGCCTCATTTATATGTGCATCTCAACTTTTTGCTTCATAAATTTAATTTTCTTTATTAGCCGCTTGAGAATAAAAATTGAATTCAGTTTTTGTTTAATTTTTTCTTCTGTTACCTTGGTTCGAGATAATCGCAGTAAGTGGTTCCTTTTCGGTTGTTTCTTTCATATGTTTCAAAGGTCAGAATGCCAACAGCTCATTAGTGTCCACGGTTTGATGGATCACGATGAAATTTGCTACAACTTTGCCAGCTGTAACTTATAAAACAAATAGATGTTGAGATAGCCTAATTATTTCAATATCGGTTTTCTGTCAAGAGGACACAGGCTCAAATCCTGCGCGTTAGTTAATTTTTCAAAATTTCTGTAATATTATTTTGTTCGATTAAGGATAACTTCATAACGAAACATAACTACTCAAGGATTTTTCATGATACTGACAAAATTGTGCGAGTCTATTGGCATTTGGTCAGTGTGATAAATCCTGGCTTTCACCACTTACATTGTGATTAAAAATTCGAGCCCATCTGTGGGATTTTAAAGGGTTATAATCATTACTTCCAATGCCTACTAATAAAATAGCATTCAAGTTAAATACTTTGACTAAAATAACCATTAACCAAGTAAAATAAATCAAAAATTCCTGAACACTAAGTAATTTGCATCCCATTCATATCTTAGTAACTGTACTAAAGATGATGCCTAATAGAAAATGCAGCCGACCTTCCGTTCTAAACTCGTGTATTAAATTTATTTTGTGGCAGGCTGGTGATAGGGCGCTAATGCCGTATTCACAGCTCACAAAGGTTCTCCATGAACTAAATTGCATCCAGTATATGGCAACCACATGCGACCTTGCTCGCGGATTTTGCTGTGCATTGTAAGGTTAAACGTACATAGATTCTATCTCACTGATACGAATTTGCCTTGCATTCACAAGGAGGTATTGTCACCATATTGTCACCATTTCTTTATTTAATACGTAACTTCATTGATAATGAATGTCTGAGAAACAAATAAAATAATTAATAGATTTTGAAACTACTTTTAAGTACTACTTTTAAATAAACTTATTAAGTCATGATGTTAAATATCAAGTTGAAACATGGGTATTCTCAGGTGACCAATTTAAAGCATCAATCATTGTTGAGGCAGATTGTGGCATATTCCCAATTCTTGTATAAAGATAAGTATTCCAGCTGATCTCGAGTGCTCATCATAGCCATCATCATCATCATCGATATAATCGCCGAACTGATGCTAATTCTATTTACTCAGATTCTATTTAATCACAACTTGAATATAACACCTCACATAATTGACTAATTAATGAGCAATACGCGGCGATCTTTATCGTCTTAATTTCATAGCTCCAGAGCCTACGCCAAGTAATTTGTGTCAAACGAACAATAGCGGTGATTGACGGAAAACATTAAATGAATTATGTATGACGATCCTTGTTATGAGGTCCCGATTAATAGCCACCTTTTGTGCAGAAGCCGACTTGTTATTTTCACGCCTTTGTAAATTCTTGCATGCGAAAATAAAGTACTTTTGATTACTTGTAATAATATCTTTATGAACACAATCTGTTTTTTACGTAGAAATTAATACCCTTACTTAAATGTCATTATGATCTATAAATCATTATCAATATACTAAACACACTTACCTGAAAATTAATTATCTACTGATTTAGAAACCATGGGTGAACGCTAGTGGATGGGTGACCGCTAGTGGCTAAATATCTTGAGCGCTTCCGTGCTTCGGAGGGCACGTAAAGCCGTCGGTCCCGGTTGTTATCATTTGGTAGCAGTCGTTAAGCCATGTTGGATACCTTCGGGCGGCTTAAAATTTCCGACACTTGGGTTGGCCACTAACCCCTCCACCAATCCGCACTGGAGCAGCGTGGTGGAGTATGCTCTAGGCCTCCTCAGGTACGAGGAGAGACCCGTGCTCAGTAGTGGGCCATTAATGGGTTGTAGCCTTAGAAACCATTAGGTAACTAATCTTATGGTTATACTATCTTTGATTATAAACACGCTATCTATATACGGGTACCTAGTTATACTACTCGTAATCCCTCGAACATTTTCATTTTGATTTTCATTGCTGTTGTTTCGAATGCCAATTAAAGTAATGTAATGTAATCCGTTTGGATAAGATCTGTGACCTAATCAGTCTGTTGGATTTACAACACAGAAACACTAGGTGTGGTGCGGTGCTTAGATCGTATGCCTAGGTTCCGCCTATTTACTGATCGGCTTATAATTATTAAGACCATTAATTTTCATGATGCTAATACATAAGTATTTGAAGCTGTCGCTCGGTTAAGTTAAGCAATATAGAGTGTATCTGGGAGTAGAAATCGTATTGGTTTATTTTACCTTCTTTACTTATTCTCTCCTTTTTGTTTCAAGGTGTTTTTGCTATTGCCTTTGTTTTAGGCGTCAAGAGATCTAATAATCTCGAATATTCGAGTTTTGAACGTTTCAATTTATCCTTGACGTCTGGATAAATTAGTAGGCAAAGTAAGTTTGGGGTGTAAGGGGCTCCATCCATCTTTGAGTCCAAGCCGACCTTACCTGCTGCACCTGCTGGAAAACGGACGAGGTTACGGCGCTCGGTCCCAGAGGTCACTGGACTCTGTGCCATCCAGTTTAATCCCGAAGACACTCTTTTCTTGGTGATAGGGCTGAGGCCACGGCTAGCTACCACCGTCTCGCTTGAGTCAGCCGCCAAACGACCTGTCGTGTTCCGGGCGGGGGCTTGAGAGCCATTTCCATTCCCCATACATCCTCATCCTCTATGCAGTGTCTCCTTGGTGTATCCAAAAGTACAACTCGCGTTGTGAACGGAACACATCTATTTATAGTTTCATATCTTTGCATAGAACCCTAAAATGATCATACTGAACAGCACGGCCCAGTTGGATAATCTAGCGTCTATCTAATAAACTAACAATGGCTTACATAATGTGTAACATATAAATAACACCGTGAATTATAATTTACAAGCTCGTTTTCATATCTAACCTCTGGGTGCTGTGCTCGATCTGCGCGCCAATCTTAATGCGATCCAAACACCATATTAATGTCATAACAACTTTCAAATCTTTTGTGAATGTTTATGTCGTAGGGAAACTATACAAACGGAATTTTATCAAGACGAAATTTATCTTATCTTATCTTTATGGAGAATACGATCGATTGACAGAAGATGTCCTTAACAAAAGTAAGTGATTTAATAAAATATCTGAATTTTCGAAATTTTTAAAATATCTCAATAGTGCACGCGAAAGTTCAAATGAAGGAAATGCGGACTAGGGTGATTGAAGGCAAATGGTGCTAAGTTCGTCGGAACCCCACTGCTCGGGATTCTTATATCTGTTAAATTTAGAATATTGAAATATGCGCACGATTGATGAATTGATCGACAAAATAATCTTACTGCACTGCGCAGGCATTGGATCTTCTATCTTAGTATATGGATCATTTACCTACGACATGAATGTGGACGAGAGAGTTATTATGGCAATCGGTTGGTGGGCAGTAAGTACAAATTAATATTGGTTTAAACATCAGTTATTCATAATGAACAACTTGGTTTCGAATACTGCGTGCATCTCTAATTAAAAAATATAGAGTTTAAAAATTATAATTTTTTAAGTTTTCCAGGGTGTTCCAATCTAATTTATACTTAGATCTTTGTTAGTCAGGTAAACTATAAACGCTACAAACACTAACGCCCATGACTCTCTGCTCCGGCTAGGAATCAAACCCGGCATCTCTCGATTCGCTGGTAGTATTGCTATTCCGAATAGGCGAGTCGAAGATTTCATTGCGTTGCATTTTCAAATCGGAAACAAACAAAGAAAGATTTCTTATGTATACATAACATTTTATTTAAAACTTTTATTTAAATTCTATTAGAACATAAATAGACACATAAGTTCATAATTGGCTTTCTTTGAAATAACTTCATATAAAACCATAAAAATAAGGTATAAACAAAATCGTCGCAACGCAAAAAGTTTTAAATAAAATGTTATGTATACATAAGAAATCTTTCTTTGTTTGTTTCCGATTTGTTCTTGCCTGCATGTCATGTCCATGGGCACCAGTCTGCTATTCTGCTTCTTTGTCACCAATTTACATTTAAAAACAGAACTGTTTTATGCAGATTAATTAGATACTTCGAGCGTCAGTAGCCCAAAACGAGAGACACAATTACGTAAGCCGGACCGCCTATAGTTCCGATCATTATCTGAATAAAATTATGGCGTCTAAAAGCTTCGACATCGGTATAATTCGAACCTGGAATGCATTACCTAAGGTTTAGGTCTGCTATTCTAAGAAGCGTCCGCAAAAAGTTAGGTAACTTCACCGGACGCCCGTTTTTTCTCGCGCTAAAAAGTCGTTCATCATTCCGAAGGTCGTCGGCTAGACGTACACAAAGAATGCTTGTTTGCCCGTCCGTGTGTTTAGCTGTTTTTTTTGCAATGTCATACGTGTTCGGTAGGTACTTAAACGCTAGAGTCACGATAAGGTCGAATGTTTGGGCTTCTAATTTCTTATTTGGTAATGCAGGAAAAAGGTTATTTGAAATTTATCGTGATTTGAGGCTTGACCTCCAAAGTGTTATGATCTTTTGTTTCTTTTTTGCTACAAAATAACTTGTTTTGCGCTTCGCCTACTGCTACATTGTTACATGTACCACAATCACAAAGATAAAGGTGGGCGATCACAAGTTTTAGATATTCAATCGTACCATATTGTGCAGTTCTCATCTGTAGCGGTCGGTATGAGCAATATTGTTTACACTGCCGACGCAAGACTACGGCCTAGAATCTTCCATCCAAAATTCCATCTAACCATATTTTCAAATGTTGTACTGTCTAGACATACGATTATAATATCACGGCTGAATGATACGTAAATGAATACATTTTACAAAACAATTAAGGCTTTGTTTCATGTGGCGGATGAAATAATGATTTCATCGCCTAGCATTCATCAGTTAAGTTTTAAACTATAGCAAAAAGGTCTGCAAAAATATGTAGAAAAATTCAGGCAAAACAGGAAGAATTTTTTCAACTGGGCATTCATCTTCAATATCTTATATATATATATACATCTTCAAGAAGCACTCATAGCCCGGCAGCTTTCATCGATCCTAAGTGATCGTCAAAGTTAAGCAACAGCGGGCGCGGTCGGTATTTGGATGGGACCGCTAGTGGCAAAATTTCTTGGTCGCTTCTGTGCTTTGGAGGGCACGTCGGTGCCGGTTGTTAGCATTTGGTAGCAGTCGTTAAGCCATGTCGGATGCCTTAGAGCCGACAAAAAATTCCGATACTTGGGTTGGCCACTAACCCCTCCACCAATCCGCTAGAGCAGCGTCGAGGAGTATGCTGTAGGGCTCGTTAGATATGAGGAGAGACCCGTGATCAGTACCCATTAATGAATCCGTTTATCTTCGATATAAGAATTAAATCTTAAGAAGTGTGAAATGATTTTTGAAATTTGCTTAGGTGTGAAACGATTACTCCTAATTTATGTAGTGGGTATGTACCTATGTAATATTGCACGATCTAATTTAGTTATAGTTAAACATCCTAAAACCAGCCTTAAATTTTAGTAAGTATTACAAGTTTCTACGAATATAATATTACTTACTAAAATCTGTATAAAATTTCCAAAATTAAAGCATTAATCTTAGAATATATGTCTAAGGCATTAATTCGTCATCACATTTTTTAATTGTGGTAAAAACTGAAAATGCATAATTTTTTTAATTTATCTGACCATAACCCAAAAAGTTGTGCCTGTTACAAAAAATGCGCCATGTTTGTAATACATTAACCCAAAACATCTGAATGCCCATTCAAATGTGCTGTTTAGGCAGGCAAACTCTCATCAGTCGTCCGAAAGAGATGTTGCAAAAAAACGTGAAAACATCGCGAGTAAGTGCACTTGGTTATCTCGTTTTGTTTTGCAAGTCGTCATTGAAATTTCGTTATACCGCAGTTGTCTTACTTCCAGCTATCAACTAGTGAATAGACTGCGCGAGTTTGTCATAAAGCAAATGTGATAAAAACGGATACACCACTTAACACTTTCGGGATATGGATGGTTAGGGTGCGGGACTAAATTGATTAGTTACCAAGGGTGTTATTAAGAATGTTAGTTAGTCAGTCCGTTAGTACGTATGGGGACTGGAGCAGGGACTGTTACTTGTTGTTAGTAAGTCCAATGAGAGAGTATTTTACGGTCTATTATGAAGTATTTAATTTTTTTGAAGTGAAAACTTCTATAGCGTCGTTGTGATTTGAAAGTCGATGAAACGAGATAGCAATAGTAAAAAGAGACAGACACATTTTAACGTGGGGGAAAATGAGATAGGAAGCATTGCTTGCGTGCTCCAACGTCGGGGTCCTAGAGCAATACCTTTTACGGCAAAATAGCGGCTGACGTGTAAACAAAGCAAAACATCAATATTTGGACTTACAGTATTTGTTTTTTTAAAGTTTCCCCTCTATCACGTGTGAATTGCACACATATTAGGTTTTTTTTGTTTTATCATGTAATTTTAGCAAGTTCGTTGCATTCTCCGTTGCATTCTCAGTTACCTGCCAAACCTCTACTCGCTCGTTGCCTAATCGTAATTCGTTTACTCTACGGCCAGTCATGCTGTTTTGCGTTTAGATTATAATCAGTTTTATGTTATGACCTTAGTTATGCAGTATAATAATACTAAGTTGCGTGTAATCATGTGGAGCTGTGCTCTTTCACACGACTCGCTTTGTTTCATGTGAGATTGTGGATCCGATATTTATGTTCATTATTTATCAAGTGGTTGTTAAATGAGCAATGTTTTGGATCGAGATCATTGTTAGATTATTGCAATTCTATGATTGTTTATCTTATACGTGAGTGAGCGCTAGTGTGCTCTTCAACGTTGTTGCTTGTGTTAGAGTCACGGTGTTCTTTGGTGTTTGAATTGAATTGAATTGAATTGAATTTATTTTTATTCAAATTTTATTTTTTTATATACCTACTGTGGGTAGGTATACGTATAGTAGTCGAGGCATAGGACAAGCCTAGGCTGTCATAAACAGGAAGCAACGCCTTAAATCTATCAATATTATTTAAGTGAATAAGTTTGTAATTTTTTTAAGATTAAAATAAAAATACCGGAGACCTCAGGAACCCTTTTTTACTAAACAACATTTTCAACACAACATTTTTGAAGTTGCTAAGTTTAAAATTAGGTTTTTGACGTGACAACGTCTTAAATTAGGTTAGCTGGGAGTCACTTATGAAAAATAGTAACGCTCGGTAACGTTACGATGAGTCACCGAACGAGAGAGAGGCCCGCCGAATGCCTTGCGTCTCTCTCCCACTCAACTATGATCGGTCTGTCGCGCGCGCAGCACTAGAGAATTAGGCGCATTGAATCGGCGCGTTAAGTTTAAGTTTACATGTACAATGTTTTAGTAAACAAAATATATTTCTATAGTTAAAATTTGTGCAATTCTTATTTTCATTCAATTCCTTGTTCCTATTGCGCAATTTAATTATATTCATATCAATAAATATTCTACCGAGAAAAAGACGTTGTCACGTAAAATCTTCGCCCGTAAAACCGACTTTACAGGCAACCATTTTTTATGTCGTATTTTTTGATTAATTAAAACTAGAACTGATTAAAAGCAGCACAAAGGAATCCTTTATTAACAGTCAAAATATTTCATGTAACAAGATTGCTATTGCCTTGCCCTTGTATAATTGTATACAAATAAATCTTTGGTCATAAATATTAATGCAACAACTTTGACTTTATTAAATTACTTAATCTTATTTCTATGGTGTAAGACAGTGCAAATATTCTACGGTCGTGAATCGTGATTGACGCGGTGTGTACGAGATAAAATCTGTTTGTCTGTCGACACCCTTCTGGAATTCGGTTGTCCGTTGCCTATGATTCGTCTTATGTCAATGTTATTAAATGACTTCTGTCTATAAATGTAGCAACTAACTAAAAGTTGGATAAATATGATACAAAGTAACTTTATCTTTTAAATCCCCGTTTAAGTGTGAAGTGTGTTTAGTGTACAAATAAATAAATAACGATAACACACATTGTGTCATTGATAACACACAAACAAACGAACACACGCCGAACCGAGAACAGAACAGAATTTTAAACTCATCATTCAAATTTCCACCGTTGGGAATCGAACGTTCGAACTGTATTCCGATAAACCACGGGTCGTCAAGGGTTATATTTAGATATTATTATGTTTTATACTTTTTATATTTCGCATTAAATTATTATTTTCAGTAGCTATTGGATAGGTGTAGATACAGTTACACTTTTTAGAGGCGACCATCTTTGTCCTCAAGAGTAACTAACTACACATCTGTCCCCAAATTATAACGAGACTCTTACTAACAATTACTACTTAACTGAAATATCAACTAACAGAACTAACTATAACAAACAGTCCCTGCCCCAGTCCTCGTACCTAATAACAAACCTAGATAGTAACTTTCTTAGTAAGTACACCCTTTGCAACTGGACTAACCAGTCCCGATTCGCGTCTTACTTTGAGTCGGTCACAGTTGTCATGGGCGGCAGGATCTAGGAAAAACGATTTTAGCCATTTTAAATACAGCACATTGTACTGGACAAAGTAGATCTCAGTGATGTTTACCCGAACTTCATAAACGCGTAATAGCGATGGCTCTATGATAAGTGGTCGCCGGTTAGCCTTGCGGTGAGCCAGTAAAAACTGAGGAAATGCTTGTGCCTCGTCGATCGTAACTCGTAACACTGCATATGTATAAGAGAGCGGTTTAATATCATTTACTAAGCCTCTTGTTCACATACTATTTATATACTTTTGATTTTTAACTGCATCAGCTTGGAATATGTACTTACGATTTTGCAGATGTCCTTAAAAGTAAATTTTTAAATCTTTTCGTTTCATAATACTAATAAAGTACTATACCTAATACTAAGCTTAATATTTTAAAATTAAAACCAATCATGACTGCTCATTGCATTTTTCTACTAGAAAATTTCTGATCAAAATAAGTAATTAGGTATTACTAGTAATTAATAATTTAAATTAACAACACTCGTAATATTCTTAGTTAATACGAGGTTTTAGTTTAATGTAAAGTTTAATCCTTAAAACTTATTACCGTCGATATGAACAAACCCTTATTGTTAAGAATGAAGTAGAATGTGTTTTACATCTCTTATTCAAATGAAAAAAAAAACTTTATTCGTGAGTAATAGGTACAGAAAAAAGTCACCGTGCAAATATCCGCAACCAATAAAAAAACGTTTACAGAACAGAACAAATTATAAAATGTGTTACATTGTACAAAAGCCATTTTTCGTGTAAATAGAATACCCGACAAACAAACAGACGAGCCATCTGATGGTACGTGTTTGCTGTCGTTCATGAACACCAATAATAGCAAAGGCATACGTTGTAAGCCAACTAAAAGAGGAGAAGAAAACGGAAAGAAAAATTACGTTTTTATAATTACGTGTTTAAGGAGAGGGAGAGAGAGAGAGAGGGAGAGGGAGAGAGAGAGAGAGGGAGAGGGAGAGAGAGAGGGAGAGAGAGAGAGAGTTGCACACCCGGCTGCGCACACGAGCAAGTGAGTGTGCGAGCTAATGGGAGAGCAAATGAGCACTCATTTGCTTGTACATAGTATGCTTGATACACACACACATTACACACATAGCATACGGCATTTCGTTATGTGACGATTTCTACTAAATCGCACTACCCGAAAACCACGAGGAACTCCGGTCCAAAAGGTTTCTCGCTCTCTATTCGCCAAGTATTGGTAATCACTTTGATATACCTTGAAAACATGGACCACTTACGATCAGGTCCCTTCGACTTATCCTTTAATATAAAAAACTAATGAACTGACGAAGCGCTGTGTAAGACCGCCATATGTAAAACGCTTCCATATGAACGTTGGTTATTGTATCTTCTTCTAATCTCTACATGGTGTGGTATGCGGAGGTGGACGTCATCAATAAATCAATGGAACCGTATTCGATACGATTATTAATGAATACCAGCATGTGATCGTAAGCGTATAGCGTCAATATTTTTTTTTGCCAATGCTTTAGTATTAGCTTATTGAATCAAATGAATCATAATAACTAATGTCTATTTCTTCTTTCATCATCTTTCCGTGGAGCCTGCTGGGATAGTGACCTCTTGGCTGAGTCAGCCGTCCAACGAGTCGTTGTGTTGGCTTCAGAGCCATTTCTTTCTTCTTTGGACGGCAAAGCATTGGGGATACTTTTAGGGTCACTAATGTTTGTGGCAGTTACCACTGTCAAGTGGCTCGTCTGTTCGTTTGACGGGTACTTACATAGAAATCTACGATTATACCTATACTTAGTAGGTATAATGGTAAATAATACCTACGTAATACTAAGCGTACGCGAACACAGCGTATTACCGTATTATACAGGGTGTAATCGTTAAGTGTACACAGGCGATTATTCCGTAACTATTACAGATATCAAAAAACTTTAAACTGATATCGAAAGCACTTTACCTAATGAGTAAAATGACACTAATAATTTATTAAAAATAAAACGAGAAATATCCAAAAAAATTACATTAAACTCTCCCATACATTTAGTATGAGATAGTAGGAAGGTTTCACTTTCTTTATTTAAAGTGGAATATTACCTACTCCCGCGATAAAGAATTTGAATTTAGAACGAACACCAAAGAGTATCTTTCTTTTTGTTTTTATTTAGTATGTTGCTTTTCAGCCAGTTCAAATCAATACGATATTGAAACAAGGTTTATTATTAATTTGAAGTGGTAAGATAATTAATGTACACGTGTGTATCTACTTGAAATTCATCAATATCATATCATACATAATTATAAAATGATAAGGGTAAAATGAGTAGGTACTGTTCCACTTTAAATAAAGAAAGTAAAACCTTTCTACTATCTCATACTAAATGTATGGGAGAGTTTAATGTAATTTTTTTGGATATTTCTCGTTTTTATTTTAATAAATTATTATTGTAATTTTACTCATTAGGTAAAGTGCTTTCGATATCAGTTTAAAGCTTTTTGATATTTGTAATAGTTACGGAATAATCGCCTGTGCACACTTAACGATTACACCCTGTATACATAAGAAAGAACTTCATTCGACTCCTGGTTGTTTGCGGCTGAATTTTGTAAACAGTTGATATAAATATTAGTCGCTTTTATAAATTTATTTTATTTATTTATTTAAACTTTATTGACCACAATATAAAATATTACGGTACAAATGGCGAGCTTAATGCTAATTGCATTCTCTACCAGCTAACCATTGGACTAAACAGAAATACACGATGAGCGGTACTTAATTAAAAGATAACTACATAATATACCTACATACAACATACATACTAAGTTTACATACATACATAATAGGCTACATATATACAATAATATATATCTATATATATACATACATACAATACATACGCAATTACACACAATCTTCAACGACACACATATGAAATTATTATACAAAAGAGATGACGAATTTATGGCTTATCAGCATCAGTCCACTTCCAGTAGATGAGCGCGTAGCCTTTGTTTAAAAGTAAGTTTACTAGCTGGTTTACGAATCTTATCTGGGAGCAAATTCCAGTAGCGAGCGGCCTGGACAGCAAAGGAGTTGGAAATCTTATCATTTACATATTAATCGTTTATAATCAAGTTATGTTCCTACTTAGGTTCCTTATTATGTTCCTACTACCTATAAATCGCTCTGTCTAAAGTGAAGCACTAAACCGAAACTTTCCCGAAAGCGGGGACTGATTCGGCTGCGGATAATATAATTATGTTTTTAGCAATAATACATAAATAGCTTTTCAGATGTTTTGTGACACAATTTAATTGGACAAATTCTTACATTCGGCGACACGTTCGGCGTGCGTTGACATTGAACACTACGGAGCTGCCCAGTGTTTGGTGCCATTTCTGGCACCAATTAAGGTGCTTCAAAATAGCCGCGCGGACTTGGTTTCTATAGTCTATATTCTAAGCAATAAACTGAGGAAATTTATGTCTGAAGCTTACCGTCACCAGATACTTGTAATCGAGAAGACCTTAACCCTTCTTATTATGAGAGCTGACCCCAGCATATAAATCGTAGATTTGTGGACTAGCACAAAGCAAACATTATTAACCAATGTATTGTTGTTTGTACAATTCCTCTGATTTTCTGTTTTGAACTTCGTGAATTCGTGAATGCCGAGAGCCGAGAGCATTATAATTTACTAGTAAACCCGCCCTCGCTTCGCTTCGGGAAAACCAATTTACACAAAACTTTAATATATTATACATATAAACTTTCCTCTTGGATCATTATATCTATTAAAAAAAACCGCATCAAAATCCGTTGCGTAGTTTTAAAGATCTAAGCATACATAGGGACAGAGAAAAGAAAGCGACTTTGTTTTATACTACGTAGTGATATACGCAAGTGAGCATTTTTTACCAGTGACATCTCTTTGAAAAACTTGCATAAACATGTAGCTACTAACGCCATCTTGTAAAATATGCGTAAACTACAATTACGATAGTGGTGGAAGTTGTCAATTAAGTTCTAAAATTTTTCAGTAGATGGCGTTTCAATAATATGCACTTCTATGATCTGACGATAGATGGCACTACTCAATATAAAAAATGTGCTTATTTGAAATTGTTTACTCAAATAAATAAATCAGTACTTACTTACTTATGTAGTTCCGATTTCTTCGTTATTAATTATTTCGTTTTGAGGAAATTGCTAAAAAAACTTTGTAATAATCAAGGTGTTATTTGTTCAAGAAACCTATTTTTGTTTGTTTTTGGTTTCTGTAACGATCAACTAAAAAGTAAAATTTTGGTGCTCTTCCAGCATTGCGCGACAAACCACATACTATCGCACCCTTAGAATAATTACACTATATAAACCAAGTCCGCGCGGCTATTTTGAAGCACCTTATTGGTGCCAGAAATGGCACCAAACACCGGGCAGCTCCGTAGTATTCAATGTCAACGCACGTCGAACGTATCGCCGAATGTAAGAATTAGTCCAGTCAAATTTACTAAAACATAATTAAGGAGTGCGCACATTACACCAACTCGACGTCAACTCCACTCCGACTCCACTCCGTTTCAACTCCGACGTTCTGTTCCGCGATCAACGCTTCATCGACGTCAACTCGACTCCGTCTCCACTCCGTTTCAACTCCGACGTTCCGTTCTAGGTACATTACGTCATTGTGTCGGTCGACGCGTGGACTACTCGTCTACGGTGAGTCGTCAACGCAACGTCGACGCGTTGGTCTCGAAACGGAACGGTTATGGGTGTAGGGCGAGCCGTACAGGGCTTTTAAGTATAAGTTCGAAATTCAACCTTACCTTCAAAGATATAAGGCTCATAATTGAATGTTAGCTTTGTCAAGGTTTTAGTCGCGTTGGCGTCTGTCGGTCGTGGAGTCGTTGTACTGTGCGCACTCCTTTATGGTTATCCGCAGCCGAATCAATCCCCGGTTACGGGAAAGTTTCGGTTTAGTGCTTCACTTTAGACAGAGCGCTTGTATGAAGACTGTTTTTCTATAGTGTAATTATTCTAAGATCGCACCTAAGTCTACGATAACAGCTACGCTAACGATAACGCAACCCGTAGCGGGAATATAACCTTATCTTAGTTAAATGTACTCCAAAAGTGACCCCCAAAACCCTCATTTAAGATACGCGAGCACACTTGGATGAAAGGGAAAGTAAATTTGACGTCGCTAACATCAAACGGGGCCCTAAACGTTTTTTACGGAATCTACACAAATTTAATGTAACCTACCAATTCGTTTGATATGGGGGAAAGAGAGAAAATATTTATATATATTTATTTACATTGCCAAATTAATTTGTTTTGATAAAGCCATCAAAGAAACATTTTCGTGTTCTAAGAAATAAAATCAAGTGTGCGTATTTGGACACCTGATGAGAGTCCGCTTCTCGATTGAGTCTATGTTATATGCTAAATTTTATTTATTTATTTTATAAGTAGCTATCAAATTGACATTCAGTTCATTTCGTTTTAATTTTTTTTATTGAGTGAATGGCTAACGAAAAAGGAGACATTTCATTCTGAATGTATTCAAAATATGTATGTGGTCTCCGTCGCGTAGGTACCTACCTACCTATGGGTTATTAATCATAGATCGGAATAGGTAGTGCAGTTTTGGGGGACCGGATGACGTTATCTTAATATGTAGACTTTAAGGTTTTCTCATGGATACCATTGTCGGAACTGGACCAAATTGAAATGGGGCCACACGGAAAGCACCAGCTTTCAAATAAAAAAAAAGGTCATTAAAATCGGTTCACCCAGTCGAATTTTCTGAGGTAACAAACATAAAAAAATACAGTCGAATTGAGAACCTCCTCTTTTTTTGAAGTCGGTTAAAAACTACTTCTGTAAAACTTCAAAAGCGAATAGAACGAGGTACTTTTGAAGATTAGCGTCACGACAGTAAAGTGCGCGGATATTGCGCTGTCAGAGATTTTAATGCAATATGCGTTCTTTGTGTTACAAAGGCTTTTAGTTAGCTTTTCCGCGATATTAAATGAGATGGCAATTAGGTATGCGTTATTACAATAGGAGATTATTAAGGCTACAAACGATTGAGCTATTAGGTCACTACAGAGATCTTCGTGCAGTTTGGAGATTTTTATAATAAACTATGTCATTATATTGATGGAATATTGACATAATTTGTTATATTTTACATGAATCTGAAGCGATTCTACCTTGCATTTAGATTCCGTGCCTAATAATAAAAAATTAAAAATTTATACATTATATCAAATAGCACCGCCATACAGATAACCTTAAACAATAATACTTAATAATTACAGTCGATATCGGTACGGAATCCTACCTGTGCGGATCTGACTCGCTCTTGACATGTTTTATACTATTAAACCAGCACTTTTGGGGTGGCCTCATGACTAAAATGTCGATAATCGATTATTTGTACCTACAGTGTATATAGTATTCAAAATTTATTTAACCTGCATCTGACGCATCCCCAGTCTCGATTGGAAACTACTTGTTGTGTCTTTAAACCAGACGTTTGCAGATGGCCTTTGCATTCCCTGCAAGTTATCACTCACGCTCCCGTTGAGCTGGATCAAAGCTAGCGTTCATAATTACCGCCCTTACGCCTCGTACTCTTCAGACGAACTAGGGTCGAACTTGTTTATAGTCTGGAACTTGACAGAATAACAGACCTTAATTTTGATCTGTTAAGAATCAAAATACACGGACACGGATGTTTGGATACAACGTTTTACTGTTGGGGTTAGAAATAGGTGTTGAATTTCTAGTTCCAGGTATCTATTAAATACCTGATGATGTATTCTGTTAGTAGTTTTTTGGATACATATCAGTAAATTTCCCGCCCCGTATTTGCTTGTTGTGTCTAGTTCTATGTTGACCGATGCAATTCGGGATATTAAAAAATTACCTTTGAAGACATTATTCAGATATTGAGTATTTAAATTTCAAAACAATAATTTGCTTCATTTGTATGGGTGGTTCAGGGAAAGTTTTAATACCAAACTTGGAATGAAAATTACGTACCAATTTTAATATTATCGGTTTTTGTTGAAAGTTCGATGGGTGACTGTTAGAGTTTTGTCATCGTGTCTGTTGTTATTACGACACATTAGGTTAGGGTTCTCCACGTTGAATAAGACTAATGGATTATGCTCCAGACATCCGCTTAGTTAAAAGGTCTGCTATAAATTTATAAGCGCCTAATATTATTGGGATTATTGGACTAGTGAAGAGTTAGTTTCAGGGAAGGTTTGAAAACACAAACACTTTAATTGTAATTTTATTTCATTAAATTATCTCGTCGCGTCTACTTTGATTTTAAACAAAAGAGAAGTTTAAAGTAATTTGATACAAGTGTGGGTTAAGGCGAAAAACAAATATAAGGATAAATTCTAAGAATAATAAACCAAAGTAAATATGCGAACAGTAACGAAATTAGAAATATGACAACAAAAATTCTCTCCGTCACCTGCTAACATCCGTCGAACGCAGATATTGGCTCTGTAAATACAAAATCATGTTTTACTTAAACATCAAACACATGATGATATTTAAGGCTTACTAACGTTCCTTCACTTCCATCTTGTAGAATATTAGAAAAATCTAAAGGATTTTGGAGATCAAAGAGGCGTCACCTACAGGCATTATTTATGAATGAGCCCTCAGTAAATAGGCAAGAAGTGTAGCTATAAGGTGTGACAAAGATAAATTGTTCATATGAAAAATACTTCTCGGTCTTAAGTCTCAGGAGTTAGGGTGCAGATTACCGTTGGGAGGAGGTCAAGTTTAGTTGGTAATAATCAAGATTCGGCTTTTAAAGTTGGAGCGTTGTGAAAATTGAATTGTTTCGGTCGGTTCAGCGTTGAAAGCGTTGTGGTTACGCGAAGGTATACGACATGATGTAAAATGTGGTTTAAATTAAATGGGCACGCTAACAAGGGTTGCCAGATTGATAAACAAAGTTTGTCTAAGGATGCAAGAGAGTAGTACCTACTCGGTGATTACAAAATCGTGTATTTTTTATGGACTTTAGATAGCAAACGAGCTTGCAGCACCGACCTCTGCCGCCCATGACAACTGTGAGCAACACAGAATAAGACTTAAATCGGGACTAGGATGGTTAGTTAGTAAGCAAATGTTTAGTTTTTAGGAACTGGTATTTTTTTATGTTACTAGACGGCAAACGAGCAGGTGTGCCTAACCGGGTATGACAAAAATGCTTAACCCTTTCGTAAAGTTTGATGGCAGAGAGAAAGCGACGAAAAAAAAATGTTGTCTGTAAAGTCGGTTTACGGACGACGACAATTTTACGTGATAACGTCATAAGAAAAAATTGAAGAAAACCGAACATTTAGGCCGATCATGCCTCTCTATCGCTTGTTCCGCGGTCTCGCTTGCACGCTAGGCTCAGGCGGAACGTGACAATGACGTCATACTTTTTCGTGCGTGCTGCGGGCGTTCTTCGATCTATAAGACGTTATCACGTCAAAAAGTTATTCATTTGTACATTTTACATGAAACATAATGTATTCACCAAAACATAAACTTAATATTTTAAAATAGCCAAACAATCATCCACCGAGAGCCACTCATGCAAACCCATTCCCTCCGCGACCTGTCACTACGTTATAGCTACATTAGGTGCTATTAAAATAGGGTGATCGATTCGCCCCGCCGCTGTGGACATAGGATAATTATATCCTCATCCCTGCGGTAACCGCGCGTCACCCTCGTCTGCGTGCTACTGATTTGAGTCTTAGACTGTTGCCAATATGTGCAACGTATTAGCATTATAGGGAGGGGATGAACTGAAGGAGATTGATTAGCTAGTAGATTTTCGCTACCTAGTCCAATTTAGTTCAGCGCTTGTGTACGGGAGTTTGGTCGCGATAGATCATTTGAACCGTTGGTTTAGTTGGCTGGGTTTTCGTTCGGACTAATAAACACTAAATAATAATGTCACACATTTCAGCTCGCTTTTTTGCGGTGGCATTAACCATAATTTGTTATCTATATCTATAATTATAAAGAGGAAAGATTTGATTGTTTGTTTGCATCGAATAGGCTTCAAAACTACTGAACCGATTTGAAAAATTCTTTCACTGTTGGAAAGCTACACTATCCCCGGGTGACATAGGCTATATATATATTATAAAAATGAATTGCTGTGCGTTAGTCACGCTAAAACTCAAAAACGGCTGTACCGATTCGGTTGAAATTTTTTGTGTGTCTTCAGGTGTATCCAAGAATGGTTTTGATTTACAATTGGACCCGGTAGGTGGCGCTGCTGTCGATATGTCACCATATTATTATTTGTTTATTAATTATAGAGCGGTAAGAAGTTCGCTGGGGCAGCTAGTATTAACTATAATGCGCTTAATTATTACACGCTTTCTATTAGCTTCACCTGTATGTTTGTTTGTTTGTAACCGACTTCTTTGGGCGCGATTTTGACCCACTTTAAACGGCCAGATTTCGTTCAAACTTTGTAGATTTATTGAGGACCGATGACAATACACTAATTTGATAAAATTATAAATAATTAGTTTTTATATTTTGCGAAATAATCGCTAGCCTATACACTTTATAAAAATAGCGACATCTAGCGGTACGCCCGTAACCTACTTCCAAAGAATGATGCAGTGACGCAGTTTTGATATAATAGTTTGCCCATAGTGTAAGAGATGGCGCTACATACTTTCACTTAGCACTATAAAGCGTGTTTTTAGTTTTTATAACTATTCATTATATTATTTTTGGTTGTATTTTTTAAAATATGATTGTAGACCAATGAAAATAATGTAAAAAGAAAAGAACGTACTTATTTATAAAACAATAATTAATTATTCTATTATTCACTAGGTCAGATTATAAACATGAACTAATAATAAGTGAAAGTGAAATTGCTTAGTTAACGACGCGCATATATGCTTATGAATTGCTTATTTACATAACATATTTACAATACTGCGAGATTCAGTGAAACTTGTTAAGTAATGTATCTCCATATAAATAAAATAAACACAGTATGTTTTAATAAAAGAATGTATGACATTATCCTGCCAAAACATGGGACGCAGAGACTTTTCCATAGAGAAATTGTAGCAGAACCTCTGAATACGGCAAGCCAATAAAGGCCATAAGCCACTTTTTCAATCGAATGGTCCGTGGAGTACAAAAGGAGAACTAATGCTCTACTAACCATCAATGGGGATAGAATTTATCGTCCTACCATCCTCTTTGCGAAGAAAATATTGGTCTTGCGAAGTACCTAGACGTGGTTTCTGAATGCCGTCTTTTGTGAAAGCTATGAGGGGTTGGCGGGCGATCGTAAGTTATGAGACATAAGCGATTGTGTTTTCACTTTAGAATTTTTACTGTGTGATTTTATCTATTTTAGTAGCGCAGGATTAGTAGATACATACATAGGATTAGTACATCACTCATAGCGGCTTGTGTCAAGTGATCGACTGGGTTAAGCAACAGGTCTCAGTTTTGAAGTGATAACGTCTTAAAAATTGATGAACACCGGCAGCGCGCAGGAAAACGTGTCCCGTTCCGCCTGAGCCTGTGCGTGCAAGCGAGAGCGCGGAACTAGGGATAGAGAGGCACGATCGGCCTAAACGTTCGGCTTGCAACGCATCTATCTCTCTTCCCATAAGACGTTATCACGTAAAATTATCGTCTTACACTTTATACTTTACAGACAACCATTCAGTACCTACATAGGTAAAAAAAGCACACTCTTTAGATTGTGCCTTATTTAACGTAATTACTTTATGTACTTACTTGTAATTGTAAAATTGTGTTATGTCCATTATTATTTTGGCTTCATTTTTCTAAGATATACCATTTTCAGAATTTTGAAGATTGATGCTGATAAGAAAAATCATGTCTATAAGCAGTTACGGAGATATAAATATCAGATACCTAGGCCGCTTCCAAGGTCTAACGCGTAACGTTTAAATAAATAAATTAAAAAACGGTAAAGCCTCATTATAAGTATTCGTTCCAAATTCAAATAAAAAATCACTGCTACAGGAACGTGGAACGTGAACTGCAGGAAGATGGGTTGAAGCTTCTGGAACGTTTATTTAAAACGCTCATTCTTAACACATGCCCCAGCACGTTAGCGACATTGTAAACAGTCCCGACGCGTTATTCGCGCTTGTACGTACAAAAAGGGAATGGTGAAAAAACAAGTCATTTAGTTGTAATCAATAACACCCATTCAGTGTCAGAAAGTTGCATGTGTCTGTACATCCTCTAGATATTTGGAAAGGAATTTTCTAAAATATTTTTCTGTGTGTTGGTCTGTATGTTTGAAATCTCATAAGGTCTACTGAATTAAATCAAGTTATTGAAATTATGTCGAAATCGATATCTTGAGGTTATATTAACTGTTTATTTCATTTAATGTGATCTACTCTATCAAAAGTTATTGAGTTTGATCGAATAAACTTCAAGCGACTAGTACAAATATTTTTCGAAGTGTCTGACGTTCGACGTTTAAATATTTTCGAAGTATTTCGTTAGACGAGTAGGTATCTACGTTTTCGTCGTATAATGTTTCTAAACTACGAGTATCTGTACTAACGTAAACCCTATCAAGGAACAGGAGCTATATCACTTACTCGTCAAACATACCTACCTCAGAAAAACTACGTTACCGTGCGCCCGAATGGAGGAACGGTGTTCGGGGTAAACTTGTTACGTGACTCTGTACTTACTGTACAGTAAGCCCATACGACCCCATTTTGAAGTAATAATAATAAAAACCGATCAAATGTGAGTCAGACTCGCGTCAACGAGCGACATTAACTCTTATTATTTGGTTAATAACATTTATTAATTAATTTATTTATTTATTTACTTAACATGATACTTAGAATGTAGAAAAAACATTTTTTTTCGTATCTGTAGGTATCTTGTATCTGTACTTATTAACTTTTTATTGGTACTTTGTTGTGATAGCGGCCACGGAAAATCTTTCAAAATTTCAAGAGTTTGCCTACGTTCAAAAATGAGAGGCCTGTGACAGACAAACAGCGGAGGCATTTCCGTTGGTCACCCTTTGTCTCTAAATAACAAACTACAATAACATCGCTCTTTTAGTCCAAGCCGGCCTCCCCTGCTAATGGTGCATCCGGCTGAACAACGGACGAGGTTACGGCGCCCGGGCCCTTTCTTCAGAGGTCGCTGGACTCTGTGCCATCCAATTTAATCACGAAGGTACTTTAAGCGTAGCGTTCTGAACCCGCCTGACTAGCTATCGCTTTTGCCTGAGTCAGCGGCAAACTTGTGGTGTCTGGCTGGGGATTTGAGAGCCAGTTATTCTTTCTTACCTCTTCATTTTTGGCTGGCAACGCATCGGCGATCCCTTTGGTGTTGCTGATGTTCATACACAACGGCGACCACTTACCTTGAGGTGGCTCGTTTGTCGGCTATAACTTAAAAAAACCATACTGTCATTAGGTACAAACTTGTCAACCTTTCTGGGAATACCGCTCTTTGCAAGCTAGACGTGTCGTACTCGCCTCCCGCCTGCAAACATCGCATATTGTGCGTCAACTTGGGGGTATTCATTAACTATGTTACTTTGCTGTTATAGGATGAAGGTAACAATTCTTGAACGATGTGCTTTCGAGGGTACATTTAAGGGCTGTGCCTAGGACTAACCTCCTCAGCGGCCGCTGACGAGGTTAGTGGATAGTTACCACAAAATGCAATATTACCAATCATTATTCAGAACACACGATGACCTTATCCAGCCCTAAAAAATAAAAAAAAATTACGCAAAACTGGTTTACACAAGCACCTAATTCTACTTTTTCTTACGTATGGCACTTAAAACTGTAAGGAGAAAACATAATTCATATGTATAACATTTAATCATGCACTACTTAATATTTATGAGGGTGTGACCATCAAGTCTTCAAAGAAACTGTACGTAGTCCAATTAAAAAGTAAATGAGAAACGTGTTTCTTGACACCTCAAAGGAATTCAAAGGAATACCAGCTAATGAAGAATTAGCTGTATGATATGAATCACAAATAATGTATGATAATAAATAAATAATCGCTAACATACTCAGGCTGAGATGTATAGACGATACTTTGCCTTAGCTCAGATTTTACTTACGAAAAACTTGACTTTGGCAAAGACTGCGATTTGGTATTTATAAACATGTCACGCTGAGCTTGTGCTCAGCTTAAGCTAGACCGCTAATGTCATAATTGATTGCTGCCATCTATCTGTTTGTTAATACGAAAAATTATAATGTCTTAGAAACCGACTAATACCAAGGTTCATTTGGGACCATTATTTTTGTTCGGATAATAGCCAGTCGTCTATTTCATGATCTTATTAGACTTTGCTCAGCTCGTACTGAGCCAAGTCAAAGATCGCTTTATAAATACGAACGCTGTCTTAAGTCAGAGTATCGTCTATACATCTCAGCCTCATACCCCCGCACTGGGATTCCATGTGTCGCGGGTATCATGGACTACACAAATTACATATCACTAACACCCATGACGCGAGAAAAACATTTATCTGTCACATAAATAAACATCTCTCCCGGTCGGGAATTTTATTTATTTGTATAGACATACGCTATACGCAAAGGTATTGAATCTGTAAAATGTTAATTATTTCGGTTGGAAGCACACACGGAATACAGAAAGACTGTATTCCGTGGAAGCACACCAACAAAATATAACTATTTGAAGTGAATACTTCTTTAGTATCGTTGTGATTTGGAATTCGCTGAAACGGAAATGACGCGAATGAAGCATCGGCAAAATGGCGGCTGACGTAATCAAAGCCAAACATCAATATTTGGACTGACAGTATTCGTTGTTATGAAGTTTCACTTCTAGCACGTGTGAATTGCACACATTTTGATTTTTTTATTTTTATATCACTAGCCGGGAAACGAGCGGACGAGCCACCTGATGGTAAGTGGTCACCGTCGCCGATGAACAACACCAAACACATCACCGTTTCATTGTCGGCCGGAAGTAGGATGAGCCAAGAAAGTAGGTTCATGTTTCATGACGTTTTTCTTCAATGAAACTAGTGATCACTAACTAAGACTAACTTAACTTTAACTTACTTACAATAACTAACAAGACTAACTATAACTAGTCCTCGTACCTACTAACGGACTGACTAACTAACATTCCTAATAACATCCTCTGGTGACTAGACTAACCATCCCTTAGTCCTTAGTAATTTTCTTTCTTGTCTTCTCAGTCTTGTTCTTCATTGGAGGCAGCGGAGGGTGCTGCATACTCGATTGCTTCTTTAAATCCATAAAAAATACTTCAAACTTCAAACAGATCTACCCGCATACGACCCTTGGCCCCGAGCCATACTACAAAAGCAATATTAAAACGACAAACCTATCCAGCTTAATATCATACACCTACATACACCTACATCTCGGTGATGAATGATTGCTGTCGCGTAAAATAGGCAATTCCAGCGAAGCGCAAAGAAATTCTGTAATAAGTTGCTCATCTCGTTCGCGAAGATCTTCCGTCACCGCAAACTTCTATAATGAGCGATCAGTCACGATTTGACGAGAAGCAATTATTACTTTCGCTAAGTTGTTTATTGTATGTACGCGTCTCCACTGGAACATTGACGGCACGATAAAACTGACGGTATGTAAGTAAAACACCGTGCTTCGACAATTACGTCTAACAACTGAACTATTTTGCTAAAAATATAGATGTTAGATGTTTGACTTCACTATTAAGCCGCCCTTGCTTCGCTTGGATAAATCTACACCTCATTGTACACGCACTCGAAGCATTTAATAATTATGTTCTGACTTCTGTAACGAAAACAGACCTACCAATGTTAACATTTTCAAAACATATCCTACGTACAGATTTGAATCTATGATAGTGTAATCATCGTCACAGGCAATTAACACAAAATCTTCATAAGTAGATTATTGAAAAACCTTAGCGTTACATTTCAATACATATTTACAGGTTGGTTACTACTATTTGGATGTTACAATCTTTATTTTTATTATATGTAAAAATATAATAGGTATTAGTATGCATTGTTACTGTTGGCATGTAGTTCTACGTAATTGGGGATGCCCAATGAACAGACAAACATGATTAGTGCAGCGAGTGTCCGGTCTCCAGTGGTCAATTGTTTGAACCTACCTGTTTGTACATAGTACCTATCATGTACTGCACCGGTCTAATACATTGATGCGGATAATCACACATAGTAATTATATTTAGTAACTACACTTTGCTGGCGGCTTCACTCAGCTCACTATATCCAAATATAGTGGTTTACACATAAAAGGTAGATATATGCTGTCGCGAACTTTTATTTAAGACTATTTAAAACAAACAATCCAACGAAACATTAACTTCATCGATTTACGGTTTAGGCAGCGCACGCCAAGGTAGTTCTCAGAGGGCAGAATTTTTTCCGACTTATCGTTATTTTATGGCCAAATTACACAAACTCTACCGATATAATAGATTTACCTGTGTAGGTAAACAAGGTAATTAAATAACTCGATCTGATTGATTTTAAAATTTTAAAACTAATTAAATACGAGTACTTAAATCTTGAGAAAAGCTTTTATATCATAATATTATAAATTGTGTAATGATTGGATTGCCAGCCTGACGGGATTCTGAAACTGACGAATTTCTGGTCTCTGCTCTGCTCTCTCTCTTTCTCTCTCTCTGGCGAGTTTGGGTGCGTGTTCTCGTCTTTGTGTGTTGTCCGTGGAACGCACGACATAGGAAATCCAAGTGACAGCGTGTGGCGTTAAAAAAATTCACATGCAGCCAAAAATATTGAGTTTTCTTGAGTCACAGATAACAGGATATTCAGTGGAATTAAACACCATTTCTTTTGCCGGCTGTTTAAAAATAACATTAATATTCGAATCGATCTAGTTGACCCCACATTCTGTACGTCATTCTTAGTAAGGGTCGTTGCTAAATGCTAAACGTTTTTGACGCGCAACTACATAAGGAAGGGATCACTTCAAAGGTCTCAAGGTAATTTATGCGTGAAGCTGAACGAAGACCGATTTCTTTCTTGTTTATTTCACAATAGATGCAATCGAAAAGAAAAGTGAATATTTTAAGTTCCTTTGAAATGTAATATAATGGACTATTTATTTTGAAAGTATCTAGTAGTAGTAGTACCTTTGGTATAAAATATTGTTATACCAAAGGTATAACAATATTTTAAGTTTATGTACGATTTATGTATGTGTTTATAATATCTAAAGGTTTGTTTGGTTTTTTCCTGGGTTTAAATTAAGCATGCACCTCTTATTAAATAATTTAAGAAGACTCCTTAGCTTAGTTAACCTGTTTGAGGAGCGAAAGATCCCGGGTTCGATTCCTGGCCCGGGACAAAATTTATTTAACGGATAAATATTTGTACTCGGATCATGGTTGTTTGTGATAGGTGAAATGTGACCTATTATATCCGCGATACAGGGAATAGTGAAAGCTCCTAGAAACTGAAATCGAGTCGTAGTTCCGATAGTTCTGTCGCTGGGCTGTCAGCGAGTGACAGGCTTCGACGGGCGGGTTCTCGCACTTCTCGCTTGAGGCGATACTATTGTGTAATAAGCGTGTGTTCTGACCGCCGCGCGAGTTTCGCCGAATGCGTATAATCTTTGATAGCCCTTGTTGCTCCGCGAATCAGCGAGTCCTTGTCAGCGATCAACTAGTACCTAATTATATTGGTCTCTTTTATTAACATGGAATCTTATTGTAAGTTTCTTGAGCGGGGAAATAGCCAATAGTTACTAGCTCACTCGCCGGCGGTGAGACAACTGCCTTTTTAGGAAAAATATTTCAAAGAATTCGCTTAATAATATTGAAAACTAAAAGTGCCAGAAACAAACAATTGGAAAACAATTCAATGTATACAAAAAACCCTCTCGAAGGCTAACCATAGCTTTTACAAACAAAATTAAATCGTAATATTACACTGGTACCCTTTGGGGCACTCTTCTGTAAAACACATCTCTGAACGTTAGAGGGTGTTAGCCTAAATAGAAACCCCTGAAGCATTATGCGGAACCCTTGTCAGAGGGCAGTTGTCATTTCACGGGTATCTTGTTCGCGTAGCCAATTACTTTGTGATTGACCTCCAGCCAGTACCAGCAGAGCTTCATTGCTAGAATTTGCAAAGATTTAGCCGAACTCCCCTGAGCTAGGCAAGGTGTGTTACGGGTCGTCGTTAGCTGGTCGGTTGGTTGTACTGGGCATTTGGTCGGATGCCCCGATTGATTGGGACGCCTTCGTACTGACAATGAAGTAATACATTGTTATGTTTACATGTAGACGAATTTGTAGGCAAGTTAATAAAAAACACTGAGCGGATTCTACATCCTGCGATCGATGTATGTATATCTTAAAAGTATAATGCGAAATGTATAGTATCCTATCATGCTTGTCATATACTTGCATTGTCATGAGGACTAAAGCTGGAAAGCAATATGAAAAATAACAAGTCCGTAGAGCAAAAGACAGAGGAAGTGGTTCTAATTCAGCTTGCAATATTTGACCCAAACATACATAGGTTTTTGCAAGTTTGCAAATTGTATTACAAGTTAAATGAAAACTTAAAAAAAAAGTTGTGTCGTCACATGTAGGACTCGACTGGAATTTATTGTCCATTCTTTCAGTGACACAATAGTAGCATATCTCAGCGGAAACAACCCAGCTGCATGATATTGAGTCTACAATGATTCCAGGGTGTTTTGAAAGGCTTCTTCTATCAACACCGACAGACAATAAAAGAACATGTTCCAGGAAATTCAATTTGCAAGCAAATATAACATGAATCAATAAAAATGAAGTTTTAAAGAATTCCTAACAATACGACAATATGAATTTTATCAATGCACCGCAACGCGACCGACCATCTTTGAAACATTTTATAAGTTTTCAGTCTTGATTTGTTCTTCGTAAGGAACCAATAGCCACTTCCTTATTGTTGAACAAAATAATGTTTCATTTTGTAATACAAAGTAAAATTGTGGACCAACTTATTGAGATGCGTGTTCCTAATTGAATAATAGCCACATAAATCACATGGCCTTGTTGGGGGGGCCTAAGGCCTTAAATGCTGTCCCTAATCTCGTGTCGGCAGACCAGGGTGTGGTCAAGGGCGACAGAAACCGACCCCTGCTTGGTGGTGGAGTTGAAGTTCGACGGGAGAGCTCTTGCTTGAGTCAGCCGCCAAACGACTTGTGTTCAACATGGCTGTGATTTAGCTACTATTCATCATTGAATAATAATATACCTGGTGGTAATTATTACCATATATAATATATAAAATTCTCGTGTCACCATACTCTTCCGAAACGGCTTGACCGATTTTTATGAAGTTTTATACGCATATTCAGTAGGTCTGAGAATTGGCTACTATCTATTTTTTATACCCCTAAATGATATGAATGATAGTTGTCCACTCTAAAAAAAAATCATTTTTTTGGAATTTTTTTTGGTTATTTTTTTATGGTGTGGAATAAAAAATAAACTTAATTCCAAATTTTAACTTCCCTACTCTTACCCTTCAAAAAATCGCGCTTTAATATGGCGACACAACGTTCGCTGGGTCAGCTAGTAATTTAAAAGTGAATAATAATCAGAAAATATTTGATTCAAAAAATCCTAGGAAGAGTAATTTTCTTACTACGTAACGTCAAATACTCGTCGAGTATTATACCTACGTTTCAAGCTCAGTACCTATCGCGTCAGAAAAATTCTTCCATTCACCATTTCACATGAAATTAAACGTAAAATATGAGCAGACACGAGTGCACCGCTTAACCCCTGTCTACCCACGTTATACAAATTTACCCACCTTTAGGTACATCGACTAACAACACCTGTCTGCTTCATTACGCACCGAACTCGTAAAATTGTGCTTTTAAATATACCTGCGAAAAATTTACTGTCATTAAGGACAGGTTCACACTTGTCGGTTGTCGAAAAAGTGGATACCTATGTTTTTTCGTAGAAAAAGAAGCTTAAATTGGACATGTATGTATGTTCTTTGGGGAGTATAGGGGAGCACTAAGATAGGATTTTTGGAAATCCCCCCTTAAGGGAATAAAAAAGGGGTTAAGCTTTTATTTTTTCAATGGATTCACTTGAAACTTTGTATCTAGGTTCCTCGAGTGACGCCAGTGAGAACTAAAAAAGAATTGGCGGGCGAAGCCGCGGGTGAAAGCTATTTAAGAATAAAACCAGTTAATATTTTAGTAAACCCTTCCAATAAGCTGCCAGTTACGTCAGAGAAAGGGCATGTATACAGTAGCCGTAACAAGTTTAAACGCCGCCTTCGTTAGCGACGCGACATCACAGGTTAAATTGTTTTACTTACGTACACAATATCTAAAGTTGAACATTGCTGTGGATTTTATCGCTTGTGCTGAGCCACATGTATTTTAACTACTAAATAGTTTAAATAAATTAATAAATTATATCAATTTCACGGATATTTTACTGATAGCCAGGCGGTTTGCGTTGATACTAAGTTATCGAACGAGTAAAGCAATAGCGGGTCGGTAGTTGGATGGGTGACCGCTAGTAGCAAGTTTCTTGAGCGCTTCCGTGCTTTGGAGGGCACGTAAAGACGTCGGTTTCGGTTGTTACCGTTAGATAGCAGAATATAAGCAAGCCATATACTCGGAGGCCTTTTGGTGGTATTAAATTTCCGACACGTGGGTTCGCCACTAGCCCCTCCGCGAATCTGCAATAGAGCAGTGTGGTGGGTATGCTCTAGGTCTCCTCACTTATGAGGAGACACTCAGTAGTGGGCCATTAAAGGGTTGAAGCCATGCGTGTTTTTAATCGACTGCGCGACACAAAGGGTATATATATTATACCCTTTTATCTTAATATATATAATTCGAGTGTGAGTGTGTATGTCACTGAACTCCTCCTAAACGGCTTGACCGACTTGGTTGAAATTTTTTGTGTGTCTTCAAGGGGATCCGAGAATTATTTAGATTCACAATTGGACCCGGTAGGTGGCGTTGCTGTCGATATATCACCAAAACATTTTTTAACGACTGGACCGATTTGGATGAAATTTTTTGTGTGTGTTCAAGGGGATCTGGGAATGGTTTAGATTCACAATTGGACCCGATAGGTGGCGTTGCTGTCGACATATCACCAAAACATTTTTTAATTATAAAGCGGTACGAAGTACGCCGGGACAACTTGTGTATAATATGTAAATGTCAAGATTGTTGATTGTATGATTTTTGTCAAGGATTAACTTAGCATCGTAAAAAAAAATGTACATTTATGTTGGTCCATTGTCCTTTGTGGTGATCGAGAGCGTATAAATTGAGAAAACTATATAGGGTTAACTATCATCAAAAAGAAATTTGAAAATCTTTAGGTTTCCCTTGTCATTTTTAATGATGGTGATAAGTGAAGTCCAAGATATTCAACGCACTGACTTATAAAAGCCTATGCATTCTCCTCTTATTTTAAACGTAATAGGGGACACATTTTACCACTGTGGATGGCTCTATCTTTCAAACGATTGACTTTAAGAAAAAATGGAGACCTATCTATAGACATCCCGCACGTGTAGGTATAATGAAAAAAAATATATAGTTTTATGTACGGAAAGTTTCGTGTGTGAAGTCCCCCTTAGTTTTAATATTTTTTTTAATATTTTTGTATAAAAATCCTGAAGCAGTTTACAAAATACAATTCTATCAACCAAGTTTATACTGAGTAGTCTTAATAGTTTCGGTTTAAATTGGCTGTGGCATACGGACGGACAGATAAGCATGACGAATCTATAAGGGTTTCGTTGTTTGCCATTCGGTTACGGAACCCTAAAAAGTTCATGTCACTTTAAAAATCATGGCTAACAATTTTTGACTGTGGGTACTAAGAGACAGGTTTTTTGAACCGAAGCAAGGGCGGAACCACTAGTAGAACTACAAATCAAGACTATCAAACAATCACCTATATTTTAGTCTTTAACTCTTACTAAATGTTCTTTCAAACCTATGCACCCAGAACCCAGTTTACGCTAGTGGTAACAAGTTTACACACGCTGCCTTCGTTAGTGCATCAAGTGAGGCTAAATTGTTTTATCTGCATACGGATGACGCAATTCAGTCAGTCTCGGGTAATTCTGAATTTTAGCTGAAATTACACTATCCTAGTTATAACAGCGCGCTGTTGTTTATTGAATTAAAACTGTATGCGTTCGGAATAAATTTACATTTATGCTGAATTAATAGTAGTGTGTTATGATTTGTTTTACTGCGGTTTTGTCTAGATAGGTGAAATTGTTCGTAAATATTTAGCAATTGTATAGGCAATCTGGTGGAGATTAAACTCATTAGTAACTTATTTGAGGTTACATAGCGTATTCTATCACGCTGCTCTAGATTGTTAATTTACCTAGTTGGAAACTCTGTCATACTTAAGACCTGAAGGATTGCCTTTGTGTACTCAGTTGCCTATGGACATAATTTACTATAAAGCATTACTGATGTGATATTGTTGAAAGAACCTGACGGTCCACTTTATTTCTGGCTCTCCGACACTGTCACCGAAACACAAAACATTTCAGCGAGTTTAGAAGGAGTAAAGCATCTGGCTAGGAGGATATAAAACCACAGCACCGTGAGAGAGTAGGTTCCTACCGTTTACGTAAACCAGGGTGGTCTAGACCCAAACGACTTCAATGGGAAGTTCCTCTACTGACGCCATAGTCTCATAAGTTGGTCACGATGACCAGGGGAGGTTGGTGTTGGCTCAACTTGGATGGAGCCCATATAACCCAAAAATTAAAATCTAAGCATTCATATTATACCAAATAAAAAATATACCCAAAATAATCCAACTAATCCTATTGAGCCTTGTATATTATACTGGAAAATTCCAATGAATCCAATCATGTTGCTAGGCTGCGGAGTAGAATACGTTTTAATTGAAACATTCCGGGTCTTTGTCAATGTAACTCTCATTATTCTCTTCGCAATCCTCATCAAGGTGTGAACGAGCGAATCGATCTTTTACACTTCAAGTAATGAAAATATCCCGTGTACATAAAGTTTCGAGGGTTGCCGCTGCCATTTTATGGAGCCGTATAGCTGACAGTTAACCAAAACACTCAATGTTGCGTCTACATCATTATCCAGTTCTTGTCACCCCTATTTATTTATTGTCTCGTCAGTGGAGTTTGAACTTTATTTAATAACACGAAGGTTCTTTTATAATGAAAGCGTGAGACATGATGGAATGATTGTTTGTACTCGTGTAATGTTGGTTGTTTTATGGTATGGTAAAGGAGTATTCGTGTCGTGGAATCTATTCAGAGGATCCTTTATATAGGGTATGATGTATCGCAAATTACGGGCCTACATAATTGCGTGGTAACGCTAACGATATCACTGGTTTAGTTGGAATAATATGGCGACGACGTGTGAACATATTTCAACGAGATGTTAGTTTAAAGCTCAAAACCCGCGTAACTAATAAAGTGGCAATGGTTGCTGACAAACTTTAAATCGTCACAGATCCCAAATGGTCATTCGAAATGAAAAATGACCTGCGAAGCCTTAATAGGATGTTCAAATACCTAATCTTTGACAGGTACTAGGTACTCCAATTAAATTTTAATTGCTGTCCCATAATTTGTGTTACTCTGAATAAGAATATTGTAACAGTAAGGAAAATCGATTGTCGTAAGAATCATCAAATTGGCCAAAGCTTTTGTTCTCTAGAGCGGTTATATGTAGAAACAAACATATTTTCCTCCTTTGTTCTCGAACCTGGGTAAAATCATACGTTTTATTCAGAAATAGTAAGTTATTTTTACTATTGTGGTACGTGCCTTAGTGAAGTAGAACCCCCGGTGATCAGAGTTCTGCGATATCTGTTTGTCATTAATAGGGAGAGATAATTATGGCTCTTTATGTAATATTTTTCAAAAATATGTGAAAAATACAAAATCAATTATACAATACATCTACATACTCGTAATTATGGTTTTTAGATTATTTATTGTACGAAAAGTATTTAAAATCAATGTTTTTTAAAGAAAGTAACATGAATTTCATAGCAAATTTTAATTCATAAACAATTTATATTCGTTGTTACTTTGGTGATGGAAAGCGTTTTGAGGAATCCTGGGTTACCGCAATATTTTGATTTGTGTGAAATTTCTCACCAACACTACTTAAGTATTATTCAATTATTCATAGCAAAAGCGTGTAGGTATAGTGTAATAACCTACCTTTCAACTTTTTGTTCATACCGCTCAGGCGCTCTACAACAGTAAAAACATAAAATGTGCATATGAAATAATGTAAATAAATGATTTAAATGCATGGGTCTCCTGTCAAACTATAAGCCCACCAATAAAACAGGACCTTTTTATTCAAATATTTTCGTCCATAGTACTGTTGTCCAAATAAAGCTTATACTAATAGTGCAGTATACGTATAATTATGTATACGCAACTATTGTATAAATACGTATTTAATGATAGTCACAAAAGTATGTGATTACTTCTGTTTGATCGAACCTAAAGACCTTACGAACGGCAGTACGGCATTGTAACCATTGCAGTAATACGAGTGATCCTAATATACTACCTTGTGAAACTCCGAACTATTATTAACTTGTAAGGTACATTATTACATCAAAGTGGTAATACCTACATTCAATGATTTATTATTAAGCGTTAATTAAAGTTTATTATTGCTTCGATATTGCTGTCGTCGCAAGATCAAAGCTTTGTAATTTGATACAGAACTGATGATTCCGGGGATTGTGATTAAATATTCTTCATTGGTCCGTTGCCTTATTTAAAACTTTTAATAGTAACCCATCGTTGGTTTCGCTTCAGGAAACCTAGCATTAGTTTTGGCATTCAAAAAACTGCTACTCTTTTTTATCAGAAACTTTACTTTAGCGTTTTACTCCGATCTAACATTTTAGCGACGCGTTATTAAATGATACGATGTTTCTTAATTGCAATGGATACAAAACATCAGTAAAAATATTAATTAGCAAGCTTATTCTAAGTTATACCATTTATGTCCCTTGAACAGATCTATTTCTCGGTATGATATGAGTAAAACTGGTTTAAGATCTTATAATACACCTTCCAAATAGGCCAACTACGAGATAACAAGATGCTGGCACCAGCTAGTAATTATAGAAATATGTAAAGTAAAATATGAAGTATTATTGTGTGATACTAATGTTTTGTAAGAGTTAACTAAAATGTATTTTCACATCTAGGCAACTAAGAGCAAAACTATGTTTCCGCCCGGGATCGAACCGGGGGCCTTCTGCGTGTTAGGCAGATGTGATAACCGCTACACCACGGAAACCATATGTGGCAGTATCTTATTTATAGAAAGCTTTCTAAGACATCTCACAAGTAGTAAAAATATTTTTCAAAAACAATTGTTTCCGCCCGGGATCGAACCGGGGGCCTTCTGCGTGTTAGGCAGATGTGATAACCGCTACACCACGGAAACCATATGAGGCCGTGTCTTATATGTAGAAAGCTTTGTAAGACATATCAGAAAATAATAGTGAAAATAATTTCCAAAAACATTGTTTCCGCCCGGGATCGAACCGGGGGCCTTCTGCGTGTTAGGCAGATGTGATAACCGCTACACCACGGAAACTTATTATTATGTCTCGAAATAAAAATACACTCGTGTCATTCCCGATAAGAGAAAGTAAGTAGTGCCAATAAATTTATATCTGGAACATTGAACAGAAACAACATTTTTAACTTTATTCTTGCTCACATAAGGTTGATATTGATTATGTATTTGGTGCAGACTACTGTACTAATGATATTAATAATTATCTACAACCACATGAGTTGTGCTACTACTGCAGTCCATTTGCTGTCCACGCTCAACGTAAGTAGAACGCACATACGCGTATTCGAACACGTCCGGCTCGACGATGAAACTATTACGCACACTTCGGAATATCTTTAAAAAGTTAATGATCAGAACATAAACAAGATTAAATTATGTATGTCAACCCAGCACACATGTCCAATTGGCAAAAAGACAGAGACTTGTTCCACGAAAAATATGTGTACTGTGGAATTATAGAATAGTGCGAAAGTTTAAGCAAATAATTGAATACCTCATCACACCATACCTACGTAATACTTAATTTACACAACACACTTTTTACTTGGTTAATGCTAAGAGAAAAAGAAAGAAAAAAGGTCTTAGAGATAATAATAAAAGTTGCGACTATAAACAATTCTATAATCATTCAGGATTATAAGCAAAAATTTATTTGTTTTAATCACAAACAAGGGGGCAAAAACAATGAGGTTAACAAATGATCCAAGAAACGCGGCAATGATTATTCCCTTCAGCATAAACATTGTGTATTTTATGCTAAATCTTTTAATTAATAAAATTAATGTAAACAAATTATCGAGTAGAACAGAAATTCAATTAGAAAACACCTCCATTACTTTATTAATGGTTCGAATTAGGTTAATTGAACATCCTTACTTGGAATGGCCTGAATTACAATTTTAACTTGGCCATTTGCATAACATAAATTGTAATTGTCGAATGAATTGAGACATGATTTTGTTAGCAAATGAAACAAATTGTATACCTACTAATAAATAACTGGTACGGGATCGTGTTTGCAGATTCAATATCGTTTGGAAAATTTTAAATCGTACCATAATTGTGTAGACTGTAGATGTTTACTTAAATCCATTAAAAAGAAATTACTAAATAATAGGTACAACAACCTTGTCATTACAACTATGTGCATGATTTTTAAACCCAAAACTACCCTTCTAAATGTAGCCTATCGGCCTATCAACGCTCGGCAAGCTTGGTGGCTCCATTAAGCCAAACTTGGCACTTTTGATAAATGAACGCTGTGTTCGGCTCACTGAAACAAACTGCTGATTTCTTAAAGTATTTGAACGCCAGTTTTTGTGTCGTATCGTGAAATTCTGGATGATTGATGGCGTTTTGTTTGGCTTCTACAACTTTTAGACTTTGCAACTGTATCAGGTCGATTTTGTTGATGATTTAAAATTGCTGTCTTTTTTTAAATAACATTCATGTTATATATATGGTGGTTGGTTGGTTTCAACCTATGTATGTGGTGAAACAGCCATGCCGGGCTGCCGTTCGAAGGATCCTGATTTTGATTCCCAGCGAGATGAAAGTTTTGAATGATGAGTTTAAATTTTGATCTGGGCGTGTTCTTGTCTTGTGTGTTGTACATGATATTAAAAGGAATCCCAGTGTGAGGCTATGAGTGTTCAGCGTTATTATCATTATGAATAGTAATTTATTCGGCATAATTTGAAAACACCCAATTACCTCCGGTCTTGTTAGAATTTCAGCGTACACTGGTAGTTTACCCTCACTACGAGACATATTTGTTCAGCAATTTGATACTCCACGACAAGGGTGGCCAATTTTCCTTATTTATGGGCTTACGAAAATTTATGGACGCGCCTTAGCCTTATTAGAAGGCCGTGTGAACTCGCGCTAAGCCTTCGTGTTGTTATATGTGGGTATTTCGGTGACCGCTTTATTAGGGTATGCAATGTCCTTCGCATTAATACCACTTAATTTAAATTTAGTTGATGTTAATGTTCTTATTTTACACAAATTATAATACAGATGTAATTTGGTTGCAATTGTTTTGTTTCTTCTAGAGACTGGTTTAGTTTACGGACTGCGATTCATTTGTTTAAGAAATCATCCAACCACGTAACCAAACAACTTAAAGCTCTCCCCCTTTAAGGTATAATCTCTACAACTAGTATCTTTAGAAAAATTTTGTATCTAGTATCGTTAAACGCTCACACATTGCATTCATGTTATTTGTATTAAATTACATTATGTTATTCATTGAACGTACACCAAAATTCAACATCAGCAACAGTCTAAACCCCAGAAAATATTTACCAAAATCCGACCCTTTCAAGAATTAAATCAGGAATCCTTCGTCTGGACTGGACACTGTCATTACCTGCATGTAAAAATTTTGTATTAATCCATTCTAATTGTCCGAAACAATGACTACAACGGATATTGTTGAAACTACATATAACCTGAGCTGACTGCTTATACAATGTCAGGTATAACCAGAATTGCGATGACCCGTACGCGCCCCTCGGGCAAAGAGTGTAGACATTAACATTTTTATAGCTGTGGCATGTTTTATGCAGATCGTTCCTCCGTTTCCAGTAGATACGATTACGTTGGTTGGTTTCAGGTTATACATACATATACATATATGGTCTGAATTGTGCTGTCATAACCTACAATCCTAATATTTAAGCCTAGGACACTTAACAAAATGAGCCAAAACCGTCTTATCAAAAGTTGTAATGTACCTAACATTTACTTGCTTTTTACGGATATTACAATATTATATTACACAATTTATCCAATATTCGTTCATAACATACAATGAATAATTAAAGCAGTTTTTGGGTATGAGTAATCAAATATTCTTTAACCGTGGTACTAACTCTATATTACCTTAACCAACTGACTAGCCCATGACGACAAATTACTTCTTTTAAAGGTCGTTGGGTTCATCCATTTACTGCTTATGTACTTCTCTGGACATAATATATAGTTATCTTACCAATACCAACATCTAGTTTACATGACATGTGATTGTAATATACCAGGATTTCTTTAATACTGAATTTGGCGGCCAAACGGCTTGTGGTCCCGTACCTATTTCATTTTTTCCATCTTCTTTCACGGCCAACAACACCTCAATTTATCGGGCTCGTCAGCTAGTTGGTGAACAATTTGCATAGAAAAGATGCGAAAGAAGCTCAATTCTGCAAGTACCAGTTATTTAACCAACTGTATTCGACAGGGAACCTACATTTCCACGTTCACAGCTACAAGGAAGATGGGTTTGCATGCTGTAATATCGTTTGTAGCAACGCGCTCGGCGCTAATCTATGCAAACCGAGTTTGTGATTGACTTGTTTGTGTCTGCTGTCGGCTGTCTCTATTCTGTAGTATAATTTGTGGGTGCTATATTTCATCAGCAAGCGCTAATTGATGCTGAAAAGGAATAGAATTTGTAGCGATTTATTACACATCAAAAATAATCTGGTCTAGTTGTTAAGCAATTAAATTACTCTTGCACACCGCTACATCATGGCTTCAACTCATTAATGGCCCCCTTCAGCATGGGTCTTTTCTCGTCATTGAGGAGGGCTAGAGCACTCTCCACCAGGCTGCTCTTGTGTAGATTGGTGGAGGGTTTAGTGGTCAGCCTAAGTGCGGGTCCGACATGGCTTAGCAGCTGCTTTCAGAACCAACGGCTTTACGGGCCTTCTATCGGCCACTATCGGTCACCCAAGTACCGATCGCGTTTGTTGTTATTAAAATCAGTCCGACGCAAGCCACCGGGCTATGACCGTTTCTACATTATACCCTCACACTAAAGTATAGATGGTGAACAACATAAATAAGACATCACTAACTAAAATATGATTAAATATTTGTACTACGTAAACTCGTTTTAAAGATTGGAAGGAAAGCCCAAAAGTTGCTTAAACCTTCCTATAATCAGATGACGTAATAGAATATTATAATCTTAGACGTTGATAAATATCCAATTTGTTGAATATCTCATCACGTAGCAAGCACGATGAGTTTTCTTTGGCAAATAAATTTATCGGTGGGTGCAAACAAGACCGTAATTCTCTCTGAATTATGTGCGAGCTCTTTGTGGGTTAATTCGTGTTGGAGTATCAATCCAAATTTACACCCAAGTGGGGTTTAATACGACGAGATTCCTAGAAAATCCTCTCAGAGTATCTTGTGGCTTTTGAGAAGATTCTGAATATTTTGACTTGGGATTTATTACGTGTATCACTCAAAAGAGGTCTACCGTAATCTTACAAAATAATGTTTTTTCAATAAAATATACTTACGTATGGAAATAAAATTTTATTATTCTATTCAAGTCTTATGTTTGAAAAGGTACTTACAACTACTTACTGGCAGATACTAATTCAGCTAAAGATACAAGTTAGCCTATATTTAAATATCTTTACCCTATATACAAAACATATGGTTTTACAAAGTTGACATATGCATAAATGACATCAAAAGGGCAGCAAAAATTCGTCGAGTTCAACTCCGGCGTTGGTCGGAGCCAGGGGTGTAGCTGACTGTAATCAAAGGCGATAACTATAGGTTACTCTCAGAACCAACTAGATAAGTATAATATAAATATTGCGTGTTTTGTAAATATATTACGTTTGCGGTAGTAATAGTATTAGAGACCCGCTCGCGCTCGAAATTATATGGTAATTCGTTTTGTCAAAGGAAAATTTCAAATTGGCACTATAACGTCATGTCACGTCGTGCCGAACGCATGGTAGTGTGAAAAGCGTAAGTTATATTATTCTCTGCATTGTTTTATTGAAAATGTAGCTAGCTTAATATAAAAGTCCATTTTAGCTTTCTGCTCTTCTGCAATTAATTTATGCGTAAATCAATCAATACAATTCGCCAAACTACTAATTAATAGTTCTACTACTCCTATAACTTGTTACAATTAGTTCATTTGTTGCAGACATCACTGTTAACACAAATCTCAAGGTATATTCGACGCACATAGAACACTGTGATAATAACGTGCTCCAAACAAAAATGTCGTATATCTGAAACACTCATTTACCTTCAATATTACAACTACAAACCTACAAAGCACAGGATATATTGCGCGACAATATCAAACTAAATTCATGCCTTTGAAAGAATAATAAACAATAAAACGGCGTAACCGGTTGGAGAGGCTCTTGCGCGCGGAAGCAATAATCGTAAAGTGCGCCGCACATTTCCGGCTTTTGCTGGCAATATCACCGTGTAGTGTAGTTTTATGCAACGCTTTGTAAGGATTTGGATTGCGCCAAGTGCTATTCTAAATAATAAATAGTGGCATAATGAGTCGTATCCTTTGTCGGAGTTTGAAGCGACAGAAAGTTTCCTTTTATTTTCATAGTACCCGCTTTTTGCGATTCTTTTCCTTTTTTCTTTCTTATGGAGCTTTTTAATAAGCTTGGAAGTTGGTAAACGGTTATCGCTGTTTTTTCATTGCGTTGGGAAAATAGCACTTTGTATGAATCAGTTTTTATTCAAGTTGCGGATAGCGGGAAAGTAATTTGAATATCGTGGGATGTGGGCGTGTTATAAAGATTTCTTGGTATCTTTTTAAAACATGACGAAACGTATATTAAAAATGTTTCAGTCGTGAACCATTAAAAGGAAATCTGAATGTTAATCATCAGATATATCAAACAGATAAAGAAATAAGAGTAAAAAGAATATCTCCTGCGGTGTAAGGATAAATTTTACATAATTCTTTATGTACTTCATCATGACCCATTATTGTCCCACTGTTGACCTCAGATCTCTGGAACAGGGCATAGTTCTCCATGAAGGACTAATTCGGATTGGCGAACTGTACATTTACGTTTGATTGAGAAATCTTAGAGCACCTACATAAGGTTGCCTTATTTTTCATTCACCGATACAAGTGAATTTCTTTACTTAATAATAAATGAATAGTTATAAAAACTAAAAACACGCTTTATAGTGCTAAGTGAATAATAATTTTATCAAATTAGTGTATTGTCATCGGTCCTCAATAAATCTACAAAGTTTGAACGAAATCTGGCCGTTTAAAGTGGGTCAAAATCGCGCCCAAAGAAGTCGGTTACAAACAAACATACAAACATACAAACATACAGGTGAAGCTAATAAAAAGCGTGTAAAAAATCGCTCAATCGGCGTGTAACTTGCTATGAGAAACATGGACATTCAGTATCTTCAATGGGTTTTACGGATGCGTTCTCTCATTTAGAATTTCGAAATACATTACAAGACAAAACCCCGATACCGTAATGTTGCCTGTTTACAAAATCGAGGATAATTTTAAAGCCGGGCCGATCGCGAGCTGGTAAAGGCAGGAGTCGAGTCAACCTTGTTGTGTGAGGCACCGCATGAATATTCAGCGGGGTCTACCCTCCGGCAGACTATCGACAATAAACACAAGTGTTTCTCAATCTTTCATCTAACCTTATTTTGCATCGGCAAATTTTACACAGCGATTTTTGATATCTTTCGAAGATTTTGATCGGATATGAATCCACGGTATTCTTGCTGAGATAGCCATGATTCTTATCAGAATGATCGTGTCGAATCGTCGTTTATGTAAGTGTCAACAGTAAATATAGTTCATTTGTTTGGATTTGTAACGACCTCTGTGCTCGTTTGGTAGTAATTTATTCTGCCAATGGGTTACGATATATTGACACACAGTCATTTAATTATGTCTTTTCCCTATATTTTTTTTGTGTTTGGATGTTAAGGATGTTTATGAGGTATGATGTAGGTATTTATTTAGTTCTGTGTGAGTGTCATTTATTTTTAAGACCTGTTTATATTTTGACGACCCGGATGAGTTGGTTAACACGCCGGATCGCCGTTCCGAGGGTCCTGGGTTCGATTCCCAGCAAGGCGGAAATTTGAATGATGAATTTAAATTTCCGTTTTTGGTCTGGGTGTGTGTGTTCTTGTCTTGTGTGTTGTCCATGGCACCCACGACACAGGGAATCCTAGTGTGGGGTTATGAGTGTGTAGCGTTAACTACTAACTAACTTAACTACTTGAAACGCTTTTTAGCTTCGTAGCGTAGATTTATTTCCATGCCAAGTATAAACCCACAATTTTGGTGAAAACACTGTAGTGCACTTTAATAACATGTTCCATTCGACCAACGTGGAAGCAACCAAATAAATATACTTAATTATGTACTACCAACTTCTCAGACGTTTGTAAGCCACTGACCTAGAGTAAAAAATTATAGAGCAAGTTTGCTATCAGAATTGTAAAGGTTGAATATTGAGCCGTGTCTGTTGACGACCAACGAGATAACAGCGGGGTAATTGTATTCAGAAGTTGTATCGTAATATACGACATTCCGTGTTCAACTGAGTATCATGATAATAAGGTGTTCCATATTGGTTTTCCTTGTGTGTTGTCTTTTTAGTTGTTAGTTCGAAACTAAATATCTATATTCAGTTCTGTAATACAAAATATTCTGATGCGGTTTTTGAATTACATGCAAGAAGCAGGTCAGTGTATCGGAGTACGCTCCAGGCTTAAAGCGACGGCGGGTTAACTAATACTTTAAAAATTTTATATTCATACCTTACAAACTCATGTAGAAAATTGAATAGTAATTATAATAGCTGAGGGGTTGGCCTCATTTAATATTTTCTTCTTCATTTCATTGTCTGTTACGGTAATAATAAATAGTAAGTAATAACCATACGTAACAATTACGTGTTATAAACAGACGGCGTTTAATAATTCCCTTGCATTGTTATGGTGGCGAGAACGAACTGTCTACACGCCATATTAAATCTTATATAAGAGTATTAAAGGATGTTTTCCATTGCACGATTAAATGAAGTCCGTCGTAAGCAGTGAGAAAATGACATTTGCTAGTTAAAACTGCATAGTTTCCTCAAAGGAAATGTTAAGAAAAGGTAAGTTTCTAGTTTATTACGGCGCGGGTAAACTCTTTGTGGCTTTGCGGCGCTCATTTAGATGTTAATGTTGTTTGCGATGCGATATTTTCAGATTGTTTCATGTAATTTAATTTACTTTGCTGCTTTTACCGACTGCAGGGGAGGGTTATGTATTTAACAGGCTATGTATGGATGTATGTTCCTTATTGGCGATCTAGGGAACGAACGCAAGGGCCGATTTCTTACGTATTCAAAATTAAATAAGGCGACACTTAGAGGCCATGTTTAAAAAAAGAAAAAGAAAGTCCGCGAACTGTGTTGAGTGTATCATTGAATAGGTATTTGAAAATCATTTATTTGGTTATTATTTTACTTTTTAATTTCGACCATTTGGGATCTTTAAATACATAACGTTGGCAAGGAACCGTTCTCAATTAAAATTTCAATACCTACTTAGGTATTACTTAGTTATTAAGCAACAACTTACTTTGTTCTGTCAAAAATTAAGTCGTCTTATGATACCCAGCCCTATTTGAAGGATCAACTATTCAGTTTACGGTGTTGGAATGTTTACCGGCTAAATCCCTTCGGCAATTATGCTAAACTTGTTCGACTTCGATCCTTAGCATTCAAAATAACGCCTCAATTTGGCATCCCCCTAACCTGTGTTGTACAAATCTATTATTAATATTTTTTAAATTTTGATCCATTGTCTAATCGTATAGCGATATGTTTATTACTACAGCGATATGTTTATTACAGCTCGCGACACCTAGACCTAATCCATTTCGATCACCCATTTTGATACAAAACGGCACCAGAACATTGATTGCACACGGGCGCTACAGCTGCTAGAGTCGCTCCTCGGTGTGTGTGTTCTTGTATTTTGAGATGTCCATGGCACCCACAACACAGGAAATCCTAGTGAGGGGCTATGAGCGAGTAGCGTTATTTATCATTATATTATATCAATACGTAAAGCGAAAACTTTGTACCCATTTTGACGAAAATTGCGCGGATGGAGGAGTATGAGCAGACCAGCAGAGAGCAGAGCGGTAATAAGTTATTATTTAATACGCGCCAAAATAAGCATTGAATTTTGTCTGTAGACAAAGTTTCGATAGAATATACGCATAATAATTATTAGTTAATTTATGAGCGAACAACCCTCAGCCGATAAATTAAGTGGTGACTAGCGGTCGGTCGTTGTAAATTAGAACCTTAATGAACCATTAGCTAGAAATTAGCGAAATAACACGACACTGTGATGCATTATAAGTGCGCTTTGCGGCACATTATTGAATGTTTTATGTGTAATATTAGCATACACACTAAAGTCAGATGGATTGCTGTAGTTCGAACATTATGCTTTCATGGTACAAAATTTACAAGTATCTGCACTGAATGCTCGCCTAATAGGTTATTTGTACACTTTGCAGCGCTCCGCGACCCGTCCATTTTTTTTTCATTCAACGCACATTTAAATTGCCTATTAAATTACCCAAGTTGTAATACAATAATAGAATATAATTCCGTTCTACGTCTATTAAACATTCACTATTGAAAGTTTTGGGGAAGGAAACTCTCAAGGCAAATTACAGTCATTAGGTCTTATTAGTAGGTAACTAATAGTAACTATATCAAAGGAATTCCATACATTCATGAGATGTTAACTTAAGTAGACTCACGTGTTTGATTGCCATTTATTATGTGAGATGAAGATATATTAATATCACATAATTGATCTTGTATGTGGATGTCTAATTCGGTTGGTATTTGGTAGTCATACGCATCCTCGATTCGATTTCTGAAAAGGACAGAGATTCATAAAAATATGTCATCCTAGCTGTGCCCGCGACTTCGTCCGCGTGGAATCCTAATTGTTACGGGGAAATTTCGAAAATAAAAATAGCCTAAGTTACTCCCTATTACATCAGCTATCTGCCAGTGAAAGTCCCGTCATAATCTAATCGGTACACCCGTTCCAGAGATTAGCCAATACTAACAGACAGATTGACGGACAGACAGACAGACGGACAGACAGACAGACAAAAAATGTAAAAAATGTTATTTGTATATGTACCGTGTATACATCTATATGCATTTGAAGCGCTCATAGCCCGGCGGTATGCGATGATCGACAAGGGAGCTGTCGGTAGTTGGATGGGTGCTGCATGCTCGTTTGCTATAATATTTCCGTAAAAATAAAAAGGATTGTGTGGTTTTATGAAACCACGGTAAAAGTGAAACTTTTTTTCACACTAATAATTTTTGGAATAATATTCCATTAAGGGTAGGCGCCGCCATATTGGCCTTGGCTGCTCTGACGAGCGCCTTATACCTACTCCTACTACTACTACTACATGCAACACACAGACGAAAAAGTTTGAGACGATGTAATAAAAGTTTAACTTTTAACATTACCGTATAGATGTACATCCTAAACCACTTCTAACTAACGATTACTCAATGTTATGCTAATTACAAATACATTTGGAACTAAATTAACTGAAGCAAACGCGTGGCAGTTAATTAGAGATCTCATAACACGTTTCACCCTGTAATTACAACCGTGGCTGGATGAGTGTACTGGAAATTAAACTTTAATTCAAACGCACAGGGCTCGTTTACCACTGTCACGTAAAGGGAAAAGTATTTAAATATTTTGTTCCTACCGCCGCTTCGGTGGATGTTATTGAATTATAATTTTAATTAGTTCTGTTTATTATGAACTTTAATAGGATAAAGTGTAGGTATATAGTAATAACAAGTGAAGATATGTAAATAGACAACACGTTAGGGGTGGACAACCCTTATCACTTAGGGGTATGAAAAATAGATAGTAGCCGATTCTCATACCTACTGAATGAGCATATAAAATATAATTTAAAATAACATGTTAAAATTAAAAACAAAATAAAATTCGGTATCAACGAAATTTTATTACAACTATCATCATAAATAAATCGAAGATATCTTATCATAATTGCAGTATCAGCACAGTCCTAAATTAATCTATTTATGGATAAGACAATGCTTTAAAACCGTGCTACGTCATCGGGTCTTGATGCAGTTCATCAGTACGACAACAAAGTTGGTTCGTGGGCCTACGTCTGCTAATTTAAAAATGCTTCAATTGGGTCATGTTGGAATAGTTTGACACGTTTTTCACACATTCCCTAAGTGTAAACTATTCAAATACGACGCAATTGAAGCATTAATAAATTAGCAGACCTGGACCCCAGGACTTGTTTGTGACGTAGACTGATAAGGATATAGACATCTAGTGGGCGTGGCCAAGATGAGATAGCACGATAAAGTACGTGGCACAGTAAAAAACCAAGCAAAGTGAGACAAAACATCGTAACATTCTGTATCGTGTTTTCTCATGTCATTGGCGTAAGTTGTTCCTTTCGTGTGTAAGTGAGATAGAAAGTGTCCATAGGTTTATACTCTTCTCTGTCTACGGTTTGTGATATCTTTTTTGTGTATGTTTTTTTGTTAAGATCCGACAACCTGGACGAAAAGCCATCTGATGGTAAGTGGTCATCGACTTCATCATCATCAACAGACAAATCATCTGTTAGCTAAGAAAGAAAAAAAGAAAATTGAATAATGCACTCGGTGTTTGATACAAAACACATTATTCTCTATATTTTTGGGATCACGAATGTATGTAACACATTGTCCGGAAAAATGTTAAAAAAATGATGTAGTGACGCGTCAGTTAGACATGCGGTTAGAAATGCTCAATTTGGAACTTTTCGCGTGAAAATGTACGCAAACGTCATGCAAGGAGTGATGGCAATCGGCGCGGTGACATTTACAAAGGGCGGCCTTTTTGTTGAAAGAACAGGCTATGATTGACGTACGTATACGTGCGAAGATTTGCGCGAATCGATTCGCAAATTTGCTTTTTTGAAGACATAAAAAGGATGGACAAGGTTACAAAAGGACACAGGAGGTAAGATTTATTATTTCATCGCGAGAAATACATTGCTGGTTGCCTTGTTAGAGTTAAGGCTATTCTGAATGTTGGAAGCTTGGTTTTAAAAATATTCGAGAACAATATGATATTTCCTCATGAAGTTTTGCTTCACGGAATTAAGTGATCATTTCCAATACGCACCGCACTTACTTTGAGGTACGTACAGGTTTCGAAGACGATTAGTCACAACATTATGCAATCGGTGATGCGCTGGTTTTAAAAAAAACTCAAAACTCAAATCATTTATTTCATGTAGGTATTTTGAACACACTTATGAACGTCATTTTTGGCATTTACCGAATTTTTTGAAAAGTTATGAATGCTTTGCTGTCGAAATTGGTTTGACTTGGTTTTCTGTAATTAAAATATTTGTACCACATACCTATTTTCATACAAAATTTATAAATCTGTAGGTATTTATTCTCCCTACATACATTTTACCTTTGGCAAAGGTAAAATCTTAAAATTCTGCTACCTACTCTTAAAAATTTCATCACAATCTGTCGAGGATCACTGCTTTAAAATTCGGTTGCAAAATTTTATTCAAACACACACATACATAACAAGTTAAACAATGATTCCATTGTATTTAACAATGTTACTATATTGTTCAAAAAAACCAGTGCCATTAAATATTTTTGAATGAATAACAATTTGTTTCACGACAAAAATAGCACATGCAAAAGTATAAAAATGCATCTGTTATTACACACTAATTGCCCAGAGACCCAGTTACATACCTGTATATTCCGAAGTTACGTTGTAATTCCCACACAGTAATTCCCACTCGCACGGAGATAGCAATAAGGTGCGGAGATTTGCTGTGAAATTGGACAACGGTGTGCAGTCGGTTCTCGACGTATGTTAGCCTTACTTATAGGTACCTTAATATCAGCTATTTCCAAGTAATGTCAGCTTGGGCTTAAACATTAGAATAATAATACATACATTCATTTTTAGAAACCAGTTTAGTATTTAGCGATAAAACTACGGTTTATTTTTCGGCTAAGACAAACAATGTTTGTTCTCAGGACTTGTATCGTTTGTGATAACTATGTGTAACCGTGTAACCGTGATCATATCATGGTTACTGAAAAAAGACATGTAGGAAATAGTAGTTTTATTTTTATATTGGGAATCTGGAAGTTACTTACATATTCCCAAAAAGCGCAAAGCTAGACCTGAAATTCCTACTAGTAATATTCCTGCACGCACAATAGTGGCCCTGCGAGGTGTAAAGAGATTTGCTACCAAATAGGAAGGTGGCGTGTAATCGGCTTACCGTGGATTTACGTGTCAAAGTCTGCTATTTCCCTAGTCCCAGCTACGAGCACGTAGCAAATGACAGTAGTAGTAGATTTGTCCTTACTTCAGGGGACAAGAATTTCTTAAAGTATTAGTTAAGCGATACAGCGGGGCAAAGCTGCCAGCGTTTTGAGCACAACGCCCCACTTTATTATTTACGTATAATACGAGTATTAAATATCATTATATTATAAGATGCGTAAAGAAAAAACTTTGTATTCCTTTTTTACGAAAATTGTATATAGTGTGTGTGTGTGTGTGTGTGTGTGTGTGTGTGTGTGTGTGTGTGTGTGTGTGTGTGTGTGTAAAAATGTGTACGAAACTATAAATAGACGATAATGGATAAGGATAAATGACAATCGATACTACATTATCAATTAACATGGAGCACATTGCAATATCAAAATGTACCGACGACGGCACAGTTAAAATGTCTAAAAAAGTAAACTTTGAACACAACGCAGTCGGTAGGATTCGAACCTACGCTCCCAGAGGGAATCTGATTTCTAGTCAGACGCCTTAACCGCTCGGCCACGACTGCTATGAATAACAAGTCGTAAAACATTTACACATTCACACTAGATAAAAGTACGAACTTCACAAAATAACTATGATGGAAGAAGCGTCGAATTGCACGATCACTGTGTTTGTATCTTGCGTGTATATGACGGAATTAAATATATTAATACTGAATGAATAAATGTAAAAGGAAAATTCAAAAATAAAAAAAAAAACATCGGTAATGAAAAAGAAGTTTAGTTGTTTATCGAATACTAATAGCGTTAATAGCGTTAAGTGTTAAATATGTTAAGTTTTTAAAAGTATTTTGCCGCTTTATGTTGTGTTTGTCATTTGCTAAGTATCTTAAATCCGTAAAAAGCCTACAACAAGCGGATGTTGTAAACACTTTTCTAATTATGTTATGCAGTTTAGAAAAGTTTTTCGGGTTAAGATCAAAGTAGCCCTCCCTCTTTTGGTTACGCTGTAGCTGGGTAAAAATGCAACGGGATTTTGCTCACACGAAACGTATTTAGGCTGTCTCGCGTTCCCACAAGTACAGTGGCGCGGGCTTAGAGTATATATTATACTACCGTAATATATACTCTAAGGGCGCGGGGCAGTACCATTTGTAAAGCCATTTAATCGGCTTATAACAGTTTTTTACGTGTAGGTACTAGCTTTGCAACTGGCCTTTCGAAATTAAGTTAATCGTAATGTGAAATTTGAATGAAATGTTTTTGCGTAGGTAATTTTATTGCAATACTGATTGGTCAAGTAATGTTTACTGGTTACGTATTGTTTATATTTCTTAAAGTTTATTTACTGTTCTTCGGTTATGGTGGTAACGCGATTTGTGACTACTTGCATTTAAAAGTAGGTAGGTAGGAAAAGTATTTGTCTTGTTTTAACTGGGTAGTACAGTGTATTGTATTTTATTTATTTTGATGTACATAAGTATATTATCTTTTTCATTTTCGAATTTTCTATGATCACAACACACTTCTTGTACAGTGTGTGTACACGCTAAATAGCGATTTCTTCCTTACCCTTTGGGAAGATTACAAAGGTAAAAATCAAGATACATAATTAAGTTGGTAGATCACTACCAACTTAATTATGTATCTTGATCTTATACATCTTGATGTTTACCTTTGTAATCTTCCCAAAGGGTAAGGAAGAAATCGCTATTTAGCGATAATATAATCGATAATCGTCTTATTGCACAACTATTAAAAATTGTAGCATGATTTTTCCTGTTTATGACTATGGGGCACAAATAAAGTGTAATAAATAAATATAGTGCTTGCGATCACAAATAAATATGTATAGTTATACCGGTGTATTATCTCTTTGACCTATACCATTGAACCTTTCACCACAAGCACAAGAGTATATATAAATATAAAATAAACCTATTAAAGCACCTAACATACACAAATGGAATGTAATATTCGTTGTTACAAAAGAGCCAATTTGAGGTGTGCAGAACTATAATAGGAGGGCGGTGCGCGTAATCGGCTTATGACGGGCTGTGACGTATGTCTGTTGCTTTACACACGCCGAAATATCATTAAATAAGTAATGTTTCTTGGCTTAGCAGTTCAATGCAGTTCGCAAATCGCTAGTTGTTACTGGAAAAGCTCCGGATTACAATCAAACCTAAGTTTTTAATGAAGTCATGAAGCGCTCATAACCTGGCGGCTTGCGTAAATCAAAGTTAAGCGGTCGGTAGTTGGATGGGTGACCGCTAGTGGCAAAATTTCTTGGGGGCTTCCGTGCTTCGGAGGGCACGTAAAGCCGTCGGTCCCGGTTGTTACCATTTGGTAGCAGTCGTTAAGCCTTAAGGCTTAGTTTTCATGTAGCCTACCTATACATATATGTATCTCTTTTTGTCTCGTACGTTTCGTAATTATCTTCCTCATTCATTTTTCTATGGAATTATAGTGACATACAAATGTCATCGGAGTGGATCCAAAAGTACAATTCGTGTTGTATAAACGTAACGCTTTTATAGTTTTAATATCTTTGAGGCTACCTATATTTTACATCATTCAATTAGTTTCAGTAATCCGCGTGCGAGCTTGTGACGAGATTAATTATGCAAATTGATGTTGTTGTCGCTAGCGTTGCGCTTTAAAACCCATCAATGATGATTAATAAACTCTCCGATTAATTTATCTGTTATTGGATATGTTCTGGTCAAATTTGATTAATATAATACAATATTATCAGTTCGTTACTTTCAATTGCTGGGTTGGCGTCGTTTTATAATTTATCAATAGAGTTGAAAATTTTATTGCTACTGCCGTTTGTGGTTTTAGAACTTGCTTAATTTCTCTTTTATCTTTTCTTCTTAGATTGACTTTACTTTATCTATAATAATATCTATAATAAAGCTATACAATAAGGATATAATATAATATGTTTAATAATAAAGATTTTGTTGTGTCCTTGAACGGCCTCCGCTTGTGTCTGGGATGGCCAGCCGGACTTGAAAAATTCTTCTTGTGTATAATAGTCACATTCTTGAGGAAGACGATAAAATTGTTAGCTTTAAATTTTGACGAAGATTTTGACGATTTGATGAAAGATTTTGACGAAGCGAAGCGAGGGGATGCTTCTAGTCTTTTAATTGAACTAACAATTTAAAATCGTTGTTGTCGTCTGTGGTTTTAATACTTGTTTAAGTTTTCTGCTTTATCGCCTCTGTATAATTGAAAATTTTCTGTAGTTATTTGTAACATTAATTTTAATCTGGTTATTGAATTTGACGATTAGTCAATTCTTGCGCACCAATTTATAAACGTCACAATAAATAAGTAATTTTAATATAATCATGTTGCATAAATGTGTGGAATTTGTGAATGTTTTAGAGAACTTTCAGATGGCAATTTCAGATTACAATGTTTTCTTTCAGCGAAGCAATAGATATATTTAAATTTTACCATGCGTATAACTTAGAAAAGTGCGTGAGTATACGACTAATGCTCTCTCGTTTGGCCGACCAACTTTCAAACCTCTAGAAGATCTTTGCCATCGTTTCAGTTTGGTTTTCGAATATAAATTGAACCCCAAGTATATCTTACATACCAAATTAAATCTATACTAGTGCAATGCCAATATCACATCAAAATTCTGATCTTGTCCAATTTTATAAGTATACCGTGATCCCCGATCGCCTTATTTCTTCCCCTCCGTCGCTCGCAAGATTTCATTTACTTGCGGATTCCCCTAAACCGTTTAATGTTAGATGGATTTTCCCTTTAAATGTGCTTCAAAAGTACGTTTCTGATACTAATTGAAAAGGGAAAGCTATTGATTCGGTGCTCAAACCTTGGATATTACGTTAGAGTTTTTAATATTTGGAATTGTGTTTGAAAAAGTGAATTTTCCCAGTTTCAGGTAGAAAGTGGGAAAATTCACTTTTTTAATAAATAATATTTACTTTCAAGTTGATGTCCCAATTCTTTACATTTTAAGTTACGCTCCCAAACGTGTCACAATAAACTAGCTAATACCCGCGACTTTGTCTGTGGAAATATTGGACATGCAAGAGCTTTAGGCGATAAATTATCAAAAACTCAGGATAAAGTTTTTTTTTTTAATTTGGATAAAACTTGTTATAAGTACAATACTATTCTGTAAAAAATCTCCATTTTCTTTGTTGCTTCCGCCTTCTTCATTCTCCTACTGCCCTAAGGTTGACTGCCTTTTGTTCGATTACTTACGTATGTGAGGTTCAAAAAAAACTTTTATCACCCATTTATATCGAAATATGAATTTTAAAAATACCTTTTTAATGTTTCCGTACACATAACACCTGTGAAAAATATAACGAGTACATTGCGTTGTCTTTGCGTTGCCTATCAATCAGTCGCCGTTAGCGTTTTAAAGTAGATGACGAAACAAAAAGACAATAAAATTTCACAAACAATATTTATTTTAGTCTTCAAAAAGCACACTTAAATAAAAAAAATGCTTAATACACAGATTTCGATTTTGTACGTAACTGTACTAACCGTGTCGTCTGTACCAACTACCAACCACGTTACGTAATACGTAATACTGTACTAATGCTATCAATATTTTCTATTTCCGAACAAAGTAATAGCGCGCACAATATAAAATGTCACATCATTAGGAAACGTCGGCGTGTCGATACCGCGGCGCCGGTGGCCGGTCTCGGTTTACTGTCATGGATTGTAACGAAATAGAGACCGAAAGAACAGAAATACGAAGAATTATGGACATATGCTGTCATTCTGGTTTAGTTTACTTTTATTTATTTATTGAAAGGACAGCGACGAAGCTGAGCAACCACATCGTCCCGGGAAGTTCAAATACATTTTTACATTCAAGTTCAAATACATTTACATTACATCAGTAATCAATAATTACATCTGAAGGTCTGGAAATGCCACCGCGAGCGTCTTTCGAGAAAAGGTAGCGTTCTTAAGGTGACGGTTCGCGGCCGAGACCTATACAAGCGACCGAGACATGAGACCGAGACAGGAGACCGAGACAGGAGACCGAGACAGGAGACCGAGAAAGGAGACCGAGACAGGAGACCGAGACAGGAGACCGAGACAGGAGACCGAGACAGGAGACCGCGACCGGCACTTGACCATAGGCAATGTATAGGCGACAACTCGCGACCGAGACCGAGACAGTGTGTCGCGCCTATACAAAGTCTCGGTCTCGGCCGCGAACCGCCAGCTTTAGAGAGCGCATTTGCCGTGCCTATAGATGTAACCGTAATCCGTAAACATTTTGAGCCAAATGCACCAGATAAAACGGTAATCCATAATCACGATTACATTTTGCCCATCTGCATACAATAATATAATTGACATAATCATAATTGGCATTTAGTTCTGCTCTGCTAATTGCTTTTTCTTTAAGATAAGTCAGCCATTTTGCCAGTGAAATATTTTATTATGTTTTGGTCGCAGTGTCGGAGTACCAGTAACAGGTACTTAGAATTGGAAGGTTTGGCTGCCTTTGGCTTTTGGCTGGCAACATGGTACTGATGTCCATGGGCCATGATGACAACCACCAGACGGCTTCATACTTAAGATACAACCAACTTTTGGCTCAAACTTAAGACGTCCCTATCTCTGAACTAATAACTAAACAAAATTTCCCATGCACCGTCCCTATTCTGTTACGCCAAACCGCTTTGAACGACTTAACGCCAATCACGACCCGACAATACTGACGCGAGGATTAATTGAATAAATTTGCATCCCATTCCGGGACATTTCCATTTGTTTCCAATTATGTGAGCCACCTCGCGTGTACTAATTTGAAATGACGTGCAAATCGACGCAGTTTCGAACGGAAAGAGGTCCGGTTCAACTCAATTCTCGAAGCAATGCAGGCACCTAAAAACCCTAGAATTTGTGCCGTTTGGTACCTTTTTGAATATGTAAATCTGGGAAACATAATTGAAATAATCCTTAGGTAACAATAGGTTTATATGGATAAACAATGGTAAGACAGCGTTGTATACGTTTTGTAATTGGATATATTGAGGGATTTGCTTTATGAACCCCGTAGCCAAGTTGCTAGTGGCCCAGCCTTCGAAGCGAGGGGTCCCGAGCTCGATTACCTGCCGGGGCAGACATTTATGAGGCAGATAAATGTTTAACTTCTATCTCAGGTCATAGATGTTATTGATGTGTTATTAGTGTTCTCAATCACCCCCCACGACACAAAAAATCCTACCACCCGTGGTATGTACCTAATCATGATCCTACCACCCCGTGGTAGGATTTTCCGTATTACTGTGCGTGTGTGTGTGTTAGCGTTTAAAAACATCCGACTCCTTTTGCTCAAAAACTAAATTAAATAAGGCTTATCCATCATCGGCAGTTCGCCAAATATAAATTATAATTTATAATACCAACGAACTCTAGTCGAAATCACCAACACCGCAGAATTTAATCGTTGATTCGAATTTCAGAATATGAGCGTGATTATGAATAAATTATGCCGCTTTTGTTAGTTTTCGTACTGCGATGTGGTTCGTCTGCGAGATGGCAATAAGGCCTTGAAGTTTTAATTTCATGCCTTTGAATACGGTATAATGTAGTTATGTACTAATAAACCCCGGCTACTATGTCATAAGTACATGCACGCATCCGAAAGGTTGCTGCTCATTTATTTCAGGCATTATTAATACTTTTATGTTTTGTATTTGTTTTGTCTATAAAACCAAGCCTTCTTCTTCTTCTTCTGACTCTTAAACGCTTTTGTGCTTCGGAGGGCACCTAGAGTCCCCTAGATGACTGCCCTGGTAACCTGAACCCCAGCCTTCAGGGGCCCTACCAACTGGGCTTTAAAGCCGTCAGTAAACTTCATACCATAAATTCTTTAAAAAATATTTAAAAGTATTCTGAAGTTGTTACTTTTTTCTTACTTAACCACCGACCTGTACCTGGCACTGGGGAGCATTAACTAAAACTTGTTTAACTCGTTATGAAACTTTTTAATGTATAAAGCTACAGTTTTTCCGCTTTCAACTATGTAGTTAGGATTTAAAAGGATTAGTCCGCTTTATGAGTTTGCTTGTGTACTTAGTTTTATCTTAACTGTTAGATTAACTGACCTAATTTCCGAGTTATACTCGTATATTCTTGTTACTAATTCCATTTCGATTTAGATATTAATTTAGGGTAGAACCGTCTTTCAAATTTATTCTTTACCTTATCTTGAATTTTTCAAATTCACACGAAACCCTCGATCCAGCATACTTAGTTGCTATTTCAGCCAATACTAAATCGAGCACTTGCATCGATTTCACAAGTATCAAACGATACATGGAATTCGATTCGTTTTACAACTTTTTTCGGTTTGTATAATTATGTATATCAATCTTGTCGATAATCAACATCCTTTCGGACGTTCCGAACATTCCTAGGAAATTAAAGTAATATCCCTATAATTAAAGAACATACTACCCAGTTCTGTTGATGATTTTACACCAAAATTCATTGTTACTTCAAATTACGAGTACGTTGTATTATTTATAAACGATTAAGTTCTATCACTCTTTTGTACCTCAGCTTTATATTTCAGCAGCAATATTAGCAGCAGAAACTTCCGACAATTCATGTAACCGTATCTATCTCCAGTACGAAGCTTCTCGGCTCCTATTTCGTATGACATTATACGTATATTTATATTCAGGCAAATATTGAGTGTATACGCAAGTAGAAATTCGGATACATGGTGGAATTCTGTATGCAAATTTGAAGTGCACTGTGCGTTAAGCGGATCGGATATATACAGACTACAGACGCGGCATCGCCAGCCGACTGTAAGAGTATTTTAAATACCTAAAATGATTTCAATATTGAGTTTTAATAAACTCAAATAGTTTTGATGTCATTTTTTTTAATGTAATTGGAGCATACAATCAATGAAAAGTGAAAAATAAGTGAATGAAAAACTGAACGCGTTACAATTTATTTAGATATTAGGTAATTGAAATTAGCAGGCGGGGAAAGCCAGTTTCCTTGCGGCGGTTGTTAGCTATGTTTGGTTAATATTGGTATCAAAGCATTTTTGGCGTACGATTACTCGATTAAGTGCTTCACGCGTGCCAGTATAATATTTGAAAGCTGACGTGATCGACTTGGTTCCTAGCTATTTTTTACAAAGATCTGTTCAAGCGTTTGTTGATCATCAGTTCATTCCAGATTTTCTTAGTTGGGGGTTTTTAATGTAAGTATCTAACATAACTACCGACGCGTTGTGACACCGATGTTTTAATTTTGCCAATTTATCGCAATTCATATAATATGCATCTATGTATTAGTTTATAGGATGAGATATCTGTACCTATAAAGTCAGACATATTTTAACATACTAATAAGAAGAACAAAGGGCTTCCAGTGTACGTGATTGGATTTTTTAAATATTTTCATTATACGAGTAAGGCATCGGACGTGAGCTGCGCAGCTTTTCTTTATAATCCTTGTACTAAAAGCTTTAGTTCTGAGATGAGAAATAATCCATCGCTTGTTGTGTACGTGTGTATTTGTGGTCCGTTCACAGAATGGGCAGTAGGTAATCCCGGTCCCGGTTTTTAACGGGAGACAGCAGTGGCTAAATCATATCGGAGACTTTCGGGAGGCAAGTCGGCAACATAATTTCCCGAGAAAAACCTAGTAGGTTTTTTCTACTTAGGTATATTTTAAGTGTAATCACGGTTTTTTTTTATATAGGTACTGCACATTTTATCCCATGGAGACCCCTAAATAATCACCATGGTGACGGTCGCGCCATCTTTCATCAGTTCATTAAGTTTTTCGCATGTTTCACATGATGGTCCAAGTCATAGAAGCGTCTTCGTGAATTAATTATGTTTTTGTTTTCATTTTATTTACAAGTTAAAATATTTATCCTTCAGTCGAGCGCTTTTAATTAAAAAACTTGTCTGTTATATTTGTGTAAAAAAATGTCTCTTATATTGTCACACAGAATTGCAATAATTGTAGATAATATATGTACGTACCTTTACTATACCCACGCGGTATATCCATGTGTTGTATGTATAAGATGTTTATTTATTGGCACAAAACACGTTTATAATGTCTTTAATAATATTTTAGATATAGATATAGAAACGAATTACCTTCACTTAATAACTGCAAAAGCGAAACCTCCAAAAACTCAACTAATACAGCTCTAATAATATTTTTATCCATTCGCAGTTTTAAAACTATATAATTTTCTTACATTGTTGCTTTTTTATTTAAAAACCTAATAAACGACCAGAAAATCCTCGGGGTGGTAAGTGCCCACCGCCAGCGTCGTCTATGGGTACCAATTTTTTATGGCCAAGAAACAGAATAAAAATAAAATAAAGTACACTGTTTCTAGTGACTTGTGCCAACCAAAAAGTTCCGTGAAAAATCTCAGCAATAAATCTTTATTGCCGTGTTGTTTGCTTCGCATTATTTGTGCCGCTCCACAATTTTCCTCTCTTTGACGACTTCATTTTTTTCTAGTCGTATGAAGTCATTGCTGCTCTCATATTTTTATTAAGAATATTTGTACGCGAAGAAAATTTGCAATTAAGGATATGTGAATAGAATATGTTATGAAGGAATATAATTATGTATTTGATTTTTATATATAGTATAACTTTTCTTTAAATTGGTACTTTGCTTTCATAAGGTACTTTATGCGGTTTATTTTTTGCATGAAATTACCAAATTGTTTCTAATTAAGAGCCAGTACTTTCTTAGTCCACCAATCAGCACCTGGCCAGCGTAGTGGACTATGGCCTATACCACTCACATTGTGAGAGGAGTCCCGTGCCCAGCAGTGTGACAGTTATGGGTCGTAATGAAGATGATGATGACTTTCTTTGTTTCTTCTGGTGGCTACCAAACCGAGAGTAGCTGAAGTGATGGCGTAGTCTGACTTTCTTACAGTATTAAAACATGTAGTGAAAAAAAAAATATTGAAATGGGGAGAGCCAGAATGTAATTAAAGTTTAGCACAATAGTTTTGTATGAAATACAAGTTTAGATGGTTTCATGGGTCATCATCGCAACCCGTAACTGTCCTACTACTGGACTCGGGCGGATATTTAAATGCACATGCAGGATGCGAACTCATGTGCGACGTTTTAACTACTAAGTGATCAATATCTTTACAGATGGGTCGCGTTCCTAGAGCGGGCGACATTTAACGACTCCTCTTATTCTACTTGTAGTTATACGGTATAACTACTAGTATAACTTATACCACTAATATGTAGTGCTTACACCATCTTGTTAGTTTTGACAAAAAGTATGTAGTCTGCAGCCTCATTGCTCGTACAAAAAGTCAAGCCTAAAACCATTAAAAGTTTTGAGCAACAACAAAACCCTTGAACATTACATTAGGATGTTGCAGTAATTGCTTAATCCCGGTCCAAAATTTGCACAATCTGTAGAAAAAGGCAAAAACGCGTCGCAGCCTAATAGAGTGGTCACCTCCGGCGTTGGATAACTGCCAGCCGGTATCAGACTGTATTGCGAAACGCTACTGTTTTATAACCATGGAACATTACAGTTTTTAAATCTAACTTGTAATCACTATACAGTTTCCAACAGTCTGTCTAAATATATTTTTATCTAGCCTTAACCGCAACTTACCATCAGATATGATTGTTGTGAGGCATAAATTACTGTAGTTATGTAAAAAAGTGTACTGCACGATTTTCATGTTGTTCTTACCAGTAAAATGAGACAAGAAAAGTTTATTTATACATAAACGTTAAAATTTATTAAACGCCTGTTAAGAACAAATAATAATTGCTTCTGTTGCTTTTTGTGAACGTGATTATCTTAGTTGTTCCAATGCCACAACAATTAATGCCTACTGCTACTCAAGGTCATCAGGCGTTCGAACACTAACAAATGAGATATGTATGTATGTAATTATTATGATCTGGCTAATTCAGTTTGATATGTACCTACGTTAATCTTTATTATCCATCATCTTTGATTATCAGTAGGTAGGTACTTACACTCAACGGGATTCTTCATGGCCCGGGTAAATTGCTAGTCTACGTTATCTAGATAAATATTTTATAAGTACACTTTATAATTGTGAAAATTAAATAAACATGCAATTAAATATTCTTGTAATTTAAGTAGCATAAATAAGTAATAATCTCTTATTACAAAGGTTTGATACAGCATGCCTTCAACACATTAATAGCCTACTAATAAGCACGGGTTTCACGTCATATCTCCTCAGATATGACGCCTCCTCAGGCCTAGAGCATACTCCACCACGCTGATCCAGTGCAGATTGGTGGAGGGGTTGATGGCCAACCCAAGTGTCGGAAAAATTTATGCCGCTCGATGGCATCCGACATAGCTTAACGACTGGCAACAGACACAGTATAAAATACAATAATTGCGAAAAATTTCATTGTCTCTGGACAATAGGCAATATGAATAAAGAAAAACCTTCCGCCATTTACAAGGAGGAAAAATAATTAAAATTACAATTGTAAAACAGGACATAAAGGGACCCTTGAATGGAGGTGCGTTTACATACAAACGACTTACAAACAAGCAGACGAGCCACCTAATGGTAAGTGGTCACCGTTACCGTAAACGCATCAACGACGGGTTAGAGCGACCGTGACGTGACGACACGACCGTGGAGGAAGCGGTAGACTCGGACCATTACAGATAAAGCTCGCCGCCACTGCGATGAAGACAAAAAACATGAACGAAATAGCTCAAGATGTCTAGCCCTCTTTGGAGGGAGGTAGCTGTTCAAGTGGGCTTAATACTCTAGCTTGCAAGTACCCACCGTTAGGTACAATAATTAAATTGGATATACAAAGCCCGGGGACATCTACCACAGGAGCCTGGTATCGTAGCCTCGTCCGTTGTTAGGATGAATGGATTACTTTCCTACTACCTGTTCCTACCTTCCCTTCTCTATTCAATAAAATGGTAGTAGAATAATACACATTTTGTAAGCGCACAGTAGGAGAAATTTGTGGAAGGATTTGTGAACGATTTTCATATAAAATTTATTTCAAGGATCACAAATCATTCAATGTCAATAGAAGACACAGTTCATTGTTCACCAGCCGTACCGCCGAATGGCAGTGTAGTAAATCAATCAAATGCAAGTTGGACGTTGTAATCTTTAGCTACAAGTTACAAGACTCAAGCGGGTTGATTTACACAGCTTACTGTAATGTTTACAGTCAAGATAGCAACGTAATTTGCTATTGTAACAAATATTAGTATTATCAGTATAATACAAATATTTGATAGCGATATCTTCCTGGCTAGCCATCAAACGGATAGAAATACATTATGTTATATTTGGAGGGTAGCCACAAATAGAATTGAAGAACAGGGAACAAGTTTGAATAGCAAGGTCTATGGGTTATTCATTCTCTAATATTTTAATATACATTACGAATGTGGGAAAATAATGAATTTCACAAACACGCTGCTAAAACAGTCAAAGATTTGTGATAAAAGGAAGAAAATTGACAAGGACTTTGTAGAACAAAATTATGTAAGGAGCAATGTTTAGTGTCTGCGATAGAATAATTTAAACTCATAAATGAATATAATTTGAACAGAACCCGCTCTTTTCGTTCAACTTAATTCACCCTTGTCTACTGTCTACTACCGTGTCTACTGTCCAGTAATCCTGTCATGGCGCGACAACCATCGAAGGGATTACGTGCATTGCGATGCGATGGAATTAGGAAGTAAATATGGGTTTACATCTATAGCTCGTGTACCCTCATCAACTGATGATGCATACATTACCTTGATAATGAGATCATTGCCTTTATAATTTAATATTGAATTGAGGACGAGCGGACTAAAACTGTTATAGTCTGTACTGTTATTGCACTGAAAACCAGCGCTGCTTTACATTGCTGCTTTACATTGCTGCTTTATGCTGAGTACAGATCTTTTGTGGTGACACAACATTTTTGTTTTAGCTATATTTTTGTCTCGTTTATTTCTGTTTTTATTATTTAATGTTGTAGTATTCACAAAAAATAAATTTATTTCTTTCTTATATATAGTTAAGAAGTTACTTTCTTGTTTTCTTTTCTTTTCTTGACCGACAATGCTGGGCAGGTGATATCTTAGGTATTATTGATGTCTCTTAGTGACGGTGGTCGGTCTTGGTTGCTCGCTTGCTGCCATTAAAAAAAAATTGTTAAAAAAATCTTCCGAATAATACGAATACCTATTGTTATTCGATGGCGGTCTGGCGAAGTTCATTCAGTTCATCTCAGTGCATAATATCGAATAATATGTTATTTTTCTTAAATATGACATTCACACCGAGTGAAGCTACTACAGCTACTCTGTGTTTCGGAGGGCACGTAAGACAGTCGGTCCTGGTTGTTATCAATACATAACAGTCGCTAAGCAATGTCGGAGGCCTTCAGGCGGCATTAAAACTTCCGACACATGGGTTGGCCTCTATCCTCGATCGATCAGCGTGATGGAGTATTCCATGGATGGAGTAGTCTGCAAATACTTAGAGCATACGCTCTAAGCCTCCTCAGATATGAGGAGAGAACCGTGCCCTGTAGCGAGGCAATAAAGGGTTAAAGCTATTCTTTTTCTTAAGGATCTTCTAACAAAGGTCAGCGATACGCAACCTGAATCTTGGATGTAAATATTAATCAGGTGCTTTTACAGCACCATTCTTGGAGGTTTTTACTAACTACAGTGAATATTCAGTAAAACAAAAATTATAATGAACAGAAAAAAATTTAAGCTTCAGAAATTTAAACGTCTTTCTACCAATTTTCCTTAAACCCTAAGAAACGGACATATGATATTTCCCGCAGCAAAAGCTCTGAAAGTGCCTTACAAATCCCGTCTGTCCAGTCCAGTATTGGATTATATGGAGTCAGATTGAATGAGACTGACCGTAGAACGAGACGGGTGTATCTAGTAGAGGGGGAAAGAATTCTCCGTCGCCTATTAAACCCTACAGCGTAAAATTCCATGACATCGTAAACACGTTTTTAAAACAAGCAAGATGTAACTCCTCGGGTCAGTGATATTGTAAGATTTATTTTAATACTTTAAGATACAGTTGATTTTCGAATGTGAAATCGGACAGTAGTCTTGGAAGGCTTAATAATTTCGAAGGCGTGCCTAGTTGGCCGTCAGAGGGATTTCGAGATTTGTCGGTGATTTTTTATTGCTATTGCGGAATTATTATCGCCGCAGGGCGCGCTGGTAGACAAATAGTTTTATAGTCTTCGTTCTCGCCTCTTGGATTAAGTTTTCCAGTATAATTTTAGTTTGTTTGATGTCACTGTTTTCTTTGTTCTATTTAAGTGTTTATGAGTTAAGTTCTGAGTGCTAAATTTTTCTAGTTTTTATAGTTATAAGCGTTCGTCAAAAATGTGATGTTATGGGATAACGTTTCATTCTCGCCCAGTTTACACTGTGTAGGTATGCCTTTGAACTTCAAATTTGAATTCTAAAATAGTGTGAAATGGACCCGGTCATTTGGAAGGCTTGCGTGGGGACACAGGTCCAACACGTAGAGGCCCATTTGAGACATTTTGATGTTGTTATTATTATGAGTCCCTTGGTGTTGCTCGTGTCCTTAGTCGAAGGTCCTGCCGTCAGCCCTTAATCTTTCAAAAATATGCTAGATTTCATACTTATTTTGTAGTAACTTTAAAATAGTTCATTCACATCATTTACAATTACTTAATGGTTTGCTAACTTTCTGCTAACTACTTTCTACAGCCAGAATCTACTCTGGTGTTTTCAATCATAACAACTGAAATTTAATTCGGTTTCGCGATATTCTGGTTGTATATTTTGCAAACGTTCTAATTTTGAAATGTTCTCCAACGTTGTTTTACACACAGAAGTTTTGAAATAAATTCAATGTGGGTTTGTTACCAACCAGTCTCATCGTGCAAGCAAAGCGAGAGTTGGAGATGTAAACGCAAAAGATTACTTTATTAATAACATTGTAGTATGAGGCAAGGAAACCAACTGATAAGTGGCATTGATACTGCTCACCACGGACAAACTGTAAAACTGCTAGGTATTAGTTTGAGAATCTATATTTTACAGAAGATTTTATACAATCACTTATTGCGAGATATTTCTTCACATTTCTTGCGAGATATGTGAAATTTTCTTTGTAATATATTCCTGTTTCCTAATGAAACCAGCCCTACTTTATCCTACTTTAGGAGAGAGAACTTTCTCCTGAGAACTGAGTAGATACATGTGTTTAATAACATTACTAGTTCCGGCCTAGGAACATCCTTCGAACCAAAACATAATATTGCAATGAGCAACATAATAATATTTCGCTATAAAATTGTCTACTTCTTGAAATGAAAAAAACGAACATCAAATTATGAATACATCGCTAACGACCAACGGTATACCTCGTCTCTTAATTTAGAGTTGAGCATTACATCAAAGTGCTACTGAATAAATCATACGTTCATACTCATTGTAAAACAAACTTGTAACGAATAGAAAAGTTTGGGCGCTCCAAACTTTCCAGAAATAATTGAAGAACGGAGAGCGTCCTCAGAGGTGGAGAGAATGAGATATCACAGTGATTAATAAATTATTCTGTAAACAGTGACAGGCTGGTAAAAAACGGTTTGCAGACGATAAACCCTGCTGTACAAGTTGATTTTTAGTCACTTGACATATTAATAGGGGGTAGGTACTCAGTATTCGCTTCTCATTCCAAATATTATGTAATTAAAAAGGGTGCTTAAAATTTGACGTAATAATGTGTTGCTACTCTTGAGGACTGATATGGTCGCCTCTGAAAAAGTGTAGTAACCATGTATGGACAACGATAGAATGGAAAAACTCTTTAATATTGGTTCTCATTTGTTCAATTTAATCCCTCCCTTAATGAAAGGATTTTCTACTTTCTACTACAATGGTAGATTCTATCTACAATGGTAGATTCTAGTAGAAAGGTGGTAGTCAATCATGCTGAGGAAGAACCGTACCATCCTTTAGAATTAGACACAAAATCAATTTATAAAGAAGAAAACCCAGCATATGTCCGTCCCGTAAAAAATACAAATTGCAAGTCACTCATCACAAACGGGAGACTATACCTCATTTTTCAGTACACACCCCGTGTCATATGTCGGATTTCATTTAGTCTCCTAGTAGCATTTCATAGCTGCTATGAAACTGCATTTGAAAATCAACTTTGCTGCAAATTCCTAAGGTACAGTTTAGGTCTGGAAAATGTTTAGGAAATGGGGTAGGGCACACTTTCGGTTCGCTTATTAGCAGCAATTTCGAAGGGTGAATATTTGGGTTTAATTTGCTTACGGCTTCAGAAATATGTACATATATTACGGACACTGAGGATATGACGTACTCGTTTGGTAGCAAACGTTTAGCAGGGGCTTTGGCGCATAAATTCGTGAAAAATGGGGAATGAAATTGTATTCCTGAAGCAATTGTTTGACAACCGAATTTCATTTAAAACGCTAATCGTCTTAGATTTAATTTCATTCATATAAAATGTATTGTTTCGGTGCACGTATTCGAAAAGTAATAAGTTAATAACTTAAAAGCCAAATACGTTATCCAATGCCAATCAATGCATAAGTGCCAATCAATTTTAAATTCGTAATCAATCTGAAATGAACATTCAGATTTATTCAAAAAAAGAACAAACACGTGACATACGAGTACAAAGACTGTTAAACACATTATGGTCCTTCCATTGTTGGTAAAAAAATTACGCCTTCAAAAAATTTTAAATCTCATCTTACTGAAGGTTGAGATTGTTGAGAAGAGCGTTTCAGAACTTTATTTCTTCGTAAAATGTTTATTTTCCAACACAAATGTTGATTCACAAAAGCCAGAACTTAAAAGATAAATATTTCAGTTTAAAATTGCTACGTAAAACCTCTTAATTACCTGTCAAAATCGTTTCGACGATGATTCTCTCTTAAATTAATCTGAAATCCAATTTAAAAGTTGCTTTAATGACTCTTGAAAATTACTAAAGTTGATAAAATGAAAACGTGAATTTATAAAGGAGTAAAAAAGAATCAGTATTAATTATATCTTCAACGAGACCTATAAACAATCTAAGTAATTAGTTATTCAACAAATTATTTATGATACTTCAACGTACAACAATTTTTTTACTCTGATTTACTTACTTCGTATAACATTAATCCGTTAACAATATTACTACTTTAATAAAAGTTAATGGATTGGAATAACTGTGTTATACACAGGATGGATCAATGGACCTAAAAGCCCTTTGATTAACTTTGTACAGTGGTTCCTTAAATAGTATGACGGAGCACTAAGAGAGTATTTTTGAAAATTAATCCCTTATAGGGAACTAAAAGAACTAAAAGTTTGGTAGTACAGGTTTAGTTTAATAGAGGACTTTAACTTGAACTTTGACCCATTTACAAAATGCTTACAAGTACATGCGGAGAGACGCCTGTTCAGTAGTGGACCAACCCAATATCCATGAAATTATTGTAGAAACAATGCTCACATAATGGAATACCAAAGCCTATCAGCTCGTTAAGGCTGTACACATGAGTATTTGGCACCAGCCGCGTCAGTAGTCAGCAAATAATGTATGTACAGAAATGCAGAGTACAAAGTGCGTACCAATATGCATATTTCACTGTGATAGGATAAGCTTTTATAAGTTAGTGCGCTCAACATCAAGGACTTTATCATCATCCATTAGATGTGATAGCAGTGATAGCCGTGTGGTTGAACGTTGGACTGCCGAACCGGAGGTTCCGCGTTCAAACCCCGCACGCACTACTAATTTTCAAAAATTATGTGCGTATTAAAAATGTAATTATCACTTGCTTCGGTGAAGGAAAAACATCGTGAGGAAACCTGCACACCTGAGAGTTCTCCATAATGTTCTCAAAGGTGTGTGAAGTCCGCCAATCCGCACTTGGCCAGCGTGGTGGACTATGGCCTATACCCCTCTCATTGTGAGAGGAGACCCGTGCCCAGCGTGGGACTGTTATGGGTTGTGATGATGATGATGATTAGATGGGAATGGTTGTCAACTTCAATCAATACAAGTTTTTACCGTCTTGTCCCATACTATTTGTGTATCCACCACGTTGGCATCACACGCGTTGTTTCGGCAGTTAACGGGAGTCATTGGCGATTTGGCACACTTCACTGGACGCCATTAGGCACTGCTGATACGAACGTGCGCCTTTACTACGGCGCCAATTTGAAAAAACGCTGGTGTGACACTCTGGGAGAGAAAAGCTATTTGGTTCTCTATTATATCTCTTTTATAGTTTCGTTGGCACTGGTTAGTGAGAATATTTTTTTATGGAAATAGTTTTCCTTATTACTACAAGTAGTAGTACAAGTACTTAAAGCAAATAAATGTAAGTACGAATGGTTACTGTCAATAAAATGGATAGCGAGATCTCTATTCCTCGAATAACTAACTGAATGTTATTCATTTTGTATGTGATAAAGGCATCCGACATGGCTTAGCGACTGCTACCAAGTAACAAACGGGACCGACGGCTTTACGTGCCCTCCGAAGCATGGAAGCGCCAAAGAAATTTTGCCACTAGCGATCACCCATCCAACTACCGACCGCGCCCGCTGTTGCTTAACTTTGACGATCACTTAAGATCGATGCAAGCCGCCGGGCTTTGAACGCTTATTAAGATTATATACATATATTTCAGCAAAGAAACAAGTAAACTAAAATTCTCAGATTTTAGCCAAGACGGTTAGTAATCGTTGGTTAGCCGCAACGCCCGCAACACACTCGGTTAACCAAAAAGCTATGTGATCCAATTTCTCGGTTCTCCGCCAAGGATGTGACGTTGTACTATAACCACAAGTAAAATTCGGATACAGTAATCGAAGAAATATATGCAATATTTGTAGCTAGTGCTTTAGTTTCGGAAAACCTAACCCATGGCGCGTAAGGCTCAATGGTTACCATGCTGGACCGCCGTTGAAAGGATCCTGGGTTCGATTCCCGGCTTGGAAATTTTAATGATGAGTTTAAATTTCTGTTATCACGTCAAATTTAAAAACATTCATTACTCCTTCTCTCATAACTATTACGTAGGTATATATATGATTGTGCTATAAATGGATAGACATATCCATTATTTTCTAGATCTGAAACGTCTCATCACTAAACCTGGGCTCGTCTGAAGTGGTGCTCGGTCGCATTCCCGCCAGTAATAAATGACAATTATAGTTCCGTATGAGAACAGCTCGCCAGACGTTGATTGTTTGGAAAACCGGTTCGATACTGCAGCGGATTATCTTAACAGTTTATATATTTTTAAGCTATTGCATAGCTTTTATCGCGGGCCTTGAGCGTGGGGACCGAATCCAGAAATTCCGTAACGAAAAAAACCTAACACCCCCAATCAGCGCCATCTAATACCTTAATACTAAGGTATGGTACGTATGTTTTCTACAAACTAGATGGCGCTGTTCTGATATAACTATATAACTTCTAATAATTATAATTGCATAAGTTGATAAAAAGGAGAGGGCGCTACCGTGCTCATGTTAACATTGTGCTCCGTTATTTCTGTGTCGAAAAATAGAAATACCGCAAGATCTACTAAGGAAAGTGTAAAATATCGTGTAGTACCATCAGATTAAGCTGTGCAAGTGTTATCCAGGAAAGAAACTACGAATAACAACAGAAAATAACACCTAACGGTCAAAAATTACAAAACATTATCTTGGAATTAAGAAGCCTATTTTGAACTGGACCGTAATTTCAAAAGGTCAGTACTAAAGTTCGCACCTTAATCACTACACTACAATTTCTAAACAAGTGCTTTTTCGAGAAACTGTGAAAACATAACCTAAAAAAACTTTGAATACCAAACCGTAACTGCATATAAATAAGATAACAGCGCCATCTAGGGAGGAGTAGCGTTATCTATTATAAAGGCCAACCATCAAAGTTGCAAATCGATACTTTGTACTGGTACTCACCACAGGAGGGCGCTATAAGACATAACCACTATGGAAGAAATTATGCAGATATTAAAAACGATACAAAATGATTTACGGTCTCAAAAACAAGATATGAAAAATATGGAGGAAGATATAAAAAACTCAATCAATACCAATATTAATGAAAAATTTATGCAGATGGATTTAAAAGTTACAGAACTGGAAAAAAAAATCGAAAAACAACAGGAGAGTATAGATCATTTAGAAAAAATTGTCAGAAGAAAAAACTTGATATTTTTTGGAGCTGAAGAGAAGGAACAAAGCTACAATGATTTGATGAATTTAATACTTGACATTATGAAGAAAACCATGAGAATCGATTGTCAAAGAGGAGAACTAGAAGAAGTTAAAAGGTTGGGTAAGAAAACAGATAAAATAAGACCCATTCTAGTGACATTTACTAGCGTTAGCCGTAAAATAGAAATATTGAGAAAGGAAAAGTCACTAGAAGGTTCTTCTATGTACGTCAAAGAAGATTATCCGACGAAAGTGCTGGAGAAACGAAAACTGCTGCAAGAGGAATTAAAAAGAGAACGCGAAGCAGGAAAGAAAGTTGCTCTGCGCTATGATAAAATAGTAATCCTGAAAGATAAGGACTTAGGGACTGAAAATATACGTAAACATAAGAGGCTGCTGTCCCAGTCACCCGAGGGTCAACAGACTATAACTATCGAAGCCAGCAACTCAAAACAGATTCCAAAGAAAACTAAAAGTAACAGTATTTCGTCGTATCTCCGTAGTAATACACAAGTAGCAACTTCATCAAGAGTAAACGAACAAAAAAACGCCTAAGTAGAGTCCCTCCACCTCCCCCAAGCCGGCTGGTCACCGTGGGAGAGTATGACCACCGCCCCCCACCATTGTCAAATAAACCACCTGAACACACTACAAACCATGCTAAATATAAAGCAAAGAAAGAACAACACATATATGTTACATGTCTGAACGTAAGAACACTGTTAAGGGATAGTAGAATTTCAGAATTAAAATACTCGTATGCAATAAAATACTTGAAATGGGATGTAATTGGCCTGAGTGAAATAAGAAGAGCTGAGGAAAAGATAGAAGAATACGACGAGTTTATTTTGTACCACTCACATGCATGTAATGGCAGAAACGGAGTCGGATTTTTAATTAAAAAGTTATTAAAAGATCATATAATATCATTAAAATCATTTTCAGATAGAGTAGCAGTCCTAGAGCTAAAAACTTCCGAACGCACCATCTGGTCTATTGTGCAAATTTATGCACCGACGGAATCTTATAATACCGAAGATGTAGAGATGTTTTATGTAACGGTGGATCAAGCTCTGGACTCTATCGATACAAAAAACCTGATAGTAATGGGTGATTTTAATGCACAATTAGGAAAAATGAAAGATGGAGAGGAGAGAATATTCGGTAAACACTCATCAGGAAAAAGAAGTAGAAATGCCCAAAAATTGATAGAGTTTGCTCTAGAAAAAAATCTAACAATCACGAACAGCTTATTTAAAATAAAACCGAGGAAAAAATGGACCTGGAGATCGCCAGATGGGCGCTACCTCAATGAAATCGATTATATTATGACCAATCAACCTAATTGTATCCACAACTTTGACATAATAAACAATTTAAACTTTGAAACGGACCATCGCATGATTAGATGTAAACTAGCGACTCCTAACACGCAAAGGTTAAGGAAATACATTAAAAGACAACCAAAATATTCTAAAGCTCTACCAACATTTTCACGTGAACAAGGAAAACAATGGGAGGATCAGCTTGTAGAGAGTCTCGGTAAACATCAAGACATCCAAAATCAATATAACAGCTTCATATTAGAATTTAATAAATTACAAAGCAAATTACCAAAAGCGGAGGTAAATACAGAAACCCTTTCTACCTATACAAGAGAACTATTAGAAAAGCGACAGCAATTGTATAAGAGAAAACGGACAAAAGAGGTAAAGAGAGAAATCACACAGATTAGTAAAGAAATAAATAGGAATATTTCGAAGGAGAAAAATTACAAAGGCAAGGCAAACTAATAAGTTATATAGAGAAAGCTGGAGCTATAAAAAAAGGCTATAAAGAGTTAAGAACCAAAAAGGAGTGGACAGGACAACTGAAACAAAAAACTGGAAAAATTGTTACCAGAAGACCAGCAATAATTAATGAAGCCACTAATTATTATAGAGAACTATACATGATGAAAAAACAAAGCCAACAGAGCGATCACACCTCCCAAACGGATCGCACTACAAGCTCACATCCGGAATCTAGCGCTAGCAAAATACTTACATCTGAAATAAAGCATGCTATTCGATCCCAAAAATGCGACAAGACACCTGGCGAAGACGGTATCACGAACGAAGCTCTAAAATCGCTCTCGGAGGTATTGCAGGCTCCTCTTCAGCTCTTGTTTAATAACATTCTCGCTCAAGGAGTAATCCCTCAACAGTGGTCCAAATCAACAATCACACTACTGCACAAAAAAGGCGATAGGCAGGACTTAAATAACTACCGTCCTATAAGTTTGTTGCCTAACATGTATAAAATATTTTCTAAAATATTGCTGAATAGACTTAAACACCAGTTGGACGAACAGCAGCCACCTGAACAAGCAGGATTTCGGAAAAGCTATTCGACTGTAGACCATATCCACACCTTGACACAAGTTGTACAAAAAGTTAATGAGTACAGGAAAACTCTGTATCTGTGCTTTATTGATTATACAAAAGCTTTTGACTCACTACATCACCACAGCATCTGGAAGTCCTTGGAAGAACAGGGAGTTCAAAAGAGCTACATTAATCTACTACGCAGCATATACTCTAATATGACTGCGAATGTCAAGTTGGAACGGAAAGGCTCTGATTTCCCTATTCAAAAAGGTGTAAGGCAAGGGGATCCGTTATCGCCTATATTATTTTCCGCTGTACTAGAGTCAGTATTTAGAAAACTTAAATGGGAAGAAAAAGGTTTAAAAATAGATGGCGCGTACCTTAGCCACTTGCGGTTCGCGGATGACATCGTAATTTTCGCAAACAGCTCTACAGAGCTAGAACAGATGATAAACGAGGTGGCTAGGGAAAGCAAAAAAGTGGGTTTACAGCTTAATCCTAATAAGACGAAATTATTAACAAACGGAGAAACGAAAAATATATTAGTGGAAAACCAAACAATAGAGTATTCAGATAATTATATATACTTGGGCCAAATGGTATCATTTGAAAATTGTACCAGCAACGAAATTAATAGAAGGATAGCTATTGCATGGAAGAAATATTGGAGTTTAAGAGAAATAATGAAAAATAAACAAATTAATATACACGTCAAAAAGAAACTCTATGAAGTATGTATCCTACCTTGTTTAACGTACGGTTGCCAAAGCTGGTCGTTGAGGAAAGAAGATGAGAATAAATTAGCAATTTGTCAAAGGAAAAATGGAACGTAGTATGCTAGGTATAAAACAGAAAGAGAGAATTGAGAATAAGAAAATCCGAGAAAGAACGAAAATAACAAGAGTAATAAGAGCTATAAGATCCCTTAAATGGAAGTGGGCAGGACATGTGTGTAGGATGCAAAATAGTCGATGGGCAAAACGAGTAACAGAATGGATACCGAGGAATGAGACACGGGGTAAAGGTCGGCCAAAGATGAGATGGGAAGACATCTTCAGAGCGAAAGCAGGGCCAAAGTGGATGACAGAGGCTAGACATAGAGAATCGTGGAAAGTGATGGGGGAGGCCTACGCCAAAGAGGCGACTACTACAGAAGGCGATAGAATAAAATAAGAGTAAATATACACATATATAAGTTGTTAAAGTAAATAAATATTTTCATAAGATAAAAATAAATGTATATATATAAATTTTATATTCATAATATTAGATATGTAAAAGTTAGGCAGTAGTAGAAATAAAGGCTTATTATTATTATTATTATTATTATTATTAAGTTGATAAAAAATGCTATGCAATAGCTTTACCGCGGCAGTCTCCGAGTGCCACATTTAATTTTTTATGACTTACTCGGTCGACAACGAAATTGCATTTATACATACCACCGAGTCCTAAAAGCGCTAATGTGCTGAGGGCTGAAGTTAAATCGATAGAACTAGTGTCTTGCCCAAACATAAAAGTACTATCAACACAAAACCCATAAACTAGTTGATGTATCGTATCGGAATCCACTTCGGCCGTACTAGTAAATCCGCTGGGGCGCAAACCAGACTTGATTTGGCATCCGTACTCCGATCCTGTGCTGCTCTGTAATTGGTATTTATTACGCTGGATTCAACTTGAATTTTGTACAAAAATTCGAAACATTATTTGAAATCGACAAAGCGTGTCTGGTGTGAAGTGTTCATAATACTTTTATGTGCAGTAGTGTAGAATTAATAAAAGTATACTTTTAGAACACGCAGCAAAAGTGATAACGAAATATTAACCATCCTAAAGACACCAATTAATCAGAAGTTTAACAACTGTAATGCACTAATGTTTTTAAAACTAAAATTTATTGAATAGACTAGAATAGTGCCTTCTACTGTAAAATACTGCACTAGCGCCTTTTTTGAGATGAAGTACTTAAAATAATTATTTTGTTCTTTTCCGTATGGCCACACATTTTTCAAATGAAGTTTTTCATGATCAAAATGTGGTTTCCCAAGTTTTACACGGACAGATTCGCGGATATTGCAATAATAAAAACATAATTAGCGCATAAATATTAATAAAAGAAATAAGTGAAGCTTTCAATCCTTATTTTTATCATTAGTGAAAATATGGCTTCGAGCTTCATTAGCAACGTTATCCATCGAAAGCCGCATATTTTAGACGCTGGAGCTATGAACTTTTCAAATCCACAAAAGCCACAATCAAGCTTTAATGTATTCAAATTATACTCGGAACTCGGATGAAGGAAAAAACACTTTTATCCTTTATCTATTCATTTTTAAATTGTACTGAATGTTTGTTTGTGAATTTGAAACTAGAAAAGTTAAGCAGTATCTAATATAAATATCTATAAAGAGCAACGTTTGTGCATTTCACTTCTATTTTATGCTTTTTTAACGTAGTACCGTTATGGTCCGGGATCCCCAGTACATTTTTTTTACTTGATTACTATCAAGCTAATTTTCCGTGAGTAGCTTAATTTTGATGGGACGCCCAACAATTTCTGAACGAAAAATCTCGATTGTGGGAGGTAATAGGGGTACCAGGAATAAAATATGTCGATTTCATGATTCTAAAAAAATTATTACTAACTGGTTGTTTTTTTTAATCTCTAGATTATTATCTAAATTACTTGAAAAAATATTTGTCCTACAAAATGTATGGTCTGGTCGAAGAGTCCCCCACTTCCAACGTGTATCGATAACGAGGTCACATAAAAGCACTAAGAAGGAATACAAAACAATGGGTGGCCTTGACGCTTAAAAGCGATTTCTTCCAGACAACCCGGTATAACATTTAGAGACAGCACGAAAAGTAAATGGGTATAGGCATAAAAACAACAAACAATGTAAAAGAAAAAAAATACAATAACATAACAATAACAGTAAAGGTAAGAAATTCAGCAATCAAGAAAAAGGAAGAGAAAAGAACACTAAGAAGATACATACGTAAGATGATAGTATTCTTTAAGTAATTTTCCTAAAAGTATTAGGTACCTATGTATAATTTAAATTTAAATAGATAATAATAAAGCGTTATGTTTTTCATATTTTAATACAAAATATATATTAAGCTATTGCATAGCTTTTATCGTGGGCCTTGAGCGTGGGGACCGAATCCAGAAATTCCGTAACGAAAAACCTAACACCCCCAATCAGCGCCATCTAGTACCTTAATACTAAGGTATGGTACGTAGGTTTTCTACAAACTAGATGGCGCTGTCCTGATATAACTATATAACTTCTAATAATTATAATTGCATAAGTTGATAAAAAATGCTATGCAATAGCTTTACCGCGGCAGTCTCCGAGTGCCACATTTAATTTTTTTTTTAATTGGATACCCACATATTATAGTCCAAAACAGTTTTCACGTCCGACAGTTGTGTTTAGAGACAAAGCAAAGATAAGCCAGTTGGGAAAATAATAACCGACAATACGAAGCCAGTCGCGTGCAAAACTCAGTACTCCATAATCCAGTTCGTTATACTCTGGATAATTCGACGCAGACCGAGAGAGAACGAGACTCGGGACACCGTAGTCAATTGCCTCTAATGACCAGTTTTACGACTTTACCTACCTTTTGCGGCAGGAACATTAGCATTTCTTGATTTATTTTTGTATACAACGAATTTATTTCGTACCTGCCCAGAGTGCTAGTCTAGTTAATGTCACTATATCTATTTGTGTATGAAATAATCTTTTTTTTTTGTTAACAGCCAAGTAATAAGCAGATCTAATGGTAAGTAGTTTTCCGATGATATCAGGAACACCAAAGGCATTACCAATAAAAAACGAAAATGATTTATTAAGTAAACCAACAAATACATCCGCAGCTCAACTAGTTCCCACACTAGAGTTACCGGTGTTGTGGGAAGCTGGGACTTACCCTTTAGTAGATAAATGAATAAATTATAATTGCAGTTGAGCACACAAGTAATGACTTTTGACTAAATATCGACGATGGAAAGGCAAAATGTATTAACTGCCATTTTAGGCGATATCGAGTTATATATATCGTTGGAATCGGGAGAATTTTCTCTTTCGAATGGTCTTGGTTTCAGCTCGATCTGACGACTTTTATGGTCGTTAATACACCAGTGATTTTGAAGTTTTTCATATATTTTTGTGTTTTAACTTTATAGTAAATAGTGGATTTTGTCATTAAAACACATCTCAACTAAAAATTTTACCTTATGCTACTTTGCCTTGCTTGACTTTAACTAAATTTAAATGATAAACCAATTTACCACATTATATTATTATAAGCTTTTGTAATTGATACATTATACCCAACTTGACTTTTCATCATCAATAGAATTAAAACATTTTACTCCGATTTTAAATGTTAGTCATTGTAAGTTAATACATTTTACTCTTCTCTAAAATGCTATTATTTCCAAGATAATACATTATACCTATCCAAAATAAGAAAACACTATGCGTTGAGTCGTTTTGCTATTCTTTCTGGAACCAATTCTAATACAATAAAACAAATTTACCTGTTTTTTTTTTTAATAAAATCTGCATTTAAACTACTTTACAATTTTTTAATCGAATACAAAATTGTTGGTTAAACCATACAAAATAAAGCAAATTGCTAGTAAAACAGAGATAATATTTAAGTACGGGCTGATGCGTAGGCGCTTCAGTCACCCTTCTTAGTTCTTGTGTCGGAGAGGACGACTGCGCGCACTTCGTGCCGTTGTCAACCCTCGCGTTTTGCCATTATTATAGTTATTGTTTGTAAACGTCAGTATGAAAGTTTAATTCAGTTTTTTTAATTGTAACTTTTTGATAAATATAATTACGTATTATATAAATATAATTATATATAAATACTAGCTGACCCCGCGAACGTTGTTCCGCCATATAGATTGTGAATGATTAAAGCGCGATTTAAATTTGAGGGGTGGGGGTAGGGAAGTGAAAATTTGGGATTATGTGTATTTTTTTATGCCACACCATAAAAAATAACCAAAAAAAATTGACCAAAAAATGAAAAAAAAAAATCTAGGGTGGACAACCCTTAACATTTAGGGGTATGAAAAATAGATGTTGCTCGATTCTCATACTTACTTGATAAGCACACAAAATTGATGATAATCGGTCGAGCCGTTTCGGAGGAGTATGGTAACTAACATTGTGACACGAGAATTTTATATATATAGAGATAATAATTATTAAATTAACCAAAATGGCGGCGAAGTGGATCGCCACACATCACGTCTCGTTTCTCGCAGGGGTCAAAAGCGGCCCATGGAGAGCCGCTTCGCTACGTTGAATGTAAGAGATGGTAAGGTAGATGAAGTATGTCAGATGATGGATGAACGATGCACAGAGTAGACATTCCGTACGTGAACGAAACCAAGAGGAAAGTATGTGACACCACGGTTCATGGTCTCTACACGGCATACTGGTCGGGAGTCCCCCAAAGCAGCCGAGGCTGTCAGGGAGTTGGCGTGATTCTTTCCTCTCGAATAGTTGAATGTGTGATGGAGCATGAATGTGCAAGCCCAACACTCCTCTGGATCAGGTTAAAAGTCGGACTCACTCGCTTGTTTATCCTTGGGGTCTATGCACCGACGAATCTGCACGGAGGTGGGTCATCAAAGGGCTGTGCAAGAAAAGAAGAAAGCGTGGTTGGATTGGTTAGCAACAAAAGCTCACCAAAAAGTTCAAAAGCCAACGGAAGACGAGATAAAGGAACGGAGTCCCTGTGTAATATTTCTTTGAAAGGTTCCGATATTCTCTTGTGGGCGTTGCATGGGAAATGTTGGTTACAATAAAAGCAATCGATTCAATCACCAGTACATCGTGTATTGTCCATCTCACAATATAGTCACGATTCTTATGATATCTAACTTCCTTGGACACAACTTGGAACGCGATGGTTTCCACATCTTCAACTGTTCACCAGCCGACCTCCTCAAACGACTCCAGAAGAATCTCTTCCCCTCGTCCTCTGTCAGTGTCACGCCGTAGAACCCATCGAACGCTTTTCAAATAGATAAAGGAAGCAAGAATGAAGTATAAAAGATTGAAATCAGCAGCGAAAGAAGTTGTGTCTAGAAAGAAAGAAGAATGAAAGTATGATTTTGATAGGAGGGTCACTGAAGATTTCCAATCAAACATAATTTTTTTGCGTAAATCCATCAAAATAGCCAGAGAAAAACTTCTACCTCGGAGCTGAGTACAATCAGGAGTCAAGATAGGAGCATTATAAAAGGAGAAGAATGTTAAAGAGACGGAAAGAGTATTTTGAAAGTTTGTTTGAAAGAGAGGAAGTGCAGGTACAACATCCGGCACCTTCCATGGAAACTAATATAAATGTTGATGAAAGTAAGATAAGCATGGATGAAATACTGAAAGCGTTGAAAAGTATGAGAGAGAGAAAACAAGAAGGTTTATTGCGCGTTCGTGGATCTAGAAAAGGCCAATGATAGTGTGGTGAGGAAAGAATTGTGGTCAGCATTGTCCGTGAACGGTGTGAGTAGTGTCCTCATACGAGCATTGCAATCTCTTTATAGGGACTTTAGTGCTTGTGTAAGGATAAACGGGGCATACACCGAATGGTTTAATATCGAAAAAGGTGTTAGACAGGGATGTGTAGTGTCACCGTGGCTGTTTAGTCTGTTCATGAACAATTGCTTGACAGATTTAAAAGATAATAATTGAAGTGGGTTCAGAATGAATGCTACTGTTAGTGTTACTCGTCAAATGTTTTCTCTATGCTGATGACCAAGTATTACCTGCGTCTTCGGCTGAGGAGTTGCAGGAGATGGTAACTGCTATGAGTGGAGCTTTTGTTAGGAAGGGAATGAAGATGAATGTAAAGAAGACGAAAGTGATGGTGTTTGAAAGAGATGAGGCAGTGACAGACTGCAATATCGTTATTGGAAATGAAAAAATTGAACAGGTGAATGAGTTTGTGTGGCTACAACCCATTAATGGCCCACTACTGAGCACGGGTCTCTCCTCGTACCTGAAGAGGCCTAGAGCATACTCCACCACGCTGCTCCAGTGCGGATTGGTGGAGGGGTTAGTGGCCAACCCAAGTGTCGGAAATTTTAAGCCGCCCGAAGGTATCCGACATGGCTTAACGACTGCTACCAATGATAACAACCGGGACCGACTGCTACCAATGATAACAACCGGGACCGACTGCTTTACGTGCCCTCCGAAGCACGGAAGCGCTCAAGAAATTTAGCCACTAGCGGTCACCCATCCAACTACCGACCGCGCCATCTGTTGCCATCGATCTCAAGTGATCGACGCAAGCCGCCGGGCTATGAGCGCTTCAATGAGTTTGTGTATCTGGGTTCAAAGTTTACAAGAGATGGAAAGTGTTAGAGTGATATTGAAAGAAGAGTAAATGCAAGAAACATGGTGAATGGAGCTTTGCACTCCTTTATGAACAGTCGGAAGGTGTCTAACAAGGCTCGTTTGGCTGTGCGTGAGGGAGTGTTGGTTCCGACACTTCTGTACGGAAGTGAAAGTTTTGCCATAGCTGAAGAAACATGAAAGCAGAATAAATGTGGTTGAGATGCGAGCACCAAGAAGTATGATAGGAGTTAAACTGAGTAACAGGATAAGAAATAGTGAGATAAGGAAAGGTTGTGGTCTGAAAGAAGATGTAGTGACAAATTTGAGAAAGGTATATTGAGATGGATTGGCCATGTCGTGAGAATGAATTAAGAACGATTGACGAAATAAGTGTATAAGGCGAGTGTGAATGAAAGGTAGCTAGCTAACCTAGGCAGAAGTTTCGAGACCAAATCAGGGACAACTTGAAAAAACGCCAGATCAAGAGTACCCTAAACCAAAGAGCGTGTATGAAGGGAATAATGAAAGTGGACGAAGCGAAACAAGTATGTAAGGATCGTAGCAAGTGGAAACAAGTGGTCTCTGCCTACCCCTACGGAAAAGAGGCGTGATTATTATTATGTATGTATGTACTTTTAGCAAAACATTTAGGACTATCTTAATTTTTCTTTTTTTTTACAGTTTTCGGGATTTAGTTAAGTTTTTGAAAGTTTAGTTTTTGACTTAAATTATATATAAGTGTATGGTTAAGCCACTTTGCCCTTTTTGTTCGAATACAATGATGTCTGTACAACTGTTTTACCAGGTTCGAATAGATATGAAAAAGTTACATAAAAGTGTTTACCTCTCTCTGGTCATGATTGGATTTGTTTTTAAGTCATTTTACTCGATAGCAATATCATATTTATTTGGATATAAAACAATTTACTTGAAAATATTTAAGTTATATTTTGGATATAATACACTTTGCTTGAAATTTTTTGGATATAATGTTTGGATAACAGCTAATTTTACCTATCTGAGATTTTGTGGTATTTTGTATTAACTCCATAAATTAATACAAATATTAGACATACGATATTTTTTATTACATGTATCCATTTGTAATACGTTTTATTACTAACTCACTAAGTTTCATAGAGATATCTTCAATACTTTAAAAGTTATGAATTTTTTAAAACTTTAATCGTCTCTCCTGAACATTTTACTAAATGGCGGTTAATACAATTTGCCTTTCCACCGTCGATATACTTAATGCGTTGTCAGCTATATGGACTAACCGTAATATTAGTCCTGATTTGAGTCTTGTTCTGTGTCGGCCACAATTGTCAATTGCGGCAGCGGAGGGTGTTAAATAAAGCGAGAGTCGCTATTTATCAGATAATTTTGCATCATAATGTTTGACAATTAGGTTGGCCACTAACCCGTCCATATCCGTGCATATGCACACACTTTGGTAACGTATGGTGTGCTTATTTAAAAAGCAATAACTTAGATTGTGGATATGTCGGTGAAACTCTCGGCCGATTCCCGGCGCCCAAGGGATATATGTATGCAGACGAAGTGTTGCGTTCGCTTGGTACTAGAGATTCGTACCTGGTGAGTAAAATATTATAGGAAAACTACTTTACGAGTAATACCCTGAAGAGTCGCCGGTGAAACTTCCTATAAGCATCTTTTTCTTAGATGCTCTTCTAGCCAAGGCTGGCGTACATATTATGTGACTTTGACTTTAAAAAGAAGGAATAAGGAAAGTAGAATTTAACTATTTTTTATTATCATCATCGCAATGCGTAACTATCCCACTGTTGGGCACAGGTCTCGTCTCACAGGTACCGGTCATAGTCCACGCTGGCCAACTGCGGATTAACTGGACTTTACACACTTCATATATTGTTGTCATAGTGTTGGTCTGTAGAAAAAAATAATTATCGAGGATCAAAAACGCATTGTAAAGAACTATTAAATAATGAATGCTTAAAAAGTATAAGTTTTCGATGACGCTAAGTGGAAAGAAGCAACCCGTGCTGCAATCTACAAAATTAAACCGTGATTAAATGCGTTTTTTGATACAAAATTGCGGGATTCCGCGTCGACACCGGGGGCTCCCATTGTTTGCAGTAATTATTACTGTCACGTCGGAATGGAAGTGGAATCCGTATATTGTGGAGCGACACTTTTTCACTTATGATGAGGTAATGGTGAAATAGCGCCAGATTCTGCGGAGGTGTGAATGTCGCACTTACAAGCACGACGCATTAGAGATGAACACAGAGCTTAGAATTTAAATTGTTTGAAAAATCACTTCAATTCAAAGCTTTTTGTGTATTATGATGTATACTGAACAATACGGTGAGATCCATATTTTTTTTATTAAAAACACTTAAAAAGTGGATTTTAAAGTTTACATTTTAATTTTAAACAAGGCCATGTTGTATATGATATAATATACTTAACGATTATAGTCTAGCTAGAGTTCTCTGTTCATTGACGCATAATAATTGGAAATATTACCCTTTTCTCCAAATTGATTTAAGGGATAAACGTGAAATTTCATAAATATTTAAAATTGGTTGACCAAATGACGGTCTAACTGTTAGGATTTTAAGGCTTTTGACAAAATGAGCACGTGTAAACTGTACACTTCCATTCGCTCTGCTACCATATTGAAGAATCCTCCAGCAATCCGAACAAGACCAGCGTGGTGTAGTATGCTTTTGGCCTTTTTAGTTAAGAGTGCTGTGCTCAATAGTTGGCCATTAAGAGGGTCAATGTGCAATGTCACGTCACGCTTAAGCCCCCTTATAATAATAGACTCTTACAACAACGACTTAAAATATTTCGCAGTAAAACCTTCGCATAAAAACGTCGCTGTAAGTATAATACCGCTAGGCAAATCGAGGCGTAACTCAAACATCAAAGGGTGTAAAGTTTCCAAAACTCAATAAAACGTTGGAAAAGAAAAGGAAGAAACGAAAACCAATAGAGTAAGAGCCCACGACGGCCAGACCTTCGTTATTTTATAAAAGTTGAAATTTTCTCTGTACATGTCTCCTATACAGGTAAGAACGACCAGCGACTATAGAGTTTGGGTTGTGGTTACCTGGGCAGGTAACAGGTATTAAAGGTGTATAAAATAGTACTTAAAATTTGTTAGAGCATAAAGCTCAATTTTTTTATATTTTCTTCGGGATAACTATAGAAATCTCGTCATCCATTGCCGGACACTTATGACAGTTGCTACCCCTTGCCAGACACCCCTAAACTTTAATAAATTACAATTATACTTTCGTTATAGTATAAAAGCTAAATTTTATATATGTTACTTGGGGACCTATAAAAAGATGTTACCTCAATAGCCGGACAGTTTTTGTGGTTTTTACATCTTGCCAGACACATTGAAAGTCCACTGTAGATGCGAGCGCGAGGTAACAACTGTTCAAGCGGGTGCGAGTGAGATAAAGCACTTAGTCGAGTGCGTTCTTTTACTGCGCACCATCTGTTATTTAGTGATGTATTGACAATGATATATTATACTAGATACGCCACCAACGCTCCTAACGCGTGTAGTGGAAACGGCCCGACGTCGGGCCGTTGCAATCAGTCGAGCTGTCGGCTGTCATTGTGAGCGCACGTGTCGACTACATACTAAAAAAAGGTAAAATGCCTTCTTGTGCATTTCGAAAGTGCAACAATTATGATAGAAAGGTAAAGAAAGAGGACGGTATATCATATCATAGGTAAATGTATAAAAATATTGAAATTTTAAATAGATTAATTTATAATTTGTAATTTTAATGAATCACAGCTTGTTTCCAAACGATAAAAGAGATAGAGCATTGCTTCACTCACATGTGTAACAAAGATAACACATACGCTAAGATCATAGATTAGAGGCAACAATGCAGACAGTAGGTACAATAGGTAGACAAGAAATTGTTAGTGTAACGATGAGATTTTTTTATGAATTTAGGCTGAATTCTTTTGTTTCTACGTTAAGTAAACCGTTATTTTTTTAATGTTCCGTAGATTTCCTACCAACAAGGTTAATCAACAAAATTGGATAACTGTTGTGCGGAGACAAAGATGTGAATATTATTTAATGCCTTCAAATTATAGTAGGATTTGTAGTAACCACTTTAAAAATGAAGGCAAATATACGTCAAGAAAAGGTTTGACATAGATGACAAATTAATTTAATTCATTAATTTAACTCATAATAACCATGATTCAGAAACTGACGAAGAAGGTGATGTTGAGGACGATGATGCCATCGACTGGAGTAGTAGTGATGAAGAAAATGAAAACATCGACGACAATGCTTAAATTAATAAACAAGTTTAAATATTTTTTTTTTACCTGTAATCATACTTTTTATTATATTTTTATGATATTAAACTAATATTTTTTACTTTATACAACATGGCTATGAATGTAATAAAATTATTTTTTATTAGATATCTTAAAAATAGTAATCGACTAAGTATTCGCGCTCGCACCTACAGTGGACTTTCGATGTGTCTGGCAAGATGTAAAAACCACAAAAACTGTCCGGCTATTGAGGTAACATCTTTTTATAGGTCCCCAAGTAACATATATAAAATTTAGCTTTTATACTATAACGAAAGTATAATTGTAATTTATTAAAGTTTAGGGGTGTCTGGCAAGGGGTAGCAACTGACATAAGTGTCCGGCAATGGATGACGAGATTTCTATAGTTATCCCGAAGAAAATATAAAAAAAATTGAGCTTTATGCTCTAACAAATTTTAAGTACTATTTTATACACCTTTACTACCTGTTATCTGCCCAGGTAACCACAACCCAAACTCTATAGTCGCTGGTCGTTCTTACCTGTATAGGAGACATGTACAGAGAAAATTTCAACTTTTATAAAATAACGAAGGTCTGGCCGTCGTGGGCTCTTGGGCTACAATAAAGAAACAGCACCTGCGATCTTAACTGACAAGAATGCGCGGAATGTCACATTGTCCCCTTAAGTAAACTTCACAAGTTACAATTGATCACTGTTGATCTGACGAATTTTATTGATCTAATCAAACTGATTACTTTGATTTGCTTTGTAATGTTAAGATAGGTAAAACTAAGTTTAGAAACAAAAGAAAAGGAAAAAAGTGGAGTCTTTAAAAAATTTTGAGAATAAGCATGGGCAAAACGCAAATTATATATTTTTAAAAGTACCTAAACAATTTTATGTTATTTTCTTTAATTAAAAAAAATTGAAAGGCGATGCAAGTGGTGGTTTCAACAACAAGACAAACATCAACTTCGAACGAGAATGAAATGGCATGTTTTTGAAGAACTTTTTCTCCTAGCAAAACGGCACAATTGTTTGTGCACAAAGATCGAGAAAACCCAATTAATAGAATGACAAAAATTAAATCCGAGATTGCATAACAACCAAATCATAGGTTGAAGAAGCACACAGACCTAAGTGTAAAATGGTGCAAGCGACCCAAAACTCAATAAAATTTTAAATAGAAAACCGAGAAACGAAATCCAATAAACGGGTGGCACCTGCGATTTTCAGTGGAATGCGCGGAACTCCTCTCATTGCGATCCGCACTCAACTTGTTACCTAGCGCCTTTAATGGGATTTCACAAGTTATACAGTTTGGCACTACTGAATTCCGAGCCGATTGGTATTATGAAAATTCTTGCAGAAGCCAAAAATTGTTCTAGAGTGTCGGTCGTTTCTATATTTACGTTTAATGTACGTCGGTGTAATTTTATGTTCTATCTTGAAAGCAATAAAATAAAAAATATGAATGTGGTAGTAAAAGCCATAAACATCAATGTATAAACTAATTATAAAATTGTAACAGGGTAATATTTGTACTTCCTTTAGGATGATGCTTGACATATTTGTAACCTATATTACGATAAAATACAATACAAATATGAAAATTACGTCGAACATGATTTACGCATAATTAAAAACTCGTAGTTGTATTGTTATGGTCATAAGTAGTATCTCTCAGTTCGTTTTACACAGGGTTTATAGATTATCCATCCACGTAAATTTTCCAAACGATGGATGTTTATAAAAATCTGATGCAAAGTATTAAATAAATAAAAACCGTAGCAAACTTTTGAGATAAATTAAATATCAGCTTCAAAAGAATTGGATGCCTCCGAATTATCTATGGCTATGACGTTACATTAAGGTTAAGGGATTACGTCTTCGCACCTACTTACAAGTCTTTAATTAAATTTTAATAAGTAAATTCCAGTAACGCAATGCTTTCCGGCAGGCCAGTGACATCCTTAACGAGAAAAGTTCACCGTCGCTCGCCGCTGAAGCTCTTACAAAAAATAGCGTCATAGCTCTCGTTTAAGGGAAATTTTTAATTGGATACACTATACCTCAGATGCTAATTTACTGGTGATATTGCTAAACGTTAATAAATTACAGTATACAAAAAAATACAGTAGCAGAACATGTAAACAGAACATGCTTCACGTTTTATTTATTTCAAACTCAAACTCAAACTCAAATCATTTATTCCATGTAGGTATTTAGAATACACTTATGAACGTCATTTTTTGCATTTACCACCGTTTCGCTAAGGTGCCTTTAAATTTTAAATCTTACGAGGAGAAAAAGAAACGGCGAAAGAAAACTCCTCGGCGCATCTTTTAAAAAAAATATAGTGCTTAAAAACTAATTACAATCTTTTTTTGCTAGGTAATACCATTTTATACCTAAATACTAACTTGAGCGGAACCGGATGCGGATGTCTATTACCAAGCATCCTTGTCATTAATATACTCATCGATAGTATAATAACCTTTCTCTACAAGCCGTGTTTTAATACGTTTCTTAAATATTTGTATGGGGAGATCAGTGATTTATTTTTATTTATATGGATGGATGAAACAAATCTGGTATGACTCCGGCATTCATCTGGCAAATCTGATATTATTCTGGCATATGCACTTACTGCAGTTCATTCATAGACTTTAAATCTACGAGTATACATGTGTATATTAATATGTGAAGCAAAAACTTTGTACCCCTTTTTATGAAGATTGTCCGAACGGAGGATATGAAGGGATGAAATTTGTCACACTTATAGCCTAGCTAGTAATATTTATTTCATATTAAAAATCGTGTCATTATTTAATGTCATGGACGACCGTGTCCACTTACCCTAGGTAGGTCGTTAGTAGGGTTATTTATCGACTATGTAGTTACATAAAAAGTTTTTGTATAATCAGGTCCAAGCCAATATCAAGAGAGTATGAAATTTTCAGAAAATTTCCAGTCTGTAATAACGGTTCAAATCCAATCAAGGTAAAAGAGCCAAAGTAATTTTTTTCCCGTCATGAAGCCATGATTGCAAGCGAGGTGAGCCAAGATTTTTATACGCGTTATTTACAAATTACCCGAAAATATCCAGATATATTTAGTGTGTTTCCATGGCACCCATGACACAGGGAATCTTAGTGTGGGGCTATGAGTGTGTAACGTAATTTGTTTATCAATTATGGTTGCCTCTACAATTAACATTACTTTTTTGAAAAATAAGAGTTAAAAAAAATGAATGAATGAATAAAAAATGAATATTTGGTTGAGTATCTGTATAGGTATTCTATGAGATAGCCAACTTAAGCTGTAATAGGTCTGTAACAAAGCACTGTAAGTCGTTTATATGTAAAACGTACCTCCATTCGCGATCCACTTTATGTCCTGTTTTACAATTGTGATTTTAATGATGTTGCTTCCATGTAAATGGCGGAAGGTTCTTTTTATAGTAAGTCTATTGTCTTGTGTTATACTTATTTTGTGTAATACATAAATTAAGATTTTTTGTCGATCACTTAAGATCGGTGCAAGCCACTGAGCTATGAGCGCTTCATAAGAAATACTTAACTGTAACACGTTTTTATTATTTTAATGGCCGGCAAACGCGCAGATGAGTCAACTGGTGGTAAGTTATCACCATCGCTTATGGACATCACCAATGTCGATGAAATAAGACGAAAGAAAGAAAGAAAAACTGACTATCAAGCCCCCGCTAGAACACGACAAGTCGATTGGCGGCTGACTTAATGTGGATAGTCAGCCTGATTTTGTATAATTATGTAACAACAAAATTAAACATTATGAAAACTTTTAATGAAAAGCGAAAAGGTTTTACTAGTTAGCGCGTTAGCTGCGGATCACGTGTACGTCGTGTTTTTTCCGTAGAAAATTACGCCGCAGCGAATGTGTTAAGCGATGTTTGTGTTATCTAGGAATCCCAATGCTCGCCCCCGCCGCGTATAATGGCGAACCGCTCATAGTGAATTTGGACTGTTTCCAAACTTGGCTTTTATCTCTATATTTATATAATAAAACTGTACTAATCGATGTCTGTAAATGGGAGATATTTAAGAAAAACTGTTTTAAATTGTAGGTATTTTGTTGTTAGTGCAATAGATGCCATAATAATTTTATAGAGTTTTGTCTATTTATTTTTTGCTCTATTTATTCGCTTGCCTGTGAGTTTGTTTCCGCTAATTTCAGAAATGGTTTAGCTGGTTTGGATGTGGTTTTCACTGAAGTATCAAAATTAACTTGAAATAACATTTCGTGTTGTTTTCCCAAATAAAACATTTATAAAGAATTAAGCCTTCGAGTTTTCGAGTATGTGTGCTGAGGCATAGGTTTCCTAAAGCGAAGTGTGGGCGGGTTACCGATAATTAGGCGATTATAAGATATGTCATCACACTAAATATCCGCTTTTAATTAGTAACTCTATACAAAGGGTTATTTACCGCGGTCGACTCAACAGTCTTGTTATAAGCCGTTTGTAAGGGTGTAATTATTTATGGGACCCTGATACTTGGATCCTTATGAGGCTGTGGAGGTTTAGTTTATAATATTAAGTTTCTGTTTAGTGATAATGAAGTGAATTGAAAATGACACCAAACGGATAACGTGTCGGTTCGTGGGAATCTATGGCTTTTAACACGAGATTCTTCAGAAATGGAACTAAAACCTCATAAATTATGTACAACGACTTAGCCAGATACCATCGCTATGCTTTACGGAACATAATATGTACATATGTTTAAACGAGATTATTTAAATAGTAATAATCTTTTGCATTTATGAGCCAATTGAAATAAAATAAACACTAAATGTTATCCTATGCTAACTAAATCAGTGGAAGTAACATCTAAGTTAGCTAAGCCATTTCTGACGAACGAAAAAACAGACGATTGGAAAAAACAGGTAAAAATTCTCAAAATATTTTTATGGGATATTGCGTTAACAAAAATCCACAATGATATTTAAAATTGTGTTTTTTGAATTTGTATTTCTTAAATACTAATCTTATAAAATAAATCTTCAGTAATTAGTAAACATTGTCAAACAAATTGTTAGTCTCCACTCAATGATTTTGATCGGCGTCGAGTTTCAAAACCTCATTCAAAACTGAGTGTTGTATCTACGACTTTAGAAACTAATTTCGCGTAAATCACAAACAGACATCCAAGTACCCACTGTTTTCATTAAAGAGCTGTGTCAAGAGCCTTTAAAGTTTAATTGAGTTGTGGATTTCAGTAACTAACGACTATCGGAAACTAGCAAACTGAATTAAGAAATTTCTGTTTGCGACTTGCGATCGAACTCCGGGATCGGAATTTGATGATCTTGGATGGAGTTTAAATGAAGTAGTGAGGTTCGGTTCACTAAAGCGAATGTAAAGATTAATGAACAGAGCAAGTTTTGAAGATGATTTCTGTTACTTAGATCAACAGTTGACATATTCATTGTATTCGGCAGTAATATAGGTAATTATGTTGCAAACTATTTCTCAATTTTGAATATTATTTTTTTATTTATTTATACTTTATCACCAATTACCATCAGGTGGGATTGTAGTCAAGCATTAACTTACAATTAATAATAATAAAACAATCTTAAAATTAAGGAGTATGTACAAGGGGCGGACTTATTGCTTGATGGCATTCTCTATCAGCCAACCGGGGGAGCTGGCGAGAGGATGTAGCAGGTGCATACAATGCAAGATATAACTAAAAAAAATATGAATAAGTCGCTCATTTGGACACAAATATTGAAATGATTTATGTGAATTGTCAAATTCTACCTGCTCGATGTATTTGGGGATTAAATTATGTGATACAGCGCCCAATAGTAAGAACTCGTTACTTCATCAGCACAAGAGTGTACACCATGAGCAGTGGAGGTTAGTTAGGACTTAAGGATTATTTTAAACAGTAGGTATAAGTTAGTGCTTGACTACAATCATATCTGGTGGTATCATGTATGGTATTGCCGACAATATGGAATTTAATGGTGAATGGTGTTAGAAAAAATCTACTCACTCTTAACTTGAAGATACCCAAGTTATAATTGAACGAGAAGTCCGACACGGGCAATTTTTTTCAGTCCTTTGCAGTACTCAAGACGAATGATGAAGTAATGAATAAAGGAACATCCCAAAACGGCAATAGAACTGATCTCTTATTTTAACTGAAATTTAGGAAACCATTTCCTGTGTTAGATCTTGGAAATAATAAAATTTATACGTGACTGCGTTGAGGCGAACAGGCCTCTTCTCCACGATGATTTATTTCTTATCTTTCATACTTTTTCTTCCAATGTTTTCTGTCCTAGTCCATTATAATGGTTATAATTTACGTGCCTAGTTGGTAGTGGCCTTGCCTACAAACCGAGGGGTTCTGGGTTCGATTTCTGACGGTAGCAGATGTTTATGTGACAGATATTTTTATCTGTCATATCGTTTTATTTGTGTTGTATAATGTCGCCAGCGACACAAAAAATCCTAGTGCAATGGATGTGTTTATTTATAAATCGAATTATTCGATAATTGTAATGTTTCAATATTAAGTATATAATTATGTAGATATAATAGTAGTACCTATAGATATAAATATAAAAAACATTATTGCATTGTTTTATAAATTTACAAAAGTAATTCTTGTAAATTTCAGCTCAAGCAGAACGGGAAGTGGTTAAAAATAAATACTGACTTAAATTTATCACAACTGAAAACCGAAAATAATAACATAAAAGGTAAGCAACTTATTAAAAAGATCGTAATAATCATCACTTAACCCCACTAAGCATCAATATTTATGAGAGAAATAAATTTTGACGCTATAAACTGAGTTAATGTCTACTGCGAAGGATTGCATTTTGCAGTTTGCTCGCATCCAGCATTCCTCTTTATCTCCACGGTTCGTGCAAGACTTCAAGAAAAGAGTGACGAAGCATTTAGTAAGGGCGCTGACTCTTAGCACCTTGGAGTAGGTTTATCACCAGTAAGAATGTTAATGAAACAATTAAATTTTAAGGGACATTGTTGCATATTGTTAATTAGAATTTTGCTATTCCAGCTTACTAGAAAAAAATATGTTCAAGATGTTTAAATTTAATGTTGAATCCTAATAACGAAACGTGCAATATTTATGCTACCAAACGGAAAAAAATGAGGGAATTAAAAATTAATTATTGATCACCTTTTTTAAATTGGCTGTAGATAAGCTGCAATAAGCTTTCCTGGTCCACCATACTATTAGTAAGCTTAATTCAGTGGTTTTAGCTTTTAAATATAGCTGAAGCTTAAAAGGCTTAAAGCTTGAAATTGTTGTCCACAGAACCAACAAAAATGGTGTCCTTCGGTAACCCATAAAAAGTACTTCAATCGCCTATAGTCTGAGTCACGTAAAAAAGATGATTTTGACTTCAGTAAATTTAATTTTATATTATTACACGCTTGACGACCGCGATAAAAATAAAACGTGACTACGTCGAGAACTGGTGCTTCTCTTTCACAAAATTAAGATCCTGCCAGGTTTTATTCCCTTTCAAAATTATAGCACAAAGTTCTTTTCGACGGTCTCGTAGCGTGTTTTATTTGAATACGTTTTCGGATAATAATCTTCATAGAAATGTTTTTGTGAATGATGTTTACAAGATGTATATATTATGTAACTCAATGTTTAAAGCTTGTGCTTGTCATTGACTTGACTTCGTTGATGATCATCATCATCACTTTACTACTTGTCGGTATAAAATGATATTTTTTTAAGTCGGTTGTTTTATGTTAATTTGATTATGTTTGAGAGAGAGAGACATTACCTCAAAGCAGCTGAATAATTGAATCTTGAGAAATCAATACCTTGCATGTAATCATTACTTAACCAAAGTTAACGATATAAATAAAGAAAATTCAATGATTCAAATATGGTTTTTACAATCATATTTCTGAAGTCAAATTACGCCATAACAAAAGTTTCCCTTAGATTTTCCTAGAGATGCTTATAGAAGCTATACAGTGCTCAGTATAAATCGTTGAATTTAAACGAGATAATAGCTATACAGCAGTTGTTTAACTTGTACTAGACGCATGGTTATTATTTCGGTCCTTTGTTGTTTTCAAGATGGTATTAGAAAGGGTCTGTTTACTATTGTTTACGTCTTTAATAAGGGTTTCAGGATCTTAAGGTGTTAAGCGTCCCGTAAGCGATGTAGGGAGGATTTAACAATTGGTGTCGTCGTGAGACGATCAGAGATCGTATTAAATACAGAGCATTATAAATAAACGTTTAGTTTGGTAGATATAGGCAACAATTACCAACAGTACGAGAGATATTTTTGAATGGTCAACAATGTAGGTACTGCTGAAGAACTTTCATTTTGATAGATACTTATTCATAAAATAAATGTTATTTGTCTCAAACCGAATCCAATGACTTATACATACATATATTATAATGTTAATTAATCGTAATAGTTAGAAAAAGAGCAGACAAAAGCCTCTTAATAATAAACCACCCTCAAGCTTAGACATTTTAAAGGCCACATCTAAATCCCTCTCAATTTTGGCTTTTAAGAGTCTTATACATACATATAATTATGTAAATAACTGTCTGTCTGTCTGTCACTGGGTTCTATGTCTTGAACGGAAATACACCTGAAATTGACACAGAATGCGCTTTACTATGGCGATTATTACGGCAAATAATGTTTTTTTTTTATATTTAATCTCGTTATTGACCCTTAATATCGCTCGCTCGGTGGTACGGAACTAGATGTGCGAGTCTTTGTCATGATCTCGCCTTCTATAATGGTCCAAGAGCTACTGGCAATTTTTGGGTAGGTATTTGAGGCAAGCTGAAAACTTGTCTGATAGCTCTCCTACTAAACCCCAACTCGGAGCTGCAGACCTGGCTGCTGAGTAGCGGGGCATTATGGACCCCTACAATTTTAAAAATGTCATTTTTTTATTCCAAAAAAAATGTTTGAGGCAATATGCAATTTTTATAATGTTGTAGTTTAATGTTTAAAGAATAGAAAAAAAAATAAGCCAGACGATTTAGTCGGGGCTTTGACATTGCCAGGCGCGTGCAAAAATAAAAAAAAAAGTTTAAAAAAAGTGTTTGAGGCAACTTGAAATTTTAATAGGGTGTAATTTATAGCTAAAAAATAAGATTCTCAAAAAGACAGATCATTTCGGTGGGGCTTTCTACCCGCCAGGTGATCTAACAAATTAGGGTAAAAAACGGTTTATCTCGATTTCAGGCAAAACTACAAGTCCGATGGAAAAAAGTTTAATGACAAAGTTGTAGGTAATAAAAAGATCTATAATCTTTGTCTTGACACTTTTTTCACATAACCTCAAAATGTATGTGAAAAATTAAAAAAACCAAATTTTTGATTTTTTATTTTTATCTCTTCCAAAAATAATTTTTTTTTCACTAAATTTGGTGAAAACCTACCTTTTTTTGTTTCAAACACACTGTATTTTTTTTGATTTAAAATATTTATTTTTGCACCTTATATTGACTTAATATCGAAAAAGCACCCTAATTTTCAATCTGTCTTCAATTCCATCAAAATTTCTTTTTTTCTAAGTCGGTGGGCCTTTTGTTCGTTGAAATCAACTTTCCGATGGTGTTAAAAAAATATATTATGTCGGCATCAGGTAGGCAGGGTGTTTGTATGGGTTTTCACTCGATTTTACTTTGTGTAGCATGTATTTTCATGCAAGTAGGTATTCTTCATCAAACATCCATTGTGGGATTGTTTCATGCCAGGACTTCAGATTAGGATTTCAAATAAAAGACAAGAGTCCGGACCAACACATAAACAACTCATTTATTCACTGATCACTGTCTGGCTCCGTTTTAACGCGCTTTTACTTTGTTTATTTGGTTATTTACGCGGATCTCCGATTCCGACCTGTTTAATTTACTCAGCGATACGCAATATTGATTTATCGATCGAACCACTCGCTCTATCCGCGAGTTATGTGATAGCACGTTTTATTAGAACTTTATTCACTTTCAGCGATTACTCGCCGGTTCTTCGGTTCTTAGCGACCGCGACGCGCGACTGCGTCCATCTCCATTCAACTACGCGACCATGGTCGCCTGTCGCGGGGCGACCCCTAGATTTCGTTGTCGTCGTGTTCGTTGTCGTTCTGTTGCAGTACGATATGTCGGACAATTTATCCGCAGCAAAGTAAAAGTTATCCATCAGCTATTGGTGGATGAAGATGATGATATTCTTATTATGTTATTATCTATGCCTCCGAAAAAAAGGAAGAAGATTGACTCAATTTTCACATCACCAGAAGTTGAGGGTTGCTTTCAAATACTCATAAAACGACATTTAAATTATAAATAAAGAAAAGTTCAGAAAATATTGTAGGTAAGTCATAAACAGTTTGATTTTGTAAACAGATTAATAAATAAAGACATCAGACCAAGAAGAAATGGCACATCAGTAACACGGCACTGCCTATTCAGTGGATGAGACGCGTGGAGCCGCGCGGTCGCGGGTCGTGGTCGCTAAGAACCGAATGCTACCTTTAAGATTACCTTTATAACTTCTCCCGAGAATTCCTTTTATGTGGAACGACATCTTAATGAACTGCATTTTGACAGATCACGCGTTGATCAATGGATCGGGAGTCCCGATCCATTGATAAACAATACCATCGATTAACGCGTATCACAGATTAATTTGTACCATCGATTTACCATCTCCGACATATATTCGAGTATTACTATGGTAAATTTTCTCAGAAAATGCGCCTTTACTGCGACTAAATCAGGCACATTTTGCACATTTCTGAGAAAATTAACCATAGTAATGTATATTTTTTACACCATCAGAAAGTCGAAATGTCAACGATAAAAAGTTCACCGACTAAAAAAAAAGAAATTTTGATTGAATTGAAGACTTAGATTAAAAATTAGGGTGCTTTTTCGATATTAAGTCAATATAAGGTGCAAAAATAAATATTTTAAATCAAAAAAATTACAGTGTGTTTGAGACAAAAAAAAGTAGGTTTTCACCAAATTTAGTGAAAAAAAAATTATTTTTGGAAGAGATAAAAATAAAAAATCAAAAATTTGGTTTTTTTAATTTTTCACATACATTTTGAGGTTATGTGAAAAAAGTGTCAAGACAAAGATTATAGATCTTTTTATTACCTACAACTTTGTCATTAAACTTTTTTCCATCGGACTTGTAGTTTTGCCTGAAATCGAGATAAACCGTTTTTTACCCTGATTTGTTAGATCACCTGGCGGGTAGAAAGCCCCACCGAAATGATCTGTCTTTTTGAGAATCTTATTTTTTAGCTATAAATTACACCCTATTAAAATTTCAAGTTGCCTCAAACACTTTTTTTAAACTTTTTTTTTTTAATTTTTGCACGCGCCTGGCAATGTCAAAGCCCCGACTAAATCGTCTGGCTTATTTTTTTTTCTATTCTTTGAACATTAAACTACAACATTATAAAAATTGCATATTGCCTCAAACATTTTTTTTGGAATAAAAAAATGACATTTTTAAAATTGTAGGGGTCCATAATGCCCCGCTACTCAGCAGCCAGGTCTGCAGCTCCGAGTTGGGGTTTAGTAGGAGAGCTATGAGACAAGTTTTCAGCTTGCCTCAAATACCTACCCAAAAATTGCCAGTAGCTCTCAATCTATAACCTCAAGCTTTTGGAATACGTGTCATACATACAAATATCATATATGTATAAACGCATTCCAATTTCGTTGCAGACGAGGCCAACGGGGAGCGTCCTAACATAATTTCATCAAAATTTACTCAATTCGCCATCACAGAGCATCGTAGTTTGGAGTCGGTGCTACGTTCAATCCTTTTAGCGAGGCTTGTGTAAGCTGCGCGGAGGAGAATTTTAATAACAATTCGCGGAACGAAATGAGATCTAGCCGGGCGCCGCAAACAGAACCTTTTTTCAAACTTTACTTATTCAGTAGTTGCTTGCAGATACCTCGTAGGGGAAGGAATGGCGTTACTAAAGTGCTTTTTGTTGACACTAATTGTGAAACAGGAATTCTGTAACTAAGCTTTGATATGGAAAATGGAAAAAATATTTTTTAGTTTTTTATAGATTACATTTGATTTATTTTTTATTTTTAGTATGATTTTTAAAACATATTTTGTAGTAGTTTTGTAGTTATATGTAACTAATTTTAAAAAGGATCCGTCTATCTTCGCTGCACTTACATAATTATATTTATTGTTGATTCTTTGTACCTTCAGGGTGTAAGAAGCTAGGATCGAGGCAATGGTACATAATTCCCTACTGTTGGAAGTCACTGTGTGTTATTTCGGATAATACTTTAAACTGGGTGTCCTTTACGATGGAAAGTTTGAAACTTTTAGCTTAGAAATGTTTGAAACTTGAATATGTTTTGGTAAAAGTGCCCCCTATTGGATCTTAGCTTAGCTCCGCTGGTTTTGGTCTTCTCTCACAATGAGAAGGGTAACGACCAATTATGTATATACCTAATATCATCGGTGGGAAAATTATTAGGAACAGAATTCTGATTTTTGTATTTTCTGGCTTAACTGCACTTTCCAAGAAAATAAAAGTTGGTCACAAATAAAAAAAGTATTAATAAATTAGTGGCAATTAATCCCAAGCCTTAAGATTAATATTATTATTTTTAATCAAATTAGAAATAATTTAAAAACACTGTCCGAGTAATTTGTAAGATGTAATTACACATAGCAATACAACTTTTATTTCAATGTGCACTATACCATATAAAATGCATTATAACAAAGGCGTCTTAATTTTTACCACTAATAAAGACGTCTCACGTCATGGCATTGGGAAAGACAACGACGGGACGCAATTTCCGGTTTATAGTTTCAAAGAGCTCGCAGCAAAGCGGTGGCTTCCGGTACCTCAAATTCAAGTTTCGAGGGTACTACGGAAACATGTTTACCATAACTGGAGTACTCAAGTGAATAATTACCGAACACAGATAGATCAAGTTTGGCCTTAATATAATTAGCTATTTTGTTTAATTACATTGACCACACACACATACAATATTACGGTTCAAATGGCGAGCTTACTGCTAACTGCATTCTCTACCAGCTAGCCATTAGGCCAAACAGAAGTACATGAAGTTTTAGTTTTATGAATATGGGTAGGGCTTAAAACCCAAGATCATGGCAGAATTTGTACATACAAAACAAAATTTAGAGACGTTGAAATAACATTATAATAATTTATCAGCATTAAAAAAATCTTAAAGCATTCAAAATATTAAAAATATATATTTTATGATAATAATTAAAATGTTTCTAAACGAATAATTCGGAAGTGGATTAAAAACAGAGATGGATTAAAAAATAATAAGTTCAAAAAGAAAAAAAAATTGCAAGACATTTAAGGCTCTTTTAATTATTTTCGATCTTAACATTTATACTGTAGATTTTTCAATAAAAAAGTATATCTTCAATATTATTTTCCATAGCACAACATCGACACATTTTTTATTTTATCACGAAACGCCGCGGTTAAAATACACCTCTTTCACTTCTCCAACTGTCATCAATCATTTTATACACGCACATCGATTATAGCTACGTTTTTTATGGCGCCTCCAGTTTCATCTTTATAAATACATCTATGAAGAAGACGTGCCGTATCAACACAAATACAGGTCAAAATTTCTGAGCTCACTCTCATTCATTGATGCTTTATTATTATAATTAATAATTAATTGAGCAACTACTTACGTTCTGTTTTTACGTTTCTATTCAAGTTACGTCTTAGACGTAAAGTGTTCTTGCTTTAAAGTGAGTTGATTTCGAGAACTTACAGTTGCGTCAGAGGAAGCACTTTGACAAACACGGATGAGCTCGAAATTGGTTCCGCTGTTTAGTCCCAGGATTGCTTCCCATTCCGCCTGCTTATTTGCCAGAGAACATAATTCGATCTAAATATGAACTGTGAAGTAAATGCAGTAAGAACCGTTTCTCGTTGTCGTAAATAAGAGGGTAGACGTCTGCGTCGTTTGTGATGATGACTTTCGTTGCGAGAGACCGGTTCGAGTTATTTTCTCGTCTTAATAATGTCCATAACGTAGATAAAAATATACTGTTGGCAATGATCATGAAAGCTTTGATGAAGACGCTGTGATGAATAACATTAATAAGTTTTTATTATTTTTCATAATAAATTAGGAAGTTGCACTATTAGGCTAAATAATTAGCAATAACTTAATCTATATTTATATAAAACTCTTGCGTTACTGAGTGACTGAGAGACAAACCACAGCCGAAACTACTTAACGCAAGAAGCTTGAAATTTGGCATAGGAACATACTTTCCTTAGTTAACACACACACTTAGTTAACACACACAATCGATCACACAATATCTAAAACTTAACAAAAGTTTTAGATATTGTGTGATCATTTAACTTAATGGACTGTAATCTCGTTTGTGACAGATGAATCATACTCATTTTGTAGTGTAACTCACCGAGTAAATTCGATAGCATTACCAATATTACAAGCGAACAATGCCGGTAATGGGAGCAATGATAAAAATTGCCAATATCTTTGTTTACCATTCCAATCTCCAAGTAGGAAATCGATAGCCGCAGGCCCTGACAAGATTACATCGTAGGGTTGCTACACATAGTTTTGGTTATTTATTTGTTTTGTTATTGATCCCCTTTTTTATTGCGTTATGGAGGGAATTTCCAAAAATCCTCTCTTAGTGCTCCCCATACACTTCCCAAGGAATATACATTCCAAATTTCAGCTTCTTGCCTTTAGTAGTTTCGGCTGTGCGTTGTCTGTCAGTCACTCAGTTACGCAAGAGTTTTAAATATATTGATTGATAAATATATTTACTGATATTTACCATAAATATTATATCAGTTTGAATCTAAGATAATATTCATGCATATAAATGTGTAGGAATGCCCATAAATATGAATACTTTGTCCTTACGTTGTTGATTCGAGTGACAACCCTTAGTACAATCCAGGGGTGCTAAGACAGTAGCAACCCTTGTTTTTAATAAACGAGGAATATAGCCTAGGGACACACTTTGTTTGGTTATCTAAGATTTGCTGAAGGGTACCCAACACAAAACTTGGTTTATGAGTTTGATGAAAATACAAATATTAAGAACATTTAGAATTACTAAATAACTAAAGTTAAAGTTTTGGTTGATTACATTTTAAGGTTATCTCCATGCTAAAAAAGAAAAAAATTATAAAAAATAGGGAAGTTATTGGTTTCATCCCGATTTTCTAAAATCAAGTTTTCATCATATGCCCACTCTTTAGGGCCTATGAAGGAAGCTATTCTGACTATTCTCGAGATAGTGTCTTTATGTGTGTGTGTATGTATGTAAATGTGCAGTGCGGTGATCATTACCATTAAATTTTCTCGTCTCCTTGTTTGCCGGCTGTTAATATAAAAAACTATATACTTATTCATATATACCTAAATAAAATCTGTTTCCATTTATATGAGTTCCCTACAAATTATTACCATAAACAAGGATTTTTCGACCAGTACAACAAGTTAAAGCGAGTAAAAATCCTGTGTACCGCACCAATAAACACAATTTTATTATACGGTCTCTTTTTAATGTAGCATTGAGTATTTGAAGAGCCTTTTGAAATCTCCCCAAGTGTGAAATTCTCATTCATTTCATTTACTTTCTGCTTAATGAAATTTTCGATACAGTTTGCTCGTGGCTGATTTATAAGGTAATTGTTTGACCGCCACCCGGTCAGTTGAAGGCTGAGAGATATTTTACACATAATAAACGGCCGACCCTGTGCCCTAGTTGGTAATGGCCCTGTCTTCGAAGCGAGGGATCCCAGGATCGGTTCCCAGCCAGGGTAGATATTTATGTGATAGAAAAATCTTTGTGCTCGGGTCATGGGTGTTAATTATGTGCCCTGTGTGTTGTACATGCCACCCGCGACACAGGGAATCTTACTGCCGGCGTACAGGGGTGTAAGCGTTTATTTATTGAATATTATAATTTATGATACCTAGTTTAATCTCGATGGTATTCATAGTATGCACTCTTAGGGTTTTTGTACTCACCTTGGCTAGGTTCCACTTTTAGTCTAAAATTTAATAAACTGTTATTCTTTTTTGAAGCAACCCACGATGACGCGTTTCTGCCCACGGGTAACGGTGATCATACACCATCATTTGGCTAGTCTGTTTGTTTATCGGATATTTACAAAAAACAGTCTCTACTAGTGAATTGACAAGACCTAGAAAGTACCACAGACCTAGAACGTACGACGTTGGTTTTATTTATTTATTTATCAATGAATATTAATTGATTACAGCTTACTGGTTAGCAATGTGACATATCGTTAGCACAGAATATTAAAATGCTTACAATTTATTCATCTCCCGATACTGATTACAATCTGCATAATTTACTTGGTGAAAAATTGAAATTTGATTCAGCATGTTACTCACACGGTGCACTCTATATCAACTATCGTAATTCAATATTTATTCAATTATCTTTTTCACAATAAAGTTAGCTTTTTATTCTGTAAAGATTTTTTTATCATTTTTATTACAAAATGTCAGCTACGGAATCATTTTTATAGATATTTCTCGTCGCGGTTTGGGAAATGTGTGCCTTTTATGGATTTTTTTTAAGTTGATATCTGAATTATTATTTGTGAATCGATTGAAATAAAACAAACGTTAAATGTTACGTTAAGCCGTTTCTGAAATTATCGAAAATAAACAAGCAGACAAATTGTCAACCCGAAAAACAGATAAACTCGCAATTGCAAGTGGAAACGCAAAAATCACACGGAACACAGCGTAGCTTAACAATATTTAGCGAGTACGAAGTTGTTCTTGGTAACCGCGACATACTCGCTTCCTTCCCATGAATATTGCATATTCACTTTTCAGGTGCATATTTTCTGCATTGCGTTTACTGCAGTGAGGTCTATCCGGGAATAGCTCGACAAACTTGGAGAACTTTAACCCCGGGTAACGCGCTCCAGTCTGCGTGTCTGAAGCAGATAAATTTATCAAGCATTAATTATAATTAAGCTTAAGACACTACAAATTTAAAGTAGACTCTGATGTCTAATTTTGAAGAATTTGACGGGAAATAACTTGTTGGAGAATGGAAGTTCTCTAAATGAATATTGAACAATCTGCTTAGTGATAATTATGATGAAAATTGTTTCAGGTTTCAATGTTGAATAACACAGATTCTTGTCAGCTGTTTCGGAGAAGGGATATCTTGACTGGACGATTCGTATGGCATAATGGTTGCCATGCCGGACTGTTGTTCGGCGTCGTGGGTTCGATGCCCAGCGAAGCGGAAATTTGAATGATGACTTTAAATTTCTGTTCTCGGTCTGGGTGTGTGTGTTGTCAATGGCACTCACAGAGCATCCTAGTCTGGGGCTATGAGTGTGTAACCTTTATATGATTTACAAAAAAAAATATGGAAAGGTGATAAAGTAAGCAGTAAGAAAAGAAGAAGAGGAAAAGTGAGAACTAAAAGCTGAAGAGTTTCTTAATTCTTCGACGTTTAAAGTTGGTGTGCACTATTGGATGTATTTTAAATTCATGTTCTCGATTTCGACTCGGCAAGGCAATTAATCATCATTAAAAATACAATAAGTACCTACCTACATATTTATTTCGTTGGTGTTATTTGTTTAGACTTACATGTTTCCATGCGTAGGAACATGCTATTTTTGTGCAAATTAGGTACGAACACGTAACCTAGCCACTCCCATGGGGTGCCCCAAATCTATTTTTGATTACGTCACAATTTTGCTTATCGCAAAAGAGGCGCATATGGCGGTTTTCCTAAACATGTTCTTTCAAAACTTTCTGCATACTAATATAAGGATAAGCCTTTACCGAAACTTTGGAACACGCGTGTTGGGTACAAACTGTTTTTTGATAGTTTTAGATGTACAGTTAAGTTTGTTTTTATTTTTCACGACGCTATAGCTCAGTTGGTAGTCATTGTGATTGCTGGGAGGTTCCAGGTTCAGTTTCCGAGTGAGACAAACAGATGGCATATTCAGGTTTGTCGTGGATATTTGCTGCCTCATTTCTGTCCATGCCGTCAAGAACTGAGGTAATCCAAATGCTTGTGTTTGTGTAAAATTTTCCCATTTAAACCACGTCTTCTTAAGTCTTATAAATAGACGTTAATATAAAAATAAACTACTTAATTTTATTTGCTCAGTTACTTTCAAAACACGTCAAATATTTCCGAAGATACCACTTATTGATCAACGTAGTCTCTATGAAAAAATCAACCTAACGAATCCTAGCCTTGCTAAGTCAATTGTTATGCATTTTTGAATTGGTTTAAGAAAACCCTTCTGATGTGATCGCCAGAATTAATTTAAAAGAACTAAATTGTAAAGTTCCTTGGAGAAATCTCATCCTAGAGAAGTGTTGTGAAACCCAATAGTTACTTTACTTTTCAAATTTGAACCATAATACGCCAGCATTAGAGCAGGGTTTGGTGAGTCAATTTTCTGGTGCTTTATGCGTTTTACTAAAATAGCGTGGTCAAAGTAAATATCATTACCGTAGGTCCTCGCAGTTAAGAGCCACTTAAATACACAGTCGTAAGGAATGAGTCTAGAAAGTTTATTGCCGTTTTTATTCGTGAATATATTCTCATTAAAAATAATATCATTCATTTATTTCATGTTTAAAATGATGTTTAAATAAACACACATTATTAGCTTAAAAGTATAATAATAATTTATTTTAAATATATAATTAGGTCATAACCTTGGCGGTTTGCGTTAAGCGATCAACCGAGTGAAGCAACAGCGGGCGCGGTCGGTAGTTGGATGGGTGACCGCTAGTAGCAAAAATTCTTGGGTGCTTCCGTGCTTCGGAGGGCACGTAAAGCCGTCGGTCCCGTCATTAGTAAGACAATAGTCTTTAAGCCATATTAAAGGCCTTGGGGTAGCACAAAAACTTCCGATTGATATGTTCTGGGATTTCATTTTAAAGCTTTAAAATTATAAAGCCGGCTTTCCGTCGCCATCGCCGCAAAGTGAGTTACTGAATGAGTCTAACCTAATTTTTCTTCTTTGCGTCATCAACTATATTTTTAATATTTTTTATAGCGTGAGAATTTGTGTTGCGTATTTTAGTGAAATAATTTTAGTATCTTCTACTAACAGAACTAACTATAACTAACAATCCCTGCCCTTGTCCTTATACCTACTAAAGAACTAACTAACTAAAGTTCTTAATATCGCCCTTCGCTAAGTAGCTTCGCTAAGTAGCTTCGCTAAGTAGCTTCGCTAAGTAGCTTCGCTAAGTAGCTTCGCTAAGTAGTCCCATCCTAGTCCCGATTTGAGTCTTGTTCTGGGTTCTTCACAGTGGTTTTGGGCGTAAGGGTGACGCTCGTGAGCAAAACATAAAAACAGAAACTTTATCGATAAAAGAAATCACAACATTCACAAAAAAAATCAATTTATTTCCAATATACGCACCATGCACATTTTGGAGCCATATACAATAATATATAATTCCAATTAATATCTCGAAGGGATTAAATAAACGATTTCCAAATTTATAATTTACGAATAATTGAAATAAAATGCATTTCTATCCCAAGCAATAAGCTTATCACCTTTCTCACCTCGATGTAGGTTTTGGTACGTTTTGTTCCATCTGCCAGTTACGATAGTCCACGTGGCCTGCGGGTGTTTGATTTTTTCTAGCTTTATGCCCGCTCTACAATCCATACAAAAAATGTTTATGTGAATTGACTATCTTACTAACTAGTGTGTGCAATTTCTTTATTTTACTTCGTACCCTTCTCTGTGTGCATATGATGTGTGCACGTGCATGTTACATGATAAATATAAAAATGGGGTTAGTGCAAATATTTTCCATTCATCACTAGATAAGTTACCAGCCGACCCATTGACAGAAACTGCACTAAAAGCGCACACAATTATTGCATTACCGTCTCGTATCAGGTGTCTGCAAACATGGTCCCGGGGGACGGTTGGCGTCCGCGTGATTCATCACCCCTTGTTTGATAATGTCGCCCCATTAATACGTAGGTTTACTCGTATGTGTCTAGATATACCTACTTATATATAAATAAAACTGAAGTGTCTGTCTGTGATTTCATAATAGCTTCGTTTTCTCAAGTGCTTAGAATTATAGTTGTTTACACAATACTAAAAACAAAATTTGTTTTTGATTTTGTATATTGTCTGTCTTTTATTTGTCCACGCTAATCTCTCAAATGGATTAACCGATTTTATTGGACCTTCACTGGAAGATTGCGGTGACTGTAGGCCACCATATAGGTACTTAGGCGTATTTTTTAACGTATTTACGTGTGATAATCTCCCACGCAGACGAAATCGCGGGAACAACCAGTTCTAGTAAGTATCAATACTAGCTGTTCACTGCTGTTCCTTATGGAAGTACTTCTAACTTTCAACCCGTATTTACCCACCTTAGAGGTGGACTTGGAGATATTCGCCTCGAAAAAAGTATACAGATCCTGTCTATTAAGTTATTAATGTCAACTTATGAACTTATTGTGAGTTGAAACAGATAATGGAAATCCACTAAACGCATTTAATGTTAGCGAAGTATGAAAGCGTTCCTACAGCCGTCGAACAACCGACTGCGTTCAATATTGCCTAACTTTCTCGATTCACTTACCATGCGATGGGTTATGAGAGCTTCAATATTTCCAACACTAATTATTAACACTATCTAATCCATAATTATGTATTCTACATCATACACAATTATGGTCAAATTTAACATTTGATGATTAACGCAATACATCCCTATAGTAATCGTTTTTAGTTTTTGTCTCTTTTGCTATGCGTTTTGTCCCTCTAATGCCCTAAATTTTTTTATTATCATTATTCTTTATGAGTTTAGGCCCTTGAGCTTTGTATGTAAATATTTCGTTTCTTTGGAAAATAATTAATAATTAGGGGCCTCCACTTCTTCCAAATCCGGTTTGGAAGAAGTGGAGGCCTGACGAAAGCCCAAGTTTCTAGATAATATTATTAAATTTAAAGTACACACTCCAAAAACATTTGATATTTTCGACGCTGTCGCAGTCGCAAATAAAAATTGGTAATGTGTTTCGATCAAGTTCGGTCAATAAGTCACGCCACGAACACATAAACGTGCTTATAGCAGAGAGAAATCAAGTTCTTTACACGAACGTTGAATTATTCGCATAAAGTACTTCAACAGCTTTTACGTAAAACTATTTTAAAATGCGAGCGTGGCTTTTGAAATTCCCTCGTGGAAATATTTTGAAAGAAAGCCCGACTGAAAGCGTAATTCATTTTGAAATGTTTATTCCAATCCGGTTCGATCGTTATAATGGCTTTGACCTGTTTTGCGATGTTAGATTCGTTTTACTCATTTATTTGTTAATTTATTGAATAATTGGTTTATTTTTTTTATATAAATTGCTCCAAAGGATTTGAAATGTTACCTAATGCGCTGAAATTTTAATTTAAGGTAAATTGTCTCTTTCGTTGTATAACTCTCCTACAACCAAAGGCATCCCCGATGCGTTGCAAGCCTGGATGAAGTCTGGAACCCGGTTTTTGATTTTCTCTTACGTTCGAAACGTATCGATTGATTCCAGAAGGTACGTGATAGCTAGCAGGAAGTATAGAACTCTGTCATTATGCGTAAGTACCATTGAAATTATGTTGATAGGTGATACGAAACTCCGCGAACTAGGAGGGACGTGGTGCTTCGTACATTGCTCAGTACGGTGTATGAGTAGGGAAAGTTGGCTTATAGTCCACGAGGGATGGAGACCATTATATTATTTAATATAATTATTATAAACTTATACAGAGGTAATCGTGACATTAATTATGTTAGTCAACTCTAGATGGAGCTCTTAACATCTATCATTATTCACAAATTTTGAATATACATTAATAACTAAAATACGTATGATTTTTATGTCAGTTAACGCAAATAGTCATACGACGAATTTTATAAAGGATGTATAAAAGATCTTATTGAAATGATCATTAAAAAGGTTGAGTACAAATTTATTCTCAGTTTAAGTTGAGTAAAAGGCATGGGTATCTAATAAATCTACAATCTTAACATAATTTATCAGGTGCTTATACCTAAAAATTATCGCTTGGGAGGCTACGTGAAAGAAAAACAGAAAATCTGTTATAATTTTTTACTGTACTTTAAAATGTAACTTGTACTGTAAACGGAGTTTAATTCATGACTTTCGGTTCTAAATATTACAACATAAATATGATTAATATTTTTGCCGACTCTAAAGGGTACAAAAATCTTCGCAATTTGTCATATGCAAAAACTGACACAAGAATCTACCAACCATTAATATGGCTTCCTCTGAAAATGTCGAAAAATGTCCCGACCCCTCAAAATAACCCTCGTCATTAAAAAAAAATGTCTCAGTCATTTCCTCGTCACGTCCAGTCATTAGAGGTCACTGAACCGTCTCTTGACCCCCTGAAATTCTTACTAACACCCAGTATTATAATTAATGGTAATCATATGAAAATCTTCTTTGTTAAAGAGAGGAACATCAAATTTATAGTAAAAGCTATGAAAGAAATGTAATTTGGAATAGTTATGAGGAGATGAATATAATGACATTAAAATGAGTTTTGTATAATGAAAGCTGATAAGAATAGAACCTCATCTTGATGATTATGATTATGATATAGCATGCAGGATTTCAATTCTCTTTTGCGTGAAATCAACATAATCATTACGATCTAGGCTATTTCTGCCATCTATAATGCTGTAGCCCAGTTGATGGCTTCTCTGCCTGCCAAGCGAGCGAGAAGTCCCCGGTTTAATTTTCCGATCGTGAGTTATTATGTGACAGATTTCAGACAATCTGGCACATCTAAACAATACATGGTAAAAAGATACTTAGGTACCTACTACGTATCTTAGTTTGAGAACTAATGATAATTTAAACGAATTTTCTTTGTTTGTTTCTACAAAGTTATTGTGACCATTACCAAGTTTTTTATCCTTAATTCTATCATTGACATTTAAAATGTACGAATTAATTCATGTTACTCTCAATTACCTCCAACTCACTGATTCTTTTACTCTAATTCAACATAGATCCAGAAGACACTGAATGTAGGGTAAACAGCACATTGCGGCATTAAATTGTCATTAAGTAAATGCTTGGCCCGAACACAGGGGATTATTTAATTAGCTCCACGGTAACTCGTACAAATGGAGATATATTGTATTTACTCGGAGCATTCTTTTAATCCGCGCGGGGAGACTTAATAGGTCTCCACTAGAAGTAACAGGTAAAGATTGGGAAATGTGTTACAGGTAAAACTTTTTATTACTTTGAAGGTAATATACTAGTACAATGTCAGCATTGTAAATTATTTTGGTATGGTTACTATTAGGTAGTTAGGTAAAATGTATGTATTTATGATATTTGATATGACATCCTATTTCCTATAGCGGTTGTATTTTTAAATCGGATACCTAGTAATTTACCTCGATTGCTCTTTCACAGTTGCTTCAACTTGTTGAAGTCAAGCCTTAAAACGCGCACGTTCGTAAATACGCCGTCATTTACAAATCCCTCGACAACTGATGAATTTACACCGAAATCAAATATGTAGTGGGAGGAAATTGTCAAATTGATGTTTAATTAACTCATTGGGTGATTTCTACGATCAAAGAGCTCGGGTCGTGACGTCGGCGGGGGCCGGTGTCCCGGTGGGGTTCAACCGTTTGAAGAAGACCGGTAACGATTATTTTATACGTCTGATTTGTTTGGTTACTGTTTTGGTTATTATAATAATTTTGTGCAAATTCTAGTCCTTTATCCTAGTCTCCATTTGAGTATTGTTCTAGGTCGGTTGCGCAATATTAATTCTGTGGGAATGAGATATTAAAGGAAAGAAATAAATTTATACCATAAATATACATTCTCACACCGTTTCCTAATCCTACTAACTATCCTAGTCCCCATTTGAGTATTGTTCTAGGTGGGTTGCACATAGTAGCATGCATTTTTTTGTAAGTGTCTACGAAGGCTGCGAAAAATCTATATCGTAAGTACCCCTATGACGTTAAGTTAAAAAACATAAAATATTATAATTCTGTTTAAACTTGATATCTTTTATATTTTTGTAGTAAGTACTCTCATCAATTAACATCACTAAGCACTCGCAAGCCGCCGGGCTATAAACGTTTATATCATTATTTTTAAATAGATTTAATTTAAATAAATAATTCTAAACCCGTAACAGGTCGTTGCTTTAAAACTGGCAAAATTTTACTTGTGAATGGCGGCATTTAATCGCGTTCTTTGAATAGTGTTGTTGTGATTAGTGTAAGATCAAAGAGGAGACACGGCGTCAGTCAGACGCCTTTCGACTCAGCGGGGTTTCACGTTACGGTGTAAACAGCCTTTAATGATCATTTTGTCTATAGAGCACGCGTAACAAATCTACTACATATTTTAAACACTTAATTTTATGAAACAGCTAAAAAGGAGCTAGAATCTAACAGAAAAAAAAATTATTTTATGATAAATTATGCCTACACATTCATCAAACTTAAAATGAAACTGAAACACGACTTTGAGTAGGCAGCAATTATCACGAAAAGAGTCCAGCTCTGCATTATGGTAGCTGTCCGAGAGCTATCACTGACCTTCCCGCCTTAGGCCCGCCTGGTAATATCACCAATCGATATTAAAACCAAACAATTCTTTGTCTGTAGGAGTGTTCTTATTACAAAAGATATTAAAATTATAGATGCGATACGTTAATGCGACGCGAGTAAATCTTTTTTACGCAGAATAATACCCTGTTACTTATATTTGAGGTTAAGTGTGTTATGTTGCGACCTCGTACGCCCGTAGCTTAGTTGGTAGTAACCTTGTCTGCGATGCGAAGGGTACTGGGTTCGAGTTCCGGCTGGCGCAAACATAATGACAGACAAAGGATTGTACTCGGATCGTAAGGTTATTAATGTTTTATTTATGTTGTCCATGCCAGCTACAAACTTGTCTTCGTATAATATAACCTACTTTTACCTAAATGTAGTAATAAATTAATAATCGAAGACCCGGATGGCGCAATGGTTAACACGCCGGAACGCCGTTCCGAGGGTCCAGGGTTCGATTCCCAGCGAGGCGGAAATTTAAATTATGAATTTAAATTTCCGTTCTTGGTCTGGGTGTGTGTGTTCTTGTCTTGTGTGTTGTCCGTGGCACCCAGGACACAGGGAATCCTAGTGTGGGGCGATGAGTGTGTAGCGTTATTTATTTATTTAAGTAATAATAACAACAACACTGGTAGCGGATATTATGACGTTTCGCTAACTTAGTTACGAGTTCATGCATCAGAAACGGGGACATTGGACAATTCGATATATCCACAGTCCACACGCCCTCCCTCCCGGGCAGTAGGTACTAGTGGTGTGAAGATAACGGAATATTATAAATCTACTCGTAGCGGACTTTAAAATAATTGAATATAGAACATACATGATTACAAGCTTCTTTTAATGCATTATAATAGATTTAAATAAGGAAAAATAATTAAATTAAAGTGGAAATGGATACCCCTGCTTTAAGCGACTTTAGTATGGTCTTTTCTCAAAATAAATCAACCTTAATTTACCTTTGTTTGACTTCACAAAAGTCTTTTCTAAATAATCTTTATAAAAAATACTATCATCGTAAGACTGAACTTTAGTGTAAATTACATATTTATTATGGATATTAAAATACTGAATACGAATATAGAAATAGACCCATCGATGTAATTAACATAATATAATTAATGACCAGAATTACTTAAACAATATAAACAGTAACCAGTCCCGCCAGTCCCCGCCAGCCCAACAGCGATGGGGTCCAGCCGATAAATAATTAAAAAGCAATCACGGACACCTTTCAAAAAGCCGCTCTCTAATACGGGGCATTATTCCCCTGATCAGATCCTATTGCAGGTATGTTCCAAGTGTCAGCGATATTGTTTATAAATAAACACATTTAGAAATATAAGGTAGCGCTAGTTATAAAAAATATATTAAAAACTAAAGATAATTAACAGTTCAATTAGAAAATATACTAAAATTGTAAATTTTTTAAAATTTAAAATTTAGTAACGTTATAATTATTATTGGCGTAACCAAGTAGGGGTAGCAGCCCCTCCTGGACATCGGATGAACTAGGTACCTACCGTTGTTGTACCCTTAAAAACCCTCCCCCATTATGCTTATTTTATGTTATTATTATTATTGGAGAACTCTCAAACGTATTAGTGGTTTGGCCATATATTTGTCGGAGATTATCGGTAGATTGTTACTAACGCATTACGGACCTATTTTCAATGAGTCAGTAGCTTCGGGTGATCTGATTTGTCAACGTTGAATACTGGCCGCAATATCGCAAGACTTACTGAAAACCAAAGAGTGACGTTGGCAGTCAGTTATGATCCCGAACCGTGTGACCTACGGGATCTACACACTGATTCTATACAGAATGATATGAAAGATACCAATAAAGGGAAACATTAAGTAATCCATCTGGATTCTCCGATAGCAGCGGTGGGATGGAACTACGAGTCTATCGTTATGCCAGCTATCTACAATCAAGGGCAGTTTCTGAATTGGTTAAATAATTTGATTTAAATGATATTCTGGATATTAATAATTTTAATTTAATTTTATTTTTATTAAAGTGGGAAGCACATTTAATTTTGTAAACGCACTGTTGTGGTGGAGCTGAGATGAGTTTTTGGAACGACGTTCTTGACAGTTCGAGTCAAGAGATTTCACAAAATGGTGATATAACGGAGAACAGGGGCGCGTAAGTCAAATAAAATTGAAGTTGTAATCTTCGGTACCACGAATGTTCAGGTACGTTCAGTTATTTAAAATACGAGTTTCGAGTACGTAATTTTTACCGTACCTTACTGTGCGACATTTGGATGTACCAGAACCATTATGTTTCAAAAGACCTGGAATTATGACAAATCAACAGACCGGCGGTGTTATAATTGTTATGAAACAGGTCTTTTGGAATGAAACTATTTGTCTTAACACAATAACATTATTACCTTTGTTTTGGTGACTTTGTACCTACTCAAATAAAACCAGGAGTGTAATTAAAATAAACTCTGTAATTAAAATAAAAAATAGACTGGGTAGGAATAGCTACTGATGTGCTATTGAATTACCTAACAATTAACGGACGCTTCTACGGCTTTCATCACATGGGTTCACATGATATTATGGGTAGTGGATTGATACAAAGATAATTAAAACTATTGATGCGGTGCGTCCATACAAAGCGGGTTGCAATTTTGGATCCATTCCGATTATATTGTGGTGTGCGGTGTAGAACAGAAATATTTATGAACCTGTTTATGATAAGAACTCCATTTAATTTTTAAGGAAAAGAATATGAATGAATAACAGTCGTGTTATTAATGATGCCATGGTAACTTAAACTGGGGTTGGCTATTGCTCTATGTAGCTCTATGTAGGGCTGTTGCTCTACAACATCTAATGTGGAACTATGGATCCAAAAGTAGGACAATTGGCTCAATTTGGGGGTGCCACTTTTCGCGCGCTGGTGACATGTCTACTTCTATTTTTTTTTATATACAATATCATTGGATTGATGCGAAAGCAAGATAGTCACGGAATTAGTTACTAGCTATCAATCAATTAATTCTTTGGGAAGGTAATATGGTTGCTATTGTTATTTCGCATAAAATTATTGTGATATGAGTGACATACTACTGCTGACACCTGGCTGCTAGGCCAGCCGCAAGCATGGATGATTAGTTAGTCCAATATTATGACATCTAACAGTAACACAATTTAAAATATTTTGAGGAATCATTCTGTGTCGGTCATGACAATTGACTCCTTATTTCAATTTATTTTGAAAAATTCACAATAAATGGTTTAATGAGTACAATACCTGAATAATACGTGATATGTAAACGGGTTGAAACTGTATTTTTTTGTTGTACCTATTGGTAAAAGTAATCCTGGTATATTTAATAATTGTTTGATAAGTAATTGGCATGAATTTAAGCTATCGGTAATTGCATCGACGGGTGATTTACTTAGTAGAAGTATGTTTATTATTATGGCACCAAAATTAATGAAGTCTCCACATTGTTGCGAAATATGGACAAAATTGAATTTTTCTTAATCTTTTTAATACGTGAAGCGGAATCTTTGTGCCCCTTTTTGCGAGGGTTACACGGAGGAGTGTGAGGTTTGGCGCACTTATGGTTTGTATGGTTTGTATGCAGAATGCTAATATTTTTTTTTTTTTAATATATGCATTATAAATGCATTGTATTGATAAATGTAACGTTGCACACACTGATGTTGGTTGCTCTATGCGCACTGACTTGCCTTTGACACGACATGACGTTTGAAATGTGTACGCTCATTGTACGTACCTATAGTGTCAACGTAACGTATCCGTTTGACAGAGTGAATTGTGTTCGAATTTCGAGCGCAGAGCGGGTAACCACTTGAATTAAATTTAATTAATTTTATTAATTTGACATAGTGTTCTATTTCACGAATTTCTGGTTGACACATAAATTAAATTTAAAAATAATATTCGTATGCCAAAAAGAGTCGAACATAGAGCTATGCTCACTTTTTCAAATTTGAATATGTATTGAGTATCATTTCACAAAGTATATGGACGGTGACAAGTTTTTGTTTTGTTGTTGTTTTGAGTACACGGTAGTATGTTTTATTTCGATACGGATTTAACTGAGGAGGACACTGAGATTTATTTTTGGAATGAGTTAAATAATAATAATAAATGATTGAAATATTTAGTCAACTAGCAGTATCTAAGTACAGGTGAGATGCAAATTAAACCTAACAATCGGTAAGATCATCAACCAATATCGGTGGACTTAATCAAGAAAATGGATAGTGCATTAGTGCATGACAGTTCTTCGCCGTTTTGGAATCCCATTACGCTTGTGAATTATGTTTGGATATGGCCTCTGGATTCCACCAGATTCATTGGATATGGATTAGTGTATTTCAACAGGATGGAAATTAACTAAAAGTCATTGCTTATATTACCCAGAAAAGAACCGACGTGGAAAGTGTATACCGCAGGTATGAGCTGATAATAATTGTAGCGCTTAAAAAATATTTTGTCCCTATTTTTCTCTGCAGGGAAATCCCGGTGGTTACAACACCTTATTAAACGCTTCATGTCATAAACATGATTTTTTATCTCGCGTGCACAGATAGTGGGCATGGATGCAAAGTTTTACTTTGAATAAAAATATCGTAAGTGTTAACAAATCCTGAACGTAGATTATCTCAGTAGTAACACTATTGGTTGCAAAGAGGTTAACGTTGCGCATGTAAATGACCGAATGGTTAGAGGCTGAACAAAAGTTGGATCCTGATTGTGTTTCGGTTGTCCAGGGGTTCCCACTTCAAAAGAATCGGAATATTTTGTAGAAATGTTAAATTTGTATATAATTTTGCGTTTACAATTACAATTAGTGTATGAGGGATCATTGACATATCAATATCTCGATGTCCATATTAACGAAATTCAAATTGTATAGTCGCGGGTCACCCATTGGTACGGCTACTATGTCGTCGTCGCAGCGGACGAGTCTGCAATGTCGTGATGCAGGCTGTGCTGATGTACTGTTGCGTGCTTGGATTGGATGTAACTAAATGCTGCTCGAACAGTTAGTACCTAATCGTATTTTGGAGCGTATTGAAATGTTACTAACTACTTGAAACTATTGATGCTACTAGGAATTATACATTTACAAGTACAACCAAATAGTAAATGGTTGATGACAAAAGGAAGTTGAATTATTGTAATCAGGGCACATCTATACTAACAATAATAGCACTATAACAGAGGATAAAACTGTGATTGGATGTTTTGAGAGTTTTAAGTGTAGGTGGACTTTGTTGTCGATACTGAGACCAAATTATGTTTATGATATCGTTGTCTGTCTGTTTGTATGGACATCACACGGAAACCACTGAACGGATAGTGTGTGGATTTTGGATAAGTAATTTTTGGCTGGGATGCTGACTTTGTTCTCGTGGGATAGCAGTTGTAACTTGGTATTGTAAGGATTTTTGTTTTGACAAGTAATTGTAAAATAATCTGAATTAATTGACAACTTTCTAATTTATAGAACAGCAAAGGTTGTCCGCTTAATCAATAAGGTGGAATAACATGAAGTTCCTATAATGGCTAAATGGAAGTGCTCTTATGGGGCGGATTATTATGATTTAATATTAACAAGATCCCTTTTGACAATTTGATCTGCTGTACACCTCTACAGCAAAGAGTAGATGATGATGATGACGATCAAGATATAGGATGGACGAGCGAGCAATAAAGGATAAAATACGCTATGTTGTTACGAGTCGTAAGTCGTAATTTGACCTTGAGTGAGGCAATTTAATTTTCAGGTAAAAACTAAAGTTCTCTTTCAGGTAACAATAAAAAGTTTTGTTTTGGTACAAGAATAAATGGATGCATTTTATTATTTATGTGGTTTTGTTGATTGCAAACTTGGTAATAAAGGGCTTAAAATTATTACTGATTGATGGAGTATTAACACTGAAAGCCTTTACGCTTTGTGGGAGAGATGGACTGAAATTTTCTTTTCGATTTGTCCGGATGGAGTGCTGAAAGTTTCTTCGCTTTGCACTGTGCAAGATTCGTGTGAAATTTCACGAATAGAATGAATAATATTGAAAGCCTTTGTGATGTAATCGAAGTAAAATTTATAGTAAAGTTTACGTAACGCTGAAAGCCGTAACGCTTTGCGATTACTTTGACGATAGAAATTATATTATCTTACCTGTGTTCAAGTGCCGCCATACATATATTGAGACTTGTTGAAACTGTTTAATACGCTTTGCTTGTGCTGAAAGTAGCATTGGGAAACAACGCGAGAGCGCGTTGATTTGCAGAATGGCCGGGAATATAATAAAAAATAATTCATTTCTTTAAAATTAACCTGTTCGAAGATAGGTCAAAATCTTGAAAGTTTTTACCTATGGTTGGAAGTTACAATGTTATGATGGGCTAAAAATTCACAGATTTGCTCTATGAATTAAAAGTTTCTTGCTGCACGGGTGGTTTTTCCGTGATTATGATATTGAAAAGTTCGCGCTTTGTGATTTTGTTTTAGGTAGCGCGAGAGCGCGCTACTTGTCAGTATGGCCGTGTCGGAGATTATCGGTAGATTGTTACTAACGCATTACGGACCTATTTTCAATGAGTCAGTAGCTTCGGGTGATCTGATTTGTCAACGTTGAATACTGGCCGCAATATCGCAAGACTTACTGAAAACCAAAGAGTGACGTTGGCAGTCAGTTATGATCCCGAACCGTGTGACCTACGGGATCTACACACTGATTCTATACAGAATGATATGAAAGATACCAATAAAGGGAAACATTAAGTAATCCATCTGGATTCTCCGATATATTTATATATATTTCAATACGGGGAGCAAAAACTTTGTTTTTAACAAAATTGCGCGGACGGAGGAGTATGCAATTTGGCACACTTATAGTTTATACAGAGAAGGAGTGCAAAATACATAGTTTAATCAAAATTTGGATTGACGCTGATATTGTTGGTGTCAGTAATATGAAAACTCAATTTCCGCTGTAACTACGACCACGCGGTTAATCCTAATTGGATAGCACAGGCCCGGGAGGCGCTGTACTCGACACACGCAATGAGAACGCTGATACTATAGGATTTTGTACCGTGACCATGTAAAAGGTTCGCCTTTGTTTTGCTTCACTGCGTTCCCCATCGTTGGTAAGGTCCACGGATGTTTTTATGTAACCAGCCGGCAAACAGACATGACTTGATAGTGTGGTTACCGTCGTCTATGGAAAGCAGTAATACCAAAGGTAAGAAAGAAGAGAGAAGAAAGACATTTATAAATATATTGGGCCCAAGGCTAGTAATTATCATATGGTCAAATTTCCCGGAGATATTTAGAAAGTTGGGTGTTTAACTACATACCAAAGTAACTCTGTATAGACGTATGCAGTTTAGTATGTATTGACATGTGCAAAGTAAATACATAGATCGCTGTATTATTTATCTATATTATTAGCCAATACAGCTACCGACCGCGCCCTCGATCACTTAAGATCGTCGCAGCCTGTCGGGCTATGAGCGCACCTTTTGCTTAACGGTGTACAAAATAAATAACAAAAACATTCCTAACATAACCTAACTTAGTTTCTATCGTATATTCAACTATGTTACATGTTCATATAAGGAGAATCTCATTCAAATGTCCATTAAAACTTTTACGAAGCAGGGAGCACTCGGTTCTTCGAGGCATGTCTCCATGACAACAGTTGAGAAGTTTAAACATTGTTTCAACTTGCTGCCCCGGACCGATGAAGCGTACTGATAGAAGTGAAACTATTAGTGAAACGACAACAATGTCAACCTAACTGGATTTCCAACTTAGCTAGCTTTCCTATCTACAGCTTAATGCTGACTAGTCCGATTGAAAGTATTGGTTTCATAGTATTAGTTTCATTGGTGAACGAGTGAATTACTTTTAATTCCTTATACGTTTGATGTGGGAGTATTCTAGAATAGGGTGAATCGGTAGGTACTACTAAATTAATGTCAACATCAAGGAATTCATCGTCACTTACCATCAGATGGAATTATTGTCAAGCATTAACTTTAGTGTTTCATAAAATTTCCATTAAAATTGTTACTGTTATTTAAAAATTGGGACTCCGTGCTTTAATTTTATAAGGGTTACTTGAAAAATTAACAGATAGTAATTTTATCCCGTTAGGGGGGAATTTACAAAAATCCTTTCTTAGTGCTCCCCTACACTTATCAAGGAACATACTTGCCAAATTTCGGCTTCTTCCGTTCAGTAGTTTCGGCTGTGCGTTGTTTGTGAGTCACTCAGTAACGGAAGAGTTATATAATATACAGATAAGTTAATGGATACGGTAACTCAATATTTTACCAAGTAGAAGAGTTGCAAACCAACGAAGCTACGTATTGCTACAACTTGCTACGCCGTGCTACACCATCTGCACTTGAATAAAATTATTGCACACGCGCGCAGGCTACCTACTTTGTATTGTTTTTATTTCAATGAATATTGGACAGAGTTTAGAAGTGGATAAAAAGACAAGAGTGAATATTATTTTACTAAGTTAATACGCTTACAATCTTTAGACACATTCGACACTCAACATCAGGTGGAATTGTTGTCAAGTATCAATTTAACGTCGTGTAAAACAAAAAACTTAATCGCCTGTGTCCCAACCGGGATAGATATTTGGGTGACAAATAAATACGAGTAGGTACCTTAATACCTATATTCTATTTCTTGAACGATCTATTACTTTACAACGATGCTAGTGCTTGTACGTTTACTTATTTAGTAGTTCGTGTTACCAAATTTTTCTCGGTTTGGAGTCTGTTCACTTATAAAGCTGTGTTAATAGATGACAGTTATTATTATGTATTTATCAATAAACGTGTGTGTATTATAATTATGTGGTTCCTTGACGCGACAAGCCGATTACTGAAATACAAATATAATTGCTCGTTATACATTATAATAGTGTCAACCTAATCTAAAACATTTTAACTAAATCATTTATAATGATTTGTTTTTTGTAACTTCTGCGGACACTAAACAATACCATGTTCAAACACAACAACACAACACCACTTAGATATAGGAGTTGGTATATCAGTGAATAACATTATCAGTAACTGTACGTTTGGTCACTGAATACATGTATCAATGATAATAACAATTAGTATTCAAAGACGCTGGCTCAACACTTGTAGTAGGTACAATGCATGTATTATTGACATGTAGATGTATCAATTATCGAGATGTTTGTAGGGACAGCTAAACCTAATAGGTAAACAATAATATTATATTACACAACAATAATATTATATACAAGGATATTGAGTGAGAAGATCCGACCTAGCTGTGGTTCAGTTGTGGGGTGCAAAGAAGAATTGTGAAATTACATACTTTTTTTACAGAGTTAACTGCTTTTGCATCGTTTTTTGCGGTGAAGAAATATATCGTGAACATAACTATTGAGTAAATAGCCAATAAGCGAACAAACAAGTCTCAACTGAAACTACTGAACTAAAGTAAGTCGTCAACGTCGCCCATAGACATCGGTAACACAAAAGGAATGTGGATGGAAGAGCGAAAAAAAAATACTTAAGTATTTCTTATAGAGAATTCTCCGTAGTGTTTAAATAAGTTTAAATATAAAATGGGCTGAAATCATAAATTTAATTTTTCTTCTTGTTTCGCCGTAGTCGGGTAATTAAGGGTGAAATCAGCAATCGCATTACTATCAATACGTTTACTAAAGCATTGCTCTTTATGACGATTATATAACCAATACACAATTTTTCACACGGTTATTGTTAATATAAAATACTTACGTATTTTTCATATGCGACAGTTCGTCAAACTAACATTGCTAAAATTATAACTCGTAACGTAAGTTCTGGTACGTCAAGTCCGTCGACTTACAGATAATTTGATAAGTAAACAAATACTTTGTGATTGCGTTGATTGGGTTTCAAGGGATTCAACTTACAATATCCAATACTTCGGATAATAAACCCGCTTCAAAAATGATTACATAAGTCGGTTCATCATCATCATCATCATCACAACCCATAACTGTCCCACTGCTGGGCACGGGTCTCCTCTCACAGTGTAAGGGGTATAGGCCATAGTCCACCACGCTGGCCAAGTGCGGATTGGTGGACTTCACACACCTTTGAGAACATTATGGAGAACTCTCAGGTGTGCAGGTTTCCTCACGATGTTTTCCTTCACCGAAGCAAGTGATAATTAAATTTTTAATACGCACATAATTTTTGAAAATTAGTGGTGCGTGCGGGGTTTGAACCCGGAACCTCCGGTTCGGCAGTCCAACGTTCAACCACACCGCTATCACTGCTTAAGTCGGTTCAATATTTAATAATTCAATTTTGGGTATTCATTTCAGTATGAATATACATCGGTGTAGGCGTTTACCTAAATATTTTGCCTACCCGAATACCCATTGGATTTAATTTGTCGTCTATTTACATAATAAATGAATGCCTTTGCCTTGGTGCGGAGTAATCCGGTTTAAACCGCCTAAAACCGGTTTTATCCATCATTGAGAGCGACTTGATTCTCGATCAGGGGACAATTTGCATGTTATTCCGTGTTAAGACGCTAACAGTCGGAAAATTGACTCATTTGCTGAGGAGTTTGCATAATGTTTACATAGTCTTTAACGCCTTTGTATCATGCTGGGGGGATTTATATTTCTTTGTGCCCTACAGGGATCATTTACATTTTATATGACATTATAAGTCAATAAGTAATTACATTGTTTCTCGGTTTTGTCGTTGGTAAAGGAGGACATGGCCACGCGATTCTACGCGAGTTTTGCGACTATCGATTTGTCGGCTATAAAGAATAAAAAAGGTATTAAGAACATAAGAAATTCGGATTAAAACGTTGCGGAAGTTTGTGTGTAAATTTAAAGTCTCAGGAAGAGAGAGAGAACCGTTAGGTTCTTTCACAAAATTTCCTAGTTTTAGTACAGGAGTTGAGGTGTTTCATTGCTTAAGTTCTAAGTGAACTTTCTAAAATATTTTACAGATTCGCTTGGCAATTTACAAGTTCTAAAAGAGCAATTTAACTGCTTATGCGAATGACGCTTTCGGTGTTATGAATGTCCACCTACTGTCAGATGACCGTTTATTCGGTTTTCAGCTTTTTACACAAAAATAAAACATTATACATAATTATGTACATGATGAGGAAGCGCTCATAGCCCTGAAGCGCTCATAGCCCGGCGGCTTGCGTCGATCTCAAGTGATCGACATAGTTAAGCAACAGCGGGCGCGGTCGGTAGTTGGATGGGTGACCGCTAGTGGCAAAATTTCTTGAGCGCTTCCGTGCTTCGGAGGGCACGTAAAGCCGTCGGTCCCGGTTGTTATCATTTGGTAGCAGTCGTTAAGCCATGTCGGATACCTTCGGGCGGCTTAAAATTTCCGACACTTGGGTTGGCCACTAACCCCTCCACCAATCCGCACTGGAGCAGCGTGGTGGAGTATGCTCTAGGCCTCCTCAGGTATGAGGAGAGACCCGTGCTCAGTAGTGGGCCATTAATGGGTTGTAGCCATGTACATGATTAATTCCTCAGACATTTCATTCACGACCCGACAACAAACATCGTCAATAGTTGAACCCAAGACTCCTCGCTTGTTACACAAGATCAAAAGGGTCGTCACATTCCATCTGACAGACGCCAATTAAACTAATATTATATATCAATTCATCACAAAATAATATAGAATTTGTGTAGTTACAGCGGGTTATTCCGTTATGATACTTCCTGATACTCATAGGGGATCAGTTATAAAAAACTATTCCGGGCCGATCCCCGTAAATGCTCATCCATTAAAAAAATCAGACCGAAATGATAAAGTTTACAGTGGATCAGACCGGAATTAAAAAATAATAATAATTGGCAGTGGATCAGTTTGGGGAATCAGACCGGAAAAACTCATTACAGCTTTAGAAACAAGCTAAATTATAAAGGACGAAATCAATAACAAAATCAAGTTGCTTAATACAAAACAGTCGTTTGAAACGGAATACAGCCGAAGCGTTGTCTGCCAATAAATTAATATCGCTGGTACATCTCGAAACTGGAGAACCTTGAGTGTTCTAAAATGTTCGGTGACCTAGCAACGTTTGATCTTACGAGTACGTTGTTGGGGGATGCCGGTGCGGGGCTATAAAATATGCGAGTTTATGTAATCTATACACATAATAAAATTGTAACTGACCGTGTGTTGGTACGTGGAAGATGTATAAGCTTTTATTGAGGCATGGGGCCCAAAACAATGATTGATAGAATTTTTGCGTCTTGGTCTGTGGGTTTGTGCGCTCATCTCAGAGACGGCATAACTAATATGGGTGTGTTTCACTTCGGTATGTGTTGTGGTAAATTTCACTTAAAATTTAAAACCCATGACAACTATGACCGAATTAGAACAAGAATCAAATAGGGACTGGGATAGTTAGTCCGGTTAGGTGACGGTGTTAGAACATTAGCTGGTAAGTTTGTTAGTAAGTATGAGGACGGGGACAGGGACTGTTAGTGAAAGTTAGAGTCGCGTTATAACTCGGTCACAGATGTGTTGCTACCCTTGAGGACTCTCAAAAAGTGTACCCGGCTCCACACCTTTCTTTCCGGAACACAATTGGAAACAGTTATTACATGGTTGAAATGGTACAAGTACCGAGACCGGTAGTAGAACCCCGGGCAAACTGTAGGCTCAACTATCTATTGATTAGTGATACAAATATAAATAGGTATATAATGTCTAATAAATAAAGAATAAAATATGAATTACAATCGCTGTTTGCGGAGCCTATAGAGTAAGGCTTCCGTCCCGTATTTCAAGCGCGGCATATTACAGTACCTTGGTAACGCAACGATTGCCATCCAAAATCAAGTTTTGATCAGTGAAGTTGAGTTTTAAACGTTTTGAAATAACAAAAATGTTTTTATTTCAGTTTAAATTGACGATTTCACCTTACTCGTACATAGTTACATTTATTTCGATTAAAATGTATGTTCAAAACCTGCAATACTAGAAATTAATTATGACTTGCTTCGGTGAAGGCATATTTTTGGTATAATTAAAAAATGCAAAATTAAGTGAATTCTAAAGAGTTTAAATTTTCCACCTGATTATCTGAAGCGATAAAGGCTAAAATTAAAAATAAAGCATTTTATCATAGCGATAGAAACCTAATAATCACTACACAACTTCAATTCGTAACAAATTACAAAATCGAAACAATTCGCTCTTGACTTGTCCTGATATTTACTCCCATACAACGGCAACGTCACATGTTCCGTTTGTCTGCAGTAGTTTTTCCGATGAATCGCGTCGTAAATCCAAACATCGACTATAGGATACGGCAGCCGTCGTAAAATGCACATTGCATGGTTTGTTGAGACATAAATTGTACGTCGCCATATCGCGGGTGCAGTGGACTCGGTCGTGACTTTTAGCGCTGCAGTAACTTGAAAAAAGTGCAGATACGCGTTTCGAAATGTTAAATTTCGACCTTATTCCTTTAACAATAAAGACTTTGCAACATTGTTGCAGATTTTTTCATAAATATAAACTTCTGATAAGCACCGGCTGGCACGATGCTGGTACCAATAACGATCAGAATAACGTACCTGAGTCTATAAAATCGGAGTCTAAAAAAAGTCTTCGAGTCTATTAACTTTAGAAAAGGCCTATATATTTTTTACCGTTGTTTTTTTAATAACCGATAAATGAGCAAATAAGTATAAGTGGTAGTACGTATGTAGGTACTGATTACGGACATATTTCATGTATGGATGTACCATATTGTCGGTCACTAATTAATCACTTGACCAGCATATTAACCATTATTCGTTTCAGCCGCAACCGGCTCTTGAGACACCCACTCATACATATGTTTTCGACAGCCACTGAAAGCAAAATAAAGTCCCATAGTCATTGACATAAATACTAATGTCAATGCTCATAGTCATTAATTTAAAACAATTTAAACACCCGTAACTAAATATCTCATCGCAACCCATAACTGGCCATGGTACCACACGCTTGCCAAGTGCGGATTGGCGGACTTCACACACCTTTGAGAACTTTATGGAGAACTCTGAAGTGTGTAGGTTTCCTCAGGATCTTTTCCTTGAGAAGCAAGTGATAATTAAATTCAAATACGCGCATAGTCTTTAAATATTAGAGGTGCATGCAGGATTCAAACTCAGACCCCGGTTCGGGAGTCATACCTTCAAACCACTCGGCTATCTCTGCTCAAAGAGCATTTACGTACTCTACTAAGGCTTGACGCCATCTTGTCGCAAATAACAAGAGGCTGTGACAAATGCTCAAAAGCTACTATTAGGCGCTAAACGGAATTGATGGCCATGACCGGAGATGCCCTCATAAATTCTACTTGTATCCTGAGGGCGATGACTGCGGAGCATTCGTCCGAAAGTATCTCGGTACCAACCACTCGAATACCTATGCAGTGTAAACACGACACTGGAAAAATATTGAGTACTTATCTATACATATCTATGATAAAAATGCAATTGATCGCTTATTAACGCAATATAACCCAAAACAATGGTTGTTAGAATTATTGTTGTGCCTTTTACGCGGCAATTTTAGAAACATTTCAAGGACTTCATCGCCACTTACCATCAGGTGGGATTGTTGTCAAGCACTACCTTAAAAGAAGTAAAAAAGGGCGGTTTTCACAAAATAATGTATTGTGTGTTATTTAATTTCAATCTCTTGTTATTATTTTAATTGTTATTTATTTAAATGGTTTGATCAAAATGTAAGGCTAATTATAACATGCTACGTAGCATGTTAAGAAAATCTCAGAAGTAGCCAAATATTAATATGATAAAGTATATTTATCATTGTTTATATCCAAGCAAATTGTTCTTTCTTAACAAAATCATCTAAAATATTAAAAAAAAAACAAAATAAAAATCCATGCAAGTTCGTAAGCATAGAGTGAAATAAAATCGAAAAAAATAGGGAAAAAGCGCAGTCCAAATTTAAAAGCACAAGGGATCTAAAAGCTGCATGTGTTGCCTTTTAAGAGGCAGTTCAGAGCCGAAAGTTACGAGTATAAAAGCATTAGCCTCTCTTTTGTGTGTTCGTTTTAGATCTGACTAATAACAATACTTTGTGGTGATTTTTAGTGAAAGTTTATTTAAGAATTAAACACTTTATAATCTAGCTCCAAGTTTTCCTGGAGGAATCTATAGGAAGAAAAAAATAAACACTGATACTTTTAACGTTTATTAAAATGTTCGTACAGTTAGGTCTCAGGGATGAATAGTCTCTCACAAGCCATAATAAAAACTTACAAACGCAGTAGCAATCAATAGGTTCTTTTGTTTTCAACACAAAGTTTGTTGGCACCGCTCATGTTATTTAACTTGATACAGGTATCAAAGATACAACAGAAAGCCAGCGGCAAACAAACAGAAACTCTAACTGTTAATTGTAACTACGGAGCTTCCTAACTTCCCTGCAATCTTGGAGTACCCACTACTCGGCTTCATAAGTTTGCAGGTACGTCTTCTGATCGAATGGGTTTCAGATGATAGCGATAGGAAAATTAATTGTTATTTTATTCATATTAATTCAAAAAGCTAACTTAGCTTTAAAATGCTTATCTAGCTCAAAATGTTTACCGTTCTAGCTCAAAATGCTTAACGTTTTAGCTCAAAATGCTTACCTAGCTCAAAATGCTTACCTAGCTCAAAAGGCTTGCTTAGCTCAACAAGCCTAATTCAATAACAATATTACAAGATAAGCTTAATGATGCTTACTTATGTTTCTGATGAGGCTATCATTGCTTATTGATCTAGTGTGCCTAGATTTCATGGTATTACATCCGCAGTAGAAAATTAATACTTGCTACAATACTCTGATAAAACCCGTATCTAGTTGCAACAAATTCGCTGAACAATACCAACGAGCCCTAATTATTTTGTGAACTGTTCGTGACATGCGTTATTATTTCTTGTCCCACACAATCGTTTTATTCGGTCAGCGAACAATAAAACAAACGGCGAAATATTAGAAAAGTTTCGCGACGTCAAGATACGAATAAACTTTGGTCAGCGGCGTTGCTGGGAAACAATCTCGCGCCTACAAAATGGATGGATCCCGAAACAAGCTGTTATAAAAAGACCTTTATCTTACGTTGTTTTATCAAATTTCACTCGTTTTGTCACAGAAATAAGGTTCATTTTTAAAAGTCCTCAATAGTGCTTATATCAGTGTGGTTTAAGCCACAACATGCCATTATAGGCACGTGTTGCTACAAAGGTGAGAGAAAGGCAAGGTGTTTCAAAGATATTTGTTATAGTGCATCGGCAGTATCTTACCAAAATGAAAGTAAATAGGGGCCAAGTTGTTATTATACCTTTTAAAGATTGTTAAGTTCGTCGTTTCGAAAGTGTGTTATATCAGCGAAAGTAATTTTAAACCTACACCTGGAGCAATAATGGTTATGAAATATAAAAGCGACCTGTATAATGTTAATAAAAAATCGCATATATACAGGATTATAGATTTTAAATTATACTTAAAACTAGCCTTACGCGCTAGAGTGTACCTGAAAGATTTGCTTGTACAGTTAAACTTATCACATAAAGTTGAGAGAGTTTACAAAGACAACGTTATTTGAGGAGTGCGTAGCAATTTTGAGACAAATTTGAAATTTGAAATTTGAAATTTATTGAAATACACAGCAAAAATACAGAAACAGTACAATAAATTGGCCTCTAGACTCCATACTAGGATTCCCTGTGTTATGAGGTCTAGTCTCTTCTGTTCGGTAACATTAATTGCTGTTTACAAGTTATTTTTAGATCTAGTTGATGTGTGCGGTGTGTGTTGTGTGTGTGTGCGTGTGTGTGTGTGTGTGTGCGTGTGTGTGTGTGCGCGCGTGTGTGTGTGTGTGTGTGTGAGTGAGTGAGAGAGAGAGAGAGAGAGAGTGAATATGCCAGTGTGTATATTGGTGAGTGTGTTTTTAATGTGTGTAATTAGTATATACATATATTAGTATTAATGTATAAAATAATATAGTATAGTTTGTATATATATATATATATATATATTTGTTATTTTATCGGTCAGTATCTAGTATATTTTCTATCTCTTGATATGTACGGTCCCTTATCCAATTTAATGTTTTAATTTTGCATGAGTAATTATTTTCTTTAAAAATATTAATTTTTTTATTAATTTTATTGTACAAAAAGGGTCCCCTAAATGTGAAACATTTTTCTCCAAATTTTGTTTTTGTAGTTGGTATAGTCCAGGATGTATTTCTTTTTGATCTTTTTTGTCTGTCTTCTTTATGTACCGCTATTTTGTGATATTTTGCTATTGTCCTTGTGATATACAGTTTTCTCACACTTAAATGTCCAGTTTCCGAATACAGCTGTTCTGTCGGGTGACGATATGGTTTTCGGTAAGCAACTTTTAGTAGGGCTCGCTGTGCTCTCTCTAGTTTTATGAGTGTAGTTTTGGTAGCCGCTCCCCACGTGACAATGCAGTAGTTAATAATCGACTGACATAAAGCCAGGTAGATTATTTTAACTGTGGAGACATCTGCCACGTGTCTTAGTCTTTTAAAGATGTACATTAATTTTCTAGTGCGCCCACATAGCATATCCACCTGTGCTTTCCATGTCAGTCGATTATCAACCACAACCCCTAGGTATTTTACATTTTTCGTCTCTTCTATGACTGGACAATTGCATACATTATTGTTTGTATAATTGCATGTGTGTAGTTTAATATTAAATGGTAGGGTAGGACGAGACTTATAACTAATTCTAAAATTTATAAATTTAGTTTTGGTAGTATTTAGTGTTAGGAGGTTCTGTTCTAGCCAAGTTGCGATTTTGGCCATTCCCTTTTCCGCTAGTCTTTGTACAGCTTGCCAGTCTTTTCCATAAAATAGAATTGCTGTATCGTCCGCGAATGCCAGTATTTTTGCTTGGTATATAGGTAGGTCACACAGGTCGTTTACGTATGCCAGGAAGAGGGTTGGTGAGAGCACTCCACCTTGTGGCAAACCGTACGTTGGTGTAGAATAGTCGCTATATACTCCGTCAACTACTACTTTGTGCTTTCTATCGGACAGGTAAGAGTTGAACCACTCTAGTGCTAGACCACGTATACCTAGATGTCCTAGTTTTTTTAATAAGATTTGCCTTGATACAGTATCGAAGGCTTTTGCCAAATCAAGGAAGACACCGATGCATTTGTTCCCAGCATCTAAGTTTGTTGTGATGTAATCTGAAAGGGTGTTAACTGCGTCTTCCGTAGATCTGTTTTTGCGGAATCCGTATTGATTGTCGGATAGGAGTCCTTTTTCTTCTAGATAGGATAGCAGTCTTTTATTCACAATTTTTTCTAGAATCTTTGACATACAGGTCAACAGAGAGATCGGCCTGTAATTGGATGGCTCCGAAGGGTTTCCAGCTTTGTAAATTGGTCGTATGTTTGCTATTTTAAAACAGTCAGGAAATATACCAGATGACAAACTTAGATTGCATATATGTGTTATTGGTGTTGCTAATATGTGTTTTGTCCGTTTTAATACATCGCTTGTGATGCCATCCCAACCTGGAGCTGATGCCGCTTTTAAGTTATCGATCACTTGTACAATTTCTATTTCATCTGTTGGGGTAAGGAATAGTGAAGCAGATGGAGTCTTATTTTTATCTATTAAGGCGCAGAGTTCTTCCTCAGTTTTATTTATTTTAGTTAATATGTTGGTCGCCAAATTCTTTCCTACTTTGCTGAAATATCTGTTTAATTTGTTTACTGATTCTACTGGTGTGCTTCTAATATTTAGTATTTCTGGGCTATTTAAGTTTTTGTTTGATGGTATGTTACATATCTGTTTCACGGATTTCCACAGTTGTTTATTATTATTTTTATGTTTTACAATTGATTCCTTGTCGTTCTCGTCTTTTAGGTTTTGAAGTATGTTATTGCAGTAGTTTCTATACCGTTTGTATTTTATTTTTAGGTCTGTGTTGTTTGGATTTTTTCTTAGTTTTATATGCATTTGGTCTCGTTTCCGTATACAGCTTAAAAGACCAGGTGTTATCCATGGCCTTTTAATAATTTCTGATGATTTGATTATTTTTTCAGTGGTGTGTTCTTTAATTTGTTTAGTTAGATATGTAATAAAGAGGGTAGCAGCATCATTAGCATTACTTTCATTAAGGACAGAGGACCAGTCAGTTTTTTGTAAACTATCGGTAAGTTCTAGGTAATTTATATGTTTAATGTTTTGTTTAATTACAGCTGGGGTAGTAGGAGATTTTTGTAATCCTATCAATAAGGTGTCGTGGTCTGTTATATCACTTTGGCATACTATAACTTTTGATGTCATTTTGGTTTTTATTAGTGCATGGTCGAGGCTGTTTTGGCCTCGTGTAGGGTATAGTTGGCCAGGTAGGTAACCATAATGTGCCGTGACATTAAGGTATTCTTCAGCTCTTGTGTCAGTTGTTCCCATTTTAATGTCGATATTTAAGTCCCCTGTAATAATTGAGGTTTCTCCAGCAACCGAATTCATAACCTTAATCAGCGAATCTAAAAAATTTTCAATACGATAGTATGATGGCGACCTATAGATGGCAATAACACTAAGTAATCTATCAATATTGATAAGTAAGCAGTTTGCTTCCTCAAAAGGTGGTTCTTGTATTTGGACATTTAAATTGTCTTTTGACAGAATTACAATGCCGTCGTTTTGATTTAGTGACCGTCGTGTAAAGTGGCAGTTGTATCCTGTCAGATAGATTGTTTGAAAATTGCTGTCCAGCCAGCACTCAGTGAGCACAATTATATCAGGTTTAAAGTTTAATCTAGACAAAAATACGAGAAAATAATTGAAGTTTTTCCTGATGCTTCGTATGTTTTGCGTCAGTATTGTTATGTTTTTCCCAGTATCCCCAATCTGCTCTTTACACAGTTCTGGGGACGTTAGTAACGTACTGGTGATTAAATCAGTATTATCAATTTCTTTTATTAAATCATTACAATCCATAATTAATTATTAATATTTTTATGTAACACGCACTTAAGGATAACAATATTTGTTTCTTCATGTCGGTAGATGGGTTTGCTGATAGTACACATATTAATATATGTTAGTATTTTATTGTTACTTGTAGGATATATTTTATTTACGTTATTTATGATATATAGCAAGGATAGATAGTAGTAAGCAACGTTATTAGATTTTTTTGCTAGATATTGATTGTTGTTTTTAATCTGTATATTATTGTTATATATTATTATAATAAATATTGTGTTTAGTTGGATTTTATTCTTTATCGTGTTATAGGATATTTGTTTAGTGTATGTGTGTGTTATTTGTGGAGTTGTGTATGTGTATAAATTAATTTTAGACATATTATTATAAGCACTCTTACAGCTATAACTTATCCTAACTAAATTTCTGATTGAGTTCGCAGCAATAAAAATAAGTAATATAATAAAAATACAATGATAGTTATAGTTGCACTGTGTAAGACAGCTATTTAGTAAATAGTTATTACACATGGTTTTAGTGATGGATATATATTTTACTAAGTTTATTACTGCGATCCCATTATATTCTAGTCATATTTTTTTTTCGAGTTTGCGCAGATTTTCCAGTTGAGCTTCATTTTTAATTAAAATATACGGTGATCCTTCGCTTTTTCGTACATATACGAGTCCATTTGCTATCCAGCAGTATGCATATTTTTCTGACTTAGCTAAGTCTCTCGCCAAGTAGTGTAGCCGCTTTGCTTTTGCGGTTAGATGTTCCGATATATATATTGGAGTATTTTTGGCATCAAGGGGTTTTATTCCTAAATGACTACTGTTGAGCTGGCTTGCTGGTCTTTCACGGTTGTATTTCTTTGTAGCGTTTAGGAATTTATATTTTTTTAGAGTATCCGTAAATTCGACGATGACTGTAGAATTCTTGTGCTCTGACTTGCTACGATTTCTAAATACATCCCGTAAGCAAGATGAATCAAAATCAATTTTTAATGTGTTAGAAATTGTTTGAATCATGGCGTACAAACTTTCTTTCGTTTCTCTCAAACATTTGGGTACATTTCTTATTTCTATTTGAGTTTTTTTGGTGTGACGTTCGAAGCTATCTACTTTTTCTTCTAATGAGTTTATTTGTTGAGTAATTTGCTTTTTTTCTGATTCAAAATCGTGTATTTTAAGTTCAATATTTTTTATTTGTTCGCTCATGAAATCCATTGAGGTTTCGATATTTTTATTTGTCTTTTCTATCGTACTCATATTTGTTTTTATTTCTTTTATGTGCTTGTGTAGGCTCTCTAGTTTATTATTTTGGTCCTCCATGAGGCTAATTACTAAATCCCTCATTTCGGTTTTAAAAGAGGATAGTTCATCGCTTATTGTTTCCCCGGATATTCGTCGACGTTTGCTGCGCATTGTAACGCACTCCTGTTTATCATATTCGTTGGAGACAAGCTGTATTAAGTTCGAATCTGATTTCGACTGTTCCTTTTCCGGCGGTGAGCGGAGCATGGTTGTTCGATTGAATTATTAGTAGGCCTAAATGTACTTGCGCGTGAGCAAAAAATTATCTCCGTTTTTGTCGTCACTAGCCCCACTACTAGTTCAGCGATAGGGTCAAGGCCAATCGAAATGCACTTATGCGCTTAGGGGCGGGGCGCTGCTCGTGCCGCAATTAGATAAGCGTATTTGTCTCTTTTATTCATGCGCAATTTAGTTTTGCATGAAGGTGATGACCGATTCTGCAGTATTCTTGTTTTAGCGCGAAGGTGACTTTTTTTTTTTTTTTTCTCTTTTTAACATTTGTATGTCGCATGTGGCGTGATTTTAAATATCACACTCACCTCTGTGTGCAGCTGCGCTCCTGGTACTATTCCGCATTTAGAGATTTACTTTTTTATTTTTAGAACTTTATATTTTTTAAATCTATTACACTATTACACCTTGTACACGTCTGTTCTTGTTGGGCGTCGGAGAGAAGAGGGACAAACTTAGCACATATTGCCGTGTGAGCTGTGATTGGTGGTTGATAATGAACATAAATGTAAGGGTATAAATCTTGACAATAAATGCGGTGTGGGCGCGAACAAAGACACAATTGTAAGAGTATTCTATTCAGTTTCTCACGTTATATTTTGTACTAGCTTTCCCCCGCGGCTTCGCCCGCCAAAATTCCCGAAATATATAAAAGTTGATAAAATCAGAGAACTTTCATACTAATTTTGCACCCCTTATTTACCCTCTGAAGTGATGATTTTCGAAAAAAAAAATTGTGGATGTTTTTTGACTTTCAATGAAAAACCACCACCACCAATATTAATCGACAGCCCGGCACAAAAAACAATCCACATCTACGAGAGTGAATATAATTTTATTTTCAGGAACTTAGAGTGATATTAGTTTATATGATATGATTTTACCGTTAGATTATGATGTTGGTGTCTTCCAATCAAGCGTGAATAGGCTTTTAATAAGTTAGTGCACTTTACCATCGAAGACTACATCTCCACTTACCATCAGATGGGATTGCAGTCAAGCATTGACTTATAATTAATTTAAAAAACAAAAGATTTAACACTGAAGAAATAAAGATATGTATGTAATTTATTATGTATGTTTTATTTGTTCCATCAGCTCCGGAAAGAGCACGCAATCGCCTTGTTGGGAACGTTTTACACAGACCGACTGAACATATTATTCAATTAAAATAATCGCGCTTTCACGTAGGTATATCTTTTAGTGGAAGACCTGGCTCGTACAAAGTGTATTTATGTATTTACCTGTGACCACTTTTAGATATAACACACGAAAGTGAGTTAACATTGTCGCGGAAAAGCAACTTTGTACTAAACTATAGAAGTCCCGCAGCAATTTCATGAAACTTTTCGACTCAACGGTTCATAACTGGACTTAAACAATGTTGCCAGTTACTCATAAACAGTTTTATGACCTACGTAGCGGCGATTTGTCGTGAAAACTGGTGGTATTAGGTACTTCATACGTCCAGTTTTATAGTCTCACCAGTAATATAAAAGAATTTATTTAGTGACGTTGTGTTTGGAATATGGGAAAGTGGGAAGTACTTTTAAATCTGGATGCAATGAGAAAATAGTTACTTAAGTATAGCTACTGTGTCGATAGCAATATGATGCTGCAATGAAACTAATTTTACGAAGGTACACTTTTTGAGCTCCATAGAAAATAATTGTGCGTTAAATAGAATAAATTGAGTAATTCGTAAAATGTTTATTTCCCTATTAATATTTACCGGAATTTTCTCGATACTCATTTCATTTTATGACTATTTTGTAAATGAACTGAAATAAGTTATCAATAGTTATCTATTGCTAACCATTATTATGAAACTAAAAATAAAAGTGTAGAATACTTTGGGTTAAAACGAAAGCAAACCTTCAATTTCTCGTAGCACATATTCCTCGTAGCACATAACAAAACATCACATTCAGCTTCAAGCTTTAAATATCAGCGCTGTTAATCAACCTGTGCTATTTTTGTAGTTTTCTGTTTCTTTTTTATGACAATAATCGTCTTGTTTACCTATGTTTTTTTAATAGCCAGCAAACGAGCAGACAATTCACTTGGTGGAAAGTGGTCACCGTCGCCCTGGACTTTCATAACTGATGCTTTGTCGGCCAAGAAAGAAGAGGGAAGAATAAAATACTGGTTTTCAAGCCCCCAGCCAGAATACGTCAATTTATTTTGCGGCTCACACAAGCAAGAGGGTGGTAGCTAGCCAGCCGGGCTTCAAGCCTGCCACCAAACCTAGAGTATCATCATTAAACTGGACGGTTCATAGTCCAGTGCCCTTTGAAAAAAGGACCGGGCGCCATAACCTCAATCGTTGTTTTGTAGGTTGCACCAGGAGCACGGAAGGTCTTGAATCTAAGGATGGAGTCCCTTACACTTACAATTGTTATTCTTCAGTGTTTGTGATCACTCATAATGTTTGTACTGACGGAACAATAATTATATTTGATATTCTCCAAACTGGAACAGCTTGAAGAATTCTATCCGGTAGCTTGTGTCGATCCTAAGTGATCAAACGAGATAAGTACGGGCAAGTGGGCGCGTTTGGTAGTTGGATGGGTGACCGATAGTGGCAAAATTTCTTGAGCACTTCAATGATGCGGAAGGCACGTAACATTGTCTGTCTCAGATGTTATCATTAGAGAGCAGTTAGTATCACTAACCCTATCACCACTGGAGCAATATAGTATGCTATAGGCCCTCTCAGGTATGAGGAGAGACCGGATCTCAACAGTGGGCCATGGGTTACAATAGATACATAGCCAACATATGCAAATGTGAAACCTATACTCGTTGGTAAACTATAGAAGATAAAAAAACCAACGCTGTTTTCGGTTTTCATAACCAATCGATGCTTCTCGCCGCCGCCGTAAGCCGCGATACGCGCTGCAATCAAAATAATCAGATTACATGATCCGGTGGACGTCACAGCGAAAAATACCTCCTGTCCATATCAATTTAATTAAATTTTGATCCAATTGCATTGGAAGCGGCGATCGTATTTTTTTTTGTTTAGGAAATTGTGTAAAGCGTTTTAGTGAGTCATATATCGTTCAACGATAGACAGATTTGTGACCCCAAAAAGCACCCACACACTCTGCTAACTGGACTTACCATCCTAGTCCCAATTTGAGTCTTTTTATGTGTCACAGTTGTCATGGGCAGCAACGGAACGGTTGTTTTGCATGTTCATTGCTATCATACATCCAAAAAAACATAATGTGATCGAAACCTTGACAGCAAAAATAAAGTGGGGTCCGCTTATTACTGGCTTTCCAAAAATCAACACAACTAGTATAAACCTTTTTGCACTCGATTCTAGAAGGCTTTGATTATAAAAACGTCGTTTGACGTGTCGTCGTCAACGTGTTTATAGTCAAAGGTTGTAGGCGAACGTTAGTTAGTAGGAAACGTCCTAAGAAGGAAGTTCATTGACAGTTAGTAAGTTCGCGGCAAAAACTTTTATTGTAGTTTTTGAACTGGGTAAGTTACTAAATAAATAATAATAATGATAGTTGGAAGTATTAGAAGTAACATGGGACACTTTCTATAAAAAAAATAAGTTTGTTTGTTAAGCGTTCACGCAAAAGCTACTTAAACGATCATTATGAAACTTTGTACACATATTTTTATATAATTATATTATAGAAGTAAAATTCTGCGCGGGCGAAGGCTCTATTTAATAATAATTTTCCTTTAATCGTTTTGTCGAGTCTACGCTTCATAATTATCTTGATAGAATCCAATAATTATTAGCTCTGATGAAGCGGGTAGGGTAAGTAAATTTAAAATTTATTTTTCTTAACTTAGATAACTTCAGCTAAGTAATGTGCCTTTGGAATGGTTCGTTTATGAATCTCTTGGGAACTTTTCCTTTATTTGTAACTTAAGCATCTCCGTTTTTCTAACACTCCATCTGAGAGTGTTTATCTGAAGTCACTTAAGAGTCGACCCTCGAAGCGTTGAGGAGAAAGTAATCGGCGTATCAAAGCGAAATTTGTCAAAAACACGGCTCAGCGTGGACTTCCGTCAATTCCCTCCAATTAATAACTGGTTCATCCGTCTCCGTTACTCTCGAGAGTATTAAGTATTTCGGTCCCCCTCATGTCCCCTTGTTTGAGAATCCCCGTCGAGATAGAATATTGCCACTTTGTCCGCCGCCTCCCCGGGCTATGTATACACAGAGAAATTGCAATTTTTCTAGCGTCGACGCAGGAAAATACCTATTGGAAAATTTAAAAGTTTCACAAAGCGAAGAAAATGGTTTTCTGGCTTAGTGAATTGCCAAAGGTTTAATATACTTCGCCTGTGACGAATATTTCACAAAATCTGTTCGTTTCAAAACAAAACGACCGCGCTTGTCGTTCCCGAGTTCGCTTACACTTTTTTTTAATCTTTGAAATAGGAACGTTTATAGTTTTGTTCGTTTTGTAGCGTCAATTTTATATTTAGTTTATAAATTAAAGCAGTACAATTTGTAGTTCGATACTGAATTCCTGAACTGATTTTTTGCGAATAAATAGTGTTAAGGCAGACTTTATAATGATGTCCATAATATGATACTTTTCATACCATTTCATACCATGGTAAGTTAAGGAACTCTTATTTTTAGCTACTTTTCTTACCTGGTACCTGCCCAGGTGTAACGAAGTGAGCTTCCACAAGCACGAAAATAGTCAAAGAACATGAGACGTTACTCAAAACCTAAGGTTTCATCTATGTAAAACTAAGTTATGTCAGATCCCTCTCAGATCTTGGACTACATATTATAAATAACATTCGAATGTCACTGACTGACTGACGTTGCCATGGCATTATAAATAATAGTACCACTGACAGTTTAAAAGGAACCATATTACAAAGTATCTGAGTAGCTTCTTGATTCTAAAATACATCTTACGAATTTTCAATCAGGACACGTGTTATGAAGCGAGTTTAACCATCCCAAAAAGTGCACAACGCCGCTAAAGAAGTTTTCACTACAAAAACAACGAATTTCATGCTTCAACTTCTACCGAAGCATAACAATATTTTATTGGTTAGCTGTTAAGGTATCAAGCCTAGCACTTAAGTAAACCGACAAAATGTACCTGATAAATTTAAACAAACGTGCTATTATAATAGTAGGCTGCGGCAGTAAGCTATCCTTTAAACTGTATTACAAAAGCAATAAAGTCCAATATGAACGAATATTTTAAAATAAATAATCCTTATTAAGTAATTGCTGTGATGAACAGGAAGGAAAGGTACGACTTTGTAGTTGTGATAATAAAGTTTAAAATACAATTAACATTATAAACACAGAACGGGTTAGTCCCATTAGGGACCTAATTAATGGCCTATGACGCTTACCCTGAAAGTTTTGAGCTAATATTGCTCAACTTACGTGTTTTGTGTATAACTGTTTATTTATAGGTGACACTAGAGTGTTATCTAGAGATAACCCACACAAAAAAAATTGAAGGGGTGAAAGTCCGTGAAGCACGCTGCTCACAGACATGGACTGTTAGATGGACTGAATAGAATAGACTCCTCGTTCAGGCCGCCGGGCTCTGTTTCCGCCAGTTTTTACCCGACTTCCTCAGATGAGTATCCATAGACCCTCCAGGGAATTAACAAGTTCATGTGGAAGGCACGATCGAAGGTGGTAGCATTTGGAACGCGCCTGGTTAGGTACGCTCTCAAACTGTGTAATGTTTTACGTCTTGTGGTCGCAAAATTCAAATTCAAATTCAAATTCTTTATTTGCTCTAAATACAGAAATACAGGTTCAGAGTAGTACCTAAATAAGTCGTGTAATTAACCATTTCTGGCATGCAATATTCGGCATAGGGATACTCCAATAATCATGTTACAATATAATACATTACACATTCATTTGATTCATTACAATTATTTCAAAAATGTCAAACAATTCATAGCAGTGTCGGGGAACCAGAAACATTGTGGGTCTCCCGTTTTGTTTTCAACCAGGAACATATTATCAGTGACGCTTTGCTGTTGTCCATATTTTTCATGGACGAATGTGACTTGCCTTGTGGTACCTCGCCACGTGTCCCGGCATCTTCGTTTGTCAGCTAAAAAAAATCTTACCAAAACACATAGTAATAGCATTATAATCCAAAGTTTAAGTTTATTTTATTTAGTAAGATTTGCTTAATACCATTTCGTGGAAAGTTAATGAAATTTGTATTTTCACGAAAAATATTTAACTGAACCACAGTTACTGTTATAGACGTAAAATACGCGTCAGCATTGTATTGTTAGTATATCGATTTTCTGTAAAGTTTAGAGAAAATTTTGTAGGGAAATAATGTAGCCAAGTAAGCCGTTGTTTATCGCTGTGAACCAAATACCCCGTCGCGTGACAATAGCCAGAAAATGTGTGAATTCCAAGCAAAGTAATTAGCGTTATAACTTAATTAAGTAGTTCCACCTATCTACGTACCACACAATAATTTACAATGTTATTAACGGGAAATAACATTTACGTGTATAATCTTCAAAATAATTTTATACATAATTATAATGAAACTTATGTTTATTGATCATAATTATGTCTATTCTTAAAGATGGTCTGCTCGCCGGCCAGTAACATTTATTGATAGACACCCTGTTCGTCTTACTTCGCCTCGCCTTGCCTCGTTTCAACTCACCTTACCTCTCCTCTCCTCTGGGCTGTTTTTACCATAGATTTATAATTCCTCCGTTACAGTATTTGTTTATAAATTATAAAAAATTCAAAATCTAATACTTACGTAATTATTAACTTAACGGCTTCGTAGTCGGCTGACCGCAAAGCGAAAAGTTTGATATCCGACTAGATAACCCCATTGGAGTATCCAAACAGACTCGTTCGTTTGTGGTATAATGTTATTGAAAGTTTGGTAAGTGTTGGTTGTAAGTTTATTTAGTACGAATCGCAATATACTTTTCTCTGGCAAATGTGGCTACAGTGGAGAACATTGCTTGGAAGGTTATAGTCTAAGTAATTGAATTCAACTCATCAATGGCCCACTTCAGCTTACGGGTCGCTCCTCATAGAAAATACTCGTTGCTCCAGTGTGGTTTGGTGAAGCAAGAGTCTTAGTAATGACTGCACGATATCTGTAAGGAGTGTTTGAAGTATAAGGGACTCCACCCATCCTCGAGTCCGGGCCTCGTTGCTTGCGATGCACCCTCCTGGACAACGAAAAATGCAAAGGTCCCTTTTGAAGGTCGCCTCCGTCTCATCTAGTAAACAGATCCAGTAATCCAAACACTGCATTGCTGGTGGGGGATATCTCACTTCTTCTTTGCATACGTACCACGACAAACAGTATGTCCTCTTGACCCCACTAGTTGGGGAATAACGTTACAAAATGTACATCGGGAGATTCCCATTTATTTTGATTTGATCCCGTAGCCTAGTTGGTAGTGATCCTGGCTGCGAATCGAGAGGTCCTGGGTTCGATTACCGGCCGAGCAGATGTTTATGTGAGATAAATGTTTGTTTTCGGGTCATGGGTGTTAGTGATGTGTAATTTGTGTAGTCCATGCCACCCGCGACACAGGGAATCTTAGTACGGGGCTATGAGTCTGTTAAGGTTTACTATTATTTATTCACTCATTTTTAAATGTCTGACTCAGTACTGACCATCTTCAATCAAATATGAAATGCCTTTTTTCGGTTGCAGTGTCGTTGAACCAAGCAGAGCCTTCATTTTCCTCTGAACTAATAACACGCCATTAATTTTTTAGGTGTTACGCAAGTAACATTTACCATCTGACTTTTAACAAGAGTACCCAATAAAACTTTAATGTGTATTGTAAAATAACTTATATTTCGTTCTTTGTTCACAGAAGCCGTATCTGGTTACATACATCCACGTTTAACTATTTTAAACAGTTACTTAAATCTAACACATACATAAATATAACATACGATCACATTCATCTGGCACTCAAGTCACATAAATGACCGTTTCTCATATTTATAAAGGTCTTAGTACACACCAACTCGTTGTCAAGAAATAAGCTTCATGTCATGATCCTTACGGTTGAAAATTGAACATTACGAGTACCTTAAAAGAAGTCGACCACGCGCGGTCTACACGTCGTATACTTACGGCCAGTTGTGATATGACCAGAAAGAACCGTAAAGGAATAAGATATAAAGCTCATATTCCAATGATTTCCTGTGAGTTGAATCGGAATCGACGCAGAGTTGTAATGTGTGAAGACCCTACAACCACTTACAAAATAAATACATACACTCTTACTTTTTACATCACGGTGGGTTACAAGTACAATAATATTTCAGTACGGAATTATATGATTCCCGATTGAAAAATCTATTTGAATCGGCTTCGTAGATCCTGCAAAATTTTCTTATACATTTAATATCCGATATAACCTCATATTCCCTTATCAATACAAACCAGTAATGTATTATTAAAGGTTCTTTAGAACCCAGTAAATTACTTTTGTAAACACTGACAATAATCTACTTAGATTCAGACAACACCAAGTTATTATACGTTAATACTACAATAAATGGACAAATATGGTCGAAGTCGACATCGACTGGATATAAATACAATAATGAAAGCGAATAAATATGGGTTCATTATATAGTTCATAATAGTTTTTTAAAAATTGCAGCAGACTTATGAAAACTTAAACAACAAATTAAACTCAACAGCGGATAATAATTTAATATTATGGAGTAAAAACGAATAAGTTACGGCTTAAAGAAGAATAAAGGTACCCAATGTTGTTTTATTTTGATGAATTTTGGTATAAACGTTACATTTTTTTGAATACCGGCAAACTACTCCGCCAAATAAGTAAACTAGGTACTTTTCAGTCTGTTAATATCTCCTCCACACGAATTCCACTTATGGGTGGAATGACGTTATTACTTCATATTCAAACACCGTGCTGTAACCGGGCCTTACATAAGCCTTACATTTAAAACTAGCCAAACAGAATCGTCCTTAAATTTTCCATTCTTCCAAACTGTAACTCATATGGTAACAAAAACTTGCAGTAAGATCCATAACTCTAATACGATATACTATTAAGTACTTTAAATGCAAAAACACCAATTCTACAATACAATTGAAACAATTCTTACTAGCTAAGACGAAGCAGCGCAAACGTGAAAATTCTTTGAAAGGTTTACGAGATGCATCGCATACAATGCTTAATTTAACCACCCTGTATGATCCATAACGCGTTTTAATAAGTACAGTTTTAATGTAGTGCGATTCTATTTGTAACAGGATCTCGAACAGGGTTGAAGTGTTGAGGTAGAACAAACAAAATTACCTAAATATAATATGCAAAAGGTGGAATTATTGCAATGAAATAACAAGTTATAAAAAATATTTTAATAGTCATTCGACGACCAGTCTTAATTTTCCATTCAAACTTCAAAAACTCGAGTTAGCCAGCGACTTTCGCTCGTGCAAATACTCGTATTTATCAGCAACTTTAACAATTCGCTGGCACCCGTTTTTTAGAGGATGAAAGATGCAAAATAATTATATTCAAATAAATAGTATGTAATTCAATTTGTTATTAAACATCTTATTGTTAGTATCTGAAATACAAATTTTGTTAACCGTTATGCTTACCTGAAATAACTTGACAATAAATTTTAGTATATTTGTAATCTAGTTAATAATTAATATGTTACTTACACCTATCTAGTTTAAATTCATGGGTAAAACAGAACGAGCAAAAATAAATTACAACATTTATATTTATATACATTGCACATTCAGTGTCCTAAATGGACAATTAAGGTATTAATAATATGTAATCTATGTTTAATTTGTGGTATATAGACAATAATTAATTTAAATTCATGGAATATGCCGTCGCTTTGACTTCAAAGAAAACATCATTCGAATGTATTAAACAATTTGAAACACGCAAATAATTGAAAAAGATTTTTACAAAAACTATTTTGTATAAAGCTCCTTATCTAAATGTAGATACTAACGTTAAAGAAGTGTATAAGTTTATTACAAGAGCAGAGGCTACATTACCAGAATTTGGATTCTTCAAAGTCAAATTAGCAATAATTCCATGACTAACTACTGTTTTGGTGTTTGATCCTTTTAGCCGGCCTGGACGGACGTTTAAGTCCTCAGGAATTCTTAATCTATGTCTTAACTAAATTATTATTAATAGGTTATCTTACGAATCACTGGAATTATTATTAAAGGTAAAGTATAATACAATTTACGCTTATCTATAATTAATAGGATACGTTTAATACAGCTGTCTTTTGACCGAATTGTATTTATTTATATTGATTGTTTTACAAGAAGAATCAGAAATAGGTTATTTATCATCAAGATTCGACATGCCGTTAGTAAATTATGACTATTTATCTTAAATATTTCAAATTATCGTAAGATTCCCAATTTAAAATTAAACTATCCACCAACGTTCATTAATTAAAGCCTACCATCAAAAATTAAATTCCTTTTATGTACAATATTTGTCATCCATCTTATTTCATTTTTGATTTCGTTTCTTAATTCGATATCTACATTTCCTTTTGTTTACAAGAGATTATTAAAAACGACTTAATCAGTATACGATTTAATCAATTGATCCTTAACTTTAAGACACCTACTTAATAATAGTTTCTTTTTATATCAACGTCCAATGAAAGTTTATTTTCTGAAACATTTATGACTTTTATTCTAGCGCTTCTACTGGTACCACATTATGATAAGAATTCCACGAACTCTTAGCTAAATTCAAAAAATCTTATTATTTACCACATCATTCATTTTTCCATGCTATACAGCCATTCCCATGAAATGACTATTTTCATTACTTTTAATAAAAATATCACTTTCATAAACATTTACAAAACGCAGTCTGTTCCCTAATTGTTTTTATTTCGAACGACGTTACGATTCCACGTATTTCATTTAGTAAATTTCAACGTTAATTATCGGGATTACCTATGTATGTTATCTTAAATTTTTATGCTTAAAATAACAAATTAGTTTTTTTATTCAATTTTATGCCAGTTGATTTAAATTAAATTAAAAAATAAAATGATTATGACAAATTAACTTTTTGGTTATGACTGTTAATTACATAATTTAAGTCACAATTATTTTAAAACGTAACTGTTTGGTTTGGTTATTCAGTTCTTTGGTAGGCACTTTGGTATCATAATTATGAAGAATGCATTTTAGTCATACATCCTGAGATCAATTTTATTTGAAGAACTTAGAAGAAGTTGAGATTACTAGAAAAGACTTGAGGTATTGAGGACTAAGTTGTTATTAGGTAACTGTAAGAATAAATACATTTTAACACTAAAGTAGAAAATACATAGTTACATGAAGATACTTCAGTAATAAAAGGGAAATAACATTTAAATATAAGTGCTAAGAGTTTGTCTAAAATCATGAAGCGCTGCTAGTACTTGGGGTGCTGTTGGCCGAGAATTTGCCGATGTTGTCCAGCACCACGACATTAAACCGTACCTGTTAGTTTTAGAATAAGATGTTAAGACGAAAAGATTTAAAGATAAAGATTAGATATAGGTAGTACTAGACATAGAAGTAGAAGACTAGCTTCAGCTCTACCGTCCACCATTTAAGTTATTAATGTGATATCTGTTTTGGTAATAGTTCATGTCAAAATTTATATAATTATGTGGTATCATCATTCGTAAATCTAGTACAATAATTTTTTAAGTGACAGTCCTAGACTTTATGATTATTAAAAAAATGAAGAAAGATTCAAGTAGTAACGCAAATGAACATCGAGGGATTGTAGGAAATATAGATAAAATAGAGACTGTTGTGTTAGGTAGAATTAAAGAAAAAGAAACTGCCCCGAGGACAAGGAATGGAAAAAAATAATAAATCAAATATACTATTAAATTTATAGATACTTACATTTCATCGGGACAGTTGTGCGGTTGCGATGGCCTATACCCTCCGTCCAGGAAGGCCCCTACGTCAGCTGCGTCCAATTCAGCTAGAGGTGACGCCCCCAAAGTTGCTAATTCCCATAGTGTAATTCCTAGTGACCACTGTAGAAGTATTTTCATATTAAAATTTGTGAAAAATATAAACAACCTAAAATGAATCTTTAAAAAATACGTAACCTAACCTGCACATAAAAATTTAAATATATAGACATTTTGAATGCGATTAAAGGTAAGCCTAAAGAAAAAAATATATTTTATAGTGTTAGTAATTTTAAAAGATTGCTATGAAGAAAAGCAATTTTAGTGATCATTAATCAGAAAGTTAAGTTAATTATTTTTCAGATGCGATTGAAAAATACACTTGCTTAAATATAATAATAAAACAGATATTTCCAAACTAATTCCGCATAAACGAATATTTAAATAGGTATTTTAGTGGAAGGTATTTAAAACACAAGATCTTACCACATCAGAAGCTGTAGTATACTGATTGTGCAGTAGCGATTCTGGTGCCATCCACTTAACGGGGCGATTCTCGTTGTCAGCTAGACAGTGATACTCATCAGGGAATAGATCTCTTGAGAGCCCGTTGTCGGTCACCTTCAACCTCAACTTCTCGTCGACTCTTTAGAAATGAAAGATAATGAAAAAATAATCGAATTGACTAATAATAATCATTAATTGCGCTATAAAATGTACCCCTACTTTTTAATTAGTAATTTAAAAAATGCTAAGGCCACAAAGGGAAACGATTTTTTATTAAAACTACATGCAGTTCCTACAAAATTTTTGTCTAATAAAGGAGGTAGTTATGAAAACATTGAACCTTAACAATTGAATATCTTAAGAACTGATTACTTTTTAGGCAGCTGAGTTAATTACTGTAGCGGAGTTCAACACAATTCAACTTAAAAGTAAGAGACATAACAGAATACTTACATGCAATTCCTAGCAGCAATATCGGCGTGTACTACACGTTGGACATGCAAGTAAGCTAGCCCACAAGCGATTTGCGCGCCTAGGTCCACTAATTCCCGAGTCGCTGGTGCCGCTTGGTGTCCTAGCCGACATGATGTAAGGAACCTAGGAGAAAGCACCTAATTAAAAAAATATATTAACGGTAACAGACTGACAAACAATAGACAGCTTGAACCAGTAGACCGAGAAGGATTATATGGGGAGATAATAGTAAACAGAAATATTTAAGGCAATTTTATGCTTAAATTAAATCAAATACCAATTAATATTGCTATTTTGGTATAGAAAAGAGAAATATCTGTTTAATGTATCTATATAATTACTAAAGCACAAACAAATAACAAAGAAAAGATAAAAATAAGATTGAAAGAAATAGAAATAAGCCATGATTAGCTCAAAGCTAAATTATTAAAATATCTCCGTTCGAAATTAAAACCCGTGGCTAATGAAATTATTATATAAGTTATTTTTTTACTTTATTATAATCTTTGCTTGAGATTCCCTTTAGTTTAACATTATTTTTGTTTAAGTATAAATTGTTAGCTGTGTCTCTCGCTTGATTTTGTATCTACATAACCACTCATATGTATTATAATTGAAGTCAGTGGATTTCTACTGTCTGTCAGTAGGTACCCACAGGTCTTCCTATTCTTCTCTACAGGACCTGTAGTCTTCCGAGTTCTTGTACTTCGACTGCTCTCTACTAAATACTGTTAAGTATTACAGGGTTCACAGTATCTATGTATCTGTATTTTATTTCATAGGTCTTCTTCTTAGTCGATACGTTCTTGTCGAAACAGTTGTAGCCATCATGAAGGTGTTTTCGAGGCTAACGTGACTCGCCTCACGCTTCGCCATCTCTCTCAATACAGAAATAGACAAATGGCTAATAAGCCGTTAATCTGGTGCACCCACTGCAGATTTATTTTAGTCAGTTCAAGACATGGGTGACCTCCCACGAGGTATTACGCCATCTATAGTACGGCCGGCGGTTCTAGGCCGCTCTGAACTTTGTTCGGATCGCTGCGCAAAAGTCAATTTTAGGGTTGCAAGACGCGCGGACTGTCACTTTGAGCATTGTTTGTTTCAGTCACACGCTCAGTGTTCGTGTCGCTATCTCTCTCTAAAGTACAATACCTGCGCACTATAACCGATAGCCTAACTTCAGAGCGGCTTAGAACCGTCGGCCGTACTATACCTTGCCATACCTTTTCAAATCTAGTTCATAGGTCTTACCTTTTCAAATTAGAAGAATGCGACACACAGCAGTACACAAGCAATGGTTTTCTGGCCTCTTCAGCGCACGCGGCTATCGGCGCCAGCACGTTGGCGTGCACCAAGCCGCACAGCCGGAGACCTTCAGCTACCAACAACGCAGCTTGCATCGCTGATGCTACTTCTAAAGTGGAACAATTCATTATATAGTACTAACAAAACTAAAGTAGTTGGCAGCATAAGTTGTTCGGATATTTGGATGGGATTTTGATTGCTTCAGTATTTCGCATTAGATCAGCATACCTTGTGAACCTTTGGGACTCCTAGATTACGAGAACAGACCCTAACAGTGTCACTAAGGGATAAAAATGCCTCAAGCAAGCTCACCTGAAACAGTCTTGACTATAACCTCCTCATAAGTGTCCCCTCTTTTGTATACACCCTTGTAGACTCTTCCAAATGTTCCCTCGTGAATTAGGATCTCCAGTCTGATATTTGACCTTGGTGTAGTTAGATGACGCAGCTGTTCTAATGGATCCGTGATGCGTTCTTTCGGCAACGTTTGCTAGGGACAATGGGGATTTTTAAAGTTGAATAATTTTCAAAGAAAATCTAATGGTTGGTAAAGGTTTTTGGTAGTAGTTTCACAATCCATTACATTGTGTTTCAAAATCTCTCTTCTTCAACGTCAAAATCGAGGCAAACGTAAAGCTCTTTATGTACCGTTGATTTTGACAAACTGTAATCATAGTACCGTAGTACAGTACAGTACAGTACAGTAAGTACCGTAAGTACAGTAGTACGGAAATTAGTAACTAGGTCCCGAACTTCACTATGACCTTTATTTAAAGGCACAAGTGAACAGAAACAGAAAATATTATATCCAACTCATAATTATTAACTGAGGACAAAATTACTGAATCAAGACTTTATTAGACTCTTTGAAATCCGTCCTCACGTTTCTTTTGAAAACACCTCTGATTTAATAAACTGGCTAGCTTATTATATTTATTTACAAATTCTCCGCCACCTATACACGGTAACTACGCTCTCGCTCGAGGGAACACCCTATTTACGAGGCTTCGTTACCGTCTTACCCTCAGTAAAGAGCACTAATTCATATTTCCTTCTGAAGACTTTCAACGGTGCGATAAATTTACGAACAAAGGGGGTTGCAAATTAAAAACGTAGCTCCTTGCCAATCCTAATAATGAAGGGATGTTGGTACCTGGATGTGACGTTCAAACAAGGAGAATTTAATTTTTTATATTTATATTGTTTAGAAATCTATATCTCTTTAAACCCATCTATTGAACAGATGTATCGATTGATTATCTTTGAATAACCTCAAAATTTTACACTTTTTATATTGAATACATTATTATTGAATATATTTTTATTAAAAACGTCATAACATAAATTACGATTATTCAAAACGAAATTAGAAACAAGTAACCAAAGGACTTCGACCGGTCAATGATAATATAATTATTATCTCTACACAAATTATAATATAATATGTCTTACACTATTATAAGAGTATTTAGAACCTTGAAACTTTTTTTTCGTTTGTACAAAAACATAATTTATGAATCCTTACTGCAAAACCCTTATTAAAATGTAAGCTTAAAATTACTCCACGTAAGTAATTCCAAACGAAGTTATGACAAGCTGACGTTTAGTAGGACGTCAAGGAAGGGGAAGGAAAGTATAACTATAGAAATGTGATTGTTATTATGTATACTTAATACGATTTCCTATACACTTCACTGACGCAGCGTGGTCGAATACACTCATGATTCATCAATTATTAGGCAAATCCCATGCCACATAACTGGCTGTTGGGTTGAAGGTAATATCTTTTCCAGACCTTTTATATCCTTGTTTTCCAAGAAGATCACTAATTGCATTATCTTTGTATCACCTGAAGGGGCTACAGTCTTCTCAAATTGGAACCCTAATGAGTTAAAGGGCTCATTTCATGCGCAATTCAAGTCGGAGTCTTGAAAAGTTCGAGAGGTGAAAATCGCTGCTAATTTTGAAATAATTACGTCCTTACAGCCCCCCCGCACTGCACCGGAGGAGATCCTTTGGAATCCTTTTTTTATACCTTGCATAGCTTCAGGAAATAAGTTCCTTGACAAATAGTGATGGTACCCGAAACAAGTGATAGAAAATATTGTCTCACGAATTATTTTTTATGTTTGCACATATTATCAACTGGGCTACTGGAATTCCAGGTCAGTTATTCCAGATAACTAAAATAAACCACAATAAAAACAAACTTAACTAGTCCTTGTAGTAGTGTCAATGAAATAAACTTGAAAAGTATAAAATCGTAGCCATTGAGAAGTGAACTAGTGCTACGAACACATTATCATTATGGTACTACGGCGTAACTCGTAGAAGCTGCTACGCGAAGTTGAAATTTCAAGTGTCATCACTGTGCTCATAATTATGACTTTCAACTTGACATTTATGACACAAGTGTTACGTCATAGCTGTAGTACTATGAAGTACTGCGAACAAACTTTGCTTTTTCGCTCGTTTGGATAATATATTCTTAGTTACTAGACATAATTATGGATTGGAGAACTTCAGATCAATGCTCTGTGACCTGAGACCGTACACACCGTACAAATACGTCGTATATACACAACACCGTATAAACACAAACGTAACCATGAATTTTTATTGTATATTTTGTATAAGTACAGGATTATTCTCTATTTCATATATAAAGTTTTGACAGTTTCCTTTGCGTAAGTAGGTTTTAAAAGTTTTTTGTATTTTATGCGCTGCAGATTCGATGATAGAAGAGGAGGTATGTTTTATTCATAATCTTATATATCTTTACATTTATGACTGATATGTTAATGCTTCGCTACACTCCAATATTTCAATATAACTATGTTCAGTGAATCAGTTTTATTTTCGTTATAAAATATTTTTCAGGTCATTGTAATTAAATTTGCCTGGGATGGAACAGTACTCAATTTTAACAAGGTTCCCGTATATTAAAGCAGTGACATTAATTCGTAATAAAATCAGACAAATAAATAAATCTACATGAGAAACTAACAACGAATAAATATAACAGAAACGGATCGATGTTGGTACATAGAAGATCGTGATTATTTTTAAGCCGTCGTAGACGTCGTTGTCTGTTTATCTGTCTGTCTGTGTGTATGTCTGTCTGTAGCATCGTAGCTCTCAATCGGATGGACCGATTTCGATGCGATTTTTTTTCATTTGCAAGCCAGTTTCCTCGCGGTGGTTCTTAGCTATGTTTGGTTAATATCGGTCCAGCAGAGTAAGAGTATCAGCTCCTTTCCAAAATGATGCGAGGCATTTGTGGCGTATAATTACTCGATTAAGTGCTTCACGCGTGCCAGTATAATGTTTGAAAGCTGACGTGATTGACTTGGTTCCTAGCTATAATTTATGAAGATCTGTTCAAGCGTTTGATGAACATCAGCTCATTACAGATTTTCATAGTCAGCGGTTTTTAATGTAAATATTTATAATAATATAGTATTATTATGACCAGTAGCCCGAAGTACCCATTAAAATGGGTCGCCGTCTTTTGCTGAGTGCGTCCCACTTCATCAATGCTTTTATTTTAATGTTTTTATATTTTACTAATGTCTTTCTTTTTTTATGTTTTATTCTTGATGAATTAAATGTATTTTCTTTCTTTCTTTCTATTTTTAGAAAATTCTCTGTTTTCTCTATGCCGACACGTCAGTTTGTCTGTGAGTTTGTTTCTGCTAATATCAAAAAACGCAGCGATAGCCGAGTGGTTTGAACATTGAACTAGCGAACCTTGTCAGGGTTCGAATCCTGCATGCACTTCTAATTTTCAAAAGTTATGTGGGTATTGGAATTTTATTATCACTTGTTTCAAACATAAATGAAAAACCTAAGACAGTGGATGCTCCGGCTTAGCGTACACATTAATGCTGCGATGAAACCTAAGACAGTGGACACTCCGGCTTAGGGTACACATTAATGCTTCGATGAAACCTAAGACAGTGGACACTCCGGCTTAGGGTACACATTAATGCTACGATGAAACCTAAGACAGTGGACACTCCGGCTTAGCGTACACATTAATGCTGCGATGAAACCTAAGACAGTGGACACTCCAGCTTAGCGTACACATTAATGCTGTGATAAAACCTAAGACAGTGGACACTCCGGCTTAGCGTACACATTAATGCTGTGATGAAACCTAAGACAGTGGACACTCCGGCTTAGCGTACACATCAATGTTGTGATGTATTATTCCGTTTTATTGTGCATTGTATTGTTATTTAATGTAAGTAATACCTGGGACACATGTGTGAGGTTAGACGCCGCGTAGTAGGACACTCGAGACTCCGGCTTAGCGTACACGTGCTCTCCGATGTGCGTTGTGGCGTACGGCGACGGAGATCTTCGCGTGCCTGTGGAAATGTACTGTTACAACATGCTCACAGATTGTTTACAGCAATAACACAGATACTGACTAAGCGTATATATACATATAAGTAATATACATAATACCCACAATAGGTTTATAATACATTCAAATGTATTGATCATTGTTCCACATTTTCATGACATAAAAAATATGAAAGCTTTTAGATATATGCTGTTGCGGACTTTTATTTAGGACTATTTATGACGAACAATCTTACGGTTCTTCATCTTCGTGTAATGTAACGTTTACGTTCGTGTAACTTTATCTCCGTTAAGTAGGACTTATGTGAATACTATTCACGCTCCTTCTTGCCTCAAACCTGCGGACTATGGAATTATCTTTCGTCCGAGGTATTCCCTCCACGCTATGACATGGGGTCTTTTAAAATGTGTGTTAACTGTTTGTATTCAAGGCTGGCAACGCATTTGCAACTCTGTTGATGTTCCACGTGTCCATAGGCGACGGTGACCACTTACCATCAGGTGGGCCGTATTTTTTATGTCAATCATTTTACTTTCGCGTTTTCGTATTGTTTATGTGCTAGGTTGATTTATTTAATTAACAATTGTTTTTGGAAAGTTAAGAATAACTTAACTTGAGAATAACTCAAGAATTCTGCCGCTTTATCTATAGCACCACGCACATTGAAAAGTGAGTTTCGTCACAGGTAGCAGTGAGACAATGCAAACTTGTATAATGTGACTCACCGAATGGGAACTTGTGTAAGCTAGCAATGGTAGCGTACGATCCGGTGGAGCTGGGTGGTCGGCCCAGGGTGTCGAGCCGAAGCAACACGTTCTGGTGGCTGCCGTATGCCGCCGTTGTGTATGATGTACTGGAACAACAACATGTAATTAACATATCATATTAGTGAATTAGTGTAAATTTACGTCAAGAGCATTTAAATAAATAAACTAGTGCTACTGATTACCACGGTCGTCGGTCTACTTACATTCAAGTGGCTCGTGTGTGTGTAAGTCGGCTATTAACATAAGAAAACGAAGGTGCCCTCCGAAGCACGGAAGCGCTCAAGAAATTTGTCGATAAGCAGTCACCTATCCAACTAATTATCACTAACAGTGCCTTGGAATATTAGAAGGTTAGTTAACCAACTAATATTCTAATACCATCTGCTGCAGTCCAATTGGACTAACCATCCTAGTCCCCATTTGAGTCTTGTTCTAGACTAGTCTGAGCTGTCCTGGGCGGCAGCGGAATGGGTGGTGATGTATGTTCGTTTACTACATCTATATATATACTCGTATTGCTTAATAAAAAATCTACAGACCGCGTCCGCTGTTGTTTTGCATTGACACAAGTCGCCGAGCTATGAACGCTTTATAAGACAGCTCCGATTTGTTTACACAGAGTTTCGCCTTCACTGACATCTAAACCCAAAAAAAGTAGAGTAATTTCACACATCCACAGCGACGCAAACAAACACTCTGACCGGCAAATTTCAGTGTAAAACACTAAGGCCCACAATTAAACGTCACGGGTAATTTATTATCCATCGATAAAGCCTCCGATATCATCCATCAAGCACGCCGGAGACAAGGGTCGCTTCCAGTACACTACATGGGATAGCGTAAGGGATAAGTGACGACGATTTTATATTTATACAGTTTTGTATGAATATTTTAAAAAATTTAGTTAACGAAAAGCCGGTAAATTCTCAAATTATTATATTTTCATACGTTCTTGTATGTTTGAAAATTTTCTATTAAAATTAAAATACAATCGTTCGGAAGTAGGTGTGAATTACGTATGAATTTTTTGTTATATTGAAGTTATAGCTACATACTTACATACAGCTCAAGCTATAAGAGTGACGGAGAGAATAAATGACGGAATACCATCTATGCTTCCTTATTACCTGAGAGACCTGTGTCGTAGGCTGCTTACAGTTGAACCCACGTTGATTTAATAAAAAATCCCATATAACGGTAATTAAAGAATTTAGTTTTTTTACGGACTTCAAAAAAGGAGGTTTATGTTACGTCAGAACTTTTGACTGGGTAAACCGATTTTAATCGTTCTTTTTTTATTTGAAAGCTACTGCTTTCTGTGTGGTCCCATTTTAATTAGGTTCAGTTCTGACCATAGCATCCGTGAGAAAACCATCTAAGACTTAAGTTAGTATTATTTTGAAGTCGGTTTTATTACTTGTAGGAGTATTATGATCTAAATAGTCGATAAGCGAGGAGACGAGCCCATGAACATCAGAAACACCAAATGCATCATCGATGCGTTGCCAGTTAAAAGTAATTCGGGTAAACCTTTAATCGATACTTATTTAATTGGTCAAATAAGTATCCCGCTACACGCGTATGACTTGGACCCAGGTTAAGGTTTAACCCGATATTTCAAAACAAGTCTATTATTGGGAAAAAACAAAAGCGGCGAGGCCAACGAACTTGATGGTATATAAATTGGCAAAAAGTGGGTTTCAAAATGCGAATCGCATTATCATTTACACCCTCTTTTTTACACTTTGGAAAAATTTACAAAGCGGCTTTTACTTTGTTATTAAGAAAGGCTGAAAGGTCGCTATGGGGAGGCGGGCGTTTTTCAATTGTGAACAAAATCAAGTTGTTTGACCCGAGGCGCTGTAAGATTTAAATTCGGAGCTTTGTACATATTTATTAGTTAAGTTAAGTTAAACTAGAAACGAGCAAACAAACTACCTGATATTAACCGTCACAGGCACAGTTTTACTGAAGCTACTAGGACATCATAAAATACTCGTATGTCAATATTAATAATTTACTAATAAAATGCTGACACCGACTTACTGACAGGTAGATAGATAGATAGATAAACTCTTTATTGTTTGTACACCAAAGAACATAAAAACAGGAATAAAAAATAAATAAATAAACATGAAGCGCAAAACAATAGGCGGCCTTATCGCTACATAGCGATTTCTTCCAGGCAACCCATCATAGGAAAGGAATACAGATCTAGCACTTAATGGTAGCGGCGTACATAAAGTTAACAAAGACGAAAGATAGAAAAATAATATAAAAACTATATAAACATACCTTTACAACAGCAGTGAGAGGCAAACAAGTATGTGAATGAACTAGGAGAGTGCGTAGAGGAATAGAAAGTGATTGAGGAATAGAGAGAGAAAAAAAAAAAGACCGATTAATTAATAATTAAGATTAAGAAGCAAGAATCAAGAATGTAGAAGAAGAAGCAAGAATGATTAAGAAGCAAGATAGTAATTTTTAACCATTGCTTTAAATGATTTAATATTTTGTGCTTTACGAATGTGAGAAGGCAAGGAGTTCCACAAACGTACTGCTGAAACAGTGAAAGATTTATGATAGAAGGAAGAAAAATGACAGGGAGTTTGAAGGACAAGGTTGTGTGAGGAGCGAAGCAAATGGTTATGGGTAGGACAGCGATACTCAAAGTTGTTTCTCAAATAACTCGGAGAAGAATGATCAAATAGCGTACAGTACAGAGCAGAAAGAACATGGGTATTCCGGCGAAGTCGGATTGGGAGCCACTTGAGTTTAGCGCGAAATTCTGAAATATGGTCATACTTGCGAAGCCCAAATATGAACCTGATGCAAACGTTTTGGAGTCGCTCAAGTTTGTTAAGTTGCTCCTCGGTAAGATTAAAATAACAAATATCAGCATAGTCTAAGATCGGACATAGTAAGGAAGTAGCTAGGTTAATTTTAGTGGATGTAGGGAGGAAATTTCGCAATCTAATGCCCAGCTTAAACCACTGGCATGATTTGGAATGGTGTCTCTCACCCATATAGGATGGGTAAGCACTAAGAAAGGGTTAAAAATTCATCTAAATTGGTAAAATGGGGAGTTGAAGTTTGTATGACTTTAAAAATTTTATTCTGATTTACTTGGAAAAAAACTCCTCAGCACATAAACACGCATTTACTTTTTATTTTTAGGTTTTGTTTTGAGTTATAATACTTGTTTTAATTATTATTCTATGTAAAGAGTGTACGCAATACGATATTTTATTTGTAACTAACGTACCTATAGTGTAACATTGATACGAACAGAAGCATTTATAAAGCACCACACTTGGGCCCCTGTGTACTCACTGTATAGAATCATGATGCCTGGCCTTGCTGCCCCTCTTGTACAAGGTCCCAGCCGCTGCGGCTCCAGCCAGCAGAGCCAGCGCTGCTGCTGCACAGCCCCCCGCCGCGACGAGAACACCCCCCGAGGTACCCGTAGCATCGCCAGCCAGCCTTGCCGTTTCGTTCCGCGTCGCTATTGTGGATAAACCTGGATAAATATCACATATTTATATTTTCAAATTACCGCATTGTACATAAACATTTTTAAGGTGTCCTTAAAAGATAAACATATGCTATCGCAGACTTTATTGTGCACCTATAAAACGGGGAATATACATACAGTTTTGTTATATCTCAAAGGAATTATGGTATTTCAACCATTTTACACACAACTTTAATATATTATATACCTAAACCATCTGTCTCTGTCTATCGGTGAAAACTGCATGAAAATCAGTAGTAAATCAGCAAATGTTCAGTAGTTTTAGGGTTTGTAATTGTAATTGCCGCCATAACGCTTTTTCGTGACAGAATCCTATATACGAGTATGTAGAAGCCTCACTTCAATAATACTTTAATTTATGATTTTAAAATACAGGGCGTCTTGTTGAAGTAGAATAAGTTCTGTTATAAAGTATATAAGTTGTTGAGTAACTTCTGATGTAAAATATATAACATATATATGTATAGGCAGGTTACGTTCAAGCTGAAGTCATAAGTCCTCTCCATTTTTCTTTACCACAGTCGGGTAAAAACCGACAATGAAGCGATATCCATACCACGTAAGCGAATACCTATCAATTTTGAATTTAATCAGGCTCCATCTCCGCTTTCAAACAATGTACCTTAGCGCTCGCAATCTCGCCGTAATGATATTATATGAAACCCACTAAAAGATGTATTACGGATAATAGAAAAACTTTCAGTGGATGAGGATAAAACGAGAGAAAATGTGAAATATTAGGTAAAATTACATCAAGACACAGTGGTAGTATCTTGGTTTCCTCCTTCTCATTTTTTAGGGTTACATAACGATAAAACTCTTTTACTACGATAACTCTAGATATCTGGACATCCGTCCGTCTGTACTATTTTAAAATGATCTTTCAAATTAAATTATATTTAAATTATGTATACACAATTTTAATATTCAAATTATACAGCCGGTTGACATTTTGGCTTTGTATAAAATGGAGAATATTTAATGCTTATTAGCAAAAAAAATCTGAATTAATGCCAATAGCTTTTTATGTCATTTTTATGTTTTAAAGTAGGCATAGATACCAAAATAATAATCTAAAGATACAATGATCATAATAAGAGAAAACTGAATCATATCCTTAACGGATGGAAGGTGGTGTCATTTGTAATACTAGACATACTTATGTAGTATTAACTAACAAAAACTTACCTATATGACAGATAGAACATTAACATTGTAAATTAATAACTTGAATAAAATGGTTGACAATAACTTATCCACTAATACGTGTTTAGTGAGAATACCTCGCTTTATTCACTTCAAATAGTACAGTACACTTTCAAGTGAACCTAGTCCAGAATACTATTATCCATTCATCCCTAACACTTTAAATTCAGCGTTTATACAAACCACCCTCTTGTTACCTAGAGGGAGTTCTCAGGCGGAAAACCTAACGAGTCGTTTCGTTCGCAGTGAATGCAAAACGATTCGGAACGGTGAGCTAATAGTTCATTTTGAGCGATAATTGTTTGCTCCCGCGGCTTACATCGAACGCTAGAATGATAGATAACGTACTATTACCAGTAGAATTGTAGAGTTTTACATACAAACATGTATTATGTACAAATCATAAACCCTAACCTAACACACTCCCCCCGTACTCGTAGTCCCTGTGTCGAGGGTGGTACGTATAACACAATTAAGACATCACTAACACCCACGACTCGAGAGCAAAGATTTATCATTGAAGTATAATTGTTTGCTTAAAAGTTCATCACAAAATTTATGAAACTTAATAACAGTACTGCTTAAATTCCCTACATTTTCAGAGGAATCTCGAGCTTTGATGTGCTTTCGTGCTTTTCATTGAAGAATGTGTAGTTATTGATTAAGAATAAAAATCTTCTTACTAATTTGTGCGTTATACTATTTCTCACACAATTGTTATAAATGTAAATAATGACTTATACCAAGTGATTAAGTTAAATAAAACTAAAAAATAATTGGCTTGGAGTTATTCAGTAGGTACCCAATATGTAGCGACACTTATAAAAAATCCATTTTGAACACTTTACTAATAACCGATTTGAGTGGATTCGTTCAAAGTGGAGTTCCATTAACCTACCTACATCGTAGTCAGTATATTTCATACAATTATCTACGAATGTTTGTATCACTTCAATCAGAATTTTAAAACTATATGCAATGAAATAATTTGTTTTTGTAGGATCAATCATATGGATTTCGTTTTATTTGGATTATGCTCAAAAATATCGAATTCAAACGAATGTACATTTTTTAATTTGCTGATATTGTCAGTGTATTTGTCATCCTAAAGGTCTGTGCACATTTTTTTATACGATGCTAAGTTAATCCTTGACAACAATCCCACCTGATGTTAAGTGGGGATGATATCCAAAGATGGTAAACGTATAAATAAATAGTAATAATAATGCTACACACTCTTAGGGCGCGTTCACATAGGACGTCCGTTTTACTGGATCCGGAATACTGGATGCTAGTAGCGTATGTAGTTGTATGAGCGATTTCACACAGAATGCAGTATTCTGGATCCAGTAAAAAATACCGATCCAACAAAATAAACAGCAATCCCTTTTACTGGATCCATTAAACGGATATGTTATTAGCGTATGTAGTTGTATGAGCGTTTTCACACAGAATCCAGTATACCGGATCCAGTAAAAAATCCCACACACAACGGAAATACTTACCCGTTAAAACAGATCCAGTAAAACGGGCGTCCTACGTGAACGCGCCCTTAGCCCTACACTAGGATTGCCTAAGCAGTGGGTGCCATGATCAACACACAAAGACAAGGACATACCATGAAATATAAACTCATCATTCATATTTCCATCGGAATCGGATCCAGGACTCTTACTCAACTCAACTCTGGCATGGTGTATAGAATAAAATATGTAAATTGTTCATAAACACGATGTATTAACTGTTAAATAATACAAAATTAAAGGTAGTATTCACAGATTTTATGAGACTTGATACAACTTATAGAACGCCAAAATGAAGGTATACACGGAAATTCAGCTTATTATCTCTCATTCCGGGGTTGATCGCAAATCTGGACTATGGTACTAAGCCGGTTTATTCAAGCATGTTATATGTATGTTATATTTGTATGTTAAATTGTACAGAACGAAACAGAATTAAAAATTAATGATTAAGGTCAATGAAGCTAAAGCAATTAAATTAATGCAAAATCAGATAAAAATCGATAAGTTGTCCAAGATCCCTTCAAGCGCAATGCCCTGGGCGGATGTCCCCTGCGCCCTCCTCAAAGAAGGGCTTTATATTAGGGTTCGTAAAACGTACTCGTATCTATCTAAGCTTGGTTCTCTACATAGAATTAAAGTTACGTTTATCTCTTAAACAGCTTATCCGACTTCGATTCGGTTTTCACATATACAAGTATTGTAGTAAGCTTAAAGGTAGCACTTAATGTTTTTTGTTATATGACAATTATAAATTATAATATGATGACAATTTAAAAAATCCCTTTTTTACGTCATCGAAGTGTTTCCCAAAGTGAAGCGAGAACTGTCGGTAGATTTGTATAGACAAACAACAACTGGACAGTCATTTGTCATATTTGATTATGTATGCTAAATACGTGTCGTAAACTTAATATAAATGTAACGTAACATAAATGCATGCATTTCACAAATACACGACATACGCAATGCCATTATAAGCGAAAATTACTTTTACTATTTAATATTTGCGACATACATCATAAAAGTACGCCAATGGCTTTCACAATTTCCGAGTCTTTGAATAGACATGTGTATAAAATACTACACTCTGTGATAAACGAATAACTTTGAAACAGTGCCCGTATATTAAACGGTAGGTAGAATATAAATTCTCCAACTGAAACAGTTTCCTAATTTCAGTTTATGAAGTTAAACGTGTATTTAAACGGGTATCAAATGCAGAATGACATTTTAAAATGAATTTCACTCAGATTTTGAAATTCGAATTGCTCATGCGTTCCAAATTTTGTGCTTTGTTACCTGGGACCGTGAGTGAATTTTATTTTATTCTCTAGTGAACGTATATTTAAAAGTATCGTACTACACGGTCCATATTTTGAAATATTCGATAAAATATTATACATATTGTGAGTACCTACTAGCAACATAGTAGAAATAAGTTTTTTTTGTATCTGATGGTAAGTGATCACAGTGGCCTATGGACATCAAAAACAGCAAAGATATCACGTATGCCTTGTCAACTGAGAAAGAATAGAGAAGAAAAAAAGAAAGAAAGAAATTAAGACGTACCTAACTTGTTTTCTAACGACCTGTTTTCTAACTCCCTATAATAAGCTAGACAATAAGTAGTAATAATTGCACCTTGCATAAATTGATATAGATATCTATAATCAAAGATAATTAACGATAAGTAAGTTGGCCCAAAAATAAATAAATCGCAAAAAGCTATAGATAAGCCGGCCGTAAATCCATTATCATTTCATTTTAGCATATTAAAATCCATAAAGAAACGTTCGAACCATTCGAATGAAAACATTAATTTTCTACCATCAAAATCAAATCAAAACGTCGCATAAAAAGCATATTCACAATCTCCATTGAATTACGGAGTCCCATTCTAAATAAAAATTTGATAAGACGCACAATAAACTTTACGCTGGAGGAGGGATGTGAAATTTCCAAGTCAAATAAAAGCACAATAGAACAATCGATACTTCCTTGTAAACACATTAAAAAGGGGATGGCGGTGCTGTAGCCCCTCATAATACGTCTCGGTCCCTCGCAAAATATCCTGTTGCGTCTACAAAATCGTCTACATGCTAATAAAGAATGCGGGGGAGTGATTTGTGGAGTGAATAAAGTTCCTAGTATCCGTTCAGCTGAATCAGATGCATTTCTTTCGAGCCGGTGAGCGCCAGACGTCGGCACCTTAATGTTTATTGGTTCGATTTATTGAAGGTAACTCTCGTTACACTTGAAGGGAATAGAGTTGAAGGTAACTCTCGTTACACTTGAAGGGAATAGAGTTGAAGGTAACTCTCGTTACACTTGAAGGGAATAAAGAGAATAATAGTACCAGTAACGTGATTATAACCATACACATTACAAACAGACTCGCTGAGTTTGAGTTTGAGCGTGGATTCAATAATTATACCATTCCACTATATGAAATTTTAAAGGCTAAGTGCGGCGGAGACATATTCACATACATATTTATGAGGATATAACATTTATAGGACATAAGTGCTTGATATAAAATAACTAGTGTATCTATACAATCCTGTTTTTTTAATGTCTTCTTTTTTGCTTCAAGTAGTGATGTTTACTCTAAAATCTATCAGTTATTTTCTTTTCAAATGTATAAAGAATATAATCAGTTTCTAATTTAAAATACACGCTATACTGCTAATTTAAAATTGAAATAAAAATCTTCGGAAAATTAAGATGAGTGATTCTTTTCAATCCTAGAATACACGCGAGATTGAATTTCTTATTACTGCTATGAAAGAGTTAGTATTCAAGAACTTTATGTACTTATTTCATTCAGTGTCCGTGTACGATTTCAGCAATGAAAATTCCTTTCGAAGGTCCTATTGATCACGCATACTGAATACTTTGTAACCTGACATCCTTTCAGACAATCAATTATAATACACAAGAATGACTCGGAATGTTTGGGACCTTAAATCATTGCTTAGATCTTTTACCCGACAATAAATTACTGTGAAGAAATTCTTATACATAAAATGACTTGTAAATAAGAAGAATAGGAGTATTTGGTAAGGAAAGCTAGAATTTTAACGCGATTTCGTCTGACTCGATACTAATGTTAAACACTTGTTACTACTTAATAATACTACGTCTTGGCAAAAGACGCACAGGAATTCCTTCGACCAGGCAAACTGACCTTAAGAAAAAGACTCGGGAATGGTTAGAATGGCGCTAGTGAATTGAGGTCTAGATCCTGCAATGGACTTATAACTGGACCCTATGTGTCCCTATCTTGATTGAAGCCATGTGTCATACAACGGGTTTACAAATGTGTCAACATTATCATTTGTATTCTACTCGATTATTTTAATGGAATACTGATAAATCACAGTGGAAGTAATGAAGTCGACGAATCATAACGAGCTTGCTCCGATCGCAAATTGTCGCTCGGAGCTCAATTCCATCCGTTGGCAGTGTCTGGCGATTTTAATTAAGATACTGTACACAAATTCACACACTGTCCTTTTAGTTTGCTAACAACGCGACAATGTGTTGCAGCTGACATTTCTGTAATTATTGAAAATGTTCCAATATCATTTCGGGTTATTTAAATGTAAGATTTTAATGACATCATTTTAGGATTATATCGACCTATCTCATGTTGTCGCAACTCTCTAACTATCAATTGAACCCGAGGAAGACGTATCTTCTTCAAAGAAGACAAGGATGATCTACGATTCATTTCATGGCTGACAACTTGTGATGTATTCTGTCACCATTTTACAATCAACTGTTCGTGCAAGGTTGTGTGCCTATCGCTATGTCCGCCCCTACATAGCCCATAAAACAAATAGACTGATTTGTCGGCTTTTTACATAAAAATTGGATACCTTGCCAATGTGTATAAGTCAATATTTATCCTAAACCCCATTTCATAAAATAAACTATTGGTCAAAGATAATGGCAAAATTGCTCGCCTGTTTTATTTATTACACACTAGTGTTTTATCATTCCACATCCATTCCATAAATAAACACACCAACCATAGATTTACGTGTCGTTTATAACTTTCACACAAATCACTTGTTATCAGCGCCGTTTAACATATTATCTACAATCCAGAACCAAATCGGACGTTATCAGGTAATGTCATCCAATATGACACATTTGGTTCATCGTAAGCTATTCTGAACAAGCGATGGAGAAACCCTCGCGCTCGTGAATTTATTGTTATTATTATGGCTTCTAAGTAAGTGCGGGAACTCCGAATTTATATTGCTTTATATGATGCTAGTGTAGCTATTGGTTGTTATAAAGTGATTTGTCGTTGGGGAGACGTAGCAAGTTTCGCCATTTTGAAAGTTGGCAAATATTTGCAATAAAGTATCCGGGACATTTGAATGCGTAACATTCTTTTTGTTGCTGGCTTGGTAGTGAATGAATATGAAGAAGTTTATAAGATATATAATATTGACATCCTAAATCGAATGGATATAAGACATAGTCTTAAGGTATTAAGTAGCTACTAGAATAAATTTCTACAATTTATTGCATTAACGGTATCATATCATCATCATGTTATGTATTGTGATGCGATGATGATATCGCAACATATAACGGTCCCACTGGGCACGGTTAAAAGTCCATATACGTAGCATCAAACACATTACCCCCGCGTTGGTAGTCAAGACGTAGTAAGTAAGTAAGTAAGTAGTCGTATTATTTCGCAAACATTTCTATCCTTTTCTATCATACATTGCACCGAACTTCCTCGTAGTTGCTAGTGACCGTCCCTCAGAACAAAGGGTTGAGGATTCAATCTCCAGGATATTTGTTTCTGTGTCATTATGCATATGCATACATAGACGTTGCAAGACTAGCTTTTTGCAATTTTTATCCTCAGATTAGAGGGGGCGTTAATGTTAATAATGGGCGTTGCAGCCATTTATTAGCATGGGAAACTATTTATTAATGGGTGGTTAAAAAAACGAATGGGATAGTTTTTTCACATTCCTTAAACGCACCGCATTAGCGTACGATTGAATCCTCCGATGGAATCGTGGCCCGGATGTCGGGCACAAACCTCCGACGCACGGTATGGGGTATGATTGATTAAAAATAGGCCGCGCCATGATTTATGTAAAGAACACGTTACATGTGGGTAATGGCGGATGTTCAGTAAGATATCATTTTGGCGCGGAAATTTCATTTTAACGATCGGGGCGTCGTAATGATTCCATGATTCTATTATAAAGATTGATTCTGTTTGTTGTTGGTAATACGAATTTGGTAGCCAGGTTTGGTAGGTAGTTTAGACATTTTTAGCTTTAGCCCATTATAGCTCTATTACAAGACACGGGTCTTCGTGTCTGTGGAGCCTTAAATATGGCCGATATGGTTAAATTTAAACGCAACGAACCGTGTTCCTATCAGTATACCTATAATAACTTTCGCTGGAATACAGTTCTGGAAGTTCTCTGTCTTATATAATTATATAACGTTGATATTACGAACCTTTCAAACATATCTTGTTTCGCTTGAAGAGCAAGCGCACGTCCTTATGGGCACGATCCGGGGCGGAGATATTCAGTTGCATCGTTACCAGGATCTCGGCGCTTCTTGCCCCGGTGCAAGGTAGTCGAACTCTGTACACAGTAAAAATAATGTTTGTTTTAGTATTATAAATTTAAATTATAGCAGACATAATATTAAGTAACAGGTAGATAGTAGAGCTTAGAGTTCGCCCGGGGTAGTACAACCGCGCGCCACGGTACTAACGTCTCCTAACCGGACTAACTATCCCAGTCCCTATTTGATATGCTCGTACCGTCTTCGCTGTTTTCTGATTAAACCAAAAGTCGACTGGTAAAGAGCGCTTTGAGCATTAAGTTCACCTTTTGTGCTACTTACTTTTAAGGGTAAAATTAATTGAAACTAAAGAAACCTGCAGAATGCACTTATTGCAACAAAACTTAACTACGTCTGAAATAACTAGTCAGGGAAGATTCGCACACAAAGCAGAAAGCTCTAAACTTGTTGAGTTGTCTACTTTTCCGTCGATATAAACTGGAACAACATGATGGAGCGCCGCAAACTTAATGCGTTAGGCACGTATACGCAATCCAGTGTATCTTAGGTTAGGTTTAGAATAAGTATACTAAGAACTCATTAGTAAGTAAGAGTTATAATTTTTCTTATATTCAAGGTAATTAAATTATAAAATAAAAAAGTAATAAAACATGAGCAAGAATATATTTAAATCAATTTTAGTTCCAATTGAATTGTAAAGCAAGCTTGTACTATTCATATTAAACTTAATACCAATTTCTCTAAAACTTGAGATAATATTTAAAAATTGAAGCAATAACTCAATTGCACTCGCGCGTTATTGAACCGTGAAGTCTCGTATGAGGATATTATTAAATTTGAATATCTCAATGTCGTCTTTTGGACAAAATAATTTCTCACTTTAATAGTTCCTATTTGTGATGACAGTTCCCGATATCGAAACAAGAAAACTCTAAACTGATATGTAACTTGTAGTCTCTAATTTTGCAAAACAGCAGCATTTACCCTCGCGGCCGAATTACCATTCTATAGAAATTACCTTCTAAGCGAGCCTTAAAGTGAACATAACTATTAACTGATAAACTGAATCACCACTGCTCAAGAATATGCCTAATACTAAGAGCATTATACAGACCTTCTTCTTCTTCTTCCTTTCTACTTAAACATTATGGAGAACTCTCACGATGTATTCCTTTACCGAAGAAAGTGACAATTATTTTTCTAACACCGCTTTTATCAAAATTAGAGGTGCATGCAGGATTCGTTTGTCATGTTTATGACTACGTAGGCTAATACGAAAGTCTTACCTAAACGTCTGTAATGTAGTTGGCACGAACCCTCGTTCGGAGATGTTGACCTGCGGCGGCAGCATGGCGCCCCGGCTCTCGTAGTCTATACCCATCACGTACGGCAACTGACCGGAATAACAAACAACGTTAGATTACAACACTGACTGACCTTCATTATGACAGGGTGACGTCATTTATGTGCAATAATCACGAGCCGTATTCGTAGCGGAAAATTAATGTTGACCATCATTTCGTATTCATCATTTTAGGATTCATAATTATGGTCGTTGGGGTATGTGTGACGCAATTTCAGTGACGCAAGATTGAATTATGTTTTAATACATGGCTGACAGATAAACAATGCACATCCTAAATCAGTAGGCCAAGAAATATGGAGAACTCAGGTCATCATCATGATGTCATCATCATGTCGGTTTTTAACATACAAAATAACAACGCATTTCCTTAAAATAACCCTCACAGACAGATGAGCAATAATACAATCCGAAGAGCAACGTTACAGTTCAAGATTGGAATTTGAGCATTACGTTACAATACTGTTGCACTGACTGACGAGCATTCGCTTATAATGTAACAATCCAATACGCATAAATTAGTGTGTTACAAACGCTCGAATTAGAGGTGTTATATTTCACGCGCATGAGTGAGTACCTAAGCGCCTTAATGTTACAACATATATAACTCAGTTCAGTTCGAATGTTGATTAAAAATAATCTCAATAAAGAGTCATAATCTATTATGCTTGAAACCCCGTGGTATTCTACTTTAGGTATTATGATCCTCTATTTGAATGCTATAACATAACTGTTGGAGAGTATGTGCTTTTAATAATTAAGCAAAATCAAGAATTCGCGAAATCTAAGTATTCGCGAATGAATTTATAATTTATTCAACATAGCATTTCTCTGAACACCAAAGGAAGCATTAATCGCGGATCACATAAAGCTCTTTTAGAATTGTGTCGAAAAACGACGACTTAATCTGGCCTTTTGTTTCTCAAATTAAATCGCTTCGACGCTAAATTTGAAAGCGGCGAATAACTTGCGACAACTTATTTGTCACATCTTGAACGAGAAAAGGAAAACGAACAACGGTCAAACCGACAAACAGAAAAATATGAAAAATGTGGGATCTATGTCGTTAATAAACACCAAAACAATAGTTTTTCTCAATGGTCTGATGATAGACATTCTCATCAGTTACATTTTTATTATTAGATTTATAAGATGGCTGTAATAGTATTCGCTTGTTGGAAAAAACATGACAGAACTAAAAATCACCTAGATATTCTACTGCATTTTATATTATCCGAAGTCAATAACTACGCTGTCCGTTTTCAGCGAAATTAAATTCAACACTGCATCTCTGAACGATTTTGTGATTGTTTTGTACTTCAGTTTTGAGTCTCGCAATATTCTAGCGCAATTCACTGTTTTAGCACGTATTATGTGTCATTATAAATGCAGTGGCCACGTAATAGCTGTCGTGCATTAAAACTAAATAACCCCCACGGCCCCATTTAGCAATGACCCTGTCTGTGGATCGTATAGTCCCGGTTTGGATTGCTGATTTGCAATTCAATTTTTTATGAGTTATATTTGACGCCTAACAATCCGGACTTACTTCGTTTCGGTAAAGCTGTGCTCATAAGTACACGCACCCGATACATTGCAACTCATTTATTTCAGGCGCTCTATAAATATATTATTTACCCCAATTTATCAATTTAGGGTTATTCTATAAATAAGAAAGATATTTTTACAATAGATACTTACATTTATTTATTACAATAGATGCTTACAAAATATTTATTACTAATAAAGAAAGAAAGAATATCCATACTAACTTTTATCTCTTATCCCGCGGGGACTAACCCGTTATGTACAGATTTTACCCCGTTACAGTTTTATTATTAATAAAGATATTCTACTTTTATGGTTCACCCACAACGTCTACTCCACCCCATTTACGCTGGATCATAGTTGGAAGCTCATAGCCCGGCGGCTTGCGTCGATCACGACCGACTAAGTTAACCAACGGCCGCAGTCGATAGTTGATAGGATAATTATACAAACTTTTTACTTGTTTAATTGCTAATATTTGTAACTGTATTACTAATTTGTGCTCTTACTAAAGTATATTTAGCAGTGAAACTGAACGCAGCGCACAGCATTTCTGATACAGAATAGCAAGCTGTGCTCACAGAGCTAAACACTGAACATAGCCACATTAATTGGGATGCACTGTTACATTGTACAATATTTCGTGACAGTGAACGCTACCGTAAATTCCACTAGAAATGTGCGCTGCGGTGAATTTGACACTTGCTTACTCCAGCGACATGGCAGTTAATGTTTTTGAAATAGTGACAGCTGAACTTTAGTTTATAATTGCTTTCAATCAACATTTTAACTTAACAACTCCTGAGACATAGGCATTTATGTTACTTATATAATTTTAATTAACTGGACAATGTTTCGGATACTCAAAACTGATACATCCTTGCATCTAAAATACAGACGTCTCTCACTTTCACGTTTCAAATGACCAACCACTCCACAAAAGTCGACGAACCACTTGACGGTAAGGCATGATTGTATTCGATGGACATCAGTATTTGCGAAAGAGTTACCACTACGATCTGCTAGGAATGAAGGTAGTGTTATAACCGAATTTTAACAACAAAACGACCAAGTATCAGCTCGAAAAATCAGCATTCATCAGAAGTTTATTCTTTTTTTGAAATGGTAATATATTCTAAATTCATACCGGTTTTCGCCCCAACGCCTGCCACATGAACTCCAGATCTGCGATGTGCGCTGGAACCGGCACGATGAAGCTCGTTGCGTACGAGTTCACCACGCCATCTCTAACGTAATACAGCTCTGCATCTAGCCCTGAAACAAAGCATATCCTACATGTAAGCCTATGTTTGTAGTCATGTCTTAAATTGTGTTAATGGATATTTTATCTCAAACTGGTTTCTGATCCAATTGCATTAGCATGATCCAAATATACATGGGTCGAAATAAAAATAATAAAAATTGTGAGTACCCTTTTCAGTTCATATGTTTAGTGTCCGCAATGATAAAAGTTTAAAATCATTAGTTAATGGATTGTAAGGAAAGATTCTAAGACTATAATTATTATTAAATAGAAAATTACTGCGGTAAATAAAAAAAATATCGATCTATGTGTCTCAGTAGTCTTTGTTTTTACTCGTTGACTCAAATAAATGGAAATAACCTCCTGTTTTGAATATTATAGTGTAACGTTTCACTTCAGCGCTAGGGACTCCACGCGTTTTACTCCTTAAAGTTTGATTTCATGCAGCTAAAACCCGAACTTTACTTTCTTAAGAATCTAAAATGAACTATCGTTTTCTGCTCACGTAAACATTTTCCTAATCGAATGAACGTGATGCACTTAAGCTCATCAATATTTCAAATGCAGTCGGATAAAAAATCTTATTATTCTAATTCCTTTTCTCTGTATCGAGCGCGTACCTACCCCTAGATGCAAGTTCGATTCCCCGGGGGCGCACTGCGTCAAATTATCCAACTAACTCTATTTGCTTTGCCAAAAAGTAACATTTTCGAGCGTACTTCGCTCAAATCATTTTGATATTAAAGTGTTTTATGTAACCGAAGACTTTATTAGGATCGAATTTATTCTATTTATCCGTATCTTTTAAATCTTGTGGTTCTATAAGAGGAGAACTTAATTTTGTTTCGTGATTGTTACAAATAGTTTGCTTTTATACTTAAACCAATAATTGCTTTAATTTTAAGTGGAAATCTGAACACGCAGCAGTGAACAACTTATTATGGGTTGGGAAATGTATTTTATTGAAGAATTGAATTTCGATCAAATATTACCTCGTGAAAAATAAAATGGGTTTTCTGCAACATGAATAATTCTAATCTATTAAGCGCAGCAAACAACTCTTTTTGAATAGGCATTCCATTTAAAACGTTCAAATTATGGCCTTTGAAAACATTCCGAACAATCCCCTTTGATATCAGTTCTCAAATATTAGCTCTTAATCTGTCGCTATTCGAAAAGTTGAAAAAAAATTAAACAGCGGATCATCCAATCAACGTTCATTTGAAGGCGGCAAAGCGGATGCGACAGTGGACTGGATATGAAGTGGCACTTTGCACAATTGATGAATCGTTACCCCTACTTTTAGTACGTCCCCTTCAACCCTCGAGGCTTTCGTCCCTCGCACCTACTTTATGTAAAGATATTTTATCTTGGATTTACACATCTGTTTACACAATGCTCGATGTGTTTTTGTGATCTTACTAAACTTTATCACCATCATCTTAACCACCATCCTTTGAAACTTCCCCTTTAATAATTAAAACGTACTAACGACAGACTATACGTGCGAAAGCCCGCGGCGATGCCTTTGTGACGTGACTAATGTGTACCCGCCTCATTACACCACCAGCATGGCCCCGGTGTCTAATGAGACAATGGTTTGGATTACATAACGCTTGTTTAGAGTTCCTCAGTTTCGTCAGATTCCTTAATGACGTCGTTTGGATTCGCTTCTTAATTAAAAGAAAAAGGTAGATATTTGGATTTTTTTTTGCCTTTTTTATTTTTACTTTATAAATGTCTTAATGTTGTCTTTTGAACTAGACGTAATATCGAGTGACTACTGTTAGTGTCAAATGTTCTTGATATACCAAATAAGTTTCTTATGTAAAAAAAATAAGATACATGTCCTTAGAATCATACGACTTTATGTATATCGATCGGCAGCGAACGGGTTAGCCTAGAATGCAAAAGGGTAGCGCTCAGCAAGCGGTACTTGTGACACACGTAGAGCGAGCTTAACCCTTGTTCCGATTTTGAGCCAGCGCGCCTCAGACTGCATCATAAAACTTTAACAAGACTATGGGATAGCCAGTTTGAGGCAGTTTGTCGTCGGCGTTTCATTCTGCAGCTAAAATACATACTTGTGCATTCAGTAGAATGTATGTACAAATGTTGTTTGAGAACTGTTACGTCATAGGCAAAAAATATATTATGTTTGTAATACGTAATAGTATATTCACAAATCGATATTTCTGAGTAACATCTAGCTTTCAGTACTACATAGTACTACATAGTAGAAGAGAAACTTCAACCTATCTACCTGTCCGTAGATAAACGAATAGCAACGGACAAGTGGAAAAACGAATCGCAACGGACAAGTGGCAAAACAAATAAAATTTAAACATGAAGTTTTACGGCCAGATTGTTAATGTACCTACTTGACCAACTTCAATAAATAAATCGGAGCACGGCTGCTCCTAGTTCATAATTACCTAGCCTATAAGATACGCCCTTTTGCTGAAGAACATAAAAACGTATAGGTATGAACATAAAAACGAAACTAACATGTAAACAGTATTAACAAAATTGTGTTTTTCCTTTTGAGGCATGCAACTACGTAAACAATTACGATTCACTATAAAAACATTTATGAACTAATAACCATACCACCTCCAATGTCTAATAACCATAAATTCTCTATAATGCTGGATTATTAACCCATAAACGGCTTATGGATCTTTATAAAGAGCTTTTACAGCGCTAATCGCGTATAGAGATTATTGCTTCCTCGCTTTAAGGAAGATTACATTGAATTTTAATAATGTATGTATGTACATTACTGAACTTTGTCTGTACATGGAATATACATGAAAAAAACTATTACTGTGGACCTTTATTATTGCAGTAGAACCCAATACAATATTTTTTTATATTTTTGTCTGTTTATCTGAGGTATTGTACGCGCTCCAAAACGGCTTATCCGATTTGGGTTTTCACTAATATATTTGTGGTAAGTGCTTAACATTTAGTGTTTGTTTTATTTCAAGCGGTTCATAAATGAAAAAGTTATGTCGGTTTGAAGAATTACGCCTAACAATTTCCGACTAAGCGACATGTTTCCCGAAGCGAAGCGAGGGTGGGTCTGCTATTATGAAATACATTTTCGAAACTACCAATAGACTCGTATATCATTATAACAGTTTTTAAAAAATAATGTAATCTGGATACGTTATTGGTCCCCAGATTCAGAGTTCTGTAGCCATGGTAAAGGATTGCAGCAATAGCAATACGATGAAAATATTGCATTGGTGACCCAAATACAGATACCAAAATGAGCGGAATATTGAAATATTGAAGAGCGATTTCCATTGCATGAGACATAAAAATATGCTAAGACCTGATTGAGGCCACTGAATAATGGCGGAGGCGTTGAGGCGTGTTTGCTAGCACACCTTGACTACTTATCTAAAGAAGACCTACCTATTACACTACTTTTAAGATAGGATGAAGTGTCATTTGGAGGTTATAAAATTCTTGGAATGAAAAATACGCCAGGGTTGAGAAAGATTTTTCTATGTTACTTTGGACGAATATATGAGTGACCCAGGCAATGATTTAATATAATCAAATTTTTACTTGAAGTGTCATTGCACCCGACATGAGAGAGTACATTGGATATAATCATTTGAACTGTTCGAGACGTGATTTATGAAATAACAAAATGTCTTATGAATGATGATCACATTCAGAAATTGCCACAGCGTCATGTGATATTATTTTTAGTCACGCTACAGCATTAATCTCATTTGTCGAAGGGGTATTTGTAATAAACAACGAATGTTTGCATTAGATGAAATTTTCTATTCACGAATTAATTTTATAACTTTTTAGCATTAAAAATTAAAACTTAAAAACAAACAGGTAAAAATCTATTATTAATACAGAAAAGAAATTACGCTTAGGTATATACAATTCTATACGAAATAATGTCCAAATATAATTCTTATCCGCTATTCGTACAAAGTGACAATGAAATAACAGACTGACTAGAAATTAGAGATCATTTGGTTCATTGCATTCGTGTATCCTACTATCCTTGTATGTTGACTACATTCAGCTCTCTTCTGGCTTTATTCAACTTCTATCAAAAACAGGAACTATACGCTTCACAGTGCCTCTAGCGGTAATGAGCCAATTTGAGCTAATTATCAAGCTATACGACTGTGCTAGGTGTAATGCGGCTCTTTTGCGTAATGTTACGTTGCGGAAACCCGCACTGCATGTCGGTACAGTCCCTTTTGGTTGCGTTTGTATCATCATTAAAGCTATTTAAAGTAAAAGCAGTGATAGCCGAGTGGTTGAACGTTGGACTGCCGAACCGGAGGTTCCGGGTTCAAACCCCGCACGCACCACTAATTTTCAAAAATTATGTGCGTATTAAAATTTAATTATCACTTGCTTCGGTGAAGGAAAACATCGTGAGGAAACCTGCACACCTGAGAGTTCTCCATAATGTTCTCAAAGGTGTGTGAAGTCCGCCAATCCGCACTTGGCCAGCGTGGTGGACTATGGCCTATACCCCTCTCATTGTGAGAGGAGACCCGTGCCCAGCAGTGGGACAGTTATGGGTTGTGATGATGACAGTAATTGTGTCTGTGTTCTGTGTTATCTTGATGTAAGCTATAATTTCTTGCATAATTTTATACAATGTTCCATTCTTGCGTCTTGGCCGATAACGCATCGGTTGATGTTTTTAGTGTCGATATCCACTGAGCACCTGTGACTCCATATCATTATATGGTTCGTCTGCTTGTTTCTCGGCTATTTTCATATTTGTTTGGATTAACTATACATTTAAAATTATTATTTGTATTATTTTTTGTACTTTTGCATATTCTTGTCAGTACTTTGATTGTATTTATACATTAAAAAAAAAATCTCAAACACTGTCTATTACAGTTGGCGCTATGCATTTTGCTTCCCAATGCCGGGTCTTAGTTTGATAGGCATAGGAGGTAATTAAGAAAATAAAGTACCTATAAGTTAAGAGAATACCTACTGGGATCGACCCCATAGCCCAATAAGTATTGTGTCTGCATGTAAAACGACGATTGACCCTGGGTTTGATTCCTGGCCGGGTAAGACATTTATGTAACAGATTAAAATTACCTCTCGGGTTGTGGGTATTAGTATTGTTTTACGTATCACGTTCATGCCATAATGTACACTTGTGTAAGCGTTTTTGCAAAGCTTATAAAGTTAATTAAGTGAAAATGACAAATAAAACACCAACAGTAATTATAAAAGCATGTTTTAGGTAATTTTGATTGCTGATAAAGTTGATCGATAGGCCAATGCTGAATGAATAAGTTAAGTGAAACGTTAAAAGGTAAGACCTAACAAAAGCCCTGGATTTTACTCAGTCACGATTTTCCAACAGAAATACACACTAGAGCTATGTGCAGAGTAACACGCACTCGGGTTCCAGCGGCAATGAGCCATTCCGCGGTAATTGCCTCCGAAATGACTCCGCAAGGTCTGTTATTGTCATGGAGCTGCGTGTGTTAGTACTTTCGAGGTAATTTCACGTAGGTTTTAAACGTAAATGTTACTTAACCGCGGACAGAAGTCTACCTCGACTGTGGACCGTTAAAATCTAAGACGTGGCACAACGCATCGTGGAGATTTCCGATGCGGTGCCGCACCGTACGAATCTATGATACGCGACGACGTGCTACGACGACGTTTAGTCGGTAATCATGCAGAGAATTGCTTCCATCGTTATTCATAATAGTCAAAAATGGATACACCCAGTAGGTACTTTCTTTTCTGTTTTTTTAGGCGTCTTAGCGCAAGCAGTAGACGCACATGTGTAGTGCGAACCTTGGTTTAGTAAATTATGGTCTGTTTTCTCGTGCGAAATTTTTGAGTTGCGTCAATGCATCAAATTGTAGTGCTGTGCTGTTTTTGTGCACATGTGAAAATTCATCAAATCGCTGTCGCACGTTTGAATACACCTATTATTAGTATTTGATTGAATTAGTATTAGTATTTGAAATATTTTATTTAACACTAGATGATTTTTGTATATTCTTTCAAAAGTTACTAATAAATTCTTCTAAGTATCACATAAATATTTCAGAGTCCACCATTTCTGTTCCTGGCATGACAAAATGCGCTAGTAGATAATTTAACAAGCGCCACATAAATCCATGCATGCATGCAAATAATGCGTAAGTTTACCCAGCACTTTAGCACCAAAGCATTCTATCTTTCATGCGCACCCCAGAATTCCCGAAGATAAGCTTTTATCGCTTTTACCAGCTTATTTATTCCAAGAAAGTTCCGCGCGCATTTATTAAAATGGCGATAAAGTTCAATTTATTGTCGACTTGCTTGGCCGTGAACACGCAAGAGACAAAATGTTGGTTTAGACTTGAGCATTCCTTTTCTGAATCCAGCTTAAAATTTGCATGAAATAAACTAAAATTTGCATGAAGTCCCAACGCTTATCTTTAAGTACCTACCTACTCCGATCATTCAGTGAACAGTTGTTGGGTCTATTTTATATTGATTATACTCATTTAATTTACGTAATCCAGTATTTGCCCACCAATTATTATTGGTTAGTTTTAATTAAAATCACCAAACGCTCGTAAATCGACCTAACAGCCTCGGAACTTACCTAACTGGCTGTACTGGCATTCAAGACGTATAACTGAAGGTTGAATAAATGGACGCAGCAGGAGTAAAAGGGTATGTGGTACAATGCTTACTATTCCAGACTGCCGTTCGAAGAGTCTTAAGTCCGATTCTCAGTGAGCAGGAAATTTAAATTATAATATGTGTGTATCACCCCCTGTATCACCCCCTGTCTATCTCGTACCCACGAGCCACGACACAGGGAATGCTACCGTGGGACTGTAAGTGTGTAGGCATTCTACGCCTTATCTAAGATTCAAGCCAGACAATAATTATATGTCCAGGTGGAATGAAAAAAATAATTTTGTTTAAACATTTTTTTAAGTTTAATGACGAACATTATAAATAATTTTTATAGATTTTGAGAAATGGTATACCTAGTATGATTTCCCTTACGTTTAAATACGTTCCTTATATTCATACCTACTTTGACACCGCTTAGCGTAAACCGAAAGCTTTGGTTACTTTACTTATGAAATTACTTACATAAACTTTGTGAAAATAAAAAAATTGTACCAGATATTTTATAACGCAATTTAACCTTGTACTTATAAACTTATGTCCTTGCAAAACAAAGCGCCTACTTCAAGTTGGGACGCATTCCGGGCACATAAATTTGGAGTGTAAGTTAAAATATATAGGTACACTCAGTAACCAAAATTTATGCCGCCTTTTCGAAGTTCTGTTATCGCCGTAATAAATTCGAATTTGTTTCTGACCTCGTTTTCATCAAAAGGACCTTAATTTTGTTCTCGTCTGGACCTATAATCGGGAATTACTGCCTATAAATTTCTAAAGGATTATGGGCTATGGCTCATGCTGATGAATAAATGGGAGTAGAATTGATTTATGCTTAATTTGAATGCTAAAAAGTGTTTTCATCCATCCCTTGGTATCTTCTTATTCAGTTATTAATTTCGACACGAAGAAAAATATTGCTGAATTGTTTTCTAGAATTGTATTTTAACAATGGCTTCGTTTTCTTACAGTAAATGAGTTAATTTAACTTTTGTTTTGGGAATAGTAGGTACGTCATTGTATCGTGCACCTCAAGCAAGAAAAAATGAGTTAAAGTTAGTTTATTCCAGATATAAATCCCGCTAGTGCTGTGTCTTACTGAACAAACTACTAAGCGTCAAGAAGGCAACTCTGCACATCTAATTTCATCCTTTTAGGTCATTTAAATGTTGCACGTGATGATAGAAGACTCGTTCAGCCAACCAGCGACTACCTACCCTTCTCTTAACACCAATCAGAACTCCAGAGAACGAGTTCATCATTCAGTTTCCCACCAGTGTTATATCCTTTTTTTAGCCTTTTTAGCCTAAGCAGCAAACGAGCAGACGGGCGTAACGGTAATCACATGGACATTGGCTACATCAGGAGCATCACTAACGCGTTGCCGGCTGAGAAGGAACGATAGATCCGCTTCTTGAAAGACCCCATGTCATAGCACTGGGGGGACATCGAAGAAGGAAGTTCGTTCACCGTTTACCCGTACGTGGGAGGAAATTACCGAGAAAATTCCTAGAATTAAAGACGTCCTTGGTAATGACCACTAACCACCAAATGGTACAGATGTTTTTCTATCAGCTACTAACACGAGAGACCTGGTAATGGACTTAATATAGGCAAACAGAATTATTAAGTAAATTTAAAACTTTATAAACTGTACTGTACAAGTATTAAGCTTTTCTAACCTATTAAGTTAAATTAAAAGTAAGCTATTATCGCCGTGGTGGCCATTACAGTAAGTTTCCTTAGAAAAACGGTCTTGCATTTGAATATTGTAATTAAGTTTATCGCACTAACAACCTATTTGTAGTCAATTAGTGTAACATGGTGATACGTGTACCATGCATGTTCCGAGTAATGTATGAAGCCTGTCAAAGTGTCATGTTCGAAGCTTGCAGTCGACACTTCTTTGCATATTTTATGGAAATTTCATGACGGCACAGATTTTGTGCCTTTCTTCGTAAATGACTCATCGGTTTTATTTATTCATTGTAATTTACTTAAGTAATTAGACGTGTACTGGATTATTATTAAGTTTTCCCATCAGCTTTATTAATTTTCTGTTATTGTTTATATTTTAAGGCAATGTAAGTACCTACCCGTTAAAAAAATATATCGCACCCTTAGTAATATAATAGCCTAATTTAAAAAAGTAGTTTTGGGCGCTCACGTTTTAAAGACTCTGGACGAGACATTTCAGCTCACTTTTCGTATAAAATGTTTATTACGTCCTTTTAAGGTATAAGATGACATTTTTATCCGGATAATATTTTCGGCGGATATCCGGATAATTTGAATATCCGGTTATCCGGGCCTGATGCCCTAATAAGACGGTATTCTGAATGACACTATTAAATTTCGTATCAAATAGAACAAAAAAAAAAGTTATTTGCCGAAGAGAAAAGTCGCTACAGTTCTTATTAAAATTCTTTAAAACTTTATTATTCTATTATTACGAAAACTCGTATTTTAAATTTTTTTCTAACTAGAATTATTATTTAAGGTGATATTGGTTCTTTTATCTGGAAAAATCAATATTTCGTTCATTGTCTTCCGCTTCAATTGTTCTTTGCAATGTCGCGGAGACTGGGTCACGTCGCCCGCAGAGACAATCTCTCATTTAGAAGCGTGAGTCAGTGATCTTAACTTGTTCAATAACTTTAATCAGCAAATTGTGTGTCCTAATTCAAACCCCATAGGATCTGTTCTCTCTAGTCGGAATAGAAGGCATTTCTGTCGCTGTGATGTTACGTTATGTTGACAATTCGTACGCCACTGTTAGTTCGGTAATTTTAATAGTAAAATTATCCCTTTTCGATTTATTATCCGATTATGCAGTTGTAGTTTTATCTGAGCGCGATGGTACCCCACAGTAATTTAAGTATTAATTTATCTGTCTCAAAAAAAATTTAAAAATACGACATCGACCAAAAATTTAATTTATCATTACGTATGTAAATACAATTTTAACTTTGCTATTCAAAACACTTAAGCCTCGTCCAAGCCCCGCCAACAATACAAACCGCGGGCCTCACCAAACGCCGCGAAACAAAACACGAAACAAGACTGACGTGCCGAAAAATAAGAGAGAGAAGCGCGCAGTTTTGAAAGGCACGTATTACGAGGAAAACCGATGTGGCCACATTAAATTGCCGGGAATCGTCACAAAGAGCCCGTGGGAAGGGCCGCGTGTTAGCGACAACAGAGCCATTAGTCAAATCTTGTGACCGAGCAAAAACACTGAGGACGACGACGTAATGCTCTACAATTGTTGTCGTGTAACCGAATTAAATTAAACCACCAGACATTGTTACAGTCTTGGTGTACACTGGAGACTATATTCTAGGGTATTTCGAGTCTCAGTTAGGTAAGTAAGTCGTTTAGAATGTATAATACAGACAATTACGCAGACTACATGTTCAAACTAAACTTATACACTGTAGAAATTTTGTAAAGTCTTAAATAAGTTTACTATTTGTATAATGCAGACTGTACACAAACTTTACGTTATAGACTGAACATGAGAGTTTGTGGGTAGATACCAGTCGTTTATGACGATCCGAATAAGGAATGAATCTATTGCACAATTACAAAATAGTGTATGAAGGGCGAAAAGCTTGTAGGGCTAATTCTTTTAAACAACTTTATGAAATTTGAGTAACTATGATATTACCTATATCTATTTTACATAATCTCACAATTAAAAACGGACGGACACGGGAAGCACCAGCATCATCATCAAAATCGGTTCACCTAGTCAAAAGTTCTGAGGTAACAAACAAAAAGCAGTCAAATTGAGAATCTCCTCCTTTTTGAAGTCGGATAAAAATCGACAGCGTTTCATTTGATTGTTATTTTTAATAGTCTGAAGCGCCAACGAAAACTCACACGAGCCACCCGATGGTGAGTGGTTAGTATCGCCAACCCAATGGACATTAGCAATACTAGGGCATTACCGATGCACTGCTGGCCAAGTAAGCCCCCAGAACACGACAAGACATTTGCCGGTCGACTCAAGCAAAAAGATGGTAGCTAGCCAGCTGTGTTCTAAACTCTTATCACCAGCCTAAAGTACCTTCGAGTTTAACTGATGGTCTAGGGATCTCTCAAAAGCGGAACCGTGAGCTGTAACCCTAACCTCGTTCGTTGTTTAACAAGGTGTACCACAAGCAAGGAAAATCGACTTTGACCTAAATATGGAGCCACTTACACCCCAAAGCGGTTGTAATCACTGATCATTTTATTGTCGGTCTATTCGTCTACCAACAGTCATCATAGTGTAAGCAGCTGCACGATTAATAGATACATAACCTGCTCCTAATTACAGCTGTTCATTTCGTTTAAGAAACCGTTTAACAATACGAAATCTGGTTCACGCCTACTGAACAAATATTATACCTTTCCTAATCCTGATAATATTACTCAGAGTCAACAAACCCTAATATCTCTCGGAATATCATCGGGCACTTGTTGCGAACCGTGCGTGCGTGCGGAATTAACTTAACCCAGAAATAATGTCATTGTTGTCCCAGAACAGGGATACTTCGACCTTTTATGGGGAAATTAACCGGAAATCCGATGGAATATCGATAACAGTTATTGAGAAGGGTATTCTTCTCGTATCTTTGATAAAGGTTAGCCGTAAAAGTTCGTTTTCGTATTGGATAAAAGTATCACGAACGAAATCGATTGGTGAGCAGTTCGTGAGCTTGAGGCAAAACGAGTATCTGAAATATTCGACCACTAATTTTTTTCCACCAGCCTTCGTCAAAGCTGAATAGAAGAAAACCAAAACCGAAAGAAGTCCAAAATACTCGTAGAACCTAATTTCTCTAATTTTTCTAATTTCTTGAACTAAATTACATTCTGTAATTGGTGACGAAGTATTCGGGCTACTTATTTGTGGACTCGGCAAACCAGGGAGAGTTAAAGAGCCGAATTTTCAAAACTAAAATAACGGTCAAAATTTCGAAAACGGTGACACTTTACTTAAGTGATTTTTTGAAACTGTTAGTCTACTTCCAAGCTGTCTCTCCTATAAATTTGTCATACAACTTATGGGACACCGTGTATAAATATATCCAGATCAAAATAGGCTTCAACCCATTGATGGCCCACTACTGAGCACGGGTCTCACCTCATACCTGAGGAGGCCTAGAACATACTCCACCACGCTGCTCCAGTGCGGATTGGTCCAGATCAAAATACTACATAAAAAAAGATCAAAATAATACATAAAAAATACCGGAAATAATAGTAAATATCAAAACGAAGTTAAGCCTTACAATAAACGAACTAAAACCGTTAAACTCCACAATGAATTAAACGAAACTCGGCAGAAAGCCAACCTCCAATAAACACCGACGATTCGCTCGAACTGAATCAAAATAAACATAAATAACTTGGAAGATGATACTTTATTGAACAACTGGAGCAGGAAATCATAATAAAACGAATATTTTCGCAGCGAGCATCAACAAGTGGCGTAAAGAAGTTTGGTGCTACGTAAATAATTTTCTTCCGGTCCGACTTGCCGTCCCTGCGAGTCTTCGGTTCCTACACCGTGCCTGGGTAAGCGGTGAGCGATGATACGAGTATATAGACAAATAGCGGAAACGCTGTAACCCAGAAATATAAAGTGTAAATAACCAATAAACTTTTGAGATTTCAGAACATATTACTTATAAGAAAATAGGGTTAATGTTAACGCTGTACAAAATGTTCTATTGGTCGTAGAGCCACAAGACTTAAACCATTCGGCGCAAAAAACCTCGATTCCGAGTCTGCAATAAAAAATCGTCATAGGGTGTGGGTTACAACGTTCCGGCTATTTTGCATCGATATGTATTAATTATCTTGCTCTTTTTACATACTTAACAAGTTAATACAAGTGTTTACGTACTACGTAATACAAGTACATAGCCCGGCGGCTTGCGTTGATCTCAAGTAATCGACAAAGTTAAGCAACAGCTTGCGCGGTCGGTAGTTGGATGGGTGACCGCTAGTGGCCAAAATTTCTTGAACGCTTTCGTGCTTCGGAGGGCACGTAAAGCCGTCGGTCCCGGTTGTTATCATTTGGTAGCAGTCGTTAAGCCATGTCGGATACCTTCGGGCGGCTTAAAATTTCCGACACTTGGGTTGGCCACTAACCCCTCCACCAATCCGCACTGGAGCAGCGTGGTGGAGTATGCTCTAGGCCTCCTCAGGTATGAGGAGAGACCCGTGCTCAGTAGTGGGCCATTAATGGGTTGTAGCCAATACAAGTACATAGGTATAAATACTTATTGAACATTAACCCTTACACACTCAAACCCCCTCATTAGGATATAATGTGTCGTGGGTAGTATGGACAACACAAATAAAACAACACTTAAACTCACGCCTTCACTCCGCGATAAAATCATTTGTCGGCCGGGAATCGAATCTAAAAATCTCGCTTCCTCGCGTAATTAATCTAAGTAATGCGATTTAAAAAATTATCCTCCATCAATTGTCGCTGGTTCTACGACAGGTCACTATGTCTATACGAACGTACAGAACGACAGAATGTAAAAAGTTCGCAAGAATAAATAAACTTTTGAAGTTAAAAGTTCTTTGCGTCCGTAGACTGTGAAAATCATTTATCTTAATGAAGACAGTATTATTGTTCGACGAGCTACAGAGTAATCACTGGGAATTGTTCGTTGGTACAAAATAAGGGGAATGATGTAGGTTTCATTTTCCTATCACTTACATATTTGTATGAAAAAAAAACGAACGCTAGCAAATTCATAACGTATAACCAGCAACATAAAAAAGGCGTCACAAACACCCACGAAACGAAAACAAATAATTATGTCACATAAATGTCTGCTTTGGCTGGGAATCAAGTCCAGAACTTTGCTTCGCAAGCAGGGTTACTATATTGAGCAGCCCTTTTGTAGCAGCCCTGCCTGCGCAGCTAGGGGTCCCGGGTTCGATTACCGGCCGGGCAGACATCTACATAATGTGACAGATAAATATTTGTTCGCGGGTCTTAAATGTTACTGATGTGTTATTTGTGTTGTTAATGCCACCTGCGACACCGGTAATTCTAGTGGTCAATATAGCAAAAATAATGATTAGCACAAAAATCGAAATACAAAAAAATACAAGTCAGGCTACTTGTAAAAATCGTGTATAACTATTATTCTAGACCTTCAGTAATTACACTAATAAAGTGCAAAATCACACATCGTTCACTTGTCATCCTCGCCTCACCATAACCTCCCAGGGGGCATACGGAACATAAAAAATCACTTACCGTTATAATGCATTAGTGACGATTTTGTTCAGGACCCACCTTCTACAATCCGCGCAATGAAATAACAAGGTACCATAAACTTTATGACGCTCTGTTTGTAAACAAGTAATAACTCTATCACGCAAGAACACTTTATGTTATAAGTACAGGAGCGTAAACAATATTTACTCATTTTAATTCATAACATTACGATGCGCTATCAATCTTTTAACTATAACTTTTTAAAGGCTTCTAATTGAAATGCAAATATGTTTTATTATAACTTAAAATTTAAATTATATGTTTTTACGTTTTAAGTTAAACATTAATTTGTGGAAGCTATGATTAAACTTAATGAAACTGAATCAATCTAGACCGCTTTAAAAGTATTCAAAAGTGCGACACGATAGGATGTGGAAAAGCGACTTTGCGACATTACTTTTGTATAATAATGTATAGTTTTAATCTCATGGGCAACATTTTGCGGCCCAAATGTGCGACGTTACTATAATGTCAATGATACTGACTTATGATGTAATGGTTACCATGCCGGACTGCCGCCGTTCGAAGGAGGGGTTCGATTCCCAACGAGGTGGAAATTTCAATGATGAGTTTTAATTTCTGTTCTCCATGTGCATCCTATTTTTGTGTGTTGTCCATGACGCCCACAACACAGGGAATCCTAGCGTAGAGCTACGAGTGTACGGCGGTTATGTTAATTTGAGTGTCAATTCTCAAACTAATTAAAAAAAACATCGCTACTATTTGCAACTTTATGACCTAAAACTTCGAATACAACGTTAATCACAGATTTTTGTTCAAAGCTGTTACGGCTTGGCCACGAAACACATACCGCTGGAGGCGTTTTAATGCTACAAGCGTCACGTCAACCTCAATGGCAATTCGCATACAAATTCAAATAATATCTTTACAATTTGCAGTGCAATATAGTGGCCGAATACTCGTGGCTCGTGGGATCACACCTTACTAGATGTCATAGCAACGTCACAATTTTAGGCAAAATATTTAGCGTTGTAGCATTGATATAGCGTCGACGACATAACTTGTCAACGTCAGCATTAGTCACGTACAATGCCGTCATGATAATGGTAACTTATGACTTTTAACTCCAAAAACGCTGTATGCTATGGCAGTGGTACCGCAAAAATAACGTCAAAACAATTTATCAAAGCCATAGGATGCATTGGAAAGCGGTGATAACTCGAAGCGTCAAATCAAATTGCTCCCATGGCTCGCAGTCAGAAGTGATAAGCAGTTAATGTGCATACGGGTTCATTTTGCATGAACCTAACGAAGGACTTATGGGAGATATTATCGAATATTCTCCTGATTAATGTCGGGGTATAAATTACGAGGCTGAATTTTAATGATTATAAGAAGAATTACGTTGCTGTTTTTATGGCCTAATTTAACGCGAAAAATTTAGTTGCGTGCCATGATATTTTGTGTATTTTACGTAATGTTTATTTACTTAATATAGTTTTGAAAATAGATAGACGTCACTGCTGGTTGGCAAATAAATTACCAAGCTTACGTAAATAGTGCGTTTGTATAACAGACTTATACATACTATTAAAAAAATAGTAAAATTTAGTTAAAACGGTGGTATGACTTCAAAATCGTAACTACAGTTAAACATCTTCTTAATAAATGTTTCTTAGACGCACATTAACTAAAAACACCTACTAGTTTACAAATTTAAATAAATCATAATTAGTTAAACGTAATAAATTACAAAGTGTCAACCAACGCTTCATAACTCAATCTCAGCTTTCTAAATATGAGACGGTAGTATTACGTCAGAAATCTATTAATTGAGTAAGCACGAGTCAAGCAATTTGTATCGAGTACGCACCCACTCCATCACACGTGATATATGGAGGTGTACGCAGGGCTTGGAAACCGGTAAAAATTAACCGGTATTATAACGGTTAAACCGGTTTTATCGTAAAATTCCGTTCCGGTGCGGAACCAAATAGGAGCGATAATTTGAACCTAAATAAACCGGTTTATTCCTAAGCCGCGTTGCGTCGGTCGCGGCGCGCGTAGGTACTCTCGCAATGTTCGTGTTGACTGTTGTGACTTGTTGAACTACCGCGGTGCGCGTCGCTTGCAAGAGCAGTCAGTTTTTATTACGTATTGAAGTTCGAACCTCGCGATAAACCCAACCATAATATGTACGTAGGTATATACTTATATAGTATTACACACAAATTTTCACCCTAATTAAGAGTAATTCCCGATAATAATAATGAATATACAACCTTGTTAATTAATACTATTATTACTATTATCATTTCTCCGAACGACTCATCGTGTTCAGGCTGGGAGCTTGAGAGCCAGTTCTTTCTTTTTCTTCCCTCTTTTTTGGCCGGCAACACATCAGTGATGCCATTGATGTTGCTGATGTCCATGGGCGACGACAGCCACTTACCATCAGGTGGATCGTCAGCTCGTTTGCCGGCTATTTCCATAAAAAGGGTTCGAATATTTTTTTATGGAACCTGGCACTACTTACTGAAACTACTTTCTGAGATATTTGAGTTCAAAAATTAAAATAATTATTATGAATAAACTCAAATATGTCAGAAAGTATATAACTTAAGACATTTCATCACTGAATACTTTTTGATCGTAATCACTTAGTCTACCGATCGACACATGTTTTATCAATGTCCGCCGAAACTAAGATTTTTGCTTTATTTTTCTACTTTTTTGAACTCAAATATCTAAGGAAGTATAACACTTACGACATTTCATCACTGAATACTTTTTGATTGTAATCACTTACTTCGTCGATTGACTCATGTTTCATTACTGGCCGCCAAAACGAATTTTTTTCAAAATGGCGGTACTTCTAGGTATGCCTAGTAATGAACTAGGTTCAATGCACTTTAGGATTTAGACAGTTATAAGAGTGACAGATTTTATTTTTGACAGAAAAATTTGTACCTATCTATCTGTCCATAATAGCATTTGTCAAAAACCGCGCGATTACCGCCACTTAGGTGCTTGATCAGACACGGCGGGAACCGCGCGGTTTGAGAATCGCGCGGGAACCACGCGGGTCCTATTTACACAGGTATTCATACAGTCGTTCAGACATAATCGTTCAACCGCGCGGTTACCGCAACTCTCTCTCTCTCTTTCAGTCGTACGCTCACTGCTGAGCATCGTGATGTTCTGATCTCATTAAGGTGTTTTTTGGACTAGCTGCCACCATTTTCCGCGGTCTGAGGCACAGTGTATGGCTTCGCTGAGTCGAATATTAAGTTGCTCGGACACCTGGTCTGTCCATCTTTTCAGGCTCCGACCCCTGGATCTTTTGGCGTCCATCTTTCCAGTTACCATGAGCTTCTCCAAGTTGTCGTGTGGTTTTCTGGCGATATGTCCGAAATACTTAAGTATTCTTTGCAGACATATGCTGGAGAGTCTTTTCTTTACGTTCAACTCGTTGAGGATTGAGACGTTCGTTCTATGGGCTATCCAGGGGATACGTAACATGCGGCGCCAACAAAACATTTCAAAAGCATCGATGCGCTTTCTGTCACCTGCTTTCAGTGTCCAGGACTCAGCGCCATATAGAAAGATTGGGAAGACAAGCGTTCTTATGATATACATCTTCGTCTTTTTTAGTGCATTCCGATCTTTCCATATCTTGTCAAGTTGGCTCATTGAAGACTTTGCCATGCCAATCCTTCGCCTGATCCCGATTTCCGATCCTCCCTTGTTGGAGATAGTGGAGCCAAGGTACACAAAACTATTCACGATATCATAACGGCTCAGTGCAGTCCCTGCTCTGACTGTGTCGGATTTGTCGATGATCATTAGCTTGGTTTTGGCCTGGTTAATTTTGAGCCGCATTTCCTTACTGACAACCTCTAAACGCTGTATCAGTTCTACCATTTCGGTTTCTGTGGCTGTAATTAATGTAGTGTCATCGGCGTAGCGTAGATTCGAGACCCGCGTGCCTCCTACTGTTACACCACCATCCCAACCCTCTAAGGCTTTGCGCATTATATATTCGCCATAAATGTTAAAAAGGATAGGTGAGATGTCGCAACCCTGCCGCACGCCTTTCTTGAAACTGAATTCCGACGATTGTGCGGTGCCGACTTTTACTGTTCCATGTCCTGACATGTATAAAGATCTTATGAGTTATATCAACTCATAATCAACTCATAATCATCATTTCAGTACATTCCACAGATGCTTCCAGCTGACACAGTCGAAAGCCTTTTGGTAGTCTATAAAACACATTACTGCTGGGATGTTAAATTCATAACACTTCTCCACTAGCAATCTCACATTCAGTATTTGTTCCCTTGTCCCTTTTCCTTTAACAAATCCAGCTTGCTCTTGTGGGATTTGCCAGTCTAGGTAGTGGCGCAGTCTGCTGTTGATTATATGTAGCAGTACCTTGCTAGTGTGTGATATGAGAGCAATGTTTCTATAGTTTTCGCACTTTTTAGTCGCACCTTTTTTGTGAAGAGGTAGTATAGCCGAATGTGACCAATCATTAGGCCATTGGCAATTTTTCCAGACTGAGTTGCACAGTTCCAGGAGTTTTGTTAATCCTTTCTCACCCAGAGCTTTGAGAGTTTCAGCTGTGATGTTGTCTATGCCGGCTGCTTTATGTGCCATAAGCTTTCTTACCGCTGCTACAACCTCGGCCAGTATGATTTCTGGTTCCAGTTCCTCTGTGATACTATCACGCTCCCAGTCTGTATTTATGTCGACTGTGGATAGGTCTAAACTATATAGGTCCTTACAGTATTCCTTCCATCTCTCCGCCACCTTTGCGACCTCATTGATTGTGTTTCCATCCCTGTCTTCTATTGACCACGAGTGAGATTTGAATTTCTGTGTTATGAATCTCACTTTCTTGAAGAGATCTGCCGTTTGGTATTTATCAGCATGGCTTTCTATTTCTGCACAGATGTTCGACAGAAAGCAGTTTTTGTCACGCCTGCAACGCCCTTGGATTTGTTTGCTAAGTTCTCCATACTCTTCTTTGTTAGTGGGCGTATCAACAGATTTCAGAGCTTTCCTCTTCTCGAGGATGTCCCAAGCCTCGTCACTAATCCAACTTTTCTTCTTGTTGTGTTTTGGACGCCTATGAATGATATCGTTAAATGCTTCTGTTACCAAGGTCTTAAACCTGCTCCATTGTTGTTCTACACCAACGATTGCGGATTTATGGTCACTCTCGAAGGCTGTCTCAGTCATCCTTTTAAAGAGTGCTGTCTCAGCCTCCGCAAGTCTTGCTGGTTTCCGCGCAAATGTTTTGGGGGTTCGCAGACGAAGGCGTATTTTTGCAACAAGCAGTTGGTGATCACTATCGCAGTCCGCGCCGGGTAAGGTTTTAGCATTGATTACGCTCGATCTCCATCTATGGTCTACTGTGATGTAATCAATTTGGTTGCGATACCGATCTCCGGGTGACTTCCAGGTGTACAGACGGCGTTTGTGACGTTGGAAGAAGGAGTTAGTTATTGCGAGATTGTTACTTATGCAGAACTCCAGAAAGCGTTCGCCCCGCTCGTTCCTTGATCCAAGTCCATATTTTCCTACCGTGTTGCGGATGTGATCATCTCCTCTGGTGTCCCCTATTTTTGAGTTCCAGTCGCCTTGCACAAACAGCATTTCTCGACGTGGCAGTGATTTGATAGTTTCGTCGAGTATTCCATAGAAATTATCTATATCTTCTTCAGATGACTGCGCTGTTGGAGCATACACCTGAACTATGTTGAGAGGAAGTGGCTTGCACTTTATTTTTATAGATATAATTCGGTCGTTAACAGCATTATAGCCCAACACACAGTTGTTCAATTTACGTGGTACTTAATAGTGTTCCTACACCATTTCTGCTTTCTGTATCGTGACCTGAGAAATACAGTGTATTGCCTCCTTCCGTTATGAAATTACCCGATCCTTTGAGATGGGTTTCTGATAGCCCAAGTATAGCGACGTTATGTGCTTGCATCTCTTTCTCCACAATCTCGAGTTTTCCTGGTTGAACTAGGCCTCTGATGTTCCAGGCACCGATGCGATGCGGCAAGCGATTTGGGATTTTACCCATTTGGCCATCAGTAGCATTTGCCTCCACCCGAGCCTGATGACATACTCTGGCGAGGCCTTCGGTAGCCAATTTCACACTTGACGACCCGGGAATCGTCGAGCACCGGTTGTCAAGCGGATCGTCCGACCTCGCAATATAATTTTCTGTGCTTGTCATTGTTGAGGTCGGGAAAATTCTCTTGGGAGAGATAGTCGCAGTGGTTTCCCCTTGCCTTCTGCGCCGGGACTTTTAGAGGTTATTTACTTCCTCTAGGCCTCCGTAGCATCTCCTGACTAGGTCAGGGTTCGGGTTATCATATCCGCCGCCCGATGCTCGGCGTTGTCACCTCTTTAGCACCACTCGGAGGACACGTGCAGGGTAGTAAAAGGTATCTCCTGCGGACGCGAGCGACTCCATCCTCCAAACTCAACCGCTAGAAAACAGAATCGCCCGGTGCCCGCGCGGTTCTATTACTATGGAGATCTTCCCCAGCGTTCAGTAACTTTGCGGGCACCACGCGATTCACAACGAGAGCACTTCTGAGCTAGCTATGGATTGCTTCGACACCGAGTTATTTATTGATGAAGTGGAGAAAAGACCATCCACCTTGAAACAATCAAGATGGAAGTCAGGGCTCGTTCAGACACGGCGATAACCGCGCGATTGATAAAATCGTGCGGTTTGAACCGCAAAAATGTCGACTGTTCAAACATCGGCGGTTAGTTAGCAATTAGCGATCAGTTTCAAGATGGAAGTCAAGGTTTCAGATGCCTTCATGGAAATAAGGTTGATACAGCATAAGTTTAGCAATTACGATTATGGTAATTAATTTTTTGTTTGATCGATTTGACCATATTTAGTTGCAGTTTGTACTTTTCACTTAATCCATTCTTCTATTTTTAATAGACTCGAAAAAATATAATGAGTTCTTTGGTGGAATAAAACGCGTTTGTGTAATGGTATGTTTACATTGTGTCCAGATCGAATTTGCACCAAGTATAACTCAGGCGTGCTCTCGTTGTGACGTGTTAATCGCGTGGTGCCCGTAACACTACTGAACGCTGAGGAAGATCTCCATAGTAATAGAGGCGCCGATTCTATTTTCTAGCGGTTGAGCGCGATTATGTCTGAACGATTAAATAATTACCTGCGTAAATAAGACCCGCGCGGTTCCTGCGCGATTTCCAAACCGCGCGGTTCCCGCCGTGTCTGAACAAGCACTTAATGATTAGGATGAAATTTTATGTTCAAATAAAGTTTTACTTTTTAATTAACATTAAATTAAAAATAAATATACAATATATCAATGACTGCCGTGACACATGCGTATCTGATAAGATAAATAAGCAAACAACAACGTTATGTTGAATAAAAACAACGACGCGCTCAACGTCAACGCTCGGACTGTGCAGTGTGTACATTCAAGTCCTGTCTTGAGCGAAAAATTGAACCGGTAAATAGAAAATACCCATATTTTTCCAAACCGGTTTAAAAACCGGTTCAAAGGAACAGAACCTTTTTCAAAAAGCTCCCCCTGAAATTTCGTCGAACCGGTTCAAAAAATTTACCGGTTTCCAAGCCCTGGGTGTACGGCTGAAAAATGTCGTGCCCAGTCCAATTAAAAGGTAACTCGATACGAACCAAATGGCTGGACATTAGCTTTCAGTCATTGTTATGAACACACCTATGTGGGTGCCAGGGTGCGTTTGTTTATTTACTCGTGACCACCTTGCTTCCATTTGGGAAAGATATGTGTAACCTATATGTAACATATACAGTATACGCGTATAACCTATCTTTAGTTACCAACAGGTGGGAGTGTTGACTAGTATTTATTTATTTATTTATTTTAATAAAGAAAATCTTAGTAGGTACTCGCAATCGGTAACACGATTAGCTGGGTTTCTTTAAATATTCATTCTGTATTCACACAGGTCACAGTTGTCATGAGCGGCAGCGGAAGGGTTGCCGCATGCTTGTTTGCTATCTTAATTCCTTAATAATAATGTTAACCCCAGCTTGCTACTTTATACAAGTGATTGATAACCGAATCCATAGGCATCAGTTTAGCCGTTCGCTGTGTAGCAAATAATCCTATATGATTTACCTAAATATTTTCCATACAGACATCGCAACGATACAGTTTTATTATATGTAGGATAGATGCAGGATGGGTGTCTTAAGCACACCTAGACTATACTCCAGCACGCTGCGCCAGTGCGGATTGGTGGAGGAGTAGGGGCTAACCCAAGTGTCCGAAGTTTTATGCTGCCCTAAGGTCTCAAAGATTAATTACTGATTTGTAATGATAACAACCGCGACGGCTTAACAGGCCCTTCGAAGCACAGAAACGCTCAAAAAATGTTGCCAATAGCGGTCACCCATCACCAATCCAAGCACCGCCCGCGCCCGGCGTTGCCTAACGTCGTCAATCACTTAGGATTGTCACAAACGCCTCGGCCCTGTCCTTGAGCCTAAAATAACACGCGCTAGGGCTGCCTCTTTCTAGTTGTATTGAATGTAAACAGGTAGGTAAATCGCACGCTTTCTGATAACAAACCCACACGTTCGTTCTTCACTACGGCGCATCTGCGGGTGTTGTGTACCGAGTGTGTACCGAACTCCGAGGCGTAGGTATGATTCGCGTTCCGACAGTTTGTATGAAGATGGAATACTGTATGATACTATTATTGTGCCATTGCCGTGCACAAACCGCCGGCCTATGAGCGCTAGAACCATAAATACCTATTCTAAACACAAAAAGTCATTAACACAAAAAATAGAGCTTCTAAATGCCATAATATTCATAGCGGTCACTAAATTTCCCATATAAAATATGACATTGTCATAAATGTTTTAGCTAAAGCGGTCTATTAAAATGTACTGCGCTGTACTATCGTCAGTCATAATGGAAGTTTTAATGACGGCAGTAAATAAAAGCACGGCGCTGTTGACAGTGGGGATAGGAATGGTTCGATTCTGTTGTAGAATTAGGATTTAGAATCGATTTTAAGTTTAGCCGGGAATATAATCTATGAAACTGGTTTAAAATAGAGATAGAGGTGGGAGTAGGTTTATGTGTTATAAACGTGCTAAATCCGCGATTAGTTAGATTTAAAGGTATCGATATTTTGCAGTAAAAATCGATTATTAAGGTGCTGCAATAAACATGACAATGGAAAAGTTATAGGTTCTTGACGCATAGGTTAGTAAAGCAATTCTCTAATGCTATCGTACGCCAAGACTTTAACCCATTTTCTACTGTGATTGTAGATTATAATCCGTTCCGAGTACGTACCAAAACTTATTGTTAGTAAATTATTGTGTGCCAATTGTCAAAATCAAGAGCTTCAGTCACTTTAGGTGTTTGAAATAATTATACATCTTAGTTCTTCTTTTAATGGAAATAATACTTACTTTTTACTACGGAATTTATTACATACTACTAGTATTTGCTTGAGGCTTCGCCCGCGTAGTAGGAAAAAGACAAAATAATGTTACGGATATTATCGGGAAGGAAATTATGTCCTTTCCTAAGTCTCAAACTATCTCCATATCAAATTTCATCTAAATCGGTTGCGGGAATTTGGGTGAAAAGGTGGCAGACAGATATAATGTTTGTACCTATTTATTTGACGACTTACGTACATAGTGTACCTATAATCAAAAGTGTAAGAGAAGTCTTTCAATCGTAATGACATATGTAGAGCAATACTCAATTCGTTTATCAACATTAATTTTCTAATATTAGCCGTTCAATTTGTATGAACGAGAAATAAATTGATAGTAATAATGGGAACGAACATCGTAGGGGTTATACCACATGGTGCGTTATTGTCTGTTCATTGGCATTACCACCACAAGATGATTGATTGTGCGTGGAATAGGGTTTTTTCATGGAATTAACACGTTCGCTGCGTCGATCCTAATTTTCTATAAAAAACACGACCATGATCCAAAGCGAATGCGTTAAGATAGCAACCGAGCATGCGGCACCACCCTTCCGCTGCCGCCTATGACAACTGTGACCGACCTAGCCAAAAACTCATTCAACTCTATTGATCCCACGTGAATAGTCTTAAATATTTTTGGGCTATTTTAGTTCACAATTTACGATTGAGAAGATACGATTTTATATTTTTACGAGATCAGTTCCCTTGTTCCACATTAGTATAAATAAAAAATTAGCGATACAACATTTTACGATACGATTAGGATTCAACTGCAATTCAGATGGACGAAAAAGAAACTAACTACAAAATTTTTCAAAGACACGTACGTAGGTTCAAATTAAAATCAATTAAATTTGTTTCGTGTTAGTATCAACTCAAATACTTTGTTTCGGAGAAAATCTAAATCCAGCCGAGAGAAAATAAACTATTTGTAATAAAAACCTCTCATAGAAGATATTTGGCCTGAGCTTATTATAAACAATCTCGTGGGTAAGTGCTTCATGAACAAAACAGAAATAGGTAACCTTAGAAATATTAATATTTGAACTACGCTATTTTGAGATTAACGAAAATAGCATACCTTATATTAATTGTAGCGCCTTGAGAATTTAGAATGCCGAAGGCACGGTTATATCACATAATATCATCGAGACTTATATCTTGATGCATAATATCTATTGTTTTTCTAAATAACCGACAAATGCGCAGACGAGCAACCTGATGTGAAGTGGTTAGGTACTGTCGTCCATGAATATAAGTTATAGTGTTGTTTGCTATCTATAGATACTCTTTTATACAAAAGGAAGAACATCCATAACGAACGTCTGGGAACATTTTTATCATTTTTACAGTTTTAATTATCGAAGTTTATATCGACCTTTAATTATATTTCTTTAACCAATGATTATGGAAAATAGATGATAAGAAATTTAAAAGTACCCATAAAGTCCTCCAATAAATTGGGTATCTATAACCACTGTCGTATCATACCTATTTATTGGCCTTATTTACCCTACGTCTCTCTTGAATAGTTGGTAGTGAAAGTGCCTAGCCCGCGAAGGGCCAAGTTCAAAATCCGACCAAGAAAAACATTAATTTGGCTGCTTGTTCTTGAATCTTGTTTTATGATATCTTATTTATGTATATCGCAGGTATATTTAACACGAAGAATAAAAATAAAATATTCAATTTAATAACTGCATATTAAAGAATTAATACGAATAAATCGCTGTTAACAAATCGTGATAAGTTAATGAGTTTCTAATTTAGTAGTCGTTAGTAATTCTAAACTAAACACGTTGTACACTAATAAATCATTTCCTGTAGAACGCCAATTAATATGTCAAAAATAATAGACTATAGCGACATCTGTCTACCGTTGGATTAATGGCAGTTCAAATAACAATTCGTCTTATCGCGCTGCGGCAGCGTGGGGTGCCAAGTCTTGCATCGGGCGGGGGCAATGGATGTTTTGTAGTGCATTGTTGGTTGAACAGGTAGAAATTTAATAAAGAGGAAATGTTCAATAAACTATAGTGTATTTTTAATAATTTTTAATTTGCATGCTAAATTTTTTTTTAAGTGGATTGTAAGTACAATTACTGTGATTAATTGATCTCTCTCTCTCTCTCTCTCTAGTTGGTCCTTCATTAATGAAGATCGTGGCTATGGTGGAAAGCGAGTCTTGAGTGAACGAATTGTCTCCATCGGCTCCGATCTGTGGTACTGGCGACTGTGTAGAACTCAGGTGTTTTTTTATCTTTCAGTTGGTCGGACCATTTAGTTGATGTGCGGCCTCTGGGTCTTTTCCCTTCGGTGTTACCAACGATGATCAGCTTACATAATGTATGTTTCAAATTTCATAAAGCTATTTTAAAAGAAAGCGGAGATTTAGGGGCCTAAAACCGGTCGAATTAGTGCACAAGGGTTTACACCCTTATAAGCTCGTAGGAATTCGCCGAGTGGGTTATGAGGTCAGATATAAATAAATAATTATAAAAAAAACGCTCATACATCGCAGTAGGATTCTGTATTTGAATGGCATGGTGTTGGGACACAAATAAGACATTAAAAACTACACAGTCATGACCCGAGAGCATAGGATATTTTGCCTGTTGCATAAATATCTGCCGCGGCCCGGTATCGAACCTGCGACCCCTTGCTTCGCAGGCAGGGTCACCAACTAACCTACTAAGAGATAAAATAAATAAATAAATAACGCTCCACACTCGCTCATGGACAATACACAAGACAGAACACACAAACCCAGACTGAGAACAAAAATTTAAACACATCATTCAATTTTTCGCCTTACTACAAGTCGTAGCTAGGACCATTCAAATGGCGGTCCTGCATGGACCATTGTGAAACACAAGGGATAACAAAATCCATCTATTTTTAAAATGAAAAATTCTGCTTGCTAATACACCACGACCAAAGCAGGTATAAATTATACAAACGCGAGTTAAGAACTCTAGTTTGCTTTATGTTTGGCCACAACATTATGTGCAGCGAGAACATAATTTAGTTACAACTAATACACAAAGGGGAAACTCCCGTTGCATATTTTCTAGGACGTGCATGCACTGATGTAATGTACATTTTATTTCTACATCTCATTTTCTCTACGACATCTTGGTTTATGAGAATGGCGGCAGTACTCAGTATGCATTGCGGGATGGCAAGTTCCTTTTATCTGTGTAAGATCCCAATTCTGATACAATGACGTCGCGGACTCCCTAAAGTAATAAACAACTGGAGACGCGCGGAGTTATGTCCCCATTGCCGGACTTGTGACGGTGAAATTCGTACGCAAAATCTTTACTACCAAAAGCTCAAGAGTATAAAGTAACTATTATAACATACCATTTAAAGTTAGTATTTTTATTTCGACTTGCGCAATAATATATTTCTGTAACTAATGTCAGGACGTTTTGTAACCGAACGTGACGAGGGAATTCCAAGAAGAATATTCTGTTTTTATCGAGATTACCGGGTATTGTTTTTCTCTTTCTTCTTTCTTGGCTTCTTTTCTATTTTCTTGCACCAGTCCAAAGTCTTACACTTTGGTATTACCAATGTCCATGAGCGATAACCGGTTACTATCAGGCGACCTGTCTGCTCTTTTTTTGGCTATTAACATGAAAAATTCATAAGGTAGGTACTATTATAATTACGTTCAAGTTCACAGTAGATGAGGTTATTTCCTTTAAGTCCAGATCTAGATTAAATATTATAACGTTATAAGAATAATTATGTTGTATGAATCCCGTGCCGTATTAAACACTGGACCTATACCCGATTGCGTACACGAAATGCGTCGAATTTGTAGAACAAATATAAATGGTTGAGGGTAGATCGGGGGTAGATAATTACATTTTTTGATCTTCGGAAGCAGGGGATGACGGCATGTCGCGTGTGTCACCCTGTATCGGCAATGTTTCGATAGTGTCAAAGAAGTGACGTGTGTAAATATAACAGATGAGGATTTTATGAGAGCTGAATGCATTTATCGAGTGTGTTTAGAGTATTCGGGAGGGGATACTCGATATTAACCTATACTAGACCAAATATTCGACGCAATATAACAAATAACATCGACAACGGGTCGTGGTCGAAATAAAATTAATTAAACCATTAAACGTTCGATGCCGACATGTTAAAAATGTTGATCCAATTACTGAGAGCCCAATTAAATGAGTCGATTTTTGAATAGTCTGTTAAAAACATACTCCGTTCACTAGAACATATCCAATGAGGAGATGACAGATCGGTTAATTTATTTCAGTACTGGTAACATATCACAATAAATAATTGATGCATATTTGTGATCGACATATATACCTACACATTATACATATTATAATATAATAATTATTTAGAATATTCGTTCGAAATTCAGAATAGTCGTGTTTCGAATGGATGCTTGGGTGATAGTAGGTACTTTCTAGGAAGCAAGGCAGGAAAGGAAGGTAGGAAGGAAGAAAAATATAGGCGCTCTAGCCCCCAGCCAGAAAACGACCAGTCGTTTGTCGGCTCACTTTCTCTTTGCTGGAGAGAGTGGTGGAGCTGCCACCCTGGCTAGCCTTGATCATCAATCAAAATTGAGTTCCAGAGATTAGCTCAAACAAACAGACAGACAGACAGAGAAAAATTGTAAAAACTGTTATTTTGGTATATGTACCGTTTAAATGTATACATAATATTTCTATATGCATTTAGTAAAAAGCGGTTATTTTAATATTACAAACAGACAGTCCAATTTAATTTATTTGTATAGCTAAAGAAGAGTAGGTATAGACATGTATTTTTCAAATTAGAATGTTTTTCCAGTGTTTTACATAAACAGCTAAATCAGTTTACAGTCAAACACTTTTAATTAAAAATAAAATGTTAATCGGCACTTAACCGTGATTAGATGATGCCTTGATAACTGTGTCTAGATCCATAGGTAGTAAAAAGCTAATCGTAGCAACAACGTAGCAATAAAACTAGCGAATAAAATTAATGATGATATTAAAATAATTCATTCAAAGACATATTATTCATGGAATATAAAATGAACGTAAGCACTAAAATCTCATTTTCCAAAAAAATTAGGTATAACATCCTTTTTTGCGTGAGCAGTTACGACTCGCAGAGAACACGATTTGTAATTGTTTCAATTAACATAAATATATTTCTTGCATATTTTAAAATATTAAAAATGAAGTTAAAAATAACAAAAACAATGTTAACAAGTTTCATAAATTACAATGTTCATAAATAAAAGTTTGATAAACCATGCATTATTTACCTAGAAGTTTCATGACTTCGGCCTGACTGATAAGCACGTTGAGATGGCTGGTTGCCAATGGCAACGTGAGACAGACTGCCCACGCGAGAACAAGGCCTTTGGACGCCATCGCAATTAATTCACTGCTGCATCATTTCAATTTCACTTTAGTCATTTTTCCACCAGTTTACAGTTCCCATGAATTTTATGTCGCATCCATTTTTAAAAAATCTGCGCAAAACCTTTGTGACAATAATTAAAAAACATAAAAAAAATAAGTAACATGCCGAGCTAAACTTAAAAAAAATGAAAACCTTAATCGAAATACAAAAATATTTAACTTCAAAACAAATGATATTTTATAACACAAATAAATGAATATATCAGGAGACCGAAAATAAATTCGAACAGAACGCTTACTTTCCAACACAAAAAAAAAACAAAAACAATTTCGCGGGCTTTCGAATTTCGAAATCGTTCGGAAACGTGTAGTCTCAGCGGGATACGCGTAGAGCGTCCGCGATACCGCGTCGCACTGCTACACGTTCGGATACTCCAAGCCAACAAGTTAGTTGCTGACATGCGCACTTAACACCAACCCTCTCGGTGTGAACTGCCACTTTTGCACCAAGGTGTTCGGGTGTCGTATGGGGCAAGCGATTTTATCCCTTTTAAGATGGGGAGATAACAACTAGACTAGCGTTGACGTTTGTGATATATTGCTTGTTCCGCATTCGTTATGTCAACTAAAAATAAGTATGCAGTCGTAGTTGGGTTAAACTTTGTATTATAAAAATAACGCAAACTGAAAAAATTGTTGAAGCGCGTTCTTACCTGGCGTCGATATAATTGGTTTAGTTATAATGTAATAAACACTATTATTTAATTAAACATGATTTATTGAAATAATTATGTTAAGTTTAAGGCTAAGGTTTAAGGCAAGTAATTGACAAGAGTTAATATCGAATGCAAAAATAATGTTTTCCGTTGAAATTGATAGTGATGTTTAGAGGAGTTCGGTCATAAGAATCCTAAGCTACATTTTTTTCCGGTTATTTGCCTTGTATTATTTACTTACTTCTTTTCGATCATGGTAAATCACTAAACGAAAAATAGAAGAAGCTTACTACACATGCAATATCAAATTACTGTACTAGATTAAATTACACACTTTAAGCGTATTTTTGATATTTAAGAAATAAACCCCTTTAATGTACTTATTAATAATAAGATTAAATAATAAAGTAGACATACCTTCTCGTACTTACGGTAAATAATTAAGTAGGTATTTTATAGATTTCTACGAGTATGTTATATAAATTTTCTTAATCTAATAATCTATATAAGGTGGAATATGTAAAAATTAAAGACATTTAGCGCTCGTATCGAAGCTGCTATTATAAAGGGTATTAATTGAATTTGTCTCAAGGGAGAGCGTATCCGCTTTGCATTAGACTGAGGTAACCAAACGATTTGTATTTCGTAATACTTGGTTCTATTGTTATATTGGTTAGGATTTAAAAAGATCACTCCCAAGAAACTTATTTTTCATTATTCTGTTAATAAAAATGTTCCGTAATGGTATTAAACTTTAATTTAAGCAGTAGGTAATGGACAGACTTTCCTACTGTTTGGCAGAAAATAAATAAGTATAATTATTGTAAAATCTAAAAATAAAATAAAAAGCATGAAATTTGAACTTTAAGGTAATTTGTGTTTGTGTTTAAGGTAATGCGTGATAATTTGTGTTCGTAGTCTGAACTGATTTTTCGTGAAATTCGTGAGAATTTTACCAATTTGCATGTGGCCAGCGCACCGTAGCAAACCTTAGCAAGCCTTGACCCCTGTCGTCAGCGGATACCCTAGCCCAACAATGGAAAAAAGAAAAAATGGAAAAATGAAAAAAATGGAACAAAGTTTAGTCATCATCGTTATCATTACGATGTTTAATAAGCTTTCATTTAAAAAATGATTGCATTATATTTATTTCATACAGAATTTATATCATTTAGATTGTAGACCATTCACAGCTTCAGTCACTAGTAAGTACCTACGTTTAATTTAATTAAATTAATCATTGTAATTAAAATTATTATAAGTATGAATATATTTCAATGATTCTTTTGCTCAAAATATAATAATATAGGTATTGACAACAAATGAATCACAAAGATACTTTGTGGGAACCAGAAATACCTGTCCCGAATTTAGTTATTTCTAAATTGGTTACCTTACTTAGGCCCACTCACAGAGCACTAACGAAATTACGTCCTCTTTCATAAAGTGCTAGAGGTTTGAATTTATTTTTAATTGATATTGTAATGAGTCCTCTCAATCCAATTTATAGCCGTGTTAAAAGTAAATGCCAGCAATTTTTCTAATTTGCACTTCCCTGTGCTGTGGAAAAGTGTAAATTAATGCAATCGATTGAAATATTGCTTAACAATTTTTATTTTGTTACGAAATTACTCTTCAAAATAGACAGCCTTTACTAAACTCCATCTCCATATTTATCTTTTGCATTCATCGTAAAGTTACAATATGTCATCGGAGCGGATCAAAAAGTGCGAATACGAGTACAAAGTATCTATATTCATAATATGTTTGGTCATAGGTATACATTATATTAACCCTTGACGCAGGAGCAAGAGGCATGTCTATCTGTGGAAAACTACATTTAGCTACCGATTCTGGTAATTGTTTACATAGCAGTTTTTAAATGAATTTCGAAGCCTTTGGATAACATAACACACTTACCTTACTCCAGTCGTGGAAGCAGCGTTCTATCTAGACCCGGGTCACTAATCCAGTATCCCTGTAGAAGGTAATTACTGTTGAAGCTGTATATTAGACCAAGGAAGTTAGGATTGTTAGTTTAAAATAGTAAATTACCAACTGCTACCAAAGTTTGTCAAAGACTAAAGCCCTAATTTCGTTGTAAATTACGTAAGTGCTTCATAGTTTTCCATAAAGTGTCCGGGAGTTTAGCAAAGTTTAGAAGACAACGCTAAAATGTTTTGCGAGTAGATACACGACACTAGTGGAACCTAGGCTGACATACGAGATACGTGTGAGTAAAGTTTAGCGTGTAAGACTGATTCCTACGTAACTTGGGCCACCGGGTTGGAGGTTGGAGGTCGCCGGGTTTTGTACTAGGAATACCCGGCATACGAGTAAACGGACCATCTGTGAATGGTTACCGTCACCCAGACATCAGCAACGCCAAAGATATCAAAGGTTTTCCGAAGCGAAGCTAGAGCTGTTTACTAGCCTGGAATTAACTTTATTTACGTATAATTATGTATTAATTCATCAAAAGAGGAATAAGTACTCGTAGTTTTCTTAAGAGCGTGTTGTTTTAGATTAGTCGGTAGCGAATGTATAAATAATCATGGCGCAGCGTACCCTGGCACTGATCGATGTACTTACTTAATAAGCGGAATATTTGCTTTGTTTTGTACTGTGGAGAAATGCTCTGCTTTATTATTTTTTGTTTCTCGGACAAGTTTTGCAAGTTTCATGACTCAGCTACTCGCTTTTAAAGTGGAGTGCCTAATGTATCTATTATTCCTGTTTTAGCTGTTTGGGATCCGCGCATCAGATTAAAATAAAGGAACTCTTTTACGATCATCTGTGTTGAAGTTACATAAGTTAAACTAGTATTCTGGTCATGGACGAAACCAGGTAAATTAATAATGACCCTTTAAGTTAACAAAGAACAGCATCCAGTATAAGATGATCTTAACTATACCATTATGTGCTTGACCAAGGTGGTAAAGTTATCGGCCTGCTAAAATGTGAAAGGTGAGATAGAATAATATGTAACTAACCGTACTATATTAAATATTATATCCACAGCTCTTCTTACTTCTTCTATAAACAACTTCATCCAATATTTATCTCTAGCATTAAATTTGTTTAAGTAGAAATTATGCATTTTAGTATTATTATCGCTTGCATACCTAATACATTCCGTACCGACGATGATAAACCAACGACTGTTCTAAGCGCACTCTGTTGGAAAATTTTGCAAACTCATACCTACGCGTCGCGTCGCGGGTAACTTTCCGCACGCTTATTTTTCATTTTGTTTAAAAAAGGAACGTCTGTTGAATTATGAAGTAGACATCGTATTTTTCTGTGTTAACGCCAAATATTTTGTCACATTCTAAGATAGAATTTCATTAATTATCAAATAACACAAAAGCACAACCAACAAAATAACAAGTTGTGCGCAAAAGGCGATCTTATCGCTAAGTAGCGATTTCTTCCAGATAACCTTTGGGAAGATGACAGATTTCGTTAGTTAATTTATAAAAAAAATATATGTATTACCAGTTTTCCTTTTAACTGCAGGTATAAGTATAACCCACAAAATAGTGCAAGTAGTGAAAATAGCACGCTGACTCGCTGTTAAATTTTGCGTGAGCTCGCGAAATTTACCGATCATTGTCAACGTGAACAAAATGGAGTCATTTTATTTAGCCAGCGCGTCACAAAAATTGTGGGCCTCATACGAATTTACATAACAATACGTACGGCATAATTATCTACTTTAATAATGCGTCACAAATTCAGATGAGAGAGAGGTAGGGTGCAGACCAGATTTTGCGGTAGAAGATAATTGATTAGAGTTGTATCCGAAACCATTATAATGTCATTGTCCGAAACACGTCATCACTGTTTGTTGCCATAGGCTGCTAGCTCGTTGGCTGGTGTAATGTCATGTCATGTTCATGTTTATAAGCGTTAATTGCTTTATTCGTACTTAATATTAATAATTTATTTATTGAGACACAAAGTGTCTTTTTTATTGAAATATACTTTATTTCAATATGCATGCATGCTTGTTCTCTACTTGAGAACAAGCATGCATGCATACCCTTCCGCTGCCGCCCATGACAACTGCGTGACCTAGAACAAGACTAAAATAGGGACTACGATAGTTAGCCGGTTAGGAAACGAACATTAGACAACATTGGTTGGTTAGTTTGTTAGTAAGTATGAGGACTGGGACAGGGACTGTTAGTGATAGTTAGACCTGTTAGTTGATGTTAGTAATAGTTCAGGTAGTAAATGTTAGTAAGAGTCTCGCTCTATCTCGATCACAGATGTGTTGTTATCCTTGAGGACTGAGACGGTTGCCTCTCAAAAAGTGTAACCGGCTCCACACCTTTCTAGCCAGAACATAATCTAATAACAAAAAAATATACAAACACTGACTTTTTAATTGAGCGCTGTTTTTCAGGTAATCATACTTATCAGGCGTGTTTATTTTTTCTTTATTACGTCAAATGTTGTTAACTTATGTGATTGTGCCCGTTAAAATAAAAATTATAAGGAAAATAGTTTCTCGTTGATAATCTCAGCGAACAATCAGGATAACAAGATAATATAGATTCCATATTTGACCTTTGAGAGGAACTCTAAGTTTATTCGATGCACACGAGCATTATAACCGCTCCTAAGTGCTCCGTTTTAGTCCAATTCGCGTTCCCTGTTTACATTCTAGCTGAAATGTTTGTACAAAGTACACAAACATTCAGCGATCTCTCAGTAAGGCGGGCTCGATGTTTTATGATAATCTTGGGATAGACATCGTGTTCAGCGGATGTCGGTATTAATATACCCACGTTAGAAGCGTTTGCGTGATATTATCTGTAACTAGCCAGTTAGTTCAAGTGGAAATAAAGTGTTTTATATCTTTTTTAATGCATTGCTACGCTTCGGGAAAGCTAATATGTCTGTGTGCACTCAAAAAATGTTGACACTGGATTCTTGGATTGATATAATATGATTTTTGTTCGTAAAACTTAACGAAAATGAAATAAAACAAGCAATAAATGTAACTCCAAGTTTACAACACATCGATGAACATCGTATTCACAACAAGTTAAAGCGTTTCTGAAAGTAGCGGGCATAGACGCAGAGACAAATTACCAACAACACTTGATTATGTTTACTATTTATTCGCAATAAGTTTTATTAGGTGTCTATACTACATTTTTGAATTTTGAATCCTAGATAAGAAAAAAAATAAAAATACCTGCAATTAATTAAATTGTTAACGCAATGGACCAATGAAGTAAACTCAAACTCAAATCATTTATTTCATGTAGGCAGAGATTCCAAGGTTAAAATGAAAATTAAGTTTTAACGTCAGGAAAACGCCAGAAACCTAACGAAATGTTATCCTTACTAAAATAAATAGTTAATTATGCACATAATTTAAAAAAGCGTTTCATATCATGCTGCAGAAATTAAAAACCGCAGAGCTTTCTAACCATTACAAAATCCTTGCCTAACGCAAAGTTTACACCACATTTTCGTCTAGCTATAATTCGTTTCCGCTGATATTGCAATCCAAATACATTATCTAATATTTCGGCCTCTTTCTCGAGTAAATATTGGTCGTGAAGGCCTCAAATCTGTTACAAGGATGCTCCAAGCTCTCGAGTTACCCGAATACACAGACGGATATCCGTGTTCCGGATCACGGCCCGGTAATGGATATTTTAGGACTGAATTAGTTATATTGGCCCGTTTACTAAGCCGGAGCTCGTATTTAAAACGATTCGAGTTATTTACTTTTGGAATTAAGGAGTTCAGTTATAATTTTAATTAATACAATTAATGTAATTTCGTAAATTGATTACCTAGTTAAAGAACATTTTAAGCAAATATATTTCATTTTGTACATTAAAAAAAAATTAACGATAGACATAATTATGTCAGTTATAAGGTATTTTCAATTAGTTAGGTTAGGTACAATTATAGTACCTATAGATATTTGTATAAGTTATTTATTATGTAATCTACTTGATACCCAGAGGTCTCCTGAATTACCTACACAAACTTAAGCTGCCCTTTACCCAGCGCCAAATTGCAAATAATTACGAAACTCATTTAACATTCCGTTTAGGCGCAACGCGCGGCCGCAGAATGCAATCTGCATTAGGAAACCGATGTACCTACTGTCGACGACAGCCGCTTTATGAATTGCGGGAATTTAGCGAGCAATTTGTTTGCCAATCACGGGAATTAACTCGATTGCGCACGCCGATATCAATATTTTGAAAAGAGCTGTGAAATTCGTACGTTTTTATATGAAACGATTGGTGTTCTCCCGGCATAAATTAATGTGCAATCGGCTTAAACTGATTTTAATGTATGTAAATTAAATCTATAGCATATAGGGTGACAATGACTTTATCGACTGAACGAACGAAGAACGCGACGTTATCGACTGAGCTGAGCCGATATAAAACTTTTTCTTAGGAACTGATCGCCTAGGCTGCTTCGGAAAACCCCTTATTTTTCCTCAGTTGGTGTACGTTTGAAATAATTTTATTGATAACGAAGGGATAACTCAAATAATTTAACAAAATCGCATGGAGGCCAGTGATACACTGTCAGGTTGACATAACAAGTTGTCTTCTTCCTTAATAAAGTGTCGTTAACGGACAGCAGTGACCTTTTAACACCAAATGTCCACTGTTCTCGATTATTGACCACATAAAATACGCGTCCAACGTATGTAATGACGTCATATTGTTCACGCGAACATATCCTCATAATGAAATCGAACAGGACCTATACTATAAGCCATGAACAGAAACAATACACAGAGAACAAACATTTATCTGTATCATTTGCATCTATAGGAACTTAAACTTATTTTTTGGTAAAAGGAAAATATCACTAACTTAGCGATAGAGTCCCTTTATTGCTTTTTTGCCTAATTAAGTTAAATTAATACTACTCGTAAAATACATATTGAACTATGGAAATGAGAACATTTAACTGAACTAACTTGCAATGAACGACTGAACTGTTTAATCGAAAACTGCGAAAGCATTGCATTGTTTTGGTTTTAAAACAGTTGGTGTTGAAGTTTGCCGAACGCCGCCGCCAAAATTCGCCGAACTTCCCTTAATCTGGCTAGAGCGTGGTTCGAACTTCTTGTATTCGAATTGTTCGAACCACGATAGTTGACTGAGGACCTCAGTTTCCAACTTTAGGCTAAACTCGAGTTGTCACGACTTTGATAGCAGGTAGCTACGTATTGCTAAAATTCGCCTTGTCGAATGCAGTTGTTTCGAGTTTGCCATTCGATGGTCGGGTGCTGAAATTAGATTTCATGAACAGCGAAGTTCGAACGTACGGTACCGAGGTGCTTATTAAATTTTGTTCCAAGAACGATGACAGTCCTGTTGTATTTGCTACTAGTTTAGGTACTTTTATGGACCTTTTCACATAACTTTGCAGCTTTTTAACATTAGCGGCTCAATGCAGAGCCTATTGTTCTAATCCCTCAAGCTGTTCTGGAGCATGGAAGTGATTAACTTTTGCCTTATTGGTCGTCTTGGTTAAAATACAATCACGTGTCTTTTTGAAGAGAGCATGGAAAAGTAGGTTGCAGCAATTCTAAATTTTAGATGCTAATCATTATTATAATTTTATTATAAGTTTACGAGGAACCAACCTACATACGCCGCATTTTCCTTCGGCATAAGCAGTTGAGTGTACGAAAATAGCTAATTAAGAAATTCTACGTTTTGAACGGCCTATTCACCTCATTAACACAAACTAAGCTCTCCTAAGTATTAGGAAATAAGTAGCTACAATAAAATAATCTTGCGACACATTTCCCTGCGCATATTTCACTGTTTAGCGCGTCGTTATAAAGTCGTAAAGCCAGTTACCTGAGTTAATATTGAAGCTGGCGCCCGGTACAAGTTATGAGCAATGTGATTTAATGTAGAGGAAATTCGGGCAGATTTACTTTGTGTTTGCCTTAAATACATATTAGCATTTACAAAGGAAATTAATAAAGTCGTGTTAGTTAATTAATATTGCTACTGCTACCAGTCACTTTAGTGTTATAGAGATAAACATTGCCACTTGGAAAATCAATTACTATGCCGCATAAGCAGGGTTGTGTAGGCAAAAAATAAAGCTCTTAAAAGTTTAGTAAAAATGGCTGAATAGAATGATTTGTTTATACATTTTATATTCGCCAAAATTAAGCATTAAAGAGTATAACAAAAAATGTTATATATAACACAAAAGGCAGTCCTCTCGATGCATACCAATTTCATCCAGGCCACGCAGAAATACACTATATATTACAGACAAACACTTAAACATACTGTCAGGAGCCGCGAGGAAGTAAACACGAGAGGGCAAAGGTGAAAAAAATAAAAGAGAGAGAGATATATGAAACAAAGGCGTAAGAAAGTGTTCTTTGAAACTTTTAAACTATGTTAGAGATAAATTACGTATGGCAAGAGGTAAGAAATACTAAAGACGTACCACGAGGACACTGAAGAAATCACAATTGAAAGAAAATTTGTGTAATAGAGTTTGAAGGGCAAGTACCAGAAAAAGTAAATGATTTTATTTTATTTTATTATATTGAGATGATAATTATGAAAGATAACGGAGTTAGTGTAAAAGTAACGGCTAATAGGGAAGAATGGAAGAGAAGAACATAATTATTGCGCCGACCCTAAATAAATTTGGGAAATGGGCAGGAATTTGATGATTTTATTTTATCATCTCAATGATGATTTTATTTTCATTTATGTGGACTCAGGTGGCGATATTCGAATTTATTTCGAAGGTACGATGTGTACAAGTTCAATGTTTATTATGAAACTCCTTCTCTTCTATATTAAACCATAAACAATCTGCGAATCAAACGGTTGACCGTCATGCGAGTGGCCGGTCAGTCGGCATCAGTTGGCATGATGTCCGACCATAAACTTAGGAGTTAATATTACCAAATGTACCTCTCACACAGCCTCATAAATCAAACTTTTCACAACGCAACTGTTCGGAGGGAAATGTAATTTGTATAATCTGTGCAATTAATAATTGGCTTAACCAGTTTTTGGAGGAGAATAAAGTTATTATGATTAAAAAAACAAAAAAGAATAAAATATAAATGTTGATAAAATTTAAAAAAGAAAATGAGTATTACAAATAATGAAGTGTTAAGTGTCCAAATAAAAAAAGAAATCCAGCTCTAACCGCTAGTGGGTTTATCCCAAAACAATGTTATACTGAATGGGCTATGAAATAAGAACTCAGTGGACTTTAGTTCCAATAAAGTCCGTTTAAAGTTAAACTTTAGGTATACATTTTAGTTGGCCAACATACAAAGTCAGTATAAAATTTACAGTTTATACATTATAGTTGGCCAACATTGTGGTGAAGAGTTAGTTTGAACGGTGTTTACAAACAGCTTTCGAGTAAACCATCAACTCACGAAGTAGCCCGTCGCAGCTGTGAAATGGATTTTCTAGGCCAGCACTTCAAATCGCGTTAATATTTGATACTGTGAAGCCTAACTTTATGCTATTAAGCTGATCTAAAAAATGACTTTTGTTTTTTTTTGTTAATAACCATTTGAGTTTACGCGGTCTCCGCCGCATATCGGAAACACCAAATTACATTGCACCCAAGATAGAAGAATTAAGGCATAGGTTTTCTGTGCTGATTTGGAGGCAGTATCGTATAAAAAAATAAATCAAATCGGTCTTTATTGTGAATATATTGATAGATAATTATAACATTTGCTACAAAATTAAACATTCGAGAACTATTCTGAACCCGTGGAGGGGGAACCCGATACTTGGAACCTGATATTCGTGCACGGGGGGGGGGGGGTCCTTCCGTCCTCCGAGTCAGCAAATCACACTACCTCAAGAACCACGGCACTATTGGCCTGCGTCTTGCCCCGATGATTACTGACAATCCTGTCGTTCCCTTACCTACACTCGTATGTACCTAATTACCATGGGCTATCGAACAAAAAAGAAACGTTATACACCTGCATCCCCTTCCACATTTAATGTGAACATGTGTAACATCAGGGGAATCCATTTTAATATCAATGCCGTCCTAAGGAACGATCTACGACATAGGTTTCTTCAAAAGGAGTGTAAACCATCAAATTTAATCTTCAAGGCAACGCACCTTATAATGGGCTATGAGCGCTGATTAGAATATCTATGTAGTATTTGGATTAGAGTAGTAACATTTATTTACTAGTAGTACTGGTAACATTTATTAGTAAAACCCACGCCAACAATGTTTCGCAGGTTAGTAATAAAGTTTGAGCTCAACTACAACATTGTGGCCAGGGTGTAAATGTTTGTGACGTGGTCATCAAAGTTTCAACAGCTTGGTAACGCTCGCAGACAATGTTATGACTACTTACGCTAATAGATTTGGCACCTAGTGCGGTTATAACAGATTAATGCAGTTTTCTCGTAGTCAGGTTCTATGAATTTATGCAGTTAAAATTCATTACTTCTTTTGTATTAAGATAAGACACTACTAATTAAATAAAATTTAAGTCAAGGAGGTATACAAATACTACTTAACTTATTTATCTTTTATAAACGATAGACGAATAAATACTCTGTGGTAAATCAAGTGCATACTGGACAGAGAATTGGCTTTATATACCTACTCGTGATTAGCAGCCTTCATAGTAGCTGCCGTCCACGATCCAGTATCTTTTAGCAGCAAAAAGCAAATGGAACCTAAGTGGTTGGAGCAAAAATTTCCCTTTGTGACGCAATTGCCTCTCACTTTAATTGGCGAGTGAATTGGCCCGTGACGAAAGATAGTGTCCTCTGACTTTGAAGTGCGAAACTTGCTGCAATTTTTACAACACAACCGTGCCGTTGTTCGCCAATGAACACGCTTTTGTTGTAAGTTTGAGAATCTCTTATTTAGTGTTGGTAAAAATAATACCCGAACAGAGTGGCGGTTTGTATGTGACCATTTCTTGTTGTTTGATTTTCTGGTGTACAATATAGAGCTTTACTTTCGCTTGATGAGTTTGTCTTTTTTTTACAGCACGAATACAGGTGGGTTTAAGCTGGGTGGTACAGAGAACCCAGACATAACATAAATGTGACCGTGGGGATTTCCCCACGAGTCACATTTATTGTTATGCCAAATACAGAAGCATGTGAAATTATATGATGAACAAATTTTTGTCGTTCCGAACGAGCTGTCGTAACTTTCAAACTAATAAATATGCCTTGTCCATAACAAACTGCTTTCGCATTCACAAAATAATTTAAATACTTGAACTAGCACGACTTCGAAAACCAAACATAGCTGTCGTGTTTCTGAATAGAATATAACACGAGCACAAAATATTGCTGTACGTGCAGTTATCGTCCTCTCGACTCAAATTTGCAATTCCAAAACTTCCAGCCCGGAGAGCATTATTCACACTGAGGAAAGTAAAGAAATGCGATGTTAAAATTTCAAACTACACTCGCTCGGATGATTCCCACTTTTAAAGTTTCCTGTATGTATTCATGGTATTCGGCTCACCGGCGTAGAAAAGTGAAAACACTCTGAATACTATACTCCGTTCTTAGATGGTGTCTGCAAGGAAGAAGCTGAACGCGTATTGGAAAGTTTTAGTACAAAGCCATAAAGTCCCCACGGCAGAATTTGGGATAATTATCTGTGAATCGACTTGTATTGGTTTTAAAATACAAGTTTTTGAAGCTTTCTGAAAAGGACTCTGGAAAAGCGTGGTTATTGTAAAAGATCGGTAGGTACTCACGAAGCCGAAACAATCTGTAACCAGAAAAATAGGACTGTGCTGTAAGTTTTCTAGTACTATGGAGTACTGGAGTTAGGATGATGCAGTGGAAGCATTTAGATTCAATAAATAATATCAGGTCATTAGAGATCAGTTTATATAGAACACTGAATTTAAAACTCGCTTCAATTGGATTTTTATCGTGCTATCATGGCAAATAACAAAGTTTGCGCTTCAGACTTAGGCAGCTACAAAAAAGAGGAATGTCGTTTGACATGAGCAAATATTTCCGTCGGATATGTTGTTTGATCGGCGGGACAGGTTTACCGACAAATATAGGGTAAAAAGGCTTTGCTCGCTAAGACCCTCTTAAAATTCTTTCGCACCACGATGTAATATGTATCTGAACACATTTCCCGCGACAAGGAAATTTCGCCAACTTCCAAACTCACCACAACGGTTGCGGAGCGAATCGTTTTGATATCAAGAAGATTTTATCAATTTTAACAAAGGGTGTGTTCATGTTCAACTTAGTCTGGTGTGATTTATTGAAAAATGTTATGTTTGTAAGATGAACGGTAACTTTTTAACACTATACATACGGTTTTTACCAATAACTGTTTTGTAATAAGCTTGAGGAAACATTCAATATTTCTTTTACACAAATCTGTCCATAAATAAAAATGAAAGGATCATAATTAAACACTTTTTCAAATGCGGATACTATGGCGGATACTACGCTTACCCTAAGCGAAGCAAGGGCAGTTACTAAAGAAACAAGATCTTCAATAAAAAAATATCCAAAAATACTATTAAAATATTATGTATCATAATATTTTGAACTGCAAGAGGTTGAAAATAAGATGTTACGTAACTCCAATATTCCCCAATATTTAAGATTCAGTCCAGAGTTTGACATCGACGTTATATCCGGAAAAGTAACCAACTTCAATCTAGATGTTCGTTTGATCAGAATGGAAATAGACCATTTTTCATATTCCCGATGGATTCTGACAAATTAGTTGTGATTCGTGATAAGGCTGCAAACGACTCCAAAGATATAAAACGGAATCAACCAAAATTCGAGCCAATTTGTAACTTAACTTGAAGCATAACTAGTTGTTGTATCGGACTACCACAAAATACCGTTAAAATTATCCTAAGGAAATGTTTTACCGGGCATAAAATATATATACTTTGTCCCAGTCAAACGTGCCAAATTTTATGGCAATCTGGTAAGTGCAATGATATTATATAGTAAAAAGGTGTAAAAGCGTTATAACTGCTACGTAAGCGTATCCATAATACTACCGGTGGACTATGACCTGTCCCCCTCGTATTGTTAGAGGAGACCCGTGCCCAGCAGTGGGACAGATGAGTTGCAATGGAGATGAATTCAGTTATGTACAAATAGATAAAATGTTTTAGCATTAAATATTTTAGTTAGAACAAACTATTTCAGTACGCAACGGCCATATTTCGTTGCGTGCAGCTGCCGTTGCCAGCGTGGTGGCACGGACGGCGTGCGGTTTCACTGTCGACGGCACCACTCCTCTTGTGGTCGCTCTATAAACACTGTCTATTATTCTAAATATCATAAATGTCATATCGTTAATAATATTAGTTTACTAAAAGGTTATTTAAGTTAAAACATAATGGGAAGCCGGCCAAGGGTTGATCGTCACGTGTGGGATGTTGTATTATGAAATATTAGTTATATTTGTATGTGTAAGGTAACAAAGGATAATAAGAATAAGTTATGAATGTTTACCACCACTTGGTGGTGAAGGTACGAATAGTCATATGTCCTAGTGATGGTATGTTAATAAAATAAATTAAATTAAGTGCTAAATTTGAATATATTATTAATTTCGTGAAAATTGCATAAAACATTTTAAACGCCAACAAAAAAAAACAGTTTCCTATGAAAATATAGAAACCTCAGATTTTGATAGCTTTACCCGCTTGAGATTGTGGTAATTAGTTTTTGCTTTTTCTAGATATTAAAAAAAACACTGATATTTCGAATACGACAGATGGATAGACGATCCTGGTTCTAAAATAATTAATATAATCGTCAATCGTCGTAAGTAAAATAGTAAAAGACAGAATATTTAATTATTAAATCTCTCACTATTTACAAATTGCGTAGGTTCCCACTAGCGGCGTAAAGTGTATCACTACGAAGAATATTTCTCAGCATAAAATTCACCACATGAAGCGAAATTAAACAAACATTTTTAGTACGAATTTCGACAGACAGATTTTACCTGAGATTGAGGTGTACCCGAAATGGCGCTCAATTTTATAACGCGGGAGAGACCAATTACCGAAATTAAAAATGGCCGTGCATTTAAATAAAATTGTTTCGAAAATGATAAGTGCCATTTTGAAACACGAAAAGTATTACGTCGGAGAACAATGGTGAAAATTTGATAATAATATGTAGTTTTTTGGCAGTACGTAAGTATTACTATTGTTCCAGATATAAATTTGAAGTGAGGAATTTTGAAATTTTCTTTCAAACATCTAGATTTCAAAGACTATCAATGTTGATTAATTGAGCGGAAGTCATGAAAACTTGAAAATAAACGAAACCCTGAACATTTGACAAGTACGTTTGTTTGCTCGCTTGATTGCTTTAAAATCAATCAATCAATGTCTAAATAATTTAGAAATTAATAGGCATTATTACGAATTGTATCTTAATTCACAGAGTTCCACCAGAACATTTAAGGTGCGCTCGTAACCAAATGACGGCTACCCAAGCCGCCGTCGGTACACGAGAATAAGGGCTATATTTCACCGGGACACCATGGCGGCGCAACCAGTCGCCGCTACCAATAAAATGTATGCAGCTCTATAGAGCGTTACTCACCTGGTGTCCGTTTGGTTGCGCAACCAATTTGGCGGCGCGACCAACTCGGAACCGTGCACAGAATGTTACTGGTTGCGCCGCCACGCTGGTCGTGCCACCACTAATTACTATAGCGCTATATGGTGCCTCACTCACTCGGCCGCCAGTCCGGCCGCCAGTGACAGTCTTTAAGGTCCATTTTGATACTGTCTCTGTGTGGTGTGGCAACTCTGGTGTCTGTATGGTGTCTAGTTTGGTAGCTTACGGACACCACGGTGGCGCAACTGATCGCGCCGCCATGGTGTTCCGGTGAAATATAGGGCTTAGGGTTATATTTCACCGGGACACCATGGCGGCGCAACCAGTCGCCGCTACCAATAAAATGTATACAGCTCTATAGAGAGTTACTCACCTGCTGTCCGTTTGGTTGCGCAACCAATTTGGCGGCGCGACCAACTCGGACACGTGCACAGAATGTTACTGGTTGCGCCGCCACGCTGGTCGTGCCACCACTAATTACTATAGCGCTATATGGTGCCTCACTCACTCGGCCGCCAGTCCGGCCGCCAGTGACAGTCTTTAAGGTCCATTTTGATACTGTCTCTGTGTGGTGTGGCAACTCTGGTTTCTGTATGGTGTCTAGTTTGGTAGCTTACGGACACCACGGTGGCGCAACTGATCGCGCCGCCATGGTGTTCCGGTGAAATATAGGGCTTAGGGCTATATTTCACCGGGACACCATGGCGGCGCAACCAGTCGCCGCTACCAATAAAATGTATACAGCTCTATAGAGAGTTACTCACCTGCTGTCCGTTTGGTTGCGCAACCAATTTGGCGGCGCGACCAACTCGGACACGTGCACAGAATGTTACTGGTTGCGCCGCCACGCTGGTCGTGCCACCACTAATTACTATAGCGCTATATGGTGCCTCACTCACTCGGCCGCCAGTCCGGCCGCCAGTGACAGTCTTTAAGGTCCATTTTGATACTGTCTCTGTGTGGTGTGGCAACTCTGGTGTCTGTATGGTGTCTAGTTTGGTAGCTTACGGACACCACGGTGGCGCAACTGATCGCGCCGCCATGGTGTTCCGGTGAAATATAGGGCTTAGGGCTATATTTCACCGGGACACCATGGCGGCGCAACCAGTCGCCGCTACCAATAAAATGTATACAGCTCTATAGAGAGTTACTCACCTGCTGTCCGTTTGGTTGCGCAACCAATTTGGCGGCGCGACCAACTCGGACACGTGCACAGAATGTTACTGGTTGCGCCGCCACGCTGGTCGTGCCACCACTAATTACTATAGCGCTATATGGTGCCTCACTCACTCGGCCGCCAGTCCGGCCGCCAGTGACAGTCTTTAAGGTCCATTTTGATACTGTCTCTGTGTGGTGTGGCAACTCTGGTGTCTGTATGGTGTCTAGTTTGGTAGCTTACGGACACCACGGTGGCGCAACTGATCGCGCCGCCATGGTGTTCCGGTGAAATATAGGGCTTAGGGCTATATTTCACCGGGACACCATGGCGGCGCAACCAGTCGCCGCTACCAATAAAATGTATACAGCTCTATAGAGAGTTACTCACCTGCTGTCCGTTTGGTTGCGCAACCAATTTGGCGGCGCGACCAACTCGGACACGTGCACAGAATGTTACTGGTTGCGCCGCCACGCTGGTCGTGCCACCACTAATTACTATAGCGCTACATGGTGTCTCACTCACTCGGCCGCCAGTCCGGCCGCCAGTGACAGTCTTCAAGGTCCATTTTGATACTGTCTCTGTGTGGTGTGGCAACTCTGGTGTCTGTATGGTGTCTAGTTTGGTAGCTTACGGACACCACGGCGGCGCAACTGATCGCGCCGCCGTGGTGTCCCGGTGAAATTTAGCCCTAAGGGGGGCGCAACCAGTCGCCGCTACCAATAAAATGTATACAGCTCTATAGAGAGTTAGGGCTATATTTCACCGGGACACCATGGCGGCGCAACCAGTCGCCGCTACCAATAAAATGTATACAGCTCTATAGAGAGTTACTCACCTGGTGTCCGTTTGGTTGCGCAACCAATTTGGCGGCGCGACCAACTCGGACACGTGCACAGAATGTTACTGGTTGCGCCGCCAGTGCCGCCACGCTGGTCGCGCCACCACTAATTACTATAGCGCTACCTGGTGTCTCACTCACTCGGCCGCCAGTCCGGCCGCCAGTGACAGTCTTCAAGGTCCATTTTGATACTGTCTCTGTGTGGTGTGGCAACTCTGGTGTCTGTATGGTGTCTAGTTTGGTAGCTTACGGACACCACGGTGGCGCAACTGATCGCGCCGCCATGGTGTTCCGGTGAAATATAGCCCTTACTCACCTGGTGTCCGTTTGGTTGCGCAACCTATTTGGCGGCGCGACCAACTCGGACACGTGCACAGAATGTTACTGGTTGCGCCGCCACGCTGGTCGCGCCACCACTAATTACTATAGCGCTACATGGTGTCTCACTCACTAGGCCACCAGTCCGGCCGCCAGTGACAGTCTTCAAGGTCCATATTGATACTGTCTCTGTGTGGTGTGGCAACTCTGGTGTCTGTATGGTGTCTAGTTTGGTAGCTTACGGACACCACGGTGGCGCAACTGATCGCGCCGCCATGGTGTTCCGGTGAAATATAGCCCTAAGTGACGACTGGCTCAAATAAAACATCTTGATACTTGTGTCATCTTAGTTAGCCAGGCATGAAACTTAATAATATGTACTAGTAATAATATTAATGAATTAATGATTACATTCAATAAAAATGTATTCCATACAAATTACACCTTCCTACTACAAAGCAGAAGTTCGAGTAGGTATCAAATTATTAAATAATGTAGTACCTACTCGTATTTCACATTGATTGAGTTATAACTTGTACTTAATTTTCAATTAATTCAATTTATACGATAAGTTTCGCACAGGAGTGTTCTGAGATTTCAACATATTACAACATACGTAACCATTTAATTCCCTACCAGCTCTTATTAGGAACTACTACTGTAAAGTTACTTGTGTTTAAATTTTCTAAGATAAATTCATTAAACGGTGCTTCGGCACGTCAATGTTCAGTCTTGAATACTTAATTAGTAATTAGGTAATGCTGTGAAGTTGGAACCTCATGAGAATTTGCACTAAGCTACAGTTTGTGAAACTGACGGGACTTATTCAATTAAATGGGTTGAGGTGATGCTCTTACATTTTAAGTAAATTGAAGTTCGTAATTTTAGCCTACGTGCTGGCCAAAGCACCTCTTACCGGAGCAATTGACGACCTAATTCTGGGTCAAGGCACATTTGGCTTATTTTTATGATACTTGAGTGACTTTTTACAACAACAACAACAAACAATTGCCCTGCGGCAATTGTTTAGTTAGGGCCTGTTTCACCGGTTACGGATAAAGTTCCGGATAGCCTATTAGGAACTTAACTCCCAAATAAACTACAACTTTTGGTTTCACAGGTCTCGGATAGAAGTATCTGACAAATAAAGTGTTGGTTATGATAACTGCCACTTCAAGTGGCTGTTAGAGGCGTTATGCGACGGATAAAAAATCTGTCAAGTCAAATGGCGGAAACGAAAAAAATAAAATGACACATGTCTTGCGTTTTGTTTCTATAAACACATTTAGAATTTGAATACCTAGTAAAGCATAGGAATCCAACTATTTCCGTTCTTTATTGATAAATTAAACTTGATAATATAATAAAACTTGACTTGGATTATTTTGATCAAAAAGTATTTTATTATTTAGGTTTTTAAAATTGTTTTCAAATGACGATAATTTACGTAGTAGTAACGAAACGCAAAAAAGCGACGTTGCCGTTCCGTCAACTGTCAACTTTATGTATCAGTTAAATTATCCGGGAGTTAGATGGTGAAACAGAAAAAAGTTATTAGCAGCCTATAATAGGTAGATAGCATTAAATGTCAGATAACTATCCGGAACTTTATATGTAACCGGTGAAACAGGCCCTTAATATAATTATAATTATATTAATAGATAGTAGTATATTAATTGTATTATACCGAAAATTTATTTGTATCTGCAGAGATACAAATAAATCAGTATACATACTAAATACATAAAATTAATTGAGCTTATAAATTAAGGTCATTAATTAAGCTAAAAGCTATACGACATAATAATTATGAGTATCAATCTAGTAGTTTTGGCGCGATACGTGCACTGAAAACATACAAAAATCTAAAAAAGACATTTACATACCTTTTTATTTTACAGGTTATGTAAAAAACTGCACAAAATAGTTTTTCCGGTACAACGGTACAATTCTCTACAATTCGGTACAGTTCTCTAAAACTCTACGAACCGACAAAATAAAGATCTTTCAGTAGATTGGGTATAGAAAGCTATCAGAGGACTGTCAATAGTAATTCTTCAAAGATCGCCCAATCCTGTCTCGCCATACTTTTCACTCAAGCGAATATTCTCGTAGCGGTGTTTGAATAGCTAACCCTCTCAGCACGATGATTGATTTCTGTTTACATTGGGGCAGATCTCAATTTAATATCTTATTGTTAATCGCGTATCTGTTGACTCGAGAGTTCAGTTCCGCCGCTCCGTTAATTATTATAAACGCCTCAGCTATTGTTTTGTTTGGTTAGGTTTAGGTACATTATTGGAATACGGAGAACATGGGCCATGTTTGGGAAATGTTTGACGAGATCGCAACAGCAATACGTGTAATACAATTGTAGCTGATCGATACCTGTACATGGGATCAGAGAAAGACTATTATTGGGGTTATTTATTAACGCAATATTCTCTATTCAAAGTATGTATCTTGTTTCATTACAACGTGTAAAACGATTTTGGAATGTTAATTTGAACTTCAATGAATACATTACAATCCATTGTAGTTGTGCTCTAAAACAGCTAAAACATATTGACAGTATCAATATCAGTTCATTCTTCTTCACAAGTCATACCTGTCCCACTGCTGGGCTCAGGCAGCCTCTCACAATGTGAGGGGTGCATGCCATAGTCCACCACGCTGACCAAGTGTGACTTCACACACCTTTATGAACATTATGGAGAACTCTCAGATAATTATGCAGGTTTCCTTGCGATGTTTTTCTTTAACGAAGCAAGCGTGCAGGATTCGAACCCAAACCCCCTTGTGTGGGAGTCCAACGTTCAAACCTATCGCTATCGCTGCTAGTTCTTAGTTGCTTAATGATAATGTTCACCATCTCCACCAATCGGCAGTGGAACAGCGTGGTGGAGTATGGTCTAGGCCTCATGACGAATTTAATTAATTACGACAAACTAAGATCATAATTTCGAACGTCATTAAGTTAAACATACAAAGAGACAATCTAATTTGAAAGTCATTAATCTTTATTTTAGTTGCAAATGTGAACCCCGCTCGGTTCACCACTAACTTCCCAATTTACTCAAGTGTCACGAGAAATGAAACCTGTACGCGAAGGTATGTTTGATTTCACGGGACATACAGATGGAAAGTAATAATTCCATTATTTATAAGGCTAGATGTATTTAACCTACAGATACCATACAATAAGAGTTAATAGTTAATAGAATCGAATAGTATTTGTATTTTACAAACATAAATATCAATACATAAATGTCAATGTTACATAAATATCAATGTCTGACGGAAGAGGCTGCTTTGGCTGTTGGCTATTGAAATAATAAAACACATTTTGATGTGGTACTGGTAACGAACGCCGGCTGCACTCACGAAAAAGTATGACGTCATTTTCACGTTCCGCCTGAGCTCAACGTGCAAGCGAGAGCGCTGAACAATCGATAGAAAGGTACAACCGTCCGAAACTTCGGGTTTCTTCAATGTTTTTTCATGAGGTTATCACGTAAAATGATCGTCCGTAAACCGACTTTACAGATAACCATATTTTTCTATGTGAACATCAAAGAAAAGTAACAAATTAAAACCAAACAATGTACAACAAGATAAATTATAGCAGGGACTTTCTGCCAGAAAACCTTTTTCATTAATTTTAAGGTTTTTATATAATCTACAGTGTTTCTTACTTACATTGATTATTTTTGAAGTGAAAACTTCTTTAGTATCGTTGTGATTTGGAATTCGTTGAAACGGAAATGACGCGAATGAAGCATCGGCAAAATGGCGGCGGACGTAAGCAAAGCAAAACATCAATACATATTTGTACTGACAGTATTCGTTAATATGAAGTTCCTCTTGTAGCACGTGTGAATTGCAGACATTTTGATTTTTTATTTAAAATTCCTCAAGTTCCAATGATAGTCTTGAATGTTCAAACCGGGATGCGGGACTTCAATATCACATTCTAGTTTCCGTGGTTGAAAACAAACAGTATTGGACATTACAATTGAAATGCGAGTGATTTCGACCAGCAATAAACCGTGCGCGTTGGATAAGCTAAGTATCTGTATGTGCGAAGCGCGAAGAAATAATCACATTAGTGTAATTGCGGTGCAAGGCGGAAAGTTTATCCATTAGTCTATATTGATAGGTTTTAAATTGCATCCATCCCGGCGGGACCCGACCCATGCTAGTGACATTCAATGGGGTGATGTTACTTAATTTTTTTAGTGAACCAATAACAACGGAACTATTTTTATTACCGTTATGAAACTGGGCTTCAAGAGGTAAGAAAAACTCATTAGTTTGAGTGGATTAAGAGTATAATTATTGTCATGGTGATTATTTATTTATACAAATAAATAAAATTGCAGTGTCTGTTTGTAATATTAAAATAATCGCTTTTTACTAAATGCATATGGATGAATACACGGTGCAAAATTATACCAAATTAACATTTTTTACAATTTTTGTCTGTCTGTCGGTCTGTCTATTTGTTTGAGCTAATTGCTGATGTCATAAGGAGTAACTTAGGCTACTTTTATTGTAGATATTTGTTAAATTCCACGCGGATGAAGTCGCGGGCACAGCTCGTAAATTATAAGTAAACACCAGTATAATTAAGTATTATAATTATTTTTGAAATGTTATGCTTAGACATATTAATTTGTCGTTAAATAGTTATTCAGCCAAGACTTGGGGGTTGTGTTGCGGAATGTGTCGTGGCCCGAGATTTCAAGCCCAACTCCCGCGACTTTTTGTAAAAGTTGTGTCGTAGTCCGAACACGTTTTTGTCAAAACTAAAATAATATTTTTTTAAACATAATATTGTATTTTTAAAAGTAAGGGTCCTTCTAGCTCGAATGATTATGAAGGCACCAATTGCGATTTTAACGAATAATTATTTGCTTGATAATGCCACTAAAATAGCGATATTTGCAGCTTCGTACCTGTCTGCTAGTACGTATTGTTGATTACAATCAGAAACCTCTGCCTAAGTGAAATAACGAATACCGGTCCAGCTTTCAAACTTCGCATAAAACCTTTCCATAACTCGCTGAAGAAGCGTTCGCAGGAGACGCGGGTTAATGGCCTTCAAGATCCTATTTTCTCAGATAACCTGAATAAGGTGAATCCGAGCAGCGAAGTGTTTGAACGGGTGCCAACTCCGGTAATCACGGCCGAAGTGGGCCAAGAGGCTGCGGTAGCGGTCGAAATAAATACGAATTACAGAGATGTTACTGTAAATCTTTATATTAGAAAATATTTTAATGCGGCCTCAAACTTTATAGACATCCTGACAGGTAAGTGTTTTTTTTAATAAGGTAATTGCAAATTTTCAGCTGATGTGAAGTGATGATGAAGACTAGCATTGTAAGAAAATATATTGTAGTTTTTCGAAAATCATCCCTTAGGGGGAAAGGGGGGGTGCAAAGTTAGTATGAAAGTTATCTGATTTTATCAACTTTTATATTTTTAGCGATATTTGGTGGGCGAAGCCGCGGGGGAAAGCTAGTCGTCAATAAATCTTTGCAAACGCAAGGAATAAGTTTCCCGAAGCGAAGCGAGGGCGAGTCACTATGAGGCTAATAAATAAACCACGAAATTTTCTGGCCATAATAATAGATGTAATAATATGTATTTAACATGAAGCTCATATTAATTATTATGTTCCTTTTTTAATCCCAAAATGACCCATATTGTTACTTATTGCTTCAAAATTAAATTAATAAATCCCTTTGAAGTGAAAATCCAATGAAACGAAATCAAATGATCTAATTTAAAACCGAAATGGACGGGTTTGATTCCGACTATTTGTTTCAAAGGGCACAAAGTGTAAAGGTTTCATTTGGCACGCGTGTAAAAAGCGCTACAAATAAAGGCTGTGGTGTGATGAGGCGTTGCTTAAGCGCTTAAGCGATTTAAGCCAAAGGATTTCACGGCTGACGGATTTCAACGATCCCCGCCTGCGGACACTAGTACGTCGGTATTGCGTGTCATGGTAACTCATGGCAACTAACTTTGAAATAATGTGTTTTTTATCTATATTTGTATAGACAAATAAATAAAATTGGAGTGTCTGTTTGTAGTTTTAAAATAACCGCTTTTTACTAGATGCATATGGATGTATACACGGTGCAAATACCAAAATAACATTTTTCACACAATTTTTGTCTGTCTGTCTGTCTTTCTGTCTGTCTGTCTGTTTGTTTGAGCTTATCTCTGGAACGGCTGGACCAATTTTGACGGCACTTTCACTGGCAGATTGTTGATGTCATAAGGAGTAACTTGGCTACTTTTATGGTAGATTTTTGTTAAATTCCACGCGGACGAATGCGTGTTCTCATATGAGTCTCATAGAATACGATTGTAATAATTAAAATTTAATTTAATTTTTATTCTGCACTTATAATATTAAATACTAAAACTGTCCGTGGATCCATGTGAGTTCTAAATACTAAACGTGTCTGTGATCCATATTTTTTGTAGAAGTGTTGCAGAAGTCAATACGTAATAAGCGCCAGCGGCCGTTACTTGCGGACAGCGCGGACTGGCGGCGAAATTGCGAAACCGCGCGACGCGCCGCCGATATTGTGGAAACAGAATAGGGTAGGCGTTTAGTTGCACTGGGATATTGAAAAGGGATTCTATTCCTTGCTGTGAGCTGTGAAACATTTCAGTGATTCTTTACAATGCCTGAAAATAGCGCCTGTTGTTCGTTTTAAACTGAAATAATTTACGATTTATTTCTATGTAACTAGCTGATGACACGGACCATGTGATGATCAGTAGTCATCGTTGATTATGGATATCGCCAAAGCAATATGTATTAATGAATAGCAAAATGAATCAATTTGAAAAAAATATTGAGAAAAATATTATTTAGTAATCAATACCTACTTTCTAGCTTAATGCACTTACTTGGAGAATTTAATAAAGTGTAAATTTATTATTAAACATCTGTAATAAAAAAGGAGTTGGCAATATAATTAATGTTTTAAGTACCACAATTTCTTTCACTGCAGTTTTAATAATTTTCGGTATTATAAAATTTAAAATGATATTAGGTATTTGTCCACATATTCAGCCTCAAAACTTGCTCACATAAATCAGCTCCAACAAAGTAAACAACCAGTATATTTATACTGGTTGTTCTGCGACATGTTACTAAAATACTATCCGTATTTTTCATCAATCGATGCTGACGTATCTCTCAATACTAAGCATGAATTACCTTCGACGTTTTGCAAATATTCCATCACGCGGTGGGGCTATAAAACACCCCACGCGCTACGACCCCAGCCTGACGGCGCGTTTATACTGTGTAACGCGAGCTAAGTGAATCAAACTGTCATTCTGGCCGCATTACCCGGCTACGACGACAGGGTAGTGTGGACCTTACGCAGTGGTTTTTAACCCTTTCAGGGTTTTGGTGAAAATTTTAATTTTGTACGATTACAACATTAAATGATAATTATATCAATTAGTGTATCATGTAGCACTATTAGACTTGATAATTCAACCAAGTTTCCACAAAAATATAAACACTGCGTTGTATAATGGCAAAATTTACTACGCAATTTTATGATATAAATTTCATATTTGCGTCATAGTATCGTCTTACAGATTAGTCTTTTTAGTTCTTCAAATAAGACACAATTAATTAAAAGCAATAGGTAATCGTACTTATAATTAATTAAAACATGCATTGCTAATCTCCTAACAATATCTCCATACTATTTTGTATCTCTTATTACGTGTGACAAGATCGATATTGTAAATTAAAAAGATATTTATTTATAACGTACAGATTTTGGCCCCATTTACACTTTTATTAAGTTGTAGTAAAACATAGATTTTTTAGTAACCATTTACAGACTGTCCCTGCAGTAGGATTCCGTATGGCAGATGCATTTGACAGCTCAAATAAGACGTAAACAGTCACGACCCGAGAACAAACTTTATGTGTCACAATAAATTTTTCGTCCATCGGGAACCATACCTGATATCCCCCTTGGCTTTGCAGGTTCACTAGCAACTGCGCTACGGGGTAAAGGAAGACGGTTAGTCGTATCCTTACTACACTGTCCTATCTACTCAGGCTCACTCCGCTTAATATTATCCAGAAGAGGAACAAGGGGTGCAACCCAAGCCCTCACCTTTTTTCTAAAGCGAAATCACTTCGTCTCAAAATACACCTTAAATTTTTCTTTTACTAATTGCTTTTCTCGAGTACAGGGAAAATTGAAATTGATCTCCGGTACAGTTTGAAACAAAATGTTTTTTGAAGTACGCATTATTTTTAATCTAGGCGCGATTTTACTATAATGAGCGCTTTGAAACTTGTTTTGACGTTTTTAAGTACACAGGATGAAATTAATTAATATTTCAAAATAGATAAGCGGGTGCATTCATAAAATAGGAACCAATAAAATATTTCCTGACATCTGAAGGCAGGATATAAAATATTTATTTATTTATTTATTTATTTATTTATTTAACACTTTATTGTTTGTACACACACAGAAAAAAATACATACACATAAGACAAGAAAGAAGTACAAAACAATGGGCGGCCTTATCGCTTTAAAGCGATTTCTTCCAGGCAACCCGAAAAAAACCAAGAAAAGGATAGCAGGAGAAGTAAAAGGGTACATGCGTACAAGAGGTAATGAGCAGAGAATAATCAAATTACAAACATACATACATAATAAAATAGAGCAGTGATAGAAGGTGAACAATGAGGAAAAGAAGATAATAATAAATAAAATAGAGACATTGATACTTTTGGGTAGGTAACCAAGCCAACAAACGAGCGTTGATCTTACAGTATCGGGTATCAAAACCTAAACCCTGCTCCTGACTTTACTAATATTAGCGAGTTAACGAGGTAATCGCGATCTCTCACGATCTTTAATTTTATTAAGGAAGTTTAAATAAGAGCTTGCACGGTGAAAGGATATTCAGGTAACCCTCGCCTGCTACCACCCTAGTAAAATCGACCATGAAATGTTTTGTACGTGTTTCGGTTGCAGCATCGGACCGCCAGAAATAGTGCATCTTCCCTGATTTATTTTCTGCTGACAACGAATTAATGTTGCTTTTGGTGTTGTTGGTGTCCATGAGCGACGATGACCATTTGGCATAAGGTGGATCGTCTACTCGGTTACCGGTAATTAACATGAAAAAATGTAAATATCTAAATCCACATATTTTAAAGTCATGTCACGTAGTGTGCGTAGAGTAACCATTTAGACTTAGAGAGTGCGCGCACGGGGGAGTTGTGTCTGCGTGACATAAATTTTTTTGTCTTCGTCGCGTCGCGTTTCTAAAGTGGGGTGCGCTCACGAGGGCGACAGTGTCAAAACTTTTTTGATATGGAAGCGTCAATGGAACGACGATCTGGCATGTTAACCATTGCGCCATCCGGCTCATCAATGTGAACGGAGAGTGACAATTTTGTCACCGACGTCGGTCGGCGGACATAAAAGTCACCCAGTTGTCGCGTCGCAACGTGCGCGCACCTCCATATATATCCAAGGACTTGATAAGAGCGACGAAACAATTACGGCGATAAAAGTCTTCCGTGCGCGCACTCTCTTAGTGTCCGTAATGATTAAAATATCTTTTTTCAATCTTTCCTGCACTCCTTTTCCATTTAAACTTTAACCGTACCAAATTTCATACTCCGCATAATTGTCGTCAAAGGGGGTACAGAATTTTCGCTCTACGTATTATATAGATCGTTACAAGTTCTACAGTAGTCGAAGTAGTTAATCAGTGTTAAGTACAGCGTGACAAAGGAGCGAAGGGTGAGAGTGGACTACGGACAGCATCGCTCACGTCCATCCATCACGGCGATGGGTACGGGTACGAGTGGGTATGTGCTAACATACATTATGTATAGCGTTTTTATTTAATCGTTTAACTTTTTAAAAACCGACAAACGAGATACCCGATGTCACTTGGTGGTAAGTGGTCACCGTCGTAGAATGAAATGAGTTACAACAAAGGCCTCATTGATGCGTTTCCAGGCAAGAAAGAAGAAAGATACAAAGTACTGTCTGTCAAGCTTCTGGGCGGAATAAGTTCAAGGCGGGGTCAAGGACATGTCAAGTCATCTGTGGTTGATACTGTAATCCTTACACGAAGCTCTGCCACCAAGAGCCAATCCTCAGTTTGACTTTGGCTTTGGGGTCAGTATTCTGCACCATCCAAATACGGACGAAATTCAATCGTCTTTTTTTAAATAGTAGTAATAGTATAGTTTTCAGCAGAAATGTTTTTTTTTTTTTAAGATGTGCCGAGGAGTTTCTTTCGCCGTTTTTCATAAGTGTATGTATCATACCTACATGAAATAAATGATTTGAGTTTTGAGTTTGAGTTTGAAAAATGCACTTTTTAACATCAAAATTTGGGATTGAGGCTATTGGGAGCTATAAAAGTAAAAAACGTTAATAACGAATAACCAGTACGTATGTACCTACACTCTTATACAAAATCTGATGTAATCAATTTTCCCTAGAACCACTTAGACATTTATACAAATTATGTATCAGAAATTTATAGAAAACTACAAAGCATTTGTTCGCGAATAATTCCAAATATCCTTTACTACTGGGTCGAGTCGCTAAAGGGATCAGTAATTGAGAAATCTCCGGTTGCTTTCCTTAACGGATAAATGGCACTTACCTCGATTTTTGTGAAGTGCCCTTACGTTAAAGTATCGTAGCCGAACTTACTGTCGAACGTTTCAACAAATATTAAGTACAATAAGTACCTTAGGAATCGCTACGTAGGTACAAGGGCGAAACATATGTATATTTTTTGCATTAGATTAGTAAGTATTAAGTAAAATTGAATAATAAGGTATTATTATCAGACAGGCTTGTTTTTCGGAAGTCAAGTTTGAGTAGGATTTAATTATTACGACCAACGTCGATGTAGTAACCAAATCGACATCGAAACTACATATGTTATTTTGTTAGATATATTATGAACTTAATTATCTATGGAAATTATATTTAAATAGACACTCAAAGTTAATAGCTGTTACATAAATTCTGAACTCCCAATAAAGTTGAATGTTTTTTAGACTGTACGATTTTTATAACAAAAATACTACTTAAAAAATACAAATATGCAATAGTGCTTACTGCCCACTGGCAGGCGGCAATACTATGAAAAATTAAGATCGATTTGCAACAAAGCTATAATTAATGTAAGCAAAGATAAAATCAATTTAAAACACGTTTTAATGTCTGTGTGTAGGTATACAATTTTTATATTGAACCATCTAAAAAAATACTGCATTGACTTATTGTTACTAGACAATGCTGTCAATTGTGCCTTTTTCTAAAAACATTCTAAAGTAAACTTGGAACGAAATAGTCGGACCGACCAAAACGACCGGTAATCGTCGGAGTCGTAAACTAGTAGTCGTATCGTGGCCTACAATATACCGTATTAGATGTAATTTAAAATGCATAAATCTCCCCAGCTCAGTCGGACCGCTACCCGGGTTCTCTCGGGCTTTAACTTTTCATTTTATGAATACGAAATCCTTGATGCAATACGGGTTTATGAAATAAGGTTTCCCGAGACCAATTTTGTTATCCTGTTCTACGTTGGATGCGTCACGCTTCTCAAAGTATTAAGAAAAAGTAAGGTTCCTAAAAAGCTGACACTTTAAAATATATATTTTAAAGAGTACTAATGATTGAAAAATTATATTTTAATATCGGAATCGAATTGTTTTCATTTATCATCAAGTTTTCTTTCTGTTAGTTTACCGACTGTTGATATACGAGTATTAAACAAAAAATACTGATTACAACGATAGACAGCGCGTTTACGTTATTGTTTATTTATAATATGAAATAAACTCACCAAATTAATAATGTTATGGGTGAAACTTTTACGGTTTGAATTATAAGAATAACATATAACTAAATAATTAAATAATCGGCCGGCCCAGATATCGCTGAAAAGACGCCATGGAAGCAGAATTACGAGAACTGCGAGTTGCAGACTGGCCTGAGGTGGCTCAAGATCGGCGAAGACGGCATTCTCCTGTTTCGCAGGCCAAGACTCACTTCGAGTCGCTGCGGCAAAGGAGTAGGTAAGTAAATGATTCCCTGAGTATATACTTTTTTCACTGTACCTAAATTACTTAACTAACAAAAGCTCCCACTTATAGTATTTCGTGTTTTGCGTCGTATTCGTGCAGAGCGAAATACGTAGACAACGTCAAATATAATAATATATGCAACGCACTGTCTGCTTGGTTCACTCCAATTAAATCAATCTGAAACTTTTTAAGCACACAATACGCTGTTCAATTAAGTTAAAATTGAACGAATTCCCGAAACTTTTCAATTTCGCCGTGAGCACAAAAATCTCTAAATTGCGATTGACAAGTGAGTATTCGCACCCCATTCGACACACCGTGTCAACAGTCGTGTGAAACAGCCCCTATTTTACATTTAATTGCATTTCTTTGTCGATCTCCCTGTTAATCTGAATGCACCCTTGTCGTCTGTCACTGACCAGAAATATTGGAGCTATCTTCCAATAGTGACGGCAGCGGTATAATGTAATGTCGGTCTGCCTCGAGGAAGACCTAGGTTCGGATTTTGCACGCACCTCTGGTTCATTCTGATTATGTGTATTTTAAACCTTTTTCACTAGTGGCTGTGTAGTAAAACATTGTATAAAAATAATAAAATTTTAATAACAACGGAACAAATTAAAATTGTAATAAAATATTATTTTGTCATTATTAAACAGTATTTGTAACTTAAATAACTTTGTATTTTGTGCGACTTATTTCAAACCTCAAGTTTATTAATCTCATTAGTAATATTTATAAAATATCGACTTACGCTCGAAGATAAAAACAACTAAAAAACACAATTATTAAATAAGGAACGACACATTCTACGATTGAAACCAAAATCAAAGTAGTAGAAGATGACGGAGCTCAAGATAAACTGGTCATGCTCAGACTTGTTTGCTATCGAAGAAAAGTGTGTGTACAGGCAATATTTGCGGACGCACTTAGCTCGATCACGTGTGCTTAGGTTTTTTCATCAAATTGAATCGTGTTCAATCAGCGCAGTAATCAAGTCTTGGAAGCCCGTTGCTGCGAGCTAGTTCTCGTCGAGACGTTCAAATAAAATTAAACCAAATCACGTCATCCTCTTCAAGCATAAGCGTTTTCTTATACGTTTCTTAAGAGTATCTTATACATCTTCTTTTTCTTGTTATTCGATATTTTCATTGCTGAAGGTCGTGTCTAGTGAAGTGTTGTTCACTCGGTGTACTATACTTCTCCACGATACTCTGTCTTCGGCGGTTTTTAAAGCTTGGGTAATTGGCAAGCCTGTGAGGGTCTTTACTAGGTCGGACCACCGGGTAGGTGAGCGACCGCGTGGTCTTCTCCCGTCGACCTTGCCAACTACCATCAGCTCTTCTAAGCTGTCAGGGTCCCTTCGAGCGATATGTCCAAAATATTTGAGAATCCGCTGAAAGCAAATAGCGGACAGTTTTGTGGTTCTTATTTCTTAACATCTATGCATAGAATAAAAATGTAACAGGTCGCTATCTGTACATATTATATGAAGACATATGAGGAGAACTATTCTTTCTACTATTCATATCTATTAGCGATATTTCGCTAAAAGAGTCTCCCAATCGAACCCAAAACAATTAACGTCAGTATTTTTGTATGTTTGTCTGAGTATTTGTGCGCGCTGATCTCAGAAACGGCTTAACCGATTGATTGCAGTTTCCACTGATGTGTTGTAAGCATAAGAAAACTTTAATCGGTTCACAAATAAAAAAGGCGCTTTAGTAGCCAAGAACAATGCAGGAGAATAGGTTATTGACTGAAAAGTCTATTATAACAATTCACTAATAATTCTAGAAAAAGCGTAAACAGAGCTAAACAAAGCTACGAACCTTATTATCATCAGATTGTCAGTCCACATGATCGAGAGCGCTCTATGCTTTTTCCAGGACGTTTCCATGACGTGACTTTCTCCATTCCTAACAGTCTAATAAAACTTAGACATCCAAAAACAACTTTACATACTAACCACTGGTTTAAATTATAAAGGAAGCGAACGTTACGTAAAGCAAATTACAGCAATTTCGCCATTAAGTGTCAGTTACAGAGTTTCTAGTAATTGTTATAATCAAACATTCAGAAGGAAAACGTTTTGTTCCAAGTGCTGCATTAGGTACAAGCAGCGTTAAGAATTCATGTCACAGAAACTTGTGTTATTTACAGACATTATACCTGTCAGTATCTTGATTGTAAGTGGTATTAGTCCGTAAGAGTAATGGCATCACCAACATGTTGTGAAGCCGGTTACACTTTTTAGAGGCGACAATTTCAGATCCATGGGGTTGCAACACATCTGTGCCGAATAAGAACGATCCTTTTACTAACAATTACTATTACTATGGACTATTACTATTACTAACAGTAACAACAACTAACAAGACTAAGTACCCCACAGTCAATGTCCCAGTCCTTATACTTACTAACAAACTAACCAACTAATATTCAAACACCGTCTGCATCCTAGTCCCCATTTGATTTTTGTTCTATGTCAGTCACAGTAAGAGGTGTCAGTTAGTAGGGAGCCTTTTCTCAAAGACTACTTATTCCTTAAGTTCACTTCAGGAAATCTATGCCTTACTATGCGAGGGCGTCTTCCTAGTTTTCTAGGGAACCATGTATTTATTTTTGTTATTGGAGTATAAAGGAGTAATAGTGCGTGATACGAACTCAGGCCCCCTGTTCGGAAGTCTAACGTTCGAACTTTTCTCTTTCTCATTTTCCCTGCCTTTTGCTTATGTATTGCTTTACTCATAAACATTTCATAGCACACACCACTTACAAATCGAGCCAGCAATTACCAGGCGTCAATTAAAACGCCCTTTACGAACCACATTACAAATATTTAATGGTGGAACGATAACAGACGTGACCCATAAGTTATAGACTGTCAATTGGAACGAAGAACCGAAATATTGATCCCCGGGGTCATCGACCGCTGATTGCCTTCATTGAGGGATGGCTCGAGGTGAACGAATAAACCGACAGATGGAAATTTACAGTATTAGTGATGTACGTAGCTATACAAATAATTTTCACCTTGTCTGACTGGCAACGAAAATCGATAAACGATAATCGATTAGTTCTTCTTAAATAACGCAGTCTAATATTTATCTTTATTATGGTATACAGGTACCTTGAAACGAGACGTCTTCTTTCTCATAAAAAATGTTTAAAGTTCACAGAAAAATTTAACAGACTTAAAAAAATGTAACATTAGTAGTTGATGCTAAGGGCGTATTATTATATTATTTAGGGATTTTAACGCCTTAATGTATTAAGTTGTATATTACAAATATTTAGGTGTTTATTAAACACCCAAATATTTTTACCCTAAAATTAAAAATGCTTCAATATCTTCTAATAATATACCAAAATATTTTGTAAGCTAAAGATTAAAAGGTCTGGCTCGGACGTGGGTTTGATCCCGACCGAGGCATTTGTGTTTCAATTGAATATTTTTATCTAACACTGTCTGACTTGTTCCTGTTATTTAAATTATCTCAATATTACCAAGCAACACGACAAGTTAGTCAAACAATAAAAACATGAAAATTGCCGAGGATTCTTTATAAAATCGAAGCACTGCATAGTGCACAAATTGCTTTCAATACACGAAACTCGTAAGTCATGAGTTTCTACTACTTGACCCCATCAATATGTATTGAGAATTATAACTCTTTCACTGACTCACTGCGCACGGAATTCAGTCTTCTGTGAAAATAAGCTTAATTCACTTCAAAATGAAGTGAAAATAGTATGCTGAGGAAAAGATGTCGAGATAGGGTAATAATACTCGTGTAGCAAGGAATGAATTTTCAAGTGAAGGCCGTTCAAAATTATACAAAAAAAAATTATGAAATAGGAAAATTTATCAACACCTATTTGTAATTAATCATAATTGTATTTATTATTGTATTAAACATAACAGTATTGTACAATATGTAATGGCGTAGAATTAGTCTACGCCATAGATCATTTATGATCAGGTGTTAATGTATTTGTTTTTGCCGGAAATTTACATGAAATGTTTACACGTGAGCTTCAACCAGCGTGGCTATAAGGCACGGGAAATTCTCCGCACAATTGAGAAGGGCTAGATTTTACTCCGTCATACTGCTCCTGTGCAGATTGGTGAGCAAAGTCTGCTATCTGACAATCAATCTTACAAAATTAAAAAACGAGAATTAAATTTAAAGTGAATGTGAATTTGGGCTACTTCTATATTGCTTCAATTGTAATATTTTGAGCTGGGGATTTTATTTGAGATTATGGTTAATAAGAAAAACAGACCGGAAACGAAACAATTTACTAATTTGTAACAGATCAACAGACAGAAATATGAACAGACTACATCGAAGTTCGACGTTCGATCTAACATTAGCAAATACTCGTAAATCTTTCATACCGTCACCCACCTCAGGCGAGCAAGGGTAGGGGATAGGCATAGGAGTAAAGGTATATTAAAAAGGCGCATTTTTATACGGGGTAAAGCTGTTATTACCGATCAATGAGCCAACATTTGCCATAACGCCCACAAAGCAAAAATGAATACTGACCAGGAGTAATCGTTTGAAAATGTTTTGGTGGCTATAAAACCTTAACGAAAGGTACTGTTATTGAATACATTTATTATCGTCGCAATTTATACAATTTTCTACACATTGAACTCGCGGCGATCAACCGGTCTCAATCCAGGGTTTAGTTTGACAGAGACGTTTCAAATCGAAATAAAATTTATTTCGCGGCTTCGAGGTGAAATACGGTTTTCGATTCTGCGGCGAAATGAAAAGCAAGTGGAAGAAGTGAATTTACTGAAGCTACCTCGCTATTCATGTACCAGCTTGTCGGGTACAATTTATATTGTGGGTGAAGTATGAATGAGCTAGTGAATTCCATATTGCTCCCGCTTTTCATTATTGCTACGAAAAATGTATTTACCGGGCTCACGGTGAAAGGGAACTCTAAAACTTTTCACTATATTTTAAATTGTTTAAGAAAAATAATATTCTAAAAATTTAATTCTAACCGCTCTAAAACTATTATGCACGTTTGTTTACAGTTGTAGAAAAAAATCTGTCCTAATTGTTGGTATTAAACGCACGTCCCTTCAAAGTCCATCAGGAATAGCAATAGTCATGAACTTCGGTTACGAGCCAATATGCATCCATAACGCTGAATGGCCCACAGTTCTCCGGTGCGAACAACAAATATACTGAGCAAATAGACACGTTTCGTATGGTATTTTATAAGCCATATTTAATACTCCAATATGCTATTGTGTCATATAATTAAGATATAAACGAGTAGCGGACTTGAAAAAAAACTATACATTATTTTTTTGTTTAAAATCCGTGTTTAAAATCCGTTAAACAACAAACCGTGACCACGTGGTCACGGTTTGTTGTTGAAGACGTGTTTTAGTGTTAATTTTGCACTGTATAAGCATGCAATGAAAGCGCATAATTATAATAAAGTTTATTATCAAACGTATGTAAAATGCTATTGCTTGTCACGGGAAAAACCTGTATTGAGTACATTATAATTAAGTCCTTGAAACCGAAAAGATGTCGTAAATTAATCACCACTACAGGTCTGTAATTACCTTATACTGTAGGTATCATTACGTCATTATAATTTTAGAAGCATTCTATACCCTAACATTTTAAAAGCTACCGTATCGTTAGCTAAAGAAAGACCAAATAATTATCATTTTATGTATTTGCTTACTCTCGTTGTGCAAGTGAATTCTGACAAATTCACTGTTCTCCGATCTCATATGACTCGCACCAAACACAACTGATAAAACACATAATCCTGCAAAGCTATTAATGCCATCTGGTGAAATTATTCATAGTATACGCAACGTTAATACCATTTTGTAACGTTTTCAGCCGGCATGGTTTCGGCGGCAGTTCATAGTCGGCCGCGTCATAGTTTCTGTGTGGTCTGCGATTTATCGATTGAAAAGCGCAAATCTGCATTGAATTGATAATACTTTTTTATGCTAACAATAGACCAGACGAGCCAGCTGATACCAAACCAATACCAAAGTCACAAGACTAAGGAAGAAGGAAGACGTAAGAAAGGAAATTACTTACAATCAGGTGAGATTGTTGTCGCATTAGTAAAAACACTTAATAGTAATAAATTATTAGTAAAAGTAAAATCAGGCTTTTATAATGCTAAGTTAACCGATGAGGAGTTTCCTTATCTGGAGCTAATCCTGAGCTATCTGATCATGCTTGTCATAAAATTGCAAAGTTTCAAGTAGAGTCAAGTATAGAATTTCAAGTAGTTCTACTTCAGCTCACAACATTTGTTCCGAACATACAAACATTGCACTAAAAATAAGCTTGTAAAAATGTAATTATGGTCGCAAAAACGTTGCCAATGTGTCTATTGTGAACTAGCCTTTAGCTGGAACGTAAGCAAACAATGCTCTCACATGGTATGCCGTGCCAATGCGTGTTGCTGCAGTTTCCAGTAATTACTGAAGCTAACGGCTACTAGGTTCAAGTCTCCATTAGTTGACTGTAAACAAGACTTGAATAGGTTGCTTTTGGAAATAATAACAAGAAATGAAATTGACGACCCGGATGGCGCAGTGGTTAATATGCCAGATCGCCGTTCCGAGGGTCCTGGGTTATATTTCCCAGCGAGACGGAAATTTGAATGATGAGTTTAATTTTCTGTTCTTGGTCTGGGTGTGTGTGTTCTTGCCTTGTGTGTTGTCCATAGCACCCGTGACACAGGGAATGCTATTGTGGGGCTATGAGTGAGTAGCGTTATAAAAAAAACGAACTAAACTAATCGAGGATACTTTTGAAAGAGAGTGATAGCATTTTATTAGTTAGTACGTTCAACATCTTGGACTTTATGGTCCCTTAGTATCAAGTCATTTTTACTAAGTTTTAGCTTTTTTATGTAAAAAAATACAAATTTTAAACAAATTTAAAGAATCGGCTACTCACGCATTTTGTGTTGTAGTCAGAAAGACAACGAAATTCACCGCAACGGCATCGCGACTGCTAACCATAACAAGGAAATCTATGCATACGACTTGGTATAGTAAAAATTTAACTAATCGCTGTCTTTACATTAAAGATATATTATATAAGAAATATTATAATACTTTTATAATTGGCCTTAACCAACGTAACAGAACCAAAAAATAATGATTTTTAAAACGTTTGTTCGGGGGCCTTTGTACGCGCTAATAACAGAAACGGCTAAACTGATTTGGATGCGTTTTTCACTTATGTACTCTGGTAAATTTCACTTCCATTTAGTGTTCATTTTATTTCAGTCAGTTTATAAATAAAAAAAGTTATGTCCAGTTTCAAAGTAACCTCTTACAACTTTCCATTGTGGGTACTAATAGACACATACATAGATTTCCCTATGTGAGGATTCACTAGTTAAGAATATACTTATAACTTATACCATTTCCCTTAATCTAATAACTAAACAAAAGGTGAACGACCTTCACGAGCTCCCCGTGAAATCCATCAAGTTTAGTAACTAAACCCTTTGCGAAATGCCTTAGCGGTTGAAACTAATCCTCGTATTCAGACCGGAATCCCCAAAAATACGTCTAATGTATTCGAATTTCGCTAATACCTCGGTTTATACAGCTTGGAAATATAGTTCTAGACTCACATACTTAATTTATGGTTTACTCAGAAATGTTTCAGGCAATAATAAGTATTATACCTACTTTCAAATTTTGAGGAGCAAATATTGCATACATTTTTTTATTATTTTTTAACACAGAGAAAAAGGTTCTCAATTTGAGCAAGTATACGAGCAACTGTTCGCGGATACAGTCGTATTTTCTTTATGGAAAATAAGGCAAATTATAATTAAAAATATGTTCCCTATTCCGTGGGGGATTTCGAAATCCGGTTTTAGTAAGACTTGCCTACAATTATTATAAAGGAGACCTGTGCAAAATTTCAGCTTTTTAGCGTCAAGGGTTTGGACTAGGCATTAGGTAGGTAATGTTTTGAATACATTATACAAATTAATTAAAACTGCTTTTATCAGTGCTCGTTGTAAATACATCGCATGATGTCGAAATCTTCCTTAGCCCTTAAATTAATCCCCAGAGCATCAAACACAAAATAATTACTGTTAAGCTCAGCTCAGAGTTCCTAAGCCGGTTGGCCGATGATTAGGTACGATAATAATATTCTGTGTGTTAATAAAATTCAATTTCCTGTGAAGTTCACGAAACTTCACAACTTCAGGTGGCGTTATTCCCACACTACAAAATATACCCAGCGTGTACAAGGAGGGATAAGCGCGAATTTAAAATATGGACAAGGTATATTCGTATACTTGATGTGACAAGAATTCCTTTTTTTAATATGCTATTATAATAAATTGATTTCACACTAAAACTACATATCTATTCTATTGATTTCCACACAGTTTGAACTACCTCCACCGTCGCCACCATGTAATATTAATTTGGTATTTTTTAATCCTATAGGATTTCTTTCTTCGATATACTTAGATTTATATTTCTATTAATTGATTAACTCAAAAAAATTGTTCTATTGATATTTAAAAACGTGTCACGCGAAAACATAAAAAATCATAGATTTGTGTGTTCTGCTGTATTTAACGAGCGTGGGAAACTCTGGGTGTCACCCAATGATTTCAAAAGAATGTAGTATTAGTCAATGATTTCACCTCTTTTATTACGAAACTCTCCTCGACTTATATTGGACCACAGCTGGTTTGTATCTAGACTAATACTAGGTATAATATTCATAAACTGACTTCAAGTGATTTTACAGGTTCACTGCAGGTTACAAGAATTCTTGAAAGTAAGGAGGCCTAGGGTATATTCCGCTACACACACTACTCTGCTTCAATGCGGACTGTTGAATTATGGTTGGTATGAATTATGGTATATATTATGGTTAGTGTCCTACCCAAAGTGTCCAAGTGTCAGAATTTTAAGACACCCGAACATGCCCTGTGGGAATTGCTATTAGCAATAACAACGAATACTGACGGCTCATAGTGTGCCTTCAGCAACACGAAATCTGCTACCTATTATCACGTACCTAAGCATTATTATGGAATACCGCATCTATTAATTTCTGACGGGCTCAGTTCTCTTCGTACCTCCGCAGTCATTCTGTATGAGCAAGTTTGTAGCGCGTAATTTAATGAAGTTAGTTTATTAGTTGTCGCCGTATAGTTGACGCGATTAAAGTGCGCTTGTGTCCTACTGAATAATAATTATATTTTCATTGTTACCATGTCTTTTGTGTACTGTTTTATACTGCAGGTTGTAGTACTAAGAGTAGGTTTTGTCCAACGTAAGGGTGAAAAAATTGGAGGCACTACTCGTCCACTTAAGATGATGATGATTCCTTTAAGTTTAAAAACCTTTCTGATATAAACTGCAGGATATAGTAACAGAATACCTGGTGGTCTAGAGTAGGTATATTTCTTCAAGCTGCTATGGGACAGATTGGTGCCAGTAGTGATCAAACCAAGAATCAAAAATTGGTACGTTTCCTGAAGATCTCTTCTGGCATGGCTTAACGACCACAATCTATTATTAGCAACTGAGATAGGCTTAAGGTGCTCTCCATAGCACTTTAGCGGTCACGAAACTGCTGTAGTCACGTATCAGGCAATTGACCGCGTCTGAAGTCGTCATTGAGCAGGCCTAGAGCTTTAGTGGCCAAGCCAGGTATTGGAAGATTTATGCCGCGCGAAGGCCTTAAAAATGGCTTAACGACTGCTATCTAACGATAACAACCGGGATGGACGATCAATAGATTCATGAAAAATGTTGCATAAATGGGAAAATATATAATATTTGTAAACGTACAGAACAAGTTTCCCGAAGCGAAGCGATAGCGAGTCCACTAGTAAAAGATAAATAAAAAAAGCAAATGTCTACTTGGTTTAGAAGTTTTTTAATACCATATTGTGGAGCATGTTATCATGTTAGAAGTATTACAAATTATATTAGAACACTAAACATGTCACCTACAGAACGCCCCAAACTTTCCCCAAGACTGATCACGTTGGGAACAAAAAATATTTGATATCACTTAGTCGATTACGACCGAAATCACTTGAGCTCTTAGCACTGGAAAAACACTTGTACGTGCATCTACGCCCTGAATAATATAATAATTATATGATCGATAATACAAAATAAACACATTTTTATCTTTCTGAATAATACAGGATGTGATCTAAGTATGTTACACAATTTTTTACATATATTTCTTTAATACATTCAAAAGCTGAATTGAATTATAAATTAAAACTGTACGTTGATGAGTCATCATCATCATGTTTATCATCACCGTTATCATCGCCGCCGTGACTTCTCTAATACCAATAATCATTACCTGGTCGCCCATTACAAAACCACCACCAAAACTACAAATAATTGCGTACAGAAAGGTCTATCTAAACTGGACGCAATCAACCGCAGCCATTCTAAGAGAAATGGATGTGAGACTTGCTTAACTTTTGTTGTTCACTTTTTGTTTACTACGACGTCCGTTGTTTAACTCTAGTATGCACTACCATTGAAGCGGGTACTACGGTAAAGGGTGAAGCGGGTAAGCTACCATTCAAGTTATTAAGTGGGTACCTACGTAAAATATGAGCCTTAAAAAAATTGGACCTAGAAGCATGATAAACATGTTCCATAAAAGGTAATTTGAGCCCTGTTTCTTCTTTTTGCTCTATCCACCAATATCCACGAATTTAATCATTTACTTATTACAAATTCTAAATTTAAAATCATTTAATCGTGGGAGTAGTTTGCCTTGCAAGTCGTTTTTATTCTGCCACCGCATCGGAAAGGTACTTTAACTTGGAGTATAAGAAACAGTACAAAAAACTCCACAACAAATATTTTAGTATGCCAATATACAAAATGGATACATATCAAATAGAGTTTAAAATCTGTTCCGCCAATACCGTGCACGGGAGTGGACGTAATGCGCTAGAACCCTGCAATCTGTGCTGCAGAGATACAAAACCACTTGACTACACTCGAATGTCTGATCAATCGCAGGGAAAGATGAGGGAGCGAAACCATAAGTGGATATGAATTTGGGAAGCTGTCTTGAATGATGATTTATTTTATTTGTATACAACTTGGTGTATTTTGAAGCGAAAACTTCTGTAGCATCGTTATATCGTTTGTTTTATTTCAATCGGTTGAAAAATAAAAATTAAATGTGGCACTCGGAGACTGCCGCGGTAAAGCTATTGCATAGCATTTTTATCAACTTATGCAATTATAATTATTAGAAGTTATATAGTTATATCAGAACAGCACCATCTAGTTTGTAGAAAACATACGTACCATACCTTAGTATTAAGGTACTAGATGGCGCTGATTGGGGGTGTTAGGTTATTTTCGTTACGGAATTTCTGGATTCGGTCCCCACGCTCAAGGCCCGCGATAAAAGCTATGCAATAGCTTAAAAGTTATGTCAGTTTAAAGAATCACGCCTAACGATAGTAACAATTTCCGAATGTGCGGAGAGACTTGTTTCCCCATTGACTTAGTGTTTTCCGAAACGAAGCGAGCCCGGGTTCACTAATTATCATGTAATAAAAGCGTACGAAAAATAACGCTATTATACTCATAATGTACAACTAGGATTTGCAAGACGAAGACCGAGTATAGAAAATTTTAAATTTCAGTTTCGCTGGAAAAGTATACTATCAGAAATTTACAAAAACATGCCAAATCTAGGAAGGATTGCTTATTTTACGTAGGTCATCAAAAGACTTCAAAACAATGCAAAATGAATAGTCACTGAACGTCCAAAAGGAACAATAAAGCGATATACAAAAATACCCGTTTGTTAGTCAAAGGAATTTTATTTCAACAATATGAAAATAAAAATGCTTCTACAAGTTAACTCCACTATGACGCAATATTAACGAGTCAAACCTGCAATAAACCAACCGTGAATTTTTCGCTCCTTTTATGTCATGTTTTCACAAAGAACAGTAATATTGTTATTATTATACTGGTATGCTGCCCTAGGTTAGGGAAACCTTTTAAGGCATTATATGTGTGTTTTATGTGTGTATTTTTATTGGAATTGGAACGATTTTTATCTATTGCACTCGTTGCAAAACACTTAACAAACCGCATTAACATAGACAAGCACACAATTTTTTTTTGTATTAAGTAATTGCGATTTTAAAGTTTGTGTTTATAAATTCATACATTTCAGTGTATTCAAACAAACGTGCTTTTCTAAATGGCTCAAAAAATACAAATTTATTTATCAGTAGGTACACAAAAAACTAGTAATCTGAGATTCTAATTACAATTTATTTAGATTTTAATTTTGCGGGCGATTTTAATCCCAAAGAAAATAAAGTTAAATGAAAACGATTTATTGCTTAATAAAACAACAGGCGGCCTATTAGGCTCGCATTAGGTGTAAACCAACGACAATAAGGCTCTGTCGTCGGTGGTGTAAACTACGAGTATTATTATTTTCCAGTTAGCCGTTAAAAGATGGGAACGGTGAGACATTTAATCCAATACAATAACACCAATTAGAAACAGTAACAATATTTATAAAAATATCAATGCGTCTAACAATACTACAAATAAAAACTAATCTATACGCTGTCTTTAAAAAATTTTAATTAGATAAACTTAAATAATATACACAAAACCTAAAACTAAAAAGTTAAAAAATAACATAATAACTAAAAAATATTATTAAAAGGAGTCCCTTTAGGCAAGGTTCCGAAGATACTGGCAGCGTTCCCCCTTTGAATAGCTAGGCTAATTCTTTGTCCGAGGTAGCTGCCAGCTCTTCGGTCTCCTGTGATGTCGACTAACCTTTTTGCTATTTCCTTAAAAAGCTTAATAGCACTAGGACCCCACGGACCAAGGGTCTCGACACCGAATGGGACAAAATCGTATTCGGAGCCTAGACCCCGGTATTTCGATGCTTTCGCTTTTTCAGCCGCTTCACAAGCCGCACCAGCTGTGTTGTTGGTTCCATGTAGATGGGAAGGGGCCAGCGTGTCTGAACAGGTTGCATCCCATACCAGCACCCGGCCCATCTTCCATGGAATCAAACTCATACCATCCGGTCTCTTGCCATCGTCTCTGGCAATACCGACATCATTTGACAGCAAATAAATGATAGCAAGGATTATTAATTAACATATCTATACTCACAGGTTAAGGTACTTATAATAAAAACATGGTTGTCTGTAAAGTAACTATAAGTTTTAATTTTACGTGATAATGTCATCAGAAAACCTTGAAGAAAACCGAACGCGTAGGCCGATCGTGCATCTCTATCGCTTGTTCCGCGCTCTCGCTTGCACGCTCGGCTCAGGCGGAACGTGACAATGACGTCATACTTTTTCGTGCGTGCAGCCGGCGTTAACGATTTATAACACGTTATCACGTCAAAATGTAAGTGATCGCTGTCTGTATATGGTAAGATATATGACAAAAACCATTATTGGACGCATAAGTCAATGATTGGACGCAATTATTATTATAAACGCAGGAGAACCTAAAATTGTTAGAATTTTTATCTGTTTATCTGTGCCTTTGTACGCGCTAATCTTAGAAAGTGTTTAACCGATTTGCGTGCAGTTTACATAAGCTTCGTCTTACGATTTAGTGTCTGTCTTATTTCAGTCATTTCTTAAATGAAATTGTATGTAAGTTTAAAGAATCACGCCTAACAATTTTCGAGTGTTGGTAGGTACTAGAGGCATGTTTCCCGAAGCGAAGCGGGGGCGAGTTTACTAGTCGAAAATATTGATTTAATTAAATAAGTTATAATAATGTAGAACTCTGATAAGCTACAGAATTATGTGTAAGGACGATGGATGGAATTGTCTAATGTTATAATGGCTGGTGAGTTCTTCCATGTAGAGGTATAAAGCAAAATTGGCAATGGTAGATTCAATTTTTACAGTAGTAGATCAAGTTTCTAGAAGCTGAAGAAAAACATAGTTATACTTCATCATATTATTGAGTGAATGCAAGAAGCAAAAACATAAAAAAAAAAAAAATTCTCGATAGAAAAAAATCACAAAGTTAGCTCTAATTTTCAACTAAAATCAATTTATTTTCAATATGGTGCATGTTTTTGAGTCAATATTTTAATATATTATGCTAATTAGTATCACGGAGGGATTTGTAGATCGATTTCTAAATCAAATCTATAATTTACGAATTATTTAAATAAAATACATTTATCTTTATAGCTCTAGGATTTTGACATGCTCTGTTCCATTTATCAGTACCGTTGCTCCATTGAGACGGGCAGGTGAAATTTGATTTTTTCCTAGCTTTATACCCCCTCTTTAAAATGAACAATGTATTCTCGATGATAATTGAAATGTTACACATACAATATAAACAATAATGATACAAATAAAACAGGAAAACATAAAATACACAATAACTGCGTGATTGGCCAATAATAGCGGTGCGCGACATAAATTCGCATTTACGACTTTGTTTAGCAAACTGTACCCAAGCCTATAAAAATATTAACAATACCTACCTACGCATTTGTACTTGCAACATTTATGGATAATAACTGTAACAGGAACTAGCGAGCCGAATCATTTTATTCGTTCTGTAAAAATGTAGCAAAGCGAATCTACTATTTACATTTATCGGCGTCGCAATGAATGGGAACGAATGAATTTATGCAATAGTTCGCGAGCGCATTTTTCGATGCAGGCCTTTTGTAATTTCGCAGCTGAGAATAAATGGTAGTTTCCTCAAATTGAAACTGTATCTTTGTCAATTTATAATTGTTTGTTCCGTGAATCACTGTATGATATATGTATGATATCGAAAATAAATTGTCAGAAATCAAAAGAAGAATGGGTAATTTTGTATAGGTTTTCATTGGGCGTTGTATCGAACAATGTTCTTGACTGACAGGTGGAGTTGACTAGAAAAATCAATAAAAACCTGAGTTACATTAAAAACCTGATTACCAACGTGTTACGATGTTTAATTATTTCATTAGTTTTGTTGTAAATTTATGTTTTAAAGATTCGTTATATTTTCGTTTTTAAAAGTTTGGATTTTACGAATATTTAATATAAATATTTTCTTTTGTAAACATTATTATAATATTTTTGTATTTACTAATTATTCTAATAATAATTGAAAGCTACAAATAATAATGGGTTATTAAAAGACCAGCTCTTACCTAATTTACCAAGTTAGGGGATGAATTTTCAAAATAATTTGTCTTCGTGCGCCTAAATACCTACTATACTTATAAGGAACTCGTCTATATAGTTTTATGCGTCTAATGGTTCAAACAAACATTTACGAAATTCGAAGGTAAAAACACTGAATAATTACCCTCAGAATAGCAATTATGAAAGAACCAAAAATTAAAAAATGCGATAAAGAAAGTCCTTAGACAAAAAATGTCTGCCAAAAATGGGAATGACGGTAAACGCGTTTGAAAATGAAACTCGCAACTTAAAGCAATACTCACGTTGAAAAGACCTTCAAGCGTTCAAAACCAACCAAATCTTTGACTAAAACCACATAAACACGAACTCATGAAACGCCTCTGAGCGTACTAATTACGTGCTTCTCAGACAACTCCCCAATTTCGGGTCGTACTCAACAAAATTACACGAAAAGGCATAAAAACAAATGTAAAAAGTTCAACTGCAATACGCGTACGCGTTTAAACATGTCCTACTGTTTGAAAATGAAATTTTATTTAACATACTTGTGGGTGACTCTCTATTCTGTCTATGTCTGTCAACATCACATTATACTTTCTTCGAATAACAAAAATTTGATATTTGATATACGTATAAAGCGAAGTGCCCATGCGGACGTGTTCTATAAGTACACTAATTTTAGTTTTAGCGATACTGTAACTATATCAAAGTTGGATTTTAGGTTCTGCTGTAAGCCATTCTCAGTGTTTATATTGATCCCGTTCAATGATAAAAATACCTACATACATACTATATGGTATGGGAAATATTTGTGTTTTACAAGTTGGCCGGCCCAGAAAACTATTGGTATCGCTATTCAAAATTCTACCTTTTTCTGCTCAATCTAATAAAAATCGTATATAAACAAATGGCCATGAGTAGTCCTTTTAAGATACCATTTTGAATTATAGTTACAGAACTCAGAAATTGAGAAATTTTCCATTCTGATTAAAACTTTGAGAAGTTAAGTTTTTAATACTTTGCAGTTAAATACTTCATAACCCTTAACAGGTTAAGAGTTAAGTCTTGGCTACCCCTAAAGCTAAGTATACTATGAAGTCCACTACAGCGTATTTTGTGACTAAGCAAAACTTTTCCAAAGCAAGTTATCCGTAAGCTACAAACACTTTGTTGAAATGCAAGAGAAATTTTTGAAATAATTAATATTCGTTTTGTATGAAAGCTTGCCCGTTAAAAATAATTACTCTAAAGTATCTTGAATACGCTTTTTCACTTTTAGTTTCTCTCGTCTCTGTTTTAATGGATTTTAAATATAGTTAAAGTTCTTTGCTTGGAACGTTACTAAAGTTAAAGTCGAAAAAGAAAGAAATGTGGTAATGAAAGTACGCCACAAAGGTTCTTCATAAAAGCGGCTTAAAAAGCATTAAATCCAGTGTAATCACACCGCTGTAACTTCATCCTTTCGACGGAAAATTTTTCATTGCATTATAAAATTGTAAACGAGCTTCACGACCCCTTGATGCGAAGGCAGGCGTGATCAAGTTGTACAGTGATGTTCACTTCATGCCTATAGCTGGTAAGTAACAGTAATCAAGGTGCCCGATGATAAGAAAAATCAGTTTAATTGCAAAGAAGACACAATTTAAAACAGGATGAACAATTCGTAGTTGAATTCTGAAGTAAGATGGTAGTTACCTAGTTGGACAGGTGTTGGGGACGTAAAGTATCCATCAACTAAACAAATACTTAATGCCATTGGGATTTTTTAACTAAATGTTTGATTTTTTTTTACCATATCCGTTACGGGTAAGTAGGATAAATGTGCAAATTTGGTACAATATCTCTCAAAATAAGGGGTGTGTTGTAGGTACAACGTACGTACAATTGGCACGTGTACAAATAAAGGGACGAACTCCGCAGACAGGTTTCGTGAAATAACGAAACTTTGTCAGCGTTGCAATGGCGCTTGTTCGACACACCTTTATGAGTTTAGGGGAAAACGTAACGTACGTAAATACTTCAATTGCTATTGAGATTATTATTATAATATATATATTATAAATTTATTTATAAACTTAAATAGTAATAAAAAATTAATACATTTATTTTGTTAGAAGATTATGCGTGGGACCAGATTTTTTTTTATTGATTTAAGGTAGCAAACGTGCATGCAGCACCACCTTCCGCTGCCGCCCATGACAACTGTGACTGACTTAGAACAAGGCTCATATGGGGACTGGGATAGTTAGTCCGGTTAGCTGACGGTGTTAGAACATGAGTTGGTTAGTTTGTAAGTATGAGGACTGGGACAGGGACTGGTAGTGAATGTTAGTCCTGTTAGTAGTTGTTAATAATACTTTGAAGCATTTTACATACATCATACATTTAGGATACATAAGGCAGCTATCCGTCACTGATATTGAGCCGGGTTAGAGCCCTACCACCAACTAGAACCCAGTTTCTGTCACAACCCTGGTATGCCGTCGTGGAAATCAGCATTCTAGGCCACCCCAATACTTCCAAAAATATGTAAACATGCCTCTAAATATATTGTTCATTCGTAGGTTACCTAATTAGACTTGGTACACGACATTTCACACTCCTCACCACACGCCACACGGCGCCGGATACATAGAGAATGCGTACAGCTGGGTACGGAGCCGGATACCACACGGCTCTCCGGTGTTTGTGATTGCTACAAACTGCTCCATAGCTTTCAAGCTTCAATTTGAATCTGGGATAGTTTATTCGCTCTATTATTCAGTTGTTTTAGGTCATGCCTTTCATATTTTAACTCTTATTAATTTTACACTTATAATTCAGAAAATCTCAATGAAAACTTAAAATGATGTTATGTTCAACAAACATACTAGCGTATAAAATTGGTATAGAATTATAAAGATAAGTGATACAATGACAAAATGTATCCATGTAGTAAATACTACTTATAATACGAATTTTAACTATGGCGATCCGTAACAGTATGTTAATTAACAAAAAATCAAGTTGGTCAAATATAAGTAAAAAGAAGAAACATAAGTATTTTATAGAAGACATTACATAAGTATCTATACTTACAATTTCTTTATGTTTTTTGGGATAACTCAGAAATTGAGTTTTACACGTGTTTTATTAAATACTAGTGGTCCCAGCGTACTTCGTACCGCAAAAAATGTGTTGGTGATATATCGACAGCAACGCCACCTACCGGGTCCAATTGTGAATCTAAACCATTCTCGGATCCACCTGAAGACACACAAAAAATTTCAACCAAATCGGTCAAGCCGTTTAGGAGGAGTTCAGTCACATACACACGAACAGAAGAAATATATATATTAAGATTGGCTTATGAGCCAGTCCTGCTCTAAAGCCAATATTTACAAAAATGCACGTTTAAAACTCCATTTCTGAGTTATCCCAAAATACATTAACTACATAAGTAAGCTTAGATACTTGTGTAATGTAGGTACCTATACTCACTTATTATTTGCAGGGCCTTTGTATAGTAAACGGAAAAGAGGTACATCACTATCGGGAAATGTTCATAGTGTAAATGGTATCATAACTTCAATTATAATTACCATATCAGACTATTGGAGAAGGGTACGACGGTAGGGTTTACTTAATGATCACAATAGTTATACCGTAGAGCTGTTCACACGGTGCACAGTGAAGTTTCTTCATTAGCAATTATTGATGAGCCACAAATTGCGTCTCGCAGTTAATTACGGACTATATTAATACAGATTATTGCTTGAGTATATTCTAATGTAACTGTTATTATTTAACGTTTTGATTCGGTTTTCGTGTAGTTTTAGCTGTCTTAATTAAATGTGTAGGTATTAGATTAAAGTTCTAAGGCCTCTTGCAAAAATGCTATTTGATACGACTTTAACGAGCGAATGATAAGAAAATTTTGAATTTCATCCCTAATTAATTTTATTGATACATTAGCTGGTTAATTTGTTAGTAAGTATGAGGACTGGGACAGGGATTGTTAGTGAAAGTTAGTCCTGTTAGTTATTGTTAGTAGTTGTTAGCAAAAGTCTCGTTATCATTCGGTCACGGATGTGTTGCTACCTTTGAGGACTGAGATGGTCGCTTCTAAAAAGTGTAGCCGGCTCCACACCTTTCTGCCCGGAACACAATTGCTATTAAAACAATTATTGCACGGTAGAAATGGTACTAAGTACCGTGGCGGGCGGTACCTAGTCCTACCCCGGGCACATTCTAGGCTCTACTACTTATTACATATTTATTATTGTTAGTGTATCTACTAATTTTACACATACACATACACTACAATATATGTTTCTATCCAAGGTTAAAAAGTATTGAAAATAAAAAATGTTCACTTGAAGTAACGTGAACAAACACGTCGAAATGCAATCGAAATTGTAATTAAATTTATTTTAAACGGTTTAACAAATTACAGTAAAGTTATTGCCATTCGCGAACTGGTTTTTCATTATGTCGAAATGTAAAATAAATGTATCTCTTTTCTCTCTTGCCTCTTGTTCAGGAACGCATCGGTGATGACTTTGGTGTGATCTTTATAGTATTCATCATCATCATCATCATAACCCATAACTGTCCCACTACTGGGCACAGGTCTCTCATAATGTGAAGAGTACAGGCCACAGTCCACCACATTGGCCAAATGCGGATTGGCAGACTTCAAACACCTTTGAGAACATTTTGGAGAACTCTCAGGTGTGCACGTTTACTCACGATAGCTTCCTTCACCGAAGCGGTTAATAATCCAATTTTAATGCACGCATAATTTCTGAAAATTAGAGGTGCATACGGGATTTAAACCCAGGGTCCCGGTTCGGGAGTCCAATTTTCAAACTCGTGGGTACATAATGGTATGGTAGATACATAAATTATACAACAACAATTACTTTGGACTCACAGCTATATTGAGGCGAATATTAAAACCGAATACCTAGTAGGTAATTCAGCAATGTATAAACCCGTACAGAATTTTCAATCGCGAATTATTATATAAAACCCCAAAACGGAAATTCGAAAACCAACCTCGATTATCATGACAATAGTTCAATAAAGCGATTATATGAAATTTCCGTACTGCCGCCCCAACATTTGGAAATTCAAGAGCATTGTGGAGATGGGAGGGGGGACAGATTTCAGAAATTATGTCCACCCTCGTTATGGGGCTCGGTATGACAACTGCCTTATCACTGAGCAGTGCCCCGACTTACCCCACGTTATAATAACGGCTCGATTTTAAACTTTTGTCTTCCTCTTTGCTTAGAAAACCGAAAATCACATTATGAATGTTGTTTCTTCTATTTTTGACAATCCTAACGTTTACCCTAAAGTTTAACCCTTTAGTGGCAGTGGTTTTGCAGGTCGATAGTTCCCGGGTTCCCCTTCCGGTTGGAGCACAAACGTTTACTTCATCATAATTGTTATTAAATAACAATAACAAATTTTGTTATTGTGAGTGGTTGTAATGATTTGGTAGTGTATGTATGTGTATGCCATCCATTCGGGGATGTGCAATGTTTTGTGATAATTCTGTAATGGTCTGTGATGTAATATGCACAGACATTCATACGTCTTTGTGCTCGACCCTAAGGTTGTATGTAAGAAATCGCGACTACGTCGATAAGACCGTTCAGAGTTTTTGTAATCAATCACTTGCACTGTTCTGTAAGCCATTCAGTGTGGAATACATAATAGTAATTGTATTAATTACAACGTGTCGTAAATCTATAAAGTCACATCTAAAATATCAATGTTATTGTTCGGTTATGTTATTACAACATATTAATATACAATTTCGTGGGTGTAGCGCTATTGAAATGTATCAGTATCTATATTACATTTACCGATATTTCTAAATCAAATGATATTTCCACGATATTTTTATTGTGAGTTCCCATCGAGATGGTAACTTGATCACATTGTAACATGATTACATAGCTCGAGGACTCCCGCCACAGCTTTTACCGGTAACGATCCGTAATAACATTCTGCTGAGTCTTAAAACCTTATTATCTGGCTGTATATACGCTCGATAGAAGAATCACTGAAAGCCCAATGTTGTTTTTACATAAGGTATGATTTTAAACTTAACTCATCGCGGATTGTACTCATTTTATATGATGAAATATCGGCGTTTCAAAATACATATCGTGAGTACCCGTATCATAATAAAATGTTTTTACATAAGTTAAAACTTGACAATAATCTCACCCGATGTTAAGTGGATTCTCAAACATGAATTTATTACCTACACGTGCTTTAGAAATTAATTATCACTTGCGTGAAGGATAACATCGTGAGAAAACCTGCACACCTGTGACTTCCAAAACACGGTCTCCAAGGTGTGTAACGTCTAAAAATCCGCATTTGGCCAGCTTGGCCTATGTCCTTCATCCCCCACATTGTGAGAGGACACCCTTATGGATTGCATAAAATTGTATAAAATTGCAAAAAAATATTATATCACAACATAAATATTAAACAACAGAAATCTATACGAATAAATAAAATTTGAGTGTCTGTTTGTAATATTGAAATAACCGTCTTTTACTACATGTGTATGAATATATATACGGTAATACACCAACATAACATTTTTTACTATTTTTGTCTGTCTGTCTGTCTGTCTGTTCGTTCCGGCTAATTTCTGGAACGGCTAGACCGATTTTGACGGGACTTTCACTGGCCGATTGCTGATGTCATAAGGAGTAACTTAGGCTACTTTTATTATATATTTTTGTGTTAAATTCCACGCGGACGAAGTCGCGGGCACATCTCGTAATAAATATGTGCACTTTTATTCGAGCCAGATTAAAATTAAACATGGCTGCGGTGAATTCAAATACAGAAATGTTTATCTTTTCATTCGCAGGTGATTTAGTGCGGTATTTATTTTATCGATTGAACTTATCAGTAGGATTCAGCGGGGAACACTATTCTGTTCAGATAATAACAGTCTGCATAACAATGCTTATTAATGAATAACAGATTATATTTTTGTCATAACAATACTGCTGTAGCCGAAATACAGTATTGCGGCCGAGTAAAGGAGTGCGCACATTACAACGACTCCACGACCGACCGACGCCAACGCGACTAAAACCTTGACAAAGCTAATATTCAATTATGAGCTTTATATCTTTGAAGGTAAGGTTGAATTTCGAACTTATACTTAAAAGCCCTGTACTGCTCGCCCTACACCCATAACCGTTCCGTTTCGAGACCAACGCGTCGACGTTGCGTTGACGACTCACCGTAGACGAGTAGTCCACGCGTTGACCGACACAATGACGTAATGTACCTAGAACGGAACGTCGGAGTTGAAACGGAGTGGAGACGGAGTCGAGTTGACGTCGATAAAGCGTTGATCGCGGAACGGAACGTCGGAGTTGAAACGGAGTGGAGTCGGAGTGGAGTTGACGTCGAGTTGGTGTAATGTGCGCACTCCTTAACCCGGCTGTGATATTTATGAGGCTACTTACTAACAATTCCGCAATAAATATCGGCAATCCGCAATATTATTTTAAAGTCAATTTATAACACAATCATATACAGGTATATGATAAACCTGTAACTCATTAGATGTTTGTACATGGAAAATATTTGAAAAAGACTATACCTAACAATATTTTTTTATTTATTTTCTGACTGTAACTAAAAAATTGAGTGGTTTTTTGCGGTTGTTATAGGTATGTATGTAAGCTGAGGTACCATTCAATGACTAATTTATAGATAACATTTAGTGGTTGTTTTAATTTAATCAGTTCACAAATATTAAAACATACATGACTTTATAGAATCGTATCCTTCGAGTATGGGTACTTAATCGTAGATTACCTGGACCGGTACTAGCGAAACATAAATACGAGAAATATAAAACGCCGCCATCTTGATTTTCAGCTAAGCTAAAAAGAAAAATTAAAAAACATTGTGTTTGGCTGTTATCATTGTTTTGTTTAGAAATAACGAAATTATTTATTTCGTTAAAATATTTGTCACTTTAGGCTATAACTTAACAATATTTGTTTCGCTTATGCTATTCAAACATGCTACGTCGCACTTTACTAAAAAATAAAACCTATGTTATCTAAATACCTAGTTCTAAAAAAACTTTTATTAAAGTTTACATTTTTATTGGAACCACTTTGGAATATCACTAGCCACTATTCAGTGGTGAAAATAAAAAAAACACTAAAAAGACGCTTATAGAAAAATTAAAATTAAATGATGACTTTTATTAAAGAAACAAACTATGCAAGTTCAATTTTAACATTAAAAGCCTTTATAGGTGAACATCGCTATTATATATGACCAAGATGTAATGTTCGCTGTATGAATAACGTACAGTATCAGTATTTTCATTGAACAGAATCTGTCCGTCGATCGTATTCATTTCCTCAACAGCTTGCAGACGCGGGTGGTATCTCGTCGCGACGCCAGACTCGACCGTCCGGTCTACTTCCGGGGGCCAAATAACCGCTCCTTGCTCCAAAGTCCAAACCATACGTCAGATCCGTTTACTTTCCAACACACTGAAATCAATTTCGCGTTTAACGTTTAAAATGCTTTATGCTTAGAGTAATAACACTATAGAAAGACAGTCTTCATACAAGCGCTCTGTCTAAAGTGAAGCACTAAACTGAAACTTTCCCGAACTTCGGCTGCGGATAATCATATGTTTTTAGCAATAATACATAAATAGGTTTTCAGATATTTTGTGACACAATTTAACTGGACAAATCGTATAGTTCTTTTAATTCGCGAGACACGTTTGGCGTGCGTTGACATGAGCTGCCCGGTGTTTGGAGCCATTTCTGGCTCCAATTAAAGTGCTTCAAAACGGCCGCGCAGACTTCGTTTCTATAGTATAATTATTCTAAGGCTTTATGATAGGAATACGCGGTAAACACCATAGCCAGATTCGGGGAACACTGGCTTAACTATTTTTTTGGTTGAACAGCAATCGAAAGCGCCATACACAATGTGGGTGGTAAACAACATAATTTTTATTTCTCTGTTTAGTAATATTAAAAAAAAAACAGAAAACTAGAAAAAGGAAAAGACTGAAATAAGTCACGTCATACAAAAATGGCTCGAAGATAATGCGACGACACATTTATATCACCCATTGTTTAGAGATGCAATACAAAGAATTATAAAAAAAATATGTCTTGTCGTGGCAAAGATGAATAGAAATTTGACTTAAAAACTATTTTGTGATCAGCCACGTTTTAGGTACCTATTTCACGTGTATGTAGACTTATATGGAATAATTTATTCATTATTTGAAGTATTTTAATACAATACTCATTAATATTGTAGTCTTAGCAGTACGTACTTAGTAGGTGCAGTACACTTCTAACGTAGAAAAAAATAGTAAAATTTTCTAAGTACGTATTTAATAACATTTTGAAATCTAAATACCTACAAGGAAAAATAAAATGTTTATAAAGTGTACACGTCATAAATGATTTTACATTTATGACGTGTACTTTTATTAATATCGCATGTTCAGAGCGTCGTGTCGCGTCGGCCACGCGATCGCCTTTAAAATTGATATTCTAACTGTACACAGCTATCCGAATCATATCGCCGGGATATAATATTTATCCCGGTGGGTATATTGGTTGCATCTTCCTTGCCGTACCCGTCGTATATTTTACGTACTTTATTTTACTGTAAATGCCTGGAACGCATCACCATGTTGTTTAAGGAATCTAGGGTGGTTGGTGGCCAATCTGATCCGACTCCGTTAAGTTCTCATTACCACTAGTAAATACGAGTGTCTCCTCAACATTGAGGAGGTCTAGAACATACTCCACCACGCTGCTCCAGTATGGATTGGTGGAGGGATTTTTGGCCCCATGTATCGAAATTGTTTTAATGCCGCCTGAAACCCTCCGCAGATTTACGACTGCTATCAAACGGTAACAACCGGCACCGAAGGCTCTACTTCATTTCCGAAGCACGGAAAAGCTCAAAATTTTTTTGCAACTAACAGTCACCCATCCAGATACCGACCACGCCCGCTCGGAGGATCGAAACATGCTACGAACAGTTCTTGTTTTAACATAGTAACTCATTACCAAATAAAATCGATGGATTGTCATGTCGTCCGATATAAGAAGACGTTCAAGACTTTTTACCGTCTGTCGGCTATTTGGTCACGTCGCTCTACGTTACCTAATTCAATCTATCCATAAAGATTTTCTTAAATTCAGTTTAAAAACGGTTTATGAAAACAAAACAAAATATTAAACAAAATGTTAACATAGGTATGTATTACCGAAGCGTTGCGCGCTGTCTGTCGTCCGCACTGCGGCGAACCACAATGCGAAAATGGAATGAAATTGCTATTGCACGTTAGAAATGCAACTTACAACCCAATAACTGTTATGTGTTTTTGTTTATAACACTATTTGCAGGGTTATAGTAGCTTTTTTCTTCGAATACACAATTTATACACTAAAATAATGTTCCAAAGATTAACCTACTTTTTAATCACTAAATTCTTAATGGTTCTAGTGGAAAGATACAAAATAAATATTCTATGGATATAAAACTAAAAAAGTACTAGTAGTAGGTATTGTAATGTATTGCATTGTAGGTAAAATATTGTATAATGGCCGCGAACAATAAACTGTAGGTATTACTGACCCTCTCACAATTTTCATGGAAAAAAATCCTAATCATTACAAAAATCAGTACTTTTTGCTAGATATGCGGACAAACATACAGATAAACGAATAGACAGAATTCTAAAAAATCAAAATGTGTGCAATTCACACGTGCTAGAAGTGAAACCTTCAAAAAATATTTTGGTTAGATGTCATAGTCATAACTATTGTTTTAGCGCTGCGAACTTTAGTTCTAACTCTTGCTAATGTTCCTATCTCATTTTCTCCCACGTTAAAATGTGTCTGTGTCTTTTCCGTTTCGTTTAATTGGCGCGTCATTTCCGTTTCATCGAATTCCAAATCACAATCATAGGTACTATAGAAGCTTTCCCTTCAAAAATAATAATTTTGGCTTTTATTGGACTCTACAAAGACCCTTCAAACACTTTTTTCTTAAATATCTTCTATGTACAGACAGATCAGTTACAGTTTTATTATAGGTAGGTACATACATAAATATATTTATGTCTCATACTTCGAGTTAACGGCGATTGAATGCTAAGTCAATTAAGTAATGGTTTGTAACCCTTGAACCCTTGTCAACTTTCAATGTACACGACAGTTAAATGATATGTGATTGTGTACACGTTCCCGGAATAAATCTATAAATACATAATTATATACCTACCTACCATATGTATACCTATCTATATACAATACCAATCTATGTAGAAATTTTTTAATAAACTATTCTCTACTATAATATAATATATATATTTCGTGTACATGAACTGTTAAAAAAATATTTTAATAATGTTTCATGGGTACCTACCATGGGCAACACACCTGACAAGAATACATCGCCAGACCGAAAATAGGAATCTAAATTCATCATTATATTTTCTGATTCGCTAGGAATCGATTCCAGGACCTTCGAACTCCGACCGATTTTAATGGGAGTTCCATTGGAAGATAGGGGAAGTAATAGAGCAACATACAGGCTACTTTTTATGGAAGAATTCCCACGGGAGTGGGATTTACGCGGATAAACCTCCCACACGAACGAAGACGCGGACATAGCTAGTCTACTATATAATTATAATCGTTACGTTAGTGTATAAACGTCTCTTTGACATTCTAATATTCTTCAGTTGAACCTTCATACTTCTTACAGTCTGGTTAACCCCAGATATTCACGGATAATATCACTAATTATACAACGACCCCCAAATATCCATAATTAAGGAACATGTACTAGGGTACATTAACATGGATCAGGGCGGAGGTCAACTGAATAGCCGCTTAACGGTTAAACCCTCGTCAATCCCTCGTGTTTGTGACAGCCCTCGATGCAGCCGTCACTGCGGAAAACGTGCGTTTCCACGGAGACGGACAATTTATGTGGTGTACCAAGACATTGATGGTAATTTTAGATTTAGAAAGAAAGATTTCTTAATTTTAGATTTAGGTAGGTAAATGTTCGCCAAAATGCCTCGGGTTCGATTTCCGGCCACGGCAATGTTAATGTGACGGATAAATAAATTACAACATTGAATTTTTTTAATTAGTGTTTTGATGTTTTGAAAATAGATTACAGCAATTAGACCCACAGTTTTTCTTTTTTGAAATTATGAATTTCACAAAATTTTCACTTTGAATTTCGTTTCGTTTTAAATAGATGTTTAGACATGTGACGTTATGTGTATTATATACCTACTGTATGTAGATACGGCATAACTGCGACTTTCTGGTAGGTATTAGTTTTTTACGATGAAATATCTTTATCCAGTAATATTATATTTACAAAAGAAGTAGATAAGATATTATCGGCTGAATTTTATATAGTCAAATTTGGATAATTGTCTTACTTTTCATATAACGATACATATTACGTATACAATCCATAGTTACATTAGAAATGTCATCGGAGTGGATCCAAAAATGTAACTCGTGTTGAATGTAACGAATCTATAGTTTTAATGTCTTTGTCTGTAATATGCCCCTGCAATAAAAGTGATAGGTTGATTTAGTAAAAAATTACTGACCATAAAACGCCGGCTAATAAATTTGAGTGCGTTCTACGGTGCGCAGCGGCCTCATGGTCGTTGGTATCTTATTTGAATGATTACCGTCTTTTTAACTGTACTCTGGTTACACGCCATCTAGCGGAGCATCCATCTGTATGGGTCGAACATAAAATCCGATTTAAATATTAACGTGCAAAATGATTGATGCTAGGAAGCGAGGCGACGCGTTAATTATCAAGACGAGTGTCGTGTCGATTCATTAAATCTCAACTGCATGTCTGAAAATATTTAATTGGGAGATTTTTTGTGCAATACTCGAATAGCGCGATAATAATTTTGCGAATATTGGACTTGTGTCAGCTGTATTATACGCCAGGTTTGGGATTTCTTAAGCATTATCATTATATTCATTCATAGTCTCGTGATAAAGGCGAAATGACTTTAACCAGAGATCAGGATTCACTCATCCATTGATTAAATACAAAATGTCGAAAACTACCTATGAAGATGAAATTTGGCAGGGAGGTAATGAATTTTGTGATTTTTTACCCCTAAGAAACCCGCTCCAGACAAACCGCGGGTAAAAACTAGTTCGGTTAATATACTGCACCGCGTCCCTTCGATAAACTTTTATTATATTACCAATTATTTTCCAACTAAGTAATTACTTCTGTAATGTGTGTGTACCGATTGAAAGAAGAATATACAGCCTCTCAAAACACCATAACAAAACAGAGCTCATTGTACTGTCTAACGTTTAATCCGAACTAACGCGTCCATAAACATTGGTTGCACAATCCGGAATCCAATAGACGCCCTTTGTGTAAAAAAGGGGCTGAAAAGAATATCTGAAACCGAACAGCGGCATAACACTCGTCATTCAATATCCACTGATATCTCATTTTGCCGCACCAATAGCGGCAAACAGAACGGATTCGCGTCTATACAGAATTTGGAACTTTTTGCCGTTGCTACAAGTAAGGAGCTGAATACGTTTCGCAATACGTTTGTGAAATTAATAGTGTAGTTAATTGTAAATAGTGTAAATAATTAATAGAATTGTATGTGCAAAACAATCGCGCAATTGTTACCATGCTGAATACCGTGGTAAGGGACTTGGGACAGAACAGAGACACAATTTGTTCTATTCCTAGCCGTATTTGAATGATGGGTTTAATTTCAGTTCATGGCAACCACGATACAAGAAATTTTAGTGTACGGCTATAATTATGTAATGTAATTGTAATAAATTTAGACGAATAAACGCTCAGACAGTATCCCGCACTAATATTTCTCATGTCACAGAAAGCATGGACAACATAAATGTGTCTAACGAGCGAGAATAAACATTAATTTAATTGGCAGACTTCGCACACGTTGCAGAGCATTATGAAGAACTCTTATTAGTGCAGGTTTCCTCACTATCATTTCCTTCACCGAAGCAAGTGATGATTAAATTCTAACGCACATAGCTTAAATTAGTGATGCGTGCAGGATTCGCTCAGGCTCTCTTCGAGAATCCAACGTTCAAACTGCTTGACTGTCACAGCCAAAATAAAAAAGAAATAAAAGGAAACAAACAATAAGGAAAAAGTTTAGTGAAAACCAGAAGTGACAATCGATTTTAATTACTTCTTTTACTTTAATTGCTTTATTCTAGTCGAGCGAATCCGACAAGTATAATACGTAAGGTAAACCGTAATTCTCGTAAACCGTAACTCGTAACCGTAACTCGTAAAATGCATTCTTTCACTCTTTATCTACAACAGCTTAAGTTTATGAATTAAGGCATGAATATATTGAGGCGTAGTAACTCCATGCAACATAGAATGCTGAACTATGTTCACAACATGCTTACCTACATAATATTGTAGCATGTGTTATCTTTCATATTTGTATTACTTAGGTATAACCTAGATTTCCTTCATTATACACAACATCGACCTCATGAAATTAATAACCATGATATCAATGCATTGGTTGGTCATTGGTTAAACTTGTGAATTTTGTCACTAAACGTAGAATGATAGGTTGTAGGTAATGTTTCTATGGGTGTGGCAGGATCACAATTGATCAAGCCTAATATAAATAAATGAAGATTTAAAGAACCTCTCATTGTATCCACAGTTCCACACACATTATTTTTCTGAGTAGTAGGTACCCGATTTTATCATTTGTACAAGAACAAATATATAAAACTATACGTACATGAAAGGTACCTACAATTCCGATTCAAAACAACCGAAGCGAAACAGAAAATCCAGTGGAATCAAAACCATAATTAAAGTTCACAAATCGTCCCAAACAAAACGCAATTAAAAGGGAGAGCCTTGCAAAATTACCAACACGCAAACATACATGCCTTTGATATGAGAAAAAAAATCAAACCCATTCTACACTGTCACCTCCAATCCACTTTCAATTAACGTGTCTAGAGGAGCGTTAACACCGCCACCTACCCTACAGGCTACACACCACGATCTCAATAGGATGAGGACACACGGTACAAAACGAAAACAATCTGTTACGTTTTGGTCTGTACGATACAGATCATTTAGATTAGATTAGTGTAGATCACAATTAATTTTACAGTAGATTAATGTAGTATAATTGAATATCTTTATGTAATAATATAATGTTTTGGTAAATGACGAATTTCGTTAAGAGAGCTGTAAGTTCCTGATGAATGAACAATTGTATGATATAATATGTATATATATTGTAGGTATAATTATGTAAAAAAGGATTGTGCGGTTTTTTGAAACCACGGTAAAAATTAAACTTTTTTTCACATTATAGACATTTAGACAAAAACAAACAAAATAGCGTGAAGCACTGGCACAAATGAGTAATAGTCTATACACGGTCAGCTGCTGCGAACTATAGGCGCCGCCATATTGGCCTTAGCTGCTCTGACGAGCGCCTTTCACTTTATCCCTACTCCGCGGCCGACCGTCACGCGACATGCAACACACATACGAAAAAGTTTGAGACGATGTAATAAAAGTTTCACTTTAATAAATGAATAATAAATTATGCATAAAAGTAATTAAATCTTATAACCTTCCTGCACTCGCCTTTAGGTCCCCCGCGTTATTCAAATATCTCCCAGACGGGGCACGATGCTAATTACGTGTCCTAGAGTGTCTGCAGCGTATTGAGGGCCTACTTTGTCCATTAATGGAGACTTGGGACACGTTACGGTTAACGGGTCGTGGGCTCACGGAAAGGGTTAAGTCGATTTTTTTATAAACCACTTCGATTCGAGAGGTATTTTCATGATCTTTATAGATGATAATTATACAGGAGCGTCGTCTTTGATCGACATTGTAGTTCAATCAATGCCATGACATGCTATTAAAGGGTCCCAGATTTCATTAAATTCCAGATTCCGGGGATTTCATTAAGATTTCACTGTCGTCCAGCAGCACTAATAGCGTCACGAAAAAAGTCACGAAAAAAGAAAGAAGAAAAGAAGTTAGTAAACTTTTATACTCGGCTTAGTTGGTAGTGACCCCACCTGCAAAGCGAGGGGTCCCGGGTTCAATTCCCGACCGGGGCAGATGTTTATGTGACAGATAAATGTTTGTCCTCGGATCGTGTGTGTTTGTGATGTTTGTTTGTTTGTTTGTGATTCGTGTTGTCCATGCCCCCGCGACACAGGAAATCCTAGTGCGGGGGTATGAGTGTGTTACCGTTTATTTATTTATTTATTATTTAAATATTGCTTGTTTGTAATTTGTTTTGACCATCAGAATGGTCATGGTCACCTATAGAAGCTCGCAGGTGACGCTACCAAAGCATTGCCAATCAGGAATCAAACAATGGAACTCTCAACTCTCTGGATCCCTTGTTACTTTCGCTTCGATTAGTCCACAATCGTGTCAAATCAAAACAATCACCTCGATGATCAGTGAGTAGTACTTAGGTCAATTTAGCGCACTAAGCGAGCACAGCTGTGGAAATAATGCTATTGTATTCTAAATTAGACGCGAGTGTGACATGCGAATAATTATTATTAGGATTGAACTAGTTTAAACTCACCGCATGCAATTAACTTGAGCAGACGAGCGTACACGGCACACGTGCGGAGTTTCAAACAACTCGAACGTTACTTCCTTTTGTACTTACCAGTACCGCGTTATGTTTCTCATGTCACCTGAGTTTGGTTTTAAACGTAAATCATTGTGATTGTACAGTCATGTTTTACGATAGGAGTACCTACTTACGACATGAAATCCCGGTAGCGCAGTTGGTACTGACCTTGCCTGCGAAGCGAAAGGTTCCGGGACTTCCGGGTTCAATTCCCGACAGGGCAGATTATTATGTGATTTATAAGCAGTCAGGATGTTAGTGTCTTAATTGTGTTGTCCATGTAGTATATAGAGTAGTTAGGAAGGTCACCTATTTCCTGTTATGGCGTTTGACATAACATTGACAGAATGCGTGCTGCAAATATTCGAATTCAGTATTCATAGTAAGACAGGACCACGTCTGTCGGGTCAGCTAGTACTTAATAACACAAACACCAGTCCAGTCTGTCGTTAGCAAGCTACACAACTAGCAGCAGAAATTGGCTTAAACTCAATCATGAACAGAGGCCTCTTAGTGTAATGAATTGGATACGACAAATAATTACGTATATCCGGCTTTAAATTTAAAACCTAAAAGCACTCACAAATCCAAATCAAATTCAAGTGGCGTAATTGACATACGTAATTATGTTGTACAACGTTTGGAATATGAAATTATATTGGTAACTGATCCCCTAGTGTACACGTAAACGAACCCTTGATTCGGACATAAAAAGGGTTTGATTTCATGAACACAGATCACAGAGAATACCGTTCGTGGCGTTGTTTGTAATATTCAAAACACGGTTAATCTCGCTTTTCGTTTTGCAGCGGTTTAATAGAATTAGACGGGGCCCCGGCTAGCTAAAAGCCCGTTTATAATAATATTACTCTCCTTTTCGGAGGGGCGGCTAAATCAATTACACCCAGTTTTCTCTAGCTCTGTCAGACTTTATATCCTATCGGGTTTCAAAGAGCATATTATGTTAACGGTAAATACTGACAGACTGTGAAAGTCTGTTTAATGGTTGCTGTTTTAAGCAAGTCCTAAGCTGACTTGTGGCCAAAGCCAAACTGTATCGGGTTAGGAATGTTAATGTTGAGGCGTTGGTACATACTCGTGCTATTGACGTCGTAACAATTATGTAGTTTTGAACATGGAACATACATACATCGTTCCTAAGAACAGCTGTTATACTCGTATAACTGCCTTCAAGGGACTAATTAAAATTTTGACATAGAAGTCTACGTTATAAAGTCAGATGCTGACTCACTTACCAAATATTTATTAACAACGCACGTAAATTAACAGTAAATAATACGTAATGCGGTAACTAATTCTCGCGTCGCGTATGTCACAACGAAACACACACATTATGTGCAAACGACCCGCAAAAACTTTTTTCCTGTTTCGTCCATTAACTTTACGTGTGGTGATAAATTCTGGAGATCTTTTGTTCTTCTCCGTGACGGCATTATTTTACTTTTAGAAAAGTAAAAATCTTAGGAACTGAACAGTCATTTAGATCTACGAGTAACGTGTAACGTGTACATTTTTGTGAACGTAAGATCGCAAACAAACATGCACATAATTAACACAGAACTAGATTTATGTAAATCGGGATTAGGATGGTTCATACAGTTAGCAGAGTGTGTTGTGAAGAATGTTAAGTTTGTGAGTTCATTATTACGTATGAGGACATGTTTTACGTGAGGGGCAGGGACGACGTTGTTAGTAATTACCCACCACGCTGGCCAAGTGAGGAATGGCGGAATTGACACACCTTTGAGAACTTTATGGAGAAGGTGCTCAGAAACTAATAAATAAATAAATAACGCTACACACTCATAGCCCCACACTAGGATTTCCTTTGTCGCGAGTGCCATGGACAACGCACAAGACAAGAACACACACACCCAGACCAAGAACGGAAATTTAAACTCATCATTCAAATTTCCGCCTCGCTGGGAATCGAACCCAGGACCCTCGGAACGGCGATCCGGCGTGATAACCATTGCGCCATCCGGGTCGTCGAATTTCACTTAACTTGCAGGTTTCATTCCTTCATCGAAGAAAGTGATTAATTCAATTCTAATACGGACATAATTATTGAAATTTAGATGCCCGGGTGTATCCCGGGCTTCTGTCAATCTCCACTTGATCAGTGCTGAACTATGGCTTTCACGGTAAGAGAAGACTCGAGCTCAGTTAAAACTGTTGCTATAAAATCATTTAATTTATATCGTTGTTTTGACGATCTCCATTCATTACATACGAACGAAAAGGTTTGTTTCGTCGTTCATCATCCGCACTGCGAAGGACTGGATTAGCTTGTCTGCGTCGGTGTTCCCACCTGCGTATAATGTGGGAGTATTCAAGAGGAGAGTGAATAGGCTATTAATAAATTAGTGTGTCCAACATCTTCGACTTCATCGCCACTTACCGTCAGGTGGGATTGATGTCGAGCATTAAGTTATCTCATGTAAAAAAAAACTGAAAAATGTGTTGGCACTTCTCAAAATGAGAAAAAAGCCAATGTCTTCCAAATGTGCCATCGCAAACTTTAACAAAGGCTCGCTGTTATCCTAGAGGCTGTTTTGTTTCCTAAAAACAGCCTGGCATAGACACACATACACAAGACGATTAGGTACTGTTGTTTTGCACACAAACCGTCTCAGCAAGGAATATCATGTCAGAAAGAATAATTCATTTCTTATATAGGTTAGTCGGGTAAAATTTCTGTAACAACTTCACTGTTTTTCTGTTATACAAAAATAAATTGTAAGCAATCAATTCAATTACCAAATACTAGTCGATCAGACCAAAACCGGGGTAGAGTAGGCAGCGAATTTTAATTCTATAGGACAAGGAAAAAACGAATATTAATCTTTGGAGGACATTAAGTATGTTACCGGCTATTTATACAATTTGGTATTTATACAATTTATTTTATCTTTTCTGGTTTTATTAAATAACTTTTTTGTGACAAGACCAATCCTATTAATATTATAAATGCGAAAGTTTGTATGGATGTATGAATGTTTGTTACTCTTTCACGCAAAAACTACCGAATGGATTTTGCTGAAACTTTACAATAATATAGCTTACACATCAGAATAACACATAGGCTATAATTTATAAAGATATAGTGTGAATAATCCAAAATATATAACTAAATCTTTGCATAGCGTTGCTAAGTTTCCCGAAGCGAAGCGAGGGCGGGTCGCTAGTTTTGTATAAATCAGACGCAACATTGTATTATTACCACCACGACTACGACCCGGTCTAAAACCAAGAGCTCCACTCCATTTTGTGTTTGCGTCATATTATGGTACCTCTACGAGAAACCGGGTTTGCTGCGCATTTAATTTTGCGTTTTGGTATCAAAATGCCAAAAGCAACACGTGCATGGCATTGTTTTATTTCAATCGAGCCACAAACAAAATAAATGTATTCATTTAAAATTTTGATTCCCGTTAATAAATAATCTGATTTATTCTTGGAACACAACATTTACAACTTTATTATGTAAGTATGTCCGATCAAAAAGCGCGGTAATTTAGCTGTCATAATCCCGCTAGTGATGGGTCATATCGGTACTACTATAGTGTTGCGCGTTATTTATAGTTCCAGTATTCCGTCTAACACTTAGGCATAACCTACCGGTTGATTTAATCTACTTCACCTACTTATACAAAGATTATGAACAGATTATTGAAAACCACAGTTAATCTACAATTATGTTCGTGTAACTGTAGAGTCAACAAAAACTTTAAAGTCCATAATTTTCATTTCCACGAGACACGAGAGCACACGATGTTTGATCTGTCGTCCGGCTTGATTCATCGCTAACGAATGTATTGTGTACAAACTGCGTGATTAAAACGCTTGTTTATTTTGTTTGTAGTTAGTATTCAGTTTGTTGACGTTACACAAACAGTATTGATATCCATGAAATTTTATATTTTTACGGAATTTACAATGCCTTAGTCAATGAGTACCTACTATGCGGTTCCATGAGTAGGTACCTACCTACGGCTTATAATATACAAGGCGATTTTTAATCACTTGACTTTATTAATAGGGGGTAAGTATTCGATTCTTATTCCAAATATTATGTAATTAAAAAGGGTGCTTAAAATCTGACGTAATTATCCATTACAAACCCATAATTTGGACAAACTGAGCGCGTGGTTTAAATGACTCCACTAAAGGTCGTTGTCCTTATATTCGAGTATTTTTAGATAATTTTGTTTGCTATTTTTGTTTAAATATCGTATTATCGTAGTATTATTAAATATCGATAAGTATTGAAATAATTATCGTGTAGAATTTTGACTTTATATTTTTAATTACCTATGACCATTTTCTTTCATGTCCTCGAGTATGTCAAGTGAAATGAAAATCAGTATTGTGTTCTCATTATGCCCACACGGAGGTGTGAGTCGTAGGGTTACTGGTAAACCTAGCACGTTATGTCACTCGACTGCTGTTTGATATGGATCCACCTCAGGGGTCCTTCCAAAATGTGACATTAAAATATTTTTTAAACATAAAATTTTTTAATGATATCAAACAAGTTGGTAATGCGTTATATAATATTGCACTCTCAAACATAATATTTTTTGCCGTAAAGAGTTCTTGCTGTTGGTGTACATAATATCTATATACATTTATATAAAATTCTCGTGTCACAATGTTAGTTACCATCTCCTCCGAAACGGCTCGACCGATTCTCATGAAATTTTGTGTGCTTATCGAGTAGGTATGAGAATCGAGCAACATCTATTTTTCGTACCTCTAAGTGGTAAGGGTGGCTCACCCTAAATATTTTTTTTTTCATTTTTTGGACAATAATTTTTTTGGTTATTTTTTATTAGAGTGGCATAAAAAAATACACATAACATTAAATTTTTACTTCCCTACCCCCACCCATCAAATTTAAATCGCGCTTTTTGTATCTACATAATTAAATGGCGGATCAACGTTCGCGGGGTCAGCTAGTGTTAATATAATTTAATCATATCTATCTAAGTTTTATTGGTGTTTTTGGTATTTTAGACCTAACATCCAGTTTTTATCTTGTTTGCCGTTAAACAAGTTTTATCAAATCCAGACGCAATAGATACTCGTTGTGAATGTCACCTTGTTAAAAATAAACTGCTTAGGTAATATCGTCGTTTGGCCCGTGGCTCCTTCGTCAGGCTTCTGGTTTTAAAAAAACAACAAAAAGTACGAACCCTGTAAATAAAAGGTGTAATATCACAGTTTCCGTGGTGTAGCGGTTATCACGTCTGCCTAACACGCAGAAGGCCCCCGGTTCGATCCCGGGCGGAAACAATTATTTTGGAATAAATTATTTTTACTACTTGTGACATGTCTTAGAAAGCTTTCTACGAATAAGATACTGTCACATATGGTTTCCGTGGTGTAGCGGTTATCACATCTGCCTAACACGCAGAAGGCCCCCGGTTCGATCCCGGGCGGAAACAATGTTTTTGCAAATCGGAATTTTCCGATAAGTCATTTTAACAGAAATACTTACCTAAGTAGGTAAGTGTCTAGGTAGGTAAATGTCTATATAACTATATAGACATTGGTAGTACAAAATAAAACGTAGTGATTATGAATGCTCAGTGGTACAAAATTGAATATGATTTTATTCAAGGTATTACGCACTACTAACCACCCCGTAAACAGATTCAATAAAACAAACACTGAATACAACGCTATAGTAACATTAAACCATCCCTAAAACAATAACTTTATAAAGCAAACATGTTGCAAAACGATAGTAACCGATGAGGCGCGCCATTTCAATGTTTAGAAACGAACAATATGAAACATTCAGCGACGCGGAACGGAGCGGATAGCTACAGGGTGTCGATACTTACAACTGAAATTGTTATTGTATATAATACTAGCGACCCGCCCTCGCTTCGCTTCGGGAAACATATTCCTTCGGTTTGCAAAGATTTTGTTATATTTTTTGGATAATTTACACTATATCTTTATAAATTATAGCGTAACACATACGCTATAATTCTGATGTGTAAGCTATATTATTGTAAAACTTCATCAAAATCCATTTGGTAGTTTTTGCGTGAAAGAGTAACAAACATTCATACATCCATACAAACTTTCGCATTTATAATATTAATAGGATATGTACATATTGTATGCAACCTACATAGAATAACTACGTACGTTGCAAACCCGAACAGGGGAATCTAAGTTCCAATCCCGCACACAATTCTTATTTTCAAAAATTAATTATGTGCGTATTAAAAATTTAATTAATCACAACCTGTGGTGGTGAATGAGAAAACCAGCACACCTGAGAGTTCTCTATAATGTTCTCAAAGGTGTGTGAAGTCCGCCAATCCGCACTTAGCTCGCGTAGTGGACTATATACATAGGTATATCCTGAATTATCCCGTACCCCTCACATTGTGAGCAGAAAAAAATACTTTGCTGATACGACGTGGATGAGTCCTATTTTTATGTACCTTCAAGGTCAATTATTTTCAAAAGGTCATCACTTTCAAGTTAAATGCGTATTAAATGCAGCTCCACCCTTCCGCCGCCGCCCATGACAACTGTGACCGATTTAGAACAAGACTTACACGGGGACTAGGATAGTTAGTCCGGTGAGATTACACAAGTAAGGGTGAGGACTGGGACAGGGACTGTTAGTGATAGTTAATTCTGTTATTAATTGTTATTAAGAGTCTCGTTCCAATTCGGTCACAGATGTTTTGCTATCCTTGAGGACTGAGATGGTCGCCTTTCAAACAGTGTAACCGGCTCCACAACTGTCTAACCGGAACACAATTGCTGTTAAAACAATTATTACACGGTAGTAATGGTACTAAGTACCGAGGCGGGCGGTAGTGCTTCCCCGAGCGAACTCTAGGCTCAACTATCTATTACCTCCTATCACGTCCTTTTACATCCTGTATTTTTGCCGTATTTTGAGACCATTTTTCTGTGAAAACTGATAAATTCCCACTCTAAGTTCAACCAGTCGTTGACCACGACAAACTTGTGAAAAGGCCTTCAAATGAAACAGTTAACCTACTGACCCTACAGTTTACTAGTTAAGCTGCTATGACAGATGTTTACACCGCAAAAATGGCTTTATAACACGCAAACGGAACATAAATCGCCCCAATACGTTTAAAAGTCTGTTTACCTGACCACAGACTAGCATTGCCCTATGCAGAAAGTGACAGCTAATTACGCGGGAAAGAATTCGTGAAAGAACTTTTTTAATCTATGGCCCCCAACGTTATCTTTAGAATAAACGACCTTGCGTGACAAATAATAGTTTTGCATTGCGATACGTCAATACATTACCCTGAAAGGGTGACATATCAAGTTACTACTACGGTAGTGGCAAAAAGCCTTTTTAAATATATTTACCCGTAGTTTTTTTTTAATTTCAGGTTCTCACGCTTGCATTCATTGGTCGTAAAAAGCGAGATATAATCTGCTGGTCGTGTAAATGCTTGTTTAACGTCGTAGTCGTAAATAAAAGTGCTTTAAAGAGACGACCTTAAGGCATTTTTGCCCGTGTTCTATACATTGAGATAGATTACCTACTAATTATTATCGTGTCTTAGAGTAATTTTTTTGCTGTTTCTTCGCTTCCATGAAAAGATAGTATCAGACATGGTAATAATACTAAAAAAATACTTACTTAGGTAATAATGAATTTCGGAAATAGCCGTGGTACACCCTGCTAAGCAATGGACGAGGCAATGTTAGGCCCGGTCTCCACCAAAGTGGAGACGAGACGAGCGGAGCAGAGATAATTATGTGTTTTAAAAAACTGTTGCATGCAGTAAGCGGCGCCGCTAGGTCTCCCCGCACCCCACGTCGTAAACAGGTAAAGACCCAACGCTCGCCACAAACAGCTGTTCCGTTCAGCGCATATCTCCGCTCTAGCCAGCAATACATCTCCGCTTCAAGCAAGCCAGTATGCATTTCCGCACAGCTTCGCCGGTTATGCCGACAAAAACTACGAAATTACTTTTAACTTTTATTTTATTTGATAAATGTTTCAAAATGTGCAGTATATGAAAAATTCTAACTCATCTTCATAATATAAACTCATGTTACTTCTGTCAAAATTATTTTAGCACAGCTACATAATACCTATATAAATATCATCCCAATTTTACACATACATGAACATTTGAATTCATATCAGCAAACCCACGCGTCCCCTATTTCTGCTCCTCTCGTTGATAATAAAGAATTGTTCGCTTACCGGGGCATGTTGGGGTGCAACGGTTGCAACTTACAGATAAATTGTACAGCTATTTCGATTTTCCGATTTCCGTCCGATTTGACGCAATCGTGGGTTGAATAATTGTACCTACTTTTGTACTTGATGTCGTTAAAAACAACATGACCATTCAGGGTCCGGTATACTCGTAAAGAGTTTATGTTCAAATCCTAAACATTCAAGTGTGTAAAGTTGTTTTTATTTAATAAATTAAATAAATGTCACCAACACAACACCACCAACAGCACCACCACCTCCAACACCAACACCAACACCTCCAACACCAACACCTCCAACACCACCACCTCCAACACCAACACCAACACCTCCATGGTAAGTATGAGTGTATTGCGTGCGCGTTGTAAATTGTACTTATTTCTTAGATAAAGCTAACTCTTGTCATCATGGTCATCACCGTCACCGCAACTATAATCATACAAACACTCCAAAAATTATTGATATGGGATCCACAGCGGTAATAATATCAACCTTAATGCCACTAAAGAGTCCCTGCCCCAGTCTGTCTGTATCTACCTACTAACGAACTAATGACTTACCCACCTAGTCCAGATTTCAGTCTTATTTTGTGTTCGTCACAGTTTTCATGGGCGGCAGCGGAAGGGTGGTGGAAGCAGACGAGCACGCAGCTCGTCTATATCTTCACTACATAGTATAAAACAAAGTCGCTTTCTCTGTCCCTAAGTATGCTTAGATCTTTAAAACTACGCAACGGATTTTGATTGCGGTTTTTTTAACAGATATAATGATTCAAGAGGAAAGTTTATAATAATATGTATAATATACTAAAGTTTTGTGCAAATTGGTTTTCCCGAAGCGGAGCGAGGGCGGGTTTACTAGTAATTCCATAAACGAAAAAGTTTGTTACTTGAACATTTCCACTTGGTAGCCACAAACTCGTACTAAAGTTAAAAACACAGAACTCGAACCCTTTGAACATACTCGCGATCTCAATAGATAAATGTAACACAGTGCTCTTCACACCGATGCCTATCCCAACAATATTCTAGGAGCACGTGACCCCTACCCACAAACCCAATAAGACGTCACGTATGTTAACGTCAAAGTGAACACGAACACGTGAACGAACGGCGTCTTAACGGATCACCCAATACACGGATGACGTGATATGCATGCGAAATCGACGCATGAGAATTTTCAAATTGACGTGGAATTTAACATACATAGGTATAAAATAATATTTTGTAACACCTATGTACCTACATGTACCTAAATTACCTGCCTATGTATAAAACATCATGAACAAACCTAAGTACGCGCCTAGTTAAACTCCATGATATTCTGAAAGGTGTATTTGCCAATTCTCCCTTGGCCAGCGTGTTGGATGATATTAACTTTTAAACTTGACATTGAATCCGATCGAGTCTTACATTGGAAAGGTTAAGGATTACGATGATGATAACATTAAATTTCTCCTCCTTGGTATAACTTTGAACTAAAACTAGGTACCTACCTACCTACCTAGTGTTTTATGTTGTAGCGTTTACAAAATATAGAAAATGAATATGTTCGTTATTTAAATATAATTTATTATTGTGTTTCATTGAACGGGTTACATAAATAATCTTATCTAATAATCGAATCTGCCAGACGTAGGTCTAGGTCTACCTACCTTGTTGGTGGCAAAAACATCCCGAACTAAAACCTGTTCATACTCTACAATTCACACATTTTAGAAATCTATTCAAAGCACAGATTGACAACTATAAATCCAAAATAGTTATTGCAACAAAAGCCTGTTTTATCAACCCGATCACGTTTACAATAATAATAATCGGTCACAAACTGAAAAAGCAAAAACTAGTGAGTATAAATTGGTAGGTACTTGCGCATCTATAGGTAGGTAGTTAGGTACCTATCATAGTCTCAAAATTACCTTTCCATTGCCACATCGCACGAAATTAGTATATGAGATGCCTTATAATATTGTCTAGAATTAGCAAAGATCAACTAAGCTTCGCTTCCTTTTACGCTGCCGATATACGGTTAGGTGCGGTTAGGTTTGAATTGCAACATGAGAAATACCGCATGCCCACTGGATTTCGGTACTTACCCACAGCGCCAGCGAATAATATGTATGGGCCCTATTATAGTCCTTAGTTTACCTACTTTCGCCATCTATTGACAAAGACGAAAAATAAATGACTTATCGAGTACACAGACTAGTTTTAGCCGTGAACTAAGTACATAAAAAATGTTTTGTCATAATTATTATCTTAAGAATAACAGCTGGTGTTCTTCAGAAATAAAATTTGAAATATTTTTGAACCATTAAAAAATTTTTGTATTACCCTTAACACGTTAGTAATTTCTGAACGAAGAAAATGTTACCCTCTTGAACTTCATTTCTCCCCAATATGTTGTGACTTTGAAAAGAATAGTCCTTAGACCTTTGTGAAACGGTGATAGAATCAACAAAATTACGTGCATAAGTGTATCAGCGCTACGGATAAAAATGTATTGAATTTGAGTTTAAGAATAAAATTGGGAATATTATAATTTTTATTATGAAAACACTGATCATACTGTCAACGTTGTGTAACTATAGTGTAATGTCAAACTCAAACTCAAAGTCAAAACAAAATAAAAAAGATAAGCTAGCTATGACGTGCATGCGTGAACCGACTGAACAGAACAGTGAAATTGTATTTATTGATCGAGTCGAACCTGTTTATCATCTAGACGAAAGACGTCATCGATATTCAGCGCGGCTTTAGGAGCCTGGTTTTAAAACATTATATACCTCTGACGCTTCGCGCTATATGCATTCCATTCTGTGTTCTGCTGTGATTCAGTGCTATTCAAACAACAATCGGTGTCTGTGTTTAGTAAAACAATTATCGTATATTCAAAGTGTTCGTGCTGCAAATACCGGGAGGCCGACACAATTTTAAGTGCGATCACTAATAAATATAAACGACATCATGAAGATTTATGACTCGAAGCTTTTATTGGTTTTTGCTGCTGGTATTTTTATTAACGCAGTAAGTGCGTATGAAGTCGACACGTATGAATTCCTCATGCCGAATGTTTGGCCTGATCGGGTAAATTTTTTATTATTTTTACTAGTTTTATGTATTGATGATATTATTTAATTAGGTATAATTATAACAAAATCCTTACGAGTAAATCACAGCAGTCTAAAATATCATTGAATGATTTTTAAGGGACCAGTTTGTGGTGCAAGCTTCAGGCTTGGTCAAGCTGTTATTACATTACTCTGTATGGTAACATTTTTAACTCATGTATTGTTCGTTTTCACAAAAAATCAATTTCCTTACGGGATCCATTGCATTTAAAAAGACCTGTAGGTACTAATTATTTATTTTCTAAACTCTTTACTTCTTGACAACTATCATTTAGAGACATTTTATAGTAGTATTTAGTAATAAAATTGTAGTGCATACTACCACTACCTTACTAACTGTAGGTTGCCAACCTTATCCAACTCCGATTGATACAGTTTTCCAGCATGTAATTGTGTGGTGAAATATATAAGTTTATTAATCTAAAAATGTGCTTCTTAATAATTGATTGTTTTTGCAACTGCCTATTAGAAATTGCCTTGTAATTAAGGAAAACATCCTAAGTAATATGGAATTCCGTGATTGTCAATTAGTTTTCAATATTTTTTATTAGTGGACCTGCCCCGCTTCGCTTTAAGCTTTCTAAAGTTAAGTTAAGTAAGTATTCTTAAACTTTCTAATTGTCCGCACAATTTTCATCACTTTTTCTTTCATAAGATTCTTCTCCTGACAATAACAAACACAACAATTATTGTCATATTTTTTTAATTTTAAATTATTATTTTTTTAATTTAAATTATTTAGAACGACTCAAATTAGGTGAAAAATATGTTAGATGGTATAATATTGTAACTTCTTACCTAAACTTTCATCGTTAGCATTTGTTACCTATCGAAATAGAATATCCAGTTTTGTTTCAAGTTCAATATATTCACACAAAAGTTCAAGGTTGGCTTAAATGTCCATAGGTTAGAGATTAACATCAGGTCACCTTTGCCTATGATATATCCATATCTATCTACTTTTATTTTTATTGAAATAAGAAATTCTTGTATATAAATGTATAATCTGAATCTGGGAAATGGCTCCATTAATTATCATGAAATTTAGTATGTGGGGGTTTCAGGGTATCTAAGTAACTATAATTTGCAAAAAACACTATTTACAAAAAAAAACCAAGCAAACCTAGGTCATCCAGGTACTCAATCTATACATATGTACATTTATATGAATAAAATTGAAATATCTGTTTGTGCTTTTAAATTAAGTACTGTGTTGTGTCAAGTAGGTATTGTTATTAACACTAAATGTATTTACAACACAAACTTTTTTGTCTGTCTTTCTGTTTGTCCAAGCTTATCTCTGAATGGCTGAACTGATTTTAATATGATTCACCAAAATATAGGCTACTTTTTAACACGTAATTGCCACGGGGTTGGGATTTACACAGGAAAAAGTCCAACGCGAACGAAGTCGCAGGCACAGCTAGTAAAAAAATAAGCAATTTAATGCTGTGAGATAAACCCACATTGTTTATTGAACACTTCAATTTTATCTAAAACAATACTCACTTAGCCTGAATTAAAGATAGGTGTTTATGAGATATTGTGAAATGGCTGTATTATGAAATATGATCAGGTGGGACGTAGCCCAAGATTAAAAAATATAAAATATGGTCAAATTGTAGTATTGGGTTATAATCGTGCAGCAAAACAATGAAGCCAATCCTATCTCAGCAGACAAAGGGGCCCAAATCTACTAATTACTCCTGCTTGAGTCATCCGCTAAGCGAATTGTGTTCCAACTGGCGGCTTGAGAGCCAAGTTTGTCTTTATTTATTTATTTAAGTTACACCAACAAAGTAGACACAATGGCAAGCATAAAACAATTTCACGTAACACTTATCGTTGTGGTTTACACCACAAGACAATATTTGGCAACATTAACTTAATGAGATACAATTATTCAAGGACAATTTAATACCTACATACTTTAGCACTTATCGAAAATCAATCTCTTCCTGTTTATTTCCTCTCCTTTTCTTTCTTTCTTGGCCGACAAGGACTCGGTGACTTCTACCATCAGGTGCCTTGTCTCCATATTTTTCCGTTGCTTTAATAATAATAAAATCTAGTTATTATATATTTTATACACAATTGTTTCAGGATGAACTCTATCTGTGTACACCGATTAGAATCGCCCCTACTGAAAATTATTACATAGGTGAGTTATTGCACCATTTTTGTAATCATTCATTGTTATTTCTATGACTGGTTTGGATCATAATCTGCCAAAAATCAGTTGGGGTTGTGGATGAAGGTGTTGTTGACCATCATGAGTATCACAAATTTGAAGGCACCTAAAGGCCCTGTGAAGGCCCAATTATAAGAATCATTTATTCTGGTCTGGAAGTCTGGACAGTTTCTTCTTATCAGACATGCCTATTATAATGATATTTTCCTGGCTCGAAGAAATGTTTGATTTGTTATAACAATATGTTGGCCTTATGCATCAGTGATACTTTAAGTGTTTCGATGTCCATCCAACAGTGACCACTTACCGTCAGATGGCTCTTCTACTGGTTTGTCGGCTATTTAGATAAAAAATAAGCTGGTTACCTCCAACAGGAGAGACCTCAATTGCTCAGCAAGGTGCATCACAAATATTGGTTAACTTAGTTTTAGACTAAAGATTGTGGCCTCTTTAGACCCATAAGTCGTATTGCCTTGATTGTACATTTTACTGTTATATGCTCTCTATTTATCAATCACATCCAATTTTAACCCCCACTGCCACTAGCATTATTAATCCATCCAATTAGCAACCATAGTTTTGACTGAATGTTTAACACTAACATATTTCATTTTGTGTTATACTTACAGTGGGGTTTAAACCCAACGCCACTATGCACACGGCCCATCATATGCTGCTGTATGGCTGCTCAGAGCCAGGGGCAAATGATTCTGTGTGGCAAGTAACATTGTTTTTTAATATCAAAGCAATTAGGATTATCATCAATTATCAGCATTTCTTCTAATTGATAGATTGCCCTATGAGTCAAAATAATCTATTGCCGGAGGCAGAGAGATGCATGTTTTTATTCAAATTTCTACTGCTAACTACTAAACATTCAAACTTATTACTAAACTACTTAATTGCCCGCGGTCGAAATTCGACCGTAACTCATTTCGTGAAAAGGGGTACAAAGGTTTCGCTTCACGTTTTAATATAATGATTATACTAATGAGAAACTTGTTGATAAAAAAGAGAGATATTTAAAAATTGCAGATGAAATTAAAATAAATGATTTTGATTTTGAATTTTCACGTTTCAGGAGCTGTGGGGAAATGCAAAGCAATGTGTCGGATAACTTACACGACACGGCCAGCCCTTGCCGCTCAGGGTCACAGGTAAGTGTACAATGTACACTGTACATTAGCAAGAACGAGGACTTCAAAGTGTGTGTGTATATTCTAAGTAGTAAGTTCTAGACAAGTGTTCACTTGTACCTATCAGGAGTCTTGAGAGGGCAATAAACTCTTAAGATTTTTTTCTTAGTCACAGTTACATACCAGGGACTAAAGCCTGCTATTAAACGCTTCAGTTGCGTAGTGTTTGAATAGTTTGACTTGATCACATACGAAATGTGTCAAAAATGTGTCGAACTATTCAAACACAACGCAATTGAAGCTTACAAATTAGCATACTTGGCCCCCAGTTTTACTGATATTGGCACAATCAGTTTGCATGTAGGGAGTATTTATAGTCTGTATGATGCCCCCAGATTGTGTACGCGTGGGCGCGCGATGCCCCCAGCCTGAATCTTCCGGAAGACGTCGGCTTCCTCATCGGGAAGGATTCTCCCATCAAGTACCTCGTCCTGCAAGTCCATTATATGCACGGTTTTCCAAGTACGTATGACAATATGGTACATTAATTACCATATTCACGCCCTGATTGTTCTCACATACCATCTCTATGTCACGAGAATCGACTCACAAAAGACATTCACGCAATGCCGGAGAATAAACACTTATGTCATACTAGTTATGACATATATAAATAAGAAAACAAAGATAATCTGAGAACACATCGCATCATAAACAAACTTAAGCCATTGAGGCTATAGCGTCGTAGACAACATATTATTATGTAATGTATTCCACAAAAATTTAATGATTACAAGTAAATCTGGGGTCTTGATTAACCGATACAAGTAACCAAATCAATTTTTAAGCTATAGGTGTTTTGGATTGGGTAAACCGCGTCAAATCAATTCGCTAATTTTTCGTCATACGGGAGTCATGCGACTCATGCCTGAGTTACGAGACAGCACAAGATTGTTTTATTAACTAATCTTTAACGATAATAAAAAATAGACATAATTATATAAATCAATTTAGTTGCTTCATTGAACGAGGCAAAATTGAACCGTGTAATATATGTACAAAGTTTTATTTTCGCAAAGCAGCACCTAAGTAGGTGTGTTCACAGTGTAATTTCAGCTGTTATCATGATTACGTTCTTATGCGGGCGTGTAATCGATTTTCGATGGTGTTCGACTTTATCAAGCTGTACAGGCAATGAAATAAAGCAATAAATTCATGTTGTAGCGTAATGTTTTGAAGGTCAATTTCCACCAGGGATACCCGGGTTTGAATACTGAAGGCGTTCTTAGTGCTCACTTGCATCACTTAGGAACCTATATACAAAGTTTCAAGTGATGCCAAATTTCAGATTTTTGTGTTCAGTAGTTTCGGCTGTGCGTTGTCTGTCAGTCACTGGGTAACGCAAGAGTTTTATATTATATTGATGATAAAATATATTTTATCTCAATAACTGTATAATCTGTATTACAGAGGGCAAAACTGACAACTCTGGCGTGTTCCTCAAGTATACCAAAGAGCCGTAAGTATTATTTTATTATACTACATTATGTATGTGAAGATATTACATAATGGGCCAATAAATATGTATAAATTTGAAAAAAAATGCTAGACCGCAAGCGACGCGGATGCACGCAGCGCAGAACAGATCAGATTTTGCAAAGCATGGAACGTCATTGAGCTACGCTGCGACGGAGACATTTTTCTGTCCTGCTCTGCGTCTCGTTGTAGTGCCGGCATAAATCTTCAGATTTCTACGCGACGCGTGCCTCTCGAGGCGTGTTTACTAACAATATTTCTTAGTTTTATTGCACTGCAATAAAATGTTCTGTACATTTAATTGAATTAGTTCGTTGTGAACCTTGAAAGGGTGAAAGTTACACACTTGACATACTCGAGGACATGAAACCACATGGTCATATGTAATGTTTAAAAATATAAAATCAAAATTGTGCACGATAAATATTTCAAAAATGGTAGGTACTCAAAGATATCTAAAAATCCTTGGGAAGTATGGACACAGTGTGCAGTGTGCCGCGCGATTGGCGGGGTTAGTGACCTTTAGCCGCCGCGCGCAAGCTCCGATTGTCCATACTTTTCGTTTTTAATGGTTAATTAGGTCAAATTTTAAGCCCCCTTTTTAATTAAATATTTGGAACGAGAATCGAGTACCGAGTACCCCCTAATAATATGCCAGGTGACTAACCAACCAGTCTCCCTGTATAGAACCCACCGACCACACATACCAATAGACTCCTAATAACAGGCGAATGGCTTCTGTCCACACCTCTGGCTTATAGTGTAACGAATATAAATTCGTACCCCCTAATAATATGCCAGGTGACTAACCAACCAGTCTCCCTGTATAGAACCCACCGACCACACATACCAATAGACTCCTAATAACAGGCGAATGGCTTCTGTCCACACCTCTGGCTTATAGTGTAACGAATATAAATTCGTGCCGTCTCGTTCATTCCCGTTACTTAAATTAATCTATTTCTTTCCAACGTTTCGTTAGCCAATCACAGCGTTGAATTAGCCAGTCATCCCGCTTCGTCTTACCTCAGCTAGTTGTCAGAATGCATTCAATACGAAAAATCAAATATTAGGCGTCTATGGGCCGTGTGTTCGGTGATAGAACCCTATATTTTATTGTCCAGTATGCTCCGTCAAGCCGGCGTCCTCTTGCTGGGCACCAGCGGCGTGATTCCTCCGTACACCGTGGAGCACATGGAGACTGCTTGCGCCATTGAAGAGGACAAAGTGATACACCCGTTCGCTTTCCGCACGCACACGCATGCGCTTGGTACGTACGTTCACCCGTTGTGGAAACTGAATGTTTTAAAGTTTGTTTGCTGTGTTGTTTGTTAGGCACACTAATGGCACGCGATGTGGCGCCATCTAGCGGGCGTAGTCCTATTTTTTGTATTTATAGTCATTCAACTTGACCGGTGCGTTTTTGATGTCGTTTTTAGCGCTTCAAAATCAATTTAGGATTAAAATTTCCTGACGGACGACCCGTCTGACGCGAAGGTTGCTGGGTTCGATTCCCAGCTAGGCGGAAAATTTGAAAATAAGTTTAAATTTCTGTTCTCGGCATTGACCTTTTATTACTATGGACGTCGGGTCCGCGCTAAAAAATGTCCAAGCCAAATGAGCTTCAAAACGCAAAAAGAGCTACAATCGACAATCGAAATTAAACCGTGATGGAATGGTTTTAGTGTTTAAATTACCGTGTTAACATTTCTATTCTCGCGATGGCTGTGACTGGGACATTTTTTCCCCGATTTTAGTATGAGACCCGACGTCCTTAATAATAAATGATGTGGTGTCGTGGGACACCAGGTAGGAACGAAGTTCCTTCGGCTAATGAAGGCAACGGCGAACGAAAAGAAAGAGGGAGAAAGAGAAAGGTATTATACACTACTCGCTTGTGTATGCGACTGTCGCGCCTGCGCACGTCTCATTTAACGCTTTTATTCCACGCATTTTTTCTTACGGTTTTACTATCACATATTTTTCAGTTCGGTCACCGCAGCAAAACCTATCCCCTCCAAGCCTGCCGAACTGCTGAACTTCGTTCCAAAAAATCAATGGTTCTCCGTCTAGATGTTGTCCACGACACCCACGGCTAATCGCAGTGTGGGGCTATGGATATAAAGATTTATTGGCAATTTCCCGCACCAGGTAAGCTGGTAAGTGGGTACGTGGTCCGTCGTAACGAGAATGGCGACCAGTGGCGGCTGCTGGGCCGCAAGAACCCGCAGAAGCCGCAGATGTTCTACCCGGTGGCGGACACCACCGCGATACGCAAGGGCGACGTGCTCGCGGCGAGGTGCACCATGAACAACACACATGGGCATATGGTGAAGATTGGGTATGTTGAATTTTTTTAATATCCTCAATTTTTTTCTTTTTGATGCTGATGTACCGGCAGATCAGCGTGATTGTGTGTGGTCACCGTTGCACCAGGTACCAGTGACACTGAAAGAATCAGCGATGCGTTGCCGGCTAAGAGGGAAGAGAGAATATGAATGACTTGATTAACAATATCTATATTATAATCCTTAAGCAAGCTTTGTCACCCTGGAATACAGGTTGGAATATAATTCATGATAGGAAAATCGAATTTATTTTATTCATCACTGTCTTTGAGAATCAAAATTTTTACTATACATATTAGATCAATAAACAGTTGCGTCAATAAATAAATAATAATAAAAAAATAAAATATGTACTATTAACACGTACTAGAAGTGAAATTAAAAAAGAAGAATACTGTCAGTCCAAATATTGATGTTTTGCTTTTTACGTAAGCCGCCATTTTGCCTATGCTTCCCATCTCATTTTCTTCCACGTTGAAATGTTTGTCTCCTTTTCGTTTCCGTTTCGTTTCATTTGCGCGTCATTTCCGTTTCATCGAATCCCGATACACGAACGATCCTACAGATGTTTTGCACTTCAAAAATGTTCCAGAGCAACGAACAACGACGAAATGTGCAACTTCTACCTGATGTACTGGGTGCAGAACGAGCGGCCGCTGGTCCAGAAGTACTGCTTCACGGCCGGCCCGCCCTACTACTACTGGAGCCGCGCGCCGGAGAACTTCAACCGCATCCCCGACCTGGAGCCGGCGGACACCTTCGCTGTGTGAACGTGAGTGAGACCACTACACGTACGGGGCCACATATAGATCGCTAATTCAGTACTCACAATTACAAAAAAAAAATGTGTGCAATTCACACGTGCTAGAAATTTAAAAAAAAAACTAATACTGTCAGTCGAAATATTGATGTTTTGCGTTGCTTACGTAGGTAAGCTCGTCATTTTGGCTCTTTTCCGTTTCGTTTCTTTTGCGCGTCATTTCCGTTTCATTGACTTCCAAATCACAAAGATAGTAAAGAAGTTTTCATTTCAAAAATAGACATTCACATTAGATAGAGATTCACATTTCATTGTGATACGGGTACTCACGATGTGTGTTTTGGTACGCCGTACATTGACTTCAACCTATGCCCCACTACTTGGCAAAGATCTTTTCGCGAACCGATCGAAAAAAGGCTGCCTTGTTTAAATTTCCAAAAAATATCCAATGTACAGATTTGACCTCGTTACGATTTATTTAATTAGTATAGACAAAATTCTTTAACGGAAAAGGAAAGTTCATGCATGGGACACGGAATGTCATTTAAGCGCACTAATACCCTAAGTTGTCTTAATTTTTAATAAAACTCAATTATATAACGTACATTACAAAAAAAGTCTGAAAAAATATTATGGTGAAGGTAAACCCTAAAGATGGAAAGCTGAAAAAAGGTCTAAAACTTTAGCTTGAAAGTTTAAATTTAATACTGAGTATTTTATTTGTATGTGGCCCTACACGATTTTAGTTATTTTATAAGTATAAATCAATTAATTACTAAGGGGACTTTGATCCTTTTAAAAGTATGTGCGATGTTGTGTCAAATGAAATATATGAAAAAATATATAAATCCTATTACTATACAAAATGCTCGCAAAATAGATATTTTTTTCTCATTCCGTTCAACTGAGATTATTTTTCTAGGTCAGTATTAATGAAGTAATTAGTTTAAATATTGTTCAACCTCTACTATTGTGTTTATAAGATTTTATTACATAATTAAGTTGTGTATTATATACTCTCAATGTTCTATCTGTCCATAAACGTTAAAGAGTTACCTAAAGTTTGTTATTTAATCCAGTAAAGTAATTCGATATACCGCGTGTTGCAAATTGGTGTCATCTTAAGTACCTAATCAATATTTTCCGATTTGTGCGCTTAAGCCAATTTGAATTTGGTACCGATTATTCTTTATAAGAAATTTACCGGCAAAACGAATAAATGTCTTACGATTCATATAACCGGAATATTGCAAACGTCTCCATTTTCCGTATATTAAAAAGTACTCTGTGGTCTCCATCAAAAACAACGGTCTTGGATATTATCGACTGTCAAATTATTCTGTAGAATTAAAAAACAAACTTTAACGGTTAAAATGTCTCATTTTAGAGTTAGTTTTCATTACTTGACATTCTAACTTTACGATAGATTAATTATCGATAGATAGAATATTGAAAACGACTGTATATGTTTTATAATTTTTTTTAGATCTGATTTATTCAAATGTCGACCATCTGTAGATCGACTATGTATAAATTTATAAACTGGTTTATTTCTGCAATTCCTTTGACATGTAGGTACAGATTTTTTGGTTAATGTGTAGTATTATAATACAATAATGTGTTTATATAACAAGCGTTCGATATCGAATTTATAACCATATAAAATAATTTTTTTGACCGTAATAAATTAATATATTCTAGTCAAAACAAATATTAATTAGTATAAATGTCAAATATATGTATATTTATATGATCTAATATTACTAGAGATCTGAATTGAATTTCAAAGAAAAATAGTTGTAGACAGACAATTATAAACTAATATTGTTAAACATACAAATTTTCATAATTTCGCTAGAAGTTTAATATGTAAAATGCTGCTAAAAATATTTATGATTTAAATGCGACACCCTAAATAAATATCTATTATGAACTCTCAGATAATATTCTAAACCTCGATTTCGTATTAATTGAGATACATATTGGGAAGAAAGTTTTTTGGAACAGTCACAGCACCTCAGAGACACAGTAATAAGTCGTATTTTCCTTCCAAGCCTCATGCTGCATAAAATCCAGTGTTGCGTGTACGAATGAAAAAAGATTATTCTATTTCTACAGTACTCTGTGTCTCTTTAAAATAATATTTTTTTTACTATCAGTGCCAAAAATGATAGATATTATAAAACATAATTATACGGTAATAGTATACTGTTTAAATAGAAAGTTAAGTGAATTCGTTACATATGTACGTATTCATTAAAAGTGCATTTTAAACAAATATCAGTACTGAAGAACAATAAATTATTCATATTGACAACAAATATATTCCAATTATACATTCCATTATAAAAATATTTTTTAAATAGTATGATCTGAAAGAAGTTAACTTATACTTGCATATCTATAATAGAATTTAATGTCGTGTTAATTAGCGTCATATTTTATATGTGAATTAATTTATTATTGCGTAAAATAAAATACAATTATTCTCTTCGTTTATTTGACTGGAGACTTCTGAATATTTTAATATTTATTATACCATATGAATCATATGATCATGAAGAATGACTGCATAATTATAAATTAAATACAAGTGTGTAATACTATCTACGTTAAAAGACATAAGGCGGTGTTAAATACATTTCGAACGTATTTGTACCTAATTACGTCTTGTAACTTAATTAGCATTACAGGCAAAATTTATATCAACTGAATTCCAACTTTGACCTGGCTTGAAATTTGGACTCCGATTTATGTAAATATAACATATTTGCTATCTTTGTATCGCTTATTCAGATGCTTATGGCATTGAGTTTAAAAGCTTCTGAATTACATGCTTTTAAAATAAATAGTAACTACAAAATATCTAGAATGTAACGACTTGGTTGTATACAGTTTCACTATTAGTTGTGTTTAGAGCATTTATTTAATTAATGGAAAGTATCTACATTTTAAAATAGGCCGCCGGGAATTAGCATACACACGTACGAAGTGCGAGTTCTATACTACGTATCAATCATGTTTTTGTATTAATTTAAAGCTGTCTTATGTAATTCTTTAGATTTGATTCCGCTGTAGCTGTAATAATTATTTTATTCATGACGATTAAAAATAAGAAAACGTATAATATAATTTGTGTTTAGAAAAATTTACTAATTATTTTGACTTACGATATTCTCACGAGTACGTCGATATAAAAGTATGACTTCAAAAAGAATTTTTTTGTTAATTAAGAAGCAAAAAAGTCTTCAGATTTTAATTACATAAATTTAAAATCTATAGACTTGAGTTGTACTTGTAAAGTAATATCAAAGTTGTTACAATAATTTATTTAAAAAGTTGTTAAAAATCTCTCGTGCGTTTACAAAAGATGATTATTTTTGTTCGACTGTGGTCGTTAAGGTCAGTTTGTTGTTATGCCGTTTTTATATATTAAAATTAACTTTATCGTTCGGGAGTATCCACTCTTTGTGCACATAGTGGCATTCTCTATCTTTGAAATGCCAGGATAATGATCCTGTCAGTGTTGTTACTTTTCGTTTGACTGTACCTATAATTATTGTGTGCACAATACGAACATGCTAACTAACTACGAATCATTATTTAATAACATTGTATTGTTTAATTGATACATTTGATTGATAAATAATTTAAATAAATTATCACTCAAACAAGTTTTATTTCCAAAAAGAAAGCGGGGGCACAAAAGTAAAATGTTTAAGTACATAATAATATACATAGTAGAATAATATTGACCAGTCACTTAAAATTATGTGATTGATAACAAATATTGTTGTTTTGAATAAATAAATTATGCAATAATAGTTATTGCGTGTCAAACACAGATATATTTTATTATAAAATTATTGTGATGGAAAATGAGAACCATAGTAAACGTCAATAATCAATATATTTTTAAAATTAATTAAGTATAGTATGATATATTTACTTCAAGTTAAAATTAGTTTATTGATTCAGATAAATACAGTTTTTATTGTAATTGCTTTAATGATTTAGTAGTAGATATGTATTTATTTAATTATAATTGTATTGAATCTGGAAAATCAGTGTTAATGTTTAGGTGGTAGAAGCACAAATTGTTACTTTCCGGTTCTTATAGGGCACAATAATTAAGCGTAAAAATCTCTTACAGTATTGGGAATACTTTGCCCTTTATGATGAAAGTTGAAATCAAAGAAAAATTTTGATCTCTATAATACATATTATTGTATTGATATAAAATATTATATTCGAGCAGAGAATTAAATATAGTGCATGCCCTAATACGAGTTAGGTCCAAGTAGACCTCAACTTGTACCTCAAACATTTTTTTTGTGTTCTAGTATATTATATTATTAAAAAATATTATATGAAACGATTTGAACAAAATAAACGGATAAATTATGACGGTGTTACAATTACATACCTTCACAGAAATTTTGGTCAGTGGTGAATGTAAATCAGTTTTAAATGAAACATGCTTATTTCATTTAATATAAGGTTATGATTATAAAATACAAATTGAAATAATTGTAAATCAATATTGTTGAAGTTGAAGTATACATACATAATACATAATATATTCTACCACAACTTAAGTAGATAAAAGAACCTACAATTGTCATTGGATTAATATTTTAACATCGAAATACCAGATTTTATGTAGTTAAACTATGAAACATTGGACACACAATTCATGTAAATTTTATTTATTATTGCTACAGATATGTTTTGCATAATAATTATGTGTGTTTAAGTTACTCCATTCGAACAATTAAAAAAGTATTTGATGTATAATTTTATGTAATATCTGACTGTATTTGTGTTATAATATTTTGTTTTATGTAATATCCGTTTCTAAAATTAATCAAATGTACGTATCGTGTAATCTAATGTCTGATTCCTATTGTATGACCTCCTTTTAAATGTTAGATGTGATGAATATATGGAAAAAGTCCAAAATATATTACAAATATATTTTACGCTTGTGTTTTATTGAAACTGAAATTGGAAATTGTACCCAATGTAGATTGTTTGTCTCGAAAACCTACGCTAAATGGATGATGCATTGAAGATAACATAATTATATTGTAATGATGAAGTAGGTACCCTTCGGTAGGTAACTGTTATGGGGCGGTAGGCAACCATCCAGCATTAAATTTTATCATAGTGTCAGATGCGAGGAGTACCTAATTAACATGTTTCAAGCTTAGTTGGTTTAGGTACCTTAACGATGTTCCTAATTAGGTTTCCAATATCTTAACACCTTTACCTAGGTAGGTAGGTACTACAATGTCGCTGATGAACGTAAACCTTGTTTCATAACAAGCATGTTCTAATTATAAATTAATCAGTAATTTTATCAGTAATTTATTTATACTTATAAGATTTTCCGAGACCTAGACAAGGTTTGAGGGCATTGGTTTTATTTTATTTTATGGAATTACGGTAGCAAACGAGCATGCAGCACCATCTTCCGCTGCCGCCCATGACAACTGTGACCAAATTAGAATAAGACTCGAATGGGGACTGGAACAGTGAGTCCGGTTAGGAGACGGTGTTAGGACATTTAGCTGGTTAGTTTGTAAGTATGAGGACGGGGGCAGGGACTGTTAGTGAAAATTAGTCCTGTAGTTATTGTTAGTAAGAGTCGTTATAATTATGTGTTGCTACCTTCAGGACTGAGATGGTCGCCTCTAGAAAAGAGTAGCCGGCTCCACACCTTTCTGTAACACAATTTCTGTTATAACAATTATTACTTACACGGTAGAAATGGTACTAAGTACCTACCTACCCTGGCAGGCGGTAGTAGGTAGGTACTTACTACGAGCACATTGGTAATTAATTTTCTGTTATAACCTTAATAAAATAAAAAAGTTTTTCCTTTATCATTCTGCCATCGCTTCAGAAAGTACTTAGGCGTCTACTAATGCAAGGAAAAATCACTACTAAAAGTTACCCCACAAGTAAAAAAGCGTCACAATCGGTAAATAAATCACTAAACAAATCTCCGATATTAAATGGCGCAAATATCGCTTTACTCCCATAGCACTACTATGTACTAGCATAGCATCCGGAAGGGTATCAGTTATCTGAGGGGGGTACGCAAGTGCAAGGTCGTCCCCTAGCGCGGCCCCCGCTGAGCGGCGCGTGGGGTGGGTTGGCAGTTGGCAGGTATGGAGACTGATTTTATTATTCGAATAGAGCGTGTTGCTGAACAATTCCACTGCTACGTGCATGCATGCATCTACTATGCTGTGTACATACATAACATACATCTAGCCGGCTAAACGTGTATAGAATTAATTTATCGTGGTTTAGAGCGCAGCGGTGCAGTTAATGCTTTAATGTTAAACTTCAACTTGGGGGATACGAGTATAAATCCTGTCGGACCATTATTGAGCGTATTGGAAGCAAATTTTCACTTTGTTTTCTTAATAGCCAGCAAATGAGCAGACAAGCCATCTCATGGTAAGTGGTCGTATCCCTTGGACATCCGTACCTAACGAAGAAGGCGAATAATTAAAAATATTCTGTCCAGGATTTTTTTTGTCAACCCACTTTTAATATATTTTCTAACATACGAAATTTATTATAAAATAAGTTTGATTCTATCATCAACCCGGTGAAGGTCGATGTAGGTTCGGATCTTAGATCATATGGAAAGTGGAAACCTGTATCCCGTGTATCCGTATCCACATTACCTACTTATTGGAACTTTTCGTTTTACTACATTGGAAGTGTTATACGACATTATTGGCTTCAGTAGGATTACGAGATGACATGGAAAATGTTGTTGAGAGGCGATTTGTGTGACGCAATAATACCTACCAAGGTTAAGGTAGTTAATCGACCATCCTAATTGTAATTTTATTGTCTTTAGAACATGATTACATGACATACCTATCGGATTTTTTATGCCACACTACGGCCTCCAATATGGCAACGATTGCTAACTTACCTTAACAACCGGAACCGCCGACTTAACGCGCCCGCCGAAGTACTGATACGCTCAAGAAATTTTTACCACCATCGGTCGCCGGTCACGTTACAAAATCGATTTATGTATATAACAGTCTATTAAGTATGTTTGTTCCTTTTTGGCAATCTAGAGACGAAACACAGTTTATGTTATAATTTTACATTTCAAATGAAGGTCACTAATTATGTATTTGAAGTTGGTTAGCAATACTTCTTTAAAAAAAATTTTTTCCTATTACCTAGGTAGGTACGTAATTTGGTTTTACCAACAAGCTTTAAGTTTTGTACCTTGGTTTTAAAATTATTACATTAAATATTATTTAATTGCAGTTCGACCAAGGGATAAGTGACTTATGTCAAGTAGTTCAATACTTAGATGACAGTTAAACCACAGGTTAAACTGCATAATCTCCACGCCCCTGTTTGGAGCAAACTACAGGCGTCAGCGGAAACTTTTTAGAACTAAATATACCATTCTTATGTAAGGCAGTAGTAGGTACATAGTTCCACAACATAATATCTCCCTCTTTTAAAGATCTGTGTGGCGTAATGATTATGCTGGACCACCGTTGGAAGGGTCTTGAGTTCGATTCGAAATTTGAATCGTGAGTGAACTTTGAATAAACACACCAAGATCTTGGTGTGTATGCTAATCTTGTGTGTTGTCCATAGCACTCAGGACACAGGGAATCCTAGTGTTGGATTATAGTGTAGTTTATAGTAACACTAAAAACACTGAAAGATCCGTGAGTGTCTGAATATATTTAACGTGTAGGCATATCGCGCGGCTTACCTCTCGTATTATTTTCGTAGGGTTCGCCCGGCAAGCTCTGGCGAGGTCCTTCTTCAAGAGCCGTCCGCGACGAGAGCTCGCCTCGCGAATCCAACAAAATAATAGATACGTAACGCAAGCCGCGATACGAGTCGAGGTCCTACTCGTAAAATGTCCTCTATATCTTCTTCCATAGATAAGTAGTAGCTAACGCTATATAATTAACGATTTACAAAGAACAGAATAATTAAAAAGGGCGGGAAGTCGGTACGAACGTTTTAATTGAGATCATTAATAGGACGAACCCGTCGAAGAACAACAAACCTGTAATGAAACCTTTCAAACAGCTGACGTACAATGCCGCTAAGTTTCTACACACATACGACTGTGATGCGATAAGAAATCGCACAACGACGTTGGCGGGTGTTAATATGTAGGTAAGTATAATTATTAATAGATAGGTAGAGTACGTGTTAATTGTACACCCCTCCATTTTTCTTTCTTTCTATAAACCTGTCCTCTGCCCAAAGGTTGTCTGGAAGAAATCGCTGTCTAGCGATAAGACCGCCTTTTGTACTGTTCTTATAGCAAGTTGATGTTATGTTATTATGTTGTGTGTGCAATAAAGAGTATTCTATCTATCTATCTATCTATCTACGTGAAGCAAGAACTTAGTACCCCTTTTGTAAAATTACGTGGACAGATGAGTTTGTTTGGGCCAGTTAAAGCTTCTATAGAGATAGAGGGCAGAAAGCTTATACCTAATATTAATAATTATAATAATGCACTACAAATACATTAAATTAATAAATAAAATATTACACACACTAAGTTGCTCTATGCATAGCTACTTTGCGTTTCAAATGTGTATGTTCATACTATTAATGCGAAGTCTGTTAACTCCTTGACAGAATGATTTATGGTCGAATTTCGAGCGCAGAGCGGGTATTAAAAATGCATAATTATGCATATGCACAATGCGTCATTTTGTCGCTTCACTGTAGCATCGCTGTCGCACGTGTGAACAGACAATAAAGGTCTATTAAAGTCAATTTTATAGATTGAAAAGGCAATTAGATATTTTATTATTCACAATACTGAAGAATATCGTATTGAAGTAGACATTATGTATGACACTTATCTATCCAATTTACCTTTAACGTCCGCTACGTAATCTTAATACGCAATTCGCCTGTTATTTTTCATTATTGTATACTACCTGTATGAATATATGAATTGCGAACTGTATGTATGTATGTACGTAGGTACTGACAATTTCAGGTTTTTCGTCATTTCTTTTTCAAATTTATTAGTAGGAACATAATTATAACATAATTTTATGTATTGTTTTCATTAATTTATGCTCTTTACTAGCTTATAGAGAAATCACTTTGATAAAATCAATTCCCAAAATACATCTCAATAGACACAAGTCGTTAAAAAAAGAGAAATAAAAATAAACAATTCACGGTTTGCAAAATCAACTGAGGTAAGTACAATCTATACATTATCTAGGCACAATCCTTCTTTAATCCCAAACTTAACCTTTACACGGCTTCCCAACGTGAAAATTGCGGAATGTTGGATGCAAATTCTCGTGTTCTTAACAACCTGATCTCAAACTAAGTACCAGGGTGTAAAAACGTCAATGATGAAATCAGTTACTTTATTGTGAAATGTGAGTTTCATTTTTATGAAACAAGGAAGTCCTTCTAATAGAAGTGTTCGTAAATGACGGGCAATATGAGATGAAAACGTGACATATTTATCTTAATAGTAAGTATTTAAATATTTTACCTTTTGATCTTTCAACACATTAGTATTAATACAGGGGTGTAAGAGGCTTACTTGGTGGGAGGATTGGTAGCCCGACGGGCTGCCTACCACCGTCCACCATCTTGCTTGAAGCAGCCAAATCACTGGTCGTGTTCCGGATTAAGAGCCACTTTCGTTTTTCTGGGCCAAACGCATTGATCCTATGGTCTATGGCGCTACTAATGGCCATGGGCGTCAGCGACCACTTACGATCAGTTGGCTCGTCCGTCTGCTCGTTTGCCGACTATTGTAATATAAAAAAAACAATAATTATAAGTAAGAAAATAATAGAGCTATTTTCCGGTAACACTTTTATAGTAAGTAGGTACTTAGGTAATATTTTTATTTCCATATAGGTACTACGTTTAAATTAAGACGACTTACCTAGTTATTTTTATTGATACATACCTATCTAGTGTATAAGGATGAAAAAAAGATACTTAAACTTTTTTTCTAAAATCTTACAAATAAATCTGAATTATAAGCAATTAGAAGGTAATTTGTTTCAATTCCTTCTATTATCAAGGGGAACGAGGAAATCGAGTCCAATATATACCGATGTTTGTGAGATTTGTGCGTAGGAGTAAGAAAACAAACCACAAAATGTCTGATTGGAATTTATAAGCTACTCGTACGTCCATTATCGGCTCCTCCAGGAGCAGGGTATAAGCACCAACTAAGATAATCGGAAAATCTACTTTCTACAATTCGCAATAATGCGAGATGAACCTCAATCTTCATGTAATAATTTTAACTATTATTTAAGATACTTCCATTAAAAAACCCGACATCGAAATCGGTACATCCGTTTGAGAGCTACGACGCCACAAACAGACAGCCAGACATCGTCAGGTCGTTACAAATAAGAGGAAATAAACGTACCTACATTTTTTACTTTTTTTTCGCTTTTTGGCCGATTACGAATCGGTGATGCCTTTGCTGTTACTCATGTCTATGGGCGCTGATGACCACTCACCTGCTGTCTGTCTCCTTGTACGTCGGTCAATTATTTACATTTAAAAAAATCTATATAAAATATCACGGTTTTCCATATTTGCTCTCCACCAATCCGCACTGGGGCAGCATGGTGGAGTATGCTCTAGGCGTAGGAGAGACCCGTGCTCAGTAGTGGGCCATTAATGGGTGAAGCCTTCAATATTTGCGACAATGTAAATCGATGCATGAACAAAATTAATTCTTTTTTATTATAAAAAGTATAACCTTATGAAGGATTTTTTACTTTAAACTTTAAAGTTCGTAATGCGTGCTATATTTGAATTAAAAAACAATAAATTATAACTTACCACGTATTGTAATTAAATGTTACAAAAAATTGAAACTGAAGCCGTAGAGTGAGAAGTGAGGCCCGTAATTGCATTAAAACATGCAACACGCATAATGCGATCACACCACAAGCTTAGTATACCGATAGGACATGGTGTTGTTTTTAATCAAAACAAAACTATTTAATACAATGTCCTTGAATACAACATAGCAATGGAAGTATCTCTTCCAATCAGCACTGGAGAGGCGTGGTGGAATATGCTCAAAGGCTTCCTCAGTTATGAAAAGAGACTCGTGTCCTAGTGCCATTAATGATTTGATTTTATATTATTCGGAGCTATGAGTGTAGCGTTTTTTTTATAAAAAACAATTAGGTATATGTAACATCAGGCACTAGATGCAACCATTAAATAAATCTTACATCTGGTTTTATCGTAGGGCTTTAAGAAACTCGTGCAAAATTCTAAGCGTCTATACATTGTTGATGGAACGCGTGTCTGCTGCCGAGGTCAAGGTCTCGCAGGTCAATGCTGGGCTCCGAGGGTGCAGGGGCAGGATGGCAGGGGGCGGAAAGGAAGGGAGGAAGCGTAGGCGTCGCCATGGCAACCGGCCCACTCCACCCACGCACAGCGCAGGTAGTCAATCAATTACGACCCGGTGAAAACGGTTTTCTTGAAGCGTAATGAGCTGTAATTTAATGAAAATCACGGTGACAACATTCAGGATGTCATTAATGAGGTATATTGACAGTGGTCTAGAAAAATGTTTTCGGCTTACGGGAAAGAATTTGATATTTTGCTATGAAATAAGTATGTATCTAATAAAATGGTTTCAATCCTTTAATAGAACCACCGAGCACAGTTCTCTCCGCACTGTGGAGGCCAAGAGCTAACTCCAGCATACTGTTGCAGTACGGATTGGTAGAGATAATAAAAGGGAAATCATATATGTGATTCGAAATATTTTATCTGGCGGCGCTTATAGAAAGGTACTTAGGAAGAGTATTCTACCGGGGATTCATATTCTAGATTTAGGAATTTATAAATGAATTTGTGATCGACGTTAAAGAAATCTATGGTACAAAGCCAAGTATCCAGTATTTTAGGCTGCCCTAATTTATTTTTATGTCAGGACCCCATTCCCACACTAGCAGATTAGGGTGTCGTAAGCGGCAACCAAAGCAATCTTACTACTTACTAAGCAAGTTTAGTGTTAGGGCCACTGCTCGTTAGTTACCATTGCCGCTTAGTCGGTCTCCTGGTCATAGGTACTTAGTCTTGGCGTCTTTACGACTTGGCGTGTTTCGGCAGTGAGCTTTAAAAGCCAGTTCCTTTTTTCCTCTTGCGTATTTGTTGCCCAACAACGGCTGTGTAAGCTTTGGTATTACTGAGGTCCACGTGGCTTGTCCACGTTTAAATTCTATTTAAACATAAAACAACTCGCAAAGAAAACATACAAAAGTTGGCGTTATGTAGACTGTAAGGGGAAACTTTGGCCGTTTACGAACGAAATGTTTGATTGTGACAACTTTGGTATTATTTTTTCGGATGTATTGGGTTTTTATTAAAAAAAAATATTGCACGTGTTTTAAAACGGGATTCCTAACTGTAGATTACTCAATGTATCCTTTAACTGAGGTATCAAAACATTATTTTCTGTGTCATGCATTTATGAGTCAGAAAATTAATACAAATCGGCACTCAATACAATAACTCTTAGAACAGACTGACAAACAATCTTATAGCCACCACAGTATCAGAAAGATTCAAGCGAATGGTCCAAAGCCGAGATTTCAGAGATCGATAGAAATAATCAAACGCCCTGGCCTCATCTTTCGTTACCGGCCAAAACAGAAGAGAGAAGGCTCCAGCCGGAACACAACGGGTCGATTGGCGTATGACTGGTATACGGGACAAGTGGTAGCTAACACTTGTCCCGTATACCAGTCACGACTAGACGTACTACGACTACACCTGACTAGCTAGTCAGGTGGGCAAAACAGTGCACCGTGAGCTGGGGACTGAGTAGCACTGACCCCAGCGACTGAATGAAAACATCTTTAGTCTATTTTACCACGAGTTTAAGGCATATTTTCGTACTTGTCTTAACATCAAGGATGAGTAAATAAATGGGCTCTCCACACCACAAACCTCTGTCTATGTCCATAAAACCTGAACTGTTAACAGTAATAATAATACGCTTTATTGTACACCATAAAAAGGACACAAAACTTAAATATGACTTTTGTACATAATGTAATACAGGCGGTCTAACGCTATAAAGCATTTCTTCCAGGCACCCTTAGGGAAATAAGTTGAAAAGAAAAAAACTAAAGATTTATCTACTTTTCCGCGAGCAAACTCGTATGATGGTGTATACTTTCATGCAAACAAGAACGCGCAATGAAACGAAGAAAATATACATCAATAATCCATCCAGAACAAGGCATCATTTAATCAAATCAAATACTTAATCTTTAGTTTGAAATAATGGACTTCCGCAAAATAACGCCTGATACAATTAATTAAGTAGTACGTACGTAAGTACATACACAAAGTAAAAGCTTTTAAATATAAGACCTAAAACATTCGATTTCTGATAAACAAAGCTGATACCGTGCTACAGAACTAGTGATGAAACATTACGTAACGGCATAAGGGTCGTGCGAGGGTCGGATCTCACGCGCTGTGAGCAGAACGAGTGACGCGATGACCCGTGCGGGTAGCGTGATGCCACGCCTCATAGCACCAACCCTCTGTGATGTAGATCCTTCACATATACTATATGAGGCAGTACAAAGTTATGTATAACATACATGGTGTTTCATATATCTTTATAGGTACTGTTAGTTACGTCAAGAACAAAACGTGCATATAAAACACATATTTAAGTTTTGAATTACGAGGACAAGAAAAGAAACGGACAGGAGCTTTTATGTAAATTTAGGTAAGTCAGGTTTGTAAGAACGCTAGAAGAGTTCAACTGTCCACAACATGTGTCTATCATTAGATCCTCGTGATCAAGTTTAGTTGAAATTATAATGATACTAGTAAACCCGCCCTCGCTTCGGGAAACCTGATTATTTCCAACTTTCAAAACTTTAATATATTATGCATATAAACTTTCCTCTTGAATCATTATATCTATTAAAAAAAAACCGCTTCAAAATCCGTTGCGTAGTTTTAAAGATCTAAGCATACATAGGGACAGAGAAAGCGACTTTTTTATACTATGTAGTGATTGTTTCGTCACAGAAGATCAATTTATGTACAAACTTGCAAAAAATCGGATCAGTAGAACAGTTAATTTTTTTCATAAGACAACAAAGATAAACGATGAAAAGATAAATAATTAAAAAAAAAGTTTAATAACAGTTTAACTACAAACTACAAAAATAACTTTAAAACAAAGCTTTTTGATTGCATAAATATTAAACACTTTTGTCTGTTGACCGCTGAAATTAGTAGTAGGGCGCGGTAGTCAGGTTACTATGGAGATACGACCAAGCTGTAATAATAGCTAATTGAATGCGTAACTGTACTCGTAAAATTTAATGTCTGTGATATCAACTGTTGAAGAGTTCTATCGTCTAGAGCTAATCCTGAGCGTAGAATCAGGACATGCTTTCATTAAAATGCATTATCATTGCAACTAAAGTAGTACTAACGTGAAATTTTACCTCCGTAGGATAAGTTTTGACCCGCACTCATAAAGCAAGTTAAACGCTTGTAAAAAGACAGCAATCTCAAATGCAGTGAGTAATTGCCTCAGTCAAAGAGCTGTGTGTCCGTCCACTTCAGAATGTTGTGAGTAGTTTTCAAGTGCATCCATTATGAAATACCTTTGCGTTTATATTGTACCTATTTCTTATCAACATTTATGCATTTTAATAATGTCGAAACTATATTTCAATAATTTTACAATTTTAATATTGTCAATTAAAATTTCATTCAGTTTAAATATATCAACTCTTCTTTATTTTCTTCTGTTATAAAACATTCGTTGGTAATTTACTCCTAAGCAGTTCTAACATCAAGACGAATTAAGACAAATCTATAAAAGCCAGTTATTTCGAGTCGGAACTCTACATCTACGGTACTCTACGTCGATAAGTAGAGACCTGTACGAGTAGAGTCAAGAGGGGCAGGTGTGCGCCGGCGCCAGCGGCTCACACGTACACTTTGTCGGCGCGAGATTATAACACCAAGTGGCTTTAGTATCAGTTACAATTAATTTTTATCTGTGTAATGTTCGTAGGGCATCGTATAGCCTGTAGCTGAAAAACAGATAATATAATTTATATACATCAGTGTACGCATATAATTATATAGGTAATATAGTAGTACCGTGCTTAAATTTCAATTTAAGGTAGGGCAAAGTAACAGTAGAAAATGTTAACTTCTTCTGATTAGGGGCACAAAACTGATAATTTTTAATAGCGGTAATTGCATCGTGTTGGAATAGTAATATTAATAATACTTTATTTGTATACGAAATTCCGATATGACGCAATTCAAACATTTATAAATTAACAGAATTGGACCCCTGGTCACTAAATTTTCATCGTTAAGTTAGTTCAGTTCAGTTAGTTGCGCATGAATACTAGTATATTCATGCGCATAGTATATTCATTATAGTAATCAGTCTTTCTTTTTATAATATTAACAAAAATGACCTATCCGTCTTAGGGCCCACATCGCTCTTTATTCTTAAAGCGCTCGCCGAAGAATAAAGTTTTTCAACATCGATTGGACTGGGACTTATGGAAAATTGTGGAACGAACTTCCTTTTGAGGTACCCATTACATTAATTATTAAAAAAAGTAAATACTGGGCCTCAGTTTAACCTATTTAATATTCGAATGTAATTATTTCTCTTGTACCTTTTCATGACATTATATTTAGAAGGCTTCTTTAATTAAGATTAATTCAAAATCAGAATTCTCTGTCGGATGCTTGAGTAATACAGAACCTTAAGGGATTTTCCGTTGGTCTACTGTCTCACTGACAGGTAGTAAACAGGAAGCGATATGTAATAAACTCATATGCAACTGGTCTTGTTACCAATTGCGAGATAAGATATAAAACTAGAGATTACGAAGGCCGGCAATTTGGTGACTGCTAGTGGTCATTTCTCAAGGGATGCGTTCCCGGTTGATATCTTGAGATTGCTTTAATTACGCCATACTTATACTAACTACCCTCACATGGTTTCACCCTTTTACTTATCAATACCCACAGGAGTAGCGTGGTAGAGAATTCTTTAGACGTTTTTAATTAGGAGAAACTTAAGCAGTTCGAAGAGCTTTATCCAATTTAATATACCAATGTGACATATTGCGCTATGAAGTGATTAAGGCTCACTTTGGCCTAAACTGTTTTACAGCCATACAAATCATTTGATTGTTCATCCGTAGTGTGTTCATTAACTGTGATAGTCTTTACATATTTAAAACGGTGGCAGAAATCTATTTTAGCTAATAGTTGCTCGTACGCGGCGTGATAAGTGACTGTAATACTCATAGTAATTGAAACGCGTGGGCGAGTCTTAGACAAGTTTCGGAGTGTTCAAAGTATCAATGAGTATCATGTTACCGTTTGATATAATTATGTATTTCGGCTACCGTAGATGGATAGATCGTTGGGTGGTCTGGAGTGTGGTTAAGTTCATGTTCATTATTTGGAAGACATACTTTGATTAATAAACCTGAAAACCGAAATTCTCAGCCTGTATTTTTCGTTGACTAGTCGAAGATAATCTTTTGTTGTGAAGGGTCCCAATTAGAGCATGAATCTAATCTCCGAACAATATTTGCGATATTTCAATACTGAGTGGTCCAATATCGTAGTAGTATCGGAATCGAGATTTTTTTTAACAAAGCGTACCCGTCTTATTACGATTAAATACGAATACGCTTCTTTGTTATGAATATAAATCTCCATTGCTAATCTTTTAGGTATAGTTCTTCAGCAGACGATACATTTCTAAAACCAAACAACCAACAAATATGAGATGCCATTGTGAGTTTAAATAAAACGCCTGAAATATAATAAAAAGCCTTATAATTTTAACCTGGTCCAAGTTTATAAGGCTGATATACCAATTGAAAATGAATGACTCGGCTTCTTTGTTTAAACTATTGCTACGTCTTGCTGTAATTGACAACATTGGCGTATGTGTAACACAAGAAAAAAATAATGCGTCATGTCACAGCGTAGTTGGAAAAATTCGTACAATTTTCTTGTCTCTTTCAATATGAAAATGACGGAGTATTAGCAACGAAACCGCTTTGTACTCCGCTACCTTTGTTCTCCAAGCCTTTGTGTACCTTTAAAGGTAAAAATCTATCAGGCATTACATCTCTGCGCATACACAAATATTCATTATTTTTACGTCATAATTCATTTGAATGATAAATAACTCAATAAAAAGCTTGGCATTCGAAACGTTATTACGGGACGCAAAGGGCGTTAATGTGTTAAACAGTTTATGTATTTTTGTCCCTTTCTGACGATCTAGCCACCAAACGAAAGGGCCGAATTTAATGATTCTTACGTCAACCGATTTGTCTTAATCTTGCAAACACCTAAATTAAAATACAAATAAGCGACCACCATACGCGATGTTTTGAAAAATAAAACAAAAGGCGACGAAATAATTATGTAACAAGGGTATCATAAAATAGGTACTTCAAAATATCTGTAGGTTTCTCTTACCATTTAACATTTCGAATGACCATTTACGATCTATAACGATTTAAAGTTGATGAGGAACTATTCTCTATATTTATTTAGGCTGTTAGATTCTGTCAATACGATATCTCCCGTCTGGTATGTTATTGGACCAATTCGAGACTTACGACTTTAAAAGCAATTCAAGAATACCGTGACCGATACCATCCTCTAAAAAGTATTAGGTATAATTATCATTATGATTAATGTTATTGCATTCTTATTTTCTGTGAAGCCCGCCCGGCCAGGTACCATCTTTATAGATGGTAGCTGGACAAAACTTGAGTCAGCCGCCAACCGATAAGTCCAGTCGGCTGGGAAATAACAGTCAGTAAGAGCTTTCTTACTTCGGCACCGCATCAGTACCTTAGTGTTAGCAAAAAATATAGAGAGGTTAAAGTTGTTTTCTCGGTTGTCGATTATTTTCAAAAAAATATTCTGCTAACCGAATGAGAATACCTACCCCTGTTCAGGTCCTGATCGGGGCATACAGTTGATAAACGTTGGTTAACAGGCTAGCGTTTCTGTTTTATCTGGCGCATACATCATACCACCAGTACAATAGGCTTATTGCTGTGAGTGTGTGAATATCACACATCTATGCCCGCGTGTATTCTATCTATGCCATCCGTAAAACAGTGAATCTTATACTGAGCGTCTGTGCATGAAAGTTATCTATATTCCTTAAATATCGAAATGATATCGACCACAATTAGGTAGATACTATTACGTGTAGAGATATGTACTTTGGTTTGTAATCGGCATAGATGCTTGTGTGCGAGGTTTGTTAAGCTCAAACAGAACGTCAATAGTAAACTTTGATGTGCGGTGAAGGGGGACACTCGTCTGTGATTGGTCAGCGAGTTCATATAACCGTATGTAGAATGCGCGCGCGCATATCGTATTACATACCGAACGTTGCCTACCAACGTAGGTATGACACTAGATAGCTCTTACAAAGGTTTTTATTATTATTCGCCTGAATTTACCACTTGTTTTGTATGACTGAGTGATCATAAGTGGTCAACTAACCTACTAACTTTCTGACACCGTTTGCTAACTGGACTAATCATCCTAGTCCCGATTTGAGTCTTCATTCTCACACTAGAGGGCGTCACTAACACCCATGACCAGCCGACCCGGGCGGGAGTCGAACCCAGGACCCCTCGCTTCGCAGGCAGGGTCACTACTCACTACCAACTAGACTACGGTTTCGAAATGTGGTCGGGATGTATATGTATTTACTTATTTTCCCTCCCAACTATTAGGTACAAATGGATCGACAACAATACAAATGAAAGTCCATTGTGCCAATCGTTTCAGCTATAATCTGTGCAGCTTCCGCTCCTCTTGTTTACTTAACCAGCGGTTTACTGTTCTGGGTGAGCGGGACTCGTTTGTCATAATAAACGGTCTCGGCCACCGGCATTCGTTTGGGTAATCCGTCATGATCATTAATGGATTTTTTAAGCGGTTTCAGCAACTGCGGATGTTTGGGGATATTTTCCGCGAATGTGTCATGTACGACAAGATTTTGTTGTACCGATATTATGACGGTGAGTAGTGGATCGCATATCCAATTTCTTATTATGCCGTGGGTTGGCTTCGTTACTGCCACTCCAGATGCCAAGAGAGGAACATCCTGTTACGGGATATGTTTGATTGTTAATATGAATGTAACAAAGGTCGTAATACGTATGGAATCCACCTTTTCGGCGGTAACTACTATTTATTTCTAAGGGAATCTTAGAAATTCACTAAAAATTGGAATAAAGACCTTGTAATGTGCAACCTTCCTCAAGAGGAATAAATGGAACGCCTTATTACACGCATAAGACAGTGTCATTCTAAATAGCAAATTAAATTCTCAAACTGAAACTCAAACTGATAAAAGACTTTCATGGCAGCAGAATGAATAATCATTCTTACTAGTAGATAGTATTATCTAATAACTCACGCAAAAAAGAACAAAATTTACTCTTAAATTAAACCTACTTAGGTTTCGTTGAAAATAATTTGTAGTTTTTTTTTTAAATTCATATTTTAAACCCAACGTGGAAATGGAACGAATGGAATCCGTGTCCGAGAATATTGAAAATATACCTACAACGCAAGAATAACATAACTGTTAACTCATACAGATAGATACTGATACGAATTTCCGTCTTTTCTGGTAATACTGTTCTATAAAATTCCTCCATTTACTTCATAGTAACTACGTTTCACGGAGACCGTGAATGCGAATAATTGAAGGCTACTTCCCGGACACATTAACTATTGCCCGGGAAAATATTGTGCTAATTAGCAGTTTCCTTTTCAACATCAACATTATTAAGAGTCAAGAAAAATATATTCTACCTATAATTATTCACTTCTCTCCTCGTAATCCTTGGGATTCATTTTGTTTACATCTACAAAAATAACGCTAAAAGTAATCGACTATCTCCTAATTGTATCTACTTTTTAGCTTATATGAATTATAGCTTACAGAACTGATTAAAATATTATTACTTAGATTAAAAAACAGTCTTCAGTCAATGACATTTTTATTGTTAGTATACCCTCAGTCTCGTTACAATCACCCAATATGTAATAGTATTGTTGGTGAAATAATACCTACTCTCATTTTGTGACAGGAGATCTGACTTTAACGAACGAAGGTGATGATGGAATGGATGATAATTAAAAATACATACAGTAATATATACATTCTACATAACAGTGACCGCTACTGCCAAAAAATCCTTGAGCGCTTCCGTGCTTCGCAAGGCACGTAAAACCGCCGGACTCTATTATTGGCTGAAGCTTTCGGATGGCATAAAAATATCCTCTCTTCCAATCCATAAAGCAGCAGCGTGCCTGATCTAATTAGGTATTTAAGAACTTATTTATAACCCAATTTAGGTAATTAGGAACTTGGAAGTTATGGACCCGTGCCCTATAAGCCAAACAACTGATATACAAAGTTAACGTCAAATGTATTTATATTATATTTTATATTTCAAATTATATTTTACAGTTATTTTAAAAATTCCTTAGCTAAAACAGCATAGAAACCTGACAACTTTACTAATAAACTAAGTAATATACAGAGAAAATTAGGAAAAGAATTTCATGATTCAATAACGCGAGGTAATGAAATTTCATTAGATTTGCAACAACATTTTTGAGAGTGTAATTATTTTGCTCGCAGCGTTGAACAAAATACTTATTTACGTTAATATTTTGCTGCCAGGGCAGTTGTCAAATAATTCAATGTAGGATCTCTACTCTCCATAGCCTAATTTGTGAGCCGAGAGGCTGACGTCCACAACCTTTACGAAAAGCTATACGAAAAGTATTAGTAAAAACCAACTTCGAATAAAATTTCATTTCATGAGACAAATTACCTATTTGTCTAGAGTCAATGTGATGAAGTTATGACGGCACCAAAAATGAGTGTTATTGGTTTGAAATATCTTTTCAGACTTACAGTATTTTTCATTAGGTAGTGTGACGAAACGTGAGCCAGCGCTACGAGCATGGCGGCGGGGGGAGCGACGCGCCCCGTATATGGTGTGCGCCGGCGCAGTTACCGTATACTTGAGTTGAAAAGTACTACAACAGATATTAAATTAAAATTCAAAATGTAGGTTTCACTGATACACTTATGCACGTAATTTTTTTTATTCTATCGTTTCGCAAAGGTGTATAAAGTAATTTTAAAGGTTTATAATATTGCTAGATGTCCCAACGCGGCTTCGCCCGCGTTTTCCAAAAGTGCTCCTCTTTACTCCCCAATCTTATTCCCCCATCTACATTTTTCGATTCAAATGTATCAATCGTGGTGGCGGCTGAAATATTGGCTTACAAAATACATACCGTGAATTCGTGAGTAACCATACCTAATACAATTAAATTAATGTTGAACAATAATAATATAATTCGGTTAAAAAATCCTTATTTCTCATAAGACATAATTCCAATGAATTTGATAAAAGCCAACTTAGTATTCGATTTATTAAAAACAATTGCTTCTTCATATTGTAACCTGAAACGTGTAATTTAATTATGTCATCTAGATATTATTGCTACACACTTGTGTGTATGTAGGTATATGTGTCATATATTTTTCTTATTAGGTTAATAGCCGACAAAGAAGCAGAGAAGCCACCTAATAGTAAGTGGTCATCATGACCCATGGACGTCAGTAACACTAAAGACATCGCGATACGTTGTCAGCCAAGAAAGATTTTTTTTTAATAACAATAACAGTTCCATTTCAGTTTCGTCGTTGACTGTACTCAGGCGCCGGCAGCGCGCGCGACGCCCCGCCCACTGGCGTTCGTGACGCCGGCCCGTCTTCACACACGCATTGCTTTATCAGCTTTCAAACTAATCGGCTGTTCATGGAAACGTCTCTTGTATACCAGACAAACGCCGTAACTAGTCTATTAACTTCTAAATTGTACTTCAGCTCATGAATAGTTACAATGCTTTATGTTTATTTAGGGATGCCGCCAATAATGACCATTTGAATTGGCTAAACGTATTGGCTTTTTCATTTTACGTTGTGTTTTCCAATATTATAATTTTTAACTAATTTTTAAATAATTTTAACCAATTCATTAATTTTACAATAACAGTTCCATTTCAGTATTATTATTTTTTTTAAAAGATGTGCCGAGGAGTTTCTTTCGCCGTTTCTTTTTCTCCTCAAAGATTTAAAAAATCAATATTTAAAGGCACCTTAGCGAAACGGTGGTAAATGCAAAAAATTGACGTTCATAAGTGTATGCATCATACCTACATGAAATAAATGATTTGAGTTGAGTTGAGTTGAGTTACAAGGCTAGTATACTCGTATTTTTGAGTTTACCACAAGGTGTATATTAATTTTTATGTCCTAGTTTATGCAATTTGTATTGTCAATAATATTAACCTTGTTTTTAATGTACATTATTATTATTATATGGCTGCAGTCGGAATTTGAGCAGGCGGTCACATAATAATTAGAGATCATCTCTACCCATGCATGAATGGTTGGGTGGTCGAGGAAGCGATGAATCCGCTAGTTAATAGACCCCCCTTTAAAATTTAAACAACAAAAACATTTCAATGTTCATTTACAAATAAAAATGGTAGTTGGCAGAGGAAGTTCTTATATCCATGCCAACTCCTACTCCGAAAGAAGGAATCATGCATCGCCTGACGATTTACAAGGTTCTCTACGAGTGTCATGAATGGTTGATCTCAATGATAGATAAAGCGCTTTACAACATCGAAAATAATGTAATCGAATTGTTTACTTCGTTTTATTTGAAGGTAAACATTAGTATACAATTGAAGTAATACATTCGTTTTAGGTTCCGAATAAGATCCTATAATATTACCGCAAAGAAAACAAAAACACCTCACGTCAATGTTCTTTCATGTCTTTTCCGACCCACTGATACTTTCATTGTTCCTTCTAGTTGTTTACGCACTTGCCATATAAAGGAATAAGATATTGATATAGCCTAATTTGATTGTCAAGCAACTCTAGGAAGATGGAGTCGGTATATAGGTCGAGAGACTGGCGGCATGCCAACGCGTTAGTCACCGGGTGTGAAGCCAACATGACGCGACTGGTAAAGGTTATCGCGTACCTACTCCGGCTTTCGGACAATACACTACACACACATACAAAACTACATGTACAAATGATTATATGTTCTGTTGCGTGATTATATGCTCCATCTCTTTCTTAAAGAGCTAACAATCACGCGCTCAGTATAAGCCTATGGGGTAGGACGTAGTTACCCTTGGGTTGCTTCGGCCGAGCAATGGCTTAACCCATGAAGGAATATGGCCTACCATTAACTGCTAAGTAAGTACTATTTATTCATTCATTATTTTAATATGACAGATTAATTTGGGGGACGATATTAAGTACACCACATAGCCCTGCTTGTATTATTGTCTTACTTCCTGACCTTCTGGCCACAGATCTCTTTTCAAACAACGAGCTTAGTACCCTCCTTGTTCACGATGCACCCTTATTGTTCATTGCAGGAGGCTTCATTAAACATTTTAGAACAATCTAAGGTTTCCAACAAGGATCTGTCTTCTATAGTTATATTTCTCCTTTGGAAAATATGGTTATAAATTACAGAATTTTGAAATACTTAATTGAACTAGGTACATCGCCTCGACAAAAGCACATGGTCAAATTGTCAAATTATCCGGAAACTATACTTATTATAACTTTTTTTTTTTAATGATCATTGTACCAGACATTATTCCAGGGTTTTTATTGGAATTAAGGTAGCAAACGAGCAGCACCACCCTTCCGCTCCCGCCCATGACAATTCTGTGACCAACATAGAACGAGACTCAAATCGGGACTAGGATGGTAAGTCAGTCAGTAAACGGTGTTAGAACGTTAGTTGGTTAGTTCGTTATTAAATATGACGACTCGGACAGGGACTGTTAGTGATAGTTAATCCTATTTCCTTCATCCCTTAGGATCCATTTAGGCTATACTTAAACACAGGTAAGTACCTACCTACATTAAATGTTTAGTAGGTACCTATATTAATTGTAGGGTAATTACTCGTATTCACTTACATAGCGGAGATGTATAACAAACGAGTCTGTTCCTCGTCTGTCAGTGCGTTGAAATGTTGGGCGAATAATTCGATAAATATTTAACACATGATGCCGTGGACGGACGTACGCCGGGATCGGTTTTGGAATTGGAATTTTCATTATAACGTTTATCTTGTACTGCACAAGGAAGTCTATAAATTGGACGATCAACACTCAGGGAACGAACCGGAGTATGCTGTAGATCATGTATTGTTTAAGGAAATTTTATTTTATTTTACTTGATGTGCTCTAAATATTATTAAAATCATAGACTGAGATTCATTATGACGCGAGTATCATGGACACATGGATATATTTGACCCACTGATTACAAAATAGCGAGCTAAGCAAAAACTTATAAAAAAATATACTTAATACAAAAAATTAGTTACTACCTGTAGAAAGGTAATATAATTTTATCGTGTTAGATACATAAATTCATATCGCATAGTTATCCGTAGGTATCTAATTTTAAAATAGATAGGTACTAATAAAAAGCAAAAAATGCAAATTTTTGTAATATACATGCCTTGACATTTATGTATATAATTAACTTATGTCCGTTATGTTTTATTAAAAAATTCATAGACATCAAATTTATCCGATGGAATTTAATTTTCCAAAGCCATCATTGTTGACGCCCACGATTTTTACTTGGCAAAGTAAATATAAATATTGCTGTTGAACTAGCCGCCTCCCGCCCGAATTAACAGTAATGTCGTTCTCAGTGAGTCGTTGGAAATACAAACATAATTTGCTTTTGTTATCGTCTGGATCAAGGATGATTGGATTCCTCAACTTTCATCCATTTTAATATTTCTTGATGCCTTTTATAAGACTTGGTAAAGTACAGGTGTTATGTATAGCCGGTAGATTAAGTTATGTTAGAAGCATTACGGCGAGGTAAGTGACTTTGAAATATTACTTTTTGGAGTAGAAGTATGTTTATTTTATGATTTAAAAATTAGAGAAAGCAAAAAAAGGAAAAGGAATAAAATATCTAGAAGGAATGAATATGGCGACGACGTCTGGCCATAGAGGCCTAAAGCGTAGGCACGAGTACTACACCCTTATTCCAGTGCAGATCAATGAAGGTTACTGAAACCTTAAGCTCCTAACTTGGTTTACTGACTGCTGTGGTTACTGTCCACCTGCAACTTCTGACCACGTTGCTTCATTCCGTCAATCTTACGATTGCTACGAACCAAATCATTTCGCTATAAATAAATGAAAAAGGTGACAAACAAGATTTACAATACAGTCTAAAATCCGAACTTCATTTAAATCAACGCGCTCCTTATGTTTGCGAAGAAAGAGTTCACATAGCCGTATATTTGCCTGGAATTAGGCCAGATCTGTAGAACATTTTTGTTTTACGTAACAAGCATGCATACATTTGGTATATTTCGCATCAATTTATAGTGGCTGTTTGTACTTACGTGCGCTAACGACGCAAGAGTTCGGCACGCCGACATTTGGCTAGACGTGCATTCGAGGTCAACGTCTCTTCGTCGTACAGTCGTGCAAAGTAAATGGACTGGCCCTAATGATGATTGATTGGTGAAAGAAATAGATTGACGTCTGAAATGCATACAGGGACGAAAACTCGAGGATGTATTGTGGATGCAGGGAAAACGCATGATTTATTAGGTCAATATTTACGAGAAGGTAAACCACTGCTGTCAATTCATACAACACCAGGGCCGTTATAGATATTGCCAACTACCAAGATCAGTGATACCTTACCACTGGGTAAGGTATCATTGATGGAAAACCAAATAAGTCACCGATGGCCAAGAAAAAAGAAGAGGAAGGAAAGAAAATGGATAAAATTATTTTTACAGATACAATTAACAATTTTAGAGCATCTATTTTTAGCAATCTTTGTCAACACGCCATGACACGTATACACGACAACAGCAAAAAGATACGAAGACAAATAAACATTTTGAACTACAAATGAAATAGATATACTATGTTAACTTATGTATAGATATAACGAACAATTAGTGCACACAACACATAAGATGAACGTGGAATTTAACCTCAAACAAGAGCATTTACATCGTAAGACAATCCGATTGAAGGCTAAGTGCCGCCAAGTGGTAAATCTTTATTTTTAGTGGTAAGTCTTCCAAATCTATGGCATTAGTCCTTAACGACTCACATTATTATTGGGATAATGCATTCGACTGTACGTTCAGAGACACGCATGTAAATTTTCATCGCTACAGCTTTCGAAGTTGGACCCATGCCAAGACGAATCTCACATAAGCGCTGGAGACTGTCTCTGAAATGAAATCCATTGTAACACTAGTTTATGATTAAGATTTGTTTGTTGGTCTATGGGTTTTTTGCCTTAATTTGAACATGGCAGGCTCTTCATCCTTTTCGCATCCCATAACTGTCTGACCGGAGTCTACGGGACTCGGGTCTCCTTTCACAATAGGCCACTAGTCTGCCACAGTCTCATTTGAAAACTTTATCGAAAACTCTCAGGTCAACTCGCAAGTTCCTTCACAATGTTTGCCTTTGCCACACCAAGTGATAGTTAATTTCCAATACTTAGATAATTTCTGTTGCATGATTTACACCCAATCTATTCAGACTATTCGGGAGTTCAAAGTTCAAAACATTTGATTGTCATCTCGTCTATTGTATAACAAGATGCATCACTAGGCTTGAATTTAAAGATCCTCGTAGATAGAACCCCTAAACAATTTAAAATTAATACTGGATGCATTTTTTGTAAGTCAGGGGAGCAAGCAGGTTTAATATCGTACAAGAAAAAGAGTAATAAGTAAGCAAGAACTAAATACATACAATTATAAACGTAACGAATCTATTACATAAAATATCTTTGCTGTTAATTACGTAGTGTTTAAAGATACGAAAATGCAAGAACATCAAGACTTAAAAACGAATAACAGCTACCGACATACAATATGTTTTAAATTTTATCCGTTATCGTAGATAACTCCTCTAAGTATCCGGAAACTACAAACAATCTTTGATCTATTGTAATTTTAGCAACCAAATCCAACTAATGCAAAGTGAGATTTATGTAGTTTGGCAGGCATAAATTTGGCGTATCATTGCGGGAATGTTAGAAAGGAATATTATTTGTAGAACCTTATCCGTTTTTGTAAATTTTACAAAAGGTCAAATAAAAAAGAACGATTGAAATAACATACATTTAATTGATTGAAATGAATTATGTATATTTTTCATCGCATCCTTTAAGGCACTTCCCTTAATACATTACAAAAAAATATATTGTGCTCTAAGGTTATCGAAGAAAACAGTCTCTTTTAGATATCCCCGGTTCCTGTTTAACAGTTTTTAACTAAAGACAAAACAATAATTAAATTTCAAGTAAATATTTGCGTGTTCAACCAAAACTAGTAAAACTCGATTAAACTGCAATTGTTTTGTAAAGGATCATTCTAACATTATTACAGCGGCTGTGAGTGCTGGCGGAGTGCCAGACGCAACAGGCGGTGTCGCTGTAAACCGGGAAGAGAAGTTATCCCAACTTTCTTTTAAAAAGTTTTATTTAAATTTGATGAACTTGTCTAGGCACTAAACATTAAGCATCAATAAAATGCAATGAAGGATATTCTAGCGCTCAATAGTGTGGTGGAAAACCGGTGGCAATCACCTGGCATAAGTCCAGAAGAACGGAGATGACGTCCAATAATGCTAACAGGTTCGAAGTGATTTCTTTAGCAGATCTTTACTTTCGTCTTTGTACGTTTATCCTGTCATGATTTTTAGATAACGTTAATACGCCAAAGATTATTATTTAATAAATTCAGGGTTTTAATAAAAATGTTTTCTGTCAACATAGTATTCTTTCATCAATTAATATAATTATGTATGCACATAAAACTCTTGCGTTACTGAGTGACTGACAGACAACGCACAGCTGAAACTACTGAACGCAACAAGCTGAAATTTGGCATGTACATAATTATGTTCCTTGGGGAGTGTAGGGGAGCATAATGAGAGGACTGTTGGAAATTCCCCCCCTAAGAAGATAAAAAGGGATAAACAGAAAATTTTTATTTCTTCAATGGATTCACTTCAAAATAATGTACATAAGACCCTTAAGTGACGCAAGTGAACATTAAGAAAGGATTTTTGGAAATTGGCGGGCGAATCCGTGGGGGAAAGCTAGTTTATCTATAAGTGTATTTGTTCAAGCATCGTGTTAAAGCTACGGAATATAAATTAACTTAAAAACGCCATAATTTATGCTGATATCCAATAATTGGTTAAATTAAACTTCAGTAAAAGTAAACCTTTATCTTTGTATTTATCTTCGATCTTTTATTATATCATCATTTTTAACCTTTCCCGCGATCTTTGATCTAATAGCTATCCGGATGAAATCGCTTTCCTAACGATAAGGTACGATTGTTATAAATCATATCGTGGTTATTACTTGTATTTGATGTTTTGAATGAAGAGCAAGGCACCACCTGACGGTACCTGCCAATCCGGTAATGCCAATGATCAAACACCAAACACGCTGAATTGTTAATGTGTGTTTTAATTGAACACAGAAAAACAAATATTGATGCTATTAATTATTTTATTTGTCCAAAATGGAATAAGGCTGAAGTCGTTAACGTTTAATAGAGATTCTAACAGTCGGTGGTGCCGCGGAAAACCGCGAGGTTCGCTGGCGGGCGGCCAACGCAACAGGCGGTGCCACTGTAAACAGGGAAGACATGTTTGAACTAGTTCATCGCTGAAACTCTACCATAAGTGTAAGTCTCGTAACCGGGTTTTTTCTTAATGTTATTCAGCTTACTTTCGTCATCTTTTTTATATCGATTGGTAGCAAGCTCGCTTAAAAATTAAGTGATAATTGCTTATGCACAACAACAGGGATGGATGTCACCAACGTGTTGCCGATTATAGAATAATTGAATTGAATTTTTAAAAGACACTGAACCATTTTTTTTTGTTTTAATTTTGTCATGAAAGTCTAATTTTTAGATAAGGAAGGAAATTAGTGAATTATAATAGTGATTAAAATAATAAAATTAGTGATTGAAATAATTGCTAGTAGTTATGCTGTAGTAGAACCGAAATAACGAATAGTTACTGATAATACAAAAATGGATGTGACTGTTTCACAATTTACAATGTTTAGCGCAATAAAAACATAATACGAGTATTGTATACATTCATATATGTATAGGTACCTAAAAATATCCCTGTAGGGCACACTTATATCTTTCAAAGCTTACTGCAACACTAAACTTGACAATCCTGCAGCAAATACCCAAGTTCTCTGCTTCCTAAATTGCGGATTTCATTATTTTCCACAAGTATCGTCGCCATGTGTTGTTGACATGAGTAATACCCAAGGAAAATCACAGATGCGTTCTTCATGCCAAATGAGAGACGAGTGAGAAACAAATTATTTCACTCCAATAAAACCATGTTTCGGAATATTTGGTGAATACACGTGATACATACACGATTTGGCCATGTTGTTTGACTATGAATTTTGTAGGCCACCGCCTTTTTTAAGTACAATCCGACAAACGAACAAACTGGTTTTATAATACAATGTTACATAGCTCATGAACACTACAAATAAAAAAAGTACGACCAATGACGTCAAATTTTTCATTAATTAAAGGAATAGACAGACAGGTGTTGTTAAACCAACCTTTGAAACACGTGTTAGTGAGGCATAGATTCGCGGACTGAAACCCATGATTTCTTTCGAAACGCAAAGCCAGTGCGCGCGCGCAACTCTGACGCATATCAAAGATGCGCGACGGCCATTTTTTCCACTGTACGCTCCCGATTTGGCTCGTGGCCAGAGACGCCGCCTGGCAATGCGCCAGCGCACCAAATCACCCCCTCTCTTGGGTAAGCTCGGTTCGAGTTTTCTCGAAAATTAGGCGAATGAATAGTCGAAGCGAACACCAAGTGACAGTTTCGGAACATCCTTGTTTATTAAACATTTTTGTAAATAATTAAAGTTGATTGACCACATCCAGCGATCAATAATACTATGATTTTATATTGTACAACCTCGTTTAAAGATTGCCATGTCATAAATTATAATTATACGCTTATATTCGCTTCAAATAATGTAAATATTTTTGAAATTCTCGTCGTTATTTCTTAATATAACTATTCTTATAACTTATTAAATATCTGGCTCAGACGTATTACATCAAATAAGGGCTAATTAGAAATTTTTCTCATAATATTGCGTGAGATATCGATAAAAAAAAAGTAAAAAATAAATCGACAGCGTCTCGACAATCGCTTTTCAGTAGTCACACACGGCTTGACCTGAAACTCGCGCGATCAACGAACTAAGGACATAGTTGAAACGCATTCCTAGCTTATTGGTGTAGCGACTTTACGATTGGGACTCGATTCAACTGCGCAACCTCTGGCATATCATAACTGATTTACGGTCGTTCGATTGCACTCGAGAGAAATTGTCTACTTAGCTCCGTCTACAAGTATTTGGCTCGGAATCCGTTTGAAGTGAGAGACGGCAGGTGCACAGCAGAATGCGGCTAACAGACGCGAGTTAGACAATTTGTAATTTAGATCTCCATTTGCCGCTGTTCAATACATTAATCTTTCTTTGATAGATGACATTTACGAGTAACCTGGCACTGAGTATTTCGACAAATGAGAACACCTAATAATTTACATGCTGATGTATACATAATTATATACCTACGCTGAAAGTATTATAATTTTTGATAACAAGGAAGTGGTAGGTACTATCGCTGTATGCTGATAAGCCTTTCAAAGCAGGTAGTTGTTGGTGACACTTTTAGAATGAGGCAATCTAGTTCCTCTGTTCCAAGCACAGCATCTTAATTACTAATAGGATGTTCTGTTTAACGTAACCAACGTTCTGATAAAATAGATCCATATAGGTCCAAATAGGTCCAGAAGATCTGACAAAATATGTTATTTAAGTGCAGGGTGAATAAAAAACAAGGCAAAATAGTGCCATATGATTTTAAACTTAACTCATCGCGGATTGTACACATTTTATTATGATACGAGTACTCACGATATGTATTTTGAAACGCCGATATTTCGACCCAGTTGCATGGATGTGGTGACGTATTAGTGTCAAGTGTCACCTGTCAAAAGTTTCTCCGCGCCACCGCAGCGCGCAGTTCAGCCGTGACCACGATCCATGCAACTGGGTCGAAATATCGGCGTTTCAAAATACATATCGTGAGTACCCGTATCATAATAAAAATAGTGACATTTTCTACAGATAAATTTTCTAACCAGATTCTTGTTCGGATTATGTTACCAATTGCTATTAGAACATGCTTATTAGTGGAAATGAGTTTGCAAAAATGTTGAACACTGAAAAGAAAACAGATACGTGAAATAAATATTAAAAAACATTTTTTATATTCAAGTGTGATAGCTAATGTATTTGAAATGTTATTTACTTTTCTTCTCTAACATTAATTTTGGCAGTGAAAAGAAAATTGCCGGTCTGTGGCGATTTAAATCATTTATGACGCAATCGACTGGTGTCCGTCATTTCCGTTTTGTATCGCATAATTTGTTCGTGTTCGTTCTAGATACGAATGTCTTCGTCATAATGAGTGAGTCTATGCTATTTGCGATGTTATTACTGACTGTAAGTTGCTTATTTCATTCAAATTGTTATGTCGGCTTGTTATTTGAAGCAGCAGGAGTTTGAACTTGTCGTGTCTTTCTGGTAAAGTATGTTATATAATTCATAATGGTGCACTACTAACTGGACTATCATGCTACGAACGACAGACGGAGCTAAATAATTTATCTTGCCATCATTAGAAGTCTATTGCTGGACAAAGAATAAGTCTTTGTCAGTATATTTGTTAGTCTTATATGTATGACAGTATATTAAAGTAGTATAGGGGCGGTTCTTGCGCTCATATCTATATATTTAGATATACAAGTAGTCGATTGTCTGGATGACTGGCTGGATATCCACAGGCAACACGTAGAGCGCAGGGAAGGGCTCTATCCATCTTGTCATCTGAGGATTGATGTGTCTTCGGAGTAAGAATCCCTTGTCATAGCTATTTCCAGTAAGCAGACCGCTGTCCACTGTTGGTTCGTATGTGTATATTGGATGGGCTGTGAAAAATAGGACGATACATGAACCGACAGAAAGTCAATTAGTTTTCACTGAAATCACACTCGGTTATTTTATTCGATTATAACAATTTTTCCTTATTCATATCATTATGTCCCTACTTGAGTTCGTAAAATGAGTCCCGAATTCGAAAGCTTTTGTGAGATGGGTCGTTATCCAGACAACTTTGGGAACCGCTGCCCTACTCTATAACATATTATATGCCAGCAGGCATTACGTCCGCCCATTATACTCCGTTGTGTAAAGGTTGCAATTAAGAATAAATAAAATATTAGATTATACCTAATAAAAGCAACACGACCAGTTGTAGCCATTATAACACTAATCATATAATTTAATTAACAAAGTTTCATTACCGTGAATAGAACGGAATTATTCTTAATTTGTAACGCTAAAATTTCATGTGTTTAATATAACTTTCTCCTCACTCGCGAGATTACTTTACAAACCTGTCCTAAGAATCATTTTATCATACTGGAAAACTCAATTCCTTGGAGTATAATAAAACTAAGTAAGATAATTTCTTTGTTTTTATACATACACTAGCGACCCGCCCTCACTTCGCTTCGGGAAACTTATTCCTTCGGTTTGCAAAGATTTAGTTATATATTTTGGATAATTCACACTATATCTTTATAAATTATAGCCTATGTGTTATTCTGATATGTAAGCTATATTATTGTAAAGTTTCATCAAAATCCATTCGGTAGTTTTTGCGTGAAAAGGTAACAGACAGACAGAGTTACTTTCACATTTATAATATTAGTAAGGATGACATGTAACTTTTTCTATTTTAACTTTATTACGTTTTACTTGTATGTTATATTTTCTCTTTTAATGTTTTCATACCGCCATCGATGATATCTGTTTAGGCCAAAGGTCTGCTGGTAGAGAATGCTTTTAGCCTTAAGTCCGCCTTTTGTACCACATTGTCTTTGGTGTTTAAAGTTTAAATAAATAAATACAAACATTATTGTACGACGAATTGAAATTCAGTATAGGAAAACAGGAAATGATCATAGTTAACAATGAACGTTGTGAAGACCATGACTCACTAAGTCAGAAGGCCGCCTGCAGCCTTGTACCTGCTGCACGTACTTTATCGTACGTTAAGAAACGTAGTACGTTGTTTCTCAACGTACGATAAATTAATCCTTCCTCGAATCACATCTGACTATGCATGTATACATATTATTATAAAATGTAACTGGTTTATGTCTGTAAATCGAAGATAAATAAAATTCGTTCAAGAGATACGGCCCTGTGTCAGTCAGACACACACACAGACAGACATCGGAGGCATATTAATAGGGTTCCGTATTTTACAATTTTGGTACGGAACCCTAAAAACCACAAAATATAAATACCACAAAATATATCACAATAATGTCATGACAGTAATCAATTAGGATTCGTTTGTTATTTTTTGTTTTACAAAAGCAAACGAAACCCCCCATGAAGCTTGCCGCTGATTACAGTGTCCACGTGTCAAGTAAGTCGGTCAGAATAAATAACTAAATAACGCTACACAGTCATAGCCCCACACTAGGATTCCCTGTGTCGTGGCCAAGAACGGAAATTTAAATTCATCATTCAAATTTCCGCCTCGCTGGGAATCGAACCCAGGACCCTCGGAACGGCGTTCCGGCGTGTTAACCATTGCGCCATCCTGGTCGTCAAAGTTAGTGTTATATTAAGATCATATATTATACAGGAACCTTTCAATGATTCGACCTGTCAGCCGCAATGTTTTTCTCCCGACCACTCACTGAGTCACTGCGGGCGTCACCATCGACCGCAGCTGCCAAAGGATCTCAGCTTACTTTGCGCACGGCGCACGTGTGTTACGAGTCATTTCGTTGTAGAAAACAACGTAAATTACACTTTTATGTACGCTAAAACCACTCCTAACACTTTGCCAAAAAGGCGATTTTTGGTCGGACTGAGACATCGGTTTCCAATTTCTCCAAGGATTTCGATCACAACGTGACGGCCTAGTAATGTGAGTGACGAACTGGTTTTGTCATTAGCCTCAGAACATCTCTGATATATAGCGTAATGCAAAGTTAGAAAGTAAACCCATCTTTTATTTTATACATAACATAATATGCAGATAATAAACATACATATTATGTCATCCTGCTGAACAAAGGACATCCTTTGTTCAGCAGGATGCACGACGAGCGGGGGAGGTCGACTTGGACTTAATTTATTAATTTAATCTTTATTAACCGCAATATAATAATCAGGGTACAATTTGCGAACTTAATGCTTAGCACATTTTCAACCAGCTCACCATTAAACCAAACAGATATGCAACAAGAGCGATAATATACGATGGGTTTAAAGTCATGAAGCGCTCATAGCCCGGCGGCTTGCGTCGATCTCAAGTGATCGACAAAGAAAAGCAACAGCGGGCGCTGTCGGTAGTGGGATGGGTGACCGCTAGTGACAAAAAAAAATCTTGAGCGCTTCCGTGCTTCGGAGGGCACGTAAAACCGTCGGTCCCGGTTGTTATCATTTGGAAGCAGTCGTTAAGCCATGTCGGATACCTTCGGGCGGCTTAAACTTTTCCGACTTTTCCGACACTTGGGTTGGCCACTAACCGCCTTCACCAATCCGCACTGGAGCAGCGTGGTGGAGTAAGCTCAAGGCCTCCTCAAACATGAGGAGAGACCCGTGCTCAGTAGCTATTATTGGGTTGACGCCATTCAAATGAAAAAAGTTAAGCACATGCTTTTGGGTTACCTAAATAGATAACAAATTAATGTTTATCTCTGCATCAATGTTTCTCTTTGCTGGCTGCTATGCGCAATAGATCTAGCGTTGCTTGCACTTGTTCAGCAAGCAAGACGAAGAAGACTCCCCCAGAGACATCAGACAACAGGAGATGGCACTGGTAAGTGCAATCACGCTGTCGGCCTGTACAATAAAAACATACACGAAAACGTGGGAGAATAAATTAAAGGGTCCTTCCATATTATTTAGAAAACAGCAACGTATTTATCTTACTTGAAAGTCAAGTTGTACTAAATATTTATAGAAAATATAGTATGGACTAGAAAAACAATAAGCAGAGTAAAGAATGTTGGAAATCTCCAGTCTCCTGTCGGTGTATCGCTCGCCGGGAGGCGTGGCTATATTTAGAAGCGCGCGCGCCGCGACGCGTGCTTCGAGACGGCGCATGCGCAGTGACCAGATGTTTGTAATATTGGGGGACAGGAGCGGGTGAAGAAATCACATTTTTTATTGGTAATTATACTTTAAGAAGGTTAAGCCCAGTGGGGTCTCGAAGTGCGGGTGCATTGCAAAACTTAAGTTATTTTTGAATATCTTATTATAGAACAGAGATTTAAAATTCTTGTTACCGATTGATATAGTTTTTGTTACTTAGCAAATGTACCTAATATTCTTTTTCTGTCCTGATTCAGTACATTGAAATTCGTGAAGTTTTTATTCTCAGATTAATGCTGAAGTTATACTTATATTATAACCAAAAAATACTCATGTGTACCTGCAAACAGGTGCTGCCACGTAGCGGAAAAAGCTCGGAACGTTCTTCGACCAAGCGACGTGGTGGGTAAGTTTTTATACAGATGTGTCCACAATTATATATTTATACTATTATATTGAATAATAAACATTTTCGTCATTAAAACGTGAACTTATTTAGTGTAATTTATAGTTTTGTGAAGTACTGCGAGATCAGAGCATACAATTAACTTTGCTTTCACCGTCCCCAGTTCAAAGAACCACTTCTATTGAAACCTGTTATTACCAAAGTTATCCGATTACACAGCCGATTCTGACAATGTTCGTTATATTTAGGTGTTGTGATAATTTCTTTTGATGAAAATCTAGTTATCAACATTGTAAATTTGTCATAGACATGAAAATTTGTACAGTCCGAGCAGCGCGAATCATTGGGCCACTGCAAACGCACAGGCACACCGCCCGCCTACAACACCTAAGTGTATACGAGTATGTTCTAGATAGCTATATTTGCCTGGTACTTACAACATTAAGAAGAGCAGTGAACTTGTGTCTTGAGGGACCATTCTTGATGGTCTGTGATGGATGTCTCCTCATATTAATATGAAGATTGCCAAACTTCTAATGACCAACACTTTTCCACCCAATCGAGACCCCTAAATTTGAAATTGAAGCAGTGTTTTCAGAGCATTCGGCGGTGAAGCTGAAGGAAGCCTCAAACTTTAACATGCATATCCAGTACCTACTGATGAAGTTATTGTCCAACTAAGTCATGAAAGTTTTTAGGTACCGAAGACCTGAGACTTTCCTATTTAACTACTCCTACTCAGACACAACTTTTTAACATATATTATAATAAAAATAGGATCAGGCAATTATACCTATTACCAATGATAATAGGGATTCACTATCTTCAATCTTAATAAAATACAGCAATAAATGAAAAAAATGAGTAAAGAAATCTTTACTGGTATTGCCAATGTAAAAAATATTTTGAATAAGTTGCATAATATAGGAAGCCAAAAAGTTCAAGACGCTTATACGGTCCAAATATTTATACAGAGAGCAATCAGGTGACGCATATGTAAGTACGTGTACAAACGCGCGGTAGCATCCATCCATATAGACCTCCTAGTTCTTAACACGCGTTATCAAAGCGCGCTTTTTAAAACGCTTAATGTGTACCAAGTTAGTGTACACACGTGCGACATTGACGCGACAATATGTCGCACAGCGACGTTTGTAGGACTACATGTGTATACTACTAGTTTCATTCACCCATGCGACATTTTGCGATCCAAATATGCGACGTACTCTGCGACAAAAGAAAATATTAGCGACGGCGTAGCGATAGTTTTACCTATGGCAAATGTCACTATTTCTGTTATACGCGACGATACAGAAGACATAATTTTGTGTTTGCGACAACGCAGCGTCAACATGTCGCAACACTATTTACACGTGCGTCATTTTGTCGCGTCGCTGCCGCGTCGCTGCTGCGTCGTTGTCGCGTCAGTGTCGCATCGCTGTAATATGTACGTGTAAACACGCTTAGGATTACGAACTTAAAAATATATTTATTATTAACAATCAACAATTTGTCAGCTAAGTCTGGGGCTAAGTGATTCATGTACCGCTTTCTTAAAAATGTCGGTGCAAATGTTCGATCTTCAAAATTTAAAATCAACACGTGCAACGGATATCCACATCGTTGATGGGATTGCCATCTTTAATTATTTTAATTAAAGCGATGAATGAAGGCAGACATGACTAATGTCGTTTTTATTAATAAATTCAGGTATTTGGGACTGTTTATATTTTATAATAACTACACATAACCCCACCAATCCGCACGGGAGCAGCGTGGTGGAGTATGCTCTGGGCCTCCTCAGATATGAGGAGAGACCCGTGCTCAGTAGTGGGCCATTGGGTTGAAGCCAACGCGTAGCTTTTGTACAATTAATTTGTGTTTTGTTTATTTTTCATATAAGGAACCCCTGTGCAAAATTTCAATTTTCTAACCCATATAGTTTAGGCCCTGCGTTGATATGTTAGTCAGTCAGTCAGCTTCTCCTAATAGATTGGTTTTTAAATGTCTAATTGGTCTAATCATTACCAGTACCAATTGATTAGTCCATCTATGTATGTAGTATGTTTCAATACGCGAATAAATGATACATTTGTCTCATTACTGATACAAAAGTGAAAAACGAAATGTTTCAAAAACCACTCGCCTATTAAATATTTATTTTAAACAATACAAAATCAAAACAGAATGTTTAAATCCAAAGCACGCACGGAAAGCCATACAGCGCATGAGATTTCCGACGAGTGTGATTGTGGCGTAGACAGAGAAGAGTTTAGAACAATGGATGCCATCTCTCGCACTCACATTGTGTGACATGGCGAAAAGGAAAAATTTACGCCAATGACATCAAAAAAATGAAACAGAATGATACTATGTTTTGTTTCGCATTGCGTGCCGGTTTTTAAGGCACGGTAACAAGCAAATTTGAAAGCTGACTGTCGAGTTTTTCTATAACTATATCCGCATACAATCGTACTTTCTTGTACTATCTCATGTTGGTCGCGCTCACTAGATGTCTTTGTGGTTCTTTGTCTATGGATTGTGGCGTGTTGCATAAATCACACGCACACGCACACAGGCGCAGGGCGACGCGGCGGCCATGTTGGTTGCGCGTGGGCAGCGAACGGCACGTGCGAGCTATTCTGGGCGCGGCTCCTCCCGCCCTAGCCGGGCTACGTAGCAGCGATAATTGATTTGAATTGAGGTTTTCGTTTTATAATGTGAATAATGAAGGATTTACTTTAGTTTTTATTTTAAAATAGTTTTTTGTATTTGTAATTTAAAAAGACGCCATTTTAGAATGTTATAATTAAAACGAACTGTATTTTTGAGAAATATATTATGGTATTTTTATTACCAAATGAGTTTGATCGAAAATGTAAAAGAGTTCTTTATCCTTTTTGATTTTATGTTCTAATTTTATTTCATAAGTAGTAATTCGCCCTATAAACAATATTTGCAAAAATATATTGATTATCCAGCTATGGTCAGCAAAAGGAGAAATATTACTTAACACGAAATTTCGAAAACTACCCTTATGAAAATGAAATTTAGCAAGGAGGTAGTTTAAGGGTAGGAAATAAACTAATAATGGATATTATCATGTGTCGCCACCAACGCGGCAACGGGGTTATATCGGGGATGAAGTTTGTCCTAATCCTAACCACTAACATCCTGTTTAAAAACATCCTACTAATATTATAAATGCGAAACTTTTTGAGGATGTATAGATGTGTGGTTGTTACTCTTTCACGCAAATACTACTGAATGGATTTTGATAAAACTTTACAATAATATAGCTTACACATAGGCTATAATTTATAAAGATATAATGTGAATTATATAACGATATCCAACATAATTATATAACTAAATCTTTGCAAACGCATGGAACAAGTTTCCTGAAGCGAAGCGAGGGCGGGTCACTAGTTTTTCATAATTTCTTTTATAGCAACAATATTAAAATGCGTTTTCATGTCCAACTATTTAATGTTAAAGTCTTGGCAGCTTAATAAATTGTCTACTACATTAATTTTTATTAACCTTGCTACACACCAGTTGCGAGGTGTGAAATATAAAACACGGATTGAGCGAGATAGGAAAAATCTTCAGGGGTTAGAAAGAGACTTCCGTCGTCCACAGCTACGTTTGTTGTTTGTTTATTCTCCAAACCCAAGACCGTGCCGTCCACATTTCCCTTTTTGATGGCGGATTTTAATGAGCCGTTTACTGTGACGAGAGATTAGACGCGCTGCACACCGCGCTATTAATAAGTCTTGGTAAAATATTAGTTTTTCAGGCAATTATCGAGGTGGCCAGTTTAATTTATTTCTTTAAAATTAATCGCGTTTTGTTTTTCTTTCTTGTTCATCTATACTAATAAATAATTGTAATGGGGACAAATTTATTTATTCTTTATTGTTCCAACAACTTATGTTACAATGAGCGAACTGAATGCTAAACAGCGTTCTCTAACTGTCAACCTTGAGAAGAGTCGTGTGGTAGCCGACTGACTGGCAAACAAGGGGGCTGTAGCTAGCCAGGCAGGCTTCGGGCAAAGATAATAATACCTAAGCTACTAATATTATTAAAAATATTCATGACGTATATATTATGATGCATGATGATATGATGATGATTTTCCTTTTTTAACGAGTGGAAAATGCCTACGCATATGCACATACGCACCACTCGGAGTCCTTCGGTACCGCTAGTGCCGGGGCCGTGTGCTGCTCTCGCTCCACTGCCCCGGCGGGGTGGTCGCAACACATGGGCGACCCCTCCACGGCACGCTAACGAATCCATCCCGATCACAGGATGACAGCAGAGGGACCGGAGCGGCCAAGTACACAAGGCAGGCTGTCGCGGCCACGGGTCAGAGTCCCTGGCCCTGACACACACGACGTAACATGATACAATAATTACTCAATTTATTTGACGATATGTCAGTTTACAAAGCTGTAGTCTAGTCTGCTCGTAACTGACATACAGGAGAGTAACCAACGGGTAGTTACGAGTAGAGTGACGGCGCTCGGTCTTAAATAACTGATGAACCTAAAACCGACAAAGTTAGTGTTGGCAATGTAGCAACAATAGAAGAACGATGATATTGTGTTCACTTACTTAAGTTAGTACTCTTATTTGTTTAGTGAATAATTCATTTACTTAAGTTAGTAACTTTACTTCCTTACGGCCCTATTAACAAACATAGACTAGAGAGTGAATACTGTTTGTGTACAATGTGTTTATTTATCACAAAAAGGGCTGTGGAAATAACATTCTAAAAAGGTTAACTTAAAACAATTTTTGTGTGCTAAGTGCCTTATTTATCAAAAAAACATGGAAGAAAATATAACGAGAATAACGAAGATAATTATAACGAGAGGGTCATTTGTATTTTTATGTTTTTTTCTTTTTAGTAAATTACTAAGCAGACCTACCTCATGGTAAATGTTCTCCGCTACCCATGAATATCACCAATCAGAGGCATCGCTGATGCGTTACCGACAAAGAAACAAGAATGAACCTCAACGGCTTCAGGTAAATTAAAAAAATATTTAAAAGTTAAGTCTTAAAATAGTAACAACTAGCTTTTTAATAGAAAGTTTATTTTAATCTACAATTTTATTACTCCCAAATAACCCTACACGTAAAATACATGTTACTTTAGAAAACTTAATAGATTTTTTAATGATAATATTCAAAGTTCCTTTGTACCTACATAGAGGGTTACCATATCAAAATTGGATACAATAAAAAAATCCTGACATTTTAAAAAGTTAGGAAATTTTAAATATTTTTTATATTTTTTAATAAAGTATGAATAAGAAGCTGTGTTCATTGTTTATGATATGACACTGATTATTTATTTTTTTCAGTTTAGTGGGTAGTGACACTACCTGCGAAGCGAGGTTTTCCAGGTTCGATTCCCGACTGCGACATAAATGTACCAGTTAAATAAATCTTATGGGGCATGCCTCGTATCAGTCATGTGTTATTTGTGTTGTCCATGCCAACCGCGACACAGGGAATTTTATTGCTGGGGTATGAGTGTGTTAGCGTGTATATATGTATTATTATTTACGAGTATATAATAGGTACTTGTTTCAATTTTCTGGTATTTCTTTAATATCCGGACAAATTAAACACCTCATTGGCCAAAAGTCCGGGCATGTCCTGACAAATCCTGTAATATGGTAATCCCACTTGAACATGCATTACTTCGCAGTGGCGTGACCACGGCTTTCGTAACGTAACATTACGTGTCAGGTGTCCGTTATTCACGGCTACACTGCTTGTATTGACGTCCATTGTAAGCTTGACACTACAACATTACGCGAAATGTACTGATATTATGATAAGATACGTCTATAGTAATTAAAGATCATAATTAATTATTGAAAATTTAATGGTTGCTTTATTTTTATTCTTGTTTAACATAATTTGTACCTAATTCCTACTCCTGTCCAATAGATACGCAGACGGATACATACAGGTTATACATCGGTTACACGATTAAGTGATTCGTTTCATCAGATTAACCCTTAAAATTTATAATCGAATGCATGAATGTTTATTATCTGTATATAAAAGAATATGTACTTCAATATAATTCACATCACAGTGTAATACGATGCAGCTCTTTGTGTTACTTCTGGCGATCGTCCAGCGCATTTGGTTACCTTGAAACATTCAGTCGTCGACGTGAAGTGGTATCAACATACCATCTATACAGATAGTATTAACTAATGCTACATTATGTATATACATCGGCAATATTAGCTATATTGTATTACGTGTAGGTAAGCAGTTTAACAGGTAGTAGAGCTTAGAGTTCGCCCGGGGTAGTACCACCGCCCTCCAATGCACTTAGTACCATTTCTACCGTGTAATAATAATTGTTTTAATAGCAATTGTGTCTCGGTTAGAATGTTGTGGAGCTGGCTACACTTTTTAGAAGCGACCATCTCAGTCTTAAAGGGTAGCAACGCATCTGTTGTACCGAAATTGAACAAGACTCGTAGTAACAATTACTAACTGGACTATTACTAACAACAACTAACAGGACTTACTATCACTAACAGGCTGCTTCCTTAATTCCATAAAAAACACCTTTATTATAAATTCAAATTAAAAATTCGAATTCAAATAATTTCATTGTAAGTAGGTATCACTGATACACTTATGCACGTAAATTTTTTTTATTTTACCACCTTTTCACAACAAAAGTATAAAACTAGATGATCCGACAGACGTTGTTCTGTAACATATTCCATACCGAGAGGCCTTAATTTCGAACGGTTTATGAGATAAACCTTTTTAACACCTTTTTGGAACCTAACTTTTTTATGTTTTTATTATTTTTCCACACACACACACAGGCCCACAGGGCCACAGGGCCACAGTCCCACGTATTCTGTGGACATTTCAGGTGTCTAGCTCCGTTCAAGAGATAGAGCCCTGTGAGTGACAGACGGACAGACAGACAGACTATTAATATGGTTCCGTTTTTTACCATTTTGGCACGGAACCCTAAAAATCTCCTAGGGGATTATCATCTAACGTACATATAAAAGAAAATACTTATAATGTTATATATCTTTAAAGAAAGTATCCAGTTTGTAATAAAAGTAGATAGGATAATATTAACCATATAACTCGTCTGATATTATAACCTCATAATAAAGCATTTTATTTGTAGGTATGAAGCAATTTTAAAACCGACAAGTAATCGTATTATTATAGTAGGTACACTTTAACAAATAGATATCCTATCACCGCTACTCGAAATTAGACCCAATTACGTAGATAAATGGTCTTACATTACTGATTTATTAGCCTTGCTAGGCGTCCATCAACTCTTTGAAATATTAAGGCATCTTTCCAAAAAGTTCACCGGTCACTTGACGTCATAACACTCACCTCCAATTACTCGAGTGACGAAAGCCCTCGGAAAGCCTTTGAATTGCCGCTCCAACACATTTCGTTGGGTCACAGCTACGAAGCTCAACAGTGCCTGAAATTTTAAAGCGAATTTATTCCGGAAAATTCATTAACGCTAGAGAAATTAATGTACAAAACAATCCATAAAAGTGCAGCTGAACCCTTTGCTCACACTTGGATTACAGTTGAAGGGTTTAGATTAAGTTATTCAATGTTTTTTAACCAAATTAATCCGATATACTTTTAATTTGCGGAGCGATTGCACGAACGCTAAGGGCTCGTTCGTTCTCACCTGACGATATGGCGGGACAATTCGAAAATGGTATGTCATAAGTTTGGCAGTTAGTTGCGTGTTCGTCACCGTGGCTGGCGTGGCGTGTGCTGTGAATGGACGCAGCCGTGTCGTCATGAGGAGCAGTCGTAGACGGCGTCGCGTTCGGAAACTCAGCACTAATTTTACCATCTGGCTCATACGCACCACTAAGTTTAGCCGCCCCAAGATAGCCGGTCCACGACCCATCCCGCATAAACTTTTCACAATTAGACTATTATTTTTGGTAGCAAAGTCAGTCGGTCGATTATTAATAGAGGCTTTTCCGAGTTTATATTCGTTACGTGTGTTGTGGTGTTAACTTTTAGTGAATTTATACATAGACGCTTATAAATAGGATGTGCTGTAGTTGCGTCTGACGGACGGGGGAATACCTTCCTGAAATATCGTACTACGGCCGGTGGTTTGCGTGTTTTCGGACGTATCGGTAAACGATTATTTATACATTAATTGAGAGGAATTCCGCGGCGAGCGCGCGAGTTGCGCTGCGACCTACGACGTCGGATCGCTCGGCGCACGACGCAACGACGGCTTGTAGCGCGGTCGTGCCGTTAAAGCCTTTGCTTTTGATGATTTTAAGCATGCGAAAGTCGTTACAAAAAGATATTTACTATTATATAAATTAATCCTCGGCTTTAAGGGTAATAAACATTTTTTTTATTTATTTACGTTCATCTACACGATTGGATAGCATTTCGAATTACAATAAAAATTGTTTTATTTAGATAAGAAGCATATTCAGTTACAAATAAACATAGCAAATTTTTGACAAGGTGTACCTATACATACCGTTTACTTAAAACATCTAATAAGAATCATCTAGTAATTATAAATCTACGCAACATTTTCCTTAATTAAGGACCACATAATAATGCCGCAATATAATACAATTTATAGGTAAATAAATATCATGTGAATGTGACCCATATCGGCATAGTTCATTTATATTAGTTTAATAAGCAGTAAAATTAATTAATGAACTAATAATTCCGTCGAAATTGTTGTTGAGAAACTCTCATCAATTTCATTCTGTCGCCACATACAAACTTTTGTTGAGTTTGGTAGTTATACAAGCTACTCCTACGCCAGAGAGCTACGGAAGAAACAAATTGGCGAAATTACGTCCAAACAATTTGTGAAAACGAAAAAACAATGGCGAGATACCAACAAACTTTATGCTCGCAAAATTTTTTAATGAACGCTAAGAGAGGCTATTCCAATTTCATCGGGACTATACCCGATGAAATTGCATTGAAGTTGCACGAGGCCGGCAACTGTCACAACCCATTATGACGACACGAAACTGCATTCAAGCTGAAACTGTTCAATAACATTTATTGGACGTGCTTAAGTGTATTTGCGTACACATCATAGACCAAACCTGTACTATAAAAACTCGAACATTAATTTCAACATTGATATTATTTATGATATTATTATTCTGAAGAGTTTATTATCCATTGGCCCTTAACGATGTCAAATGATATATAATTCCATAATGTCCGCGGTAATGTAATGGTAATGGTAATTGTATAGGGTCTTCAGAACTCGGCGTTAAAAACGCAATTAACTTCTTTGCTTGTGGAACTTACACTATACAATATTGTAACGTAATACTCTTCAAGCAATGTATCTCTTACATCCTAAAAGTGACATACTCATTTATTCTGAACACAATAAACTAATATAATAACCTAATACGCTACACACTACATATATTATATAAACTAGATGAATGACCGAGCTTTGCTCGGTATTTTCTTTTTTTTTATAAATTGTGTTATTGGAAATTATATTTAAGTACGAATAATATTAAGAAGACACGAATAATATAAATAAACAATTGATTTTCATTTAACAACGCCATCTATTCTGTTGTTGTGTCGTTAAAGCAATTAGTATTAGTATAGTAGTATTATTATTCGCCAATCGCCAATAGATGTCAGGAAGAGTCATATTTTTCAGTTTAAATTGGGACTACAAAAACACGAATAAAATGAAATTTTCTAAAAATGATTCCTAGCTAGATCGATTTATCGCCCCCGAAACCCCCTATATACTAAATTTCATGAAAATCGTTGGAGCCGATTCCGAGATTCCAATTATATATATATATATATATATATAAGAATTGCTCGTTTAAAGTAATAAGATAACGCTACACACTGATAGCTAGTCCCACATTGAGATTCCCTGAGCCGTGGGTGCATTGACAACATACCAAGAACAAGGACATGCCCATTCCGAGAACAGAATCTTAACACGTTCTCTGCGGCGATCTGTTCTGATCGTTTCGCCCCCTATGCAATCAAACTTTCCCCTCCAACGTCAGTCCTGCAAGGTAATAATTGCGCCATGGCGATTGTGAAAATTTCCAAATTTCAAACAAAGTAATAATTTCCTACAATACTAGCTTCTCGTCTACAATGTAGCATTTGGCTTAAGGGGGGAACTCACACCCCACTCCCGGAAAGCCAGACAGCAGCACGGTATTTTCGTCTGGGCTGATGTGTCCATTTGAATTAGCGCTTGCAGCCGTTCAGTTCCAAATGGCTTATAATATAGCTGAAACTGTAGCCACCGATATGCTAAAGTGCAATTAATGAGAGAAAATTAATACGTGACTATTGTAAAATAGATGTTGAATTAGAAATTATACGAATTAATCTATTGTTCGGAATATATTATTTGGAATCTATGTTTTAGATCTTTGAACAGGGTCAATTAATAGATGTGTCATGTCCTGATTTAGATATAGATGTCAAATCCTCGAGTCATATTACCATATCACGTTTCAGTTTTATCGTCGCTTTGCTTGGCTTTTGCTATAAAGCAATTTGTAAATAAAAATAAATCAGGCAAACCTTAAAAAATAAAAGTAAACGTTTTTAATTTTTTATCAGTCACAAAAAAGTTACCTACATAAATTATAGCCAAGAGTCGTAAAATTAGCAAAAATAGGACCTTTGTTTTTGAAGTCAATTGGATTAAATTAAGCAAATATTTGTATATACATATACATACATACATATACATACATACATATACGTACATACATATAAGCAAATATTTGTATAGTGTTTACAATACCTATCCATAACGTCACAAAAGCACTTAATTCACATAACCAACATTTTTCAATTTTCAACCGCATTCGAAAGCACAAACGATATAACGGTAACGGTGTTTCAAGAAAAAAAAGCAGACAAATTGTGACAGGAAACGGGCCCAGCCGGTGAGCACAAAAAATGTTCCGGCCGTTGACCTGCTACCCGCCCGTGAGTGTGCAACCGCCCTTACACATCCGCCTAATGCTTACACATTTCAGATTTATGGTATCTGGTATCAACCAATGTAATACATTTCACTGCAACTGGATCCAAATCAAGTATATAAGTCGCGGGGAATCTTATTGTTCAGTAATATACCGAATAAACTTTTATCCTTAACAAAAGCCTATTAGTTATAAATAGTACCTACTAGAAAGTTGTAATTTGGTATGAGTTATCTTCTTCTACTTTTTATGGTAGTATAGTCCACTATTAGCTAAGAAAGCGGAGAAATTAGTAGTATAGTATGTAGTAGAATAGAAAGTAGTAGAATCTACTCTACGCAATGTCTTGCTTAGCTTGTTCGAGATGTTGAAACTCGTTTGCTCATGTCTACTGTCATGCAATACTTATTATAATTTAAATAAATCCTGTCAACAGCAATACACACGTGTAGATAACAATTTCTCTGCTTATTTCATAATTCCCGCTCCCCTTGCGTCGGCGCAGGGTGCAGAGTAGCGAGGGGTTAATGGAGTCGGTTCCATATGGAGTGGTTTTTCATACACTTCGGAGGATCACCTGGGAGGAACTGAAAGACACATGATTTAATTACTGAGTTTCTATATTTTTGTTTGTTAATAAGTCTTTTATTCTGTAGCTTTTTGAACAAAATAATCATTAATACGTTTTCAGAATTATATATAATTGTCTAGGTTGGAATAATGATATTTTAAAGTTAAATACAAAAATTATAAAAAAAAATATAAAAACGTGTATCTACCTAAATAATTGACTAAGTATGAGTCGTGTAGCTAGAATTATGTTGAGAACGAATTTCTGTTAATAATAATTTTGGGGGTTCCATCCATCTTTCCAACCACCGACCGAAGAGCATTCAGCTCAACACTGGACGGGACTATAGTATCTGGTCCCTTCTATTGGAAGTTTGGATATTGTCCACTTTTGGACAGTGGCATACAAAAGTTACAAACATTACCGTATCGTGGTGAAATACGTTTCAGGTCTTCTCAATAATAAAAACATCTATGCGCCATCGTAGTAGAATATGACAAAAAAGGAAAACAGAAAAGATAAGGAAAAGAAACAGAAAAGAAAAAGAGCCAATAAATAAAGCAAAGGAAAGTGAAAACAAAAGTCACTAATTTCCAAATAAACAGGGGAAATACTACAAAATAATAGCCGCGTTTAAAATAATAGCTTGCTAATATTACATTACTTTGATAGCATTTAATTTTCCAGTAAAAATACAGCGATAAAGCAATACCAATCACCAATAGAGTCGGCTGTTGCCGTATGCAATGTATACGTCAATTATGTGCTATTCTTATAAACCGTTATAATTACGCTTCAGTTTTCATTTACTGTTCCGCATTTAAGTGTAGTTTTTGCATTACTACTAGAATAAGGACTAGAATAATATTCACGTTTTGAATAGTGTTGTAAATACGTGAAAGTATCTGTAAAGTTTGAGAATGATTGCAGTGGGAAAACATTACGTTTACAATATTTAGTGTACCTACCTAGATCGTTGTGACGACAAAATATAAAAAACTTAAATTTTATTCAAAGTACCTAATACACACAATGGCCATTAAAATCGGCATATACATATGCACGTTGAACTGAATTCCCTTCAGAATTCAACAGAAACTAATGGTCGGTATTGCGACTAAACAAAGACTGCGCAATCGCCGACACCTGCCGCCAAGGGCGTTTAATTCAATATCAATGCTACGACGATGAGATAAAACACAAAATCCCATGCAACTCGCGCAGCGTAGGAATCACGTATGTATGTTCACCCTCTTTCCTCTCCTCGGTTCCCCTCCCCCAGCCCCCCTCGTTTCAGCGGCATCCGGCACGTCACCTGCGCCCGCGCCGCCCTGTCAGGCTGTCACATGCCTTTAACGTTATAGCTTTTTAATTCTCTTAGCAACGGTTGGAAATAATGGACTTTTTACTTTCAGTGTTGATGGCCTGATGCTGATTCATGGTCTTCTAATGAGGCAAGTGGTACAATGGTTTATGAGCAATATTTTATTAACTTTTTATTGATGTTGTTTGCATGAAAATATTTTTTTTGTAATTTACATGTGAGTTATCATTTGCGTTTATTGTCATTAAGCCATGTCAACCTTTGGGCGGCAATGGAATGGTACTTTAATCGGCCAACTTCCCCATCCCTCCTCTAAAACCGGAGCAGTATGGTATACACTCTATGCTTTCTCAGTTATGAAAAATAGTTGCTGAAGGCCCAGCCGACTGGAGTGATATTCAAACATGTACTTAATTATAAAACAAGGACGTCAGCGACTGCTACGCCGTTTCTAAAAACAAAAAGACTGAATCTTCATTGATAACATACAAGGAAGTTTCAAAGAAAATTTCGGTATTCAACGGTATTATACGGTATTTCAATGAGTTATTCAAGAACTAAATCCTATATTCCGAGCTCAGTTTTGTAAACAATTGGATCGCGGCAGCACTGCTGCATACATTATTCAGATCCGGCTAAGTGGCGGAGCTATCCACTGCCTATACATTATTCACCTCCTGACTTGTCACGTCGACGCCTCCCCCACAGGGGGGTGTCACTCCCTGGTCCAATTATGCACACGTTGAAATGTCAGAGTCACTTAACGGATGACCCTTAGACCTATTGGCCTTTTATTTTAGTATTTTAGACGCGGGTTCGAATTGTGTCAGGAGGGCCGAGGTTGATGTGCATGATATCCTGATAGTGAAATGTTTGTGGTGTACGAATAATACTGGTAACAAGTAAAGGTGGAAGGAGGGCACAGGGGTTCACAGTACACCGTCTACCGTACCAGACCCGACTTGTTGAAACAGACAAGTTGTAGGTATACATAGTATACCTACAAGTTATCTACCTACAGCTCCTGATCACTCCAGATAATACGGATAATTTGGATTTAATGTATCCGAATACGTTTATATTCGGATATTATAATGGTGTGGATAATTGATTGGGATACATGTGGTTATAAATTTTGGAATATTATTCTTTACGCGTACATCATAATGTTGATTAATAATTAGGTATAATATGCTCATATTATTTTCTAAGTACGAGTACGTAGCTACAATTTAACTTAGCTGCAAGCGGCAAGGTAACATCAAAATGCAATTTAATTTCCGAAAATAATTGAACCAAATTTCAGAAACTAGTTGACGCCGAATGCATTTGCGAGAATTATTTCCAGCTATTGGAACACAGAAAACTGCTTAACCTGGTAGTTTATTAATGAAAATTGAGCGACATCCGATGTAACAGTCCTGATATAGAATAGCTTTTGCCCAGTCGAGATATCTAGGACAGATATTTTAGTTTTCCATCACATCTAAATGCAGCTGCATTTCTTATCATCTTATTAAATATTTAAGTAGCTTACAAACTTACTAATGAAGTATTCTTATCTGAAACTATTATATACAACTGTCCAATATTGATAAGTCAATTAAATAAGACAACTTACACGTAAATATATTTAAATGTAAATATAAAATCATAAATATTCATAGCGATGTTCAGAGGATATCCAACCTCCGATGACTTTGATGATAGTTAAAAACCTTATACTGTCCGAACCTCAAAACAAATAAAAAATATAGGTAATTAGAGGAAGTGTAATATAGTAGGTATACAATTTACCCCGGGCATGGATTGTTCAAATTCGTTAAAACAAATTTTCTATTATTATTCTGCACTATTAATACATTTTCTTGTAGTGCTCCTAGCAGGTACTTAAGTCGAATCTATTATAATAATATGAGAACAAGAATCTACGTTATCTCAAATAAGTATCTCAAAACGAGTTCAGAGATGAGTTCTTTTGTGACAAGGCTTCTTTATCTTATCGATTGTCTGAGAACGTTTTCATTATTATATTGTATGTGTACCTACCTATGTTAAGGATTTTTCCTGTTATGAGGTAACATTTCCATAAATATTGTGAAATTGGGGCCTTAAAAAATTTAGGTTAAAATTTATATTATGTTTAAGTTAGATTGTATAAGCCGTAGGTGTAAGGTTTTTATTCAATTACTAAATTTGTACACCCCTCCATTTTCTTTCTTTTTAGTCTGTTCTTTGCCCAAAAGTAATCTAGTAGAAATCGCTTTCTACCGATGAGACCGCCTTTAGTACGGACTGTACTGATGTTACTATTTCTCGTTTTTGTGTGCAATAAAGAGTAGATACTTTATCTATCTAGAATATTAGTCGATATTTCCAACTACGATGTCTTTTTGTTACGTTAAGGATCGTATAGAAGAATAAGAAGTTATAAATATAGTATCTCGTATGTGCTACAATTTTGCGACACATACCTATCGACTTCTAATTCTTACAGGTGATAAATATTTTTTAAAGTTACCTGAATTTCATGGAAATTACACACTTCAGAAATCATAATAATATACTATTATGAGGCGAGTGCCTAATATTGTCTAACAAAGTGACGGATTTGGAAACCAATAATGGAATAGATATTGAAAGATCATATTTTTTTTATTGTTCGTCTTACCGGTTAAAGGCCACAAACAAAAACGAACTCTCTTCTTAACACTAAATTATTTTACATCAAACACTTTATTATGCTAAAACTGTTATAATCTATATATACAAATAAATAAAATTGTCTGTCTGTTCGTCTGTCTGTCTGTCCGTTTGTCTGTCTGTCTGTCTGTCTGTTTGTTTTAGCTTATCACAGGCTTCTTTAATTTTAGAAATTTCTCCATAACAATTAAAATTACACGCAGACGTAGTCGCGGGCACAGCTAGTACGTCGTATAATCTATGGAACAAGGCCAACCCAGGTCAGCCCCACGTAAGTTTTCTTGACAAGTTCAACAGTTTGCCTCGATTCATTGAGCGTCCTTCACGTGTGTTCAACGCATGGCCATGTGACCCGCACCGCCTACACTGATCACGTGTGGAAGCTTATCCAACTTATCCAGCTGGGTATGAATGATTTCTTATATAAATCTAGCCTAATAGAAGCTTGTGGCCAAGTGGTTATCTTCTTCTTCTATATCTATACTAATAATAAATCTGTAAGTGGTCGCTGTCTGTACATAGAAGATATATAAGAAAAACTTTTAATTGGGGTCTTCATTACCGCAATAGAACCAAAAACGTCCTTATTATAGACACTTTATGTATGTTATTATCTGTAATAAAAATTGTCAAAAAAATCCTACAGTTACGTAATCTTCCTTCCCTTACACCACTAGTCCTCATTACGGAATCCGGATGCACGCGATGCCGCTAACTGAATCGTTTTGTTAGTAAGCCTTTCTACTTACTTGTTAAGACAGTTTACTGAGATTGCGATGTGTTAAATATTTTTATTTTACTATAACTGATAAGTTGTTGGTGTCAACCCCGTAACTTAGAGGCCCTGCCTGCGAAGCGAGGGTTTCACGGTTCGATTCCCGGCTGGAGCAGATATTTATGCGGCAGATAAAGATTCGTCCCGGGTCAATGAGTGTTAGTGATGAGTCACGTGTATTGTGTTGTATAAAGATACTCGCGACCCTGTAATCCTAGTGTGGGGATATAAGTTTAGTTATTAAATATTTGATATCAAATGGATTTACGGACGTTACTTCGTACGTACGTTCGACGACTCCGTAGCCTAGTTGGTAGTGGCAATGCCTGCGAAGCAAGGGGTCCCCGGTTCGATTCCCGGCCGGGGCAGATGTTTATGTGACAGATAAATATATATCTCGGGTCATGGGTGTTAGTGATGTGTAATTTGTGTTGTCCATGCCACCTGCGACACAGTAATCCTAGTGCGGGGTTATGAGTGTGTTAACGTTTATTATTTAAGTTTATTTATTACTGCAGTACCTGAACCGAGCGACCACTATAGACGCAATTACTCACTAGCAGCCCAGAAGCTGAGAAGTTAAGTCAAATTGCTACCGAACAAATGTCAGACTGTTTCGAGCGGCGTTCGAGTGCCCGCCCAAACAACTAACTTTGAAAGTTCTACTCAACTTGTTTGAGCAACGCTTCAGTTAGTATTGCGAAATATTTTTTTAAGTTTATTCTGATTTTGCGAATTCATAACAATATTTTTAGCAAATTTTCGAAATTATATTTGTAATAATAAATTGAAAGTTTTTTTTCTTTCTTTCTTATGTATTGCTGATGTTCAGTGGTGATGGTGCCCACTTAACATTACGTGATTCGTCTACTCGTTTGTCGGAATTAAAAAAAAAGTTGTTTAGAATGTATTACTAAACGGTGAACTAGCGCTTAGAAGATTTCAAATCGGCATCCATTATAATGACTTAACGATACCTACATAAAACTATATTAATTAAAATTGGCTTGACACACATTACAATTATACCAACTTTTACCACATCGTCCTTAGGTAATTAAAATTTGGTTTCAAACACATTAAAAATAAACTAACATCCGTTCACTTACCGGGTGCGGTTTAAGGTTGGTGTGGACAATTATTTGATGAAATAATGAATGAATTTTCGGAAATTATCGAAAATCATTTTCAATCACTTCAAGAATGAGTGAGTAGATGTCTTTTATGTTCAGTGCAGTTAACCACCCAAGACCACAAGGCAGTTATCAATCACCCATAAATTTAATATAAGTAGAAAATTATTATCTTTCAATCCTTCCAAGCTTTCATTAACAGAATTGATATATTTACGCTATTAAAATTATTTGCTGGTTGCTGGCAACTTAAACTTGGTAGTAATAAAAGTTTCATAAGGTAGAAATGATACCGATTCCCAATATAGCGGCAATTTCTCAGCTTCTAGTCCGACCCAAACGTATCGAGTGTCAGAAAGCTAGTCGAGGCGGACCGCTCATTGCTCTAAAAGCATCTCCGAGCGAAATTCACTTCTATAATTCAGAGACTACATTTCAAACGATCTGTGATCATATCTCTGAAATGACAGTCTACTGTTTCATTGACTCGTAAGTTTTTCTACCTTGAAGCTTAGGGGATTGAGGACAAAATCCATTAAATTTTCATCCATCGAGACGTGAATGGACTTAAAGTTGCATAATGTATCCGTAAATTAAATTAGGGCATGCTCTAGGCCTCCTCAGTTCTGAGCTGAGATCCGTGCCCTGTAGTGAGCCATTGATGGGTTAAAGCTAACTGAATGCCGTATTTTAAACGACGTTAACATTACTTTTCTTTTAATATACCTACCTATACCTAGGTACGGGTTTTAATTAAAAGTAAAAATAAACTAATAAAACTTACGTTAATATTAATGATCACCCGTATGGCATGATGTTGCCATGCCGGACCGCCGTTCGGCGGGTTCTAGGTTCGATTCCCAACGCGGCGGAAATTTGAATTATGAGTTTAAACTTCTGTTTTTCGTCTAGTCAAGTGTGTTCTTGCGTGTTTTCTATAGCGCCTACGACACAAGGAATCAGTGTGGGGTCGATAGCATTATTATTACTATCAACTATTAACATAACATTATTAACGTCTCAAACACAGAACAGAGACACGGTCTCAACATTAATCTCAGTAAATATTTTGATCTTGTCGATCCTAATTTTGGCAGTGCAAGACTATTCTTTGCCTGAAGTTGTTCCGATTAGGATAAATTTAACAGCGATTATTTCTGGCGTTCACGCTTTCAGCATAGGATATTTGAGGAATCGGTCAAGGATACGAACTGTGATAATATTATGTTCTTAGCGGAAGTAAATTTGTTACTTAGAACGCGTAATAATTTCATATTGAACAAGAATAACTTTTTAATTTGTTGTTTACTGGGTCGATATATCAATATAACAGTACAAAATCGTGAACACCTGTTTCCATTTAAACCAAAAACTGATTATAGAGTGCACGCGCAAATGCAGTGAAACTTCACGCTACGAAATTAAAATCAGATGTTTTTTATTTGTTTTTTACAGTTATCCTTTTTTAGACACATTTATCAACGTTTAACGCAACTGTACCCTTCCTTTTCCGTAACTCACGTTAAACGCAATCTTTCGTCGCCAGAGTCCACTAAGAAGTATCACTTCAAAATCTAGATTACCTTATACGTCAGGACAGATGGGTCCATTTCACATTAGTTAAATCTCTGTGCTTCTTACAGTATATTCAGAGGGGAATATTAGAAGATCAATAACAATAGCCTTATCAATAATAACCCTTATCTACAAACATACTGTATATTATACATATAATGTTCGTACGCATATTTACTAATGTATGATCCGACAACAACAAGAGAAGCTAAATATACTTCAAATTGTAATAGAGTTAAGCCTCAAAGGAATTCTTTCCAATCTACATGTAAATACACTTTAACATTGACACAACTGGGTGTTATCGACAACTTGATTATGGATTGAGCAGTGACAGCATAATTCATAGAGTCGTCATATAATCGAGGATTTTAGGTAAATCTAGAGTTGACTAAAATTATATGTCAAAAATGCTATCAAAGTATTGATTTTAAAACCTATTTAATATGACTTAATTCACACACACAAATAAATTAATACTCACGTCCTCGTTCTTATATTCCCTGTGTCGCGAGTAGGTACATGGTGTGTAGTAGAAGTATGGTGTATGGACACACAAGTGAAACACATAAATACCCACCACCAGAGAACAAACATTAGGTAGGTACTGTCACATTTCTATCCAGATCGGGATTAAAACCCGGAACTCTTCGCTCGGTTTGAACCTACGTACCTATATCGTCAATCAATTTGTTAAATAAAAAAAACAATATAGCTACTCAGTTAAAGAGTACATTATGTAGTTGATTACCCAATTATCCAAAGTTCAAATAATACAGGATTTAACATGCATTCCATGTTTCTATGCATTCATAGTAAGGATCAAGGCTTTTATGTTACTGTTTTTTTCATATACACAGAAATTTTATGCCACAGAATTAACCTTCACCTTTACTAACCTCAAATACATTATTCGGTTGGTAACATTGGTATCGTAGGCGTAAGTGTGAGTGCTTTCAATTTGTGTAAAGCCTCTGGTAAAGCATACGCGATCACAGAAGGGGCTTAACACTGAGTTAGTATTTAAGGATACTACTATGTAGGTATGCTGGTTATATTATTTAATTTTATAAAAATGAGTAGCAATATAAACAAAACAGCAGTGATAGCCGTGTGGCTGAAGTGTTGAATGATGGACCGCCGAACCGGGGCCCCGGGATCAAACCCCGCACGTACCTCTAATTGTCAAAAAATATGTGCGTATTAGAACTTAATTATCACTTGCTTCGCTGAAGGAAAACCTCGTGAGGAAACCCGCACACCTGAGAGTTCTCCATAATGTTATCAATGGTATGTGAAGTCCGCCAATTGAGAGTTCTCCATAATGTTATCAATGGTATGTGAAGTCCGCCAATCCGCACTTGACCAGCGTGGTGGCCTATGGCCTACAACCCTCACATTTGTGAGATTAGACCCGTGCCAGCTGTGGAGCTATTATGGGTTGCAATGACGATGTAATAATGTACAAAAATACCGCTTATTTCTACATAATTTCTTACAACTGGATAAATTATTTCGAAAGACATATTCTGCGTTTACTACACGTAGAAAAAATAATGAATTATAATTATTATATTATTAAAACAATAAAATAAAATAAACTTGAGAGGTGTCAAGGGACACCCGGATGGAACGAAGTTTCTTTCGATTAATTAGTGAAGAAATTGAAAAAAAAATATAATATTTAGATTATCTATATAAATACACATACATATATATATAACTATTATATATGTTATACTAATAATATAGTCGTGACAACTTTTCGTAAGAATTTTTTCCGTCTAGCCCCCTTTCACAACGCGCGATAAGGAACTTCGTTCCAATTAAGCATTTCAATTGCAGGATTTAATAAAACAGTCTCAAATCAACTAACTCCCGAATTAAGTTCCTCATAAACTATTACATTAAAATACACCGTTTATCTATTGTTTACTTTAACTGTCGGAGCATCAAAACTTGGTTCAGTTTGACAGTTAAACGCCATCATAAATACTCCTGTGTCAAATCGTAAAATTTCATCTACTCATTAACAGATCGTTACATTTTACGGTGTGAAGAGGAAAAAAATTACTCTTTAACGGCTCGTGAATACCTGTTATTGGGTTGTACTGTCTAGGCAAGTTCAATTAATTAGTTAATTGTTCTTCTTGAATTAAATGATAATAAATAATCCGCTATGTTTATCTCTGTATTGAAGACAATAATATACTTAATATTGTATTTTACTTTTGTTTTAAAAGAGTTTCTTTCGCCGTTTTTACTTCTCCATTTTGAAGTATTATAAAGCCACTTTGACAATCGGCATTAGAATAAACGAAATGGCGTACATACACAAGTGTATCAATAATGAATAAATGATTTTGAATTTGAATTTGAATTTGATGGCCCGGTATGTGATACAATAACAACTGAGTCTGATTATATTGGTGATTGTGACATCTGAGACACGGAAGTGCACCAACCTTGCGATAGTCTATAGGTCATCATCATCATCATCACAACCCATAACTGTCCCACTGCTGGGCACGGGTCTCCTCTCACAGTGTGAGGGGTATAGGCCATAGTCCACCACGCTGGCCAAGTGCGGATTGGTGGATTTCACAGTATGGAGAACTCTCAGGTGTGCAGGTTTCCTCACGATGTTTTCCTTCACCGAAGCAAGTGATCATTAAATATTAATACGCACATATTTTTTGAAAATTAGTGGTGCGTGCGGGGTTTGGACCCGGACCCTCCGGTTCGGCAGTCCAACGTTCAACCACACGGCTATCACTGCTTGTCTATAGGTACCTACATATAATAAAACAAATGTTTCCGATCGCTGTCTGTACGTGGTGAAGATAATATGGGAATAACTATAGTAGTTATACTCGCAGGTAATAGCTATTATTGAGAGCCTTTATAACGTATGTAATTTTTTCGTCAACCTATTTACGCTTTTAGCACTCTTTTGGCACAGGACAAACATGGCAGAATTTATTTGAATAATCGCTTCACAAGAATACAATTACAGAAAGATCTCATTCAAGTTCGACGATATTTTTTATCTTCAATCTAAGATAACTACAAAACACAACAAAGACTCAAATGATTTCACTACGGAAATTACCATCATGTTTACCAGATCTAGAGTAGCATTCAATACAATTGAGTAGACACTGTAAAAAATATGGTACAAATTCAGTTGATACACTTCTTAATCGATATTACATTAAAAACCCACAATAATTATGGTCAAGCAAACAAAAAACTCTAAAAAGAATCTGAACTAGTAATTTGTTCAAGTGCAAAAACGACATAGCAAGAAAAAAGGTTGAATGGAAAAGGTATTACTCAATTTTATGTAGAACAAGTTCGGCAGAAAAATACGTTTTTTTCCTAAATAATTTAACGTTCCAAACAATTAAAACAGTTGTTCAAATTTAAGTAACAATTTCATGATATGCGCTACACAATAACATTAATATCTACATACGTATACGTTGCAAATTTATTGCCGCTTCTTTCCACGGAATTAGGTAGTTACATATTACGTAACTACTTAAGCAATGGCGGATAATGTTTGATTTTTTTATACACATATTATTTAAAAAAGACAGCATCGTAGACGACGTAGGTAATTTTGTGTTATTTTAAATGCTGACAGCTGATGCACCACCAATGCACAAAAAAGAAAGAAATAAATAGTGCATGTCACTTGTTTAAATAATGGTAAACTGTTATTCGGGTATTCGCTGTGTCGTGAAATTCAGTCTATCTATGCAGTGTAGTAGGTACCTATGTATTAGTATTCGCCATGTTTTCGTCAACAATGTTTGATGGTGTCGGGATCAACTGATCAACAAACATTGCAGTGACGTAGTAACCTCCTTTATCGTTAACAAAGAACGAAATTCACACGATGAAATATTGACATAATTATCGTGAATCTTGAAATTCTGGCGAGGAGTTCAATCACTGGGCGAGGATTTGCGGCGAGGATAAACAAACTGTTTGTAATTTCTCAAGCGTGTCATATGTATTCAAGACTACTTACTATACACCAGAGATGAGCAAGAAAATATGTAATCTTGATTACGGATAACGAATAATGAAATTAAAATAACCCCTTGCTAAAATAAATGATAACATACTTAGCAACAAAATGAATAGTTTAAAAAAATGTCCTACTCTTGTAATTATATGATCTGTAATTATAGATCTGTAATTATAGATCGGCCATTGCAACTGTAACCTTTTAATAGAACTAAAACCACGATTAGAAAATGAAAAAGTTTTTTTTCATGCTAAATGAAAAAACTATGACCCCAAATGTTCACCCTCCGACACCCACCCCCCATTTTCTAATCGTGATTTTAATATTTTTGTATGAACAATATCGAAAATGACTCATACAAATAATTTATATGGCAGAACCACATTCTCTGGGTCAGTTAGGCTACATAATTATACAATATATACGTGACATGGGGGTCGGTGTGTATGCGCCAACCATTCGTCACTGCAACCTGAACTCCGAACAAGGTGAGGGCAGGATGCGGACCACATGGCCAGCAAGAGCCGGCTGCGGCACGGGCGCGCCGTCTACTTGCTCACAATCATCGGCGTAACATGGATGTGTCTAGTAACCCGTCTTTTGTATATGTGCGGCAGCCCTGTGAAGTATGCTCTAGGCTTTTTTGAGACATGTGCCCTTATTATTGGCTTTTTTTGAATTGAAACTTCTATATAGGTATAGACTATATTGATTTTTTTTATACGATGCTAAGTTAATCCTTGATAACAATCCCACCTTATATTAAGTGATGTTATTTTTCTGCCTCTATAGGTGTAAATGACATTTAAATCTCTCATTATATCTCGGTGCAAGTTACTTCAAGTAAGCTTGTTAAAAACAAGTAATTGATCTGTGTTGGTACGCGACAGCCAAATTACTAAATAACGCAATTTTTGCTTAGCAATTGCGTATTATGTTAATATTACCGTTTATGTTAATAACAGTGATTAAGTTACGGTTAATTATGAATATATTAAATGAAATACAATCAATTTGGCTTTAATTTTTTTATTCGTCATGTCCATACAAAACTTATGTAACGAGGCACAGTTTTTAAAATCAACGCGGGCAGCACGTGTGCGGCAATTTCAGCTAAATGCATGAATTGAGTACACGATGCTTACTTACTTGGATTTATGAACAATTTTTATAACGCACTAACTTTGCCCGCGGTTTGGCCCACGGGAGTACGTTAAACTGATTTTTAAACGCACTTTCATACCTTACTTTACCCTCTTTGGGGTGAAATATCACAAAATTCGTCCTTAGCGCACGTCTCCTACTCATAAACTATAATAGACATTCCTACCTTTTCCTCTACTTACGCCTTTACCCCTTATCCTGGAAACAACCATAAAAAATACTAAGTGGTTTGAAGTATAGGATGGAGGTGAAATGTAAGTTTTCGGGCATTTTGGAACAGCGTTTTAACAAAATTTCTGACATTTCCTTTTTTAATTAAGTAGTCTCTAAGTCAATTACTGTTTGTTTACATATAGAGTTTCCCTAATGTATATCTAAATCAGTTTTCATAATAACCTTTAAGCTATTTTTCCACCGAATCATTTCATTAAGACCGTAGTTGCTACCCTTCTGTACAAAGCTCGTGCTAATCTGAGCTCTTGCAGTTTTTATAGCTTTCCCTATAAACGTTTTATGGTCAACATCGGCTACTCTGTTAAATATTCCTGGCGAACTTAACGGAGTAGTTTAAAATACTGTTTATAAAATAAACTTGCAAATGCTTTAAAAGTTCCCTTGTTGTGCGAAGTTCATTTTCCCTAATTTTAAAGTGAAATATGAGTGTATTAATAACGAAGTTTTCTTATTAAACCTCTGTTAGTATAAAAATACCAGATAAGAACACAGCAAAGCATACTAAATGATTTTATTGACAGAGACACCGTTGTCATCATTGGTAACACTAAGTCACAACTACATCATAATTAAAACAGCCAGTATTTTTAATTTAGGTACTCAAAAACATCATAAAATCTTTAATAAATTATTATGCCTGTATGTAAATTTTTATACTCACAATATTATACCCCACTTATGCAGTCATAAGTACATTGGTACATAGTTTCAGAAGTGAGTTAAACTTTTTTATATTAATGTAGTAAATGAACTCTGTTAGATATGCTAGTTTTGCTCCTTATATTTAAATAAATAACACACACTCTTCTCATAATGTGAGGGGTACAGGCCATAGTCCACCACGCTGGCCAAGTGCGGACTTCACACACCTTTGAGAACATTATGGAAAACTCACAGGTGTGCAGGTTTCCTCACGATGTTTTCCTTCAACAAACCAAGTGACAATTAAATTCTAATACGCACATCATTTAGGTAAAAAACAAATTGATAACCGTAGTAAAAGATAAATATAAATTTAAATTCTCATTACATTTGATTGTATCTATTGTAAATTGTTGTTTTAAAACTATCCGTATGGCGCAATGGTTACCATGCTGGACTGCCGTTTAAAGGGTCCTAGGTTCAATTCGCAGCGTGGCGGAAATTTGAATAATGATTTTACATTGTTCTCCATTTGGGTCTGTCTTTGTGTTGTCCATGGCACCCGCACCACAGGGAATCCTAGTGCGGGGATCTGAGTGTGTATTTCTTTCTTTATATAAGTAATTTTTATTTTACAATCATCCTCGACTCCTCAAGTAATTTCGAGAGCATGTTATCCTGTTAACAACCTTCCACAATGTTTCTAATATAAGAGTTACTTTAAAATACATACTCTAACCTTCGCGCGCTGACACGACCGTCGCGCCCTCCTGAACTTTCACGCGTCGCGCACGCCTCTATGACGGCTCGTGCAAATTAATTTGCACGCACTCTTCAGCGGCAGCTTGATGCATTTAATAAAAAGAATTCCCCTTTAATGGTAGAGGCGTTCTGTAGATAGCTAAGACTTTGTGAAGAGATAATTATATAATTATAACTATTGCATCGTTTTTGCTACCGTCTAGAGTTTAGACGGTAGGAAAGAAGGACGGTTTAGACTCTAAACCGTCCTTCTTTCCTATAATTTGCTTTATGAACTGTGTTTTTCTCAAGTATGTGAATTGTATATTCTTTTTGAGAAATGAATATATTTAACTGTTTATATGTAGTTGTAAGCATCAACGTTCAAATATTCCTTTTATTGGGTAATCATGTAAAAAAATATTCTTGGATAGAAAACAGATGCACCTGTTAAGGAATATTATTTTTATCTTACATCATTAGTCAAAACCAATGGATAAAAGAAAATACTAGTGTATAAAAAGGTTTCTGTATCTAATGCAGTGAAGAGAAGCGAATACAAACTGTTTTAATATACTTATAATACTTTTTACAAACAGTGCAAAATGCTTTAGAATAAAATGTAATTATTTCTCTCGTGTGTGGTTAAAAATGACAACTTTCTACCTTATTATAAATCAGTAAATAATTTGGGTAAAAATTAATAAAAATAGTTAATATTTTAGAAATAATACAACGATGTGTATAAAAATCTTTAATAATAATAGCCAAGTTTTTCTAACATAACAAGAATATACTTACAACGTAGCGACGTACCTATTTGAAATGATAGATTATTTTATCAATCATCTGTAGGTATCATGTCTGAGATAAGTCAGTTTTGCCTCTGTTTTATTGAGAAAGAATATTTCAATTAAAATCACTTGAAATTTCTAAACGTTAAACGTTTTTATATTGTTATGTATGTTAGTATGTAAGGTATTTATCATATGGACTTCCGTACATACATACATGCATACATATACATCGAATTTTTATGTATATATTGTTTGAAATAAAGAATTATTATTATTCTTATAAACTAAAACGCAGATTTATATTATTATAATTATGCCTGTTTAAAAAAACAACAGATAAATAAAAAACTTAATGTCTATATTTTACAAGTTAAATAAGAATATTACAACGTTAATCTGAATTTAACGAATCAAATTCAGTAAGTCCCAAATTATGTTCATTCTTAAAACATACAAACTTTAATCTACTGCTTGGTTTCTTACGAAATCAAGCGTGACATATGTAGATTACCCAAAATGGCAAATGATGAAATGATGAAAAACGTATATCCCACAACTGTGGTTGCTGAATTTCCATCATCATCTTCACCATCACCACCCTCCGCTTCCCCATCGCCTTCCCCTCCTTCACCACCTTCTCCACCTCCATTATCCTCTCCACCCCCATTATCTTCCCCGGACGCATTATCTTCCCCGTCTCCACTATTTTCTCCATCACCGTTGCCCTCCCCTTCTCCATTATCGCCATTGCCATTATCCTCTCCGTTATCGTTATCATCTTCGTCGCCTTCTTCCCTGTTTGTCAAATTCCATCTACCTTCAGCATCTAAAAAGAAGTGCTCATAAATTTCATTCCAGAATAACATAGTTTTAGGTTGTGGGTCCACTAAACCAATTTCCAGAGATCCTCCATTCATTTTATTTATTTCTTGGCTGTCTAAAATTCTAATGTAAGAAGAATTGTCACGTGTAAAAGGCTGCCAGTCAACTGAAGAGGTATTGCTGATTGGAACCCTGAAAAAAGTATAATAATAAAATATATTTTGCATAATTATAATAATTGTTTTATTACTTACGTTTCAATATCTTATTGTTGATTTGCTCTTTTTATATTCGTGTGTGCAAGTACAACGGTGTACAGTTTTTATTTATATGTATCTTTTGAAAAAATAAAGAGTGCAACGTTATATTACATAATTATAAGTTAATTTTATAATTCGGACCCAAATTATTAAAAGAAACGTTTTTCCAAAATACTTAATTATAGAAGTAGAAATTGTTTTGGGTTGGAATAGATTATCGAGAATTAACTGTTTTTTATTTTACTTACCCTTTCTTAGCAAAGTTTGTCCAACGTTCTATTAAAATTTCGCTAACAGTAAGGTCGGTCTTAGTGTCGATATCAGTGTTACTAAAATCACGGAACAAATATCCTAGCTCCTCACTGTGTGCAACTTTCTCTACTGGTAGAGGCCCCATGAAGGGTTCGCCTAAAGAACCCTTGTACGAAAATTGGTACAAATAAATAGGGCTGGTGGATGATTCTGCACGCATTCTAGCTTCTCTTATAGTCGAAACTAAAATCATAGTATCTCCGTGATATGATAAAAACTCATTAATTGTTGATTTATTTATTTGACGGCCACCAAAATAGAACTGCCTTATTTCATGGACAACAGTTAACTCTATGTCCTCGTTTTCAAATTTCAAATCAGGTTGTATAAAATTCTCAAAAAACTCATCCATTTTTTCTAACCAGTCATCATTTAATGCTTCTTGCGCTCTTATTGTTCCTTCTTTGTCCACAAAACCTGTCATAAATGGCAATTTGGCATATTCTCCTGTTGATATAATTTCAAATGGTGACTTAAGAAGAAACGGTATACCGTTCTCTAAGTTTTTGTTTTCAACGCATGGCGCAAAAGCTAAAGAGTTATCCATCAAATTAAGTTCATTTATAACAGCCATTAAAGCAGCAATACTTGTTCTAGTAAATACTTCAGATAATTCTGTAATATTAGTGATTTCATGACCAAGAGCCTCCGCTACGTCTACTGCATGCCTTATATTGTCCCTCGTTACTGCCCACGGTGACAGAGCGTTTCCACTTTGGGTTATTACTTTATTAATAAGACCTTCTGACATTGGAGATAATGATACCAAATCAACTGCTGCAGCTCCACTGCCATGGCCAAAGAGACTGACATTTTCCGGATCTCCTCCGAATTTTACAATATTTTCACGTACCCATTCAAGGCCAGCGATTATATCTTTAAGACCAGCATTCCCAGGTGCTATCTCAGTTCCTAGACACAAAAATCCCAAAATGGATTCGCGATAGTTCAAAGAAACTACTACCACATCCTGGTGCATAAAATTTGTAAATGATAGACCAGGTGTATCAACTAGATCAAACTCTCTTCCTTTAATCCAAACCATGACTGGTAATGGCTCACTGGGAGTTACATTTGGTGTAAATACATTCGCTATTAAACAATCTTCAGTCCCATCGAAGCCAACTCCTAGAGCTCTGACACATTTTACATCTTTTCGATTTGCCACAAAAACGTCATTGAACGATGGTGGTGCTGATGGGGCCTAAAACATTAATTAACTTTAAATAGTATCTAGTAGAAAAATAATATAACTAGTTAACTTACTAGAACTCAAATAATGATTATCTATAATTATGAATAATGATACATTAGCAGTTGGGCCGTAAATATTCACAGTTCATTTTATTAGCCCAGTAGGTAACGAACCTACCACCACAGGTGAACATCGTAAGAATACTAGAGGGGAATACAACCAAGCCGGTGACCCCCGTCACTGGTCTGACGTCATAGATGGATCCATTGGTAATCCATCCATCCATCCATCGTCCATTATGAAGAAGAGAGATTGGCTTATGCCAATCTGACCCCTCTTGAGCCTCAGAGCCCATGAAAATATAATATTAAAAACATTACCTTGAATCGATTGCGGCCTGAAGTAGAGTCTGCGTAAGGAATGCCATAAAACTCAAAATAATCCCCGTCACTAGCCCTCGATCCAACCACAACTCCCTGAGCTATGGTCACTGAAACATCATCAGGGGCCCCGGCTATACCGCCAAGAATCAATGTTATAATAATACCTGCTTCCGACCACATCCTTTTCAACTGCATGAAAGCCCAGTACTGATAAAATTTATGTATGATGTTTTAGAGAATTTTAAATATAATCTTTCGAATCTCGAAATTCTGATGAACTGATAAGATACAGTCGAGATGTTTCGATCTTTTCAGCCGTAATAAATCGAGTAAGAGTTTTGTTTATCTATGTTGCCCTTGATATTAATCATAATATATGTACTTAAATTCTACGAATGGAAAAAACTATTTTGTTGGTTTTCAAAAGAATGATTTATTGCAATTAAGTAGGGTACTCAAAATCTTTGAATTAGTATTTCATTATGAAAAAGTAGTTACTATCTACCTTATTATGTAGGGATATTTTTCAAAATCATTTTGTACACTTCTTTTATTAGCATGCATACTAGTGCTTAATTTTACGCTAGATAATTATAAATGTATTATGTGTAATACTGCTGATGTGTCATAATAAATTAATTTATTAAGTAATTTGTAATAAATACTGCGACAAAATATTCCATTCCACCCATAATCATAGGTTTTTTGTTATGAAAATTAAATAATAATGTAAAATATGTTTGGAGTATTTACTGTTTTTGTTATACTATAATGAAAAGGTGTGAAGGAACATCAATAAATTAAGAGTCACAAGACGCACGCAAAACGAGGTCAATGCCCTGTCAATACGGTTTCAGAGAAAAAATGTTGTCCCTTGAAACACCGTTTGTGATGCTCCTTATCATTTCTTTGTGAAGGTAACTTATTCTCAACCTTATTGAGATAGTATTAAGCGTGCTGTTTTTTGTCATAGTCGTGGTCCCATTTTTTTCAGTGGTTCCCTTAGGGGGGTGGGGCTCCATGGGCCGAGAGGGGCATAAAATGTGCGGCCCATGTGGCGGCGGTGCTACGTCGTCATGAGAATTTCTGATTCATTGGGTTTTGTCATTTTAATCTTTTTTGTTATCATTTACTTTTTTTGCGATCATGATTCATTAACTTAAGCGTTTTGCGCTTTTATAAAGACGCCTGAGGCGCTTCGAAATTTTACGCTTCATGAACTAAATTTGTACTTACATTTGGAAGTCGTCATCACTGTGTGCATTTTTATAACACATTAGTTTTGACTCGCGGCTACGCCCGAGTGAAAGTTGGAAAATGACAATATAGCGTAAAATGATCCCAAATACTACGTGCCAGTCCAGGTCAAGGTTTACCCGTGTACCAAATTTCATCCCAATTTAATGACTATAAGTAAAGGCAGACAGAGACATAGTTTCGTATTTATAAAATAGATTCCCCTTTAGAGGATGAATTTCCATAAATCTCATCTTAATGCTAAGGCGGCCCCCATACAAGTAACCGTAAATATTGAGGGTTTCTACGTTCTATATTGTTATTGATTAAATAATTAGTATTTGTATTGTTGTAAGCATAAAAGTATTATGCAAATCGTAAAGTAAGCTACTTTGTGGTTAAGTAAATTAAATCAAAGAACAGATTACTAAGTAATTTCTAGTATCTAAATAATTTTTAATGCTTAAACATACTATAATTTTATTGTTTCTCCAATAATGTGGTCTGCTAATGGATGCGTGATTGCTATGATATTTAAGCCCTGGCTTTGTCAATTATAATGTAGTTGTCATTAAAGTTGATAGCCGGTATTGAACAACGTCGGGTAATTGTATTGGAATAAGTATTTGTTTCAAATATAATGTACTATATACTCTGTCTCTATGTATGCTTAGATCTTTAAAACTACGGATACGGATTTTGATATAATGATTCAAGAGGAAAGTTTATATGTATAATATATTAAAGTTTTGAAAGTCAGAAAATATCATGTTTCCCGAAGCGAAGCGAGGGCAGGTTTACTATTTAACTTATAATTTAAAAAAAGGATGAGATAGACTTATAATTACACCTACTGCTATAAAAATTGGTGAACTAAGTACATAGCACGCAATGAAAGTTTAAACATTTCATAAATTCATCAGTCTTAGAAATCGCAACTTTTATCCTAGTCTTGTCTTGTCGTCTCCCGGATTGGGATGCGATGGTCCTAACATCTGTTGCACCACGTGGGTCCAGCGCAAAAAGTATCCGTAACAAAAGATCGTATTCCACTAATCATCAGCAAACCTATTTGAAGCCGTTTCATTTCTGAAGAGAGTTGTTTTTCCCGTAAACAGTAAGTTGGATGTGTGTAATATTGACTAAATAGTTACCTTGTGGGAGACACTGCGTCGTGTAAGGTATGCGTCACATATTGTATCAGGTCTTGCATTCGAGAGTAGAACACGGTTCTCATTCGGAGCAAAAAAGGGTGGTGCATGGCTTGATTGATATTTTTTGGTTACCGAAGACCACATCATTTTACCTGATGTAAAATGGCTATATAGCATATAAAGTTACAAGGAGAATAGGACTAACATTCATTTTATATGATACGGTTACTCACAATATGCAGTAAATAGTGCAGTATGTCGGAATATGCTAAACCAAACGCAAAAACTAGTTAGACGTGAGCTAGATCGACTTATTTATTAGAGTCAAATGTCAGCTGTCAAAAGTTTCACCACACCACCGCAGTTCAGCCGTGACCACGATCCATGCAATGGGGTCGAAATATCAGCGTACAAAAATGCATAACGTGAATACCCGTATCATATAAAATGTGTACAATCCGCGATGAGTTAAGTTTCAAATCATAAGGACTAACTATTACATAACAGTCCCTGGCCCAGTAGTCATAAACTAACATATTAATGTTCTAACGCCGTCTGCTAACCATACTAACCATCCTAGTCCCTAGTCCCCATTTGAGTCTTGTTCTGTATCAGTCACAGTTATCATGGGCGGCAGTGGTGTGGTGCATTTTCGTTTGCTACCTTCATTCCATAAAAAAATCTGTGCAGGCCTAGATCAGTTTAAGGATTAACTTGTAAAGTTTTATTATATGTATAGATTAAATTCGAAATGAAGTCACAACACTAATCTTCCGGAGCGTATAATGTTGCATTTCCTTCCCAAAGTAATTTCAATTAGTTCTAAGCTCTTATTAGCAGCCGCCAGCGATCGCCGGGCACGTTCAGTTTATTGTTTACTTGCTACTTTGTTACAGAACGCCGATAACACAGCGATGTTATTGACAAGCATATAATTAAATAATACATTACTGTTATGCCAGTTTACTACAAACAGTAGTAATTTGGTACGAAGTACAGAATTGACACACACGCAGTGATGACGAGCGGTCTGAATGTTGGACTCCCATTCCCAAACCGGTGGGCCCGGGTTCAAATCCCGCACGAACCTCTTATTTTATTAAAATTATGCGCATAATAGAGTTTAACTCACACTTGCTTCGGTGAAGAGAAACATGGTGAGGGAAGCTACATATCTGCGAGTTCTCCATAATGTTCTCAAAATCCCATTAAAATCGTTCAAGCCATTTTTGAGCTAAAGCGGCGCATACACACAGAAAAAATTTCAAAATTTATACAAGTGAGTCATAAAACGAATATTTGTCACGAAATTTTCCAAAAAAATTGAATGTACCTACCGACAGACTACAGATTTATTTAGTAAGTAGTATAGATTTGAAAACTTTTTCTATGTTTAATGGAGTGTTAACTTTTTTTTTTATTATTGATTTAAAGCAGCAAACGAGCATGCAGCACCACCTTCCGCTGCCGCCCATGACAACTGTGACCGACTTAGAACAAGACTCATATTATGGGGACTGGGATAGTTAGTCCGGTTAGGTGACGGTGTTAGAACATTAGTTGGTTAGTTTGTAAGTATGAGGACTGGGACAGGGACTGTTAGTGAATGTTAGTCCTGTTAGTTATTGTTAGTAATAGTCCAGTTAGTAAATGTTAGTAAGAGTCTCGTTATAATTCGGTCACAGATGTGTTGCTACCCTTGAGGACTGAGATGTTCGCCTCTAAAAAGTGTAGCCGGCTCCACACCTTCCTATCCGGAACACAATTGCTGTTAAAACAATTATTACACGGTAGAAATGGTACTAAGTACAGTGGCGGGCGGTAGTACTACCCCGGGCCAACTCTAAGCTCTACTACCTATACAAAACAATTAAAATTAATTATTTTACATAGGAAGTAGATCTTATGCTCTACTACCTAATATACTATAATATAATATATAACTATTGTGAATACAATAAAATAAATGTAATTCCTTTTGAACAATTAAAAGTTATATTAAAGAATTACATCCTCTACTTGTATATTCATAAAATATACACGTAGAGATTTTAATCTCCATATACACTTAAGTCACTTCCAGCGGAACGATTTCAGTGCATTAAACTCTCCTGAGTTAACCACTTGTCGTACTTCCAGCGAGTGGTATAAAGCGACTTTTAGAAAACAGGAAATATTAATAAGTACCTTTGTAATTAGTGTACTTCATCATCACAACCCATAACTGTCCCACTGCTGGGCACGGGTCTCCTCTCACAATGTGAGGGGTATAGGCCATAGTCCACCACGCTGGCCAAGTGCGGATTGGTGGACTTCACACACCTTTGAGAACATTATGGAGAACTCTCGGGTGTGCAGGTTTCCTCACGATGTTTTCCTTCACCGAAGCAAGTGATAATTAAATTTTAATACGCACATAATTTTTGAAAATTAGTGGTGCGTGCGGGGTTTGAACCCGGAACCTCCGGTTCGGCAGTCCAATGTTCAACCACACCGCTATCACTGCTTAGTGTACTTAAATATCCTAATTAGTAGTGACCCTGCATGCAAATTGGTCCCGGGTTTGACTCCCGGGCAGGCATTGATGTAATAGATAAATGTTTAGCTATCTATCGTTAATTTAATTTTCAGTAAGCACAAGTGAGTTAATATGAAAAAATTGACCGTTATCCACTAAGCGACAGATAGGTTATAAAAACCAGGCGTAAGTAAACTTCTGTATTATTGGAGCTTCAAGCACAAACATCGTATTAAGATGTATCGTGGTCACCGCAAAACTTATTAGTTAATAACAACATTTGCAAAATCCAAGATGAGTTCAATTTATTACTTAATAAATAAACGCTACACTCTCATAGCCCCACACTAGGGTTCCCTGTGTCGTGGGTGGCATGGACAACACACAAACACAAGTGCACACAACCGAGCACAACAGACCGCGAACAGAAACTCATCACTCAAATTTTCCACCCGGGTCGTAATATATAATCGGAAAATATAATAAAAATTAAAATTCATATTTATCCTTTTTTACGGTTAGCTATTTGATTGAAAGATCAAATAGCTAACCAGAAATAGTAACCAGTGACAGTATTTGATTATTGCAATGCGAACATGTAGGTAAGGTACTTATTGTTATGACATACGAGTGTTTAATTAAAAATTACGCTGTCACAGTTTCCACTTTACTACTGCACAGTGTGACAAGTCATTTAGTCTCCCTGAAGCGCACGCGCCGAGGGGAAGGCGCCAAAAATAGAATACCTACACACGGATTCTTGCGCAGCACACAACGATCGCGCACGTAAAATCTGTAGACTTGAGAGGTACACTGCTACGCGTGAAATTCACAATGTAAAAAAATACAGAACTATATTAAATATCCAACATATTCTTCTTCTTCTTGGCAATTCATAACAGTCCTCAAGTCACGGCTGTACAGGCTATAGTCCACAACTCGGGCCAAGTGACGGTTGGCAGATTTTACACACCCTTGAAAAGGTGTGCAGGATTCTTCACTATGTTTTCCTTCGGTGAGAGTGTTAATTAATTTCTGGACCGCGCATCGGAATTTAAAATAGAGGTTTGCTGGATTGGAACGTAGGCCCGTTAGTTAACCACTTGGCTGTTACAGCTATTTATTAATAATTATATTTTTTCTTTTTTGTGAATAAGATAGCAAACGAGCATGCAACGCCACCCGCCTACTGCCGCCCATGACAACTGTGACCGACCCAGATCATGACTAAAATCAGGACTAGGATAGTTAGACCAGTTAGTTAGCAGAGCTAACGTATGTAGTTATTTTTCGTTTAATAGTTTTTTTTAATAGTCTAGCCAAATGATCTATGGTTCCATTACAATAGTTATTGAATTCTCAAATCGATAGACGTATAGAACATAAATGAGATGTGATTTACTTCGCCTTTGGCTGTTATCAAATGATTGTTCTTACCATAACATAGACTCTCTGCTTGTTCTGTAAACATTCGTTATTTACTTTCAATTCTACTTCTGTTTACATACTTACATTACTTAGTAATTGCTCTTCTTGAATGATTTTAGTGAAATGGTTCGTTTGGATCGCAAGTGGTATTCACAGCTAGATGCTGAACATATCCAGAAATAGTTATATTTCTTGGTTTTGTTTTATTTTTATTAGATAACTTAAATAAAAAACATTACATTAGAAGTGAAACTTCAAAACAACGAATACTGTCAGTCCAAATAAGCCGCCATTATGACTCTTTTTCGTTTCCGTTTCGTTTCATTTGCGCGTCATTTCCGTTTCATCGACTTCCAAATCACAACGATACTAAAGAAGTTTTCACTTTAAAAGTAGGAGGGCAACGCACGACGCCGGCGACGGACGAATTTATCGCGACGTGGGTTTTGAAAATGGGCAAAATTTCGTATACGGCCTCTTAACCCGCGGATAATTTGTACACTTTAACATAATTATGCATGTATGTACAAGTAGTGTTAACAAATGTTAGCGTAGGCTCGGAATTTTAATTCTAGTCCTAGGTGGTAAAAAGACCATTCTCTGACCTCGAATATGAAGGACGCCTTCATTATAATTATTCCAACATAAGCAACGCAAGCGGGGTTAGTAGCTAGACGAATCAACGATAATAGCAAAAGTTTATGAAGGGCACGTTAAAACCTTCTTTACCAGTTGTAACAGTTAAAATAGCAGTTAAGAAATGTTTCTTCCTTGTTTTGACCTACTGGCAGGTGTTTAACGAACTGGCGGGTTTGCTTGTGTTGTATGTAACCTGCCTTACAATAGCAAGGCATTAACGGAAGATGTCCCTCATTGAAGTTTGGGCCTTTGCCGCCCAGTCCAAACCCGATGGTTATCTTGTATATTGCCAAGCTTTTGCCAGCGTTGAAAGCCTAGAGTCAAGTAGAAAATAGTTGTCTATTTTTAATAAATGTCCATCGGTATATTATTGAGCAACTTGACATGCAGATGCAGAACGCTCAATAACGGTGGCTCCTAACCATTAAATATCTCGACAGCTTCTTTGATATCCACTAACATAAAAATCACTGGTTAGTGCAAAGTTACATATTTCCAACAAAGCATAGGAATTTTAACATAACATCGTTGATTGAATGTAAATTGGTACTCATGATTCAATTCAAAATCCTGAGTACCCGTTTGCATTGAAAAGGCTGTTGAAATTACAATAATATTAAGCAGCACAACGTGCTTATAATTTACGACAACAAATCGTATAATTTCACACATTTGTGACCATATGTGATGTTCCCACGAATCCCTCGCGTCTTGCTGCATTTGCTTCGCTACTTTTGTAATTATTACGGTCTCAGCACGTTCTTAACACAAGAATAATTATACAAAGGGTTTAATCAATAGTCTATTACGCGCACACTTTAGTGAAGGTAAACTAAACATTTTGCTTCTGTTTTCTATCTAGTCTAAGTAGGTATTACAAAACCATGATCCGACTGTCTGTTAGTTGACGTCGTTGACGATAATTAAATCACCTGCGATTATTATTTAATTCAGCAATAAAATATCTACCTACTGTATTCTCAGAGTATAACAATATAAAACTCTCAATTAAAATTAATAATGGGTGTTTAAATTGGAAAACGACAATTTACCATTAAAATTACCCAAAGGGAACGTATTATCGGGATAAAAACTCTTGTCTATCTCTGTCTATCTCCATACCATTTTATCTAAATCGGTTCAGCAACTACAGCGAGAAAAGATAACAGACAGACAGAGTTACTTTTTCATTTATAATATTAGTAAGGATTATAAAATAGAAGATATTTAATATTACACATCGTACACCAAATTGTTCTGTATATTTTAGTGTAGTAATATGTAGCAAATAAAATACAAAATACACAACAAAAATATATTCGCTATATACTATTTCCCGTGCTGATATATAACAGAAAATTTGTGATTGCTCATTTGTAATTACCTAATTCAGTGACCTATATTTCGTAATTTTCCAATACTACTTAATTTAATTTTCCCTGTATGAACAGTAATTCAAATCAAAGATATTCGAGGCTTAAATGTTGGTACCCAGGAGAAATATCACGGCGAATTGAATATTAAACTTAAACGTGAAGGAATAGAGTGTATTTTTGGGTATTCGTGTTGTTATTACGTGGGTGTTTAATGGTCGAATAGTGAGGCTTGTGGACAGCTGTTTTCCTCTCGGGGTTACTGGGGGTTTGTTTACAGCTCAGACCTAATGACGAAGCTGAGGACTTTGTACTGTTATTTTTATTTTTCTAAATTGCAAAAATCCATGTTTATTCCGCCAGTCACGTAATTTTTCTATAGAGGTAAGTAGAGATATTTCTTTTATCGTATTTAAACTTATTGCGGAACGTATTTATATGAATCATTTGAATGATTTTTAACTTTAGTTGACTGTTCAGTACCTATGTCATATAAGTAGGTACCTACTCACGATATTATGTACTTATGAACGATATTCTATACATTGCCACCTTAGCAATAAAGTCTCCCTTTTTATACCGTACTTTAAATTTATAGCCACTGTGTAGTATTCTATTTGGTACACAATAACACAGTATTTGTATTGGTATGTACCTATTTTGTGCAGTGATTTATCGACCCAGAGGTATTAAATTTTCTTAAGGATCTAATTTTATTGATAAATTTTAGTTTACGTTACTTCCTGATAACTTTCTTATTAAGTTTCTATTGGTGAAAAATGGTTTAAATCAGTTCAGTGGTTTCGTAACCTATTAAAGAAACAAAAACATCTAGGTATGTAATATATTTAAGTATAGACGATTCTCCTTTTGTCGGCCTTGACTATGGCCTGTGTCTCAAATGGTAAGAGTAGAACCGAGCTTAGTTGAAGAATAGTCATAAGTTGCCGTTAGGCAGTTTTGATGATGAAAATAATGTAACCTACCAATTTAAATCCCAAATTTGTTATTGGAACAAAACTCCTGGATAATATTAAGAATGTCAGTTGGTCAGTTAGTACGTATAAAGATCTGGGGCAGAGACTGTTAGTGATAGTTATTCCTGTTAGTTGTTAGTAATAGTCCAGTTAATTAGAGTATCTTATATTTTTTAGCAAGTTTAGTAAGTTTAGTTCTAATTCGGTCACAGATGCCAGGGCAGTGGTAGTACCACGGGCGAACATTAAAGGCTCTATCTATTGAAAAAAATGTAACAAAGTTTCAATATAGTTAGGAGATTAGATTAAGGAGGGACAGATTATTGAAAACGGCTATAAGTAAACGCTCCGAGCTAGTTTATTGCTGGATAAATTTCGTTCCCTGTATAATAATAATTAGGAAAGACGTTGATAAATACTGTAATCAAATTATTTGATTCATTAAGAATTTCAATAAATTATTCGTATGTTTAGAGAATCTTGTAAATGATCAACACTAATAAATAAAATATCAATTATGTAAGTATTGGCATATAATTTGTATTATTATTTCACCTGAAAAGATTTTAGGCCATATTCATTTACCTAGAATTATTATTCATGTCGATGACATCGTTCAGTTTCTTTCGGACGTCGATTTATTGTTGTGTTTATGTATCGTATGTATATCAACCTTATCTGGCAGCTGCCCAACAAGCCACGCAAACAAACGCAACTCGACCATAATTTCCGGATATGTTTTCATGCGAAGCGTAGACACCTAGCATAAAAATGTGGTTTCATCAGTAAAATATAGAGATAATGCAACTAATTTTACATATTTTATGCAGCTGGGACATCGTTAACCGTTCGCCGCCCGCTGAAGCATACGCCCTAGCTGAAGAAAGCTCCGTAGAGTCGGTAGGGCGGGCGAGTTCCTAACCCCTAGCGCCGCTCGCGGTTTCTTCGCGAACTACTACCTTCATGGCCATTGGCCGGCTAGCGTGACGTCACGCGCCGGCCAACCAATGGGGGGGAGCACGATCGCGCCCGGCCGCAGTGCTAGCCGCCGCGCCTTCGTATGAACTGTGTGTCGCTCTCGTTCCCCGCTCCCCGCGCCCCGCGCTCGTCTCGCCCGCATTCTAGTCGTGGGTGTCGCGCCGTGCAGTCCTCGCGTGTGCCGCCGAACTCAGTGCGCCGTTTGTGAGTGCTAAATTCCCGCTCGAGTGTCAGTGTCACGGAGGAACCTGTAGCCCATCGCGGAGGATGTTAACAGCCCACGGTGAGTGCTGTCGACGAGTCGTCGGACGCTTATCTCGCTGCGGCGCCACGTGAACGCGCTCTATTTATAAAATGTAAACATGCCGCTAATTCGATTTGAGACGATATTGCAGTATCAGAGAACAGACCGGTAGGAGCGCAAATACGCGGCGGACTCGGCGCTGCCGACTCTACTTGCGGTTATTAGTAATAAAGACTGCGGCGGGCCAGATTGCCAAGTTCCTGTAAGACGGACGCGCTAGTGACGCGATGAAGTCGATAAAATAAAGGATAGGAATGAGCTGTGCGTTGGTAATTACTGCGGCGCGCGTGTCTGGTGCTAACATTGCTCAGTTAGGCGACAGCACGATAACGCGACCTTGGGACGCAGACTCGCGGATGCCGGCCGGCGCTGGAAGCGGCTTACGGAAAATGTATAGACAAACAATGATAAAAGAACCTTAAACGCAATGATAACTAATTGTGTTAGGGTCGGGAACAACTTTAAAAACAATTTAATCAACATTTTGTTCAATTAAATTTAAGAATTTTTAGTTTTTTCATCTTTGCCGATTGATAAACAAAGTCACTTTTAAATTTGAATAATGAGGGTAGGTAAAAGCAGTTTTGTTTTAGGATGCGATCAATTTAAAACAATCGTTAAAACAAATGAGTAATAATGTTAATGACTAATTCAAATGAAGTAAGCATTAGTGTTTCAGACAAACAAGAAAATTGTTTAATTGATGTGACTCTTTATACTTTGCCCAGTAGTTCATGAATGCGGTACTAATTTTCTGCGCTAGTCTGTTTAACGAGTGCAGTTAATGCACCACAAGCCGATATTGCTATACCTACTCAGACTGTACAAACAACTACAGAGACATTGGAGATTTGTAATGTGTCAGTCAAGTCCGGTTGCGTTACCTCGATACGGTCAGGTTCGAGGTGCAAGTAAGTCCCTACCGTTCCACTTATTGCTATCCACTTTTTTAACCGCTTTTAAATGAACGGATAGTTAATAAGGCTTAAAAGAGTGTAATTTTATAAAAATCTTTCAAATTAGTTAAAGTTTGTATATTTATTTTAATGAAACAACTATAATATGTTTATGAAAATCAAGCACTTACACATGGTGGCCTCCAAGACTCGTTTCGCAAAAACTGAAGGCAAAAACAAAACCGTATAAAAATTAAGAAGATTTGGGATTCTCATTCGCACTTACTCACACTCATTTGTTTGAAAGAGCGGTTGCCTTATGAGTTGCGAATGCGTTCTTGATATCACGTATCGGCATGTGCGTGGGTGCGAGCGAGACGGCAGTAATTCGCATCGACCGAGCGAACCGGCCATGCGAGATGCTCAGTCGTATCATAAATATTAATCAGGCGCTGGTGTCAACAGCCACCGCGTAACGTGATACCGCGGCGATCCGCTGTTCGCCTGGTACTCGCCGAGTCGGAGCCAGACAAGTCTATATCGTAGAAGGACACGGCGATTGACAACACTATACCAGCCATTTGCCGATTAGGTATTCTCTGCAAAAAACCTCGATAGAAACGGACGCAAATTACTGAGCAACTGCATCGCTGTATCTCGTCGCGACTATTACGAGTATTTACCGTTGTATATGAAAAGTGCAAGCATACGTTAGTTTAAGACTCTCACTGTAACAAAGTTTGAAATTGTGATAATAATTATTATCGTATGCACATCCGTTTGCGCTTACGCATTCAGCCATGACCTACCCTACAGCTCGCTGGCTGTGATTGGTGAGTTCGCGGTTGTTTTATGGTAATATGCGCACTTCAACGTAGACAGTTTTAATGGTGCAAGTATTACAATTAATCGTCGGAGATTAGCCACTGCGGTAAAATATGGTGGAAACTATTTATGTAGGGAAGACTGATGAAGACTTTGACAATTGGTGGTGCAGCCAACGTTCGTTGCAAGTTTCGTTTCAATTAGGGTTATATGTGATCCGGTGGTAACCGGTGTTGCAAATAGTTTCAAAGAAACATTTTAGATACGATTTTATCTTGATTCTGTATCTATCACGAATTATTGGTGAATTTACATGATTAGTGATCCCAATTCTGATAATTGGTACACTTAACTTAAATATTGTTTTCAATTATCACTTTCTAATTAGAATGTTATCAACACCGATCTCAGGAGGACAGGTCTTTTTTAAGATAAAAAAAGATGATAAATAGAGTCTTAACAAAACATATTTATTTAAATTGTATTATCGCTGAGACGACGTAAAAATTAGCAAGTTTACAAAGTATCGGAAGTCGCATCTTCATGGTTCTTTACACTATTGACCTTCAGCGGAACGTTTTACATAAATTGATGAAACAGGTATCCGAACAACTCAGCCGTGTCCAACCAAAACAAATGTTTCCATCGTATTTAAGTATCGTATCTTACAAATAGGCTAGTTGACTAATTTTGAAAAACTAAATCATAGTTTGCCAAATGGTCTAATTTAACTGAAATATTAATATTTCAGTTAAATACTAACTGTAACATGTTTTAATTTATATTTTCATGAATTATTTGACGTTTCCGTCAAAAAACGCGTCAAACTGTCATGGCGACTCGTGTGACGTCATATGTTGGAAAACAAAGAGCTGTTTGGTTGAGCGGAAAGACCAAAATGCTATGTCAAGTTTGTTTAGTTTTGCAACGTGTGACGTCACGCGTCGTATTGGCGTTCGCTGTCACGTGACTAGTGACTGTAATTTCGGGATATTATTTCTCAAAAATATTAAATAATCATGATTTATTTAATCAATAAGATCGATTTTTCGCATTTGTAAATATTAAGCTACCATAAAAAATAGAAATCTTCAAAATATTTTCTTACTGTCAACTACCCTATTATAATACAAAGTGATAATTTTTGACCTGTTTTTAATATTTCCCTCACTACCCTACGGCTATTTTATAAACGTAATCGAGTTCAATAGAGCTTATTTGAATTTGTGATTAATATTTGAAATACGATGATTCAATATTTATGTAACCATCAACGTATTGGACATCACGCAAAAACAAGACAAAGAGACTTTTTGCGACTCTACCTAACTCAGCCGAACTCTACTCTTTAATTACATCAAAATAACATTAAATAATATTACAATAATAATTAATTTTAGATTTTTTACCTTACGTTAAAAAGGTTGTTAAATCTTAGTTTATAATATAATGAGTTAAGGTACATTAAAAAAGACGTTACTTTTTATTTCTATTAGTTTTTTAATAGAAAATAAAACAAACTTATGCGTCAAATTAACATTAGCAAAAAATGCCTTAAAAGCCAATTCTCCTGTTCACTCCTGTTCACTCCTGTTCACTTTTCGTTCCGCCAAACGCTTCTCTGTTATAATAAAATGAAATAATTTTCAATAAATTAAGTACAAACGTCAGAATGTGAAGGAACTTTATTATAACTTTGTTTGTGTTTGTAGTATAGAAAGTATGAATACTTTATCAGTATTTATGTTACAAGAAAAGTTTATATTTCTTTGTGTTTCCAAAAGCTTAAGTTAAAAGTAACTTAGATCTAAATCCAGATATGGGTGACGTTATCAAAGCTTAATAATTTTCAAACAGTAATTGAAAACCTATATATTCCAATGTAGCTTGCCGTTTTGAAAAAACAACTGAAAAATATATTTATTAAGCCGCAAAAAGTGCAAGTTTGCTTTTTCTTAATGTTGCGTGTGAGCACATCTGCTGCGTCGCGTCTGTGTGTGTAGCGCACGTATTTTTTGTGCCAATGTGAGTCGGCTCCAAGATGTTCGTGTTCGGATGTTTTTCTCGTTTTTTCTTCACCGTCATTCTTCTGTTTATTGCCAGACGCCTGATAATTACTAGGCGCTGGCGCAAAACTACAGAAAAAGACTTAAAATATACATTAATTATATTATTTATTATTATTATCATATACGAATATATTATGTATGGGATAACGGACCTTCTGCTAATTATGATTAATATAATTAAATAAATCGATTTGTTATAATTATATATATAACAAATCGATTTTTATGTATGTATATATACGTACATGAAAATAGGTAAATCTGTTACTTGAATAATAACATAATTACATGAAATGAATCAGTTATACATAGCTTTAATTTTATTAAACTGATTCATAATATTTCCCTTTAAAGACGCTGTCTCTCAGATCAGAGGTTAAGCGTTCAATTCCTGAATAGTGATTCAGTAAAAGTATCTAGTTATTTGGATAAATCGATTAATTATTAATTACATCAAACATACATAAGCAGCATAAATTATGTTGCAAAAATACAATGGCTTTAAACTGCTTACTATAATGTTTTATTTTTCGTAAAACGGATAAAATTAACAACAACGTATCAAGTTTATTTTAACACTCGATAAAATTAAAAATACGAGTACAGTGCGCACACATACACACGTTTTAATAAATAATCTTTTATTTCTACGAGAAATTCTTTTTTTACGTTTGTTACAAATAATGAATAATTAATTAAGACGTGGTTTCTCGTAGAAATAAGACATTTTCCGTGAAATAAGTAGCCCATGTCGTTCTCCAGCCCTGCTAAATCTTCATACGAGAAATCATATCTTTGACGTGAAGAATGACAAACACAAACGTTTTCGCTTTTTTATTTGTGAATATAGACTTCCTTTGTGTTTTAGAATAGGCCTTAGGTGCTCTTACTACTTCTGTACTACTTTTGTGTACGAATATTTTTATCTTGTTATTTATTTATATTTAACATATTTTAATTAAATAAACAGTATTATAAACAGTTATAAATTATTTTAAATCATTCGTACCTAACTTTTCTTTTCATGTCGTCAAATAAATAATCAGAGTAAAATGGTAATTCCTAACGACAAAAAGTGCAGGAAAAGCGTGTTAGTATTCACTTCAGACAAGAAAGCGTTTGATTGAGACATCAATGTAATACGCACTTTACTGTCATATATAAAAGATGTCAATTTATATAGCCGCACGGGAACACTTGCTTCGTTATATCCGAAGCACTTCGTAATAAGAGTCACGAGTTATTACGTAACAACGGTAGGTAACTTTACTAGTTCACGCGTTATACTATGTAAATCTTTTTTTTACCGTGTAGCGTTTGTGGATTCATTACATTAAAACGAATTGTAAGTTACTAGAATAAATCTTTTTTATAACAAAATTTTAATTATTAAACAAGTTAACTTGTTTCTTATAATTTATTTCTCTTTATTAGGTTGTAATTGTAATTAAACTCGTGTTTTTAAAAGTATTAAATGACAGTTTTATACTCGTAGTAATCATTGTATTATTCTTTATAACAAAACTATAGACTAAAAATATATCATATCCGTCTATCAGCCTTTTGAAGTCCAGTGCTAGGTCATAGTCCTCACGTAATTGGAGCCACTATCGACTGATCCTGGGTACTCAACTCAGGATCCAGCGGCTTCCCGCCGTCCTCTTTATGTCATCAGTCCACACAAGGTGCGCTTCATATACCAAAGCGGTCTTACTTAGAATAGATTCAAAATACCTTAACATTTATTATATTTTTTAAGACCTCTATAATTAAAAATAATGTACTGTAAGTTTTTTAAAACATAAAAATTCGTGGTTGTTTATATTTTCTTGTAAAACTTCTGGAAACTAATCAAGTACATGTCTCAAATTTCATTTAGTGTTAAAACACGAAACCAAATATAATCTTTAAAATTAATACAACCTTCAAAATTGCATCCACATTCGTAAATCAAAGGTATAGTTGCATTAATTAAACAATATTAAAGCGGTATGTGTGACATTTCATTAATTAGATATTTTTGATTTTACATAAATTAAATAACGAATCCAGTAAGAATTTGAATATGCGTTTCCGCGAACATGCTACATAATGCCTACACTCCTCATAATATATTCAAAATCTTCCGTCTCCGTCGCGGGAGTTGATACGTCGAGTGATGGATTGGCTCTTATCACGTCTGATAACCTTCTCCCCCCCCCCTCACTCCTCGCGCGTCGCATCGCGAAAAAGTTGATACCCTCATATGAAAACACATCTGTCGCTGTTTATATGAAATGCCATTATGAACTTCAGTTTCCTGTACAAAGCTGACAATGCGAGATAAGTATTGAATCGGTGTGCACATTGTTTGATACACAGTTTTAACGACGATTTAATTTTAAAATTAATTAGGGTATTTGTTTGATTTGTTAACAAATAGGTAGTTATTGTTTGTTAAATGAAAAGGCTGACATAGATAGGGATACTAAGACACAGAAAAATCAAATGAGGTAATCGCAACCCATGTACATCAAAACACCACAAAAAGGAAGCTTCCTTTATACAAGCTTTTATTTAACTTGCACTTTTGTGTGTAAGCACGGCTCTGTCTGTATGTATGTTCGGGTCAAATCTTGCAAGCTGAATTAGAACGACTTCTTCTTACTCTACGGACTTGAAATTTTGCATATTGCTTTAGTTGCGTTGATATTGCAATTGTATAATTTTATTTATCGCCACGGCAATCGAATTTGTAACATTATATGATTGATTCAAAAAAGATGGGTTGTAGGCAGAGCAAAAACCCTACCATCTCACAACCGACAGCCCGCTAAACGTTTACGCCAATAAATAATGTGTGAAACTAAACAGATAGCATAACATAATATCGCGTGAGGCTTAACAGATTATGACAAATCAAAAGTGTTGTATTTATCAATTTGGGGCCCGTTATCGTGGTGACAATGACGTCAGTTTTATCTTGATCGTAGTTTTGCGGCTTGCGAGCATTTTATCGAGTGCAAATCCAATAAGCTTCGACGCGTGATCGACGCGGACCGTTCGTAGAGAGACACAGTACAGATAGCACAGTAGTTAAAATAATCATAACTCAAACTCAAATCATTTATTTCATGTAGGTATGATACATACCCTTTTGAACGTCAATTTTTTGCATGTACCACCGTTTCGCTAAGGTGCCTTTAAATATTGAATTTTTAAATCTTTGAGGAGAAAAGAAACGGCGAAAGAAACTCCTCGGCACATAAACACTAACATACTCATACCCCCCCGCTAGAATTCTCGGTGTCGCGGTTGGCAATCACAACACAAATAACACATCACTAACACCTACATGACCCGAGAACAAACATTTTTCTGTCACATAAATATCTTCCCCGGCCAGGAACCGCACCCGGTACTTCCTGCTTCGCAAGCTGGCTCACTAGTCACTACCAACTAAGCTATGGAGTCGTCAACTAATATAATAGTAGAAATTAGAAATGACGATTCATCTCGATTCATCTCTACCACAGCCGTTAACAAACACGACTGAAAAGCCCTCTACATAAAAGTGAGAAAGTTTATGCAAATTGATCTAGGTAATTTGGAATTAATTTAAACTATTAAATAAAACTAATTATTGATATAAATTTTAATTTATTTCAACTATAGAATTAAAATCCAGCTCGAGAGCTGAGATATCTTTTTCCATAATCATTATTTACTATTCCCAAATCAATTTGTATTTTCTACTTTTTGCACTGCGTCTTCCCTAATTATGCTTAGCTGGTGTTGTAAAAGAGTAAAGGTTAGATTTGGTGTAAAAGTAGGTACCTACAACTAGGTCAATGGAAAATTACACGTGCAAAAATTTACATGTAGACTATTAAATTCAAAACAAGTTCCTAACAACTTACCTTATGCCGATTATTTACTGCGGAGATTCAAATAAATTCAATTAATTATTATTGAAAATCTATTGTACAAATAATTGTACATACAAAACTTGCAAATAAGTACATTATAACCTTCTTATACATATGTATGTCTAAACCAACTTAGCGTTAAACTACAACAACCTTTTTATATTATAGATATATTTTGAGCCCCCTTCATCCATGTTAAGCCCAAGCTAACCTCCCCCCTCGCGGTACACCCTGGTCAGCCTGCGACAGTTCCATTGGAAAACTTGGATACGCTCTGCTGATTCTGATTCACGCTTGGTGTTTAGGAGTTTACCGGCCTGGATAGCTCCTTATTAAATCGACCGTGAAATGTTTTGAATAATGCGTTTACCACATTTTTCCGGTAACGCATTGGCGATGCGTTGCTTAACCGTTACCTTATAACGTTTAGCATCTGCGATAATATAAGTTTTAAATAATTGTAAGCTTTGGAGTGGAGACTCTTGGTCCGGTGGGGTCTTGATTATTATCTTTTTGGTTAAATAACCATAAACTAAAGGATAAGACTTGCGATCCCTAAGCCGGCAGTTTTCTCGCTCATCGTATTAGTATTCCTGTACATACATTTATTAAAATTTATATTTTTTTACGTAGGTAAATTATTTTTAGGTTTTTATTATGTATTTGTACTCATGTCAATATTTATCAAATAATCGTAAGGATATAACGTTTGTACCTTCTGTCTATGTGTTATTATGTAACGCAGGTACTTAAAATTCTGCTTTGGCCAAAGACAGTACAGAACTATTGTTTCCCCTATTCATTAGTGAACTTGTCCGCTTTATCGCGCCACGACTAATGGCTGTATATCAAATATTGACTGTTTCACTATCGCGTTACGTCATCCAGTAGCTAGCAAATACATTTTAAACAAATACCAACCTTTAAATTCGTTCGAGTAAATTTTTTATAGAATCACACTTTCATTTAATTTTTGGCTGTCTACTAATACTAATAAGTAGTATCTACTAATACTAAGAGGCGCCAGGTTCCGGTGCTCTACTTAGTTGTTGGACTTCCGTAAAGATTATAATTATTATTAACAATTTTATCATTAGGAAATTAATATTATTACTGGTATTATTAACTTTTCAGGAAGCCTACCGCTAGGACCAAGTCAGCCTAAAAACGAGTCGTATCCCTGGGGGCTTGAAAGCCAGAATTCAACAGATTTTTTCTTCTTCACTCTTCTCACCTGACGCGCCTACTTATTATAACATGACTCGTTTGTGATTTAACTATGTATTTGCATATTAATACTTTAGTTTAAATATGATAATTATTAATTATCGTCGCAGTTATTAAACATGTACTTAATTATTAGTACCTACGTTGGAATTTTATAATGTTATGCTTAAAATTATTAGAAGGCATTTAAATGACCATCTCATTAAATGGGTCGAAATGCTGATTAAGTTGTTCGTAGCCCTATTATAAGTGGCGCAAGCCAGGGATGCCTATGTTCAACAGTGGACTTGTAAATTAGAAGTCCTTATGATAAATGCAGAAGAAGTTTATCTGCACGCTATTAAAGTATTACTCTGGACCGGTTATATCAAATCGGACATTAAACTTTCAGTGGCCCTAGAACTGAACGGAGGAGATAGGCATGTCCACGGATTAAGTAAATTACATGTCTAGGACCTGAACGAAATATTTATGTAATTCAAATGCTAATTAGTGTAAAATACATAATTTTATTATGAACAAAATTAAGTACCTAGTTATAGAACAGATATTTATTGGATGATTAAGTATGTATGTTAGTAATGTAGTACATATACGCACCAGCCAGCAACCATTCTAAGGTTATTCATAAGCAAATATTAACAGGAATTGATAAGATTCGACCCCGTATTGTCTGAACACAGGTATTCATATCTTACACCATGCGAGGTGAATTGATTACGAATGTTCAAGACCTATACAATGTAAATTAATGAATATAAATGCGAAATTTTATACTACTATGTTTATTTTGTAGCAGTAAATTTTCCAGCAAAACAACATTCAGTTTTTGCGGCTTTTAATTCATTTCTTGTTGCGATCATTCTTCCGCGTTTTAAAGAAAACCATTTAGACTTAAAGAAATAAGGTACTCGAATGGAATTTGTCAGATAAAGAGTCCCATCTTAGTATCAGTAAGAATTTTAATGATTTCCAGTAAATTATTAATTAAGCGAGACAAAAAAATCGATACGAGGGTTTAGTATAATGCCTCAGTTAGCTTTAGACTGGAACTTTCTACCGCGCCGTAACGAGGTGGGGAAGAGGCTTTGAAGAATTTCAAGCGCGTATCACCCGTGGGTGTCAGATATAAATGAATGAAAGTGTTCGGGTGTTTTCGGGTCCGGTCGTGCGTCACCGGGTCTCAAGGTCGCGAGTGGGGCCGACCCCATTTCCACGGGATCGATGGGTGCGCCGGGCTACCCCCGTTTTTCGGGAGCTTCAGTTTTGTTCGACGTGCGTTTTCAATGTCAAGTGATTCGTGTCGAGCGACCCGGCTCCGGGTAAAAGGCTGGTTATTAGCCGTTTCCGTGACTTCGGTATATTATGATGTGATGCCGGGCCAACGCGACTGATTGTTGTGATATGAAAGAATCTTTTTACGGTTTACTTTTAATTTCCTGTCCCTTAGCATTCGCTACAGCTGTTGTAGATCGAATGTAACTTGTGTCATCGATCTAGGAGACGACTCATAGTGTTTTATTTATTTGTCATTTATATGTTGGCTGGCATGGTTACCATAGCGCCATACAGGTCGTCAAATAAAGTCTGGAACTTGGTTTTTGGTTGCTAGGGTTTTGGTTTAAATTCTGTGAAAATAAACCCCGCAATAGTTGCCCAATATCCGGGTTTACAAAACAGACAACACACACAATGTACCCGAATACGAACATTTAACTGTCACATTAATACCCTGGCCTTCTGGCTTCAAAGGTTTCACTGGCAACTGGACTTATGTCTGTCAATAATTGGGAATGGTCGTCAAATGTCCATTACAACAACGACAAGCAGGGTGTGTAAGCGTTTCAAGTTTTGTTTAAACATTTACAAAAACTTTTTACATTTGTTAGATAAAATAACATTAAATATTTAGATTATTCGTAATGTTTATTTTCGGACGTAAAATAAATAAGCGATATTTATAAACCTCGTAAAAAATTTAGAACAGTTTATAATTGTTATCGTTCATTTTAAATACAGGCACTTAACCTTTATTTACTGGGCAACTTAACGTTAAAAATTCTTCATAAATTACTGCCTATGACGTCACGAGTCCTGCTTGCTCGCGACTTACAGCTACAACTTGAGCTTACAAGTAACCGGAAGCTCGCGTAAGCTTACTACAATACAAACGCATCCAAATCAGTTAAGCTCTATCTGAAATTAGCGGAGACCAACAGACAAAAAATATCAAACTCATTATTATGGATCCTATTGCGTTAGTCAATACCACTAATTAAAGTACGAGTATGTCTCAAATACGTATATTTTATCTTATGTTGAGATATCGAACAGTTTCAGTTTAATAATTGACTAGTTACCCGCTCTGCGGTCAAAATTCGTCCGTATTTCATTCTGTCAAAGGGTTACTTAACATTGACTCTATGAACTTAAGTTCACACCCTATGACACATTTAAATCGTCGTGCAAACGTATGGCAGTGTGAATAGAGTCACTTATATTAGTGTGTGTAATGTTTTATTTGTTCATTAAATATATTTTCGTCTTCCTTCTTTCTTGACCGACCACGCATCGGTGACGCCTGCGGTGTTGCTGACGTCCGTGGGGACGGTGACTTACCACCAGGAGGGTCGTCTGCTCGTTTGCCGGTTCTTAAAAAAAACAATATCCCATATAACTTGGAACACAGCTAATCAATAGCAAAATTATAACTTATACAACTCCTATTACGAGTTCCCAAGTTTGACGTTAACCGCAAGTTACTGCGAAGTATTATGAGCTAGTCTGTTACAGGGAATTGCTGGGAATTTCGAACTGAAGTGCAACTTGTGTTTTTCCTTGGGGAAATTATTGGGTCTTATCTGGCTTCTGACTTCAACCCATTAACGGACTAGTGAGTACGGGTTTCTCATAAATGAGAAGGCCTAGAGCATACTCCACCACGCTGCTCTAGCGCAGATTGGTGGAGGGGCTAGTGGCAAGTGTTGGAATTTATGCCGCCCGAAGGCAAACGACATGGCTTAACGACTGCTACCAAATGGTAACAACCGGAACCGACGGCTTTGCGTGCTTGTCTAGTTACAGTCTAATGGTTAATAGTCGTTGGAACGTTAGTCTCCCTCTGTGGGGCCGGGATTCGAATCCTCTGATTTTCTTAATTATGTGTGTGGCATTCACCCATTAGTGGCCCACTACAGGACACGAGTCTCTCCTTATAACTGAGGAGACCCAGAACATATTCCACCACGCTGCTCCAGTGCGGGTTGTTGGAGAGTTCACGGTGTCAAAAGTGGTTGTGCTACCCGACAGCCACCAACGTGACTCAACAACTGCTATCTAACCATAACAACCGAGTCCTACGACCTTACGTGTCCACCGAAGTTTGTAGTAGACATTAATTATCACCTGCTTCAGCAAAGGAAAATATCGTGAGGAACATATTTAGACTCGTTTTATTTGAATCCGGTACTGGAGAACAACGGAGTGAAGGGTGCTCCATCCGACTCAGGTCCATGATGGAGTGACATGGACAACTCACAGGATAAGCGTTCATTTCCAGACCGAGAACATAAAATTAAACTCGTATTCAAATTTCTGCCTCGCTGGCAATCAATCGCATGGCATCCAACCCAGGATCTAACGAGCGGTTGACCGTGATGATATTCATTGCGTCATTAATAGTCGTCTCTACGTTAAGAAAAACAGTTGATAACTTTGTTACCCTAATTCAAAACGCACACAAGAACTCGATCATGTTATGTTAATTATTGTACATCCGCCGAAAGTAATGTCTCGTAACATCTTCAGTATTTTATTTTAATATAAGTTTCGCAATAACTGCTAATAAGTTCTGTTCACTAACTTAATTTATTTAATTTATTTTAATTATGGTGATTATTTATTTTGTTATAACAGTTAACTACAGTACTTCCAGTTATATTTTCTAATCAAATTGTACGAATATTTTTCTAACACAACATTTACGTTACGCTGCGTACACATTAAAATCGCTGTTCAAAAATAAATTTAATTAAGTTTTTAACTCGAGTCCAGTGCCACCCACGTACCAGACCTGAAACTATCATTCTCGAAATTAAGAAACAACTCTGTAAATAATACTGTTAAACATTAAGGCTAAAATCCTTAGACCGACAATACTAAAATCACAGTAAACGACTTTTGGAGCTTAATGATAACACAAATATCATAACACACTATTATACATTCTAAACAAACTTCGCGACAGTTTGCTTAAATAAAAGATGATCTCATAATAGGGCAATAAGGTATTAGTGTATGCCAATAAGGTTTGAGGATTACAACAGAATGTAAGCGACGGTCATTCAGTGGCTGGTCACGTCCTTATTGTCAATACATTAGGTGTTTTTTACGTACAATGTGTCTAAAGACTATACGAGTACAATTTGGTGTTGTCCGGATCATTTAGCCGTTGGATATTAAAATATTGACTTGTGGTTAAAGTGTGCTGCTATACCACATTATTTTACTTTTAAAATAAGAATTTTTATAATGCAACTTCGTACGCTCATTACGACCCAGCTGCGCGCACACAAACAAGTCTCGTTATCAAGTTCTGTGAAGATTACATGCTTTTCTTTATGTACCTACGTTAAAAATATGAACCTTAGTAGAATATATGAAGCATTTATAAAAATAAACGGTCCTTCAGCACTGTGGTATTAAATTTCATTCGATAGTTAACACGTGAGCGGTAGCGGAGTGTGTGAAAACCGTATAGTAGAGAAAATTTAAAGCTTCGGAAACTTAATTATTCCTTTAATTTAAATATTTCTAATAAGAACAAGACACTTAAAAAATCAAAAAACCTTAATTAAAAAAACAGTAAAAAGGAAGAAAATTGTAACTGAGAACAATATAAATAATATGTAATTCTCTTTTAAGAAATAAATATCTTCAACCTGATTACAAAGTATTAAATAAAATCAATAAACAATAGATTAAAATATTTGAAGCGATTGTAGAAACCGATCCTTTTTTGTTGAGGATTAATAACAAAGTTTATACTTGATAAGCTGTCGTTGAAGGTCAATTAACTGCAATATTATTCATTATCTCAGATAGCAATCCGTTAAAATACAGAGGTATTTTACTAGGAATTTTAGGGATATGAGATTTCGGATATAGATATTGAGAATTTAGAGATATGAGTATTAATTAGCTTTGGTCATGATAATGAATAAGAAATAATTGTATCAAACTAGTAAAGCGTTCTCGCTGTGCTGTGGATAACTTTATTCTTACGTTTAGAAATAGCATCAGTATCACAAACAACAAACAATCAAAAGTTACGTTTAGAAAGGATTTTTCAAATTGACATAAATTATCTGTTTTATTTGTGAACCGATAAAAAAAATATTTTTAATAGAAAATATTAGACCGCATCCAATTTAGAATTAAACGAACAATAAAATGAGAGAAGTACGGTATCGAATAATATTTTTATTTTTGGATATCAGATAGCTTCGGTTACGATTATAGAGATCGGTATCATCCCTAATTTTTACCTAATAAATATTTCGTAACTTATCGCCAAGTGGCAAGAATTTTCATTATCAACAATCCTATTAGGTGATAATCGGGTATCAACCTTAGAGTTCGTCGATTACGTCACAATTCGCTATCAGATAATCTGTGTTATCTTTATGGTATTGGTATCTGTTACCAAATGTTATCTTTTTCTGCCTTATATACACAGCCGAATGCATTAGCTGGTTTTTCTATCTGATACAACAAATACCTACTTAGAATTGAAACATTAGATTGAGATCAATGAAGCCTAATAGCAATTAGTTTATTGCAAAGTAAAGAGTAGAAAGTTGATCATCGTACATCTATTTCCCTAGTTTAACCAATGAATAGCAGCAACTCACAGGTCAGTCCTCGGTTTTCAGTAAGCTTGAAGCGTGCTTGACGCTTATTCAGAGCGGATTGGCGAAAAGATAAATTAAGTTTATTTTGGTTCATAAGAGTAACTTAACGACTTTATAACAGACTAAAGAACGAGCAAAGAATCCCGTTGACACTCTTTCAATACGGAACTTCATAAAAAGTCGATGGATACACGTCTTCGTAGACACCAACCCTGGCTCGCCTAGCTTATCGAACTTTGGCCTAAACTATTTAATCAGGCGCGCTGATCCCAGCCGATGGGACAAATGAGTAGATTGAGTAGTGACGGTGGCCAATTGATAAGTAAATGTCGCGTTAACTGCAGACTTCCTCGTAGCGTCAGACTGCGAAATCGTAGAACGTATTGTTTGAACCGTCCGTTTCCTCGCTGGCAACCTTGACTGACGTTGTCGGCGAGGGAATGCAGTTCTTGAAAAGCTTTCGAATAACAAAGACTTAAAACCGTTAATTACTTGCAGTTTACGTAATGGATGAATGGCTTTTTATGTGTAGAACAAACAGTTTGCTTTATTTAAAAAATGATTGTGTGAGATTGTACAATAAAAAAATGCAACGGTGACAAAACTGTTGTGGTCTTCAACGCCATTTAAATGGTAAATTAAAACATGTAACGCAGGCGGAGAAGATAATATTTGGAGAGAATATCTAAAACTAAGCTTTACATTCAAAACAATTATAATGTAAAAATTATTCTAATCTCCACATGTTAAATTGTACACTTGAAGGAATTCATTGGAGTAATGAATAATTAAATAATATTAAAATTAACTAAATCCGAGGTCAAGTACTCGAATCGCTGAATTTATAAGATTGCATGTTTTTAAAACTAATTTGTACCAAATATTAGATAATATTACTACCTAGAGAAGTTAAGCTCCTTTGATCTTAAAGAAATAAGAAAGATTAATTGCCTACAGTCGGAACCTTTTGTTTCAGTCGGCATCGGTGAAAATAATAACGTCTTGAAAAAATAATTGTTCCTGCAAATAAGAAACAATCTATAAAGACACTGTGCAAAGGGATTCGGAAATCAAATTATTGGTTTGTTATAAACTGTTTTTTTTAATAAAAAAATTAATTAATAACATTTTGCTTTTACATCAGATTCAGGGAACCCTTAAAAAGAGCTAAAGTGGCATAATATAAAATGAATTAAATATTTCTAGTACATTGATTCGCATTATTATTAAGTATTATGTAGAATGGTAACGTGTTTACAGGAAAACTTGTTTGTCTTCAACCATGGGCCATGCTAAATGATGTCACATGAATTTCATGACTAGAGTCGTCCCCCCCCCCCCCCGCCCCTCCGTTGTCATACGTGGTCAGAAATGACGTCATATATTTATTTTAATAGTTTTTCGTTGGAGTTTAATGAGTTTGAGTTTTGCGTGACAAAAAATTATGTGACACTATGTTATGTCGAAGATATTTTTGTTTTAAAAATATCTTATCAATTTATTTTAGCTTGAGGCTAAAACAGATAAATTATAACACTGCAGTCCATTGCAGCGGTCATGCATAGGCGCCAACAGTCTAGCGCAGATTAATGTTAATAATCTTAATCATTTTCGTTAATTGGTCAGAGGATGGCTCGAGTCCGACTGTTAATATAGTTTTTGTTTCTGGAACAACTATTTTTAACGTTCATATTAGTCACCATGGAGGAAAATAGGGCATGAAGAATACGGTTTCCGGTATACATACATTCATTGAGTGATAGAAATGTTTTTTCTAAGTCTTTGTATCAGCGTTTACCAAATTCTGATCCACTTTTTACAATTTGTTGGATGGATTATTTATCAAACCATTATTAATAAGTAAAAAATATTAAATGCACGATTCCGGTAGTTAAAATACTCACCATGACAATGACCTTATCGCAAAATTAAAAGGACCTTAAACTGTAGAATTTCAGAGAATAAACACTACGATTTCCGTGGAGGAAGAGTTTAAACTCTCTCTTATAGTTACAAAGAAGCAGTTCGTCCTTTAAAATGATAAAATCTTAAAAGAAAAAATATATTAAAAGAAAAATTCTTTTAGGTCCATCATAAAACATGTCACCTTTATCAACAGCTCCACCAGTACTAACCATTGCTGTTTGGAGCTTCTCGTGGATTATAATCGATGACAAGTGGTACATGACATGACTGAAGATGTACAGATACTGCTTAATTGTCGTCATTGCGACCGTTGCCCTCAGTAACTAACCTACTTACTGTCTTTAAGCCTTCCACCTTTGCGACCTTTGAATCTTTTACGTTACGTGATATTCAAGGCATTTGTTTTCCATCTTTTGAAAGAACACAAAGAAAATGTACAGCTACATTTAATTACAGTAACGCTGTGAATTTTTCTACCCGCTCGTAGCCATGTTATAAATCATAATAAATACGCGTTTTACTGCGATAGCGATGATGTATTTCATAGCATGTCTGCAACGCTGCATGAGTGAACTAAATACATCATGTACGAAGCCTTAGAACTTGTGAATGAAGACAAGCCAATGAAAATATTTATACGATTACAAACAAAAGCATCGGGCATGGTACTAGAAGTGACGTAGTTGAGTTCCTGTGTAAAATAGTGTACCTCCACTGAAATTATTGGTTTTATTTCAACCGCTTCTATTTTGATCTGTTTATTAAACTTTTTAGCTTTATTAAACTTTGAAGCGCTCATAGCCCGGCGTCGATCTCAAATGATCGACAAAGTTAAGCAACAGCGGGCGCGGTCGGTAGTTGGATGGGTGACCGCTAGTGGCAAAATTTCTTGAGCGCTTCCGTGCTTCGGAAAGCCGACGGTCCCGGTTGTTATCATTTGGTAGCAGTCGTTAAGCCATGTCGGATACCTTCGGACGGCGTAAAATTTCCGACACTTGGGTTGGCCACTAACCCCTCCACCAATCCGCACTGGAGCAGCGAGGTGGAGTAAGCTCTAGGCCTCCTCAGATATGAGGAGAGACCCGTGCTCAGTAGTGGGCCATTAATGGGTTGTAGCCATTAAACTTTTTGGTGTTCGTTTAAAAGGGAAAATAGGGCAAGGCTTTCATATCAGTATAAAGAGTCCTTATAATTTGTAAAATAAATGTCAGTATTTTACATCGTATTTCGTCGGTCATGAATTTCATAATTAAGCTTTAAAACATTTATTTAAAACACATGCCATGAGAAACAACAAAACTCTACCTGAATCTTACCTGAGAATTCAACAGCAAGAACTCGTTCAAAAACATGTTCGAGATTACTATATAGGTACTCGTATTTAGTTGTGCTGGCATTGGTTAAACAAACACGTGTTGTTATGTATTAAGATATATGTATAGTTTATATATTTATCTAGTAAACAATGTGCCTGTGTTAGTGTTCATCTTTGTGTACGAATGTTGTAGTCTGTGATCACAGTCTGTGATCAACATAATAACATTTTGCAACATATTTTCAATGTCATACATTGTAACAAAAACATAGTATGTAGAATTGTAGATATAAATTATACAACACTAATTGGTTTCCAAACTGCTTGTTGTTTGTGTATTAGAACCAATTTGTTTAATGTAAAACTAGTAAAGCATGGATTGTACAAGATGACAAATTTATTATTGTAAAATGGACATGTCACAAGTGCCATAAAGTGGCCTATTTGAAGTAAATAATATAGTTTAATGGTTTAAAAAACAAGTTTAAATCTTTTAAAATTGATCATTAATCTCGTGTAAGTAGGACTAGGTAGGTATAAAAGGATTGTGCCAAGACATCACTCTTGAAAATTTGACAGTATGTCTCTTGTTTGATAATCTGAGGCCTATAAAATGAACCTTTGTTTTAGTGTGTTCTCGCTAAAACGATTCTGTAATGAAAAAAATTGCTCAGTGGATACTTAGTGTATTAGTACAGTACCTACTAATACTGATTTAAATTTGTAGGTATTTGGTTTCTGTTACAAACAGAAGCAGTTACCTACTCACTTTATTACATCAGATTCCGATCAGATTTTAATCCTTATAAGTTGGAATCGGAATTGGAATCGAATTCGAGATGAAGACTTTATTTTACTTTATTTATTAAACATTTCCACAAACTGGCGCGAAATTAAAAAAAATGACGACTAACTATCCATCCAGTTTAGGTAGTTACGAAAACAAATAATAATGACTTGCTTAATTAAAATTAAATAGAAAAAATAAATTTAACTGAGACCTACATTGTAGATGACCTAACCTCTATTGAAATTTCGTATTTGCAATGGAAATATCGGTTCTGAACTAACTCTTGAATTGCGGAAACATAATAAAATGTTTTTTATACTCTGTGTCGTAACTTCACGGTCAATGTCGACAGGCCGACCTTGCGGCTCGGGCGAGCACGTCTTGCGTCTACGAACACCAAATGTCTAGTTATGTAAGCCATCGATTAATTTGCTGTGGTATCAGCTAATGACGATCATGAAGGTCACGTTTTTAATCTATTTCAACGGTCACTGGCTACTCTGTGGCAATGTTTTGCTCTCCCTACAATCCCTACATCGTTTAGTTTAGGTTTTCATGTCATGTCAGCTTCTTTTGTCTTGGTTGTCAATACAACTGCAAACAAATTACCGACAACCAGATCTTAAAAAAAGACATCTTTAAATTTGATCATTTTGAAAGCAACATTAACCATATTATAATTATGTTTTAATGTGTATCATAATTCATTTTGATTTGGCAGTGTAAATAAAAAAAAACTTCTAAGTTTATTAATGGCGGTCAGTTCACGCGCAAACACAACCATAGATAAAATAACTAAGATAGTCTGATCAATCGACAAACAAACCTAACAAACTGCAACGAGTCAACGACACTGTTACATTACATGAGTAACATTAGTATTATCAAGTAAGCGTCATTGCTCGCGACGACCGCTGTATTTTTAGCCTAGGCCGTACTAAAAATAGTTCAGTGTACAACGGTTATTACTGAATTAATATTTCTAAAAACGGATCGTCTACGCTGCGGTGATAACGCGGCCGAGACCGATAATAGGATGACGTTTCGACGCCATGTTGGATTATTTGTTTTTGTTGTTTATCGATGGTTTTTTGCATTATCTACGGTTTTACTTTCTAATGTTGCGTGTTTGCAAATATTGTATCATAATTTTGAGTACGCGTTGTTTTGTTTTTAGCATACGTAATTGTTAATAAACAATTGGATCGCTATTGTACATAAACAGATACCTAGTTATCAAGTTTAAACCGCTTTAAGCTGGTTTTGTTTAGTAACAATTAGACATGTTTGCGTCGTCTATTATGTTCTAGGATACGTTATAATTTTTACCCCCATGGTAAATTTGGAGCGGAATGATAATTATGATACTTCTACGAATTTTTTTTGGTAACATAGCCTGCTTCTGAAGAGAAGCACGTATTGTAAATAATTAATTGTTAAATATAATAATCGGTTACAATCGGTTCAATCGTACATCGAATATTTTTTGGTTATTTTAATGTAGGTGAGTTTTGTGGTCTATAATTATACGAAGAGTTGAAATCATTTATTTAAATTATTGCCAATCTATCTGTCTCTTCCGGTTATTATCAATGATATTATAAGTAAAAAGAAGTAGATAAATGTCGCTAGCGAAAATAGCGAAAAGTAGTACTTTTTCTGCCGTACGTTCAGCAATTATCTTTCGCATCCTAATTTATATTAATGTTATCGCACGTCGGTTAATATTAGTAATCTAGATTATTAATAAATACACTAGATAGATAGGTACTAATATCTACATTGGTGCTAATTTACGCATAAGTTGACAGCCGTGAGTCCGGTACCAAATGACTAGAGTTTGGTAATACTTACCGCAAGTTGGTGTAAATGGTTTCTTCAGCCACAGGAGATTAACGATAAGAGATTTAGAGGAATGTCAAAGCAACTTGCTGTATACTGATAGATATCAACCGTAACTACTCATCGCCGATCAGTGGCATAACGTAATGTTTATTTACACATAAATCGCACTGCATTATAATAACTATACGATCATCTATTGCTTTATATTTCAACAAATTAAATAGAAAATTGTAATAACATATGTATCTACATAATTATTATATTTGTAAATGTTATCTTATTGTTGTTCATCGGCAGCTAAGACGACTTTAGCGTACCTGAGGTAAACCGTCTACTTCTTTGTAGGCGCTGACCAAAAACTAAAGATTTAAAGAAATTAATAGAAATGATTAGTACAAACCTCACTCGATTTTATTTTTGTTGATTTAATAAGTGAAATAAATCAGGTTTATAATATGTACGTACGTACATGTTGTAAATTTATTCGCTTATGTTTTCTCGCTTGTGGTTAAACAACTCGGTAATCGACCACTTAATAGCATATCATTTGCTTTCTCTATACCTTGTTGGAGGTATTGTGTAAGTGTTTCTTGTGGTCGGCTGTCACTGTAACGTGACTTACCGTGAGCTTACTATTGCAATGGATCCATCAACTAAACGCCAGAATCTCTTTGAAGAATACGAACAACTTTGGTCCATAATTGGTACGAAATATCGATTTCAAATACCATTGAGCAAAAGTCCAAAAGTTTTACAGCATAATTAGACGTATCAAAAAGATTTGAAAATAGCTTTTAAGGCATTTTCTTAAGCATTGACTGGAAATAAGGCATAATCACGTGTTTCGGTTTCTTCCATATAAATTATATTTTTCATACTATAAGTTAACGCTTGACTACGCCACTGGTGGTAAGTGATAATGTAACCTTAGATAGTAAAACGCACCAACTTAGAATATTCCTTTTCAGTCTTGACTGCAAGATGTACACGTTATAATCGCCCGTGAGCTTTAATGCTCCACAAAGCTTAAAGTTATTCAGAATGCATGACAACCTGGTGCCAAGAAATATCAGCTCTATTTTCCTAGGTGTTCTTTTAAGCTATTGCATAGCTTTTATCGCGGGCCTTGAGCGTGGGGACCGAATCCAGAAATTCCGTAACGAAAAAAACCTAACACCCCCAATCAGCGCCATCTAGTACCTTAATACTAAGGTATGGTACGTATGTTTTCTACAAACTAGATGGCGCTGTTCTGATATAACTATATAACTTCTAATAATTATAATTGCATAAGTTGATAAAAAATGCTATGCAATAGCTTTACCGCGGCAGTCTCCGAGTGCCACATTTAATTTTTTTATTGATTTAAGGTAGCAGTCGAGCATGCAGCAGCACCCTTCCGCTGCCGCCCATGTAAACCGACCTAGAACAAGACTCAAATGGGTACTAGGATAGTTAGTCGGTGTAGGATGCGGTGTTAAAACATTAGTTTGTTAGTAGGTATGAGGACTGGGACAAGGACTGCTAGTGATAGTTTTTTTTTATTGATTTAAGGTAGCAAACGAGCATGCAGCACCACCTTCCGCTGCCGCGCATGACAACTGTGACCGACTTAGAACAAGACTCATATGGGAACTGGGATAGTTAGTCCGGTTAGGGTACGGTATTAGAAGATTAATTGGTTAGTTTGTAAGTATGAGGACTAGGACAGCGACTGTTAGTGAATGTTAGTCCTGTTAGTTGTTGTTAGTAAGATTCTTGTTCTAATTCGATCACAGATGGGTTTCTTCCAATGAGGACTGAGCTGCGGTGGTAGCCTATAAAAAGAGTAACCGGTTCCACGCCTTTCTAACCGGAACACAATTGCTGTTAATGGTAAACAACCAAATTGCATCAAGCATCAAGGTTAGTTGTCAACGTCTTCCAACATTACTGACATAAAGAGCATCATCAATAACGCAGTATGATGACGTATAACGCATTTTGCAGCTTTAGAAAAAGACCACTTCTTGGCTAACTAAGTTGGGAACCTTATTCCCGGGAAGTACCGACAGATTAGGCCAAGTCAATCCAACGATCGCCTCAGCCAGATGCTCCATGGGCGGAGGAGAGCTCAAGGGTCTCGATAGGTTCCGTGTAACCCAAATGGGTAACTTTTGTAACGTTAGATGCAAGTAGGAAACAAAACCTGAAATTCAATTTGTAACTTGTATGAGTTGTATGCCACATCAAATAGCCAGTCATGCGCGATCGCATGCCTCGTGGAGAGGTAACTTTACACTCGCAACACACATTGAAGCGCACCGCAAGCGCTAATCTACGAGTATAATAAACATAATTATAATAAAACTGCAACTATCGATGTCCGTATAGACCAGGGGATAGCCTTTGAAAAAGGAAAAAAGTGAAAAAATAATAGTAGAATGAAACACATTTAAAAAACGGGGGAAAACATCAAAATAGGAGAACCGTGAAAGCCATTGCTTCAAAACAGATATAAATTAATATAATTAACCTACAAAATATTGTTCCAAACTATGAATTACGTACTTATTCTATTATAAGCATATTGTAACTGGTATTGATAATGATAATTTATTTGACCAAAAGAATTTACAATAGAAAAATATTAATTAAATTAATTAAAGAATTAAAAACAATTTTTGAAAATCGAATGTAACTAAATAATTATTGCGCCTACAACGAGAGTTGTTACCTATAACCCCAAATTTTCACCTTCCTACCCCTACCCCTATATTTTAACCGCGCTTTTAGTACTTTTGTATGAAGCATATCGAAATCATTCACTACAAGTAATTTGTATGGCATAACAACGATCGCTGGGTCAGCTAGTATGTCTATATAATTTAACTCTACCTTGTATAAAAAAGTCGTTGATATTATTATCTTACTTCCCCTCCAACCTGGTACCGATAAATGAGGTCAGTTGTTTAGCAAACGACTTAACCTCACGCATGGTCCTGTCACACTACCTACTTTACGCTAATTTCGCTAACTATAATAAAAGAGCTAACTCAAAACTTAAAAGATATGATGTTGTAGCAATATATAAGCTTTGATTTTTTTCCATTTCTTGGCTTTTGCCCTATCTATTCGTTACGCTATACGAATACATTAATGTTTTAGGAATTGATAGGAAATATTGATGACGACCACGTTGGTGACAATCGTATTTTTTTGTCTAATAACATATTAGTTTATTTATTATAATTATGTATCTATGTATAATTTTATCATACTATCTTCACATAATTAACCAATAATAAATAATTTATTACAGTTCGTAAATTATAAGAAAATAATACTTATCAAAATACATAATGTGATATCTTATTTATTAAAATTTAGTAAATAAAATTTAATTGCGTTGATATATCGTAACGTTTGATACCTACAACTTCACGTCAACGTCATCAACTTAATGTAGGTATATATATTACACTCGTGGTAGGAGTTGTCTGTCTGTTTGGCTGTGTGTTTAAAATTGCGTCAAACCAAAACTACGGAACTGAATTAAAGGGATTCAAAAAATATTTCAAGTCAGTATTTTGATATATCATTTTAGTAGTCTTTCATTAAAGTCGATCTTCTCTATCCAAAGTTCTTACAAATAAAACAATGACAATGTTAATAACAATAATTATTCCTAATTTTGTTATGTTTATCTAGTGCTATTTGCGACAACTCTGGCGTTATTTCCATTTCTATTATTTTAGTAACATGTTATTGTATTTTGATGCTTACCTAGAAGAAAATATTATAAATTGCGTTTTTCAACACGAAACGAATAAGACTTCCTTACATTTTCTGTGGAGAAGATTGCAACGTTTGTGTGTTTCATTTCAAGGCATTTCTTCGCTCATTGCATTTCTTGCGATTAATATTTCATTTGCACAGCGACTTCCGTATCACAATTTTCCTTTAAGGGTAATTTTAATTCTATCGATGTCGTTTTGTTTATTTTCCTTGCAATACTAATTATTTAATTTACTTTGTTACAGGTACGTATAACTACACGAAGACGAGTTTTGTCGTCCTGCAATATTGATGTATGCTTAGAAAATATTACTTCCACTACACCATATTAAAATTCAACTTTATGTATTAAATCGAATATTGAATTTTGGCCTTGAACCGTCAATTTTCCGGCGACATATTGAATACTTATTAATATAATCAGTTTTAGTTAATAAAATATTTTGGAAAGATTATGATTTACAAATTATGTATATCGTTTGGCGCGTGGATATTAATTATTATTTATCTGAGAGTAGGTATAGGTTAATTAAGTTTTAATAATTATGTTATTAGATATTTCTTAATATTATATGAATAAATTTATATTATGAAAAGTAAGATCAAATTTAATCCGTGTAGACCTAGTAAACCCAGTAGACTTAATACATAAGGTGATATAATAGGTAATTTTATTAATAATGTTGAGTTTAGGGTAAGTTTAGAGTAGTACACGGCCCCGGCGGCATTAGCGGTATCGAAGGACACCGAGTGGTTTTTAGTGGTAACACAACATAACCATCCGTGCTTCCCGCAGCGCGGATGGTATGTGAAGGCATTTTCCACTCGTTTAAAAAAAAAATTGGTTGTCTGTAAAGTCGGTTTACTAACGATAGTTGAACGTGACAACGTCTTAAGAAAATAATTTCCTTTGAATGAGTAGGCAAGCACAATAAAAGAACACTTTTTCAATACAAGTTAAGTCATTTATTAAAAATGAATGCTGGATACTTATACATCCTACATCGTGATTCAGAATTATAGCGCCCCACTACTCAACGCCATCTAGTGTACTGCGAGTGAACTACCAGCTCAGCCAGCCTTCCTCCATCGATAAATGGACCCAATCGAACTTAATGAATAATTGTTCACTGCACAATACATAGATGGCGCTGGTATAATAATTCACCAACGGTAACGACGGTAACGCATGAGTCATGTTTTTTCATGCGTGCCACCGAATTATAAGACGTTGTCACGTCAAAAGGGGTGCTCGTTCGTAAGTTTACGAAGAGTTTCCTCGTAACATCAGCCTTAGTCCCAAAATCTGGCGAACCCAGAAATTCCTAGGCATTCTAAAGGTTATGTCTAAGCATAACACAGCTTTGTTTCATCATGGAACTTTCCACTTTGTCGGTATAGTATTAAGTTGCATTTCTTTTAATCGCATAAAACCCATATCTAGCCGCCAGTAGGTACAGGCTATGTTTTTGGCAACCGTCAAAGTATAATTTATACCTACCTTTTGTAATGGCCGGAGAAACCCGCCATTCGCGATTCGGAACAATGCTGGTCTCGTAAAGTGTCATCAAGTGTATGTATGAAGTGAACAGGCCTTTCTCGCTTTTAATTCGGTTACGTCACGGCCGCAGCATACGTGGGTTTGTTTTGAAACAATGCCCTTATACTGAGACAGCGACTGTTAACCGAACCACAATCAAACGCTCATTCATTGGCAAGGTTAAATGTTACGAAACGTTTTATAATGTGGGCGTATATGAATCTAATCCACACCTATTGATTAAAAGAAATCTTTGTTAAAATCTTTAAGTATTACAAGCAATCTCGTAGACGAACCGACCTCGGAATTTGAATTAAATTTTAGTAAACATATCAAATTTGTACAGGAAGAAGCGAGAATTAAACATTAACATACATTGTTAATCTAAAAACCAGTTGCTATTAATTTGACTTACAAGTTTGAAACCAGATATGTGAAATTGGTTCCGGAAAAATTTACACATTTATGAACCTAAATAAATGCAAAGTTCAAGTTTGTTTTATACTTGGTGAACCGATAGACGTTGTAATGTAACATATTTTAATCTACCCGACTTACTCATCAAAATGTCAACTGTCAAAAGAAAGACAGATGTCACGGCATAGCACGTGTAACATGTTTATTCTTATGGCAGTAATAGTGTTGAAAATAACAAACAGTGTAATCCACTTGTATTAATAAAGATAATTTGTGAGGAAATTTTTCTGCAGACATTCGGCTCATAATTATCGAAAAGAGCCGGAAACTTAACAGATCTTAATGACTGGTTCCATTTGCAATATTCCATAGGCTAGTCTTCATAAATAGGTCATCGATCAGTGATCGGCGATCACCACTTTTTGAAATTTCTATTATTATTTTATAATAATAAACAGTTTTATTTTTAATGATAATAACTGACATCTGAATACACAGATTATTACATACGTGTATCTATAAAATTTATAATTTGTTTTTACCAATAAGGCACATGTTTTGGTTTTCTGTTTGTTTGTGTACTTGAAATGCTAGTGTTTACCTAAGCGTATCTCATTAAAATGGTAACTAAGTGCCGTTACGAAGGTTGCAGTAAATCGATTATGATGATCTCACTAAGGTACAACAGTACACTTCCTCGATGTCTGATAGGTTACCTAGAATAATGTCACTCGATTTACACGATCACGAACGAATTGCTAATTGACAGTTGATTCTAGACAATCGCATCAAGAATCGATTTTAAGAAGTAAATTTACTTCATCAATTTGTGTTACTTGAGATTTATTGTGTTCTTTCTGTTATTTAATATTCAATGCTTGTTTTTAATCGAAGGATTTTCATAACATGTTTATTACCTTGAAATACGTTCCTAGCTCGAATTATGCCCACTCCATCTATACATCTGAGATATCGTTTATTTATGTTTTATAATAATTTTAATTGTACTTCTAATGCAGGAGTACGAGTGTGTAAGCGTTTAAATAAAAAAAGGTTAAACGGATGGTGAAAATTATAAATTTAATAAACATTAACAATATTAAAATTTATAGATATATTTCCGCAGTCAACCCGGGAAAAGCAGCTCGTATATAGAAATAAATGTGTTACCACAATACACGCTGCGCGGTTAAATCAAGACTCATTTTAATAGCTTACTGTATTTAAACAAATAGTGAGTTCGATATTATTTCATTGCGAATGATACAATAATATTTGCATAAAGTCAACATTATTTACATCACAACAAACTTATGCGACTCATAAGAGGTAAAACGCGTGTACACGACGTAGGCCAAATCGAATGACATCATTTCATTGGTGTAACATGGCTTTAGCGTTTTTGAACACCATATTGTTGTAATATCGACGCCATATTTTATGGGAAATACTGGCAGAAGGAAAATTAATATTAAAATAATCCTTTATAATAGGCATTTAACTGTAGACATTTGAGACGATACAGTAGGCAAATAGTAACACAATAGATAAGGAAAAATATTTTAATTAATATATAATATAATGATACATAATAGTATGATTTAATGATACCATACAGATCAACTGCACGAATGTTTATATTTACAATTTCCAAGACCTTAGACAGAAGGAGCAAAATATCACAAACCTGCACTGTGTTTACTTGGTATTCGATAATGGAATATTCGGAGAATCGGGTCAATAAGTGACCTGGCCTTCTCCCGATAGTAATTAGTCACATGTGTTTATCTCAAATTATTAAATGTGATAACTATACTTTGGGATTATTTTGCATATTATAGTCTTATTTAAATTTACATTATTATTTGAAGTGTCATATTACTCTCTTGTATTTAGGTAGGCCCTTGTCCAGGGGCCCAACTCTGCTAATTTATAAATTCTTGTGTCTAAATAGTTTGACACTTTCGTATACCAATGTGTCAAAAATGTGTCAAACTATTCGGACACGACGCAATTGAAGAGTTCATAAATTAGCAGACTTGGGCCCAAGGTCAGATACAAGTGGTCTTTCATCAAATTTAGTTGTAGATTAATATTTTAAAGGGATATTATCGCTAGTCTCGTCATTTAGTGTAGGACTGCGATCAAGCTATGTGCAGACGCGTCGCGTCGTTGTAATTTCAAGTCGTTGCTACCGAGAATCGAGGCGGTCCGGACCGGTCGGTGAAGCAATTAAGTGACACAGTAAAAGTAGCTATTAACTATAATATTTTTACTCTGCGAAACATAAAAGTAACTAATGTAAATGTTGATTAAATGGAAATCTTATATTTTTTTATTTTAAAAATATTGTGTACCTACGTTGTATTATTTATTTTGTAAAATTTGAACGAATACGGGCGTAATTTTTTTACAATTAAAATTAAGAAAAAGCAGCTTATGCTGACAACATAGAAAGTTAAGATAATATAATTATGTATTACTACTACTATCAATAAAGATAAAAAATGTGTAGGTAAGTAATAAGAAATTCGAAACAAATCGATATCTTGCAATCTGTCAGTCAAGTACCCATTGGTGTTGAATTAATTTCTTGTGGCGATAAATTTTCTTTTGTTACTTACATCTTGGTGATAATAAATAAAAGATTTTTTTTCGTTTTTATGCATTTTTTTGTAACGAATGTCTTGTAATTCGCCAACTTGTAACTCATGGACACGACGAATATCTAGTCCTGTATCTAGAGACAGGTGCAACAGACCGTTTACGGCTTTGCCTACTTTTTTAACCATCCCGAGGAGGCATCTAAAATATTCTGTAATGCATTGGTGCAAGGTCCAAAATGTCTGCATAAAAAATGTTTGTAAAGATGCGCCTAGTCGGTTCCCATGCGTTGGGCGCGTACAGCACGCTGGCTTTTTTATTTTTTCTTGAACGGGTCTACAATGAGATTCTGGTTTTGCAACTCGCAATATCGATACTCGATAGTACTGTCTCGATTTTATCGACCTACGATATTTTGTGCCTACGAGAAAAGTCATATCATATTTTTTTAAATTTAGTAAGACATAAGTACTGATAATATTCAGTCTGAATTAACATAAGTACTCGTAGGTATTCAGGGTATGTACATCATTGTTAAAACTATTTTTAAATACGAAATCTTTTTATGAACTTTGTTGGTAGGTTTGTATCTACCTACTTAACTTATGTAAAAACAATTCAAATTTTAACAGTTTACAAATATTTGGCATACTTTTTTGAAACGATTCATTCCTAGGTATTTTAATAATTTCAAATATAACTACCTAGGTACCTATAAGTATATTTTTTAGGTGCTACTAAATTTTCACATCAGAAACATATCAGATATATTTAATATAAGACTTACCTTAATATAAAAATACTATATAAATACATCGTTATTTATTACAGCAATATTTAACTTCTTATTAATCTTTTCATTTTATCTGCAAGCATGCCTAAGCGTTGGTCAACTGGTCGTATATTCGATGTTTAATCTCGCGAGAGACCACATTACAACTGGAATGTCCAGTTCAACTATGAGGGACCATAACCGTAATGTTAACATTATGGCAATTAGTGATTTTATGCTACGTACCTTCTTTACATCGCAACGACCAAATATAATGTTATAGGAAAGCAGCAATGAATACTTAAAACTATATAAAGCGATTTAAGCAAGAAACGAGGTATTAAAAACCCCCAGTCTGTTAAACGTAGACCCTAAAGCTAGTATAAAAAATGTAAGTGCCCTCCGTGACTAGGACAGCTTCTTGTGACCTTGACAGCGGCCATTTGCTTTTTTTCGCGCGCGTTCAATGTTGCCAGTATGACGGCGTGCGGTGCGTTGGCTTTTGCTTTTTTCTTATTTTTATAAAAGGCATCTCGTTATGCAACTTATCTTCTTTTTATTTTCACGGGAATGTTACTAACGAATTATTTTTCTAATTAAAGATATTAAAATCTTATTAAGTACTTACCTATTCAAATTTTAAAACGAGATATGAATGAGAACCTATGCCGGCTAACTCACTTGATTTCTTTCTTTATGAAGTGTTGATTTTTTAAATAATAACTTAATGTCACCGTCTGAAATTCGATAAAGGGATTACCAAACGTTTTGTCCTAAATCTTATCTGGTTTCTGACGATTTCAGAGCAATAAATCGTTCAAATAGATATTAAGTAATCGCAATATTGGTTTTGGCGACGAGGCAATGACATATCCTCAACGTATGGTATCTATATCATGGATGACGGGGTTCGCTAATCTCCTTCCGACTAGGAGTGCCACGTATGCTGGATTTCGTGTCAATTTTCGTCAAGCCTTAAGACTAATAAAATTGCTGCTTATTTACCGTTTGGGAAGATAAATACTGTTAGGTTAGGTTAGTTAGGTTAGTTAGTTAGGTTAGGTTAGTTAGTAGTAAATATTCTTAGGTACATACGTAACGAAGTTTAGGTAAGAGAAGGAAAACACCAGTGTGGCTATTAAAACTAATTGATTAGCAAGTAGAGATTTATAATAAGTTAATTTCTAATCGTCTGTTTAACGTTCCCTTCTATAAACATTCATAAAAAAATTGTCAGTAGTAATCTATGAAATTCATAAGCACACTAAAACGGCGTCTACCTCATATAATTTGTCAAGCGCTTATTTACTAATTTATTAAGCATTTACCATCATATCTTATTGGACACTAATTAGTTATTACTATTGTATTTATTGTGCATTAACTATTTTTATTTTTCGGGCTACAAAAGGTCATTTATTGAAAACTCACAACCGACATTTCTCCAACATTAACGATTATCTTTTAACGACTTCGTACAACCGCCATTTATCGAAAACTTATGATTATCATTTATCGAACACTTACTATCGACATTTATCGAGCACTTACTATAGACACGCGCATAGGCCTAACTCTAGCAAAGTTTAAAGGAAACAGTACAATTAATACAAATTACGTACGTCAAACAAGCACAGCAAATGACATGGTTGTACAAGATAACGAGCCAGTACGCATTTCACCCCCGATAAGGCGTTACATTTAAAGCATCAAGTTGGTTAACACTATCATTTCACTATCTAGAAATTACATACTCTAATGAATGGTACCTGGATGACCGAGCTTTTTATATTCTTTTTACATCTGGATTCGAACCGCGGTCTTCTGGTTTCGGGACCGCCCGATTTCCCATCTGAGCTATTATAACCTTGTAGATGGTGGCGAAATTTACCTTCGTATTCCAGTGATATTGTAGTAGTTTTTCATTGCCTGAAAAGTGAAAACACGAATAAAACGGCGTTATCTAAAAATGAAACCTAGCTAGATCGAGTTATCGCCCCCGAAGCCCCCCCCCCCCCCCCTCCCCCTTTATACTAAATTTCATGAAAATCGTTGGAGCCGATTCCGAGATTCCAGTTATATATATATATATATATATATATATACACAAGAATTGCTCGTTTAAAGGTATTAGATAGATTAGATATTAGATAACGGAAAACGTTGGAACCACGGTGTTATTAAGCTCGTCTAACTCCAATGGGAATTTTTTGTAGAGTACAATCCTGACCATGGTTGGCACGCCTTTATATTCAAATTTCGACGATGCGCATAACTCCTAAAATATGTGATGTGTAAATGTTCGAATAATATTCGAAAGTGGATCACAGAAGGCTGAATTTCATGGATGAAAGCTTCTTGTCTGTTACCCTTAGTCAAATGTCTTACATGTTCCTCATCGCCAGACCGTAATAAAATTTTCAAACTAAACATGAAACCATAAAGTTGAAAGTTCAGAGACAACTTTCTCAATCCAATATATCTTTCAAAGATTCTTAGCGCCATATTCAAGGACAGAAACCATATGCATCCAAGACGCATAGCCCCATGGCGGTGCCGTTTGAAATTTGTGTCTTATTGTGTAGGGATTAGGTGGTATTTCGCGTGTGGCGTGTTTAAGAGTCTCCAGTCGGCAGATTGAATAAACTGCTTGACACAGTTTCGTGTTTCGGGTCAGACGGGTGCCGGTGGCGGGTAAACAAATGCCTGTTACGACATCTTGCTGTTGGAAGAAAGAATTCAGCCGCGGTAGTCCGCACGAATTAATTTGGCATCATACCTAAGATTTAGTGTTATGATTATAACACTAAATCTTAATCTAAGAAATTCTCTTCTAATAATTTGAAGGTTTTATGAACAATTAATCTCCCTTGCTCCGCTTTTTAAACCAAAGGCTATAAATACGCGCTACCGAAATCTTAATAATAAGTAATCTATTTCAGGCATAGAATTTATTGCTTACCTAATTTTATCAATTTAGAGGATGATTGTTGTTGGTTTATAAATTAGAATTATTGCCATAAGTTGCAACAACGCAGGCAAAGCATTAATTAGGTATCTACTAACTTGTATCTGTTGTAGAAAAGGCTTAAGGAAAAGGTAAGAAATTACTTTCCACTACCTAAACCAACCGAAAAACATTTTAAAAATAATAATTTTAATCGCGACATCCTCACACCAAAGCTCGAGTATTTAATTAACTAGTAATGACAGACAAAAATGTTACTTTTTTATTTTATGAAATTAAGATAGCAAACGAGCGTGCAGCAAGCACCACCTTCCGCTGCCGCCCGTGACAACTGTGACAACTTAGAACAAGGTTCAAACAGGGACTGGGATAGTTAGTCCGGTTAGGAGACGGTGTTAGAAACAATAACGTACTAGTAACTACAATAATTATGACAAGTAAATATATAAAAAAACGTTCCTCGAAAAGGTTGGTACTCACATTCAACTAGGATAACCTCCTCAATCATAGACACACTAATGTCACTAATGAGGTTTTGATGAAGCCCATTGACTCGGAGCCAGCACTCTAATAGAGCTATCAATGTAGACTCCATGTTTTCTTGTAACTTTTGGATAATTCCAATTAAAGTAAAAAATAAGAAGATATTTTATATACCTACCTATTTACAGCGATTAGTTTTAAAATAACCCTTAGCTACTTTTGTGATCCGTGCCCCAAACTTATAATACAATATCAATAGTAAACTGGAGACCTACTTAATTCGCGTCACAAATTAATCGTGAAACAATTATTTGCTAGATATTTTTTTTAATTATTCATAACTAGAATGCTAGGTATGAATAATTAAAAAAAATATTTTGTAGGTAGGTCTGACTACGAAACAAAAGTACCAATCATTGTAAGTACTTTCTTGGTTAAAAAAGATAATATATGTAAATATTAAAGAGTAGGGGGCTTTCAAGGAGAAGGTACCACCGATAGCATCGCATCTGGCGCCATCTCGCGGCGATTAGCATGTGAAGAGGAACCACTGGTTCGACAATCCGACTGACATTGTGCGTTAACAAAGGACCGACTGACGCGACACCTTATCAGTGTTACAATGTTAATTTATCGCGACATCGCTGACATCTCATGCCACTCCGAACACTACATACCTACCTCCCTACCTAAAGAATGGCCGTGTTTATTCGACGATAGACAGAGACATCGAAGACTACATTTTGTTAAGGAATGATCATAGCTGTTGTACAAATTTATTTAACATAGATAACATATTTGACTATTTGTTGATAAAATTCGTTATTTAGTAGCAAAATAATTCTAATTAGATATTTTCGGATAAAATCTTATTTGTCAAATCCGAATACCTACACTTTCCGTACAAATAACGGTATGTTCTTATTAATTATTAGTACAAATAATCGTTACGTAAAAATATCTCTTTTTAGGACCTAACGCTAACAAAAGAACAACTTATAGTAAGTGGAGTGCCCAAGCTTTCAATTTGGCTACGAGAGCTTAATCAGAGATGTGGCCAATGTAATGGAGGCATACAAACTCTTTTTACACCTGTATGTATGTGCAAAAGATCTGCTACATATTCAAGTTACAATATAAAAATTCTGTAACCACTCGTGAACTAACAAATTCAAAGTGCAATCTATCAAATAATGCGTGGCTGGTCGCGGCAGGCGCTGCATATTGCATGCGGCGTCGGGGCAGTTCCCTAACCTTTCTATTCCATGCTTTCATGGCATACTAGTTACGGCCCGCGCTTCGTGTCGGTTTTTTTTAATAAAAAATCCAAGTTTTAAACGGGAGTCTTTAAACGGATTTTTGTAAGCCGATTGAAATAAAAAAAACACTGAACACTCAATGCTGCTGAGATACTTTAGTGAAAATCACACCATTTCTGAAATTCGCGAGAACAAACACACGGACAAAAAGACAAAAATAACAAACTTTGCAGGTAATTAAGAGTAAGAGAGTGACGAAGAGGAAAGATTAAAACGTGAAATAGAACAGTAAAATATTTTTATATTAATTATTTAATTGCGAATACGAACAGATATTTTGAACATATAATCATAATATGTTATATATTCTATACATAATATATACATTCATATATTATTATACATGTTTACTAATACGTTAAAAGTTAGGAACCCCACCGAGTCTCATTTAGTGTTGACCTGTTTTTTTCCATTACACAATCATCAAGCATTTATCATACATTCTTAAAAGCAAACAATACAATACAATCAAGTATGTAAACGTATCAATGTAAGCTAATAACTTACAACGCCAGCATCTTCATGAAACGCAGTTTTATTAATAATATTAGTTCTAGATAACATTAGAAAACTGTTTGAGCGTGCGATCTCGACAGCTCACTACAAATGTAATCTGTATCCACGCTAGTGTTTGTAGCTACGCGTGTGTATACGTATTGCGGTTTCCTTATCAATACTCCGCTGTGGTTGTGTTGGTACGGTGACGTCAGACGCAATTGTCATCGCTGTCACGGCTAACGAGTGGCACTCGGTCACCGGACCCTATGTTATACGTTTAACTATCGGATTTTTTTAATTGACCGTAACAACGTTATATTTTACTGGTACTTATGTTGCCTGAACCTGAAATTCAAACAAAATATAGTGAGTCAGACTTAGTCACACTTATCACTTCAATAAATCTTTCATACTAAGCCATAATGTTATAACCTTTTTGTAACTAACGCCTGTGTAAATTAAAACGTTCGATACGGTTTAAAATCAATCGCTTTAAAGTCAACATTCCTTCCCACAAGTTTCGACACCTTCCAATACTAGCGGTAGATCTAGTAGATTAAATTCGTAAACAGCAAGCAAGTTTCGCTTTCACTGAACTTGACATAGCGATAGGTCAAACGGTTGTGCGATGACACTCGAAAAGCAAACAAGTCGAGAGGGCCAGCCGGTGCATGTCCTATCATACGATCGTGAGTCTTGTGACGACGAGGATTTGTTTCGATTTTCGCACAACGAATAAAGTTATACTCCGTACTTTGCCTTCCGCGAGAACGTTTCAAGGACAGTCCTCTTTTCGGGTCTCAGGCCTCTTTTTCATTGGGAAGTGACACGCTCGACCAAGAGACCTTGCCCCCTCCGTTCCTCTCCCAAGCTGACGTCACCCGCGCCATCTTGCCGCTGTGACGCGTTGCCCGGCAACCCGACACACGCTTCGCATAAAATTATTACAATTTTTTGTACTTCTCGTTCATAATATTCAGACGATTATAATGCGTCGTGCTTGGTGGATGGAGTTAACTATCTTAGTGAGTTTAATGACTTTTCACCTGGAAATCTTTTTAATGTGATTTAAATAACGGACAATTTTATTTGTCCGTTAATGATCACTCTTACTTAGAACCAATTGAGGTCATAAATGGATTGACTCATGACTGTTTACTTTTCACATTACTTCAACACTGCTACACTTTTTACATTTATTAGGATACTTCCTAACGTATAAAGACGAAGTAACAATACCTGTTTGTATTTAATTGTGGGTCACCCAAAACATGTCTGGTTTTCGCCTTGAGAATTGAGAAGCTCGCTAGCCCGTATTCATACACTTTCAAGCATTCCAACTTGAGTCGAGAAAGCAGCGCTACAATTTTATTTCCTATGTGAAGTAAGTTGCTTCTGAGACGTTACTACTAATTTGGTTTTTATATTTTCAATTGGTTAACTGCTAGTTGCTAAGTTTCTTGAATGGTTCCCTACTTCCATCGATCCCGGTTATTATCGTAATACAGTAAAAGATTTTCAGAGGGCATGTGAACAGCAAATAAAAAAAAATGTCACGATTTAACCACTAACACTGCCTCCCCATGTCGATATGGAGTACATACCCCCTAAGCCTCTCACAACAACGAGATTCGTGCCCTGCAAAGCTATGTACACTGAGTTTAGGCCACTTTTTAAAACTACTTATACAAACTGTTATGTCTTTCAAGCCTTTGTGTAATTACTAAAAATGTGTTAATTTATCGTATTAATCAATTAATTAACAACATATGTAGCCGTTCGTTTGAGTATTATTTTACAGAGTGAATGGTTTGTTTGTCAATCAAAATGTCCTTTACAGGGCCGGACCACATTTCACAATTGCACTTGCAACTTTCATATGCGATTCCGAACAAGTGAACAAGGTCTAATAATACTAAGTCTGTTTTTGTTTCGACTGCCGCCGGTGCAGTAGGAGCCGGTAATGAGAATTTTCCAATCTTTTTGTGTGGGCAATGCGTCGGAGATGTCTTTGGTGTCGGACGAAACAACGAAATCATTATCCGTCTCGTTGCAGCAGGGCCAAATTTATTTTTCAAATTTCTTTTCGCTATTGCTTCTGACCTTTCGTCAACATGCTAGACACTCATCGTGCTGTATATTTTTGAAGTGTAAATAGTCTTTTAAGGTTAAACTCTGGCATAATAATCTTAAGGGTCTCAGCTATATCACAAATAGTAACATAACTATCTACCATTCAGTACTTAGACAATATTTTTGTTATCTTCGGTGGTAGAGATGCAGCGAGCTGCTTTCGTCTTCACAGTTTGTTCTGCCACGTTTAAACTCAGTACACCAAAATGGTAATTAAATTAATTAATACATGCTTCGGTGAAGTAAAACATTGTGATGAAACCTGCACACTTGAGAGTTCTCCACAAATGGTCTCAAAGGTGTGTAAAATCCGCCAATCCGCTATTGGCCAGCGTGGTGGATCAAGACTACCCCTCACATTCTGAGAGGAGACCCGTGCCCAGCAGTGGGAAAGTTATTAAGTTTTAGGTTGCGATGATGAAATATTTTAAATTAGATAACCGATTTAAAATTAGGCTTGCCGATTAAATTTTATTTTAAACTTTTGCATCACTAATTATAACTCATACATACATACATATTATTATGTATAATCATTTGAGTTTTAGTTAAAATACTTACGTAGATTACAATGCCCTCCCTAGTTTCAGTGCTTAAAATAAGCTCTGAAAATAGTCATCAATAAGAAAATTCAATTATTATATCATATGTCAATGATTGCATGTCATAAAAGTTATCCCATTAAAAACGTTATCGTAAGTTGAAGATTAAAAGAAAAACCGTTTCGATTTGATACATTCGTTGGAGTTTCTGTCGTCGTCTATAGACGGTGGATTCTATTTTTACTCTACATTATTTTAGTAGAAGTTATGAAAAGTTTAATTCAAATTGAAATTCTTATTTACAAAATTCGAATGAGTCGAGAGTTCGAAAGGTGACCGCTATTATTTCTTAAGCGTTACCACAAAGTAGGTTAGTAAAGCGTTACCATGTCCTGTCAAGTTGTTGCATTACTCAGATACATAGTTTTACCCTGGTACATACTTAGCACTTATAAGCAAGCTGAAATCAATTCTTTGAAGTAAATAGATAAGTAGATAGAAATAGTTTATTACAAAAATGTACATATGTTTCAAACTCTTCACATCAAAACTTACATTAAAATTATCGGATTGTACGAATTCCAGCACTTTACATGTATTAAAAAGTATTAATAAGTTTTGTATAAACATTTCAAACAATTCATTAAAAAGAAGTTGTATAAAGACGTAAGATTGCTACTACAGAAGTACTTCAATATTTCGTCGCAGTCATTGAAGCGTTTAGCAGAATAGTTAACTTGCTTGGATACATTCCAACACGTGAATGCACGAATCTCTAATTAGTGTAAGACATCTCGAGACAATGTTTCATGCTACGTAGACCATACTGTCTACATTTTGACACATACGAGCCAAATCAGCAGACGAGCCACGTTATGGTCACCGTCGGACTGTCGCCCATGGATATCTAAACACTAAAAGCGTCATCAATGCGGTGCCGGCCAAAAATAATATAAATAAATAACGCTACACACTGATAGTTCACTAAGATTCACTGAGCTGTTCGTGTTAAAGAAAACACAACCAGACTGAGAACAGAAATTTAAACTCGTTATTCAAATTTCCGGCTCACAGAGAATCAAACCTAGGACTCTGCAACGGCGCGGCGCGGCGGTCCGGTATGGTAACCACTGCGCCATACAGGTCTTCACACAGGATAGTATTCTATAGGTCAAAGTTCTCTAGCGAAATCTGTTAATGCATTAGATTCGCATTTCGTAAATCCGCAGTTTCAAGCTTTAAGCTTTAAACACGGTCGCATGCCCCCGCATATCAATCACACAGAGGGTTCAGAGTACACAAGAGCGAAGTGGTACGTGCGGTTGCATTTCACAGCATCCGCCTACGCAGAACACGCAATAGCTGAATCGATACTGAGATTTAATACCAGGTACAGACGTCACTGCCACGCGTCCCTAGGGATTGCTCCTGAAAAGTGCAAGGTAACGAGGTTCGATGTTTTGAATAATTATGTCGAATAGAGTTTACATATATTCTTTTGTAATGTGCAGCGCAAAATATTGGAATTGCATGCCCGCGTCGCGATGCCCGCCCCATTTTCATGTGGAACGCTTAAAGAAAGGAGTGAATAAGATTTTAATAAGTTAATGTACTCACCATTTCAGTGCAATTGTTGTCAAGTACTTATTAACTTATGTTTTGACTAATAATAATGGCATCTTTTGTATATTGAATATTTTGTAGATTATCTCCACATATTAAAATTTTTATTTAACATAATCCTGCAAATGTAAAGCTATTTATTCACTACATGTATGTACACAAAGATTACTTTTGTGCATTAGTACACACCACCCTTTCTCTTGTGTTACGTCATGGCGTTCCGTTACAGGGTCGTATCACTGTAGGTTACAGCCGTCAGTTTCAGGGCCTCGCTCGTATTTCACAGTCTTATAATCAAAGCCTACCCATAAAAATAAACTATGCTGCATATAAATAACTATAAAAAGTTCAACTTTTATATACACCTGTAAATAAGTATACTAATATGTATGGCATGCATGTAGTGAGTACCTCATAACTACACTGTGGTATTCACAGTGTATGTTAGCTCAGCACAGGTACCAGCGACACCCATCGATTTTAGTGGGTTCCATACGCCACATCGAATTCCATTACATCGAAGTTCATGACATCGAACACGTTACGTCGATAGTTTATTATATCGAACTATCATCACATCGAATGTTTATTACATCGAATGGTCATGACATCGAAAGCTTTTAAAATCGAAAGCTCATTGAATCGAATTTATAACATCGAAGCCTTATCACATCGATAGGTCGTGACATCGACAGCTTCATAACATATAGAACGGACATATTTTTTTTTTGATATATTAAATGAAAGAAAAAAATCATTTTTACACTAACGTTTAATGTTATTCATACATACATACATGTACATACATACATACATGTACATACATACATGTACATACATACATACATGTACATACACACATGCATATACATACATACATGTATGTATGAATAACATTAAACGTTAGTATAAAAATGATTTTTTTCTTTCATTTAATATATCAAAAAAAAATATGTCCGTTCTATATGTTATGAAGCTGTCGATGTCACGACCTATCGATGTGATAAGGCTTCGATGTTATAAATTCGATTCAATGAGCTTTCGATTTTAAAAGCTTTCGATGTAATAAACATTCGATGTGATGATAGTTCGATATAATAAACTATCGATGTAACGTGTTCGATGTCATGAACTTCGATGTAATGGAATTCGATGTGGCGTATGGAACCCGATTTTAGTTACATAATCTAACAATGATATTTTAAGGAAAAAAAGAAGCAGGGTAAGTGGTAAGTGGTTCAGTCAAACTCAGCCAATACAAATAGCCGATAAATCGATTTAGCTAGGTTCTTATTCATATTTCATCACTATGTAATTCGTATTTATATATAATTTCCAAAAAACACGACTTACCGAAAACAATACCAAGCAAAGTCCGGACGGCTAGGTACTGATTTTAAGAAGTTGGCTACCTCCTGAGATCGATTCAATTGACGACCAATATGGCGCACTGGTTACATGCCAGACTGCCGTTCGAAGTGTCCTAGGTTCGGTTGTCTGCGAGGCAGAAATTTTTATGAGAAGTGTTCTTGGTCTGGATGTGTATTCTTGTCTTTGTGTCTCGTCTATGCTTCCCGCGACGCAGGGAATCCTAGTGTGGGGCTATGAGTGTGTAGCGTTATACATTTATTATATTTAGTTGCAATGTCAACGAGTCAGTCATAACCAGGTTGCTTTTAGCCGGCGACGCGTCACTGACGTCTTTTAGGTATATCTATGGAAGGCACCGACCGCTTATAATCAGGTGGCTCGTCCGATCATTTGATCTATCTGCGTAAAAACATGACAATAAACCAGTTCGGATTAAAAAGCTAATGTATGTAAGTATGAAAGACGTTAAATGATAAATTACATGCTAGTGCAAAGTGATTGATGAATGTGGTTGTTCCGCGGAAGGTCATGTTCGTAGCGCGCTACACGTACGGCTATGAAATTTCTTTGCAAATGAAAATATCATTGGATTGAACAATGCTTGGATCTCCTCGTAGAATATAAGGGGTAGGACTGTTGGAGTAGTCTACCACGCTGGCTAAGGCCACTACTCCTTTGACATTGATTCAATATCTTAAGAGATATTGAATTAATGTCAAAGTGAAATAACACTAATAAATGAATCGGTCGAATTCCGAGCAAAGCGTGTCTCTTGTAATAAATAAATGTTTTGCAACGTTACCAAGGTGTGACTGCAAATTGATCATTAACATAATCTGCTCACTGAATGATATAAGAATTACCTATCTAATACACACAGTGATAAGTTCCACTATCTGACTTTCACGTTTGATAAGCTAATAAGATTTATCAACTGTTATCAACCTTGCCACTTGCAGATATGAGTGAGGTAACTCAACGGATGCGGGGGGTTAGAGTAGGTAATTCGATGTTCAATTCTCTTTAGTATTTTGTTTACTTTATATAGGAATATGAGGATATAGGAGGAATAGGAAATAGAAGAAATTCATAATAAATAAATACAATAGCAATCAAATTAATTCATTAATCAGTATAAAGAGTTCGGAGCTTCGACGTAACCAGCGATGAAATTGCATACAAAACACCCACATCAGAACAGAATCGATAGAAGATCAGTGCTTAATTGAAATTAACTTCACGTTGAAGGTATACACGCTCTGTTGAAAACTGAGAACTGAACTAATGGATTGCTTATGATGACACGAATGCATCAGCCCTGTAAACAAGGGTGCGCTACATACGAGTCTCTATGTGACATATGCGGTGCTTTAAATTGTATCAGCGATTTATCGTTTTTCTGGCTGTTCTAAAGAGCTGGTTAGTTACTAGCAGGTCCAAGAGTTAGGCGATACATTTTCAAAAATATAGTTATATACGTTATATGTTTTGATACGTGAAGCAAAAACGTTTTAACACTCCTTACGAATATTACGCGGACGGAGGATTATGAAATTTGGCAAAGTTTATATGGAAAAGGAAAGCAGAAAGCTAATAGATATTTTTTTATAATTGCATTTAAAATTTCATAAATAAATTAATAATCACAAACATATAGCAGTTACCCTATACACACACTACCATACCTTTGACACGACGTGACATGGCGTTTGAAATGTGCACGTTAATAGTGTCAATGTGAAGTACCTTTGACCGAATGAATAATACTTCGGTTGAGAAGAGTAAATGTCATTTTCGAATAAATCAGACGAAATCTATTTGTATATTCATATAAATAAACCTTTAGCCCTTTAAAATGGTACATGACAACTGTTACGCATTTCTTCAAAACACCCACATCAGTTAATTCCCCTTAATGTAATACAAGTTCACACAATAACATACACAGAAATATCGGTAATCAGGACTACCAACATAGCCAGACCCGTGTGTAGGTGTATGCACGGGATCCGGGACATATGTGCGTGGGCGACCTCCCCCGCCGCCCGCCCCCCGCAAGGTCACGCGCGAGAGGGGTGTATTGAACACCGAACAGGTGTTTATGAAAGCGAGGGCAGAGAGAACTTCAGATTTGTTACGTAGCGAATTCCATTATCGAATTGAGTTTATTCATTTATATAAACGAAGGAAATTACCAAGAAATTAACTCGAGAACATAATTTATCCTCCACAAAGGTATCAGCGCACTCAGGAGACCTGATTAGACAAAGGTTACTGAATTAAGCGAAGTCTCACAGAAACACTATCACGTGTAATTACGTGTACATATGGAGGTACTTACCCTAATAATCGGATCGATTTACCTTTGTTACCCTAACACAAAGGCTTGCCTTGGACCTTTACCACACCAAACAATAATTACTGGTCTGTCTTTATCAGAAAGTAAATTAACGCCAACTTTACCTTAAAAGCGTCTAATAACACGGAGATTTCTAAACACTGATTTGTTTAGGATGCTGATAGATTGTGAACATGATGACGATTATAATGAGGGAGATTGGCGAAGCACCAATTCGTACTGAAGCAGCGTGAAGTATGCTCTAGGCCTCAGTTACGAGGAGAGACTCATTTCCTGTAGTGCTCCAGTGCCAATAGGTTGAGATATTAGTAGCCAACCAAGTGACGAAAATTTTTATGCAGCCTGAAGGCCTCCGACATGGTTTAACGACTGCTGCCTAACCATAAGAACCAGGACCACGTATGAATGGTCCAGGATTGAGGTAGATATTTGTGTCTTCAAATGAAGAGTGAATAGGCTGCTACTAAGTTAGTGCGCTCTGCCACCCAAGACCACATCTCCACTTCCCGTCAAGTGGGATTGAGATCAAGCAGTAACTTATAAAATTAATAAAAAAAATGGATTATGAGTTTAAATAGTTCTCGGTCTGGCTCTTGCCTTGTATATGCATAGCACACAGGGAATCCTAGTGAGGGGCTACGAGTGTGAAGCGTTATATACAAATTTACGTTCCCTCCAAAGCACGAAAACGCTCAAAATTTTGTTTCTACTATTGTAGCAGACACCCATCCTCGTACTGGCCGCAATACAATAGGAATCTAAACTACGAATACAATACAGATGCAAATTACTTACTAGTTTTCAGAGTTATTGTTCGACGGACCAACCCGCCGTTACACGAGGCAGTTATCTTTAAGTCAAATCTGTATATTATTATTATTGTTGAATATTGACCTAATGCTAACAGCTACTATGATTATTTCTTTCTATTATGACGTTTTCTGCATCCCTCGCAGACGAAACCGCGAGTAAAGAGTAAAGACTAGTTTAAAATATATTCCAGATTTACTGTGAATTAATTTGTTACTTACCTTCGTATTCACAAACAATACTTCAGTGGAATCCACTTACATAAAGACGCTTACATAAAGAGCTATACGAATGAGTCTATATCAATACTTATATTTGAAAGGACTCTTTATGACTGTTGGGGTCAATATTGGGTCAATATTTTGTCAACAATCGAGTCGATAAATAAACAGTGATGGCTGGATGGATGGATGACAACAAGTCCTATTACACCTTCACCGCAGGCCGGTTACTGTTGTTAACCGCTAGCGCCGTCAGTTGTTAACAAACTTACACATTTTTTGGTAGCAGCATTAGCCCTCGTAGAATCTACTTACCATTTTGATGCACTTTTTCAGCAACCCTTCTTAGTTTTAGCTACTTAGGTTGATATATGTGCCGGAAAAATCAGTGATATTCAAGTGGGTAGAACGTAAGATTTCCAGGACAATAGGAATCCGGCCCGCAAATCTAATTTTTAAAAATTATGTGCGTTTCAAAATTTTATTATCACTTGCTTCGGTGCCGACACCCAACGTAAGGAAACCTGAACATCTTAAAGCTTCTACATAATGTTCTAATAGTTGTCTGAAGCAAACCAGAAGTATATAAGAGTTTAAAATGCCCATAATGTATGCAAAATGTATCAAGGTGAAATGCCTACGCAAATAGGTTAATGTTAATGTTTTGTTTTCATAAGCAAATTTAAACTGAAAACACTCATATTTATGTTTGAAATTTGATTGCTTTATGAGTTTTGAGTGGCGCGGGGAAGGTTCTACAGGCTCCTACGTCAGAGGAAGCTGCGTAGGCTGCGCTCCCGGGATACACCGCCTACGCGTGGCTGTGCCATATCGATTGACAGTGTTCCGAATGTTTCAATGTATAATTCAGATTTTTAAGGAATTAAGGTAGCAAACGAGCATGCAGCACCACACTTCCGCTGCCGCCCATGACAACTGTGACCGACATAGAATAAGACTCAAATCAGGACTAGGGAAATTTAGATTAAGTAATTAGCTGAACGTGCAAACAAGCTAGTATGAGGTGACCGTTTTGTATTGTTATATTCGATATTTCGCCCCAGTTGCATAAATCATGGTCAAGGCGAGACGTAATTATAATAATAATACAACTTATAATACTCTTCCGTTACTAAGTGACTGACAGACAACGCACAGCCGAAACTAGCGAACGCAAGAAGGTGAAATTTGATACGTACGATAATGTTTCTTGGGGAGTGTAGGGGAGCCCTATGAGAGGATTGTTGGAAATTCCCTCCATATAGTGATAAAATGGGGATAAACTGAAACCTTTTTATTTCTTCAACGGATTCACTTCAAACTTTGCATACAGGTTCCTCAAGTGACGCAAGTGAGATCAAGTAAGGATTTTTGGCAATTAAGAATTTCACGCGGACGAAGCCGCGACCGAAAAACTAGTTTAATATAAATATTATTTGATTATGCAAACATTTTATTTTAACTTGCACAAAAATGTAAGTGTTTCATTTAACATTATTCTATATATTTAACAGGATACGTACGATATAGAGATGTTCACCGGAACATTAAGCCCTCATTGTTTATCGTAAATGATTAAGCGTTGTGTGCGCCTCATGAATATTGTTCACTTTTTACATTTTTTTCTTTCACCTCGTTCACGCGGTTCACGCTCGTACGGACGTGTTAGCCTTTTAAGGAAAAATGTAATGAGCCATAGAAAAAGGGATCCCAAGGACTTTGACGCAACTCAAGTTTAAATACCCTTTGCGAACTGTTTCCAATACATTTAATTTTATAGTTGGCTCTCAACTTGTGGGAACGAACGCAGTTATATGCGTTTGTGTAGTTTGTAAACCTTGATTGAGGATGGTTATCGAAAAACACTAATGTTCTCGTTATTCCGTGCCCGAATTTTTTCAGGAAATTTTTATTTTTACATTTCTTGACGTAAACAGGTTCAGTCATAATTGATCAACATATCATATCAGGGGGGATTGTAGTCAAGCAGAAACTTATATTATGTAAAAAAAAGAAGAAAAAACTGTCCCGACTTGTTGTAAATGGTATACTTATGTATATTGCGTTAATAAATAGCCGTAATATTCGTCTTCATCGAATATCTTCCATGTTTTGCAGACAGATTGGTTACAGTTTTATAGTGTGCATTGATTTTTATAATACTGACATGCTTTAAGGCGTTTTGCGGTCTAGAACCAATTATTAGCAACGGTTAATTTATTCTGATTTTGTAATAAAATCAATGTTTCCAATAATTGATTCTGGAATACAAAACAAAACAAAAATATTGAAACGAGTAAAATTCATGAAAAACAATTAAATATGTCAAGTAAAAATTGTAAAATTAATCCATAGTACCTACCAAATTTCTCAATTAGTCTAACTCGAGTGTCCAAAAATAAAGTAATATAAGAAATATTGCGGTAATATGTATGTTTGTGTTAAAAATAAGGCGTCCAGCAATTGTCCGAGGTCCTCTACGCCTCTACGAATACGACTAGACCCAGCGCCCGATGAAATATTGAAATTCCACCTTTACCGTACTTCCCTTGTATTCGATAGACATATCTGGTTTTTGCCGCACAATAATTAATTGTATGCGAATATGAATGTCCTTATAATTTAAAAGGATATTCACATTGGCTTTCGCTATTCATTATTAGGTACTTTTTTATGGAATCAAGGTTGCAAACGAGCATGCAGCACCACCTTCCGCTGCCGCCCATGATAACAATGACCGAATTAGAACAACACTCAAATCGGCACTGGGATAGATAGTCCTGTCCTATACCTATTTTAGATTTTATGATTAATTTTAAATCTTTATCTTATTTTTCTTGTACATTGAACATTTGTTTTTTTATGAAATGATGAAATTTCATACTTCTCCGTCTGCGTAATTCTCGAAAAAGAGGACCAGTATGCCACTACCAAGTTGGTACCTACTTACAAAGTTTTTACTCCACGTATTAATAATACACATACCTACTAGTCGCTTGGGCGCAATTTGTTGGTCATAAAACGATCAGACCAGAAAAACGTTGACTACAAAAATGTATTAGGTACTATTATGACTAAGTAACACGATCACTCAACAATTACATATTCAATTATTTAAATAAGTTGCTACAACACACGTTTATACGTTATTGAACTTCAATTGTCGAAGTGTTACGTAATACGTCACTTCTATGTTACTTAAATAAATAGGAGAGATTATAGTAATCACTCACACAAGGACACGTCATGATAACACTTGATTAAAGGCCAGTAGCAACTATACCTACAAACACAGTGACCTATACTGCCACCCTCGACAAACCCCACGCACACAACGACATTGCGACCGTAGGCGGAAACCATGCATATGACACCGATGCAACACTTGCAAAACGCACAACTACATTCAGTTTTCTGTTTAAACAATGCACACGTATATGAAACACGTGGGAGGCTTGTGCGTATTAGAAATGACGCACACATTTAAACTCACGTGCACAACGCGTACATACATAGATTTTCAGGGACGCCTGTTAAGTTCCAATAATACGATAGCCTTATTTTGCTGATTTACACCCGAGGTTTCATGGGTACCTCAAAAATAATAACTGTAGTAGGTGTCTACCCTTTATTTGTATGTTTCTGACAATTTTTTTTCAGTAACGGAATATTATGTCAATTTGAAATCAATATTTTCATACAGCGTCTGATAGCAAAATTATTAAAAGGTAAAAATTAAGAAAACGTATATATGTATACGATTCGTTGAACATTAATAAAAACCTATAATTTGCCATCGTCATCACTGAGTGTGTCTCACGCACACACATGCAGCGAAGGCAGACATGATGACGTCACGTCGCAGGCAAAATGCAACATTCACAGAATGCAAACTACCTCGTATAGTCCGTAAGATAATTTCTGCTTTAACAGAAAAAAAAATAGGTGCAAATAGCTACAGGATATTAGTGAGTCTAAGGTGTTTTACATGAGATGATTACCATAATGATCTCAAAGAAGTCTTAGAAAACTAGCATAGAATACGGCCTTGACCCCTCGGATACCGTAAAGAGACCCAAAAGTAGCAACAAGATAGTTCTCTACTTTGCCAATGCAAGTTCTTAGCAATTAATTCAACACTGAACTAATCAAACAAATTGTTTTGTATTTGAATCTGAGCACCCATTGTAAAGATGCGTTGCAAAACTTTTCAGTTTTTCTACTGGCTTCGTTTTCTGCCTTACTTCTTCAGTAATTCTTAATAATGTAAAAATAATCACTATTCCCATAAATTTTGTCTGTCGTTTGTCTCAACAATAATTTGTTAACATAGTTTTATAGTTTTATACTTAACCCAGTATAGTTTTAGAAGTAAGTCCTTTCTCTACAAATATCTCGGGTGGTCGGGTTACAATGCCCAACTGCTGTTGAAAAGTTCTGGATTCGATTTACATCGAGGTGGAATATGAATAATGAGTTTAAATTTCTGTTCTCGGTCTGGGTGTGTTTTCTTGTCCTTGTGGGTTCTTCTTGGCCTACAACCTACGACCTACTCCTAGTGTGAGGCTATGAGTATGTAACGTTTAAATGTAAATAACTAAACGCATCTGAAGGTACGTTATGTAGATATGATAAGTATGTGAAAACAAACTGCAACACCAGATATGCGTTTAGCGAAAAAACCGGGTCGCGCGCTGATAGCGGGTCGGTATGGAAATATGTGCGACCGAGCGCCCTCTTGTTTATAAGGTTTAAAACTATTTTTAAATTGTTTTTCTTTCATTAATTATATACAACACCAAAGATCTCTAAATTAGGACCATATTATCCAAATTCGGAGATTTTTTATTTAATTAATTAATTCAGAAACGCACTTTTATATGCTAAGTGTATTATAAAAATGATATTCAATAATTTTAATCATTATGTTGTTAATCGTTGAGAAATTCCTTAGTCTGAAGCCACACCTTAGCTTAGTACCCAGCTACAATCGGAAATAAAGCAAAACGTAGAGAGTTCTCTACGTTTTGCTTTCGTAGAGTTCTACGAACTTGAAATTTGGTGAAAATCGAAAATACTTTTCATTGTTTTTAAGTGAATACTTCTATAGTATCGTACGCGATGGGAGTAAAGAGATAGGAAGCATCGGCAAAATGGCGGCTTACGTAAACAAAGTAAAACATCAATATTTGCACTGACAGTATTCGTTTTTTTTTCAAAGGATTCACTTCTAGCATGTGTAAATTGCTCACATTTTTTTTATTTTTTTTAAGTTTGCACGGAGTAACCAGTTGTATTATGGTTATTTTCAACCTTATTCCTTCTCTTCTTCGATTTGTATTCTTGTGTTGTTCTGAATGTATTGTTGTTCTCTTCTTTATATCATCTTCTTCCTGCCCAATTCTCAATTTCATTTGTGGTCGGCGCAATATGTTCTTCTCTTCCATTCTTCCCTATTAGCCGTCACTGCTACATTAACCTCCTTATCTTTCATATCATCTCTCACACAATCCATCCATCTTTTCTTTAGCCGTCCTTCTTCACCTCTTCGTCCATCCACATATCAATCACACTTCTCTTCTGTATGTACTTTGTATTAATAAGTCTGTTCTTTGTCGACAGGTAGCAGCTGTTAACGTCCGCAGTAGCCAGCCCATCGGCACCTCGTTCTATCCCGCTCCCTCCACCCCCTTCCAAGATTGCTGCCACCATGGGTCGGAAAAAAATACAAATATCTCGGATCACAGATGAACGGAATCGGCAGGTTCGTATTTTATATGTTTATGTAGGTACTTAAACTTTATTATAAAAGGTTTCTAAGAAAATTAAATTTGGAGACGTAGTTTAATTCGTATAAGTTAACGTCCAATGAGTGCTCGGGAAGAAGGTGGGCGATTAAAATACAAGACATCAAACAATATATAACAAGAAAGCTATCGTGTCATATAAACGCGCCCTTAGTGTGATTAAGTAGTTATCTTGAATGTTTTTGAGTATCATTGATATATAATTACGAAGATTTATTGTATGCTAATGTGTCAGTCACGATCGCGAAGTCTTCGCAGACAGCTCTTCAGAAAGGACCTCAGAAACTAGTCGGAACTTGACCAGAGTATATTTCAACACATAGGTTGTCTTCAAGCAAAGGTACCAACACGACTTGTTTGTGTGTTCGCCGCTTCCTATTATGTACCTACACAGCACAGCACGCCCACAAAGACATCCATTGGAGGCCTGAGGACGACACTGTGGCTGTTAGCTTTTCACCGTGTATACGCAAATAGCGCGCACACAATCAAGCCTCAGTAACAACGTATGAAGAAAACCTATTGTTGACTACTCTACGTAATGCTTAAACAGTTACATTTTCGGTAAATATTAATAAGATTGCATCGTATTGCACCTCAATACGATTCAATTAACATAATGTTTTGTAATTTACTGTAATTACTCAAGGTTCTTAATGACACAACTAAATAGTGAAGATTCTGCGATAGTAGTTATCAATTTAGATAAAGTAGGCGCCGGCGCCAAACGAACAATGTGGATGCAGTGTCATTAAACACAAGGTTGCAGAGGGTGAAATGACCTTAGCGATCTGACCTAACAGATGTGCCGTATCTACTGCAGAGCATTATCAGAGGGCAATGACCGAGCGCTTGCAATTTATTAATTACGATTACAGTATAACACCCTTAACCATTTTACATAGACCTTCTAAACGTTCGACGGAAGATGCGACGCAGGTCTTTTAGGGTGGTCACGTAATGCTTTATTCAGACGGTACCAATGTAGAGGTCATAGTTTTTAACCGCTCTGGGTTCTAATTTTCGTTAGACTGATTGCTTTAGCTGCTGAACCGATTTAGATAAAATTTTGGTATGGAGATAGAGATCCTGGGAAGGACAAAGAATAGTTTTTATCCCGATAATAAGTTCCTTTGGGATCATTTAAATTAAACGGTACTATGTATAACGTTTTGCGATTCAAAAACTAGTATACTATAATTTATATAATTATATGCTGTACCTATTATGCTAAGGAATTGCAAACCACATTGAAAACTGACATGGTTAACTGTGTTTTAAGGAAAATAATGCGATGCACGAGTTAACCGCATAAAGGATAACAGACATTTGTTGGAATTGTTAATATTAATTTTCATCACTGCCAGTACTTGTAACGAACCTCACTAATTAATTCTGATGTCCATGACCCAATATACTTCGAGTGCAATAACTTTATGAGCCATTTCACACAAAGCACAACAACAATTATGTGTAGTACCTACTTGTGACAACAGGAAACACTTTGAACTGAGTACTTAAAATAATAAATGTGTATTATCCCTATAAAAGCTAAAGGATACTCACTCACTCAGTAATGAAACACGGAATCTGGAAAACTAACTACATTTTCTTTCTCTCTTCCTCTCGTAGCCAGTGCATGAAATATAAATATAATTATATCTCAGTAGTTCGTTTGCGAGTTTGCTAGCGTTACGCGAACGGTGATTTCTTGATTATTTTGTAATTTGAGCAATTTTATCAGTGTAAAGTGAATAAAATTGTTTTATTTTGAAGTGCATGTTTTGTGAATTTTCGGGAGAGTAATAATAACAAAATATTATGACAGGAAGTGACACAGACGCAACCAATCATAAATTTAAATATTTGTAGAAAATGAATGTATGTATATACATTTTTATATTATACACATATACATACATATAGATGGAGCTAAACAAGTTTTACTTCAGTCGTGTGGTTTAAAGCACACACGCTTTTATTTTTAATCAATTAAATCTAAAATAAATGCATTATATTATTATGAGTAAGTAGTTAACCCTTTCGTCCCCTTGACGTTCCAGGTGACGTTCAACAAGCGCAAGTTCGGTGTGATGAAGAAGGCGTACGAGCTGAGCGTCCTGTGCGACTGCGAGATCGCGCTCATCATCTTCAGCTCCAACAACAAACTGTACCAGTACGCCAGCACAGACATGGACAAGGTACGTCGGGACACTGACGACCACCGACCACACAGCTACTAGACTCCTAATGTTTGATTTTCCGTATGGAGAACATTCAGACCACTAGCTGCGGTAAGACGAGCGGGGGGACTGGCTAATTCAACGCTGTGATTGGCTAATTCAAGGCCACACGAAACGTTGGAAAGAAAAAGATTAATTTAAGAAACGGGAAAGAATGAGACGACACGAATTTATATCGGTACTATAATACTGATGTGTTGTTTGAAACCATTCGCCTGTTTTTAGGAGTCTAGTGGCTGTGTGGTCGGTGCTGACGATAGACCTTTATACCACGTTTTAATTTCGCCTTTTGTCTTGTCTGTCCGTATATACTGCATTTTTCCAGTACGGGCAAGATTATGGCAATTAAAAATACGACATACGCATTTTTATATCCATATGCATGTGGCGTGTTTATAGAAGAAGGTCATAAGTGCGATTGGTCATGGACGCTATAACTTTTTGAATTTGCTGCTGGGCTTCTGACCCCTACTGGACACAAAATGGTCTGTACTTATTATACATATATTATGTGGAATTAACATGCGTTACTCGATAGGCACATTTGACAATAAGGCGTTTATAATGCTATTATTATACAATTGTCCATTTACGTAATAATATTTTATAAACAATGACATTATATTGTAATGTAAAGTCTTTGATTATATACACGTCGAAGTATATAATAATCATAGTATATAAACAAATATAATTTGAAGATTTCTTATTTCCATTACAAAGGTCAAAAATTATCTTTTTCATAAACGTTGCGTAAAGGTAGGTCTGGAGAAAAACGTTTTTGTCCACATTAAATGCGAAATACAAAAAATATGAAACAAAAAATATAATTTCATGATTTTAATGGATACGTCCAAAATGACATTGAAAATTACGGAAATAATCAACGGCCGACGTAAGTTACTTTCACTTTTGCAAGCTAACTTTTTATATTATAAAATGCCTTCAACAATATCGTAGAACTGAAAAAAGTTTACAACAATACGAAAACTAACTATGACAAATTTGTTTACACACTTATTATAATTAGGTATTGATACGAAAATTAAAAAAAGTCACTTGTTTTTCGGGATATTGTATACAAGGACGAGTGTGAGATTAGGTGTAATGTTTGTAAAAGAAATAAAGAAGTGCAGAAATTAATATCTGTAACATACACGTTTAATAAAGATAATAAAACATTCATTGTTTTGTACCAAATTTTTGTAGTACCTAAATAAGTAAACAAAAAATGCAGTAGCTAAGTAGGCAACACAAAATCACGATATTTTTATGATTCTAATAGATCTGAAATAATTATAATTGTAACGACTAACTTTTACGCTAACCGCCAAAACCCTTTAAAACACACACTTGTGAATACTCATAACTTATATGAAACTATTGTTCAACTTGCAGGTACTACTAAAATACACGGAATACAACGAGCCGCATGAATCGCTGACCAACCGGAATATAATCGAGGTACATTAAGTACGGCGTCATCTGTGTGCCCGTGATCGCAATGCAATGTCTATGCAATATTGACTTATCCCATTAACCGCGTGCTTTTACTCACAAACAAACCTTATGCATACATTTGTTACTAAAATAATCCCCTCCGAACAAACTTGCCCCACTAATTATGATGTATCTGCAGTAGACCCCCCAAGTCAATATTCTGAAGTAGTATCACGAAATTCAATAATGTTATAGTCACTAGAATAGATGAACACGATCCTCCTACCGACTAGCATGACCCGTTTATTTCCTGTTAGAAAGAGTACAACACGCCAGACACCGTTTCACACTAACGATTTATGACCAGACATCCTAAATATTTATGTTATTTCTTCCTTGTACAGCATGGGTTTTATAAATGTTTGTATTTATTTGAATTAACCTAGCCTACCTGACTCCGAATTGTGATACAAGGATAAAGTCAGTGTTGTATCATTGCATTCGACACTACACACAAATGTACGCTAAAAAATCTCACGTACAATTTATTAGTTAATAGAGCTTTGTAGATTTCGTGGCACTTTTTAATTTAAACCCTCCACTACATACTTGTGAGACACTAAATTTCGAATGGATTTGAACTATTTGGTAGAGAGAAACACTAATGGTGTGTATAGAGGGTGTTTTATTATTAACTTGAATTAAAGCATGCGCAAGAAGAACGACGAGTAGTTATTATTTTGGCCCATCAAGCCACCTGAGCTTGTTCCGCTGACACTTACAGGCACTAACGAAGAAAGAGCACAAGAACGGAGTGATGTCACCGGACAGCCCCGAGGCAGAGCCAGAATACAACTTAACGCCACGGACCGAAGCCAAGTACTCAAAGATCGACGAGGAATTCCAGATGATGATGCAAAGGAATCAGTTGAACGGCAGCCGAGTCGGGGTGGGTGTGGCTGGCAGCAACTACAATCTACCAGTGAGCGTGCCAGTCGGGAGTTACGATCAGTCGCTGCTGCAAGCCAGTCCACAGATGCACACTTCGATAAGTCCACGGCCATCGTCTTCGGAAACCGATTCAGGTAATTTTCGTTTAACTTCTAAATCTTAAAACGCTCTCTCGTTTCGATTAAATTCTATCGATATAGTTCTTAATGAAGTTTACGTTTTAAGCTGCAGATAGGCGAAGGAAATATTTTTCACATTATGTGCGACTTTGTTGTGCTAAAACATCTCACCCGCATTATAAAAGAAGGTCCAAGTCCAGCAGTAGACTAGGATATCACCAGGGCATACGAACGTGCGCAATACGCGCTGTTTAAGTCGTCTAAAACTTAAATGACTTTCTTTAAATTGCAGTATACCCAAGTGGGGGGATGCTCGAGATGTCAAACGGGTACACGGGGTCCGGGTCCCCGCTGGGAGCTGGCTGCACGCCCTCCCCGTCCCCCGGCCCCGCGCCCTCGCCGCACAGACACCCGCACAAGCCCCACGCACACGCCCCCCCGCCACATCACTCGCCGCGCCACAACAACCTTCGCGTCGTCATACCAAACTCAATGCCACCGCCCCAAGATGACATATCGTACACTGGAGAGGTGAGGCTCAGTGATGTTACCAGCTTCCGTTATTTTTAATGAGTGTGTGAGGTAAGCGTAGCGAGCCGGGAGGTGGTAGATAAATGTACAACTGGATTGCAATGAAAATGCTGAAATAGGTTGGATTGCTCAGATAATTGAGTCTCTCTTATGGCCAGATCACGCAGATTTAACAACAAATTACCTACTTTTAGGGATATCCGTTGAGGTCGATAAGTCAGAACCTTTTAGAAAGGTGTTCAGAATAGACCTTATGATTTTTCTTATGATCTTCTGATTTTGCGTGAATATAAATTGCAATGTTAGAACAATAAAATTATGGGAATTCAATCCATATTATAGATTTTAAGGAAATACCTTCGCATTAGGATTCTGTGTTGCAGATGAATATTGTTGTCCATACCAGATATTGATAAAATCATTGACTTATTATTAATAAATCAATGCATAAAATACATAACAAACATCCAAAACCAAAATAAATTATCTGTCTTGGGTTAGCCACTAACCCCTCCACCAATCCGCACTGGAGCAACGTGGTGGAGTATGCTCTAGGCCTCCTCAGGTATGAGGAGAGACCCGTGCTCAGTAGTGGGTCATCAATGGGTTGAAGCCAGCCAGCCAGTGCTTCATCGACATCTGTGATACCTACAATCATCCGCTTCTTTAAGCGGAAAAGCTATAAGTTATAGTTATTGTGTATGTCTAAATATTTTTCTTTTAGTAAATGAGTGAGAATTAAGAACATTAAACCAACTAAAGTCTTCTCTCTTGATTAGTACGGTATGGTGTTCCAGACCCCGCTAAGCTACTCAGGACTCGGCAACTTCGGACCACAGGACTACAGCATGAGCTCAGACATGGGGATCGGCCTCTCGTGGGGCGCGCACCAGCTCCAGACGCTGCAGCACAACAGGTACCTGTCTGTGCCCAATTTGAATTTTTATCTTCTTTCTGTTTCTTCTATCTGCTTTCTCCTTCTGTCTTGCTATCGGCTTGGCTGTAATGAAGAAAAATGTATGCTACATGGGTTATGCGTTATCTTTCACTGAACTCCGTAATTTAATCGTACTATTTAAAGTTTGGTTCAATCGCAATTTTAAAAAGTACATAATTACAATTATTTTGTTACACATATTTTTATTTAATTTGTTTTCCTTTCTTGAAATATAAAAATTTAAAAATTTCTTTACAATTGTATGTCTTTCATTTCGAATAATCTTTGAATAACATTTTTCTTTGTGAACTCTATTATGTTTAAAAAACGGTTGGAATTACAATTACATTTATACAAAAAAATAAACGTATTGAGAATTGGATATCTGTAACACTTTATATTTGAATATCGTAAAATTAAGAATATTCAATAATGATAACCAAATTTTTTTATTTACTTAATTAGGTACTTACTATTTATTTAACAGTTTAATATAATATGAATATGTGCAATAAAAATGCAGCGTTATGAAATATTATCAAATAAATTATGAACCAATTTGTTATCAGTAAAATTATTTCATTATAAGTATATTTTCAAAACGTTTTAACTTTTCTATATTTGGAAAATAAAAAAAATGAAATGAGTAAAAACAAAAAATAAGCTCCGCCGAGACAGCTTGCGCTGCCGTGACCAGGATTCGAACCTGGGTTACTACGGCCACAACGTAGGGTCCTAACCACTAGACGATCACGGCTACCGGGGCGGTGAAGGAAGCGGTGAAATTAAGAACCACGTTCAGTGTTATAAATGCGGTATGCGGTATGCTGCAGTTTGCGATATGCGGTTTGGCGACAAACGATATTATTAATATTTATATTAATATTTTAGGATCATATAAACGTGTCCTTTTATAATATATATGTAAATGTATTTTTATCTACGATTATAAATAGTATCAGTTAAAAGCAATTTTAGTATTTAATTTGTATATTAAATTAACTTTAAAAAGCACATTTTTACAGAAAATCAGTCAACTTATTTTCATAAATTTCGGTTATTTTATCTATAAACTTATCGAAATCTGGACTTTCAATTGGGATAACACATCTTCAATAAGCACCTTAATGTCAAAAAGTGTATCATTCGAAATACAGCGACAGCCATACATTTTAATCACACAGCGTGTCCTAAGTCAATGAACTTTAAAATAGAGTCATGCTTGTTTTGATTTTACCTTAAAATTTACGCTTAACCAACGGCATTCATAATAGTTTCAATACGAATACGCTGATTAGAATTTAAACAATATTATTTTTGTCTGTATACAGACAGTTTTAGAGTCGTTTTAAAATAAAGGCGGTTTTAACGAAATGACTCTACCCAAATTACAATATTTTGTATTATCATCAAGTACAATTATAACCAACTATGTAATCATCCTAATGCGTTATCATATATAATAATTATATTAATGAATTAATAGAAGACAAAATCTATTATTACAGTGTAAAATTGATTATTACGTACCTATAAGTAGTGTTGAAAATTAAAGAAGTAACTTAACAGTTTACAAGTAACATCATAGATATCACTAGGCTACTTATGTTTATACTCATATTAGTATTAAAACATGTTTTTAACCGACTTCAAAAAAAGAGAAAGGTATAAATGTATGTTCGACAACTATATTTTTTATGTTTGCGTATGTCCAGCGATTTCTCCGTCATTTGTGAACCGATTTTTATTTGTTTTTTATTTGAAACAACGTACTTCAGGATCTGATGATGGAATCCCAGGGAAATCGAGGGAGACCCTCAAAATTTTTTTTATTACTTGGCAAATTTGAAGTCGGTTTTTTGTTTTGTTATTTTTTTATATACTTTTTTAACAACAGTAGGTACCATGACTCATACCTTAACCGCCAACCGTGCTGCTCGACAACTACTTTCAAGTTAGGTATCAGGGTCTCCAACTGATTAGATTGAGCGTAACGTGACACGCACGGCCGATTCCGACACAAAAGTTAATCGATCAAAAAGTAGGACAAAAAACTCTTTTCCTGCAATCCACCTTGATGTTATCAATGAATTCGTGTATTTAGGCTGTTTCCTTGTTGACAGAAAATGTAAATTTTATCGGCGTACACTTAAATTAAAAAAACAAATAACAACTCATTAATTTGTAAAGAAAAACATTTAGCGTAAAAACCAATTAATCAACCAAATTTTTATGCCATGTCATGCCGTATTAAAAATCCAAATCTCAAACTACGTTTACCTAAAATGATCGCTAGTAACGAATCTCTTACCAAAGTTGGTTTTTAATAAAAATTGACATGAATTGCTTCAGCCTGCAAATAACTATTTAAATTGCAAATTTATATAAATATCTGCCATTGGCTTCTGAATGTATGTATATCGCAGGAATGTTAAATGTCAGATACCCCCACGAGTCAATGTACGTCGCATGCCTGTTTGCTTAGCTATACTTTATTTTAATAATGTTTATTAAATAACATGTTAGTGTGTCTTTGAGAGCACATTCATATAGAAACAAGTCGTAAAAACAACTAAAATTTATATCTGATATAAAACATAAGATCGTCATGTCATCAACAAATAAATGAATGTACAACTAATGTATAAGTGTACCACAAGGGTCCTAGCAAAGTCCCTTGTGGTACACCTGATGGTTCATAACATAAATGACTGATGTACGTCCAAACGACTGTTTGCCATAAATTTGAAATAAACGATATGTTGCGCGCAGTTTCTATTGGAGTAGTTTTTAAGAAAACCATATGACAAGATCAAAAGAGTAAGTTATTTTACTCACTTTCGATCTTCCAAAACCTATGCAGTTTACCTAATAGCTGATGGCTTCGGACCAGTCTTCTAAAGATGGGTCTCTTGTACAGTAGCAGTCTACCAGTGCTGGGCGGAGGGACTCCCCCGCCGGCCGCGTCGCCGAGTAACGTGAAGATCAAAGCCGAACCAGTATCCCCTCCGCGCGCGCCAGACCATCTGCATCGAGCCGCGCAAGCCCCACAGCCCGCACACCTATCCGGAGCCCTTGATGGTGAGATTTACTAGCATGCTAGTTAAAATATATACCTGACCTTTGTAACGCTCGTACCCTTAGATGCTCTCAGTAGTAAGTGGTTAAGCAAATCTCTGGCAGTGGTAGCCGTGTGGTTGAACGTTCGACTCCCGAAACGGGGGGCCCGTGTTCAAACCCAGCACGCACTTCTAATCAAAAATGATGTGCGTATTAGAATTTAATTATCACTTGCTTCGGTAAAGGAAAACATCGTGAGGAAACCTGCACACCAGAGTAACCTGCACACCTCCATGTATATGTATTCTATATGTACTTGTAATTTTGCTTCATACCTCGACGCTAAGCCGCCATGCTTATCGTGACATAACATAAGTTAAGTCACGTTGAAGATCTTCAAATGATATTAGTTGGTCCAAATATTAACCGCTTGTTCAGGATGCTCTAATCCAAATATATTTATCTAACAATTTTTTTCTTATGTAAATAGTCGAAAATGAATATGATTGATATTTTAGGTTCAGTATCATCGAGCAATATGGGTTCCCCGGCCGGGCAGGACATGAGGCACGCCAGCACCGTCCCACTAGACTACGAACAGCCCCACACCAAGCGGCCGCGGATCGAGGGCTGGGCCACATAGCTAGGCTACGAGGCCTTCGGTCCCTACCCGCGGCCCCTCCACCCGCACTGCTAGGCGGCCCGGTAGACCTAGGCCTCTACGTCCCAGCGCCCATCGAGCTTCGGTACCATACCGTCCCGTTCGATACGAACTTGCTCTTTTCCAACGCGGTGCTCGATCCAAGTGACAGTGCTACAATCAGGATACCTTTGACAAAAGTCTGACGACAACGGTCCATCTTAAACCGAAGGTGCTTCTAAATTTTCATGGCACGGTCAGCAGTTCATTGAACCCGAATTTTGGAATTTTGGAAAAGGGCATAATTAGTGATGTATTTCTTACCCTTTAATATCGATGTTGGCATTCAATGTTACTATACACTACCCTTCTATGATACGTAATTGTTAATGTTAATGCACATGCGAGTACACTAAAGAGTAAGATTTAAATGTTTAAATTTAAGTACAATTTAGATGCAACACTCCAGATCAATTTTGAACTTAAGCGTACCGAGATAGATATCTTATTTCCCCTGTAAATAAGTGTCATTATATGTGCAATCCGTGCCATTGTCTGTTTAGCTTAAACGATAGTCAATTTAAAATTAGTTATAGTAAAGGAGAATAAAGGTTAATAAAATTCTGTGAGTGAACTGCCGTCGGATGGTATGGAAAGTGTAGTGGAGAAGGAACAACCACGGGAGTGAGTGCTAGTGCGCGGACAACCGACTGTTAATTTGTGTTAGTGTTTTAAAGTTTTTTGTGCCATTTTAAAATATCATTATAGTGTGACATCCGAACTTTTAATTGTAAATTAAGTAAGCGTAGCGTCATCACAGAAGATAATAAGTTATGTATTGATATTGTACTTTATCTATTGACATATTTATACATGAGAATCATGAGATATTTACATAATATGTATACACGTCCCATTAGGAACGAATGTTATGTAATGTTAGGTAATGTTAGCTAGAGATGAGTATAAAGGTACCACACGAAGCTTTAAAATTCTTATGATAACACTCGCACCTTAAGCAGTCTTGTAAGTGAACAAACACGTTTATAATGTAATGAATTTAGAACTTCTGACTTTTGACACCGTATCGACCAAACACAGCACTTGTGTTGATCTCAGAGAAGTCGTATATTAGATAACTTTGCGATATTGCATTAAATGGAGCTCTGAACAAACTATTTTCTCCGTACATTCGCTTTGTATTTATTGGAATTAGACTCACGGACGCAAAAGACACTTTAGTTCGGTTCTTGTTAACAAACAGGATTTAGTATGTAGTAGAAATAATTGTAAGCGTTCGTTTGACCAGAGCTTCGGGAAGTATTTACAAGTCCAATTTTAAGATACAAGGCGTTACTTTCATTGACCAAGATGACGTCAATTTGGAATATCATAATGGTCATAATATAATTAGGTACTTTAAAAGTACTCATGTTAATATTTACACAATTAGTGGCTATCATTGGTTACTAGAATTGCTTGTTGTTGTGCATTGTTTTGTTAATGTGATCTGAAGTTAAATTCCTTAAACGCCGAAGTCGTTAACATTGTACAATACTTACAAATCAACTTAGATTCTAACATAGTTATACATACATACATAGTATATATGAACACAGATATATATTTTTCACTAAATATCATATTTTCGTAATGCACTATAAGTCACAACCGCCCTATTTTTAGAGTTACTATAAAATACCTATAGCGTTTATACATCGTTAATTTTCATGAAATATAGTCTCTTGAATGTTGTATAAGTCACAGTCCACAGTACAGAAAATATTGCTACGTCTAATAGATTTTTATTACTTTCACGTATAAAAACAATTCGAACGATGTTAACAACAAGAGTTTTTACAAAATTGTTGGGGTTGTTTTTGTACGGTCTTTATTTCCCCTCATATCTTCTCACTGTAGATGCCTTACTCACAGTGCCTAAATGTACCATTTTGTACCAAATTTGTATTATACTATATAGCATTTTGTGCTTAATATTTTTCACAAACCTAATATTTTAAGGCTACAAAAAATTAAAGAATATTGTATTTTTTATAGGACACGAAACCTCTTGTTTTTTGATGAAACAAAATCTTTAGAACGTCTTTGTCATATTTCTCTAAAACAGACATGTACATATTATAACCAAACCTTTTAATGTATCGGATCACGATTGACAAAGTCAACATATTAATATGTGATTGTAATAAATTGGAAAAGTAAATTTTAAAAAAATCTGTAATTTTACCTGTTAATCTATTATTATTAATATCACTGTAATTATTAAGGTTACAAGTTACAACACCTAATTAATTAAATCTTTGGCGTTTTCCAGGAAAACGTTGCAAACCCTTTCCTTGCGAAATCTCAATAGAAATTAACACCTGTTACAAAATAATATTTAAAAAAAATTTAAAATTCAAAAGTGAATGTATGAACGAATAGCTCAATTGAATGATAATAAGTATAATAATAAAAGTTTTCTACCAATGTTTTCTACTCTTTAATTATAGTTTCAAATATCTTAGGGGTTTTATGACGCCGTATACTGTTTCCATCTTAATTATTTTGTGAGTGTTACCGTACTCACCAATATTGTTATCATATCATATTAAACATAATTATTTTTTGTCATTGTATGTTTACTTTTCATTATTAGGATGTAATATTATAATCATTCATGTAGAAGTAAATGTATCGATGTATTTTTCACCTCACTTAGCCGTTGTATGACTCGTATACACGATACGGATTATAGAAATATTAATATTGTTAAATTTAGTGGAAGAGTGCACAAGCGCCAGAGGCGTTAATGGTGCGACACCTTCAAATCACAATAACAAAATGTGGAATGATTGTTAACCTTGTACAGGGAGGTAACCGGTTTCGATGTTCAAAAGTCTGAACGAGGTTAAGATATGTATTTTCGCATTGTAAAATATTATACACATTAGATTATAACGAATTAATATTTTAATACCGGAGCATAATAAAATTCGTTGTCCCTTCTACGTGGGAGTTTATAGTCGGTGTACACCTTTACCGTTTAATGTTAGCGTAATGTTGATGTGATATAAGTATGTGGCGCTGTTACATTTCTTGGATTTTTCAAATTCTAAAGTTGTTTTCCAATTCCATTGGTTGATCGTTCGTTCCTGAAAGTTCCTTTGTGTAAATTCTCTATGTGCTTCATTCGAAATTGCTCAAGTGTATTAATTTCGCAGTACATGGATGTTGTTACGATGCTTTGACCTGGTTTTGAGCTACGGTGTACAGCTATATGATAGGTTGACGTTACACGTTAAGTCGAATTGTATAATTAATTGTGAAAAAATTATAGTTGTCATTCATTATGATATTAAATTAATGTGTTATAATGTATTAATTAATTGTTAATTAGCAAGAAACTATTCAATTATTCATTAAAGATTAACTTATTAAAATATTAAGTAATTCAATCTGTTGATGTTGAAAAAAAATCACACAAAATAAGTTCAACAAATGTTTACTTTCAATCAGTAATTACTGATATTTATGTAGTTTATCGTGTGTAGCTTCCTTAGGATTGTCTTCAAGATGTCAGAAATAATTGTTGTTTAATTCTTTTAATCAAATCTGTTATTGCAAGCTTGTAGCCGTGGCTCTATAGTTTTTAGAATAAATTTATATAAATATAGTTGTCGTTACCTACATACCTATCACAGGATGCACTGAGTAAGTTGTATAACAACAGATTATATTACACTGCAATTTCAGATTATAAAGTCAACTACTGGCTAGTAAAATATACAATTTAGAAGTAGTAAAATTTCTTTAATACTATGTTAATTGTGAATAATCACAATACTGTATAACGTGTTTAAAGAGAAACGTCGATGCACATAACATAGTATGATATATCATGATCTTGTGTAAATTAAACATCAGCTGGTATTGGGAGCATTATTTCCGAGGTTGTGAGTTTTGCTATCGGGAATGATTTTGCTTTGATTATTTAATATTAATTATTAATTAATAATTCATTGTCGCGCACAACTGTGTTGTGTATCTGTAAAAAGGTTTTGCTTGGTTTGGTTTGTAGATGTACCAACACTGTGTATGTTGTTATTCTGTATCGTCCCACTGTGTCTCAATAGCAAAGGGCATTCTCCAGCGGTATACCTATTAGTTAAGTAAATCATTGCATTTAAACTATCGTAGTCAGAAATGTTATTATTGAAATAACGAGTGATTTCGTCACAGTAGTGTTGCAGAGTTGTAATCATATCGTTCCCCGTCCTTGCTATTGCCTCACAGCTTAATGTGAACAACCTAAATAGATGTTAGAAATATAAATACATATCCTTAATGAATACTCAGTCGACTTCACACTTATTTGTCTCGTAACATCAGTTGTGCAATACATAATTATGTAAACAAATTGCTTATGTAGGTATTAGGTATATTTTCGTTTGAATTTACAAAGAATACAAAATCTGTTGTATTTTATTGATATTTTTATTGATAATGGTAATCGGGAGTTACCTACGATTTTTCAAAGGTGCTCCTTGGAAATTTAAGTCATAATGTGTAACTATTTTTTAAGATGAGGCCGGGCCAAATATTGCATTAATTTAGGTCTTGCGGCGCCTGTGTTTCTCCGGCAGCCATTATGCCCTATGTATAAAATTATTAAAACATCTCAGTGGCGAATGAAACATTAATGTTAATGAACAGTGTTAGAAAATTGTTATAAATTATTTTGATGACTGTTCGAACGATAATAAAGAGTTGGATGTCAAGTTTTTTTATTTTATTTTATTGCCTAACACAATTCACACAGTTACCAGAAAATTCAGTACTAAATCTTAAATACTAAATAATACATGATAAATTTCATTTTACATTACATTACATTAAATTGTCAACACAAATCGAAAACCAATCTACCAAACAAATATTTAAAGAGTAAATACTGGATCTCCAAATATTCCTGATCCTCTTTTGTGTGTCTGATCTTCATTTACAAATTTTCTGATCTCCTCGTCCTTTTTAAATATTTCCTTGACTTCTCTGTCTAAGTCAACAGAACTAGACCTTCCAGAACTCATGTCGTGAACATTATAATTATGATGAATTATTATATTGTCTTCTGTAACATGTATGACTTCCCCATCTAAAGTATCAAAGGATCCACCGTTAGTACCAGTCAGGAATAGTATCGATTTACTATTGATATCTTCCGGAACAATTTTAAAATCATCAATAGTTTCATTAGATTTGGGTGTGATTACCAAATCTCCTTTAGACTCACCACCAGCTGATAGCTTTCTTTTTGTTTTTCTGCAGTGTTTAGTAAATCCACCCATCCATTCAGATATAAGAGCCGTAGCAGCAAGAAGAATTCCTGCTCCCAAGAGAAGAAACATGCCTTGAGTGTCTTCTAGAGTTAATCCTTTTTCTTCAATAGACGACATCTTTAGAGAACTTTTTCCTACCTGCATAAATAAAATTATTTGCATCTGTATATACATTTTCATCAAATTAATTATTCTCTTATTTGGTAATAGCACTGTAGTTTTCAGCTTATGAAAATAAACTTATTTGAATTTATTTCGGTGAACACATTTGCGCCTTTTTAAATTGTAACATAAACGTCATAGTAACATAATTATATTTACCGACAAGAGTTTACCAGAACTGCTACGTTGCATTTCCCAACGTACTTCATCAGCAATTTTAATTATAATTCCACTTTGTAGCATTCTTTGTAAATCTCCGCTCAACTTTGCTGTATATAGAGAATTACTTGGGAATGCAAAAACAACTCCAAATGGAACGAAACATTCATTAGAAATATGTAGAAGTGAACGTTTAGATCTAAAAGCATAATTATTAGAAAAAATTATTTTACTCAGATACATGAATATGCCCCAAGGATAATATTTAAAAAACGAATGAAGAAGTTACTTTGTGACTGTAAAATTAGATTGCACTATATATTCGAGTTCCGCTTGCGATCCAAGAAAAGCGTAAGATAAAAAGAACGCTCTCGTCGTATTCCTTATTCCGGCTAGAACGTTGGGAACGAATTCCATTTTCTTTAACAGTTTATTGGTATCAGGATCGGAAGAGTTGAAAAACCAGCGTTCCCAACCACCACGATCTGAAAATTATTTCGTTAAATAAGTAGGTAGATATATTTTTTTAATGTGGTCACTTGCACTAAGTCAATGCTATAAGGTAATTGATTGGTAAATAAAAGACTATCAATGAGCCCTAATTTTAAAATTTAATACTTAAGTACTTCTTTTAAGATAATTTTATTGTACCTACCCTATTACGGGCAAGATACTTTGTTGGTGCAAAACATTTTTTCCAATATCTCACTTAACTTAATTTACGGAACCTACATTGTTACATAACTTTTGCATAATAACTCATTAATATTATTAACACTTACCTAAAGTACCCACTCTATAAAACCCTCGTAATAACTGCTGTATTGAATCCACGGTTTCGGTAAAAATCGGTAAAGTCACGAATGCTATTATAGAGCCAGTGTAACAGCTTGTTATTATGATTGTAAACAGCCAGTACCAACCTTATTAAAAATAACAAGTTTTAATCAATTGAGACAACAGTTATAACCAGTATAATTTTTTTTATAATAAATCATATAATAAATCAATTGATAAATCATATAATAAATCAATTGATTTGAAAATCATACCAATAAGTAATCTTGTTGTTATTTTCGTAGTTTTGCTCCAAGAATGCTTTCCAACAAATGTGAAACAATTGGTAAAAGTTCCAAAAACATACCAAAACATATTTTCAATTTCACCAGAATTGTTCAGTAAGTGTCGTAATGTGTGTTTGTCAGAGAAAGCTAATGGGAAGATACCGATCAAATACGTGAAAGTCAGGGCTACCCACACATGCCAATGGAATGGTCCAAGTATAGCGCGATATCTGAAAGACAGTAATTTATTTTATACTTTCCATTAATTGCCCATTATTTTTTCCCTGCTTTATGTCTTTATTATTTATGTACCTATTAAATAAACAAATCTTTATGCGTATCCGAGGAACGGTTTGTGTATCTCGAATTGCGCACAAAGATAGTCTTGGAGTTTAATGGGTCAAAACTAGTTTAAAACCAAGCAGCTCAGATCATCTACTCAAAGCCAAGCAATTCAAAACTAACCGAGGTAATGCAGTTGACGCCAATGTGATGAAAGCCGCACAATCTTGGGAATGGGAATAACTTATATCCATACTGATTGCTCTTTCTTTGGTCAAGTAAAGCCCAGCCACACCTATATCGGCTTTCCTAAGTGTGATTTCTTTTGTAACTGCATCACCAGATCTGTTTCATTTAATTAAATGAGTACAAAATCCATAAATAAATTGAGTAAATCACTGGAAGTAAATATAATTTTACCCCATCTGAAGAGTTGGTGGTTCGATAAACTCAATAGAAAAATTATTTCTCTCTGCCAATATATTCAAAAGCCTTATTTCAATTCCGTCCCATACCACTCTTGGACTGCCATCATCATCATCGGTTTTAGTTCTAAAATGCAAGGAATAATAATTTTATTTCCAAAGTATCCCCACGTTAATTATTTAAATATTTTGATCTACCTAACTCTGACCTTCGAATAACAAACGGTGGTTGATCGCCAGCTGCAACTAAAAACCTATGGCCAGAGTATCCTTTCGTCATCTTCGGTGGGAATAAATTAACCTCCCTAGAAAACTTTCCATGAATCCAAGAAGTTAGCACTTGAGGTGTACTGGTACCCAGGCCGTCCGTATATAAGTTATGAGTGTATAAAATATACGGCGCTTCCTTAAGAGAGAATAAATAAATATTTTTTATGATTACTCGTATCTTCTTAATTGCACTACCTATTTACATTTAAAGCAATCATTTCTTTTTAAATACGTAAAGATATTGGTAATTTACACGTACCAAAGAATCGTCTTCATCTTTAAAACTTTTCCCAATAACAAGTAAATTAACAAACATTCTGGATAAGGAGCTCGATAGAAATTCTTGCACAGCCCATTGTGATGATCTTGCTACAACAACAACCTTATTCTCAGATTGTTTACCTAACACTTTTGCAGTTGCTTTAACATCTTCAAGAAATATTATAAAATTTAAACAATCTTGTTTTGAATGTAGCAGTTTTGGTTCCTTTAGCCGGTTATTATCATCAACCAATCCATGTACGTAACTGACGGGAAATCCCTTTAGTAAGTTTTGGAACAAATAGCCTCGTTCAGATTTTATTTGCTTATCATACAAAATAACGGGTGTGCAGTCATTCAAATAAGTCTTCGTTATGTTGTTTATAAGTTTTATAAGGGATGGTGTTTGGTCAAATGCTTTAGTTTCTTTTAGGAAATGCTCGTGCCATAATTCTTCTCTTGTTTTCGGATATCCATGAAATTTTGGATCGACTGCTCGTTTATTTATTATCATTTCTGTTGTACCATTATTTTTACGAAATTGTCTCCATGAAATAATCTTAGTATCATAATTATTGACATCAAGCCAATTTTGCTTGGATTGTGCCTTATGTGGTTCTGTACGCAATGACAGATTTAAATTAGAAACTTTTTTTGTATGATCGTTAAAAGATTTACCTGGGTAAAATTCTATTACTTGACTAAATGCCACACAAAATAATGCTGATAAAGCTGAAATAAATACTTCAACTAACATTTTCGTTCAATTTAAAGTACTGATTGCCGTGATTGCCGATTGTCTAATACTAAAGAAGTGTATTTTGAGGAGGCTCTTCCTTTTTATATGTTTTCTTCGAACCTACCTTGAAACGTGACACAGGTGTTATGATTGAAATTTTTATTATTGATGAACAATATTGGGGCAACACGTCGATCATGGTCACGGTTCTAGGCAATGACATTGACTAGAAATTGAGTAATCTTATATTAATGTAAAGGCCAAATACATAACAACACTACGGACTTTCAAAAACATTATTCGGATTTATTTTTGCTCCGGAATTACTTTTATGTGCCAATGAAGTCGAAATGTGTATGACTTTCATATACTTAAGCAAATATGGATAGATGGGTATAGGTACTAACGAATAAATATAAAAAATAAGCGTTTTTTTTTTTATAAAAGTACTTCTATATATCTATATATACCTATGTATCTCGCAATGAGACAGACTTCCTCAATGATAAATTGACGTCTTAGTAAAAGGAATAAGTCACTCGATCAGATTACTGACGTGACGTCCTTCAGGTCGTAGGTTTTCTTCTGAGAACAAAATGAATACTTAGGTACAATTTGTTTCAGAGATTTAAAAACCGTTCGGAATAACAAAAATTTTATTAGTACCTAGTTACTAATAAAATGTGTTGTTATAAACGTTGGCAATAATAATAAAATAACAACATAATACTTTGTTTACAGCATTTTATTTACCAGCACTGGTTCCTTATTTTACGGCACTAAGTTCGCAAATAAGTAAGTACTTCTATACAATCGGAATCCTTATTATTTGCTTCTACTTGTATGAGAATTCATTGTTACACTTATAAATTTATTTTCACAATCCACAATCTAATTTCTTCTTTACAAAAATGAAACTATCAATTTTAAATACTAAATCTATATTTACAATAATAGGACTTATAAATAGTAAAATTAGGTACTTAATTTAAATATATCTGTAGCAAGCGCTTCCAACCACTTCAGTTGCAATAATAGCATACCAAAGCAAGTACTAGGAGTATATACTATACGATTTTTATTTTTATTTAAATGTATAAAATCAAAATATAAAAAATATAAGAATATAACCAAACGACGTTGGAGAATATGAGCATTACTGTTTCTTCTAGGTAAATTTTATAAAGGATAAGGTTACTTAACTTTTGAAAAACATCAGATATATTCAATGTAAAATGCTTTGGCAGTCGCAGAGACATGTGCCACATCATCATAACGATGTGGACAGACGTCTATACAATGCCAAAGAGATTTATGGTTCTTTTTAAATATATGTAGGTACTAAGAATTTGTGTTTTTCTACCTGTTTTCTGATTCCTTTTTATCATTTAAAAAGGCTTAATCTAAAAATAAGCATTCTAATTCTATATTTACAACATATAAAAAGGCAGTATCAAGGAAGCTGGCAAGATTAGAAAAAAAACATCTCTAAATTTTAATATGGCTTTTGTAACAAAATATGGATTATAATTTTAGTACGGAATTAGACGTTAAACTCTTGATTAAGAAATTCATGATTACGGAATAGTTAATACAAAAATAAGAATTCAATTAAAATTTAAGTAACTTCATCACGGTTCTAAAAAGCATCTTTAAATTAAAGTTTTAAAACGAAAACAATAAGGAAAATATTGTAGCAAATTAATATACAAAAATAAGACATATCAATCTTTAAAATATTGCTCACACTATTGGATTGAAAACACATAATATCACAGTTTCCAATACACCATACAACGATATCCTTATCAGGAAGTAATTGAATTAAACTAATTAAAATTTTTAATCACATCTACGACGAAATTGTTTAAAGTAACAATGTTTGCTTTGTGACCATCAAAATCTAAATGGCACTCTCTAGTTGGTGACAAAACAATTTCTTCTATCAATTCTTTTACATGTAATATAGCCTTTGCCTCGTTGGCTTCTGAAATCATGTTTAAGTGATATTCGTCAAGACCTGATGCGATTATTTCGGTATCTAATGTCCTGTTATCTATTTATTCTCCAATATCGTTGTCAATTCTCGAAGATCTGATGCCAGTTTTGCCAGTCCATGGGTAGATTTCGGGACAAGGTTGACACGTACGCATGTATCTCACTCCCGACTTGTGCCAAAGATTACATACTTTGGGATTGTTACATTTCTTCGGCCGATCCTGAAAAAATATATAAAATTGAGTAATTTCTAAATGAGCCAGTTATTTACTTAGATTACTAATTAGCTTCACTGGTTTTTACCTGATAGTTACACTGGAAGGGTTGGAAATTATTGAGCCTTGAAATTGGAGTAGGATCCCGCACCCACTGCAATGCTTGCCAATTAGTGATAATCCATACATCTTTCATTTTGTTGATGAAATCAAGAAACATGATGAAACCTTCTTTGTGGTGTGGTTGAGTGAACCAAGCTGCATGGTAGAACAGACCAAATGGAGCTCTGAAAAATAAGGTGCATGAAATTTTATTAAGATTGATCGTGTTGTAAAATTTCAACAACAAACAGTATTTATTGAATAATTTTATACCTGTTTGTTGTATAATGTCTGTCAAAGTTTTTCAAAAGCATTTTATAAACTCCTTCAGCTTCTGGTGGATTGGCGCAAGCATCACCCATGGAACAACGACCACCATTGAGATCTTGCCACATTACCATAGGAACCTCCCAAACGCCTTAAATAATAATTTAATTATTAGTAATGAATACACGAAATTATTCAATGTTCATATCAATAACCAATGAAAGGCAGAAAGCATACCTGGATAAGATTTAGTAGGACAAGGTGGAATCATACAATCGTGGAATAACTTATAGTCAAGGGTATACGGCCAGCTTGGTGGTCTATTTTCATAAACAGGCAGTGAAGAGTCATAAGTGAAGTTAGAATCGTACAACATTTTAAACATTTTGTTGCCACCTACGGACAAGAAGGGCGCCCTCATTCCTCTTACGTCCTGCAACTTCACACCACCGTATGCCGCCAAAATCTCTCTTTGTCCAGCCACTTCTCTATTCCATTTCTTTTGGGAGAATTGTTCGCCAAAACTATGGCTGCAAATTTATAACAGATTTTAGATTAATATTTGATGTTAACTAATACACGTAAGTATAATAAAATTAGACATTACTAATTGAAAAAGGAAATATTCGTAAATTATAGCTAATATTAAATTATATCATCCCAGTTCCAGTCCCAATCATCCAGTCCCAAGAAAATATATATTAGAAAAGATTCCGATTTTCAGAAATATTATTTAGTAGAGAAAGTTAAACTTTAAATTATTATATTATCTGTACAGAACATCTGTTTCTAATTTCATTTAAGGTGTGTGAATCATTGTTTTGTGTGTGCAGTATGTTGTTTTAATAACTTACGAAATCGTATGTGAAGCCATCTCGTGTCCAGCAGAGTAAAGATTCTGAACTTGACTGTAATCGGTCCATTCGTGAGAAACGTAAAACGTTGCAGAAATAGGACAACCGTTGGGGTTGACCCGGCCCTTCTCGAAGAGGTCGGAGTACAGAACCTTGTTCAGATCGTTTACTGAGTCATCAAATGTCAGCAAAACAATTTGTGGTACTGTCTCCACCGGTAAGTCACCTGTTGTATGGTGGGATGTAGGTATTGATTGTGCATGTGGTAATTGGATGTGTAAGAACCGTGCCAGGAAAAAGTAAGTATATAAAGGACAGAATAGGTAAAAGGTAATTGGTATGTAGTAAGACAGGTAGAGAGGATAGTAGAGTAAGAAAGGAAGACAAACAAAAAATAATAAAATTAGTAAAATCAATATGATATGTATAATAAATTGTGGAGAAATATATTTTATTACGTATATAGATGGCCAAGAATAGAGTTAGTAAATGCACAAGATCTAAACATTCATCGGTATTCAACTGAATACAAAATTCCAGGTAAATGTTTCAGACTTATGCATATAATATACCGTTTTGTTTTTACATATATACCAAGAAATAATTATAGAACCACTTTATCAACTGAAGATCGAATTAGATCTTCCAATTTTTAACTTACGATATAGTATGTGAAGCAAATTCGTGGCCATCTGCATATAGGTTTTGAACTTGACTATAATCTGTCCACTCATGGGAAACGTAAAAAGTGGCAGATATGGGGCAGCCATTAGGATTTGATCGACTTCTTTCGAAGAGTTCTTCATAATACATTTTATTCAAGTCATTCACCGCATCGTCGAACGTTATCAGTACTATTTGTGGCACTTCGCTGACAGGTAAATTTCCTGAGATATTTAGCAAGTTTTAAATACAAATAATATTGTTGTATGCTACCATAGGAATAAGCATTGTTTAGAAATTATACATGTTTTCTTAATAAACACAAATGACGATAATTTAGGGATTCGTACCTGGGATTTCTTTACCACCACAGTAGCAATCCGGTAATAAGCAAACATCTTTTCTGCATTTTGCAGCAGTTTTGTCTGGAGTCGGCTGTGGGTAAACCGGTGAAGGTCTACTGGGAGGATGCGCGTAGACATCCACAAACTCCGTTGTCTTAGATACTATAGCAGTGGAAGGCTTCAATGTTGGACGGCTGCGACTGCTCAGAAAATAAAGTACTTCTGTCAGTATTAAATCAAATTAATATTTATATGAATATAAAGATGAAAGAAAGCAAAGATGAAACATAAAAATGTAACTATGTACAACTACTGTGACTAATAGTGTTATTTAAAATGAAGTAGACTAAATGTAAAATATTGAATGAAAGCATATGCGTGAGTTCATTTTTAATTTTCAGTTCTAACGTTGGTGGTGTTCCTCTGTTCGGAGCCTGCTGTGGTGTCTCAGACACGCTTGCGGTTGAGAAGTGAGCTGATCCCCGACCGCGAGTGGAGCTCGGCCTGGAAGAATTAAGAATGTTAACATAAGGATTATCTAATTCAGTATATTAGTACGCGTGGTTTATAGGTCAAGCAAAAGTCTCATTAGTTACCTTTGGGCATCATTTTTTGTTTCATTTGTTATTGGTGATAAAGTGATAAAATCAATTTAAAAAAATAGTTAATTGAAGCTTTTCAAAAAGTGATATAAATGTAAAACTTACTTACATTTTCAATTTCGTCGACAAGAATCATATTATTTATTAAATAATAAACATAAATGCATGCAAGCAGCATACCAAAAGATGAATTTTGATATACTCTTTGTGATTGTGGTGCTGAGACACTAAACTATGAGATGCAATGTTGTGCAGATAAACATCATAGCTACATTGAGGAACTTTATGAAGTATAATATTCTACAGCATACTACTACAAATATATTAAAATACATTGCAAATAGAATGCAGGAAGTGGAAATGGTAACGTCAGGAGTTAACAATTCAGAAATTCAACTCGACCGACTTGAAGTCCCCCAATGAATATAGTATGCTAAGCGACAGATTTTAGCAATGGGTGCTATTAAACGATGTCATAAGAAGATGGTCATCCTCATGCTAGTTACTTCGCGATGCGGAAAATAATGTCTTGTAGTAGACGAAGCCTCCACCGTCCATTATTAGGTTTATTATGATAATATCTCCAGGCTACTTAGACTACTGGCCGGTGAGTAAAGTACCTCTGGTATTTGATTTCGTTGCATTTTGGATTCGCTTGCAGACTGTTGTCTGATGAGCAATTGGACGACGATTGGTAACTCCTGCGTCCACCTCCTGGGTTTGTTGCGGCTAACTTTATGGCGGGATTGACTCGCGAGGCTCGTGTTGGGAAGGAATAACTCTTAGTCGTCGAAGTTATTAGAGCCTTTAAAGTGGTAGTCAATTTCGTCGTACTAGTTGTAGATGCAACGTCATCAACAACTATATTTAAAGGTATGTGTTGCTCAGTCGTAGTCGGTATATTAATATTTGTCATTGTCGGTTTTGTCAATTCTTTAACTTTGTTATCGAGATTATAATTTTGTGATTTAATTTCTTCATTTAATATTTTATGATATTTATGAGACTTTTCTTCTTCGTACTCATTTACTACAGGACTAGGTTTGGTTTCGAAAGTGTAGTCATGACGTGTTTTTGAAAATGCGTTGATAGACGAACTTTCTAACATTGCTGGAGTGGTTTCTGCGTCAATAACTACGAGAGGGACATCGGTTAAAGAAGGTACTAAGGAAGATACGGTCGGTGAATTTTTGGGCTTGGGGTTGATAATCATTGGGGAAGGTGCATTGCTCACCGAAGATGTCACAGATGGTGTAGTCGACGAAAAATCATTATTTTGCTTCTCATAATCTTCTGCAAAACTTATTGTGTCTATGCTAGGGACAATGAATCTATTAAAAGAAGGTTCTGTGATAATTTGAACACGTTTAACATTATTTCTCAAAGGTTTTTCGTCGGTGTATTTTACTTTTTTCTTCTGAAACCCTATGTTTACAATTTTTTCTTCAGGTTTTGGTGTTGATCTAGGTGTTGATGATGAGTACTCTATGTATTTGGGAGTGGACGAAAAGTTATTAAAGAAAGATTTAATAATATTTTTAACTTTACCACTAAAAACTTCCGTGGTTTGATCTGGTACAACTTCATCTACCACTCGATAACTATAGTAAGAAGGTTTTCGAGGTGTATAGCTTTCAGTTCTTACGGTTTGCTCCGCTACTTGATTCTGGGTAGTTGTTGTAAACCGTGTCGTAGATGTGGTACTAGTAGAATAGTTTGGAACTAAAATATCATCGTAGTTATTATTATTTCTCAAATTATTAAGTGTTTTATATGGAGATATTACTTCCTCATCATTAGCTGGTAGATGCTTTTGCTCCCATTCGGGTGACTCATCCAAGCCTTGCGCATTCGGTTGCTCATCGTGTGAGTACGTAAGAGTACTTGCATTTACATTTTTTAGACCATTTTCAATTATTGCTGCAGGACTCTCAGGAGAAATATTTTCAATTGAATCGTCATTATTTTCATAATTTAGAGAAAATGGAGTTGGGCGTTTCATTACTGATTTCAGGTAATATTTCGTAGAGTCTGTTGTCGAGGGCAGTGTACTTATTCTGTTTCTAGGTCTAGATGTAGAACTTTGTCTCGTTGACTGCCGATTATATATAACAGGTTCTTCTTCAATTACTTCAGGAATAATATCTTTTCTTCTTGCTGAGATATTTTGAATTGTATCTTCCTTAGCACTATAAACTTCTGCTTTATTTTCTACTGTTTTTCTATCACCTCCGTTTTCATTAGTGGTTTGATAATAAAATCTATCTGTTAGCTGTTGCGAGCGTTGATTACTGTTACCAACTGGGAGATTTTTACTAGTTGTTTTTTCTTGTGTATCAAAAGGTCTTGTAATAACGGTTATTGTATAAGGGTTTTTAGTGTTATTAAAATTCCGCCTGATTGAAAATCCCGTTGTTAAAGAAACCACCTTTTTATTTTCATTGTTAGAAGTAGTTTGCACAACTTCAACCGGTATGTTATTGACATTGTTAGTCACACGAGATGGATGTCTTCGGGTTGGTAGTTCAGTCGTTGGTAAAGTATTAGCCAATCTATGACTATTATCAGTCTTTTGAAAGGGTTTGGCAAGGGATGAAACGTTTATTACGGGGGAGGATGAGGGAAAAGGCAAAGAGGTAGAACTGTGATATGAATTTTGGTTTAAAGAGGATGGAGGATTGCGCTTAGGATTTTCATCTGTAGATGATCTGTTGAATACAAAGCAAAAGAGATCTTTCTAATTCAAGCATCATTACTAATTTACGCGTTTATATGAAATAAACTTGAGTTTCCTATATTGCTATTGTCTTACCCAAAATATTTGACGAAAGATTTGGTTTTAGGGTATTAAAGGAATATATTAAAGTTAATTATATGCATATCATATTAGTTGGAAAAAGAATCAGGGAAAGAAAGATACCACAAAAGCAATTTGATTCCTGGTACTTATTAATAAAAGTGAAGACCATGGAAAGATGAATATAATAAAATGTTGGAGTTTTAATGAAATTGGGTATGTACGAGTGGTACAATCTTAAAACTGATGGGATGTTTTAGTAATATACACCTGTAATGTTAGTGTTTGGAGATTAATTAATAATAATCAGTTTAAAGATCGCACTCAACTTGATGATATTAAAAATATATATTTCTTTATGAAATGTAATGTTTGGTGATTTAGTTACGATGATCAAAATAAGATGATAGTTATTGACAACGGACGCATGATTCAAGCTTAAATGAGCATCTTATGCACGTCCTGAATTATTTTCTTTTGTAGTACCTCGAGGTATGTCTAGACGGGGTCATTGCTTCAGTGAAGAGTGCAGTGGTAGAGCGTTGTGTAGTAGTGGTAGTGGTAGTGCTTGTGCTTGTCGTAGAAGGAGTAGTGCTTAGGGTAGTAGCTTCGTATACGGTCGTCCTCACGCTGCTCGGTATATGATGTTCATATCCCAATTCATTACCTTCGCCCCTGGATCGTTGATAATATTCAATTGTTAAGTTTGTAAGCACTTTAGTATGCATTTTCCGAGGTATGTTAGAAAGGAAGGTACTTAAGTCAATTTAACTATCAAAAAAATATTACCTGGCTGGCTGGCGAACGGCTGATTGGTATTGATTTTGATTGCTTATCTGAAAATAGATCACATGAAAAAATATTTAAATGTTAAGATTGATGCAATCCCCTGTAAAAATAAAAAATAAATCAAGGTTATATAACACGAATCACTAATGAACAATACAAGTCAAGATGGACTATTTTATTGATGTACCTGTCCTTGAAAGAGAGCATCGTCGTAATCATCGTTGGACACGGGCCTAGGTGAGTAGGTCTCCACAGGTCGTCGTGCAGGCGGTGGGGTCCCACGGTAGGTCTGCTGGACTGCCGGTCGGACCGAAGCCGTGTTATATTGCTGCACATAGTCTGCTAACACCATTACCATCGCCCGTTAGTCCGTTAGATATGAATATCATGTAACGATTGAGTTAGATTAATAAAAATCTAATATATTTACCAAGTATTAGTGCAGTTTGATTTAATATGAATATTCGCAAATAATATTAATTGATACATGTTTAAAAGAATGTACTCATCAATATACAGAAAGTAATTAGTAGTGCTTAGTCATGACTAACATAGTAAAGGTGAATATAACATTTTAAATTATTTAAGGTAAGTTGTTCTTCTGATTATTCTGTTGCGGTTAAGTACTTTATTTATTAAAAATACACGAGAATTGCGAAAATATTTTTATTGTCGTGTAGATTTTGCAGGAAAAAATTTACTTACCTGTGTCTTTGTATAATTCACCATCTTCGTCGTACACGGCGTAATATGGATCATATTGATCAGGACTATAGTTTTGGGACCCATTGTAAAGCATTTTAGGTCGTGGACTTGCTGAGTACGAGGAAGGTGTCACACTCTCAGTAGGTTCCAAACTAAAAATATTATAATTGAATCAAAATGCAAACCAGAGTAAAAATGCTAATATGCAAAGCGTTTTATACACAAAAATAATAATTGCAGTAATCAAGTCAATTCAAGTCAATGTTAGTCCCGTCAGAAAGTTAATCAGTATGTCATCAATCAGTGTGTAGCAGTTGTTTCCAAAGAATAGTTAGTGTAGTGCCAAGAAAGAGTTTGTATACTTAAAAAATATAGTTAGTTATTAATCATTCCTTTAAGTCATCTTGTCACTTATATATTTTACCTGTTAGTTCTATCGTCATGTTTAGTCTTTGTATAACGAGTCTCCTGCTTGTAGCTATCGCGTGCTGTTGTGAGTTTCATTTGTGCCACTATATTAGGGTGTCGCATTAGTCCTTTAGTTTGTTGATTGTCGTCACTGTCATATTTTACAGTTGTTGGCTTAGCTAATCTATGCCTAACTGTGTATGGCCTTAAGGTAGTTTGATTGAGGTATTTTGGAGGTTTTAAAGTGTTTGGATTATTTTCATAACGAATGGGTTTTCTTAAATGTATTTTAGTTCTATTACGAGCGTTGTGGTGCATTATGTCATAGCTTGATATTTCCGGACGCTTTAGAATGGAAGATGTTGAAATCATATAGTTCATCATTGCTGGAACTGTTTTTCCATTAACAGTTTTACCAGATTCTTTGAACGGTGATTTCGTAACAACCGAAACATCATTAATGTTCTTTGTAAAACTTTCTGGTTTAAACGATTGGTACTTTTCTGGACGATTTCTTATTGGAACTGAAGGTTTAATCGATGGATTTTCTGAAGAATTACTTTCTACTGTATCATCATATTCTTCATAATTCTGTGCCATCTTTGGTCTTTGTGGTTTTACTTCCGTACTTGGCATGTATTTAGGTTTTACTTGAGGTTCATAATAATATTGTTCATCCTCTTCATCATAATAGTAATCGCTCATTTCCGGAGAAGGTTTAGGTATTAACTTTCGTGTTGAAGGTGATTTAGTAGTAGAAGAACTTAGACTTTTACCCATATTGTGATTATTGACTTGTACTGGCGTTGTGGGTCTTAAAGGTTGAACAAACAAAAGATCATTATTTGTAGTTGGCCTCAAATTTGATTGTAATGTTACTTGGTTTGGGGAATTTCTCCAGTAATGCTGAAGAGCAGAAATTTGTTCATTGACCACAGTCGACGGTGGTTTTGGTGTCGAAAACGTAAATGCTGCATAAGGATTTTGTGGTTTAGCTGAAGATAATATGTATGGTTTAATCGTAGATACAAACAACGGTTGTAAACTGACACCATTAGGTCTCACTCCAAATTGGTTTTTTGATGTTGAGAGCATCGTAGGTGAATTAGTAACAGTTACAAAGTAATATGGTTTTTGCGTGACTGTATGTAAATGCTGTGCATCATTTTGCAATTTCGTTGTAGGATTAGTCGGTCGATTTCCAACATCTACGTGTTTATTAAAATTATATGTGATTGGAAGTTGACGATCATCTTTGAAATTTGGTGGTTTTAGCTTAGGTCTTACGTTCTCCAAAGAGGTACTAGTTTCGGGTTGATGCTGGTGGTGATGATTATTATAAACGGCAGTGGACTGATGCTGTTGTTGATTACGTAGCAAGGAAGGTTTTTGAGTTGAAAACAATTCCTGTACGTATTGTTGGAACTTATTTGATGTGGAAGTAATAGAAATCTGACTTGGATTTACACCTCCGCTTAAGCCGTTTGGTATCGTAAAAGGCCGAGGTGTACTGATTCCATTATAATTAATTGTTGATGACCGTACTCCTGATTGTATTATAGGATCCTTAGTTTGTTCTAGAGGTGGATTTATTATTTTAAGTGCGTTATTTTGATTATTCTTGGGATTTGAAGTAGTAATTCCAATTGCTGCATAGTGGTCGTCACGCAATTTATCCAAAAATGCATCGAAATCAAAATCGGGCTTAGCAAAAGGATTTTCTATATTAGAAAATTTATTTCTTGTATGCAAATAAGCGTGAGGCGGATCTGGAAATTGATTAACTTTCTTATTGTCAGATGAATCTTCTTCAGAAGATTCCTCGTCATCATCTTCATCTTGATCATCATATTCTTCATCTTCGTAACTAGATATTTGAGCATGTTGATGTGGCTTAACTTTTACGTTACCGTTTAGTTCTTCTCTGTAGTTATTATTAGGATTCCTTGCATGTACAGAGTCTTTTTGATAGTTCCCAGGCCTAAGTGAAGTTGAAATAGGAACAGGCTTTCCTGTCACAATGTTACTAGAAAAATGAGATGTATCAGGGAATGAAATAAAATTTGGACGACTTACGGATACTAATTGCGAAGTTATTTGTTTATTATTTTGATTAGGGTCATTGTTATAAAATCCACCAGCTAATGCAGCAAATGGACTTTCATTGCTGTTTAAAGATGATATTGGAGGACTTTTTGTTATAACTTGAGTATTGGTGTTCACAGGATTATGAAGTGCTTTTTGTTTAAGTGGATCAGGCAAACTTGGTTTAAAAGGGTTTTGCAATTGAGGTTGAAAAGCAATAAACGGACTTGCTGTTGAGTAATAATTGGACTCAGAAGGATACTGTTGTCGAGCAGCTCCATTGTAGTTACCGTTGTGAATCGGTTGAAAACGACTACTTTGTATATTAGGATTATAATTTGGTTGTAAGTTTACGATCTGAAGTTGTTTATTATTAGGCCAAATTTTTCCTTGATTTTTCTGACTATTTTTTGTTAAATAGTATCTAATTTGTCTTTTTCCTCGTTCTGATTCATCCGTATTTATTTCGTCCTTAAAATTTTCGTCGTCTTCAATATATTCCATTTCTTCATCGTTATCATTTCTTTTAGAAATGCTGTCAATTGAAGTATTATTATAATTTAAACCTAACACTTTGTCAGTGGTTTGTCTTTTAGTTCTTGACAATATTTTTTTATTGGGCTCGATAATTGGAATTTCATTTTTAGTAATGTCTATCAGTCTGTCTGCAGTTTGAGTCACGTCTTCACTTACATTTTCACTGAAATAATGATACAATTGAACAATTATAGCTATAATAAAAATACGAAAGAAATATTAAACTGTCACTATTAATTGTTTATACAATAAGAAATATATATTTTACCTATATATCTGTGGTGCTTGAGTTATTGCTGCCGCCCTTCTTTCGTCTACTTGGCTTCCAAATGAAAATGAGCCAATTTTACTGTTTTGAGAAATCGACGCTGGTATGACATTAGAATTTAACGTTCTACCAGAGCTGATTACTTGAGATGCATAACCATCTCTATCCTTCTGAACTTGTCCAATGGTTGATGGTTGTCCTCTGTATACTCGTTGTTGTCTATCACTTTCAATTTCTTCAACTGGTGGTAAGTCGTCAACTTCGGCATACAACTGTTGTTGCTGTAATATATTGAAATGTGTTATAAAGTTAATCAAAATTTTAAACAAATTTTCAGGAGTCAAATTTTAAAAATTCAAAATCATTTAGTATTGTCCGTAATACACATTATATGAACGTAATTTTTTGCTTCTACTGTCGTTTCGAAAAGGTGCTTTAACATTGATTATACCTTTTCGTATTCATCTCGATTGAATTTTGGTTGTCCTCGTGATGTGATAACTGGATTTGGCTGCGCTCGTGGTGGAGGAGGCGGAGGCGTGCGGCGCGGAGGCGGTGGAGGGCGTGGTGGTGGCTCTCTCTCACTGAGTCGATCCAAGTCCTCACCTCCCACTATACCGGTGGCATCGCAGCCCACATTACGCGGCCAATCACAAGTTTGGAGCTCGTGGCTGGAAATTGAAAAGTTACATAATATAATATGGTAACTGTGGCTTCAGTGGCGTGAGAGTTCGTTCGTTGAGAGTGAGCCGTTTTTTCGTTCTATCCTACCTTCTTTCTACACCGGCAATCCAGTGTTTGTTGCCCATGGTGTTACTGATGTCAGTGAGCGGCTGTGACCACTTACCATCAAGTGGTTCGTATGCTTGGTACCTCTGGATATATCTTTTCAGCCGAAACACTACTTGACAAGTCAACACTTGCTATTGCCGCTACCAGACAGACCACCAATACATCAGCATCCCCAGAACTGACTTTTACTTCGTGCTTGACGATCATAAGAGACATCGTTGGATTACGCAGGTCCAATAAAACTGCAAACCAGTCTTCCATCTACACTTTTGTTACACCATTATCTTTTTGTGTATATTACCATGTGAGCGGGTAAATTCCATCATCGGCAACATGTCTGCAATGCCTCGGTGTTTGTTATGTCCATGAGTGACGGTAACCAATTATCATCATATTTAATTACAAATATGATTCCAACAGCCCCTCACGTACCTGTACATAAGTCCACCAGTGCATGATTCAAGTAAAGCGCCGCCAAACACGCAAACGTAGTAAAGTGTGCAGTCGGTGGGATGCGGGTAGTAGCCGAACTCCTCGGGGCAGTCGAAGTCAACATCCTTCTTGATGTCAGCCCCGACTGGCACGCTCTTGATCGGACCGGAACGCTGCCGAGAACGGTCTTGTGCAGTAAGGCATTCTGAAATTATGAAAAACAAAGTTTTAAGTAGTTATTCTTTATAAGTTAAATAATAAACTTTTGGAAATCCAAATTTAGGAGCTGAAAAGTATATAAGAATAGCCTTTATGCTAACGTGTGTTAACTAAACTATTCAGTTAATGTTTATACTTTCTTTTTGATACTCTATATTATTAATGACAGTTTTATTATTTGAAACAAAGAAAGAAAAGAAAGAATAATTTATTTCGTCTTAAATACACACCGTAACAATCTTATTGCAAAGAAAATAAAACAAAAAAACAAACAACAATTTGAGTTAAGACAGAAAATAAAATAGTACAGTTGTGTAACCAACGAAAATGGACCGCACTCAGCATAAGGTCGCGGATAATCACGGCCGCTGGTTTTCAGGGCGACCCTACGTGTCGCGCAGTTCGGACTATTGGTGCCTGTCAGACCAAATAGCTCAACTTGTTTGATTTTAAATGTTTTTGTTAGTTGTTAGATTTGTTAGACATTTGTTAGATTTTAAATGAATTATATTGTTGTTATTTGCGATTATGCGATTATAATAAATTATTGAACATTGTATAATTGCATAACATGTTCAGTTATGTTGAAAGGTTCTATTTACATTCAACATAAAATAAATTTATAGAAGCGAAACGGCCACGGCCATACCTAACCACTATCCGTATCTTTAGCAAAGTTACACCATCGACATTTTCTCTATTACACTATTTCATAATTGCCCATGCACTAATAGATATGTAGGTACTTCGGAGAGCGTGCGCCTAATAGCCTCACAATCTGAGCTATTCAGAACAATTGCCCCATTTCCCGGCCTTGTGGATAATAAACCTATGTCGAGTTGCATTCTCTTTAAATTTCAAGAACTATCTAGTTACGCCTCCTAATCTTGGTGGTCGTATTTGTATACCATGTTGCATATTTTATGTAAAATGCTTCGATATTTGAATTCACTGTCGGTATAATGTAAATTCTATTCTTTGTTTTTCTATTCTGCGTCATGGTATGCACAGAAAAATATCAAATTCTTTTAAGTCATAACAGCTACAATCTTTACATACTATGCGAGAAGTAAAAAATAAGACGAAATTTTCATTATTCAAACGTAGCTTATGATGAAAGTTATATAATTATGTATATATTGTAAGGCATCAATATAATTTAAACCGACATAGTACTCATGTACAGTTGTACATTCATAGATATCAACCCTTGACCGCAGAAGTATTATTGTTCTACGAAATTACAGTGAGTATTGTAACATTACAATTATTCATGGACATCTCATTTTCATCCAACATGGTTGAAATACCTAGCTTATCTTACGCGAATCTCAAGAAGTAAACCGCGTAACAGCGTAATCTGTATTCGTCCGACGAATTTTGTCACGTTTATTAAAATCGTGAAGCTGTGTGGGATTCAGGGCAGCGGTCGGCTCTCGCGCACGTCACATCACTCATTAACGTGTTCACACGACAAATTAATATCCATTACGTTACATTTGTCGAGCATTTTCTACATTTATTTCGAGCTTTTCGCTAGTCAGATGGGAGATAAAATGCACATTTGAGGAGCGCCTGACGAATATCTTTATATGAAGGAATCATTTGTGAATGAATTTTGTGTGAAATATCTGGCTTAGAGCAAATGAATAGTTAAAAAACAACAAACGAAACTGATTCATAAATCCATATAACTTAATACAAAAATATTCATAACACGAAGTAAGCTATAAAAAGTACATCAACATTCTATTCAATGTTAGTTGTTGCAAAGATTAAATTAAATTTAGTAACAATGGATATCCGAAAGCAATGATACTATTTTTTAGCGTTTGCTAAATTATTTCTAAGTGTACATGTTTATTGCTTTACTTACCTTGAGTGCAACCATAAAGCTATCTAAAATCTGGCAAGCAATATGAACAATTACCAAAAGTAATAACCGTGAACCAAACTAGGCATACATAGATAACTAAGACATTAAGGCAATGTTGTAACGAACACTTGTATATTAAATTAACGTCCATAAAACCTTATTGTTGAACATACAATAGAAAAACAAGCTAATGAAGAAGTAATTTCACACAAATGAATTGTGGTGTTAATTAATGGTTCGAACGGTGGGTCCAGTCCGAATCCTACTCGACTTGGAAATATTTCAAATTATATTAGTAAACCCGCCCTCGCTTAGCTTAGGGAAACCTGTTAGACTTATTGTTGTTTTATTATTGTATTTAATTTTGTATTATTGTGAAACTGATTAAAATAAATTAAGTTAAGCTTACCTCAATACATTAGTAAATAAGTAAAGCCGTTTCTAAGATTATGTCTGTGCCTTTGTACACAACAAAGTCACAGACAAACAGAAAATAATTCTAAAAATCATTGATTCGGGTTCTATTGCGTTATTAAAGGCTCTCTATAATAAGGCAAAAGTTTTATCATACATCTGCCATGTACAGACAGCGCTCTGTTACATTTTTATCATAAAGATAAGCCTACACCCGCGGCTTAGCCCGCCAAAAATCCCTAAAAATATAAAAGTTTATAAAATCAGAGAACTTTCATACTAACTTTGCGCCCCCCTTTTACCCGCTTAAGGGATGATTTTCGAAAAAATCTTTTATATGTATTTCATAACTTTCAATGAAATACCTTCATTCTGAATTTCATTCGAATACCTTCAAAAACGGCAAAGTTTCATACTAACTTTGCACCACCCTTTTACCCCTTTAGGGGGTGGTTTTTCAAAAATCTTTTCTTAGTGCTCCCCTACGTTATAAAAGGAACCCCTGTGCAAAATTTCAAGTTTCTAACCCTTATAGTTTAGACCCTGCGTTGATATGTCAGTCAGTCAGCTTCTCCTTTTATATGTTAGATTATAGACTAACAATATTTATGGTAATTTTAAACCAGTAATTAGCACGTTAAATTCGGCAACATTTATTTGTGCCACTCAAATGTACTTTACCAAAACCTTCTTAACCTTCGCAATATCAAACAGAAAGGAAGCCAATCACCCTAATTACATCTTGAACTACCAAAAGCTGCAGCAAATTAGCAAATCCGCGGTTACCCCACAACAATGGGGGTCTGAACAAAGAATCGATTTAGTTCTTGCGCCACCATCCCATATACCTCATTAATCAATCAGCTGAACCGATCCCTGATCGTGGTCTAAGTGTTGCAAGACCGTCATGCGTCCGCCATAATTCGTCCCCGGATCATACAACGCTAGATCCATAATAATGCATGCTCTGTGGGAAATGTGATCTACATCTGCGTTCTGCATATTGCAAGATGGTGTTGTAATGCGTTATCCAAGTCGCGCATTATGTATTCCATCAACTATGACACCCTGTTCGTGCGCGTGCAATTGTTCAATGACTTTGTAATACTAAGACTAGAAGAATTATGGTTTTCTCAACCATTGGCTAGTAAACGAAAATGAGATATCATACATTAAAGTTCCTCTGTAAAACCCTGACTCATAGTGGACCCTGCGTTCGTTGACTCCTCAAACAATGTCTCTGCTATTTCCTAAAGTCCTTTTCTTTACGTCTGATTGCTTTTCTATGTTTATGCATTCAACTTTTTATAGCTATTAGCCGATAAGGCGTCGTAGGCGGCAAATAGTTGAATATCTCCAAGAATTGCCACGGAATTTGCATTCCGCTCTGAACTCGAACGTATTTACCTACACCCACCATTTCTCACACTGAGAATTTAAACAGTGCATTTAATAAAAACACGTTTAACACAATTACTTCTTCGTCTTAATTGGATAAGTACCAGTATGGAGTCATTTAACATGTCACAGTAAGTAGGCGTGTCGATAAATGGTCTTCGACGGGTTTAAGTCGGTGTCACTTGTGGACATGAATACCTATTATATTATTATTAGGAGTAAATTAAGACTTTCTAGAATAAAGTCATCCTATAAACAAGGGGTTCCCTTTTTCCTTTGTGGTTTTGTCTTGGCCAGCAGCGCATGGGTGATACCATTGTTGCTGGTTGTAAACATGTTACAAAGAAGTTGATACAACGACCTTATAATCAAGTTGTAAACATGACTTTATAAAGCAATAATTGTTGTAAAAAAATCGACTAATAAAACTTTTGAAGCGTACTCTAATATTTGCGATTCGTAACAATATTTATGTACCTACAATGGAATTGAGTGTAACAAGTTTCGGCTCATGTTACCGAATGATAGCGCGTGGGATGCCAGCATCAGCAGGATAGCTCTGCGAGTGGGCGCGTTGTGTCTAGGATGTACTGAGTAGGCGATGTGACTTGGTTATTCTCAAATCTCACAAGTCCTTGCTGATTTCAACTTAAAGGTTATTATCATTATGAGGAAATGCTACCGGTCATTTTTCCATACAAACGTTCTCGACTGTCTCCTTCCCATTCAATTTCCAAAATTTCGTTAAGATTGCTTTTGTTTTGGCGGGGGGATTAGTCGAGAACGAAACCTCGATTTTGATGATTTTTGCCTCGGGTTTTTACACGGAGCTGCAGTTGTCCCTATCGCACTGACATACACGCCGCTCGCAAGCGCGACAGAGATATTGAGTGAAAAATCCCAAATTTGAAAAAGGGTTCGCGTGGTATTTCCTCTTAATGACGGCCTGTTTGGCGCAATTAAAGTGCCGGATTGTCGTTCGACTTTTCCTAGGTTCGATTCACGGCGAGCAGGAAATTGAAATGACGAGTTTAAATTTCTGTTCTTGGTTCTGGTGTATTCTTGTTTTTGTGTGTTGTCTATGGCACCTACGACACAGGGAAACCTAGTGTAGGGCTACGTTTGTAGCGTTATTTGATTTTTATTATGATAATTATTTGTGATCCACCTATAACATATTTAAACATGTCTGCTATCTAGTTTCAATTGTGGATATTAAATTAAAACAACCTTTATTACGGACTCCTGGATTTCGTATGTAGGTACAGTCAATTAAAAAATCTTGTTATGCATTTGTGGAATAAATTGTATCGTCACTTTTCAGCCCCGCATGCCTGAGAGTTCGCTCTTATGTTTTTAAAGGTGCTGCGCGTGAAGAATCCCAATCCTTTTAATTTATATTTTGTGATAATAACTTGAGTGCATCCGTATTCATTAGCGAGATAGCTACGAATAACAATTGAATACCTACTTGATTTATTTGCAATCAAATTCCGATTCCAAAAATGTTATCAAACTTTTTATAGATATCACGATGAATTTACGTAATAAAACCATCCTAAAGACATTGAAATACGTAGCAAGAAATAAGAAAATCCCTGCGGGCTTTAATTTGTAATAAACTCATTATTAACAACAACAAAAGCGTGGGTTTGATACATTGCTCGGTCACACGCAACCTAGTTAAATCAACCAGTCGTGATTTTGCTTTGAACTCGAAATTTGGGCGGATAACCTTACCTTAGTGTCTTTTCTAACAACTGAACGATAAGCGATCAACTAGAAAATTATGTTAGTAATTTTATTTATTACACTTTATTGTATAATTATGATAATTATAAACAAGTAAGTCATGCAAAAATTTATGCTAGTTATGCATGAAAGGCGATCTTATTACTAATTCTAGCAATTTCTTCCAGATATCCCTTAGGAAGATGACAATTGCTTACTAGCCTGAGACCTCAAAATATTTAATCATTTTTATATTAATAAACTCATAACCAGTGCATAATTTAAGATTAATTTTGACAAAGATCATTTACATGTTATTAAATTAATTTCATAGCTTAAATGAATCCTAATCCCAGGTTACAAAACAACAAAATCTCATTTGATTGGAGCAAACTCAAACTCAAAAACTCAAACTCAAATCATTTATTCCATATAGGTATTTTTTGCATTTACCATGTATTGTATATTGCTCATTATTAGAGCTCACCCACAGGTATCCTTGAGCCCAAGCATTGGTCAATTTGCCCATTTAAGTCAGATATTTGTTATGATAAATCGTAAATTAATCAATAAATTAGGTCATATTGTAATTAAACTTTTATGTAATGCAATAATGTCTTATTTTCGTATCAGTCTGCTAGTATGACAGTGATATATTACAAATCGGTTTTAATTACGATCAACATACTAAAATTGTTGCAATATGCCTGCGGGTAGAGCTTTGAGTGTTATTGGTTGGAACAGTAAATTATATTGGACTTTGATATATTTTTATGATCGAAGTTAATTCGTTTTTCATGTCCATAGCTGTATTTTCATGAATGTTCTAGAAGAATTCCCTAGCAACAAACATCGTTTGGACCGTAACAAGTCTACAGCAAATTGCATTACGACAAGTCCTGCATCACCGCAAAAGTAAACGTGCAAATACTATGGCGTGTGGTTTGTAAAAGGGATTATAATTATGTAGCCAAAGCAAATTAATACGTTGCAAAACAAAACCTCTACATATTTATAAACGTGATTGTTTAATCGTGCTACAATTACGTTCAGTATTACAGTGTTATCCATCGCCGCGGGCTACAGCGGGACACGCCTTCTACTATTATTTACGTAACTTTAACTCTATTAACGAACGGTGAATAACATAAGTTTGGCGATATATGCAACACACTTAAATAGTTCATCCGTAAAAAAAATTGGTTGTCTGTAAAGTCGGTTTACTGACGATAGTTGAACGTGACAACGTCTTAAGAAAATAATTTCCTTTGAATGAGTAGGCAAGCACAATAAAAGAACACTTTTTCAATACAAGTTAAGTCATTTATTAAAAAAAATTGGTTGTCTGTAAAGTCGGTTTACTGACGATAGTTGAACGTGACAACGTCTTAAGAAAATAATTTCCTTTGAATGAGTAGGCAAGCACAATAAAAGAACACTTTTTCAATACAAGTTAAGTCATTTATTAAATATGAATGCTGGATACTTATACATCCTACATCGTGTATCAGAATTATAGCGCCCCACTACTCAACGCCATCTAGTGTACTGCGAGTGAACTACCAGCTCAGCCAGCCTTCCTCCATCGATAAATGGACCCAATCGAACTTAATGAATAATTGTTCACTGCACAATACATAGATGGCGCTGGTATAATAATTCACCAACGGTAACGACGGTAACGCATGAGTCATGTTTTTTCATGCGTGCCACCGAATTATAAGACGTTGTCACGTCAAAAATGAATGCTGGATACTTATACATCCTACATAAACCCTTGGCTACAACCCATTAATGGCCCACTACTGAGCACGGGTCTCTCCTCGTACCTGAGGAGGCCTAGAGCATACTCCACCACGCTGCTCCAGTGCGGATTGTTGGAGGGGTTAGTGGCCAACCCAAGTGTCGGAAATTTTAAGCCGCCCGAAGGTATCCGACATGGCTTAACGACTGCTACCAAATGATAACAACCGGGACCGACGGCTTTACGTGCCCTCCGAAGCACGGAAGCGCTCAAGAAATTTTTGCCACTAGCGGTCACCCATCCAACTACCGACCGCGCCCGCTGTTGCTTAACTTTGTCGATCACTTGAGATCGACGCAAGCCGCCGGGCTATGAGCGCTTCCTTGAGATCGACGCAAGCCGCCGGGCTAACGCAAGCCGCCGGGCTAACATAAACCCTTACTAGCGTGATTCAGAATTATAGCGCCCCACTACTCAACGCCATCTAGTGTACTGCGAGTGAACTACCAGCTCAGCCAGCCTTCCTCCTTCGATAAATGGACCCAATCGAACTTAATGAATAATTGTTCACTGCACAATACATAGATGGCGCTGGTAGGGGATAATAATTCACCAACGGTAACGACGGTAACGCATGAGTCATGTTTTTTCATGCGTGCCACCGAATTATAAGACGTTGTCTGACGATAGTTGAACGTGACAACGTCTTAAGAAAAAAAGCACGAATACCTATTCGACAATATATCACTGAATATATAATTAATATCGAAAGAATCATTACCTTTATCGCTGTAATTATCGTTGCTATAAACAATTGACACCACATTCACTTTTCACTGCACTTGATACTCGATCAAAACATATAAATGTACTATAGTATAGCAGCTGTCCACGCAGACGCATCGCTCAATCAAGTAGGAGAGAGACGGATGTCGGACGCTGCCGAACGCTGCCGAACGCAAAGGCCGATTGCTACGCCGTTACGGTAACGACGGTAACGACGCATGAGTCATGTTTTTTCATGCGTGCCACCGGCTCTATCGAATTATAAGACGTTGTCACGTCAAAAAGAATAAGTTTGTTCCAAGTCAATGTAAGCGTAACAAACGAAATCGTCGTGTGTCTTTATTCTAGTGGCTTCATTTCAAACCTCGGAAAGACATTTTTGCAGTCCAGAAAATTTCAGGCCCGCGGCGTTTCACCGAAAGACCGACATATTGTAGGTATTATTAAGTAGTATGATGAAACCTCGTATAGGGAAACGAAAATAAAAGTGAATTTGAGCTCTGTATTTATTGAGTAATTTTATAGAAAATTGGCATGGCCATTGCAATCTCGGAACCGATACGTAAGTATTTAAAAGGCTACATGATCGCAAAATGAATAGGACATATATTATATTATGATCTCAATACTCGTTCTATTTATAACTTATTAGTTTAAACATTCGCTGCAGTACTACAAGAAGTCGGCTCTTGTAATCCTTGACATTTGAAACTACATCAATTGTCGATATCGTAGGTATAAGATAAATAATTAAGTTTTCTACATATTCAATGATGTCCAATCAAAGTTACCCCGTTTTTCCCACTTTGCGCAAACGATATGGAATGTTGAATGGCAAATAACTGAGAATAATAAATCGCGCATAAAATTAATGTGATCATTTGTGAACAGGCTTCGTAGGTCATTATCAGAAACGATAATTGTCCCACTGCTGGACTTGGGTCTCCATAAACGTTCTTAAAAAAAATTAAACGTTTTCCATCTATACACATAATAAAATTGGTAGTAAGTGAAGATGAATATTAAAGAAACGGATTATTGGGGGTAAAATATATTAACGCAGTAGATACCATGCAAAAATATGAATTGTTTACATTTAATTTAATTGAAGTTTAATCAATTTGGACACAGCTTTCATTGATAATATTGTTGTAAGCTTGGTGTAACATGTTCACATGAATTCCGTTTAAACATATTTTCAAGTATGGCTACCTACTCAGATTTTCCAAAGCGAAGCGAAGACGGATAGGTTAGTTTAACTATTACCGAATGCTATAAGTTAGATAGGTATCTACTTGGAATGCAATATGCTATTTAATTGTATAGAAAATTGGTTTTAATTACTGTTAGGTACATTAATTTAAAAAGCATGCAAAGATCTAAAACCAAATATTCTAACACAAAAACGTACTTATCTATTCTGTGACTAATCTGTAGGTAATACCTACGCGTTTCCGTCAAGCGCCATTAACTAACAAATGTCATGATCCTTGAGAGTGGTGTAGGTGTAGATCACAGATCATGATCGATCAAGCTTGCGTTGTCATTGTGTTCAACTGGAAATTGGTCATCTACCTACCTGCCTCCTGACTTGCTTACGCTGCTGAGATGAACGAAAGGCTATCATGAAGCGAATGAGACTTTAGCAAAAGGAGATTTTGTTGTTGCATTACGACCGGTGAAGAGCGGCCGTGCTCCCATCATAGAAATTTTCAGATCTTGCGAATAATAGCTACTTGTAGAAAACTTTCAAAGCGTCATTCAAGATTTGGCAGTTGCCCATTTTTTAAAGAAGATAGCAAACGAGCATGCAGCGCCACCCTTCCGCTGCCGGTCATGAAAACTGTTGTGATCGACACAGAACAAGACTAAAATCGGGACTAGGATGCAGCAAGAATCCCTAGAACCTCTGACGCCCTAGGACCTAGGGCCTAGGTACTAATAAAGAAAAACTCGAATAAACTTTTGTTGATCAATGTAATAATGGTGAATTCACTACTGTTATAACAGTAAATTTAATTAACACTTGCTTCGGGGAAGAAAAAATCTTCTGGAGACCTGCACACCTGAGGGTTCTCCATAATCTTCTCGATTGTGTGTGAAGTCTGCCAATCCGAACTTGGCCAGCGTGGTAGACCCCGCTGGGAATAATTAGTCCACATCCAGTTTGTGAGAGGGGACCCTATCCCAGCAGTGGGACAGTTATGGGTGCGATGATAACAGTAAACAGTATAACAAGTACCTAAGTATCTGGCTGTCATGAGTTTGCAGTTTTATCTGGGTTTTTACTCGGGTAATGTAGATAAGGTTAGGTGGCACCATTAATCATATTTTTTTTAAGTTTTTTACAATAACCCTCTACATATTCATGCCAGTCAAATATAAACAGATTAACAAAATAGGTAGGACTCTGAAAAAAGAATAGTTTTTGATAAAATGTTTCAGCGTGGGTGTTAAACTACGCCCCCCTGCTATCGGTTCTTGCCTTCCCCGGCTCGTAGACTAACTTAATCTTAATATACCTTTATATCTCGACAATTTATAAGCAATATTATGGCTACATGGTTGAAGCTGATTTAAAATCTACAGATGCCTTTGTTTCAGTACCTATATCTATTATTAGTACATAATAAAACCTTATTTTACATTTTTGCTATCTGTGCTTTCTTTATTATACGGGTTACGATATGTTTTACTCTTTACAATATAAAATTCATTAAACTAATAATAAAATTATAACTCGGTAAGCTTCTTAACATTCAAATTCCGACGTTTAATCATATTTTGAGACTACAGAACACGTACATAAATTAGAGATCAGAGACTAATCTGATCATAATGATGCAATAAACAAAGTTCAACCTAAAATAATAACTAATTAACTTCAGGCACTTTTCCTAGCTGTGCTAAAGATACAATATTCATTGTTTCAACAAAGGGCACTTGTACAGTCACGTTTTTGTTACTACTTAGACAAAACGCCATGCAACTTACATTCCAAGTATCGTGAACACTAGACGCCTTTGCCCATATACCAACATTGTGTTAAATCCTTTGTCTATTTTACTTTCAATACGACAAAAACAGTACGCTGAAACTGGTATTACGAGTGCATACACGCTAAGAAGTTTCCTAGCTGTGTTTTCAAAGATTATGTGACGGAGAAGGCTATGGCTAAGGTTCTGCTGAAAGTCGCTGGGTACAAAACTACGAAGGTTTATCATCATGATATCTACCCATCAGTGGAGGTATCCCTCAACCGTTAATTTTACTTTGCGTACTTCAGACGCAGTGTCAGAACATCAGAAATAATCGAGGAATATACCGAAGGATTTTTTCTTGGCTGGCAACACATATGTATGTCCAAGAGCGATGGTGACTCACCTGTAGCTTGTAAAAAACTTATCATCCTCCTAGAATCAACCGTGAAATGTGGTGTACAATGATAGCTGAACTGTTTGTAAGTATATCAGTTACAGTGTTAACAGAGAGTCATTCGTAATAAGCGAGTGTTTCTCTGATAATACTCATCATTAGGTGCAGTGTGTAGTTGTGAGTTGTTTATATAAAAAAGTTTCACGTACTCACAGACGAACAAACGCGCTCTACATACTCATATAAAAACTAATCCGGATTTTCTCAGCCCGACTAGTTTTTAAGCAACGGCTAATGGCATATCCGACTTAGGACAATGTTAGTACATCTATTGCGTTTTGTAAACTGTTATTTTTCATTGTTGTGTGTTTAGCAACGGAACAGCATGGGAAAATCATGCCGGCATGTGGCAAATTGTGTTAGCACATCATTCAATGGTTCAAATTATTGCACACTTCATTTAAACTTTCGAGTTTTAATTGAAGTTTATTTATCGAAAAGAAATTATAACAATATACAATTATGTACATAGTTATGTGCGTTGTGTAACTATCTCCAAATTCGTTCTACTTAAGGTTCTAACTTACATATCTCTTTAAATTTTTTCATGTAAAATTATTTATTTGTTCTTCTAGTCTTCTTTCGTTCATTCAAATTTCTTTCGTTCAAAGTCGCCGGGAACGCCTAATCTTTTAGCCATTCCATAAACCTAATGGCAAAGGTGCATAAATATAATATTATAAATGTGTAAATATTATCGTCAAAAGAATCATAATCTTAAATTGTTGACCTAATGGCTTTTCCTATATTAGCAAGGTAACTCCTGATTGCCGTGGCATTGTCAGGAATTTTAATTCAACATCCTACACGGTAATGTGTATTTAATGTATCTTTACAATAACATTGTTTTTTATCTTAAAGAATTCAATTCCTGCAAATTATAGACCACGTGTCAAGGTTATAGATATAAAATATTACGCACATACAATTTTTTAAATATGTTAAAAGATATCGTTTTAAATTATAGTTTGATATTCTTGTGTCATTATTGACATTTTTTATTGCATGCATGACCGTTTAATTGCATTGATTGAATGCATGCATGACAGCACGTAAGGCATGTCATGCCGCATGATCGTCTAGGACCACCTTTATATTTGTTTTTTATGTGTTTTTATGTGGTTTTTTATGGTTATTTTAATATTATTAATTGTACCTAAATATACGTGTTAAAAAATGACACAATTTTATGATGTTCTTGGCAGTCTTATCACGTAATCAATTCTAACTGTTTAGCTTGGGAAACTTTAGTGTATTTTTTGTAATTGTACCAGGTATGAAGTACCTCTCCATCTTTGATTTGTTTAATAAGCGTTTAAAACCATCATTATTTTGCAGTGTCACTGTTGTAAAACAAGTTATTTACAAATCTGTGGAAGAACTACCTAACTTAATGATGTTAATGATTAATCATGTGATGTTATATTAAACTTTTTGAATAAACAAATATATAAATAGACTTTATATGTATTATTTAATCGCATCCAAAGATATCGAATGACATCAATGTTTTGCACTCATAACATTCTCAAGTTATTTAAGGAAATACCTAATACACCAGTTTATCAATTACGACATTCTAGTCACGAATAAAATATAGCTTCAATGTGCAATATAAATTATGAGTGGGGAGGTATTTGCTGGAGATAACCACTTTGCATATTACGATGTCGAACAAGAGTTACTGGCTCGATATTACCAAATAGTGTCATTTCAATTGGACCTATAAATAGCTTTCCTATTGGAGCTATTTCGTCACGGACCTTACGAACGCCGGTGGACAGGGCCGGTAGTTTCGTAACACAGGTCCGTTCGGATAAACGCCTTTATGTCACACTTAAATTTCGCTTGTACGCAACAGTTGATTAATTGTTTTCGTTGAGGTATTTCAACGACTTTTCGATTTCGAACATGTTTACGAATAAAGAGTTTTATTGCAATAAATCAGGGAAAAATCAAGGCTTTGTCAATAAAATTATCTTGATCATTAATAATGTTATTCAAGTCGAGTATTGTACATTGATACTCGACTTGAATATACGTTGAATGGTACGTTGCGCAAAAGGTGCTTTAAAATTCTGTATAATGGAGGAGAAGAAAGGCGAAAGAAACTCCTCAGCACATCTTTTAAAACAAAAAAATATACAACATTATATATTTTACTAACTTCAACACTCTAGAGTTTGTAGATGAAATTGTAATCAAGCACTAACTAGAATAAAAAAAAACAAGTTGTTACTAATAAATACATCGATAGCAAAACAATTTCAATTCAACATAAAGGCCAGTGCACACAACTGACCCAATTCCACCCCGCAACCTGCAGTGGTCGGCCAGTGCGGCCACCAGACACGGAGTCGTGCATGAATGTCTGTCGCAATGGCGATAATGGCGCGGTCAGGGCGCGGTCTAACTATAGGCTGTCGGGTACACAGATCACGATTATATCAATCAACGAGACGAATGGTAAGGGTAATGTGTTTTTAGAGCTGAATTATTGATTGTTAAGATACAATACAGTGACTAAAGGTCTCATTACTGCGATTTTTGTTGTTATGTTCGCTACTTTTAATTTGGCCCCCAAGGTGCCATATTACCTCATCTCACATGATCTCGAGACAAATTTTCTTATGTATTGTATCATGTATTGTAACCGACAAACGAGCAGATGAGCCATTTAGTGGTACGTGGTCACCGTCGCCCAAAGACATAAGTTACACTAAAAGCATCACTTATGCGTTGCTGGCCAATAAAGGAGGAAACAAAGAAATAACGTACTGGCTCTCAAGCAGCCGACGGAACACGACCAGTCGTTTGGCGGCTGACTCCAGCAAGAGGATGGTAGCTCGCCAGCCGCGCTTCAGCCCCACCACCAATCATGGGCCGGATTCTATCGCCTTTTAAAACACCCTGGTCTGTCGGCATAGCATTCGGTAGTATTTTAAGTGAAATATTTAGGTATTACATTTATGTTCCGTATATTTTACATAACACTTCGAAATCGAACTGAGGGCCCACAATACCTTTTCCTCTACATTCTACTCGCATAGCGTCTATTATTATAACAACAACATAATAACTGGTTCGATTACACGTTAAGAAACAACCATTATTACGACAACGGCTAATCCTGTGAATTCCACAAAGTAGCAGCTAGTTTAGCGATCAATCTGTCACGTGGTAACTTTTACTTGTAAGACATGATTGTGTAGGGTATATTGGCCCCCGCTCCGATTAGAATACAGCCGGCAATCGCGACCAAAACGTGACTCGTCTTGAATCGATAATTGTATTACTTTCAAATTATATAAATACCCGGCAAGCAGCCGATTATCTCGGTTAAAAAGCTTCTGCCTATTTCGTAATAGATATTTATCGATGTTATTAATAAGCAAGAAGTTTTGTTTTATTGGGACTTTGAATGAAAGTAATGTTAAAAAAGATTTGTATTGTTAAACTATATTAACTGTTATGTAAGCCTAAGACTACTTATTCTGTGTATGATCCGCTCATAAGTGTTGATTAACCTTAACAAAATAATTGATTTGAGATAGAATAAATTAGTTATTACTTAGTTAACATTTCACGCTAGATCATTAACATACCGTTAAGATCTAAATCATAAAAGCGATCTTGACTTGGCCCATGCCCAATTTTATTGTCTTCAAATCAGCAGGGTGTTACATAATACAAATTATTATATTACAAAGTATTAATTGATGGAGCGCGGGCTGTCGTGACTTGACTCGTGACTTCGCTGCGATAACATTTGTACCTGACACGCGTGGTGATAGATACGCTTTGCAGTTTCTACGGGTAATTATTGTTAATCTTGTAACAAAAAGTGTGTTGCTTAACATTAACAAGGCGATAGATCTTTAATTCTATGGCAATTAATGATAACAGTCGATAACTGGTCCATTGTAGGGCAGGGGTCTCGTGGCTTGTGCGGACTCGTAGACACTGTCATCTTAGCATAAACACCCTAAGAATTAAGGTAAGTATAGGGTAACTGCTGCCGCCCTTGACAATTGTGACCGACACAAAGCAAAGTGGAGAATGCTGTCAGTCATTAAGTGCACCCATTGTAATCTATTTTTGTACGTTATAATAAAGAGCGTATACATAACAAAATAAACGCGAATACACACATACCCCCGCACTAGGATTCCCTGTGTCGCGGATAGTGTGGAAAACACTAATAGCACATCACTAACACGCATCAAACAAACATTTATCTGTCAAATAAATTTATCTGCTCCGGCCGGGAAGCGAATCCGGGTCCCCACGCTTCGTAAGCAGATGCACTACTAATTAGACTATGGGGTCGTTAAATATGCATTAAGCCTCCGATTTGAGTTGCAATACGCTACATAACTGATAGTTACGGAATATTTATGACATTTTATTGAGTACAATGATCGGCAAATTTTTATACATCGATTATGTCACTTTAAACTTTTTAACTAGAGAAAACAATTACTTATAAATAACCTAAAACTAGTCAACCGATCAGCTCCGAAATTAAATCCGGCTTGAAATATTGAAACCGCATCGGATGCTGTAATCTCACGGCTTTGTGTTTTTAGAGATATCGTAAACAACAATCAGAAAAATATTCACGTAAACTCACATACCTACCATTAAAATCAGAAGTTTGATTTGTTTCAAAGGCCCGTAGCATCTGTGAATATTGCGGCTGGACCTGTGTTCAGAAGATGTAAAATATGGTTTTTTATATGAACACACGAGACACTTAATGGTAAGTGGTCACCTTCTCCCATGGACATGTGTCAATATGAAGTGTCATCAAAGTTATCACCAATGGTTCACCGGCCAAGAAAGAAGTAAGAGTAAAGAATGAAAGTACTGATAGGCTAACTTGTTGGCCGAACGGTTTGTATAATTACTCATACAATAGAATGACATTATACAATCATTTTGTATAATGGTTTGTATAAATTAACTGTTCTTAATTTCTAAGTTTCAATAGTAGGTAATTTGCAAAAAACAAAAAGGAGAGATTTGGCATGCGACATTATATTATTTTTAACACCTCTGCCCCCCTCAAGCAGTTGTTTTTATGTAATTGTAAGTATGCGCGTTATGGAACATCGTTCCAAAAAAAATCAAAATATGTGCAATTCATAAGTGCTAGAAGTGAAACTAAAAAAAAACTAATACTGTCAGTCCAAATATTGATGTTTTACTTTGCTTACGTAAGACGCCATTTTGCCGATGCTTCCTATCTCATTTCCTCCCACGTTAAAATTTGTCTGTGTCTTTTTCGTTTCCGTTTCGTTTCATTTGCGCGTCATTTCCGTTTCATCGACTTACAAATCACAAAAATATTAAAAAAGTTATCACTTCAATAAATAACATAACTTGCTTGACGGCAGAGATAGAATGTGATCAAGGTGCCAAATCATAAGAAGATGAATTTAACTGTAAATACTTTACTAACCATCTGAAATTTTATCACGCCTGTGTTAAATCATTTATGAGCATGCTAATAAGTTCAGCAATGTCAATCGTCATTTTCCGGCTTAAAACAATGTGTACGCAGTTCCTTGTAATAAAATTGATTAACAAGTCGTAATCAAGAAGTTAAATAGCGTTTAGAAGCTGTATCTGATTAATAGATATCTAATTGTAATTGTCTCTTAGATTTAATTCAATGAATTATTTTCTAATTGTAGGTACCTCCGTCAGATTTTTCATTACATTTAATTCATTCATAAACTTGATAAACGTTTAAGTGCCATATTTAAAACGCAGTTTCACCGATTTTCAGTTAAACTGCTCTACCGTTACTGCAAACAACCTGCAATTTGGTCTCATTTGCTTGGTTTTGATGGATTCCTTTCATTATAACTGGTGACAAGGATCTTCTTTTAGCCAGTAGGTACTAATAAACATTTTATTTAATGTTTAAAACTATAATTATTTTAAGTTATCATTATTAATTCAAAATTAAATTATTTATATTTTACTTTTCTATTAAGACTTTATTTATAGGTACAGTAACAAACTAGATTCCAATCAGCGGTTTTAATACCTGATATTATTGTGATATTTTTTTAATATTTTACATAAAATAAGTAACGTCTGAGGGCCCTGGGATCTTCTTCTATTAAGCACCTATACATATATAATGTATATGTGTGCGTCTCTCTTTAATAGCGTACTCATAAGTGTATTTCTGAGCATCATATGAATACATGCGTACATAGGTAAACATTGCTTAAGTTGCGTCTATCACAAAGCCTCTTGAACTTTAAAGTACCGCGCTGCCGGCGCTATGACGTAAGTGGCGGTTACATCGTCCGACCTACGACATATTGACCGACTGATCGGATGCGTCATGCTCATCTTCAACTACAAGTTTTGAATGTCAGCTATTCTGCAACTTTAAACGTACTAGCCATATTCAACCTTATTGTCAATCGAACGAAAACAATTTTGGCAATTGACGCCGCGGCGCGTCGTGCTATTGTAATTTCGATCCTTAATATCGACTTCAACAGCTGTGACTAAGGTGCGTAAGTATGTCATAACGTAATTATATCGCATAATGTACCTACACGTGCGATGAAGAAACTCTGAATGATTAAACATTAACTACATCCACAGATTATTAAATAATTACTGACGGACTTAGCGTGTTTGGTTTGGATATCCTAAAGCTACGATGGATACCTTCAACTCCTTAGAATTTAGAACCGTGATTTTATTTAAAATATTAATCCTATGAAAGCAACACTGAAGTAAAATTTACTGCAAATTTTATAAAACAATAATTTAATTAAATAACCTATTGACGAACAACACATTAAATAGAGATATTGGCATGTTCTTAAATCCTTGCATTGTCGCCAAATCCTTGCATTGTCGCAAAATCCTTGCAAAGTCGGAAAAGCAAGGAGAGAGAAGAAACAAAGTAGCCAGTACTGAAGCCCCCAGACGGAACTCGATGAGTCGATTGGCAGTTGACTCAAGAAGGCTTCATTGGAATATATATCCTAATAAAGTACAAACATTAACTAAATAATTCCATTTCTGATATGCGAATGAGCAGTTACACGTACAAATATGTATACATCACATAAATAAAAAGATGCGCACGGTCTAGTACCTAATCTTGACGATACAGCCAAGGATATCTAGTCTAGATAAGGCTTTCTTAATTAGTTCTCGCAACCAATTGGTACGAATGTGGTATGGATCGATATTGGCATGGATTACTCCGTTCATTCATTGATATGGACCTGGCTTATCTGGGTCTATTTAGGATTAATGAATTCAAGTCCTAAATTACGTAGTATTTACAAATAGCAGGCATCGAGCGGAAATGAAGCTAGGTATACCTAGCCCCACTAAACCAGTTGGTATTTACATTTATATTTAAATTTAAATTTTGTACTGTTTGCAGATGATACTTCACTCATATTTAAAACTAATAGAGATAAAATAAATTTTGACGATGTGAACAGTACTCTCGCCCATATCTCATACTGGTTTTCTGTTAATAACTTAGTGCTTAATGCCAATAAAACGAAATGTGTTGAATTTGCATTGCCAAATGTTAAAAGCGGTAATAAGGACATTAAATTAAATGAGGAAATATTAAATATGGAAAGTTGTACAGTATTTCTGGGGATAACTTTAGACTGTAAGCTCCAGTGGGGGACCCATATAGCGACACTTGCGGGTAAACTTAGTAAGGCTGTTTATGCTATAAGAAAAATAAGGCAATTTACGGACGTTGAAACAGCAAGGCTTGTCTACTTTGCCTACTTTCATAGTATTATGTCTTATGGTATTTTACTATGGGGTAAATCTGCGGAAATTAAAACAATCTTTGTGTTACAGAAAAGAGCCGTTAGGGCAATTTATAAATTAAAATCACGCGAATCATTGCGTGAAAAATTCAAAGAAAGAGATGTATTAACTGTAGCTTCCCAATATGTTTATAGCAATTTAATTTTTATTAAGAAAAATTTGAGTTGTTATAAACAAAAATCCGATATTACCGATCGGCAAACTAGGAATATGCACCATTTAGTGACTTCCTCGTACCGCCTTCGTAGGGTCCAGCGGTCATTTGTGGGGCTCGGTGTACGCTTTTTTAATAAGTTACCAAAGTCTGTTATTGATTTGCCCTTACAAATATTTAAGAAACATGTAAAAACACGACTATTAGAGAAAGGTTATTATACAGTAGAAGAATATATTAATGACAAAGATGCTTGGACATAGACATCTGCGACCAGTTCTACTCATGTTAGTATGTATGTATCTGTATGTAGGTATAAAATTTGTAATCTAGCATTATTATTTTATTTTTTTAAAAGATGTGCCGAGGAGTTTCTTTCGCCGTTTCTTTTTCTCCTCAAAGATTTAAAAAATCAATATTTAAAGGCACCTTAGCGAAACGGTGGTAAATGCAAAAAATTGACGTTCATAAGTGTATGCATCATACCTACATGAAATAAATGATTTGAGTTTGAGTTTGAATGACTGATAGTGACAAGATTTTCAGCGCTTTTCATGGCTTATTGTCGGTAGGGCTTGGCGGTGTGATAGAAAACACTCTAACTAGACTTTTTGACGACGAATCGAGACAAAACTTATACGATAAATTAAAATAAAGCAAAGCCTACAGTTTAAATGAATTTTGGCAGTTCTATACTATTTTGAGATTCAATGACATATCGATTAGTTTTACATAATTTTTGACACGAGCATTATTTTATTGATATAGTATACTATTACGTGGACTTTATTTGTGTTAATCTAGAGATAATAACCGTTAGAATTAATGAGAATTCCCCGCCATACCATTTACAAACTCGGTCATAGAATATCTAATTTGAATTCTGACTCCTTTGTGGATATCGTTTGAAAGAAACGATGATTTAATATTCATAACGTTACTTTGAAATCCCTCGTAATATGTCAAATTGCCTTGCACGAACTCTTCACACTGCCTTAGATTTTACTGATTTTTTTAAAAGATACATAATTTATATTTAAAGACAAGTGGACGGTATAATAGTGAGATCTACCAAAATCACGCCTGGACCTAGTTTGAAATTTGAATCCTACTGTTCGTTATGAACGAATACACGCAAATTTACAAACATATTAGGCATAGGACCTATTCATAATTATGTTATATTATGTATGAGTATGACATAATTATTGTTATTACGAATATTTGTCACTTTGCTTCGTTAACATCTATACTTATGAAACTAGTCTATAATTCAAGTGTATAAATAGTTTCCGATTATATCTTTAACCTTTTCAGTGATCGAGGAGTTCTGATCCCTGGAGTTGGACGGTTATATAGAAACGATAATGTATAAAATAATCGTAGCTAACGACCTTCAAGAAATTTAACGTATTGCACTACGTCACTGCGTCAGCACCAAATATATTTTTTCTCACTCTATAAAGAAAAGCATAAAGTGGAACTAATTACAGGGAAACCACGTGTCTACATTTCTTCAAATACATAAATTATGGCTCTATTATCAACTATAGTCTACAAAATGTGCTAATGGAATTTCGTATGACAGTTGGTCACGCGAATTAATCATACAATGTTATTTTCCCTGATTTTCTTTATATAATTGTAATCTGCGGCGCGGATATCAATTATCATGTGAGTTATAATGATTTTTTCGATGAAAGTTACACCTTTTTACACAACAGGTATTTTTTTTTGCAATTAGCCGACAAAAGATCATGTGCCGCCTTAAGGTAAGTGTTCACCCTCGTCTATGGATTCAGAATTCCGAAACCTAAGGCGTCACCGATGCGATATCGACCAAATAAATCTTTCGGCATGGGATTGGGGTTAATATTTTACGCCACTCCAATACGATCAGTTCAAAATGGTGGAGAAAAATATAAATTTGAGCGTATTTAATCGCTACTGACCTTATTAACTCATCAATCTATACTGAGCAGATATTAGAAAAGTCGATATTATACAATCATGGCTTCAATACAACATTGTTACCTAATGCAGATAAAAATATTCTTCTATACAGTTATGGGTCGTTTACAGACAGTGACATTTGAAAAGGTCAATAGTAGCGTCACAGATATTATTGATATTTCAAAATTTATCTTAAGAGCTACTCAGAGTTCCGCAAATTAAATAAAAAAGGGAAGACATCATTATATAGAACACCCGCTGTCTCCTAATCAATAAAAAAAGGCCAATATTACTCTATAAAATAATACATCTTTGACTCTTCACTCAAACTGTCTAATAAATGTCTCTATTTACAACGGCAAACTTCCTGTATCACTTTGCACTTGCTTTGGTTTATACCAGATGCCAGTGTAGGGGCCAATCCAATTTATCAGACCATCAAAACACTACTTACAATAACAATTTAGTGATAGCAAGTGTTTATCACATTATTGTCGTACCACTAGGTATACATTGTTGCTAAATTTTAAAATTGATAGTCTGGTTTACCTTAACTTACTGCCATGTATACAATGCCAATTACAATATCCGCAATTATTGAAGTCTTTACCTGAAAAGAGAAAAAGAAAATTAATATCACAAACGAAACAATTACTTAGATATTGTTAACATATTTCCCAACCTATAAGCCATTTACATTGGAAGTTGCCATAGAAAAGAAAAGGTAAACCCTTTTGCACGAACTACATGACGAAATCACTTAATACGGCTAAACCCTCGGTTCACAAACAAATCGCCCGCACACGATTTGAGTTTATGGTTTAACTAACGCGTGCAACCGACGCGTTATGAACCATCAATCATTCCCTAATCACCCGTAAACTGAGTAAAATGGCGCGTAGCTTGAGCAAGGTGCAGGTTAGATGCGATACACATTTTCCATTTTCAAGACAGGATACTGCTTGTACTTAAGAGGAAATGCTACGGGTCATTTTTCCATACAAACGTTCTCGACTAATCCCTCGCTGGTTTTTGTCTCTAGATCAATAATTTTTTCACACAAGAATAATATCATCATTATCTATGTCGGTACGTTTTGATTTTTTTGATATTTTTGTTTTCAAAAGTTTTAGGCTACTTCAAACAGCGCTTAAGAGGGGGTATAAAGCTAGGAAAAAATCAAATTTCACCCGCGCGCCCCGCCCCGCCCGTCAAATAGATGCGCCGCAGCAGTTGCGCGTCCGGTTGCATCTGACTTTATCAGCGGCTGTACACTCTCGCGAGACTGCTAAACGAGTGCACTCGTATGAGAATGTACTTGGTACGAGACATAGCGAGTACTCTCGCACGAGAGTGTACAGCCGCTATTATATAACATGTCATCAGTCAAGAATACGGCACAGTATAATGTAAAACTAAGACAAATTTCGGCTCAGTAAATGTAGAATCATCTACCTCAAAAATGGCAAGCTGTTTTTTCTATAATAGGGTTAGATTTTTATACAATATTAATAGCTAGAGAGCCAGTGAATGGCAGATAACACATAATTAGGTGTCATTCATAATTTTGAATATACGAGTATTATTATATAGGTATCTATCAATCTAAAGCAATTCTTCTCGCTGTAACTATCTGTATTTCTGAAACTAATAACATTTATAGGTAGTGTCGGTCGCATCATGTAACCATAGGGCTGGAAACCTAGTGTAGGGAGCGATTGAATCACTTTTATGACAAGAAAGGCAGTATAATGTTGGTACTGGTGTGACCATTAAATCATTTAAATTCTCGCAAAGCAGAATATCTGCTCTATTTTTACGTGATGAAACCTGTATGCCGTATAACATGTAAATAAATAACACGTACAATGTTTTCAGACATTTAATATTATAGATAACATTGTTTTCATTTTTTCGCTACAAAAAGATAAAGTAAGTTATCCTTTAAATTTATTTAAATCGAAAGAAATCCTTCGCCAGAAAACAGAAAAATTACAAATGCCACTGCCGTTATTATAAGGACACTAATTAAATGACAATAATATCATAAAAAAGATGACAATCACTAACTTCTTGAGCGACAATTGTTAGCTTTAAAAATATAGGAAAAAAACAGTGTGTGAAATATGGTGCGTGATGATATAATTATGCGTGAGAACAGGAAAAATGTATAATGGGTAGTAAAAATATTTAAGTTATGGTAAGAACACATAAGTCATGAAACTAAACAATTTTTTGAAGATTAAAAATAAGCATAAAATCGAACAAAGCTTACTTAAAACCAAAATGAATTTATTCGAAATCAAGTTTAATTCACTAACTCCAAAATCCGTGTAGAAAAAATAAAATGCCAAAATTATACATGGTTAGAAGTTTTAATTGTTCAAAAAATATATCTTGTCTATTATAAGTCGTTGACTTGTATCACATTTGTATTTAGTATCGTCGTTAGTCTTGATATTTGTCTTGACCCGTTCATAAACACGAGGCTTGATGTTACTGAAATAAAAAAAAAAGTCAAACACTATTATACTTCCTAACATTGAAACTGATGATGTCAGGTATCACTTTGCGCCATTTATAATCGGTTGAAAGTTTTAGAGAGGACTAAATTACATAAATACTTTATTTTAATGCCAACCGTCCCGGTGCAATAAATTCGTCTGCATTTGGATCTGTATGTTCTAAAATTTCTACATTTTGTAAAAGCGTAATACTTAGTAAGCCTGAAAATATATCTTGAAAATATATATTTTTTTCTTTAAACACAATTAGCAATTAAGAAGTAAATAAAAAAGTCGCTTTAAAAATGCATTTATACAAAATTTTATGTTTTTGTTAAAGTAATTTTGCCTAACTATGTATAGTATAAAAAAAGTTTAGTTTATGTGTTATTTTGTAGATTCGTTACAATGCAACAACAAGCAAATAATAAATGAAACAATACATAGACAGATGAATTGATACGCACTTCTCTGGTGTAATGTTCCCGTCATCATCAATAGATTTTGGAATATTTTCTTATTCTCTCTTCTCATATCTTGATTTTGGATTAAATCTTGTTCTGAAATGAAAATACAATAATAGTTTCAAACACACACAAGTAACAACTACTGTAGGGATTGATCAAATTTACTACCAGAAATATAGGTGTTGCTTTAAAAACAAAATTATGGGGCAAAGAGGAAATAATTAACTCAAAATTAAATTTGCTTTTGGATAAAGCTGTATAGGCGGGTGCATGCCTCACTTTAGGCCTCAACCTTAATTTGTGACAAAGTTTTCTAACTAAGCACACATAACATTGAATACACGTATTACATGAAATCTAGACATAACTAGTGAGGAGTGGGCGTACTGCATACCTCTGCCTACTCCTTCATGTCAAAAAAACATTTACTTACTTTATTGATCATTCAACACTATTTCTATTTTTATAATTATGTTTATGAATAATTTTGTTTGTAAGTACATACCTATACTATTAATGATACATACAATCTGAATTTTTCGTATATACTATGCTGCTTCAGCGATCAAACATCAACATCAACATTGTATTGTGAGCACAAAAGTTAAAACAATAAGGTCTAATTTTGAATATGAAATAGTGTACTTATCAACTTACCTCTGACAACTAGCCATGACTTGAATTTTCAGCTTTCTGTGTTCCCTTTTTTAATGTTGATTTTATTCCGTTTGTTACCCATGTTGGATCTAGTGTCTTTTAACTTTAGTTCACACACACACAATTATTGTTTTTGTAATAAAAACTACGCTCTCAGTCACAAATGTACACCACGAAATATTTTTCACATGTCGAGCAGACTGACACAGTCTTCGCGTCTCAATGGAGCAATGGCGACTGTTTAATGAAACAGAGCATGTCAAAATCCTACAAATGTATTTTATTTAAATAATTCGTAAATTATAGATTTGATTTAGAAATCGATCTACAAATCCCTCCGTGATACTAATTAGCATAATATATTAAAATATTGACTCAAAAATATGCACCATATTGAAAATAAATTGATTTCAGTTGAAAATTAGACCTAACTTTGTGATTTTTTTCTATCGAGAAAATTTAATTTTTTTATGTTTTTGCTTCTTACATTCACTCAATAATATAATGAAGTATAACTATGTTCTTCTTCAGGTTCTAGAAACTTGATCTACTACTGTAAAAATTGAATCTACGATTGCCAATTTTGCTTTATACCCCCTCAACGGCCAAATAAATATGCCGCAAACAAACGCCTAGTACACAAATTGTATAATAATTAGCACAAAAAGCTAAACGGTCCGACACAGAATATCTCCTTCCCCTTCAATTTCCAAAATTTCGTTAAGATTGCTTTAGTTTTGGCGGGGGGATTAGTCGAGAACGGAACCTCGATTTTGATGATTTTTGCCTCGGGTTTTTACACGGAGCTGCAGTTGTCCCTATCGCACTGACATACACGCCGCTCGCAAGCGCGACAGAGATATTGAGTGAAAAAATCCCAAATTTGAAAAAGGGTTCGCGTGGTATTTCCTCTTAAGAAATGAAGCTATTGTAGATACTTCAGCATAATTATGTATCTAGTAATAGGTATATTATATTATGTTGCTTACAACTTGTAGGTAACAAGAGTTTATGTGGAGTAAATATGCGATAAGTATAAATAAATATACGAGTATCAAATAAGATATGTATTTACTTTTTGTGTAATTGAGTAATTTGATTATTGTTCTGTGTTGGTCACTGTTGTCATTTGCGGCAGCGAAAGGGTGGTGCTGCATGCTCGTTCGCTGCTTTCATTCCAAAGGAAATAAATGTAAACCGACAAACATTTACTTAAGCTTCCTAATAAGGAAATCGATTCAAATTAAAGAAATAGATTTCAGAAATATTTTAAAATAAACGTTTTCATTTTCAATACAGTAAAAACGGGGAGGATGGTAGCTATCCGGTGAGACTCTAAAGTAGATAAAGATCCCTACCACCATAAAGAGTATGGTCAGGATTAAGCCGTCTGGTAGAAACTGAACACCATCTCTCAAGCTCTTCCGTTGTTTAACAGTGCGCATGATACTGAAGGATATTGATTTGAACTCAAAAGGAGATGGAGCCTCATAAAGCCATTAATGGTAAACAGGTAACGTTACTACATTGATAACTTATCACAAAGGTACATTAAGCGCATATTTCTTCATCATGCCCTCATACACGCAGTCGATCACACATCACCCAACTATTATCAGATACGTGCGTGCGTGAAACATTCACGAGTCCATACTCCCGTTCCGGATTACGTGGCTGACGTAACGCACCGTTCCGTTCCGAGGTAACTGATGCAACGCTTTTGTAACGGTTAGCATTGTTTTGCGCGAGTGTGCGACGGCCCTTTTCGGGTTTCCGATCTTGACACACTAGGAATGTGTGTTACGGGTTCCGAATGTATTGGTGCTAATTGCAGCAATGCGATTCCGTTGGACCAGTCATGGCTTTAGGGCAGCAGTGGTAAGTAGTCAGGCGATACGCAACGTTGGATCGGTACGTAATACCTACCGATAAACTGTAGCTGGTATGGTTAAACGCTCAGGTCCGTCGTATAAATAAAAAAAAACAATTTGGGGTTTTCCAAACGATTTCAAACGGTTGATCACCAACGCCTACAAAGTATGCGCCATTAGCATGGTGTCGATATCACAACCGACGTAAACCATGATGAGTGTTAATAAAATGAATGAAGATTTGTTTCACGGAGTCTGGTAAGATATGACGGAAAAACACTGCATTATGATCAGGGAAATATTTTATGGAAAATAACCTTATCTAACCTAACCTAAATTAGAATAATTAATAAATATAATGACCATTGGGAAACTCACATGCATAAACAAGCTATTCATGAAAAAGTCAAAAACCTGAAAATAATTTTATATGCTACATACAAGTCGATCGGAAATAGATGCTGAAACCGTTCTCAGCATGCAGGTTCACAATAGACTAAAGGACCACCAGGTAAATCTAGGTTCATGAATCAAGTCTTCAGTTATCGTAAATAAGCTAGAGACGCTATCGGAAGCCATAAAAGGCACGCACACACAGCTACAGCTTGGTTATACGATTCGCTGATAAACTGTTCTGCGCACGCCGCGCCGATAGCCTGAGTTGTGCACCAACCTTTAAAAAGAGTTAAAAGAGTTAAAGTTGAATACGAGTGGTTATTATTATTATGATATAATATTCTTTATTGTACAAAACATACCTACTGTTTATTGTTTACGTTTAATCCTTCCGCATTCCCGTGAAAATAAAAATTTCTGTCATATTTTCTGTCATATATTGAAAATGTTCTCTGTCGCGTAAAATTTTTGTATGGACATGAATTTTTGTATGTATTTCAGGACATACATACATATATTAACAGTCAATTCAATAACGCGGAGGTCACTTAACTCTATCCACTTCCCTCTAACTTAGACCTCACCTGTTTCAGTGTATAAAGCTAACTAGATAGATATTACGTCTGTTCTTGCATAACTCAAGATTTAGTACAACGAGCCGCTGTTTAATGCCCTCATTTCTTGTAGGAATAACAGAGTGTATTATCTTATCTAAAGCCCCAGCAGCATCACCGACTCACACACGGCGAAAAAGTATTAAGATGTTAAGTAAATACTTCTAAAAATATATTTTCTACATTAAAAAATACAGCTTCGATGCTAAGCATTAAGCGGACAGTCAGCTAAACTAAGTGTTATTGGTTGGAAAGAGGCCAACCACAAAATGGTTAATTTTTTATATTATTCGGATTGTGTCGATATAGCCAACGGTTACAATTTGCTATAGTGATTTATCATCGTCAAATCAAAAAATCAATATTCGTCCGTGTAATAGACGTTCCCTATTTAGGAATCAAATCCAGAAAACCTCGCCTAGCAGTCAAGTTCAAAGAGCTACATAGTCATAAATAGTACAAGCTTTACAAACGAAACGACCTGGTTGCGATATCAAAGCGTGCTCCACCTTGCACCGGTGCCACCGGTGTGACTAATGGCTAACTTGAAAAAGGTTCCGCACGCAGTCGATAAGAGCTTTTGCAATGTGTTAAATAATAGGCATTACACTTTCTTAAGGGTAACTATACCATAAGTAGCTCGGTTTGGCGTACTACAAATCACCTTTGAAGTACTTATTTACGTAATTCGCCAGCTGTTGTGGTACAAATTTGTTGCAACTTTGCAGTTCGCGACGAAGAGTGGGAATAAAGCTTAAGTAAACGAAGGGAAACAATTTGTCTCTTTACTCGGTAATACACCTGCTTCGGAGTAAAAGTAAGGTTTATTATAGCATAATAAATCATTTTTTTATTTTATCTTGCGCTTTTCGGCTGGCTTTTATCTAGTTGTTTCAACTGCCTTTGGGGGGGGGTTTGAACGTTTAATAATTTCCTCTTCATCGAATACCGCATAATTGTAATAAAATATTTTTAGTAGGTACCTATACATAATATTAAATGCTTGTTACTTCACTAAAAGGAAACACACTTCGCATTCACATTTAAAATTTAAATAGCTTAATCAAAGCAGCGATCAATCACGAACTAACGAAGTACTTAAATATTTTTTCAGTTCAATTCGAATCATGTCACGGTTGTCGTCAGTGGCAAATTATTTGTGTTACTTTTTTATTTGGCCAGCCTAAGGTTGGTTTCGTAACTAAACCTGATCTAGAACAACCTGCAGATTTCATATCAGAATGATTGATCAAAGACCTTGTGTGTGCGGTTTGTTTAAGTGTTAGACCAACACTTATTTATTGTTACCATGTTAAATATATTTGCATCATATTAGTATATTAAAGTGTTCCATGACTACAACACGTAACTACCTACTTTGTTAATTGTAAAACTATGTTCTTTGTACTCATTTGTCGGATGTTTACATAAAAAACCAGAGACAACGTAAAGTGGTTTTATGTAAACCCTGTGTACCCTGCTCCCATATTAATAAATGATCATTACAAGGTAAAATAAAGAAAATTAATACCTGAATACTTTTATTGAGTAGATATCTATTTCAATAAAATGAATTGGGTAAATTCTACATGTGAATGCAAAAATACAAATTGCTTCCTGGATATCCGTTCTTAATCTCAAAGTATGTTGCGTACGACATTATATAGTTCTGAATATAAGCTACTCACCATTCTACGTGTTTCAGTGTCTATGTAAAACTTTGGACCCATTTTAAGTATGTACCTACTTATAATTCACTCACATAGGAGTCTGAGATATGGCATTATTAAAGTTAACATGGAGTGCAACGGCGGAAAGAAACATATTTACATAAAATAAAAGTTACAAATACCCTATAGTAAAGAAAATAAGATTTTCTTTTGTGTCAATATGAGGTAACCCTATGACAAAATGAATCGAGGTCGAATTTTAACCGAAGAGCAGGGAAAACAGTCACAAAGTACAACATTATTCTGACAAAAATATCTTAAAAATATTGATTGGTCCATGGTCTATAACCCGGCGTGAAGTGAACGACAGTATGAAGATATTCCACGTCATGTACTAGTGTACATGTTACTTAGTAAGTAATGCAGCGGTGTTGCAATTCTAACATTTGCGACACCGCAAATCCTTGCCTCATACATTTGCGGTAATGTTAATCAAGCGGGAGAGGATATGCATAACCGACGCGAGTCTTTCGTAGACCGTAGAAACTTTTAAAACTTGATTGAATTTAAAGATGCTGTATCAATAACCTTATTGATACAGATAACCAAATTGATGCTAGGTTGCCGAATAGCGATAGTTAAAAGATAAAAGGTAAACTATCGCTAATCGCTATAGGATGATTGCATGTTATTGATAGTCCTATCATAACATTGGTTCATTTATCTTGAGTCTAAGCCAACCCTGCTGAATAGCCAAGTACGATCCTGGCTATTCACCACCTCGCTTCTAGAATCAACAGTAAAATGATTATTTACGTATTTAGTCGCAGTGTCGCAGAGTCAGAAATATCACGGGACCCCTGTTTATTTAGCGCGGCAACGTATCCTGATGCCTTTGGTGGTTCAGATGGTCCTGGGTGATGATCACCAAATACCACTGCTCGTTTGTCGGCTATTTAAATAAAAAAGTAATTTCTGGCACTGACAAATATCACAGTAATAAAACACGCCGAGTGTCGTAACGCAGTAGGCACGTGAATGTCATTTGCGTAATAAACCGATATTATAAATACTAGAATACAAGAACCAATGCTCTAGTTTACTAACTAGAATATTAATATCTACTTTCTGTTATTAGGCAATTCGAAAGGCTGTCGTGACGTTTAGGTATACAATTTGTTTCTAGGGTTCCGTACCAAAAATGACTCTCCTGACAAACACGCAGACAAGCCACCTGTTAAGATCACCTTCGCTCATGGGCGTCAGTAACAACAAAGGAATTGCCGATGCGTTGCCGCCCATATTAGAAAGGTGGGACTCGCAGACTGACTACAGTCATACTTGTTCTCAAGAGAGCACAAGGACTCTCTTCATAATTGTGGAGGCCTAGCGCGTATTCCACTGCTCCACTGTGAGGAGGATTGTTGAACGAGTTAGTGACTAACCCAAACATTGAAAGCTTTATGACGCCCGAACAGTACAAAATATAAATGCCAAAAACTGCTGCGCAACTCTCCTAAGCCTATTTTCACTAATGTCCTTGCCTTTCAAACTGTTTCCTTTGACAATAGCGCGAGTGGAAATGCCACATCTTTGCTCAATCATACCGAGACGCATTTGTCACTGTTATTCAAATACGGTTCGAATAGAACTTTAGGTCTTTGTATTAATAACAATTCACATTTCGACAATGAAAGTTTTAAACTTTATGTATAGCGTATTTCATAAGCGCGTATATTAATAAGCAGCTTAGTTGAGCAATTCGCTTCGTAATGCTCAATAATTAATATTGGAACATTTAGGAACTTTTGTTCCATCATAATACCAATGTCGATGCTGTAGAACAGCTGTTGATAGTTATCTTGCTTGCCAAGACAAGGATTTCGGGTTCGACTCCTGGAGTTATTTACGTAACTAATAAATGCTTATGGTGTGAGCATTTATTAATTTAAAACAAACTGACAGGAAAATGTTCTAAATAGCTTACTGCAAACTAACTAATTCCCGACGTAGGTACTAACTCTAACAAGATATATTATTAACTCACATTGTATATAATATGTACTTATATTTGACATTATCTTTATATAGATTCTTAATAAACATATAAGGATAATAATAGTAACTTTTTAATACAAGAAATATTACGTGATTATGTAACTAATGATATAAAATAATATTAAATTGTACCTATACAATTACAAATAAATATTTATAAATAAATATGATGTATAATAAAGATAAAGGTGATATTCGCAAATCCAATACGAAATTCGATAAGCGCATATCCATATCTATGTAAATAATATACATACATACATATGCCTCAGGAACCAATCAACATCAAATTACCATTACCATTTTACCTCTTCGGCTACTTTATACTAAAACGAAACTTAGATAACAGGATGCATTGTAAATTGCAGGACAGCCCGTTATTAATAACCTGTAAAATTAAATTAAGTCCGTTTACATAACATCTCTCGGCATGGCGCTTTGTAAATGCAATCTGGGCATTAGATTACCGAAGGTTGCATAATTGTGTTATTGGTGGTATCTGAAGGACCGATCTTCTACGGCGATCTACGATAATCCGCGAGATTAGTCACAGAGTATTGAAGTCTCTGTCCACCGGCTTCTACAGGTGGTACAAAACTAATTGTAAATTATAAGGTGACTGCTCCAGCGATTGACACACTGATCTTCGACATTAATTTTACGTTAATCCACGTATCCAAGTAGGTATAATTTTTCAGTATTTTTATAACCATCAAACTTAATGCCTATACATACATATATGTATCAATGTACCAATGTTTGTCTTAATTTGTGTCGTTGTTGCAAAACGACACAATAATGTCGACGCATTTAGATACCCTTATAAGTTATGATTGTTTCATTTTGAAGTTAGTACCTAAATTATACCACACAAAGCTGACTTTAATTTGACCTTTATCTGTAAATTTTAACTGCCTTTTTAAGGTGTCCATACTCTACCATCCTAATCTGCCCTAGTACTGTAAGCTATTATATTTCTAACATTAATAAATTCCCAATAATCTTACGAGTATTTCTTTCGTCACGCATAACGGAACGTGAGTTACAAGTGTCGCAACGAACGATTTAACTAGCAGCCCCGCAATAGGGATCGTAAATACACAAATTGGTACGACTACCGGCTCGATTACCCGGCTTGGGCCATTCCACCACTAGGAAACAATTTAGCGCGTTACAGTTGTTTACGTAACTTTTGTGTGTTGAGCAAGAGAATGGTAGTGTTTATGCGAGTGTCCCGTTTTAATGACAAGAGTAATGATATTAAACTGCTTCTAGTTAAATAGTCACACTCGACTGTATCGATAGACGCCTTCAGTCGATCAATCAAGTGCCCGGAACTAGTGGGTCTTTGAATGGATTTAATAAAGTTATTGATACCTTTACTATTACGTAGTCTATGGTATTGGCTAGGCTAGCTCTTACTGATCTATGATGAGATGTGAGTGATCAGTCAACTATAAAAAATATAAGTACTACATTATTTTATTTCTGTGTAAACATTTTTTATTACTAAATGTAATAGGCGAACAGACGGATGAAGACACTAGAGTCCCCCGTTCCTTATTATCGGATGTACGGAACTCTAGAAGTGGTAACAAACCTAAGAGCAGCATCCGTTTCTGTCTAGCCTAGATTGTTTAGTTATGTAGCACGCGCCGAGGTCAAATTCGCGGCCGCCTGATACTAAATAACTTATAATCGTGATCTGTCACTACTATCATCTAATCTAAACTACGTTAAATATTCTACATATTTGACATTTGATTTTATTTTTAATATCACTGGAATTATAATTTATTGCCATTAAAAATAATATGCATAATACTCGTAAGCTGGTAACCTGCTCCAGTTTGTGTATTTTTTCATTAAATGTCGCCTTGTAGACAACTCACGATGATAACTGACCATTCATATCCATATCTTCACAATTCAGTTGCACAGAAAACACTTTTATTCTTTTAAAAAAACCTCAGACTACTATACCTTCATAAAGTATTTCAACTCATCCCCGAGAAATGACTCTCACGCAACGTAGCTATCTACAATTTGTAAAAGCTGCGGATGACTAAATAGATCAATTAAATTTAATATTTTTAATCTACAAAGTCATTTCTTGAATATCACGTAACATTAATGTGTTAATTATTCATTTTAATTGTTTCTGTCAGATTTAATTAAGACATTGACATACTCTCACCTCCCAGCTTACATTACAAATGTCTAACTTTTTATGGTTATTGCCGGCAAACCAACAGTTCTGCCTGATGATTAATGGTTGCTAATGATCACGTAAGTCCTACGCCGATGCGTTGCTGCAACAATATAATGATTTGTTTATTCCAGGTTTTTCAGCATTATGACCAAAAAACGGCTTTAACATTTCACAATCTATTTTATGAGGGTGCTGGTTTTCCGAGCAGATAAAAAGTTACCTTTTATGCATGGAACGGTATTCAACTAAGAGCGACAGATCTTAACATTCTCAACGCACTCAATGATACTGACCAGCCAATACCAAACCCAGGAGTCACCAGGGTGTAGCATAAACGTCCAGTTTAGTACACCTGGAGCCCTTCTAGCACTTCAAGTAATTTGAACGTGTAGCGAGGGTAAAATGAACTAAACAAATTAGTACAAAATCCCAGTGCATATCTTAGTAGACGTCTTATGCGTACATTTATTTCTAAACCAACTTTACGAAGGAGGAAAATTTAACAATGACATAAAACTTACGTCACTGTACTACTTTAGTTGCAGGGTCGTGTTACAGTTAATGATGAAATAGCATATACCCACACAATGACATAAAAGGGTATTAAGTACACTCACGTACAGAGAAAGCGGCCGGACGTAACGACAGATTCTCAGATTAACCTACGTGATTAGAGACAATCCACGCGTGGTCGCCTCACAGTGCAGTAACGCGGTTTTGAACATACAATATTTGACAAACGCGCATTACACTTACAACTTTAATGCGTAACAAATTAGAATTGAAATTACAATGACGGAAACAAGAATTGTAACAATCCGTTTGGTATTTTAATGTATGATTTGATTACGCATTACAATTGCTGTGAGCGAACGAGATGTGTGTGGCATGGGTTACGTAATGAGTAGCTGCTATTGGTTTTTAATGTTTATATGCCATTGTTGAAGTTATATAGTGTAAATTAAATAATAAATGGTTTCCGTGTGAAAGACTAAATTGAGGATTAAATAACACATGTAGGTACTTAATCGTTTCATTGTTGTGAAAATGTATTTTACATTTCAAAATCCTGTAGCTCTGGGGCTGAGGAAAATGTTGCACGTTACAAACGCTTGAAAGGTAGCCTAGTCGGATAATTAGGTATATAGATATGACAATAAATATAAATAATAATATAAGATATAACATGTAATCGAGGCAACCAAGCACTTAAAGCAACCCGTATATTGACCGATATGAGTTTCATGTAATTACTCTACTTCATACTGCATTAATGCCGATTGGTGGAGGTAGTAAGGAAAGTCTTATCCCGCCCAAACATTTCTTATGACGAGACGAGCGACAACTACCTTAAAAAAATCAGGATTCACTGCTTAATACCACAAATCTGCTGTTTTGAAAGCACTTTTACCAATAATAATATGAAGTGTAGTTACAACGACATACAATTTTGTAAAACAGCTCCGAAATACTTGAAACACTTTTACTATAACTGACAGTTTCAACGACATGCAATTTTGAAACACAGCGCCAAAACTTACGTCAATACCTTCTCAGACTGTTATGGCAGTTCCGAAATATTATAATTATCGTTTCGGATAATTGAATTATCGGTATTCTTGCAACGTTTCCGCTCTAGTTGTTATCGGATTCAATCCACGACTATCGCCGTCGCCATCGGTCGGTAGGAATAATCCACAATGGACGGTGAAAGTGGTGGGCCGACCGCATATTGATAGAGTAATGTTACGCGTCCTGCGCTCCTGATTGTGACGTTATGTAACCCGACTGGTCACGCTAACACCATAGTCGACTGACCGTTACGTCATGGTTAAGCTCGTATCCGTTTCAAGTGGCATTTGTCTTATCAATGCCAATCCATTATCAGCCCACCGCAGGTTGCATTGTGCCCACTGCGAAGGACTGGAATAGCTTGCCCGCGTCAGTGTTTCCGTCTGTGTATGACGTGGGATTCTTCAAGAGGATAGTGCATTACTAATTAGTAATAGGTACTACTAGTTTATAGATAAGATAACCGAATCAAGTTAAACACATTATATAAAACCAAGATTAATCGGCCTTATTAGTATCTACTTACAATATTATAGTCAAATGTTTTCGCGTATTTCATACGACATTCTTATTACGTGTTTGGTAATACCTGTCGGTGGTAGCGGCTGGTAATGAGATTCATCCGACGGCATTGACCGTCAGCGAAAGCGATTATACAGGTTCCCGAACACCAGATCTATTACTTTGATCTTAAGCAATTTGTAATGTGAAGTTACTCCATCGACAGCGATTTGTAAGTAATTAAGATATGGATTTGCGATCAGCTAGATAATTATAGAATATTATGATTTATTGAAGAAATAATCGACTTCGTATCTGTTTATAATATTATAAGTGAATATTAAGAAAATATTAGCGCACTCACGAATTCCCTGTGTCACTGGTGGCATGACATGGCATGGCACAAGAACAAACATTTATCTGACTCTATTCGGGGCAGGGAATACAACCCGGGACCAGGGCCTTGGGATACAGGGAGAGTAGCGGTCATTTTAGTCGCCTAGTGGCAGCCCCAGGGCTAGTTGTTTTGCAAGGGGCGCTATTTTTAAGATTTCACCGCCGATAAAAATTGCTAGGGCCGCCACTGAAAAAAACGAAATTCAATTTACTTGAAGCGAAGCTGTCGACCGAAGGGCGCTCGAATACATGGACGGTCTACCCTGATCGTCAATGTTGCTCCCAATGCCCAGTACTACCCAGTAGGTAATAAAAGTGCCATATCAATTATCCTGAAACACTGTTTCACTTTCATTTTTTTTTGGGTGACTTTACGTGTTAAAAAAATTTTTTGCTTTAATTTAATTTTTCATAAATCTTGTTCATAATTAATACACAGATTTGTGCCTTTACATGAGGTAGATAAATTATACTTAATAATCAATCTTAAACAGATCGCGTGTCGAAGATATACATAATCCGTAATCAGGATCGATATAATTGGTTGCGTCACACGCGATATGAATACAAGTTGAGACCAAACTTCCGAGCTAAGTCGTCGTGACTTTAGGTGATTTAGACATGGCACGCTTAAATAATGTGTCTAGGATTCCAAATGCGTAAAGTATGGAAAAATATTTAAACAAAAAAAAAACGTAACTCCGTTTCCTCAAAACTATTGAAAGTAAAGAACTAAAGGAAAATATAGACGATAACTTCCCTTTCTAGTTCCCGTGAATATTAGAACATATATACCCAAGGAACTTAGTTCAAGCCTGATCGATTTAGACTGTCCGGTTTTTTAGATAGCTGTCTTTTTTATATATAAGGTGTTTTTGTTACATGTACCTAATCGCAATATGTCATCTATATTATACAAATCCTACACATGTGATAAATTGTTCTTATTTACAAGTCGTTATTGTTTTGTAGGTACTAAGATTATAGATAAACTTCTTTAAGTCAGTCGATTCGCTGAAGTCGGTACGGACGTTTTTCTCTCAAACATTTGAGATAAAAAAAGCTTCCAGGATGTTTTGTAGCGTTGGATGCTAGACATACGTTCTAATTAGATTTTTTATAGTAATTACAAGTGTCATTTCTATTTTAATGGGCAGAACTCATGAGTGAGTATGTTAATAAGTACGACTTTTTGTGAAAAGTGTGGGTAGAACTGTCAGCAAGGACGTTGTAAGTACCTGAAACAAGACAAACCAGATTATTAATATTTTTTATTCATGAAGAAATCCCAAATAGGAATCCTATCAATTTTAATCTAATAATAATCCTTCACAATAATTACCAACAGACGTAGAATTTTAAGTTTTATACATTCATAAATTTATTTAAGTAAATATTAGGGTTCCGTACCACCGAGCGATATTAACTAACTAATTATTACATCCATTACAAGATAAAAATGCTTACGAGTGACGGACAGACAGACATAGTGCGGTAGTGAGGGCATCCGTAAAAATTGGTTGTCTGTAAAGTCGGTTTACTGACGATAGTTGAACGTGACAACGTCTTAAGAAAATAATTTCCTTTGAATGAGTAGGCAAGCACAATAAAAGAACACTTTTTCAATACAAGTTAAGTCATTTATTAAAAATGAATGCTGGATACTTATACATCCTACATCGTGATTCAGAATTATAGCGCCCCACTACTCAACGCCATCTAGTGTACTGCGAGTGAACTACCAGCTCAGCCAGCCTTCCTCCATCGATAAATGGACCCAATCGAACTTAATGAATAATTGTTCACTGCACAATACATAGATGGCGCTGGTATAATAATTCACCAACGGTAACGACGGTAACGCATGAGTCATGTTTTTTCATGCGTGTCACCGAATTATAAGACGTTGTCACGTCAAAAGTTATTAAATAATAACGTACTAAGTATAACAAAAAATCTATAACTTTGCGACTGCATTGGTATATTTTCTAAACAGTACAAGGCAATATTTTAAATGTGAAGTTATAAATATAGTGTGTCAAGTATTGTACATTCGTAACTCTGTAGTTTTGTGTGAGATAATACGGTCACGACGTGCCCTCACGTGCCGCACGCTCTCAACAACTGCCGAGAACGACTATTGAACTGATTTTGGAGCAATTTGGCCCATAACACCTTTTCTACGCGATAGTACCACTTTTACTCCATTGAACCTTAGAAAAGATCGAACAATTGTTTTAGTGGCTAATGCCTATAAACCTTTGATTTATGAATGAACAACAATCTTTAAATTAGGTACCAACCTAATTAGGTATACTTAATCATTTCTATTCACAATCGGAAGACGAATTTTATATAGATAAACGATCAACGCTGTCCGCTGTTGTCTACCTTGATTAGACTCATTAGGTCTGCTGCAATATACAAAAATGTATGTTCTGTGGAGTGTAAACAATAAGAATCAATAGGTATACGTAAAGATCTCCGTAGTACTACACTGTAGATATCAATCAATCCGCGATTTCACATGACACATCTTACTAGCCACTTTCCATTTTATGGTTTAATAAGTCGCCAAATGTGAAACATTTATCGCAATTGCCTTGACATATCAACCTTTACGAGCTTCCTTAGCGTTTAAAGGTGTTTCTTCTGCTTTCACTAGTTTAAGTAATATCTGTTAAATTTCTCTATCGTTTCTGTAGTTAGTTTACAATTGTTTATCTCAATGTTAACAGGTGATATCTCCAATAACATGATTTAAATTATTTAAGTAATTAACGCAACAGATTCCATAACAGTTTTGTAGAATTTAGACCTATTTTGTGTTTATTGTATTAAAATCGGTTCAAAACTACACAAAAATGAATTTATTACATACTGTTTGTTGAATTAAACATTTTTAAGGGTTAAATTGTGACCATATAAATTATAGGCAATCAATGGCCAATGTTGCACTGCAGGTTTTAGAATGGTGTAAGAATTCAACACCATAAAATCAACGTAGACCAACCGCGACTGGCTTTGAAAGTAATGTCCTTTTACAGACGTTTGGGTACGGAGGCGGACGGCCGCAAAAAGTCCTTTAGATAGTGCCTCTCGGATTTATTGAAGGTCGTACTAGACTTGCCGTATTTACTGACATATGTATGACATTAAAATCCGATTTAAATCCGGTAATTTTAAGCACCACGCTCAAAAATGGTTGTTGACGGTATTTTTTAAATTTATTTAGCTATCTCTCTCTGTCTCATTGGTGTATTAATTATCTTTCGCTTCCATAATATCGTCGAAGCGGAACAATAACTGCAACTCGCGTTGTATGAACATAACGCATCTATAGTAACAATATCTTTGAACCTAACCAAGTGTCGATACGTAAATAACAATAAACATTCATGCAACCAATCATGATAATACGTTAATGAAACTATAAAGATTTATTACCTATTGTTTCATTGTCACAAAATCCTCAGTTTAACATTTTTACAGGCAAAGTTGCGTAACTTCGTACAACGGAACCTTTGTAAACAAAATCAGATTTACACTTACATAAAATGTCAGTAAAACTAATATAAAACAAATAGGCCAGTCTTGCTTGAATCAATCAACGCGGCCTTATTCTGTATCAAACTAGATTTCGTAATCGTAAGTCGAAAATCGCTCGACTACGCCAGCGCCACCAGAGTCCGGAACGCGTGACCTTGAACAGCGCCACATAGCGGACAACAAGAGAACTATTCAACATGGCGGCTATTTTCACCTTCATTATGAGTTAGTGGAAAAGCTACACGCGCGACCACTATCACTTTCACAGGTCGATTGCAATAACACTTGCTTGCTTGTAATGTAATTGTACCTAATGTAACACAGCTTGTAATCTTTATTGCATTCTAACAATGTAAAATTAAGTTCAAAGAAATCTAGCGTAAAGATATTCACACAGTTAGGGGTTGGTAATTTAATCTGTAAAATTTATGTAATGACTAATTTATGATTGCCAAAGTGTTACAAAGAGAACTATTTTCTATTTCAACCAACAACCATAAAAATAACCTAAACGTGACACTTATATCAAGGTACTTCAGTAATATGAATTTTATACAACGGAATTCAATTTATTTTGCAAATGAGCTATCAATCTTTTGAAGAAAGTGTTACAATAGCGAAATAGTGAAATAATATTAGGTGTAGATCGCTTGCAAAACACTTCACACTTCATTGAATATTACACATTCGATGTCGCAAAGCAAATGCATAATTAGGGACCACAGACGGATATAGACAAAACCTGGGGCATTTGACGGAAGTTACACCAATTGGTACGGCCTGTAATAAAATTACGAGTTGGAAAAAATTGCGCCATTCTAGGCCTTATTATTGTGATAAAAAGACTACAGTGTTAAGTATTATAGTGACTGTTTGCAAGCGTACAAAATTACAATGTTGCATTATTCACGAATTTGTCTATAATTGGATTTAAACGACTTCCAGACGGGAGTTGTGTTAGTAGTAATAGCTTAACCACGCACTCTGTGACGTGTTTACTCGTATTTAGGTGACAATAGCTTCGATGCTTGCGTTAATCCTAAGTAATCGACCGAATTAAGCAATAGCGAGTGCAGTCGGTATTTAGATGGGTAACCACTGATGACAAAAATTCTTGAACGCTTCCGTACTTCGATGCGCATTTAAAAAACTCGTTCCCGTTATTATTATCATTAGAGAAGTTAAGCCATGTCTGAGACCGTCTGGTGGCATAAACACTTCCGACACTTAGGTTGGTCACTAACCTCTTCACCAATATGCACTAGAGCTGGTAATATACGTAAACTTGTGCAAAAATTTTTAAGCTACATGGGTTGTTTAATGATTTTATTGTACTGTGCACACAGCAGCGTACATTTAGGTCATAGAGCCATCGATATACATATACCATTGTATATGAAAAAACATATAGCATTTTATGAAGCACATTCTCAAATAACTGCGTTTGATGCAACTAGCCAACCGCAAAGTGGTTGATATTGGGGGCAACGACCCGCTGACTGACAGCTGACATGATGAGACCCAGGAGATTGAGTTACATAACTTGCTCGTAGCGAACGGAATGTAAACGAAATAAAACACTGCATTATTCTTAAATATAACTAATTCCTTTGCCTTTTGAAACCTTTCACAGAGTTTCGTAATATTTAAGACAAGTCAAAAAGGTTGAACTTAAAACATAGTAAGAAAATATATTTTAATTAAACACTTACACGCATGTGTGTGTGTGGGCTTGTTAGTTTTTGTTATGGAATTAAGGTATCAAAAAAGCATGCAGCACCGCCTTCCGCTGCCGCCCATGACAACTATGGCCGAATTAGAACAAGACTCAAATCGGGACTGGGATAGTTCGGCTAGGAGACGGTATTAGAACATTAGCTGGTTAGTTTGTTAGTAAGTATGAGGACTGGGACAGGGACTGTTAGTGAAAGTGTTAGTCCTGTTAGTTACTGTTAGTAAAGTCCAGTTAGTAGTTAGTAAAAGTTAGTAAGAGTCTCTTTATAATTCTGTCACAGATGTGTTGCTAGTTGCTACCCTTGAGGACTGAGATGGTCGCCTCCAACAAAGTGTAACCGGCGTAAAAAGTGTAGTTTTATATAAAGTTGAATATAAATTGGTTTTATATAAATTAATAGTAAGTGGGTAAAAAATCGTCCTGATAAAAAAACATCGAACTCAAAAACCATTGTCCGCCAAACCGTTATAAATAAAAATAACATATGTAGCTATATATTATAGTAGATGAGATGACGAGAGATTTTAATACATTGATATCTAATACGTCTTGGGAAAGCCTGTGTCCTGCTGTGAATTAATAGACTGATCATTATGTTAATGATGATGAACACATAATTGTAAACACAATAAATTATCCCTACCACGACATTAATTTTAAGACCACCACTTAGGAAATATTTACGTAATTATGACCTACATAAATCATGACTTCTGAAATGTAAAAACATAAACAAAACTAGTTTAGCTAATACTGTGATAGTATGCATCGGCTGATGATAAAACATTGTAGAATATCAAAAACTGTCAATCGCTTTTGACGTAAACCACACTTATTGCCTTCGGAATGCATTTACATAACAATACCTTGAATTTGCAGAGATCCATTCACTAAGCACAGATCTACATCAAAGCACCCATACGCACGAAGGTAGGAGCCTAATGAAGGTCTCTATTAGACTAATGACAAAATATCTACAAACGACGACAAAAACAAATACGAATACCAATCAAATGCTCGTTATGCACGGACGAGGAATCGATTCCTCAACAGCGGTAATCGATCATCTAAAACATTCAGTTCATCGCTCTCTTAAATGTTTTGCGGCCGCACTCTTGCGTCAGAATAAGCCAGCATTCAGGAATTTTATAGACAGATGCAGTTGATAGAATAACGACACTGAACTTGCAACAATAAAAATTACTTTATATTGAATGTAAGCATTCCCTTCTATAAGTCAATAAATCTCTATTTTTGATTGACGTTTGATTAACCTTTATCATTCGATATTTAATATCAGACGATCCTTTCCGAGATAATCTAAGAATAATTTTTGGAGGTTACAGCAATGAGGTTACAATTAAGACGTTCGTACGATAATAGAAACTTGTAAGTTGTTGGAAAGAATTTATTATTTCAATCATATATATTTTTAATTATTTATGCTTTAAATTTACAGGTTTTTTATAGAATTAAGGTAACAAACAATTTAGACATAAACCTACATAAAATGTAAGCTTCAATTTAGTATTAATTCAATTAGTTCGGGTGTCTATTAAGTCAGTTGTAAAATATTATGAGATAAATAATTATACTTATTACTAGCAAAAACTGAAATCAAGCTTATTGCTATTATTTAATCAATAGTAGATAATAATTTATTTACTTGAAGACCTGATAATTTTTTATGTACTCTATCCACTAGTTATGGCTTTATTATCGATAATATGCCTTTCAAAAGTCTTTCGGAGTCCATGTTCTATTACCAATAGACATTACAGCCAATGAGCCAATAGCTATTTACTAGAATAGAATTGATGTAACTCTTGAATAATATGGCACGCCTTGATTGATGGATAATAAATTGCATGTTATGCGTTAAAATTTAACGGTTTCATTTGTGTTGAAGGATTTTGTTGTTAATATTTCGGTTAGGTAATGCATTGATCGATTGATTACTATAAAGATCCGGTTCGTATGTGACTGAGTGTTATTTATACGTCATATTATTTGAGACCCTGTGTGCACTAGGGGTGCCAATAAGCAGGAGGGTTAATAATAAGTAAATAAAAAGTGATTGTCTGTCACAGCTCATAGAACTTCCAATTCCAAAAGATTCGTTCGGCCAATTCGTTGCTGTCGAGCAAAATTCCCGATACAATATTCATATCGAATATCATTTAACATCGAGCAATATTGCCGATACAATATTCATATCGAATATCATTTAACATCGAGCAATATTCCTGATACAATATTCAAGTAAAACATCGTACTATACCTATCCCATAGCGTTGCGTCAGCGCAAGGTCGAGGTTACAACCGACGCGCCTTCGATGCAATCGTGACCTCAGACGGACGACATCACTTTCTATTAGCTATCATATTGAAAAACACGATGCTATGTTCTAATAAATATGGGATAGAAAGTAAAATTCATTCAGCGTATTATCGTTATACTTTTACCGTGGATTTTATTTATTTGGCCATATTGGGTCGGTCTCGAGTACTGACCCTAATCTCGTGCAGGTATATCATGGTGTCGTTAGTGGCGGCAGAAGCTCCTGCTTGGTGTTAGAGATAAAAGCCAGCTTGCTAGAAGCAGAAGTAGTAGTTGCTTGAAGTAAAATCTACTTACATAATAAAAATATTTTACGTTATCGAAGGCAATTGATCGATTGATTATATTTCTGACGGTTCATAAATCAATAATGTAAACATGCATTGTACTGAAACATTTCACCTTATCGCAACTCACATTTATGCATAAATACACGTAGGTGTTTTAAAAATTTGAAGTGTGTTCTTTAAGCATAAATCAACTTGATAAAAGGACATAAAACACTGCAATCATAAATTTACAATGATGGCGACGATTATGTCATTTTATCAGTAGGTACTAAAGTAACTCAACGTACTCATATTTGACGACCCATATGGCATAATGGTTTCCATGCCGGCCTGACGATCGGGTCCTGGGTTCGATTCCAAGCGTGGCGAAAATTTGAATGAAATAATTAAAAGTTAATCTACTCGATCTGCATAATTATGTCTTGATTATGTCCATGGCTTGCGTCTATACATAACCATTATTAATTTATTAAGTATAAAAAATAAACGGAGATAAAAGTTCAATGAACATGTAGAATTGTCAAAATAAGTGGCACCTATATTAATTATAAATATTTGTATTACTGTGTGCTTCTGTGATTGCAAACGATATAATTATTGTGTGCTCTAGATTTTAAAATTGATAAAAATAAAATAAAGTACTCACATCCAATAAATTCATACCTCCCAGAGTCAATCAATACTTGTCTTATTTTTGCACTAAGTGCCTTGTAAGTAGCAATCAACTCACCTGACATAAATTGATCCCTAATGGTATGAGATTGATATTATAAATCGACCATCCTACACGCAAACATTACGCGCGACCACCAGTGAAGTCCACAACAACAAAGTTGCAACAAAGTTAGCCTACACGTAGGTGTTTTAAAAATTTGAAGTGTGTTCTACCGTAGATGATCACAACGAAGCGGTTGAAAGCGGTTACAAAACTACCTTAATTATATGAAAGTTCTTTTTATCTCGATAGCCGACAAATGAGCAATGTTGATAAAGAATTATAAAACTTTTATTTTTCGAGCTGTCGACGGCTCGGAAAAGCAGAACATTTCTGGTATCTACCTACATTGTCTAATCTTTTTGTTAGAAATATTTCCCTATTACAGTATGTATCTAGTACTCTATCATTTGAAACGATTATTTTATTTTATTTTAATTAAAACAAGTACAGTATGCATAGACTTACTATTGCTAGTAACATATGATCATAACTGCCCAGAAATATCTCAAGATAACATCAACGCAACTTCAATTCCACCTAAAGTTTGTTCAAACACCTCAAAGTAATTGCTTAATTTTGTACGCCACCGTTTCCAATTCAAAGTGCACTTTGAAGGGACTTCATGAAATTGGATTACCTGTGAATGGGTTAACAAAAAATGTTACTCGTATCTTTGATCTACTTGAGACAGTCTCGCTGCGTCAACCTTTGTGTCGGCCGCGGCGGACAATGCACTGAATTAGGGCTGATATCAATTTTTAATTTTATTTCATTCAAATATTGCTAATGTCACGAGATATTATTTGTAGATATTTTGTTTGAGAAATTTAATTTTGCAACAGAATGATCCAAATTTTTAAAGGTGATAGCCAAATGGTTTGAACGTGGGACTCCCAAATTCGGGAACTGGGTTCCCATTAAATTTAAATCACACTTGTTTAGGTGAAGAAAAACATCGTGTGGAAACCAACACTCCATAAATTTTCTCTAAGGTGTGTAAAGTCCACCAATCTGCACTTGGCCATGGTGGTATGGTATACCGCACATTCATTGTGTGGTAACTGGTCTCCCGTCCCAAGCAGTGGGTCCGTTGCGATGATGAAGTCCAAAGTAACTCAGTGGAAACGTCGATTTTGAAATATATTTTTTTGGCGAAGTTCATTGGCGTGGCGAGATTTACCTGTGTGGATAAACAAGTACCTAAATGAAATAACTTGATCTGATTGTTTTTTTTATTATCATATACATTATGTAATGACGTCATCATTTGATAGTAAAGATTTACAGGAAAAGTTCATTTTTTTCTTATTAGCGCATTTAAATGAAAGCTTGTTTTAAAAAAGTTCTTTAACTAATTTATTTTCTGTTTCACTTCCAATCGCATATTATATTAAATAACGCTACAAATATATTAGCTGCATTATAATATAAACACAGGAAACGATATCTCATTCTTATGTCGTTATATTACCGAAAGCCTTGAATCTCTAATGGATTGTAGTTGATTTACTGATAGCATTAAATGCATCTAAATTAACCAACTTAATAGTGTTATATTTATAGATAAATAATATTCATATTTTATATTTATTCTCTATTGTTTGAACACGAAACATAACCATATTACAATAAAATAAAGAATTTTTGGAACACAATGAGCAGGTTTGTAGTTTCATAGACCACCCCGTAGCCTAGTTGGTAGTGACCCTGCCTGCAAAGCGAGGGGTCCAGGGTTCGATTCCCGACCGGGGCAAATATTTATGTGTCAGATAAATGTTTGTTCTCGTGTCACTGGTGTTAATGTTATTAACTTATTAATGTTGTCCATGCCACCTGCGACACAGGGAAATCTAGGGGTATGACGTTGTTTAGTATTACCCTTTATTTATTTATAGCGATTTCATACACATAAGAAATACACAAAGAAAATGTAATTTAAGGCTCCCTAATCCGTAATAGACAAACAATATAACTCCGGACCTCGCATGGGCAGCCCTATCCGTTTGGAGTGAAAGTAAAGATTACAGCAACTCAGTTATTAGGTAGCCTGATGTAATGGTCACTTCACTTGCTGCGCTTTTTGTGTACTCGGAAAGTGATTGTTTTGATAACAATTCAATAACTAAACACTTCTCGATGGCATGTTTTAATAGCAGAGACGTGTTTCTTAAATTGAACTGAAGAGATGCGAATCGTAGTTCGATAAAATCTAATTACTGACACGTAATAATTAATTTTTAATTATGATTTATTTATCAGAGAGATATTTAAAATATATGTATTTAGTAGTATTATAACAGAGGTCCTTTGGTACTACGTACGTAATATTAAAAAAAATACATATATATCCATCTGTGCGTTTAGTAATCTCAAGAAAAAGAACTCTCAGTAGTTAGAGGCGTTGGTATCCGCGGAAAAAGGTATAGTATCAAGGTGCGGTTATTTTTGCAAGGTAACGCAGTAACGCTTGATAACAAACACTGATTTTTTAATGAATAATTGTTATAGGTCCTCAAGATAAACGCTTAAAACGCTTCAAGTGCATTGATACAAATCAGAAACTAATCTGACAGGTGGAGTTCAGTCTGAAATTATTTATTTTATCTGATCTTATACAAAATAATTCATATTTTATAGCAGCGTTAAAAATATATAAAACAAACTTGTAATAACTTGGTAGCGGTGTGTATTGAGCAAAGGATACCAACTTCGATTCCTATAGGTATTGTTGAAAAAGACATTTGGGTGACAAGTAGAGGTTCAATCTCGGGTGTTGGTTATTTATGGTGTTGCATTAATTGTGTACGTCCATACCATCCACAACACGAAAGACGTTATTGCGGATGTGTATGTTACCCTTTGGGTACGGAACTTAAAAGAGCCTTTATTTCTCACTCACAGACAGACACATCAATTAGATTTTTTTGTATAGATAATATGTATAAAGACTGAAACTTATTACGAGATATAATAAATTTAGTATCCGATACCGTAAGCTATAATTCACAAGTGGAAATCATTTCGCAAATTGGTCATGTATGTAATAATGTATTGCGGGGGTTTTTGCTTTTATTTTGCACTGATTTAGGGTCGACACTCCTGATTGCAAGCGCACGTTTCTCGGGAATTTCGTGAGCGTCATTCAAACATTAAGCCAACGGGATCCTAAAGACTTATTGCCCAAACCAAAAAATATTTGCTTGGTTGGTAACGGTACATTCAAACGGAAAAACGACAACGATGTCAGTATGTGACGATGAATAATTCAAAACTGCACATTCTACATCAAAACCACCGTATATGTAGTGGAATTGAATGTTTAGAGTGGAGTGTCGAGACTTTATTAGGATTAGTGTGGTTTAACACGGTAAGAAGAGCTACTAAGAATTATATGATTACTAGAGCCCTTGGCCACGGTTTCGCCCGCGTGGAATCTGGTCTGTAAAAAGTATCCTATGTTACTTCTAATACCTCCTAGAATATGTGTACAAAGTTTCATGATGATCGGTTAAGTAGTTTTCGCGTGAAAACGTAACAAAGAAACTTACATTCACATTTATAATGGTAAGGATGCATTAGAATATCATACTTAGATATACCTACAGGATTAACAAACGATACTGTGGTCTTAATACAGGCACAGTTATTTACCTAAATAAGGAAGTAAGGTACAAAGAAAAACCTGACGATAGACTTTAGCTTTCTGTTGATTTAGTTATTTCAAAGGTACCTTCGTGATAGAACTTGGCGATGCAAAGCCTAGTAACTCTTCTACTATTCCTAACAATAACTAATAGGACTAACATTCACTAACAGTCCCTGTCCCAGTCCTCATACTTACAAACTAACCAACTAATGTTCTAACACCGTCACCTAACCGGACTAACTATCCCAGTCCCCATATGAGTCTTGTTCTAAGTCGGTCACAGTTGTCATGGGCGGGACCGGAAGCCGGAAGGTAGTGCTGCATGCTCGTTTGCTGCCTTAAATCAATAAAAAAAAGCAATAGCCTATGGATCAACGAAAATAAATGAGCCTAAATTATTAACCAGAGTGATGTACCACGAGCAACAGACTTCCACGCGTCTCGAACACGACGAGGTCCTTAACCCTAAACAGTAATAAATCTTCGACAGCAAATATTTACATTGTAGTAGATAGATTATATGATATTATTATGTTAGCTTACCAACCATATATATTGGACAGATCTTAATTAATAAACAGTATTTACTCAGCATTCGTGTCTTTCACTCATCGCCTAAGCACATCCTTACATGGCGACCCTGCCAATGGTAAGAGGATCCGCGGCGCGTGTGCAGTGTGAATGAACTTAACGCGTGTGGACTAATTAGCTAGTAGTGTCAAAAAGAACAAAGGATTTTTACAATGGATAGTGAAGCAATAGAATCTCTGGCGAACGGTAGTCGATACGTTAAATTATACAATGGGAGGCAGTGAATCAAAAAAAGAAGAGAGTATCATCGTACAAAACGCTGCAGCGGGCGACAATGACTCTCATTTGCAACACATAAAATATCATGTGGGAGCGACGAATTACATTTTGCTGGCCATCGGTATAATTCTACTTATTGGAGGCGCAATATTGCTGTTGCGGTGGTACAGACGGTGGCATGGTGAGATGGTGCAGCAGGAAGTGGCCAACAGTATGCTGATGAGATTCGGGAGTCTTCTTCGCCGCCGAGAAGAGCGTACGACTAACATCTGATCCCGGTTCCATATCCAAAGAACTGCTACATCTCCCAGTGTTGTGATGAGTGTTGTGTTGTGTTGTGAGTGAAAGTGATCGGTCAATCGTCATAATCAGTATGGTAACGTATAGGGACAGTAAGTAATATAGCAATAGTTAGGTACTTCTTACCCAGCTGACTGGTGAGTCATTTATGTAATCGCATTTATTTACCTATGTAATTTTAGTAACTAATCAGAGATGATTTTTGCTTTCTCCTCTTATACGTATGCATTTAATATTATGATATGCATTAAAGATGGTTAATTTCATGTGCTATGGCAGAAGAATTAGTTCGTATAGCGAATGATTTAAAGATAATACGGACGTATCTTATAAAAATTGGTCCTGCCCGCAGAACGGGTAATATTTTAATAGTAAAAAAGGAGGAATCAAATAAGTTGTATAAAGAATATAATGCTTTTGTTAATATTTTAAATAGTCAAAAATTGTCTAAAGATCAAAAATCACTCGCAGATAAAATCTGTCTTGAAATACAACGTTTATATTTGGAAATTATAGATTTATGTACTGGAAGTGTGTCCTCGGAACAAAGTGTCAACATGTCTAGCGAAAGTTTTGATTTAAAAATAGCTTTAAGCTTATTGCCTGTTATGAATGACGATGATGATATTACGAAGCAATTAATAGAAGGTATCGAGTATTACAGCTCGGTGTTGAATAACGAGACGTGCAAAAATAAACTCATTCAATTTGTTTTAAAAAGTCGGCTCTCTCAGAAGGCAAAGCTTAAGTTATTGTCTAATTATTGTACTGTTGATGACCTTATAAGGGATATGCGTAAAAATTTACTGCCACGGAAAAGTTACACAGCGTTGCATGCCAAGTTACAACAATGTAGGCAAAACGACAAGTCCATTTCGGATTTTGGTCGAGAATTATCGGAGTTATTCGTAGATCTGACAATTTCGCAAGCCGACGGAAATGCAAAAAATTATGACGTATTGCGTCCGCTTAATGAAAAACTCGCGATCAAAAAGTTTGCCGACGGATTGCGGAATCGTCGCATCAGTACAATCATTGCGGCACGTGACTTTAGCGCGCTGTCTGATGCAGTGCAATCAGCGATGGATGAGGAGCTCTCAGCCCCCTCCACTTCATCGGAGTTCATGGGTATGTATAAACATCCTAATAATTTTAACGGACAAAGGAGATTTCAAAGAGGTACGTATAATAGAGGTTATCATAGTTTTAGAAATAAGTTCACAGGAGGCCATCACCAGCCTGGTCCAGCGCGGACAGCTACAACACACCATCGACGTGGGTATGGTTCTCAAAGCAATCGTCGAGGTGATGGGTCGCGTGCGAGAGGTAAATATCGGAATTATCGCAGTAAGGGACATTCAACTCATAGCAATATGAATGTTATAGCGACAGAAGAAACCAATACCAAATATGAAACAGATGATGAAACTCTGACCCAGTTTTTTCGTGCCTGAATATATTTACACATGTAATAGTTTAAGCAAAGTTTCCTTTAAAGTCAACGAATGTAAACATGATTGGCTCATCGATACAGGCGCATCAATATCTGCGATCAAATTCGCTTGCGTTCAAAGTTTACATTTACCTTTCCATAATGAGCGACTTAGAGTTACGGGTATAGGTGGAAATGTGATCTCGGATGGCTTTGTTTATTTAACTTTAAATCACAATGGAGAAAAATTTTATCATAAATTTTATGTTTTTAGAGAACTGCCATGTAAAACAAATGGAATTTTAGGACAGGATTTTCTCAAAAAATTTAATGCTATTTTAAATTTTGAACTTAATACATTCCAGATCTTAACAAAAAGCGGGAAAAGTGTTACTTTACATTTCGACTACATAACGCCGAAGTCACATTCCTACTTGACAGTACCAGCTCGTAGCGAATCTACACATTTCATTAATACAAGTGTTACGGAGGACTGCGTAGTATTTTCTCAAGAACTTTGTGAAGGTGTATTTATAGCTAACACTATAGTAAAACCGGAAAATGGAAAAATCCCGATACGCATTTTAAATAGCAGAGATAAAGATGTCAAATTAAATTACTTTCAAATTCATAAGCAAAAATTAAGTGATTATTTTATATGTCAGTTTAATCAAAGCTCTATTAATGCGGACCGTGTGAAAAAACTTTTTTCATTGTTGAATTTAAAAGGATTAAATCTTGAAGAGCAAATATCGATTGAGAACATATGTGCTAAATATCCGGATATTTTCCATTTGCCAGGTGATAAGCTGACCACAACTTCATTTTACCAACAAAAAATTGATTTAAAACCTAATAATAGTCCAGTATATACAAAACCATATCGGTTACCACATTCACAAAAACAGGAAATTGACAGGCAGGTGCAAGATATGCTGGAAAACGGTATAATAGAAGAGGCTAGGAGCGCGTGGTCCAGTCCATTATTGCTAGTTCCGAAAAAACAAGACTCCACGGGTCAAAAGAAATGGAGAGTTGTCATCGACTATAGGAAATTAAACAACCAAATTCAAGATGACAAGTTTCCATTACCAAATATCTCGGAAATATTAGATTCTCTTTCAGGAGCTATGTATTTTTCACATCTCGATCTATACCAGGGATTTTATCAAGTCAACCTAGATAAAGACTCCAGACCATATACGGCATTTACTACGGGAAAAAATCAATTTCAAATGACCCGTATGCCTATGGGAATAAAGTCCAGTCCTAACGGGTTCAGTAGAATGATGACTTTAGCGATGTCGGGGTTAAACCACGACAAATGTTTAATCTATCAGGATGATCTTGTAGTTTTTGGTCGGAATTTACAAAGTCATAATCAGAATTTAATGGACGTATTTAGTAGGCTACGTAAAATTAATTTAAAATTAAATCCCGTTAAATGCATCTTTTTACAAAAACAAATTTTATATTTAGGTCATGTTGTATCAGATAAAGGAATTTTACCAGATCCCGAGAAAACCAAAATTTTAGAAAATTACCCTAGGCCGCAAAGCGTAGATGAAATAAAGCGCTTTGTCGCCTTTGCTAACTATTACAGAAAGTTCATTCCGAATTTTTCAGAAAGGGCACTACCATTGAATAAAGCTTGTCGCAAAAATGTATCGTTTCTTTGGTCAGAGGAGTGTGAGCAGTCGTTTCAATTATTGAAGACGGCGTTAATAAAACCGCCCGTTCTCCAATATCCAAATTTTTCACCAGAAAATGAATTCCTATTACAGACAGATGCATCGGGAAAAGCAATAGGATCCGTATTATGTAACATGGATGGACGACCAGTCGCATACGCAAGTCGAAGTCTAAATAAGGCGGAGCTCAATTATCCTACTATTGAGAAGGAGCTGTTGTCAATAGTATGGAGTGTTAAATATTTCCGACCTTATTTATACGGAAGACGTTTTAAAATTCAAACCGATCATAAACCACTTGTGTATCTTTTCAGCATGCGCGACCCGTCCAGCAGGTTACTAAAATTTAGGTTACAATTGGAAGAATATAATTTTATTGTCGAATACTTGAAAGGGCAATCCAATTCTGTAGCCGATGCATTATCGCGAATTAATATATCTTCAGAAGATTTAAAAACAATGAACGATCAAATTTCATGTGTTATGACAAGAGCGCAGTATCAAAAATTAAAAAATAGCGAGAAAGTTAGTACTAGCGATTTGGCGGATAATATTGCCACAAGCTCGAAGTCTGATCAACCTAGAGTCGTGGAAATAATTAAAAAACCAAATCTCTATACTGAACTTTCGCTAATTGACTGTAGGAAATTAAGGAAAATGGAATCAAACGGATTAGTGACGGAAATTTACAAGAATTTTTCTTATGTACCAAGCAGATCTACTATTTATTTATGTACAATGTCAAAACCTCGATCGCCGATTACGCGAGACGGATTGGTGAGAGATTTGGCAGTTATGTGCAAAAAATTAAGTATTAATGAATTATGCATCCTAAGAGATGAGATGAATAAGGAATTTATTAAGGGAATAGTAGATATAATAAATAAATTTGATAAATGGACCGGTCCACGGATATGTATTTTAAATAAGGTACAAAGAATAAATAATATAGATAACAGAAAGGTTATTTTAAACGACTTTCACCTGTTGCCCTCCAGTGGCCACGCGGGTATCAGGCGAATGTCTAATAATATTAAAAGATATTATTTTTGGCCCAGCATGGACAAAGATATATACGACTATGTTACCAAGTGTGAACAATGTCAGAAACAAAAATACTCGGTGAGTACTAAACAGCCAATGGTAATCACGAGTACAGCTAACTCTGCTTTTGAGAAAATGTATCTAGACGTCGTAGGACCGCTCCCGAAGGACGCTTTGGGACAGGTCTATATTCTAACATTGCAGTGCGAATTGACGAAGTTCGTAGAAGCGTACCCCTTGCCTAGCAAGGATGCGGTTAGCGTAGCTCAATCATTTGTAAATAATTTCATTCTTAGGTATGGGATACCGCGAGAGATTGCTACGGACCGTGGAACAGAGTTCATCTCCAACACCATGAAAGAGGTATGTCGACTTCTTAATATTACTCAGCTGACGTCAACGGCATACCATCACGAGAGTATAGGAGCGTTGGAGAACTCTCACAAGGCGTTAGGTGCATTTTTAAGGGTAAGTTCTGAAAACAGGTCAGGTTATTGGAGTAGTTTTGTGCCCTATTGGTGCTTTTCCTATAATAATAGTGTGCACACAGAAACGAAGTATACGCCACATGAACTTGTTTTTGGCAAACGCTGCGTAATACCCAGTAATCTGAATAGTGGCATTGTAGAACCCTTATACGCTCACGATAGCTATCCCTCAGAGTTAAAATATAGACTTCAAATAGCACAAAAAGATGCTAGAAATAATCTTATTAATAGTAAATTTAAAAGAAAGGAAATGTATGACCGTAAAATAAACCCTGTGTATTACAAAAAAGGTGATTATCTACTTGTTAAAAACCCTTCTGGTGACAAGATGGAGAATATATATCAAGGCCCTTATTTAGTACTTGAAGACCTTAATTGTAATGTTAAAATCATCAAAAAAGGTAAAGAAGAAATTATACATAAGAATCGCACAAAACTGTACAAAGTGCCAAATTCTCCTTAATGTATGCAATATGTTTAGTAATAAGCTGATTTTTTTTTTACATGTTATACCTATTACCTATATCAAATTCATTATTTTTACACTTTTACATTTTACCTTTGTTTACATATTTTTGTTAAGAAATATTTTTGCATATTATTAGAAGTTAAGAAAAAAAAACAAGCTTATGTTGTTTTTTTTTTATTATGGAAAGGGAGGTGTAGTAGATAGATTATATGATATTATTATGTTAGCTTACCAACCATATATATTGGACAGATCTTAATTAATAAACAGTATTTACTCAGCATTCGTGTCTTTCACTCATCGCCTAAGCACATCCTTACAACATCATGACAACGCTATCTGATTTTAAATACCAGATTGACAGAAACTAATTCATAAACCAATGCTGCATTTTATATATCGCAGGAACAAAAACTCCTGACAGACATTACGATGCAATTTATGAATACTTACATCAGCATTCAAATATGACGGTACAATCTCATTGTACTCGTGTATTGCCAACTCCCATCTATCGCTGTACGCTCGTCAATTGTGGCTGACAGCGGCCAGATGGATAGGGGCTATAGATATGTCATTGAGATAGAGCCTGAGACCGCCGCGGACTCCAACAATAGCCCCGGCGGCATTGTTCTGTCCGCAAGAATACTAGAGGAAGCACGCGCCGTGCCTGAACCTTGGCGGAATGATTGAATGTTTCATGATCTCCTGATCGACGCATTCTCAAAACAATGCCCCCCGGCTGTACTAATTGATGTCAGGACAAGCAAAAATGAGTTTAACCTCGCAGGCGGAACTGACTAATAATTTCCGTTCTTTTTTTAAAACAATGGGTCATTAGATAGGTGCTTGTTGTATAAGTGCAGGTGCCACAAATCTCTAAGATACCTCATTTCTAATATTACGCGCCACCAGCCTTGCGATTAGGTAACAGATTAAACCTTTATATTGTTTGCTCGGTTTCTTTTATCATAACATTAATTTTAAATCATAATACTCCATTCAAGAACAAAATCGGTTCAATAACTGTCGGATTTAAACTGGCAAGGTGACTAACGTTATTTTGATATGACGTTGTATTATTCCGTGACCTCTAATTTATACCCAACTTTCAAATATCTAGACTAAGTCGAATCGAATGTCGATTGCCGACATTTGACAAGATCTGCATTCATTAAAAATAAATACAATACTAGAATTTAAAAGTAAAATTAATGTCTTGGAGACATGAGAAAAATGAAAATAATATTCGGTAGGTACTTAGACAAAAGATTTTGTAATATTGTTCATAAGTAGTATTATTGCAACATACGCTTCTGTTGCAGGGATGGAGGACAAGGAAATACGTGAAAAATTATATTTTATTAAACACAAAACTGTTCTCGTATCGCAGGAGCACGTCTTAAATGACTAAGTGCAGATGTCAAACGTGCTATACCTATATGCCACTGATTGTCGTAAGAATGTACGTGTATTACCTAATAAAAGCAGGTACTCTCAATTGAAACATGTATTAAAAGCTCAAAACCCGATATTGCTGTAGCTGCTGTATTTTGACGATTTGACTACTAGACGGGTTAGATTGCTCGGCTTTTACCTTAAAAAACTTAGCACACAAAAAATACCTGTCGAAAATAAATACATACACCGAAAGTAATTACATATATTGACGAAATATTTTAATCGTCGAAAAAAAAACAGAACTTCAACAGTTAATGTAGGTACTTCACTAGGTACTGACACTATAAAATTTATCGCGAGTATTCTTCAAACCTTTCAGTTCCTTTCATTCAATGAATAATGTTATCTTGATGATGAATAATGTCTCTATCCATCCTTTTTATTCAAATATGTTTTGACCTATTGCAAGAGATGGCGTGCTCTTTATCCGTCAATCATGAACGTACAAAGATAATCAAGGCATTGGCCTTAAGGTAATTGAGTAAGCTTTATGCGGGATACGTACCACAGATATAATGAACAAGTGGATTTATTACCTATGTACATAATAGACGCTATAAAAATAAGAACACTTAACCCATTAATTTTAAATAAAGAATTTCTCAAATCATTAGATATAACATGGCAATGATATACTCGTATTGTTGCTGTTATAATTATGTATTAGTGTGTCTTATAATAATTGTATTTGATTTCGCCGTTTGTTTTGCCTTTTTAACCACTTTAATAAGGCAACTTTCAGAAACTGTAGTAGCACTAGTGGAAACGATAGGTATTTATCAATATACCTATCGTTTCTACTAGTTATATTAACAATCATAAGCATATTGATCAATACTTACAAGAAATATTAACGTCCATGAAGCCTTCTGAAACCTTAAATAACAATACAGTAGGTAATAAATATTACTCCACTACATGATGCTTATACGGACATAATATACCTGTCATTAATATTAACAGAGTAGTTTCTTCTTAATATCCAAGCCCCGTAGCTAAAAACAGGAGCTTTTACATTTCGTAACAACAAAATGGCTCTACCAAGTTCTACCTATTTGATTGAATTCTCGTATTATTCCTGAATGACGCCTCAGATTGCTTCAGACGTACTTAATAATGATAATAAATAACGCTACACACTCATAGCCTTACACTAGGATACCCTGTGTCGAGGGTACCACGGACAACACACAAAGTAAAGAACACACCCTGACCGAGAACTCATCTTTCAAATTTTTCCTTTCCCGCCTCGCTGGGAATCGAACCCGGGAACCTTCGAACGGTAGCATATGGTTACCATACGCCATGAGAGCCTTCAATAAACAGAATAAACGATTGTCTTATTGAAAAAATATATCCAAACGATAATATATTTTGACCTTAACTCATGATGAGAGTGTTAAACACTTCGTAAACATTATTTACTGAGTAAGCAAAAAATAGACATACAACTAAATATTACAAACATGACCAATTTGTCAAGGTAATGTTGAATGATTTAGCCTCTAGGGATCCTTAAAACATAAACCATAAACGCTAATGTATTAAATTAGTTGATCGATTAAAATATAATTAACAGCCGTTTTTTTTATCAGGAAATAACATTTTGCAAATTGCTCTGCATTGTAAACGTCGTGTCGTAAATAATTATAATTTACTGCAAGCAAAATTCAGGTCTCTTAATTAGGACTTAATAAGCTTAACGATACATTATAGATACATAAACTAGATTGAGATATATCAATATGGATACGTGAATTATAATATATATTCTTCACATTTAACATATCGCAACCTTTGCTGGCCATATTATAATAAATTACCGAGGCTCATAAAGTTCGATTCTCACTTGCGACACGGTGTCGACACTGCGGGCCATGTGATCAGCAATGCTTAAACTTCTTAGCGTTTCGTTGCTATTGCTATGGGTTAACAAAACAGGCATTTTTTACAGAACAATCTTATCTAAGTTAGGCTACACCAACAATAAACTTTTCTTCCCAGGTCGGAAATTGAACCCGGGTACCTTGTTTCGTAGCATGTCACTAACAACTAGGCTGCAGGGTTATGGTTTTGAGAAACGGCGTTAATGGCTAATAAGCACATTATTTATATTTTAGCAGAAAGATCGGTTTTAACACAAAAACCATTGATTCTTCACGATGTTCATGTAAGCTACGTCACAGGTGGCCCGCCCTCAGTGTGCAAGAGCAATCATCTAATAGATGCAATACGATGGTTATACAACCAAATGTCAAGCTAACTCAAGTTCAATGGCAGCGAGCGACATCGCCAGCCGAAGGTTCCGGCCCCTGACAATGACATAACAGAAGATATGTACCGAAGTGGCACCACATCTGTTGTCACAAATGATATAACACGTTCATAGGTTAGTGATAAGAGCGATGAACTTTGGGCGGCCGAATATCGTTTGAGAGAACTATAGTACAGTAAGACTTTATTGTAGACCAAATTTAAAAGTACAAAGAAAATAAAGTTGACGGCAAACCAGTAGAAAACAGTCGGCGGTCTTATCGATAAGATCAGCATCTACTTTAAACTGTACGTTTCAGAGTTTAGATCTCCCATAAGTTTTACACATTGATCTTACGTATCAAAAGATAAATGAGAATAATGCGATTTGGTAAAAAACTGTCTTTAATTTTATTGAAGACCTATATTTCACAAGTCTCATTAGTAATGATGGATTGGTTACTTAAAGTACTACTAAGTAATACCTCATACCACTTCAGAGTCCTCTTCAAAAACAAAGATATCCCCTAATGGGTTGTTGAAATATAAATACCAGAACCCATTGTCTGTTTACAAAGACTTTTTGCCATTGAGCCATTAATTAAGTACTTTAAACGTTACGTCAAAACTTTAAGTATGTAGTTAACATTCGCAGGCGCAGGAATTACGTTAATTAGCATGCGACCTTTGTCACAGGTATTGCAACACCTATCAGTATGGTTGAGGAGACCACGCATCAACTCACTAATCACTCTAAAAAAACCTGACCATCTGATTGTGCCAGACTGATAAGGAAAAATAAAAATACTACAGAAGTCAGTACTTCGAAATCTAAACTTGATCAATAAAAGTAATGTAATTTTTTTTCTTTTTTATCAGCCACATACATATCAGCCTTGGAATAAATGGAAATCCGTGTACCCTCGCTTCGGAAGCAAGGTCAGTATCGAAAAGCCTTCGAGATAGTTAAAATACAAACAGGAGGTAACACCTCCTTGATGTCTCTGATATGTATATCCATGTTACCCACAACAAAAGACAACTTTTAGAGAGGTGTGAGTGTGTGAACGTTTATTTGTTTTATTTTTATGAACACATATCAACATGTCAGGCCAACAGATAATATCTCTTCCGCTTGAGCTGAAAACTCGATGTTGAAACTTGATCATACTATCAATAATACAAGTATAAAAACTATATTACCATCTAATCTTGAACTGACTCTCAAAGGCATGGGTGGTGGTAAGTGACAAATTATTTTAGGCCATGGATTTTATAATTATTATTATATTCAAATTATTTATTTATTTTGTAACACCTTAAACTAGGGTATACAAGGGCAAGAACTTAATGCCCAATGGCATTCTCTGCCAGTCAGCCCTAGGTGTATGTGGAAAAGGCAGATGGTAGGCGTCAAAAACAGCAAAAGGAGAAAGAAAATGTGGTTTCCTGGTTGAAATCCGGGTGGAGACGCACAAAAGCAGAGTTTTCGTCGTTAATAAGTAAGTACCTTTAAGAAATTACTACGTTCAATGTAATCCAGTTCTCGACAATACTTCCTCATTGCAGGTATGTTGGTGCGTAGTCGTTTTTTGCACGCATTTTGATGAACTTGTATTGGTAATGGAAATTAACATTGCTTTGTCACAGTTCTTCGTGGAAGTACGGGGTTCTGTATGCAAAAGTGAAAAGGAATGTCAAGATCAAAAACTATAATAAATGTCAAAGATCAAGTTTCATAATAAAAGTTTCCTCACGATTTGGACTATCGACGAGACCCAGATATAGTGAAGTAATACTGTGAAATCAAAGGTTAAAATCAGACACTGCAGGACTATTAATGCACTAAAAGGGCGAAAAAGGTAATTAAAAGGTAATAAATATCACAACTGACCTAACCCCCTATTTAGGTGTAGGTGTGATACTTAGACTACAAGAAAAGGAAAGAGAGCTTTGAAGCTTATTTTATATGATAGGAATGTTTCGGGACATTTCCCAAAGAATATAATTATGGTGTATAAACTAGTACAAATTTTAAATCTTGCTAAATTAAATCTCGCTCATAGGGCGCTGAAGTCGGCTTGAAGCGGTAAACCGTGACAAATGACCCAATTTCAACAAAAGTAGTCTATGGTAGGATTTTATATATTTTTTTAAAATCACACAAACGTGGTGCACTCTTTGTGATTCTAACAGAAGTATCATCAAGGTAAGTTTGAGTAAAAGTATTATCTTACACCAAATACGACAATATGGTCCGTTTATGTTGGATTAAAGATGACCATGGACGACATAGATCACCTATTCGCCGTTTCTGTCTTAATAAAAAGTCCATAAAATACTATCACATCATACCTAGGACCAATTGTCCGCATACTACGTTGCATTGCAACAAAGTACCTGCCAGTACTTTGCCAATATGTGGCTGCAACTTGCACACGAGTAGCAGAAACTGGGCTAGCTCGTGAGTGAACGGAGTGGTCGGCCTTGCAGCCACGCCTTGTAGGGGTGGCGGTTACCACGCGGAAATTTAGCCACGACAAAAACTGGTCCATTTACCCGTGCATAATTAGAACAGACGCGTATTCACCACGATCCGGATTCTTTAAAGTATTTCCAAGTTTACCGCGCGATTGCACTGCGACGCATATTTTAAAGTTAATGATATGTTTCAGATGATTGTTTTGTATACAAATCGTTAACCTTTTTATAGATTAATTTAAAGTGTAGCATTACTTAACACAATGCGCAGAGAAGTTAGAAAACTTTCATTTTCTTTTGATCATTATGAATGGGAATACTCGAAGAATGTAGGTACACGGCGAATAGGAGAAGGAGACTTAAAATAAATCAATGAGTAATAAGTAGTAATAAGCAAATAAATGGTTGAACGGTAATGAGCACTCGTCTTTAACTGTGTCCATCACGTGCGTATATTATTTATTGCTGGCCGTAAATGTAAATTTCAAAGGTTTCGCCCACACCACGGACAACCCACACGTTGCTATCAATGATGGGGCCACGGAATCTTTCTGTATTCCGTGGATGGGGCTATCTTCTCTAGCTAAATGAGTTAAAACCAATTATAATAATATATGTGGATTATAATTATTGCATTTAAAGGCAATATTAAATTTTGTAATAAAAGAGCACAAAAAACTATTAGGTAGTTTAAAGTAAAAATAGAGCTTTTATTATTACCTACCTATTATTTACTCAGGGATGCACTAGTGACTATTCTTTAATCTAAGAATAGATATTTTTATATCGGTACAGCGGCATTCTATAGTAATATTGATAGTAGGTATATTTTTAGTGACAAATTTTCAAGCCCAAAGCAAATTGTACCTATCTGAAACTAGTTCAGTTTCAAAGGCAGTTTGGTGAAAGGTTATGTCGACCTGGCGGAACCTTCAGTTACAAGGTCAAAACTCAGTTCAAACTTATGACTGGTTCCGTGTTCAAAACACCGCATTGACATGACATGCGTGTCATTCATAAAATGTATTGCCAATTTGTTATTTTTTATTGCTACAGATAAATTACACAAAGTTTAATCCAATTGCAATCTATGGTTATTACAATCTGTGGACATGATAATTGTCTCAGTAATTATTTTTAAACTATACTAATTCCATTTCTTTATTTTCTCGATGACAGTTCTGTAGTAGTGTTGTGACCAAATAAGTAATGATATCGATCGCATATATTTATTATATTAAATTCATCATATTTTTATTAAAATAAATAAACAAAGATTACCTGTTGTTATAATTATTTCGTTTCATTGTCGAGTACCTACCTATACCTACTTATTTTACAACAAATTCGAAAATTTTAAAGTAGTAGGCATTATCAATCAAGAATAAATACGTGTAACATCTTGTAATGAAATATAATATTAGTTAATAAATTTGTACAAAAGTATCCGGCAGTAGTTTAGTTTCTTACATTTTGTAAAGAAACATCGGGTCTGTTAACGTGTTACGTTTATCGATATAGCCCATCCCTATCAGTTTCTCAGAATCAGGTATAACCTTGTACGTGTGTAAATGTCATATTTTTATAAAATAATGCATACATAATGTAAAAAAGACGCTCGTTCAAGTTTTCACAGGAACTGTCATCGAGAAAATAAAGAAATGGAAAGAGTATAGTTGTATTGTTGGCAACCGTCAAAATGAATATTGTTCTGGTGAGCCATTACAATCTGGAATTTAAATAGTTACCGAACTTGGGTATCTTCTCAGAATAAGAGAAGTTATAACGCTGTAGCAGGCACATGTACTCGTAAGATGCTAGAAGAACATTGTGGAGAACTCGTAGTTTATGTACATCTATTTATACATTTATTATGATCAACGTGATCGTAATCTGTAAATCTATAATCATTGGTATATGTATAACGTAACAGATCGAATGACAATGATATTTAGAATGTATGTCTGTTTGCCGTTTCTTTTTTTGAGTTGAATTTACTAATCTCGGAATAATAGGAAGCTTGATATAACATTTAGAAGTCATTTGCATTATTTCAGTCGATTCAATAAAAATGTCAATTTATTCGAGTTTGGGTACGGTGTACTAAAGCATAGGATTCCCGCTAAGCGTGGGTGGTAACTAGTTATGTAATATGTCGCTAAATAACATACATACGCGACAATAGTCCGGCGCACGCGCACGGTATCAATCATCTCTTGCGTGAACAGTGTCCATAGTGTCAATTACCTGAAAGAAAAAAACTACATTAATATTTTAGTAACGCGATACATGATGTTGACATTTCACAAAGTAGGCCGTATTCTTACATTCTGTTCGCGCGCCCTTGCGCCAGACGGCCTTTCCATGTAAAGAACCAACATTATCTATGTCACGCAGTTTTCATCTTTATTTTCAAACAGCTAAGATTCGATCTAATCGCACAAGTAATACTGTTTTAATAGTTACACATTAGCTAAGCAATTTTCGCCCCTAAAGCAGTTTTAGCTGCAATGTGACACGACACGATGTCCCACGCCATGTCTTCGGACGTTGATCACGATTCGGCCTTTAATGAACCTTCGATTACTAACTTCACCTTGTTTATGTATGTTATAACCAAGATTTTTAATATTTAGGATTTTCAGGAAATTCAGTGTCCTGTGAAACCAAAAAAAATATCGTATTTTTAGTCTGTATTTTATATTTTAGTATGGTGTGAATATTTTGCAAAACTTTGGCAAATCTCCAAAACTTATTAATTATTCCAAACATTTATTTATTATAATAGCATTAATTACATATAGTATCTACTAAGATACACAATAGGACATTTTATTATTTCTTTCCACTTCCTTCATCCTAAGCATTGAGATATTATGCTACTATACTTAGTATCTCAATGATTATAAGCCGTAACGGTGATGCCTTTCGCATTATTGACGAATTCTTACCATCAGGTGGCACGTCTACTCGTTTAACGGCTATTTACATAAAAACATAATTAGGAAATTAAGAAAACGATAACGTTAAACGTGAAAGAAAACGTTTAAAGAACACGTTAAACGTGATTCCGTCCACGGCAGCTCATTTCAAATCAACGCCAGCATTTGTTGCAACCTCCGCAGCGATCATTAATATACAACATTGACTAATACTTGTTTATAGTGTACAAATAATAGCAACACGCATTAGCGACAGCAAACGTAATTGCATAGAGCTCGTTACACGAGCAAAGTGGCTCATTGAGAAGTTTGCATAACACTTATAAAAGCTCTACTTTAAACCGGTCGTGGCGACCTTGTACAGGCGATATGTCATCCGCATTGATGTTCTAATCTAAACGTTGAGCGGTGTAATTGATAAACTAAACGACATCACAAGGTCACTGCATCCGTTATAACTTCCGTCAGAGAGATAGTTCAATTACCAAATCTACAATGTTAACTGCTACCCGATCTTTGACTACAACTGACACTTTAAACAGGATCTATAATCGATTAAAATGTAAATAAAGGTACTTAATATCGGTAATTGGCATCTTCCGTATGCCGACAGCAATTACAATCGCATTTGATTGCGCAAATTGCGTCATTATAGTGCTCTAATTAGTTATAATAAGCATAAATCGATGATTTAATAGATGTGCTGTTTGACTAGGAAATTGTCCTTGCTTCGCTTAGAAAAAGACACGACTATATTTACTCGTACATATGGCACCTTAAACATAATTCCGTAAAAATACTTTTTAAACCTGCAAGATTTATTCTTGTAGATTTAAAAAGTATTTTTTATTTAAGTAACAACATATATCTTATCTCTTATGCCATGCGAACAAATATAGCTACAGAATATTATCATTTACATCTCGCCAATGGTTTCCGCGTGACATGTACACGGAGATGTCTCTGTCTAAATTTAATAGCCGTCTTTTGGCCCGCGCGGGTGATCTTTTAACTGATTTGAATCAAACTTTCATCCCTTATTTAAACTCCTATGGAGGAAATATCACAAAATCCGTTCTATGCTGTCATCTTTTACTCATAAACTACCTCCCTGCCAAATTTTATTATCATAGATGAAGAATTAAGTCGTATAGTTTTCAAGATTTCATGTTTAATCATGAGTGAGTAACCTTTCGCTTTTATAAATCGATTTAACGTACAGACTCGTCTCCGTTACAGTTTTTTTATCAGCCAGATTCTCTTTATTAATCTCTTAAGTTATTCCAGTAACTCTCCGTCGCAGGCAAATGTCGCACGTTGCCCTTTTCACGTTTTTGTTTGACATTTCATGTTCTTCCGCAAACGAACTCAGATTTATTAAGTACCATCGTTATTTTTTTATTATTCTCATATCTTCATTATCTTAATCTAGATCCGAATAGAGTTATTTGTCTTTTTCTAAACATATCCAAAAGTACTGCTGGAAATTATTTTACATTTTTAATTAGCGGCGAAAGATCGTAATGGTTATCAAGACAATATAATCTCACAAGTGGACATGACCTAAGTTTGTGTGGCAACTTAGCTAAAATAAAACGCGTCTTGTTCGGGAGCTTTTGGTTTGTTTTCCACTCACCAAAGTTAGGACTTTAAGATGAAAGTAAGGGAGAGAACTCTTAACGGAGTTATACTTATTAATATTTATTATTATATGAGTAATTTGAATAAATAATTATGCTTCAAATTACCGAACTTTACTTTACCTTTACCTATTACTATTTTCACACTCAGTATATAGTTATTAACATTTTATGGACCAGCTCCAAGAACCAGATTCGAAACCCGCATACACCATTCGTTTACTGAAGTTATATACATATATACGTGATTTCATGTAATTAATATGTTTCAGGAAAAGGAAAATATTGTAAAACACTTGCATGCGTGAATGCATGCCTATGATTTCTGTGATATGAAGTTGTGAATAACCTAAGTAAGTACCTATTTTACAACTTCGTTGATTCAAACATAATAATTTTACGAGAACGGAATGGTTGTAATAACTGAATAAATAAATTTTTTGCGTGTCTTAAAGTGTACATAACAGCCTTCACATTTAAATTTGAACTTTATAATAACCGTCACATTAAACAAAAGAGTTTGTCAAAAACATCGTGCGTTGAATAACGAGTGTGGCGGGTATCTATGTACCTGGCACGGGGGTACCCGCTTTAGAGACTTGTAGAGACTTGAAACTTTATTACTTGCGTTGATGTTTCAGGCGACAACGCAACTAATTATATAAAATAAATAAGCGCACATTTGCCAGCAATACACGGTTATTATAAAGCTTAGATGATGACTGAACATTATCTTCTAGTATCACTGAGAATAAATTGGAATATTCGCTATAAGATAATAATTATATTAGAACTATTTCTATGTATTCAGTTATTTCGTTGTTTTAAGACATTACTGCACGTATAGGCGAAGGTATACTTATCATTAGTCTACGTGAAGTCTATATTTTCCTCTTATTTTATTTGAGCAATTTTTTAAACATTTTATATTCAGAAAAAAACAACGTTGACTTATTCATCTTGTTGATCTCGCTAGCCATACATACATGTAGATTACAGTGGTTACTTTAATAATTCGGATATGAGCAGTTGTGGTATCGACACTACAGATTACTTAATGACCACATAGATTACCATGCGCTGGTAGATATCGCATGGCGGAACAAGAGATACGTTACACGGCCTCATGTCGCTGGGGATTCTACCACGGAAGAGTGGTTTTGAGAAACAGTGAAAACACATTCCTTGTGTTAGGATGCGGAAACATTGATGCGGTATGTGCATGCTATATTTGTTGTACATTCTTGTTCATATTATTGGTACAGATTTGAAAATACATTGTTTTTAAGGATCTAATATGACTACAACCACAACATAACTAGATAAATAATCGAAAATAGAAAAGAAAATTGATAATTATATTTTCATCACGATGATTTATTATGACATTCGACTAAAAACAACCAGGTGCCTTTTTACGTGATAAAATAATATTAGATAACTATTTATTTATTCAACTACTATTAACACAGCGTGGTGGACTATGGCCTATACCCTTCACATTGTGTGAGGAGATCCGTGCCCAGCAGTGGGACAGTTACGGGTTGTAATGATGTTAAATTCACAGAACCGACATACTGCAAAACAATCGGGTAAATAACTTAAGTCTTAAAAACATTACTCAACGCCCAATAATCTCACAATCTAAATATGCAAATACTTCGCTTTAACGTGCCCTAACGACAACTTGCCTTTCCCAACCAACTCGCAGTTCACAGCGGAGCCGCCGTCATTGCGCCTGCTCCAGTTTGGCGTTACATAAACAAACTTATCGGATATCATATTTGTATTGCTTAACAACTTGTCGGCTTTGGCTGGGAAATTTATTTTTGATGTTAATATCCGACAAATGAACTGACTAGCATCATGATGAACATGGGTAGTAATTGTTTTAACAACAATTGTGTTGCGGTTAGAAAAGTGAGGAGCCGGTTACACTGTTTAGAGGCAAACATCTCAGTCCACGAAGGTAGCATCTGTGACCGAATTAGAACAAGACTTAACAACTACTAACAGGCCTAACTACCACCAACAGTCCCTGCCCCAGTCCTCATACCTCGTAACGAACTAACTAACTGTCGTTCTAACACTGTTTGCTTACTGAGTAACCATCCTAGTCCTGATTTAAGTCTTATTCTACGTTGGTCACTCAACATTTTTATTAAATCATTAATATTATTACAGGTATGTATATTATCTTTTCGTGAAGCTTAATGCTAAGAGGGTTCTCTGCTGGCAGTGGGAGAATGAAGAAGGATTCAATGTGCGAATACTAATCACCTTGTGTGTGTGTACCCTGTGTGTGTGTGTGTGTACTAAGTTTGTGTACCCTTCGAGTAGTGTAAGTTACCATCCAGTTGACGTAGGTCACAACTACACCAACATTTGTTTGAAATGTCTACAATGCGAAACGATCTTAACAAATTATATTAATGAACGTTATCTGTCTAAGCGGCTTGGTTTCATACTTGTTATCTCACCGATCACAGAGATAATATCTCCATCAGATACAGGAATCGCCCAAGATTATGTAACGGACGGCTTTGCGACGCACTTATGGAACAATTCCATAATTACAAAATAATATAACAATAATGCTCATAATATTAGGTTATAATTTACAAAATACTTTCGTTGGTAAAACTATAACAAACTAGAATGATCATAGGACGCGTTCTAATTTCGGCCTCGCTGGGAATCGAACCAAGGACCCTTCGAAAAACAGTCCAGCATGACAACCATTACGCCATATGGGTCGTGAATACGTATTAACGCGATAAATATTGTATCGTAGACATTTGATTGATCTGTTAGATAAGATTGTGTCCAGCAACCGCGTTATAATCCACCTTGCGCAAACACTGACGTCTGGCCGACATCGTCGCGTCGTCGCCGCGTTGTCATCACGTCGTCGCCGCGTCCGGGTGATACTGTCCTAGTACCGTCAGTATAGTGATTGCTACAATCTGTTACACCTGCGTTGCCGTACTAGTGGGGTTTTCGATTGCATTAAAGGTCCTAAATATCCTATATCCTAAACCATAATATTGTGTCATCCTTAATATTTTTGTGTTCTCCGAAGCTTTAATGAAAACATTATTAGTTAAGAGGAATTTTCATACAGCTTTTTTCTTAATTTTCCCGCCACGATAACAAAATAAAGTAGGTATGTCTTTTACTATTATAAATAGGTATTATGTAGGTACTATCAAGTTTAAGAAAAATATTTTTTTAATGTTATCGAACGAATTCGTAATAGTCAGAAGAATGGACAGACAATCTTAAAATTGTATTTTGTCCTCCAAACCGATACAATACTGACCGCATTTACATGTTCTAAAAATTCGTAATGAACTAAAACAACCTCGTTACAGATTTATTATTATTATAGATTTATATTTAATCATTAATCTTTGCCACAGTACGTTAATTTCCATAAACTATTTTGTACACACAGTCATTAATTTTATTAACACGTCATATTCCCTAATAAGTGGTCTTTGTAACTGATTAGAAAAATAGCTCAGACTTCTTCTCCCACGCTCATAATAATAATTATACAGGTAAGATAACCACTTCGCCATACACATCGTCAATAACACTACCATTACCTATTTATGCGTTAATGTAAACTTGTCGGTAAAAATAATAACGCTATAGTATTTTGCCAAATGACTATACTGAGAGACAAAGCTCGCAAGCTTCATAACAACCTTGGTCTTAATCTTATAAGAACGGAGAAAAACCGACATTCACACAAAGCGTGTACCTACCACGAGTAGTTTCCCTTGCAACAATCTAGAATGATTGCGGTACGGACGCGGTGGTTATTGTAAACCTTGAGATATAAATCCGCACACAAACTGGGACACACACACACAAACTACGACTTTGTTCTAATTTTTAGTCTTTAACAATATACTAAATTGACTTGTAGAAGACTTTCTGACTGTGTTACAGAATCACCGATCGTAATCCATTAAGTACGACAAACTTTTTTGGAAAATAACTTGCAGATGGTCCTACAAGATGACAAAATCACCGTAGGAAAAGTCACCGTTTTCAAGATTTTAATCGTTGTTTTAATTTTTGAAATTCAGCTCTCTCCTTTTATTTGCTATGAGTTCAGAAATGAGTAAATATTTTAATTATTTATTTTTTCACGTACCTACTCTCAAATGTGTAGTCTGAAATTCCGGATTCTCGTACAATTTATAATCATATCATTACCATTATCATCAATATCGATCAGAAACGAATACTGTCAGTCCAAATATTGATGCTTTGCTTTGCTTACGTAAGCCGCCATTTTTCCGTAAAAGTTATTGCTCTAGGACCCCGACCTTGGAGCACGCAAGCGGATAGTGTCCGTCTCTTTAACGTCGCTTTTTCGCGTCATTTCCGTTTCATCGACTTTAAAATCACAACGAAGCTAAAGTAGTTCTCACTTCAAAAAGAAACATAGTCCACTTGAGTACAATCTAAATCTACTACATAACAGTACCTACAAGTATCATTTACTTAGATTAATTAATTACAATATTAAGCGCGCTCGATTTTAGATGCTAACGTGTCTAACGTTTAAGATTTAAATCTGACAGCTAGGTGTCCTAGGTACGCTGGCTAATAACTATACGTAATTAACCTACATTTATTAAATGAGTTGCATTATTTGATTGAGTTAAAGTGTGCACATTAAAAAGTACTTTTAGTAATACTAGTTAGTTATTATATAAGATTAATGTATATTTCGGTATAGTATTGTATTAGATACCAAATCAATTTTCGAATTGATTGCTTACAGTACTGATGATGGGGAATGCAAATAAAATGAAGGTAGAGATTGAAAATATCGTAGGCAAGTACGTAAATCGTAGGTAGTAAGTAAACGTAAGGGTAAACAAATGTTGATTTAAATTTTGTTGCATAGGGCAAAAGGTATCATCTTACAAGAAACCCATACCAACTCCCGAATACGTTTCCAGTGTTGCAAGGAATTTAGCCAATGGAGGTACCTGAAACAAAAAAATATTCATGAAATATTGCATGTAATAGACCTTACGTTTATAAAATATACTTAACCTACACTTCTAATAATTTAAATAGTAAGTACAGTAATTGCGTATCAGCAAAAATAATGAAAAAAACGTAACAAAACTTAATTATTTACTTTAAACGCAAAGTTCAATAAAATATCATACATACTCTCAGGACAACATAACTACTTTGAACCTATAAATGCGAACAACTCGGTACTTTTTACAACAAAGTTTTTTGTGTCAAGGGCTTTAAGTAAAACATGTTTATTTCCAAATTATAATAAGAATACTTTATTAACCAATAACTTCAACAACGAATGGAGAAAACTCGTTAACTTACAAATATTTATATTGGGGCACGAACCTGAGACACAAATCTGTTTTTGTTAACTCCATAACTAGGTTATTTATTTGCTAAGAGTTGTGTCACACGCAGTTGAATGCTTATTGTAACTATAAAATAACAATTAAATACAAATTATTTACTCTAGCATTGCACTAATTGCAAGAATAACATTTCTTTTTCTCTTACAAAAACCCGAGCATAAATCGATTTCACCCCTAATCATTCGTTAAATCGATTTGTTCTTTCAATATCGATTGACTGATAACATGAACATTAAGCAAGAACAGGGTGTCCAAGTGACAAGTGTCCACGCTCTTACATAAGCCGACATTGTGCTATTTAATATAATGGAGGCAAGTGCGACAATTCGACCTCGATTTCGCAAACTGTTTCAATCGATTACCCGGCTAATTATTCGGGTTGAATTACGTGAGCCCTAGAATGTGTGGTCAATAAAGTATTGGCACATTGACACTTATTATGTCGACTATAAATTGGAAAATAATGTTCTGTGACCAGAACTTGTTTTAAATGAACCGGACGGTATTTGAATGATTTACAAAAACTCTTGCAATTTAAATTAGTGAACTGACAGATGAGTTGGTTTTAAGTTGCTTAATTATTAATTAACTGTGTCATCGTTAAGTTACTAAAGAATGTACTTTCTCGAGGGATTAGGTACCAAACACGTTGTTTGTTATGAAGCAAACCACCGCTAGTACCAATTGAATATTGACGAATTATCGATATAAAAATATTAGATATTAACAAATAACTAAGGAATGAAAATCCAAACACCAATCAAATTAAGTGTAGTTTAACTATACCTACATATCGTCCTCGTAGAGCAAAAATTAACTACCATTCTGACAACGAAAATTTCGTTTTAGTATTCATATCTCATTTTACCTACAATTGTCACTTGGTTCATTTTCGCTCTACGGGGATGATATAATTTTTTTTTACGCTACACACTCATAGCCCCACACTAGGATTCCCTATGTCGTGGGTGCCATGGACAACACATAAGAAACACACACACCCAGACCAAGAATGGAAATTTAAATTCATCATTCAAATTTCCGCCTCGCTGGGAATCGAACCCAGGACCCTCGGAACGGCGATCAGGCGTGTTAACCATTGGGCCATCCGGGTCGTCATAATGCTAATACTGTGTTTGTGGTCCATGAGGTTCTGACGCACATTAAAATAACTAATCATACTCTATCATTTGACGTCTATGATCAATTTGCACATTTTACGCACTGTCACAGTAGGTATATATACTGTATGTAATTTATAACGAATAAATGACGATGTTTTGTCTGATTATTACAATTATACAAACTAAATTACTTTATAACCTCGCAGCCTTTAGTAAGCTATTGAATATAATTTTGTCATTAAAACACAATTTATTGCAATTGTAATCATATATTCATGTTTAAGCTGTCAAAAATGATTAAGCTTTTGTTATATTTAGAAAAAAAATGTATCATTGAACTACTAACTATTCAACAAAACTACAAGACCAATTTAAACGTTAAATGTATCAAATTCAATATCATTAAGTTTACCGACTAATATTATTGCTGGTATTGTGATGTGACATTTCCGTCTAACCCACCAAGCTAGCTAATACCTTCTTGCTTGCGTCATCCGCAAAACGACTCGTGTTCCTGCATAGGGCTTGAGAACATGCCATTTCTTTATTCTTTTTGTTTTTTCTTGGCCAAAAACAAAATGTAAAAGAAACATTTATTGGATGCTGTTTCCGAACCATGATTAAGTGTAACACGAATAACAATAAACATAAGTTTTATTGGAATTGAGAGCAAAGATTCAATATTAAAATAATACCTGCCATAACGCCTCCAAGGCATTTGTATAACGCTTAAATTACTGTGTTTGAGAAAGGGAGAGCGCGCAAGAGGATTATTAACAATGCTATTATGTATATGTTTTACGAGCTGTGCCCGCGACTTCGTCCGCGTGGAATTTAAGAAAAAAAATCCTAAAAAAAGTAGCCTAAGTTACTCCTTATGACATCAGCAATCTGCCAGTGAAAGTCCCGCCTGAAGTCTAGGAGAATAGAACGTTTCATTCAAACACATTATTATGCTATACGATTTCCAAAGAGCACACGGTGTGAGAAATAAAGAAAACCCCGAAACATCAACAGCTGTTGTGTGATTCATTAAGTTTCACAACTTCCAGCGGATCTGCTGCTGGCATTGATTCAGAATACGCGATTTTCGACTGTATACACCTGTATTCAATACAAATTTTAAATACATTTGCATCCATCATGCAGATTTATTTAAATACAAACGCTAAGATTAATACTATTGAACTAGGGTCATGGTAGCTCTCTAGACGGATTTAACTAGATATAATTAGTAAATAGACTTAGTAGTTTTTATTTACTTTATATTTATTATATAAGTTTGAAGAATGTTACTGTAAAGGGAATTTAAGTAGTGTGATAAATTGCAAATTGTAGTATTAAAATTTATTAAAATTATTATATACATAGGTACAACGGGTACAACACAATAAATCTCGACGAAAGTGATATTATCATGTAAATAGCATTATTTCCCCGTATTTACGACGAGTATTGAATGTTTTACAAGTATTATTAACTTTAATGAATATTTGTCATACAACAACGAGTATTCATTTCAATGTAAATAAACAAAACATAGCAGCCATTGACATATAGTATTTATGTCAATGATAGCAGCCATTAGTTTTTGACAACAGTTCTTTTGTCTCGTTACGTCAAACGCCGATTTTCACATAGGTACTTATCTCCGTAATACGTAAAACTAAAGCGTGTAATCACGCATTGTCGTGAAAGCTCGATGTCTTCACATCCGCTCATCCGCTCATGTAATAACACTAATAGTAGCTTGATTAATTGCCATAATAATACGAGTACCTAATTTTCCCGCCAACTCCTATTGTGTGGCGGCCACATTGGCTTAGTTCAGCTATCAAATTTGAACTGTATAAGCTGTTCTTTCATTCGCGTATTATTTATTGGGGATTAAAATTAAACTGAAATACTTAAATCCGTAGAAACAATTTCGTGTTCTATAGATAAGATCAATAAATTAAATAGATGACAGGTCGTTAATCTTTTGCAGATTAATTTGTTGAAAGCTTAACAGTGATAATGGTTTTGTAGGTTGTAATAAATTAAACAATGAATGAAATTTAATTATAAAATAGAGTACTTAGAAAAACTTCCAAGATAGTAAACATAGAAATAACCAGTTCAAATTAATAATTAAATCAATAAAAACGTTTTTTTTACTCAAAGTACTTAACTTCCTCCCTATTTAGAGCACCTTAAATATTAATTGAATCTGTTTTAGGATATTGAGGAAGAACGGACGGAGTAGTATAAAGGTAGGTATTTTGTAATATATACATAATACATAAATAGGTATAATTATGTAGATACATACAACAACAATTATTATACATAATTGTAAAAACTAACATAATCGTGTGTAACAAGCCTGTTTAAAAATAATTATATTCAAGTAGTAATACATCGTAATAATTGATAATAACACAGCTGAGTCAGAGGCTTACAGGGAGTTACAAAAGTTATGCAGTAAGGCGCAAGGCGTGAAGGTTGCCAATCAAACATGATTAGTGATAAAAAATATGGCAACCTTCCTTGTATCCTGCGATTTCCCTAGCACATGTTTAGAAATCGTTAGACTCGGTTCGAACGCAGTCGACTGTGCTCAACCAAACAATACTTAAACACTCCTCGGTTATAAATAAGTACTACTCCAGTCAAATTTATTAAGAGAGATTGGCTAGATTTTAAATTGCAATGTGCGTAACCTTCATATTTATTTAAGTACAGATGTAGTGGAGGTGCAACGTGGGGCGGAAACGGCGACACCAGTTTTCATACGAACTTCGACTGATCGCCATTCTAACTCTTTTTAAATGTTCTGTGACTCTATCCCATTCAACTTAATCTCGACAGTTCACGCCGGTGATAATAAGGTTTTTTACCCACCTGGCTAACTCCGACCCTTATATGGGTAAAATCACTTAATACCAGGAGAGAACATTAACTATTATTTTTCAAATGTAAATAGGATGAATTAATTATGTTCGCTACCCTAGTACCATAAAGAAAGTCAACTCTCTGCAGCTCATTTATATACCGATACCCTACCTCATATAGACATGACTACAATCAATCTACATGACGTCTTTTAGCAATATACCGCTGCTCATATTGAAAATGCATGCAGCGCCTTATTTGAAAGCGTCGCGTTCTCGTACTTAAATATTGTAGATCGACGAATTACTGACCTTCATCAAGGACTTATATTTTTTTCGAACATTTCAAATTTTAAAAAAGGATTAAAACGTGAAGTAGGTATTTTTTTATTTGCGTTACACAAATACCTAAAAGTAAGACCCCAAACATCGTAATTCCTATATAAAAAGTGAACACAAAAAGCTATTAAACGTTCTTACCGTAATAAACAAAGTGTTATCCGAACGAAATCGAAAGTGAATTCGATATTCTAAAGAAACCACTTTCGATGGAACTCATTTACACATTTACTTCATGGGTCATTGAATCTGACAAAGCAAATATAGCGGTACGAGACGGGCTTGTGTGAAACTGGATTTCTATAGAGTTCATCCACACGTTTCGGCGGTCCGTGTTTACGAAATATTTGTGAGTTGTGAGTGTGGCCCATTCGCAGTTTTACGCATTTTAATGAGTGTTAGGATCTTAATTTTTATTATGGTTATTTAAAAGAATTAAACCTTCAAATGTTTAGATGTTTTTTTATAAGACGTTCATTTCTCATTTTTTTCATAGTGCCATCTATTTCAATTTCCATTGCCATTAAATTGAGACGTGCAAATATGTGTAATTACCTTAAACCTACCTTATACCTATAAATGTTTTACCTTTTTTTTCATTGTATAATTCTTAAGTGGAATAATGATCTTAAACCATAAATTGTATATTTTAAGCATAATGTAGTTTATCGTTTTGACAAGTGACCAAGTTAATTTCGTTTCAGCGTTACCAATCCCTTTTGCACTAATTTCATATTTAGCAATAATGTTATATTGACTAAGCTGTACAAGAAAATCAATATTATAGTTACTTAAGTAACTGACCTTTTAGTTAGCAAAAACTTATGGCTATGTTGGCTTAGATTAAGTTATGAAAATATAATTAAGGATTCATTTACAGTTAAAAAGCGACTATGGATATTGCTAGTCTGTTCTTATGTAAAGAAAAATTCAAAAGTAATAATATGGAAATCTCTATTATACTTTGCTATTGCACTACACTATAATCCGGGTATGAACATCAAAAACTTTACTATACGATTTAACTAAAAGATGGCATGCAACATTGTTAAAAACCTTTTGATACAACTGAGTCATTTACCTACATTAGAATATTCTCGCTTAGTTTGCTAATTTAATGTCAAAAAATACGATTACACGAGTTGAAAATAATTTATGACGCCAGATAACATTTCATCATTTCTGTATTAGCAGTAAATTCATGGTTACAAATTTGTCGCTTGCGGCTTGAGATCATAATATTGGATGGATTTCAAACCGAGTTAGAAATCCCAACATTAACCATGTGAACCAGATGATATCAGTTCCTGGAACGCTAAAGCGTGTTGAGATAAATATCACACCACCCTCGGGTGAAACACTGAGATCATGATACCAATTTAACAGGTAACCGATCGTATGAACCGATGCCTAGGTCTACTATCACACCAGTTCAACCATAAAATGATTCCCTCCGATAGAAGCCTAGAAATTCTCTGGTCACGTCACTAATAAAACATATGCAATGAAATTTCGTTTTAATAACCTTTCACTACGGACGAAAATAAATCTAAGAAGTCATCATAGAAAATAATTAATATTTTAGCATAGTCACTTTAAAACTAAAAACATAGTTTTTGCTTTAGCGTTTGGTCTGTTCTAGATAGCTATTGAGTTGTTTCGGTGAGTATCCGGTTTCTACGTTATTATGATAGGCTTTAAGCTCAGCGTCACCATTTAATCCGTTCTAAAAATATGAAATAAATAAATATAATCCTTTTCAAAAGTTTGTCACTTATATGTACCTATAGTTTGTTTTGTTTAAAGTAACGTTCAATTTAACATTGTTTTAATTTTAATGAGTTATCATAACAAATTACAATTAAAAATAAATTTAAATACATACACACAAACGTAATTAAAATAGTTCTATGTAATTTGATTCTCGAAATTACGAGTTTCAAAACTAATTTGGACGTTTCATTTGTCTTTATTAAAATATTGAATAATAAAGCGATTTGCCACGCCTTTTTCAAGTTACAATGACTTTAATAATAGAGTAGAATCGAATCAACATTTATCGAAATTAATTTTATCTTTATCGAAATATGTAGGTATTAATTTATCGAAATGTTCAAGCGATAGCGAACGTGGTGTATCTAAAATGGAAAAATAAATGATTAAAGCAGGAAAATTATTTGTAACGCAGGTTATTTACCTAAACCGGTTTTAGAGGTCTGAATTTACCCCTGCACTTCGCCATAACCTTACCATTAACCTTTATTATAGTAGGTTCCTATATCTATATTATTTAATATACAAAACAAAGTCTATCAACATTTCTAAGCGTTATTTAATAAAAGAAAAAAAAGATGTATGCATCATTCCTTTATGCGTAGGTAAGTCACGAATATAGCATTTGATAAAACTTTAAAACATAAAATTGACACCAAGGTGTTATGAAAAAATTAATGCCTTCAATAACAAATACATTGAAAACGTCAGGTAAAGGTTGTGTTAGCACCAAGTTCAAGTGGGGTTTTTTGGACATTGACCGCCAGTGAAAAAGAACTTGAGTGCTTCCGTGCTTCGGAGGGAACGTAAATCCGATCGGTCCCGGTTGTTATCATTAGGTAACACTTGGCCATCACTAACTTTTGCCAACCAATCAACCAACCAATCTGCACTGGAGCATATTTATTAGAAATTTTCCTTCTGAAAAAACCTTGCTTAATATGATTAAGGCATTGTTTATGGAATTAACCGGCAGACGAGCTGACGAGCCACCTGATGGTAAGTGGTCACCGTCGCCGACGGGCATCAGTAGCGCTAATACCAGTCAAGAAAGATAAGAGAAAAAAGAAAGAAAGTACTGATAAATTACATATGTAACATACTTAAAATTTTAGTTTAGTGAGCAACTTGTAAAGTTATACTCCGAGGTGGGCTGTTTACGATTGTATTTAAAATTGTGTTTGTTGAATAAATCTTTTATTATTATTGGCTATCAAGCCAGTCCAGGCAGCTGGGTCAAGCAAGAGGTTGACATAATTTTATACGCGTTTTTATACATAAATATATTGATTTTTCGTTAAATTCGTCTCGTTAAAGGCGTCGCATTCTCATTTTCATTCAGCCGGAAGTTTGTACCCTGCCACTATAAACAACAAACTGCACTATTACCCATAACGTCTAATTAAGGAGTGTAATCTATGCAGACAAGGCAAGAAACTAGAGATTTCCGCTACCTTTGTTCATTATGCACCACGCACGTAACTTTATATTGTAAATGCACCTGTTTCTCACAGAATGCTTTATTGCATTGTTTTCCTTCCGAGCTGTGTTAGTGGTTAACAGATTGGTTCCGAGATGATTCCGCGGGAAAGTGTAATGCAATAATGTGAATCAATCGGATGCTGGTATGCGCTACGGCCAATCTTCGATTGTTCGCAAATAGCTCTGTCTGCGTTAGATTAATGTTATTTGAGATAACCATCACTTGCCTAGGTTGAGCGTAAGATATTACGTATTGTAAAAGAGTTTTCTACATTACCACCAGTAAAATATAGTAAAATTCAATGATAAGAAATATAAAAAACAATAATTTAGGTGTGATACACGTATGTAACAAACAGGTTATTTTATGTAAGAGGTAAAATAGTTTTTTTACACACATCAATTAATAATTCACGTTTCGAGTAACGCATTCGTTACATAGTAGCATTCGTTACGATGTCAGCGAATAAAAAATATTGAAGTTACAAATTATACCTACATACATAATAACATAACTATAACATAATACCTACACCGTTTGAATTTATGTGTGCCCTTAAGTGAAAAAATGTTGTTAAATTGGGGAAAATTAAGCGAAATCCGTTAATAACTCAATTACTCAAAATGTAACTGCTTATCACTTATTGTAGTCAGTTTAATTTTGAGTCTATCCGAAATTATTTGCTAAGCTACCCAAGGATCCTTACAAGACAGTTGAAGGACTTTTAAGTTTTAATATACCTATTTGAAATTTTCTAGCAAGTATAAGTATAAACAGCATGAAACAAACTATTTTCTTTTCGATACCACGAACGCGATAAACACAAGATGTTTATTTTCCTTTCCACAAAGCATGAACGATATCAATCGGTAAAGAAAGTCTTGCCGTCACATCCATCCATCCGGGCAGGAATTGCAAGCGGCTGTGTTCTGCTGCATCGCTGGAGCGGTGCGCATCCATTATTCATGATATTCGGCTCGCTCGTCTCGAGACGACGCGCGACGTAGCGACATGGCTAAGAAAACTATCGCCCGCTCGTTGAAAGCTATCGTGATCTGTCAATCGCAATCGACAAGTGCGAGTAAATATTGTATTCAATAGGTAGAGCTTTGTATCGTTTAAGACAGAGCACACTTGCTAATGTATGAAGCAATTTTCTTTAGTAATCTCGGACTTTAATGCAGGGGCGTCTGAAATGGTACGGGTAATTTGTAAGCGTCGCTACCCTAATCATCGGTACTTCACCATTGATAGGTACTAAATAATGGTCATTATGTAACATGCTACAAATAAATGTAAAGTGAGTCATAACTCGAGAGCAAATAATTTTATTATTCGTTTTTCCACTTTTCCGTTTAAGTTTTACTTCCCCGTTTAAGTCCGTTTAAGTCTATGTGTCCCAGCACACATTTTTTTTTAAGTTAACCCCCTTACTTGCAACCCGCCAAACGACTTGTCGTGTTCTGGCTGGGTGCTACAGAGCCAGTAGGTACTTTATTTCTCTCCACTTCCTTCTATCTTGGCTGGCATCGATGTTGCTTTTGGTGCGATGTTTATGGGCGACGGTGGTTACTCACCATCAGGTTGAACGACTGCTCTTTTGTCGGGTATTATCATTAAAAAAATAGTCTATTAATACGTAACCGCTTGAATTAGTAATTTATACTCTCATCGACTGTTATTATTCTTCAATACGAGGCACTAACGATAAACACAAGCGGTGACTTCATCGATTATTGTGTTCAAAATACTGGAAATCACAAAAACTAGTAATAATTTGCGAAACATATTGCGACACCCCATAATCCCATGTTTCGGTAATGTTGCCACACTAACCATTTGTTAAGTGCCATTAGTATTGCCAATACTTGATTGACGGCAGTGTATTATAGTTACAAAAATTGATTCGCGCTCCGGAATGTATTGTCTAATGATTGTCAAAACATGCTTAGGTTGGTTAATGCTAAAGAAATATATTCTGGTTTTAAAATGTTGAAACATTTTGAAATACAGAAAATTAAAAAAAACACGTTAACAAGTTGACGAACTAAACCTAGGAATGGCCCGAACAACAGATTATATATAAAATATATAACAATTAGTTTTCTATTACATTGAAAAGAAAACTAATTGTTTACAAACTTTCTAAGTGTATTTGAATACCATAAAGCTCTTTACAAAACTGTATGAGACCTTCCTTTATTTTTCAGTGAATAGAAATAATTTTAATATACTCGGAGTAAACGAAATATAATATTTAATGATATTATACGATTCGACGCAGAATTCGCGCCACTGTTTAGGTGCGCATGCGGCATAGCTCCGTGATTATACTTGCAATATTAAACAACGCGTACTTAGAGACTGTTTAAGTTTAAGTAGCTCTGTAAGCATAACATTAACAACACAAATAAGCATTTAAATCCGAATGTAACGAAGTAAAGCATTTAAGAAATGCAAAAATTCATAATTATATTATTAGTGTGTGAGTTAGAACCGGCTAAGTTATTTACCTCCGGAGATATCTATTGATCATTCTCGCAGGTGTGTAATATTTGCGGAAGTCTCATGCGGCAGCGGTGCGTGTTGCATATCACATTTTTTTCTAATATCACGCAATTATAAGTGAATGTACAGAGAGTGCACCTCCGCCTGCCCGGACGCCATAATATGCAAGTCTAGCTCGTTTCTCCATAGAAAAAGAGACCAATTTGGCTTGATGACACAAGTTTCATACACGATTAATCTGCTAAACATTGTGCACGTTGCTGTGATGAAATTCTTTCAGTTAAAAATAAGCCATAAGTTAAACCACTAAGATTCGATTTTGGTTTTAAGGGACCTATGAATGTTGGTTGCTACTTTCTTGCAATTTTTAAAAGGCACTTTAATATTGGCTGCAAACAATTGATTACTGATTGTTTCGAATAGAATACGTCGAGTGATACAAGGTAGAAATTACTTGCTAATTGTAAATCACGCGACGAATTGTGGAGGAAGCGCATATTATGAGTATTGTCCTATCATATTATCGCTTAATTATGGAGCTCGTACCAATAATTTTATAGACACTTTATAAGAACATAGAAATAAATAACTACATAATTTATTTAATAAAATCAGTAACAATTGTCAAAACATAATTATCCTTTTGTATTGTAATTATATCTTTGTAAATTGTAATATTGCTTTAAGCATGCATTTTTTTGGTATACAAACAATAAAGTGTATAAATAAATATAATAAGTATTGCAGTAGTCAATAAACTCGTTATAATATGGTATTCGACCACACTAAACACAACTCATTATTTTACATTGTTATTACATGTGTGGATTAAGTTTACGCGAGTTATGCAATTGTAAGCCGCCCGACTAGTCTGTAAAACCAGCTCCGTTCGCATGAACCCTTGTTAATAATTTAATCACAGAATTCACAGACCGCTGATATATTTCAGCTCCGATGGTGCAACAAGTCGAGGTGTGGGTAAGCCCACACCTCTGTGACGAATATATTTAATTGGAAAATTACTAAAATATTTAGAAGACAACTAAACTGCAATAATAAATCGTGCTTTAATAACGTTACTTATATTTGGGCCGTCATATTTTTCTTCAACTACACACCGTGTTAAATCTAAAAGTAACTCGCAACTAAAAGTAACTAAGTAGTAAGTAAAATACCTAAAGAGTTACTATTATAATAAGGACGCGAACAAGCCACATACATGTAATTAAAACGAAAATCATGTTATAACTTTTTGTAATCCATTAAAAAGCCAATGCTTTCCAACATTTTCGCTGGAATAGCGTATGTTAATTTAATACAGGCATGCTAGACCTGAGTCGTTAATTCTAACTAAACTACATTTCCGCTGGCATCTAAGCAAATTTATGGCCTGATTCAAGTGTCTAGTAAGTAATTATTTACAGTGTATTCTTTAGTTAAACCATAGTCATAATTTTAAATGCATGCACATTCGTAAGAAATCTATGTGATTATATTAGTTCAGTGCAGTACTCTCCGACATTCTCAAACAGCAAATTATAATACAATAAATATAGCATAAAGCGATAGTTTCTACAAACTTTCGTATTAAAATGAGTTGCCCAAATCATTTAAAAAATCACTTCAAAATGATATCAGTGCAAGCGGATTAAATACGTTAAATAAATATAATAAAATGATTACATATCTTACATACATACGTTTATTCAAATCAATAATCTCATCTTTCGCTCAGATGCCTCTGCATTCAAGAGTAGGTAATAAATATTGTCTGGACATTGAAGATAAATTACAAACACTCGGATTATGCGCCGAGTATTTTTTCGTTATTAATAAAATTAGAAGTAGAGTCCTCCTTACTTCTTCGAAGGTAATCTAAAGGGATTTGCTTATCCAACATCGTATTCTCCTAAGTGTGACATCTAAACAAATGTCAAGAGAATTCAAGTGTTGACTCTTTAAGTTACGCATCACTTGTGACATGAAGATACTAATTGAGAGGACAGGCGTCAAGCGGCAGCGGCCAAGGTCAAATGACACATGACTACAAGTGGTCCTATGACAACCATCGTAGAATGGACTAGCGTACTTTTTACATTGTTGGGATATACGAGTATTGGTGATCGGTAAACATGGTGAAGAATATCCACTTGGCGTCATGGACTACGCACTCCTCACATTGTAAGAGGACCCCGAGATACGAAAGTCTATTTTATGTGCACAATAGCAAAATATTCTTTAAGATCCGGTTGTGGGCGACATAATTTATTTGGCAGGGATTTGCATTATGCGTTTGTTAACTTAAATGCTTTGTTAAAAATGTTTTATTATATATTTTTTCCTTTCAAAAGAAAACATATCATTATCATTAAGCGTAAATAAAAGATTATTTTCATATTTTCGTAGACGTTAATGAATTGCATTGCAATGCAATTTTGCATTATTATACCGATATTTGGATCCGGCTACCATCGTTATTGTTACTCAGCGAATCTAAATATTTTTGGGTATAATTCAAAACTCCAGTACTACTTTTTTAATGACAGAATGTCACTTATTATTAATGAGAAAAAAGTAATAATAATAATAATAAACAGACAGGACGATTCACTACAACAGACAGGACGATTCACTACAACAGACAGGACGATTCACTACAACAGACCCGATATAACACTAATAGATAAAATAAATAGAACAGCACATTTGATCGACATAGCAGTACCTAACACTCATAACATTCAAACAACAATAGCTGAAAAATTAAATAAGTATACAGAGTTAAAAGATGAGATTACTCGTATGTGGAATCTTCGTAAAGTAACCATTGTCCCAATAGTCATATCCGCCACAGGAATTATCCCGAATCAACTCCATCACGCTATTAGTGAATTAAAATTGCCTAAATTTTTATACATCACCCTACAAAAAGCAGCCATCTTGAACACATGCCGTATCACAAGAAAATTCTTACAGACACAACATAGTACTATAAATTAAACAAATGGTCTTCACTTGGCTTTGGCCCGTGGATGACCAAATACCGGTTTAAGCCGAGAAGGTATAAGCCTAAAAAAACAATAATAATAATAAAGTGATGCAACAAGATTAGAGAAAGACGCGCCTAGGCAAGAAGGGTTCCATACGCCACATCGAATTTCATTACATCGAAGTGATAGATAACTCTAAGGTGTATGATATAATATTGAGCTATAGGTATAATAATTTTACTATGCCAAGAAATATTTCTTCCACTTATCAGGAGAATATACAATGGATGCTAGAATAGTGGGCCAATTACCAAATACCTAAACACAACAGCAGCGGTTTTAGTAGGCAAGAGTTGAACAATATTTTTTGCCAATAAGTTTTTGCATTAATGCAATGTTTTTACTGAAACGTGCAGAAATTATAACGGAAACAAAAGTGATGTTACGAAAGGTTGCTTCGATAAAACTTAATATTACTGGGCAACTCTGAAAAACCATCCCGCAAAAAGCAATTATGAATGATGAATGAATGATTGGGTGAAAATTTCAAAAGGAACATTAAAAAGTGTTCATTATTTAGTAAGTGTTTATGAAATAAGTAAAGATGTAATTGCTATCCATTCCTTATTTGCAGCAAAACATGTCTTAATTATAGTTTGTAAAACTTAAGTAGTTATTATCTTATTTCTATAATTATTGTGTAAAGCTCAAGTTTTTTTATTATTTCTATTAATAATTAACTTATTATCACCATATACATACATGCGTGTAAATTTTTATTATTTTCTAGGAATGTATTTAGATACCGTAGCATAAAATATTATTTACACAATTCGATTTCGTTAGTTTTTAGTCATACAGTAAAGGAAATTGATTTTGCTTTATATAACTGTTGTAGATGATATAAATAAAATATAAACAAAAAGGGACCCGTTATTTTAGCCATGATAGAGGAACGAGCAAGAATTGTTACTAAAAGTTCGAAATATTATGTACGAATAGGTACATCGGATAAATAGAAAAAAATAATTCAATTAATTTGAATCTGACAACCCTACCTACCAAGGCCTTAGCCTTAGCCACATCACATTTATATCCACATTTATGTGACCTAAGGCATCTTCGCTTAGCATTAGAGTTAAGTATTTGCCATATTTTACATTCTACCACCAACATTAGGTCATCGTTATTAATACGCTGGTGCTACTAGTTTTGTGCCACGATTAATTCTCTGTGATTTGTCAAAGAAATAGGTACAAATACTTGACAGGCAATTTTAGTCTTATTATTGTCGAATGTAACAATAACATCATCAAATAAACGCTGTTACAATCCATCGAAAATATGTTCAAAGGTAAAAAAATGTTTCAATACCATTGAGTATACCATTGACATAGTTATAATTAAGCAAAAAAAGAATAAAGCTCACACTGTCACGCCCCTGACTAACATTCATCTGTCACATAAATGACCTCACTAATAATGACCGTGGAGCACCCAGCATCACAGGCAAAGCCATAGCCATCTAAGCTACAGAGGTATATGTAAACAGCCAATAAAAGAAAATAGAAAAAGTAAATTTTCGACACATTACTTCCATAGGGCTGCCTGTGAATATTTGAATTGTAACTGGATCTGCCTATCCGCACTCACATCGTGTGAGGAGACCCATGCCCAGCTGTGGGACAGCTATGGGTTGTGATGATGAAGAGCTCGATGTCATCCTTGTCATAGGTACATTACAAAAAAGCGCTTAAACGTTGCCTAACTCCACAGGCTTGTAGGTTTTGACATCGAAAGCCTGACCTCATACTCGTTAACATACTTGCGCAGATTGGAATCCAGTAATTTAAACATTCGATTTCATTTAAACCAATCTACATCTACTGATAGATAAGGAAGATAGATTGACAGTTGCAAACAAAGCGTTAGTTTACTATCAAAAAATTAATCCTCAAAGAAACAAATCAACCATAACATACATTGCTAATAAAAGGAGCATTTAAATTTAATGGATCTATCTAAGATAATGAAAGGAAAAATATAACTTATGACTACTACCAATCAAGAACAAACGAATACATTAAAATGAGGGTATTCTTTTTGTAATAAAATACAGTCAATCAAATGATCAGTGTTCTAATAAAAATGTTATATCATTCGGTATTCAAAGATAATAAATGTTACAATTAATAAACTTCAACAATCCAGATGTTACAAAAAGACAACTGTAATTAAAGATAAATCTGATAAACATAATTATCTAAGCATATTAATGTATTTTCGTTTATCAAAAATTGTTTAAAATGAAATTTGCTATTTATAAAAACATCCTGCTGGTAACCATTATTGCAATTGAATTAATTTGAATCACTTAAGCGTATCTTTCATTTTCACAGATGTTCCGTGTCGCAAGCCCAATGACAGGTTAATAACACTATTCGGAGTTCATCAAAAGATGAATTAAACCATTAACCTTTGCCTGGGAAATGTGCCAACATATGGAAGTTTCAAAATAGAAGCATTTTGCTTGGAAATTACAAGTACAATGTGGTATCGTAACTTTATTACCTGCAGAAAGACGCCTCAATTAATCGTACTTCCTCTCTTCATTTCGACTTCATGCGTGAGAATTTTTCTTAATGTCGGATTATACATACCTGAAAAGAAAAAATTCGTTAAGTACACGTTACACTATATATAGGAACATTAATGTTATGTAACTTTAGAACTTTCTTTCTGGTAATGTGACAGAATATATTGTTGACAGATAAATATTTTGTTGGTTTTTGTGACATGTCATAATTATGGCTATGTGTATATTTGTCTCGGGACAGTGTATACCTACTGGTGTTTAGTTGAGTATCTGATCATTAATTTTATTTATTTATCAATGCGAAAGAATGATTAGTACACAAAAAAATCATTTTTTGAGCGCTTTTACGTTTCGGAGGGCTTGTTAAGCCGCGGTTATACATTAGTGTTCAAACCAACCGATACCTTTCTGGTTGAATAAGAACACTGGATACTTGGATTCACCATAATTTCCCCCAATAAACACTGAACGAATTAACTGTAATCCATCCCAAGACCTTTGCTGCTCAGCTGTCCGGGTGAATCCAAAAATAAACCCATGAGAAATCGGTAGACTCGCAACATCGAGAACAGAACAAAGCGCGCCTCCTCGCCCAACGTAACACCTATAATTGATTACTCACTTTCTGTAACCCACTTTTTATGCAATAGTAGTCCACGTATTCGTTCGCGATGCTCTTTGAATTTCGATAAATGCATTTTATGTCTTCCTTGTAAAAACGACACCCGCGTTGAACAATGCGTGTGGAAAATTGGACCAGGTTGTGTAACCGTGGTCCGTATTAAATTTGTTGAAACGAATAGATTTTGATTTATATGCATACGAAAATTAATTAATCCTGTACTGGGCTTAGACATGTTCTCATATGGTGGCTTAAAGCCATAGATGGACCATGGCTTTTAGTACAAATTGTACTGGCTTCGCGCGGATTGGCAGATAGCATACACCTCCAGTAACATTACCTTCAAGTTTGCACTTGCATTTCAACTAATTTTGAAAATTGAAAGATTTGTATTTGTCTGATATTAAATGAATCCTCTTGTAGGTACTAAATATACATTTACTACTATCGCAGATTATGTTTAGCGAAACGGTCGAAAAACAATGAATTGGTTTTCAATCTAAATAATGTTTACAATAACTAAACCCTAGGATAATGATCGCGAAAACCATAAACAAATCCCTCTATTTTTTGCGTGTTTTGATTGCCATAATGTCATTTGCATCTAAAACTAAATTATGAAACGGTGAAGAACCGGATCTATAGCAGTAAATAAAAAGGCTCGTCATGCGAAGACGAGACATAGACCGTTTGTAGCCATAGTGTGAACGGGTTTCACAGAATTCGGTGGAAAGCCTTCGATAGGCTTGGAGGTGATCTCGTTGCGTGCACGTTAGAGATTGTCCTCGCGTAATTTATAACCGCTCCATTTATTAGAGGTCTGTATCATTCAGAAATATTCCTTGCGTTTTACACAAGTTCACTGAGAAATGAGAATATTAACCATATCAAAATTTATTGTTAAATTAAAAGAGTTCACGACTGTTTCTAAAACTAGAATGATTGCTGGTCGGATAGGTAAAATAGCTTACAACATACAAAGATAACGTAAATATCAACAGTGAAATTAAGAAAACTAGAAACTATAAAGTGTCAACATTTATACATATTTTACTACCAGGTTCTCACGATTTTGAATTGTTATACCGATATTTCACTCCATGATCCATGCCTCTGTGACAAAATATCGACATAAAAATTCAAAATGTAAGTACCTACGCGTTTGCCAATAACAAACTAAAGTATTATTGAATTCAATATCTTAACATATTAAAAACACAATAATTGCAAGTTAATACGTGAACCAGGAAGTATTTATGAATTACATAAAACTCCAAACATTTCATTATACCACACGAGTCACTGTCCAAGCGTGACTTTACCACGTATATGCAAAGTCAGCGAGAAATCTCTACATTTCGTACAGAGAAATGGACTTTCCCATCTCTCGGATGCTCGTAACATTACGCAACCGGTCTGATTACTTCAATTCATTCGAACTTGTGTTAAACCTTTGAAATTAAATTAACTCGATGACAAACAAGATATCTTTAAGAATTGAATCATGGGTTTATCGCACGGTTTTCACTCTTTCCTCTTCTTTTTTATTCGCCGACATCGCGTCGGTGTTGCGTTTGGTGTTACTGATTTCCACGGGCGACGCACGGTGACTACACCATCAGATGGCTCGTCAACTCGTCTGCCAGTTATAAATATAAAAATGTCTACCTTAATTCTATATTGATACTTTAACTAATATGTATTTATTCAATTTTCATTTTTTTATTATGTACAGTATTGCATAGTACCTACCATGAATGACATAAAATGAGTGAACAACTTAAACGGTGAATGAGTTGGATAAACGTAAAATCTTCTTACGTAATAAAAGAACATGGAGCTACTTGCTCGCCCCGTGATGCTTAAACAGAGAGGTGTGAACGTATAATCGTATCTAATTGAAACTGATTTAGAAAATACGAAAGTTTGAAATGTTTCCTTGTTAGTATATTAGTAAACCAGAATGCACAGCGCTGCAGCTATTTAAATTTCGGGTAAAGATATGTAAGATAATTATCTTTAATCAAACTAAAATAAAATTTAATTTCATTAATTAAAACTAGATCTAAGAAAAATTGTTACGAATGCATAATTATGGTGAAATGTGAAATAAATTGATTTTATTATTATTATTATTTTAAAAAGTAGACTTATAATTATAGGTAGGTTGAATAGTACCAACTTCCAAGTCAAAATTTACAAGAAAGCTATAGACTACTTAAATCGAATAGAAAATGTACAAAATTCCTTCAAAAGTAAATTCCCTTTCGCACATAACAATTCTGTTTAAATTCTCGTCAAGCGAAATTTTACGTGATACAAAATGATTTTTTTCAAATGCAAGTGATCTTGTGAATTCGTATTATTTCGTGTGATCTCGGTGATCTCACCCAGACAGTACGTTTCGTGTGAAAACGTAGTAATGATTAGATACAGATGAGAAATGCTATTAAAACAATAATTATAAACAATCATGATAACTTTGACATAGAATGCGATGGGAATATGTTTCGTTCACTGTTTCGCACTTTTATTTTAAAACATAATACTTAGTTTTATTGCTGTAGTTTCAAATGAACCAAGAGAAACTACAAAAAGAGAAGGAATTGAAAGTGCTATAATTTGTGGACAGTCGCGCGCACTTAAACACATTATGTGTTACGGAGTTAGTGAGTAGTAATACAATACTTTACTTTATACTCTTACGTGATGCCCCCTTTACTCATTGACACTCAAAGGTTTTATTTAAATAAGTTCCATTAGTACAACAGTCAGGCTCTCATAGATGTTTCAGATGTTGTAAAACATTTAATAAAATTCTATTAGGTCGATGTTTAGACATGGAAAATATTCTTGAAAATCTATTAAACAATACAATAAATCCCAATACCCATACCCAAGGGTTAAAGTAGATGTGTAGATGTGAATAACTTAAAAACAAATCATGTTTTACAACGCAGTGTGTCTTCGCTTGGGTGTCAAAATTACCTAACAAAACGGTCTACCATTTAAATAAAACATCCTTAAGAACGATTAACTCGCGGATATTTGACAACATAATAAAGTGCTAAAAAGTTGAATTAATCTTTCATAAAAACACTGAAGTACGAAGTAATTTGAATATTTAAGCCGAGTTTTACGACGTGCAAACATTACACCTCTGCATTTGCGTGGCATTGTTTACTCGTTGCTTTGGTAAAAATGATTTGGCGTTATTAAATACAATGTATTCAGCGGTTGGAAGAGTTGTATGTTTTCCGAATGTTCACTTTTGCTTTAATTATCTTCGGTAAACTTAATATTATCATCGTTATGTATTTGTTTTGACACAAGACGATAATTGATTGTTATGTTGACTTGCACATCATATTACACTACCTGGTTTATTATTCGTTTAGTTCTGACTCCAGGACTTAACTGGCGGAACTATACAAATTAGTTCATAAAATAATTATTATTTTCGCCATATTATACGGTTTATAATAAATCTTTATCTTGTGGGATATTTTAAAAAAATTCAACAGGTCAGGAGATACGAGTATGTTAGACATTGTAAACGCATTCCATTAAAAAATCTATAATGTTTACTTTATTATTGTCTGTTTCTAATTAGATTAGTAAGTAGTTAAAGAAATTCAGTATTTAAGTAAGTGCCATCAAAGCTTACTTGTATGTATTACAAATAATCAAAAGAGTGTACCTAATGACATTACAAAGTCTGCAAAGAAATTGAGTGAGTGCACCTCTAGTGTACTCAGATTTTACCTGCCACGCTTTCTCTGCCTGTAATAATCGCCAATAGCTTTATAATGATAGGACATTTTGTCATTTATGAGTCTAGTAACACGAACCGGTTAAGAGCAAACACCCAGGGTCCCGCGGACTTGACGGGAAGTGACAACTTTCTTCATCTCACAGCCAGTTGACGCTCCTGACTGGACTGGCGAGCACTATCTTGTCATTCAGTAACACGGCGTGTCAATACTCCTTGCTCATTTACTAAATTAACTTCAGTTTAACAAGTCCTAACGAGTATGTTAGATAAACATACTTTTTGTGGGAAACCATTATTACATCATAAATAGGTACTTCAAAGCAATACCTACGCTTATTTTACCTCGTATGTGCCGATAACAAATACAAAAACTAGTTGTTCTTAGGTAAATTCTTTATTTTTAATTACTTTTCCTTATTTTAAAAAACGATTAGGTATGGTGTAGGTATGGTATAGGTGGAAAACGATTCATAGATGAATTATGTGACAAATTGTAGAATCTTGAGAGGGTTTACGGACTCTCAGAATGAAATGAATTGAGACTTAATGAAGATAAGGGGGGGATGAGACAACTGCCACGGTAACCATATTGGAATCTAACTTCAAAATTGACGGAGAGCTATGAGATAACATGTTGCCACTGATGTATCGTTTGATGTAGTCGATAATTATATTTGCAATGCATACAAGTATATAGGTTCCGGATTTCAGTTATACTTTCAAAGAATTTTACAAAGATTGGAGAAATTCATCAACATGGACTAGCATGGTGGCTGACTCCTTGCTTACTTGCTTAAGAGGGTAGTAGCTAACCAGGTAGGTTCCACGAATCGGTAGGCTGCGGTTAGCTTTCTTATATTAGATAATCTTAAATGTATACATTTCTTTTATTAGCCGCCGAATACTTTAATCAGTATCATGGTAAAAAATCTCCATTACAATAATGGCCCGCCGTAGCTATGATACGAGTACCTCATAAACTAGACATTACACACTCAAATAAAGAACGAGGTAACCACGCATCTGTCAAGTGTCACAACTACGTAATCAGTGTCGGAATTCGCCAAATTAATGACTAGTTACGTCATCGGACTAACGAGCGGAACCTGTTACAAACAATGCACCCAAGAAAGTCGCCCACGCGCCATTCATGACCGTGAAAGTGCGCAGAACAATAAAAATATATTCTTTCCGTCATCCGCTAGTCGGCGGCTACGTAACTTATGTAACGTGTCTAGGCTGTTATTAGCGGGCAGTGTTTGCCGCGACTCCGCGCAGTAAATAGAGTATTACGTACTCCGTTTATTACGTTAATCATTTCAGCCGAATAATATTTAAATCTTTGTATAGCTCAGCTCGTCGTTTAAGCACAGTTTAGTTATTTAAAGGCAGTTTTCCGTCTTTAAATTACTTTTCTTTGGCGTTGTTAGTCCGACTCTGGTAATATTTTGTTGATAGAATTTTCATCTTATTGTTAGACATGATAAATAATTACAACTCGACTCGAACTCGACTCGACTCGACTCGAAGTCTTAGAACTCATTAAGGAATACTGCTACACGCTATGGTAACACAAATTACCCATTTAAAATGTATGTTTTGCAATGTAGTCTATGGGACCATTGTAAAATTGACTATAAATCAAATAATTAAGGTTTACTTTATCAAGACAGTTGATATGTTCGAGGAACAGTACGAAAGCATGTTTAATTGTATACGTGTGTATATAAGAATGAATTTATATTCGTAACCAACGTGTCGTGAAGTAAAGCAGCAATTATATTGTTAACACAGCACTGATAGACTATTAATATACTTACCGAGTAACTTTTCAACATTAGTATAACAGCTTTTTTTAATGCAAACCCGACAAACATGTGGATAAGACACCTGATAGTAAGTCATCGTTGGACATGGGCGTTAGTCACACCACAGGCCTTATCACCGATGCGATATCAGCCAAGAAGGGAAAGAGAGGAAAGAAAGTGTCGCCTTGGCAAAATTCAATGGAAATTTAATTGACGCGCATCCGACAGTTCATCCCTTATGGATCGCTCTTATATATGGCAATATAAATATTTTTGTAATCGGCTTAAGCCAATTTCAACACGATTAGTGTGGAGAGACACTTGATGATTAATCTAATACATAACAAACCAACGATGACAGAAAAAACAAAAGATATGACCAAAGTACTACGTCCAAAGTGGCTTAATTTAGCTTTCTCACAATTTTCACAAAGCCCTCCGTCTATAAGTGCTTCCCACACAATTAGGGACTTTTAAGCCGAGAAAAAAATCACTTAGAGTACCTACCTGCATTTTAGAACAAAATTGAGATGTTTTATAAAATCTAATGACATTGAGTACACTCCGCGCGAAAATCTTACGCGTAGTTAGAATAGCGACAAGGATGTCTCAATCTAGAATAAATTAAGTCAATTGCAAAACTTTTATTGAAGACAAGGGTAAGTCTCGATGCCTATAACCTTGGAAGTTTATCTGAACTTATTTATCGCCTATCCATTAATCTTTTGCGAAATTATTATCTTTCTACATTCTAAAAATCGTAAAATGATATTATTTACAATAACATCGAGATAAAAATGTCTACACAATAAAATCAACCTTGCGACGTGTAAATTAGTCAATCAAGACGCAAATATCCAATTGTGTAAACTTTGACCTCTTATAAAAGTGCGTAAATTATGTTCGAATTTGATGATCAACTCCAATGCGATGTTACCACACCTTACCGTGACAAGATATTAACTATTCCTACAATATTAGGAAGACCAAGACAAGTAACAATAAAAAAACGCTTAATTTCCAAAACGCAAGCTTGTTTATAACAGTAATGATCATGCACATACTGAACCCGCCCACGCTTCGCTTTAACAGTTACCATGGCAACTACGACTATGCCAAATGATAAGTTAATCCAAACGCTTCTAATTTTTCATGGCCATTAGAATTTGGGGACAAAAAATAATTCAAACACTTTTCTATTTGAACACTAAATTGTAAAAAAAGTACCTTGGTCAATCAATTAACTAATTTTCGAGTTTTACAGCCACAAATATACAGAAAGTGCTTTTTTATAATAAGGGGCGACGACTTATATCGCCAGTCAATGTGTCTAAATATTTATTTGTCCCATAAATGTCTTGAAACCGTAACCTCTCGTCTGCTAGGTGTTTAATTAATTAATTGTTAACTTTTAATATTATTCCAATAATTTCAATTGAAAATGATGACGGAAATCATTGTATTGTCATTTGGAATATAATATTGCGTACTTTATTCATTACGAGTTTCTTTGTAAGGTATACAGTTAGTCAGTTATTTATTAACACTTAACAAATAATGAAGTAACGACATTAACGGTTATTGAGACATTGGCGATTGGTTGTAATAACTTTTATACTATTGGTGCTATACGTTCATACAAGGTACAAGGGAATTGCACTTTTGATCCACTAAGACAAGCATGATAAATTACATTATTTTAAAAATGGATACAAAAGATACATTACGCAACGTACCTATGAGGCCGAAAGAGATAAACGAAAATTACGTTAATTTGCTGAATTTGACTGCTTCACTTTTCGCGTACTAGTGACATATGTATCTACTTCTTTTTTATATATAATATCATTGGTTATAATTTATAACTACAAAAATATTGTGAAATTTTCAACCTAAACCTCAATCATAAAGTAATCCTACTTTGAGTAGTTGGGCAAATATTATTTTGTTACAGTATTAATTGATTATCATATTATTATTATGATCTCGGCAATGTACCTATATTGCTTTTAAAGTGTTATAACAAGGTACTTAATGGTCAACTATAAAATCACATAAATTAAGTGCGGTCATTTTAATTACTAGCAACAGGTCATAGATTACTTAACACATAAAATTAACATTTAATTAACTCTATTGCCTGATAAACGAAATAATTTATCATCTCCTAACAACAATATATCATAAGCGTAACATTTGAATTCTGTAACCTACAAACACAGTGATATTTGTGAAGCATTTTTTGCACACCACCCGCTATGTTGTACCTATAGTTTAATTTACTTTTTGCAACAAATTGATCCATTATGTCATAAATCTGAGATTCATGTGTATAGTTAGTAATAAATCTTATTTAAAACGAAAGGTTAAGTCTTGCTAACCTATAAAAACTTTTCTAATATAAATCCGTGCATGTGGAAAGATATTAGAATTAGTTACTTCGGCGTTAGGGTTACTGAAGACACGAGACATACGTATAAAGTAACATATAAATTAAACGTCAAGAGATGTAGCAAATGAACTGCGGCATTTTGCATTCCTTGTAATGAGTATGGCTGTTTCGTAACGACGAGAGCACGACGCAATAACTGAGAAGATTGACCAGTGGCGAGCGATCGGGGATACTAATCATATTATTATACATTCACACATAAGATGATGATGTTTATGATTGAGATTCTTGTAGTTCGGTGGCAATGTTACACGAAATTATTGACAAAGTTAGGTATTGAATATGCCCACCACCCACGTCGCTAGTTGCTATAACTCCATATGACTGACTGGGGGGGTTGACGCATGAGCGACATTATTATTATTATTATTACTGTTGCGTACAGGCGCCGTGACGTCGCGGCGCCAGTGTCGGCGGCCTCGTGGACAGAAATCCTCGCGTGCGGTCGTTCCTTGGTCTCGCTTGTAGTGTCATGTAGGATTCACCTTCACAGTGAGTTTCTTCAAATCAATCGCTTTGAACATAATTATTTATCCGGTATATTTCTTTACTTGATAACCCCGGCCCGGCTACACGCAATCAATCAATTATATTATTTATTTGTTTTGGTTGCAGCAGTTCGTCGGAATATCGCGCAGCGCAGAACTCCCCTTACCTTACATTACAATGATACTTGATTCACTAAACAAAATAAACATTTAGTTCAAACAATCTTTTACTACTCGTAATTAGGTACTTATTTTAATCAAATTTGTACAAGTGGGTACTTATTATCTTAAAATCGGAGGATTTGGTGATGTTCAAATAAACTGAAGTCATAGTTCTACAGTAAAGTTGACCCGTATAAATCAACTAGCATCATAAAAGTTATACAAATCATTATTTATGAATCCGTTATTTAAAAAGTATAATCTCAAATGCATACATATTTTAAGAAACATTAGGTACTCATTGCTTAGGACATCCCATAAGGAAAACTATGAAATTGAAAGAATGTCACAAGTTAATCGAAAAGCGTCGTTAACCGGGTAAATACCACCGCATCCAACGGATTTTATTTCTAACACGTAGTTGTCGGTGTGTTTTGTTTGTCGTGTCTATGACCATATTTGACAAACGGCGTATCGTCGTTACCATACCACTTATTATCATAGACTTTGGTCAACTTTATTCGCAATCCTTAATTTTTTATTACGAAATTTAATAGCAAAATAACAATTAAACTTACTATATATAGAAAGCTGACCTTTAACAATATCGTCTTGCGAAGTTTAGGGCTGCGCACTTTTATTGCAATTTTATAAAAATACTTTCAGGGAAATCGAAAACTTTTTAAAAAACGAAGCTATTTGTTGTTTTTTATTCGTTTGTTGTATTTGATCTAATACAATACTTTAAAAAATCAAAGCATTGATGGGACCGATGGAGCTTTAATGTGGGCGATCAATTTAAATATGCATTTAAACAAATATCCTGTAATATAAATATAACCATAAACGATGGCCCGAATGGCTATAGTCATAAATCAAAAGTCATCCACCCTAACCGCCCAAACAAGTGTATTGACTTTTGATGTGTGTTTAATGGAGTTATTAGAAAATATTTACTTGAAATATGGTCTGTAAAACATTATTGGGTGAGTTTGAATCTGCAATTATCGTTATTTAAAAATATTTACTAGAAATATGTCTAGTAAAATAATGTATCACAAGCAAAATGTAATATGTAAGCTACATACATACATTAAAACCTGCTTTACGTACACCAATGTTCATTTATCGAGTTTATTTGTGCGTGCTACAATTTTGTAACATGATACAAGTAATATTACTTAAGCAAATGACATACGATCGTACGAGTATGTCGCTCGTTGACCCCTTCGTTTGATGTAGAAACGAATGGTTTCATTGCGTTGCATTTGCTCGTTTCTTGGAAAATAAATTAGTTGTTTACATGTGGGTTATTTTCCTTATTTTAATACGAATAATAACTACTTATGAAGCTGGATGGATGATATCAACTAAGAGCAGGTTAGTTAAAAAAAATTGTAAGTAAACACGTGCCATAGACATGATAACGACGCGACAGCGACGTAATAACGAAGCGACAAAGACGTCTCAACGATGTCGTTGTCGGTGTCAATAACGCGACAACATCCCTACAAGGATGCGACAGAAACTAGCCAAAATGACTCACGTTTAAATAGTCTAAGTGCGACATCTTCACGCTGTCTTGTCACAACCATAAAAATGTCTTCTCTTTAGTTGCGTGTATTGATATGTATAATGTATAATAATTATGACAGACGACAGTATCGGCGACGCCGACGTCGCATATTTGGACCGCAAAATGTCGCACGTTTGAATGAAATTGTTGAATAGGTCTGTTGATTTAATACAGGACAACCCAGCTATCACTTCTCTTGAAGTATGGTATTCAAGTTTTACGTTCTAGGTGCCTATGCACGTGTCGTCTATGTTCGTGTGGTTCGTGAACAATCAAATAATATTTTACTACCTCGAACACCGATCTGCGTTTATATAACTTAATATGGATCGGAATATGATATACGAACACCATTTTGAACACCGCATTTGCATGATCCTTGACCCAACAATTAGTGACGTGGATGCGTTAAATTTTATTATTTTATGTGCCCATGTGTCGAATTTGTAACGATTTGAATAAATCAATAAAAAGAGTAGCATTCCAACATGATGTTCTGTAACGAATCGTTTAAGAATTCTGTATATTTGAATAAATAAAATATCGATTAATTATTTATAACTACTACAGCTACTAAGATCGCACCAATTATTTCTCTGTAGAAACACAAACCAACTCTCAAACGCAAACCAACAGAAATGTCTCATACGTCGCGTAATGTATCTTTAGCATCCTTATTTACAATAATGTCATCGGAGTGGTTCAAAAGGCATCTCGCGTTGTATAATCGTAACGCATCTACTGTTATAATACCTTTGTAACTAGTGACAAAATTGGAAACCACCACAACGGAAACAACGCTTTCCCATGCGACGCCGACGCCTCCGTCGCTTTTCATCACGTAATCCCAGAAAAACATGATCTCATTCTATACTCGTTGCCACATGACACCTGGGACTATAGTGTTTAATATCGCATGGCATAATACTCGTACGTTTCAACTGACACAGTAGATATAGAAATTATAATCAAAACGCAGGTATTATAATCCAAAGTACATTGCCATAGTCGCACTTACATCAATATGTTTAATTAAGTATCTAATGAAATTAAAAAAATCTTTAAGTAAGTATTGTAATCGTTGATGATTTCAAAAGAAAACTCACTAGCTGTAGATTTATACTCGACATTACCAAGAAAACTACTTTAACATAAATAGGAGACATCAATGTGTGCAGGTTCATGATAAAAGAAACTGATTGGCTACCAACCATTAAATTTTCACTTCACAGCCATTACATGAAAATCAAGGTCGTGTACAACATTAGCAAAACCTAAATATTCTCTGAGAATAACAATTGTGTGTTAGTACCTACTTTAACTGTTTGCGTTCGGAAAATTTCGTAAAAACTATATGTTTTTGTTCCTAGACAGAACTGTCGCGGACGTGCGCCGGCTCGCTAATGCTAGTGTTTGTGAAACGGCTGAGCCTTGGCCGAGATTATCTCCTCTATTGTGTATGTAATTTAGTACCGGCGGTGTACTGATATGTTTTGCGCCAACCCATTCTTCACCCGAGAGCTGACAGCCATATTTTCTTGATATCTCCGTATATTTAAACTGTAACGACTATTTGTCTACGCCTTGCGTGTATCGTATTTTTTTTTTCCCTTCCACACTGCTTGCGATACCTTTTATAGTGTTTTATGCGCGAGTCCTATCAACGAGATGAAACTTGGTTTGTTGATGTAAATTATACTTTTAAGAAATATTTTTCATATTCTTAACTTATAAATAACTGCTGGATAAAAGGAGCGCTACGCAATGCCTAATGTCCTCTACACATGCATTGATTTAGTAACTTTCGAACTTCAGTGGTGGTAACAGACCGCGAGAAGTCTATCAATATGCCAAAATCGTTAGAAGTTGAAGTTGTAGTTTCGGTACGTGCAAACATTACGAATGTTGTTATTCCGCTGGCCCACACTGACGTAACCACTATTCAATTTTTCTATTTCTTTACAATCTGGCAATTAGTAGGTACAACCACATTAAGTAAAAATTTTAATGGCCTAATAGTAAAACAAATGTTAATAGTAAAAGGTAGATAGGATTTTATATAACAACTTTACATTACACAATCTAAAATATATAGTGAGCAAAAAATACACTGATTAATATAATTATTGTTATTTCCTGTACATTTCAAATTTCAAAAAACTAAACAGTTTCAGTCGTAACTATATCTATAACTGTGAATGTTGATGAAATACAAAATTTCGATATGTACCGATTGGGTTTAATAGCAACGCAATAAAATAGAAATAGTTTAATAAAAATGGTCATTTGCACAATTAATTTAACACTTCAGCGAACCTAGAACACCGGATAAAAGGTTAATGCGAAATATTTTTGCGAAAGGAACAAATTAATCTCATACATTGTCATGTTCTACTCTCGTTTTATTTAAACTTTATTGGTTTCAATAAAATATTACGGTGTAAGTGGCCAGCAATAACGTCAAGGTATTCTCCATCAGCTAACCGTTAGGCGGAGTTGTATACACGAAGAGCGATAGAGATTAGTGAGTGTGCTGTATCTAATTACATATTATTATTATATTTACACATACTCGTACATAATTATGTATGTATTTAAATTTGAAAACAACTTGAATGAATGTTATCTTTATGGAATAAATGATTACTTTGCGGAAATCTGTCGGTAAATTGAAATTTAATATATATTATTGAGTAAGTGCATTTGTAAGCGAGAGTGTGGCGCTACTCATGCTCAGACATACGTTATGAACAGTGCTCGGGGGTTTTTGCAAAGTAGATTAATAGATACTTACTTAACTCCTATCCATGTTTAATCTAACAAGAAATCTCATGTGAAATCACCAAAATTGTAGCGACATTTAATGAAAGCGCACGTCGAAAGAAAGCGTGTGGCACACGTTGGGCCAGCTTGAAAGCGTGGTCAGTGTCGCAGCGCAGATTCACGACCACACATCGTAACCATCCATTCAAACGGCGGTAAATTGTTTGCATAACAATACCATGTATAATCGACGAGAATGGCTATGAAGTAAATTGTCGTTTTTGTTGTCTTTTTGTCGAAAAACATGCGTATCCAAATAATCGTGCATGAAATGCGGCGTCGTGACGTGTTGCGAAGTTCAGAAATTTAAGTTACCTACTTGATTACAACGCGTCCCCGCTTTTGGTACTGTGGTACTGCTGCAAGGAGGACTGGTTTATTTGTAAACTTCTTACATAATCGAGATAAAGTCAAGAACTAGAGTGTTAAGTGTTCGACGAGCCAATACCTATCAAAAAATATGCTTATGATATTTATAAATACTTATTAATTGTTTTAATATCTTCGTGTAATCTCAGTAGCCGAGAACAAACATTTATTTGTCACATAAATGTTTGCCACGGCTTGAAATCGAACCTGGGATAATAAATATAAGTAGTATGTTATGTTAAATAATATGTTAATAATATATATGTTATATTAATTATGTTTTCGTTAAATCTTGTTTACTAACAATACTAATATAGGTCTTAAGGCTCATTGTTACTAACAAAGATTACTAACAAAGAAAAATATGGAAAAAAATATGGATGTAATTATCTGAATTAAATATATTATTATTATTATTATTATTATGTTACTTCTCATGTAATTAAACCGATAAGATGTTTTAAAAACCTAAAAAGTAGTGATAAACACTATGGTTAAAATTCTTACGGCGTTACGAGGCTATTTTATACATCCAATAAAACGGTAACAGGGTCCAATCTGTATATTGGACATTTATTTTATTTTTTACTGTTGTCAGTACATTAACGTAATATAATTTTTAAATAAATTGGTGTCTATGTTTTTCTGGGATTGTAACCATTATGTATAATTCTATTATTAATTTAAGACTGCGACTATTATAACTAGATGAATCATGAAGCAACTGGTTTCCAAAACCCATTCAGGTCAGACTGAAAGATTCCAATGTTTCGCACTTTTTCAAGATAAATAACGAAACATACAGTTTGCTAATCCTTTTGCTAATACTTTGGTTCACAACATCTTGCGAACAAATTAACCGATATCGATATTTCTTGCGGTCGTATCTGTTGCCTTGAAGATTAGATTTAATAATTTTAAACAAACAGTATTTTTGTTATAAGCACTTTAAAATTTTTAGATGTTGACCGTTGTCAAAGCGATATCTATGATGTCAATAGTTGTCATCATTGCAACCTTCAACTGTCCCACTGCTGGGCAGGAGCAGTCTTCTCTCACAGTATGAGGGATATATGCCATACTCCACCACGCTGGCCAAGTGCAGACTTACAGATTTCACACACTTTTGAGAACATTATGTATTTTTATATATTATATACAATTCTTTACGATATTTTCCGTCACCGAAGCAAGTGATAATTAAATTCTCATACACAGATATTTTTTGTAATTATCTGTCGGGATTCGATCCCAAGCTCCCTTTTTCGCAAGTGCAACATTAAAACCACTTGGCTATAACTGTTATAAAACCATAAAACTCACGTCCATAAACATTTACTGTCGTAACGTGAATAAAGGTATAGTACCTAAAAACTTGCAAATATTTGGAAACTTTAATCGTGTAGTCACGATGTAGTATACGGACATCATTCTATAACATATCAACTTTACCACACCGTGTAAGATATTATGTATCTTAACATTCTTCTCCATCATGTCAAAGCATCTTTCCGAAACGGGGAAGGAATTAAATTTATTAATGGTTTGTAAAACATACATACATAGGTACTAACATTGCAATAAAAGATTGAAAAAAATTACGTGCATAAATGTATCACCTATGATTTAGAATTACAATTTTAATTTTAAAAAATCTTGACTGACTTGACTTGACCGCGACAATTCAAATCGAATCTGACATATAAGTAAATACGTGTTCTTAACCACATAAAGCATTCGAAATTTTAATACGTGATGAGGAAACTTTGTGGCTAACCCTTTATGGCATTTTGCGCACATTCGTGCTCCGACTGTGAGACTTGGCATAGTCAATGTTTATAAGGAGCATTAAAAAAGAGAAAATTGTACAACAAACACACCAAACATAAATAGGCAATATTTATTGTTATTTATTCTTATTGTCAATGTCACGCACAATTAAGTTGAGAATGTCGGCAAAGAATGTACACTTAATTTAAAATAAACTTCATAAAAAATTAATAACAAATTAAAAACTCAGCGAATTACGCTCCAATTTTAAATATTGGACGAACACTAGTTCAATTCAATCAATTATTTAAATGAACAACTTTCAAAATTGTCAGACTTAAGCCCAGATTAAATAACATTGCAAGGTCGAGACTGTAACCTTTTTACTGTGCAGTACTACCAAAAATACGTGGTATTTTTCCTAAAATCGGTTGAGACTCAGACGGTGTGCATTTTGATTATTATTTATTAATTGAAATAACGTGCTTTGGATGTGGTCTCACTGCCACCAATCAGGATCTGATGATGGAATCCAGGGAAATCAAAGGAAACTCAATTTTTGAAGTTATGCTTCGTTAGGCGCGTTATGAAAAATGTTGGGAGTGAAATTTTAATATGTGAAGTTGGCGCTGTAACGCAAAAATAACAGCCACATTGCATGCATGTGTATTTGATAGCAGCCACCGCCCAGTCAGAAGTAGCCGATACATTTACATCTGCGGGGGCCATTACGCACAATCCAGCGGACGCGGCGCGTTGAAAGAACTTATGCAACTTCGAGCACAATTACTGGCCGGTTGCAATAGCACAATTAACGTTTATTTCTAAATAGTTTGGCTAATGAATTGCTCAAGAAAACGCACGGGTTTTTATTCCACCGGTTTTCCCATGGGTGACAATGTGGCTTGTACCGTCTGTCACACGACGTGGTCGATGCATTCAGCGTATTCAACGGTGTAATGAAAACGAAAGTATACGTGTACAATTAATCTTTGATGTTTGTTTACAACTTAATAAATAGGATCTTCGCTATTGAAATCAACGGCTCTCAATAGGACTCCGTATATAGCGAGTACTTAGAGTACTAAACCAAGTACTATAGAAGCAATTAAAATGGAGGTAAACAAATGAGATACGATAAACAAACAAAACTTGAGGATAAAAGTAATGTGTCACATAATAAATGTCTGCGTCTATCAGAAATCGAACCCGTAACGCATCGCTCGGCAAAGAGAAGCTCTGCCTAATAAGCTACGGGTCCATCTATATACGAATATTACGAAAGTTAAATACGCGAACTCCATAAAGAATTATAATCCTCTTCAATTAGTAATAGAAGATATTTATGTAATTAAATCACACTTAAACATTGCATAATTTTTAATTACAATGACTATTATACTATATTATCAAGAATTTATTATTTTAGGCTTTTCGTAATTTTATTATATAATAACAATTATTTTAATCATTTATTGCTGAAAAGTGAGAGAAAAATTAGGACTTGGAGCACTTAAATGCATGACGTATTGCGAGTAATGCAATTGTATTTGTTTATTAAAAACATATTACATAATATCAATTATAAAATACTATTCATAATTATTGACAAATGTATGCATTAAATTATACATTTAAATATGTATACATTTAATTGGCACTCAGGCGTAACTTATAATAATAAAAAAACGTTATAATTATGTAGTTATTAAAAATATTAAAAAATTGTAATAGTATTAACAACAATTTAACAAAACAATGAACTGATTTCAAAATCTACAAGTAATAAATAAATTTGGGAGTTTCCTTCGATTTCCCTGGGATTCCATCATCAGATCCCGACTTGCTGGCGGTGGGACCACCTCGGAAGTACGTTCTTTCAAATAAAAAAATAATCATCGAAATCGGTTCAGAAATGTTGGTAACATATTATAGTCGTCGAACATAAACCTCTTCCTTTTTTGAAGTCGGTTATAAATATAACATGAGTTACATGTTTCGATTCTCAATAACTTGTAACATTTGTATCGCATAAGGTGTTTCCCAACGTGTTTAACCTCTCGCCAGAGGTTGTCATCTTCCTCTACGTAATTATTATAATTTCCGAAATATTCAGTATTTGCACAGTGCAACAAAATACGTTTGCCTATATTTAATGATTATATAAATCGTTGCAAAATTGAATAAATTTTAATCTCTATAAATAAACATGTAAACTCGCCCTCGTTTCGCACGAGGTAGGGGTAGGAGGAAAACGATATCAAGCGGAATAACAATTACCAAGCGGTAACTTATATTCATTAAAAAAAAACTTGTGCCCACCGCCGAAAAAAAATTGTCGGGATTTTAAAATATTGATTAAAACGTGTTTTTCCGTGGAAATGCCATGTCTCCAGCCCTTCATCTATCTGTACCGAAAATCACGTCGATCCGTTGCTCTGCTTTGATATGAAAAAATGGACAAACAGACAAACATTCTCGCATTTAAAATATTAAGTATGGATAACAGATTAGGTACATTTATTGTACCTACATGAACGAAACGCGATGCCCCAAACCTTTAGCAGGTAGATGCGAGCCTACAATCAATTAGCATAAAGCATTGACCCTTTTAAGCAACAACAACGTCTAAAAACACAAAACAGCTTCAATATAATACTTTCCACGCGTTCAAACCTTACGAATTTCCCTCGCGGAAAATGCAACGACTGTGAAATAATTTTCTCCGCTCACGTGATTATGATATGAAAATTATTATTAACTTTTCTTCGATTTAGTATTTATGGCTATAAAATTTCTAACTTTCTTTAGTTACTTAATTATTTTTGAAATAAAAAAAAACATTTTGAGGCTGCTCGTCAACTGTTAGTGTTCCTGAAAACGTTCCTACGTGAACAAGATCCGTTCCCAACCGCGTAGGATCCGTTCCAATGCGCACGAATCCCCAAGCATCCCGAAACTCACCTGTTACTATCGCAAACGTAAACAGCGCCGTGGCGCCGAAGGACCTCATCTTGAAATTTGCACAGAACACGGTCTACACTTCACTGACACTGGTCACCACCGCATGACGCGTCGTCGCGCGAGAGCTCAGCGCGCTACAGTGATCCGACCACCGGCTCACCAGCCACGAGGTGGTGGGGCGCGAAGGCAAGGGTTACGGAAGCGGACTAAATGTCAGGGATATAGCCGGATGCGGACTATGGGGGTTTTGTCTTAGCTGGCTAAAGGCATAGTGATTGACGTCATTGTGCATAAGAAAAGAAAAGAAAAGAAATGTGACATTAATCAGACGTTTTTGTTAAGCTTAGGGCTGCTGCAATTGTTTTAATTCGTTTATATTTTTCTTATAAAGAAATTAAAATTGAAATGTTACGAGTATGAGTATAAACTTTTTGTCATATACATAAGCTCAAACGCGCGTTGATGTCTTTTCTACTGCAAAGCGGGGGACATTTTAAGTTACTACAGAATTTGAGAACAAAATGTTTAAACTATATTTATTTTGATGAAATAACCGAAAAATGATGTTTAGACTGCCAAATTCGAATGTCAAAATGCACAAGTCGCTGACATTTCATGTAAATAATAATTATGTATATTTTGGAAATCTGCGAATTATTCGGTAAGAGGTTCCAGAAACAAAATTATTCATTGAGCAAATGCTCAAGATCGGTGTTAACTATAGCTCGAAAAATCAGCTTATCAAAGTAAATAAAAATTTTGGAAGTATCCTAGGGACATATCCTATATCAGTCAACCCTTGGATATGGTGAGATTAATTACTATATTAATTTACCACACTATGTACCATACCTATATACCATATTATTTAAATACAGTTATCATTCAATTTATGATTATTTGAAGCAATAAAAATCGCTTGAACACTGGTAGGATACCCTGTGTCACAGGTGGCATGGACAACTTAATTAAAACTAACCGGGATCTGTCCCATAAATGTCTGCCCTGCCCGGGCATCGAACCATGGACCTCTCGCATCGTAGGCAGGTTACTACGAAGTTAAGAGATACAAAACAAATACTCAAAAACTAGTTAGACAGTAGATACTAAATAATACAGAGTTGACAGGTGCGTTTAAATAAATCATGACATATGACGTTACTGCGGCGAGCGAGAAGGCGGGTGAGGGGGAGGGGGAGGCGGGAGGAGGCAAGTTCTCACCTTTCCTTGCATAATGTTAATGTTCAGAGAATGAGCAATTCATTCCAGCCTTATTGCTCTGTGGTTGTCATCCAGCCCGCTGCGTACATGTGAGCTCGTTCGACTCCCTCGCATCCATCATCTGGGGTTTTTACTTTATCGCTGTGTCGGTTACCTGTTTAAACAGCCTTATGTATATGAAATTATATTATACTATTTACGTCGGCTTCGGTTAAGCAAAGATTTTGTCTTATGTTTTCTTTAAAACCATTAAACTCGAATATTATTCAAAATTCGTTAGACACACAAAGGGCACTGAATTTTTTTTTCTCGATAACTTAAGTGTAAATAAAACCTAGAATACTCCCTCCCACTCCCATTTACGAGTAGAGGGGCTAGTTTTCGTCGAATATACGTAAGCAAAGAAGAGAAAAAAGATAATTCTTTCTCTTTCTTTGTTTATATTTCTAAAGAGGAGGAAAAAATACAATTACTGTAAGCGTGCTTGAAATTGGTTAAATAACAAAATAACAGATGGATAAGACAGCATTGCTATACAGCGAGGAAATGTTGCCAACATCTTCGGTACTGCACCGCAGGGACCTAGTCACATTCATTAATTTTAATTTATAATTTACTTTTACGTTTTTTTATTGTATTCAAACTGGTGTAAATATTTGTTTAAATATAACCCTACAAAACAATGTTTGTACAATGTTATGAATCTCTTTCTTTGAAACACGTTGCCTTATAAAGATTTCCTACATATATTAAAGACTCATTTTGAATGCGGACCTTATTATATACCAATCTCCTCATCTAAATATGTTGGCAGAGTTTAACAACCTATTTAACAAATTCTAAAGTAGGTTCTTGAACTGTGTCGTAAAATTATAGTTCGGGATTTTAAACACCTAAACATTAGCATTCAGCGACTGTGGATAATACATTTTTGTGTTTTTTCTTATTCATACCTTTTTGATCGTAATTTATAAGATAATATTGTTGTGGACTAAGGAAACTGTAATATTGCTAATATTATCATATTATGAAAAACCTTTCTCGTATAAACATGGCAACGGGAGAATGAGAAAAAAAGACTTTTAAAATAAGGTATTTTTACAAAAATATATCTTTTGGTACTATAAATCCAATCCCACAATTGTTTCTTATTTTCTTGTTAACAGACATTGATTTTATGTCACAACCTACAAGCAAAAAGCGTCTGCTATTCTCAACTTAATAGCCCGAATACGCCTCGGTACAATTTTTTTTTCTATTGCATCGTCGATTCCCTCGTATCTTCTTTGAACATCATCATCATCATCACAACCCATAACTGTCCCACTGCTGGGCACGGGTCCCCTCTCACAGTGTGAGGGGTATAGGCCATAGTCCACCACGCTGGCCAAGTGCGGATTGGTAGACTTCACACACCTTTGAGAACATTATGGAGAACTCTCAGGTGTGCAGGTTTCCTCACGATGTTTTCCTTCACCGAAGCAAGTGATAATTAAATATTAATACGCACATAATTTTTGAAAATTAGTGGTGCGTGCGGGGTTTGAACCCGGATCCTCCGGTTCGGCAGTCCAACGTTCAACCACACGGCTATCACTGCTTGAACATCCCAAATAAGTAAACAATGAGAAAATAAGAAAATAATCCAACTAAATATAATAGAAAGTATTTGGCACTTGTATTATAACAATGCAAATTTATTGTAAAATCGCAACTATTCCTAAATTACGTGTTCGCCACTCGCCGATATTGTCGGTGTGCTCTCCCAAGCATGATGCTCCCCAAGTCCGCACATCTTGCCGGCGCCGGCGTCATTATACTCGGTACAAGCAATGCACCGATGCATTAAAGTTATATAACCGTCCAAAAAGTGTAATCTGGGCCGCAGAACACTTTCCACTCGCGGCGGGGCCCCGCATTACTGACACAGATTGTCCAATTATTATCAAAGTGTCAAATTATTTTAGTTATAATTACTGGTCTCGGCTCTAGGTCGTACCGATTAATAACCTGATTTTGAGCCGTAATCGAGACGTAAAAACGACAAGGCATTCAACATTTAGAAAACTAATCATAAACCAATAAATAGAAGAAATTTAAAAATTATATAAAAAATTATATTGTCGATAATATATCCTGCAATAATACGTGTAACCCTCGTCGACATTCGTTCTATTTTATGAGTGTACGTGTCTGTGATGTAGATAAAGCCGTGACTCCGGTCTTAATTGACCAATTTCCATAAGAGATATTGAAGCTTTTATGTTAATTAGTAAGTTCCCAACACTGGAAGTTTTGATTTTTAACTTAACTCATCGCGGATTGTACTCATTTTATTATGATACGGGTACTCACGATATATCGTACGTACATATCGTGAGTACCCGTATCATAATAAAATTGGAAGTTTTGTTTAAAGAGTCCAGATGTATTTGCATAGTGGCCGGTTCGTATAAACATACAAATTATATTATCATTAATACTTATATAGATATCGTCCAGTTTTCTTATGCTATGATGACCACTTTAAAAATGGCTTAGGTATCATCATTTAACTTTCAGAAAATAATCTGTGTTTTTAATGAACGCTAACATACTCAATTCCTGTGCCGCGGGAGGCATGGACAACGCAAGTCATGAGTGTTAGTGATGTGCGTGAACAAAACCCGGGACTACTAATTAGGCTACGCGGTTGTAGCTTTGTTCCCATTAGAAACAATCATTCCTTATTTCTTACTGTAGCATAAAACGTCCTTTAAATGTTGAACACCAATTGGAACATGCGAAATACGTTTATAACGCAACATCGAAAAAGACAGTATAATTAGGTTCGTTCATATCTTTCTTATTTAGTTAAATTACGAACTTTACAAAACTATTATATAAAACGCATTATTATAGTTCTGAGTTACGATTGAATAAAAGATTCTTTCAAACCATTAGGTATTCAATGATTAATGAGGCTATTTGGCAAGTAAAGTTTTCCATAGTACTTCTAATTAAGTTTTTAGTAATGATGATGTAGCAATTATACCTTCTAATTACTGAACATTGAGGGCAGCCTATTTCGAAAAACGAATATAGATCTAAGTCAATGCCTCGAACACGCTGGCTGACCTGACTGAATAAAAAGTATGTAGAAAAAATATAACAAACAATAGTTAAATTTGCTTATACCAAAACAGTGATCAGTGTACATTTTCACAAGGTTGTACATTCTGCAAAAAATAAATGAATACAAAAAATATTGTACCAGCAGTCAACTATTATCGTATTATCATTATTGTTATAAATACTACATTATTAAACAAACTGTATTGCAACGTAAATATAAATTCTATAAAAAATCTTCAACGTCATTCTTACTCATAGCTCGCCCAGACCATGATCCATGCAATTCGGTCGAAATATAGATATAATTAATAAAGATCGTGAGAACCCGCTACAATTAAAATGCGCGATGATAAAATATTAAAATCATACATCGCTTTGATATTGTCAAAATACACAATTTTGTATTCAACTCTACTTAGCGTTTTAATTATCCACCTTCTTTTTCTTTTTCATTTGTTATATAATATAGTTAACATATTTAAAATAAATTTTGCGTAATTTCACCATTTATATTTCGTAAATTTCCTTTGTTTGCACACTTCCTCACATAACAAGCGAAGCAGTAAAGATTGGTGGTTATGAATGGCACTCGGTAGTTTTCTCAACCCATGTACAAAATTGCGAAATTGATGTACCCAACTGAACTGCATTCCTTTGTATCCAACATTGCAATATGGAGCTTCTTCTACAGACAGACAGCCGGCTTCCTTTCGCTGATGCGGTCTCTGTATTTCGTCGCGAATGGGGTCTGCGGGTCTGAAAGATCTCCTTTTTATCCGGGCATGAATTCGTAAGGACTAGTGAGACTAAGAATAATTGTGTACAATTTATATCAGTAAAATAGTTTTTATTTAAAAGATATGCTGAGTTTCTTTCAACGTACATAACTTCTCCCCAATAATATACCATTCATTCTGATAAAACATATTCGCGAAGCTGGATCGAAGCAAAAAAATTGTTCAAAAGTGTATTGTAAAAATACTCACATGGTTTTAAATTTGAATTGGAAGATTCATTCATGTGTGACGTTTATAAGTTATGTTACCTTGATCAACAAATCGTTGATTTAGTTTGACCTCATAAATTAACGCCGCGCGCTACGAGTGCGTAAAGCGCACATAATCAACAAGCAGGTCTGTACTCTGTACAAACCAAATTATATTTTATAGTGCAATCGCTGTGTTATCAGATAATACGTAACATTGTGTGTGTTATAATGTAATTTTATGTAACATATTGGAACGTGCTGTAATGAAACTAAGTTATTATGCTTGGAAATGCGTTTTAATTGGATAGAATTCTTGCAGTCTGTTGATATTTAGGGCAGTGGTAGCCTAATGGATTGATGTGGCCTACACAGTTGCTTACGGTGCAAATTTTAATAAAACTTCCAAACTTTTACGGCGTTCTCGTTGTCGTTCCGAGTTTAAAACAGGATAGGAGGTAATTAAAAATTATAATACAGCCTCGAACAATACTTAAGATTGCTATTATAGATAAGGCTTTAGTATACTATATGTACTTGATATGTTAAACACTGGGTTACGGAGTAATTAGCCTAAACTTTTGAAATCGGGCAGACGCAATATTGAAGACAAAGAATTTTTATTACAAAAGCCCAGTATGTGTAACGCAAATTCTATTATAAATGATTTATAAATGCCTCTAATACTGCTACAAATCTCTAAATGCAATCATGACAAGAATGTACTCTTATTACTCGCCTGAGAATATATTTACGACTTTGCTTGTTGGTAATAAAGTTGAAATTAGATTGTACTCCATATTATTTTATTACTATACTTGTTTTGCCGAGTGTATAAAGTTTGGGTATCATATTCAACGTGCTACTATAAGATGACCTCCGTCTGCGCATACAGTTCTTAGTGGATAAAGCGAAGGCGAGAGAAAGGGAAGATCTTATATATTGGTCCATGGTGTTCTAAACGCAGATGGGGCCACTTGATAACAAATTGCTTAATTGTTATTACAACAATGGCTCGCTAATGCAAAACGGACGTCTGTTTCGTAGTCCGGACGACGACGTCGGGCTGAAAATGTAATACATTGTAATTAGAAAATTTTCAGAAAATTTAAGTAAAATAATTAGTAATTTATTTAAAGATGCTTTGTGTGTGGAAATATTATTTTTATACACATAACAACTTTTAACTTCCTGTTTACCCCTGTAGAATTATTACCAAAAAAAATAATTTAATGGCTTTTAAATAAGAGATCACTATATAAGTAGGATGATGTAGGATGCTCCTATGGTTCAGGTTCTGTGTTGTCTGCCAGTCACTAATTACAGCTTAATTAAGCGATAGTGGTTATTCTTATTTACCAACTTTAAATCTTCATAGATCCTCAAGTCATTCTAAATGAAAAATGTCGGCTCTATTATTTCCCACGCCGGCCCTTAAGTAATCGTAAGAGGCACTAAAATCCGACCCCTGGTTGGTGGCAAACCAGCAAATGCGCCACCTGATGGTGAATGGTCATCGCCGCTGATGAACAATCAGTACCACCAAATCCATCACCGACAGATTGTTGTTGCGATATTGTTGCCGGCGAAGAAATAAGGAAGAAAAAAGAAAAAAAATAAAACCTAAGTACAACATGAAATTTAATATATTTTAAAACTTACTAAATATATACCTACGTGTTCAAATAAATAAATAATTTATTAAAATCACCTGCGACATTTTTTTGCTTACCGATGACTAAGCAAAAAGTTCAATGAAGTATAATTTGATACTTAGGCAAAAACATACGCGGTTTCTGGTCATTTGATCTCAATAGTATTATATGCCGTGTTCATGTGCCAATATATAAATATTTGTTTTCAGTACACATAATTCTAACGTACGGCGAATAACCACCGGTCCGCCACTGCCATACCGACATGCCGACTAGTCCAGTAGAATTAAATAGATACATGCTCGGCAGATACAATGCATTACAGCGCACCGCGCGCAGCGGCTGCGGGTATCTATTAATCTACTTGTTGACTTATAGCGCTCAAAATTATGGTCCAACTCAAAGGAGATAAGTAGTTTGTACTATTTTACTACCACAGATGGGTAAAATGTAATATTGATTACAGATTACGATTAAATTTAGGCACGGAAATGACCCTCTGGCATTATCCAGGCCTGAGCTAGGAGGGTTTGGAGTAAGTAAGTATGTTTTTTATTAATTATAAGTGAATGCTTGACCACAATCCCACCCGATGGTAAGTGGAGATGTGGTCTTGAGTGGCAGAGCGCACTGACTTAGTAGCAGCCTATATAATCTAGGTAGTGCGGTCTTGGCAGGGGCATAATTGTGCCTCCAGATGTAGTCGTAATCTGTAAAAATGATTACATCCCTATTTACTACTAGACACGCAGATTTTCTTCAAATGAAACGCGAACGAGACGGAAGCCAAGTTCCTCAATGAAGTAAATATAATTAAGCTTAGGTGAATTAAGTTGTCTGTAATAAAATCATCCATATTTCTATTTATATATAATATTTTTGGCGTATCCATCCGTCTTTGAATGTAAGCTCGTCCGCTGTTCGTGCTGTTCCCTGCTGAACAACAGACGAAGTCAGGGCGCCGCGCGCCGTCTCTCTTTTCAGACGTCGCTGAACTCTGTACCATTCAGTTTAATCCAGTTTAATCTTGAGGTAGTCAGGCTGGTGATAAGCTTTTGAACTCGTTTTGAACTCCAAACCATAGTTATGCATATTGTGGTTGTGAAGAATGCCAAACGCCACTCGCCTTTAACTTGACCCACGCCGAGCCCCCGCCGCTTGGCATGCGGAAACACGATCGTTTACGAAAATTTACTTCGGAACGCGAGCCGCGCGCTCCACGCGTTTGTTAATAGTTTTAACATAATGCAATGCAAGGTCTAAATCGCACTTGTATTTCATGTTTTAGGTACTTAATAAAATCGTTAGTTATTTCAAATTGTATTATCAATAATATTTAGAACTAAAGAACATTTAACGCTACACACTCGCACACCCACACTAGGATGTGGGTGCGAAGCAATTGGAAAACACACAAGACAAGAACACACCCAGACCAAGAACAGAAATTTAAACTCATCATTCAAATTTCTGCTCGCTGGGAATCGAACCCAGCACCCTTGGAACGGCAGTCTGGCATAGCAGCCAGTGCGCCGTACGGGTCGTCAATCTAAATATATTATGCGCATTATATAATATTAAAATTAAAGATTATAAAGGTAATAATATAGATACAAAAAAACCTTTACATTTATTTACCTAAAGTAATCATATATAACAATCACAAAGTAGATAAGTAAAATAGTAAACTCTATGTATATCATAATAGGATAATAGGACGTAGGTATGCATGATCGGCCGGATCATGACACGTCCTATAATCCTATTAATTATACGATCGAACTACGACTTATTACATTCATTATACTATTATTATATATTACTAACCAAGTGTTTATCCACACTATTTGAAGCGCAGCGGGAAACTTGATGTAGAAATGTAAGTGTATAAACAGTTGTATTTATTAATGACGGAAAGGTAACATATCAGTCACATTTATAATCAATCACTTATTCAATCATGGTAATAAACGATTACAGCTCTTGACTGCTCTTCTCTACAGCATCCGTAGATATACGGTACGGTACAGATGGGTATTCTATAATTTCATTAATTTATTTATTTATCTGTATTCTTTAGATCCATCCATCCATCCATCCATCCAACAGCCTTTAAAAAAGTGCTGGACATGGCCTCTGCGCCAGTCTGACCGGTCCTGCGCCTTCTGTAACCAACGGATTTGCTCTTCAAGTCGTCAGTCCACCTGGTCGGGGGCGCCCTATGCAGGTTTTTTAAGACATGGTCTCCATAAGAGGGCGTAAAGGTTAGGTACTCATAGATTATTAATTTATTAGGTCTGAGGAATGTATTCCATTATACATAGGTATGTAATGTACAGCAGTAACCCGACCAAAACGTTTAGGCTGCTTATATCAGACGTATAAGATGGTCCTTTGGTATGCAAATTGCAGCCGAAAATGCCGTGCACCAAAATTACATGTTAATTATTTAGTGTTGGCTGTTCCGAAAACCGTCCTGCAAGTAGGGTTGCCAACAGCACTAAATATCTTAAACAATTCGCATAAACGGACACTTGGAAATACATTCAAAATTTTGCTTTGGCCGGCATAGCCATCATTCTCAATTTGGTATTATAATTAGTAACTTCGATCTAATAATGACCCCGTAACTTAGTTGGTAGCGTCCTGCCTGCGAAGCTATTGTTCCCGGATTCAATTCCCCACCGTAGCAGACGTCTATGTGACAGCTAAATGTTTGTTTTCGGGTCGTGGGTAATAGTGACCTGTTTTTGTGTTGTCCATGCCACACGACACAGGGCATCCTAGTGCGAGGATATGAGTATGTTAACGTTTATCGACTTACCGTAATCATTTCATATTTGGGTTGGCAAAGTGTCGGTGCCGATTTTCATGTACGTCCATTGTACTCTTATTAGGTAGTGCGTTGGTTCGATATTCAGTATTAATTCGTTGATTAATGATACGAATCTACATAAATACACCTATCGGAAATAGTAAGACACCCAAAACATTCTGCATGCACCAATTTAACGAGTTTCCTTGTAAAAAATATATACGGAAAATGCTCCCATGATCCGTCAGTCACTTGAATTACCTCTTTCATTCACCTAATATATACGGATACGTATTAGTGTTGTATAAAATATAAGGAACATTACATTGAGTGGAATAATCTAGCAATATTTATCATTCTCGTACAGTGTTGACCACGCGACGGCCTTGCCAACGGCCTTTACGTCAGCCATTAATCCCTTTCAACTCTCACCTAGCATTAAATACTCTAATATTAGTAACAATCAAACGAATTACGGCTTTAGGACTCGATACAATAAGGAATACCTTCCGAATGCGTTTACACGCATGTTGCGGCTATTTCCGCTACATATTCAAATATGTTTTATTTTTTAGTACTTAGTTATTAAATCTACATAATTATGTTAATAAACGCCTTGTTTATCTTGAGTAGATTATGTAAAAGCAATGTGTAATATGTAGTTACTTCCTGCAGATGTAATGTATTCCATAGTGATTCGTAAGCTCACTTCGCCTTCGACTACGAGTACTTTGAGTAAGGAATATTACTTTGTATCAAAACACAAACTAATTTAGTCCATAATTTGCAAAATTGCTTCACCTAATAATAAACCATCCATCTTAATTATGTTATTACTCCATTTTCAGGTTCAATCTCGATGGAGTCCACAACAAATTCACCATTTTCGTGTCTAAAAGTAACGGTAGGGGTAATTACTTAATTCAATTTGCCAATTACGTTGCAAGTTGCCAATTTAGATGCAAATTGTTCAAACAAAGCGAACCAGAAAATGAATGCGATGCAGGTTGTGTGTACATAGAGGGCTTATGAAGCCTTGAGGTATAAAGAAAAGTAATGTTAGGTTTGAAGGATGTTCGGAGCAGTAATATTTACAAATAAAGCATTCCTCAGTTGGATGGGTGACCGTTGGTGGCAGGTGGCTCGTCTGCGAGTGACGGCTGTTAACATTCAATAAAACTGGTCTTTTAAACTTCGAATTTACATTGCTTCTAATTTATTCTTTGGATCAAAGTAAGCATGGTGGAGAGAAAGTACCAGTGTTCTACAGTTTAAGGCCACTTAATAAAATATGTAAAAACTCTTGTCATAACTTTCAGTGTACCGTCAACATATTCTGGTTGATTGAGACAATCCGGTAGAATATAAATGTCTAGAAAATTTCTGCAATGACAATGAAACAATGAATGTCACAGCCGACACATGTTACATGCTTAGCACTCGCAAAATGGTTGCAACGAAACGAAATACTTGCCATATTAGGCAAAGTTTGCCACATAACTGTGCACGACCACTCAGACCTCAAGGTCATGTTTCACTGAAAAGGGATCAAAACATTTAAAAGTGTCGTCCAAAATCACGATCTATCATTGTACAGGTAATGAAGCTGTTTTCTTCTCACGATGAGGAGTCAAGGCTACTTCAATCGGTCGGCAAATGAGGTTTGGCAATATTCACACACAGTTTTGTGAGCATTATGCAAAGCTCTCAGGTTTGCAGGTTCCCTCAGCTGCTTCCTCTCACGGAAGCTTCGAAACATTAAGTGTGAATCAGATTCGAAATTGGGTCATTACACACCCTATGCTGTGTAGACTTTCAAATTATTACGATCTCGCTGCTGTCAATTCTGGTGAAACCACTGACTTCTCTTCATTTCATTAGTGCGTGTTTTAGCTCCATATCCGAATGATGACGGACTTAATGGGCAACATACGAAACGGAAGTTTGGCGGCGATTACCATAACACGGAAGAGCACAAGAAAAATTTGCAACTACTGTACTAACCCATATATTTATTAGTACTGTGCTATTGCCGTCCACGCTTAAATTTATTATATCCGGTTGATAACATTTGATTGCAATAGCCGTCGGACTATGACCACTTCATACTCAAAACAACACAAGCTATTTGTAATAATTCGACTGGATGTTGCTTGTAAACTTACTGAGAAACAACGGGCAAGAACAACAGTATAATGACGTTTGTTACCTTAACAATTTGAGCGCAAATTACCCGCTAACAAAGCAAATGAGGGCCCAAACCACAACTCCTTGTAAGGAACCTTGAGAATTAGAAACGGCCACCGCCTTATTACGCGAACGTGGGAGTTATCTATTCCAGTCTTTAGTCTTAAATGGTTCTGAAATCTCCATTTTCGTTTCGGCTGTGCTTTAAAATTACCATAATGGTTTTAAGCATACTCTGTTACATACAGTTCCATGTTCTTGCATAAAAATAAAGTTATACTTTAAAATCTACTGATCGTTGATTAGACTATATCGAAGGAAAAAAATAGGTAATTTTTTTCCTTCGATATAGGTACTCACGAAATTTATAATCCAAAATATCCAAAAATTATATCAAAATAAAAAAAAATCCAAATAGCCGACAATCGAGCACACGAGTCTCCTGAGTTCACGTCGTCCGTCGACGTCACTTACACTAAAGTCATCATAATGCTCGGGCCACACTAACGAAATCGTCAACGTCAACGGCAATGCCGAACATCGCGATAATTATTACGATAAAATTAACACATTATGTGAGTGGCTACACTTGACTGTCAAACGTGACTGCCCATCGGCGATAAAATTGGCGTTTACGTTCAAACAAGATGGAGGTTGACGATGCTCTGTTTTTGATGAGTGTAAATTTTTATTATATGAATTTAATTAATCATTACCATTAAACAAGGGATAAGTAGGTAACTAGCTACTAACGTGATAAGGTTGACGTATATTAAATAAAAATAATTAATAAAATTGTCATGTTATTATAAGTAATATGTACTGTAAATAGGTAGTAAAATTGAAAACAATAATTGAGAGAAACAACATATCAAAATTCATACATTTGCAACAAACGAACTAATATTTATTTATATATATAGGATTATATATATAGGATTCACTAGCTCGGGATTTAAACTAGGCAATCACAACAAAAACAAACTTTGCCATCTTGTTGAACACATAACTATTGTTTATTAAATTGTATCCTCCTGTGCCAACCCTACCAAAATAGGTATAAATTTTGCTCGCTTCTTTCACTGTGGTGTGGCCGCTTCAACGCATTAATTATCGCGTTAACCAATGGCAAACGGCAATGTGAATGCCGTTGTGAAATTATCGCGTTGAAGTCGTGGCTACACCTACGATCATCGCCATAATTAACGGCATTTCCCGTTAGTGTGGCCCGAGCATAAATGCGATACCGGTCAAAAATTAGAAAAAAAAAACAAAGTAAAAAAGTTCCTCCGGGCTCTGGCCCCGAGCTGGAACACGATGAGACATTACTGGCTCACAAGCCCCCAGCTGAAACACGCTGAGACATGAGGTGGCTGACTCACGCAAGAGGATAGTGGCTATTCAGGCAAGGGCCATGGACAGATTAATATAATCACTATGCGAAGCCCTAATACTAAGTAAACCCCAAATGCATGGATTGTCACGGCTAATCTGCGGTGGGCGGCTACTTACAGGATCTGTGAAGGTAAGGTAAGTTACCCATTCACCATATTATAATGTACCGGTGTTTATTGTGAACTTACGCCACTTTGCAGTACAACCATTGTGCAATATATTCTACGTGAGTTGCTAGTGTAGACATATCGTCCGGAAACGTAGTGCTAACTCTCATGAATAAGCTCGAGTCACGTTGCTTGCTATGGAGAAAATTAAATAGAATAATAATATTATAATAAATGAGTGAACTGAGTTTCTGTTACTTACTAACATAGTAACGTACGTATAAAGCTAATAAAAGCGTATTAAAATCATCTAAACAGTTGAATTTCAAAAGTAATATTACTTGTTCCATTTAAATATAAACCTTAATTACTTGGACAATAGATACACGAAATGTATTACTTTCTGATAGACAGCCAGTCGATATGCCAGTGAATTGTACAACAAAGCCTGAATATGGCAAGGACAACAACAAGCCTTCAATTAGACTCGCGTGATAGAAGTACAGTTTATCAATATTAACGACCCAGTTAAAGCTCATAAAAATATCGCAATAATACGTAACAAGATACTAAAATCACAGTTGGCACAATGGTTACCAATCCGGGCTGCCGTTAGAAAGATTTCGATTCGATTCCCGGCGAGCTTTTCACAAAACCTCCAGTCCCGCAGAAACAAGTCATTTTTTCGGGATAAAAAGTATCCTTGAGTGATTGAAATTCAGTGACATCCAACTTATAACCAACACCTTGCAGTTTTATTATTAGTGTACATTAAACAGATTGACAGAATATAATGTAATGACGATATCAAGAGAGAAGATCCCTTATCAATAGAGATATCAAGAGAGATATCTGTTGCTGCGGTCGCGTTGCACAACCTCGGACGAAACTAGCGACGCTATTGGCCAACCGTGGCGAATTGGCGAACTCATCTCTCTATTGTACCCGATCAGCAACAATAAATAAATACTTAAAAATGTAACATAATTCGGATAGTTTTACTATGAAAGACAGATATGGAATAAGATTCGTTTACGATTCGACACCGTATAACTCATTATTCCCTTAACATAATGGCATGACAGTACTGCAAATTGAATAAACTATCCCATAAATTCCTCACCAAACGTAATATTTCAAAGCTTTTGAAAACACCATTATAAAACACAGCACATTAGTATTATTATGCCCTGTGAAATCCGATTTTACATTTAACATCCTAATATTTTCTTTATCCAGGATGAGTAATTTAAGTTCACCAAAATAGATACCCCGTCATATAATTAATTAATTTACCAATGTACACCCGAACAAGTTTCGGATTCCAGACCAGAGATAGCCAAATTTAAAAGCATAGGGTTGTCACTGCTCAGCTCTACTGGCACGGTTCAAAAATTCTGATACTGCCCGACAGACAACGCACATCTTCAATCAATAGACCTGGAGACATGAAACTTTTTTCAAAGGTATCTTACACACATAGTGTAGAAGTACACTGAGAAAGGATTTTTGCGAACTCATCCCCTAAGATGATAAAATGGGGATAAGTTTGTAAGTGTGAATATAAAAATAAATTTCATCCGATTTAGTTGGAACTTGAAATTAATTCTTCTTATCTTGAAGTTAATTCCTTAGAAATAAAAAAAAATTAGTTGAAGTATAGTAATATTTACGATGAACAAAACATATTTTCATTATTGTCAATCATAATAATAATGAAAATAATTTCTATGAGTTGAACTATAGATGTTATTATAAACTCCCCGATAACAAATATTTTTCAATCAGTTAACCAACATACAAAAACATTTGACAGCAGATTTTAACTATACTGATTGATTTGACAGTAGTGACAGCACCGTATCAATATCGTTTCGTCTGAAAGAACAACCCACGAAGTTCAGAAAAGAACAATCCAACATTAAGAATTTTGCAATAGTATAAAAATGCACCAAACATGCTGCAACGTCATTGCAGCATGAAATCGATATCTCGTTAGTTCAAGTGATTTGCAACCTTGCCTTGATACCAATTGTCGGACATTGGATATTTTTACGACCTAAAATTTAAAAAATGGACCTGCTCACCTGGCTATTGACAGTGTTCATTAGTCTATTATATCGTGATTTATATCACACGGTCTCCGGGTTATTGTTAAATATAACTACTTTGCAATGAAGGTTTTATGTTATATTATGAAATCAGTAAAAAGTAAGACTAATAACACTAACTATCTAAGGCTCAGCTATTTTAGGTGTGGTCAAATAATCAGGATCAGAGATACCTACTTAGATTGTTAAATGTCCTTTTTGTGCTGTTATATTTTGCCTAATGGCCTACATATTATGTAGTTCGAAGGACCAATAACCGTTGGATTATTTCGAAGAACTTATAACTCGAATGGCGACCACGCCTTGGCAAAATAACATAGTATGCTCGCGATTAAATTTACTGAAGAACCACAGATATCCCCCATATTCAGAAGGTTATGGACCAATCAGATTGATGCAACTTAGAGAAAGCAGGGGACTTAAAAAGGCCGAGTGGATAATGTGATGTCGGGTATGTAGCAATGTAGCAGAGAGTTGCAGACAATGCAGTTTGATACAACTACAACGGACGAGGCGTAAGTAGGATGCGCCATTCGTCACAGGGGCACGGTGGTATATGTTAGGGTGTAGGTCGATATATGTATACATAGAACCAGTGTTCTAATGTAAACGTGGAATAAATAATATTTCAGTGGATACCTACTCTTGTCGTATCAATATAATCGATGGGTCGTATCAATATGATCCCTAAAGGCCTTTTGACAAAGAACTTACGAAAAACCAATCGAGCCAGGTGATGGTAAGTAATGACCATCAACCATGCACATCAGTAACATCAAAGACGTCGCCGACGCGTTACCTCCAATACCTCCCCTTTTCCGCCTCGCTGAAAATCGAACCCAGGAACCTCTCTAACGGTGGCTAGGTATGGTAACCATTTCGCCAGACAGGTCGTCAATTTATAGGTAAGCCATTATTTAAAGGGAAAATCTGTGCCAACAACTGTGATTACAAAACAAAACTTTTTATACGCTTAAAATGTTAGTCATTTGTAACAATGTATCCATTATAGAGACAATACTATCAAATGATTTCGTACTCGTCTAATACGAACAATCTTAACTAGAAAAATTACAGATTACCAAATAGTTTTTATAATAAAATTACCCGTAAGCAGAACTTCACAAAGAGTCATATATTAACAATCACCAATAGCAAAGTTACATAACACTGCAGCGTGCCTTATGCCAATTACAAGTCAACATACTACAATGAAATTAGGGCATCTCGAAATCTCTAACATGCTTCTTACAAGATCTCTATAAAATACTTATCGATGACTTAAACTGTCGTTCTTTATTTATTTCGAAAACATATTAACAGATAGTCACGAAAATTTCGAAACACTAGGCCGAGATCTTATTCCCGTAGTCTGATAATTTTATACTTATATTGGCATGTTTGAGAAAATAATTCAGTAATTTTTTAGTGTGCAACAGAAGTTGTGCTCGCCGATGTAACACATAAGCTTATTGGACTATATGGTAATAATGTCCTGTCAATTGTGAAGTACCAGAGTTGCATGAGATAAGAGTGTTCAAAAAACAAGGCATTTTACTTAAAATGCCTGTTTTTTGAAGATTTAAAATTTTTAAAATTTGAAGGTACTTACCTTCACTAACTACACCTACACGTCCTCGATTGTACGATGTAATTCACCTTGAATTCTCATTCACAATTAAAAAAGTATCAATCACCAAATGCTTTATAGCAATCGCTTCTTAATATCCTTGTCAGTCAGTGCAAGTGTCTATATTAGCAGTAAAAGCAAGATTTATCTATAAAGAATAATAGCTTACCAATAATTATTGGTAAATACTTTATTCCCGGTAATAATTATGTACGTTCCCTTGAGATCATTTTGATTATTTTTATATAGATATTTGGGTATTTTATCGTTATTGACTACCACGCGGCCGCAGGCAAAAACTAGTGGCTATTTATAATTATGTATAATATCTTATCCTCTATCTTTGAAATAAAGGCAGTAGATGTAAAAAATAGGCCTGTCAATCCATTCTGATTTTAATTGACAGTAGGTCCTATAAAGTAATAATCATTTTACAAGTAGCTAGATGGAACGAGATTACAACACTTTAACGTAACAATAAATATAATGCGTCAAATGAAACCAAAATTTTAAGTGACATTTCCTTATGATAGGGAAAAAACCCGAGAATTATTCCCATAATTAATATTCCAAATACTTCATATTATGCTCTTTAGATGAAGTACGTGTCTGGCATTTAAAGACTATTAAAACGTAATTGTAATTATCACATAAGGCAATAAACGTATTTCCTACATAAGTCGTTGTCGTTCAATCAGAATACTACATTAGGTAAAATAGGTGGTCTATTCAACTGCAGATAGAAAAGACGTGACATTTTGCACACTGGTATTGAAATGGGATACTTTTTATTACCGGAAATGTAATATAGTTATAGCAATTATAAAAATCACTTGCATATCACGTTTTAAGAGTAATGTGCATATAATTGGACCAGTATAATAAATCTGTACCTAAAAGCAAAGATGAATAGTAAAGGTTATACACATTATAATGACATTGTACAATCATGATAATATTAAGTGTCAAAATCACCTCACGTAATTTAATGGACGCCTCCTAATATTTCCAACAAATACGATGAGAAGAATAAATATATATTATACTATGCTATAAGCTTTCTTGACTACATAAGGTACTTGACTACATTTCCACCTCTAGTTACGAGAAGATGGCCTTTTTATGAAATTAAGGTAGCAAACGCGTAGCGGAAGGTGGTGATGCTTGCTGCAGCCGCTTCCGCTGCGCCCTCCGCTGCCGCCCATGACAACTGCGACCGACTCCTAGAATAAGACTCAAATGGGGACTGGGATAGTTAGTCCGGTACCCTAGGGTGGTATTAGCACTAGCTTAGTAAGAGACTCCACTCTTACATTGAAAACGCCCGCATTACAATGAGATGCAAATACCGTATTCGTGGTTATATCCAGAAACAGCAACGCTACGCAATAAAAACGCTACCCTCATAGCCCCACACGGGGATCATATTATACACTCAGACCAAGAACTGAAACTCATCATAGAAATTTTAGCCTCGCTGGGAATCGAACCCAGGATTCTTACAGCGGCAGTCCGTCATGGTAACCATTGAAGAATCAAGAATGTATTTTTCTTGTTTTGCTTTTATACACTTTGCTTATGTACTCTTATACGAGTATAAGGGATTGTAAGTAGTTCCATCTATCTCTCGGTCTCTGCCATTCACACTTGCACTTGCATTCTGCTGATCAACTGATAATGTTCCGTCGTGCATTACCTTGCATTACAGTCAGAGAGCCAGTTAATAGTCCGGCGGCTTGCGTCGATCTGTGTTCGTCAAAGTTAAGCAACAGCGGGCGCGGTCGGTAGCTGGATGGGTGACCGCTGATGACAATATTTTCTTGGACGCTTACGTGCTTCGGACGTAAAGCCGTCGGTCCTGGTTGTTACCATTTGGTACTTGGTAGTAGTCGTTAAGTCAAGTCGAATGCCTTCGGGCGGCATAAAAAATTCCGACACTTGGGTTGGCCACTAACCCCGCTACCAATCCGCACTGGAGCAGCGTGGTGGAGTATGCTTTAGGCCTTCTCAGTGGGCCATTAATGGGTTGAAGCCGGCCATACAAATTCCCTGTAGTTATTGTTGACGTTCCATTTACCATCAGGTTGTCTATCTACTTAGAATAATCTACTTGTTCATCAGGTAATATCATAAAACGAAAGTTTAATCAGAGATTAAAAAACGTGCAACAAAGCAATGAACTCTGACCCGCTATCACACAAATTACAAAGTGATCAAAGTATTCGTGTATCTACCCGCATTAGCTAAACTAAGCTGTATACATTCGCATTATAAAAAATAATCATTTTTGTTTTTCAGCTTACACGCATATTAAACGTCATGCTCGTTACAATTTTGTGCGGGTGCATACCAGTAGTGTAATTAGGACCTCAATAACTCTCTTCTTCGATCTCTTATTCTATGTCCGGAGCAGACATGGATGTCACAAATAAAGAGCGAATGATGTCACGTGTGTCACAAATCTAGTTTGAGTTTGTGTTACGTTCATTTAACAACAGGATCGCACCTAGAACTTATCTCACATAAATAGCCCAAGTTACTGTTACTGTAGCAGCTGGTAAATATAAGACCAGTGTTACCATAAGGCAGTGGCACATGATATGTACGTATGTACAATACTGTACAATAAACAGTTTTATTCTAATTACATTATTTTTAAGCCTTGTAATGGAAGTCGTGTTTGTAAACGGCAGACGCAATGTTCTGCATCGAATTGACAGATGTATATTGCTAAACTATCGATACAATATACCAATAACTAATATCATAATATCAGGTGAAGTGGCCAAGTGCTGCATGGTTAAAATTACTGTCTATCGAACAAATTATGAAAACTCCTCCAAAATCGATACAGCAGCTTTAGTTCAAATGTAGGTTACATGTGAAATGGTAATATTCATATTATTTAATTCGACATACTTTATTTATATTAAGTAATCTTACCTATAACTAAAATGAAAAATAAGAATACTAATAGATGTCATAATTAATTGAACTTACTATAGGTGCCTACATACAAAGCTACAGCAATATGTACATATAAATAACAAAAGCTAATCGAAAGGAAACAACTGCCGCTGAAACAAGTGATTTCAATCTCACAATCACACAATGATTTATCTAGATGTTGACCAATGACCTTTATAAGCAATATCAACTGTGAGAACTGCTATACCTATATTCAGGACACTTCAAGACCTCCCCACCCATCTTACTAAGGCCTACCTGTGTCCACTCAGCATAAAGTATTACAAAGGTTTCAAGCGTATGTAAAGGCCGTTTTAAAATGGTCAGTGCGCGCAGTCCAGTTTTGATACGCTAATGGAATGCCTAACGCCTTGGCATTTGGATATTTGGTTCATATTGTTGACGCAAAGTGTAGCAGGATCTCTGGTTAATACGAGTATATGGTTTATATCGCAATTAGGCACATAGCAAATGGACAGTAATGGACGTCAGAGCAAAACATAATAACTGCATTTTCTGACATTTAAGATTATAATAGCTGTTATTATTTCTTTCGACCTCAGTATTGAATAAGTTGTTGTATAATTATACTTATTTAATCAATATTCATGTTTTATGACGTTAAAATTTAATATTTATTCACTTTTAAAGAGATACGTGACGAAGTATTCTCTAATACATACATACATACATACATACATACATACATACATACATACATACTTACTCTAATATATACAATACAGCATCTGTGTATGTAAATAAAATAACAAATACCGTGGAAAATGAAATACACATTAAAAAAAAATAATAATTTTAAAACTTTACTTTTGTAAACCTAAAATACAAAGCTTCTTGCATTTGCATATTGAATTATAATAACTGACAGATAAGATTTTATATAAAAAACAAGACTAATTTATCGAGAATGATTTGACAATTTATTATTGCAAAAACAATTTAACACCTGCACACATTTTCTCTTAGCACACCCAACAAATTGCCAGGTTTCTGGTTCCCACGCTGTGATATCATGCAGTAAACTAATTTGTTACGAAGTAAAGGGCTGTGAAGGTCGGGTTTATAAACCAGTCAACAACGGTTTGTGCTCACAAAAAATGTTAGAATATGACAGATTATTATATGTATATAAGTATGTAGTAGTATCATTTCTTACTTTTCTTGTTCAAGTATTGTTGCTAAAATTTCCCACCTAAATTTGACTAATTTCTAACCAAGCGTTGACTAGTTTGCAACTAATTACCAAATTTAAGGTTTAAACAATAAAGAGAAAATGAATACATATGATTATGAAAATAATAATATATTTAAAAAATAAAAACACTGTTAAATAATATACATAAACATGGTCTGTTTGACGAGACCAGTTACCAACTCCTCGATAATAGAATTACAGAAAAAACGTAACACATGCTAACAAAATTATCCAACTATATTTCGCAACCCTCATTGACTTGAAGGCTGATTTCGAAATCGCGTTCGCACCCCTCGTTTAACATTCAGTATTATCACAGTTCATCTAATTTTCTTAATCAACTCCGCTTGAACTGCGCGACCTTTTATTTGACATCGTATCAATTTCGTAACACTCGAGTTAAAAGTTACACAGGTTCAATGGTACATCCAAGACCAAATCAATAAAGGTCGATTGTTTGAGCAGATTGTCCATCATCTGGTAGCGAAATAATATAGGTAAGAGATCCACATAACATTTTTATACCGGACTGCGACTGATATTAAATAAAATGTAATAACATGATCTTGAACCCAAATCACTCGAATCCGGGGCACGCATAGCAAGGCAGAGACAATGCCACAATGTCATATCTATCACGACTACATCCGTTATTGTGCTGTAACAATATCGATTATTCGATTATGCACACGCCATGTCAATGATCTACGTAGAATTGAATAGGTACTTGAACGCCTATAGTTTAGACTCAAGGCTGCGAAAGTAGTCCCTTATAATTACCGAAAAACATCATTAGCGTGAACAATCGACAATCGATGTATCGATAAATCATTCGATACGCAATGTCTCAATTCATCATTTATGATTTAATTTTTATAGATGCAATGATTACAAATGATACATTATGTCTCGCAACTGATCACGACTAGTCTCTTTTTCGCACTTACGAATAAGTACCTATTAATCCTCGTCTATTTATTACGAATGAAGAATCTCCCTGCCCTAAGTAGAATTAGTATATAATAAGTAGCTATTATGTACTAAGAAAATTAAATTAAAATTTTAAATACTTACTACATTATATAAGGTCGTATAAAAATATAAAGTGGAGACAAAGTAAAAAGGCAACATAATGTATTTTTAAATCATTTTGATGATTTTAAGGTTTGCTTTGTTTTTGCTTTTTATTTTTTTTGTTTACCATCTAAGGGCCTCTAAGGTCACTTACATTGGTAGGATCGTAGTCAAGCGGTAACTTATACTTATTCAGTACTTATAAAAAAGTCACAAACGTAAACATCACTCACAACAGGTAACACTATGTGTTGTCTAAACACCATTAATGTTAAATATATTCATTATAGTAGCAGCACAAAATTAAGGCCCCTTTGACACATTAAAATAGTGACATGAAAAATGTTAATTTAGTATCGAAAAAATATGGTCAAGTGCGAGTGGCATCGATACATTTTTTGTATAAAAAATTGAAGCACCCTTTTTAATTACATATTTGGAATGAGAATCGAATACTGAGTACCCCCTATTATTATCACAAGACTCTTACGAATCACCTTATATTTAAGGTCTCCTAGGCTTTGAGCTCAGTAGTGGGCCTTGTTGGGTTGAGATGATTTATAGTATATTCATTTATGTAATTGACTTACTTACTTTATTAAAGGTGGCACTATATTTTGTTAGTAAAAACGTGAAGGAATTTGTTCGCGGTACCATATACTTTGTTTATATGGTCCCGCATTAGTCCATAATATTTAAATAATTATATATATTGTTTCAATATCCATGTAATTAATTAACTTTGGGTTTTTTAAATTAACTTCAGGCCTTCGATTTGTGCTGATACTATAGTTATACTCTCAAACCTTGCAAATAATACCATATCTAAAAATTTATTAATTTCTGCAACAAACAGGTCTACATGTCTCTGAACATTCTGAACGTTCATGTGTACTAACTCACTTCCGTATTAAATAAGCATCTCATGATATCCTCTACCTGGAACTATTCTTAGAACATTTGACGTTTGCTATTGCAAACCCAGGCAATTGAGAGGTTCTCGGTCGCCTGATTTCAATAAACAATTCGTGACCACCTCCAGCATTTGAAAGTCAAATCATATTATTAAGAACGTTGCTAAACGTCATAGGAACACATCGTGTAGAAATACCGGACTTTATTATAACGGTTATGTTGCGGAAACTTCCGCACGGATGTGTACAAATATACTTACATATAAATCTCATTAGTAATTTCTCAATAGCAGTAGTATAACTACTTCCTAAGAAAAAAATATAGATATTCTATTTTCACTCGAAATATTGTTATTTATTCACTTTGCACTATTTAATAGTTCAACCTATTCAACTGAAATCACTATCATCGCAACCCATAACTGTCCCACAGCTGGGCATGGGTCTCCTCTGACGTCCATTGTGCAACTCGCTGACCAAGTGTGGGTTGGCGGACTTCACACACCTCTCAGAGCTTTTGACGAGAACTTTTAGTATGCAGGACTCAAACCCTCTGTTCGAGAGTCCAACGTTCCAACCCCGCAGCTATCAATACTGCCCCATAGTAGGTAGAAATTCAATAATGTCTACAATGTGCCATCACACCTCCATAATGTTTCTAACAGGACATAAAATTTATTCCCAACATTATTTTCACTTTTTAATTTCATGTTCAAACAAGTTTCATGGTTTCGCCATACAGGTACAAGTTTTCTTTACGAAACCTTTTAACATTAAATTCACACACCACAATTTAGAACATCGCAACTAAAATACAAGCATAATAATTACCTACTTAACAAAATATATTACTTAAGTATTATGTATTATGTTTGAATATTTTTTGCACGTTAACTAGGTCTGTTTTACAATAATTTAGTTAAACTGTAGTACCTATCTACTCTAAACAGCTGTAACTAAAAACTAAAATTCATGATGCAATACTTTGTCGAATTGCAGCAAAAATTTAAAGATAGTTAAGATAGTTGCGGCAACACTTCATCAGTTAATGATATTTGACAATTGTAACTTGTCTATTAATTCTTTGACTGTAACTCTATAACAGTAGCAACGATAGCCAAGTATATTGGACTCCCGGGAGGGCCTGGGCATTGGCGAATTTGGCCACTCCCCTCGTGTTACTCGTGTCCATAGGCGACGATGACCCTTAACATCAGTTGGCTCGTCTGCCATATACACATGTTCCCGTGGAATAAGAGACACAATGTAGTATGGATAAGTCAAATTCCAAATTCGCAAGCCTCCAGATAAACTAAAAAAATCTTAACACGCTAATAATATTTTAATATTGTTTTTACTATTTAATATTTTAATATTGTTTTTACTATTTAATATTTTAATATTGTTTAATAGCTTACTTGCCTATCCGATTTCTGTTTTTAAATGTTTCTGATTATTTTCGTACTGTAACTGTGACCCAATTTTTATGCACTCGACGACAACCCACACTAAAATGCATTGTCATAAAACTTACACAACTGTGAAAGGTACGCGGGTGTTGCAAAAACTGTTATCGGCTCTATTTTTGCTGAATGTCGGTTGGTAGCATTGACTGATATTTATATTATAAATATACTAGATACGCCGTCATGGTTCATTATCTTAAGGGCCATTCTCGTACTTGTACCTTGGTTCCCGCTGTTTTGGTCACTAATGGATTAAGGATCGAATACGATTATAGAGCTGCCCTTGTCAAAAAGAGCAGATCGGATGGTATTTGAAATATCGCTATTTTTACAAGATTTTATACAGCGAACAATAATACCTCGTTGGTTTTATATAAGTTGCAATGTATAGCGATAGAGGACAGTAAAGTAAAAATTAGTAATAGGAAAATACGCCCATGCCAAATTACAGCTTTCCGGTAAAAAGTGTCGAACGCGAAACAATAATGGGTCTTTGTTTAATACGAAACTCTAAAATTCAATTCCTCGGAGGTCCCTCGTGGTGACGCTGTATCAACTGCTCACAATATATAATACGACAGTCTTATCCAGTGTATTTATATTAAAGACAAGATTGGGGACATTGCAAGCAGGGTTGTATTATTATCACGAATATCGCGTAGTCAAGTTACGGCCCAAATACCATATTGATTTCAGTTCCATTTTTAATCTCAGATTAAATAAACTTCATTTTAAAGTTCTCTTGATTTATACGTCGCTAATGTTACGTAACGTGCCTGATCTGATTATGGTATTGTGTGGGTTGGGGTACAACTGTCGCCACTCTGCTATTTAACGAACTTTAATCGAATATGATAGTGAAAATTATATCAATCAAAATGTATGATGTATGTTATGTCATTGTATGTACATAATAATATTGACAAGCCCGGTGTCTGAAAGTGCAGGTGATATTCATGACAATGTTTGAATTACGTATAAATGATAATTAAATTTTCATAAAGATATAAGACCTACTATTAAGTAGGGGAACCTGTTGTAGGTACGTAGGATATATTTTTAGACTCATATATTTTATTGTGGTCTAACGTACGGTAATTTAAACTAATTTAAGTACTTGCATATTTTGGAAGACCAATTATTTTAGTATACACCACCAAAGTAAAGGAAATGTCCATTTCATATCTAAATGTGTTTAAGACGTTTTAAATAACGGCAAATAAAGCTAAGGTACAGCACACACTATCTACCATAATATAACTTAACGGGATCGCATCATCGTCAACTTACAGATTCATTCACCTTTGTGTTAACTTTCGAACGCAAGGTTATGGAAATAACAAACAGTTCAGGAAGTTATGAAAGTAAACATCTTTAATGATGACTAAGAATTACTCGGTGGTAGTAATAACACTTTAAGTTCACTGGTTATGGTCATATAAAACCTCTTATTTACTTTGTCGTATATTCAGATCGCAATCATTACTGTAACAATTATGATCGCAAAGAGTTTTAAACTTTAAGTTGGTAAATGCAACGGAACTTTGCAATTAATAACAAATATATCTGACAGACCTCGTCTGAAATTTATATTATTTGTCTTGCAGTTCTACTTAATAGAAAGATAGTAAACGAAACGACAGATGAAGGACAAAATGTGAAATACAAAATAGCTAAATAATAAATTATATTATTAAGTAACAATGATACATTCTCTTTTGAAGTAACTATCTGTCTCTATACATCAATAGGTATGTATAAAACTCTTCCGTTAAGTGACTGACAGACAACGTCAGCCGAAACTACTGAACGCAAGACTTTAATATTTGGCATGTACATAATGTACTTATATATTCTTTGGGGAGTGTAGGGGAGCACTAAGTAAGCATTTTGGGAAATTCCCCTAAGGGGAGAAAATGAAACTTTTTATCTCTTAAATAAGTTACTTAAGTGAAAAAGCGCTGTCGAGTTCATTAAAAGGCGATATACCAGAATTTCACGCGGGCGAAGCTTGTACTCTATATAGAGTACAAGCTTTCCACCCTCGTAGCGTCGTAAATTAAATTATATTCAGTCCACCCACCCAAACACCTTTTCATTGAATCATTAATTCATTACCTACGGGCACATTGGTGTTACATAAAAAATATGAATATTATTGTTCCAAATGATCTGACTTTTTAAAACTGTATTCAAACTCAAGTACAAAAAGCTTAAGATTACGTAACTATAAGATTACATTATGAAGGGGTAAACAATTTAATGGAAGGGGCCATGTACTGTATTTATTATATAAAAAATACGTGTCAGCTGATTCCACAATGAGATGTGCGGACGGTTAAATTAGTAAACTTAATAAAAATAGAAGCCCTTACTAGTCCTAACTGACTAATCAACAACTGACTCATCAACCTATATAAAATTTTGAACCTGGTCAGCTGAAATTTTGCACACATAAATCCAATAAACAAATGTTTATGTTCGAAACCGATTCCGATAGTTACCGACATCAGTAGCAAGCACCAAATGTGTATCTGATTCTTTGGCAGACAAGAATAAAGCGCAGGAACCGCTTATTCCAGTAATAACAACAACTAACACCAGTTGGAGCCCACCTGGCTTCAACTAGTGTTGGTTGGTAAACAATTCTAACACCAAGCACATAATTATACCGTCGAGACTTTACTGAGTAGTAGTGAGTAGTAGACAGCATGGTATAGAGGTTACCGACCTCCCAGTGGTACCTATGTGAAGAAAGCACCACGAGCAGGGGAGGTTGATTTGAAATCAAGGATGGTGGGAGCCCCTTGGATACCAGAATTCAATATTTATGTCGTTACGAATGTGTACATAGATAAACAAAAACAGATCAAACTAGAAACAGCAGACAGACATACTCAGATGTAACTGACAAGATTTCTGTACCTCACCCCACAGTACAAGTGTAAAAGCTGCATGCAACACAAAAGGTTATTTGAATGAATGATTTATGATTACACTCAATTAAACACACGTGCTTCACTTTCTACTGCGTAACCAGCCGGTCGAAGTTACAATTAATACGAGCGGTGGTAGGAATAGGATGTGTTTTAGCCGCCTTTCTGTTGCGGTGCAGGGAAAATGCAGTAAATGCTAATAAAATTGCAATTTACCTACTTTAATTAGAATGTCACCAACCTCCCTCCCAAATGGACCAACCTCAATATGTACCTTTCTCCGTCCCTAATTAATTATAATATTCATATATGTATGTATCATATGAATTGAGCTCTTTTGTCTGAAAAATATAGTTACGTAAGATTGTTAAACCTTTTTACTATTTTTTAATGTAATAATCATAAGTTCCTAATTATTAATCATTCCGTAACTGTACCAATAAATGTGCTAATAAATTAAGCATTAAAATTACAAGACTACTAGAGGCACTCTTAGTTTATACAAATAAATGAGACTTGAAAAGTGTTTAGCACATAATTTGCACCAACGCACACGTACAAGACGGTTCGTTACATACATGTGACGTAAACTTGACACACTTTTGTCTAAGTGGAGCGAATTATTCGGTAATCCGACTATTTTTCGCGTACATTCAGCGGACACTGAGATACCTACGTAGGCAGTGAATGTAATGTCAAGCCAAAGGTTACACGATTCCATTCTCCACTGTTAGCCACGAATATCCAGCTTAATGAAAACGACACGACAGTTGTTGAACTGTACAATTTGTAGGTCCCACTATTTTCACTATTTTGTTCGACTTGCTTGTATAATCGAATGAAAAAGCCCCCGTGACGAATTTATACTAAGTAACTGTTTCGCAATTCTATTAAAGATGTTCTTTCAACTCACTTTACTTGTCTTTTCTTGAACAAATTGAAATACCTGTCACTTTACAAAACAAGCAGCGGATACGGCGCGCGACGTCGCCGGCCTGCTTCCGTAACGCTAAGCCTAAATTATGTTTTTGTTAATTATTTATTTTGTCACAAGTGAAGTAAAAAGTTTTTGTTTCAAGGTTGAAGATAAAAATATCAGTGCTTTTTGAAGTAAAACTTTTTTAGGCGCTGCTAAAGGGTAACTGGCTAACTGCTGTTTATAAGTAGGTTAGATAACTGAGGTCTTTTTTAACGGAGTAATCTTTGTACCTTATTTAAAACATACTGGACGGATTTTCGGTTTATCAACAGAGCATGTACGAAATGGAACCTTTAAGTACTCAAGAATGTATAAAGCTCCCTTTTAACCTGATCTTAACTGTTGGAATGAGAGAATTAAGGCTTAATGTACAAATCGTTAACGATTACGATACGATAATCCTCAATTCGAACTACTTAGTAGGTATTCAGACTCAAGTAAGTAGTTAACAAATAATCATACTATACACCAATTAATGTCATTGTTACATATGACCTAGTAAGAGTATGAATCCTCTCAAAACAGCAAAACCTTGAAGCGTCCAATTTCAATGTATACAGCACTCACATCACCTAAAATATAATCACCTCTTTGTCTATAGGCGATAATCTCTATTGTTCAGAGATAAACATTCAAGGCTGCTCGTTGGTCGTATTAAGTTCGTTATAAGAAGGCCATGTAAGTGAACAATATAGGATACCTCGACCTTTCAACTCTTGTACGTTTACCTCAATAAACTATGTGAAAGAACGTACTAAAAAGTAAATAAGTGGTTTCATAATACGGGTCCTTTCTAATTACCTGCGTCAACGACGAAGACGGAGGTGCTACAGGAATTGACTGAATCTTTGGTCGCCAAACCAAACACGCTTAGCGTCAAACCTTGACGCAGCATTGTAATTTATTTATGGTAAATTCTATTCCGTTTCATTATTCCTTCATTTTCTACTGGTGCAGCTGCGCAAATCAATTATAATTAATTATTAATAAATAATTAAACTCTGTGTTCCGTGAATTAAACGCTAACTCACTCATACCCCCGCTCTAGGATTCTGTGTCGAGGGTGGCATTGGACAATACAAATAAAGCATTACTAACACCCATGATCCGAGAACATTTTGTTCTGTTAAGTCCATAAATTTCTGCCCCGGTTGAGAACCCTTGACTCCTCGCTTCGCAAGTAGAGCTATTAACTAGACTATGGACGACGGGCCATTCTGCCTCAAACAATATTGCAAAAAAACATTTGTTATGTCATATTGGTAGTCACTTTTTAAATGCGATCAAAGATATCGCTAAATATTACGCCCGTCCATTGTTTAACAATGTTTAATAATAACTACTTAGTCTAGCTTAATATTTATCTCGCAGACCATTCGTATCGCCTCTAAATAACAAAGATTTTGCAACAAGAGCCTTGTAGATATTCACTTTTAACCGTGATCAATGCCGCCCTACAATTAAAATCAGTGTCTGTTAACATTGTCGTGGAGAGAAGCTAATATAATTATCGCATTATGTTCTACATGAAGAGTCTTGAATCTCTGACTATCTTGTTATAATGTTTTAAACACTAATATAAATTTCTAATGAGAAAGTTCAATTTATGATTTTAAACTGAACCTAGGCCAACTGGTAAGTACCTAACATGTCTATTTTACTTCTAAATGCCTATTTAGTTATTTACTTGTTTTAGTTATTAACTATACATGTCTTATAGAACTGCTTTGAGATGAAAAAATAATTTAAAATATAAATATGTATTAATTATTATTCGATAAAATAATTGCTTTTTAAAAGTTACTCAAAAAAGCTTATCTCTTAGCTCTTTATTTTTAAATATAGCTAATTTCTCATTTCCAACGTCAATGCCCACTGGCATTGCACCTGGATACAATAACATGGCTACAACAATATTGGCAATTGATTACACTAACTTATAGAGCAACTTTACAACGCGCATTTTGTTATCCGTGTGTCCGTGGCATTATGTATTAAATTATGAATCTTAATTGCTGAATCACAAGGTATAAATTGTGATAAGAAAACTATAACTTAATTAGGTCCACTTGAAACTGGGTGGAGCACATTGAAAGGACTCCGAAAGGACCTTGGGTTTTGAAAGTGCACGGCAACCGGAACGCAGCGTCAGTACCTACCAATCTACCATGTACTATATCGGTATACAACAACAAGTTGACATTCTACATTGATTTCCAGATAATTCTATACGAAGAGAAGAATTTATTATTATAAATACCTAGAACTCACACAGCCCCTCGACAAAAAGCCAATTCCTATATTAATAATTATAGGGTTGTTTTGATCGTAGATGAACGATTAATTTATAATTTACCTGTCGCGGATGAAAACTGAGCAGCAGCAGCGACTTAGGTAAATATGTTAGACTTTCAGGTACATTATGATAATCTTTTACACCATATACCTAATTTCAATGATTATCTTAGGAGTTATCGCAAAATGAAAACTAACGCGCGTGAAAATAAATTCGTGCGCGGGTTAGGTCTAACAATTTTGGATTGAGGATGCTGAGGGATAGGTTTCCCGAAACGAAGCGAGGGTTCTTTTAAGTACTAGTAAGTAATAAAAAGCTACTTACGTATAAAATTTATTTAATATTTATAAACGAAATCCACAATCAATATCTAATTTCTACAAATAACGTACCTAAGTATTTTGCATACATAAGCTCACACGAGGCAGTCTAAACAAAATTTAATACGTATAAAACTTAGAAATTATCCAAATCCTACTATCCTACTAATATATTATATCTCGAAAGTTTGTATGAATGTTTGTTACTCTCACGCAAAAACTACCGAATGGATTTTGCTGAAACTTTACAATAATATAGCTTACACATCATCAGAATAACACATAGGCTATAATTTGTAAAGATGTAATGTGAATTATCCAAAATATATAACTAAATCTTTGCAAACCGAAGGAATAAGTTTCCCGAAGCGAAGCGAGAGCGGGTCTGTCATATAAAAATATCATTATTTGTTAATTATGGATGTTCTTAGTTCTTACAATAATAAGGCTTATTTTCGTGCAAAAGAAACGGGTCTGATTGTGTTGGTCGGGCTGATACTGAGCGCCCACTCCCGGCCGCTATCCCACTACTGCCCGATACGGGGACTTTTGGCTGCTGGGTTTCCCCTCTGGCCCGGTTCGCCCCTCCTTAGTTAACCTGCATCTCCCAGACTCCTCTAGGTGATCCATATTAATACCAGGCTTAGTGTGGACGTCCGGTCAACATGGGCCACACAGCACCAGGACTCCCGACCTCAAACCATCCTCCGTCTCCGACCTCCGAGTAGCCGGATTACAGGAGACGCCACGCTCCCAGTCGAAGTAAGTGATGAAATTTTGATACAGTTGTGAGGTAAAAACTGCAATTCGAATCTTATTTTAATTAAACTTTTTTTTAATTATTTTTCTCTTTTAATTTTATTGCATTATTTATTGTCATTTTTATATATATATTTTGACATTTTTTTGCAATGTTTTATATAGATAAATAAAATTTTAAGTAGTTTTCATTTTTTTGTCTCCTACTCTACGCGCCCTCTGTCTCTAATACTAAACATGTGATGCTACGCCCACAGAGTACCTTTTACATACGCTACGCCTTCACTGATTATGTAGCGTTCAATGTTTAGTTCACGCTTACCTGTGTTAACATAGATGACGCTAGTATTAATAGAGTGGTTTATTTAATTTTAATAAATACATTATATGTAATTATGAATGTATAGTTACAAAATGAAAACCAATTTTTTTCACAGTGAACAATTTTTAATCTAAATGGATTTCACTAGCCACTTAAATTAGATAATTTGTACGTATGACTATTGCAATTTGCAATATCGAAACTATTTGACAGCTGATTTCGGTTTTTGTCTTTTGTTTGAATTGAAAATTTGAATTGAAAAGAGGTAACTTTTTAGTTGCTTATCAAACGAATTTTCAACAACGCTTTATCCTTAAATACTATAATACTTTAAAGAACACAAATACTATAATACTGAAACAACAATAATGTTGAGTTACAACAGGTATAGTATACTGCTTGTTATTTATCTCTAACAAAGATAGTGCACATTTGAACTTGCGCGCTGTAATGTATTGATTTTCTTTCAAAAATAACTACGTTGAATGTAAATAAATCATAAAGCTGTGGAACATTTTACTGGCATCTAAAACGTAAGAAGTGTTGTTGAAATAAACAGTGTTGTTTTGTACACAGAAGGGCCGCGGTTGATGAAACGCCCGGCACTACCCCCGTGAAACCGAGATTGGGAAGATTTCTGGACGTGTATTCTCCTGAGCATCTCAATTTAACGCCAAAACCTGTAAGATTCCATTCATAACATTATTCTATTTGATAGATTGTGAACTCAATAGTTATGAATTATAAATAATGATTTCATTTCCGTTCCAGAAATCGACACTTAATTTTCCGACTGTGTCAAATGAAAACCGAAACTTTCTCACGCCTATTAAATTGCTGGAAATTAACAACAAGTGTAGGTAAGTATTATGATTATATCAATTAACCTTGTCCTTAGTTTAATTCTTTATTAGTAATTTTATTGTATTTATGTGTAAATTTATAATTATATATAAATAATTCACAAAAATGTTTACTTGGATTTTGACTGAAAATTTCCAAGATCCAATACCAAATATTTACATATCTAAACCTGGAATTCTTTGTTTGGCAGCCATGGTTTCTATCAGCTGTATTAAAGGAATTTCATTAATGAACTCATAATTTCAAAAAATTATCATCATTAATGAATTCATAATTTCAAAATTATTAATTCAATTAATTTATAATCCTTGCTACAATTTCTTCGCTTAACAATGGTTTACCTTTTAGGACTGTCAAAGGACGCCCTGAATTGCAAAATGTGTGGACCAACTGCTCCTTTGAGGGCAACCAGAGCTTTCCGCGGGTGAAGCGTAACATCAGACCTATCAGAATGGAGCTGCAGACACCAACCAAAGTGAAACAAAATGTGGATTTAGTCAGAGGTGAACATTATTTTACTTTTTTTACAGTTGTTTTCTCATGGCCGGGGTTGTGTGTGATAACAGTTTTAGCTACCAATTCTTACCAGGCATTTCTGTTTTCTGAAAGTCTAATGGAACCTTGCATGTTTGCACATGTGCACATTATTTTACAAATTGACTTTTATTTCATGAAATCTGAGACAATGGTAACTGATTTACAATGGTTCCTACTTCTACGACTGCTGGTTTAGGCTGTGCATTGTGTCAATCACTCCCGTTAGCATTTTATTACCTAGATACTCAAGACCTTGATAAGGGGGGTAAATTTTCTTTTAAGGATTTGCCTTTTAGTCTGAAATTTGTAAAATTAGAAAACATTCAGTCAAAAAAGTGTTTGTTTACAGTGGATGGCCCCAATGGTCTCAGATTCAACGCAACACTAACGACGGGCGATGTATCAGGCTCACCTGCACAGTCACAGACAGATCGCTTGCAGCAAGTCATCAACCCAAGCAAGGCAGTTTTTACTATAGAACCTAACTCATGCAAGGTTTGTGTACTCATTCACATTCATATTAACAGAAAATACTAGACAAGACAAGAATCTATTTTTATTAACAAGTGAAGAGAAACCTTGGTGCCCCTTTTTAAGAACAATGAATGAACGTAAGAGTCTGAGATTAAGTTAGTTAAAGTTAACATGGGGAAGAATTGCAAAAAACTAAATTTTATATTATAATGCAATATTTATCTGTCAATGTGAAGTAGCTTTTGATACAATGAGTTGCAGTTGCCTATCTGTGACCAAATTATAAGGAGACTCTTACTAACAATTACTAACTGGACTATTACTAACAATAACTAACAGGACTAACTTTCACTAACAGTCCCTGTCCCGGTCTTCATACTTACTAACAAACTGACCAGCTAATGTTCTAACACTGTCTCCTAACCAGACTAAATAACCCAGTCCCTATTTGAGTCTGGTTCTAAGTTGGTCTCAGTTGTCATGAGCGGCAGCGGAAGGGTGGTCCAGCATGCTCGTTTGCTACCTTAATTTCATTAAAAAAAGTTGAAATTCGAATTTGACTGGGTCTCTTGTTTTAAATAATTATGTCTGTAAATCTGCAAACAATTATCTGTCTATGTTCTACAGATTTTAATAGTGAATAATAAGGCGTGCTCCCTTCTGGGCTATTCGTCTGGTGAGCTCTGTGGTCTCCGGTTTCCTGATCTCCTGAGGAATAGAAGTTGTAAGACATTTAGCCTTCATGAACCGGAGGAGGGAGACATTTCTGAAGATGGAACAGTTGTATTATTAAGTGGAAAAGTAAGTACAGTTATTTACAAGCTAATATTATGCTGATATCTATAACAAAATATGATCCAGATCCCACACACATAAAATTCAACTTCTGATAGTCATAATTTTATAACTTTCCTGAAACGAAGCTCGCGCATTTAGTAGTATCAAAATATAATTGATCCTCAGTGTATAGTCTACTATAGAGTTGATGTTTATTTCAGGTCGTAGAACTTTTATCAAAAGACGGGGCTACGGTACAGGTGTCACTCTGGATAAGGCAGCTGGACAATGATGGGCCTTGCTTGGTAGTAGCTGAACCAGTCAGCTGCAAAACTGTTGTGGTAACAATTATTAATTAATAATATAGTACCTACATAGCTATAGAATTATATCAAACATTTTACCTATTTCCAGAGCTTTGGTGACATGTTCCTAGTAATACTTGATCATATACATTATACATATACAAATTAATTACGTTATATTAAGTGATAATATATATTACTGTTTATTTTCAGTTAACCATAGACGCCGACTCCGGCATGGTGATGTCCTGCGACGGAGGGGAAGCCGCGATGTTGTTCCAGGCGGAGTCGGCGGACAAGCTGGTGGGGCTGCCCATAGCCTCGCTCATACCCTCCATACAGCTGCCCGCCTACGACGCCCCGATACCCAAGAACGTGGCCAAGCAGAAAGCGACTGGTATACGATTCGATTCAGTGTTTAATTGTGTATATGCAGTTTGTTGCTAGTTGTTATACAGATCTGAGATTTGATGCTTTATACACAAGCTGAAAGTCATGCAATACGGAGTATGAAGAGGAAACACTCAGTATTTTTGTTGATAGGAAATAGAAAATTCTATGAAGCAGGGTTCCATCGACAAATTTTATTTTGTTGTAAAAAAATATACCACAAGTTCAATTTTTTAATTTCAGGACGTACACTAGACGGCGGATGCTTTCCGCTGTGCCTGTGGATATCGAAACCAGACATCAAGGACACCACGCCCTGGTCAGCTATGAAGGGCAATAAAGACAGAGCAGTGTTTGAAGTTAATGTTCGGGTGAGTTAATGTGCATTGCCACACATTCACTTCATAGCACACAGTATTTTTAAACTGATATCATCGCGGACACTAAACATTTTGATGTATACGGGTATTCACGATTTCGAATTGTTCTCCCCGTGACCACGGTTCATGTAACCGGGGATATTGGTAAAACTATTCGAAATCGTGAGTACCCGTATCCCGTATACATTAAAAATACACGTCTTTTGTCCATTTTCAGGTGACATACAACGTGAGCGGTTTGCTGGTGGTAGACGAGGGCGGCACCATCACGGCGTGCAACCAGCACTTCGCGATGCTGACGTTCGGCAAGACGCACGCGGAGGTGATCGGCCACCACATCGAGGAGGTGATCCCCAACTTCTGCCGCGAGCTCGACCTCATCAAGGTGATGGAGAGGAACCGGAACATGACGCTCTCGCCCGTCAACAACGACGATGATGGATCGGGTATGTAAAACTGAAACTCCACTTAGGAACACCTTCGGCTCAGACGAGTAAAATGCAAAATATAAACTTATAAATGCCGATTGGGAGACAGGAAGTTTTTCTAATTGTAATTCTATTAAAAAAATGTTAGCAGGTAGACATGTAACAGGACGTCAGCAATATTTTCTTATGTATATTACCATCACTCAGGTCAAAACAACAGTCAAAAGGCATGTATTGTATGAATGAACAATCTCTCGAGGCTACGCTTGGTGAGTTAGTACGCGCCTATTGAGAAATTACACGTTTTACTAGTAGATTTGTTATATCTGGGTGATGTTGGCAGCATCGGACACGGACGACGACTCGTGCGGTGCGTTCAACGGCAGCCAGAAGTCTGCGTGCATGTCGTCGCTGAACGTGCAGCCGTCCATGCTGTCCACCACCAGGGAGAAGTCCTCGAGTGCGCTCTGTCTCGACAAGTCGTGCAGCCTGGTCACCCACACGCCGACGCCCACCCAGGACATGGTCTCCAGCATCAGCACCACGGAGCAGCGGAACGATCTGTCCGCGCTTCCCGACGTCACGTCCGGCATGTCCGGGATGTCGATCGACGACGAGAACTACTGCCACAGCAGCATATCCAAGTCGCGCTCGGAGAACATTCTGCGCTCGGAGCACGGGAACGTAAAACCGGCGCCGCCGAACAAGCCGTCGGAGAAGTCCGACTCGATCTATTACACGTCGCAGCATTCGCAGGAGGTGACACCCACCGGGAGCACGCCCGTTGCGGGGGCGCCGCGGGTGAGGCTCAACGACCCGTCGTTGAGGCTGTCGTTCGACTCGAGCAAGTACAGGTCGGTGAAGGTGAACGTGTCCGGCAAGGAGGACCGGAGCAGCCTGTCGATCGACCTGTGCGACTCGAACGAGACGAGCGCGGACTTCCTGACGCCCATCAACGAGATGCCGCCGCCCGGCTGCGAGATCGAGGAGCTGCCGAAGCACAACGGGAACGACAGCATCGACAGCCTGAGCAACGACAACGATCTGGAGACGCAGACCGAGTCGGCGCCGCGGAAGAAGTATGGAGGTACGTTACTCACATGCGGCATAAAATAAGAACCAATTGTTAACTTTTAACGGTTTAAGTCACGTGGGTACCATGGCAGGTAATGACTGTTTGTATGGAAGGGCGTTCTCTATACTTTATAGCTATACTTTATGTCTATACTACTTTGGAATTAAGATCTCTTAAGTGTAGACTTATATACAAGACTACATAGTCATGGGGATTAACGCGCAAACTAAGTAGAAGACTGTTATGAAACACAAGAACCTTTTAATCATAATTTATTTTTAGGATGGCAAAGCTAATTTATATCCATCAAAGATTGTGCACCTTAATTTCGCCCGTGATGGTTAACGAAGCAAGTTTCGTCCAGACGAGCCGCCGGAGACGCCGTGCGTGACGAAGCGGCTGCTGCGCACGAACGTGACGACGTCGACGCCGCAGGCGCGCGGCAAGGCGGAGCAGTGCGAGTGCGCGGTCGACTGCCACCACAGGGACGGCACCTACCGGGGGGTCGTGCTGCACAAGGACGGCACCGAGCTCAGTGAGTGTTATCAGTGTGTGTCAACCGCCGCGACCTTGACCCTGCCGATGGTGTGCGGGACGCGGGGCGGGGGTGTGCGGAGCGCGGGGCGGGGTGCGTGGTTAAAACGATTTATTTATCCATATGGTTGTTTGTTATGTTGATTGTCATTAAACAACGGTCGAGATGTTAACGATTTTTTTAGGTGGTTAAAGTTTTAGTAGAAAATTTTCGAGGTTCAATTTAGTCTCTTTTCACAATTGACTAATGATTGTCAACCGCAACATGGAATACATTATATGCGCCGTCTGTAATACAGCACACTCGACAGAGTTAAGATTCGTTATGCTATGTTTCCGGCTGTAACACCAAATTGACCCCAAACTTTATGGCTCCTCCGAACTATTCTACATGCGGGGTCAAGATTTTATCCCCTCAGCAGGCTACACCTTGATCAGAAGCGTCATAAGATAATAAATACCCGTGTCCCAGGCGTGGTGTACACGGTGTCGAGCATGCAGCTGTGCGGAGGGGCGCGCGTGCGCTGCGTGTGGCTGGGCGTGCGGCTGGAGCGCGCGCCGCACGGCACGCTGGCCTCCAGCCTGGCCTCCACGCTGCCCTCAACCATGGCCTCCACCGCCGACAGCGAGGCCCTGCCCGTACGTACCGATGACAAGATGAATACAGAACCAGCACCACTTGTCGATCTCTAGCGTAACGAGTCTTGGTCGCTGTGACAGGTTGAGAGTTGAGACATACCTACCCGCGTGCTAAAATGTAACACGGTTCACTTGATCTCGATCTAGTGTTTCCATCAGTCTATACATTGTGAAGTTTTAAAATAAAATGGAAAAAAAAAGAATTATCTGACAGCAAGCGTTGCAGCGTCGTGTGTTCAAAAATCACAAAAAATATTGTTAATGTTTAAACGTGGTTTATACAAGTTGTAAGGTTTTCCCGACTACCTGGTAGTCGGGCGCGACTCACTGCGCCCCGTCGCGTCCGCAGGGCAACAAGTCCGCGGGCAGCCGGCCGCAGTCCATGTCGCTGGTGTCGCAGTGCGGGGAGGAGCAGACCGCCGGCGAGTACAGCAAACACTACGTCACGCTCAAACAGATCGGTGAGACGACGACACGCGTTACTAATGTTCATAAAATTAAAATAAAATGCGCATTGAATAGTGAGCCAAAAAGTAACAGCGAAAAAGTCAACACTCAGGTTTGTGGGGTCTTTCAATAGCCATGATTTTCAGTGCGAAGGCTTAAAGTCTGCGCACATTACACCAACTCAACTACCGACCGACGCCAACTCAACTAAAAGACTCAAAACTAAACTTCAATTATGAGCTTTATATCTTTTGACGTAAGGTTGAATTTCGAACATATACTTATTAAAAGATTTGTAATACTCTCCGTTTAGTGGTATATTTCAAGCCAGCGCTGATAAAAATTGTGTGATTTATTTTATGCAATGTTATGACATGTCAAATTCAATGATTTTAGTATGTGTTTGTACACATGGTAACTCTTCTTAGAATGTGCAACATCAATAAGTGGAATTTTTTTAACGTTTTGATCAATAGTGTCCATTGATCAAAACGTTCAAAAAATTCCTTATCCGATAGAAAAAGATTCGTTTTGAGCGTTTTGATCGCTCAGTGGAAAGCGCCCTCTGTGATACTTAAACGAGTAAGTCATTTTTAATTTGAATTTGGAACTGGTATTTTCAGGCAAGGGCGCGTACGGGTGCGTCAAGATGGCGTACCGGCGCTCGGACCGGCTGCTGGCGGTCGCCAAGTTCATCCTGAAGGAGAAGGTCGGCGCGCAGTTCTGGGTGGAGGGCGCCGACGGCAAGATGGTCCCGCTCGAGCTCAACCTGCTGCTCACCTTGAAGCACCCCAATATCGTCAGTACTAACAACTTGTTTGGCTTTTTAACCGACTTCTAAAATGGAGGATGTTCTCAATTCAAATGTATTTTTTGTTTGTATGTGTTACCTCACCACTTTTTAATAGGTGTACGGATTTTGTATATTATTCAAACTAGCTGTGCCCGCGACTTCGCGTGGAATTTTAATTGTTACGGGAAAAGTTCAAAAATAAAAGTAGCCTAAGTTACTGCTTGTTACATTAGCTATCTGGCAGTGTAAGTTCCGTCAAAATCGGTCCAACCATTCCAGAGATTAGCTCAAACAGACAGACAGACAGACAGACAAAAATTCTAAAAAATATTGGTACATAAATGTACCGTGTATACATCCATATGCATTTAGTAAAAAGCGGCTATTTTAATATTACAAACTGATGGTAAGTGGCGATGAAGTCTTTGAAATGTTGAGCGCACTAACTTAGATAAAGTGTATCTAGAAATACACTCTCCTGACGAAGTGTTAGTGTGAAGTTGAAGACTCCCGCATCATACGTAGGCAAAAACACTGACGCAGGTAAGGCATTCCACAGTTCAACTTGATCTCGATTCAGTGTTTCCTTCAGTTTATACATTGTTTATGTTTACTTGATCTCGATTCAGTGTTTCCTTCAGTCTATACATTGTTTATGTTTACTTTACGAATACAATGTATGTCAATTACTGGTAAAATAAAAGTGAAAGTAATATGGCAACATTCGGTTCGCAGGTGCGTATAATAGACGTGTTCGAGAACGAGAAGTACTTCCAAATGGTGATGGAGAAGCATGGCGCCGGCATGGACCTGTTCGAGTTCATCGAGCGCCGGCCGCGCCTCGACGAGCCGCTGCTCAGCTACATCTTCCGACAGGTGACACTTGTACACTCAATGAAAAAGAATTAAAATTATTATTATTATTTGTTTCTTCTTCTACATCAGGTGGGATTGTTGCCAAGGATTGACTTAGCATCGTATAAAAAAAACTTAGATTAGGTTGCGAAACAATAGAATTGAAGGTTCATCAGCTGTGCAATTGGACTGATTTGTTTAACTTTTTACCTGGAGGGAAGTCAAGATACTGACCTTCTTAGTACATAGTAGTATCTACCACTTTGGTAGTCATCCATTAAAAACGGCACATTGCGGAATCGCGTATAAACACACCAACTGCAGTAGTGTAGCTTAGTAAGGATCACGGATAAAATAATGTAACGACCGCGTGTTTAACGCTACAGACTAATCAGATTAGCAACTGATTAGTTATAACATATAGATGTTCCCTGCAGCTCCGTTGACGTTGCACGAGTCCATAGGCGACGGTAACCACTTACCATCAGGTGGGCATGACGCCTGTTTGCCCGTCTCTCTTTAAAAAAAAATGAGAATGTAAGCGTTTTTAGTGGTGTCTGTGTGTAGATAGGGCAGGCGGTGGAGCACCTGCACTCGCTGAACATCCTGCACCGGGACATCAAGGACGAGAACGTGATCATCGACAACCGGTTCCACGTGAAGCTGATCGACTTCGGCTCGGCGACGTTCATGAGCGGCGACACGCTCTTCTCCACCTTCTACGGCACCACCGAGTACTGCAGCCCCGAGGTGCTGGCGGGGAACAAGTGAGTTCACGAGTAGATGCAATTTTTTTTTCTAACGCTTATTACTCGGCGCCCCACACTGAGGTTGTTGAAGGACGACGCAGGGAACCTCGACACAGGGTTCGACAGGGAAATGGACCCCAGGACCCTTCGAAACGTTTTCCTCACCTGGACATAGACCGACCCTAACCTACACCCTTCTGACCTCTCAAGTAAATTCTACCCCAGAGAGGTTATATTGTTGTAAATTTTGATCAAAGTTTGTAATTGCTTGTGTAATTTTTATGTATTCTTTTAAATATTCATTGATTGCAGCACTTTATTGTTACACTACTATAGTACATACAACATACAACAGTACCTTTCAGTACTGTTGTATGGGCCAACATACAATACTTTAATGTATGTTCCTATATCAAATATCAGTAAGAGAATATACTATTTTATCCTCCTATGGGTGACACAGCTGGCGACTAACTGTAACGTTTGTATCGGCAGATACGCGGGCCCCGAGCTGGAGATGTGGTCGATGGGCATCACGCTGTACGTGCTCACGTACTTCATCAACCCGTTCTCCGACATCGAGGACACCATCCAGGGCCCGCTGGCCTTCCCGCACCCCGTCTCCGAAGGTACGGTGGCGTGTCGGGGAGCGCGGTTTCTCCAATTCCATCATTGTCATTTCGCCATTGCGACCTATAAATGTCCGACTGCTGGGCACGAGTCTTAAAATGTGAGGGGTCCAGGCCATCATCCGCCATGCTTGACAAGTGCGGTTTGGCTGCTTCGCCTTTAAGAATATTATGGAGAACTCTCAGGTGTGCAGGTTTCCTCACGATGTTTTCCTTCACCTAAGCAAGTGATAATTAAATTGTAATACGCACATATCTGTCGAAAATTAGAGCGTGCAGGGGTACGTACCCGGGCACGTCATGTTTTTGATTCTATCGCCGTTTTGCAAAAGTATCGCACTTTCGAAGTTTGATGCATGATTGGTGATGACGGTTATGTCCAGATCTGGAGCACCTGCTGCGCTGGATGCTGTGCAAGGAGCCGGCGCAGCGCTGCACCGTGGGCCAGCTGATGGCGCACGCCTGGATCCGGCAGCCCGTCGCCGTCACCAACTACATCTTCCACGAGATCGTCGACTGCGGTCAGTCACACCACGCCTGATACATAACCATTAACGATATAACGCTCACCTACCAATATAATTATTGGCACATCTGTAAAAAATGTGATATTGAGTTTATATCAAGCAATAGATCCTTTACGAAGTTAATAAGGACGACACACATTATTACTGATGTTGTTACTCTTGTGATTCAAATACGCATCATAATGTATCTTCCCTTGGGAATGAGATGTCTTACGGGGCCTACGTTACTCTCCAGCGTCCTAACTATCTCCACACACACACAAAAATTATACCAGAACATCGAATCTTCTGTCTTTCTCTTTCGCATTTATAATATTGGTATAGATGGATGGATGTAGATGCTGATACATCTCGTCGTTACTGCAACATTAACATTTGTAATTTAGTATTGTCGTATTTGATTGATTTCCTGTTAAAACCACACATTACCGTTTAAGGTTGACTGAGTATTGTCCCGGTCGTAGTAAGCATGTTTAACGTAACTAGTTACATAATGTATTTATTATTCTGAAATGTTATTAAATTTATCTGGTATATAGCTACGAATAGTAACCGCTTTTAGTCGCTAGATCCAATAATTAGTGTGATGCCCCAACGGACCTTAGATCGGCACGAGGCGAATCCAGAAATGTACTACACCGGCAGCCTGTCCCCGCGGAGCGCCTCGCTCGTCTCGCTCGCCGACCCCCTCGCTAAAGGTACTTATTTATTTTATGACTCCTTACCACGGTAATAGTATCATACAGTATTTCATCTTCATACAAACGGTCGGAACGTGAATCATACCTACGCGCCTCGGAGTTTAGTAGACATTAAGTATACAACAGCCACAGAAGCGCCATAGGGACGATCGAACGTGTGGGTTTGTAATCAGGAAGCGTACGTATTACCTACTCACTTACATTCACTACAACTAGAAAGAGGCGGCCCTAGCGCGCGCGGCTGTAGGACAAGACAGCATTAAATACATAATTTAAGTAGACAATTATTGAGTACGAAAGGTATCTGCAGTCGAAGGACTGATAAATGCACAATTCGTTGCCGCTGTGGGTAGTGAAACCATGTGGATGTTTTTGTGTGTTATCGGATTATGCATTTATCTGAACATGCCTTTAGGGAAATACTTTGAAAGTAACTTTGAAGAGGAACTTGCGTTTGTGCATGCATTGGCTGGTATTGGCCAACATTTGTAGCGTTCAAAATCTTGTGACTATCGGTTCAGAAATTTATATTAATTGTTAGTTTGAAGCACTTAATCTGTAACTAATTGTACATGTACTTACCGAAAGTACATGTACAATTTACTCCGGCCGTTACATTGCTTTTTGGGCGTTACATCTTTTGAATCCACATTGCATTGTGTTCGTCTTAACGTTGGCTGTGTTTTGAGCGAACTAATCAAAATAAGAGCTCACGTTTCAAACGCGATGTAATTTTTGTAGACGGTTTTTGTGCGGTGACCCGACATCTAGTTAGTATTGTTGATCAAAGACATTTAAGTAAAATGCCAAAAAGTTACATTAACTTCCATGTCTCAGGTCTCAGGTGGCAAGAATAACACAAAGTTTTTTTTTATCGTTTTAAATCTGAGGACGCTTTCGTTTGTGTGTGCATTCCACGGTGCGTACGTACATTATTATGCGCTATATTATATATTATGCGTTGCAGCCATCCTGCCTATAAAGGGTTCGAGGTCCTGGTCTGGTACTGTGCCAGAGTACCGGGATATACATAATGTGCCAGAATATTATGGCCCGGAATAATATGTGCCAGATAAATGTTTTTTATCGGGTCGGGGGTGCCAGTGATTAGTTATTTGTGTCGTTCATGCCACCCGCGACACCGGGAACCCCACTGCGGGAGTGTGAGTAAGAGACTAATTTAATACGGTGGATGTTTCAGAACGGTCGATCCCGTCGGAGGCGGCGGAGGGGGCGGAGGGGCGCGGCGCGGGGGGCGGCAAGCACGCGTCGCGCTCCGAGCCCAAGCGCGGCTCGCTGGCGCCGCTCGCGCTGAGCGCCGCCGAGCGCGACGCGCACTCCGACAACTACAGCCTCCGGTCGTCCGCCGACGTGAGTCTCCCACAGTACTATAGACCGAGCCATCCACGCGCCCACAACGCGCAACTCAACTGCATTCGACTGCAACGCAAGCAGTGTATGTCAGCATCGGTCCTATACAAATGAATGCTGCAAAGCAGTCTGTCGTCTTATCAATTTCAGTCACCGATCACCGTCTTATGCTTATAATTGAAAATTATAGTAACGGCAAAAAATTAAGGCCCCTTTGACACATTAAAATAGTGACGTGAAAAATGTTAATTTAGTATCGAAAAAATATGGTCAAGTTCGAGTCGCATCGATACATTTTTGGAATAAAATTTTTAATCACCCTTTTTAATTCCATGTTTTGGAATGAGAATCGAATACTGAGTACCCCCTATTAATATCACAAGAGTCTTACGAATCACCTTATATTTAAGGTCTCCTCGGCTTTGAGCTCAGTAGTGGGCCTTGTTGGGTTGAGATGATTTATAGTATATTCATTTATGTAATTGACTTACTTACTTTATTAAAGGTGGCACTGTATTTTGTTAGTAAAAACGTGAAGGAATTTGTTCGCGGTACCATATACTTTGTTTATAAGGTCCCGCATTAGTCCATAGTATTTAAATATATATATTGTTTCAATATCCATGTAATTAATTAACTTTGGGTCTTAAAGTTATACATTCGATAAATTGTATGACTTTTTGCACATCACTATAGATCATGAAGAACAGCAATTTGCTCCTTCAAATTTATGTAATAATTTATACGAAACTTGATGATCGGACAGACGTCAAATAAACTTCAGCGGGGCCTTCCTTTTGTGCCGCACCTATAAATAAAAAATACTGATACAGGCCGAATTTCTGTAGCAATAAAATTTATGAAAAAATAATAGGCTCCTATTCGTTTATAGTTTTCTCTAGCACCCTAATATAAATAATTGGTATCCAATAGCAGAAGTTTCAATGTACCGTCGTTGCGTACAGATATTGGACATCTCGTCGAAGCCGGTATCGGACGCGGCTCTGACGGACATCAGCTCGGACGCGACCGGCCACGCCGCCTGCGACATCGACTACGACTGCGACCACTACGACTGCGACAGCTGGGACGAGTGCGAGCAGGACAGCTTCTCGTAGTGTGCGTGCGAGCGAGACGGACGGCCAGGTCGTTGAGGTTAACCGTCTATGCGTGAGCTGCAGCGTGGGAATTGCGGGGGAAAGTGCGACGCTCGTGGAATATTAAGGGTAGTGCCAAGCTCTTAGTATTACGTATTCACCTATAAGTAGACCAAACTATAATGGTTTGCAAAAATAAATTATAAGTCTAAACAAGCTTAACGTTATACACAAAATTAATACTTATGCAATAGATTAATTCTTTAAAATTCAAATAAAATCTTAAAATTCAAATTTAATCTGCACTGTGTAACATTATCATTTGGTCAACTTTTATGACGTCGCAATTTATTGTATTCTAATAAACTCCCAACACAAAGTGGCGCTATCTACTAAGTTAAGTCATTTGCATTTATATTTTGTAATGTAATGTGAAGTTGTGTTTGTTTACCGATTCGCCAATACACATAAACATTCGCTTATATTTGCATAGGTTAATACTGCACAATCGAATAGGTCGGTTTGTAAGACCAACACTACTTTGTTACAGTGTAGTAATGAAGCAGCGACAAAGATACCAAACTAAATGACAAGTACATAAATTAATAAAAAATAAATAAAGGTACGAACAAATAAATAAATGTAAAATAAAAAAGCTTATTCTAAATAATGAAGTCTCTGACAATGAAGGGACTAATTATATTTCAAGTAAAACTGTTCGACGTTATACTCGTATAACAGGAGCATTCGGCAGGCGCCACGCGATAACTACTCGTTTTGAGGGTCTTAATAAAATAAAATATACATAACTCCGCCAGTTCGGGTCGCGTCTATGTCCTATTTATAAAAATGTTTTATTCTAGCACTTAAAAAATAAGTTGTAAACGTTACAATAAAATTAGTTTATCTTTAAATCGTAAACTTAAATCTTTCTCGATCAGGCAAAAATATGCAGGCGGGTGTTCAACACTTTTTTTAATACTGGAAACGTAGAGCTTTCTGAGCAATCCAACTGAAGAGCTTATCTAATACATACTGATGTAGTCTAACGGTAGAATATGGTTGTAAATGACAGTATGCATGTTTCCATAGCTTGTGTACTTACTGTGTATGTGTGGCGTAAATAAAATATATTTTGATAAACTGGGTTCGTATTCGTAAGTACGATACAGGTGTCGCTGAATTCAAGTAAACTTTTTTTAATGACAGTTATCCCAGTCCCCATATGAGTCTTGTTCTATGTCGGTCACAGTTGTCATGGGCGGCAGCGGAAGGTGGTGCTCGTTTGCTGCCTTAAATCATTTTAAAAAAAATTATGTTAGTATTGCTGTTGCCATATAAAGGACAATGACCATTAAAGTATGGGGAAAGGGCCTATAATGGCTTCATAATTAGATACTCAATTTGATCAGCTTAGTTAATAAAATTGATTACCAAGTCACGTAAGTATTTTTCAAAGGTAAGCCGGGGTTAAAAATATATTTATGTTATTAAGATATTTACAGTTCAACATACCTTCTCGACATAGATGACATGATAACCATGATTTTATATCTAAATCATGTGCTGCATCAAAAACATATTTCACTTATATCATAATATTTTGTTTTAATTTTATATAATTTCTTACTTATTATATATTTTAAAAAAAATCCCCTGTTCAAAATACTGATTCTAATACTTAGACGACGGTTAGATCAAAAACTAATAATTATGGTTCTGGAGTTCATCTGAAGTGTGAGAACATTGCCGGCAAAAATAACTAATCATTCTCCTTTCGGAATAAAAAGTCAGTCTCATCTTCAGTAGCCAGAGTCTAATTAATTTATGTTAACGGTAAATAGTAAGGCGAAAACAACACGTAAAGTAAGTAATGTCATGCCTCAGTATATCCGTATCAGTATACCACACAGTAAAGTACGGCCGGCGGATCATGGCCGCTCTGAAGTTAAGCTTTCGGATATACTGCGCAGGTATTGTCTTTAGAGAGAGATAGCGACACAAACACTGAGCGTGTGACTGAAACAAACAATACTCAAAGTGGCACCCCGCTCACCCCGCGCGTCTTGCCACCATTTCGACCCTAAAATTGACTTCTGCGCAGCGATCCGAACAAAGTTCAGAGCGGCCAAGATCCGCCGGCCGTACTATACCTCCGTATATTTTAATGTATCTATTGTTAATTAGAAAATTAGAACGTCAGTCATAATTAAAATAATACAAAAAAATATGTTCCTAGTCCAGTATTTCACTCTTGTGTAAAGTATTTTAAATTTGATTAGGTATCTTACATAATCTATATAATATTTGCTTGATCTCAACTCCCGTACTATAGGAAACTAGCCGCTATACAGGTTAATGACTCAATCGGTATCTTCTTTAAATTATTAGCCAAAATAGAAATAAGGAAAATTTTAGACTTGAATGCTTTACACACCAAATACTACTTAAGCTTGTAAACATTTTAATATTGTCTGTTTGAATAAGGCCTAGAGGCACTACCAGTAATTAAATATTCTATTATGATCTCAATATGCACTTAGGAATTGAAGTAGTATGTTTGTTTCCAATCTTTATATTTCAATAAGATACACACTGTGCTATTTACTATATACAAAACTTTACTACTGCTCTCTTGAACTCCATTAGAATAATTATCTTCAATTTCATTAACTGTAGTCGTTAAAGACGGGAAATGTATGTGATACATGATATGGTAGCTGTACAATAAATCTTTGTTGTAAGTACACAATCCCCGGGTGGACCTTGTTAAAACATGTTATAAAATTCACGTTAATATATTTAACAAGACAGTATCCAATTAAACTATGTTTAATGCTTCAAAAATTAGAGAGAATTTTACGATTCCAAAACTTTTAAAGTAGTAGTAAATTAAATCTTCTATATTAATTATATTTCGTATTCAAATAGTATCTTAAATAAAAATCCATCTTAAGACTGCTTGTGGTTAGGTACCACCCGAAATCTTATGATTAAAAACTATCAGTATTATGACAATACTGTAGCAAATATTTTCGTACTACTAAAATAGATTTATAAATACACGTAAAAAGAACCAAATTCGTAGTGTAATTACTTATATTTATTTATAAGAATCATTGTAAATATCATTAAGTCAATCGTAACATATCTCAATTGGGTTCAAGTAATAATTTATAATCGAAAAGGCAATTAATTGTTATATTACTGAAAGTAGTTTATTACTATATACCCACAGTTTTGTGTAAAGCGCTCCATTCGGGTCGGCCCGTGTGAAATGCATCACAAGTTGAAATGGTGCACGTCCCTGTGCAGAATATAGCGCGTTAGCGCGCATCCGCACGCTCATGTGCGCATAGACTAGGGCGCGTGGCGGCCATGTTAATACAGTTTGGCGGGAACTGGGGCCCAAATATGCTAATTTATAAATGTTTCAATTGCGTTGTGTCGGAAATTAGTTTTTATAAATTAACAGACTCGGGCCCCTGCTCGTTAGTTATTCAGTTTTATTTTAAAGATACTAATCATTTTATATCGCAAGTTTTCAAATTAAATGAAAATTATGTTCATAATTTCTGTAAAATAATAGTGATGATCGTTGCTTGTACTAAAATAACAATTTGGTGGTAGTTAATGAGAGTTTAAAATTATATTTTTGTAGTGTTTAATTATAATTTGTATTTAGAATTATACATAAATGAGTTGTAAATATTCTGGTGCGTCCGTTTATTGACTAGTGCCTTACGACGGATAGCGGGTTACGTTGCTCTGGTAGATGTTGTGACCCCTCATGTCGTAAATAAATAAAAATGAATAAAGCCACTTTTGTTTTCTTTTGTCATTATAATCCCTGAATAAAACATACTTGCATCACGGTAATGGTATCTTATACAGTATTCCATCTTCATACAAATTGTCGGAACGCGAATCATACCTACAACGCCACGGAGTTTGGTACACAACAGCCGCAGATGCGCCGTAGTGACGAACGAACGTGTGGGTTTGTAATCAGGAATGTGCGATTGACCTACCCACTTACATTCACTACAACGCGAAAGAGGCAGCCCTAGCACAGAGTAAGGGAACAGAGACAAAGCTTCATACAAGCGCGCTACGATAGGTACACTACTACAAGCTTGAGGCGCGTGTGTGCGTGAGCACAGGCGCTACGTCGCGTACGGAGAGAAATCGGTTTATACCGGCTCGGCCTGTGCTCAAGCTCAGGGGCTGCAGTACACGTCGCGCGTCGTGTTTTCATTTAATTTAATGTTAATGATAATAATTTAAATAGTGTTTAAATGTAATTTTACAATACCTAGTGTTTTAATATAAAAGTGTAACTAAGGTTTAAAACACATCATTTTTTAGCTATCCCAAAGACTCTACTAGGTAAGTAGTACTACTAACTTGATTATTATTTATTATTATTAATTTATAGGGTAGATAGATACCTCATAAATATTAGATGTTATTGTGATATTCTGTAACCGCATCCATTTAATTCGACTAAACTGAGAAGCACGACGCACGCGATTCGCTGGCCAGCCGTAGCGTCGGCAAACTCGCGTCGAAGCTCGCTTAAGCTATTTAGTTTGTGTTTTCTGTGGATTATAATAAAATCAAACTTTCTCGGTTACGGTTCGTGCGCAACTTATCTTGCCCAGCTCCTACCACTTGTCAAAATTTTATTGTAGAAAATATTTTTTTTTGTGACTTTGTAATGTATTTTGATGAATATAAATTATGCCTTTAAATTAAATTTCTTGGAATGCCTCACTAGACTCAGGATTCTAATTTACCTAATTCTTCCTAGCTCGAATCCTTCACTAGCTCGGGATTTAAACTAGGCAATCACAACAAAAACAAACTTTGCCATCTTGTTGAGCAAATAACTATTGTTTATTAAATTGTATCCTATTGTGCCAACCCTACCAAAATAGGTATAAATTTTGCTCGCTTCTTAGAAGCTTTGACTCTGTTCCTTTACTCTGTGACTCCACTATATCAGATATTTGGATACATCTATATGATCTATGATTGGAACATGAACAGACTAGATATCTGTCTCTATCTCTCTCTACGATACGAATCAAAATAATCAATATTATACCTACCCAACGATTAAAGAAAGAGAGGATAGGCCCTAATTTGCATAATAATATATATTTAGATAAAAACTTTAGATTTATGCGTTTAATGTGTTGTTATGAGTTATTAAGATTAATTTAGCAACATGATGAAGTGTTGTACTAAAAGGTGTGTTCACGTTTTTGTGGGCGGAGTCGGCGCCATTTTAGAGTTAATTTTGGCTTCAGAATCTTCAGATCACGTGACCTTAGGGCATATCCTCCCTCTTTTTTCTTTATCGTTGTCATTCGTATTTCGTTGTACCTACCTCACTCGAGCGAGGCGTCATCACATGACAGGAGGACAAGGACACAGAGTACGGCGTCATCGCATTTCGCAACGCATCGTCAATATCGTCATAAACCTTAACTGTCAAATGTCAATCATTATTGTTTACTTTTTACTTTTGGTCTTTTGTACTTCAACAGTTAGTAAATTACTTGATTTTTATAATATAAACAAGAAGGGATAAAGCAACTGGATTATGGACTGAAGAATATTGTGTTAGCAATCAATAAAAAGGCTTCTGACATGTAAAGTCCGTAAACACCTCTTAGTATAAACTGTACATTTACATTATATCGGTGTAACTAAAATGTCTAAAAAAGCATGTTATTTTAAATGTAAATATGACGGTAAGTTGTTTTTAAAATCTGTATTATGCATTGATATTATGTGTAAGGTATTGTGTAGTCATCTTAATATATATAATTCGAGTGTGAGTGTGTATGTCACTGAACTCCTAAACGGCTTGACCGATTTGGTTGAAATTTTTTGTGTGTCTTCAGGTGGATCCGAGAATGGTTTAGATTCACAATTGGACCCGGTAGGTGGCGTTGCTGTCGATATATCACTAAAACATTTTTTAATCATAATGCGGTACGAAGTACGCTGGGACAACTAGTATTTACATACTCTTAGGACGAGCTTCTACAAATGTTTTTGTCTCAATTTCTCATTCTGTGTTCTTAAATTGTTATACGATTCGTTGAGTTTTTTGCGGTAAACTGAATCATTTCATTTTAATTAAGTAAAATTGTCAATACTGACCATTAAGGTGTCGTTGAAGTGTTTTTCTAATAGCAATTCATTCTTTAGTTTAGCTAGACTTGCAAGATTGCTACTGTTTGTATACTTTGCTTTATCATTTATAAATATATTTTTTTATCTTTCCAGGACAACTCTATAGTTTTCCCCCTGCGAGCTACAGTAACTATGAAAAATTTTGCAAGTGGAAAAGTATTTTAAAGGAAAAGGATAAGGCAAAGGAGGATCACTACATAACAACTAACTATAAGCTGTGTAGCAATCACTTTGAATCTCTTTATATTGCTGCAAATAAGCGGCTCACAAAAAATGCTGTGCCAACATTGAAACTTGGTGAGTAAAAATATTAGAAGGAAACTCTTATCGAGCTGACAATATTAAATTTGCATGAATATGTTAAGTAAGAGGCAACTTTACTAAAATGTTAACTTGTTCATTAGAAAGGCCAAGTATTATTTTCAAAAATACAACAAGTTAAGTCAAATTGACCAAAATAATTTTTGAATGTAACAGTGTTATTAATGGATCCTCTTCCCCTTGGCCAGTAATTGATATTGGTGTTGGTCTACAGCTGTAACCACTACCTTGTATATTGATGTAGCTAGTTTCTTAACAATTTACTTTAATATATACAAACATCAGCATCATCATCATCATAACCTATATAAGTATCCCACTGCTGGGCATGGGTCTCCTCTCAAAATGTGAGGGGTCTGGCCATAGTCTCACCACGCTGGCCAAGTGCGGATTGGCGGACTTCACCTTTGAGAACATTATGGAGAACTCTCAAGTGTGCAGGTTTCCTCATGAAGTTTTCCTTCATAGTAGCAAGTGATAAATAAATTCTAATATGCACATTTTTGAAATTTTTGAAATTTGCACATTTTTGAAATTTAGAGTCCAACGTTTAACTACTCGGCTATCACTGCTTATAAAAACATAATTATAGAAAAAGACCTCGTCTGGGGCTATGAGTGTGTAGCGTTATTTATTTGTTTATCTTATATCACTTGTTCATGGATACTTCAATATTTTAGGAATAACTGTGCAACAAGAAGAATTGTTGTGTTCATTTCTTGAAGAAAACTCTAAGCTTATAATGGGATATGATTCAAATGGCGAAATGATGGATGAAGTAATAGAAAAATGGAAAGTAATAGGTCCTCAACTCAATGCACTTGGTACAAAGAAAACTTATAGTGCTTGGGCAGAGGTAAAAAGCAATATTAACTGTATATTACATTATATGAAAATAACAGACACATATTATTTAGTGTTATACACAGTATGTTTATTATTTCAGTATCTTTATAATGTTATGTCCAATTTGAAAACTAAAGAAGTGATCTGGACAAAAATAACTTGTACTGATGACTCAGAGTCGGTAAAAAATTGTGATGACTTTACTGAACTTGAACTTAAAATCCTGCAGCTGTGGCGTAAAGAAACCATGGATCAGGAATCACCTGTGAGTATTGTCTGATACAATCCAATGAACTATGGCGACATCGCACACACGTCACACGGTGACGTCACTAAGCCTGAATCACATTATCAAAGTTTTCTACACCACTCACATAATATTATACAAGTTCCAACAAAGATCAGTTCGGGTTTAACCGCCTGCCGGGCATGTCGTTTCGCCCGGCGGGAGATCCCCCTATGCCGAAGAACCTTCAAGCAACTGGGGTGATATTACTTAAACTTTTTTGTTAAAAATTACTTTATTTACTTTTTGGTTACCTGTTTGAAGTCAGTTTTATTTTTTTGTTAAAAAATATTTTATGTTACGATTTTTAGTGATGGGTAGACCTAACAAGGATGCTTCTCGGATGAGGAAACGACGGCTTCTTGAGTAAGCGCCACAAAAGGTAACTGCTGTAATTCGTTGAGGAATTCCCTCGACTGTCTATGGTCTCCATCATCAGACCTGTAATGGTACTTATAACCCATATGGTTGCAGGGTACTTATCAATAGAAATGAATAAAGTCCAAACACAAGGTAGCTACTGTAAAACATTGAGGAGTTCCCTTGACTGTCCTTCGTCTTCATCATCAGACCCCTAATGACAGTCACAACCCATCCAGGTGTAAAGTTCTCATCAATAAAAATTTGTCATAATCAAGCAAGAGTTACATTATATATATATATATATATATATATATATATATAACCTCCTCCTTTGTTGAAGCCGGTTAAAAACTAGGTTTCATTACAATTTCATGTGTACTGTTGATGTTGACTTGATGTTGCAAGAATTTTAATATAGATTGTTTTTTTTTGTAACATTCATAAGTTCTCATACAAATTTTAAAAATTGACTTGCAGGATCGGCTTGAAATTAATGTCGAAGATGAAAATGGTGTGGAATATATGATAGAAGTTGGAGATGCTGATGATAGCAAAGATAGCAACACTGGCATTAATTGGACTTCTCGGGACAATGAGAGTCGAAATGAAATTTTTACATTCACATTAAATGTAGCTTCTGGCGGACACAAGCCTTTATTACAAGCTGCAGATATGAAGCTCTCCACAGAATGTGCTGCTCCATATAAAACACAGGATCTGAATATACAATGTAACTGTACACATTCTGATGGTGAAGTCCAAGACGAGTTCGACGCTTTCGGTAAGGATATTGCACAGCAACTCAGAAGCATGCCAATAGAAACTGCTTTAGAAACACAGCAACAGTTGATATCGATAATACGCAGTAAACAAAGCAAAATATTAAATAATTCATTCCTACAGCACTGATGTATTCTTTTATTTTGTTAATTAACTTGGAAGCAATATTGGAACATTATGCAATATTGGAACATTATGCAATTAAAGTGCATTTTTTTTTCTAATGAAGTGTCTTTTATTAACGGTTATCGTAAATTTCTGTATTTTCAAAATTTATTCAAACTTTATTGAACCTCAAAAATAGTGGCATTGGCGGACTTAATGCTAAATAGCATCTAACAGTCAACCTGCAGGATGTGCAGAGCAATATGGTGTGGAATGTATATTTTAAAAACATTACCAGTAATTAAAAAAAAATATGAGTGATTATAGAGTATACATGAGCAGTGATAGCCAAGTAGTTAGTGGCGCACGCATTTCTAATTTTCAAAAATTATGAGTAAATTAGATATTAATTATAACTTGCTTCGGTGCAAGAAAACATCGTAAGGAAACAAGCACACCTGAGAGTTCTCCATAATGTTCTCAAAGGTGTGAGACATCCACCAATCTGCACTTAGCCAGTGTGGTGGAATCTGGCCTATAGCCCTCACATTGTGAGGGGAGACCAGTACCCAGCACTGGGACTGTTATGGGTTGCTGACGATGACATTAGTCTAATGTGTTAAGGATAATTGTCTAATCCACATGATAAATAATTATATCCAGTATCATTATCTAATTTTATTCAAACATTGAAGCCTAGTGTTATACAACAGGAACATTCCTTTCATGCACTTTCATATGTCTATTCAAAGTTCCACATTGAGTGAAGGCCTGGTCGCAGAGATCACACTTATACGGCTTCTCTCCAGTGTGAATGCGGTGATGGTCCGTCAGTCTCCTCTTAGACAAGAAGCTCTTTGGGCAATAGTTGCATGCGAAAGGCCTTTCTCCAGAATGTATTCTCTCATGTTCTACCAAAGTACTTTTTGCTGCGAATGACTTGTTGCAAATGTTACATTTGTATGACTTCTTTCCTTCATGCAATAGCAAATGTTTGGCTAAATTGGATTTGGCCGTGAAGGGATAATTACAAATGTCACAAACAAATCGCCGGCCCGTGTGTCTTCTCGATACATGCGACACTAGCATGTTATTTGTGTAAAACTTCTTCCCGCAATGTTCACATGTAAATGTTCTTTCCCTGTTTTCCTTATGAGTTTCTAGATGAGCCTGAAATTCAATTGTGATTAGTTTAATACAAAATTTGCTGTAAAATTTGTATTCAAATTTTGAGAGAAATAGAATGACTACGACAGAATTCGTTTAATAATACAAAATTAAAAACACAGGTACCTTGAAACTATAAGCAGTGGTAGAACTCTTCCCACAAGTGTCACAGACAAAAAGCTTCCTTTCGTCGTGAGTTTTAAGGTGCATTTTTAGTGCCTCCTTGCTCTTGGAGATTTTGCCACAAGTCTGGCATTTCAGGTACTTTAGATCAACTCTAGTGTGAGAGCTTTGTAAATGTCTGCGAAGACCACTGAGCGTCATAAATGTCTTTGTACATGCATTACATTGTATTGATAACTGTAAACAACACAATTTGTAAGTAAATTGTTTTTTTATAACAGTTAGTAAACAAACAAAAAGGCCATGTAATTTTAAAATTCTAGAAAGCATCCGAGCTGTTGTATTACAGGTAAATGGTCCCAGTGAGAGAGCTCTTTTGTTATATGTTACTATTTTAATATCTCACCTGTTTACTGGTATGTGTCAACTTATGGAACTTATATGTAGTGGTTGAATAGAAAATCCTTTCACACAAATCACAACTAAAATATTCCTTTACATCTTTTAACTTTGCTGTAGTCTTAACTGTTCCATTTTTTATTTTCCTTTTTAAGCTACAAAGAAGAACAAATTTAAATTTTACAGCCAAAAATGGTAATTCTACTAAGTTCAAGAATGAATTTAACTTTTCTACAAATTTAATAATGAATCTTTAACCTTTTCCTAATCTTTTTTATACTATTGACAATTGGCTTGTGTCTTATATTTTGTACATCCAAACCTGCAAAGCAAATTAAATATGTATTAAAGTGCTTCTTATGAGGGTAACAATATAATCACATGGCAATACTTGACCAATATTCCCTGCAGCTTATGAAATAAGCAATATTGTGTGCGAGACTTTTGTGGTCTGCAGGCAGGGTCAATACCAACAGGATTACAAATACATTATTGATATATGCATGATCTACACTCCTAAATAATATTAGATTTAATTTTGTTAGTTATATTTAAATACTATGTAAAAATAATTGGAACTAAGCTTTTTAAATGTAATTATGTTATTTGCTCTATACACATGTAAATGTTCCAGCAAAATAGATATAATATATCATCATACTGATACCCTTATTGAAATCAATTGAAATGTTGATACACTCCTGTTTTAAGAGGACATCATTAGCAAATCCATGTTTAGTACTGAATGTATCATCGCTGGAGTGGGAGTTATCCAGTTCTTCCAAATGTTTACCCTGCTCTAGTTTGGTATCACCAATGTTGTGCAGGAACTCGAGCTTATCAGAGATTTCTTTTTTTGAATCATTACAATGGGCCTCAGATTTTATATCTTCAGAGTTGATGAGAACTACATAACTTGCTTCAACTTTAGGTTTTATGAAATTATAGTTCAGTAGACTATTTTGCGACTGGATGCACTTTTGTTTGAAGTCAAAGAACTTGGTGAGGAGATCATAGCAAATATTGCAAAGTGCTCTGGGCAGGTTTTCTTCTGGCTTGATCTGAAAGAAGCATTTAGGAATGCCAAAACATTACACAAATTTACTCTTAGTATAAGATCAACTGACAAATTTCTTTTAATTGTGTAGCAGAACTTAGATTGTTTACTTAAAATCCTTACTAACCTCAATTGTTGTGCAGTAAGAATAAATTTCAGGAGGTACATTATCTATTAGATAGAACGTAAAAGACTCCATCTGGACCAAACAAGCACGACATAATTCACCAATCGACATACTTAAAAAAATAATCTTTAATTTGAAACTGAAATTTTATTTTAATTTTCACATTTATCCAAACCATGGAACACTCCGAACACTACTCCTACCGGTCCAAAGTCAAACTAGCACAAAACAAAGGTCAACAAATAACATGAAATTGTACCTAAACTGAAGGCTAGTTCCAATTATTAGAAAATGAAAGTTAAAAATACAAAATTAAATGTTTAGAATCATTAAATATTGTTAGGTTTTTTATAAGACAAATTGACAAAGACGGACAAAACTTGACAAACGTCAGAACCTTACTGATACAGATCTCCAATCCTTACTGATACAGATTAAATTATGAAGATATTATAGAGTAGGTATAATCTCTATAATATTTTGTTGTATAATGTTTCTTGAACCTAAAAAAAGACAAAAAGAATAGCTCCATTTTATTATAGAATTTGGATCTCTCATTGATACCGATACTTATATTGTATCACTACAATGCACAATGGTATTCTCCATTCGTGTAGTTACTCCATGTAACTTGGAGGCTGAATGGACAAAATGTTACATAAAACCCATGCTCTATGGTGATGTGATTACGTAGTTCTGTTGCGTCAACTGTCAATCGTGTGTCAATCAAGCAATGTCATGTCATCTTCATGAATTAGTGAGTGACATTGTCAAGCTTATTATTGTAACTTGTAATTAATTTGTAATAGAATAGTTAAAAGAACTTTAATTAACTGATGATTAAACCTTAATTTTGTGTTATTCATTTGAAATTTTTTACTACCTAAATCAGTGAATAAGATATTGGGTGGCCTAACTGTTTATTATGTGATAGGCTAGCTATCCTAGCTGATCAGTTATACAATACAAATACTTACTCTAAGTTGAGCAGTAAAATATAATCAAAAACATACAATTTTTTATTTAATATGATGGCTTTGGTTGCTTACGATAATAGCGATTCAAGTGATAATGAAGAAAACTGTGATGAAAGCTTACCAATAACTCTGAATCCGAAAAACGAAAGTAAAACTATTGGTCTTGAAATTGAAGGTAACTTTTGGTTTCTCTTTAATACTCTTATAATAGCTTTTATATCGAATTTACTAAATTTTGACAGATTGCCGTCAAATTAGATTTTATTTTATCATTAATATAATAAACAATATTATTAAAACAGTGTAACTGAAACATAAATCATTTGCATATTTATAGATTCTATAGAACCAGCAACACAAGCAAACACGACTAAACAAAGTATAAGTGAGGAACTAGAAGCACCTCAAAATTTGTTTAACCAATTACCACAACCAAGTCATAAAAAAACTGCTGTTATTGAGGAGGATGATGAGTTTTTACACAAAAAGGAGACTATCTCTGATGTAAAACCAAAATCGAAAATTACAGTACCTTCTCTGAGTGATGTGAGTACGAAAACAAAGACTTGAGGAAAGAAACACTTATTCATTTTATTATGAATAGGCAACAATGTTATATTAAAATTAATACTGAACTATTTTAATCAATGTAATGATTTTTACAGTTCAAAGATGTGAAAGACACAATACCTAGTGCAAGACCTAAAATATCTAATGGGGTATGTATAACTTTTTGTTAATTTAGAATTTTAAAGCCCTTTTGGTAGCATTATCATAATATAAATAATTTTCTTCCACAGAAAAAGTCAGGCTTACTTAGTATTTTGCCCCAACCAAAACATTCAGCAAATAGCTCAGTAACATCGAAAATGCTCATCCCTCAAGTGGTTTCACAAAAGCCAACCTCCACGGCAAAGAAAAAAGTCCCATTGCCATCACCAAGCAAAAAAACACAAATAGAAAAAAAAGCAAGCAGTAAAGTCATTTCGTATTCTGATGACAGTGATGAGGAAGTAACAAATGACTTCTTCTCTATAAACAAACCAGTTGAAGTACCATTGGAAGAATTGCCATTAGACTTGGACCTACCTTGTAGTTCAAAGGCTAGAGATGTTCCTGCACCTAAACCAAGAAGTATAGAGTCTTATTTCAAACAAGACAGTGTAGAGAATCAAATTGAAGAGCAAAACCATATTGAAATGGGCGATGCTATATACAATGCACAAGAATCTGGACATCTCGCTGACAACACAACTCCTAGTGGGAGCAGTGAGATAGCACTTGATGAGGAGGCTGTAAGTAATTTAAAGCTTAATCTAAATTAATCATCTAAACAAAACATAACCTATGTAAAACTACTATATCAGATAAATTAATGACTTTATTAAAGACTATATTTATTATATTTAATAAAGATAATATTTTTGTTTGAATTTGAAACTAGTGTGGAATTATGTGTAAGTGGTAAAATTTGTCTATTGCAGATTCTCAAGTTGTGCGGTACACGAGGCAAGCGCAAGAGGGAGGAGATTCAAATTGTAGATGTGAACCAGCAAGAGGTGCTCGCAGACGCCAGGGAGTGGTTACTGAAGGGTTTGATGGAGGACACAAGTAAACGGGTGTCGGCCAGTAAGAAACGTGGTAATGAGCCTACAAGCCAACAGAAACGTGTACACCAAATCACATATTTGGCCCACCAGGTAATTATTACGATAATAAAACATTGGCTGCAGTGTAGTACTGAAGCATATGTTTCAAAGTCAAGCCAAGCTGTCAAAGTTGTTACAGTAAAGTGTTCTAACACTTTTATGATATTTCAACTTTTTTAAGGATATTATCTAAAATTTAAGGAAAGGATCTAAATGAAACTTAATTAGGTCTAGGTTGTTATAGCATGGATAATATAAGTGGTAGCTATTTAAAATTTATTGTGTGATATTCCAGGCAAAGGCAAATGAAATTGAGCTACAAAATCGGTGGGCCAATAACAGGATGACAAAAAGACAAACACAATCAAAATATGGTTTTTAACAACTTATAGAATTTGTTAAGGTTTGTAAACAGTGAATAAAAACATTGCATTGAGTTCCTACTTTTATTTAGTAATCAATTCTAAATAATACTTAAAATATTGCAGTAGTTCAATTGTAATCTTTAAAGTCTTCGAGCTTTTCTTGGTCTAGGAGGATTCCAGGAGACATGAGTGTTGTCAGTGACTGATATTATTTCCAAGCCACCCATTTGCAAACCTTTTACCGCAGACTGAAAAATAAAATATATGAAGTTAAACAAAATAATTTGATTGAGCAGTAATAGCCGAATGGTTTTATTTTAATGTTTGACTCCCAAACCAGGGTTCCGGTTTCGAATCCTACACACAGCTCTAATTTCCAAAAATGATGTTCTTATTAGAATGTAATTATCATTTGCTTCAGTGAAACACATAGTGAGGATACCTGCACACCTGAGATTCTCCATAATGTTCTCAAAGGTGCGTTTTCACACACCTGGATTTCTCCACCAATCTACACTTGGCAAGGGTCAGGCCTGTACCCTTTACATTGATAGGAGATCCATGCCCAGTGCCCAGCAGTGAGACAGTTATGGATTGTACTAATGATGCCTAGATACATTTTTAATACTGCTGTAAAATTACTTAAAAATTAGAAAAAAATGGATGGAAAAGGGGCTGTCAAAAATGTGAAAAACTTAATAATTATGTAATATTCCAAAATTTACTTACAAGCCTTCCTGGTCCGAGACCCTGTACCCTGACTCTGACAGTCTTAAATCCTTTTGATAATGCCTTCTGTAAACAGGAAACTAAAAGTAACTTACCTAATACATAGCTCTGTGCAATCTATATTAGGTTATTCTGTCTCTGTTGGCAGTTATGTTGGTCTATAATTTATAGATAATTATATAGAAACTGATGAGAAACTTATATATTTAAAAAAAAACTTATATAGCATACATTTACTGTAAATTATACAAATATTTGAGATACAAGTAACCCAAAGAATAAAGATTGAGACTCACATTTGCTATGCTAATAGCTGTAGTTTGGGCAGCAATATTCGTCCCTTTCTTAGTATTCTTGAAACCTTCCATACCACAAGATCTGATGAGCTTCACCAGCCCTGCAGAGTTGGTAACAGTGAATATGGTGTTGTTGTGGCTCACTCGGATGTTGCAGATTGGTAGATCTTTGTATGGAACTCCATCATAAAGCTGGAAATCTGATTCGGCAGTAGGAAATATGTTCTGTTTCCTAAAATATTTTAATGAAGAATATTACTCAATTCTTTAGGTAAGTATTATTATACACAGGCTTGGACAATAAAATACCAAATAAATTGAAATAATTTCAAGACTAAAATACATTTGTTGGCGTTATTACAGACTTTGTATTATAGCATAGCGTAGCAAGTCACTGAAATAGTTAAATTAATTGTACACCGTCAAACTACAATCATCGTCAACTGCCTGACGACTCAAGTGCCGATTTATCGTTTTCCTTAAGGTTACACCACGTAAGGGAGGTCTACATGATGCGTGGTCGGTAAAAAAGCGAATAAAATATGTTGTGGATCTTACACTTTCAAAACTGAGTCCAAATCAACAATTTTCTCGCCTTGAACACCTTCATCGTCTGCTGGAATCCTTTTATGATTGAACTTCTCGGTGGTACGCGGCGTGGATGTTTGCAGCGAACGTACTGTGCCATTAATTGATAAACGTAAGGCGTTTCGGACTGCACTCAACATTTTAATCCTAGGTTATTAATATATTAATTTAATATTGTTTTTAACCTAAATAAGTGCAGAACATAAACATAGGACATAACCTATTGTAATGTCAAATGTCAATAATGTCATTTTGAAAAATTAAATGACTGACAATGACAGCTCTTGTCAAACAGTAATGTCTAAATAAATACTACTACTACTAGCTACTCTATGTAGCTAAAGCCCCTCTCCCTCTCCCAAGTCCCTGTCTCTGATCCCTTACTTTATAACTCCTTGATTAAAATCTAATCGATGATAATATTTTATGTACACTTCAATCCTAGAATCATGACGTGATATTATTATTGTTATTTTAATTCATATGCCCGGAAATTCATTTCAAAATTATAGTCTATTAATTGCTTAGAGTATATATATTATATTATATACTCTAAGATTAATTGCCTACTATATCATAATGTTGTGTAAGCTATCCTGCTTGGTGATGTAGGGCTATTCTTAAGGATTATTAATGCATTAATATTGTTATTGGTATAATTGGTATAATCTTTCCTCGCGAAGCTCGTCCGTCTGGTTAGCTACCACCATGTGACAGTGTTACACACTTACACCACACGAGTAGTTAAACTTACACATCAAGATTTTTTCCTGTCGAGTTGTTTACGGTAGTGCTATTGACAGATTTTTTCTTGGTGAAAGTAATAGTTGTACATTCACTCTTCACTCTTCCGTAACGCATGTCCATTGGCAGCACAGACCACTTAGGTTAAGTGGTCTGTGGTTGGCAGTAACGATTACTTACCATAAGTTGACTCGTCTGCTCGATTGTCAGTTATTTACTTAAAATACTAATTGAACATTGACGCCGGCGACGCCCAATAACTTCCTGTTCGGTTATTTCATAATTACTATTACGTAACCAAACAAGGCATAAATAAACACAAACTATATATTAGACCATATATTAGAATTTTCATAACATTATACTAATAGTGTGCGATCATTACACTTTTTTCTTATTATAGAGCACTGTTTGTGTGAACCCTCGCAGCGACGAGGGCACGCCGGCGGCCAGCAGCTGCAGGTGGCCGGCCTCGGCGACGTGGCGCGCCGCGAGCAGCTCGCGCGCCGCCCACTGCACGTCGTACGGCGCCGCGGGCTCGCCCGTCACGTAGTTCACCACGGCCGCGTACAGGGGACTGCCCACCAGCTTAATGAACATGCCCTGGTCCAGAAGTTCTTTGATCATGTCGTTCTCGATTTTGAGCTTCAGAATGGCATCCTGTAACGAAGATTATTACCCGATAGAAAGTTGAAGTAAATGATTTTCTGTGACACTCATTTATTTAATAACGAGCTGTGCCCGCGACTTCGTTCGTGTGGAATTTAACAAAAAAAATATATAAAATAAAAGTTACTCCTTATGACATCAGCAATCTGCCAGTGAAAGTCCCGTCAAAATCGGTCCAGCCGTTACAGAGATTAGCAAACAAACAGACAGACAGACAAAAATGGTAAAAAATGTTATTTTGGTATATTCACCGTGTACATATGCATTTAGTAAAAAGCTGTTATTTTAATATTACAAACAGACACTCCAATTTTATTTATTTGTATAGACATAAATTACGTACGTAAAACATTTATGAACGAATTAGCGGTCGGCTTCCGAGCTCCGATGTAATCAATACTGTAAACAATTAACATGTTACGTGTCAATGAATCCATAAACAAGTATAGAATACCTTGTGCCGCTGCAGCAGGTCGATGACCAGCTCGTCGGAGTGTTCGCACTTGCTCAGCAGCACGATCCAGAGCGCGTTCACGACGGCGCACTCCTCAGCGGACTCCGCCAACCATTTCACTTCCTGAACACAAACCCACTTATTTTAATACTTGCAATCCTGAATTCTACTGATTATTATTACAAATTCGATTCCGCTTATAGTCAATCATCGATAATCGATAAATGGAAATAAAAAGTAGTCAAATTTTGTCTTGTTATCATTTTCCACCTATTGTTTTAATTAGTACCATTTAGATAGGAATATCAAAAAAATGGTACTAATATACAATTATACATGTAAAAAAACTTAATAACTTCATATGTCATTCATTTACATTCTAATGATCAATTCGTATAGAATGCATTAAGCATTTGTGACGAAATTAATAGTGGTGAATAAAGTTAAAACAAAATAAATAAGATAATGTTAATAGACAAGCAGCGACCTCTGCGGGCAGCGCGGGCCGGCGCAGCAGCAGCCGGATGAGCAGCAGCGCGTCGGGCGCCGCGCGCAGCTGCCGCCGCAGGAACTCGCACAACGCGCTGCGGCCCCACCTGCCGCCAGCCACACGAGCACGACACTTATGTGTAATTATGGTACATTCTATTGTCATTTGCCATATTATCAATTAAAATATACATACGAGTATAATGATCTATCCACAGATTTTCAGTCTTATGAATTGATATCAAGTTTACTCCAGTTTTTGTAATGCTTAGACACGCAGAATTCAACTTAAGTTAGGAGACGACATAATAATCGAGTATTTTAAAAGTGATCACTTCAATGAGACTTAAAGAGAGTAAACAAATTACAATGGGATAGGCGGCCGCCTTGGCTATGAGGTGGCGCTACTAGATTTAATGACATCGATTAGTTAGTGCGTTTAATTCAACTTAAAGTGAAAATCCACCGTTGCAAACATTTCAAACCTAAAAAATTTCAAGCAGTGTTATTATTATACAGTTCTCTCAAAGTATAGTAGCGCCATCTGTAACACTGTTACTACAACATATACGCACACGCCCGCACCCACACAAGCACACAGATATAAGCATGGTCGGCACTGACCGCGTGGGCGTGGGCGGCCAGCAGCCCAGCGCGTCGGCCAGCGCCTTGCTGCGCGGCCAGCTGTCGCAGCGCTCCACGAACCGCTCGAACACGCCGCTGCGGCCCTCCTCGCTCGACATCATCTCCTCTGAGTGTATAACATCATCATATTGGACAATCGTATAAATGTCACTGAAGGTATCAACATATTATATATGCCCATAAAAAAGACATAGCAAATTCCACATTTTAGAGTCGTGAGACTGCTACGAGTGGTGTCAAGGTCAGGTCAAAATCACTCTAGACGAGCGCTCGCCATTAGACAAGCGATTAAAAAAATAAAGCTCCTATGACCTACTCCTAGTCTTAACTGTCGCTCTCCTTCTGTATCCAAAAAACGTTTTAGGAGTCAGTTGCAGGCGAAACATAGTGAGAAAAATTGCACACCACACTTGACATTTTCAGATTTGTAGGTTTAGCGTCACTGACGATAGATGACGCTACCAGTGGGAAATATTCATATTGTTTTTAATGTTATTGGAACGAAGTTTTGGAATAAAATTTTATTACAATTCCTTCACTAATTAATCGAAAGGAACTTCGTTCCATCCGGGTGTCCCTTGACACCTCTCAAGCTTTTATATATGTATATTACTCCTCACATTGGTGACCGGATCACCTTCGTGGGACAGCATTGGTTGAGGCGAACGCACCGTCGATGTCGTCGGCGTGCTCGGGCCACTGGTCGCGGAACAGGTCGACGGTGGAGGCGGCCACGTGGCGCAGGTCGGGCGGCGCCGCGCCGCCGGCCAGCGCCAGCAGCGGCAGCTGGCGGTGCGCGGGCAGCCCGAGCGCGCGCGCCCGCTCCAGCGCGCGCTGCACCGCGCTCGCGCGCACCTCCACGCCCTCGCGGTGGTACTGCACCAGCCGCGACGCAAACGTCTGCATGTCCCTGCCGTACGACACGCCCCAGTGAGCCCCACCGTAATACGCTCAGTACGTGATATGGTTAAAGGAATTTGTTTATTACTTGTTAATGGCAGGACATAGTAGCTAGCCAATCATGTCATAATGAATTGACAGGCGAACTATATATTTCAATAAAATTTATATTACCGTCCCTATCCCACCGTTTCAAATCGATATTTTTTTTATAACGACAGCATTGATTTGTGTCCGAACATTACCATCAACAACAACTTTAATAGCTCGTTCGGACAATAAACTGCATAGCCTCTCGGGTAGGCCGTAAGACGGCTACTTCGAGAGAAGGTCTCTATGCCAGACTCGATCAAACGCCTTGGCGATATCTATATAGGCTACCAGCCAGCGACTCTCCACTTCTCTCAATGGTTTAGACCTATTACGGAATACGGAAAATCAAACAATAGGTGTCTATTAAGAAGGCACTGACTGCAAATCGTGCAGGTGGTGGTCGAGCGCGTGCTCGAGCACGTCGGGCGGCTCGGCGTCCGCATGCAGGCAGTGCAGCAGCGAGGCGAGCGCGGCCGCGCGCAGCCCGCCCAGCGCCAGCGCCGCGCCCGCGTCCAGCACGCCGCGCGCCGACCCGTGACTCATCTCCAGCGAGCTGGACGCGCACGAACATTATTTACAGTTTAAAAAACCAAAAACACTCTATTATAATCCTGTAAAGTTTAAAGGCAAAGCAATAAATTGAGTCATTGTGCTGTTAACCATTTTCCTTGTCTGGAGCCAATCCTGAGCATAGCAATGCTTGTCATAAAATTGCATTTTCATCTGAACTAAAGCCCTAAAAGGACTAAAAAGTATTCAAATTTCAGCTCAATCGGATACTGCACTTTGCACAATTTGACCCATACTAACTAACTAACAAGGAAAATTAAATAAAAGCTTGTAAAAAAATTAAATAACATATCCACAATTATTTACAATTGAGTATTGAATTATGTATTGTTTACATCGCCCAATAGGAGCACAAGATTGTTCTAGTCAAAAATGTATTGTGCGTACAGCTGATGGTGTCGTAAACAGGATAATTAACTCCTGGAGTGACGAGACCCCCGAATGTAAAACATGGCCAACGTGTCACGCCTATTCGTAACTCGCGTGATAGATTATTTTTAAAAATTATTTTAAGTTTTAAATAACACTTTAATAATGAAACTATTATAAAATATAATACAATTACTCATGTTATATTCTTAAAATTATTAAAATCTCGATATTTTCTTACTCCAAAAATAAAGGGTAGAAATATTGTTCACTAAATAATCACGTGTTTCCGTCGGCTTGTTTACACCTTGCTATAAAGGCCAGCGCTCGGGCAAGCCAGTCACTTTGCAATCGGCCGTCGTGCCGAGCGGACCTCAGCACAGAGAAGTCTCCGTAATATTGGAAACTAAGGTTAAGTAATTGTTAAATTACTTTTACGGTTTATTGTTATTGGGTTACTTTATATTACAATGAAAATATGTTATTATAAAATAAAAGATAAATTGGAATAAAAATATTGGTTAAAATATAAACATGATAAAAACATTATAAATAAAATAAAATATGGTTTCGATGTTATCTTTCATTTTATTTATCCTTTATTGGCAATAATATTGCAGATACAATTATATAATAAATTATTACAACAGAACAATTGCTTATGACTCATCATTATTAGTCATCGACAAAGTTTAATACTAAAATCTGTTTTCAGAAGTGGGATTCGAAGCCACGTTACTAATATTTTTCTTGTGAGTTTAAGGATGATCCTGACATGTCTTGGGCCAGCGCCGCTGTGATGACGACGTGGTTGAACCAGCGACAATTGGTATCAACACAGCGAGGAGCATTAAGTCCGCCCATTGTGGGTCTTGGCTTTTTAATTAGTCATTTTTTATTCAAACACGTGTTGTAATGTTATGGAGTTTGTTCCGCTGCTTCTTCTCCATAGCGACACTTGGAAGCAGTGGTAGTTTACGGTAGTTAGGGATAAAAAAATAACTCAAACTTTAAAAATAATGACTTTATTGGTCAGGAACTTGCCGAGCGGCGGATTTTGCTTAAAGGGTCAAATTAATACAAAAAAAAAGCTTACAGTTGCTTAAAAAAATACATAATTAAGTCGAATGTGCCGTGATAGAAAGTGTCTTAGTCATTGTTATTATATTCTAATGGTAGGGGAGCCCAAGAGGGGATTTCGGGATTTACAGAAGCGCGGCAGATTAATATACAGGGCGATACCCTGTACCCGGTTAAGTAACTCCACCAAAAATGAGCCTCATATATAAGGCCGCCCGTGAAGGATACAGGATCAGATTAGTAAAAAAAAATTGATCATCAGACATTCTCGAGCGCGTCAGATTAAGGCAGGGTGAGTTAATTACCTCCTAAAAAGTGTATATTCCACTAATCTGACAATTTGAGAGTGACGTAAAGAAAGGGGAGAGCAGCAAAGTTGTAAAAAAAAAACGTCATCTTGACATACTCGAGCGTAGTTAATTTTTTTTTTATTTTGAAGGAAATAATTCAAGAATAACGAAAAATATATAATCTGACGATTTCCGCAAGCCGAAATAACAAAAAAATCGTCGATAAAGTTAAATGCGTGCAGCTGCGTGATGCCTATATTTCCTTCTCCGCGTTTCTATTCCTCTCTCACTCTTTCTCTATCTATTACTCTCTCACTCCGTCCCCACTCCAGTTTCTGCTGTCATGACGCCATCACCATATTCCAGCAAAAATTTTTTTGAAAGTGGTTTTTTTGGAATAACTTTTAAACGGCTTTATCGATCAACTTCAAAAACTAATCCGCCCTTGAGCTTGAAAAACCACGTCGATCGCCACCAAGTTGGTCAAAATCGGTTGATTCATTCGAGAGATATTGTGAACGAAAGAAACCCGAAAAAGTGTTTTTTCGGGATTACTCCGAAATTTTTGGTTCGATCAATTAAAACTTTTAAATTACTTATGAGGATGATAAAACTGCGTCGAATGCCGCCAACCGCGTGAAAATTGGTTGATCCATTCAAAAGTTATTGCGGTTTGAAAATTCCAAAAATAGTGTTCTATGAAACTTCTATCAGACTTTTGAGCTGGGAGAGCTCAAATGCATAGAAATATTATTTCTTTGAACTCCGCGAGCTCAAAATAAATGACATAAGTACAATTTTAAGCGCCCAGGAATGGAATTAGCGGGAAATTGCAGGGATGGCCTTTAGAGTGAACCGTTTTTTTGTCAGATTAGGCGAATCCCTCTAGATAATCGTCAGATTATGAGACAGTACGTTTAGAACATAAAGATGAACCATATATATCTTAATCTGACGCGCTTGAGTATGTCAAAATGGCGAATTTTTTTTGCATATTATGAGAATGGCCACGAGTTTGCGTCCCATCGAAATCGTCAGATTAGTGAATGAGAGCTTATTTTTGGTGCACTTAACACTCCCTTAGAAAATCTGACGCGCTCGATTAAATTTTTTTTTTTTACATTTTCAACCCTTACATACAACCATCCCCACCATGCAAACGGTCAGATTAACATACGTACATTATTAAAAATACGTAGGGCATTGATGCTATCAATATCTGACGCGCTCGAGGATGTCCATGCATCAGTTTTTTTTTACATATTTAAAAATCTATAGCCGCTTCCCCCACCGATGAAAAGGTATATATCATATAACATTTTTTTCTTCTTATCATCTAAGCTTTGCAACCCAATAGGTCTCTGTGACGCTCGAGTAAATCCCCATTTAGCACCACGGGCTCCCCTACCATAAGTATATAGGCTTCTTATAATCATTGGATGTCTCAAATGATGGAACGAACAAAAAAAAAGGAAAAGAAAAAAAAAAAAAAAAAAACGCTGGTCAGTCACTGCCCTGATACTAGACTGAAATTCACGTGCAGCGGGTGATAGGTCTAGTATGTCAAGGCCAGAGACTTCAACGAAAAAAAAAAAAAAAGAAGAATATATATACATATAATAGCAATGATTTATTGACAACTGTAAAATATTACGGTATAAATGGGGAAATTAAAATTACAACCAAACTTATAATTGTGTTGTGTACTTTGAGAGCAAAGTACAAGATCAGAATGGCCGTGATAGATTATTTTTAAAAATTATTTTAAATTTTAAATAACACTTTAATAATGAAACTATTATAAAATATAATACAATTACTCATGTTATATTCTTAAAATTATTAAAATCACGATATTTTCTTACTCCAAAAATAAAGGGTAGAAATATTGTTCACTAAATAATCACGTGTTTCCGTCGGCTTGTTTACACCTTGCTATAAAGGCCAGCGCTCGGGCAAGCCAGTCACTTTGCAATCGGCCGTCGTGCCGAGCGGACCTCAGCACAGAGAAGTCTCCGTAATATTGGAAACTAAGGTTAAGTAATTGTTAAATTACTTTTACGGTTTATTGTTATTGGGTTACTTTATATTACAATGAAAATATGTTATTATAAAATAAAAGATAAATTGGAATAAAAATATTGGTTAAAATATAAACATGATAAAAACATTATAAATAAAATAAAATATGGTTTCGATGTTATCTTTCATTTTATTTATCCTTTATTGGCAATAATATTGCAGATACAATTATATAATAAATTATTACAACAGAACAATTGCTTATGACTCATCATTATTAGTCATCGACAAAGTTTAATACTAAAATCTGTTCTGCGATCTTGTCGCTAGGTCATCGTAAAAATGAATTGTACGGGATTATGTTATAATTATATCACATAAATTATACATCATTGTTATCACAACGAAATTGCCTAACACCTAAAACAATTAAATTAAAGCAAAAAAACTTACCTGCGTAAGAAATTATTCAATTTCTTTTCAACTTCGAAATTTTCAAACACAATGGAGACACATTTTTCCACATTTTACTAACTCACAATGCACATTAATCAAAACTAACACTATCACTACTTAGTATACATATTTACGCATCGATATAATATATTATTTCATTTGGAAACACAGTAATTACGCGGTAAAAGAAGTTAGTGCACTTCAAGTTGGCCTAGAAAAATTTTTGCCCCGACGGAGGGGACAACTACACTCGAGGGGTTAATATAAGACAAGATAATATCTAGCACCGGTACTGACCGCCAGGCGTGGTCGTGCTGGACGTCCGGCGCGGCGTCGCGGATGGCGCGCACGGCGTCCGAGTGGAAGTTCTCCAGGAAGCGCGCCCAGCGCGTCAGCTCCTGCCCCACCGCCGCCCACGACTGCTCGCTGCACACACACACACACTACAGTACCATGGGAATAGAAAGGAGTTGTTATAAAATAAATAGTTCATACAATAAGACATTTGATACATCTTATCCCGGCTGGTAATTAATGTCAGTCTACTCGGTGCCGGTGTTTGCGCGGTGGTTTCCCAACAAATTATTGTGTCAAACACGCATAGTTTGACCTAAAACAATGAATATTTTAGTATTAAATGAGCAAGACGTATTACTTATTGCTTTCTGTACCCTTCCATATAAATTTCAAGGCCCGTTTTCGGCAACAAACAAGCGGCGCAACGGGCTGGTTGTTTCCGCCAATGCGTAGCGGACGCCGCATCACGTCTCCGCACATCGATCACATCTCCGTTTAAAGTTCTTTATGTAGCTCATCTCCCTTCATTTCCTAATGAAGTTGGGCGAATAGATGTGAAAATTACGATGATTATAAACCGGCCCTGGACACTTTGGTCGAAACAGACCCTACCAAATACACATCTACTAACTTCCAGGGCAATATGCCATAAACCTACCTACATAGTTCTCTACATATAAATACATGGACTCACTTCTTGTTGAACTTAAAGTCGTTCTCCTGCTCCTGCTGGCAGTAGTCCACGGCCTGCATTATCATCAGGCTGCGCGTGCCGCTCGGGACCCTGCGATCACATCAAGCGTTACACTAACACCAAAAAAGGTGTAGTTATTACCAATATTATACCTACCGCCTAATAAATAGCTACCGCCAATGACGAACTACTTGTTCTGCAATCAGTCTTCAAAAAAGGTGTAAAAAGAGTTCTCCTTCAGGACCTCCGTTGCACTGGCGACTCCCCTGGTGTTGCTCGTGTCCATAGCGATGATGACCACTTATCATCAGGCGGCTCGTATGGTTTTACGTCAGCTCTTCAAGCTTTAAAAAAAATCGTTTGTGTAGCGGATCACCTGGCGAGCGCGTCCGGCGTGAAGCAGACGTTCTCGACGAAGCGCAGCAGGTCGTCCTTAGCCAGCTTGTTGAAGTAGCTGGCGCACTGCCGGTACTGCTGCATCCACTTCCTGCTGCCCGCGCCGCCGCCGGTGTTGCCCACCTGCGAGCAAGGTGTGATCTAAGGTTTGCACGCAGACTACCTTGCGGTATATTCACTCGTGAATTGTTATTGCGCATCTACATCTTTATTATTCTGTAGGAAACTTTTTGCAGTTATGCGTTACGTATGAGGATATGTAGATATCTTTATATAAAGGATAATGTAGATATCATTATAGGTAACGGACAACTGCAAAAAGTCTCAGAAGTGCAGTTCGACTTTTTAGCTATAGATCAAATCAGTGTTTTTTTTTTTTTGTAAAAATATCGTAACAATATATCACCAAAGAAAGTTACAAACGCATATTCTACTGCTTCTCTGTTTTTATAAATTACTTTATTACAGTAAACGAGCACGCAGCACCACCCAACCACTGCCGTTATGACATCTAAACGACCTAGAACAAGACTCAAATGGCGACTGCGATAGTTAGTCCGGTTAGGAGACGGTGTTAGAACATTAGCCGGTTAGTTTGTTAGTAAGTATGAGGACTGCGACGGGGAGTGTCAGCGACAAGTATTGTATTGCAGCCAGTGTTAGCACGGGGCACTAACACTGAAGAAGTAGTTGGTGAGCCAGTCGACGTAGATCTGGTTGGCGGGCAGCGCGCGCAGCGGCGGCGGCAGCGTGCGCAGGAACTTGGTGAGCAGCCCCACGGTCTCCGGCCGCACGATGCCCAGCACGTGCTGCACCAGCCGCTCCTGCCCCTCGCCCGCCTGCCCCTCGCCCGCCTGCTCCACCACCAGCTTGTAGTCCAGCTCTGCATCACACCATACACTTTATTAACTAATTTAACTAAAGTAAATGTTACCTTTTTAGAGTATTCTATTCTACATTGATGTATTATTACATACTCTCCCTGCCAAATCATTACTCACAACAAGCCTTTCAAGCGTCATTTGACGTTCAATAGCTAATTTACATTATTGTCTGGCGTTTTTGAAAAGGTATTAACACTGTGGCGGTCATATGTTTGAATATTTGAAAAAAGTCACTTGATAAAAAGCTAATAGTGATGTAACACCACGACATATACTCAATGTAACCTGTGAAAGCCACATACACGAAGTACGCATGTTGAAATTCAGTGAAACACTAATTATTCCCAAATTAAGCCAATCATTATCATCATTCCGTAACCGCTCGTGCGCTAACTTTACACTGTGCAAGAAACTTTACGCACACGTATCGTAATGTACTATTAGTGGATAATGTAGCAATATGCAAAGCATTATCACCTGGCGAAGCCGCCTTGGCTTTTTTGAGGAGCTTGATGTGGTCGGCGGCGGAGAGCCCGTGCAGCAGCGGCTTGTCGTCGATGCTGCGCAGGATCGTGAAGTACGCGATCAGCCCGCCGTGGTCCGTGCCCGCCAGCCCCGCCCACAGCGCGTCGCGGATCCTGCAACACCGTTACGTGCACTTATACCGTTATACCATTCAATATATGCACAGCTGTTATAGTACGGCGTGCGGTTCTAGGCCAGTCTGAACTTCGATCGGATCGCTGCGCAGAAGTCAATTTTAGGGTCGAAATGGTGGCAAGACGCGCGGGGTGTCACTTTGAGCATTGTTTGTTTCAGTCACACGCTCAGTGTTCGTGTCGCTATCTCTCTCTCTAAAATACTGTACCAGCGCACAATATCCAAAAGCCTAACTTCAGACCGGCCTAGAACCGTCGGCCGTATTATACCCTGATTGAATTTACAGCGATATCCAGTTGTTACCTCGGTATACTAATTACTGCTACTAAATATTAAATTATTGTACATGTTAAATGTTTCTTCTCTCATCATTCGGATTAACGGATGGCTCGGGCAACGTCACGCCAGGTTCGGCTCGGCTCGGACCAGTCCGCGCCGTCTAAGCGCCCCATTAGACGACAATGTATTAGTGATACCTTTAGTGGTTCATCAGATGTACACGGGCGCCGGTGACTGCTTACTGTTGCGACGCCGGAAAATTCCAGATACGAATGACTTAACGACATAAAAGGGCCGACGTGAAATCTTGGTTCAAGCGACATTGAACTTTATGTCTAAACAGTAAGGCGCAAAATGGCAATTGGCAATATTGCAAATGAAGTTGTTCACCAATACAGGTCAATTACCATAAACTATACTGTAATTAAAAGCAAGATGTGGCATATGTTATAGTTACCGCGGGTACGCTGTGGGCGCGCGCACCGCGTCGGGCAGGTCGTGCGGCGCGAGGCGCGCGCCCGCGTGCTGCAGCCACACGGCCACCTCGTCCAGCGCGTGCTTGCGCGCCAGCCGCATCGCCAGCGAGTACTGCTCCGCCGACTCGCTCCTGGATTATCCACAGATCATTTATTTTTTAAATTAGGTTCACAATCGGCGCACTTTGTGTCTTAAGCACGTCATTTTTTATACTACCATCATTTCGGAATCCCCCAGCCGCAATCACTCCCTTACTCAATCACTGACCTGGCCAGCCGGTAGACGAGCTCGCGGCGGTAGTCGTCGTCGGCGAGGAAGAGCGGCGCGCTGACGGGCAGGCCGAGCGCGCGCAGGCGCAGCACGTCGCCCGCGTCCGACAGCCGCGCCAGGCACGCGCCGATCTGCGCCAGCTGCTCCGGGCTCGCCAGCCTCTTGCTCAGCGTCAGCTGCGCCATCTGGGAACATCCACGGTTAAAAAAATGAGCGTGTGCAACTCACACGCGATAGAAGCGAAACCTTTTATAAACCAGTAGATAAACGTAACATAGTAGTTTTTTGTAACGACGCCATGCGGGCACTCCTAAACTCAGTACAAAACATATCCAATGCTGATAATAATAACGCAGAACACGAAGCGTTTTTTAAACCAGTATAAAAAGAGCTTTGGGTAATAGGTTTACTTAACATTTCTTATTTCAACTTACTGCTACTCAAGTGATCATATCAGCTACTAATGTTATTTAGAAAAACATTTCAGTCGCCGATGTGTAATAATAAGCATAAATAATACAGACCTGTTTGGGTGGCGTCAAGTACACATCGTCCTTGAGTTCGGGCGCGGCGCACTGCAACAGCGTGGCGTAGAGCGCGGCGGCGGCGGCGGGCGGCGCGGCGGGCGGCGGCGGCGGCGGCGGGGGGGCGGGGCCTCGCGCCGCGCGCGCCAGGCAGGCCACGCCCAGCGCCGTGTCCGCGTACACCCAGCCGTAGCCGCAGCGCTGCATCACTGCCGGTAGCGATGTATTGTTTAATATTTTTCCACCTGCTTCGGTGAGTCTTGTGGAAATTTTGTAACTATAATTTAACCACTGCGTAGTTTGTTGGATTAGATGTATAAAACGGGTGGTTTGTATCGTAATACCTTAATGGACGAGTACGTCTTTTAAACGTTTTTTACACAACATCATCATCATCACAACCCATAACTGTCCCACTGCTGGGCACGGGTCTCCTCTCACAATGAGATTTTACACAACATTTTATTATAATACAATAATGCGCGCCCAGAGACAAAACGACAAATTCAAACAAAACAAATATAATATTTTGTATTAGTAGTACAAATACGTCCCCACACAATCCTCTAAGAACAATTTAAACATTAATCAAATTGGTCCTTCGAGCCGGACGTTTCCTGTTGCTACCAACCTTCCGTTTCGAGCTCGTTCATGGTGTCGTCGAGACAGTTCTGCGTGTAGTACCAGTGCAGCAGCGCGGCGTGCGGGTCGCGCTCGTCGGGCCGCGCGAACCGCGAGTACCGGTAGTGCGCGTCCGACACGCGGTGCTCCGGGTACAGCGACTGGTAGAACTCCTGGCAGTGCACCTCGCGCTCCGCCGGCTCGCCGCCCGCCGGCTTCTCGCCACTGTGGCGTTGCATGTATATCAAATTTATTATTTTGAATTTATATTGAGAAAGACTTTGCTTACTTAATATGTTGCATGCTAATTTGGATATTATAGACTAATTTGATTACGATAAAAAGTCAACATTTTTTGGTCTAAGCTATGATAATAATGATGTTTAATAATAATATCATAATAATCTTTTTTTACTATCAACGTGTGTACACAAAAAATTATTGGAAACAGAGTAATATTCTATTTAGTATCAAACGCTATATTCATGAATAATGATTTAACAAACATCACCTCAACGAGAATTTATTCTGGAAGGTGTCAAGTAGATAATTGAAGAGCGGCACCTTCTTCTCCTGGTCGGGGGGCGCTACCAGGTCCTTATTCTCGATGACCGGCTGTTATACAACAGATTTAAACATATTTCTTTTTATTCATAACATGAATAATTGAAAACTATGCAAAATTTGAACATCAGCGTAACACAATCCGGATTGAAGGAGCCGAAGGTAATTTTGACATATTGAATTTATTTGATTCTTTTAACTTTTCAAATCTACTGTTCCATAAAACTATACGAACGAACGGACGGACGGACTAAGAAATTGTTTCAACCACATAATACTATGAAACAAGATAGTGATTGGTACCGTAGTAATCGCGTCGCAGAACTCCTCCTCGGTGGAGGGCCAGCGCTGCGCGCGGCCGCGCCCCGCCGCCTGCATGCCCTCCACCTGCAGCCGCAGCCTGCACGCAAACACTCCAGCTACATAATGCTACTACAGACAATAACTAATATTAAAGCATAAGTAATTTTTTTCCCCTACAAAATTTTTTCCTCTTCAACCATTATTTTAGTACAAAAAATGGAAACAGTTTGGTTCTTTATTTTAGGTGCAATCAACTATACCTGGCTTCAACCCATTGATGGCCCACTACTGAGCACGGGTCTCTCCTCATAACTGAGGAGGCCTAGAGCATACTCCACCACGCAGCTCCAGTGCGGATTGGTGGAGGGGTTAGTGGCCAACCCAAGTGTCAGAAATTTTTAAGCCGCCCGAAGGTATCTGACATGGCTTAACGACTGCTACCATATGGTAACAACCGGGACCGACGGCTTTACGTGCCCTCCGAAGCACGGAAGCGCTCAAGAAATTTTGCCACTAGCGGTCACCCATCCAACTACCGACCGCGCCCGCTGTTGCTTAACTTTGTCGATCACTTGAGATCGACGCAAGTCGCCGGGCTATGAGCGCTTCGAATCAACTATACAAGTATCGACAAATGGTACCGGCTGACCTGGTCCGCAGATGGTCCTCGATGCAGCGCGGGTGCGCGTGCGCGAGCGCGGCGGCGAGCAGCGCCAGGCGCGCGGCGGTGTCGGCGGGCGCGGGCTGCGCCGCCACGCGCGCCAGCAGCGCGGCCGCGGGCGCGTGCCGCAGCGCCGCCAGCCGCGCCGCCGCGCCCGCCGCCTCGCCCGCCGCGCCCGCCGCCAGCGCCGCCTCGCACACCGGCTGCAGCACCAGCCCCTCGCTGCCGACCACGGAATATTTGTGTATTCTATGTAGTCTATAAATTCATTATATACATTTTTTTGGTACAAAAACCATAAACCTAAAATTTATTAAAAAGAAAAATATTTTAAATAACATACGGACATTTTAAACAAAATTTGGTTGTTCCGGTTGATTTCTAAATGTTATCATTTATTTGAAAATTGTAAATTAAGAAGACGTGCGCTGCATTAAGGTTAGTGTTGGCAAAAACCACCTTTTTTCTACGGCCTAAGCAGGTAAACTAGCAGACGGGTCACCTAATGGTGAGTGATAACCGTCACCCATGGACATGGGCCCGGTTCTCGAAGGGCCTCATGTCAATGTTTGCAAAGTATGATGATGTTAAACGCGAGCAATGGCCGGTGGGGATTGTGTGTGTGTGTGTGTTTACCGCAGCTGGTCGTCGTCGCCGGCCACCCGCAGCAGCGCGGCCAGCCGCAGCAGCCGCTGGCTGGCGAGGTGCGCGCCGGGCTCGCTCGACACGCAGCGCTCGATCAGCTCCAACCGGTTGTCGCACAGCCGCACTGCACCACCACCGCCGCGGACAATAGGGTATTTGACAGATTTTAGAAAAATATCTCAAATTGTTCAATATAATTATACATTATGCAGTTTGGTTAATTCTTTGTAAATATCTCTATTTTCTATGAAAATCACCATCAAAGTTTAAATGAACAAAAAAGCCGCGAAAACGCTAATGCGCCATTTTAAGCAGGTCACGTATTTGATGTTTTGATTCTATGGGATGGTCGCTCAACACTGTTCACAAAGACAATCAAAAGCAAGGAATTGGTATATTGCCCATATTACTGATAGCAAGATGGTTAAAATGGATTCTAAAATTACAATAATTATACTTATAATAACTAACTTACAAACCTTGAACTGGTAACATTTCCAAATTAAAAGAATTTAGTATTTTCATGGCAGCAATCAGGTCCAGCTCCTCTTCTATCTCAGGGTTTTTCTCTTGTACCAGGTCTAAGCAGCACCTGTTAATACCGTTATGAAATGACACTTATCAGTTAATAGGGAGAGAAGGCGGGTGCAGTTTAGTTTAAAAAAAACTAACACTAAAAATAGTTAATAGACTGCGCTGTTCCAAAGTCTGAAAAGTAGAATTTGAATTTAATTTTGTGACCATAAAATTATTACGGTTTTTATCGTGCTACCCCTGCGATAATGAACTTGATCGAATGCAAAAAACTTAAGTCATTCTAGCGGTCAAGTCATTTTAGCGTATTGTACACATTTTATTATGATGGTAAAAATTTGAAAAAAAAAAACTGTATCGACTGATCGAATCCTGCAGGCCGTGGGTCATCATCACCTGGCGTGGTCGAGCGCGGGGTCGGTGAGCGAGGACGCGGAGTTGACGTACTCGCGCGCGGCGTCGAGCGCGAGCCGCGCGGCGCGCGCGGGCGGCACGCGCGTCAACACCTCGCCCGCCAGACGGATGCTCGCCGCGTCGCCGGACGTCATCAGCGCCAGCGCGTATATCTGCAGCGTGCACCCAACTTTCATTATCAATGATGAATTATGAAACGAACAAGAAAATTAGTAGCGATTTCAATATTAGTTGTTAAAATTTAGTTTCATGTATTAATACTGCAAGTATGTTAAGGTTATAAAATGTATGGCTAGAAGTGCGCTAACTTAAAAGTTTGAAGATATATTTCAACTATGTTATTAATTGAAATGTTGTAAATTATGGTACTATTTCACCTTAAGAAAAATGTACTATAAGCTCAGCAAGTTAATTTTAAAACGTAATTTATTAAAAACATAGCACATTTATAAGCAAATTAAAACAGCACCTACCTCGTAGCACTTGTCGACAGACAAACAATCGAATACTATCGATTGTAAATCGAGAATATCTTTAAGCAGATTTTCCCAGTCCTGTTGATTTGGTTTTTCTTTTCTGTAATAAAATTTAATATCCACTTAAGGCGAGGTAGGTTTGTTTGTAACCTAAATAAAAGTCCAATTATAAAAATTTCCTGCTTCATAACCATAACACCAAGTAACCAAACTAAAAAGTAGGTTTTACTATTAAACACCAAAATATTACTCCTGATGATTGATGTAAGTATTACTCCTGATGATTCTTAACAGTGTTAAGTTAACACCATCATCTACATTTATTGATCAGTGAATAAACCGTTACGGCCGCGCGCGCACTCGCACGCACAGTACGCACACGCACCCGGCGGGCGGCGTCCTCGCGAGCGCCGTGAGCAGGTGCGCCGCGTGGCGCGGGTCGGCGGCGCGCTCGCGCAGCGCGGCCAGCGGCACGCGCACGCCGCGCCACGCCAGCCGCGAGCTGCCCGCCACCAGCCGCTCCAGCGCACCCACGCGCCGCACCGCCGCGCTGGCCAGCCCCGACCCCGAGCTGGACGCATACGACCACCGTTTTTATTTTGAACCGACGAAGAAATTTGTGCAGTTTGAGACTCGCGATTATTAGGCAGTTGTTTCACCGCCGGCGACAAGCGAGTAGAGCTAGAAATAGAAAGCGAGTTGATGAGCAGCGAGTGTGGAGTACCGATAGTTTTCGCTCACTCGCCGGCGGTGGAACAACTGCATTTATCACAATATTTTTAATTGTTTATTGTTTCATTAAAGTTACATAAAGCAAATTAACCGTCATTGCTTTTATCGAATATGGAGAGGGATGTACAAATCGATGCATGGATGCTCGAATGGATCTCAATAAACTGACCACTCCTTCAGTACAGTGTTGAGGAGCTCGCAGGCCAGGTCGAGCTGGTCGGTGCCGGTGTGCGCCAGCAGACACTCCTCCACCAGCTCCAACAGCACCTCCATGGTCATGTCGAACTCGTCCTTAGCCTGCACCACCTGCCAAACATTCACTACGTCTTTATAGTTCACGAGGTCTGACTGCGTCTATTACAACGAAAGGACGAAACAAAAATATGTTAGCATTTTAATATTAAAACCGTTTCGAGTAGAGCAGAATAATTAACTAATCATGCCGGACTGCCAATCAAATGGTCCTATTAGATTCCTATTCTCGGCCTATGTGTCCATGTGTTTGTGGATTGTCCATGGCACCCGGCGTGGCGTTATAAAAAAAATATATGAGCAATAGTGTCCGCAACCCACCAGCAGTATGTAGGTGAGGTCGTCGACGCTGAGGCCGGTGAGGTAGTCGGCGAGCGCGCGCTCGCAGCGCGGCCCGCCCGCGCGCGCCGCCAGCCGCCGCAGGTACGGCACCACGTACCGCTGCAGCTCCGACACGAACGTCTCCGCCGTCGCCTGCGCGCCGCGACGTGAGTATAGAGTAGTACCAGATGTTCGATTTTATTAAAAGGTAAAGTTGCCTGAGCCAAAAGCATCAATATCACAAGAATAACATGGTTATACTAAAATGTTTGTGAACAAATTCGATTTTGTGAAGAAAAATTATGTAAATTGACTTGAAGACAACAATTTATCACATTAAAGTAACGTACATAACTGTTTTTGTTAGTTTTATAAATATTTGTTGAAGTTAGCAGTACTAGTAAAAGTTGCATTGTATCATTATCATTATCTCGAGGTCTAGGTTCGATTCTTGACCGGGGGAAGTACGTTGAAACGCAAGCACCTAACTTGCGTTTCAATCGTGTTCTTGCTACCTAATACTATTAATACGGAGGCGACTGACGTTAGTCATGAGCAGCCGGCAGACGTCGTCGACGGGCAGCCGCTCGAGCCGCTCGAGCGTGACGTCCTCCAGGTTGACGTCGTAGACGAGCGTGTCGAGCGTGAGCAGGTGGAAGGTGAGGTCGTCCAGCCCCTGCGCGCCGCCCGCCGCGCCCAGCCGCAGCAGCGCCAGCGCGTGCGACACCAGCCCGCTGCGGCGCTCCACCTCGCGCGCGCGCCGCCGGTACCACGCCGCCGCGTCCGCCGCGCCCGCCGCGCCCTCGCCCTCCGGCGTCGAGTCCTCCGACCAGTTCGAGCTCCAGATCGATCTGCACAAACGCGGGTTTCGTGTTTCGTGACTACAGTGACGACGCCGCCCTACACTAGCGTGATGTCACGTCGAACCTGAATCTCGCCGTCCCTCCCGCCCCGTTTGCTAAGTAATAGTATCTTTAAGTTGACTAATAATTCGAGGTCGGTTACAAATATACCGGAGGTTATTAGGCAATTGTATCTCATTTGATAGTATTTTTTAAACGATGGTGTTTTCACGCATCGCACCTCAATGCCCCTCAACGTATGACTATGTTACTTCTCCTCGTTCCATGCAAATTAAATGTGAAAGTTAAACCGCTAAATTTTCAATAAAATTTAAATCTGCTATCTGCTCCAATAATTTACCTAGTTACCATGCTAGAGGAAAGGTCAATAAGAAAACAAAAACAATTGAAATTCACTTGAAAAACTCTTGACTAAGAACACTTGAAGAATCCCAATACGAGTAGTTAGAGTCGCAACGCATCTGAACACACCTGAACATTTCCTTCTTGCACCAATCGTTCTCGTCCTCGACGGGCTTGACCTTGATGGGCGACTTGCGGTCGAACCAGTCGTGTTCCCGCGCGGCGGGCAGCAGGTGCTGGTAGCGCAGCGGGTCCACCGTCTCGGGCAGGCTGTCGAGCGCGGCGAGCTGCGCGCGCACGGTGCGCAGGTGCGGCCACAGGCACGTCAGCGCCTCGATGCGGCCCTCCTGCGCGATCTCGCTCGCGCTGTGCACCAGCTTGTTGCTGCGCAGCCGGTGGTACTCGTCCTTCGTGTATGACGATTTTTCCGCGCGGAGTATTGCCTGACACGTATGACTAGATAAGCAACAAAGTTATCACGTCGATTGCACTCCATACATTAAGTTCCCTACAGTGAATTTTGAATCAAAAGAACGTGCATTTGTGTGATTTGTTTATCAGAAGTTGTATCATTAAAATAATTCCAATAGCGGGGGAAATGTTTCGTGAGATTACACGCACCGATCTTTCTCATGTGTAATAATGGTTATGGTATTAATAAACTGAAGAGAACAATCATAACATAACAAGATCGATTGCAATATAATAGCCATAGAGAGGTGTCAAGTGGGACGCGCGGCAGTACCTCGTAGAGCGCCAGGCGCTGGCGGTAGAACAGCATGACGTGGCGGCAGCGCAGCAGCTCGCCGGTGTACGCGTTCAGGTCGCCCGGGGTCACCTCCTCCAGCGAAATGTGCTCGTCCTCCGCCCGGTCCTTGTTAATTTCTGCAATTCACACACGATGACATACGATACGAATTGTGCTTGTAAGTCACCTGAAAACCGCGTGGAGGCACTTTGAACTGATTTTCAAACAAACTTTCAACCCTTATTTTACCCCTTTAGGGATGGAATATGACAAAATCCGTTCTTAGCGATCAAATGTGACAGGCGAACTATGAACTACACTTCGGCATTGCACGTCAAGCGATGTTCGATAATTCGTGATGAGCGAATGACCTTTCACTCATATATATTTAAATTATTAGAATTTAGATTAGAAAATAATAATATGTTAACTTAGTAATAATTAAATGTTATATTAAAAGCGTTACATACAGTACACAATAAGTTATATTTTTATTGTTATCACGTTACACCGAATATACCGTCGGAGGCCTCTTATCTACAAGGCCGTTTTACCCCGGGTGGGTGTTAGAATTCCCAAGGGAGCAGCGACCCACCTTCCAGTATCTTCTCGTTGGTGAGCCGCAGGCCGAAGTGCAGCAGCTCGCGCGCCGCGGGCAGGCTCTCGGGCAGCCGGTCCACGCACTGGTGCACCGCCCAGATCTTCTTCGCCACTTTGCTCTGCGGATATCCAGGACACGTGCACTCGATATTCTAACACACGTTACCTACTCGTAATTACACTGTAAGAGATCAAGTACGTGAAAGTTATGTTAACCTTTGTCACAGTTATGTTGAAGCAATCATATCTATACAGTTAATGTTGTCACGTTCTCCGTTATGTTGCGCCGGTTAATGAGGACTTCAAAATTAACTTTGATTTCGGTTCGTCATAAAGAATGCGTCCTTCAAGAATAACGGGTAATTTACTATTTCACAATCAGAATAGATTACTTACTGTCTTCTATTTGACTTTTACTTTGAAAAAAGGATGTCCAAGTAAGTGGTAAACAATAACAAAGGAGTTGTTATAGGATCAGCTCAGGATCTGCGGTGGTCAAGTAATGAGTGTCCGCCGGGCGAAGAGCGTAGGAGTGTACGTTACCAGGTACTGCTGTATGGCGTCGGTGGAGACGGGGTTCTTGCGCCACTGCTGCTGGTACACCAGGTCGCTGTCCAGCCCGTACGTGGCGGCCAGCGCCAGCGCCTCCCGGTAGCGGCCGCCCTCGATCTATGCACGACTCGATTATTTAATAATATCAAGAGAATACATAATTAGAACGAGGACACAAGAAGAAGGGCTAAAGAAATTTATACCAATAGCGGTAACCTCTCCACCAACTGATCGCACCCGCTGTCGCCTAACTCGGCCAACCACTCTCTTTCGCCATTTCTTAATATGTATAGAAACTCATTAAAACAGAGGTAGACTAAAATAAATATGTGAATACGTACATTAATAAATTATTCTGAATTTGAATTAGAAAAGATAGCCACGAGCCGTCAGGCTATACGTTCGCCCCTCTCCCGCTATTCATTACTAACACACACAAGACACACCACACTTACGAACACATACACACCACGCACACGATCACATACTCACACACAAACACGTACATATACACACACATTATCCTTTGGATTATATTATATTACTGTTATACCAGTAGTTAAGTTACAAGTAAACAGTTACAAGTTAAGTTGTAGTTAATAGTAATCATTGTTTAAACTTCTCAATGTGTATCATCCAGGCACAGGTAATTTATAATCTACTTAAATGGATTTCTCTAATATGTAACGAAGACTGTAAATAAAACCTTAAAACAAAATTCTATCCAACCTGTCGGGCGAACAGGTCGTCGGGCGTGGTGCTCCTGACGGCGAGCAGGCGGTACACGCGCGCCACGACGGTGACGCGGCGCGGGCGCGGCTGGAACGCCTCCAGGTCCGTCAGCGCGAACAGCGCGCGCCGCGCCAGCTCGCGCAGCGCCCGCAGCGCCGACGGCTCGCCCTCGCGCTCCGCCTCCGCGCCCGCGCCCTCCACCTGCACACGGCCGGGATACAGCGGGCTACTCACCCTTGCTTGTCTGCTCTTTTAGATAAAAAAACAAAACGACTCGTTTTGCTTACGGATACAACATCTACGAAAAATTGTCCAATATAAAAAGATTATATGAAACGACTTTAACGAGTCGTTACTGGTAACTCGAAGACGATCGGTTTAACGATTGGTCAAATGTAGGAACCAGCTGATAATAAGAATAATAACTCCTAACCTTCATGTTCGGAACTTACCGATTCGTCACTTGGAGAGCCCTTCGCCGGCAGAACGGTCGACTCGCATTCCAAAGCCATAAACGTACCGTCGTAGGCCCGGGTGATCTAAGAACAAAACTACATATCAGAGAATTGCGGAAATATTTTATTAAGTATTATTATTTATTTCAATAGTATTAGATCAGACGTTACTTTTGCGGGTAGAATTAGTAGGGTTAAAATTAGTTTAAAAATCTGCGAGTATAATTACCTATATAAGTATGTATCACCTTGCTTTTTATATCTACTACTTATGGGAATCTATTTTCCAGGGTGAAAACTCATACATAGGTGAGAACTGACTTCTACGTGATGACTTACTAGACAGACACAATAATTTCCAATAAAATATTTTTGGAGTACAAAAAATAACGAACCTGCGGCGCTCCCTGCAGGAACTCCGGCTGCTGGCCGAGGATGTTGACCATGTCCTCGGTGCGGCAGATCGTCACCGCGCCGGATTGACGCGACAATATTATTTCCTGCATATGTTTCATTATTAGTGTACCTACTATTAAAAATTGCATGTTTTGTTAATGAAACAATTCAATTATCTGGTCCTACTTAACAATGGACGAGGCACTAGAGCAAAATTCCTCCTGTACGAGGTTGCTAAGCTCTATACCACCAAACTTACTTACGACTTTCCTTGTGTTACCGTCTTTGATATATTAGTAACTAAATGTGATATTCTACAATATTATAGTTGATTATTTATTGCTTGCTTGCTTTTCTGTTCTATTTCTGGTGACGTGGATCACATCTGACAAGCACCGAATTCCTCCCACTCAAATCTAGCTTGTAGCAAAAATCGGTAAAGTTGGCCATCCTTGGCGCGGGCTAGAGCACGCGCCTTTCTCGCGTCAGAAAACCGACAACGGATGGATCGTGTAATGCGCAGTCAGGCGTCTAGAACGCGCCGTCTAAACGCCCCATTGCATTTGTTTTTTTTTATAAGAGAGACCGGCAAACAGTCATACGACCCACCCGATGGCGGGTGTGAGCGCGGTCACCTGATTGCTCCACCAGTCGACGTCGATGGGGCAGAAGAGCGCGGCGTCGGCGTCGGGCGCGCGCGGCGGCCGCAGCGGCCCGCGGCGGTCGTGGCCCGGCTGCTCGGGCAGGCGGTGCCGGCGCCGCAGCCGCAGCGCGGGCAGCGCCCACAGCGACACGTCCCCGCCGCAGTGCAGGCACACCAGCTGCGCGCCGTCCGCGGACACCTCCATCCGGATCACGAAGTCCTAAAACCCTCCGACCACTTATAGTTCATTATAATGGTAACAATAATATTGTATAACATAGATTTTTAAATGTTTCTGTTGTTCCTCTTGTCCTATAATGAAAAATCTTTTCAAGCAACTACACAGATAATAATTATATACCTAATTCTATTTCTATGTAAGCAATTTTGAAAGTATAGGTATTTATTTATTTCACTCTTTATTGATAAACCTAAAGCTAGAAATTACAATGGGCGGACTTGAGGTACTACACTAAAGGAAACTAAAACTTGACTTGAACCTAATAGCGCAGAAATTGGTATAAAATCACTCTTGAATTGAAGAAACCTACATTACAAGAGAACGGGCACACCGTATCAGACACCTCATTTAAATCCTTTACAGTACGCATAATCAATCAAGGACCTCGACTTACAGCGCTGTTGGAGGTGACGAACGGTATGTAGAGCTGATAGGCATTGTTGGCCAGCTGGCTCTCCAGCTCGTCCGACACCACGGACAGCTTGTAGTACGGCTCGTCGTTGAGCGTGCGCCACGCCCGCAGCCCCGCCCCCAGCGGCGACTCGCTGTCCTGCACATGGGTGACGGTTAATACTCACTAATAGTTAATTATATATTATAATTTATTATTTATGTGAACTTTATTGATCAATACGAATATAAAAATAGTATAATGAAATGGCGAGATTAATGCTAATTGAATTCTCTACCACTAGGCCAAATCGATATTCACGAAGAACGGTATAATAGTAAGGTGGTATTATGTCCTTTCTTGCTTTACTGTCTATTTAATTTGAAAACGAGTCGTTAATTTTATTTAAATTGATCCTGTATTGAGTGTGATTAGATTTTATATCATCTGCATTTATTGCAAGCTATGAAATATAACGTTATCGGGTCTCAAATGTTCTCAAATTTTTCGTTCTCAAAATTTGTACCCGAGAAAGCTTGATATTCATGATTCGATCATTGCGAGTGAGGCACCGCGGTTCGATTATTGCAAGCAAGGAAGCGCCGTTCGATGGCCAGTGAGGAACCTTGAGCGGTCGGTGCGGCACGCCGGCGACGTACAGCATGTTGTGCGGCTGGCAGTACGCGACGGCGCCCACGCCGCCCTTGAACCGGAACGAGTTGTGCAGCTTGAAGCCGTCCGTCAGCGACACCAGGAACGAGCGCAGCAGACCGTCGAACGACACGATCAACACCTCCCAGTTCCTGGCGGGGCGCGATTGCCTTTAGTATTAGCACGGTAATAGTATCATACAGCACTGTGACTCGGCCCTGTCCTGTAAATAAATACCTACAGCGGCGCGCGCTGAGACTGCCTCTTTCTAGTTATAGCGAATGTAAGTGGGTAGGTAAATCGCACGCTTCCTGATTACAAACCCACACATTCGATCGTCCCTACGTCGTAGCTGCTAAAGTTGTGCACCGAGCTATATACCAAACTCCGATGCACGTAGGTATAATTCGCGTTCCGACCGTTTGTATGAAGATGGAATACTCTATGATATTATTACCGTGGTATTAGTACCAATAACACTCTGTATCTATTAGGACATCCCTTAGCCAGATTGGTTATTACCAATTTATTAGCTAAGCCTTTTACTATCTGTAGAAGCAACAAACATAATTTGAAACTAATCAATGTCACTCACCATTTTGGATCCTTGACTCTAAGCGGCATAAATATAATTGCTGCTACTGCGTGAGTTGTGTCTGTGCACTCCAGACCACCGGGCCTTGAGCATTCCTAAATACAAAACAACATTCCAAAATAATTATCTGGCCCTCAACTTCAGCTAAATTTAATCATAAATTGAGTTATCGTCATAAAAATCGTCATAGGTGGCAGCGGAAGGTGGTCCTGCATGCTCGTTTGGTACCTTATTTTCATAAAAAAAAGGTATCCAAACCACATTGTGGCAGTATGATACCTTATATCTAGGGCAGAAAAATCATCTTTATTTTTAATATATCTATTAGAAACAGATGTTCAAACCCAACATAGGCTTTATTTTAATCTTTTTTTTATATAAATAATGTTTCATACTTACAAAGGGAATATTAAACAGATTTGAAGCTGTCAGATCAAAGAAACTAACAATTCCGTTTCCATAGGCTAACGCAATGAAGGAGCAGTCTGGACTCCAAACTACCTTTCGCCATTGTGAGTAAGGATCTCGGGCCACTGATAGAAAAATACAATAATGTATTACACATTAACATTTAAAAATGACATTGACAGATACAGAGACAATCGACAGATCATCAAAGTAAAATATAAGTGTGTTAATAATAACCTGTGGTCCTAGCTGCTATAGTAGCATACTCAGAGCGTTTAGTTCTGATTTCCAATATATTATCCGTAACTACTGCAATTACTTTGCCTTCATCTCCCAGGGCTATCTGCCACTTTTGCAGTTTTTTCTTATACCTATAACATAAAGTTATATGAAGATAAGAAAATTTACAACAGAAACATAATTAAATTTATGAAATATCAATAAAAATTCAGTGAAAAGTTTGCAAAAATGGGCAATATTCTTTTGACAATATTTTTTAAATAGGAAACAGCACAAACCTAAGCTTATAGTGAAAAAAAAATTGATAATTTAATTTAATTTACTTACTTAAAACTACAGGCTATAGACATCCAAACCCAAAAATCTACACAAGTATAATTACTCAGTCCAGACAATTTATGTTACATATCAAAATGCATTCATTTTTTTTTATCAATTAATGTAATTGTAAGTTAATAAAACTTAAACATATGTTTAAGTAGATTTATTGAAGTATCAGCAAAAAAAGTAGAAAAAAATATCAAAATGGCCGTCATCGGCTTTATTGCAGGCCTTTTACCTGTTTGGCCATGAATTTATGGATTTACGCACTGCTTATATGGGAAATTTAACCAATGCTTGCTCCAGAGATTTCTTATAAGACTATATTGGCATCTCATTCAGGAGAGACCATGTACTGAAAATCTGATCATAATTTGTAGTCTAAGGGGTTCAAATCTGCACTAGGTGAGGGCCAGCCTTCAGCTGTTAAGTACATAAAGTTATAGTAAAGTATATAAAGTTCTGAACATTGGTTTAAAGCCAGGTTTAGGTAGTTTGTATGACTAGCTGCAGAGACTTGCTGGATTTTTTAAAAGTATTGCTGAGAGTTTTCACAACACAACCCAAGATGGTCTCTTGATACACTTCGTCTGAAGTCTACACTCGTTTTATACAAAAATGGAGCTTAGTGACTTCTTGAAATACACCCACCCGCCAAACTAACACAGGATGATGAGCACAGCATTTATGGCTAGACTACAAGTTAAACTATAAGTTAATTAGACACTACACTATTATTCATTATGCTCGCATAACTGGCATTGCTGGCATATCAGGCAAACATTAAAAGCCCATGTAAACCTTACCAATAACTATTGTCTATTATGAATCTAATCTTTAGTATTTAATTAAAAAATTTGTTGCATTGTTTCCATAATTACTTATGTTGCAAAATTAAAGTTAAATTAAATTAAAAATGAAAAAAAATGTTAATAGAAAAACTTACGCATTTACACTATCAATGAGGCTCTTTTTTGCTCCAAAGAAGTTTAACCAACGCCATAAAGCTGACAAGCTTTCTGGTAGTATATTGTCAGGCTTTTGCTAGAATGAAAAGTTATACACTGTACTTTAGATTTGTTTTTCATTAAAATGATTTTAAAAGGAAAAATACAATATTTAATATTTACCAAATACTCAGGTTCTGGCTTCCATTCAGAAAATACGTAGAGCTCATGCAAGATAGAGGAATTCCCACTCATCTTCACAATTTCTACGTTTAAGTTTTGGTTTTTTTGCAACAATTTTATACTTTATCAAACAGAATGATCGCAAAACTCATTATTATTTATTATTTAATTCGATCGCTCTTTTCTATTTAACGTATTGATTGATGTTGTTATGTTCTAATCACTAATCTTTCTTGAGTCTTGACTGTTGACTGTCAATGTCAAATTGTCAATTAACGTTGACGTGCGATGACGTCACAACAATCGGTTGGCAAATTAGTAGGTACATTCAGTGTTGCCAACCCAAATTTTAGAAAAGTGGAAGATAGACAGCAAAAAGGCGGTAGTACCTATTTTCTACCGATTTTTACCTAAGTAGGTACTCAGGGCCGCCTCTACCCGTATTATTAGCACCCGCGTGCAATAATTCCCCCCCCTCCCCCCTCCTAGGCTCAGTCGGCCACTCGTTCATTGGAATTAGTGGCAAGTTTACTTACTATAATACTCGTATGTCGACTAAATTACTAATTTTAACGTTTGAGCACAGTATTACACTATTGATTTCATTAATTGATTTTTAACGGATTGTTTTAATAACTTTAAAAACCGGTAGATCTAAAGGTCAAATCGGTAGACAGGTAGACTAAGACTGAAATCGTTAGATCTACCGGAAAGTTGGTAGATCTGGCATCACACATTAGTTTACGAATGTATTGTACGTATTATCACAGGGGGGATTCTGGCGGGAACCTTGAAAAAGCGCGGTTGTGTTTCTACTTTAATTTTAAAATTTTCCTCTATGTAGTGGTTTTTTTTTTAGTTAAAGTGACTTAAAATTTTGCTATTAGCTGCTGAAAAGCGCAATAGCAATGGAGGTAAACGAGGGGGGCGGGTCTCACCCGCCCACCTCAATAAAACGGCCACGGCCTACGGATGAAGGAGGAGGCGTAGGCTCTGGACGATTGGACTGCGGCGATGAGCGAGATGCATATCTCCCTTATTACAAACCGAATTACAAAAGACTATATCCGGAAAACTCAACCAACACAGACTTTAAAGTGTATGTGGAATCCACAAGCGACGATAGGTTGGGCAACAAGAGCCCTACTTACTTAAACCATATTTTCGCAATGGACATAAAAGGTGTGACGGGTATTCAGAGGGTGAATGCCAATAAAATTGCAGTTATCTTCAAGCAATATAATACGGCCAATAACTTCATTAATAATACAACTTTCCTCACAAAATATGACATGAAGGCGTTCATACCGGCAGCGCAAATTGAAAAAACCGGCATCATCAGATTTGTTCCAGCGAATATATCTAACAAAGAACTTTACACAAGACTTTCTTCAACATATGAAATAGTGGCAATAAGAAGGTTTTCAAAGAAAGTAGGACAAGAGCGCATTCCATTGCAGACTGTAAGCATCACTTTCTTATCTAATGTACTGCCTAATAATGTACAATATGATCTATTCTCGTACAGAGTTTTTGAATACATTCCACCATTACTACAGTGCTATAGGTGTTTTAAATTTAATCATTCAGCAAAGATTTGTAATGGTAAACAAAGATGTAGTATTTGTGGAGGTGAACACTTGTATAAGGAATGTGATAAACCAACAGAAATCAGCTGTATAAATTGTAGTGGGCCTCATCTCGCGATATCTAGATTATGTCCGATTAAAACTAAGAAGATTATAGAAAAGAAAAACAACATATCTTATGCAAGTGCCGCCTTAACAAAACAGGTCGCCATCAATGGAACAGATTTCCCTACACTCCCACCACCAAAACCACAACCTGTAAATAGTAATGTTATTGTAAATAAGTCTGTAAATACCTCTGTAAATAAGTCTGTACGAGATGTAAATAAAGTTAAAATAGTTAATTCTAAGGAAGACCTTAAAACTCAAATAATTTCCAACAACGATGTACTTATGGCCCTAGTGCAAACGTTGGTGGAATTAGCCAATAAAGATGACAGTACACCCACTAATATTAAAACTATTAAAGATGCATTATTAAAAAACTTAACATAATGGATTGTGTTGGGCCTAGTCCTACACAATCCAAGCTACGTATCGCTCAGTATAACATTCAAAGTGCAAATAGTAAAAAACCTTTATTAATTCAATTTTTAAAACAACATAATATTGATATTTGCCTTCTTAATGAGACATGGTTCAAAGATAATAATTTTAAAATACCAGGATATAACATTTACAATAAAAATTCAAACAATGCACATAATGGAGTTGCAATTCTGATTAAACCATACCTTAAGTATAATATATTAAATACCAGATTTTATGAAGACATTCAAACAGTTGCTGTGTCTGTATCAACTGGACATAGTAGTTTAACAATTCTCTGTGTATACTGTCCACCTTCAAGTGGGCGAATACGAATTAATAGACTCCGTTACATTATTAATGATCTGCCAAAGCCCATATTTATGAGTGGTGATTTTAATGCTCATCATATTGCATTTGGTTGTCAGTCAACCAAAGGTAGAGGTCAGGATTTATTTAATTTAATTGATGACTTAGATTTGTGTATTTTAAATGATGGTAGACCTACAACTGTAAATCGCCCTAGACAAACTCCTTCTGCCATTGATGTAAGCTTCATCAGTGGCAGCCTCGCACCACTATGTGAATGGTCTGTACATGATGACACAATGGGAAGTTACCATTATCCAACAATAACAGAGATTTCATTAAATATAGATAAATATCATCTCAATTCACCTGTAGATAGGTTCATATATAAAAAAGCTGACTGGGCAACATACACAGCTCTTTCAAAAACAATGTTTAATGATTTGGTACTTCAATCGCATGATCCTATTTCAACCTATAATAATTTCTGTTCTCATTTAGATACTCTTAAAGAAATGTCAATTCCAAAGCTCACTAAAACAAACACTTTCATAAGCAGACCACCATCTCCTTGGTGGAATAGTATATGCGAACAAAGTGTTATTGCTTCATATAATGCACTAAAACTATATAGAAAAGAGCCTACTATTGAGAATTACATTAATTACAAAAGAAAAGATGCCCAGAAAAAGAGAACAATTTCAGAACAGAAAAAAATTGGATGGAATAACTTGTGTAACACTTTTAATAGAAATACTCCCATAAGTAAAATTTGGAATTTATTAAAAATGTTTAAAGGCATAAGACCTAAGAATAAATCATATACAGATGAGTTTATATCTCCACTTTTGGATAAATTATCAGATAATAACAATTTAATTGAAGTAGATCAACTGAACATTCTTTTTGAAATTAACAATGATAACCCAAATTCTAAATTTTTACTAGATCCATTTTCATGGTCTGAATTTTTAACAAGTTTGCAGTCTAGACGAAATACAACTCCTGGCTTAGATGATTATCCTTACATTATAATTAAAAACTTAGATGTATCTGCCCAAAAGTTGTTTCTTAAAATCCTCAATTTGCTTTGGCGTAATAAAGTTATTCCACAGTCATGGAAAACACAGTGTGTTGTCCCAATACTTAAGCCCGACAAATCTCCTGAGTTTGCTAGTTCTTATAGACCAATTTCCTTGTCATCCTGTCTTGGTAAAATATTCGAAAATATGGTGAAAGTCCGTCTTGATTGGTATGTTGAATCCAAGTGTTTAATTCCACATATACAAAATGGCTTCCGTAGAGGACGTAGTAGTGCAGACAGTTTCACCTCTTTAATCTCTGACCTGAAAAATGCAAAACATAGAAAATTAAATACTGTTTGCGTATTCCTAGACGTTCAAAGTGCTTTTGACAGTGTTGATCCTGGCATACTAGTTCAAGTCATGTCTAGGTTAGGTGTGCCCGGGCACTTATGTGAATGGATTTATAATTTTTTGAGCAACAGGACAATCTATGCTAGGCATAACAATATTTTATATGGACCCAAATGTGCCTCAAGAGGTACAATGCAAGGTGCCACGTTATCTCCATTACTGTACAATATATACACAAGTGAGATTTGTAAATATGTAAATAATAAGGATATAAATATTTTACAATTTGCTGATGACATTGTATTATATAGTAGTAATTACAACTTAGAGATTGCAATAGATAATATGAACAAATCCTTACTTCAACTATTACAATATTATAACAATCATTTACATTTGAAAATTAACCCCTCTAAAAGTAGTGCTATGTTTTTTGGTAATGAAGCCTCAAATTCAAATATTATTTACAATAATGAAATTATAAATAGAGTCAATTCAAAGAAATTTTTAGGAATAATACTGGACCAAAAACTAACTTTTGAAGAACATATTAAATATGTATCCAAAAATGCTCACATAGGACTAAATGTTATTAGATCACTTTGTGGTGTAACATGGGGTGCAGACCCTAAAATATTGTCTATATTGTATAAAAGTATTGTTAGAAGTCACTTAGATTATAGTTCACTCGCTTATATGAATAGTTCTCATGTAAATAAATTAGACATATTGCAGAATAAAGCTTTAAGAATAATATCTGGTGCTATGTGCTCGACTCCCATAAGGGCCATGGAAGTTGAGACAAAAGTGATGCCTTTGATTTTGAGACGAATCTTACTTGCTGAAAGATACTGTCTCAAATTACTGGCATCAAATAACACTCAAGTAATAAACAAAATTGTACCTTATATAAATAGATCCCCAAGAAGACCATTAACAACAGCACAAGGTCTACTATGCGGCAATTCTCCAACACTGTCCGATATATTTCTGGAAATAGACAATAGTTTATCTAAAATTAGAAAACAGTATCCATGGCCATGTTACTCTTTCTCTTATCAGTGTATTTCACATCCAATTAATGTAGTTCAACAGACAATAAACAATAATTCAGAAATGCTTAAATTTTTAGAGGAAAATACAAAATACTATGTTATCTACACTGATGGGAGCAAAGCAAGTGATTATGTACATGCTGCTCTATATGATCCACAAGCAAAATTTTCTTCAAGCTTTATTCTGCATGAACCCTGCTCTATATTTACGGCAGAAGCATATGCAGTGTATCAGGCATTAATGCGTATTCGTGAAATCAATAACATTAAATATTTTTTAATAATTTCTGATTCCTTGAGCTTGATAACAGCTCTAACTACCCTCACAGTTAAATTCAAGTCCAATTATATCCTTTACTTCATTAAACAAATAATTCACCAATATCACATTAAAAATATCCAAGTTTTCTTTCTATGGGTGCCTTCCCACAAAGGTATCTCTGGCAATGAAATGGCTGATAAAACTGCATATGAAGGAGTTAATGCTGTTGACGTTAGACATACAATGTATGTTCCTATGTCCGATTACTTGCAATGTATTGACCAGAATATTCAAAAGTTGTGGTTAGAAATGTGGAAGAAAGATCAAGATACGAAAGGAAAATGGTATGGAAGCATACAAGAAAGCTTACCTGCAAGACCTTGGTATCATCGAATGGAAGATGCTACTAGAGAGTTTATTACTATCATAAATAGACTGCGTTTTGGTCATAATACTGCACCGTCACACCTTGCTCGACTCGGCATTATTGCGAATAAAAACTGTTCATATTGTAATTCAAGTGATGGAACTATGGAGCACATTATCTTTGATTGTCAAAAATTTTTAATCGACAGACTAGTGTTGGCCAGTGAACTTAGTGATGTTGAAAATAAGTGTGATTTATTGTCCCGCCCGCCGCCATTAAAACAATTGCTACAAGACGAACTTAATTACAAGCATATCTACAAATACATCAAGAATACAATTAAAACAATTTAATTGAATGTGCTCATAGGCGTAATATTACGCCTATGAATGAGCTATGGAAAATAAGAGCTGACCTAAAGGTTTTAAATACCAGGTCATAAAATCCCCAAAAAAAAAAAAAAAAAGTATTATCACAGAGCACTTTGTATTATACTGAAAGTACACCACAAAATATAGAGAGTACAATATCTTTATACTGTGGTAGGCTTAGAGTATATATTACGGTAGTATAAACTCTAAGGTGGTAGGTCATATACCTCATAGATGTAGTAAACATAGATTGGCAATGTGAACTATCGAATGAGACCAAAAACTAATTACCGTGTCATGAAGTCAGTGTTTTTAAAATAGCCCCTCGCCTTAAGACCCTAGCTCACTTGAATATAACTGTTTAATACTTTCTAACACATCAAAGTACCGTAAGCTTCGGTAGCTCTCTTTTACTCTTTTACCCAATCTATGTAATTATATTAATACATCTATGCCTAGTACCTACCAACAGAGTAGGTAGGTTACCTTTGTGATTTGTTGATATTCTGTGGTAACACGTTTCTGACACAAGTACAATCTGTCATTGTCATTGACATTAACGTCATTGTACTCATTGTCATATGTCATTTCATTTACATTACAATACAAACAATAAAACTTTTCAATACACATTAATTCTATAAGAATTATTTAAAATTAAAAATGAGCACTGCACAAGATTTAAGGATGAACTTGGATTTGTTTTATAATGTTTACGGAAAGGTGTGTAAAGACAGCCCTTCTTTTAAATGGGATCATTTCTTTTTTCATAGATTCTATATTTTTATGAGTTTTATAAAATTATTTTATTTATTCCAGAAAATGTATGAAAATGAACAAAATATACTTTTCTGGGAAAACTATCTGCAGAATCTTGAAGCGCTAGACTTTAGCATATTCGCTGAAAAATTGACTGTGCCTATATTAGTGCCAATTGGTAGTAGGATATTATTTCGAGGGGAACTGAAGCACACAAATGAAGTCACTGTGGCCCTTGGCGCAGACTATTTTACGAAGTGCTCCGTAAACCAGGCAGAAATTTTGAAAAAACACAGAATCAAAGGTGAACTCTTATTAATATTAGTTTTTGTGCTCTCTTCTTGATTCTCATTGTTCATATAATAAAGAAAATGTGCATGTATGGTGTAAACATGTAAGTAGTGAAACTTCTTTACGAATTTTCATTGATTTCGTATTATGTAAAAGCTTTATTTAATTTTTTTACTTTGACTTCTCTGTTTCCCAATCTGAGCTGAGCTTGCCTGACACTTCGACTTTACCCTTACCTTCACCTTCAAAATCATCTTCAAATATAATTTCGACTTTATCTCCAACTCCGCCTCAGACACACTGTATGTTGTTGCTCTGGCAAATTCTTTAATTATGATGTTTTAAAATAAAAACACAGTACACAACTTCTCACAATGAGATTTTTGTTTTACGCTTACAATATTTTTTGTTAGTATGTCCATAGGAGTTCCACTTACAAAATTATAACATTTTTATCCACAGACATCTTAGCAAGTTACTTCCTGTAAATTCCATATGAATTAAACTTCATAGTTATTTTTTTATGTTTATTATTTTATTTCTTCAGATGCTAAATCTAAATTAGATGAATTAAGGAAAGAAAAAGATTACTTGCAAAATCAATTATCAATTAGTAAAGTAATATATGAAGAGTCCGGGTGTAATATTGATGAAGTTGTAACTGAAGAAGAGGATAAAAAATGGCGGGAACAACACAGGGAAAATGTGAAAAAATATAAACAAAGAAAAGTGGAGGATAATGAGACACCAGCGAATGAAATGTCAAATGATGAGCTTTGGGACAGACTGGAGGAATTGGAGTTACAAGAAGAATTAAAAAAGGAATTACAGGAAGATGATAAGCATGTGTCTAATTCTAGTACTGCAAAAGTACATAATAACACAGAGGGAGATAATGAAAATAATGATGTGCATGACAACATGCATAATGATGTGCGTGAAAACATGCATAATGATGTGCATGACACCATGCATGATGATTTGCATGACAACATGCATGATGATGTGAATGACAACATGCATGACAAAATGCGTGATGATGTTCATGACAACATGCATATTGATCTTCATGAACAAATATTGAATGATAACCATAACAACATACATGATTATGTGTATGATGACATAATTAATTTGCAGGATGACTCAGATGATGATGATCAAGATGACAATGATGACGGAAATAATGATGAAGTATACTCAGCACATTATCATAGTAGAAAACCTGACTTGCATCAACCCTCAAAATATCAACTATTTGAACTAGTAGTTGAAAGACATAATACTTTAAAAAAAATGTTAGCAGACATGAAAGTTGAACGTAGGCCATGGCGAAATGAGAATGACTTGGTTTACAGAGTGGGTCAAATAGAAAGACTTGAAGACCTTGAGGATGAAATTGCCATGTAAGTAGAGTTGCAAGACAGCAGAGTTATGATTTAAAAATGAATTGTTTAATATTATGAGTTAAATTAGTACAAAACTACAAACTTAATAAAATTGTTTAATATAATATATTATGTTAATTAAAAAACTTTGCTTGTGTAATGTTAAAGAAGTGAAATAGAATTAATTATTTTAATATTATGAGTTAAATTAGTACAAACTTAATAAAATTGTTTAATATAATATATTATGTTAATTAAAAAACTTTGCTTGTGTAATGCTAATGAAGTGAAATAGAATTTATTCAAAGTTGGTTTTCTACAAACATTAAAGTATGGAATTTCCGTCAGTTCTAATAGAATTTTATGATAAAATTCAATTAGATTTAACACATCTACCCATGAATAATCCACCACTACCAGTTTTGCTGAGTTCTGAAATGTGGTACAATCACTTTAGCCTTGTTCCTGGTATTAATCTTGTGAACATCACTCTTCTTCAGAGAACCACTTACTATCAACAAAAATATTTAATGATAATACATTTTAATACAATTATTTATTTCTATAAAGATATTTCTAACTTAGTCCCTTAGTCTAGGGTTGTAAATGGCGCATACTGATCTTTTCTGTAATATAAATAATATATACTCAATATCTGCATTTGAGCTCTACAACAACAGGCTATAGGGCATTATAATTTTATAATATGAAAATAGCTAAAATAGACTTACTAATAAGGCCTAGAATGTGTTGAATTTACTAGTTCTAATGCATGCTCGTAAGTTTGAATACTTTCAGATAAATAAGATTTTCTAGGGCTTATAATATAATTATATTGTGGTGAGACACCATAATGCATAAGTTTATTTCACAATATATTATGATCAACGCAATTGAATGTCATTAAGAGGTTTAACACAAGCTTTACTACCTCCTTACAGCTTGGAGGATATGCTGGCATCAGATGATGAAGATGATATTGAACATGCTGAAGAAGAGCATAATGCTGACAAGCAACGAAAAAAATCAGTAGCATTTGCTGATGATGACGAGTGTGAAACATATGAGCTTACATTTAAACATACGGAGGTTGAACCATATACAGAACCTTATATTCTGCAAAAAGGTATCAAAAAACCAAGTGATATATATAAAGCTTTCCCTGAGTATTTCAATAGTGAAACAATATCAATATTAAAAAAGCCAAAATGTGATGCTTCACCAGGAGTATCGCAAAAAAAACCAATCAAAGAAATTAAAAAAGAAAAGAAAGAGGAAGTTAACCAAGATTGCAATTCGACTAGTACAATAGTAGTAAAGGATGTGGTCGAAAAAGCTAATCGCAATAATAAAAATGTTAACCAGAATGAGAGACCTGTGAGCTTATTCAAAAAGAGAAGACAACAACAGTTACTAAAAGAATAAAATAATACTTTCCTATTCAATGTTTTCTGTAACTTGCATATTTGTGTATTGAGGTATGATGTAAGACTTTGAAAAAAAAAACGATTGATATTTCATGTAAGCGATATTTTAATCTTAAAATTATCTTCCATGTATTTTAGTACATTTTATGAAGTTATTATTCATTGTTAAAATCTACTTGTATTACCACTAAAATGAGATGGCATCATAGATAGTTATTCCTTAGTATAAAAATGCTTTTGTACAGTCTATTAAGTAGCAGCCATGACTAAATAATGTGTTGTTGTAGTTTTTGGTGCTAATTAATAAATAATGAATGGATTACATCAACATTTATGATATGTATTCATATATTCCTAGTAGAACATTATGTATGTACTGTAACTGTAATAAAGTTTTGTGGTTGTAACTTTAGTTGTAACTATTTTACATTGCCTATTTAGTTAAAATACACTTTATAAAACGCTAATGTTATGTTTTTTTTTTGCAACAATATACAAGAGCTAATGTTATGCTAGCTCTTAGCTGCCAGACAGACTACACAGCCTGAACCAGTGAGTGAGGCTGTGAAACTTTGTGTAGGGGTTATTAAATACATATATGAGGGAAGGCTATGTCATTATTCTAAGGGGAAGGCATTAATAAAGGATTTTTGAGTTTTTTTTTTATTATAAATCCGAATTTTAATACATTGTAATATATTTTATTCCTAATTCAGATTTTTTTTATTATAATTCCGAAAAAGAGGTCATAAATGAATAACTTCTTGAAGAATTATAGCGATTCGTCAACAAAATACAACTGTTGGCGTAAAAAACATTTTTTATATGTGGGTAGGTAATCAACTAAAAATTTTTTCAATGTTCAAATCAATCGATCATTGCAATAGTTATTGCTGTCCTTGTTTGTATCCTTGTTGCTGTACAATTGTCACTTGTCTTAATTGTCTTGTCAGGCTTGTCACTGTTGTCAAGTTGTGCAAGAGTGACAAGACAAGTGACATTTGTATTTGTAAATTGCGATTTTTATTTTTAGGTTAAATTCTGCTAATATTACTACATAAAAATTTACAATTACAACCATAAAATTTAAATGAAATAATTGATTTAAATAAAGATAAATGAAATTTTAAAACAGAATCAAAATGTTATCTCGAAATCTGAGGCAGTTTTGTCGTAGATATTCGCAAGCGGTATCATTCAGAACCACCGAAGTGTCTCCTGTAATTTCTCTTATTATTTACGAAATATGGAAAATATTATTGCATATTAGCATACATAATTTTGTTCCATCATTATTGAACTAATTTCATTCTTCCAGTCTCAACACAATGAAAACCAAGTAGGCATGTTCTATACACTGGATAAGGATTTGGTAAAACAGCTTTATGGGCATGGAGGCTTCCCTAAAAGCTTTATGAAACAGACCAAGACTTTTACCGAGACAACTCTTATGGTGCGGCAGCCTGCTCTAAATATCATGGAATGTATTAAACATTCTGACTTAGATAAACCAGCGGTCAGATATGTCATTTGTATCCTTTTGAAAGTGTACAGTGACTTGTAATTAAATCATGAATGTAAAGTTAATAAACAGCAAACAATGATGCTTCCTAATTGGTATTATGTGGATTCACTGCAGCCACCTTTGTTTGTTGGATGCAACTTCACTAGGCACAGTATTCACTAAGCCCATATCGATGCGAAACAGCGTCAATGCTGTAACCAACAAAATAGAAAAAAGTCACCAGAGCTGATAAACTTTTGAGATTTCAGAACATGATGTATGGCTAAGGGTTAATTTTAATGCTGTACAAAATTTTCTATTGAGAGATTATGACAAAGAATTGTTGCCTGATTCTGAATCTGGGAAAAAATAGACTTAAGGGGGGTCATGGGTTACAAAGTTACTGCTCTATTGAGTTGTTATGATTGTGACTTTTTGCTTACATGTCATGTTACACTAGAATAGCAGCTCTATGTAATTCTTTAAATATAGTAAAGCTAATAAATTCAAAATAGCTTATTCTAGCAACAGCTGGCTGTAGAGCCACGTTATCAATGTTGAAAGACTTTCACAGTGGCCATAATTTTATTTATTTCTAACAAAACAAGCATTACTTATACAAACCATATAAAACTCTTGTGGATCAGTTTCTTAATGCTACTTACTTACTTAATATTCTAAAGTGGATGAGTACTAATTTACCTTAACATGTTAGCTGCTGAGCCGTAGACCTGATGTTTTTTTACAAGGGACAACTACAATTGCTGCAGCTAATGTTTAAAAGTAACAGTTTACAACAAAATCAATATTATTAATTTTACATCAGGTTATTGAATGTGGTATAAACTTGTGTTTGAATATATTATGATCTTTGATTTCCTTAAGCAGATTTCCAAGATGGTGAAAAGGGAACAGGAAAATCTTTGACATTAGCACATCTATTGCACTACGCTCATGAAAATGGCTATTTAATTTTCCATGTCCCATGGGGTAAGAATATTTCCAGTTATGTTTCCCTACATTTTTATTTTACAACAGATATCTGGTTACACTATTTTGGAGGATTACAACTGGACTATTACTAATAACAACAGGACTTTATCACTAACAGTCCCTGCCTTGTTCCACACAGTTACTGCAACATCTGCTAACTGGACTAACCATCCAAGTCCACATTTGAGTGTTGTTTTTGGTTGGTCACAGTTTAACAGGTGACAGCAGAAAGGTGCAGCGGGCTTGTTTATTACCTTAATTCCATAAAATAAAGTAAATGATCAAGCAGAACATAAATATTTCATCTTCCTCCTTGATACTCTTAAGTCTTAACCATGTATGTCATCAGTGATGTTTAGCTATCACCATTCCAAATTAAACATCATGTGTTGTGTACACAATAATGGGTAATATGTAATCATTAAACCAAATTTCATCCTCCTAAGCCCCATCCAGGAGCTAAATGCTGCAAATTAACGTTTTTGACAATTTTGAAATACAGCATCAGATTGGTTGCGGCGTGTGCCTCGGCATAAGGAGATGTCGAACTCACAGACGCATGAGGGCATGGTGGACCTGCCGCTGGATGCTGCCGCGTGGTTGCTGCACTTCAAGATGCAGAACCAAGTCTTGCTCAAAGCTGCAGATGTAAGTTATTTTATTATTAACTGGTCTGGTTCTGAATTATAATAAAGATCCAATTGGATGCTCTGGCCGGAAAAATATACCAGCCATACTTTGTTTCATTTTATCTCAAAGAAATTCGGGAGCGATTTTCGATGAAGACTCCCAGGGGCATGACTTTTTCCGATGTTCTCGACACATTTCATATTTCAACCAATGTACACAAAACTTCAATAAATTATATGTTTAAATCTTCCTCATAAATCGCCCTTTCTATTTGTGTAAATGTAAACCACATGAAAATTTGTTCAGTACTTTTTTAGTTTAACGCGAAGGACAGAGAGACGCGACGGGGAACTTTGTTTTATAAATTTAATGATATCTGAGATCACAATTGACATTCAAATATCTGAGATACGGTGGCAGATTGAAAATTTTATGAACTTTAGATCTATAATATCATTGTTCTGTTTTATTTTCCTAAATCATTAAAAAGAAACTACTGGTATTCCGATTTATCTTATCTGTTTCTAGTTACGTGTTTCGAAAGAATACGTATGGGGCAAGCGAGAGAAGACCGAGGCGGGGGCGGTCCTGATGGAGCTCGTGGAACATGGGATCGCGCGCGTCAAGTACGCCTGCGACGTCATCGACGCCCTCATCGACGAAGTGAAGATACTATCTAACAATAAAAAGCAAGTATTTCTTTTAATGATGCGGGCATGAAATTGTTTAGAACATTATTGTTTTTAACCGACTTCAAAAGAGGAAGAGGTTGAGAACCTCAACTGTATTTTTTATTTGTTCCTCATAACTTTTTACTTGGTGTACCGATTTTGATGACTTTCATTTTGGAAAGCTGGTACTTACATGTCGTTTAAATTTCTGAGGAGTAGTTTTAGTGTCAGCCCTAATAAAGTGTATTTAATTGCTTCGACTATGTTGACGATGTTCTCATTTAATGAAATTAAATGAATTTTATATGAACTAGTAATGACTAGTTCATATATATGAACTAGTAATGACTAGTTCATATAAAATGAACAATTTTTGTAGTTGGTTTGTTTTAAAAATGATTAATTTTGACATTGTAGGACTGTTTTAACTGTTTTTTTGTTTTGTATTATTTCAAGATGCAAAACATTCGTCGGAATAGATGGATTCAACAGTTTTTATTACCCATTGACGCGCCTCCACACGCCCACGAAGAAGAAAGTAAAGCCTGAGGAGGTTACACTTACTTCATCTATCTTGAAACTCACTAGAAATGACTGGGTAAGGTTTGACATATCTTTCAAAATTTTAATTGTCTTGAATCATCATCATCGTTTTTGCAACTCATGACCGTCCACTGTTAGGTTTGGATCTCTTCTTGGTGTGATGGTACACCAACCAAGTGTAGTATCAGTGATACCTACACAAGTAAATGATTTTGAATTTCATTAATCTTTCAGACAAACAGTGTAATGGTGCTGACTGCAGATCAACTTGCTGTTCCTGAAGACCATCAAGAGTCTTATTTCCCCAAATACTTATTATTCAAAAAGGTATGTGTAATACTGCTTTAATAAATGAAGCTATAAGTATATTGCTAGGTGCTACTGGCACAATTTTTCAATTTCAATGTGTGCAGATGCATCTCCCTGATAATAATCCTGGCGACGCCCTTGCTTGTTAGTAGCCTTGTGTTGGTGATGCCTTTAATTTTATCTATGTGTTGAGATAGTGGTGATCAATTAAAACAGGAGGCTACTTGAAGTAGTATTAGTGAAAGAAAGTGTAAAATTATGCATACAAAATTTGTGTAAGTGTAAAACTAGTTTGTTTTCCTTCACAGGGCTTTGAACATTTGGACCCATTTGTCCCAATAGAAGTGAAAAGATACAATGAGAGAGAATTCCTGTCATGTGCCAACTACTACAGAGACAGATTGTGGCTGCGAGGGCCTCCAGAGACAGAGGAAGAACTGAAGCTAGCTAGTGCCTGCAACCCTTATACATTTATGGAGATGTGTGCTCCATTATAATTTAATGTTTAGGTAAAAAATAATTGAATAAGTTGTAGTACTAAAAATAATAAATATATAAGTAGTATATTATCTTTTATTTTACTGACAACTACACTTTCATATTACCAGATGATAAGTTACAATTCTTGCTTTGAATATAATCACAATCTCAAACATGCATAGGTATTGAATATTCATTGGATAATTTCAAGGATATTCAGATATTACATGGAATTATTCTATAAATCTGCCACAAAGCCCAATAACCATTACATATCTCATAACGAGATATGTGCTTGTTGAAAGTTCTACAAACATTTGAGTTTGTTGAGGTTTAATTTAAAATTGTCTCTTGAAAGTTTGGGAGACAGACAATTGAAATTCCACCTAATTTTAATAATTTATTTGAACAAACATAATATCTACAGTGTTGCACTTATTTCGTAACTTAGACTTTGTAACCGACGATATGGCGTTTGCCAATGCATTCTCCAATGTAGAACCAGAAGATCACTTCCATTCCGACCAGGACATTCAGTGTGGCCTGGCTCACAGTTTGCTGTTTCCACGCGCCGGTCTTGGCGCTCGTTAACAACTTGCCAATGCCGGCTTTAATTTGAGGAATATCACTCAGTTTGGGCGGCGCCATCTCTACCTTGGCGTATTTCATAAAGATGTTAAACTTAGGGCGTGCCTGGCTGACTGCCGCTGTAAAATTAAAGTAACGATTATGGAAACTGAGCTCAAAGTAACTTGTCAGCTACAAATAAAAAATTATGATGTCTGAAATTTTTATTGCAGAAAATAACCTTCAATTTAATAAAATTACATAACTATACCGCAGCAACAAAAAATTAACTTACAGGATAGTAGTGACGGCAACTTTGCTACACTTGCCATTTTTTTAACTTTTGCTTTGATTAATCAAAACAATTGAATATTAAGTAGCAGGTTTAGTTTAGCAGACCCTACTCCGTACTTCACGAGAAGAAAAAAAACTAATCAAATCATGAAATCACACTAGCCAGTTCGTATTATAATCGATCAAACGAAATGTTGTCAATTGTCGTGTCGTGACTGTCATATTGACTTTGTCAGTTGCCACATGGTTGCCACTTGAAGTTTTGTATTCTGAATGACAATTGCGTCAACATCAAAGTTGCCAATTTAAAATGGCAAAGGTTATTTACATAGATTATACACTTAGTTATATAAGTTTTACTCATGCAGCCTTATTAATAAAAATCGCTTACTCCAAGCGTCATCCGTATCTACACTTTGACTAGTTAATTCTTGATTAACCTAGTAACAACTTCGTAATTGAAATGCTATTAATAAACATGGAGTAGCGTCGGATGAACAATACATTTCTTAGTCCGGGTTTAACGAGTAAAATATGGCAACCTTTAAAATTTAAAAGTAAAAAGAGTGAGTCAGTGAACGACTTCATCCATTAAAATGACAGTAATAGCTCATATTTTGGAATTGACAACTTCAAACTGGACGACAGTTCAGCTTTCAAATTTTAATTTCAAGCGCCTACCTAACGGCGGCTCTACACTCCCGCGAGAGTGCTAACCGAGTGCACTCGTACGAGAGTGTACTTGGTAGCGCTATATTCCCATACAAAAGATTCGTAATCAGCTAGTCCTTTGACCCCGGATCAGCTTAGATCCCCGGATCAGTTAAAAATAAATATTTTAATGAATAATTAATTTTTTGTCGTCATATGTTTGTACGTTCATATATAATTAGCAGCGCATAGTGCAAAAGCGGATGCGATTTCTAATACGTCCATCCTCTCGAAGTCCGCAACTGCAACTGAGCCTGACGAGAGATTACCCCGAGTGCGCACGTCTCGGCCGAGACATATCGAGTGCTCTCGCACGAGAGTGTACAGCCGCTATAACTGTAACCTCGCTCCTCGCAGTTTGTTACTTGTAAAATTTAAAATTGATTTACTTTAAGTAGGTATTTCGTTTCGTATTCCTTTATTTTTTTATTAAAAACATCTATCCATCATAATAACAAGTAAAAACGAACAGAACCAAAACCTACGAATTTATCAAAGGTTATAAATAAATATCATAGACGTTTAGAAGGCGTCAAGTCAACGTCAATGTCGTCCATGCACGCCTAATCGGTCGCTAAACTATGTAGCGACATCACGGAATACAGAGAGAGAAGTGGAAGTGCAAAGTAGGCGTGGCACACGCATTAAGGTTGCGCGGAGCTCCGCGTATTTGCTGGAAAATGGCCGGTATTGCTTAACTGTCACTGAGATGCGTCAGTTGTGCATTGCGTAAATTAAATTCTTAATAAACTACGTAAATATGCCTTACTGTGCAATTTTGGAGTGCAAAAATGATAGCAGAGCTTAGAATTTATCTAATGGCGGAGTTTCGTACCATAGGTAAGCCTAGTTTTAAATTAATTTGAAAACCAAAAAATCAAAAACATACAATTAAAAGAAACTATAATTTATAACCAAAAAGCTACTCAGTCCCTTTGCAATAAGGTTCGTTTTAAGTTTTAAGAAGTAGTGCTATTCCCAGAAAATTCTATGCTACTCGTGCAGGGATGCGATAAAAAAAATCGATATCGACAATTTTATTATATTATTTCTAGTTAAAAAAATTCATATCAATATTACATTTACCATTTATTTAACAACATGTGTATACAGTTCTGCTAGATGGTGTGGAATAAAGAATATTTCATTTTGCCCTCCACACCATTCCAAGCCGTTCATCCAATTGCAATGGGATTTTGGTTAGTTGTTATGCGTTAGGGATGGACATTTTTGACAAAATAGAAAGCACTATTTCCTATGCCGTACATTCAATTGTAATGACATTTTGTGAAGTTATTATAAAACAATTTACTATTTTTATACTACATACTACAGGCAAGTTATTGCCAAAAAACGATCAACGGCCAAGACTGATTAGGGTTTAAATTGCTATTTATCAAATAAATAGCTTCACAAATAATTCCATTGTTAATAAATATAAAATAATATAAATACATATATTATAATACATATAAATACGCTGGTGTTGTTGGCATTCTCTAACAGTGAACTCAGTCAATATGAATTATTAATCATATGAATATTGTCGCGTTGATTTATCTGTTGACGAGACACATAGAAGTACCTAATTTAAAAATAGAATTTCTTCTTTAATGTTCTCGATAATAATTGGACATTGGAAGCAGTGGTAGTTTACGGTAGTTAGGGATAAAAAATGCAATACAAAGTTTATTAAAATCCACTCGCCACTAGTAGCCATTTTTCCTATGTTAAAGATTTTGAGTTTTGCTTTGGTTTGAAGTAATTGAAAATTTCGGAAAGAGCAAGTTGTTATTAAAGTTCTAATAAAATGTGATATCGCGGATTGAGCGAGTGGCTCGATCGATAACATCAATATTGCGTATCGCTGAGTAAATCAAATATGTCGGAAACGGAGTTCCGCGTAAACAACCAAATAACCAAAGTAAAAGAGAGAATTTATGCCAAGCCGGACAGTGATCATTGAATAAACGTGTTCTTCATGTGTTTGTCCGGAACCTGTGTTTTATTTGCTATCCTAAACTGAAATCCTGACATGAAATAAGCCCACAATGGATGTCGCCGACATATATATGTATTATACTCTGTAGGAAAACAAAAACATCCTAGCCGTCGTAAAAGACGCACTAACGCGAAGACGTGGTAAGCATGTAAGTATCTAATGATAATTATGAATATATGTATGTTATGTAATTTAACTGGAAACCGTATTTTTATTTATTTATTTTTATTTCAGTAGGTACATATAATTATGAACATTGCATTAAAGTAGTTATATGTTTATATATCGGATAATCCGGAATTTGCTTGTTTGCTGCAGGTTTTCTCAAAACGTTTTCCTTCACCGTTTTAGCAAATTAATGATAATATTTAAATACTTAAAACGCACACAATTCCGAAAAGTCAGAACCCTCTAGACCCCCCGAACAGGAGACCGAAATATTAACCACTAGTGACTAGGCTACTACTGCCTTTTATAATTATTAATTCGAGTATCTACCTATACCTACTTATTTTACAACATCTTCGAAAATTTTAAAGTACTTGGCATTATCAATCAAGAATAAATACGTGTAACATCTTGTAATGAAATATAGTATAATATTAGTTAATAAATTTGTACAAAAGTATCCGGCAGCAGTTAGTTTCTTACATTTTGTAAAAATATCGGGTCTGTTATCGTGTTACGTTTATCGATATAGCCTATCCCTATCAGTTTCTCCGAATCAGGTGGTATAACCTTGTACGTGTGAAAACGTCATATTTTTATAAAATAATGCATACATAATGTAAAAAAGACGCTCGTTCAAGTTTTCACAGGAGCTGTCATCGAGAAAATAAAGAAATGGAAATAGTATAATTTATAAAGGTAACAAAACACCAAATATGGCAAGGAAAAATAAAAACTAAGATAACATGTTAAGGTGCATTTTCAACTATAAACAGCCGTTTTGATAGACTATTTTAAGTTGACAAGTACCAACCAATTAAAATGTAAGTTTCTTAGTGTGAATAATACGATTAGGGATTTACAATGACATTATAAGTAAAAAGAGGTAGACATGTTACATAGATGAAAATTGAACCTGACAAACGATCCGAAATATTGCACTGACGTCTATTGACGTTAACCATAAGTGTCATAGATAAATGTTACAGACGAGACATTTATTCTTAGAATGATTTATGCCTAAAACTGCTATGACTCTTGGAAGTACATATTATTAACATTTAATTTTAATTAAGGATCATAACCAAAAAAGAACATTAAATTTAATTTACATTAAACAAAAAAATTAAATTAAATTAGAAACTAATTACTGCGAGAGAGTAAAACAGCAATTTCATAAACTCAAACTTAAATCATTTATTTCATGTAGGATACATATAATTATGAATTAGCTTTTTAAGGATGGTAGAGCGATGCGAAGATAATGAGCGGGTTGGAAGGTTAGCCGTGATCAACCCCGGTCAGAAGGCACATCAAGAGACAACAGCACTTACCTTTAGCTGGTGTCCAGGGAAATCTTCACAAGCGGGTTTATATGCGGTGATAATTCTCAGAGCGGCGGAAACACAGAACATGAAACTTTTCTACAAGCGTTTTTTCACCCTTGACAGTTGTCAATAATAGTTTTTCTTTTTTCATTTTCGGCCCATCGACCCTCCAGCAAAAAGGTGCGCAGTGTACTCTATAAATGGCACTTCCTCCCTAAAGGTTTTACAACGGCGTAACCATCCTCCCCGGCTTGGGAATCCATGGGATTTCCAAAGAAAGAAGAAAAAAAAGGAAGAGAGAGAATGCGAAGGGGAAGATGTAATGCTGGAGCGGATAATGGCAAATGGAATATAACAAATGAATTATTTAAAAAAGATAAGGATGCTGATATTAGTATATTAATAATTATAATGTATATAATACTACTAATAAATAAGTTGAATAGTGTTGAGAAAGGAATTATTGGGAAGGCAGTGGACACAGCTTTACAACTGGGCGCTTGAAAGTGCCAGTTGTAGTGCGCACTAATGCAACACGCGCGACTCCATCCTTACCAGGATATATTTGTTCAATAATGCCAGTAGGCCAGCGAAGCGGCGGTGAATCATCCTGATGAATGAGAACAAGTGTACCTGGCTTAATTTGTACGTCAGGAGTATTCCATTTTTGTCTTAATTGAAGCGTGTGCAGATAATCTCTATGCCACTTCTTCCAATAACTTTGAACCAAGCTATCTAATAACTGTTTTCTATTAGAAAGACTTAAGGACTTAAGTTCATAAGCCGGCAATGATTGTAATGGTATCGTATTTAGGAAATGTGCGGGTGTTAGTATCTCATGAGGCTGATCAGAAAGTAAACATAAAGGACGCGAATTTAGTATGCATTCGATTTGAGTCAATATTGTTAGAAGTTCTTCATAGCACAATAACTGTTGCCCAATACATCGATATAAATGCGTTTTAATGCATTTTATGTTACTCTCCCACATTCCTCCCCAGTGCGGTGCGCGTGCGGGTATGTTTTTCCACGTAATTTTCTTATTATTTAATTCGGTTTGAAAAGCGGTTGACATATTTTTCGATGATAGAAAAGTATATAATTCGTCTAACTTGCGTTTCGCTCCAATGAAATTTGTTCCATTATCAGAATAAATTACCGATACTGGCCCTCGCCTAGCTAAAAAGCGCTTAAGAGCGTCCAGGAAAGCATCAGAACTCAAGTCCGATGATATTTCTATGTGTACGGCTCTGGTTGTGAGACACACAAAGAGACATATGTATGCCTTTTGGCTTTTAATACCCCGTTTACGGATAAGAGTAATATTTATAGGCCCGGCGTAATCGACTCCTGTGTGTGTAAAAGCTTTAGCCTCTTGCACACGAGCAGGGGGTAAGCTAGCCATCATAGGTGTAGGATGAGAGGGCGCAACTCTGAAACAAAAGTTACATTGACGAATGCGTGTTCGAATAATATTTCGAGCGGAAATTATCCAATACCGTTGTCGTAACAACGACATGACAAGATGCGAACCGGTATGACAATTGGAGCGGTGACAATCATCAATGATCAGATCAACAATATGATGACGGCGGGGGAGTAAAAGCGGAAAGCGATTTTCATACGGTATATTAGCGTTTGTTAAACGACCACCAACACGGAGCATTTTATTGTCGTCTATAAATGGATCTAATTTTCGCAAAGAAGGTGAAGGTAAGTTACCCTTTGAAATATTTTTTAATTCATCAGCAAAATATTTGCTTTGTAACTCACGAAGAATCGCGAGTTCCGCGGCGTGAAGATCAAGCGCTTGAATTAGCGGCGAACGAGGTAAGTTTTTAATAAAACGTAGGACGTATACAGTGATACGTAATAGTTTTTTCCAGGAGGATACCCGGAGAGCGAGATCTAGAATAGGAGAAGTATCCACGTTAGATATAGTTGTAAGCGTAACTGATGATTTTGTTTCAGGTATAGGACCTTTAACGCGGGAAGAGTCAAATGGCACAATTGGCCATTCAACACTGGGTCGACGAATCCAAGACGGACCGTGCCACCAGAGCGGATGATTAATAATTTGTGAGGGCAATAAACCTCTCGACAAACAATCACTAGGATTTTCTATCCCCTTTATGTGAAAGAAGCGGTCAGGCGATAAGTTTTCTTGTATTTTTGTAACGCGGTTTGCAACGAATGCTTGCCATCTATGTGGCGATGAGTTTATCCAGGATAGAGCGATCGTAGAATCACTAAATGCAAATATTTCTTTTATGGGGTAACGATTATTAAAAATATTAAATACTTGTTTGACAAGGATAGAAAGTATTAACGCCGCACAAATTTCGAGCCTTGCTAAAGACACAGTCTTGAGTGGCGCCACCTTAGACTTGGCCCCAACCAAGTGAACTGAAATGTCACCGTTGGGGTGCGTCACATGAAGATATAGGACGCAACCGTACGCCTTCATGCTAGCGTCACCAAAAGCAAGCAAATTTACAACGCAACCTTCCCCGACACCCAAGTGACGAGGGATTTGCAAAGTTGACAAAAGCGGTAACTCGTTTTTAAATTTAATAAAACAATCGGTGATGTTTTGAGGAGGTTCCTCATCCCATCCTATTTTAGCGAGCCAGAGATCTTGTATAAGTAGCTTTGCGTATAGGATGACAGGCGCTACGAAGCCGAGCACGTCAAATAAACGAGCGATTGTGGATAGAATGGCACGTTTACTATTGCCATTAGATTGGGCGTAAGTAGCGAACGAGAATACGTCAGAAGCAGGTATCCACTTCAAACCTAGAACCTTCATTGTGTCGCTATCGTCTGTAAACTCGATTGCCGCGCGATCCGACTCCGGTAAATGAGCGAGAAGCTCAGGAGAATTGCTTGCCCATTTGACTAGTTCAAATCCACCTGTTTGGAATAAAGCACGTAACTCGTCTGATAAACGGATCCCCTCTTCGACAGAACGTAAAGAGGTAGTCAAATCATCCATGTACAATTCTTTAGTGGCTACTTCGGCAGCGAGAGGGAAGCGGTCGCGATTGTCTTCAGCTAACTGACGCACAGTGCGCATTGCCAAGAATGGACTAGACCGAAGACCAAAAGCTACAGAATTAAACTGAAATATACGGTTACGTTCTGATTCGTTAAAGCGATATAATATTTTTTGATATTTGCGATCCTCTTCTGACAATAAAATTCTTAAGTACATTTGACGTATATCTGCAGTAATTGCGATTTTAAAATAACGAAAATTTAACAATAACGAAAATAAATCGGCCTGTAGATTAGGTCCGATGTGTAAAAAATCGTTAAGAGATTTACCTGTGTCCGTTTTAGCACTTGCATCCAAAACGATACGTACTTTTGTTGTCGCCTTATCAGGCCGAACAACAGCGTGGTGCGGTATGAAGTAACCTTCATTTAAAGCGGAGGGAGAATAAGGTATTTCAGATAAATAACCTTTATCAATATAATCATTAATTACGTCATTATATGATTGACGTAAAGCGGGAAGTGCGGTAAACTTACGCTCTAACGCCGTCAGCCGACGTTGCGCATGAATGAAGGAGTTCCCTAAGGACTTAGGATCGCCTTTGAAAGGCAGCGACACCACATATCGACCACAAGGGGTTCGGTTGACTGTGGATTTATAAAACTCCTCACAATCCTGAACGTCCGGATTTATAATTTCTGAAGAAGGCACCTCCTCCATTTCCCAGAATTTTAAAATATTTTTATTTAAATTATCTAATAGCGGACCGAAGGACCAGACTATACCATCAGGTTTGATAGAAGGTATCTCACCCATCACAATATAGCCAAGCGTTGTTTCAAGGGCGTGAGGTACAGAGCGAGCGGCATCCGGAGAATCAGCTGATAGAGCGAGCGGCGGTGGTATCACTTTACCACCAAGTAAAATGAATGCGAATATCTGAGTACCAAGAATGGCATCGATATTACCAGGCGAATTCCAATATTCATCAGCGAGCGGTAATTCGTGGAAATATTCCAACATAGAAGCGGGAACTTCGCTAGTAGGTAGCTTATCAGTGATATGATCAATCACCAAAAGCGTTAAATTATATTGAGCGTCAGAAACGCGCGATTCAATAGTGAGCGATACGTAACCTTTAATAGGCGCCGATATCGACCCGACTGATTTCAAAGACGAGTTAATAAGCGGTTTAATATTTAATTTAAGTTTTTTGCAACATGCGAGCGTAATTAAATTATTTTGCGACGCACTGTCAACTAAACATCTTATTAGAAAGCGGCTATTATTATTAGTTACGTAAACTTGAGCCGTAGGCAAAATAGTATTTTTATTTAACTGCGGGAAAGATTCATTTTTGTTCGCGGTAAAATCATTCATCAGGGCGCTAGAGTCGCAACTCGCTGGCGAGCCTACGAGCGAGGCGTCTGTGTGCGTATGCATGCACACAGATTGAGTTTTCCCTGTACGCGAACCAGCGGGCCCAGCGGCCGCATCGGCCGTCGTCGGATATTGTTCGTATGCCGAAGCGAATGACAGGCGGTTATTCTCAGAACCTATGATATTTGTAGTTTGTTGTAAAACTCGATTCTGATTATCGAAATGTATCAAGGAGTGATGTAATTTTTGACACTGCTTACATTTATTTTGCGAACGACAATTTACGGTAGTGTGTTTACCACTAAAGCAATTAATACACAATTTATTATTTTTAACAAAATTAAAGCGCTCTTTTACTGGGAGTTTTTTAAATTCACTACACTCGTATAAATTAATATGATGCGACTGTTTACAAAAAATACAAGATGACTTATTATCATTTTCGGTAATAGCGAAACTATGAGAAACTTTCGATACTGAAGGACGCGGACGGTTATGAGAATAGGACGCCTGACTGAATGATGTACTCTGATGAACTGTAGTCGTTCGTTCGAGAACTTTTATGCGATGTCGAACGAAATCAATTAATTCCCCACTAGTGGGTATGTTTTTATCGCGGACAGATAATTCAAAAGCTTGCACCAATTGCGGATTTAATTTTTTGAGAGCGATATGCATGTAAATAAAATCGGATAAGTCGGTAATGTCTAATTGTTTTAACGCGGCCCATGACGAATGAAGTCGTTCGATAAAATTATTTAATTGAGCGGGTGACTCAGTAGTAGGTTTAATATCGAGAATATTATTTAAATACATAGACCCAAGTAGTCTTTTGTCTTGATATTTAGTAACCAAAGAATTCCAAATTGTAGCGTAATTATCCTCATTAGGTATAATTCCCGCGCACACATTTAAGGCGGTACCACTTAACTTGCCTACTAGGTATTGTACGCGTTGACCATCAGTTAGGTTTTTGTTGTCATGGACATTAGTTTTAAAACTCTGATAGAACAGCGGCCAGGATTCTGGCTGCCCAGAGAAGCCTACCAAGTCAAGCGGCGGCAAGTGGCAAGTGTAGGTATTGTTAGGCTTACTCGACGCGGGTTTATTTGAAACCTCCAAATTCACACGAGATTCTAACAAACTATCACGTGTGTGTTTAATGAAAGCGAACAATGTCTCGAATACGGCAAAATTGTTAAAATCTATAGTGGCATCAGGGTTAACTTCTAATAACAAACTGTTATGTCTATCACACAAGTCGTTGAAAGTCTTATACAAAGCGTCTATATTTGAAGAAGCGGCTAGAAATTCTGCGTTACTTCTAGTACATAATGAAGAATTCATTATTTTCTTTGCGGATATATGCAAGTCATTTATACGGAAAAAAATAGCTTGTTTTTTAGCTATTACAATTTTTAACTTTGATTCAAGCGCAGCCATTATGTTGTTGTGTCAATACCTTAGACTACAACGTAAAATAATTATGTGAGATGCGGGGCGAAAATGTAGGTAGTTCAGGATGCGGATGCGGATGCGGATGCGGATGCGGGACGAAAATATAGGTAGGTTCAGGATCCGGCTCGAAGGACCAAAAATTTATGGTAGAGCGATGCGAAGATAATGAGCGGGTTGGAAGGTTAGCCGTGATCAACCCCGGTCAGAAGGCACATCAAGAGACAACAGCACTTACCTTTAGCTGGTGTCCAGGGAAATCTTCACAAGCGGGTTTATATGCGGTGATAATTCTCAGAGCGGCGGAAACACAGAACATGAAACTTTTCTACAAGCGTTTTTTCACCCTTGACAGTTGTCAATAATAGTTTTTCTTTTTTCATTTTCGGCCCATCGACCCTCCAGCAAAAAGGTGCGCAGTGTACTCTATAAATGGCACTTCCTCCCTAAAGGTTTTACAACGGCGTAACCAAAGGAAATAACAAAAATGTTAGTCGACGGCACAGGAGACCGAAGATCTGGTAGCTACCTTGGACAAATAATTAGTATAGCTATTCAAAGGGGGAACGCTAAAAGTATCTTCGGAACCTTGCCTAAAGGGAGTCCTTTTAATAATATATTTTAGTTGTTTTACTATATTTTTTAAGGTTTAGTTTAAGGTTCATTATTCTAGTTTTATATCATTTCTCTGTAAATATAATAAATACGCAATAATATAATGAAAAAAAAATTATGAACGTCAATTTTTTGCATTTACCACCGTTTCGCTAAGGTGCCTTTAAATATTGAATTTTTAAATCTTTGAGGAGAAAAATAAACGGCGAAAGAAACTCCTCGGCACATCTTTTTAAAAAAATGCTTACAACTACATTACAAAGGAGAATAATTATTTTGTCCTGCAATTTTCTCACACTTCAGATGAACTCCAGAACCATAATATTAGTTTTAAATCTAACCGTCGTCTAAGTTTAGAATCAGTATTTTGAACAGGGGATTTTATTATAAAGATATAATAAGTAAGAAAATATTATATAAAAAAAATTAAACAAAATATTATGGTATAAGTGAAATATGTTTTTGATGCAGCACGTGAATTAAATGTAAAATCATGGTTATCACGAGTTTAATGAATAGGCTAGTTGACTAATTTTGAAAAACTAAATCATAGTTTGCCAAATGGTCTAATTTAACTGAAATATTAATATTTCAGTAAAATACTAACTGTAACATATTTTAATTTATATTTTCATGAACTATTTGACGTTTCCGTCAAAAAACGCGTCAAACTGTCATGGTGACTCGTGTGACGTCATATGTTGGAAAACGAAGAGCTGTTTGGTTGAGCGGAAAGTCCAAAATGCTATGTCAAGTTTGTTTAGTTTTGCAACGTGTGACGTCACGCGTCGTATTGGCGTTCGCTGTCACGTGACTAGTGACTGTAATTTCGGGATTATATTTCTAAAAAATATTAAATAATCATGATTTATTTAATCAATAAGATCGATTTTTCGCATTTGTAAATATTAAGCTACCATAAAAAATAGAAATCTTCAAAATATTTTCTTACTGTCAACTACCCTATTAAGTTGTCCTGTATGTCGATAAGATATGTTGAACTGCAAATATCTTAATAAAATACATATATTTATAACCCCGGTTTACCTTTGAAAAATACTTACGTGACTTGGTAATGGATTTTATTTACTAAGCTGATTAAACTAACAATTTCTTGTCTACCTATTGTACCTACTGTCTGCATTGTTGCCTCTAATCTATGATCTTAGCGTTTGTGCTATCTTTGTTACACCTGTGAGTGAAGCAATGTTCTGTCTCTTTTATCGTTTGGAAACAAGCTGTGATTCATTAAAATTACAAATTATAAATTAATCTATTTAAAATTTCAATATTTTTATACATTTACCTGTGATATGATATACCGTCCTCTTTCTTCACCTTTCTATCATAATTGTTGCACTTTCGAAATGCACAAGCAGGCATTTTACCTTTTTTAGTATCGTGCGCTCACAATGACAGCCGACAGCTCGACCGATTGAAACGGTCACACGTAGGGTCGTTTCCACTGCACGCGTTAGGAGCCTTGGTGGCGTATCTAGTGTAATATATCATTGGGGATTTACTTGTGTTTATTTTGCTACCGTGGTTTCCTTATTAATCAACACTTGTACCATTTCCACTTCTCTCTGTATTTCGTGAGCGACATGGACTATCTTTGATTCTGAGATAAGACTTGGAGTAGCTTACTTCTTCGCTACTACATGTTTATTAATAATGAATTTAATTAAATCTTATTTACGACAAGTTTTAAAGTTACTCTTTCTCTAGTCTATGTTTATTAATATGGCCGATGGAGTTTAGACTTTGGCTACTGAAAGATGAGACTGGATTTTTATTCCAAAAATTGATATGGCAACAGCAATAATAACATAACTGTCGTACGTACCCTCCGAAGCACGAAAGCGTCCAATTAAGCCACAAGCAGTCACCCATTCAACTTACCGACCGCGCCCGGCCCGCTGTTGCATGTTGCTTAATAACTTTGTCGATCACATAAGATCGACGCAAGCTGCTGGCCGGCGGCCGGGCTATGAGCGTTTCCAACTTAAATGAAGTAAATTAAAAAAAAGCAAACATTAAACTGTTACAAAACCCCTTATAATTGATTCATTTTAAAGATATTCGTTAGATATTTAAATTTTAACCTAAGGTCATTGATATATAGTAATATCATATGTCAATGCCTAAGGTAATCTTTTTTGAAGACTTTATGTTCAAAAATTAAATTTCAGCTGGCAACACAAATGCCATGCTACGTGTTACGTTGTTCTGTCAAAATGGTGTCAAAAAAATCTGAAAGAGACTGAGAATTGAAGAAATGAAACCGGCATTGATGTTAAAGATAAAGTTAAAAGAATAATTGGTTTATTAGCAATTTTATATTTTAGTAATACGTAATTAGCACAATAAGTATAAGATACCACTGTTTGTTTTCTAACTAAGAAATGCACTTTTGTGGTAAGTTTATCTGATATCGTTTAGTTTGCATTGAACATAGAGCGTGGTTGCCCAAAGCGAAATTGTTTAATGAATTTGTGCAGAATTTAAACTGATTTCTGATTAGAATGGTAAAATGAATATAGTTTAAATTACTAATAAAGTAGTTATTTGTATCAGAATTATGATTTTGTATAGATCCCGGCTGGGCCACGTCATTCTATACTCACCGCCGGTCGGTCAAATCGATCAATCCGTTTTAGAACATAATTACTCGTATGTAACATTATTATGTAATTAAACTGATAAGATCAATATTTCACTGGTATGCTGACTATGCTGTGTACTTTGAAATTTAAAAATAAGTGCTATAATAAAAATAATATTTCAGGAGTGGGTGTAGTGGCACTATGCTTGCTAACACTAAGTAGTGCAAATGTACTGCAAGGTACGGTGGACGTGAAGCGGCTCCAGGGTATCCTGGAGGAGGGGCTGAAGAGCAATGATGCGTCCACACTGTACTTTTCCCTCAAGGGGCTGACACTGCTTAATGCGACCATACCTGATTTGTGTGCGGTATGTGGTTAAAAAAAATAATATGTTTACATTGATAAGTAATAATGACATTTTGCATTTATATCGCAGCTTACGTCACATCTGATTTATGTCAGATTTGTCCTGAATGATAAGTAAATGTGAAGTTATTTTAAGATTTGGTTCATGATAAAATTATTTAACATATTTATATTTACTAATATATCTATTCATTGTTGGAGCTGAAGTAAAATGAGAAATTGATGATATTGCAGGTCGTACAAGATTTGAAATATGATCTGAACAATATTGAGCAAGTGTACCATCTAACAAATGCGGCTGAGCTATCTGGTTGTCAGAACTTTGTGAAGCCTGATGTGCTCAAAGCTTCCGTTCAGACTATGGATAGGAAGGATGCAACCCCTGCTGATATATTCTTTGCTGTACACGCAATAAAACCCTTCGGGAAAGGGACTATTTTTGATAGAGAAGAATCATTGAAGAATTTAATCCAATTGCTGAAAAGGGATGACTCCCCCATTAAGTAAGTATAAAAACCAAGACAATCAGTAAGTTACAAATATTATTGTGGACTTATTAATATCCTCGGATATACTAGGATAGGGAATATACTAGGATTTCCAAGCATAACATGAGAGAATAAATAATTATTCATCTATCTATAACTGTATAAAACTAAGTGTTACTGAGTGAGTGACAACGCACAGCCAAAAGTACTGAATGTAAGAAGCTGAAATTTGGCATATAATGGCAGGTTCCTTGGGGAGTATAGGCGAACATCAAGAGAGGATTATCGGAATTCCCCCAAACTAAGGAGATAAAAAAGGGGATAAACTGAAACTTTTTACTTCTTCAATGGATTCACTTGAAACTTTGTATACAGGGTGTAATCGTTAAGTGTGCACAGGCGATTATTCCGTAACTATTACAGATATCAAAAAACTTTAAACTGATATCGAAAGCACTTTACCTGATGAGTAAAATGACACTAATAATTTATTAAAAATAAAACGAGAAATATCCAAAAAAAATACATTAAACTCTCCCATACATTTAGTATGAGATAGTTGGAAGGTTTCACTTTCTTTATTTAAAGTGGAATAGTACCTACTCCCGCGATAAAGAATTTGAATTTAGAACGAACACCAAAGAGTATCTTTCTTTTTGTTTTTATTTAGTATGTTGCTTTTCAGCCAGTTCAAATCAATACGATATTGAAACAAGGTTTATTATTAATTTGAAGTGGTAAGATAATTAATGTACACGTGTGTATGTACTTGAAATTCATCAATATCATATCATACATAATTATAAAATGATAAGGGTAAAATGAGTAGGTACTATTCCACTTTAAATAAAGAAAGTAAAACCTTTCTACTATCTCATAATAAATGTATGGGAGAGTTTAATGTAATTTTTTTGGATATTTCTCGTTTTTATTTTAATAAATTATTATTGTAATTTTACTCATTAGGTAAAGTGCTTTCGATATCAGTTTAAAGCTTTTTGATATCTGTAATAGTTACGGAATAATCGCCTGTGCACACTTAACGATTACACCCTGTATATGTCCCTCAAGTTACGCAAGTGTGCACTAAGAAAGAATTTTTGGAAATTGGTGGGCTGAAGCCGTGGGAGCAAGCTAATCAAAAATAAAAAAATTAGTTTCATAAAATATTATGTACTACACATTCACAGGTGATACAACTAAGGTTTTGGTAGAATCTTTCTGAATGATAATATATGAATTGTAAGAAAATTATGTATTGTTGGTTAATTTCTTCAAAACTTGGATTATTCTGAAATTTAAATATTAATTAAGTTGAATATGCCTTCAATTTCAAACTGCCTAAAAGGCAATTTTTTAACTAGTGAATTTCCTAGTGAATCAGAGCTTGATTTTTATTTATATTGCTGTTGCCTTGCAGCTATGGCTACGTGTTCGCGATGTGCGAGCACATGGGGTGCCAGAAGTGGACGGCGACGCACGCGGAGGGCGTGCTGCTGGCGGCCGACGAGAGCGACGCGCGCATGCTGCACTTCGACAGCGGCCTGCCCGCCACCTCGCTGCTGCTCACCACCATCTTGCGGTCTGTATACTGCCAGATGATCCCTGATGCGAGGCTCTTCGTTTTTTATCAACTTGAAAAAGGAGGAGGGTGTCAATTCAACTGTATTTTTTTTGTGTGTTATCTCATTACTTTTTACTGGGTTTTGATAATTCTTTTTATATTCAACATTTTGTGCTTGTTATGTGGTCCCATTTAAATTTTTGTGAGATCTGACGAATTTTTTTTCAGTAATATACGAGTAATTTTAAGTTTAATTTTTGAAGTTGATAATTCACAGTCAATAACTTCTAACTTGCTTGTGACCCTCTATGTGGCAAAAGAGTTGTTTGGACAAACAAGGAGACCTAGAGTGTACTCCATGCCGCATTGATGTAGTTTTTATGAAACTTTATTCTGATGTTAATATTTCACACAGAGATGTCGTAGCTAGCCATAACATAGTGTCGGTGTATCAGATCGTACAAGACACTGAAGCAGCCGAGCCCTCTAACGGAGGAGCAGCGGCTGAAGTTCGGCGCGTACCTGGTGTCGCGGCGCTCCGTGACCACGCCGCGCGGCGCCGCGCTGCTGCTCGACGCCGCGCTCGCGCTCGCCAACGACGAGGTAGCCACCTTTGTCACATTATAAGGTTATAGTGTAGTACATAGTAGGGGATTGAGGGGCTGCCACTCTACAGTCCACGGTATCATCCACAGTTCATCACGGTAACAAGTTATAGAACACAAGAGAGTGGGTGTTTATCTTAAAAGTCGATAGCTTCATCTGGGTTCTGAAGGGTAATTGACGGCTATGTTTTAGTGTGCAAAGTCTAAATTTATATACCCGTTTTCAAAGCTTAACCTGCTGAAATGATCTGCACAATTGGTTACACAGGCTATACATGAATCTCTCATAATATATTATGTGAGTTACAAATTTATTTTTTCCCGCAGCCGACGCCCATCAGCATCATGATCAAGGGCAGGAAGTACGTGACGTCGGAGTCGGATTCGATCGAGTTCGCGATCACGGACCTGGTGGGGCGCGCGGTGGGGTCGCTGCGGCCCGACGAGGTGGTGGCGCAGTCGGCCACGCGGCTCGCGGACGACGTGGTGGTGCTGTCCAAGCAGCCGTTGCAGCAGAAACCCAACGAGCCCTCAACATACGTCCTCAACCTTAGCAAGATCAGGGCGCAGTACGGCCTCTACAAGATCTCACTTAGTGCAGGTAAAACACTTGTCAGCTTTATGTTTTCTTGTATTGTATATAGTTTTATACTCAATGTGACACAAACTATGTAGGTCGGGTGTATTGATAGAAATTGAATTAGTCTATCAAAAGGTAGGCGGACATGAGCTCATGACACTATTGTAACATACTAAAAGTTTTGGTTTTAAACAATAATGTTTCTATCTCATACAAAGCAACAAACTCAAGAAATTGCCGATGACATTGATCGCTAGTCACCCTATAGTGCAACATCATGGCCGCAATGTGAGTGTCCAATTGATATGTGCAGGTAGCAAATCGGCGAACGTGAACATCGCGGTGCTGGGCGAGATCCAGGTGAGCGCGGCGGAGGTGGCCGTGGGCGACGTGGACGGCACCACCAGCCCGCGGGTCACCACCGTCGCCTTCCCCGGGAAGCTGCCCGACACACTCCACGCGGACCATCTGCAGAAGTCAGTTGTTGTCTATCACTCGTTTACATAAATAAATAAATAATATTGTACTGTAGGCGTGTTCACAAGCAATGTGCTTTAGAATAACAAATTAACATTTCGCCTGTAGCTCGACAGGACAACATATTTGTAACAACGAGGGGAGATCCAAATCATGATAATTAACTATGTTCTGAAGTAATTAAGTAAGTAGTATAATAATTAATCAAGTTATAATTCTAAATTGTACCGTTATTATGTATGTTAGTTTTGCAATTAATAAATACTCATGAACAAGTCGAATCTCGTACGTTCTTCTATGACGCGATGAAAGGATGATCGACACTGGCGACAAGTAGAGATGTTAACGTGTGCAGGGTGTCGGTGAAGCTGACGGTCCGCGACAAGTGGAACAAGCCGGTGCTGGTGCAGCAGGCCTTCGTGCGCGTGGCGCGCGGCGAGCGGGAGGCCATCTTCGTGGCGGAGCCCGACAACGCCAAGGCCTACAAAGTTGAACTGGTTGGTACAATCTGGTCAGCTTTTGCAACAAAAAAAAAAAGAATAATATCCATAAACGTGAACTGCATTTAAATGAATGAGTGTTATTCCAGTAGTTTTCATCTATGTATAATAATTATTTAATTGCATGTAGTACCTACGTTTGTTGTAACCTTTAAAAATCTGACTATAAAATCATTAAAATCCGATTCTCCCCGAGTTTTCTCTTGCATAATAATAGATCAGTAGAATGAATCTCTGGTTCGACGGCAAGGTATGATTGTGTTGTTGTGGTGTAGAACGTGGGCGCGATTGCGAAGCACTTGGAGGGCGCGTCGGGCAGCTACTCGCTGACGGTGTACCTGGGGGACAGCGCCGTGTCCAACCCCGTCGCCTGGGAGCTGGGCGACGTCACCTTCAGCTTCGGGAAGAGCGTTGCACTGCCGACCACCGCCGGTCAGTGTTTATACTAATTATACACCCACTAACTACTACATGTAATCAGTGAACGCGATGTGTTCTATATATGCGTGAGAGTGTGTACAAATAGTGTGGCATGCATGGAGATATCTAAGACGTATGCGTCACTGACTAATATAAACACTAACTAATACAAATTCGATGTTTATTTAATTATTTACTTCACGTAGACAAATAGGCACAGAATAAAAATACATGTTCCGTTACAAATAGTGTTTTTAGCTCAAACCAATTTTCTTCGTATTCTACTCTTTTTCTGGTCCGAAGCGCGCTACTAGGCCTGTCGGTCAATGTCAATGCATCGTCCTATTTTTCAAGGCTTATTCAAAATGCGCTCACGGCTCACTATCAATAGTGGGTCACTGAGAAACGTTGTCATACGATATAATTGCGCAGACGCGGGCGCGCAGCGCGGGCCGCGGCCGGAGATCGCGCACGTGTTCCGGTCGCCGGAGGCGCGGCCGGCGCGCGCGCTGTCCGACGTGTTCGCGGCCGCCGCCGCCGCGCCGCTGCTGCTGCTGCTGCTGCTGTGGGCGCGCCTGCGGGTCAACCTCGCCGGCTTCGTGTTCACGCCGAGCGCATTCATTTTCCACGCCGCACTCGGAGGTTAGAGATTGATGGAAAATTATCAGCTCATCTTTCTTCACCCACCTAGGATTCACAGTATCGCAGTTGGTAAAAACACACCCAAACAAGTAAGATCTGACAACCGATCGAGACCCGAAGTAAACATTTTATCTACATCGTAGATTATGAGGGTCATATTGCAGGACCTAGTCACGATACAACTTTTACTTTTCGATACATATTAAGTCCCGAAGCTAATAATCACCATTCATCCATTTATAAAAGCTTAAAAAGGGAAGAATTTGATTGACTTTCATGAAGCTACATGATAAAAGAATGGTCGGTCTGTTCAGGGTCGCTGGCGCTGTACGGCATGCTGTGGCTGCAGCTGACCATGTTCGAGACGGTGCGCTACCTGCTGCCGCTGGGCGCACTCACCTTCCTGTCCGGCCAGCGCCTGCTGCGCCGCCTGGTGCGCAGCGCGCCGGACAAGCCGCGACACTAGACCCACTAATATTATTATTACTATTTTAATTATACACAATTTTATTTAATCTTGTCTTTCATTTTATTTTACCTTTTTATACTTGCGCATCATTCTTTCCTAATTGCGTTGAACGCGATTCTTTAACTAGTTTAAATTTAAAAAGCAGTGTGAGCAGAGTCTGGCCGTATAGTTCAGATTTGAGCATTTTCAACATCATGTGTGTACATTAGACGCGAAAGTTCGTCAGTCAGTGAAACAGTATTATTGTGTTCAAACTACAATCTTTGATTGATCCATATTCAAATGCTGAGGAGCGCCTTATGTAAGCCAAAATTTTTCACAATGCAAATCTGTGGTTGATGTTTTTACAATTTGCTTAAGGTTATTCCAGTCAAGTATCCATTCATCAGACTCCTCGCTAATCTCGGCCAACATCATTCGTCTGTTGGGGATTCGCTAACTTCATTCCCCAATTTAATACCAACAGTATGCATGTGGTATGCTAATTACATTGTCTGGTTAGTAGCTGTAACTGTTCCTTGGTTTAAGAATAAATCGTAAAATGTTTTTTGTTGTAGTATCAGAAACTTGCCAGTTTCTCCTCAAATAGTCAAGTGATGCCTTCGCCTTACATGAACAGTACCAACTTAATATTGTATAGCATCTTATGATATCAATGTTTATTGTAACAGGATTTTTTAAAATGAAACATGGTAAATGAAAAGTATATCATATAATATGTCAAATTATAAACTATATCACAAGAATATTCAAATCCAAACACATTATTAATCATTCCAATCCTTGATTGCAGAATTACTTCAAAACACTGTTTGAGACATACATTCTACTATAAACCTATTATATAAGATATCCTATTTTATTACTAATTAAATATAAGGTACAAATATTAAGCACAAGTTGTGCCTCTCAAATCTTACACTAATATTTCTACCAGATCTACTGGTACCTTTATTTTTTAAAATGCAACTGGGTTTTAATACTGTCAGTCCCAAGAACTGTGTCTAGTCAGAATAAGTGTTCAAACTAAAAACTTAGAACTCCGCGTCTAGTGTAAACACGTTATCCATGCGGTTAGCCATCACTCCCCACTTCTGGTATTCGCCCACTTTCTTCTCAAAGAAATTTGTCTTGCCCTCCAAGCTGATCAGATTCATGAAGTCGAAAGGATTCTTCGTATTGTAGTGCTGGAAAATAAAAGCAACTGTTAATATAAAATATTTACGAAATTTCTAATTTCGTTTAGGATTGTAATATTTTTTTTTGCAGTGTAATATCGGAAAAAAGTATCAAGATTAAAATCAAAACCTAAATCCAATCATTTTGATTTTTTATATGAACCCTTGTCATCATCATAAATTCTCAATACTTATCAGCAGTTATTATCAGACATGAATTATTATAGGCTTATAATTATTATAGTGCAATTTTTATTGCATATCATGTTATTTGGATTATTAGCTATCTTTATATTGCCAAATCTTAAACTTTGATAGCTACTCAAACAGGATAAAAGGAATCAGACCATACTACTTCTGTGACCATCTCTAATTACCTTTTCTCCAATGAGGTCAACAAGTAATCGGTCTGCAACAAACTCAATGTACTCCGACATGAGGTCGCAGTTCATGCCAAGCAGGCGCACGGGCAGCGCGTCCGTGAGGAATTCCTGCTCAATAGCGACCGCATCCTTGATGATCTCCAGCACCAGCGCCTTGCTCGGCTTCTGCACCAGGTGCTTGAACATCAGACACGCGAAGTCTGTGTGCAGGCCCTGAGAAACAACATGACTATTGATAGAATTGTGGTTGCAAGCTGGCTAGAAATAGATAACACTATTCTTCTGAACAAAATAGTAATGTGTGCATAAATATTTATAATGTCACTAGGAGCAGCTACAATGAAATTTGTGACGTATATTTATGTACAACAGTTATAAAAAGTGCAATAAATTTCTATCAATACACTTTTGTTATCATTGTAACCTATAATGAAAAATAAAATACTACAGTGACTATGTCGCTAAGTATAGTAATGAAATATAAATTTCGCGTCCTATCAGCAAATAAGCTCACCTCATCACGAGAAATTAATTCATTGCTGAAAGTCAAGCCAGGCATCAGTCCACGTTTCTTCATCCAAAATATTGATGCAAAACTGCCCGAGAAAAAGATGCCCTCAACAGCAGCGAATGCTACAATGCGTTCCCCGAATGTTGCCGACTTGCTGGCTATCCACTGCAGGGCCCAATCTGCCTTTTTCTTCACACACGGCAGAGTTTCAACGGCATTGAAGAGAAAATCTCTGCAACAAGATAGTCACCAACTCAGTACTCACATAGTAACTTGTCCTTGGCTAGCTAAAGAATATAATAATACATTTTTTTAATAACAAATGGTTCATATCACAAGTTAAACTCGCCAACAAACAAGCAGTCAAGCAACCTCTTACACATAGAAGCACCACTCACCTTTCTTTGGGATCCCTGATGTATGTGTCAATGAGCAGTGAATACATTTCAGAATGGACATTCTCCATGGCTATTTGGAAGCCATAGAAGCATCTGGCTTCAGTCACCTGCACTTCCTGCGAGAACCGCTCAACCAGATTCTCGTTTACTATGCCATCGGATGCCGCAAAGAAGGCCAACACATGCTTGATGAAGTGCCTCTCGCAGTCCTTCAAGCTATCCCAGTCTGACAGGTCCTGAATAAAATAATTTAATTTACAATGCTTACACATTACAAGTTGTATTCACCTTAGTTGACTAATTTAAGCATTTATGAATATTTTATCATGCTACATTAAATTACCTTATAATTATTACTTATTTAGATATCACACTTTAGTAATACCTAACATCTTGTCCTAACAACCAGCTCATGGAGAGAATAGTAGTGCCTTTACTATAATTCTTTAGGATTAATGGCAATAATTGGTATTAGTAGGTAGTGAAGATGTACCAAGTACTGATTGTGTAATGACTCATCTGTGGTATAATTCTTATTCCCAATTCCATGCAATAATGAGAACAAAATGGTTTCCCTCCCTCATTAACTTACTACTCCATTATAACCATTTATACACTGCTTCAAATTGGTTATGATATTGCAGACTATTAGGTTAGTGACGGTCATTGTACGAAAACGCGGGAAAATAATTAGGTCAATGTCCTACAATGTGGATTGATTGTGAAAATAATGCGAATCTAAAACTCATGCATTTAAATAGATATTAAAATGTTTAATAATGATTCTAAAACTGTTATAAATAAAAAAGATCAAAATATAACCTTCGATAAATCCACTTCTTCGACAGTCCAAAACGAAGCTTCAGCCTTTTTGTACATTTGCCATATATCCGGGTACTGAATGGGGAAGATGACGAAGCGACGCGGATTGTCCCGGAGTAGCGGCTCCAGCTGGGGGTCAAACGTCGCCATCCTTTCTACCTTGTCCACATCCATTTTATCACTGTTTACATTTCCATTTCGTAATGACAGTACATTCTGACCATTTTTTACAGGTGACTGCAAAAACAGTTTATTGGTTAGAACAACGCAAAATATCCCGAAATATTAGGAAGGGAAGGCGTTAAAAAAATACTCAACCTTAATGTGCACATTGTTGATTCCGTTGTGCAAGTTTTCCTTGTCGAGAATTTGAGACATATTTACAAAATAGTAACACAACAGCTGATATTGTAGTGATTTTACAAGAAATTAATATAAAGGCAATGTAAATTGTAATATAACGAAATCAAATTTACTATCTAAAAGTTCTCTAATTTATAACAATTCACATCAAAAAACGGTGAGTCTCACTTAACGGAAAGAAAATTATCTGATTCTGTTTTGTACTTTTAGTATTTGGCATTGGCAATAGAGAATATATTTGTTAATTGGCGGGAAATTTATTGACGTTCAAAAACCATATACTTCACGAACATTATTAAATTAATCTTATTACATAAAACACATTTAATTAAATCTATAGTTAAAAGTTATGGAGATTTTGTAAGATTTAAGGTTTTTTAATATAAATACTTACAAATTGTAACAATTTTAAATTACAAATGCTTTGAAAGATCCGATCGAAAGGTAAGAAAATAGGTTTCTGAATTTGACCTGGAAGCAATACAATTTCTAGCCATTCAGAACGATTCTTAAAAAGGCGCGAAACCAATGCTCCCACCACTCACAAAATATAATTCCCTAAAATCATTTATATATCGATCCCAAGTAGTAGTACAATAGTTAAATTTCTTCTCATGTCATTAATCACAATGAAATTTGTTATAAAATTACACAAAGATATGCATTTTTAATTAAAATGATTAATTTGCTACCACGAGTAAATTATACGGTATTTGTTGCGATTGGATCGTCTATAGTCCAATGAAATTTGATCACAGATTAAAAATAATCGGCTGTGCGCTGTGACTCAGAGTATACTTTTTACTCTAAGGCTGTGACTACATTCAGCTGAAAGTATAATAGTAAACTGTATATAAAATTATAAAACCGGTCAATTGATTGCGATTTTGCGAGTCGGACTCGCACACGTAGGGCCGTAGCACCAAGCAATTTTATCTGAATTATTTGTATGGGCGCCCTCTTTGGAAATAAATTTATTGTTATTACGTTTTTATTCTTCTTGCCAAATTTCAATAAGTACAATTCATAGGTTTATGATAACATCAAAATTAGCCATTTTCTAACTCTGTTTATTTTGAGTTTTTGACGCAACGCATAAAACACATCATTAATTGCTAATTTACAAAAATATGCCAAATGCTAATTACAAGCTTCAGTTACATGAACAATTTTGATTTATCCAATACAAAATACATAAATGATAATCTGACAGCACAGCAGGCGATGTCTACGCATTTCTGAGTTAATATGCGCGTGCGCCAACGAATTAAGAAATAAGGTGTGCGCCAACCGTCATACTTGGCTCTTCATAGAGTATACAGATACACTAATGTCAATATTGTCAATGTGTCACTTTAATGTCAGTCTGGTAGGAAGAATCAAGAAGTTCAAGAAGTACAGTGGATTTTGGATTACATTTAATATAACTTGTGGACAAAAACATATTTCATTACAAAATATAAATATTTTAAAGGTGTTGTAATTGCTTATTTTAGTGTTAAGTATAACAAGAATTCATAATGTCAGATAACGATGATGACTACATGTGTGAAGAGGAGGAGGATTATGGCTTGGTAAGTTTTGTTTTTCTTGTTGTTAGTGTATTGTTTTCATAAATATGTTACGTTTTTCTGACTTTTTACATTACAAGCACTTAGGTATTTTTGGTAATATAAATTCATTAGTAATATCATTATTAACTTATTTTTATTTTCCAAAGCTGTCTCAAAGTACAAACGAAACCATTAAATTTAAATAAGAATTGTATTGTGTCACTCAGATTTGTTTAAATTCAGGTTATCGATTACGAGCAGATTATGTTCATAATAATGTTGATAATATGTTCCATGTAAAGTTTCAGTTAGCTAGGGCCTATTAAGAATGACAAACTGTGTGTGTGAACAACAATGGTTTGTATGTCATGTACATTAAAGTCTAATGTCGAAATAACTGCATGTTGTTAAATCTATTTTGTGTTGCGGTTCTAGGAATATTCAGAAGACAGCAACTCGGAGCCCGATGTTGATCTAGAGAACCAGTATTACAATAGCAAGGCTCTAAAGGAAGACGAGCCAAAGGAAGCCCTGCTTAGCTTCCAGAAAGTGCTGGAACTGGAAGGGGGCGAAAAAGGCGAATGGGGCTTTAAAGCACTCAAGCAAATGATCAAAATCAATTTCAAACTGGTACAATCATTGTTAATATGCATCATGCATGACCAGTAGTCTGTTGTTGTTGTTGCTTGGGCAACAAAATTATATTTGACTATACAATGAAAATTATATTTGACTATACAATCAAATATAATTGTTACAATCAAATAAAATTCATAATTAAATTTTAAATGACAGGATAAATAAGCAACATTTTTGTGAAAAATTATATTAGTAAATCTGGTGCAGAGGTTTACTTACAGTGTAATTTTTTGTGGACTGCCTTACTTAGCTACATCTTACACCTGCAACTGCAACATAATTGATAATAATTTTATACTTATTGTTTAATTTACCTTTAGTTGGGCAATCATAATTATCTAAAAATAAACATGATGTATACGAACATGTGTATTGGAATGTTGATATTTACAGGGTAACTTTGAAGAAATGATGTCACGATATAAACAGTTGCTTACATACATAAAAAGTGCAGTAACAAGAAACCACTCGGAAAAGTCCATCAATTCAATATTAGACTACATCTCGACTTCTAGAAATGTAAGTATACATGTAACGTAATTTTAATTTTAAGGTAATTTAATGTAGTATAATTGAATATGTACTATAATAATTGTAATTTAAATTATTAATGTTCTGGTGTGTTTAGTGAGATGTAATTTCCTATGAATACATATATGATTTGAACATATTTATGACAAGTGATGATGAGACATTGTACTATTCACTTGGCAATGTTTTTAATAAATAATGTCACTATTGTTTAAATACCCTGTAAAATATGTTTTATTTGTAAGTTGTAACACATTATTTCCTAAATGAAAGGTGAATAATATAAAATTGGAGCACTGAAAGAAAACCCTTAGATATTCTCAATATTTAATTATTGATCATAGTATCATTATATTCACGCTACACACATTAAAATAGAATAGTAGTTCATTTATAACATCAGTTTCTTTCATTTATGTGTGTGATATCTTCAGTCATACATAATCATAACATTATTAATAACAAAAGATGTGAATTCTCCATGCTTTCTCGGGCTCAGCCTTCAGGGCAGGTTTGTGCTTCAGATTAATTTAATGTTGTGCTGTTACAGGTGTCTGTTTTATTTCAATTTCATGTCTTCTGGTACATAATACAATTATTTGCTTTATATGTTCTGACAATAATCACATGGGTTTTATAAATGGCATTGTTGTTATAATTTTGAGCATATTTTGTTGCATATCATTTGGCTGTATACTCACACTCATTATTGTATACTGTAATATGTAAAATTATATCTTATAGCTGTTTAAAAACGATGTATTGAAATATGGAATGACATTTGCAATTTCTGTTATGAACAACTCAACTATTCTATTTCAATTAATTTTCTAGATGGAATTGTTGCAAGACTTCTATGAAACCACGTTAGAAGCACTGAAAGACGCAAAAAACGACAGGCTATGGTTCAAAACCAACACCAAACTAGGTAAACTTTATTATGACCGTGGAGACTACAACAAATTGGCCAAGATATTAAAGCAACTGCATCAGAGTTGTCAGGTAATATACATTTATTTTCATGATACATGAGCACAAAGTATCACTGATGCGTTGACCACCTATAAGTATCCAAATCTGCAACCAGAATGTGAATGGTAGCTAGCCAAACATGTATATAATCATACCACTACACTAGGTACAGAACCTACTAGTGTCCTACTATGTTGCCTTCATACCTATACGTCACACAGTGACGTCACGACGAAACTGAATCACGCTATGTAAGTTTTATACACCGCTCGCATATACAAGTCCCGTCCATGAACAATCGCAGCACCGCCACGGCCAATCCCCAGTCACGATCATTTGGCCTGGCGGGAGGTCTTCCTTTGCTAAACTAGTAAATATAATCAATGATATTATCTAAATCTATGTAAGAAGTAATGTCAGAGCGCGCGAAGAGCGGTACACTCAAATTTGGCATATTGGCATCTCTTTCTGTCTCATACACTCCAATATGATATACAAATGTCATCGGAATGGATCCAAACGAGCAACTCGCGTTGGACGAACGTAACGCATGTACTGTTTTAATATAGAATATAAAAATGTGTGCAATTCACACGTGGTACAAGTGAAACTTCATAACAACGAATACTGTCAGTACAAATATTGATGTTTTGCTTTGCTTACGTCAGCCGCCATTTTGCCGATGCTTCATTCGCGTCATTTCCGTTTCAACGAATCACAACAAAACACAACGATACTAAACACTTCAATAATGTTTGGTGTGAACAGACGGACGAGGGCGAGGACGACCTGAAGAAGGGCACGCAGCTGCTGGAGATCTACGCGCTGGAGATCCAGATGTACACGGCGCAGAAGAACAACAAGAAGCTGAAGGCGCTCTACGAGCAGTCGCTGCACATCAAGTCCGCCATCCCGCACCCGCTCATCATGGGCGTCATCAGAGGTACCAATGCGGCCCGCGGTTGATCGCCGCTTCGAATATGCCCGTATATTCGTTTGATAGATGTGTATAGTTTTACAGTGCATTGTTTAGTTTTGTCTATGGGGGTGTTTGTTTTTTATATCATGTAATGTAATGTGAACGTTTTTAAGCGTAAATTTCGTATTGGCCCATCATGAGTGATTCATTTATTTGAAAAACCTTAAGGCCAAAGGCAAATCAAAACTGTGAAGGCGATAAAAGTGAAAAATTGTCCATCTGTACTCTTGTTTCCACGATGGCGGCCGCAGGAGAATGGTTGCGACCCCACAAACTTGGATTTAACTTTACACTAACCCTTGCTGATATCTAAAAAATGTAATTGGGTCCTCTAAAAAATGTACCCTAAGCCCAAAAATTGTAACATTTCAGTGGACTATAAGTGAGTTGTTGAAATTCATATGATTGTATGATTTTGAATTAATTTGCATGTTACGTGTATACAGAGTGCGGCGGCAAGATGCACCTGCGCGAGGGCGAGTTCGAGAAGGCGCACACGGACTTCTTCGAGGCGTTCAAGAACTACGACGAGTCGGGCTCCCCGCGCCGCACCACCTGCCTCAAGTACCTCGTGCTCGCCAACATGTCCGTGTCGGCTTTGTTATTGCCCCGCCAAATATTATACAATTTAATGATGCTCTATGTCAAGGATGAGCAACCCGCGGCCTAATATTAATTATAAATAAAGTTTCGTAAATCTTATATATAAAAATGAATTGCTGTTCGTTAGTGACGCTAAAACTCGAGAACGGCTGGACCGATTCGGTTGAAATTTTTTGTCTTCAGGTGGATCCAAGAATGGTTTAGATTCACAATTGGACCCGGTAGGTGGCGCTGCTGTCGATATGCCACCATATTTGTTTATTAATTATAGAGCGGTACGAAGTTCACTGGGGCAGCTAGTTATTAATAAAAGTTAATCTATGTGCGGCACGCCAAAAAAAAATTAAATTTAAATTGGCCCAATGATTAAAAAGGTTGCTCACCCTTGCTCTATGTGATGGTGCATCGTTTCGCTGCCCACCCGACATTCGGAATTACTTCGTAAATTTGTCACTATATAAAAAGGGCGTCCATATAATATGGAGCCCTCGGAAGTATATGACGGCTTAAGAAATTTTTAAATCAACAAAAGTACTCATTGGTACAGAATGGTCATAATTATTATGTTTGTTGTACAAAGCCTTTTTAATGTCTGAGAATCATTTTTTAACGCCTATGTACCCTAAGGTTGTCTAGAAGAGATCACTACTACAGCGAAACCAAGAAACGTGTATAAAAAAGTGCAAATGATTACGACATTTGCACTTTTCAGTATACGTTTCTCAGAACAATAAAATATATTGTAATATTAGTTGATTCAATGTTGTTTATTACAGGTTGATGAAATCCGGCATCAACCCGTTCGACTCGCAGGAGGCGAAGCCGTACAAGAACGACCCGGAGATCCTCGCGATGACCAACCTGGTGATGGCGTACCAGAACAACGACATAAACGAGTTCGAGTCCATCCTGAAGCACAACCGGAACAACATCATGGACGACCCGTTCATCCGCGAGCACATCGAGGACCTGCTGCGGAACATCCGCACCCAGGTGCTAATCAAGCTGATCGGCCCCTACACCAGGATCCACATCCCGTTCATATCCAAGGAGCTCAACATTGATGAGAAGGAAGTGGAAAATTTGCTGGTCACGTGTATCTTGGACAAGTGAGTACAAGTGTTAAGGCTTATTTTCTAAAAAGATGTGTCCTGCGATTAGTAGATATGTATGTCTTGTGGAGATCTGCAAGCAAGAGTCTGTTTGTGGTGTGTGTGGTAGAAGGACGGTTGTATAAACATAACTGCCAGCAGTCAGAGTACACGTTCACACCATGGTAAATGGTCACCATCATTGCACCCGGGCATTAGCGATCATTCTTTAGCGAACTTCTCGTCAAACTCTTGCGCACAAGTCCGGGCGCAGTAAATAGTTTTAGGATACCCTTAATGTGTGGTAGACATGCAAAGGTTGTAATTTTTAATGCAGTTATGTTGAGAATCGACTATAAATTGACTGAACTGTGTATGTATTGCTTCCACTCCACACTACTCGTCAACGGAAGCTTCACTTCCGTCGTCGCCCGACTTCGATGAAGCTGTCGAGTATTGGGGGGAGCGTGTTGGGTGTTGGCATGTAGTTGAGGTGTGTGTGTCGTGTGCAGCACGATCAGCGGGCGCATCGACCAGGTGAACTCGGTGCTGGAGCTGGGGCGGGGCGCGCGCGGCGCGGCGCGGTACAGCGCGCTCGACAAGTGGACGGCGCAGCTGGGCGCGCTGCACCTGGCGCTCGCCAACAAGATGGCCTAACGCAGCCCGCCGGCGCGGCGCCCCGCCCGCCCCGCCGCGCGCGCCGCCCGCCCCGCCGCCCGCCCGCCGCGCGCGCGCCGCCGCCCGTGCCCCGCTGATTTGTAAACGAATCGAACGTCACGCGATCCACCTGTCGTCGAGTTTCGCCTCTGCCGCTTCGATGCTCTCGCGGATTAGTTGACGTGATAATTTATTTTGGACATTATTACAACGCCAGTAAGTCTATAATGGTTTGATGTGAAAAATGTGCGCTGCGCCGCGACAGATATGCGTCGGTCCTAATTGTATAATGTAAATATAAAACACGGGATAGACTGTACTCTACCGATTAATAGTGATCATTGTATGCTCCGTTAGTGCCACCTAACGGAATCAAAAGCAACTAAATAAATTGTTGTCATAATAAATATTTGGTTTTATTTGTCGGTTACATGTAAATCCTGCCAAATGTTGCAATCGGTCTCGAAATACCTCAAATTAACGGCTAAATAAATAGCTGTAAGAGGCGTAAAGTGACAGAATATCAATTCTCTAATAAGTCACTACTATCATAATAAGTTGTAGGATCTTTGATTTTAAAACTTAACTTTAAAACTTAAGAGAGAATGACATGGAAGGCAACATTCCGCAAGCACACAGTCAAATTGATTTAATGTTTTATAAACAGCTTCACCTGCATAGAGCCCCCCCACTGTTATCTTAGTAGTGTGATTCCTAATTGTGTCGTGAGTTACCTTAGTGCAATTGAAAATATAAAACAAATCGAAATAAAAGAGCTTATTAATGTTTTATTATATATTTATCCTATAATTTATAAAAAAATAGTTTAAAAACATTGTTGTATGACTATGGTATAAAATTCACTCGCCTATCGCCCAGTTTCTTAAAGTTACTAAGCACTGAGTTGTAAGTGATCAATCCCACCCTCGAAACATAACATCCTACTTTAGACCTCGGCACGGTAATAGTATCCACAAAGTACTCCAACTTCATACAAACGGTCGGACGCGAATCATACTACGCGCCTCGGAGTTGATACACATTAAGTATACAACAGCCACAGAAGCGCCATAGGGACGATCGAAGTTGTGGGTTTGTAATCAGGAAGCGTACGTATTACCTACCCACTTACATTCACTACAACTAGAAAGAGGCGGCCCTAGCGCGCGCGGCTGTTGGCATTTATTTCAAGGACAGGACCGAATCACAATACTGTATGATACTATTACCGTGACCTCGGTTTACACTTATTTTTCAAAGTTTTATATAAAAGTTGGCAACTATTTAGACATACAGAGATACGCCCTCCGCGACGATAAGCGAGCGACGACTCCAACATGGACGGAATAATATATCACAGGTTAGTTATATACATTGCCACAATTAATCCTACAAAAGCTCTTTTAATCTTATGTATAATGGAATGTTAACATATCATTAACAAGGCTTAGTTAATAAATTTAGTAAAAGTTATACATGTATACAAAATACAACATTTATTTAATGGCACTAGAATATTATTATATTAAAAAGTTTTAAGACAAAAAGATGATATCAGAACATGAGCATGTCGGCATATTTTGTTGTATAAAATATTTTGCTTTTGTATAAAGTGACATAATTATTTTCATTATTCATAACGTGACAAGACTTGTATTATTTAATTGTTTTTTACTTATTTTAAGTTAAATGCTTGGCTACAATCTCATCTGACGGAAACTGGCACATAAGGCACACTCGTAAAGATTTATTAAATCTGCCCTTAAACACCCACATTACTTACATTAGTTAAAATCATCTAAAACCAAATTCCACAGCTATAGATAGCAAATTTTAATTCAGCTTGATTTTTGTACCAAGTTTATTCTAAATTCAAGCAAAATAAAGAAATATTAAATTCGAGTAATATAAACAAACATGTATGTACAACAGTAAATTGTATACCACCAATACTTCCGATGGTGAGCGCTCACCACTGCCCTTTGACATAGAAAACACCGACCTTACGTCATAGCACCATAGGACAATGAAGTTCATTCCTCAGTTTAGTGTGGTCGTGTAGATAGTACTTGCTGATTATTTCCTTTCAACTAGATAATTTACATAACTTCTACTCACACTGATGACACAAGTTTGGAAAAATTGAATGTCTTTAAGAACCTTTAAAGTACCATTTTTATAATACCATTTGATAGTCCTTTAAGAACTATTGCTATTTATAAAGATAATAAAATTATTTAGTGTATGAGTACTCAAATGGGATGATGGTACACATGTGGAATAACACCATGATGAACGGTATCTTATTGCATAGTATATAAGGCAACAATGGGTGCATATAAGTCGTTCATAAATGTGTGAACTATATAAAAATGGCGTATTTTACGTGAATCAAAGTATTTCTTAGGTCTTTATGATAAAAGACGTAGTGTGCGTGTGTAGGCGCGCGCGTGCGTCTGCATGTATGCATGTGTATGTGAGTGCGCGTTTATTTTTAATCATTATTGTCGTGGGCGACCTGAACGTCTGTAGCGATCAAGAGAATCAGTTACACACGTGATACAACCCGTACGCAGGGCAGGGGGTGATCAGTTGGTCGGCTTCTCGTGCAGCCAGGGCCGGAAGATGGGCAGCGTGCTGGGGTAGTGCGTGGGCGGCTGCTCGGCGCCGTCCTCGCGGAACGGGTACGTGCCCAGCAGGATCGGCAGCTGCAGCTTCACCTCCTTCTCCAAACTCTTCGGCTCGATGATGAACTGAAATCGGAAAGTAAATAGTAGATTGGTAAACTGTCAAGCATGGATCGCGTTACGGCCTGGTTTTGAAAACCAATTGCATTAATACAGTCGCTATGGCTGCAATTTATCACGTGAACTGGTCCCATTGGAGTTTATTCCTATCAGAAATGTAGAGTAAAATATAGAAAATCCGTGGTCGTTGCGCATAAAATAAGTTGGGACGTAACTCAGGATATGTCGTAATTGCCATTGACAGTGTGAACTTCACAATGATGTGGCAGCGGTGGGACAAATTTGCCGTGGATCACAGCTTGACGTTCTAAAGATGAGGTGTCAGCGGTGGGACGACACTCACGAACACATCATAGTGCACCGAGATGAGATGGCAGCCGCGCAGGTTGGTGGGCGGCAGCGGCGGCACGTACAGCAGCTCGCCGCGCCAGTGGTCGTCGCCGCCCGCGCGCGTCTTGCCGTGCGCCAGCCGCGACAGCTCGCGCACCTCGCGCGCCGCCACCTTGCCGTGCGCCATGTACTGGATCGTCTGCGGGACCAATAACGCGTCGACATTATCGCTACTGCTAGGCGAGTATTAAACTGCGACACGAAGTCGGCGAAATCTCAAAAATATTGTTTTCCGACAGCATATTTCACAATGTATTTTTTGTTGTGTTTGTGTTACTTTTGCTGTTATTAAAGTATAGTTTTCAGATTTTTGTTTTTGACGTGATAACGTCTTATAAATTGATGAACAGCGCAGCCGCGCACGAAAATGTCTCCCGTTCCGCCTGAGCTTGTGCGTGCAAGCGAGAGCGCGCAACAAGCGATAGAGAGGCACGATGGACCCAAGCGTAGACTTGCAACGCATCTATGTATCTCTCTTCCACTCCATCGTAAAATTATCGTTATTATATCGTTAGATGTAGATAGTTTCCTCCGTTCGATTAAAAAAACATTTGTCTTTCATTCATTTTCCATCTTTTTTGGCCAGCAACGCGTCGGTGATGCCTTCGATGTTACTGACGTAGGCGATGAGGACCACTTTCCAACAGGTGACTCATCGTTTGTCGGCTATTGGCATAAAAAGGAAAAAATAAAAAATATTATTGAAATTCGACCATCCATCCAGCATTGTACGAATTGCGGCCGTTAGTCGAGCGTACCTCGGTGAGCGCGGCGCGCGTCGAGCGGATGTGCGTGCGCGAGCGGTTGGCGAGGTGCGCGGACAGCGCGATGCTCTGCCCCGGCACGTAGGCGCCGCGGTCCAGCGCCACGCGGCACGCCACCGCGCCGCCGCCCACGCACCCCACGCCCAGCTTGTGCTCCACCGTCAACTCCAGCTCTTGCTGCACACCGGATGGGAAAAATGTAATCATGATTGCAGATTACAATTACATCTGGAGGCCCGGAAATGCCCCGCGAGCGCCTTTCGAGAAAAGGTAGTTGAAGCGTTCTTGGCGGGGGCATATTCGTGCCTCCGATGTCATCGTAATCCGCAATCATGATCATATTTTGGGCAAAATGCACCAGATGTAATTAATAACGAAGGGTCCTGTCTTGGGTTCAATTCGCAATTATAAATAGCAGACTCCATGCAATGTTTCTTCGTTATTTCTTAAGTAGGTACTATGACATGTGCACATTTGCAACATCGACTTAGCCCCCAGAGAACAAAGCTATCCTAGATATTATTATGCGTGTCACGGTCTCCGCTCGCCGGCCGCCTCGCCTCGCCAGCTACGCGCCATGCTCCATTAATTACTTTCCCTAACTTGGATCGATTAACTCCCCTTCCGTCGTTATTGGGGCATGTGTCGATCATGTAAGTATAACTAGTACATTATAATTCATTAACAATCGGCCAAATTGATTCGTGACCCAACTTAAGCTTATTTTCTTACAGCCATTCATATGTAATTAGGTCGAAGTTTGTTGAACTTTTTTAACATCCCAATGATAATAAGTACCTATAAGTATGTTAAAACGAATACACAATAACTCCCTTGCAATAAATGCCATGTGTTGGGGAGACATAAACAACACCCACGTTTAACCCTTAACCCACTCGAGAAAAAACATTTATTTGTCAAATAAGTGTTAGCCCTGGCTGAATTCAACCTAGGACACTTGCCAGCGGGGTCACCTCCAAATGACTAACAGGGGCTTCAATATCGAAGATAATTTCGTATTAGTCATGTATTAATGAAGTAACATTGTTATTTGTTACTGTAACATACAGTCGCCAATACAGCTGAATAAACATGAGACAATATTGATTCTACATTCATTTAACGTTAGACCTTGTGGGAAATTATTAATCACAGAGTAGGCAAAACGGACACTTTACACATGAATGTATGCATGGTGTACAGGTGTTACAGTCTGGATGACTGTGCTGAATGTAAACATATTAAATTCAACTTTGTAGAATATATTTATGTACAATATTTTTGGCTGTCAAAGGAAAAATGTTACTATTTTGAGCCAGTCTTGTACAGGCTGTCATCAACTGTTGTTAACAACAATATTGGATCGGTATCTTATTTAAATATTATTGGGCTGAGTGACGAATATATATTGTGGCTGCTGCTGTTAGAGCACAGACCACTGTTAGAGCATCATTTTAAACTTTAATTTTTCTATTTGACTTTATATTTATTTGATGTTTCGTAGATCACACAATAACTATACATGTAAAAAAGTTTTATGCTATTCCTGTGATAGGTTCGGTTTTGTAGAGTGTATACCTTCTTTATTGTTATGGTAACTTAAACAAAAATGATGCAAACCACAATTTATGATCTCAAATATTGAATCACAAATAAATATTTTGCCAAAAAAGGTCAACGGTACAAAAATACTCACAGACAAAACAGGAGGCTCCAAGTTTAGATCAATTGGATTCATTACAATGAAGACCTGTTGATTCTTATGAGTCAATCCATTGGGCTCCCGCAGGGCTGCCTTACAATAATACTGCACCCAGCCATGTGTGCCCAGGAATGTGGAAGGAAGACCCATGGGCAGACCTAACTTGAACGGGAAGCTGTGTATTCCTGGTGACAGGACTGATGCACCATGACCTAGTTTATAAACAGGAACAAGTCAAGAGTTTAATTCATTTACAACAATATTACATTTTATCCATACATTAACCTATAATGTATTAAAATAAATTACAAGTTAAAATGTTTGTTTATAAGTAGATATCCAAAAGTATTTACACTAGATACAAAAACATAAAAATAAAAATGTATAAATAAATATAAATGTAGTTATGTATGTTTCAAAGATACAAGTTTAAAAATCAAGTTTCTTTCTAGAATAGGCAAGTTAGCAATAAAATATGAGTTTTGTTTAAATGACAATACTAAGTTATAAGGTATGAACCTCAGAAAAAAAATTATAATTATATGCATAACATTCAAATACTTTTACCTGGTTCTCCTAGCAATCTCATTCTGAAGTCTATATAATTTTCCTTATCATAGAGCCTCTCGTGTCTGCCGGAGCCCACTCTCACAACACCTTCTCCAATCACATGAAAATGCAACCCTGCCAACAAAAACATTAACAACGATTTCAGCCTGAAAAAACACAATGTATACATGCTCCGCAGCGAATGCATGCTAATGTGCATGCATGTTAATGTGCATTAGAATGAAAAACAATATTATATTTAATACTATTTTAATATTCCATATATTTTACTGTCCTGACATGAATGTTAGTTTAAATTATGCATTGGAAACACCAATGCATCAATTAAACTAACATTTATACAATTACATAAATCATATTTTCAACATTTATGTTAATAAAATTTTAATTTTAACTAATTATAAAAATTTTAGCTCTATCATAAATAAGACTAGACATTCAACAACTATACCTTGCATATTGTGGAAAATTTTACATTAACATGTTGAATGATGCTGTGGCTTGCGGACATAATATGGTGTCCTTCATGGCATTCAATGTGTTAATAGATTAATTTTTTTCTAAAGTACAGAGAAACATAAAACTACATGAGCCACTAAACTTACCTAGTACAGGAGTATCATCTTGAAGCTCCATGAGAACTTTCCCCGAGAGGAATTGGCCAGGGAAGTACAGCAGTGAAGTATTGTCGAACACAATGAGGAATTTCAGCAACTTGCGCGGCATTTTGCTTTATTTGTATCTTGTCTGAGAAGAATGAGATTAAAAGGTATATATTTATGCAAAAATTATACGTGTTGGTCAAAGATACAAACTTAGTCGGAGCAATTGTCACAGCTTCATTGTGAAACTTGTAGTAGCATTATTAGAAAAAATTGGTTTATCTTAGAAATTTTGGATTTAGTTACCATGTACGAAAAACTCGCTGTTACGAAATAACGCCCAAGATGACATTATTCTACCTACAAACCTCATAGCAAGACTCGTAAGTCGTAGGTTGCATTGCATTGAATTGAGAAATATTTGAACAAAGTGAAGGACATCAAGTATGTTTAATTATTTATTAAAATTACCTTATCGTTTTATGTCCCAATCAGCATTTAAATAAAGCGATAACTTCATTCAATAATATAATCTGAAGAAGATTACATTAGGAACTTGTTACGGTTCATTAAAATAATAACTAAAATAAAATAAACTAAAAAGTTCGCCTAACTTCGCAAACTTTACTCTACATCTACAAGTACTAAAAAACGTCTAAAACTGACAGTTGAAGTTAAAGTTTTTGATTTGACGTCGCGGAGGTATATGACAACTGTGAGACATACATTCACAGACTAAATAAAGATACCGATAAGATTATTTACTAAGCGCACGGACCTATTTTGTATATTTTTATGATCTTTCTTAACAAATTGTTGCATGTATAAAAGCAAAGGCGCGCTTCTTGCCTTTGGGCTTTGCTTTTCCCTCATTTTTATTTTTGATTTTGACGTTTACACTCAATAATTGCTTCACTTAAACTGACATTGACGGTGTCAATTTGACAGTTTTGGACAGGAATCGACCGCACTTGATCGCAGTGGCTGATAAATTATTTTGTTTTGTTATTGTTCAACGTATTTAAATTAAAGTAACTGAATAAACTAATTGTTAAGTTTATAATTGCAAACAGTAACAACTTCTTTCTATGAAACAAAATGCCGAGTGAAATGATAACCCTTCAACTCGGCCAGTGTGGCAATCAAAGTAATAAAGTGTTTAGTGTTTTCAAATTTGTTTCGGTTAATTTGTTGATAATTACTGTTAAGTGGTAATTAAAATAATTATTGTTTGCTTGATTGATTGCAGTTGGGTTTGAATTTTGGAAGCAGTTATGCATAGAACACGGGATATCTCCCGAAGGAATTTTGGAGGAGTTCGCTTCAGCAGGGTCTGACCGGAAAGATGTGTTTTTTTACCAAGCTGACGATGACCATTACATACCAAGAGCTGTTCTTCTGGATTTGGAACCACGAGTTATTCATACAATTTTAAATTCTCCATACGCAAAAGTCAGTATTGGTATTTTACACTATTATCAAATTATTTAGTTGGTAATAAGTAATAACAATTGCAGTTTTAACACTAAGTTTGTCAATGCATTAATGTTATTTAAATATAAAACAAAAGCTAGTAGACCATTTTATGAACTATGAATTATAACATTTATGTATAGAAAACAATGACTATATTCTTCCTGTGTAATTCCAGCTGTACAACCCTGAGAATGTGTACTTGTCTAAGCATGGAGGTGGTGCGGGTAACAACTGGGCTTCAGGGTATGCTCAGGGAGAAAAGCTCAGTGAGGAAGTGTTTGACATCATCAACAGGGAAGCAGATGGCAGTGATAATTTAGAGGTATCACAACTTAACTGGACATCTTAGGTTTTATGTGAGGTAGATTTGGTTAGTGTGTTGAGTGAGCTGAAGATTTAAGAATGTCTTATTCGGTTTATGTGTAATTCTTGAAGTTTATTTTATAGTCTTTGTATCGGTATGTTGTTTTATGCTGGAAGTACTGTGCAACTTTATTACAACTGGCTAATGCCAATGGACACTTTAATCAACATACCCACATTATGTACATACAGTATTGTTTTTAAATCATTGTGTTGCTTAAGTTGTGATAGCAACAAAATGTGAGGTTGCTTAGAAGCAAGCAAGCAATGGTACTGTATGTTTTCAACAAGAAATTCCATGAAATATTTATTGGCTATCATAGTCATATACTTTTGAATCATACAGAATTAGACATTTTTTGTAATAAACTCATCAATGCCTGTTGACTGTTCTTATCAATTATCATATTTAACTCAACAACATATTAAGAGTTTCTTTTACTAAATAATGACTTAAACTTTTAATAAATTATGATAAATATAAATCTTGTTACTGAAAGCTAAATATTTTATTTGCAGGGATTCGTGCTATGTCATTCTATAGCTGGTGGGACTGGCTCCGGAATGGGATCCTACATATTGGAACATCTATCAGATCGGTTCCCCAAGAAGCTGGTACAAACATACAGTGTGTTCCCAAATCTTGATGAAATAAGGTAAATTAACATGTACCTTGAGCAAACCAATTGTAAAATGTGATTCTGCTGTAGTTTGTGAAGAGTTGGATAAACCATCTGAATCCAGGTGTTGTTGCAGCGCCACTATTACGCAGGCCGTCGTGTACGAGCGTCCCATTCATTAGTAAATTGTGGTTGGTTGCAGCGATGTGGTGGTGCAGCCGTACAACTCGCTGCTGACGCTGAAGCGGCTGACGGAGAGCGCGGACTGCGTGATGGTGCTGGACAACACGGCGCTCAACCGCATCGCCAGCGACCGGCTGCACATCGAGAACCCCTCGTTCGCGCAGATCAACACCCTCGTCTCCACGATCATGAGCGCCAGCACTGCTACGCTCAGGTGCGTTCATTAACCTTTCAGGCTCTAAATTTTTTATTATCTGTTGTGTTAATAAACTTAATGCTGCACCACAATCTCAAATTCAAATTTTTTTAATGGTACACCTTATTCGAACGTGTATGCACTATTGGCAGTTAGTTAGTTACTTAGTGAAGACTATTTTTATTTAAATGAAATGTGTAATTCCTGAAATGTATCCTGTAGAATACCTAATTATGCCATGACCTAATCCGTCTTTGCTGGCCGACTGCAGGTTGCTACATTTCAGGACACTGAAAAATTTTGGTAAATCGGTTTGATAGAGTTCACGTTCTTTAAGCATATCTAGGACATAGGACTAAGCATGGTATTGTGTAGGTACCCGTCGTACATGAACAACGACCTGATCAGCCTGGTGGCGCCGCTGATCCCCACGCCGCGGCTGCACTTCCTAATGACGGGCTACACGCCGCTCACCGCCGACCACGAGCTCAACACCGTACGTTACACCGCTCACTGTTATTCCTAATGTCTTCCTCGGCCGTATTGAGGCGGCCCAGGTTACTGACGCTGATCCTACTCCGGCAGGCCCGAGGTGACGTAAAATGGGAGAAGCCAGGTCCTGCTTCATGGTAGGGCTGCAGTGCGGCTAGCTAGCTGCCAACCAGTCGCTTTAACTGTCAAACTACTTGTTGTGTTCTGTTTGGGAGGTTGAGGGGCAGTAATTTATTATTTCTTCTTCCTTCTTTCTCTCTTCTTCTACTTCTGATGTCCTTTGGCGATGGTGACCACTTACTATCACGTTGATAGAGACCTCATTAGACTCCTTCATAACGAGTAGCAGACCCGTGACGTGCAGTGTGACTGTGTGTGACTGTGGACCGATAATAGGCTGAATATTACGCGTTACTTGTGGCGATATTTATACGTAACCCAGTGACGTCACGCCAGACCTCCATCCTATCGAAATTTTCTACGACGTTCGCATGTTATAGTTTCGAACATAAACCTGAGCACGACCGCTCTCTAGGCATGATCACCTGGCTGACAGGGAAATCTCCCTATGCTAGACCTTTTTAAACCTTTGTTGGATTTTGTTGACTAAATAACCAGTCGATTTTTTTATGCTATTTAAGTTAGCTAACGAGCATGCAGCACCAGTTTTCCCCTGCCGCCCTTTTGATTGTTGCTGTTGGTGTTGTGTGCAGGCGCCAAAGATCCGCAAGACGACTGTGCTGGACGTGATGCAGCGACTGCTGCAGCCCAAGAACATGATGGTGTCGCTGAGCCCCGACCGCACCAACCACCACTGCTACATATCCATCCTCAACATCATCCAGGTTCGTTCGCACACAACTGTTGCTTATGACTATAGGATCAAAATCGAACAATCTGACTACCTGAGTTATGGATTTATGTGTGTTTGCGATTTTAAGATGCAGGATTGTGTTGCAGGGCGAGGTGGACCCGTCGCAGGTGCACAAGTCGCTGCAACGCATCCGCGAGCGCAAGCTGGCCTCCTTCATCCCCTGGGGACCCGCCTCTATCCAGGTCCATTATCTGCTGAATTAAATCTAGAACATGCATATTATTATCAGTAATTGGTATTCAATAGTCTAGTCTAGGGCCTGGGGCACAATATTGACTTGGGGGACTATATTGACAGCATTCCTATGTTGTCAAGCATTGATTTATTATATATAGAAATAACATTTTTTGTCTGTCTGTTTGTTCCGACTAAGGAACTCTGGAACGGCTGGACCGATTTTGACGGGACTTTCACTGGCTATCTGCCAGTGAAAGTCCCGTCAAAATCGGTTGATGTAATAAGGAGTAACATAGGCTACTTTGATCTTAGAAATTTAATAACTTTTTTGTTAAATTCTACGCGGTTGAAGTCCTAGACGAGTAGACACAGTTATTTACGTGAGTCACAGCTAGTTATGTGATATAAATGGATCCGTGAGTGTGTGGTTGACGCGTGTGGCCGGGCGCAGGTGGCGCTGTCGCGGCGCTCGCCCTACGTGCACGCGTCGCACAAGGTGTCGGGGCTGCTGCTCGCCAACCACACCAACATCTGCTCCGTGAGTACCCGCCTCCTAACAGAGATGGACACAATGTGATCATGATTACAGATTACAATATCACCATGATGCATGGTGCCTTTCGAGAGAATGTATTAAGTATTCTTGGCCGGGGCATTTCCGGCCCCTCAAATGTAATTGTAATTCGTTATCATGATTACATATTTCTCATCTCTGCCTCCCAACATATAAATAACATACTAGGTGATATGGGACATTAAATTTAAACTAACGGATGTAAGATACTGGTACACCATCTTCCTTGTAGAATGAACACTGACAACATGAAGCCTTCTTTCATTGTTTTATTTTTATTAATCATTTGTCTATTTTCGAAGATGGTCTGCTGGCTGGCTAATCCTGCTCCTCTCTGCTGTTTTAGTACAAGTATAAAATTCCTCCGTCACATTGGTTTGCAGATTTATATCGCAGGTTCGATTTTGGAAGGACTAGGGCCTAGTGGAACGGCCACAGGCTTATCTAGTCACTAGGTAAAAAGCGTTTCGCCGTCCCGCTACAAGCAGTCAGTACACAACTTGTAACTAAAACATGTTAAACTTGGCGTCATTGCCGCGTCACTAAAGCTCACGACGCAAAAGCAGAAACCCACAAATTAAAAAATGTTCACCAGAGCCGATAAACTTTTGAGATTTCAGAAGATAATGTATAGAAATAGGGTTATTTATTTCAACGCTATACAAAATCGTTTGTTGGTCGTAGAGCCACGAGACTTCTCTCATTCCGAAACTGCAGTAAAAAACTGTCATAGGCATATGTCGGTGGGATACATACAACATTCTGCTTCCCGGCAGCTGTTCGACCGGTGCCTGCAGCAGTACGACAAGCTGCGCAAGCGCGAGGCGTTCCTGGAGGTGTTCCGCAAGGAGCCCATGTTCCACGAGTCGCTGGAGGAGTTCGACGAGTCGCGCGGCGTGGTGGACGACCTGGTGCGCGAGTACCAGGCCGCCGCCACGCCCGACTACGTGCACTGGAACCCAGGTATTGGTCTATAGGACTCGGACACCTTGATGTCGATATCTCTTCGCCGAGACCTATCGGCCTAATGAGATTTTGTCTGGGAAATATTTGGTGTTTTTTTTTAGTAAATAACATACAAACGAGCCACCAAGATAGTATTGCTCACTATGGCACATGGAATTTAGTAGAAAAGGTTAGTATGGGCTCAATGTGGAAAAAGTCCTTTTGGCCAAAAATTTTCATACATGAAAACAATAATCGTAATAATAAATACGAAATGGCTTCCACCCTTTACAACATTTCCATATTTTATTGTTGATATGGTAAGATTTTTACCAATGGTTGCAATGTGTAATATAAAATAGCCAATTGATGAGTTTTCTGTTTCAGAAAGCAGCCAAATATAACAAAGGTTACATGACTTACAGTCATAAGGATGCAGTAACCAGTAACCAGTGACTATGCTGAGGACATTCCCCTGAGGAATGGCCGGGCGGAGGATGTGTTCTCATTGTTGAGTGTTTACGAAGTGCCATTACCAAAATATCCCAGATTTAAATCTACTTTTAGGGTACCAATGTAAATATTATACATTTTAATATACCTGTAATTCAGAATGTTAGTACCGTTACATATTTGAAAGAAATTAATGAAATATTTTAGCTCAAATTTCATGTTTCGGAACTTGTTAATATTGATTCTCTCAGTAAACATTTGTATCAAAAAAGTATTAAACACAATTTACTTGTACCAAATTATGAAGTTGCATGTTTGAATCTGTTGTTTAGTTATATGTAAACAGCACACAACGTAAAGCGTAGTAAATAAATCTGACCCGACAACGCATAAAAGGTTCAATCTTATGCTTTGTGCTCGAATGTGTTAGTGATCTTTAATATAATTTATAACAGACTTGCCATTTTCTCCAATTTTCGGTTACAGTACAAGTACAGTACTTGTGGAATCTCGTTTAGTAGTTTTACATTCTATGTAATTTTATTTATTATTTGTTTCATTAATATTTACATATTAAGAGTGTAAGCAATTCATTCATTAAAATTCAGCAACTAAAGTTGCGAAGAATATAAATAATAATGTCACTATTATAATATTAGTACATACTTGTCTGTGTTTCAAATGGTACATTTTTGATATTAAAAATGATAACACCATTATTTTGTTACCAAGTTTATTTAATTTAATAATTAATTCTAAATTTAATTGTTTATTTTCATGGCATGTGCCAAGCAATAACACACATTGCGGCATTCAATAATTATCTATGATGGTTTTTGTACATAACAATGCGTATTGTGGCATTCGTTGAATAGCAAAGGGGTTTTAACACTTTGGAATAAATGGATGGGAATAAAACAATTTTGAATAATGTGTTACTGCTTTGCCTAAAATATACTTAATAATAATCAAAAAGTTTTGCAAAAACTTATAGTTTGTTTAACATCACAATATGTTAATTCGTATTCTTATGCAAAACGTAATCATTAACCTAAAAACAAGAATGAACATAATAAAAGTGTGCACTATTGAAGCAGGCCGTTGCTAGTCATGTGCGCCACTGTGCCAGTACTACGCCCTCCCGTGAGGGTCCAACCAACCCACATATTAACATACAATAATATTGTGGTTCATAACATAATGTTGCACTTAATACGATGTAAAGTCTCTAAAATTGAACACAATAATGAAATAGTTATGTTGCGAACTAAAACAATATTCATTTATTCATTAATCTTTGTAAATAGAATAGCTTATTATTACTCATTTTTTAATCTCAACCTCGGAATGGGTTTTAGTTTTAATTGTTTTAACAGTGGCTAACTGAATTGATCAATTTATAAAAAATAAAATATTAATGAACCGACGGACATTTCACTTGTTTCCCAAGCAGCTCAAGAAAATCTCAATTTGCGTCGCACCCTCAATTTTTACATTACACTTATTTCAGACAAATTAAATTTATAACACATCAATTCAATGTTTTGTTAAATTATTTGACACAAAACAAGTGGACGTAATAACAATTTGTGTCGCTTTTGAAACAACAAACTTTATCATAATGAAGGAGTTATAACAGCATAACACATGCCATTTTCGTTTTGGTTACAAGCTGAAATATTTTTTACAGCTGCTACGAGTCTAGGAAAAATATAGATGTTTTTTTTTTACTTTACCACAGAATAATGTTTAGTACTTATATAGCCTTACTATGCAGTCTCACTAGTTTCTAGTTCATCTATTAATATTCTTATTTAAAACCATTAATTAAGTGAGAAACATTGGCAAAATATAACACATTTATATTGTTATATGTTACAACAAACTAAATTACACAACTATAACATGCTAAGTTGACCGATTAAGTGAAAAATCTGATTTAGTTAAATCATAATAATTATGTTAATGAAACTGTTTTGCGTTAAAATATCCTACTTGTAATGCTTATGAACAAAGTATATGTGGTTATAAAACTTTAGCGTTACAAATTTAATATAATCTTTTGTTTTTACATTATAATTATGATACAATGATATAAAGACGTGCACAAAAATCTGAAGAGAAACAAAATACCTTTATTAACAGTTTATATTACTAACACACTGGCTTATCAAACTGTCAAAAAAATAAAAATCCTGTTTAGCAATAACATTGAATTTCAAACATTGATTTAACCTTTTGTTTGCATCCCCAAATGCTAACTATTGACATTGAATAATATTTCTAAATATCAACACAACAGACACTCCGTGTTACAGCTTAACCCTATGTAACCTAATTTTTATACATAAATATAACATTCAACAATTTTGTTCAAGTACTACTGATATGAAAAAATAGATATCAATATTAAAATTTAAATAATCAGGACATGATACCAAACAGGTGAGTGTAGTGAGGAGATTGTCGAAATGACTACCTAAACAGATTTGTTACACAATATTTAGTAGCAAACACATTAAAAGCTTGACAGTGTGGTGCAACTGGTGCATTAAAAAGCATGTATGGAATTATGGAAAGATCACAATTATACAATGTTATGCATACTTACATACTTGTACCACCAATTATGTGGCAAATATTTTACATACCAGCATATAATAGTCACAGAGGTATCGTTTTAGAAAATATCATATAGTTTTTTTTAGAAAATATTGGTATATTTTACAAAATTTACGATGTTATATAATATATTTATGAAGTATACCACGAAAGCATATTATAGCCGTTTAAGCTATGAAGTGAATGAGACACAGTATTAAGTAAACAAATAAACATTCTGTCCCTCTCTGAATATGATCATTACTTATTTAAACACTTGTAACACTAACACGCCACGTAGACATGACATCTATTCGCTCGCTGCGTCATGTTGGTTTGCGGCAGACTATGAAGCTTGCACTAACGGACGAATGGGGGCGTGCGGGCGTGCGAGTGTGTGCGCAGAGGCTAGGAGGTCTGGCTGGGCGGCTGGTACTTGGGCTGAATGATGGACGTCTTGCGCAGCGGCACGGTGTCGGGCGTGGGGATGGCTTCACCCGTGGGCAGCTTGGAGGGCGCGGCCGGCGCCTTCAACGGTGCCGCCAAATTTCCCGGCCGCTGTTTCGCCATTTGATAGTCCCCCGAATCGAAAAACTTTTGCTATAGGACAAAAAAACCATTATTACTACACATTCTATCTGGGACACTATATATAGACAAACAAAATAGAGGACTGTCCATCCATATAAATATGTATCATATATAGCCATTGCTAATATACTCACTCCTTTTGCTAGCCTTTTCTGTAAGAAAGCAGAATGTCCTCCAGGACCCCTACCCAGCATTGCATTTGGAAACTTGGCTTTGAGCTTTGCCTCTTCGAGCTTTTCTAACTCTTTCGGCTGAAAGACATTCAAATCATATGATGAATACTATATCATCGTCTATAGCCATTCTTACATACAAGATACCGATAATCTGGGCCCATAAATATAAGGATTCTACAAGTATCAAAACCAATTCAAAAATGTTAGGTAACAGGAGTTTTTAAAGCACATTATTGAAAAGGAATTTATTACAAAAATATAAAAGGAACTATACATTAAAATACAGAGATTATATCACACTTTACATATTTTCTCATGTGCTATTCTTTTAAATTTTATTGCAGTGGAACTTTACTGTACTTAAAAACAAAAACATCAATCTGCATTCATTCTCACAAATGTCTTTATTATTTTCATGTATATATTGTACAAATTAATATCTATTTGGGATGACATAATTTTTAAAATAAAAGACCTTAAGACCCCTTATGGAATTTAAAACCTTCAATTGAGTCTGTTGGAATAGTTTAACAATTAGCAGACTTGAGCTCCTTAATTAATGTACATATAATAATTATTTTAATAATTTGTTATATTAAAATTAAAACATGCATCAACAGCCAAAACCTGTATACTATTAGAAACATAATTAAATAGCTGTAACTTACATCTTTCGGAGGTTCATTTTGATCTGTGGAGTCACTCATTTTAGGCCTGTAACAAGTTTGTTAAGTATAATAGGCAAAATAAAGTTTCAGACACTTTTTTAATGGTTTAAAAGAAGTTAGATGCTGTCAATAAAGTTAAGTCTAGAGTGAAAAGGCTTTTATTATGATAATACACTCTACCATGTTACATTCTCTAATTAAAATACAAATGAACTATGCACACTGTATTAACCATAGACAAAGTGATGGTTGATCTACCTAAAGCAAACTAGAGCATTTAGAATATGTTGGAAAGGCGACAACACAACTGAGAGATGTCTTGAATAGATAGAAAAAGGTATGGCCAACGGTTTTAGGCCAGTTATACATTTGTTTGGATTGCTGCACAGAAGTCAATTTCAGGGTCGAATTGGTGGCAAGATGCGTGGGGTGTCACTTTGAGCATTATATGTTTCAGTCACATGCGTAGTGTACGTATTGCTATCTCTCTCTAAAGTACTGTAACTGCACACAATATCCAAAAGCCTAACTTTAGACCAGCCTAGAACTGTCAATTCAACTCCATTGGCACAAATTTGAATGATGAGTTAAAATTTCTGTTCTCAGTCTGGGTGTGTTCTTATATTTCTGTGTTATGCATGACACCCATGACAAGGGAAACTCTAGTGTGGGGCTATGAGACGAGCCTAATTTATATACCTACTTTCCTAATTACACGGGATGATATAGATCCCGGCTACCTCCAATAAGAGATTTATCAACTTTTGTACTACTTGTATTTTAGGATACATAGAGCCATTTATGAAACATGTCAATTTTAAATTATAAAAATTTACAATTTTTTTTATTACAGTATGTTAAAACCTGTGTAAATTATGAGTCTTAAATACGCTGACTACAATGTTTTCATAAACATTTCATATATATACGACTATTATTTTCCTTTCAATTTACATGTCTTTCAACACATATACAAGCACACTGAGTGCACAACACGACTGATGCACAAGTTTCATTATTTCGGTATTAAATGCTACATACAAAATTAACGCATCTAAGAAAAGGGAATTTCTTTATTTTACAAAAATCTATAAGTAATAGGTCAATTTGTTATTGTACCCTCGACATGTGAATGCTGAATCATTTCATTGAATAAACAGAATTCATTAATCCTAATGTTTCTAAGCGTGTAAATGTAATTATTGTAGTTTATCAAGTATCACATGGTCAGTAACAAGTAGAAACGTACCTACATTGGATACATAAAATTCAATAACACAAATCGTTATTCTCAGAAAGTTGTTTACCTTTAGGTGTAGTGGTACCAAATCAATTATTTTCTTTTTCTTCACTATTCTAACAATTTATGAGCATGGGCAAGAAATAAAAACTCTCAAAGATAATTAAAAAAACGAATCTTGTAGAACCGACTTTTGAAATGATTTTATTTCGTCACGAATACTCCTGTAGTATTCCAACCAAATCAAAAATGGCGTTCGGTCTAGAGGTGAGTCGTATCTACTAGAACAGGTACGGGAAACAGGTATTTAACGATACTAGGTTATACCTATTCTAATTTTGAAAGTACCTAGTCCAATACTAGTATTAGCGCTTTGCTAGTATACTCTATACCTAGTCTACCTAGTAGGTAGCGAGTCCGTCCGATCCGAGAGCGTGACAATGACAAGACTAACAAGTGACAACTGACAAGACAAAGTGACAATTGACAAGCAATCAATATACGGTACGACTGACATTAGTGACATTACTAGGTACAGATTTATGATTGACAGATTGTCTTTGACACATGACTACCAATAGATAGTATAGATTGACACCAAAATAAAAATCCAATGATGCGATTGCTTGTTAATACTTTAATCGCTAAAATAAATAAGATGTTATTTAATAATTTCTCGTTTGTTTATTATTTTTGTACATGCCTACAATGTCATTTTGTCCATTAAATATTTCGATTGTCTATTGAATGACCGTTTGTTTTTAGTTAATTTCGATACCTACTTGAAATTGTCCAACTAAGTAAAGTAAGTTTATAATCACATTCCCACAGAAACTTAACCTTTTATAAAATATTTAAACAGAAAAAATCTAGTTTTTTTTTAGTGGTAATATTGTTTCTGTAACGAACAGAAAATATATAACCCAATTTTGGCGATCTCCTTTGAGATTTTAAATCTGTATCTATGGAAATGACACCTAATCATAACGTAACTTTTCTCGTATCTAAAATCTAAATACAAAATTCAGTTATAGGTAAATCTTGATTCAAAAATCAAAAATTAAAATTAAATTCCGTTTTAAAATTATTTGCGTTGTTTTACTGAAACGTTCCATACCTCGTGTTCCTTGATGTAAATTGGTATAAAAAAATACGCTGAATTCGAAAAAAAAACAGAATTTATTAATCATTTGTACCACTCAAAATTATCGTTCAAAGATATAGATAAGTGGCACCACAATTATTGTTCATGGCAATAATATGCTTTTAGTGTGACGTATTTGATTCTCGGGTTTAATAAAAAAGTAGGACTGATCGACGTATATAGGTGTAAAAACCATAGTTCTATTCTAATCATTTAATTGATCACATTATAATTATATTCAAATATGTAAAATGCTGGCTAAAAGACCACTATCCAAGCCGACAAACAAAAGTGAACTGTCATTCATGCCGCAATTGACATGTCAAATTGTCAAAGTCCTATTGTTTATGTTTATTCTGTTTCAGTGTTTCGTTTGAGTCGCATCTTTGGAGTGTTATTTTGTTATTTATTTTTATCATTTTATTAAATAAAAGAAGCTAAAATTATTTATATTTTTATATTTTATGAAAACAACATGAATTTTATGAATGCAACCTGCAATACAATGACACTGTCACTTTGATAGTTGTCAAATCAGGACAACGCACGTTCAATTGAACTTAGTTTCCTTTACATATTTTTTCACGATTTAATTTAACTGACAATCTAAATATATAAAAGGAGAAGCTGGCTGACTGACTGACTGACATATCAACGCAGGGCCTAAACTATAAGCGTTCGCCGTTGCCGTTCTTCAACTTCAAATGAAATTCAGTATGAAGGTGTTTCATAGCAAGTCATGAAACTTGTATAAAATATATTTTCGAAAATCATCCCTTACCCCCTGTAAAAGGAGAGCACATAGTATGAAAATTCTCTGATTTTATCAAATTATATATTTAGGGATTTTCGGCGGGCAAAACCGCGGGAGAAAGTTAGTTTAATATTATAACACACACACACAAACACACACACACATGATGACTGCGAATACTGATTAAATGTCTATATAGTACGACGCACTACGCAGCACTACACACACACTACGCACAGACTAAATACGCGTATTGATACGCGTATTACGCGTACACGTCCTCGACTAAGTACGCGAACCATAGTCCCTAAGTAATCGGACTAGGTAGAGACCTTGAGACGAGGTGGAATAGGTAGAACAGGTATTTGGATCACGTATTTTTAAATACTAGGAACAGGTACACCTAGTCCAAAATTAACCTAGTACGACCCACCTCTAGTTCGGTCGGCCGTTCGTTCGTTCCGTTTCTTTGATTCATAGATTAAAAAGGTTGCACCATAGATTATACACTTGTGGGTTCCACTTCCATTCCAATCACACTTCATAGACTCGGACTACTGAAAGATGAGAGCACAGACTATGGATGAGAGTGATGAGACTGGAAAAAGGCAGTAAATTCAAAAAAACGACGCATGGCAACACTGATTATAGTTGAAAAATTGCTTTGATACTTTATTAAATATAGGTCAAAATAATAATAGCATAATATTTCATATTATAAATAGTAGTAAATAGATTCCAAAAACAACAGGACGAAAAAAAAACATGGTATCTAACATTAACAGACTACATAATATACATAAAGGACGTTACATTTTTAAAAGCATGCATAAAACTATACGTAAATTAAAAATTAAAAAACCTCCCACACAAAAAATACTTATTGTTTAGGGAACAACCCTTGAAATGTAAAACGATTATTATACTAGCACGCGAGAAGCACTTAATCGAATAATCATAGAAAAGAGCTGATAGTCTACACTGCTGCATCGTTATCAAAGCCAGTGTCTATGTACTCTGTGTTATCTGTGAACACCACAGAGTACTTGTCATCTACAACAAACTATGTTAAACAGTGAGTTGTCACTTGTCAATGTCATTGTCAGTTGAAAGGATAGAATTATTTATTCTCTTTGGTTGAACTTGAAAGTTGAACGTTGAAGTTCATGAAGTCATGAACTGTTGAATGTTTTTAATTTTTATCAGTTTATCAAAGTTTATCCTATAACCACATCCATTTCCACGTCAATTTAGTCAATGACTCATTTCACTCTAATTACTCAGAGTTCATCTCATTATGGTTAAGTTATAGTTTACCGACTTCAAAAAAGGAGGATAATAATATTATCAATTTGTGACGTATGTGTTATTACTATTTCGTGTTTTCAAATCGGGATTTTGAAATTTCGCGAGTAAAAAAAGCGGGATTTTTGTTAACGGCGGGACAAAAGAGACTCATAAAAGTGATTTTCAAATTAAGGTTGCAGCAATCATTGTCATAGAAAGGTTATTTTAATGAAATTACGTTACTGCTATCTATACTAAATAGTAAACCTAGTCGGGACGTCTCTCTAAAATCGGGACGTCTGGCAATGATGGTTTTGAACCAACTACATTGCTACGACCTCTCTCCTCTTGCCGCCCATCCGCCCAACGATTAGTCGTGTTTCGGCTGTGGGCTTGAGAGTCGATTTTCTTTCTTGGCCGGCAACGCATTGCTGTCTAACAAACCCATAATACTTTTAATGGAATATTGCACATTGGATTTTATTATAATCGTGTGGGAAAATCTATACTAACTAATATTATGAAGCAGAAGGCTTTGTTTGTTCTGTTGAACGGGCAAATCTCAGGAACTACTGTTGCAATTTGAAAAAATATTTTTGTGTTGGGTAGTGCATTTATCAAGGAAGGCTATAGGCTGTATTATATCACACTACAACCAATAGGAGTTGAGGATCAATGAAAAATGTTGCAAAAATGGGATAATATTTAATGTTTGTAAACATAAAGAACATGTCACCATATTTGTTTATTAATTATATTAAGATAAACTTATCTGATCGCGCCTTTTTAATTTCCAAAAATCCTATCTTAGTTCTCACTTACGTCACTTGAGGAACTTATGTATATACAAAGTTTCAAGTGAATCCATTGCAGAAATAAAAAGTTTCAGTTTATCCCCTTTTTATCCCTTTAAGGAGGTAATTTGCAAAAGTCCTTTCTTAGTGCTCCCCTACACACCTCAAGGAACATACATGCCAAATTTCAGCTTCTTGCGTTCAGTAGTTCTGTGTGTCGTCTGTCAGTCAGTAACGGAAGAGTTTTATATACAAATATATTGATAAAGGTTTGTCTCCTAAAATTCAATGGTGTTTGACATAAAATTTACGAGTTTTTTTATGTATAGTTTATCGGTATTAACGGCCACTAATTTACATGCCACAAAATAACCTAATTTCACTCATTGTTTCATGTATTCTCCCAGATTGCAAACGACTGCTAGTCTAATATTATAATTACTAATTTCAGAAAAACAACCACTACATTCCTGTTAATGAGTTAATTTAATTAAGCGATGGAGGTAGATGAAGACGATAATATTGATGGGATTATCATAAGCATAGCTGTGAAAAACTTCTTTTGTCATGATTACTTTAAAATCGATTTTGAAAAGAATGTCACATACCTGGTGGGGAGTAATGGAAGTGGCAAGAGTGCAGTCGTAACCGCCCTGGTGGTGGGGTTGGGGGGGAAAGCAGCGGCCACTAGTAGAGGAACAAGGTTGACATGTAAGTACTCAGGAAGTTTGTGATGTTATAATATCACGATCAAACAAAGTTTTCAGGTAACTTGTTCTTAAAGATTTGCTATCTTGAAGAACAGAATCATATAAATGCATTTCACAGCTCATGTTGAAAATATATCTAACCAAGAATTCCTTGCACAAGTATGTTCTAATTGGATGTTACTGAGCTGAGGGCAGAGATATAGGTTTGAACAGAGATGAATGGGGCCCCTTATTGTAAAGAATCATAAAGTCTTATGTCCACCTGCATACCACGTATACCACCTGCATGTCTGTTTGGAAAATATATTTTGTTGTTTAGTTAATATAGTTTGATGTTCTTTTTTAACACAGCCAATTTATATTGTTTTAGCTTTTATCAAGAAAGGGACTGATTCGGCGTCAGTGGAAATAAAAATAAAAAATTCCAGTCCCATGGCATACAAACACGCTACCTATGGAGATTCTATCACTGTCATACACGATTTCTCTATGTCCGGTAGTTCTACATACAAAGTGAAGTCTCATAAAGGTAATTTTTTTTAACTTACTGAAGGGAATTTGACGCTGGGCGACCACATCCCGTACAAAAAAAACAAAACAAAATTCTAAATTAAACAAAAAAAAAGGTAAATTGTTATTTTTGTGTAACGAATGAATGAATGAAATCATACAATCTGTCTTAATATTTCTATCATATTGAATACCAACATATAAAAGTGATGCTAATGAAATGGATGATTATTTCAAAGACTTTCGATTCGAAATTGTTTGGTCTATGTAAGCTGAAACAGAACATGTTATTCGCTTAATGCCGCTTCATTCAGGGCTGCTACTTTTTTGTTTTCCCTACTTACTATGTGTATACTGTCCCCTAGTCCCCTACTATGTTGTCATAATATACTATGGCGATATAACCTGCAAATTATAATTATTAAAATAACTGCAGGTGAATTGATATCAACAAGGCATCAAGATGTACAAGATATAGTACTCGCACACAACATCCAAGTAGACAATCCCATCTCGGTACTGAACCAGGACGAAGCGCGCAGCTTCCACAGCAACGAGCCCCAGAAGAAGTACGCGTTCCTGAGGAAAGCCACCAACTTGGATAAGACTGAACAATATTATAATGAAGCTCTCGATTTGTGCAAAAAAGCTGAGAGTAAATTGAACAGCAAGAAAGATGTAAGTAACATACAGATAGTCATGGGATGATGGTTTCTGCCGATGAAATTGTGCATGTGATGAAACATCGTGATTGCTAGATATTACAATACATTATGTATAGCGTGGCTGATTGTGAGAGTGTATTGCATATAATTATGTGTATAACCTTTGTCATCGTCGACCATCGGTTGCAGGCGGCTAAATACCTCGAAAAAGAGGCCCACCAGTGGGATACCCTGCACAAGAAGATGCTGTCGCGGCAAGAGATAGATCAGCAGGAGAAGGTATATCGTTTTTTTAAATAAATAAACGCTATAATAAACCTTTACACACTCATACTGCCACACTAGGATTCCCCCTGACGCGGGTGGTATGGAGTTGTGGACAACCCAAATAACACATTACTATTTCACAAACCCCTTGACCCGAAAACAAACATTTAGCCGACACATAAATGTCTACCCCGGCCGGGCATCGAACCTGCACCCCTCACTTCGCAGGCAGGGCAACCACCTACCAACTACTAACTAGGGTGATCATTGTATCTGGCATGTTACATTTAATGTTGATTTATGTAATTAAAGACCACTTCCACTTTCGATAGGGATTTGTTGAAGTGATGTCGTAGTTTGAGTTTCGAAAAGTGTTCGTAAAAAGCCAACTTCGAATAAACTTAATTTTTCTTAGGGTGATTTTGACTGAGGGACTAGTTAATGCAGTCACGTGGTCTCTCCAATGGCGAGGTGATCGGCCGCGGAGTCTTTTTCCTTCGACCTTGCCCGTAGTGTAATAGAAGTGAAATATACAACATATTTATGCAGGCGTTAAACAACGAGTACTACTGGGCCGAGGTGGTGGAGTTGGAGCGCGCGCTGCAGGCGAAGCAGGAGAAACAGCAGCAGCGCTCCGAGGAAATAGCGGGCCTGCAGGCCTCCCGCGACCAGCTGGCCACGCAGGCCTCCTCCGAGCTGCAGTGAGTTTCTGTATACTATCGTTACAATGCTTTGACGTATTGCGTCCTACTCGGTTGCTACATGTGTTGCTACCCTGGAGGACTGAGATGGTCGCTTCTAAAAATGTGTAGCCGGCTCAAAAATTGTGTAGTGTTTTGTCTTGTTTCGTGTTTCCGCGTCACTAGCGTAAGTTGTTCCTTTTATTTTATTTATTTATGCTTTATTGACCCTTAAAATAAGTGGTACAAAAGGCGGACTTAATGCTAAGTAGCGTTCTCTACCAGGCAACCTTGGGGGTGTGCAGATACCTTTTTATCATTTTTATGTGTTATAGAGATGGCATGAATTGGTCTATACCAGGGTTTCCCAACTTTTATTTCGCCGAGCCTCCCCGAACCAAACATAATATTTTCATGCCCCCTTACAATGGGAGGGGGGAGGAAGGTGCCCGTCACACGTCGTGTTGTGACTTGTTAATTTACTTAGGCGTTAAATAGATTTTTTTTCGGAAATGGAGTATGCCCCCTCTGAAATTTCTCTACGCCCCTCAAGGGCAAGGGCAAGGCCCCACCGGTTGGGAAGTCCTGGTCTATACACTATACTATTTGCTCTGTAGCATGGTGCTGGTGACAGTTGCCTGTATGACGTTCACATCTGTCATCAGTACCACTATGCGTTACGTTATACGCATAACACTTTGCTTAATTTTTCCTTCAATTTGATTTTATTTGTAGACTAAAACGTTCTGGTCGGGTTCAATTTAATTTACTATATTTATTAATGATTTCATATATTACGAATGTGGTACAGCTGAAATACTAAGTCATAATTTGTAAATCGCGGCAACTTTCAAGAATGAAACGAAACTTTATTGAAACTGTCACCCGCACGCACAGCGGAAATAGTATAAAGGTGGCGGTTCGCGGCCGAGACCGAGACAAGCGACCGAGACAGGAGACCGCGACCGGCACTTGACCATAGGCAATGTATAGGCGACAACTCGCGACCGAGACCGTGACAGTCTGTCGCGCCTATACAAAGTGACGGTCGCGGTCTCCTGTCTCGGTCTCGGCCGCGAACCGTCAGCTTAAGTGGTAACGTTTGTGTCGACGAGATGGAAGCGCGAGCTGCCGGCGGCGCTGGCGGCGCGCGACGCGGCCGAGCAGCGCGTGCAGGCGGCGACGCGCGCGCTGGGCGAGGGCGAGGCGGGCGCGCGCCGCCGCAGGGTGGCCGCGCGCGATCTGAGCACCAAACGCGCGCTCGAGGAGCGCAAGCTGCGGGACCTGCGCGCTGAGATACAGAACATGGGGTACGGCCGAACAATAACTGTGTAGAGTCTCCCGGCGTTACGACCCGGATGGACGGACGGATCTTGTGTGTTGTCCATGGCACCCACGACACAGGGAATCCTAGTGTGGGGCTATGAGTGTGTAGCGTTATTTATTATTATTTATTTATTTATTAATATCCATTGGCGTGATAATGATTATTTTCATACCACTAGATTTAAAATATTATGTTTTGCCGTCTATATCAGTACAATTTATAATAACATTTGGAAGCACTACCAGGTATTGAAGGTAGTCAGGTATTGAATTAAAGTCAAAGTAGTTAATCAACTTGCATTTTTTTATTTGTTATTGATAAAACCTCGCTTCACATCGGGAAATCTTTCCCTTAGTACCCACACTCAAAAATTGTTAGGCGTGATTATTTAATTTGACCTAACTTTTTTATTTATGAACTTACCACAATACATTAATTACTACTAAATACTAAACACGAGGTATAGTACGGCCAGCGGTTCTAGGCCGCTCTGAACTTTGTTCGGATCGCTGCGCAGAAGTCAATTTTAGGGTCGAAATGGTGGCAAGACGCGCGGGGTGTCACTTTGAGCATTGTTTGTTTCAGTCACACGCTCAGTGTTCGTGTCGCTATCTCTCTCTAAAGTACAATACCTGCGCACTATATCCGAAAGCCCAACTTCAGAGCGGCCTAGAACCGTCGGCCGTACTATAATTGAATGCAAACGAGCCGGGTCGCGGCGCAGGTCGGGCGACGGCGCGGCGGCGCGGCGCGGGCTGGAGGCGCGCGCGGCGGCGGCGGCGGCGGCGGGCGAGGCGGCGCGCGCGCGGCTGGCCACGGCCGAGCACGCGGTGCGGCAGGCGCGCCAGGCCGCCGAGCACGCGCGCGACCAGGCCGAGGAGGCGCGCGACCGCCTGCCCGCCTTGCGCAGCGCCACCGGTTAGTACAAGGGTTTGTGTGTTCACTGGGTAGTATATGCCAATCTTAGAATAATTACTATAGAAACTAAGTTCGCGCGGCCATTTTGTAGCACCTTGATTGGAGTCAGAAATGACTCCAAACACCGGGCGGCTCCGTAGTGTTCAATGTCAACGCACACCAAACGTGTCTCGCGAAAAAAAAGAATTATGACGATTTGTCCAGTTAAATTGTGTCACGATATATCTGAAAAGCTATTTATGTATTATTCCTAAAACATATGATTATCCGCAGCCGAACCATTCCCCGCTTTCGGGAATGTTACGGTTTAGTGCTTCACTTTAGACAGAGCGCTAGTATGAAGACTGTCTTTCTATAGTTAAATTATTCTAAGATGCCAACAGTGCGCAACATAGAGGGGGCGGCGCGTGGTTGGTTGCAAGTAGGTCCGGTGATCGGTGTGAGATCCGCACTCGAATTTACTTTTATTATTATCATGATGCGCTTGAAATACTTAAGGTGACTAACGTATTTATGTAAGTAGTCGGTAGTTAGTAGAGTAGTAGTAGTAGAGTATGAGTGTGTGCGGCAGACGTAGAGGGAGAATAGTATACCTATGAGTGACATCTATCTCACTCAGACGAGAAAAGGAACAACTTATGCCGATGACACGAAGAAAAAACGAGACATAATGATAATATAATATTTTATATCTCACTCTGCGTGACGGTTTTTTCAAGAAAAGCACAGTTGCTTACAATGCTTACATACAAATTTGACAGCTGACGTCGAACTTTTATTGTGTCACATACAATCGTACTTTCTCGTGGTATCTCATGTTGGCCACGCTCACCAGATGACTATACTATATTAATAGGGGGTACTCCGTATTAGATTCTCATTCCAAATATGTAATTAAAAAGGGTGCTTAAAACTCCACTAAAGGTCATTAACCGCCGCCGCTCGAGCCCGCGCTAAGGCAGACAGCTGTTCCCCATAATTCCGAGTGTTTTTAGATAATTCTCATTGCCATTTTTGAAATAATTATCGTGTAGAATTTTGACTTTATATTTTTAATCATTACCTATGACCATGTTCTTTCATGTCCTCGAGTATGTCAAGTTAATTAAAAATCATCCAGTATATATCGTTGTCTGTGTGCGGCGGCAGAGGAGGCGCGCCGACAGCTGCGTGGGCTGCGCGGCGGGTCGGACTCGCTGGCGGTGTTCGGGCCGGAGATGGCGGAGCTGCGGCGCCGCGTGGAGCGCCACGCCTTCCGCCAGCGCCCGCGGGGGCCCGTCGGTGAGCTGCCCCGTGTCGCCTTTAACACTGCTACCATAAAAGATAATTATATAAATAAATACACATTCGGCGTTTCGAAGCGCACGATTTGATAACGCGCGTCTAAGAATTGAGAGGGCCTTTCCTACCTGAGTTGATAGTGCTGCCGATGAAATGAGTTAAATAATGTAAAAAATATTAATTAAAAATAATAATTAAAAAAAAAATATAAATTATTAAGAGGATTCATTTTTTTTACTTAAATAATTTACAAATGAATGTGAACATCACATCTGTACTAGATGAATGAAAGGAAATAATTAAATTATGGAGACTGAAAGTCTTATACTGTTAAATTTACTAAAATACCTATTGATTGGATAATATTCCACCTTATCTATTGAATTATGTATATGACGAAAGGAGAGTATCTGGCAGTTATATAAGTGTATGTCGATATAACATGATTGTTGTGTTGATGACAGGTGCTTACATAAAGCTGAGGGATCGCAAGTGGGGCGGCGCGCTGGAGCACATCCTGGGCGGTGCGGTCACCGCCTTCTGCGCCGACAACGGCCAGGACGCCCGCGTCTTGAAGACCATCATCGAGGAGGTGGTGTACTGTCATCGACATTCTGTACAACGATGAAGTGTTAATTTTCTCAAGCAAACGTGTACAAGCTGAAGAGCATGCTAATTTTAAGCATGCTCATAAGGATGCCTTTTAAAAGCATCTCTATCTGTACCTCTTATAGGAGGCTCTGTTTGGGTTGATCTTGAGCAGTGGAGTGGACTGTATTTGCTTGCTGGTGGCTGGGTCGAAGGCAATGAAAGTCACGGAACTTCACAATTCTCACTAGCAGCACTTTATTTTTATGCACAATGTAAGTAATGTAAAATGGCGTGGCGCACCGCACCGCACCGCGAGAGAAGGAAAATTGATACAATTTTTACACAGATAAAATTGAATGTTGGGGATACCAACAGGCTCGTTAGCAGTTTCCTATATTCAACGAAACGTTAAACCGATTGTTTCATAGTTACCAGTAATGAGTCGTTTAGGTCGATCCTTGTAATCTTTTCCATACTTCTACTATCCGTAAAGCAAAACGAGTCGTCTTCGAACATAGAAACCGGACACCAATCGTAACATCGTGTTGTCAGGTGTACGGCAGGCGCGGCGGGAAGCCGACGGTGTCGTTCAGCGGGTTCCGCGAGCGCGTGCACGACGTGTCGCGCGCGGCCGTGCGCGCGCCCGGCCTGCAGAGCGCGCTGGACGCCGTGCGCGTCGACGACCCCGTCGTGGCCAACTACCTCATCGACAACCTCGCGCTCGAGACCGTGCTGCTCGCGCCCGACGATGGTAATACCGCCCCGCCGTCTACTTATTACTGCTGCTACTACTACTACTACTACTACTACTGCTGCTACTACTACTACTAGCGTAGAACGAAAGCAAATACTTTAGTAGCGAATCCGGGGTTGTATAAATAGCTGTCGTTACTGTAACGATATTTGGACCGCAAGTCTGAGTGTTTACCTATTTTTGTATGCTATGTAATAAATTTGATTTATTAATTTTTACAGAATATTAACAGAAATTTGAGAACATCATGGAATTTATGGAGAACTTTCAGGTGTGCAGGTTTCCCACGATGTTTTCCGTCACCAGAGCAAGTGATTTATTAATGTATAATCTACCCGATCCGGCCGCTTCTATTCTATACGGCCAAATGCTATAGTTTATTTGCCCAGTACGCCATCATGTTTCTTTATGTGGATTTGACGGATCTCCAATTCCTATTGAACAAAATTGATGTGCACACTGCACAGAGACGGCGATGCAGCTGACGAGCGGCGAGCGGCCGGTGCCGGCGCACCTGCGGCGCGTCGTCACGCTCGAGTGCGCCGAGTTCTTCCCCGCGCCCAACTACCGCTCGTACGGCGGCCGCGCGCGTCCCGTGCGCTACCTGCACCAGGACCTCGCCGACCGCACGCGGTACCACTAGTGCCAATGTCAATACCACTAACACATTACCATCGACCTAGCGATTTAAAAAAGAAAGCTTTCATTCGGTAGCCAGAGTCTTAATTCCGAACTCAGTCCGATTTTAACTCGAACCGCCCAAACTGAACACCCGCATCGCGGAGCATTGCTGTTCTAGCTATGCATGCATGTGCGTCGCGACAGACTGGACATCGTTAATAGCTGGGACAGTTGATACCGCTGTCATGGCGCGCGTTTTAGAACAAAAAGAAACGCCAGTAAGTATGGTGATTATTGGCGGCAGGCAAGTGCAAGCGGAGGTGGAGGCGTGCGAGGCGGCGGAGCGGCGCGCGGCGCAGGCGGCGGAGGCGGCGGCGGCGGCGCGGCGCGCGGCGGACGACGCGCTGCGGGCGGAAGAGCGCGCGCTGCGGGCGCTGCGGGCGGACGTGGCCGCGGCGGACGCGCGGCTGGCGGACGCGCGCGCCGAGCTGCGGACGCACCACGCGCCCACCATGGACGTACTGGTAAGCACTGTATCGATACGTGAACGTTGGAAGTTGTCGTCCACTAGAGTTCATGTAGACTGACTGTAGCTGTTTTATGTGAGACAAATAAACGCATATTAGTAACATCATAATTTTATTATGATAGTGCGATCATTCAACATTCAATATTTTAATCTCTTGTGGAACGGCTTTCATTTAATTGGAAATCATCGAATCGCACAAAATTTGCATTCCAAATTCGTCGCCGTACATTACTTTACTGGCACAACAGGATATAAGAACCTTTAATATGAAATACCTAACACATACGTAACTTTTTACCCTCTGTACTACTACTACTAAAATCATGACCTTCGCTGTGGTCGGGTAATAAAAATTTTGGGCAATAGGAGGAGGAGATGCGCCTTTCGGAGGAGCGGCTGGCGGCCATCGCGGCCGAGGAGCGTAGGGTGGAGGCGGAGGGCGGCGGCGGGGACGCGGCGGACGCGCTGCGGGCGCGGCTGCGGGCCGCCAACGAGGAGCTGCAGCGCGCGCGGCAGCACTGCAGCACGCTGCAGGTGAGCGCCGGGAATACAGCAAGGAGAATACCCGGAACACACGAAACACATGAAAATATAATATCACTCTGTCTCGTTTTTCCGTGTATTGGCCGTACGTTGTGCGAGTGCGATAGATAGATCATCCATAGTCATAGATAGTGTATGCTGTGCTCCGTGCCCGGTCTCGGTGGTCGTAGCCGACGTGTGTTGTGGGTTGCAGGACAAGGTGCAGAAGGAGCAGATAGAGCTGGACAAGGCGCGCAGCGGGGCGCAGGCGCTGCAGCAGCGGCTCGACACGCTGCAGGCCAAGCTGGGGGCGGCGGCCGCGGCGCTGGCCGAGGAGGCCGACGCCGTCGACAAAAAGCGGGCGGCCGCGATGAACCTGTGCCAGCGCATCGACAACCCGCGGTGAGTACGATACAGTTTAGAACCGGTCAACTGGCTTTTTCAATGTTTCTTCGATTGTATTGTTAACTTATAAATTAAAGTTTTTGGATATGATGTCTAGTGTTGTTGGAAATTGTAAAAACCATTTGAACCCCGAAATGTGATGATATTCCACCTCAACCTCTCCGCTCCTTTGCGTCGACGTATAAACGGATGAATCCGTGGTGGTATCCGTGGAGTCCGATGATGATGATAAGCAGTGATAGCCGTGTGGTTGAACGTTGGACTGCCGAACCGGAGGGTCCGGGTTCAAACCCCGCACGCACCACTAATTTTCAAAAATTATGTGCGTATTGATATTTAATTATCACTTGCTTCGGTGAAGGAAAACATCGTGAGGAAACCTGCACACCTGAGAGTTCTCCATAATGTCCGCACTTGGCCAGCGTGGTAGACTATGGCCTATACCCCTCACACTGTGAGAGGAGACCCGTGCCCAGCAGTGGGACAGTTATGGGTTGTGATGATGATGATCCGTGGAGTGACTGGAGGCGTGTCGCAGGAGCACGGTGGCGGTGCGGCCGTTGCTGGCGGCGGCGCGCGAGCGGCTGCGCGAGGGGCTCGGCACCAGCCTGTCGCGCGCGGACGTGGGCGAGCGGCTGGTGGCCGCCGAGCGTCGCCACCACGTCGTGCAGCGCGCGATCATGCGCAACCAGCGGCTCATCCTCGAGGTACGTCGCCGGCGCCGCCGATATACTGGCTCATTTTCAATTCACTTGCTATACTCGAGGACATGCAAGAACATGGTCATAGGATGATGATTAAAAATATAAAGTCAAAATTATACGCGATAATTATTTTTAAAATGGCAATCAAAATTATCTAAAAATATGCGGAATGTATGGCGAACAGCTGTGTAGGTACTAAGACCGACCCGTCGGCGGCTCAGTGGCCGGGTTAATGACCTTGTTTATAACGCGCGGTCGAGTATGTCTACATTATCGGTTTGTAATAGATAATTACGTCAAAATTTAAGCACCCTTTTTATTACATATTTGGAACGAGAATCGAATACTACAAAAGAAGAGCAACTGAACTTAGATTCTTACAATGGCACATTTTTGAGCCGAATGTTCTTAACTCGCGCACCGGTACTACAAAGCCTAAATTATTTACAATTCGCAGCGATCGTCGACGTAAAATTGCACTTAACACAGAAAAAAAAGAAAAAGAAAATAAAAAGGTTCGCAACAGCATATTGTGCCTCTTATGTGTAAGCCGCTATACCCAAAATGGTGAGCTGTAAGCAAAATATAGATATAGTATAAACATGGAATGGACAACTGCATTGTGAACTGCGTACAAACTGGCCTACAGTTTGGCAGAAATTAAAATGAGCACTAAATGTAAAAAACCTTTTTGGATAAATAAATAAGAAAAAGCTTATTACATACGAGGAAAAGGATTGGGATACTTGTCTCCCGTCGTTATCTGAGCATGTACACATTGACTTATTAGTAGGTACTATGGACGTCGGGTCCGCGCTGAAAAATGTCCGAGCCAAATGAGTAACAAAACGCAAGGAGAGAAACAATTCCGCGTTCACGACTGCAATCAAAATTAAACCGTGATGTAATGATTTTAGTGCTTAAATTACCTTGTTAACATTTCTATTCTTGCAATGGCTGGCGTTCACGACTGCAATCGAAATTAAACGGTGACACAATGATTTTAGTGTTTAAATTACCTTGTTAACTGCATGACATGACATGACATAACTGACTGGGACATTTTTATCGCGATTTTAGTATGAGACTAGATGTCCATAGTAATAATAAGTCAATGCATGTACAGGTTAGTTTTTCAAAATTTCGTTGGCCGCGCTTTACTCCCTTCTGAGAACCGATCCGCCGGTCGCCCGTGCACTTCGAATACGTGTTTGCTCGCTGACGGCGAACCTCTGCTTCAGATCCAGGAAGTGACAAACCACCACCTGAAGAAATGCTGCATGTTGCAGAAGGACATCGTGCGCAACGTGCAAGCCTCATTCAAGTGCACGTTGGACCGGCGCAACTATACGGTAACGGTCTATCAGTCTGAACAGTCGGTAACGGTAACTATGCTTTTTGATAGGGAATGTGCGTGTGATTTTAGAATTTTTTGCATCTACTATGAATGAAGTTTCGTTCCAAAATTCAAGATAAAAAAGTAAGTGAAAAAAAGTAGCAACGTGGGAGGTCCGTAGATGATAAGATAAGATACCTCATCGGATATCATGAAACAGCATGAATCTAGACGGTACCGAACCCAGTGACCAATAAAAAGGTTTGTTAGTACAGTAGACTTGGAGCTGGGGCGTGTTATTTACATTAAAAAATAGTAATTTCAAAAAATTTAACACACTTCTAAAATTATCTTAAAATTATATTATTGGGAATAACTCAAAAACCACTCTTCAGATCACGCTCAAATTTGTTTCGCTTTCCAATATAAAAAGAATCATCAAAATCGGTACACCCAGTAAAAAGTAATAAGGTAACATACAAAAAAATACGGACAAATTGAGAACCTCGTTTTCTTGAAGCCGGTCAATAATTTATTTAAGCTTTGTTAACCACAATAAAATAATATTACGGTACAAACGGCGAGCTTAATGCTAAGTGCCAGTAATAATACCGGAGCGTGGTGTCGGGCGCAGGGCTCGCTGAAGGTGGACATGAGCCGCGGCGAGCTGACGGTGGAGTGCGCGCCGAGCGGCAAGCGCGCGGGCGGCACGTCCTCGCTGTCGGGCGGCGAGCGCTCGTACGCGACCGTGGCGCTGCTCATGGCGCTCTGGGAGTGCGTCGAGCTGCCGTTCTTCTTTCTCGACGAGTTTGATGTCTTCATGGTACGTATTGCTGCGCTTACAAATATGGAAACTGATATACGACACGAACGACAAGGTTTGCGGCGTCGTTCATTGTGCGTACTGCGAAGGAATGGAATAGCTTGCCATCGACTATTTTCGCCTATGTATGATGTGGGAGTCTTCAAAAGGAGACTGAATAAGCTTTTATAAGTTATTGTGTACAACATGTTGGACTTCATCACCGCTTACGTATGCACGCACATACACACACACACACATACGCAAACACGCATACAATTTACTAAATGAAATGTTATAAATATAATGTAAGATACGTATAGTTTGTACAGTAAAGCATTTTGTAATGTTGTACCGTAAATAGTAGCGACACGGCACACTATTGCTGTTGTTTATGATTATTACAATTATTGTAAAATTGTTTGTAAAATCTTTTATCTTTATTTTCATCAATTTCTGCGGGCCGAGCAGGACGGGGGATGCTATAGGGTAACCGTCTATGAACGTACGATGGATCGGAGTCTCTATGTCATTCGAGCGAAGATGATTTGTCCACTGCCGGAAATTTTCAACTCTGTCAGTAGCGCCCTTATAGACCAGCGGTAGTGTAACCGGATACACTTTTAGAGGCGACCATCTCAGTCCTCAAGGGAAGCAATACATCTGTGAAGGAATTGGAACGAGACTCTTATAGTCCCTGCCCCAATCCTCAATACTTACTAACAAACTAGCCAACTAATGTTCTAACACCATCTGCTACTCGGACTATCTTAGTCCCGATTTGAGTTGTCTGTGGGTCGGTCCCAGTTGTCATGGGCGGCAGCGGAGGGTGGTGCTTCATGCTCATTTGCTAATTCCATTAAAAATGTGTAACCGGTGTCTGTTGCAGGACAACCTGAGCCGCACGACCGTGATGAAGCAGCTGGAGGAGCACGCGCTGCGGCGCCGCGGCAGACAGTTCGTGTTCCTCACGCCGCAGGACGGCACCGCCATGAGGGAGAGCGAACACATCAGTATACGCAAGTCAGTATATCAACAATAATAAGTAATAAGTTGCCTGCGTCGGTGTCCCCAGTTAATTATAATGGGTGTCTTCAAGTCAAGAGTGAATAGGGTTTTTCTAAGTTAACACGCTTCACCTAAAGGCTACGTCGCCACTTACCATCAGGTGGAACCATACCGTAGCCAAGCGGTAACTTATATTCAGTAAAAGAAAAACAGCCACGCCTTTGTCTGGTACAAAGGCGTCTTAGTCGTTTTCCGATACCAAGCAATGTACCTTTGTGGAACTTTTGGTCAATGCTTGTATCAAAGATGCCCATGAGCGTTTCAATAATATTGTAGAACAGATCATATTGCCACTTACCAGGCGGCGTCGTAGTCAAACACTTAACATAAACTTAGTAAAGAAAATGTAGCTTAACGTAAGTAAGCTTCTGCTAGAATTTCTAGATCAATCGAACGGTCTTTGTTGAACCAAATTGTCGGGCCAGATTAATGTGCATTACTATCACAATCACAACACAGCCAGAGGCCGGCGGAACAGGGTTAATGGGACACTCACGTCAGCGACAATCATATTGCCAAAGTCATAATTGGGACATTTCTTTTTCAGAATAACTAAGTAGTCGTCGTGGAGTTCGCAGCATCAGCGTGATTTTAAAGTGACCTTTTTAATTGTTAATTACGGTTCAAAGTGTATTGTGATACATTATTATTGTAATGCAAGTGATATTTTTGTAACACGTTTTTGTATAAATAAATAAAAATGAAACAAAAGTATTATTAACACCATTTATTTAATACTATATTGCCAAGACATTCAGTGTACAGATAATGTGATCTAATTCAATGCATACCTATTGCACAATCGATAACAGAACGTGTACATTCTATGGCCTGGCCTCCTGACACGTTGAGATCACACGCACCTCGCATACCGGAATACAATTGGAATAATGTCTACTTATTAATTAATTTTTTTTTTCATATTAGTGCGAATAAATTGATATAAAAATAACTTAATCTAACAGAGCACTGTATTCGCTAATATAGTATAAGGTTAAATTATTCTGATATAAAAGAACAAGTCTAAGTCTTACTTATAAGGCCAAGTATTCGCCTTAGGGGATAAGCGTAATCGTTCCGACTTAATTCTACAATCAATTCACTAAACAAGGAACGCCGCAGTCTGCGGCTAGCTCTGCGGTCTGTTATTCTCGTGTCCAACTCTAAAACTGCATAATTAAATTATAAATGTATGTAAATATGTGAGATATTGATGTCTAATATGTACCATATTTTTTTCATCGGGTAATTAATTAAGTAATAAGTTTATCATTAATCTCTTAATTAACCATTAACATTTTATTATGTATTAGTTACATAGTCATTTTAAATTAGCGGCTTATCCAAGCGCTCATTCGACACAAACATTATTTTATTTGTTAATTTCCAATTTTTCGATGCCTACATACAATCAAAGAAAACTCATTTCAACTATCAGTACAAATCGTAATTTATTAAGGCATTTACCTAATCATCCGGCATCCGTAAGCAGTCTTTGGCTTAACAATGTTTTTTTAAAACTCAATATTTGTCTGAAAAATAACGGTGAAACTCAAATATCTCAATCAGTCTCGTGAACAATCTTAAAATTATTATGAAGGAAATAAATTATACTTTGCTATTTTATTTACAGATAACACTCATTCTTATAGTAATCGATTCTATACCTATCTGAAGTATTTGAAAAGCATACATACAGTATCAACGACACATAAAACTAAGTTCATATCATTAAAACTGTACAAAATAACAGTATTCTAAACTAACTTTATCACACAAAATGATCGCTACTAACGTTTTCCAGAAACTATATACCATTAATTATAAAATGTACAATTATGATTGAAAATGATTTAATTACAATGCATTCAGATTTTGACACAACACTTATCTAAGAGAAATATTATAGGTAAGATTTACAATGCGTTTAAATAGATAGTACCCGTCCTAGCGAGCTTTGACATTTACATATCCCGCTATCTCATGCCATTCTACAATGAGGTGTAAGTTGCTACATTGGATTGTAAAGAAACATTCGATAAATCAAATATCAGGAGGAACTAAATAGAATTTTAAAGGCTGACTTGGTGAAGTAATTGTATTATCATGCTAACAGAGGTGGACATTATAACATTAAAATAAGGATGGTTAAATGTTTCTTAAGATCTCATGCAGTATATGAATGTGCTGATTACGTTGACCACGATATTTATCTACATTTCGTGGTAAAATGACAGAGATGGGGCTTGTCGGGGCAAGCTGCCCTGGCCTGCTGCAGACATCATGCATTTGTTACCCGACAAAACAAGCGGAAGGTAATGCTAAACGTTATGGGAAACATACAATAAAACTGCGAGCCAAAACCGACAAGTAAAATTGTATATAGCTGAGAAACGTAGTTTTGACAACTTGTATAGCGTCAGTTACAATTTACCTACTGGTAATTCTGTAATCTTCATATTACTGTTTTTATGGATTTAAACGTAGCAAACGAGCTGAGCACCACCCTTCCGCTGCCGCCCGCGACAACTGTGACCGACACAAATCTGGACTAACAAGGACGTTAGTCCAGAGGAGGAGTTAGTAGCAGAGGAAATGGCTTAGTAGGAATGTTAGTTCTGCGTTTTTAGTACGTATAAGGGCTGGGGCAGGGACAGTGATAGTTAGTCCTGTTAGTTGTTGTTAGTAATAGTTCAGTTAGTAATAGTTCTCGTTCTAATTCGGTCACAGATGTGTTGATCCTTGAGGACTGAGACGGTCGCCGCTGAAAGTGTAACCGAATGTTTCGCTACTGTCGATTTAGCAACGGCAATCTTACTTATCAGCCGTCCTCAACTTCACATACATTTAATATATTATGTATTTTAAACTCATTAATTATAAAATATTACACATGCATCTTACAATAATAAATAGAATCATCCCGTACAATCATTGACAAAGTAATAATGAGTCAATGCGTACAATACTATTGCATACAACTGAGCGGCGCGGTGGCGTCACTTATATTGTTTTGTTGATGATGACATTTTACAATTTACATAGGGATCGAGCAGTAAATATATAGTTAAGCTTACAGAATATAACAATAAATATAATGGATATAATATTATATATACTCATGTTTAGGGTTCTTATTTTTGGCTTGTTTGTAGTAAGGAGAATTTGAATTATGGCAGATGTGTAATACAATTAGATGGTTTCTTGACGACCCCTATGGCGCAAAATCCTGGGTTCGATTCCCAGCGCGGCGGAAATTTGAATGATGAGTTTAAATTTCTATCCTCGGTCTGGGTGTGTGTTCCTATCTTGTGTGTTGTCCATGGACAACGACCCACGACACAGGGAATCCTAGTGTGGGGCTATGAGTGTGTAGCGTTTTATATTACTAGTGACCCGCCCTCGCTTCGCTTCGTGAAACTTTGGATAATTCACACTATATCTTTATAAATTATAGCCTATATGTTATTCTGATCTGTACGCTATATTATTGTAAAGTTTAAGCAAAATCCATTCGGTAGTTTTTGCGTGAAAGAGTAACAAACATTCATACATCCATACAAACTTTCGCATTTATAATATTAATAGGATTATTATCTTCTAGAATTTTCTTATCATTTGCTAGACTGTTCAGTATTGCCTCATATTTTTAGTAAATCACAGACAAACAAGCTATTAATAAAGTAGTGTATTAATAAGCGATGCGGTCCATACATTAGTCCATTCCAGGGTTAGTTCAATAAATAAATAATAATGCTACGAGGCATTTATTGAACAATCTGTATATTAATAGTCGATTAGTCGAATGTCCTAGTGACGGGGTATGAATGTGTTAGAGTTTATATATATTGTCTATTAAAAAAATTGAAGATTTGTAAGTGTAAATAAACGTTCTATTCATTTGAATGCATTTGTAACATAATAATATTATGTTTAATCCCCGCGAATATGCTTCAAAAAGGGGTACAAAGTTCAAATATTATATTATACATTAAAGAATGTAATTTAATTATTACAAAATAAGATGGTCGCATGTTTCGTAGCATCGCTTGCTACCATTAGTAAAACAGTTAAGTTCAACCGTTGAGTTGAACTATGAAATAGTTTTGGTAAACTAGAAATCGCGTCTAACATCGCGACATATTCTGATAACTCTGTCCTTATCACATTTTACTTGAAATCTTCGTGTTTAATCATTTATAATTGAATTTATTCACCTCTTAAATTGTTCTTTTACAAAATGTAAAGCAAAGCCTTGATATTACTAAATAAATAAAATTAAACCTTTTAAGCTAAAGATGAAACTCATTTTTAATAAGCACGCAAGATTGATATCTATTACATGTAATATATGTATATACTTTAATATTCGGTTATCTAACAATAAATTATTTATAATTTTAGTATTCGAAACAGCGATAGAACTTTTGACTGCATATTTATTTGGCTTGACTTTGCAGTTAAGTAACATTTTACGTCAACATTTAGTAAGTAGTACAATATTTTTTATTTTATGTTTAATTATATCCGTAATGTTGCAGTTTTATTCCTTTAGAATATTTAATTTATAAATCGTCATTTAATACTAGGGAGCTTTCGGATAATTTTGTGTATTGACACCAACATTACTCCTAATAAGATTAAAAAATTTGCATTAAATATTATTACAGTTATGTACTGTAAAAGCATGTGTAGCCATTGCCATTAAATAGTCTAATTACATCGGACTATTAGTCAGTATTCATTTTAGTAAAGTTGGTACCAAACTTAATGACCGTTCTAATTTGTATGGGCCAGCGGGGGCCGCGCGGGGCGGACATATACATTAACTTTATATATTAATCAATCAATGTGTAACAATAATATTATAAATCAATATGTTTACTACATTTTAAATATAGTATTAGGTTTTAAATATAAGCATAATTCATATGTACATGGGATCTCTAAATTACATGCAAGTATCTATTTCTTCAACAACTTAATTGTGTGTCACGGTTACTCATGGAATAAATTATGTTTACATTTTGATGTGTGAAAATATTTTTTTAAGACTGGCTACTTTAAGCTGTTGTTAATTCTACACAATTTCTTATTAATCGGCCTGGGCCACACACAAACAATTCGTATAATTAAAGTTGATAACACGTTAATAATAAGTTTTTCACAATCAAAAAAGAAGTGATTATTAAGACACTTATAGAAACGTCCCGGACTGGCGAGCTCGGTGTGCTGGACAGCTCTAGCTCTTAAAGAAATTAGTCACTTTACACCACCATTTTCCACTTGAATTCATAATAATTATTAATAACATCTCAGTACTTGCACCATTACACCATACGAATCTCCCAAGGAATGAGGAGTTATCGATCATCGATCTTTATCAACTTAACAAAATTGGCCCGATTTCGCTCTCACACTTCCTTTGCGGTGCAATATAATCGACTTCGCCCCCAATATGGGGGATTATTTGACACGTCGGCAATAATACGGAGCGGTTACCATGGCAACGGGTTCGGCGGGTCACTCGACGTCGGCGTGCCTCGTGGACGGGGTCTTGAAGCTGGGCGTCCGCGGGCTCTTGTGGTCGGACTGCGGCGGCGTGGGCGGGTACACGTGCTCGGCCTGCGACGACCCCGCCGCCTCCGCCGCAGGCTCCTCCGTCAGCTGCTGGTACACCTTGTCCTGTCGAGGTTTATGTGGCTTAATAACGTGGTTAAATGGTTTCGATAAAAACATCTCGGCTCGTTTGACAAATGTTCCTGATTTAGTAGCAGTAAAAGCGCATTTTCTGAGAAAATGTACGATCGTAATGTATATTTTTTTACATCATCAGAAAGTAGAGCCCACCGACTCTTCAAAAAAACAGATACTTTGACGCGAGAAATTTTCGATTGAAAATTTTGATGCTTTTTCAAAAATAAGTCAAAATAAGATTTCCTGTAACTTTTCTTTTCAATTTTGATATATTCTCTTCCTTTTCCAATGGGTCTCATTCTACTATTTTATTTGGTTTTAAAAATTATCGACCCTGGTCTATAAGTTGTTCCTATTCTTGTGCGAGATGGCACACATTAGTCTATACTCCCCATGTACAGTTAAAAACAACAGTTGCACTTACAAACATGTCGAGCGTGACGTTGTGCGCCTGGATGCGGTGGCTCTCGTCCAGGTTGAGGTCGGGGCAGAGCGCGCGCAGGCCGGCCGCGCGCTGCACGTGCTCGCCGTCCGCGCCGCGCACCACGCCCGCGCCGCCCGCCGCGCGCACCGCCGCTGCGCTCGGCGCCAGCCACGCCAGCGCCGGCTGCAGCGCCGCGCGGCTGTACCCTGCCACACCCACACCTTACAGTTACGAGTACACCGTCTACCCAACCGTCATACTGTTTATAGTTATACCGGTACATTATACAGTGTCTTCCGTTGCTGACTGATTGACAGACAACGTACAGCCGGAATTGCTGAACGCAAGAAACTGAAATTTGGCATGTATGTTCCTTGGGAAGTGTATGGGAGCACTAAGAGAGGATTTATGGAAATTCCCCCCCTAACGAGATAAAAAAGGGATTAACTGATTTTTGGGAAATTGGCGGGCGTAGTCACGGAGGAATGCTCGTGTTACTATATGTAAGAAAGAAGTAGATATATAGGGGCGCCGCTATCGGTGCTCTACGATCACCGATCAACATTCATGTATCGCAGACGCTGACAATAGTTTTTGGGTGCGTACCGGAGACGCGCAGCGCGAGGTCGAGGCCGCAGGTGTGCGCGATGGCGGCGGCGGCCACCGCGCTGGCGGCGTGGCGCGTCACGTCCACGTGCAGCACGGCCAGGTCCACCAGCTGGCCGCACACCACGGCCTGCAGCGACGAGTACTGCGGGAACACGAACGTGTAGCCGCGCAGCGCGTTCACGCCCGGCTCGCGCTCGCCGACCAGCCGCCGCGCCGCGCTGCGCCCCTCGCTCGCCAACTGCACACGGGGTATTACTGTTAATAAAGTGTGGTCACCGTCGGCCATGAACATAACACCAGAGTATCCAACGATGCGCTGTGACCAAGAAAGTTCGAAGAGGAAGGATACAAAACAATTTTACTTTACTACCATTATCTTAATAAATACTAACAGAGACAACTATTTTCTTACCACATACACCGAAATAAGACCTCCCCAGATCCGTTTGCCATATTAACACACAAAATACAGTGAATCTACGGTGCAAATACTAGGTTGAATGGCCTAGTTAGATTATGAATAGCTTTAAGTATTACACATTATTACATAATAGGTAATATATATAAGTTGGTAAATACCGTGGCGGGCGGCGGTAATACCCTGGGCGAACTGTAGGCTCCACCACCTGTTACGGGACGCACGGCGGCCGTCCAACCGTTGCGCGGTGTCGTACCTGCATGTAGATGTTGAGCCAGCTGTTGATGGTGATGGGCGTGATGCTCCACGACAGGATCTTGAGGATGAGCAGCTCCTCCATCAGAATTTCCTCGGTGGTGCAGGCGCCGTCCGTCACGTAAGCGAACTCTCCTATTTTCGGTGGGTATACCTCTTCCACCTTTGCCGCGATGAATAAGCAAGTGATACCTAGAAATTATGTCATCGTTAAAATTTGAAGGAGTCAAAGTTCACTGTCTGCTGCTCACACCTTAAATCAATCTTGGAGTTTCCACGTGTTTTAGGTTTTACCATTTAGTAATGTCGGTGGTAAGACACACGGTTTCGCCGCCTCCTTTGCCGGCAGCTCGGCTCAGTTGTCGACTATGTACATACCCCTCTGATAGAGGATACATAGGCAGACTCGATTCGCATTGAGCACCGACAAAAAATGGCATGCCATTTTAATTTGAGAAATAGTTGAACACTACTAAAACAAGTACTAGGTATTTAGTGTACGTTGTTTTCCCAATGCCCAAAGGTTGACTGGCAGAGAATGCCTTTAGCGTTAAGTCCGCCTTTTGTTATTATAATTTGTATGGTACAAAAAAGTCTAAATAAATAAATACGTTTCACGAACCAATGAAATTGAAGATATTCGTTACAGTGTACATAAAGGATGACATACCTATAAGCTGGAGCCTGCCCTTCTGTACGTCGTCAGTGCTTGAGAGGTACCGGTCAACGTAATCCACGGTCAGGTGGAACGTCTCCCGATGCAGTTTGTACACCTCGCACACCTGAACAACGCATCGTACGATCTTGTTAACAAACTATACACAAGGCCGTACTAGGCACACAAAGTCCACGTAAATTTGGGTCATAAAAAAATATAACTTACTTAGTAATAAGTAAAAAAAAACATTTCTTTATATTTTTGTGACTTATTAAATAACATTTTAGCTCGTTTTCATAATGTTCTTTACATTCTGCATGTTTGAGATTCTACTGTCCATTAAAACGAAAAACGTTTGTTTACGAACCAATTTCAAATATAATTTGTTGATATTATTCATGAGTGAAGACATCACACCCCTGTTTGCGTATGTACGTGCCCCTTCATATTTAAAACCAACGTTACTAATTTGCATTAACATATGCATTTAGTTCACGTAACAAATAAACTATAGTCGGTTACTTAGATATGTTAAAAGTTACTTTACATTTTAAAACTTAAATTAATTTAAATTTCCCAAAAAAAACTTGTGTAGTAGAATTTTTAATGTATGAAAATACAAATTCTAATTCTAGTCTACCTCCATGTAGTACCTATGCTACTCTAATTCTGTAATTCGCTGTTAAACTTAATGAATGATTGTATTTAAGCGATAAATAATGTTAAACAATGGACCCTGTTGAAGTCAACAACAACAGAAACGAAGTAATTTCTTGTCTTAATAAACATCTCAGGCCGTAATGTTTTAATAATAATAATCCGTCTACGACAAAATGTTGTATAAATAAATCATTCTCACGTAGAAAGTAATTACATTTTCACCATCAAGGCATCACCGATGGATTACCCGCCAAGGATACAAATAAACGCTTCACGACGTAGCTTCAAAAGCCTTGTATGTATTATTGACATTTTACAAATCTAAGATGCGCTTGTGCCAGAATCTTACAGCGAAATTGTCAACATCGGCAGTAGGTATAGTAAGGCTGCAATTACCTACGTCACGAGAGAATGCCCTATGTGACATTATTTGCTGATCGATCATGTTATTCTTGCTGACAACAATAACTCACGCGGTAATAAATAACATCGCTGTTGTAACAAATTTTAAACCTAAATAAATTCTCATTACCTATTAAGTTGATCTGAATAAGAATATTGCTTATTCTTATTCTTTACGATTTTGGTAATACCAGATCCATTGTCTTAATTTAAAAAGCCATTTATCATAACAATCTCTAATTCTATTCCTGGGATCGGGTCACTTCTTGCAATTTGTGACTACCTATATACGACCACTATAGACGACCGACTACCAACGACCAAAGGAATAATTGCAAATTGACGTTACACACACTTTACGATATCCAAAAGAATGTAAAGAAATATATATAGAATTATATATATATGGAAATATTCATTAATTACAATGGAGTAACTAGCCCCTCATTATCTTTCCTCTGCCGAAGCAAGGTATCATTTCTTAAGTAGATAGTATAAAAATTTTGAGCTCGACTGAAAGATGATGTTTAAATCAATAGGCTGTTATTTTTCACGTACAGCTGAAATTAATGTGTTACAGTTAAAACGTTCACAAATTAATTCTGTCGGAATATGCAAAAGCATGTCGATGGCAGTCGTCTGCTACGCTCGTAGACTCAACCGTAGCAGCGTAGCAGTGTTATGGGAACAGTGGGAACACGTCTAGGTTGGAGGTAGAGAATGCTACTATCAAGTGAGATTTCCAAATTCGAAAATTAAGTAGCATCAATTTTATTTTTTATAATATTTTTCTATAGGTTACTCAGGCTACCGTTAAGGATGTAGATTATGATTACTCTATTGAGATTGTTCGATTGTACGCCAGAAGAAGAAGAGTATCCAAAGATTTGACTACAGAAATATTTAAAAACACCCTTTAAAATAAAGGTATTATACCACCAATTTTCTAAAAATAAAACATTGACTTATTATAAAATGAAACATTGTAGCAATTAATAGGGTTCCGCACGTCCAAATAACAAAACTGAACCCCGTTAGGATTTCTCGTCCGTTTGTGACAGCAAATTTTCTCCGATTAAGTTGAAATTTCGTTTTACATAAATTTTTGGGACCCAAAAATATACGTGCAACGTAAATAAATTTTGAATAATGGTGGTTTATTTTGGGGTCTAAATCAGAAAAAGATGAAATTAAATTTTGTAAACTGTATTATTTAACATACAAAATGAAAGGCTTGTTGTGAGGGTCTTAAATGTGTTGATTCGGAATTATTTCAAAAATGATAAATTAAAGTCGTTCAAAATAGAATCAAGAATCGATGATTACTTTTGCGGATTTTTTTTAGCGTTTCCATGCTTCTTGTCTTCATGGTTGTTATTGTAAGATAGCAGTCGTTAAACCATGTCGGAGGCCTTCGGGTGGCATAAAAACTTCCAGTACTTGGGTTGGCCACTAACCACTCGATAAATCCGAACTGGAGCAGTGTGGTGGAGAAAGAAGGTGGCTTAACGATTCCTATCTAAAGATAATAACTGAGACCAATAGTTTCACGTACCCTGTAAAGCACGGAAGCGCTAAAGAAAATTGTGCTGGTGTTTACAATTTCGGTCACTACAGAGAGGTCTGAATTACAAATCTCTCTTTTAGTTTTTGGGTAAGAATACCGCAGTTCGCCTATGGAATTCCCTTCCTCCGAACATCCGTTAGGCAAAGACATTAGAGTCCTTTTAAAGGCAAATTAAGGAACACTACTTAGAGAACACCTGCTGAATATTCCCTCCTTATTTTTCCACTACGCCACATTTTACCATGTTAAATAAAAAGGAAAAACTGTGCGGTTTTATTTTTATTTTTTATTACTGTGATTTGATACTTTATAACATTCTGTAAATTGCTGCTACGTATCACTTTTACCATTAATAGATAGTGATTCAATAGAAAGGAATATATGTATTATATATTAAATTTTTGTGTAAATTGGTTTAAACATGCCGATAACACTTGAGAAAGTCGAAAAAGATCAGGCCGCCTGGGAACTTTCAGCAAAAACGCTGCTTAATCCCTTTGAGATAATAACAAAACAATGTACATGTCGAATATTCCTCTTTTATTGGTCTTCAACAAAGTTAAAAAAAAATTTAAAGGGATACAGTATTAATCCTTATCGACATAAATATGTTAGTCACCAGTTAGGCATTTCAGACACATTATGATGAACCTCTACAGTCTACACCATAGAACTTAAATGAATATTTTAGGAGTAAATGAAAAATAACGCGCATGAAAATACTCGTAACTCTCAAGACAGTATTGCAGTCGAATAACAAAGTCGCCCAGTGTGGCTATAAATCAACTTCGAATTCAACTTCTCTTACATAATATGTAGGTCAAAATGTACATTTATTAAAATATAAAACGTGAAAAAAAAAACTCAAATCATTTATTTAATGTAGGTATGATACATACACTTATGAACGTAAATTTTTTGCATTTACCACCGTTTCGCTAAGGTGCCTTTAAATATTGATTTTTTAAATCTTTGAGGAGAAAAAGAAACGGCGAAAGAAACTCCTCGGCACATCTTTTAATCATCGTGAAGTTAATTATACCAAAGCTTATCAAAAATCGGCGTGGGGGATTACAAAACTATTGTCAGATATATGTACATATTATATGCTTTAAAAATACAAATGCACGATTATGTTACACCTATAGCCTAAAATGACGCTCAATTTACCTTGCACTTTTTAGGGTGCCTGGTCCATTCTTATATCGAATATTTGTAGTATACAATAATAAACTAAAGTAAAGGAATCGGATTAAAGGCAATAAAAATATTTTACATATAACAGGGCTATGACGGTATACTACGGTAGTGGATAACAGTCCTCAAGCGTACCTACGAATGGTTTTTGAAAATAAGGAACAACCCGTTATCATACAGTCGTACACTGAACGTTTTTTACACATCGAAATGTAAGAAAAAAACGTCAATGATGTACTGTTTGTTCGTCTCGTCTGGTACTCCCCGGGAACAAAGCCACTTTTTGCACGATAGGTATTTCATGGAAAACTGTCTGTCAAGGAAAGTGTTAGCTTCTTATTTATCTAGTTAAAATAAAGGACTGCGCACAGTACAACGACTCCACGACCGACAGACGAGAACGCGACTAAAACCTTGACAAAGCTAACATTCAATTATGAGCCTTATATCTTTGAAGGTAAGGTTGAATTTCGAACTTATACTTAATATACCTATACGGCTCGCCCTACACCCATAGCCGTTCCGTTTCGAGACCAACGCGTCGACGACTCACCGTAGACGAGTAGTCCACGCGTCGACCGACACAATGACGTAATGTACCTAGAACGGAACGTCGGAGTTGAAACGGAGTGGAGACGGAGTCGAGTTGACGTCGATGAAGCGTTGATCGCGGAACGGAACGTCGGAGTTGAAACGGAGTGGAGTCGGAGTGGAGTTGACGTCGAGTTGGTGTAATGTGCGCACTCCTTAAAACTACCTTCGTAACGTAATTGCTTCCACATCCGTATAAAGTTTTTATATAAATAATCGTTAGGAATTATCGAATTTCTAAACTAATGAATCGTTACAATTGAAAGTTGTTATATACAAACGTAATATTCTGTGAGACAACAGGACTTTTTGATCTGAAACGTAGCGCCAATACTTAAATGGTTTCAAGGTTTCCTAATTATTGACCAGATCTTATCCTGGAATGTATCGAAAATAAGTCAGGAATCGCAATTTATTTAAATCAGTAACGCATATCAAGGCGCCTCAACACCGGCGCGTCGCCGTCGGCGTCGCTGCAGGGAGGTCTGAATTACAAATGTCTCTTTTAAGGATTACGTAACAATACCGCTGCCATATTAATATTAGACCTTTTAGGATACTTCAATCCATAAACCTATATAACATTCTGTAAATTGTTGCTACGACCTTCACTTTTAGCAAAAATTTTGTACTTTCACAGACTTAGAATGTACAAAATTTTTACAAAACCAATAAACGTCTTTTTTAATTTAATTAAATTTCTAATGAAATAGTATGATCAAAAACTATAAATAAATGAAAAATGCCGCATATGAACGGGACAACTTATTAGCAAACGCGTTGGTTCTGAAGGGGTCATTGAACACGGCAAAAAAGGGGTCAACGCTCCCGATGTTACGTCACATTTCCTACAGTAAATATGTAACTACGGGCGGCAATATTATATCACGTACAATATTAATTTAATTGCAATAAAATCAAAACAGGACAAGGATTGGAACAAAGACATACATAATGTAAATCACAACTTATATGAAAATGATTGCATTATTCTTACCTTTTAGATATGAACCTCTAATTAATGCTGCATGAAAATATAATTTATATTAAATTATGAAGTAGGTATACATATTTATACATTTTTTCAAAGAAGCTCATATGGCCCATTTATTGTAATATGAATAGAAATATAGAACTGTATGCTATACACAGCATATCTTATAACTAATTAATGCTATTAGTAGTAATCCAATAATAAAATTGGATTCCTATAAGTTTAATTTCATTGTTGTAATGTATTTATTTCCAAGATGATCTGGTTATAAAAATCATTTTTTTTTCTGAATAAAATTTTAAAGGCATTAAATAATTTAGACTTCATAAACTTATAAATATAGATGATTTTATCATTGTTAAACAATTCCAGCAGTGTAAAACAAATAGCAGCATTGTGGTTTTAATTGTCATTATCATCATACATTATAAAAGCTATCATGTTATCTCTGAATGATATTGCATATCGTTGGTCATTCTAAACTAAACAAATTTCAAAACCGTAATGTATAATGGCAATGTAGAGCTTACCTCATTGAGCCAGTCCAGCAGGATTGCTCTCATCCTTGGCTGGAGGTTTGGATGATTGTCAAACATGTTTGGATTCTTCTTCATTGTGGATCTGGCATCACATTCACACATGCTCTTCCACACATCTGCTGGGTCCGCCCAGGATAGGCCAGGCAGGGGACACTTGCGTTTTGGTGGCGTAGGGCATGGTGGTTTACTTGTACTGCAAGTCAAGTACCAGGATCACATGGGGGTCCACTATTTGTTAGATGGGGTAGTAATACTCTAATCTAAGATTTGGGGCAAATATACAACATCTACCAGGTATAAACAAACTGCATTAGACTTACCTGGGCCTTTTATTGGTGTGTGGTGTGCAGTCTCCTCTAGCCACATTTTCTAGGGGGCTTAGTACATAATTTGGCAGGTCAGGTATACTTGGCGGACTTAAGAAACTATCTGCATTGTAATCTACATCAGTGAATACACTCCTAGGCTGATCCACATTACTCAGTTGTGGGCTTTCCTCACCACTGGAGCATGACGAGGACTCTACCACAACATTATTTATGGGTTGATCTTGTAACTCTTCTTCCACTTTTGCCTGCACCTTGACAGGTGGCATGTTCTCAACCTCCTAAAGATATCAATCAGAATATTAATAATTGATTTAACACTCCTCCAAAGACACTTATCATTGAGCAAGGGCAAACCAAATACCTCATCATCAGTGGAGTTTCTTTTCCGTTTCAAGGTGGCACGCTTCTCATTGGCTTCACAGGAGGACCTGAAATGACGTGTGAGCTAAGTAAACAAGGTTCACCAAGGTCAACAAGCAAGTGAGTGAGTATCAGCTGTACATACCCTGCTTGTGCCATTTTGCGTGAGATAGTTCAGCTGCTCCACTCTGTACGTCGCCTAAAACATGGTGATGGTTTAGATAAACACCGTTTATATCGATCATCTATGTTATTACTAGCCCTAGTGGCCTAAAATTACCGCATGTCATGATCAAACCGCAAATAGGGTTATGTCAATTGACAACTGCGATTGAGTGCTTTTTCGTAATTATATTCAGTTTTTTCATAGCTAGGAATGTGTAAGAACTATCTCGCTACAAGATATAAGGAATATTTAACCGCTAATGGCCATTTTTATGAGCATTTATTAACAGCGTGCCCCCTGCAGGTTGGCGGGAGATTTTTTTTCGGCGGACATTTTTGGCATCTAATTCAAGTTAATTATAGCAATTCTTATATTTAACATCGTGTTTAATGCATAAGTAATCATATTACTCGATAAAAGTTAAGAAATTAATGAATCAGCTGGTGTAAAAAATGCCACGAATCCGTCACAATCGCGCGCGAAATCCTCCCGTCAGCGCCATTAGACACGTCGCTAGCTTGGGTTTCTCGCCCCATCCACTTTTGGATATTGATAAAAATAGCACATGCGTTACTTAATATTATTATCACACATTTGATTTTTACAAATATGAGGTCATAAATTTTACAGAACGGCCTTTAGAGGGCATAAACCCTGCGATGCATAATTGGCTTAGCTTATCGCTTTCTGAAGGTTTATAACCTAATTATTAGGCAAAAGCTACTGATTTGAATATATTTTAGTGTGTTGAAAGATTAAATGCATCTTGTAGATTACAAATGTTAATGAAAAACATACCTGATCATTCAAAAATGTAATAGAATTCCATACAACAAAATTTCCTTGTCCACTAGATATGAGATGTCAACGGTATAGACTATTTTCACTATATAAATGTCTTATTTCAACTCATAAAGGACGAAGAACACAATTAAGAATACACGTATTAACACTTAGAGTAATTAACTAAATTTACATGCTTCTTTTTAGCTTTCCACGGCTCGATAACGCCCGGCTTTCCGCGCGAAAATGTCGCGGTAAAACTTCGGCACTCCAGCAGGCTGACAATCTGCTATGTTCATGTTTGTTTCTTCTGAAATCAGCCGTCATTTCTAACGTCGACAATGTCATTCCGCTTTACGCATGTCATCTGTTGTCTGTATTCATTTTATAAGCCTACAATATTACTTATTTTTAATTATATCTTTCAGTTATGTTTTTATCTAGTTTTGTCATAAATTAAAAAAAAAAAGGATTAAATATAATGGTGAGATATGTTGCAGAATGCAGAAGCCTGATAAGACTCAAGAATGCATGATAAAACCATACTATGTATATCAATAACTCATTATATTTAAGACTTATTTTATTTTATAGTTTTATTCCATGACTACATATCAATGTAATTTTAAAATATTTTTTACCACAAATCAATTTGTATAATTCTTTTTGTAAAACGGAGTAGACAACTAAACTTGAAATCTAGTATTTGATTGGCTACTTTAAACAACTAGCGCCACATTTTTTTGTTTGGCAGTAAATTTGAGATTCTGTATGTTGGTAAATACTGTAAACGCTATGTTCACTTCAAACTACAGCTGGGCGACAGCTGATAGAAAATTGAGCGAGAAAAGTCAATACATACTGTAAATCTGTTAATTATTTATTAAAAAGTCTATTACAAGCGAAACGCTCTGAATATTATGTGGATTCAGGATTTCCGAATAAAATAAAGAGATGGCAGTACAAAACTTAGCCGTGAAGCTTTGTGGAGTTCTTCAAGCTCAAGATGAAAAAGGTATGTAATTTTAGTTCTCAGGTGTATCGTAGTTCTGCCTTTGTTTACTGAATTTCATCAGCTCAATCTTTTTACAGAGGTTACAGCTCGGGAGTGGCGTTTGATAGGGCAGGAACAGGATGGGTCGCAATTATTTACCTGGGTGGCGGACGGCGTCGCCGGCAAGGAGGTTATGAACATTGGGGTGTACACCAACAAGACGAAAACGCTAACGACACTCTTTACGTTCAATGAAAGGAAGAACATAATACAGGCTTCAGTGAATTCCACTCACAGTTTGTTGGTGTATGTGGACAAAATCTTGCCAAGTGAAGATTCAGAAAACAAGGAAGCATTATATTGCCCATTCTTAATATCAATTTTGCCAGACAAAGTGACTGGTCCTGAGGAAATTGAAGAGGGCTCGACGAAGCAAATCATGGTGCAATATGTTTATGGGAAAAGTAATAAATACAGCCCTGGAATTAGAAATGATAGGTTTATTGTTTTCAAACATTTGGAATGTAAGTATTATTTGTTTTCATCCTTTGCTATGCCAAATAAAATTGACAAGAATAGTCAGGCTTAAGCCAAGTTGCTAGTGACTGCCTGCTGTGCAAGGGATCTCAGGATTCATTTCTCTTTGGGGCTCACATTATGTAATTGATCAATTTGGTCCTAGGGTGTGCGGCATTTGTTTCAAATTCACATAGGTATCACTGATACACATATTTTTTTTTTATTCTATCGGTGTTTTGCAAAGGTGCTTCAAAATGCTTATTTCATGTATGGGGGCACAATTATATTAATAATAATATGTGTTACTTTATATCAGGAAGTATTTTATCAGGTTTTTTTATTGACATAATAACAAAAAAGCATTCCTTAAAATTGGGGTAGACAGGCCTAAATGTCCATGTCCACTTTTCAAAATTGAAATACAAAAGATCAATTTTTTTGGCAAGTACTTAACAGTAAAATGATTGATATTAACAAATTTTCTGATATCAACTAATCAACAATTTTGCAGATATCAAGATATACAGAACACCTATGTTTTTGAATGAATTTGAAGATGGCACTGAAAAGTGGGGCTTTGATGGGATTTACCCCGAGCCAGAGACCATTGTGCAAGTGTTCTCCTGGGCCCAGTGGGACTGTGTCAATCAGGTAAAAAACTCCAACCATTGAGTTATTGGTAGTGGGCTATTGAACATCTCATCAATGAGCTAGCCTACTTTACTAGCCACTATAAACAATTTAAATCTATTGGCAACTTATGCCCGTTTTCAATAATCTGTCTGTCCAATCTCTGGATAATTTGTAAATCTGAATAAGTGATGTAACACCAATTAACACTGTAATTTTGTGTGCTAGTTACTAGGCAAGTGACGTGAGGATTATAGATAGGTATAGATAGAATATTGAGAACAGTCCTTATTAAGTAGTTAGTCACACTTTGCAACTTACTAATGGCATGTGTTAGTGTTTGATACATTTTAGAGATCGTATTTTTTTTTAAGTCTCTATAGGTGATCTGTGCTATTTAATATAGAAAAAGTTTAACCTCTGACTACAATCTAGTTATCTTGTTTACATTTCAGTTTTTCTTAAATAATGAGTAGTTAAAATTGTAACAAGTATTAATTTTATCCATTTCCATCTGTGGGAAGAGTCAGCTGGAGTACTTGAGTATACATATGCAATAGAGCTTGTGGCTTCTTATACTCATACAAAGTTTAGAGCCTCTTTTTACACCTTTAAGAGAGGAATTTTCCAAAATGATTTCATAGTATTTCCGTACACTATATGAGGTTTTGATTTAAATAAATAAATAAATAAATAACGCTACACACTCACAGCCCTCACACTAGGATTCCCCTGTGTCGTGGGTGCCATGGACAACACACAAGACAAGAACACACACACCCAGACCAAGAACGGAAATTTAAATTCATCATTCAAATTTCCGCCTCGCTGGGAATCGAACCCAGGACTCTCGGAACGGCGATCCGGCGTTATAACCATTGCGCCATCCGGGTCGTCGATTGTGTATTGTAATCAGTAACAGATAGCATTTAGTATATGACTGTGTCCAGGTACTGTTCTACATCCATTACCGGGCGCCGACACAGAGCTTCGCGGAGGTGGCGGAGGGCGAGGAGGCGAAGTCCCCGTGCGAGGTGTCGCCCACCTTGTCCGCGCTACAGTTCCACGCCGACCTGCCGCACGAGACTGTGGTACGTTTTTGTTTAGATGAAGATAGAAATATAATAAGGCTGAATCGACTGAGCGATCGACTGAGTTATCGTAAAGGCATATAATAACAAAAAAAACATTTTTTATCCATTTGATGACAACTTCATTATTATTTTTATGTCCTATAAACTGTGTCAATAACAAATATTGTAAAATATTTGACCGCATTGGGTTGGCTTAGTTAGACTACTGCGTGTTCCGGCTGGGCGCTTGAGAGAAGAAGGTAAGAAAGAAAGTATAGTACGGCCGACGGTTCTAGGCCGGTCTGAAGTTAGGCTTTCGGATATTATGCACAGGCACAGTAATTTAAAGAGAGATAGCAACACGAACACTAAGCGTGTGACTGAAACAAACAATGCTCAAAGTGACACCCCGCGCGTCTTGCCACCATTTCGGCCCTAAAATTGACTTCTGCGCAGCGATCCCAACAAGCGTTTGACCGCTTTGATCCCAAGAACCGCCGGCCGTTCTACACTGGCGTTAATACTTTCCATCTTTACTTTAATAAAGCCAATATTTTCTTTTCTCTCTTTCTTTCTCGGTCGGCAACGCATCGATGATCCCTTTGTTGAACTGTGTAGTTGATTGTCAGTTGAACATACCCCTGAGCCTGCCGCACGCGGGCGCGGGCGCGGGCGGCGCGTGCGGCTCGTACGAGGACGACCCGCTGCCGCTGCGCGTGCACGACTGCAGCCTCGACCTGTGCATCGTGTGCGACCCGCGCGGGCTGCTCGCCATCTGCCACCACTACCTCTACAAGGTGCCGATTTCGTTGTAATAGTAATAAATAATATCTTTATTCAGGTCTCAATGACCCACAGTAAAATTGTACAGAATAATAGTTAAAAACATATCACCTTATAATAAAAATAAACAGTATTAAATCATTACTCGAGAAAACATTAAAACAGTAAATTCAAATAATGATATGTTAAATTCTGAATTCATAAATTTAAAAAATAAAAATAATAAATTAGATTGAATTGAGAGAAAAAAAGTAATAACGAATAACTTAATTAAAATTAATCCAATGAATTACCTATAGTTGCAAAATTAAACGTTACATTATAAAATTAAGCTTTTTTTCTCGCTAAAACGCCCGGCGAAAGGGATGTCACCATTGTCACCAACGGCTTTTTTCTGCAGCAATTCCTACATTTGGCGTTAGTCGCCAAAGTAACTACATTCCCTTCTACCTTCTTCGGCGGCATCTCATAATTCAATGTTTATTTCAAAGATAAATATTATGGGAGTTATCTAACCATTGAATAAGGTAAAATTTAACATAACTGTCATAGCTTAGGTATATTTAATTAACTGTTATTATAATAGAATTCAGATTGAAATAAAAATATTATAAAAATTTCACTGCAGACTCTGTTTTGATGTACTATAAAATTAATTAATAAAAATATGTGTATATGATTTACTCGGAGTAATTGTCAAATTAAAGTTCAAAGTAAGTTATTTACGTAAGTATCACTGATACACCATCCATATCGACATGATCGAAGGCGTGTCGTAGAGTGTCGTTGTATAGCGGCGGTCGCGCCCGCAGCCGCTGGAGGACTCGACGAGCTCGCTGGCGCCGGAGGACGCGGAGGACGCGGAGGCGGGCGTGCACTTCGCGTACTCGGTGACGCTGGCGCACCACGGCCGCGTGCTGCACAGCGTGGTGCCCGACCTGCCCTGGCAGCGCGCCAAGTCGCTGCGGCCCTGCTACACGCTCTATGAGGGTATGTCGCTCTTTACTGAATCAATTAATTAATGAAAGTTTATTAATATTAATTATTAATAAAATATATTACTTCTCACAATGGAGAAGGCAAAAGGGTCAAAATATTACTATCAAATACACCTAAAATCCGAGCTTAGGTCATATACATTACATAACTTATTATTTCACTTCAATACATGCAGTATTTCCGAAGTTATAAAGACGAGAAGTTCAAGCCCTTTTTTGAATTTCCGCGCTTACGCTATGACGTCACGATTTAGTTCGGCCGCGAGCACGAAAACTATAGAAAATATGGGTCTATGCAGTTCAAAAATCTATAAGTTTCTTATTTCTATAGATACAGACTTGAAATTTTGCATAGATGTAGTAGATAGTATGTGAATTATATATGTTATTTTATTATTGATAACTAAGGTTTGCTCGCGGCTTTACTTGAGTTTAAATTAACATTTCGGTCAAAAATCCCTATCAACTACGCGCGACTACTGACTGATGACGTCATCGAGTAGTGACCGCCCGCCTGCGTTTTAAAAAAAACCAACAGCCGTAAATACGCACTTTGATCGTTAATATCTCAGCCATTTATCGAGATATGGAAAAAGTAAAAGCACAGTTTTTCTTGTAATTTTTTATAGATTTATTTGACGTGTAAAAAAAAATTCGTTTGCCTGGTCCATTAGCCATTTACATTATGGCATGCAGATGTCAATGAATGTTAATTATGTAGAATTAGATTATTTAGTATGTCAATATTAGTATCACTTCAATCATCAAATACTCTATTAATATATTGCCTATGTCTGTCTGTCTGTTTGTCTGTCTGTTTGTCTGTCCGTCTGTCCGTCTGTCCGTCCGTCCGTCCGTCCGTCTGTCTGATCATACATGGCAACTGTGTCGGCAGACAACCACCTCCTGGTGAGCATACCGAACCTGCTGACGCACCTGATCGACATGAGCCCGCACCACGAGCCGTGCTGCCACGTGGTGGTCCCCCCGGCGGGCGGCGGCGCGGGCGCGGGCGGGCCGGCGCTGGCGCCGCTGCTCGGCTGGGGCGCGCACGCCGCCGTCGACCTCAATACGCTGGACGTGCACACCGTGCGCGTGGACGACAAGGACCTGGCGGCCACCTTCAAGGGCGACACGGTGCTAGAGAACCGGCTCGCGATACTGCACTATCTCATCCAGCACGAGGGCAACACCGAGCTCGCCGAGGAGGTCAGTACGCCCGGTTTGCAGTTTACATGGATGGCGCAATGGTTGCCATGCCCGGCTGCCGTTCGACGGCTTCGTGGGTTCGATTCTCAGCGAGGTGGACATTTGAATGCTGAGTTTAAATTCCTGTTCTCGGTCTGTGTGTGTTTTTGTCTTGTGTATTGTCCATGGCACCCACGACACAGGGAATCCCAGTGTGGGTCTATGAGTGTGTAACGATATTAATAAAAAAATATGAAAGAATTTTTAATTTTAACAATAATTATTAAATACTTTCATGTTTTTATGATTGAATTGTAAGCTCCAGTAGACTGGATGTTTCAAGTAAGTTTGTGTTGCCGAAGAAGAGCATGCCAATATTTTCGACTGGTTGTCGCTGGCCGGCCAGGCCGCCTAGCGCGCGGGGTGTTCACGAAACCGGGCGTCGTGTTCCAGCTGGTGTCGTGGATGTGCGTGAACCAGGGCGGCGTGCTGGGCGGGCTGCAGCGCGTGATGCAGGAGTACCTGGTGGCGGCCACGTTCGCGGCCGCGCGCCGCGCGCTGCCCGCCGCCGCGCTGCCGCTCACCGCCATGCTGCCATTCACCATGCATCTGCGCATTACCGACGTCAAGGTCACTAACCTGAAAATATACGTTATAAGTACCAATGATATTAATTTATAATAATAGGTAGTAGAGCCTAGAGTTCGACGCGGGTAGTACTACCGCCCGCCTCGGTACTTAGTTCCATTTCTACTGTGTAATGATTGTTTTAACAGCAATTTTGTTGTTTGGATTGTGTGGAGCCGGTTACACTTGTAGGAGGCGCGCATATCAGTCCTCCAGGGTCACATTAACTATTCTGTGACCGTATTAGAACAGGACAAAGAGTGCTGTTCTAATACGGTACTAACAGGACTAACTTTCACTAATAGTCCCTGTCCCAGTCCTCATACTTACTAATAAATTAACCAACTAATGTTCTAACATCGTCACCTAACAGGACTAACCATCCTAGTGCCCATTTGAGTCTTGTCCTGTCAATGAGTATGTATGAATATATTAATGTACAATTTTAATTTAAATATATATCTAGATATACTATGCGGACCCTCCTAATTTGCGCCATTCTGACTGGTCCTTTTTTTTTTTTTTTTTTTTTTTACGTGGGGAAATGCAATTACGCATACCACCTGGGCGCAGGGGGAGGCCCAAGTGGTTATGTGGGACTCCCGTGGCTAATGAGACCACGGTATACCCACTAAAACCCCACGAATGCCACCTCGCCGTCTTCCGGCGGAGCTGCGGGAACGCTGTCGCACACATCCGCTGCTCCGCCGACGGCAGCCGCAAAAGAGCGGCTCCTCCATGGATGCCCGAAGGCCCTCCACGCAAGGCGCGCCAGATGGTAGGGCGCGCCTTCCTCCTCGACCTCCACCAGTACAGTGGCGGACCCCCCCGAGTCCGCCACAAGGAGGTCATGGGTGCCGGAAAACCTCCAGCACCCGGCGGTGGATCAGATCTGTGGCTCCACCGCCAACCACACCTCGGCCGCAGAGGACAGGGAAAGCGGCGCACCGTAATACCGGCATTCCTCTTCCCCTGCGGCCCCACCAATGCCGCTCCGGCCGCGAATCGGAGCGGCTCCGCCTCGGCCGCAGAGGAAGGAAAACCTTCCTCTGCGGTCCCCACCTTGCGCATCCCAAGCAGGCTTGTCGCGCCAAGCCTGCTGGGAGCGACCACCTCGCCAGCCCGCAACTGTCTTTCCGCGCGGGCCGGCCCTGGGTGCCTCTTGGTTCACCGTGGGCGCCGAAACCACGGTTACTAAGCCCCCCCGCCACGACAAGGCGGGCACCCCCGGGGGGGATTCTGACTGGTCCTGAGCCTTCTGAATCTAGCGTATGCCCGCTGTCCTCTTCAGGTCGTCAGTTCACCTGGTCGGGGGCGCCCTATGCTTCTTTTTTCAAGAATTAATCTCCATTCTAGCATTGTTAATTCAATAATATTTGACCACCAAAACTAACTTCAATATCCATATTTAAATTTGTGTTAATTCACACAATGTCAATTTTTTTTGGTTTAAAAATTCTTTTAGGTCATATTAACAGTAGTTTATTAGATGGTCTTTCAATAGTGATTTAAAATTATTTTAAATGTTAATACACATCCTACACGTTGCGACGTGTACTGACGTCGTTGCCGCGGGTGCGCGGGTCGGGCGCAGGCGGGCGCGGCGCAGGTGCTGGTCCGCGTGGCGGGCGTGTGGCGCAGCGCGGCGGCCGTGGTGCTCGCGCCGCGGCAGCGCGTCGCGCAGTTCGCGGAGGACGCGTGGACGCGGCTGTGGCGCGCGCTGGCCGCGCCGCCCGCGCCGCCGCGGCTGCGGCCCGCCGCCGTGCGCGACCGGCTGCGGCTCAGCCTGCCCGCCTACCAGGTACGCGGCTGCGTTGCCGTCCGTTATTTATATTTACATAAAAATAAATTAAAAGCTACGAAGCCAATTATGCTACGTTTTCGCAATTTTGATGTTTTAATTAATACACTTTGCATTGTGAATTTTAAGTCATTTTTCCGCTCATGAGCGTTTCCGTTCTTTGAGCCTAACACTCTTTCTTACTGCTCATCTTTATAAAATATATATTATATAGGTACCTATTTCGAAAATGGAAAGCTCTTCACTTAATAAACACCTGTGTAATTAGATAGTGCCGTACATGTGACGTGTGTGTGTGTGTGGTGTCAGCCGGAGGCGCTGTCGCGCTGCAGCACGCCGATGTCGCCGACGGGCGGCGCGCTACCGCGGCGCGCGTCGCTGGCGCCGCACGACGCGCTGCCCTTTCCCGAGCTCGACGTGTGCACCGCCAGCAAGCAGGAGCACGTCATCGCCGCGGTCAGTGTCGCCAATATTTTTAAAAATAATATTAATCAGTACGAAAATACGGCACGCATATGACGCATACGCTCAAATTTTTGACAATATTCAGATTATTTGGTGAGATTAGATATTCTAACGGAATGTGCAATAATTTAATTGTTGACCTTCACAGTTAGTGGTTATGTCATTATTTATATATTTTACATAGTCGCGCTATTGGAAACTACAGGTCTTGTGTATGTTATAAAGCTCTATGTATAGATAAAATAATTTCTATGGAACTATAAAGGTAAAGTGAAACAGAGATTCGAATGGATGGTTACTAATTATAGGCATGGGAGTCACGATACTGAAGTGCGAGGTGAAAGTTTATTCTGGTGACAACTCACTTGTCATGTGACTAGGTCATTGTTTAGTTAATAACTTGCAAGTTTCAGTGACTTTAGCCGCTCCGATTAATGCTACGTGGCTGGTCTATCGTGTCTGAGACATGCCAACATCCACAAAGGAATTTATAGTTTCAATTATTCTACGTCATCATAGATAAATTGGTATAAAATAACTTATTTGCAACCGGCCAGGAACCGGTTCTGCCGCCGAGGTAGCTTTATAACTCCTTAGTTTACACCGGGGTATCAGCAGAATCTTAAGACGCAGAGAACTTCCGCAGTCTCTTGGCAACACACTTTGTAAGAGGAGTGCGGTAATGATAAATTGTGGTGCAGAATTTACGCGCGGTGAGCGTGCACCTGATGCGCGGCGGCGAGGGGGCGGAGGGTGAGGGCGCGGGGGGGGGGGGCGCGGGCGCGGCGGCGGGGGGCGCGGCGCTGGAGTCGAGCGTGCACGCGCTGGCGACGCGCTGGGCCGCGGCGCAGCTGGACGCGTCGCGCGCGCTGTGCCGCGCCGCCGTGCGCGCCGCCGCCGCGCAGCCGCTGCCGCACCAGCCGAGGGGATTCGCTTACATGTACTTTTGAAGCCTCGGATCCATTTGATCGGCGTCGGACCTGCGCCCATTTAAATCTTTTATCTATTATACATTTCTGAATAAATCAATTAATTTATTAGAAATAAATTAACTAAATTGTGATAAATAGTTATTTGAAATATAAGAATATATTATGTAATTGCGTCACGTCTGCATACTTATTTTATATATCTGATATAAAATTAATTTGCGGGTAATTTAACAGTTAAATTTATCGTTGGATTGTCAGACCTGACGCTGCACCGAATGGGCCCGAGCCACAATTTTCTCGTACTCTCTTTGCTTGGTGTCGTTGTGGTTGCGTGTGACTTTTTGTTTGCGTTGGTAGTGTTGGCGGTTGTTCATTCGCTCCATTGACTAGTATTAGTAATAATAAGTCAATGATTCGCTCATTTTTTTCTGTTGTACTCTTATTGTTTCTGTTGTAACATGGCGTTTTTTTTATTCATTTTTAGCTGTCGTGTGTGGTAGCTGGTTTGTATGGTTTGCGTTACACCGCTTTGTTTTTAGTGACAAAATTCTCGCTTTATTCATTTTTTGACGTGACAACGTCTTAAATTAGGTTAGCTGGGAGTCACTTATGAAAAATAGTAACGCTCGGTAACGTTACGATGAGTCACCGAACGAGAGAGAGGCCCGCCGAATGCCTTGCGTCTCTCTCCCACTCAACTATGATCGGTCTGTCGCGCGCGCAGCACTAGAGAATTAGGCGCATTGAATCGGCGCGTTAAGTTTAAGTTTACATGTACAATGTTTTAGTAAACAAAATATATTTCTATAGTTAAAATTTGTGCAATTCTTATTTTCATTCAATTCCTTGTTCCTATTGCGCAATTTAATTATATTCATATCAATAAATATTCTACCGAGAAAAAGACGTTGTCACGTAAAATCTTCGCCCGTAAAACCGACTTTACAGGCAACCATTTTTTTAATTATGGTTTTTACATCATCTGTGGTATTTTTCATTGGAAATGTTTTTTTGGTTATGTTTCGAGGTGCACTTTTAGTGTTATTTTTGGGTTTGAACACAATTCTAGATTAACTCTCAACTGTCAATAAGACTGTTAGTAGGGTACAGTGCGGCGTAACAACGGTTGCATGGTCATTTGGTATTTCCATGTAAGTAATGAGGTATATACCTAAGTCATGATGATATTAATGCATAAATATATTAGATGCTTTAGTTTTTTTGTAAGCTATACCTGTAGAACGAAGGGCCCAGGCCACATAATTATGTGTATTTCCAGGTGTTCTTTTTAAAAGCTATGCAGAGAAGTCTTTTTTCCTTCAATATGAAAAATCGGATCTATATACAGGACGCTGTTAAATATTAGCACGAGTGGGCGCGATGTTCGCGTTACGCTACAAGTCAGACAAGCTCTGTAAATACCTACAAAAATAAATAATACTACCGAGATTGAATGAGAGTTGTTGTATTCCAGCGATGAGATGGAGCCGACGCACGCGCTGGTGCTGTTCCACATCCTGGAGCAGTACACGATGGCGGCGGAGGGCGCAGCGTTCCCGCTGCCCGCCGGTTTCAGCTCCTTCTTCACGTACCTCGGGTACCGCACGCTGCGCTACCACGCGTTCCTGCAGCGCGTGCACCGGAACGTGTTCGAGCTGCAGATCGACGTCATGAAGGCCATCATGGCCAGTGAGTGCCGGTTGCGCAGCTTCTATATTTAAAAAACGATTCGTTTTGCTTACGGATAGTTGAACTATCTGTTAGAGTGAAACACGTGTATCGCATAGGCCGTTTGATGGGGAACTGTCCGAACACAGCGTATAACATACGTAACACTGTCTATTAAGGAGTGCGCACATTACACCAACTCGACGTCAACTCCACTCCGACTCCACTCCATTTCAACTCCGACGTTCCGTTCCGCGATCAACGCTTCATCGACGTCAACTCGACTCCGTCTCCACTCCGTTTCAACTCCGACGCTATTTACATTACGTCATTGTGTCGGTCGACGCGTGGACCACTCGTCTACGGTGAGTCGTCAACGCAACGTCGACGCGTTGGTCTCGAAACGGAACGGCTATGGGTGTAGGGCGAGCCGTACAGGGCTTTTAAGTATAAGTTCGAAATTCAACCTTACCTTCAAAGATATAAGGCTCATAATTGAATGTTAGCTTTGTCAAGGTTTTAGTCGCGTTGGCGTCGGTCGGTCGTGGAGTCGTTGTAATGTGCGCACTCCTTTAGGCGTAACTAAAAAGTGCTCCTTTAAGAAACGACTTTAACGACCCGTTACTGGTAACTCGAAAACGATTGTTACGATACGAACTGGGAATTAATGAGTATTTTGTCAGTAATGTGTCGCAACACCACCGCGACACGCCATGTCGAGCGAATACGCCTTCGTTCGTTAATTCGACCCTTTAAAACTTTGCTTTACATATCATTCATACGTATAGCACTAACGTACAGCGGTGTGTGTGCGCAGCGAAGGACGACGCGGCGGGGCGCTCGGTGTCGCGCAAGCTGCGGCTGGTGCAGCTGGTGGGGTCGGGGCGCGCGCGGCGGGCGCTGGCCGCGTGGCCGCACCGCGCCGCGCTGCCGCTGCGCGCGCGCCAGCACGCCGCCGCGCTGCTGTGCGGCGACCGCGACCGCGCGCCCGCCCGCCACGCGCCCGACACCGGTACCGCGCCCCCTATGTCTTACGCCTTGTTAAGATACACATTCCACCTACTATAATACCTGGCATCGTTCACAATTCGGTTTTCGGCAACGCGTCGGTGACGCCCCTGGTGTTGCTAGTGTCCATGGGCGACGGTGTTCACTTACATGCAGGTGACTCGTCTGCTCGGTTGCCCGCTTTGCGCGTAATAGATACTCAGCCTAATATTCTCTCTATTTTCTCGCTGAATATTTATGCAGGAGAACAACCGAGAACACACCCGTTTACATAGTCGTGACCATTTATAGCATCCCTTTCTTTCTTAAAGATCTTTAATATAAGAATGAAAAACGCAAGAATACAGGCGCTTTATTAGTGGCCGACGACGCATCGGTAATGCCCTTGGTTTATGGTATTACCGATATCCATGGCCTACTACTGACAGATAAGAATGGTCATTGTTTTCAGGGTTGGCAGTCCTGCCGTCCGGCGAGCGGCTCTCGCCACTGGACACATTCCTCGACTTGCTGACGGCCAAGGCCAGCCTCAACGAGCTGGACTTCAACCTCATCATCGAGGCCACGCTGGCCTCCGTGCAAGACGCTAACAAAATATACACCTAATGTGTCCACTACCCTTTTTGATATTGAATTCAATGTCATCAGGGTGTTTACTGCCCTATATTTTCATTCCAAGTAGAAAGTGTATTTAAATCAATTCCAAATGCCAAAAATACATTTTACTTTTGACTTACAATTTAGATTATTGAAACTCTTTAATGTTATGGTCTGATGGTTCAATGACATTTTGGATCATTTCGCGTTTCATGAAACAAATAAAATATATGAACGCCTTATTTTCTTTGGTGTTTTAACAAGTTAAAGTTAAATAAATTTTAAACAATACTCTGGTGAGAGTCAGCTTGTGTTCGATAAATATTCGGTAAAGAGGCATTTTAGGCTTATGAAAAACATTCCATTGAACTTTTTCTAGTATTCATTATTCTTAGTGTAACACTTATTACATATTATTACATTTTTATAGTCTCACAGTCTACAGATATGTAAGGGTGTATTTATTGTTTTATTTATTAATTTTAATGTTGTTTAATGTGGAGGCTGGTTACCAAAGAGCACAAAATTATGGTGTAAAATTAATTAAAATTATGGTGTAAAAAATAAACCGAGCAGGAGTTAATTTAAATATTTATTGGCAACATTCCATTAGTATCTCTTAGTGCAATATTTATTAATAAGGTGATTTAAAATATACAAACTTGAAAAGCTTTGGGATTTTATTTATTAATCTTGTACATAAGGTTTATTGAAGGTAAATTGTTAATGTACTAAGTTGCAGACTGATTGAGATACCTATCTAAATAAATTGACTACATTATATATAGTATATTCAAATCTAATATCAGTTGTAGAATGGATTGTAAGTGACCCAGTGGGCTCTCTGCTGGTTCTGATCATTCTTATGTGATGTGAATATGGATTTGTACACCTCACTGTTCTGTGGATCCTTGGCAATGCTGTATTCCTTCTTTGTCTTTTTGTAGGATGGGTCCTGCTCTAGACCCCTGGGGAAGGCTCGTTTGGATGAACCAAAGTGACCCCTGGTTTGCTTGTTTGGATTGAACTTGGGCAATGCTAGAGGAATTGTGTCAAACTCTTTTTTCTCTGTGGATGTTTGTGTAGAGCTTTGTGCTTCTTCTTTTATCTCTTCCTTCTCTGTCTTTAGGTCATTAGTTATCGTTGTTGTTGACGATGATGTCGATGGGATTTCTTCTGTTACGGTTTCAGACTTAACTGCAACCTTTTCGGCTTTAGATTTCTTGCTCTTTCTACTTGCAATCCGCACAGCCATTTTCTCTTTAAGATTCTCAATGTCCTCATCAGAACCATTGAGGACAATAACATCGTTATCTGAGAAAGGTTCTTGACACTGAAAAAAAATTTAAGTTGTTTTATGAAACATTAAAAAATTACATATTCAATATTTCTATTATTACATGAAGAAGTTCATTATTATGTTTATAACATAATTAGCCGCAGTCATTACATATTTATATAGCAAATACATTTGATACAATTTATTTAATTTCAAGGCATCTTGATATTGCGATTATTCGTTTTAATCCACTAGTGAATATTATAATTATATTTAATGATATAAATCTAATACTTCCTAATTGCTATCTATATTAATATAGCAACACCGGTAATGGAACTTGTTACAATATATTCACATACCATATGACAAAGATTTTGCCTAACTTCCTTCAATGCTCGTTCAGCCAGCACACAGCCACAACTCCACAGGAACACGAAGCGGAACTTGCCAGTCATCTCAAGTCCACTGATGGGGCAGATGTACGGTGCACTGCCGTCGCCGACAGTACCTTCTGTATGCTCTTTCTTCACATAAGCTGGGTTCTTTATCAGTTTCAAATCTTTAATGTCCTAGAAATAGAAATACTATTTAAAATAATAAATTGAGTTATAGGTTTTGTAAATGTGACTTGCAATGATTTTTAATGTAAATTTTTGTTGTTTAATATGGCTTGTTTAGGATAATGTAGTAAGGTATTTCTTAGTATTGTAGTATGCAGCAGTATTACTGTTTTACTTAATGATTCTTTGTAATTTATTAGCAATTTCTCATGAAATTTAAGCCATACACAATTACTGATAAGTATTACAATGTATATTTATATATAAGAGTAAAAATTTAATGGGATGGAAGGAAAACCTTTGTTTATTAGAAACATAGACTGATACTTTTAAAAATTTCTAAGGACAGGAGTTGACACATATGCTCAGTGTAAACAATATGGGTTATACCTTCATATTTTTGATGTGGGAAATGCTCTCGGGTTTCGATTCCTTATCTAGTAGCGCCTCTAGTACCGACCCTTTGGAGTACAGTCGTCCCAGCCCGCATGCTACTATGGGTTCTTGTAAAGGCTGTTGAGTCAAGGCGCAATTACGCCATTTAAATGATCGTTCCGCATCCTTGTCTTTCTACAAAAAAATATATATATATATTTAGAGTTTCACTTTGACGATGACGAACATACAGTCATGTGTATGTTGAAAAAACAATAGCTTACTTGCTCAGGCTTCTTTTTCATCCGTACGAGTTCATCTCTCCTTGGTATAGTACCACCATCGCAACCCATGATTTTTTTGTTATTCTACGGTATTATAATATTGAATGAATAGATATTTGCCTTTTTTAATACTTTTGATTATTATAAACTATAAACATTACTTTGTTACTCTTCCTTGCCAATGCAAAGTTAGTTGACAACTGACAATTTTGACATTTATGTCATTTATCAATATGACAAACACGAACACGACGATTCAATTTTCACAGAGTGTGAATACGTTGCAAGTTTCAACCACAGACAGATAGTCAGTGAAAGTATGGTCACAAAATATAGAAAATAGTATTTTTGTTTTTAGCCGTCCCCTAAAAGGGGCGTCCTAGAATACTACTGCATTATGGCGTTACAGCGCCATAAAAGATATTATAGTTCGGCCGTTCAGAGAATGCGTTCCTGACACCTATCAGTTAGTCACGACTAGTGATGGGCACAACATAACACTGAGTTCGTTACCGTTTCTCCAAAATGAACCGCCGCGTTATTTTTAAGATTATTTTCGTTTTAGATTGGCGGAATCATTTAAAATTTATATTTTAGTTATTTAAGTGGAAACCAAAAAAAGGTAATATTATTTGTTCCGTGACGATATCCGGAATCCATCTTGAGTCAAGCACCTGTCTTTTTCACGTTTTTCGTCCTAGCAACTTCCTCTCTTCGACTTCCGGCGCCACTGTCGCCTCGTTTTAACGGTTAAGATGGCGGCGACCCGCATGGCGCTCGGCTTTTACCTCATTATAGCGTCGTTTTTCGTAGCGTTAACACGTCTTAGCAATCATTATTTTTCATTTAATTAAATCTAATAATTTAACGTAAATTGAATACGTAGTGAAAAAATCCTCTCGTAATGGAGGACGAAATATATTTTGATAAAGAACAAAGTGATGGTGAACACGTGTCACGGAAGAGAAGTCGTTCTCCAAGTTCGAGCAGTACATCATCGGACGAGTCTAGTCCGGATAGAAAGAGGAAAAGGCGGTCTAACCATGTAAGTGACGCACAGTTTGAATTCCTTTCTCAACAAGTGGCTTTTCTAACGAATTTGATTTCGCAAAAACACGGTGAGCCTCAAACGAGTACTTCGTGGGTTACCGAGGTAATAAATGGACCCAACAATGATACAACAAACGAGTTGGGCTTACGCCCACCGCCGAGCACGACTGATGCGGATAATCAACAGCTCCAATTATCAGAGCTATCTACCACGTTAAAAGATCCGCCATTCCCTAAGTCTGATGATAAACATTTAGAAAAGATAACCCAATTACAGCGTTTTAAATGTAATGACTGGCATGCAATTCGTTTTTCGGAAGCTCAGAAAAAGTACGTCACTACGTGTTGCCGCTGTAGTTTAGGTATTATAGCAATTAAAATCTTCGTCAAGGCAAAATAAAACCACCACACAGTTCACGGTAAAGAGTTGTAATGTAATATTCATTAATGTCGGTAAGAACATACACGGTACTTAATGCTAATTGTTCGCCGAGTACGATGCGACGCGTAAACATAAAGATGCCATTAAGATGCATCAGGCGCTGAGTAAAATATCCAAAATTTTAAAAATGATAAAATAAGTAACGTAATAATATACTTAATAACTAATAGGCGATACTATACTAAACATGCCCCCGGGCGTTGAAAGCCTCGCTTTCAACCCAAATCATCAATTTCAGGTAGGGGACAAATCTTGCTAAATGATCTCCGAAGTACACCATTCGAAGTCTTCACATCCGCAACCCTGGTGATGCCATCCGTGCCCGGGTACACCGCAATGATCCGACCCAACTTCCACTTCAATGGTGGCACATTTTCTTCTTTTAGAAGAACTAAAGCATTTAGCTTCAATGTTGCACCTTTGCTGGAGCGCCATTTCGTGCGTACTTGGAGTTCTGACACATACTCCTTGCTCCACCGGATCCAAAAGTGCTGGCGTAACTGTTCAATACGCTGGAACCTGGTCAACATGCTTGTGGAGCGGTCGAGATAGTCCGGTGCAGGCAGAGAGGTCAATGGACGTCCAATTATAAAATGTCCAGGAGTCAAGGGCATCAAATCTTCAGGGTCTGAAGAGAGAGGCGTTAGTGGCCGGGAGTTCAATATGGCCTCGATTTGAACTAGCGTTGTGGAAAGTTCCTCGTACGTTAAATGACAATTGCCCAACACTCTAACTAAATGATACTTTGTTGACTTCACACCAGCCTCCGCAAGACCAGCAAAATGAGGAGAATATGCTGGTATAAAATGAAATTTAATACCGTCATTAGCCATACCTTCAGTTAACGAATCGCAGTTGTTCTTTAAAAATTTGGAAATATCGTTATACGCGCCAACGAATGAGGTACCGTTGTCGGAATAAATGTTTGTAGGTTTTCCTCTGCGTGATATAAATCTACGCAATGCCATTAAGAAGGTGTTACTCGTTAAGTCGCCTACCAATTCCAAATGAATGGCCTTTGTTGCGAAGCACACAAAAATGGCGATATAGACTTTAACTAATTTACACCCACGACCTTGGCGGGAAGCAGACTGAATAGGGCCTGCATAGTCTAACCCGATATTTTGGAAAGGAAAACCTGCTAGAAGGCGATGCTGCGGCAAGTTACCCATAATAGGTGATACAGTTTGCCCTTTCATTCGGCAACACTTGATGCAAAGTCGACAGCAATGCCTTGCTAAATTGCGACCTCTGATCGGCCAATACGTTTCTCTAATGGAAGACAATAATAATTGTGGCCCGGCGTGCAGTAACCGTCGGTGTTCATAATCAAATAATAATTTAGTGAACTTATGAGTGGACTGTAATAAAATTGGATGTTTCTTTTCATATAAATAGTCAGAATTAGACAAACGGCCTCCCACACGCATTATTTTATTGTCATCCAGGAAAACATTAAATTTCAATAAAGGACTTTTCTTAGGTAATTCTTTATTATTAATGAGTAGTTTATACTCAGGAAAAGTTTCGTATTGTGATTGCCTGATAATTACATTTAATGCAGATTGCAGTTCGTCGGTACACAGAGGACCAGAACAGGACTGCTTTCTACAACGTTTAATAAACCTTAATATAAATGCCACAGTACGATTGAGCCTTAAGAAATTTGAAAATCTATTAAAATCAATGAATTCATTATTATAAATTTTATTATTAGCTATATCACTATATAAAGAAATATTACTAGACTTCAATTCTGGTAAGGTGTCGTTATTAATAGATAAATGATTCGATGGCCATAGTGAGGCGTCCTCATAAAGAAAAGATGGACCTGACCACCACTTGTTTAAAGTCGCTATAGATTTTATATCTACTCCGCGGGAAATGTAATCTGCAGGATTGTCTTTGGTACCTACGTGCCTCCACTGACAGTTAGATGTCTTGTCTAAAATGTCTGCCACCCTGTTACGAACAAAGGGTTGCAACTTACTAGGCAACGTTCTCAACCACCCTAAGACAATAGTAGAATCCGTCCAGAATACAGTGCGAACATTCTCCAGCCGTAATGAGGCGATAGCCTTTTTATAAAGACGGGTACCTATTAACGCGCTACACAATTCGAGTCTCGGTATAGTGGTTAACCTAAGTGGAGTTACACGACTCTTAGCAAGTAGCAGGCGCACTACCACCTCACCATCATCGTTGACACTACGAACATATAGACATGCGCCATACGCACGTTCAGATGCGTCAGAAAAAATATGGAATTCAACGGATTTCGGTGAGTCGCAAATAACACGCCGCGGGGCATAAATATCATTTAAACAAGGTAGATTTACGACTATCTCAACCCACAATTTATTTATTTCAGGTGGTAGTTGTTCATCCCAGGACAACTTTTCCAACCAAAGTTGTTGAAGCAACATCTTCATAACAATAACACAAGGAGCTAGCAAACCAAGCGGGTCAAAAATCTGTGCGATTACTGACAAAATATCGCGTTTAGTGTTTCCACCGGCAACCAAGCCACTTGGAAAACACAACTGATCAGAATTTGGTAACCACCCAAGTCCTAACGTTTTACTAGGCTCGGAAGTGCCGATGTTTAAATTCACTGATGACTGTGGAGATTCAGGCTTAGGAAGTACCCGAGGCTCGTTAGACTTCCACTTTCTCAAATTCATTTGAGCAGAAGCTAATGTGGAAGTGACCCCGTCACGTAAATTAATGACTTCTTCTAAGTCGTCCCCACCAGTTAACAAATCGTCAACATAACAGTCATGGATAATAGCATCGGCAACTTTCTTGTCGGAAGCCTCCAGTCCTAGCTGCTTCATGCATCTTGTTGCTAGATACGGAGCGCTTGCCGTACCGTAAGTGACGGTGTTAAGCTGGTAAGCTTTAAGAGGATCCGACGGACTATGGCGCCAGATAATTTGTTGTAGTTTTCGATCATCTGGATGAACGTACACCTGACGATACATTTTCTCCACGTCTGCTGCGATAACATATTTGTGTTGTCTGAACCGCAGCAGAATGGATAGCAAGTCGTCTTGCACCACTGGCCCAACCATTTGGATTTGGTTGAACGAAACGCCAGTGGTAGTAGGACTGCTTGCGTTAAAAACTACTCGCAGCTTTGTAGTGGAACTACATTCACGTAAAACCCCGTGATGAGGAATGTAATGCACATTAGGGTTTGAAATAATGCTATGACATTGAGTCATATGACCTAAGGATTCATATTCCAACATGAAATCCTTGTACATCTCCAAGAGTTTAGGCTTTGCGTTAAGTTTTCTCTCTAGGGAAAGAAAACACTGCTTCGCTCGTGACAAAGAATCCCCTAGTAACTCAGGTGACTGCTTGAGTGGGATTCTAACACAAAATCGACCGTTATCTAAGCGAGTGGTGTTTTTTATAAAATGGTTTTCACAAGCCCTTTCCTCCGGAGAGTACTCAAAGTCTGTACTTACCTCCTCGAGCTGCCAAAATTTTGTTAATTGGTTTTGAATGTCATGAACATCCTCATCACACTGGACATTTAACTTCGCAAAGTTACACAAGGCTTGAGACGATGATACATGGCCACCTTTAATGGGACCTGATACGAGCCAACCCAGTTTCGTATCACAGAGTATCGGTAGTCCGTCTCCTAACGTAAGCCTTTGAGTACCTAAAATGTCCCAAAATATGTCCGCGCCGATCAATATATCGATAGCGGCCGGCATATGAAAGTGTGGATCCGCAAGACACATATCAGACGGAATGTTTATAACAGACAAATCTATCTGTTTGCATGGTGTATTATTGGTAATTGAAGGCAAAATAAAACAATGTATATTCGTCGAATAACTGTCGTCTAACGATTTTATTTGTAAGCGACATGATTTATTAATTTGTGACGTAATATTATTGATCCCTAAAATGGAGTTATTTATCCTAATAATAGGCAGCCCTAGTTTCTCATGCAGTGCCTCGGTCATTAAACACGTCGTACTACCGCTGTCTAACAACGCACGAGCGACATGTTGTTTACCGTTCTTACCGAATACTTTAATTAACGCAGTGGACAATAACACATCTCCGTTTTGAGTGTGCGGCAGCGCAGCGACACTTGCCGACAGTGATAAGCGAGCACTCGACTCGGGCGGCTGCTGTGTCGGTAGCTGCGTATGCGCAATGGGATGCATGATGTTGTTATTATCCGAGTTATGATGTGTCGCACCCTTAATCGCAGAAACCGGTTTGTTATTACGATCCAAGACATGCACCAGTGTATTGTGTTTACGCCGACAAACCTTGCAGCCTGGCTTCTTGCAATTATTAGCGTAATGTCCGGACTGTAAGCAGTTAAAACACACCTTGTACTCGGGCAGTAATTTTAGTCGCGATTCATTAGTGAGCGATAAGAAATGAGGGCAATTAATTAATTTATGATCATTATTACACTTAGGACAACGTTTAGAAAATGAACTATTTTTATTACTGCAATTATTATCAGAAACAGAAACCAAAGTTTTTATCTTATTGGTAGACTTGTTGATGTTAGGTGAACATAAATTATTATGACTTTTATTTGAAGATGTAGACAATTCTATGGTTTCTAATAAGTCAGCCCTATTTTTAATAAATGACAGAAATATGTTAAATGTTATTTTTCTATCTTGCTTTATAGACTGCTCCCATTCCCGATATGTCTTGCTGTCAAGTTTGTGTGTAATTATATAAATGAGAAGCGTGTCCCAGTGTTTAGTTGGTTCTCCTAGGGATTCTAAAGCTCGTAAGTGTTTATTAGTTTGATCTAAAAGGCGTTTTAAATTAGCTGACGACTCTCTTGTGATGACATCTAAATTAAATATAGCAGAGACGTGATTGTGAATTAACAGTCTTTTGTTTTCATAGCGATCACATAGTATCTGCCAGGCTAATGAATAGTTGGCAGATGAGAACTCAATGGATTGAATAACTACCGCAGCAGATCCCTCCAACGAAGCCCTCAAATAATGGAATTTATTAATATTGTCTATATCGTCATTATCGTGAATGAGGCTGGAAAAGGTGTCATGAAACTCCAACCAGTTGTCGTAGGAGCCGCTAAATTTTGGCAATTGAATGGTAGGCAACTTAATGTTGTTGTGGGCGCACGAGCGACGTACACTTACCTCAGTCGCAACACTCTCGGCCCTCCTACAATCATTGAGAATTTTACGTGCTTGTGAAAGTAATTTATAATATAATTTTTCAAATTCCCTACGCTCTAGTAGGTGAGATTCAGCCTCATCTACTAGGCACTCTAAAGACAACTGTACCTCTTCAAAACGATCAAACATTTTTTCCATCCGCGCGATACGTAACTGCAACTCGTCAACTTCGAAGGTGTTTAGAGAAGCAGCATCCAAGTCATCGATGTAACTTGAAAATGACGTTAATTGTCCCTTGTAGGCTGCACGTTGACGAATAAGTTTTACCTCTTGCGTCATCTTGCGAGGCTGGTATGTAATCAACCTGGAATTGATGTAATAATAGCTAGTTTATAAAAACGTCTTAATGTGTGTTTAACAATGATGTTCCTATGTACTGTAATACTTAAGTACGAATAATAAAAATTAGAAACAACAATGTAATTTCAATTTATGACCAAACTTTAATAATCTAATTATGATTTTAACACTTACTTGAACTATTTTTACACAATGTTATTAAGAAATTGAATAAATTATGATTTGAATGCTAACTTAACAATCTTTACAAATTAATTAAAGAAACTGTGTAGATAATTATTAAAGGCAATATTTACTTGAAAGTAACTAACTAAATTATTAATTACTAATCACTTCTAACTTTTACAATAAATTAACTGATCATGACTAATAGTTAAAAGTAATCAAAGTAAGTATTCACCAACCTTGTTCACAATCGAAGCTTTTATACTTACAAAATACTTATAATACCATAACAGAGTGTTGGGTGGAAATCAATGGAACACTAGTACCATAATAAGTTCAACTTTTTGGCCTTTTCTTCAAATTTATCTTCTTCCATCCACGCGGTTAACCTTCCAATGACCTCTAGTTAAACTTTAACTTCCAGATTTATTAATCCAACACGCGAATAATTTATCACCACAAATTATTCGTAAATAATCCAGCCGAAGTGACCAATGTTGCCGCTGTAGTTTAGGTATTATAGCAATTAAAATCTTCGTCAAGGCAAAATAAAACCACCACACAGTTCACGGTAAAGAGTTGTAATGTAATATTCATTAATGTCGGTAAGAACATACACGGTACTTAATGCTAATTGTTCGCCGAGTACGATGCGACGCGTAAACATAAAGATGCCATTAAGATGCATCAGGCGCTGAGTAAAATATCCAAAATTTTAAAAATGATAAAATAAGTAACGTAATAATATACTTAATAACTAATAGGCGATACTATACTAAACACTACGGGTTTTATAGAACTCAATGTAAACGATGAACTGAGACGTTTCAATGCGTCTAGGTCTAACGATGATCGTTTGTACTTGATAGAGAGAACTTTCGCAGCTTTATCCAATGCTATACTGACTCAAAAAGACGAATTGCGCACAACTTTGCAAGGTTTAGTCGATTGGTCTAATGATAAGAGTACAACACTTACACCACGATCTCTTTTCGATAAGATTGAACAAATGTTTAATAAAGATTCGAGCTATACAAAAGTGACCGATGATATTTTACAAATATCTTGCGGCCGTCGAGCCGACTGCATTAGCATGCGCAGGGATTTATTAAGAAAATTTCAGAGGAATATCACTGTGGGGCGTTGCAAAAAATTCCACCCAGTGCTGAACATTTGTTTGACAACGATATGCTTGCAGCCTACCTTCAAAAAATTGGGGGGGCCGAAAAACTAACCACTTGCTTCCAGCCAACACAGCAAACTGCACCTACAGCTACCGGCCAGAGGCGTGCGTATGATAACCAGTCGAAACCATCGACAAGCAAGCAAGAGAGTGAAAACTTTTTTCGTAAAAATACTTCAGCGTCGAAACATAAGTTCAAAGGTCACTCGAGGGCATCCGGCAACAAGACTTCCAATGGCAAGAACAAACACCACAATTCGTCCAGAGGTAAGAAATCAAATAACAACTCATCAAATAGAAACAATCAATCATGACTCGCAATCATTTCGGGGCGGCTGTCTAAAGCAATATATACATGCATGGGAGAACTTAGGTGCGCCCAACCACATATGCAAACTTCTCAAGGGAATACGTATTCCTTTCGTGATGAAGCCGCCCCTTATATATCCAAATCAATCTGTCATGATAAATTACGAGACAAAGCAGAGTTATCATATGACACAGCTAATAAAAAATATGATAGACACGCATGTACTAGAAAAAGCCGAGATCAATCCCAGCTACCTATCAACATTTTTTCTAGTTCCGAAAACGGATGGATCGTTTCGCCCAATCTTCAATTTGAAGAGACTAAACCGTTTTGTCAAACTAAAAGGTTTTCAGCTTTTCAGTCATTTCCGAATTCCAAGCTTTTTACAGAGCAACGATTGGATGGTGAAGGTAGATCTGAGCCAGGCATATTTTCACCTTCCCATAGCCGAAGAACACAGACGATTTCTGAGACTCAGCTACAAAGGCCAACTTCTACAAATGACGTGCCTTCCCTTCGGCCTTTCATCAGCGCCACGAACGTTCACATCCTTGACGAACTGGGTAGCCGAGTTCCTGAGAAGGCGAAATATGAGGTGCGTGGTATACCTAGACGTTTTTTTAGTAGTGAATCAGTCCTGTCAAGTTTTACGCGAACACATTACATTTATGGTGAACCTAATGAGACACCTCGGCTGGACTATCAATATGGACAAGTCTGTACTGGTTCCGACACAACGCCTGGAGTTTCTGGGTGTTACATGGGACACCAAACTCAACACGAAGTCCCTGTCGGAACCGAAGTGCGAAACGCTACGCAAAGCACTTCTCAGTCAGATGTCCAGAGGCAGTTGGTCCCTCAGACAGGCCCAGTCCCTTCTGGGGAGACTCAACTTCGCCTCTTTTGTAATACGCAGAGGGAGGTTACACTGTCGAACCCTGCAATTTCACAGTCGATACCTTCCCACGGAACACCCCTACAAACAAGTGAAATTGCCACAACCGGTACTCTCCGAAATGCGATGGTGGTTAAAGGCAGCACAGGGCTCACTTCCTATACATACAAACTCGATCTCTCATCTGCTCACGACGGATGCATCGGATTTCGGCTGGGGAGCTCAGCTGGGCGACACGAAAATGTCAGGACAGTGGACAAAACGGCAACAGTCATGGCATGTCAATCTCAAAGAGCTGTTTGCTGTCTACGCGGCAATACAGCAAGAGAACAGCCTGCTTCACAATGCTCACATTTTACTGCAAACAGACAACCGAACAGTCGTAGCTTACATAAACAAGGAAGGCGGAACGAAATCGAAGAAGCTTCTGAACCTCACACGGCAACTATTGAAGGTGATGGACCACTTAAATCTACAACTGACGGCTCAGTACTTTCCGGGCCGATTCAATTGCGAAGTGGATGCCCTATCACGCGGCAAGGTCTGCCCCGAGTGGCACCTACTCTCTACAGCAACGGACAACATATTCAAGATGTGGGGCACACCGCAAGTAGACTTATTTGCGTCGGAAACAGCTCACGTAGTAATGAGGTATGTATCGCTAGACACCCAAGACCAGCAGGCTCTGTTTCACAACGCATTCCTTCAACAGTGGGACTACGAACTTGCGTGGCTATTTCCTCCACCGAACCTAATACCCCAAGTATTGTCTCACCTGAACACAGCGAACGGTCAGTACATCTTGATCGCTCCGAAGTGGAAGATGGTATTTTGGCAAGCAGACCTACAAGCCCGGGCCATTCAAGAACCTTATCACATCCCGCTCCTTCCACAAGTTCTGATCGACACGAAAACCGGAATGCACCCGCCAGAGATTCAAGACATTCATTTGGAAGCCTGGCTGATTTTGGGTGGACAGACGAAATCAAAGAATGGTCAGTAGAAGAAAGATCACTGTTATTGTCAAGTTGGCGGCGATCTACAATAAACACCTACATGCCAGCATGGAACAAATGGAAGGTATGGTGCTCCTCTAACAATTCTTCTTACAGAGATCCGAGTCCAGAACAAGTTGCTCGTTACCTGGCGTATTTACACAACAGCGAAGGTCTGGCTTATCGAACTATATTAGTCCATAAATCTGTTATTTCTACTTTTACCAAATTATCAGATAATACTACATTGGCATCCAACTTTCTTATTAAACATATTTTAAAAGCTATTTCAGTTGCAAAGGACAAGAAAATGAAACCACCTATTTGGAATGTAAAGAATGTATTACAGTACTTAGAAAATAATACACCAGATGAAAATAATTTGTACCAAGTATCCAGACGTGCCGCTATATTACTTTTGCTAGCGGCAGGACGACGAGTACACGACCTGACACTGCTGAGGATCAATGCCGACCAATATATAGATGAGGGCAATTCTATTATCATGTGGCCTTGTTTTGGATCGAAGACGGATGACGCTAACAACAGGCAATCTGGATGGAAACTAAAAGCACATCCGAACAAAAATCTCGACTGTGTATTTTGGACTCGTCAATTAATCGGTACTTCACAAGATCGTCGAAAATCAAGTATGCTGTCAGAACTTTTTATAACTGCTAGAGGTGATCCAAAACCAGCTTCTAGAACTGTAATCAGTGGTTGGATCAAATCTGTTCTAAAGGACGCGGGTGTCGACGCCACGCCAGGCTCAGTACGCTCTGCCGTAGCCTCTCTCAATTGGCTAGAAAAGTTTCCTATTGATCAGATTCTTCAGACTGGAAATTGGCGGCAAGAACATACTTTTAGAACATACTATCAAAGAGAGCTAGCGAATCAATCCAGAAATAATGATTTTACGACGTCAGTTCTTTGAACCTGTGCGATAACAATGATTTGGTTAATTTGATGATTAAAACTGTATGATTCATATATAATATTGAATAAATATTGTTTACCTTTCAATAACTTTAATTTAATTTTTTATTTTACATAACACATTATAGCATCTACATAATTATTGTAATAATTATGGGCATACCAGGAGATAACAAACATATCACTCAAGATGGATTCCGGATATCGTCACGGAACAAATAATAGAGAGTTTTAACTAACAATAAAACTTACCTATTATTTTTCCGACGATATCCGGAATCCAGGTAATACCTACCTGGTACATCGTGAGTAAGTATAATGAGGTAAAAGCCGAGCGCCATGCGGGTCGCCGCCATCTTAACCGTTAAAACGAGGCGACAGTGGCGCCGGAAGTCGAAGAGAGGAAGTTGCTAGGACGAAAAACGTGAAAAAGACAGGTGCTTGACTCAAGATGGATTCCGGATATCGTCGGAAAAATAATAGGTAAGTTTTATTGTTAGTTAAAACTCTCTATTAATATATATTAATATAATTTTTTTTATTTATTCTTTATTACAAAGTTACAATCTGTATTTCTATGCAATAAAGTACATTGAATTGAATGTGCGTACAGACTCCGATTCGCTTGAGTAGGTGGTGTCTTCATCATCATCTTCGATCTTTCATCATCATCTTTCTTTCGCGCGTTCGCTTTGGTCGTAGTTTTATTTTTATATTTAATAAAAGTTATCTTATAGTCCATTATTTTCAAATTCTTAAAAAGAAAAACAAAACGTATTATTTTATAAAGTATAACTGTATAAGAACAGATTACGATACTATTATTGCCTGTTATTGTTAGCACAGCACTACAAATATAAAGCGCTGACATAACCTTGTAATAGCGCAGTATAGATTTAGAAAAATATTGTTTACCAAGTTATTTGACACTCAGTTTGGCACAAAATTATAACATTCATTGATTATTGATATAATAATGTTGTTTTAATGCTCATCAATTGTTAAAACGGTATACAACCAACAAAAATATTTTTATCGTAACTGCAACGCCATTACAAAGTTACGTCGTCAGTTCAATCGCGATGTGTCAGGAACGCATTCTCTGAACGGCCGAACTATACTTAACTTAATGTAGACTTGTAGGTAGTTTATACTAACATAGTATACTAACACCTTACTATAATAATATAGGATCTCGACCCTACCTTAGGTTGGTACCTTACTTACGATATCTATAATCTGTGTTGTTGATAGCTTTTTGGACTTGAATTGTCAAATCTAATGATTAGTGTCATTATGTCAATTGTCACTGACAGTGATACTGTCAATTTCCACGAGTCCCGGTCGGTCCCGTCCTGTGTTTGTCCTACTATATTAATTAAATTCCTTTTCATCCTTTTCCTTGAAAGTTAACTCTTTCCAAATATTTTAACAATAAAACTTTTAGTTTTAATATTTTCTGAATGAATGTGATATAAATTTAACTATGCTTCCTACAGAGGCTGAAAGAGTACCAGAAAATGGTTCAGGTTTAGAAACACACAGTGAAAATGATTCTAGTACAGATACCGGTAAAGTTACTAAAAAGAAAACAAGAAAACGTGGTATAATTTACCTTTCCACCATCCCCCCGTATATGAATGTGGCAAAAATAAGGGAAATTTTCAGTCAGTTTGGCGATGTTGGTAGAATATATTTGCAGTCTAGCGCCAGTAAGTCATTCTTATTGATTTTGTGGTTATATTGTTCAGAGATTTTTAATCATTGTTGTAACTATATATCGTTCTTTCAGAGCCAGGAGAAAAACGTAAACGTGTGCCCAACCAATTTACAGAGGGTTGGGTTGAATTTCTAAAAAAGAAAACTGCCAAGCAAATAGCTGCAAATTTGAATAATACCAAAATTGGTACCAGAAAGAAATCACGCTACTATGACATGATATGGAATATAAAGTATATTCCTAGGTTTAAATGGATTCATTTGAGTGAGAGGCTAGCATATGAGAGAGCTGCTCTCAAACAGAGACTACATGCTGAAATCTCACAGGCTAAGAGAGAAGCACATTACTTACAGAGTAATGTGGAGAAAAGCAAGAAGATGAAAAGAAGAAAGGCAACTGAAAATGATGAGTGAAGACAATTTGTGGAAACTGTGTTTTATTCATTGTTTCATATTTTAACAGTGATATATAAGGACTAAAGCGATTTTTATTTTGTTAACACAATCAAATGTCAGAAATCTTTAAAGATGTGTTGGATAAGATAAATAAATTTTTACTTGTATAAATGTTTATTTTTGACTGAAGTTTACCCTTCCGCTTATTATTTCCTCAAGTCTCATCCTCTGGTGAGATGTCAGCGGATCTGGTGACAACTTTTGTATGTACCGCCGAGGAGGTATTTTATGTGAAAGGATTCCTTGAGAGAACTCTCGGTGGACTCTAACACCATCCAGAGCATTTGGTTGTAGCTTTTCAAAACTATGCAGTTCCCTCATGAACTGCTTCCGTTGAGCTACACTTGCCCAGTGATAACGGTGTCGACAGACTACTCGGCTAAAGAAGTAAACATTGATTAATAAATATAATCAACAAAGTTCAACTACTACTTGGCTATCAGCCTTTCACTACTGCGCTGTTATCTAACTACAGATAATTTATTATCATTCCATATGCAGTATGATGTCCTATATATTGAAACTTACTATAATGTGATGTTTTGCTAAATATATTTATATTGCATTTATTTAATGCGAACTTTGATTTTAGCTATGCAAAATTGATTGCAGAGACGATTACATTCTTGAACACTTACTATGCTAAAGATAGATTAAAGTAAGTAGGATATATGCTGACATCTGATCTCTCTAGCTCGGGGAATCCAGGGTATATTGGGATTTTTCTTTTCTTTCCTTCTGCAGGTTTCTCCTCACGGTTTGCCATTTTGTTTGAAAAAATTGTGTTAATATGCAGCACCAATAAGTATAATTTATGAGATTGTCACATTGCATAATGTTTGCTCAAGTCTGTCATATCGGTATAAAATTTCTAGTTTCTCACAATTTGACAAGCGATGGTTGCTAGGATAATAACTTGCACCTTTAGCTTACTGTTTTGTCTATGGCATAAGGCAAACAGCAGTTTTGTTGTATAATATATATTCGTAAGCAGTTCTTGAATCAGAAGTCGCCTTGTATTTGCATATATTGTCTATATGACTTCAGGAAAAAGTTTAGTTAAAAACACTAGTTAGATCAACAGTTTATTCATACAGCAATAATAATATTAAATCTACTTCGCAGAGCCACACGTCAATCCTTCCAGTAATGAGTAATATTGCGTGATTTAGGAATTTTACTATTATAGTTATTTACATAGACCTGGGTGAGCTCAGGACGTAGCAGACACCGCAGCAATTCTACTCTTGCACACACAGTCATTGAATTCATTCACTAACACTGAACAGAGGAGAGACTTATCGGGGTTTGTACCGTAACACTCAAGCACCTGAAAAGGACACAAATGCATATTAGTATACAAATTAGCCGTCATAGCCAGTTAGTTACTGTATAACAAGTTGCAATTAAGTAAAAACAAAATTTTCACTATCATTACAGTTTAGTTATATTAATATTGTAATGAAACTTTAATTTAATTTTAATTTATTATGTGGGGCAGGGTCTTTACTTTATATTGTTAATGGCAAGGCAACCTTTAATATTATCATAATACTAACATTGTCTGAGTTATCAAAAAGTATTTTTTTTATAACTCAGACAATTTTATTATATTTTTGTAAATGTAGTAACAAACATAGGTAAAAGCTAAAATGGGCTTGTCATATAAACGGAAGATTCTTTAAATGTTTATTGAATGTGATATACATATATGTATATGTGAGTACAAGATTCTAGATACCTTAGTCTTTTCCTCTTGGCATGGAGGCAGCTTGCTGGCTATTTTATCAGCTTTAGCTAGGTCAAACAAATCATTGGCCTCTTTCAATGTTTTCTGGTACTCCAAGTGCATGCCACTATTAATTTTTTCATGTGCTCGCTTTAAGTTTTCAATACGACGAGCCCAGTATGCTTCTTCGGATGCATTATCCTGTTGACGTCTCTGTGATTCAAAGTATGACGGTGGTGTATACTGAGCTGCAGGAGGTGGCTGCTCTGCTTGCTGGAATTTATGTTAAAGATGTTACATACTATTATAGGACTTTCATTACATTGATTCAGTAAACATTGAAGTACACAATACAAGATGCAGTAACAAAACAAGTTACTGAAGTAAGCAGCTTATATGCTAACTATCGACTTCGTAGAGAATGATAACATTTTGTTACATGAGTTTTTGATAAATCAAATATTCTAACTTGCATTACATTTAAATATTGTTGATAACCATTCAGTGTTTTGAATTTGTATTCTAACCTCTTGTTTCAAGACGTAACGTATTCGTAATGTGACGAAATTAGAATACACTGTAGGAGTAAGGTTTGATATGGGTTAAATATATTTTGTAAGATGGTCTTCAATATTTATTTTTTGTTTTAATAGTAACTTGACATTGATGTAAATTATGTAATTGAGTAATATTTACTTGTGCATTTAGCTGAGCTTGTATCCGATCTAAAGCTTCCTGAGATACCGATATGGCATTGTCGTTGTCGACACTTAACTTTCGGGTGCTTTGCGAGCCTCCCATGTTTCAGAAAATGCAATTTTCGAATTATTTTGTCGGCAAAACGCGTCAAAGAGACATATTTTTGACAGTTGGAGACATTTGTAAAGGCAGAAATGACTTCACTTCAGTGTTGCCAGATGGATTACACAATAATACGGTGCAAAGTGGGTCAAAATTACCAGAAATACGGTGTTCCAGCTTAAAGAAATACGGTAGATTTACGGTAGAATATTTTTCTACTTTACGGCTTTTACTTTTTTGCTAGTGACAAAAAAAAGGAACATGCAAACAATATTTAATTACTTTCATTAATTCTGATTCACTTTCAATAATTGACGACATTTTTGGAACGAAGTTCCTTACGGCAGGCTTGGAGGGGATAGGTTTTGCTGCGGCGACCGAACTGAAAAATATGTGATAGTAAAACCGTAAGAAAAAATGCGTGGAATAAAAGCGTTAAATGAGACGTGCGCAGACGCGACAGTCGCATACACAAGCGAGTAGTGTATAATACCTTTCTCTTTCTCCCTCTTTCTTTACGTTCGCCGTTGCCTTCATTAGCCGAAGAAACTTCGTTCCTACCTGGTGTCCCACGACACCACATCATTTTTAATATTTTGTATACAAAACCGTTCATTAAGGGCCGATTTCACCAACACAGAATTTACACTAACTTTCCCAGTATAACTTTACTCTGTCGATTTATGCGATGGTTAACTTCAAATTCGTTTCACCACGTTATCTTACTCTCGTATAGTTACTCTCCGACTTTGAACGAATGAATTGAATGAATGCGTAATGCACCGAAGTAAACTAAACAGTTTGACGTATACTTGCGCAATAGCGCTGCGTATTCTTTTATTTATTCGAATAATAAGTACCTGACAGTTGAGTTGACCGTGACTAGGGGCAGAGACAGTGACACTACTTAATACTTATCTACGAATAGCAGCTTACTCGGCCGAAATCGGCGTTATATGATTTTACTCTAATATACTTTAATATGGAGATTTTATCCCTAGGTTAATTGTTGGTGAAACGTAAAATGGGCTTACTCGCGAGTAATTGACTACATATCCCAGGGATAAGACTTATACGACATTGGTGAAATCGGCTCTTATTCCATTGATACAGAAGTTTGTGGTTCAATTTTCGTTGTTATTTTGGCAGAATTGCATACCATAGACTATGACTGACAGACGCAGGGAACTAATAAGTAGGTACATAGCTACGATAGACGTAGGTTATAATACTTTGACGTGTACAATTTTACACTTGACTGGCGGTGCTGCCGGCCATAGAGCAACTTTGTTGCCTGGATACTAGTTTCGGTCTAGTTCGGAAAGATACGGTAACTTACATACACCGTAATTTATGATTACTGTAGGTGGCAGATTTTAAAATAAATTTCAAAAATACGGCAAATCTACCGTAATTACGGTGCATATGGCAACACTGCTTCACTTCAATTCAATTCGAGGTTCAAGGTGTAAGAACCATTGGCGTATATAATAGGGACACGACATAATTGTTCTTTTAGTACTACAAATACAAATGCTACTGCCAAATGAGGCCGAAAATCCGCCATGTTTTGTGTCCAGATGACATTGTCAGTCAGTTCAGCTGGTACTTGTCTTGTCAAAAAGTCGTGGTCAAAGTCAAATCAGCCATCTTTAATCATACATAGGTACGCTATAAATAATATTAAAAATATTGGTCATTGTTAATGTTGCCGGGATAAATAAAGGAAGATTTACATTATAATTATCAAGTTTCTTATGTGCAGTTATAGGTTATGAGTAGTTGATGTCATGAGTTATAGGTCAGCACTAAAGCCGCCATGTTTTGTGTCCTGGTGACATAACAGTTGCACGCATGTTTTGTTGACATGTCACTTCCATAGGTTTCATATTTCTATGGTAAGAACTGAAGAACATGAATCCTATGAATGACGTCAGATAATTTCACAGACTGCACTGCAAACTTTTCTTACCGTTAAGATTATTTTTGTGGTTATGGTTATTTTATCATAACATTGTAGTTATTTCCTTTGTTCCGGTTCTGGTATTATCTATAATCATCTTTATGTGTATTGATAATACGTAGGTACGTGGAATTTGTTTATGTTAAAAGTGTTTATGTATAAAGAAACCGATACAATCATGTTCAAAAAGATTATTATAATCTCACAAAGCAACGAACGGTTGTACTTAAAGTTTAATACAAGTAATACAACTGCCACATAGAAAGTTACTATAAGACTTATGATTTAGATCAGTGTACACCGCCATCTAGTTTTACACTTTATAACCATCAGTTTGACTGACGTTTACATCAGACGTTCCAGAAGTTCATTTTAGATGGCGTTACTGAGTCAAATCTATGCTTAGAGTAAGTAAGTACTTACATATGGTACTCTAAGAATTTATGGGTTTTATTATTACGAACGTAACAGTAACAGACACGAGTAACATTCACGTGGAATATATTTTATTGTTATAGTATATATTGTAATAAAACAATGTTTACCAATAATAGAGTAAATAATCAAAGCCAAAAAGCCTACCTCTATGTTGCATGGTTTTATACATACTCGCCATTGGACGTGTTAATTTAATGCCGAAAATCGTTTTGACCGTTAACTTCAGACGACCTAATTACAATAGTTATCTTTCTTTATGTAACTACCTTATTTTCTTACTCTACCTTATTAATCAATTTGCTATAAAAAGTTTTCGTGATGGGTAGACCGGGACCTACCTACCATCTGAAAATGTAAATTATAATGTGGGTGTCTTCGGATCACGAGTGAATAGGCTGCTACTAAGTAAATACGCTATACTACCCAAGACCTTAGCACTAGGTATGCTACCTTAGTCCTCCAGAGATTGATCGCTTGTAAATTTGGTTTGGAATCTCCGCATCTATAGATTCTTATTTGAGCAAGAAGAGCGTTGTGGTTGGGGCTAGAAACGTTTATAAATAAGCTCCATCTCAATTAATGACAAATGACCGATGAAATATGCCTCTCTCATTTTAACATCAAGGCATTTATTCTTGTTACCTGTTTGTAACTGTTATTAAACAATTTAACAATAATGTAACTTGTTTACTGTAGTTTAATTAAAGAGGGACCAGGTTGATGGAGTGGACTTCATGTTCTATTTTGTTATATCCTTTAATAAATTTATAAAACGAGGTCTTAGCCGGACCGGTCGGGTAGCCGGTAGTGACGCCGAATAGGACAGGTTAATAACTTAATACCCAGCAGTGGACTTGTTTTTAATTAGGTACTTACCTATGCTTTTTATTTACTTTTATAGCTTTTCTGATTTATTTACTTACAAACTCTTACAATACAATATCTACTGATTAACAATTATGTAATTATGAAAGAAGGGCATAATAAAATATTCGTACTCTATGATTTTTTGATATTTAGACTTACCTACTGTAGTTGCTCGTACAATATATTCGACACAATTTAGTAGGTACCTACCTAATATTATCTGTATCTTCTGTGATGGCAGCTATTAAGCACAGTATAAAGATGATAATTATGTGTATTAAGGCTCAACCAACGAACCACAGATAAATAAGTTATGTACCAAGCGATACCGGTGCGAATGTCCCAGCGCAAACGGGTTCGTTGAATTTCGAGAGTCGAATAATTTTTTTGGCGAATCGAAGTGTAGCGTCGGACGTCGATTGGCGGCTGCGGGGTGGTGCGGGGTGGCGCGAGGGGCGCGCGGGGGGCGCTGGTACAAAAACTGACCACAATGGGGTTTAGCATAACCGGTCGAGCCGGTCGCAGCCTCCGCGGCTATCATCCGCCGCAGCCCGCCGCACTTTCTTCCGTCTGATCGAGGCGCGCTCCGGCTCGCCACTTGCATTATTATTACATGTACATTCATTAAATTCAATATCCATCAATTCCTTTTTCATTTATTTGGAAAAACAAACAGCAACAAATTAAATGTTATGTTACATTATAGAGCATTGAAGATTGTAGTAAATTTGCCACCTGCATCGTTTTTCACAGACAAGTTTGAATTATTACAAAGGGTGGCCATTAAGACTAACAACTTTACTTTGATAATGTGGGAATTTGTATTATAAATTTATGAACATAACTTTTTGCTTTACCATTTTACATATTTACCTTGTTAAATGTGGGTATTCCTGAATATAGTTTTTTGTATCTACTACCTAATTTACGTAGTGAAGCCTCAATACCATCTTTATCAAATTACCTTAATTTTATAGCATGATTTTTTGCTTTAAAATTAGAGTTGTTGGGAATTTACGTCTGTTTGTATGTTAAATTAAAATAAGTGTAATAATCCGTACTTAATATAATAGATATATATTTCTTATAATATTATTCTTTATTATTAGAAAAACAATATGTAAGTACTTAGGTACTATGTAACAATAAGATTTCGTTACTACTTACATATACAAGGATTACTAAATCCCACCTTAACTGGGTACACTCTTAAAAATCAAATATGTATTATCAGAAACTCACTAAGAACAGAAATTATGGTAACTAAGATAAAATACCATTAAAAGGTTCGTTAGCGCGCGGCGGGCCGGATCGCGCGCCGCTCGCCCATCGCTCCCGACACCGCGCCGGGGCCGAGCCGCTTCGATACTGTCAATTGCACGTTGTACTACCATTATGTTCGTTAACCACACACCATACCCACCCTTGCAACGATCACAATAAAGAGTTAAATAGCTTAAACCCACCGAGAGGAAAACTTCACTCCACCAAGCTTCAGTCAAACTTATGGGTAACGTTCAATAAATAAATATTCATTTGATTGATATTGTCTTTTGCCTCGCAAGCGTCTTTTGTCTTTCACATTTTAATTGAACGAGGCTGTTCCACGAAATAGTGGCGTACGTATTGTTTTAAGTAAAGAAGGTGTTTCACTCACCGAGAACTCCATGGAAAGCTCTCGCAAGGTAGAGACGGAAGCGTTGGATAATCCAACTAATGATTGCAGAAAGCACGGGCTTACAGTAGGTAGATAATCAATATGAAAATTAATTACTTTTTACAAGCTAATAAGTGCTGAATAACGACAATGATATGGGTACTCACGATGATATGTATTTAACGTAGATTTTCTTAATCCAATTGCGTTTTACTTGATTGTGACTTTTTTGGTTATAAATCGTCATACGATATTAGAATTAATACGATCTCTTGTAGTAAATTTGTTTAATTCACGATAAGAAAAGTTTTCATTCAAACCATAACAGCATTAAAACTATAAGAGATGCCAGAATTTCTTTCTTTTGTTACATTCTGGATTAAATATGTACGTAATCCAAAGAACTGAATGAACACTATTTATATTGGATACTAGCCGACATTACTTGTATTCGTGAGTCTTTTTTCCTACGTCAAGATATTTTATTGCTAAGTAAGTACGACTAATTTTACGTAGTATCCATTTTATTTTTAATAAACTATTTTTTAACTGTTTTATTCAGATTGACTATTATATTTCTAAATTTGCTTCTAATGTTGCGAAAGTTTTTCAAATCTTTTTACTGAACCGATTCTTATGAAACTTTGTACATAATTATTCATTAATTGATAATACAACATTGTTATAACTAGTCTCAACTAGAATACCATGTTCTGATGATGGATTCATAAACTTCATAAAGTTTTAAGTTTTTGGTTGGTTGGTTGGTTTGTACAGCTGATGTTTTGAAATAAGACAGTTTAACTTTATTTTTAAGTTATTATTGCCGTTTTATTTATCGATGATATAACCTCACAGCCGCTCATTTGATTCCATTAATGTTCGTTTCTATTCTATAGTGTGGAAGGATCCGAAGTTATTACATTACGGCCCGCAGGAATCGAATAACAATCGATTTTCTACCTGCTTGCCCCAGGCTTGTCAGTGGACTCATCTTCTCACCCACCGTCTAAAAAGAAGACGTTAAAAAAACATCGTTTCAATACCACAGCTCATTATAAATGGGAACCTTAACCGGTTGTAATACGGCAGTGTTTACAACGTGATAATGGTTATCCATCGGTTTTATTTGTCCAAAAAATAACCAGTCATCGAAATCATCTCTGGGTTCGCTTTTAGACACAGGTGCTCGTTGAATGAAAAAAAAGAAAAGGCAGGCAACGTCGTAATAAGTCAGGTCCGGCATTCGTGGTAAAATATTTTATAGTGGCATTCAAACGTTATTCATTAAGTTAAGGGTATTACTGGTATTAGTGACATACGAGTATTTCGTGGTCATATTCTAAAACGGTTGTATATTAATGTATAATTTTTGGCTATTCAAGCGATAAACTTGGCTGGTAACTGACGATGCATCGCCAAAACTTATTTTGAGTACATATTAATGGTATCGTAATATTTTACGATACTACTATTTATTTAGTCATTTTTTATGTTTCAGAATACTTGTACTTAACTTCAATTTTCCGTCAAAACACAGGGACGTGTTCCCTGTAGTTTTATCTATTCCATCGTTAAATTTTTTAGCTACATAACCCTTTGACCGTCCTCGTTCATTTATCAAAGCGCTTCTGTATCAACCGACTCTCCTTATCTCCAAAGAGTAATGCGCAACATTAAGCAACGTCCAGTTTTGGAACCCCGACGGATTTATTATCGACTGAATTTAAGCTCACTTAGAGAATAAAATCCTTTATTCGATAGACTACCGAGGAAATTTGATTTAATAAGTCATTAGCAGTACAATGCAGTTAGTTCTGATTACCAAATATTTTATTACTGAAATCGTGATCAGGGCGTGAAATATGATCTCAATTATTATAGTACATTGTTAGCGCAGAGCGTTATGAGATAAATTACCGTGTTATTCATATACACGTAGGTTTCTGTAGCATTTCTTTTAGTACATCGGTAACACTTTTGTTGAATCTTTAAAATTTTATACCCAATAATATAATAATTATTATGTTTGAAATTAGAATACAATTTTGTTGAAATTGATAATTACATTTATCAAGCATTTATCATAGATCGTTCATTGATTGAAATTTGAAATATAGCCCTTAATGTCTTCCAAACTAGTAGATTCAACAATTTTATTCTTGTTCTACAGATATGTTTACATTGAATATTGTAATAGAGTCGAAAGTTAACCGCATATTGTTTGCAAAAAAATAGTATAGACTTATGTAGAAATAGGAAGATTTTCATCTACTTCATAGCCTTGTGCTGTTCATTTGCCGACACCTATTTTAATAATTTTATATGACCATACAAAATAATAACAATTTGCGTCCAAATGATATTTATGACGATATAAATGATATTATATATAATATGTATATAATTGGTTGGAGGCCTATGGACGATACTGATTGTGTGTGTGCGTACGTACATGGCACGCAATCAACCTTCAGCACAAACGAATGAGAAACGTTTCCGATCTGACTTAAGAGTATCTCGGTTAAATAGTATACTTAAACAACAGCTCTAATGTTATAATAATTTATAATTTGTAATTGAAACCGGCCGCGGGCCGCTCGCCGCCACCACCCTTAATTATATGAAGCTTTAAGCCGCAATTTCATTAAAGCCTATTTTGCGGTTGCGTGACTTGAACGCCATTTAAATTAATATAGCAATTGCTAGTCAAAGCCGTAATTTATTTACTTATCATTGCTCGTTTTGTTCGTATTAATAGTTTATTTGCTAGTTGTAACTCATCAGCTAGTACTTAAGAAGACCTACATTTATCTCGCTGCGAATTATGGGTTTATGAACCTCTGATATGCGACTGCTTTCTAATGACAACAAACCAGCTCCGTACCGTGTACCCTCCGAAGCACAGAAACGGTACTTCAGCTGATCTTGTAGTGTTTACCTTTTACTTAAGTATAATTAATTACAAAGATACGTAATACGAATACGATTTCACCACGTTTTATGAAGAAGTAGGTCCTAGGGAATTCAACAAAACTGGCGAAATTAAAACTTTTACAATTAAAGATTGTTTCTTTGCAAAGAAACCTGAGATTAACTTTGTTTGTGTTACGCAGCTTCTTTTGAAACTTTGTGTTATATCTTAAGTACACGAAAACGGCATTGGGGAATTTTGATTAGCACGCCTCTTTATTGAGTCCAATGCTGATAGGTGACATTTCGCAGCATCAGCCATGCATGGCTCCACACATGACCGGATCTCTGTTACCTATTAGCAAGCATCCATGATTTGGGCACTATCCCAGTCTGAAATGAGAGGCGAAACAAGCACGTCAACACAGGAGACAACGCGGGCGTATAGACCTTTAGTACAACTGCTGGAATACCATCCGGCCTCCGGAAAAGAGGTACCGCAATGAGGTATCTGCGGTGGAAGTTTGTTGCCAGAGTCTAGACGTAGTTAAATAGCCATCTGGTTTTACAAATGGAGGCAGTGTAGGCCTACAGAAATTAGTTTCGGCCGCTTTGGCAAGAGACTAAAAAATCTCTACTGCCAGAAGGCTGAGCCGAGTGTCTTGCACTAATATGCCTAATGTGGCCGACGCTAGCCTAACTGATTTCAGCATAAGTACCTATACGATAAATAGTTTAAATTTATAGAGTTCAATGAAGTATACGGGATACTTACTTTAATGTCATCAGTAAGTAAATTGATTATTGGTAGGTACAATTTAAATCTGTTGTACAAGAAGATAACCACAGTTACGATGTCAAGTTGTAAGGTTTTCAGATCATACCCCCGTGCGTTTATAATCCGTTTTTCAAAATCCACGCGTACTCGTAGGTATACCTATAGCTCTCTATGGACACATCGATTAAAATCGATTATTATTAGTATTTATGAATTAGGGGGTAAAATATAGGTAATGGTCTATTTTCTTCTTTTTAATCAAATTATTCAGGGATCGTCATTACAGCTTTAAAATATTCTCGGGATCATATAAACGGATCATATTATTACATTCGCGTACTTAGGATCATAAATATTCATCCGGTTTAAACTGTTCATTTAATTTAAAGCCTTCTCGCTTCCCAGATAAGCGAGATTTATTTGCAAGTTGTAAATCGCGATCTTACTTATTTGTGCTTTTAGATTGTAGTCAAATGGTAAGATATTTAATAAAATATACATTCCATCTCGCTCTTTCTCGCTCGTAGTGAGTGTCTTTGTAGTTTGGTGGTCTCATTTTACGACTGTTTTGAATTTTGTCGCTATTGAGGTGAAAAGTTGTGTCGCTTCTCGCACGTGAACAAAGGATTTGCAGTGTTTGTTTCGACTTTGAATCCCACATTACTCTTTCTTTAGTATCACTTGCTACCGTGATTCAAGTAGACAGTCTTTTGCTTGCCTAGGATTTAACTTCTTTGCGAGAAATACGGCTCTCTTTTCGAACAAATAACTTTTTTCCGATTTCAAAATTAGAAGTGGTAAGTTTTTTGTTTTTTGTATGTTTACCGATGGTACATTACAGAATCAGTAGGTATTTTCTGTTAGCCGTGAGTATAAAAACTCATTTTATTATGATACGGGTACTCACGATATGTATTTTGAAACGCCGATATTTCGACCCAGTTGCATGGATCGTGGTCACGGCTGAACTGCGGTGGCGCGGAGAAACTTTTGACAGGTGACACTTGACACTAATACATTAGTCTATCTACCTTACGTCTAGTTCGTTTTTGCGTTTTGTTAACCATATTACGACACACTACACTGACCACATCCTGCCGCTCAGCACTTTTAACTTTTTCGGACTTACATAAACTAACCACTGGATTCCATGTTTGCGCTAACTTAAATCCATCCTCCCTATTAAAGTTTTTGGGGTGTTTTTTAATTTCTATTGCCTCTCGTACTAGCCGTGGGATGTAGTGGCGTTCCGTGGCGATTACTTGCGGGCTTCCAAGTTCAATCCAGTGGTTAGTGCCCGAACCGTGTGTTGAAGTATAAAAACTTATTGAATGCCACATTTTACTATTTATTTTGTAGTAATTGTGTTTACCAAAGTAGTAACAGCAGTAAATTATCTGTTCTATTTATGGTTTTTTTATCTTGAAAATCGATTAACTATAATTCATTATAATCAATTTATATTTTCAAATTCATATTTCCACGTGGGATAGATTTCAATTAAACATATTTATAGACGAATAGAAAGATCAGCGATTACTTTAAAGCTTAAAAGTTCTATAAGGATTACGGAACCCAAAAACAGACTACATATCTAACTAAATCGTATTAAACCGTTACAATGTTATTTGGTTCTACTTCTACGTATTATTCGCAATGAATTCAAGAAAACCGCAAATAAGTAAGTAGATCACGTGCCCGGGAATAAAACTGTGCTATCGAACGAGACAAGGCGAAATAAATTTAAACTTAGAATTCTTACGAATTCGTGATCTAGGAATAGTTGGTGCGATAGTAATTCGTGCATGAGCGTCACGTGCCCGTGCGCCGACGCGACGCGGCGTACTCGTTGATGTCTCGCTCGTACATCGTACGGACTTCCACACATTTTTCTGTGCGGTCCTCATATAAAGTCATTAGCGAATTTAATTACGAGCGTGGATAGGATTCATGGCGTTGGCTAATCTTTAATCTTTAATGGAATAAGATGCTGAAAGTTTGACGAATTAAATTTGATATTGCTTTTGATATGATGACATGGACATATTTTACCGACAATCAGTAGTAGTCGCTGGGGGATTTAAATCTACGTCCTACGCTGCTCTCTCTGGAGTCCCACAAGGTTCCCATTTAGGGCCCCTACTCTTTAATGTCTTCATCAACGATATTGGCAAGTGTTTTCTTAACTCAAAATTTTACTTGTTTGCTGACGATTTAAAGTTTTACAGAACAGTAAACTCGGTTCAGGACGCTTTGATGCTGCAAAGGGATCTGGATAGTCTGGTCTTATGGTGCGGCTCAAATGGTATGAGGTTAAATGCCGATAAATGCAATGTGGTACGCTTTACTAGGAAAAAGACCGGTATAAACAGATTCTACTGTGTTGATGGCGGGTCACTGAATGAAGTTGATCACATAAGAGACTTAGGTGTCATTCTTGATAGTAAACTAAGATTCAATCTGCACATTGATAGTATAACTAACAAAGCTTTTAAAACATTGGGGTTTGTCCTACGCAATTGTAGAGACTTCAAAAACCCGAGCACCAAAATTGCAATCTACGCGACATTGGTACGCAGCGGCTTGGAATACTGTAGTGTTGTTTGGAACCCATACTACGACATTTACAAAAGTCGAATAGAAGGTGTACAGAAGCGATTTCTGAGGCACTTATCATACAGCTGCAATTTGGCAAAGGTATTGCCAAGTTATGATAACCGTCTAAAGCACTTTCAGATGGAGTCGCTTCTACACCGCAGAAGTATTCTTGATATGATGTTTTTATTTAAATTGGTAAATGGTCACATTGATACTCCCGACCTTTTGTCTCAAATACGCATACTAACACGCTGGAAACCAAACAGAACTAAGAAATTTGTCCCTTTCGTCACGAATAGCTCGCGCTCTAATCTAGGATATTACGCTCCTCTTAACAGAATCTCAAGGAGCTACAATGACATTTACAATAAAAGTATTAGCACTAGCCGTACTGAACATTTGGCTGGAGGTGTTTCATGCACTTCAACTCTTCGAACAACTAAAACATCAGAAAAACCTCAGACAATCGATATCTTCTCTAACAGTTTGTTATTTTTCAAAAAATCGTTATCTCGGATATTACATGGAGAATCGTAGATGAAATTTATAATGTTAATTTTTTTCTTTTTTTTGCATGCATGTACTTTTTTGATATTTGCATAATCGCGATTCAGTTATTTATATTTTTTTTGTTTTGTATAAAATGATTTTATTTACTTCTATTTTAAAAACTTATAATATTATCTTAAAGTCCAGATCACAATGTACCTATTTTGTTCTTATTTTTATTTTTTGTTAATTTAAGGCGTCTTCAAATCGTTACTAATTTATTAATTGTATTGAATTAATGATCATGTATGTCGCTCATGTTTATAACTCATGTAGTTTGTGCCTATAATTAAGGCGACACTTATCGTGTGTAAATAATGCATGTATCATACCTTGTTTTTCCTTGGTGTTTGCTTTGTTGGTGCAACATATCAAATAAATAAATAAATAAATAAATAAATATTTTCGCAGAAAAATTGTATGAATTTCTCCGAAAAATATATCAAATAAATTAAAAAGGAACAGTAGTATGTCAAAAAAAATTGTGTAATATATCAAAATGTAAAAAAATATAGTGGTCCAATGACTGTAGTAGCGTCGGAAGAAAAATCGATATTATTTTTTATGTGGTGTCATATCGGTAGAGTTGTAAGAGTTGTCAAAAGTAATAACAAAATGTGGCAACATTAATATTAATTATGTCACTATATGAGTTTTATAATAATTCTGAAGTGAGCATAATTTGAATCCTTGGTAAGGGAGTATGAACGCAGTCAAAAATCCAGGAAGTCATGTCACCCAAGTTCCTCATAGTGCACTGTTGACCGGACCAAATGTCTCCACTACTATGATAGATAGGTACTACTATGAGTATGGTTCTTAAGACTGTGGCTTCACTGCTTCACTGTTACCAACGGACATACAGTGCTATTACTTAGTGCCCCTTCACACTAGCGTTTCTACAACATAGTTGAGCGATAATCGTTTGCCGAGCGCACACGTCGCGGTAATATGACGTACACGCTGCGGGCGCACGATGAAACATTTTTTTTTTAACAAAATGAATCTCAATTTTGGAGTTTAATAATTTGTAGCACATTTTGAACATATGAAAATGACTTTGGTTACCTACCGATTTAAATATTTTTACCTGGCATAGTTAGTGCTTGACAAAGATCCCCCTGATGGTATTGGCATTAGCTTGGTAAAAGCAGATTCATTCACTTTATTCCTGAATCTTGAAGATTTCCAACATCATACGAATAACGAATGACGAGGCAAACCGCGTCGCTGGGAATGCGCGGCGAGGTGCTATTGCCAAAACCTATATTTGAATTATTTTTTTGTAATAGATCGCAATAAAGTTGAACATCAAATATTGCGTCGCAAAAGCGTGACGTGAGTGTGCTGCGCGTTGTCGGGCTGTTTACATTGCACTTTGCAAATATGTACAATAATAAATCAATGCCCACGTTGAAGGAACGCTAGTGTGAAAGTTTTCCTAATTAGTAATAAACGTTTAAACTCGTTATTGCGCCAAGGAATTACGAATTCTACGAGCTTTTCTTTGTCCTTTCGGTTAGTAGCGAGTTGTAGAATTCAATACGCGTTCAGATTTACAAACTTTTTGCATATATATTAATGTGCATGCAGCGGGTGGCGTGGCGACGCTGAGTCAGGGGTCATTGGCCGCGCGAGCGAGTAGGTATTTAGCGAGGAATGTACATTAATGTCTTTAATGGCCGCGAGTGATCACGCGACTGCTTTTTGTCCGACGAAGCTTTGTTCCAACTGCTGCTGCGTTTAATTTCCACCGACGTTTTCAGCAATGATTGTTTTTGACCAATTCGACAGCCATAAGTCGGATTGGTATTGTTGAAACGGGTTTTAAAAGCTTTATTTTTGTTTTGAATATTTTTGTTCAACTATAAATACCTATAAAAATAAATAAACTCTCACTTTACACCTCGCACTAGGTTTCCCTGTGTCGCGGGTGGCATGGACAGTCAAATTAGACGTGACAAACTTTTACAACTTAAGACCAAACATTTTTCTGTTACATAAATGTCTGCCCCGGTTGTGAATCGACATGCTCGGCGGGCAGGTAACGGTAGGTTACAGGGTCGTCAGTCGTCACATACTCTAGCAACGGTTTTATATAAAGGTTCGAAGTATTTGGGATTACTTCCATTTTTAATACGTAACCAAAATTATCCCATTGTCAAGCCAGGTCTGTTTAATAAGTCTTCGCTGCTTAAGTGTGGATTGTAATTATGGAGAAATCAATCAAGTGCGCCGGTTTTCAAACTTTTCCTTCACCGAAGCAAATTAATTTAATGTTTGCGGAGAGCATCGATATTTAAAGCTGGCATTTGAATTTTGTGAAGGAAAAGTGTAGAATGCCTAACTATGTAATTGGCCTCGAAGCTTGTCCGGTCAAGTTCGACCGTGTCGGCTCGTATGACTCTGCTTGTACACCTCGAGAGCTCTTCAGACATTCGTAGCGTAGTGCACACATGCAATAAACTGACTCATTTCTGATTATGATTTTTTTTATTCCTGTCGCTTCAAATTGAATTTAATAAGACCTTATGTTAACAGAAAACCAAAACTCATTTATTACATTCTTCCGTCTTCAGAAATTTAGCAACTCAATATAAAGCCAAAAGATAGTCTTCATGATATACTGTTTTTTTCCACAAAATAAAATAAAAATCAGTCTAGTTTATACCTACATATATACCTACTACATATATACTACTTACCTCTCTGTATATTAATACGTGAAAAGAAAACTTTGTACCCTTTTATATTAAGAAAATATGGTCAATGTGAAGTTACCCTTTGATAAAATTAATATAACCGTTGAATTTTGAATGCAGAGCGGGAATCACTGTGAATGTGAAACGTGAATAATACCTACTGCGCGCGTCCATATTGCAGGCTCACGGGTGATACCATTTTTACAGTCGCATTTTATGAGCGTGTATGTTTCCAGGAGTACTAGACACGTTTTATGAGTTAAGGCATTAAGTACGTGCAGTACATTAAGCGATATTAGTAGGAGGCAGAGCTTCAGTACAGCATAGACCACTATCCCTGTCGTTTCTCCTTGGAATAAATATGTGATGGTACATACGAAATTCTTTAAGAATAAGAAAATAAAAAGCAGATAACCTTAGAGTCTGTTTTAATTCATCTTATCTTGATGAATACATGACTTTTTGGATAGGTGGCTTTTAAAAGTGGAGAAGAAACTCAGCACTTCAAGTAACGTTTAGCTAAGATATTAATTTTTTTAAGACATAGGGTATGTTCAATGTACTTATCTCTTATATCTCAGTATGGAACGTGATCCTAACCTAACCTATATTATATTATATTGCACTGATTTATTTGCCATTACCGATCTATCCAGAAATTTATGTTTATGGATAGCCATAGACTGCATTTTATAGATTTGCTCGTTGTCAGTAAATCTGCTGGGCCAATAAAATATATCGCTGACGTGTAGTACCTTACGCGGTACGCAGATAGGTCTGGTGCTCAGACCAAGATCAAGTTTAGTACGTGCCAAAATCTATTTATATATATCGAGAACAGAATAAAATTATTAATTAGGCAAATAAAGAAAAAGTTAAATTAATAGTATCAGGCGTTTCTTTGCGGAGATATATTTTCATTATGTTAGTATTATTGTACTACGCAACAATATTCTGGGAGAAGGTTTCCACGTAGGCATGTCTAAAGGTTTATCACGAAGAAAAGGAAATTCCTAATTAAATTCTAAACAACAGAGCGCATGTTTCATGTAAAAATAAATTGAATTAGTCATGAAAATGTTGTGTCCATAGTATTCTAAATGTACCCAATTCTTTATATTTTCGCTTATATTACCTTCGTTTAACAGTTTATTTGCCTTAAATTAATCCCTTCCGTGGTCACCAACAGAAAAAATACGATAGGTACCAATCGGAGCGACTGTTAAATCTTACAATTTTAAGTTTGCGCTTCGACGACAATAAAAAACATAAACATAGACCTCACACACAACTGTTAAAGTCCATTATGAAACAACTATGTTATTCGATGTTGTTAGTCTTTAATGTAACGAGTTGCTCTGCAATCATTATTAAATTTTCAACTTTATAAGGGTGGCTTAAGATATATTTTGGCGTTAATACACCGAGGAGAGATTGGTGGGCAACGGGTTACATAGCAACTCAGTTGCTGCACGATTATGATTCTTGCTTCTCTGTTTTAAGGGCGTCGATTCATTAATAGGAAGTCGAAGTATTCATTGACAAATTAATATTGGTACTCTGCGAAGTAATATGACATTGGAAAATGGTTTTTACTTCAAATGACATAAGGTGTTGGTAATGTTTTGGTAGATCTTGCGAAAGTTGGTGATCGTGCACGAAGCCGTTCGCGGGTGTAAGCGGGTTTGGGTCCAGGAATGCGGTCCGAGATACCCCATAGTCTATAGGTATCGACGCCTGTTCACGTATCGCTGGTGCGACCACATAAAATTTCACTGACAGTTACTTTTAATGAGAACCATGCTGAAGCAGTTACCGAGTCAAATCGTCCAAGACATGAGTAAGGTGGTGGCTTAATGTGTATAAGTCTATATGGAGTTAGGTTTTCAGGATAGGGAGTACGGAAGTAAGGAGTATGAATAGTTTCGGGTTTAAATTGCTTTATTTCCGTAACTATAAATGTTAGAGACTTCAAATTTAGGAGGTTACCACAGTCGCTTAGAAATAATTTCGGACTTCATTATTTTTTCCAAAAAAGGAATAAAGGGGGTCTTTAGTTTTCAAATTTTAATGCCCTTATTTCCGTTACTATAATTTTAGCCAGGGCGGGTTCCCTAGTTATTAATGAAGAACTATCCTTCGCCTAATTCTTTGCAATGTGTCAATGTTGGTTTGGGCAATAGCAATGTTATCTTAGAATGCACAACATTTATAAAACAAAACTTCTTTTAAAGGCTGGAGTTCGATGAAAATCTCTTCGGCGTATATAGCGCAAACGCAACTCAGGACATCCACGTGAACAGTCTCTGCACGCTATACTTCCCTGAAAGATCTTAAACCTAAACGTATATAATATTATCTTTAGTGCAGATCTGTTGCTGCAAATGGCAAAGATCTTACACGTGTCGCGGGATATTACGACGCTCTTTTGGCGGTCCGTTCATCGACCTGCTTCATTAACTGGAAACAATCGAGCAATCATCGGAATTATTGAACTTCAAGGCTTTTTATATTAACCACTTTAAATTTTATGTTCATTAACATTTTTGGAAATGTTTAACAATACCGGTCTAACACTAAAAGTAGTTATGTATTAGAATCTTCTCTACCGTGTCGGTCTCCACGTTGTGCAAATGATTTGCATGTCACTAAGAACAGTCGATTAAATCCATAGAGGAACCTGTCTATAGGATTGCCAATACTTTGCTTCGGCCAGAATTTTAAAAGGCATTGAATTTCAAAGCACTCTGATAATATTGCATTATCAGAAGAAATACCAGGGCATCATGACTCTCAGTGCTTATCCTCGCGAATTCCTACTTTCACACGGAAGCGAGGTTTCGTTAATACCAGCGTATCATAAAGTTCGGAGCCGAGCGGAACTGCCTCGGCGTTTTATTTATAAAGTAGCACATTCAGGCGCAGCTGCCTTTTTGCATTCCATCGCGTCTGGCGGCTATCTCGCGTTGCCAGCGGCCACGTTCTGCCGGCTAGCATGATAAAAATGTATGTATGGACGGAAACATAACGACTTCACCGGCACGTTTTTATTTTTCAGTGATGAAGATAAGTTTGCACCCCCCTGCATTTGAATGTAAGGCGAGATTAGACAGTGGAATTGGGTTATGCCATTGACTTATGGTTATGCCAAAAATTTCGAGTGGAGCCTCCGAAAGTTGCACTTTTCGGAGAATGAGCTACTGTTTGGTTTTAGATTTTTTATTTTATACTCTCTCTGTTATTTCATTGTTAAGAAAATTTATCTAAACAGTAGTAAATTAAAATTAGGCCTCAACTTCTGCAGGTCTTATGAGACCGTTTAGGTACCTGTTACGACCTGTTTAGATAAACTTAAACTGAAAGATTTTTTCAGGGGTATGCCCCTAAATAAATCTTACAGTTTGAGTTGGAAAGCTCAATCTTAGTTTTACCTAATAAGCATGAAGTTGAGAAACCATTTTTTTTATGAATTATAAGTTAATGCTTGACCACAATCCCACCTGATGGTAAGTGGAGATGTGGTCTTGCGTGGTAGAGCGCACTAACTTAGTGGCAGCCTATTCACTCTTGATTTTAAGCTTTACATTGATTTGATACATTACTTACAAACATTTTGTCTCACATTCTGTTTAAACTCATCCCCTTAAGTTTGCGAAAGGGGGTTGGAATTTGAAACAGGACCTTTTTCGAGAATATTATTAAGAACGTCTTAGGTATGCTGTATTCCTTACAATTATTTTTTACTTGAGCAAATAAGTTTATATTGTAACCAATGATTACAATTTATGTTTCGGTTATCATTTCCATTTTCGCTATGGCACGGGTCTCTCCTTATATCTGAGGAGTCCTAGAGCATACTCCACGTTGTTGGTCTGAAAGAATAAATATGGGCATTTTTTATTTACACTTCATTGTAAGTATACTCGTATGTATTTTATGAACCAAATCAATGCCAACCAAGTCAAACAAATATTGAGAATGTATGAACTATGATAGGCTTGAAACATGATAAAAGTAATATTCATAGCAGACTTCCACATATTAATTGGTCGCAGGCACGCACATCTATCATACGTTCCGATTTACTGTTACACACACCGGCATATCGCAGCGTGCGTATTAAATTTCTTCTGGCTGATTTAACAAGCATCCCGCTTTGCGGCGAGGACCAGCTCATTTGTGGTCAAGATAAAAGATAAGGTGACGTAATGGTCTCTTGAGTCAACATTCTATTAATACCTCGCCCACGAAGAGTCTTCACACCACGCGGGGGCCAGCGTGCGGACATCGTGTTCACACTCTTAACACCTCTCACGTGTCTAGCTTCGTAACAGTTTACTCTAAAGACCGTATCGTATTGTGATCGCCCAAATTAAGAGATATTGGAGCCGGATGACCAGATGACTACTGGCAAAATTTCTTAAACGCTTCCGCGTTTTGGAGGGCAAGTACCGAGGTTCCGATGGTAATCTTTAGTTGGAAATCGGACTTCGGGAGGCATTAAAACTCAGCTCTAGGTCTAGTCAATCACAACGAAAGACCCCGAGAAAGGTTCAAAGAAAATTAAAGAATATTTTGTAATTCTTCTTTATAATATACAAGACTAACAGTCAACGTTACGTTAGGAGCAATGGAAGAGGAATAGTTATCAACCATAAATAAAGAAAATAAATTGACAACCCCAGTAGAAAAAGGTACTGAATAGTTTGTCATAGCCTATTTATACGCAGAAATTTAATCGGAATGTCCTTATTGGTATGGCTACAATGCACTCACACGTACAAAGTTGCAAAGACAAGGTTTTCTTCCAAAAAATCGTTAATAAGCGAACTGTATGGAATAGTTTGCTTACTGGCATGGCGGCGGCGAACTCCACACAATTTTCATCTAGGGCCCGGACACAATGTACTATAAATAACAACTTGTAATGTGCATTCACTAAAGCTTAATGGTTACACAGAAAATACTTTCAGTACTTGTCTTCTTGGCGGCGAGGAACGATGTTTTAGTAGGATGAAGGTTGTACAGGTTTCTGGGTAATGAAATCTTCAACTGACTACGTTATTGTAGTGAACATTTTCCATGTATTATCAAATTGTACGTACGGATTTGCTTTTTTGGAGATTTCATGAGTTTTTTGGAGTCAACTGCTGAACAAAGTACCTACTTACCTAATTAGAGCTATACCCACCCCGCCAACCCGTCTTAGGCTTTTTGGACAAAGTACTTCCTGCTGTTTTCACCACGTTTATGTCAACCAAGGCGTAAACATCTAACAATGACTTCCCTTCCATTGGATATCAGTCCTTCGAACCATGGTGGCTCCTGTTACCACTTCAGTAGGCTTTAATGGACTAGGCGCGTAGCTTAGTCCATATTTCAGTAGCACAAATAGCAGGGGAGGCTTCCTTGAACCTAAGGGGATAAGGCTGCTTACATTGGTTAAATTTAAATAATAAATGAATAAATGCATTTTTTTGACATGTAATTGCTTATTGAATATCTTCAGCGACATTTATTCCTTTTACGTGAATAAAAAGAACTATTTTAACTTGCATCCGCTGAAAGTTGCTCAACGCTTCGTATGAATTCGTTTACGGTCAGACACAGCGTAAGCAATGCCTTGTACGAGGCTTGTTCAAGTAAATAACATAGCGGTGTAATTTACGATAAATCGAATTAGCGTATTTTCTTAATGACGACGGAACAACGAATAGTTGTTGAAATAATTTATATAAAATGATTTTAATGTTTAATTTTATATTGTAATAGTACGTCGCTAAAACTGCTCATGACGTTTGCATCTACCAAATGTTAACGATTGTAAATCACATATTATAATGTAACTTAACTTAACTTGTAGCTTCTTGATTCTAAAATAAATCTTATGTCTCTATCTTTTTTACCCATCCCAAAATGTTCACGAAGCTGAAGAAGTTTTCACTTCAACAATGAAACGAAACTGAGTTTTTATACATATCCACATTCAAAGAATAATTAAGTAGGTATATTGATGAATATTTTGAAATTAAATTTTGCTATGAGGCGTAATAGTATCAATTTGGATTCGAGCGTTAACTTTATAATTAACGCTAGACTTCATTTATTTGTAAGTAACATGAGTAATGAAACAGGCTTGACGATTCATCCACTTAGCAACACGCGTGAGAAACCTTCATTAATTTGCTTTCTCCATAATAACATTGTACATACACATTCGTAAGTACTTATTTAATAAGTATTCAAGCTGTAAAAGTAGAGACGACCGGCACACAATCATGAAACATGAAAGCAGCCTAGCTGGTGAAGAACTTTGTTGTTGACAATAAGTAGTTCTACTTCTTCTACAATTAAGATTAAGACTTAGAGTAATCTAAAGATTAAGAATATTACGACGTACAGCAGACAGAATTAAACGTAGTTTAACGCCTTTGACGACGGAGCGGATTACTGAGACGGATTTCAATACAGTCTAGCTAGACAATATTGTATCATGATACAAAATGACATGGCTGCTGCAAAATAATAGTCAGATAACAATATTTTTGACGTGACAGCGTTTGAACATTGACGTGAGTAATGGGAATGAGGATTGCAATATCTGACGCGATAGTTGTCTTACAAAAGTTCTACACAGAAAATTGTTACATTTCAATGTCAGTGTATAAAAATAAATTTGAAGTAATGATAGATAGGCTCAATATGAGAAATGGGAATATCTTTTAACTTTTGCTTTTGGCCGGCTTTTCTCAGGCGGAGTGATTAATGTACGCGGATGGTTGTTGAGTGATCGATCCCCGATACAAAATGTTACACATTTTAATGTATTGCTAATAATTAACTTGCACTGTAATGCCTTTTTAGTTTTCTTTTTGTTTTGTTAATAACCTTAAAGTGGGGTGATTGTTTTTTATCCGATTCGGCGAACCTAAAAGGATGGTTACGATTTTAGTCCTTATGTGGTATCATCTTTTTATCCGAAACTGGTGTTCGTCACTAACCCCTCCACCAATCTGCACTGGAACAGCGTGGTGGAGTGTGCTAAGGCTCCTCCGTTATAGGACTCGTGAACTGTAGTGGGCCATTAGTGAGTTGAAGATGAATCCATGTGTAACATTTAACTCGTAATTCAAAGACCTCTATTCTTTCTTCGTAATTTACGGGTCGGCTTCCGGTCTCCAAGACTGAAAAATATAACGGCTTGTATCCATAACCCGCCTTTACTATTATAAATAAAAACAAGACAAATAGTGACAAGGTTAGGAGCTTGCGGGAGGCTTTTATTTCTGGCGTAATGGCGCCTAACGACGGACAAACAAGCCCGCAGCCCGCCACCGACACGACTTCCTACTTATCCTTAAACCGAGCCTCAGTGGGTAATCCGTTAATCTTTTCACTGCCCTTTTCTATGACTGAGGTCAAAATAAAAAAACAAGATGACAATTTCTATATCTAAAAATATAACCTTTTTTATTGGATTCTCAAGTACCTATATCAAATTTTGAGTCTATCCTTTTGATCATCAAAACTTAGCGAAGCTATATTCGGTTGACCGCTGAAAAGATGTCTCGTATGACGCCACACTTCAGCGTGGCAGACAGGTTCCGTACAGGTTGCACGTTAACCGTTGAGGAGTCCCCTCGACTGGAGCCAATCCAGAGCTCAAGCTTCAAGCTTCGGATAAGGCTTGTCATTAAAATGCATTTCCAAAGGAAATTAAAGCAATGCGTAAAATTCCAGAACTGTAAGATAAGTTATATACTTAAAAGCTTGGTAAAAACGACCCCGTAATAGGCCATTTAAACTTTTATCCATAGGTATCTGTAGTATTAATATTTACACCTCAATTTGGTTAACTTCATTGAAACATATTGAAACTAATTAACTGCAGTTTGAAAATGCATCGTAAATATTAAACAAATTTTGCCCTACATCAATAAACGAACCAATTAGTTAATTAATATTAGCCGACACAGCTGTAAGGAATCCAAAATTATATCCACATTTTATTAATATTTTTTATTTCATTCGTACAACTTAATTGATAAAAAAATTGAAAGGAACTAATTGATGCAGTCAATTGAACTTGGAACTTAATACTCGCCGTAAATGTCAAACAAATTTGTCCTCCATCATTAAAGTAACTAACCAATTTGTTAATTAATAAATTATTACCCAACAGAGCAAATCGTTTACCTAAGTAAGTACGTAGACGGTACATACGTAGCGATTTCTAAATATACACGACTATTTATGAATATAAAACGCCGTATTGACGTATTATCTTATTGTATAAGCATAATTGTCAAACATTATTTTTATATTAACATTATATTCTCTGTTAGTTTACACGAATTTTATTAAGACTTAGTTGCATAAATCGTGGTTACAGTTAAGATATTTCCTGAAAATCTTCATTCGTGTAAAATAGTATAAATGTTTATGTATGGCTTCAACCCATTAATGGCTCACTACTGTGACCAACTTAGAACAAGACTCGAATGGGGACTGGGATAGTCCAATTAGGAGACGGTGTTAGAACATTACCTGGTTAGTTTGTTAGTAAGTATGAGGACTGGGACAGGGACTGTTAGTGAAAGTTAGTCCTGTTAGTGAAAGTTAGTCCTGTTAGTTATTGTTAGTAATAGTCCAGTTAGCAATTGTTAGTAACAGTCTCGTTCTGATTCGGTCACAGATGTGTTGCTACCCTTGAGGAATGAGATGGTCGCCTCTAAAACGTGTAGACGGCTATCTACGCAAGCCGCCGGACTATGAGCGTTTCATGTTTATATACATATGTATAGTACATATATATATTTACCTACTAAGTTTTTATAGTGTTATATTCAAACGTAATATACATGTATATCTTAATTTTGTAATATTTTTATATGAATTTTAGTTTCTATGGACCTGATTCGCCTGAAATAAATGAATTATTATTGTATGAATTCATGTGATATACATGAATGTGATCTCAGCAGAACCGCGCCTCTTATCAGCCCGTATGTTATCTCGGCGCACTTAATAAAGTGCTTGAACGACGCCGCGACGTGATACAGTACTCGGAGCTCGGTGGTATGCTCCGAAGATGGCAACATAATGGGATTGCTGACTCCTGCTGGGAAAAACATTGACGAATACTGGTTGAGCGTGTTCGTTATGGTGTCACTAATTATGACGTCATGTGGCATGGTAATAAATCACTGTAATACATTAAAATAGTTTTTTTTTATGTAAAATATTCGAGAAATAAGTAGACGACCCACCTGATGGTAAGTGGTTACTGTCATCCATGGATATCCGTGACAACGAAAGTTAGCTGTCAAAAAAGAAGAGATAGCCATTTGGGGTAAAGCCTAAATAAGTTTTGTTATAAGTTAGTTATAAGTTTTGTTATAAGTTTTGTTATAACTTAAAGTAAATAAACTTATAAACGATTCTTCTTCTTATAAACTTCGTACCGCTTTATAATTAAAAAATGTTTTGGTGATATATCGACAGCAACGCCACCTATCGGGTCCAATTGTGAATCTAAATCATCTTTGAATCCAATTGAACACAAACACATAAATATCATTAAAATTGGTCCAGCCGTTTTTTAGTTTTAGCGTGACTAACGACAGCAATTCATTTTTATATATAAGAAGAAGATTATACATACAATACAATGAACATTCAATCTTTTTGTAATACTTATAACAAATAGAAAAGTCAATAATTTTCTTGATCGACTAATTCTAAATCATAATTGGATCATTTTACAAACAAGATGAATCTGTAAGCTAAAATCCAGCTTAGTGCCATGATGATTGTATTGTAACAAATTATTTTTGTAAATAGCGATCTTAGAAAAACTGTCGATCGACTTGAAAGGGTTTCAACAATGCAATTATCAAGAAATAAATTTTACAGTCAAACAAATTGACTTCACTTTACCCGGATATTGTGTCATTATTTAAATGCGTTAATTACATATTTTGAATTGTGTACTTGTGGAAAATCGTTAACGGCTTCGGCGAATCGCAAAAATCGATCGAGAATTTTCCGTGCAGCGTTCGGTCATTCGGCGTGGCTGTCGAGTTTGTGTGTAACATAACAACACTACTTCAATCCGATTATCAAAGTATACTAATACTTTACGTGATAGCTAGGAAAATTGGTAAAATATCATACGATTAATGTTTGTTAGGCTTTAATTGACAATGCGTTTGAAAGACTTCTCTCATGAGGTTTTACCATATCAGGTGATGCCTAAAGAATATTATTCTATTAACTTTTTCGTATAATTGGAAATATTTACAATGTGTTAACTTAATTTTCACTAACATATTAGTTATATGTAGGTATACGTTGATATTGACTTCATAATTCTATAGTTCGAGAAGTATAAAAATATAAAAATTGTAAACACTTGTGTGGTGTTAAAAACTTTGAAATGCAACGACACCAATCCCCAGTGGGGACTGTTTAGTACTGATTTAAAAAAAAATATTTTTAACGAATATACCTAAAAAGCCACAGTGAGGTTTTAAAAGTAGCCTCGTTATAGCTGGCGGTGGTATAGTAGACCACAGCCTCACACGCAACGTACTAGATCGACTACGAGAAAGTAAGCTTTCTGGCGAGGACTGAGCTACTAGATTGGCGTGCACAGATAATTTTTGATGCTGTGGAATGACTGGCAGGGTATATAAGCAGGGATATTCGGTCGGACCGGTTTCGCTGGTTGGAAAGAGACCAGCCAGTTTTTTGCAACATAATTCTTCCTGCCCGAGCCCTGTTCTCACACAAGTTTTCGATACAACCTGTACCGATAAGTGTGGCGATTTGACAACTCCACTTATACACTCTGATATGATACGAATACCACATCTTTATCACGAGAGATACAGTCTTGAGTGGTTCATAATGTATGTAAAATGTAGGAAATGTAATGTTTTGAAGTCCGCAGTAATATAATAATATTTTTTCTTAATAAGAAAATATAAGCTACTAGATTTACTAAACTCGAAAACCCTGTCACGGGTTCTGTGGACTGACATACACCAATAAGGCATCAAAAACTACCCACAGTCGAGAGCGTCTTCTCAGCTTGCAGTTGAAACCAGGACACTTTGGCCGGTCTGATTTTAATATTAACTCATTGAGGATTGTTCGCATTTTATTATGATACGGGTACTCACGATATGTATTTTGTGCGCCGATATTTCGACCCAGTTGCATGGATCGTGGTCACGGCTGAACTGCGGTGGCGCGGAGAACGGGTTCTCCGATAAATACATATCGTGAGTACCCGTATCATAATATAACTTTCGCCGGTAAGCAAAGCATTGTAAATCACGTTAACTTTGCCAATTTTGGTATCATAGCCTCGAAAAGTCATTTACAAATGTTTTTTTTGTGGAAAACACGTGTGAGTTACGTCAACATTAATTACATCTACAGCAAAAAAGCAAACATTTTTGTAGTACCCTATTTGTGAAATTTGGTTCATAGTTTATTCATTAATCTGTCACAATTCGTCAACTGCGATACGTGTTCTGCTACGTCGCGTCGTAATTAAACTATGTAGTAGGTAACTAGGTACAGAGTCCAGCGACTTCCAACAAGAGAGATCTGGCGTTATATCCATTGTTTAGCCGAATGCATCACGAGAATAGACTGATTTGGTCTGAAGGTGGACGGAACCCCTTACAAACTGAAGAAAAAATTGAAAATTTTCTCTCGCAACGGCCTCCCATCCAATTACCGATCGCAGAGTTGCTCAACTCGGTCGATTACTTACCATTGACACAACCGTCGGTCCACTTAAAGCCGTTAAATTTAATAAAACCCCAGCCCGCTGCGGCTTATCGTCGATCAGTTCTAGTAAACACTTAATCATAGACTCAGCGGGTAAGTCATGGTGCACAATTCATCTTAATCGTTTTTCTATCGTGTTATAGTAATTTATATTGTCTAATTGTAGTGACATCGGAGCAAAAAACGGCAAACGTACCGAATTTGCGGCGCGATCGTTGACTCTGATGAACCATTTACTTGTAAATGTATATAGTATGTATGTATTGCTGAGCAAGTTTTAAGAGTACGTTTCCATTGCGCCGTGTTGTGAATAAATTGCGAGTTCTAGACTTTTCCTTAAGAAAGTCCATTTGTACATCGATTTATCAGCCTTTACAAGTGTAAAGCTGGCGGATCGCGGCCGAGACCGAGACAAGCGACCGAGACAGGAGACCGCGACTGGCACTTGACCATAGGCAATGTATAGGCGACAACTCGCGACCGAGACCGAGACAGTCTGTCTATACAACACATATCAGTACATACAGTCTGCGCCTATACAAAGTGACGGTCGCGGTCTCCTGTCTCGGTCTCGGCCGCGAACCGCCAGCTTAACGATGGACACCTAACTAGGCCTCTCCTAAATTATGACACTTTCTGATCTGAGTCTTCTGAGTTTAGCGGATGCATACAATCTTCTCAGGTCGCCATCAATCAATCCACCCGGGGAGGACCGCCCTAGAAACTAAGTAATATTATCGGGTGCACGAGGCTTCTTCCTTGAGTCCATGTTAACCTACCCTGCTGTGTGGTGAAGCCTGCGCATTAATGGACGAAGACATTGCGCCAGATTCCTCTTGTTGGGGATCGCTGATCATTCTACCATGTGTGTTTGTTTCCGAGGGTACTTGTCTATCGGAGTAAGGTTTTGAAGCGAAAAGTGAAGTTTCCCAGTATTTGAGGTAAAAGGGGTGCAGGATGCACGAACAATGCACTACATATTTATTAACTAAAAATAATAAAGGAGTGTTTGTACATAGGTAACATGTTGTCATAATTATGCTTCATGATATACGTACGAGTCCTTTATTAGTCACATAATAATCTTAGTCCTGGTTTTATACGGCAATAAATCTATGTATGTATTTAACTTTATATTGTTGAACAAATTATATGCTAAAAGTAAAATGTTAAATCTGGAACTATGTGTGACGTGGGGTATGATCGCTTGTCACACCAGTTGTCAAGTTAACAATTTTATGACAGTGTAATATATATAACAGTGTTATGTCATACTAGACCAGACAATCTACCGATGTAGACTATTAAACCTAATTATAAGAACACAAATAAAAAAGCACAATGGTGAATCTTTGTTTCTGAGTCTATTAAAGATGCTTATACCAGGGTACAAAAACAACAGCGACCCTTCCTCTGCGTTGAAAACCGAAAAAAACCTTCATCGAACCACATTTCGATAACCGAAAAGGGTTATTAATCAATCGATAAAAACGGACAGTGGACACTTTAACGATTCACGATGCACACCCACACGCGCGGTGTACCAACACATGCGCAGGAGTTCGGTCACGAACGCGCCGAGATTGCGCCGAGATTGTCTTCCCTGTCTCGGTACCACTGCGCTATGGCTGTACTGAACACATAAATTAGTCTAGCATTTATGTAGCTCGCTTTATGCCAAGCACCCATTATATCAGTTTTGAAAATAAAATGGATTTTTATGTCTACGGCTTATAGAGTTACGAGTATGTCTTGCCTTTTTTTTTAATTTCAAAGGAACCTGTTTCATTCCAAATATTTTTTTTCTTAATTTTTACCTTGTACGTTTTCCTTGCCTTATCTAATTGTCTATTGCTTATTAAGTTTTGTAAGTAATTATATTAAACTACATATTTATTTATTTTATTTTGGAAACACACAGTGATAATAAACAATTTAAAAATTTTGTATCTATACACCATTTACAAGTTTCCATTTACAACTTAAGATATAAATTCATTTTATAATTAACACGAATGAAAACAATTTATGCTTAGTTACCTTTTGTCTTAAATCATTACAGTCGCGCTTATTAAATTTTCTACACTCGAAAGTAGGAAGTGGCGCATATTATAATTATTATACGTCTGACATTAGGATGACAGCATTGCCAGATAAATTAGGGTTAAATTAGTTATGACACACGTGACGTGCAATTCATTAACTCATATTCGGATTCAGTTAATTATATTTAAATATTTCGATGTAGCTTTTCTCCAGTCTTTGTGTATTGATAAAAAAGAGTTCAAATATACTTATATCTAGAAATGTCAGACGGACAGCGGTGAGTACTTTGTATCTAGCTCGAAGGACCAACTGTAATCTACCAACAGTAAGTATCTTGGTAATTAAAAAAAAATATTGAACATAATTTATTGTTATCATCATCAGACGTATAATAAAACTCTAACTGATCAATGTCTATTATCATTTGTATAAAAATCATTTGTCTGTTTGCATGTGCGTTTGTTTTCGCTAATCTTAGAAACGGCCGAACATTTAATCGAATTTGATTGTTTTATAATAACCGATTTGATTTATTGCAGAAAGCTTGGGGAAACATTTAGTGTTTGCGCAATTTATAAAAATATGTCAATGTAAAGAATCCCGCGTAAACATACTTTCGAGGGTGGTTACGCCGGGTGCTAATACATAGGTTTCTCGAAGCGAATCCAGGGCAGTTTAATAATAGACCCAGGCGACACTATTTATGTTTCGGATTATATAATTAATCACTATGCTTACAAGTGATTTTACCAAAACGCCCTAGTCTGGATACACCAACCTACACAGTTATTTAATTTAATCCAACAAACCGTTGTATTTATCGCTTCTACCTATTAGGATATTACTGTGACAACTGTTACTTTTTATCTATAAAATGTTTCACAATCCGTAGAGAGTCTAGGGAGTTCGAGCTTTTTCCTCGTATATTGACTTGTTTGCATTCGATAGCCTAGTTAGTGGCTTTTCCAATTCACATATCGAAACTGAGGGAGAAAGGCGGGCGTAATACTGGGCGGAAGTCCCAAACAATTAAACGGTTTAGTTTAACGGTTTGAGGATAACAACTTTGTGAGACTGTTTAATTGGTCATCTGACACATAAAATCGCTCTCGAAACTTTGCCGCAGTGGACTTAACGGGTCCCAGCCTAACTTAAACGATTACTTACAATTGAAATAAGCTGTGAAATGAGTATGTACTTAATATAATACGACCCCGTAGCGTAGTTGGTAATGTGCCTGCCCTGCTTGCGAAGCGAGGGATCCCGGTTTCGATTCCCGGCTGGAGCAGATATTTGTGTGACAGATAAATGTTTGTTCTCGGGTCATGGATGACTGTGATGTGTTACATTTCTTGTTCGTATGAGTGTGTTAGCGTGTACAAAGATTATACGCGGTTGTACTCCACTATATTTCTCTTAATTTACAGGATCTCATTCGGAAATGCTTCATTAAATTTTATTTCATCGACGACGCTCTCGTTTACTCAGTTTTACTTCCTGCTCTTCGGGTTGCTGTCATATTTATAGGAAAATACGGAGACTTCCGAGAATACTGACCCCAATATCTTGCCGACATACCAGGTCAACAGAAGCGACAGAAGAATAAACAGAGGTTATTAATATTATTATTGGAAGGTATCATTGATTTTTGTGATAAACATGACCTGATGCTATCCTCAGGATAGGCTTCAGACAAGGGAGCTCCTCAACGGCTTACAAATTACAGCACAGTAACATTATAAAAGCGTGTTTTTAGTTTTAATAACTAAACCACAAAGCAGATAAGTAAAACTAAACTAATAATTAGTTTAGTACTAATTAGTAAATAATAATTTATTTTTTAACATAAATTGTCAGTATTATTTTTTAGAAACTCCATGTTTCACACGAGTATCTGTGTAATGTTAGAATCGCGTTTATTTTATTTGAAAAGTCATAACACAATGATTATGAATTCAAAAACGAATAAATCTTCGTAAGAACAGTGAGTAAACTTACATATACAGGAGAGTAATTCACAATGTATTCAACGATGTTGTTTTAATGTTCTGAAAGGTATATGAAGTCGATGCGAACTAACAAGTGTGGTGGAATACTGCGAGTAGTAAACTTTCTATAGTAATACGGAGTTAAAATAGTTTAGATGTGAAACTTTGTCCCAAATAGTTTATGACTCAGATACAGCCGTGACTAATCCGTGGGAGGAATAATGCATTGTTGAGCTGTACTAATTATAACATCTTAAAATAAAAGTGATTAAGTGATAGATTCTTCGTACAGTATTCATGGTATGGTATCGTAACGTTGTCACTCTGTTCTTGATACTGTTTGTGAAGCTTGGTGCTATGTGTAAGTTCTCCGGAGCGCGGCAATGCGGCATAAATATATTCTTTACTTAACTTAATATGCTTTACTTCGTCCGCGTGGAATTTAATTTTAGAAATTTCTAAAATAAAAGTAGTCTAAGTTACTCCTTACTATATCAGCTAGCTGCCAGTGGCAGTCCCGTCAAAATCAGTCCAGCGGTTCTAGAGATTAGCCCAAACAAACAGACAGACCTCCACCATCCACCTTTTTTGGAAACGGTTCACCGTATTTTCTAACCCTCATAACTTGGCCTGGATAGGGGATAATGCTAGGGAGCTCACAGCTATTTATTAACAGCTAAACACCTCGAACCATACTTTTTGCGTAAGATGTGGGGCTTATAGAGTTAAGGATAGTAAACTCGTGCCTTGTAAAGTTAGGGGCTTTGCTCTTAATAAGATAGGTATGATGATAACTTTTTAGGAGTAATAGTGTTACGAGCTTGTGAGTCTTGGCGAACTTCACACGCCTTTGCGAAACATTATGGAGAACTCACAGGCGTGCAGGTTTCCTCACGATGTTTCCCTTCACCGTAGCAAGTGATAATTAAATTCTAATACGCACATAATTTTTTAAAATTAGAGGTGCGTGCGGAGTTTGAACCCTCTGGTTTGGGAGTCTATCTCTTGGCTACATTTTTTTTTCTGGTCAGATAAATAATTCCAATAACACTGTTAAATTCGCGCATTTTGCTGTTTTCTCTGTACTCTCAACACCGAATATAATAGCGTCGTCTCTCCTCGACCGTCCATATCTCAGGAGCTTATACCACGAAATCCACTTTGGCGAACTTCCAAATAAGAATTCTTGTTAACAGAATGATATTTTTTGACATTTTGTGGGTTTTGGCCATTACTACTTATTTAAAAACACTTTATTTCTTTTTATCTTCTCTTTTTTTCGCCAGCAACACATTGGTGAAGGTGAAGCCTTTGGTATTACCCATATTAATAGGCGCCAGTGATCAGGTGACCACTTAAAACCAAGTGGCTCATCTGCTAGTATGACGATTATTTAAAGCAACTCTGTACTTGCCGACTCCGTGTATATTATGTAAAAAACTACAAAAACGCAGGATAGGATAACTTTGCCAGTCAGTTAGTCAGTCACCTAATTTCCTCCGTACTTACCAAGTACTTAGGTACCGAGTGAGCAACAAAGTGACTTCCTTAATATCTCTCTGTCCACGAGCATTAATTGACAGTTGAATCGGAATGGGGCACGAATTAATCGGTGTACTGAATTATTTATAGTGCGGCGCGCCGGCGGGAGCAGCAGGTCCGCATTGTGTGGGGAATGTCGGGATGCAGGGGATGAGGTTCAGGGCTGGCTGCTTGGTAAGTTAATACACCTAATAATAATAATACATTTTACTTATCTCCCCTTATTATACAAAACTTTTTTTTATAATGATAACCAAGGTTTGCAATTTGTGGAAGTCTGATAATACCAGTGCCTCCACATTGGATTATATTGGACACGAAGGAGTATAAAACAGTTTCACGATTTAAATGGTTATAAATAATTTTATTGCACATTTTGTACATGCCCGTCAATAAACTTCGTTTTAAGTCATGGATCACGGTATACAACAGTCTCACCCAAAGAAAACATGATCAATTTGTTTAATTAATATAAGAAATTTGGTAGAATTTCGTTAAAGTACTTCAGTGAAGACGGATTACTAGCCAAGTAGTATGTTAGATTTTGAATTTTATTCGAAGGTTCGTCGCAACACTTGTATGGGAGCGTGTATAATTTTAACGACCAGTTTACATTAAAGTTCGTAAGTAGTTACTAAATCTGAGTAGAGCACAGGGAAACTTAAATTACATAGATCTTGTAAATTGATTTTATTTCGACGTACAATTTTCACAATTGAATTTTTTAAATTAGTTTTAGTAGATAAATGAATCCTTCATGTCACGTAATCATAATATTGAATAAACCAATTATTTAAAGTTTATAAGATAAGTCAGTTTAAAGTTTACTGACTACTGTGTAAGGGGGCGTCCATTAATTAATGATTTTCACGTAATTACGTGAAAAGCTTTGGCATTTTTTCGACCCTCCCTCCCACGTTGGTGGGATGTCGTGAGATTTGGTTCGATCCTTAACCTCACGTGATATTTTTCAAATGCCTCACGTAATTAATTTACGCCCCCTAAGTAAGAATAAAATTACATAAACAGAAGACAAAAATAAAATAAAGTTTTGTATAGCTGTAAGTATTTTATTCGATGTAATTTTAACAGTTCTACAATGTTAACATCGTTTATGTTTGGAATAAATTCAGAAAAGACAGGTGGACTTTAAAGTTTAGTGTCAACCCTGAAGGCAGTGCGCGGCGAGCGGGGCGCGGCCAGGAATGCTGGCTCTTGTTCGTTTTGGGAGCGTCTGCGCAGGTAGGCCGCCCGCGCCCCCCGCCCGCGCCCCCCGCCCCGGGCCTTCGCCCCCCGCCGCCGCAGCCCCCGTCGTACTTGTACGTGTTGCGCTATCCAAATTGTTTTTGAGAGATATTTATGTACATTTTGTGATTACAAGATAGTGGATTCATAGCGATGGCTATGTGGATCGTGTGTGCAGCGATGGCGTAGGTTATTCGACATGGAAGATGGATGATCGCAAATAGCGGTCTATTATGAGCTTTTATGATCTAAATTATTATACGCAGACGGTAACATTATGTATGTTTGAATGTAAGCATGAAGGGCATAAAGGGATACTTTGAAGTTCGGGACAGCCTGACCATGACAAAAATTATACATTTTGGATTTGATTCTTCGATTACTCTCTTTGTCCTTGACTCCTGACCTGAAAGGTCGTACTTCACAATCGGTGGGTCGAGGAGAAAATGGAAACGATTGTAACATGACACACTCGCACTTCTTTTGTTTAATGTTAATGAGTGATAGGAAGAACTCATGTAAGTCCATTTTTTTGAAGCCTGGATAATGGTGTTTAATTTTGCAAAGCCTTCGTTGCAAATTTCGTATACTGTTTGAAATTTGACACAGTACAAATTAAGTTTTTAACATACCAATCACACATTTCACTAATGTATTCGCGTACTGAATTTTACCGGCCAGTCTAGTCCGATATCAAACGATGCGAATGATTGATAAAAAAGTATAAATAACAAGAACGGGTGTTTTTGATTGCACATAACATTCAACGATGAATTGAAAAGGCCAACACTACTTCTGTGTCATTAGCGGCGATATACACGTTATAAAAAGGGGTAACTTTGGGATTTTTTTATACGAGTATAGTTAATCTAATCGTGTTTCTAAAAGCGATTGCGTGTCCGCCAGATTCTTAAATAAGAAATATTTTTTTTTAGAATTTTATAACACGGTTTTTTATGTTTCCCATGGATTCAAAAATTATAGTACACGTGGTCTCGGCCGGATCATAGCGCCTTAAAACAAACATATTGGGAACTGTTACTTTGTATGTTGATAATAAAACCGCACTTCGGCACCAACAATTCGCTTCGTGAAAAAGCAAATGGACTCGGCCGGCTTCTTTGGCGAGCTGGCGGAGCGCCCTCGGCTTTTTTACTCTTTCCTCCCCGCTTGAGGTCAAGCTATAAAAGTAAGTCGAGTCAAAATAAAAAGCCATGCGCTTGGGAACATTACTGCGTAATGGTGCGACTACGCTGACTGCTGCTTTCTGTTGGATGTTATTTTCTGAAAGCGGTTATTTTTGGGAAATTCTTCGTGGATTTTGTTACATAATACTGCTTCTTAATGTGCAAACTTGCAAAGGCCCACCATGGCTTGTGGTGTCGCAAGAAGAGGTACGATTTAGACATTGGGAAATTTTGGTAGGATCAGTCGATGCCATCTTACGTAGGCAGTCATAATATAACATGAGCGGTGTTTGCCAATCCGAATTTTCTCAGCGTGGTGGACTGTGTCCTGTACCCCTCACATTGCGAAACCAAGCCCAGTATTCGGAAAATTTATTAATTTTACAATAATTATACACATTCTAATCTATTTTCCTGAGAACGCTTGTCATCCCGTAAGTACCTTTGACCTGTTCAGGCCTCTTGATCTGTTCATTTGTAATAATTAATTCTTCATGGAATTTTTATTGTAAATATGTACAAGAGTTAATTTAGCGAATTAAACGAAATAAACTATTATGATTTATCCTTCGATTAACAGTTAGTTCCCGTGACTTTAGTTTATATTTAGGTATCCTTCTTACATAATCTTTTTAGGGGGTGAATTAAAAAAATGTAACACGTTTTTTAATAATTCAGATAAGCAGAGTGAATTTCAATTCTAAAATAAATCTAACATATAAACAAACAAAAAAAAAATAAGTAAAACATATAATATGCCCGTAAATATAAAAAATACACTGGTCTACACAAACCCACAATCACTGTGGTCGTGGTTTTAAGATTAAACCCATTGTCGACCGAGGAGGTAGATCGGATTAAGTATTATTAAAATACTCTTAACCAAACCGAATCTCGCGTATCTTAAGAATATCTTAAGTGGACATTATGTGTGAAAAGTCCATATCAGCGGGCCTGCCGGGAATGTGGTCTATAAAGATTTGTTCATGGGATAAATTTATACATATTATTCCAATTGTTAGGATTAAATTTTATTTTGCGTTCAGTATAATGTAAGCTTTTTATTTTACCAAAAGACAGTCAAAAGTTTTATTATACCAAAAGTCAGTCAGTTTGTAATTAATTGGCATTTAAATGCCCAAAAAATATTAGCATAAACATGGAGATAATACGCAAATACCAAAGCTTCTGTAGCCAGCGTCCCAGTTAAGTCTATATTCCTGCTACATTCTTTCAATGCTTCCGAGTCATTTATTCCAAGGAGACTTGTACACAAACATGTTAAACTACGTTAATATTCAAGAATGTCTCAACATTGTTTCTTTTTTCAGCGAATATCCGTTATGAGAAAATTGTAAAATCCCTTTTTTCTTATAATAAAATGGTTAGTAAACGACATTGTAATGTACTGCATATTACACACTCATATACATAAGGTAGTCTCGTGTTTCAGGCGGAATGAACATAAACAATTAACAAGGCTTTACAATTATGAAGTAATAATGTGGTAGTAGATAATTTAATAATGCAGAAAACATAAGGGATTTTCTCACTGATAAAGTAACACGTAAAATTATTGCTTTTAAACAACTTAACCCTCAGTTAAATATTTCACAGTAATTTACCGTTGGAAGACGTACGACAAGCATTTCATTAGGCCTTATTTGAGCATTAAATTCCTATGAACCACTTTTATTTTTAATTACTGCTGTGCTCCTACCTAGTTAGCATTTAGTACCTTTCTTCACCTTTCTTCTTCTAGCATTGTTACTTAAAACAAACTCATGATTGTACTCTATTAGAAGATAAAAGAAATATTCTGTTCTCCTCCTTCCTTCTTTACCAAAGGCCAAACCTTTGGTGTCATCAGTAGATGTCCACGTATCCACCAGGAACCAGATCCATACAGTAATATGGTTTATCGGTGTTTTCATTAAAATCATAGGAATTTATAGTAAAGGCAGAACTAAAATATTGTAACATGAACCTCCCCGTGCCAACAGGGGTCCTTAATAAAATATATAACGCCATCTGTTTCTTAAGGCGTCGTTAAGGCAAATGTGCTCATCATTTGAAATTGAAATTGCCTCCATAATCTGACTTTGTTGCTTACACTCTGTATGGTACGCGGAGGACATGTTGCTCAGGATAATCGCCTTCATAAATAACAAGATATTTGATCTCAGAAGACCGTATCGTTGTTGGATACAGTGATTGTAAATTAGTCTACGACAAAGGTTAATGATTTGGGTTGGAGAGTGGATGAGAGATGTTGAGTTGAGATGTTCAGTCCTCAGGACTTCTGTGCTTCCGACGCTAAACGATGTCGAGTTTGAGTTACAAATAGACTTTTACGTTTTAAAATAAAAAGACACACGCACACACACATACACACACACACACACACACACACACACACACACACTTGAGGAGGGGGTAGAGAGTGGTGTGTCAAAATTAAATTAAGTATAGAAATCTAGTAGGTATTGTAGTAGGTACACGGACTAGCAATGGATTATTTAAGATTAAAATACATGTTATTGAAAAACGTGTACCACCCTATGTGTTAGATGTAGAAGTTACCTAATACAGTTTGTCTACGCATAATTAATTGTATATAACCTTCGTAGAGTAGTATATAACCTTCGTTCTTCTTTTGCTTTTATTTTTCTAAGTTTGACATATTCACTCACTGTCTTTATATGTGCTAACACGCATTAAAATAATTATAAATTTAAATACTCCGTTTTTATACAATTTACCTCCCTGATCTCTGCCATTATTAACATTGGTCGTCTTCGAGCCGGATATTATTATTTTGGATTATGAACCAGCGATCTATGGAAAGTTGGATATTGGCCATGTACCATGAGACGGTTGGAGCTGGAGGTAATCGTTTGGAGTAAGGAGTGAGTCGAGTCGGTATTATTTTATTGGATTATTTCATTGTTTGTATCTACGTCCATATTAAATATTTTATAGTATTTTTTGGAATTTATAAAATAAATTATATAATTTTGTCAAAATTGACAACTAAAATAAAATTTAAGTTTAGAATTCTTAAACTAAGAATTGTTAGATGTATCAAATGTCATGCCCTAAATATTGTTATGTATAATTACATATTCTCAATAATTATAAATATGGCTGTGTTTTGTGTTCAAATTTAAGATAATATAATTGATATTTAAACATTTCCTATTATTTATCAATTATAACATGTTTATATTTTTATACTTCTCATACATTCTGTAAACATTATTTTGGTTTGTAGTAGTGTTTTGTTCAAGAACTGGTCTAAATAGGATCTACGTTGATTTATTAACTTTACTTTATTTTGATGTATTAATGCTGGTGTATTCTTATCAATTCCAGGATTGTGCAGCCGACTCCCAAAATGTCTCAAAAAACCGAAATATCTGATTTGACAAAAAAGCGTAGCAGCTTTAAAGGTCGTATTACAATTTTTCTTGGATATTTGAAGTCCTTTGATTCGTCAGGGTCTCGGGACATTGGTGAGTTGGTATTACGTGTAAGCAAGTTGGATTCAATGTATGCCCAATATGACGAGGTACAAACTAGGTTAGAATGTATATCTGAAGACTTTGAACAACAGTTAGCCGAGCGCGAGGAGTTTGAAAGCCGATATTATAAGACATTAAGTCAGGCTCAAGATATCATTGCCAATTATAAAAAATCTCAGGTGTCTCTGCCTACTGATTATTCACGCAGTGGTAGGCAGATTTCAGTGAAGTTACCTACTATTCAAATACCTAAATTTAACGGTTTTTTAAACAATTGGCTTGAGTTTCGAGATACCTTCACGAGCCTCATTCACGATAATGACGATATAGACGACGTGAATAAATTTCACTATTTGCGTACATCCTTGGAGGGCGCTGCTGCGGTGGTTATTTCGTCTATCAATTTTTCGGCCAGTAATTATAATGTCGCTTGGAAACTCCTATGTGATCGTTTCGACAATAAGCAGTTGTTGATTCAACATCATGTTGCTTCGTTATTTAACATTCAACCCGTCACACGGGAGTCGGCCAGAAATTTAAAAATTGTTATGGACCAGTTTAATAAAAACATTCGTGCACTCAATTCTTTAGGTGAGCCCACTAAGTTCTGGGACACACTTCTCATTCACATTATGACTCATAAGTTGGATAGTAAAACTCATCGTGAATGGGAAGAGTACAAAGGTCGCTTAGATATCGAAATGCGCGTGGAGCTTCAACACTTCACTGAATTCATGCGCATACGAACGACCCTTCTGGACAATATTGAATTCTCACGACACACAACTACTACACCAAATAATAAAGTTTTTAAAGAAAAGGCGATGGTAACAATTCACAATAAACCACGTAATCTAATTCAAAGGGATTCATGTCCAAAGTGTAGCGGCGAGCATCAACTCAATACTTGTCCTGAATTTTTGTCATTAAGCAACGATGCTCGTCTGCAGTTATTACCGACGTTAAAGGTATGCTTTAACTGTTTTGCAAAGACACATTTTGCAAATAATTGTAGGAAACAGGGATGCAGAATTTGTAAACGTAAGCATTCGGTTCTGGTGCATGTTACGAGTGCAAATAAGCAGAAGGCCACTGTGCATGGTGAGCGCACTGAGGACGTCAGCGCGACTCCCGCCACCGATCAGAACAACTTAACATTATCAGCGAGCGCGTCTTCCGCTACTTTTGACGTAAACAGTCAGCGTGGAGACGTTATATTATCGACTGCGCTAGTTAAGTTGTATGATTCAAATAATCGCGAACATATCGGACGCGCTGTTTTGGATTCCGGTAGCACTTCCAGCCTATTGGCGGAGAAAATGTTTCGGCTATTAAATTTGCCTTATAATAATATTGACCTGTCTGTACAGGGCATCAATAATGCGACCACGAACATTAATAAAATGTGTAATTTGCGTTTACAGTCATTAGATGATACGTTTATACGTAATATCAATTGTTTTGTTTTGCCGTCCTTAACAGATAATGTACCAAGTCGTACACTTAATATTTCGCACCTTAAAATACCTACAAACGTTTGTTTAGCGGATCCTCATTTCTATAGGCCCGCGTCAGTAGATTTAATACTAGGTGCTGATATTTTTTGGGATCTAGTAGGGTCTGAAAGAATTAATTTAGGCAATCATATGCCTATCCTTTGCGAGACTAAGTTAGGATGGATAGTTTCTGGCCCTATAAATACCAGATTTATTACGTCATATCCACCTAAACTTATTCAGTGCAATTATGTAAATGGTACTTCGACCGGTGACATTTCAAATGAAGAGATACAGAGTCAACTGGCACGGTTTTGGAATTTAGAAGAAATAAATAATTCAACTAATTCCAGTTATTCGCCGGAACAGAAGCTAGCAGAAGAGCATTTTATGAAAAATACTACTCGCCTAGCAGACGGTCGTTTTTGTGTAAGAGTGCCATTAAAAGAAAACCGTGAGGTTTTGGGAGACTCGTTGCAACGTGCCAAATTCTGTTTTTTATCTTTGGAACGGAGGCTTTTCAAGCAACCGAAACTTTATGAAATGTACCGTGAGTTCATGTCGGAGTATCAGTCTCTGAGTCACATGACAGAATGTGTACTTAGGTCGAATAATAATTTTATTCCACATCATGGCGTCTTACGCGAGAGTAGCACGACTACCAAACTAAGGGCCGTTTTTAATGCGAGTTCAACCACCACCAATGGCACCAGCTTGAACAGTATTCAGATGGTGGGTCCAACAGTACAGGACGATATTTTGTCCATTCTTTTAAGATTTAGGCAACATAAGTACGTCATTATAGCCGACGTGGAAAAAATGTACCGGCAGATACTGGTGCATCCCGATGATAGGTGCTTACAGCATATATTATGGCGTGATAATTCAACTCAACCGCTTAAGGCATTTGAACTGAATACAATAACCTATGGTACGGCGAGCGCACCATACCTAGCTACCAGATGTCTTAAGCAACTTGGGTTAGATTGTAAGGACCGTCAAATTGCCGAAATTATTCTTCATGATTTTTATGTGGACGATCTGGTGAGTGGTGGAGATGATTTAAAGGTAGTTATAGATATTCGTAAAAGAGTAACAGCTGCTCTTGCTTCTGCTGGCTTTCCACTGAGAAAGTGGAAATCTAATGAGTCTCAGATAATGTCAGAAGTCAAAGAGTCAGCGCAGGATTTAAACTTTGGAAGTAGCGGATCAAGTAAGACTTTAGGTTTGGGATGGCTACCTGAATTTGATCAGCTGTACTTTCCTATAGGTACATCAATTGTAAAAGCGAACTCTAAACGTGAAATCCTCTCAATTATTTCTCAGATATTTGATCCACTAGGTCTTGTCTCTCCCGTTGTGATTAAATTCAAAATATTTATTCAAAGTTTATGGTTGTTGAATTTATCGTGGGATGATCCCCTGACACTAGATATTCAAAAGACCTGGTTGGAGATAATTAAAAATTTAGATATTTTAAATAATTTGAGAGTACCACGCCGTGTGATAATTGACTTTTATGTACGTTTAGAATTCCATGTATTTTCCGACAGTTCGGAAAAGGCTTACGGTGCGTGTTTATACGTCCGCAGTATAGATAACAGCGGCAGAATATTAGTTAAATTATTACTCGCGAAAAGTAGAGTAGCGCCCATAAAGGCTTCAACCATTCCGCGCCTTGAACTGTGTGGTGCGCAGGTTGCTGCGAAATTATACGAAAAGGCTATCAGTTCTTTAAGACTGAAGGTTAGGGAGGACTGTGTTTTGGACTGACTCCACCATCGTCTTGGGTTGGTTGAAAATGCCACCAAATAAACTCCAGACGTTTGTTCGTAATCGCGTCGGCGATATTTTAGAGAGAACTGGTGATTGTGAGTGGCGACATGTTCCAACAGATCACAACCCGGCAGATTATGTGTCACGCGGAGTCAGTGTTGACGCTATTCAGTCTCTTGACATGTGGTGGTCAGGACCTGATTATTTGAAAGAGGAAAGTAGTTATTGGCCTTCTACTGTACTATCTAGCGAACCATTGCCTGAAACACGTACTGTAGTTTCATGTTTAGTTACGTCGAGTAATAATGATAACCCTTTGGTATTTATTAACTTTGATCGCTTTTCGAATTTTAATCGTCTTAGACGTGCAGTAGCTTATGTGCTACGGTTTATTGAGGCATGTAAGGGACGACGTGCTATAAGTAGTTTTCTCACTGAAACTGAATTAAATAATTCATTAAACGTAATTATTCGCACAGCTCAGAAAGAATCGTTTTCAGAATACGATCTTCTGTTGCAAAGGAAAACATTGCCTGCAAAAAATAGGTTACTAAAATTTAACGTTTTTCTTGATGAGAATAATTTAATGCGTGTTGGAGGTCGAATTAATAATTCAGAGTTTTCGTATGATAAAAAGCATCCATTATTATTACAGTCCATTCATCGATTCACACAATTATTATTTACACATGAACATACGAAACTCTTGCATGCTGGGCCACAATTATTGTTGTCATCAATTAGGGAAGTTTACTGGCCAATCGGTGGCCGTAATTTAGCAAAAGCTACTTATCGTCGCTGCGTTAGGTGCGCACGAATGAAGGGACGAGTTGAAGCTCCTATGATGGGCGAACTACCGCAGCAGCGTCTTACTCCCGGTGGGTATCCTTTTGAAACGGTCGGTGTTGACTATGCGGGACCTATTGCTTCCGCAAGTCGTCAAGGACGTGGTTGTCGTATCGTAAAGGTATACATTGCAATTTTTATATGTTTTACAACAAAAGCTATACATTTGGAATTAGTAGGTGACTTGACAAGTAATAGTTATATTTTAGCTTTGCGAAAGTTCATTGCCCGTCGTGGAAAACCTCGCGATATTTACTCTGATAACGGGACTTCGTTTGTTGGTGCATACAATGAATTAGCTAGTTTTTTAAACCAACATTCCAACTCATTGTCCAGTGACCTTGCGAATGAAGGGATTAACTTTCATTTTATACCGGCATATTCACCGCATTTTGGTGGCATTTGGGAGGCGGCTGTGAAATCTACTAAATTTCATTTAGTACGAGTGCTAGGAAATTGTCATTTGACCTACGAAGAATTGTATACCACTTTAACACAAATTGAGGCTATTTTAAATTCGCGACCACTCACTCCTTTATCATCGCATCCAGACGATTTGAATCCCCTGACACCTGGCCATTTTCTAATTGGACGTCCACTGACAGCAATACCAACTAAAGAATATCGAGGACGCAAGGAGAAACACCTCGCGAGATTTCAGCGGATTGAGGAACTCCGTCAGCATTTCTGGGCAAGATGGAGTAAAGAGTATATTTCCGAACTACAGAAACGTACTAAATGGCAAACTCCAACTAAGCCATTGGAAATTAACTCATTAGTCATTTTAAAAGAAGATAATTTGCCACCGCTGAAATGGAAACTCGGTCGGATTGTGGCGCTTTTTCCTGGTCCAGATAACGTCGCTCGTGTGGCTGAAATCAAGACGGTCAATGGGATCGTGAAGAGATCGTTTTCTCGGATTTGTCGACTTCCAACTAGTGATTCTGATTAAACTAAGTAGTTGAATGCGCGGCATTCAACGCCTGGGGGCATGTCTACGCATAATTAATTGTATATAACCTTCGTAGAGTAGTATATAACCTTCGTTCTTCTTTTGCTTTTATTTTTCTAAGTTTGACATATTCACTCACTGTCTTTATATGTGCTAACACGCATTAAAATAATTATAAATTTAAATACTCCGTTTTTATACAATTTACCTCCCTGATCTCTGCCATTATTAACACAGTTTAAAAATTCATTTTTGTTTCTGTAAATATTTATTTAAGATATTTTATTTAGCGGCATTTGTCGTTGAAAAATTTACAACTTCCGGCTTTTTGCAACTGTCAAAGACCGCTATTTTTTATTTGCAAGTAACATTAATAGACAATAACGAACATTTTGGTCGTTTTAATTTTGGCAAAAGACCAAATAGGATGTTTAATGACCTAAAATCGTAAATTACGGACGCGCCTTAAGATTAAACATGTAAATTTATTTAATGTTCCTTCGTCAGTGTCAGCATAAAATATTGAGCATTTTAAATTTGGAATTACGTTTTTCTGTTCCAAACGCCTTTGATGCTGGCAGCTTATATGTTTGTATTAATTAAATTGAGAACAAACTTAACACTTTTTATGGCCACTTACAATTAAGTGGGCTACATGCCGTTTTGTTACTACCAAATTAATAAGATACTAATGAAACGCTACCCTTAAATACGTGTTTTATTCATTTTATTGGGTGTCATTTTGAACTCGGTGGTACAGAGCGGAGTATACAAATTCGTGGCTTGTTTATGGTAATGCATCCGGTAATGGCTTCTTACAAATACTGTTTCTGTTCAGGGCTTTGCATGTAAATATATGGACCATTTGCTGTCTGCGATAAACATTAATGGACGAATAAGGAAAGATTATCTTCCCTAGATTGTGTTAGAATATTCTGTTTGTTACGGAACTTGGACCTGCGTCATACGTTGCGTCTACAAGGCAGCTTTAGTTCGATAAACAGCATACATGACATGGTAATAAATCAGCATTGTATGGTCCTTCGCAAGGAATGCTTAGTAATTTGTATTTATGCTTCATGCTATATTCCTCTCCTATTTAAAGGGTTGGTTCCATGTCTTAGTACCACTCAAAATTTCCAATAAATGTTTAGACCTGATGCTTAAATTGACATTCTTTGTGAACTTATTGAAACAAAACAAACACTAATCTAACCCTAAGCTTACTATATTTAGGTAGGTATACTAACTTCGACAAATTTGTAAATTCAATTCGTGCTACCAAAAATGTCTTTTTTATTAAGTTGTTTGTTAAGGCTGAGAACTGTTTAATTGTTATATATTATAAATTATATTATTAAATGCATATTAATAAATTCTTAGAAGTACTAAAATAAAATCCAACATACCTTATTCCTTTACCTCGACTGCGATAAGGTATATGTATATCGTTCTCAAAATTCCTCCAGACATTCAGCAATTTACTTACTAATATGCAAATGGTCTACGCACGATGATTTTGCGCCATGTGTGAATAGACATATAATGTGTACAGGCCTTAGCACTGCTTCGACAGCTATTATCCCAGTTTATATGTTCCTGGTACTGCTGTGGGTGGCTCTTGTTTGTATTTGCAAGGACTTTGGTCCCGACCGAAGCAGTACGAGGAATTTAGTCGTAAAATCTTTGCGTTTTTACTAGGTTTGCATAATGTTAAGTTACTATGAACATTATTGTGGCTAAATATTATTATTATACTTTAAGGCTTAAGAAGGTCTAAATTGGTTTAAATCTAAGACAGTTATAAAATGAATTATTTTATAGTTAAAACTGAGAGACGTAGTGGTAGAGGTAGAGGTTGTCACACTAATTAAACTAAGGAACGATAAAATGGACGAAAAAATTGTTGTAATAAATGGATTATTTTGTGAATTTTTCACCTCGATGTCTTTGATGGCCATTTTTAGCCAAAAAAGCTCATTAAGTACTATTAACTATTTTTGATCTAGGTGATGAAAATTTAAGTCGTAACTCAGAAAACTTAAACTTTTAATTTTTAAACCAACATTTTCATATTTTTATCAAAGTTAAAAAGCTGATTAATTTAACAACAACAACAACAATATGAACAACTCATGAATTTATCGGCGGAAACCTCAGGGGAAAGCTAGTTTATTATAAAAGTAATTGATCTATAACGGCTGTACATAAATAATAGATGGATGGACGAGCCACTTGGCAACTGAACCAATTAGTGAAATGTTCAAGTTGCATTCGCTTTAATAGATCTTCTTTGATTTTAACCATACGCTGCGGAGAGCGCCAATAACACCAGCGGGCAATTATTGGGGTTTTATGGCGCCTTTCTCGGTATTGTGATCGTTATTAGTACCAGCTGAAGATAGTACGCGGTCGGTTTGAGACTTTTATGGGGCTTTAAAATTAAATTCTAATGACTTCTTAAGAATGCTTATTGGCGGAGTTAAGCTAAATCTCATTGCAGTCGTCTTTCTGGCTGTCAAGATATCCAACCATCATTGAGTGTGATTTATTATAATATAACACATCACAATATTATCAGGAAGGTGTTGCAAGACTACGGGCTACGGGCAAGGGTACGAGGCTATTAGAGGTCGTTGGACTCTGCTACCAGTTAAATTCTATAATAACACTACCCATGCTTAATGCTTAATCGTAGTATTTCGTTCTAATATAGTCCGTCTGAGTTTTTAACGTGGGTTAACGGCCAGTTTTAAGGATAGTGAGTCTAAATAGCAGTCCTTTTAGTTCGATGTCGTCGCAATCGACGTCACGACCGTCGTCGCTACCGTCGACGTCGGTGATATTTTTGGCGGTATCTACATGCGTAGTACATACCAGTATAATGAAACTTGTAACTAACATCCCATATAAAAGAACTTGTAAAGTATACCAGAATTGAACACGCTTTACACCTTACGAGGACGACTTTCAAATTATTTTAGATCTGACCTGTAAATCGAATTAACTACCCGTATTTATGTTTAAATACAATCCACTGAGAACGTGAGTCATGAAAAGGTCCTTCTCATAGTGTTGCAAGACAAAGTTATTCAAATCTAATCTCGTGCAAAAGACATCAACGCGTAGATTAAATTAACTTTAAACATCGTTTAGTATTATTTTCAAATGATTCTATTTTAAATGCGATTTCAAAGCACAAACTTGTTTCAGTGGCGGTGAGCTAAGTTATTAAATGAAATATAAGTAAATATACAGAATATATAAGATAGTGCATAATAAGGCCACTCTATCGTATTGGGTTTTACCGGTATTTTTATTACAATAACATTATTTTAAAATAATCGCTTAGGCAGTAGACAGTAGACAGTAGTGTCGCGGGTGGCATGGACAATACAAATCACACATCACCAACAACCACGACCCGTGAACTAATAGTTATCCCTAAAATCAATACCTATCTGCTCCCACCGGGAAATCGAACCCAGGACCTTCTTACCAAGAACTTATTATCAAACGAATGTATTAAAACATAGATGTATAAAATTATTTTATAAGTGCTGATAAAATAAATTGTCTTCAAAGCTGTAAGCAAGGCATATGATTTCGTAAGGCCGTGAACAATGAGGCAGAGGAGATATTGAAATAAATTAGGTTCTCCGGCCTCTCGGAGACAGCTACATCTGTAAAGGTCACAGACGTCCCATGCTCCGAATGTACATTTTTACTTTATGTACGCAGCATTTAATTTTATGTACATGTAGTTTTTATCAAACAATTTTTTATTTATTTAATATTTAAAACTACCCCTGTTTCGCTTCGGGTAGTCTATCCCATAGTGCCTCCTACACTAGAAAAATTTAAAAGAAGGTATTCTTTAACCGCCATATTTGTGGCCAGATAAGCCATTCTCTTTGCCTAAAATAGGGTAGGGAAGGGTTTTGCAGGGTTTATAGGGTTCAAACTGGTAACCCTGCCTCGTCGAATTTGGGGCTTGTCTCTTGATGAGATGTGACAACTTGACAGTAAAGCGCTTTGAGCTGGCGAGACTTGGCAACTTATTTTATATGAAATATTTTTTGTGAGAATTCATTTATTTTTGTAGGCTGCCCTCATTTATTTTACTTTATCTAGTCGTATAATAGTGTTATTTTTAACACTCCCCTGGTAATTTTGTTTTTAATTACATTACATTAGCTGAATAACACATTAGCATAATTTTACGATTTTTACTGTTATAATGTCACGTGCACTAATCGCGAAGGGGAAAGGGTGGATGAAAAAGGTCCCCCCACTTTACCCTCCTAAACAGACTCTTCTAAATGTAAAAACCCGATATCCTCCTTAGGTTCGAGCGAACACCGTTTAGTTTTTTGTGAAAACCGCCGACAAACGAGTAAGCCGCCTGATAGTCACCACCTCATATGGTAATCGGTAATATCAAAGGCATGGGCAAAGGAAGGGGCAGTTGATTACTGGCTGACACTTCTAACGAAACATGTAAAAACATACCACAGTTTGCTCTAGAAGGAGAGCGCTAGCCGCGACTCAAAGTGCTCTGAAAGCCGGTGCACTTTACTAATCGGTGTTTGGCCGGTACGAACCATGTCCTTAAAGTTACATATTGTTTATTGAGTCGGGGCCTGTGTCTAGAAGTAGGATAATTACTGTTATGGGTTATGATGATGTCCGTTTTTTATGGAATTAGGTTAACAAACGAGCATGCAGTACCACGTTCCGCTGCCACCCATGACAACTGTGACCGACTTAGTACAAGACTCGCTGGAAATCGATCCCAGGACCCCTCGAACGGTAGTCCAGCATGGTTAACATTGCGCTTTAAGGGTCGTAAAAATTAAATAAAACTTTGTAGCTTATTCTCTGTTTCGCATAAGTAATAAACTCTTAATGCACCCATGGACATAAACTTGTATTGTACAAATGACGAATACTTTCCATACTTGGGCTGATGAAGTCGAATTAAGGGCATGCATGTTTCCAAGGAATTAGTACACTTAATTGACGACCATTACCCGAAGACAATTTAATTATAAGAGCTCGTAGATTAGCCAGTGACAAATTATAGGATCGCATGTGTCGAACCACAATGAATGTTTTTGCGCACAATTTCTTGATACCCTTAATTACGGACCAATGAGCAGTTGAATATAGAATAAATACTATTTATAGGCTGCGTGGAACAATTGCCATGTTTTACTGCATATCTGAGGAACCAAATATTGTGAATATTTATTTTTTAATAATAACGTTGCACACAAGAATTCTAAGGCTCGTGTCTGTGTGTCTGTGTTGTGGGTGCTATGGACAACATACTGAGATGAACACTCACATCCAGACTCATGACAAAATGTATACCTGGTCCGTAGTATTTATACTAAAGAGTTAATTGATAAGCTCCGAATCTCTCTGAACATGTCGCCCCGCCTCTCTCGTGTAGAACATATCGGTGTATAGTCGTGCACACTGAAACAACATGACTTTCTTAGAGGTATCGTTTGTATAATGGTACCTATACTTAACTTTGGTTTAGCTGGTAATTAGTTTGGAATATACCAATTCATTTGGCTCTATGCACTTGGATCTAATTGATATTCGCCTAGTTTTACTACCTACGGCGAAGTACAAAGAAGGGTTATGATTTCAGCCTGTATTTATGCCTATGTACTTGATAATCGTTGCACAGTGGCAAGTTCTACTTGGATATGAGAGTCTGACCGTGATTTGTGGACGTCTATTTACGTTTAACGAAAACGTTAGAATTGCTCATATTCCGGCGGTTTGGCCGGGTTAAGCATTAGCGGGCGCAATCGGTAGCTGGATGGGTGACCACTACTGGCAAAATTTTTGAGCGGTTCCTTACTGCGGAAGTCCCGTAAAGCCGTTATAGCCTGATTTTAATAATAAGATAACTCGGGTTAAAATTAGGGGGGTACAAAAAATTCTGATACTTTGGTTGGCCAGTCATCTGCACTGGAGCAGCATGGTGGAGTATGCTATAGACCTCCTCAATTATGAAGAAAGGCCCGTGCTCATAGTGGGCCATTACCGAATAGCAGTCATTAATGTTTACCATTGTATACGTTTACGTACCTATAGTATTAATGTATTTGAGGCGCCGAATCGATCATTAGTGCGGGCGCGGGTCAAGACACTCCCAACGATCATTTTCAATAACTGTACCGTTAACTTTTAAGCCGGAACTTGCCGCTAATAACTATAAAATAAAGACGCAATAATACAATGGTGTCGAGAAGGTAGCGTAATGAAAAGGTACGAGCGCCTAATGGCCTATTCAATCGGCGTTTTTACTATCAAAACGAAAACAATATTTAAATTAATATTCGTCATATTTTGGAACGATTTATAAAATTAACAAGTGTATAAATATGGACCTAAATTATATTTTGTCCAGTTTACGTAACCGCTAATGCGTACTGGAGCAGCGTGTTAGTGTTTCCTCTAAGCCTTCCTCAGATGTGAGAAGAACCTGTGGCATTTCGCGATTCATCGTTTGAATCCATGTTTACTGCATAAGGAGTAAGGAATCTGCTTAGTCAGCCACCAGTGGTAGCTGATGGTAGCCTACCACCCTGATAGTAAGACTTAAATGTGAAATGTTTGTTTTAGTACTGTAGGCACATATTAGATTGCACTGCTGAAGACCGTGTCAACAAGCTGGTTTACCGTTTCTGTTTCCTAACCGTGTCTATGTCGGTGAGGAAACAGAAACGAACCTATTAAATTATACCCTACTTAAAATATACAAGTTCTTAGACTTTCAATTTATTCATTTTTACAATAACAAACAGAGGGCGTCTGGTTGTAGCCATGTTGAATTTGGATAGCTGTCATATCGTCAGTGTTAATTGTAATTCGATTGACGTAATAATAATCAAAATCGGCAATAAGTCAATGAAATCGGTCCACTTGTTTAGCGTCTAGATCTCCAGAAAGAAACAAACATTATGATTATTACATAGACTGTAAGTGTAAAACACATTACCTTCTTTGCTTCGTGCACTTAGGTAAAGAGGCGGCTGAGATTTCAGGCATGGAACTGTAGGTACAAGTTTGTTTTTATTTTTGTAAAAATATCTTTTCTCCATATTTTTTTGGCCTTACGTTATTGTAGATACTTGTAGAGGCAAAGACACCGAAGTCTGAAAATGTTAGCTACATATTTTTAATACTTTAATTTTTCTTTTCACTTTTATTTTACTTCTTAATACAAGAGCTTACCGAGTAATGTTCCTAAACAACAACATACAGCATACATTAAAAATAAAAGTATGTTGCCCAAAGCGAGACAAGGTTGGGTCGCGAATAAAATATAACCAAGAGAAATTGTCTGTATCTAAGCTGTATATGTTCAGTACGAAAAACCAAACGTTTCTCCGTAAAATTTTCTCCCGTTATTAAATTTTATACGGTGTTTGCCATCAGCAACAGTGGCGCGTCGTTATACGGGCCATAATCGTGAAAGGTCTCTACTGGAGGTTTTAATTAAATTCTGTTCGAAAATATCCTGTCTGAAATGTGAATGGAACTTCTCGACGGTGCCTACAAAACTATTGTTCGAAAGTCGATTCTCCGAGATCGGTAATCATAGTAAATGGATAAAATAAACTAGTCGATGGAGTAGATTAGTTTGAAACAGAGACATTCAAAGACTACATATATATATCTCTGATTTCTTGAGCATTAATAAACGCAAATTTTTCACCCTTTCTTCACTATTTTTGGGTGTATTAAAGGTGGTCACCTTGAGAGAATGCACAACAACTCTTCCTGCATTGTGAGGAGACAGGCAGAATTTTTACGAACTAGTCCATTGCGCAAAGGCGTTCCTTACGTTATTAAAGGTACTTTTATTCTTGTCCTGGCCTTGCCGTATGTGCGTGTTTGCGCGTAGTTTGCGAAGGAGATTTTGAGTCCTAGTCTTTCGTATGTTTTATTTAAAACAGCGACTAATAAATTAAATACACGTTATTCTTTTTGAGTGTGTCTGTTAAAATAAGTTTTCAAATATTTGAATTTGGTGTTGCTTAACTCCAAGCAAACAAAGTTTCGAGCTGTAAACTCATAAAGTTTAATGCACTTTTTGATTTAGTTTTATCGTTAGTACCTACTCTGTGCTCGGATCGGGTGATCCTTCGAGGCGGTTCAAATTGATAATGATACCCTTAGAGACAATGTTGGCGGTGCAAGGGTCAAGCCGACTCGTTTGTTTTTACACGGTGATAGGCTTCACGCATCGTGTTCAATTATACAACCTATGAAGACCGCACACCCACTCCGTAGGTGGTTGTTCTTTTATGGTCTAGTATTCTTCCTTTTAAAGGTATAATTTAATCAGTAATGTTTTATTATATTTGTTATTATTCTGCTTCATTGTATACAACTATTATTACAGAATAGGTTGCGAGATATTTGGGTAATTTAAATAGGTACCTATGTAATAGTTCTTACTCATACTAAGTTAATTGTAATACTTACAGAGCTAATCATCCTTGAAATGTCTGTCAAAAGTTAGTAATACTTCTTTTCAATCGGCAACAGGTCAGTGATAGATGGCTTTGTTCACAGTGATCACTTACTATTATCTGCGAAAGCCAACGTGGTTTTCGGGATTTTACATAAAAGAGAATATGACATACCGCATCCATTTCGACCCTCTTCGCATACGCATCCCGTACTGAGCCAGTACAAATTCCTCACGTAATATATCGTTACACGAACGGCAACCGGCAACGCTAATGGATCTCAACTTTTGATTATTGTAATATTCATCTCGATTTAAGTTTCCCATTCATCTATTTTATGACCCTCCGCTGGACACCTTATCTCTTATGATAAATAACCTACCACCCATCGAGAATATTCCGATGGCTCTTTTGTCGACTGATATAAAGTGGTTCCTTTAGGGATCTGCTGAGGTCTCTAAGCCGTTGTAATTATTCCTTGAGCTTTATTAGCGATGCATTCGATAAATAGCTTTTATGAATTTATAATTAGAATATTTATTGTCATAAGTGTGTTTGTGGATGTCATAGGGAATTTTTACTCTGTTTATGTAATGTTTGTTTTCAAGTGGTGTACCTTGGCTGCTACATATAGCCTAGAACGGTTGTATAACTCTGAACATCATTGTGTTATTTTTTTAATATACTTATTTCAGCTATATTATAATAGCATCTTGTATAGAACAAACTCTTTTTCGGAATAACAGACAATAAAATTCCATTGTGTTTAAGTCGAGTATTGGCTTAACGATTCCATAAAAAGTCAATGGTGAAACCCACAAAGACAGACAGTAAAATCTGTATAGTCATTTAACCGAGCTTCAATACGGCAGGAGTATCGCATTGTCCGGCAGACAAGCGTCCAGCCGGGCGGGCAGGGCGGCCGCGCTCGCGGATAGCGGCTAAATCGCCGTACCGGGGGATTATTATTCAATACTATGACATTTTAATTGTACACAATATGATGTAAGATGAGATAGTGTGAGCCTCAAGTAGCTTTATGACAGTTTTACTTTCTATAGGAGAAAAAAATCTTTATTTTCTAAACCAACCTCCTGTGAATGTGGTGCACCCAGTTGAACAATGGACAATCCTATGGCGCCTGCTTTAGTTATAGCACAAAGTAGATAAGTTATACTAGTATTGCAAATGGTAGCTAAATTATGAACCGTCATATTTCTATCAACAACCATCTTAAACACAGTATCAGCTTAAAGACAACGTAAAATAAACAGTGTGAGACTCCACACTGTTCATTTTTACCGAAACATAATATTATTTCAACGTTGCTGGTAGCTGCTGATTATTTTTGTGCGTAGATTATGTTATTCATATTATCATATGAACATATAGCCGCGACACACATTCTGGTCTACAAACATAATCCGGCAACAAATGCCTTTGTTTGTGAATTGAATACGGGATCTGCCAACCCACACTTGGCTTTTGTACTTATATTTTAATTTTAAAGTAAATAGGAGTAAAACGTCCTGCGCAAGCACCATGAGACAAAGACACCACCAAAGGCATCTCTGATGGCCCATCGTAGGGTTCTGCCAGATATAGTCATTCACTGAATCTCCACTTTTACACTTACTTACTCCTTTGGCGCAGCGACCCGAAGTGAGTCTTGGCCTCCGAAACAAGAGAATACCATCTTTTTGCCACCACTTTTATGCAATTTATATTTTCATTATCATTGTAATTTAGTTATAATTACAAATCTGTAATAATAAACTGATCTGTAATAACAAATCTGTAATATCAAAATTGCTATATACTTATTATAAGTCTCGAAATTTAAAGTCTTGACCGAGTAATCGTGGAATATGAGAATTGTTATGCATAAAGCATTGTTATGCGGAGTTAATGGCCAGTGCACGCGCACTGTATCATCATTACAACCGTGACTTAAAGATTGGTTTGGTGGTAGGTTATTTGTGAAAGTGGGGGTATTACGCGAATGAGTTTCGAACGACTTTGCGAATACTCCCCCATCTCAGCGCCTCGTAATCGCAGGCCTAAATATAGCGTTAAGACTACTTCAGACTCTTGTTGGGATTTCATCGACGACTAAATTATTTAATTAAACAAAAATACGTGAGTAAATTAAAATTACCTAAATATAATATAAACGATTGATAAATGTTGTTATAATTGACTTTAACATACCAATTACAGTCTGTACTTCACTTTAATATATATTGAACTTCTTATAATTATATGGAAGTGGAACTTTTAAGACCACGACAAACGCAAAATTATATAAGACAGTCTGTTTAAATAGTTAACTTTGTATAAATAGACGCGTCGCGCCTGTCTTTCACAGAATAAATTAGAATAAACAAGTACCTAGTACACACTTAATTAGAATAAACATTGCAAAAATTACACTTCAAGTTAATTAGAATAAACTGTAAATTGTGATGAAATGAATTAATAAAAGAACTTTGGTGTGTTTTTAGAAATTTGTAATTAGGTACCTTAGGTAAGTAGGAACCTTAATCTTTTTCGTTTTTTTAACTATAATTTATTTCCATTTTCCTTTTCTCATTGTTTGAATGTCCAGCGAGAGTTGGGGTCCACCGTTAGGGACATTACAGTATTATATACCTACAGGTAGGTACTCACCGAAGATTATAATCTTGACGCATATTGTCCAGCTCTGAGTTACTGCTCCGTGTACCTCGGCCGTCGTAAATTACCGCTCGGTTACAGCTTTGCACAATCAATATTGAACTTATATATAGATGACGAGTAGTTGCGACTTTTCTTTTACAAAAGAAAATCTTTTTCTATACCATACGCATCGCACTACTATTTATACTATACTATTTATACTATACTATATTATTTATTTTTGTACAAAAATTGAACCCTCTCCTCGGCAGCGAAGCAAGGGCACAACCAACTGGCGTATAGAATCATCATGGTATTAGCTGTCATTTAGCTTGCCCGCGTCTGCCTTGCCGCCTACATATGATGTACGAGTATTCAAGAAGAGAGTGACTAGACTTTTAGTACGTTAGTGCGCTCAACATCGACTTCAATGCAACTTACCACCAGAAAGGATTGGTGTCAAACTGTCAAGTAATAACCATTAAAAAAAACTCCCTAACATTTTAAAGTGTTTTTATACTTAAAAACAAAATGTGTGCAATTCAGAATTCACACAATGACATGCTAGAAGTGCATCCTTAAAAAATTAAATAACTAATTGTGTCGTGGGACACCAGGTAGGAACGAAGTTCCTTTGGCTACTGTCGCGCCTGCGCACGTCTCATTTAACGGTTTTATTCCACGCTCACCTTTTTTCCACGCTTACGGTTTTACTATCACATATTTTTCAGTTCGGTCGCGGAGCAAAATCCCTATCCCCTCCAAGCCTGCCGTAAGGAACTTCGTTCCAAAAACGAAATATACTGTCAGTCCAAATGTTGATGCTTTGCTTTACTTACGTAAGCCGCCATTTTGCCGAAGCTTCCTATTTCTATCTCATTTACCTACTCCCACCGGGCCATTTCCGTTTCATCGATTTCCAAATCACAACGATATATACTATAGAATTATTCACTTCAAAAATTCTTCTGTTAGGTTGGACACGATATGGCATCACAAACACCTTTGACCAACCAAACCAGCGATGTTTGTGATCACAAGCACATTGTAGTAACGTAGACAGCAGACGAGATCAGATATGAGCGAATGATCTATCTCGGAACATCCGTTTCGACGTGGTAGGCAAAGATAGCATATTATAACGACAAAAACAACAAGTTCAACGACCTTGCGTGAGAACGAAGCACGTGATTTACAATCCGGTTATATCCAGATAGTATTAGCTAGCTGCTTAATACTTTTTGGATACTAACTACAGAATCAGGTGAATTCAAGAGTCAGGTCAGTTTATCCTGATAAAACTAAGTACTTGGTCTTCTTCCAGATATTAAGCTGTATTGGCTAGATGTTTTGTGTGGTAATTCCATTCGGTAGTTATCCGATATTGAGGCTATGGCGCAAGGTCTGGTGAGGACGCAGGGGTATGTGATCCTCTCCTAGGGTAGGCGAACTTATGAATTCACCTGATTCTATTATAGTGATAAAGCGAGATGATTATTTGGAAAGAGATGGTTCTTCCAGATAAATGTTTGGAATAGCGCTGACTGACTATATAATAATACTGACTGAGTATATATTGCGATAATGCGAATAACGCGGACTCGCTTAAAATCCGTACCGATAAATATCTAACGACTACTTCTCAACAACGATAAAATACTGTTTTATGCAACTTGCTTGACAGCCGATTTTAGGGCACGAGTAGCGTGACAAACGGAACCCAATTTAAAGTTAATTGTGTCTTCGTTATTCCATATAGCAATACCTACTCCTGTTTAGAAAGGAGCGACAAGCTACCGGCTGGGTCACGAGCTTGACGCACGGACCGACGTATTTCGAAAGACCCTTTGTATATATCGTAAATGTAATTGGCTGACTTCAACCTCCTTGCTCCAATAGCAAATTGAACCTATGCGATGTATTGAATCAGTAATAATCGCATCCCATTCAATTAACCCGTTTCTGATATTTGTAGGAATAAACAAGAACACATAAAAATTAAAAATAAATTAAAAATAATTTTTATACGTTTTTGAAAGCATATTTCATTTCGTTACGTTTATAACAATCAACTACAATAAGGGTTACCTATCACTTATCATACTTTTAAATTTGTTAAATGTTTGTACTTTTACCACTATGTTCCATAATATAAAGGTACTCATACAAACGATTTTTTATTTTCCGTAGTCAATATGTGGTAGCCCTACAAAACGGATTAAAATCAAGTCTCATTTAAAATTCGTTGCCATTTTCTGCAGGTAGAATCTTTCGACTTTAAAACCCTTTAGAGTTTTAAAGACGTAGTTTCAGAGCCACAAGATCCTCTTACCCCTGAAGAGGGTTTCTAATCCGTGTCTTAACCATCGGAGGTTGTATAAAAGCCGCTTAATGCCACCCTTCAACGGAACGATGCATCCTGATGAGATGTTGTACTGTCACGCTGATGTTATAAAGACGGTAAGTTTGTTTGCTGTTTGCATCAAGAGCTCGATATTCAAAACTGTTATATATAAAATTATGTACCTAACTACTTTATCGTGCTTATTACGAACTCAGTAGACTGTCATAAGCATTTGCAATTGATACATTTAGCATTAAGCGCGCCATTTTTACTTTATTTATTATGGTCAATAAAGTTTTAATATGTGCATAGTGTATGGTTCCACTTCGAAACAGTCTATGAAGTTAATGATTAAACATTGAAAAAAGCAAATCATATTCATGTTATATGCTACATATTGTTAAATTCTATTTACTAGTTACTAGTAGATGAAAATTGATACCGACACTAGGGGCCCTCGTCGAAATTTATACCGATTAAGCCTCAAGTATAATTTATAACAAGTAAACTAATTCACCGGGGCCAACGACCCCAGACCTGTTTGGCATCTTACCAAACGCCATACTACAAGTACGCACCTTGTCCGAACCGATTGTATCACAGCCCTAAGAACGCCGTACAAAAAGTTAATAACCATGTTCATTTAAAGTTTTTTAAGGACACTTAATATTTATATACTTTAATCGCATTAGTGAGATTATCTCGAACGTTTTTATTTTGGTCTGATTGTGTTTAATATTTATGTAGGAATATTTATTTGATTTGTTTTTTAATGTAACGATGTTTAGCCAGTTTCGCAGGCGTTGGAATATTGAATGACAACCGTTAAGGTAACACATTCGAATTCTTTGTTTTAGAATTAAATAATACATAGCTGGGTATTCTATATAAATGCTAAGAGATCTATTAAATTCTGAAAGGATCTATTTAAGTATTGCTAAAAACATAAATGTCAGCTCCAACAGAAAATCGAATCGAAGACATTAATTTCATTCATTCATTCAGCAGGTACGATCTTGAGCAAATGAGGTAGGTAGGTAAATACTCAGTACTAGTAACATCAAAGTTTTTATCCTTGAAAATAATATCTCCTTACTATTAACTATGTGTCATTACTGAAGTACGTATATACTGCACAGTTTTGTCAACCCTACAAGTGACCCACCAGAGAGCTTATATTATCTTAATGTCGTATGTGTACCAGATTACGAAGGCCAACGAGATCAGGTAAAATTGGATAACCGAAATAATTAAAATAATGTCATATAATGAGTAAGCGCTTTTGGAGTGCTTATTTTAATATCTGCTAAGTGCCTCGTGCGATTATTGCCTGATGTGGTTCGTCTGAGCAGCCACAGAAATTATATTTTGAACACATCGTAATTCAATTACGCTTCGTACGATTTCCTAACACATTCTTGTTTGGTGTAATTTTTTACTTGTATGCATTTGTGTAATAAAAAAAGAATAAAAGTAGTTTTAAAATCTAAGAATATTATTGTGGTTACCGAAAATTATTTTTACATTAATTCATCTCCTCTAGAAAACTCAAAACACAAAAGTGAAATCTGTCTGAACTGAAATGTTGGTTATATTCCAGGGACTCCGTTCATCCTTGACTGGTACATGGGCTCTACGATACCCAATTTGACCCTGAAGGTACTCGTGGATGTGGATGGCTTTTAATCTGGCTAGCTTGCTCGCTAGCCACTTAAGTTCTTCTATAATACATATGTTTCGGTTGAAGTATGTGTCGGTTCAAAAGGAGTATGATTGCAGTTTGTGTCTGTTCAAAAATTTTTTTTTCTGCACTATGTGTGTCAGTCCAAAATATGTTCGGTTGCAGCCATTGATACATAAGAAGGGGGTTTTTATGTATATCGATGGTTCAGTGTGTATTTTAGACTTAGTTCAAAAAGCATTCGGTTTTACTGTATGTATGATAAAAAGCGGACCATTTTGGCGGTGTTATCGACGTCCACGTGAGGTGTCCCCAATCACGTGGCTTGTCCGTCTTGCATGGTACAGATTCTATTGAAATATTTTACGACTTTATACGCGGACGTATTCATTATAAAGGATTTAGCAAAAGAGGGTCGGGTTACTAGTGTTTGATAAACAATTATACATTTAGTTGATGTCATTAAACCTTTTTGTCAAAAGAAAGATTCGAGTGGATCACAGATACTTTAACATTGAAATATTACCTATACGTTTCGCTGGGTGCCGCCTACGGCGTGCCAAGTAATGGATCGGCCATTGTACATTCGCCAACAAAGGTATTTTCAGACTGATCTATAACTGCATACCATTCTACCTTGTACCCCTGCAGCTTAAAGACTAAAATTGTATCCAATCGAAATCTTTTGGGTGTCGCCTTTCGTGTCTGTACATAACCGGATCTGTGGACCGACTAGTTTTACTAATATTAACTACGAGTTGATACATTTTAATAATATATTGAAGATGGCGGCGCGCGATCTAAACTAGAATGTAATTATGGGCTATTTCATGGTAGCCATGTTGGGTAGCCGATCGGTAAAAACTACGCAACATGGCTCCGAGTAGGGCAAACAACATGTTAAACGTTGTAATTGATGTTTTACGCTGTTATTTATCAATCGTCACCGACCTATGTAGTTTGACTGGTGCTAATTAAATGAATGATTTCCCACAAATTTCTATATACGTAACATGTACTGAAATGGTTATACTCGTAAGTCTTAGCAATTAGTTAGTTGATACGATGGGTTAATTTTACGCGTTCGGATACCTACATGTCAGATTAGAAGTTGACGTAAATAACAAATTGTGGAACCGATTTTAGTCCGAAGTGTAAGTCTGGAAGTTGTGTAGCAATCCACATTGCTAGTCACATTCAGTTATAGTATCGACTCACCTTTACTACAACTCGTAACAACACTTAATGGTAGGGGAGCCCAAGAGGGGATTTCTGGATTTACTGAAGCGCGGCAGATTAATATACAGGGGGATACCTTGTACCCGGTTAAGTACCACCACCAAATATGAGCCCCATATATATGGCCGCCCGTGAAGGATACAGGATCAGATTAGTAAAAAAAAATTGATCATCAGACATTCTCGAGCGCGTCAGATTAAGGTAGGGTGAGTTAATTACCTCCTAAAAAGTGTATATTCCACTAATCTGACAATTTGAGAGTGACGTAAAGAAAGGGGAGCGCAGCAAAGTTGTAAAAAAAAAACGTCATCTTGACATTCTCGAGCGTAGTTAATTTTTTTTTTATTTTGAAGGAAATAATTCAAGAATAACGAAAAATATATAATCTGACGATTTCCGCAAGCCGAAACAACAAAAAAATCGTCGATAAAGTTAAATGCGTGCAGCTGCGTGATGCCTATATTTCCTTCTCCGCGTTTCTATTCCTCTCTCACTCTTTCTCTATCTATTACTCTCTCACTCCGTCCCCACTCTAGTTTCTGCTGTCATGACGCCATCACCATATTCCAGCAAAAAATTTTTTGAAAGTGGTTTTTTTGGAATAACTTTTAAACGGCTTTATCGATCAACTTCAAAAACTAATCCGCCCTTGAGCTTGAAAAACCACGTCGATCGCCACCAAGTTGGTCAAAATCGGTTGATTCGTTCGAGAGATATCGTGAACGAAAGAAACCCGAAAAAGTGTTTTTTCGGGATTACTCCGAAATTTTTGGTTCAATCAATTAAAACTTTTAAATTACTTATGAGGATAATAAAACTGCGTCGAATGCCGCCAACCGCGTGAAAATTGGTTGATCCATTCAAAAGTTATTGCGGTTTGAAAATTCCAAAAATAGTGTTCTATGAAACTTCTATCAGACTTTTGAGCTGGGAGAGCTCAAATGCATAGAAATATTATTTCTTTGAACTCCGCGAGCTCAAAATAAATGTCATAAGTACAATTTTAAGCGCCCAGGAATGGAATTAGCGGGAAATTGCAGGGATGGCCTTTAGGGTGAACCGTTTTTTTGTCAGATTAGGCGAATCCCTCTAGATAATCGTCAGATTATGAGACAGTACGTTTAGAACATAAAGATGAACCATATATATCTTAATCTGACGCGCTTGAGTATGTCAAAATGGCGAATTTTTTTTGCATATTATGAGAGTGGCCACGAGTTTGCGTCCCATCGAAATCGTCAGATTAGTGAATGAGAGCTTATTTTTGGTGCACTTAACACTCCCTTAGAAAATCTGACGCGCTCGATTAATTTTTTTTTTTTTTCATTTTCAACCCTTACATACAACCACCCCCACCATGCAAACGGTCAGATTAACATACGTACATTATTAAAAATACGTAGGGCATTGATGCTATCAATATCTGACGCGCTCGAGGATGTCCATGCATCAGTTTTTTTTTACATATTTAAAAATCTATAGCCGCTTCCCCCACCGATGAAAAGGTATATATTATATAACATTTTTTTCTTCTTATCATCTAAGCTTTGCAACCCAATAGGTCTCTGTGACGCTCGAGTAAATCCCCATTTAGCACCACGGGCTCCCCTACCATAACACGTTCGCTGAGCACGTATACGTCGTGTTTTTTCCATAGAAAATTACGATCGCCACAGCGAATGTGTTAAGGTATTAATATTTTTCTTTAAAAGTAAGTAGGTATATATGTAAATCAAAGGTGAAACAGTGACGATCAAAGTTATAATATTATAATTAATACATGCTTTACGTACTCATATTGTTTCTATGGATGCGAAGGTTAATTACGGAACGCATGAGACAGAAAGAGTGACATATTATCTACCTCTGTTTTACAATATTGTGACGATAACTTTTTAAATGATTGTTAAATTCATGCATCTAAAGCTAGCTACTTTAATGTTTGTTTTATTTCAATCGAAACACAAACAAAATATCCCACTTGACATTTAAATTGGAAATAAAAAAAAATCTAAACGGAGCGAGGGCGGGTTTCTAGTTGTTAATAAATCTCGGTTCCGTAGCTACAACGGAAGGATTTCTGTAACACGTCTGTACGGTGTACAACTTTCCTCGCGAACGGGAACTTTCCGTTATTAATTAAAGTGCGCCCACACATTTCAAATTGGAACGCACGACTTAGGTTTAAATCTTAGACCTTGTATATACAAAGACGGAGTTAATCCGCCTCGCATTTTTATTGCAGGATTATAATTTATTATGTATGATCTTTAGGGCTGAGCTTTGGTTTTATTGACGCTATTCCTCGATAGTTGTTAACTTAGTTTTCACTTATCTTAGTAATACGAGTACTTAGGATATTTTAAATGTTTGGTGTTATCGTGCGAAATAACTCTCTCCTTTTTTAACTGTTCGCTATTCTTAGCCTAATTTAACGCTCGTTTTCCGGGAAACTTTTACCAATAAAATTTGGTTCTCGCATAAATTATTCAAGGGACGTCGTGAAATAAAAAAAGAAAGAATTTGTTAATCTTCTTAAAATAACGCGTTTTCCTCAGGTTTAATAAATTACGTTCAGGAACAGTGGTAAGTTACGCTTGCTCAAATTGAATTACATTGTTATTTGTATCAATTTGCTAAATACCTAAATCGCTGCTTCAATATCCAGCGTACATATACCATGACCACGGCCTTAGGTTTAGATGTTAGTGACTCAGCTAGGCAGCCTACACACTAGGATGTCGCAGCCATTGTATGCGAGATACAATTGCAGTTTATTTTGAGAAAGTGCACGCCGGATGAATACAAATTCCTCCTGCGCTTTTGTGCGGCTGTCTAGAATTTTCGAATTTTATTATCCTTTTTAGTTGCCTCGCCTCCTTCGCTGCGCCGCGGTTATTTTACCTGCCACGTTTAAAATAAGGCAGTTCAGTTCTTTTGCCTTTTTTAGCCAATAAAACGATGCGATAGTATGTTTGTATGAATGATGTATGTATGTATGAATCATATATGGTATAAAATCTGTAATGTAGTTTTTTTAAAGTAAGCATTATTTTTTTTTTAAATATGTGCCGAGGAGTTTTCTTTCGGCGTTTCTTTTTCTCCACAAAGATTTAAAATTTAAAAATTCAATGTTTAAAGGCACCTTAGCGAAACGGCGGTGAATGCAAGAAATTGCCGTGCATACATAATTATGTGTATTAAAAATAAGTACATGAATTAAATTATTTGAGTTTGAGTTTGTGTTTTCTTTAATTCACATGCAATATCCAGTGTTAAGGTAGAGATGGGGTGGTACATAGTTACAAAAAAGTTATTTAAAAAAAAAAAAATTTCAGCTTAATACAAAATCAATTGAATATAGACACAATTACTTCGTAAATACTTGTTACACGGTGTTAGTATGCTGTTGTTCTGAAGGTATCCATTCTACACCAGGTCTTTTTAGATGTTAATCATAAGTTACAAAATAGCAATAATACTTCGAAAAAGAAAACCTAGGGTGGGTAGGTTAATATAATACTTAGTAAAAGCATACCGATAGTATAAAATAGCACTAATATTTAGTAAAAAAATTTGCTAATTATTTCCACTTTAGTTTTCGTTTTCCACTATAGATAGTACCGGGCGGTCGCTAATACACAATTTAGCGTAGATTTTATCAAACACTCTATTGGACATTTCAGTCTAAATTATTACGGGTATTAGCGACCGATTATCGTCGCGATTGATCGAGCAGGGCCCGTCCTTATAAGGTGTCCTGTAATGGAGACTACACACGATAGATATATCGTTATGATAGTACCAATTCCAACTGCACAGTAGTCAGAAGGGACTGCCTATATTTATGGTAGGGATTTGCTGTATTGATGGAGTAATTTGAATGCCGAAAAGTGCTGGTAAATTAAACCCATTCTAAAAAAATGTTTCCATTTAACGCTATACTCCAGTTGATAGCGATCTGAACCCCTGACCGAAGAATCTCGGGTTTGAATCCCAGCTGGGGCAGCGATTAATGTGACAGATGTTTTTTCCCTGATCGTGGGTGTTTGTGATCCCTGGCAAAGTATACTGGAACACAAAATATGATCCAACTTATGTACATGTACTTTTACAAATAAAATTTTGTCTATGCCATCTGCGAGATAGGGAACCCTAGACCGGGGGCGTTAGTGTGTGAACGTTAATTTATTTTCATTTATTATATTGTGAACCGCCTTTGGGAACTATAGGCGAAAAGATAAATCGGTGGCATCAAAAATACTGCGGTAATGAAGACCTTATCTACGAGGCGGTAACTTTATATCGGCCGGCGTCACGGGAGATGGGCCAGCTCGCCGACTCGCTACACTTCATACCACGTTTTGGCCGATGAGCAGGTGGGTACCTGTTTAATATAATGTGTATCGCGGGTTCATCGACCTCCGAAGTCTCAATTCGACTTCTTGGTGAAGTTGCAGGGTAATAGCCCATCTCGTGGACTAGATTCGGTTCGGGTATTTTATGGTCTCAGTAACTGTTGCTTATCTATCGCTGTTATTTACTGTATATTCTATGTATATGATAAGTTAATTGGCTGTGCGTATTGAATATTATTGTAAAATATCTTTGGGCTGTAATGAAGGGAACATGCCAGCCCTACTTAAATCAATTATTTTTGGAATCCTTTAATTATCTAACCATCATCAAAAATAGGCACCTACCGAACGCATTCTGAACTGGTTTTGGTTTTTACAAATCCCGCAAATTAGCTGCCTTTATTAGCAGAATTTCGGCTTCTAGTTAGAAGGAACCATCAAGCAACCGCGTTTTTAATAAAGTCTGCCAGTCTTCAACCAAAATACTTTTAATGCATCTTACGATTTATTATAGAAGGAAATGTGTAGCTAGCCAGGTAAAAAAAAATCCCAATACAAACGAACCGGTGATTAAGGTGGATGGTACAGAACCTAGCGACCTTCAACAGGAGACACAGATGTCATTGCTACGAGGAGGGAAGCTTGGGCCTAAGGTTGAAAGAATTTCTATTTCTATACACTCGTAATTAATACACTCGTATTAATACCTACTCCTATATTAAACTTGCTTCTTTGAGGTCCCAATATCATTGCACTGTGGAATGTGGAATACTGTTGACGGTAGTTCGTTCTAAATTTTACATGTTAGGTACATTACGTACGTATCACCGGTCTGTAACTTAGTAGGTAGTTACCTACCTACTAACTAAGCTATGATGGCAAAATCTAACTTTTTTGTTACTATTCATCACAAAGTAGATAAGTAAACTATTCATAGTTTAAACCGTGTAGTGTTCGGTTTGTAACCGCCAACGTTCCGTCGTGTCAACGTACATAAAGAATACTCTGATGCCCGTGCCCAGTTTAGATGATCTGCCGAATATTCGCGATTGCTTTTTCGCTGAATATTCGTACACGAGAACTACCACGTACAGTAGATTTCTCATTCGTCTATTCATGTCATCTCTCTGTCTATCACAAAATGCGTACACGAATGCGAAATCCTTAGATAGAACCGATACCGTGCGACGAACGAATACTGAAGATGCACGAAAAGGCCGTATGCATCCTCATATTCGTGGGTTCTCGCACTTTCTCGGAGACAGTGATGGGTTAAATGTAATCCCTGCACCAGTAGAAATTGTAATCTGTATTCATGATACCATTTTACAATCTCTGCACCCGTAGAAATTGTAATCTGTAATCATGATAACATTTTTCCCATCTGTGCTCGGAGAGTATCTACAAGCGGGCTATTATAAGCGGGCGTGGTAGTGTAGTTTTTTCGGCGAACATCGACTGGATCCGCGCGGGCCGCGGCGCGCGGCGTCTTTGTGTAACGGCCGCTGGCGCCGTGGCCTTGCGCGGCCGTCTCTTCGGGGGGCGATTCTCGCGTCAGCCTACGTATAATTATAAAGAATACTACATTATCTTCACAGTCGTTTGTGCCAAAGCTTGGATCGTTCCTCGGGCCTCAAACGACAATCTTTGAGTGCGTTCTATTCTGAAGTTAGGTCTATCGACAAGACGAGAAAGCGATTTCCACACAAAGAAGCCGTGTTAGTATATTTGTTTGAAGATCACCTACTTGTTGCTCTTCAAGCATTGGTTAATAGGCAGAAGCATTAATTGGTGTATTTTTTTTTCAAATGGGATAATTCTACCGACAATTTGCCGATCACTATCCCGCCGTACGCCGCCGTAGAGGAACGACATCTTCAGAGCGAAAGCACGGCCAAAGTGGATGACAAATTCTAGACATAGAGAATCGTGGAAAGTGATGGGGGAGGCCTACGCCAAAGAGGCGACTGCTACGGAAGGCGATATAATATAATAAGAGTAAATATATATATGTATAAGTTGTTAAAGTAAATAAATATTTTCGTAAGATAAAAATAAATGATAAATTTTATATTCATAATATTAGATATGTAAAAGTTAGGCAGTAGTAGAAATAAAGGCTTATTATTATTATTATTATTATTACTGCCTGGATTATCTTACCTCATGCTATTAGGTGAAAGAGTGTCACTGGCATATTTAACACATCCCTTATAATAAATCTCGGGGATCCTAAACTCGCAGCGAAGTACAATGTCATGCAATAAAAAAGTTACATGGTTACCCATAGAACATCGCCAGTAATGGATCGCTAGTCAGCAGGACACCCTCTGTCCGTTTATCAGTGTCGGGAGTGTGTACCTCCCACGTAATATACATATTAGAATAGAACGTGCAACAAAAACTTGCCGTACTGGCGAGTGGCGACATCGTAGTGCACCACGTTGTACTTAATTTAGTATGTAAAAACGTTGAAATCTATTTGAGGAACATAAAACTTGTACAATTAAACTTACAATAACTGCACTTCTAAATAATTATAGCATAAGTGTAAGTGTCATTGTTTTCTATAAAAATAATAGACGCGAAGAAAAAGAAAAGATTATGCTACAGAAAACTAATTAATTAAAAACTCCCCGAATAATAAAATCCTCCAATAAGCTGAAGATCATCAAAATCAAACGCCTGAATACATTGTCATAATATTATTATAGGTACCTAGCTAGCTAACCATCTCGATTATGTCAGCTTTAAACAAAACAACCACATCTAATTCGGTCCTACGATGCTACGATGCGATAGACAGAGGCACAGACACACAGACACGTCAAACTTACTTTCACTTAACACCTCTCTTTTTACGTCGGGGATAAAAACATAAAAGTAAATGATTTTAAGTCATAATAATTTACGGGAATAAACATTTGATATAATAAAAAAATAATTTAATTTTGACAGTTTCAACAGCGGTTTCTGAAAATATATTAACTTCATTTTATTTCTTCTGAATATGGTGTGTACATCGTAAAACTTCACTCTCATATTTTTTATAACGCATTATAGCCGCTATAATATGAACTTCAAAATGATTTTATATTCACGAAAACAGTTATTATCGGAGAGAGCAAACATAATAGGGTCGGACTTCATTTTAAGTGCACTATTAGATTAAAGCTTAACGCACACTGCTGCTATATTAGGTACATAAATATTTTGATGTCTACAACTCTACACTGTAGCTATATTTTTTGACGTCTACAATTCTGCACCGTAACCAATTGCATCACCGACTCGTTGGTGATGAAGGACAAGAGGATTTTAACTACTTCAACGTTAATGCGACCATAACGCATTTTTATATAGCATTTCACGGTTAACCTCACAAGGAGGTTGGTACCTAGCCAGGCTGGTAAAATCCATAGAGATTTAATTAAGACTTCATAAAAACTCGTTACTTGAACTTAGTGACATGATGCCTATAGCCCAGTAGGTCTGTCTGCGAAGTCAGCTCGGGGTCCCGAGTTTGATTCTCGGTCAGGGCAGGCAATATGGGACAGATCTATGTTCTCGGTTCGTACATGATGTCGGTAAGTTTGTGATGTCTTATTTTGTTGTTCATGCCACTCGCGACACAAAGAATCCATGCGCGGGGGTGCGAGTGTGTAAGCGTTTATTTATTTACTAGCTGTCCCGGCAGACGTTGTTCTGCAACATATACATATTATTATTAACTCGGGTTCGTATTAAGATGAAACATACACCAGTTTTTAAGTAAAAACCTTCAGCAATACAACTACGAACACCGCATCAAATTTCAGTAGGTTACACATATAATTTTTTTTAATTATATTTTTAGCTTCTATTGGCCCTATGAATATTGTTCCTTCATACATTTTTTTCTCAAATATCTCCTATGCACAGACATAAAGCAGTTACAGATTTATCCCGGGTATATCGATAAATGAGTGTGTCGCGCAACCACAATGAGCACCGAGCCTTATTCTAATCTCCCGAGACGTAAAGGCGAAGGCCTCTGCGCCTTCATTAGTTACAACGTTTATTCCGAACATAATCCCGTTCTTTCGTACACGAACATTGCACTTCTGTCGTAATGATTTATAATTCATTATACATACCGTTAGCCCGTGTTGTACCTCATTCATGTACGACCAGCTTTGTTTGACCCGTGCTGCTTATACTTAATTTGTTGAATTTAAAAGAAATGCTTAGTGCTGTCGGAGATAAGAGGGGTCTTTTGAAGCTGGATTTGCGCGATGACGTGTGTTATTTTGACGGTTCTGTAAGACGCGAGCGGGGCAAATCGGTTTTCGTGCCGAATTGTTGTAACAATGGCGGTCAAATGGCAATAAAGTTGTGTCGCGCGGTCGAGTTTACGAAACATTTTTTGTGTTACTAATTCGGCCGGTATTTTGTTACGACGGTCATTTATTTTATTTCAGACGTGTTAGGTTGCCAATATCGGGCAATATATGGTTGATTGGTTGATTGATTACTGATAATTAAACAGCTCTAAATTATGAGATAGCTCAGTTTTTGACCTGCCGAGCTTGCTAGGTGTGATTCCTAGCCGTTTTAGGTCATATTAGTTCGTGTGGTTCTGTAAAAGGCGAAGAATTAAATTTATTTTCCGCATTTACTTGATACGGATTTATGTATCATTTTTGAACAACGGAGAATGTGGCAAGGTCCTAGATATTAATTGAACTGCATCGCATACCTATAGAAAAACTTATTGTAACTATTACAGTTAAAAGTTTATATTTTCTGTAAACAGCCGACAATTGAGCAGACGAGCCCCCTGATGGTAAGTGATCATCTTCGCTCATGAACACATCAGTTCTAGTTAAGACATCACCGATGCTCTGTCGGCCAAGAAAGAGAATTAAAGAAAAAAGAAAGTCCCTACTGGCTCTTGAACCCTCAACGCGGCAAGTTGTTTGGCGGTTGATTGTTTTTTGGTGATGCTAAGTTAATCCTTGACAACAATCCCACCTGATGGCGATGAAGTCCAAAGGTAAGCGCATTAACTTAGTAAATACCTATTCACTATTCTCTTAAAGACTCTCACATCAAAAGCAGATTCTTGATTCTACCAAGAGGGCAGTAGCAATGGCTAGCAGGCTACACAGCAAAATAATATTAGTAATATAAAATTCTCTGTTAACTGACATGTTCAAACAGATAAATAAGAATGTTTATAAAACGATTCTCAGTACTGATCAGTACAAAATTTTTTAATTAAATAATGTTATGACAGCACCAAAAATAAAACTCAAAACACTGGAGCATTGCTCGGTGACGTCAGTCGTTCACAACAGTCAAAGTCATTTCTCAGAATGACTTGTTAACTTTAAATCATTTGTACGAGCCGTGTGTACACAGCGTGGTGTACATTGACCGACGAAAAAGCCATGACAACGCAGGGCTGTCAATAACTTATTTCAAGTAAAAAAACTTTGTGAAACAGGTAGCAAAAAGCAAATAATTTAAGTATTCTGTTTGTAAGTTAAATCAAAAAATGAATTATTGATTCATGTCATCTCAAATAATTGTCTCCTCTGGCCGGTAATCGAACCTTAAACCCCTTGCTCCACAGGCTAGGTTGCTATCAACTGTAGAGGCAGTCTTTTTGTTAATATTTTCATTAAAAAATGGCAGTAAGGTTGTTATAAAACGGACCAAACAAAGGGAAATCCACATGTTAATGATATTTTTATAACTACAAAGCGCTAAAGCCCTAATTCATAAGCGATCGACCGATTCTTTTGCAGTATCTTATCCTCGATGATTAAGCACCCTTCTGCATAAGTGTATTGACACAATACCTACATGATTACTGATCTTTATACATATATAATAAATATTTGTCTGTTGTTTGTGCTAATCTCAGAAACGGCTCGACCGATTTGCGTGCAGTTTTCAATATTCCAAGCTTCACAATAACATTTAGTGTATATTTTATTTTAATAGGTAGATAATATTAATATAAAATAATAAAAAAATATGTCGATTTAAAGAACCACGCCTAACAATTTCCGGATGTGCATCCTACATGAAGGTACATGTTTCCCGAAGCGAGGGCGGGTTTACTAGTATTAAATATGGGTAGTCCCCGTTTCCACGTGTCGGACGGCGGTGCCAACAGAATGTCCAGCGTAGTTACTGTCTGAGCCTGTCGAAGTCAACAATAAACGGGATATTTATCCGAATATGTACAGCATTGTATTAAACGTTCACCCATTAGAGCGTCCGACACCCAACAAGTAGTGACGGGGCCTGAAGCAAAATCGGGCGAGGTTGGTTGTTAAATGGGTGAAGGCTAACTGAGAAGTTCTCGAGGGTCAAATCAACTCGTCTTGATTATTGTCGTTAGATGACAATAAAGCCGTGATCCGCGCCTTTTATCAATATAATAATAACTTTTAATACTGGAGCCGAACCCTCAAGTAATTTGTACTTTGGAAGGGTGTTAGAGTATGCTAAGGGCCTCTTCAACTACGTGTCTCTGATGTGAAATGCATCACTGCTAATGGTTTAAAATCAATACCTACTTATTTTCTGTATTTTAGCTCCTTCCTTGGCCGACGATGCATCGGTCTTTGTCTGGACGTAACGTGTTCCGGCTTAGAGCTAGAGAGCCAATTTTCTTTATTTCTTCTAATTCTTTCTTTATCTTCTTTCTTGATCCATATTGGAGCAGCGTGGTTGAGTATGCTCCAGGTGTCCTCTCATATGAGGAGAGACCCGTGCTCGGTAGTGGTCCATTAATGGGTTGGAACCAACGAATCAGTAATGGCTTTGGTGTTCCCGATCAGTCCATTGATTGCCGACGGTGACGATAAAAAATATCATAAAAACTATCTATGATTGTATCGGAAAGAGTTTTCTATTTATTTCAATCGACAGGGTTAAAAATATGAATTGGGTTTAAATAGTGGGTAAGAATCTTATAACTTTGCCTTTGAAGTCCTAATTAAATAAATGAGCCATCGTGTTTTAACAAAATTAGTTTCGTCGGAAAGTTTATTTATTTAATTAAAATATACTTGTAAATTAGTCCCAGGCCCGCAACCCTAGGCCCGCTCACCTCAATCAGGGCCTACAAGACAAATTACTCCCATTTACCGAAACAATCCAGTTGTTTTAAGGTTGTGAAATTGTAACTTTACCTTAATTTCAATTCATTGGTCCATTTACGAAACAATAAATAGAGTAATAAGTAAGTAGTTGTTCTTTTTGTAGATACTAACTGTCCAATTACCGACAAATATTTATTTATTAGCAATGAATACATTTATAACAAATTAATCTTAACCTTACCTTACCTAAAAACATACCTGACATAAAATCTTACCTATCTGAAAATTCAAATATCATTGATTATGATGATATCATTGATTATGTAAATTATCACTACATAGTAGAAAACAAAGTCGCTTTCTCAGTCCCTATGTATGCTTAGATCTTTAAAACTACGCACGGATTTTGATGGGTTTTTTTTTAATAGGTAGAATGATTCAAGAGGAAAGTTTAAATGTATAATATATTAAAGTGTTTCGCAAAATGAAAAATAACGCGCGTGAAAATAAATTCGTCCGATGGTTACGTTTAACAATTTTGGACTTGGGAACTAAGGGACAGGTTTCCCAAAGCGAAGCGACGGTGGGTTTACTAGTACCTAATATTTATTGTTTCGAACTAGAAAGGAACAACAGGATTCACAAATATCATGTCCATGTCAATGTACACTAAAGAATGGCCATACTATATAAATATCTTGTTCGCGTCCAGAGCTAATTAGCCTGATTTTTCATTCCATTTTCGTAGTTACTTAAATTAAAAATATTCTTTACAGTCCAGCAATTCATGTCTAATAGATTGGATAATCTTAGAGGTCAAGTGATTCTGTAAAGGATGGAATTTTCAACCTGTCAAAAAGGAAGATCGGTTTATTTGTGGTATCGCCGAGCATTACGATCAAGCATTTTCTAAACTCTCTAGAATGACATTTGAACGTATTAAAGTAAAATAAATTGATCCCCGACCCCCGCACTAGGAATCTCTGACTTGTGGGTGGCATGGACGACAGATAAGACATTACAGACACCCACGCCACGGCCTTTGAATAAATATTTATCTGCCAGGAGTTCAATATTTCGGTAGTGGAACCCGGGACCTCTCGCTAGAAGAGAAAGGAAGGTCGTTTAACGTACAAGATCATTTAATGTATATGTGTATAATGAATTTAAATAATCTAATAAACTACCAGACAAGCCACCTGCAAGTTGTTACCTGCCTGAAAATAATATGATGCACCTCCCTGAAAATAATATAATCCTGCCAGCGCCCATGTCTGTAGACCGCTTTAGTTCTGAGGTGAGACTCGTGCTCAGTTAATAGGTTGAAGACAAAAGTAGATGAAGATTTCATAACATCTTTGTAATCTAAAGACACACATTGCACTACGAATTCGTATCGCAAATGACAGGGCATAGCGGTTACAAAGTCCTTAACAGAACAAAGGTAACATTGTGACAAACCTGGATCGCTAAAATATGTTTTTACACTATGTGTATTAGAACTTGGTTCTCTTTACACAAAGCATTAATAGTAAATGCCCGAATAAATCGTGTTCTGGAACACAATTTTATATTTATAGCAGAGGTACATTTTCTTTAAACGTAATGAATTACAATAAAATGTTAGAACATTTATTGCAAGTAGAACACGCTGGATTGTAAATCGTTGGTCACTATATCAGAATGTAGTTGCAATAAATATTAGGAATGAATGTACTATATCGTCTATAACTTTTCATTGACGCCATATGTCGTGTGTTCGGTGCATAACGCCTCGTAGGGCTATTTTTTTTACATTTCTTTGTCTGTAACTCATATTGATGATTTTTATTGTACACCATAAGTTTTACAGAAACATTATATTAAAGATTTATTCAGAAACAACGTTATTTATTAGTTATTGAAGTATTTTTCCTACATCATTTTGTTTGTAGACTTAAGAGACACTTCCTCTGAAAAGATTTAAACGATCCATTACAGATTCTACATGACTATTCACCTAAAGTTTCTTTGAAAAAGTGACATGACATACAACCCTTATCAAGTAATGTGTAGTAGTAAAGCACTTTGTGGTAAGCATTGCCTTATATTTTCCCGAGTCGTAGTTTATCAACATTTTCTCTGAGCCGCCTCAACGATGTTGGCGGCTCGTGGTAAGTCGCTTAAGTCTGATTTATGTTTTCGCTCCAATACTCTCGTGAAGCTTTTAGAACTTTCAATTTTCTATGAGAAGGATTATAATTCTTTAGACGTTTGAAAGTCATTTTTAATGGTCGTTTGGAAGAACTCATATTATTCTCGGTAATAGCTAAGGTGTTCTTGTCGTGTTTGAGATTGTCTGCTTTTTTTTGAGAAATTTTTGAAAAGTTGTTGGGAAGAAAAAGCAAATTAAATTATATAAATGTGGTAAGCGGCAACTCAAGCTCTATTTCCTCGTCATGTTTTTTTGTTTGAATATACAAATTAATATAGAACATAATCTATTCAACATACATACAAAATTAATAAAGGTTGTTAGTCAAATAGATTACATTATCACCGAGAAACATGTCGAACAACTATAATTATTAAATTAGAAATGAACAACTACAATTTAGTTCTGCAGAATCAAACGTTCCCGGTTTAATGGCTTTAGTGCGCAATCAGTAGATAACAGGTTCCACCAACAGCGATGAGCGATATGATGATATTGCACGTTTAAAGGCTACTTTGTCAGTTATATATAGTGTAATCCATGCGGTATTCGTGCACGGTGTACATTTTGAAATCAATCGTACTTAATATGACTTTATAAGTGGCGTTCGCGAGGTTTTAGAGCTAGTTACGATGGGTTTGTCGCTTTTTCTCGGAAAAGTGGGTTTTAAAGGGGCTGCGAACATGAAGTGTTCATTGATCACGCGATCGGTCTGCTTGATTTCTAGCTATCAAAATAACCTGCGAATTAGGGATGCGTCAGAAATTACTAGGTACATAGGTAGTAGGTCTCTGGTCCCGGTTCTTATCGATACAGTTATTAAGCTACTTCGGAGGCTTTCAGGCGGCATGAAAAAAATAAATATTTTAAGTAGCCACTAACCCCTTCACCAATCTGTACTTTAACAGCGCAGTGGGGTATACTCTAGATACTCTCTTTTATGAGGAAATCCTTGGTCTTTAGTTGACACTCAAAAAGTTGTTTTTAAGTGTCAACTAAAGCTTTTTAAAAAGTTGAAAACCAATGGACATTGCGACGACAATCGTTTGTTTACGCTACACTCGCTGACAATGCAACAGAAGCTTTAAGAAGTCGTGTATCTGACCCGTTAATGTACCAAGTTTTCGTCTATTAATTAAACTCTAGCTAATGACGGTGCAGACACGGCCGATGCAATCAAGACCTCTTTAATGACTGCCTTGTTTGCTGTCGATTTGTTTGTGCCTTTTTATGTGCCTCGGAATTAGCTTCGACACAATAGCCTTTCTGTTAGTAAGCTACGCTAATATTATAAAGATAAGCCGCTTCTTCAGAAGTATGACTTGATAAGAATACAATAGTAGGGTAATTAAAATCTAATTTGATTACATTGTTTAATGGAGGTAATGTCACGTTAAAATAGCACAATTGCTTTGAAATAATAATCCTACTGTTCCCCTTATCATACCATACCCCTCACATTGTGAGGTGAGACCCGTACCCAGCAGTGGGACAGTTATGGGTTGCGATGATGATGATGATGATGATGAATAAATCCTAATATGTAGTACCTACTATTAGTGTTTATGTATTATGCTGGCTGTAAAGTCAGAAGCAAAAATCGTTTATATTTATTTTGTATGTATATTCGTTTGTTAGGTTCCATATAGGTATTGGCGATTCTTCTGGTGTTGCATTTTTATGGTGACCTTTTATCATGAGGGAAAAAGCAGTCGGGTTGCTTTTTCTAGTTCAAGTTGATAGATTCCGTTCTCGGTCTGGTTGTTCTTGTGTTTGTGTAATGTCCATGGCACCTGCGACACAGGAAACTAGTGTGGAGCTACGAGTGTGTTGCAACAAATAGTGTGTAACAAATAGTCAACACAGAAAAACAAAAGTCCTTCATCGACTATATTTTTGATTAGATAAATATTTGTGAATATATTAACACATCGAATCTAATGAATGTGTTTACTCTCTGAATATTTTATCGTAGTGTGGGGGCGAAAAACCAACACTTAACACGTCCCAACTAGTTTCGGTCTAGAGGACAACACACACAACCAGCCAAGCCTCCAAACGGAACAAATACTCATCTTGCGCACACATTTTAACGTAAATACTCTCTCAATTTACTTGTACACATTTCTGGCTGTCTGCCGTCTTGGGTTAAAAAATGTAATTTTAAATTTCCAACAACATACTTTTACTTTATTTTCAAGTAGACTTAAGAAACGAATGTTGTATTTGTCAATAATAAAATCCTGGCAGATAATTTTTGACGTATTAGTTACAAATTGCGAATACGAAATTAGTTACGAGTTACAAATTAGTTTATTTTGTTTTTATCTTAATACTGGCCCTTTTAGGGCATAAATTTGGCGTGGGATATGTGAAGATTTCTACGTACGTCACGCTGTATTATGGGTGCAAACCTAAGTGTTTGACACTCACCTATCGACAGATGCTCGTATTAATACTTGAATGCAAAGTTTTTGCGCCACTCCCTACTAGGTATATGGCAAGGCTGTTAACTAACGGTGACAATAGGGAATGACGACTTAGCGTGCCCTCCGAAGCACAGATGTGAAGATATTGTCACTAGCGATAATTCATTCAGAATAAAGCTTCCCGAAATAACAACGATTTAACCATCACGTCGCATCGTCAGCTTATGAACACTTAATTTATATTGAAGAAGGCTTAATATTGAAGAGTAATTAAATTTATTTTAAAACGAGAGCGGCGTTGAAGGCTTCATTTCGTTGAAGAGTCGTTAAATTACTTTAGAATAAGAAAAGGCGTTGATGGCATCCTTGTTATTGAGATAGGATGTTTTACTTTTGGTTTCCAGTAAAACTAATTAACTAACTTTAAGCGCAGTTTGTTTGGACGCAGACAGCTTTTACAGCCCTTTAACATGTCGTCAAAAACAGCTGTAAGCAAAGGTTCAACTCCCGGTCGAAGCAGATTTTTTTGACACAAATGAATGATCTTTGTTGGGTATCATTCGATGCTTTTTTAAATGTAGATGAACAGACGAGTCTCCTGGTACGTAATCCTCGTCACCCATAATGGTAACACCAATGGGTCTAGACACCGACCACACTGCCAATAGACTCCTAATAACAGGCGAATGGCTTCTGTCAACACATCTGGCTTATCATACCGATATAAATTCGTGCCGTCTCATTCTTTCCCGTTGCTTAAATTAATCTATTTCTTTCCAACGTTTCGTGTGGCCCTGAATTAGCCAATCACAGCGTTGAATTAGCCAGTCACCCCGCTTCGTCTTACCTCAGCTAGTTGCCAGAATGCATTCAATACGGAAAATCAAACATTAGGTGTCTATTGCCTGTGTGGTCGGTGGGTCTAGAGCAAAAGAAAGTCTTTGTAAGTCCACGCTAATGGCAATACAATACATTACATTTTGGTGCGATCTTATTGATCATTTATTATTTACGAAGAAACCCGCCAGCCCTCGCTCTGGGAAATCTATTACTCACGTTAATAATTATTGTAAATAATATCCCTTATTTGATTAAAACGTGTTTTCCCGTGGGATTTTGATATTTTTCCACACAAAAGTAGCCTGTCACTGTCCACCTTCAACTATCCACGCCAAGAATCACAGCGATCTTTGCTCCGTTTTAACGTGAAAGAAAGACAAACAAACACACATTCGTATAATATTATTATGATTTTAAGCATTCTAAAACACATTAATTCATCAGACATCCGACTTATTAGATAAATAGCGATGAATATTAGCTTTAATTTGTAACGTGAGCATCGAGGTTCACCTCTGAACCACATCGATTAATTACGCAACGCAATGTAATTTACCAAAAGGTGACATGGGCCGAGAATAGTGCTCCTCTCAATTACGAGGCTTCATTACTAAGACAACCTATTTGTTACATGGCAAGAGGAGAAATTTGAGACCGTGTGGTTCGGTACGGCGACCAATTATCCACACTAGATTTTATATTATCTAAAATGCGGTAAACTAGACGAGATAAAACCTTCAGGTAACCTACGACAACGTTTGATTAGTATCCCGATCTTTTTCCACCTTCACGACCAACGTCTTTTGTTAAGGGGATTAAAATCCCTTTATCTTTTAAGACCGATATCTTTAAGGAGTTTTTGGTTTATGTGGACTTCTACCCATAAAACCCCCTAGGCCCAGGTTTCCCAACCTTTATTTCGCCGCGCCCCCCCGAACCAATAAAAATATTTCCAGGCCCCCTTACAATGTACATACAAGCTTCGGGGTTGTGTTGTGACTTCTTAATTTACATGCGGACATGTACATAATTTTTCGGAAATGGTAACGTACCAAGTATGCCCCCTCTGAAATTTCTCTACGCCCCCCTGGGGGGGCGTGCCCCACTGGTTGGGAAGTCCTGCCCTAGGCTATCCTGGGATAGAAAACCACTGTATTTTGTTAGGATGCTCGGTATGTTCCCAAGTTTTCAACTAAATGAAAGGAAATGCCTTTTCAAACCTTTCAGTCCAGTAATCTGATGGTAAGTGTTCACCGTATCTCATGGGCATCAAAAGTATAAAGTAAAATTATCGACGCGTTGCCAAAAAAGAGAGAAGAAAGAAAGCACTCGAAGAAAGAACGTAGCTATCTCTTTAGGACGCACCGTAGGTTCCTCTAACAGCCTTAACTGAAACAACTATACGAAAAGAAATACCTCTGCAAATTAACGAGTAACCTTTGAAATGAAGAAACAATAACCGTGACTTCAAATAATGAAACGTGGCAGCATTCAGAAGGTTCGTTGGCGAATCTTACGTCACGGCCTTCTCAGTGGTCGTTACAATCCAAACGTGGGGTCAACGGCCCGAGAGCGATGCAGATGCGTTGGCCGGTTCACATGTAGACGTACAACCTCCCACGTGAACGTGTAAGTTAGAAGAGCTAGCGGGGACGAGATTCGATTGTCGCTTAGGCCATTTTGACATAGGTCTTTTTTAATTGCGTTACAGTTGTTATTACTAGAGCTAGTTGCGACGCATATATTGGATAATAAAGGGATGAACGCACAGAGTGAGTGACCGTTTTTTCTGCCCAAAAGTTAAAGTAACGTACCCGCGCGACTAGCATGCCATTGATGTCTGCGCTATTTAATTGGATTAGTTGTAGACATATTTATCGACAGCTTCAAATACTTACCAATACTTAGTATAAGTACTTACATAAATAGTACTACTACTTATATACTTACATAATTATTTTTAGTAACAAGTACAGCAAGAACATTTTACGTTACGAGTTCTCGATAAAGAGTTAAAGATTTGTATACAAGCTTTAATTTTATTTGTTGATTTTTCTTTGTGCCAGTATTTATAGGCTTTGGCTCATACATGGCACAGTACTTGTCCTGCACCAACATTTAACTACTTCCAAGTAACTGATTGAGATTGAAGAAATTATTAGCGGCCTTTTTCAATATTCTATCTGTCCATAAAACTCAACTCAGTTGCGCAGCATGTAACGACTATCGATAAATTACAACATTATTGATAAGTTATTACTTTACGTACTAACTTATGCCGATATTATGGATATTTAAAACCCCTGTAAGTAACTTAAGGAATGATTACAATAAAGACCTATTTTTACAGTAAACCCCCAGCATTACACTGTCATATAATTATAATTAATTTTATCAAATGAGGACTAATATTATGAAATATTAAACATATAAAACTAGACAGGAAAACAGAAAATAATATAGTTATAACGACTAATCACTCGTATCGCGAACATCGTATAACTTGAACCGCTCACCGCTAAGGCCGCCTACACAATGGGAACTCGAACTAAATCCGTGGTGATTTGGAAACTTTTTGTTGGCAGGTATTTAAATTGGGTGCCGCGGCGGCGCGCTAGCTCACTTACCGCAGTACATTAACTAAGACGTGTTACTCCCGTACTATTACAAGATCATAATTACGAGTACGTTGCATACAGTTAAACATGTAATTTTGCCTCACATCACTCTGTAGCCCAAATGATAGAGACAATGTGGAGTCATAGAGTCGATTTTTGCTTAGATATTTATATAAAAATATTTTTTTTGTAGGTATTTGGTCGTATCTATATAATTATTATTAATATGTGAAGAGAACATTTTATACCCCTTTTTTAGAATAATACATGCACGTGGGACTGTGATATTTGGCAAAGTTAAAGTTTACATTTAGAAGAGTAGAAAGATAAATATTAGGTATAATACCTATACGTCACAATTATATCTATGAAAGAAAATGAGTAAAACAGAAAGAACTGAGTAAATGCTATTTACATTTTCTTTAAGCTATTTTATTGTAGATCTTATTTCGAGTAATGTACTTCTAAATTTCTCCATCTTTATATCAGGATAAAGGAAAATTCCAAAGCACCAGTAGCATAAAAACTTTGGTAGGTACATTGGACAATATTTCCATTTTAGAAAAAATTTTCGGTGTTATTTTGGCAATGTTCCTATTTCTCAAACATTAGTGCTTAGTTTGTGGGTTTTAAAAAAACTGTGTTTCTCAACAAATACATTTGTTAGCAAAGGAGTTTTTATTTGTTTCTACAAAGCTGAATAAGATTGTTTGAGAAACTTTTTACTGGCGAGGCTGTAGGTTTTTGACCTGCGCCTAGATTGATAAAATAACTTTTATTGTGATTTTATCTACAAAGTATTAAGATTTATTGTATGTAGATAACAAATTAATTAGGTGGACCGGCGAAGTAGCATTCTAAATAAAATACATGAATAATAATAAACACTCACACACAAATGACTCATAACGAACACCTCCGAGAACAAATATTTCTCTCAAATAAATATTTGCCTTGACCGGGATTCAAACACGGGACCCCTCGGGTCCGGTCACTACCAAGTAGAAGGTCTTGTATTAAGAGTTTAATTATAAATCGTAAAATAAGGTTTCCCACCTTTATAATGGCTGTCAAAGCTTCAGTGATGCGGACGGCCCGATTTACAGGGGTGCGTTGACACATGCCACTTTAACCTTGATCTGGGGCTCTATTTTTGAATTTCACTCGTATACGAAAATCTCGAAAACGTATACGAATTTCATATTTCCTTATTTTTGAAATTCGCATAGACGAGTTTGTTAGCGAGTGGTCTTGACCATTCGAATTCATAATTCGCTCGATAGAATGTGTCAAACGTCATGTCACAATTTGAAATGAAATGTTAAATGTCAAGTCGTTATTTAACGTTCCGTTTCAGGCTAAGACACGTTATAGGTGTTTATTTCCATTACCGATTAGTACCTATTGACATTTCTTCTGCGTGAAACGATTAAAATATTACTCATTTAATTACTTCGCAACATAGTTTCGAATGGTTCAAAAATGCAGTAATTGTGACCACTCGCTACGAAAATCACAAGTGAAAAGGTTTCGTATACGAATATGATAAGTCATCGGTGAAATTCAAAAATAGAGCCCCAGGACGTCGATTTTCCTCATTTCTTGCAAACTTGATTAGTGAGTGGTTTCATTGAGCATTTCTATAAAAAAAACATTGTCAGCCATATATTTTATATTTATGTACTTGCGAAACACTGAATGATGACATCTTCCGTTCCATAATTGGATTTGGAACCTGGATTTGGGTCTCTTCCTACCTTCAGGTGGTACCGTGTTACCACCGCGTTTATCAGCTATTGGTGAAAACTAAAGATTTTATTACACAAAATTACTAAATAAAAATACCTACGTCTCATCATCTTTGATCAAAAACGTCAATAGGTGTAGGTAGTGTACGTACTAGGTAGGTACATAATGAATATATACGCTAAAGCACTGATGTGTATAAGCTCATTGCGCTAAAGACTTTATAATAACAGGAATATTGTTTAATAAATTGACAATGTCATTGAAAGTGTCGAGATACCGTTGGGAGCGTGTATTTCCACGGAACTGTGAATAATCGTGCGAGTTGTAACTTGACAATCTGAGTCATGACTTTTAGAAAGACTCTAAAAGGGATTTTCCACAATATTCATATTATTCATATATAAAATGTTAACCTACTGTTAATAAAAAGATATTACTCGTAATATGTTGTTATTCCTTTTGTTCAATGTTCGTTTTATAAGGATGAGACAACTGACTCACATTCGAGAGTTTCTGAGTTAGATTCGTGGGCAGAACGGACTATGACGTGATAAATAAATGTTTGTTTTTCTATTTCTTCTTCTTTCCCTCAGTTATCTGTGATTTTATTTACTTTCAGTGTATTTTTGAATTATTGTCAGTTAATCTTGACTACAAAATTAAATGTGTGAAATATTTTCGTGTATGTTTTCTGGGTTATACGCTCGCTCTATGTCACAAAGTTATTACAATGTTTTCGAATACTTTTTTACTTTCACAAAGATTTAATTGAAAGTGTGTTATTTCATTGTTTACCACAATCTTTTACAGAGCGGCTACTAAATAAGGGGATTCAAGGTTAAGTATCAATGCGCTTAGCATCACTTTGACAGTATTATCACTGTGCTGTCAAATGTCTATGAAATACTAGATTCATCGATAACGTAATTTTCAATTGTACAAATCGTGGCATCGGCTATCACTGTATGTCTATCTCACTATCTGTTCTGTTCTTGTCTGTTCGACTCAAGGTTAAAATGAAGCTAGTACGTTCGTCAAGCTGGTGGATATAACTATTTACATCTCTGGAGCAATGAATATACCCTATATATAGATGTAATAATCAAAGGCATTCTTATGACGAAAGGTTATTACAACCTTGATGATTATTTTAAAGATAAAAATGCTTGGACATGAGTTTGATATTCTAGCTAGTAAGTAGTAGTAAGTGCTATCTGTAATGTGAGTAGCAAAAAAAGCTTCTTGGAAGTTTCTTGCCGCTTCTTCTTCCAAGACTACTCACGGTAGGGATTTGTCAAAGCGATGGCGTAAATTGACTTTCGAAAAGTGTTTGTAAAAAACCAATTTCGAATAAATTTCATTTCATTTCATTTCAATAATAATAATAATTCAATCATAATTCTAGAGAATTAGGTATATACATACATTAGGTTAATTCTCTAGAATGGATGTTTCTTAGCGTTGTCTATCATTTTAACCCCCGACGCAAAAAGAGGGGTGTTATAAGTCTGACGTCGATGTCTGTCTGTGTCTATGGCATCGTAGGTCTCAAACGGATGGACCGATTTCGATGCGGTTTTTTTGCGGTTCTTACCTATGTTTGGTTAATATCGGTCCAGCAGTGTAAGAGTATCAGCTCTTTCCAAAAATGATGTAAGGCTTTTTGGGGATATGATTACTCGATTAAGTACTTCATGCGTGCCAGTACTGCCAGTATAAATGATAATGAGTATAAATGATATAAATGATAGTAATAGCCTTAGGCATTGAATAATTCTCAGTGTAGGCACGAGGATATGATAATGACCACTATTTTTATTTATACTTTATTGAGAATTCACAAATAACCAGACGTAGATTCCTGAGAACTGCCGGCTAGAAGTGGTCATGGTATGAGTCATGAGTTATTTCGAATCGCAAGTCACGACTGTCTGATCGTACCGGTCTGTAGCCCAATTGTGCAGTAAATACCAAAAGACGATGACCATGTCCGAATTTATAAATCACTAGTTTTTGCTCGCGGCTTCGCTCGCGTGGGAGTCAGGAAACGTCAAAGTAAGCAAGTTTGATAGTTGTCCATGAGGGAAACTTCATACAACGTCGAAGCCCCCTTTTTCGCTGAAGGGGAGGGGGGTAAATATCATTCGTAACTAACCCAAATTTGGACTAGGGTCACTTCCACAAGGTCAATGTTATTCGATTGGAAGTGTAAGATTGTAACCTAGGAAGACTAATATTGAAGTTATTAAAACGCAAAACTATGAGTTTCCACATTATTTATTCGATGCCTGCCTATTCACATTTGGCCAGTCGAAGTTGGCATCTAACTCTCTTAGCCTACTCACTCGCGTCTTGAAAAGAGTAAAAAAAAACTTAATCAATCGCGATCTACTTCCACGTAGATCAAGTTGAAACCAGAGCTTAGAATGTATATTAGTCCTAGGGTACTTACAACAAAGGGTATCTTGTGTATTCGCTGTAGTAATACCGAGACAGCGCCAAAGCTGTCTCACGTACAATAGAGGGCGGGGTGATCGTTCGTGACTCGCGACTCGCCCCTAGAGACACTCCGTTGTTGCCGCTCATGAGTCACGCCGCTCAGACATAGCTTCTTGCTCTGCTCATACTTCGACCTACATTCAGACTTTGGAGATTCATCTACAGTACACCTAGTGTATTTTCGCTTTAAGCTTCGTCCTTTTGGAAGGCAAGGGCATATGGCATATAGCACCGCTTACACAATGTCATATTCCCGCGGTAGGATTCCCTATGTAGCGGGTGGTATCACGGAATACAGAGAGAAGTGGAAATGGTACAAGTGTTGATTAATAAGGTGGTATAGACAACTCACACAATATTACCTACACTCATGACCCGATAACAAACATTTATCTCTCACTCAAATATCTGTCGGTAATCGAAGCCTTGACCCTCGCTTCGTAGGCAGGGTCACTTCCAACTAGGCAACGGGGTCGTCAATCGTCTATGAGGAAAGGATCTGTATCGTGTTGTATGCCCATTTAATATACGAATACAACCGACTTTAAGTTTAAAATCTTTCTTAGACGCTATAAAGTTCCTCACGACGCCAATGAAAGCTGAAAATATTTTATTCCATTAAAACAAGTATGTAAAATGAGACTTATGTTAATTTAAGTTTGATTGATCGATGTTTGTGATTGATATATGAACGTGGTACCCAGACGGAAATTGGATGTTCCGTCGAAGACGCGGTACTTGTGTCAGAGGATACCATTTAAATTATCTTTAATATCATAAACTGTTATTATGTACTGTTTATACTCATACGATACAATATAATGAAGGGTAATTTAGAAGTAACTTCATTACCCGCCTGTCTTCGTTATTAATACATTTATATTTTCCTGTCTTATCTACATAATTGGTATGAGGATATTGTAATTGGGTACGTTACATTTTCCTAAAATGAAATTTGAGCAATCGAATCTTTTATGCCTACCGTATAATTTAAGATCATATACTAATAATTGCCCTTGCGTCGTTTTGGGAACCTATTCACACTGGGGAAAATTTATCGACGAGATTCTTCAAATTAACATGTCTTTTAATTCGAGAACTGACATTAAACAAAGACTGAAATGAAATAAACACTGAATTATACCACAAACTTATTAAAATACATTAGCGAAAACCCTATCCTCATCAGTTAAGCTGTTTCTGAGATGAGCGTTCTTAAGACACAGAGAAACCAACAAAAACACGTCTAACACGACAAGAAAAACAAATCTAAAAACGATTGTTATGGATCCCTAATAATACATTTTCACAGGCATAGATAAATGATTCCTTTATTTCCTGTTTTCAGTTTTACGCAAACATACACACGTACACAGTTCCCATTTACTGCCATACCATTCCCTTTCTCTGCCTATGCATTTTGTCAAATATCCCATTTCTCATTCAATCTTATCCACAGATTACGGATTAGAACAAACTTTTTTAGTCTACACCGATATTAATTTCTTACAATTATACATTATGTCTCGTCATGTACGAGGAGAGACCCGTGCTCAGTAGTGGGCTATTAATGGGTTGAAGCCACATGTATAGGCATACACATACAGTATTTTCCTTAACCTTGAATCTTTTTCTGTTCGTTTTAAAATATATTTAGCAATGAGATACGTAATGAACGTTGGCAGACTTCGCGATGGAGTTACGCAACTTAACTTGCTTCAGTTTATAAACTCCAACGGTTGGTAAACGTCCCCTCGACGAAGGCTCCAGTCAAAAGTTGGGTAAAGTGGGACGACTTCAGAATTTTTATTGAGGAAATTATTATCGAGACTTTGAAGGACCTTATTAATGCGTAAACTTTACGACCATTGACGACTTTGTCAGTGAAGTAATTGCTTAAAGCCAGCGTATTTACCAGGGGACCAGGTAAATGAAGATTACATTTTTATTGCCCCGAGGTTTGAGGATATTATCAGTGTTACTTGTTTTAGATATTAGTAAAAAAAAAAAAGCTGATACATTTGTTTTCCTTGTCTAGATTCTTTATTTTATTATACGTTCATACTTATAATAAAAACAAGTTTCCTATTTGTACAATGCATGTATTTGAAAATAATTTAGAAATATTGTCTTTCTGTCTGTGTGTTTAAAATTGCCTCAAACTAAAACTGCTGAATTAAATTCATGGGATTATATTTATAGTCAGTATCTTGTAATAACATAAAGTTTTTAATTTCATTAAAATATAACTGTTTTGTCAAATGTTATTACAATTTTAAACAATGATTTTAGTTATTATATTTAATAAGTATTTCATTCGCGTAATATTTTATTCGCGTGGATATAATAATATTTACATATATCCACGCGAACGAAGTTGCGGGCATAGTTCGTTTAGTAATACAATTGTTAGGTAGCTGTACCGCTATAAATCAGTGTTACTGTGTTGGTAATGACTGGTTTTTGGGGATTTACCTGTACAATCGGATAGAATAAATATTATTACAAATTGATACATTACCTGAATATTTCTGTTATCTGATCATTAAAGGACACCTCATTTAATAGGAGGTAGAGCGTAGAGTTCATCTTGGGTAGAAGGTACCGGGCGGTAGTACGGTGCCACGGTACCTAGTATCATTTGAACTGTGGACCCAATAATTGTTTTAATAGGAATTGTGTTCCGGCAACACTTTTTAGAGGCGACATCTAAGTCCTCAATAGCAACACATATGTGACCGAATTAGAACGACACTCTCACTAACAACTACTAATCGGACTAATACAAAAAACGACTAACAGAACTAACTATCACTAACAGCCCCTATCCCAGTCCTCATAGCTACTACCAACTAACCAACTAACGTTCTAATACCGTTTGGTTAACTGACTTACCATCCTAGAGCGGCAGTGGAAGGGTGGCGCTGCAGGCTCGTTTTCGTAAACTTCATAAAAAATGGCTTAACGATTATAAGTGGAGAAATACCTCAAGAACTACCGGATGGAAATAAAACTGGACATAGGCCATTTAATGTTAAGTTATTTACAGGCTCTCAAGGATATTTATAGACGGTTATATCTCCTCCACTTATAAATTGTCCCGGAATGCTGCTACTTTGTAGGCGTGAGTTAAATAAAGAACAGTTACTACAATAATTTTGTATTACTAGTTTTTACTATTACAGCGAAGTCAAAAAGAGCTCGTATGTTTGCATGTTTATCTGTTTTGCCCTTCTTTATTACTTATCATAATTCGACACATGAAAAGGGATGTAATTTTTTACTTTTTAGTGTATTTTTTTACTCAGAACTAATTTACTTTTCGGTTTTTGTTTTCTGAAAATTTTAATTACTTACTTAACTGTTTGTTAAAATCGCTAATCGCACCTTTTCAGTTTGTATAGACTGCTAGTCGCAAAAATGTTTTTGTAAAAGCACATTACAAATATCATAAATCAATCATACCTCCTTTCGCTCCAAACTTGACTTGTGTATTTGAATGATAGATTAGCAGATAACAAAAAAATTGGAACACGTTTTAGTGGTTTGTGTTGACCGGTGTACACTTGGCCTTTTGATACCTGCCATATTGGCATTGATTGCATGACTGTACTAGTGATGTGAATTGAAATTAACATCAACCTTTAGACGAAATATAACTAAATATACAGTTAGCAGATTAGTAACCAATTAGTATATCTTAATAGGTTATCTTAAAACAAAAGTTTTTTAATTAATTAATTAACGTACACAAACACGGCTTGTTTGTGTGCGTGCCCGGAGTCCCGTAATGTAACATAAGCAGCTTAGAACGCACACAGAGATTTTCGTTGGAGGCCTGAAGATGACACAACTATTATTTATTCTGTGACGATACTGCTCGTTTCTGTGCATTCCACGTTGTGTATATGGCGCGCACACAATCAAGCCTCAGCACCATCGAGTGTGAAGATAACCAACTGTTCTTATCTACGTTGACTATTACTGCAAATCTGACTATTGTATTTCGATTAAACATAGTTGGTATGTAATTCATAACAGCATTACGAACGATTTCCTGCAGTTCCCGTGGGAAAGTATGCAGCGACGCGGAATTCGTGGCTGGTCGGTTGGTTCACCGTATTTGGGACACACATGGCATATTGACGTGCTTCCATTTGCCAAAAATGGACTGTACTTTCTAAATTATCCGGATAATCTTTTTACACTAAGAAGGTACCAGGTGTTCCGCGACAACCTTTGTGATTCGTGATAGCGTGTGTCATCTGAAGATGGTGATAACTTCTGATAGGACATCTTATTGCACATTTTGCGTGGCGTGATTATGTTAACAGCTTGGACGTGTTCACATCATGTAGCGGTTCCTTTTCGTATTTTTTAGGACTTGAGCATATTTCAACAAGCTACCTACTAACAAGCTGTCTGGCTTACTATCTGACCCAACTGTTGAGAGTTTTTATTCTATTGAGATTCAAATTATGAATCATTTTCACTAAACAAAAACAGGTAAAGTGCGAGTGGCACACGCGCACCGAAGGTTCCATACTAATTTCTAGATAAGTAATTAATTTGATTCGTATTGGATTTTTTTGTGACATAACTATAAATTACCAATTTTAACAATAAGTGATCCTAAAAGGGTTTTATCTTTTGAGGCATTTAACCCTAAATAGGATGACTTTAATCTTTTTGTTTCGTTGAACGAAAAGGATAATTACAATTTGTCTTATACCAAATAGTAAATTCTATGTGTACATTCCAGAAACATAACCAAAGCAGCCGTGGCCCCTCGTAGACTACTAATACCTAGTACAGTGTAATCCAATCTGGCCATAAACCTTGATTAGACATGCCGTCTGGCGGTAAAACGAAAACAAAGTGGCTAGACGATATGAGTATGAGTTACTAGGCGGTGAAGAGCGATGTTCTGAGATTTACGGGTTTGTAAATATCGCAAAAATAAATAACAAATCGGAATATTGTCTAATATTAAGGTACTGACAAAACGGTACCGATGTATTATACGATACGATACGATGTACAAAATGTATTATAAAAAGTTATGAAAATCGGTTGGTAGCTATTTAAAATAAACCTACAAACATTCATCACGTACCCAAGAAAACCTTTGCATTTAGCAGAAAAAAGTATCTATTTTAAATTATATCTGAATGCGACCCCAACGAAATATTCAAGATACAAAAATACATATATTATACAAAATTTTATTCGGCGAACTGTATGGCGCAAAGGTTAACATGCTGGATCGCCGTTCCAAGGGTCCCGGGTTCGATTCCCAGCGAGGCGGAAATATGAATGAAGAGTTTAAACTTCAGTTTTTGGTCTGGGTGTGTGTGTTCTTGTCTTGTGTGTTGTCCATGACACCTACGCACAGGGAATCCTAGTGTGGGGTTATGAGTGTGTAGCGTTATTTATGTAGCTTATTTTTATAACAGAAAATTTGTCCTTTAAGTTTTTGTAAATAATACATAATATAAATATCACTATAAATATACGACGGCGACGTGAAGAATCATGAGAGATATACTAGTAAGTAGGTGCTTTGGGAATATAATATTATTCAATATTTAAATTGGTTAAAGGTAAGGCAGCGAACGACAATTTCATGGTATCTGGATTATCTTAACCGGATTAAGGTTAACATGTACTTACTCGGAATGGATATCATTGAAAGCAATTAACCTTTACGTTCGAGATTTATGTTCTGTGCACACACATCGACAACGCTGCGCCCGCGGCTTCGTCTGCAGGACGACATTATAACTCTACGTTCCCTTGACGTTTTAATTACGGCTTTAATCTCTTTGTTATTTATTGAGAGATAACAATATCATTTGTAGGTAAGTACTAATTATTCATGTATCATCTACGATAAATAATCTTTTTAATTACATTTATTCTGAAGCACTCGAATTGTTTTATCGTAGCATTACGATTCTGTAGCTCTGTGAGCTTACCGAACGCTGAGTCCCGGATTCGTTCCTCGACCGCAGCAGACATATTATTATATTATGATACACATAAATGTTTGTTCTTGGTTAGTGGTTATTTGTGAAGGCACCTGCTAGCTACACAGGTACACAGAGAATCCTAATACGGAAATGTCAGTAGTGAGCGTTTATTTATTTAGTATCTATAATGTTCGTAATGAAATCTTACTATTAATATATGATTATAGTACCGCCGCAGAGGCAAACTTGACCGCGAGTCAGTAACGGAATAGACGTTATAAACCCTCAGATATTTGGTTACCACGGGGTATATTGTAAATACGTAATTCATGGAAAGCTATAAATGTTTAATGACTGATCAATATAACTTACAAACGATGTCTAGCGTCGTATCAACTCCCAATTAGTGATCTACTTACTGTCTATCAAGATTATCCTATAGAATACCCTATGTTGTACTGACACTCTATGTTATAATGATGTGACTGTTGTACTGTTGTTGTATGTTGTTGATGTAAAGGAACAACTACATGAGCTTTCGACAGACACAAAAGTTCAAAGGAAGCCTGGCTTGTTGGCGGTCTGTTACAGACAATCTCCGAAAAGAGGACACAATAAACATTTGCGGATTTTTATACGGATTATCTTTGGACCCTGCAATGTTCACATAATTGAATGACCTCAATTCATTAATGGCCCACTATGAACACGGGTCTCTTCATAACTGAGAAGGCCTAGAGCATATTCCACCACGCTGTTCCAGCCGTTTAGGGTTAGTAGACTAACCATGTGTCGGATTTTTTATAAGACCCGACGGCCTCCGACATGGCTTAACGATTGTCATTTAACGATCATAACCGGGACGACGTCTTACCATGCCATCCGAAGCACGGAATCTGAGCCTCAAATGTTTGAATATTGGAGGCTTAAATAATCGGTACATAATTTTCAGCAAGATACAGCGAAAAATAAACAGACAAGAAAAGAAAGACTTCATCACTATTAAAGTGCTTGTTTTAATTATCTTAATGTACGGATAGCCTCGTTGCAGTCTCGTTATGGTTCACGAGATGGGATTAAAATGCAAATTGAAACGTTATATTTGTCGTTAAATAAAGGTTTGCGCACATCACACCGACTCATGTAACTTATAGGAAAGCATTGAAATAATTAAGATCCGATAGATCAAATAGGTCAATTTCACACGAAATTTTAGTATTATAAACAATACAAATGTATATATAAGAATTTTTAAATGCTTGCACTCTGAAACTCCCGCGCTTTAATAGACCTTACATTTACTAGATAAAAGTTTATTTGAAAATTTAGTATAATTGCGGTTTTATTTGATGATTGTTGAACCAAACACCAAATCTTGAAAATTACTTGGCTTATGAAGCTGAAATTTGGCAGGGACGCATTTAGTGAGCAAGGACAGATTTTGTCATATTTCACCCTTAAAGAGCCTAATAAGGGTTGAAAGTTTGTTGGAAAATCAGTTAAAACTTAATCTTCACGGAATGTACAACAGTTAGTGAAAATCACGTTTTATCAAAACCAAAGTGAATTAATTTGGTGAAAGTAAATCACGTACTGTACAAAGCTAGAATTAGTAGCAATAAAGCTAAGTGAATGTTACTAAAATAGTTTCAAAGATCGCAGTTAAGGATCCGGTCTGATCACCTACATTCCACAATTTCTAATTTCCGATACGGTGATCTCATATCAGTTTTCACGGCGTCGTCCGCTCTCTAGGTTGACCGCAGCTCACATCTAGGCCAAGGCATATACATTCGACTTAACCTTGAGGCTTTCCAACTATGCTCACTAGTTGTTTCTCGGAAACTTTATCGTTTCGTTACGTACAGAATATCTCAGAGTTGATAGTCGTAAAGTAGATACTAAGTTTAAGACAAAAAGATTTTTTTTAAGTGATAACTTCTTTAGTATTGTTGTGATTTGGCAGTCGATGAAACGGAAATGACGCGCAAATGAAGCGAAACGGAAACGAAAAAGACACAGACACATTTTAACGTAGGAGAAAATGAGATGGGAAGCATCGGCAAAATGGCGGCTTACGTAAGCAAAGCAAAACATCAATATTTGTTATTTCTGAAGTTTCACTTCTTGCACGTGTGAATTGCACACATTTTGATTTTTTATTATAATATTCTTGGTTTATCTATTCAGCTAAAATGTAGAAGAAAATGAAATTTCTTGAAGTGAAAACTTCTTTAGCGGCATTGTGCACTTTTTTGGGATGGGTAAAAAATGTTAAACTCGCGTCGGGACTTGTGGCTTGAAGCTTGATCGAAAATTCGTCGATCGAAATGTCACTCAGTAAGTGACATTCGAATGTTATTTATAATACCATGGCAACGTTAAGCTAGGGTTGAATATGTAAACTAGGTATTTTTATAAATGTAGGGTTGCACACCTACCAGGAAATAGAAAATTTTGTGAAATAATGTTCCTAATAAAAAAAAGTATATATCACATTGAAGCATAGTAAATGAGAATTGCTCTTATGTTTTAAGGTGCATTTTCAAAATAAAAATGTCTTAGTCTTAAATTGTTTTAGTCGAAAACTAACAAACAATTTTATTAAAATGTAACTTTCTAAGTTGTAAGGTAGGTAGTAGGACAACTGATTTACTTCTGTTTATAAAAATAAATAAATGTTCAAATTTTCACTTCCACCGACACTCCCGGAGTGCAACCCGTTTTTTTTTATATTTTTTTTGATCGTGATACTAATTTAAAGCATTGTATAATTTAAAGTATATATTATAAGATGTCAAAATTATATATTAAATACAACATACCAACATGATTAAAGGCACGTACCTAAGTCACCAAACACAACGTTTGTCGTGCTTCAAATTAACTGTGAAAAAGGTTTCTTTAAATGTAAATAAGAACATTATTTTATTATTATTCATTTATTATAACAGTATACCAACATAACACCCCAAACATCAACTGCTAGCTTACTTACTTTTACATGAACTCTGTCGACATCCCGCGATATCGGATGGTCGTCAATTTACAAAGAAAATCTTACATAGCAACTGGGCAGTACAAATTCGTCTCGACGAGAGGCAAGAGTACTTACTAAAACCAGTATCACCGCCGGAGAAAAAATTAACAGTCGCTAGCCTATATTTAAATACAATTATACAAAAACGAATAAACGACTTTTCACGTCTGAATACTTACCGACGGAAGACCAACGGATCGAAGGCTTGCAGCGATTTCGTTTTGAATATTATTAGTAGTTTGAGAACCGGTTATTTCAGTACCGCGAGACCACCTGATCCGACAAGACGTATACATTTTTTAAATACATAATTCGGAGTGGTTTTCGGAACGTTCGCGAAATCACGCCTAACCCTAAACCGGTAACAGCGTAGGCCGCCATTACGAAAATTCGGCCATGTTTGTCTCGCGAAAAGGCGGCAACGGAATCATTATCTTACTACGGCGCTACGTGCAGCCGTAGCCGTTGAGATTTTCCATAAAAATTCAAATTTCGAATCTATGCCATAGTTTGTCTGTGGTATCGTAAATTTTGAATCGGTCATCGGTGACGTCAGTCAAGTTCGTGGCACGAGGGCGGGGGTGGGCTCGGAGGAGTGGAGGGGAGTGGCGGGGTACGGGGCGCGGCGCGGGCAGTCGCCGGCCGCTGCCGCCCGCGCACTGCCGCGCGCGCTCTCGCCGCACCGCACGACTCTAATGGCGGAGCAAGCCTGCGCCTGCGCCGGTCCATAAGCCGTACCAAAGGCACAGTAACCGTCGTTTTGTCCACACTATCCCTATAAAAATATATATATTCGTATCCATCCAGGTTACTGTGCTTTTGGCAACGGCAGGAGTAGGGTTAACAACGTTCAGTTCGAGTGTTCGGTACGTTGGCGAAGTACCCGCCAAATCGAGAAGAAATTGTAGGAGGCGAATCAAGTTTCCAAGCGACCGAGATCGCCGGATGCGTGGTCTCCTGTTGAGGTGAGCTCGTTTTCCCTATCTTTAAGTAATATTAGCTAAAATATCGTCGAAGTCCTAGCTATATTGGCGAAGAAGCATTGTTGAAAGTTTTAAACTGAGTAATGCCGTCGTTTTTACGTAGGCTAATGTCCGAACCGTTCCTAAGCATAAAGCACAATACAACAAAGATTAGTTACTGGGTTTTTTGGCGAGTCGCCGCTGTATCCGGGTTCGTTGTCTATCGGCCCACGGCGCGACAGCCTTGACCGCAGCGAACTCTGTCTAATGTTTCACCTACACGGTCTCGCCAAATATTAATCTCTTTCATTCCACATGGGGTGTAGCAGGGACTAGACAAACCCACCATGACGTCACGTGAAGGTCTCGAGATAATTCAGGCATAAATACAGCCTGATATTAGAAAGTGGGTTTCTCCGCGACAGCTTAATGAATAAGTTGTGAAATGTACAAGTCGTTAAGTATCATTAAGCCATTTTCTCGTTTCGTAACGCGGATGAATGTGAGCACCTTCGCGTTCAATCATTGCAGTTTCTTTGGTTTTGTAAGATTATTTTCTGTCTTATGACGCATTATGAATGTAAATGTAATGTTACAACAAAGAATAAATTTACGAAATTTTCCTGTCTTTGACATAAAAAAATTAGCAACCTCATGCTTTATATTATGTTAGGTTTTGGAATATCTGTAAAGGTTTACTATTTCATTTGGGTGATAAAGCTATGGAAAAGTTGCACATTTTTGACATACAAAATATGTTCGCGCTCTTTAGGGGCTATTTAGTTTCACGGGCCACACACAATACAGACATCGAAAAATTTAAAACTAGAAAAAAAATACCTGTCATATAAATGTCCATCCGAGGATCGAACCCGGAAATCCTTGCGAAACAGACATGGTCACTATTGTCTACGCCAATGTCGTTTGATTCCCTCGATAATGTTGAAAATAAAATTACACCTGTGTATTATACATATAAAGTAAGATACTAAAATTTAGTTAAAGTATTGGCACAGCTTTCATATTGCTGTATTTACCTCCTTACGACAGTCGTTAAATTTATTTTTTGTACGGCTTCGTAGACACGCGCGCGTTGATGTCTTCAGTAGGGATTGTTCAGGAAACACAGGACTTACACAACAAGATCGAATTGTGAATCGAATAAATTCTCAAGAACACGCTCAAGCATTAACTCGAGTAATGAACTGCTAGTAAACTACGTACACTATTAAAGGTTTCTTTGGTAGAATGATGAGATGATTTGTACGGTATGAGAAACTAACGTATGTAGGTACATTTTTTGAACGAGGCGTTTGCAATGGAAAGGTGCTTTCGTAAAAGATATCTGAAGCATTAAGGTTCGTAAAGGAGGCTAAAGTTAATAACTTCGTTACTTGCTTACCCTGCTGAACATCGAAACTATGGCACCAGGATTTTCCTGGTGTTGGTCCACGAACTAGGCTGTATGAGACCGTGAAATGTTTTTTACGTTTACGTTAAGTTGAGGTCAATAAAGATGTTCCCTCGCTTCCTTTTTCACCGGCAACGCGTTGGTAATGCCAACCCCTAGCTCGTTGTTATAACCACTAACCATTGTTGGTTGTCTGCTCGTTTCATGGTTATTTACATAAAAAAATGACCATTTAGTTTAATCCAGACTGTATATAGTTGGATTTATCTCCTATAATCAAACGCGAAGAGAATTAAAACGTGACTTCGCTTCGCCGTTTCCTACTTAGCCGGCAACGCGTTGTATATTCTAATGTGTAACTATTAGTTGCTCGCCAGCACTTTTACAAGTTGTTGAAAAGTACCTTGCACTGAGGATCAACCATTTTATGTCTATTTAAATACAATATTACATAATGAATAAATGAAGGTAATTGAAGATCATTAAAAGTAATCAGCAAATGGAAGTATCGTGCTTGATCCTTGACTGATACTACATAGTAGTAACTAGGAGTAACTACGGTTTTAAAACTAAATTATCTAATAAAAACCTGTATTATTATCATCGTTTCTGGGAATACCTACAAAGGATCCACTTAAGATAGACAAAAGAGTCGTCTCGACCTTTCGTGACAAAAATAGAAATATATTTTGATATTCAAATTTGATTATTTAGGTTGTTGCTTAGATAATGTAATGTGGTATGTTCATGTAATAATTTATTACATGAGGAAAACCGCTAGACTCAATTATTATGAAGTCACCCACCAATAAGTTATACCTACACCGTTTACGATTATTACTACATCGGTAATCTGTAAGACGATGTTACGATATTTAAACAGATTTGAGTAATCGCAGAGAGTTGAGTTACCGTTTTTTACCTCAATATTTTCGTATAATGCAAAAGACAGCTGTAACTCACGTTTTGTCCATCCGATATTGATGTGATATGTCAGTGTTTTCAGTTTACGTTATGACCTTATTCATGTTAGGACCTTGAAGAGTGAACTCTTAAAAAATGATTTCAAGTAGTACGTATTCCCAGTACAAAAAATATGTTTTGATGTAGATCTATAACCACATAATTATATCAGTTACAGTTTTGTATCAGTAGATTCGTAGAATATCCTTTCTACTCACAGGTTATACAAATTTTAGTTTATTAAATTTATACTACTTTTAGTTTATAAAATTTATACTAATTTTAGTTTATAAAATTTATACTAATTTTATAATTTTATTTTAAGTCAAGAGTGAATAAGTTTCTAAGTCAATGCGCTTTACCACCCACGACTGCATCACTGCTTCAGCCACCTGGTGGGATTGTAGTCAAGCATTAACTTATAGTATGTAAAAAAATACGAACTTATGTAGTTCCTGGCTAAATTTAGTATCAGCTTGCCCATTTGTAGTTCAAAATCTTTAGTTAAAAGTAAAGACACACAGTACAAACCTACCTGATTTATGCAATGTTGGCAAACGCAAAAAATTACGTCGATGTCTGGCATACGTCAATATATATTTGATTATAGCCATTCGAGCCGTACAACGTTGCAAGGTGCGTGATTGACTTTATAAATAAATGATGAGAGGAAGGTGTTGTAAGACACCTGCGATTTTATAAACGCCATTTTTGCACTGAATTTGTAATAAACCAGTTTGTACCTAAAAGCTGTTTAGTTTCACTTCGCAAGGAGAGTAATGCTCATACACAGTTTTCCTCGTATTTGTTTTTTTTTATTGAAGTATTGTGAGTACCTACACTTAACTTCACACAACGACTACACAGTGAAAAATCGATGAATTGTTTTTGGAAACGTCACTATTATAAGCTGGATATAGACGAATATTTATGCATTGTATTTAAATATCAATATAGAATTCAATGAATTGCCATGTTTCGTTCATTGTTATGAATGAATCAATGTGTCAATGGGCATTAGTAATGCCAAATCAATATTAGAAAAGAATCTTCAAAGTAAAAACAAATTTTTCCGAGTTACACACTTTGCGCTTTGTATATACTCCACTAGGAGAAAATTTAGGTCCGCTTACTTTGCCCTAACAAAACACCTCAAATGTTTAGTTCCATACTTAGTAACAACGATCTACAATATTTTCTCTTTAGAAATTGAAATTTCTCATCGAAACACTGTTCGGGCTTATAAATTAACTTTCCCGAGTTAAACACTTTGCGCTTTGTATATACTCCACTAGGATAAAATTTAGGTCCGCTTACTTTGCCCTAATAAAACAACTCAAATGTTTAGTTCCATACTTAGTAACAACGATCTACATATTCAACATTTTCTCTTTAGAAATTGAAATTTCTCATCGAAACACTGTTCGGGCTTATAAATTAACGTCCATTCAGATCAAGATTACAATGATTATCTCAAAAAAGGAAACGTCCCGTTACGCCATTGTTCGAAGTGTGTAATAATATTCTTGGGGTCGTGTCTTCCAGTGTGTGTTAGCATTCAAATCCATATTTACATACTCACTGACCGTGAATGTGTATGAGTGTTCGTGTGAATCCGCTCGTCGAAGAATGTGGCTGGAAAAATCTAACAATTCGTCAGGTGACCATGCTTTTTACATATTTCAACACTGCACGTTACCATATTCTTTTTGTTTTTCCTAACCTGACTATTAATACTGGAATTATTGTTACAATACTACTGTATATAGTCATTGTTATTTAGATAATTATGCACTTATGTTAGTGTTTATTCAACTTCGTATTGGTGTTTATATGGGTATATTGTACTTGTGAACTCTACCTAAATAGGCTAGGAACAGTGAATCGTACGTCATAATTCGTAGATGTCATTGCATGAATGATAACGCACGTTGCAGTATGAATAAAATAAATGATACTTGTGGTTTTTCTCACAGTCAGTGACCAGTGTAACGGCGCCAGTCATTTGTAATTTGTTGAACATTATGCGCATAAAAAGATTATAAGCCATAGGTTTATGCATAGATATAAGGTGAGGCAACATTTATGTACACAGCACAGTATATCTATGTGGAACAGTGTCGTTAGCCGCGTTTCGCAAAGATGTTGCCATTTCTTGCAATTCTCCTCACTGCAGCCTCAGGTGTTTCGAGAAAGCGTCTCCAATTTTATTTGATACAGGGATTTATTGTTGTTTGCAATGTAGTATAACATTAATATAGTAATGTTATTGTCCTTTTAGTAGAAATGCCGTTTTTGCTTTTTAGATTTTATGTGGCATATTTCGTCCTGCGTTTAAGTGTAAATTGTGTTTGTTATTTAGTTTTACTTTTATTGTACTCTTCTTAGGGAGTTCTACTAGGCATCCTGATTCTAAATATTATCTATATTCACAAATGTTTCTATATTATATGATATGTTTAGTCAAACATACTATGGTCGAAAAATATTACGAATGATTTTTAATTTACCTAGTTTTGATTTACCAACGAATTATATATATATATATATATATATGTATAAATCATAGAAGTAAATGATACTTTTCACAATGCAAAATTAAAAAAAAAAATGTCTGGGAAATTGCATATAAACTTTTTTCCTTTTATCGGTTTGAACTCTGGAGTAAATATATTGAAACATTATACTCGTACAACGTAGCAATAAGCAAAGTTAAATACAATACATACAATGTTTTATTATGTCCAAATACACACACTAATACACAAAGCTAGTACATTTTACGATGTTAATGAGGCTTACATTAGTCTAAATATTGAATACAACAAGCGATAACGTCTGTAGTCTCGTGGTTCATTGTACTAGCAATTTTCGTCTCCCTAAGAATTAGTCAGTAAGTTCTCCATTTACATAGTCACTGACCGTGAATTTCTCGTGTGAAACCGACGAGGCGACCGCCGGAACGTTCAGTGCCCGTGCCGCCTGCATCATTTCTTACTTATTGCCCAAATTAAATTAGAAACCAGACGTTCTAAGAACTTTTTGTACAAATTTGTGGCAACAAGTTGTGATTATATACCATAGGAAGAAATTTGTATAACATAGTTTAAACTTAGAGACATGGTTAAAAATTGTTTTCTATATTAGATAATTATATAATTATATAGATAGTGTGTATACAGATAATTGATTTCTATAAACATATTTTAACAGTAATTAACTAAAAACATTATAATGAATCTCTGATTTTTGGATTGTTAGTTACTTGTTAGGCTTGCATGAGCATGCGTACTACATAATTTTTGTTTTCGAATCAGGAATAATGTATAAGTTTAATATACCTACTTACTAATATTGCCTAAGATCTATGGACTGGTTGCTTACATTGTAAATAATATTACGTGGTCGGTAGGTGAGTCGTGTTACTTAGTAAGTGGACGTCTTATAAAAACGGGAAGCATGGTAACCCTCGGTCGTCGTAATGGGGTGCATTAGAAGTATGCTCACGATTGTATACCGAGTCACTGTCTGAATATAGCCATATCTGCGACGGGATCGCGTCGGTCGTTCGCACGCTCCTCCACTACACATTGCACGCACTTTTAGCTTTTACTGCCCTCGATATAAGGGCTATGTTTATTCAAATTGCATGCTTAATTAAAGCGTAAGTGTTATCGATTTATACTTTTTATACCCATTAATAATCCCCGATATATCAATAAAGCATATGCGAAATTATTACCTATGTATTGTGGTACCAGTTAAGAAATTTTGTATTGCGGTGATAAAACTTTACATTAAATAAAATATGTTTTATTGTAAATTGAAATAACAAAACATTTTAAAGCAATTTTTTCTCTACGACGTTAAAAGTGCCTTTAAGGTTTAAAGACTAGTAATACTTAAAAGCTACAAAGCAATGTCCATGTAATACAAAGACATTTTGAAACTTCGAGAGAACCATTAATTTTACTGTGTCCATTCCTAGAAACGGACCTTAAGCTTTAGATACCTGGACGCTTTTTATACCACAGTCATTCAAAGCTTAAAGCTTTAAGTAAATTTAATACCTTCAACAAAAGGGGCAATCAAAGGTACAGAGAAACCTCTTGAAAAGTGTAAATAAATAACCTCGGCTTAAGTTTTACAATTGTCTAAGTCAACGGGCTTGTAAAATTGTAAGTACATATTACTTTTTACTCTACTCAAAGTTTTACAATCTATGAAGTACTTTTTTGTTTCAAGTTTCTTTTGTTTAGATTTAGACTTACAAAAGTTACAGTTTACAGAATAGAGGAGTTCTCTGTGGTTTGTTTTTAAGTGATGTTTTTACTAAATAACGTGTATGTTAACCAATGACATTATATAGTTTATAATAATATTATGTTGTTATTTGAGACGTAAAGAAAGTTCGTAATATGTTATTGTTATTGTTTCTTATAAACATACTTAGTAATAGCTTAATCGATACTTTATTTTAAAATTTAATCATATCATATAATATGTATATAAAGTAAAAGTAATAACAACCTTTAAAATATTTTTTTTTTAATATTCTTTGCAAATTAACGTAATCGATGATTTGTCAACGAATAAATATTACTGTTTTAGTATTTAATAATACTTACTTCAAGCAGTGATGGTTTTACATTTGTGTCCCGAACCGGGGATCCTGAGTTCGAATTCAGCACGTACTTATCTCTAATTTTGAAAATCTACGTACCTATTTCAAAATTATTACTTGATTTACTAAAGGAAAACGTCCTGAGGAAGCCTAGACACCTGAGAGTTCTCCATAATATTTTCAAAGGTGTGTGAAGTCTGCCAATCCAAGTGGTGGACTACGGCCTGTACCCCCTCACATTGTGACAGGAAACCCGAGCTCAGCAGTAGGGCAGTTTTAGGTTGTGATGATTATCATCTTATAACTCAAATAACGTAAGTCCTTTCAATTTTACATCTGTAGGTGTAGCTATATGTTTTGCAGTGTTTTAACGTATGACGTCATAAGAACAAGTTTTTTTGACTTGAATAAATGATGTTTCTAAATGCCGCTAAGATATTCAGTTCATTAGTCTGTCAGCATACAATTTAAAGTTTTTAATCGGTTTATTAATTCAACGTATATATTATTTATCTATACATAGATGTATCGTGCGTACGCCAAAATACTTATTCTCTATTAGGAACTAGTATTGAACATTAATATCTTCTAGTGACATGGATAAGTTATACGATTACCTTGAGGTGAACAAAAAACAACAGAGTTTAATAAACTCTAAAGTTTGGACTAATTTGTCTATGGTAATAATGATGATGTAATAATCAAGTTGAGGGTTTTTTTTGTTAACTCTATTCATTACAGTTTACTGGTTCGTTCGTAATTACAAATGTTGTGTTGTCCTATATCGTTATTACTTAGTTTAATAAAAAACTATTCTTGCAAAATTGAGATTTAAATAAAAATGTTCTATACATTTAACAGAATTTGTAGGAATATAAAAGCTTCACTTACTCTAAAATTTCCCTATGTTTCTGTTAGTATAATTCGCCTAATTTCGTCTCTGCATTGTCCTAATGTAAATTTGGGCTAATTTCGCCAGTTAGCGAGGCTAATGATTCGTGAAGCGCCAAGTAAGGTGGAATGACAGCTACATTAGATGTAGGCGGTTGGGCAAAATGGAGGAGAAGAGATTTAATGGATCGCAGAGTTTTGATAGCACTGAAGCTCCGGCGATGGGATTAAAAGTTACGGGTCGATGATTTCACCGTGAAATTTCTGTGGAAATACGTGTCCAATTGCTTCTTGCATATATTTTTTAGCTGTCTGTCGAATGTACTTTTAATCTTAATTTTAAGGTAGTAAACTTGTCATGACTTACTTCTGGTAATTTAATTTGTACGTCTACAAATAGTAACAGTATCCAAAACAATTTAATCCAAGTTTACTTTAGACGGGACTTATAATTGATATATTATTTTTCTTCATTAATCGATTGACTAACTAACTAATTAATGAGAGAAATAAACAGAGAAAAAATCTAAAAAATATTGTTAAATAAGTAACAAAAAGAACATGACAATGTACCTTTAGATGTATGCATTGGGATAGTCTCGGTTAGTAAATGTCCTTCAAGCCTATATTATACAGGCATCGCCGCGTCGCCCATCTAATATGCAAATGTTTCAAAAACATTAATTATGGACGTACAAAAATTCCAAAGCTACCACTCCGCTGTCCGCTGGTTTCGACCAATCATTTATAAGAACGAGCCGCAGGTATGTTTTTATTTTTCAAAGCAGGTAGATGCCAGTCGGACACCTGCCTTACCTTACCTTGCCCCATATGTAAAACTGAGTAGCGCTGTGATCCCTCGAATATTTCAATTTTCCCCTCTATCGCCCTTGCGTGCAATACGCGAGGGGGACAGGCTAGTCCAAGCAAGATGGTCAGTCAGAGGCGGCCACCTGTGAGGTTTACACGTTTTTTTGAGTGCTATTATGGATGGAAGTGCTTTGTAGTGATGCATCTGGACTTGTTGAACGTTAAGCAAGTTTTCATTATTTTATTAATATTTAAGTGATTTTTGTTAATTGTTATATTTTTTTTGAAACTTATGAAGGTCGTGGTTTCATGGGTCGGTTTGTGTGTAAAAAATAATATTTTTTTCAGTGTTGTTAATTTATAGCCCGTTTCGGCAGATACCCACTCAGTTTATGCATATACTTTAGCAATATGAACGACGTTACATTCGTCATAGGTAGAGAAAAAATATGTTTGTTAGAAACGTTTGTCTCGAAAAGTTTGAACAAAGGCTAGGTTTATACCTACTTCAGGTAAGTTTAACTCCTCTGTCATAATCACACTGATGATTAAGTACTATAAGCAGTAATAAGCTGTAAGCAGCACTGTCAGCTTAAGCATAATAATAAATCGCATTATTATTTAAATTCAATAAGGAAGCTGTAAAGTTTCTGAACGGAAGCGGCGTGGGGTTGTTAGTTTAAAAATATTCGCAATTTTTCTCCCGACGACGTTATTCCTTCCTCCCGCGGTTGGATATTGTAACTCACAATGTTATAAATGCGTACATTTATTCATTGTGCTGGCAAGTCAGCCATTCCATTCACTTGCCGTTTCCTCTGTAGCACCTGTGTCCCGATTATTTTTTATTCCTGTGTGTTCGTGCATGTCTCGTTTATATTAAAGTAGTACAAGAAGTCTGTTATTTATTACATTAGTTGGTTTCGTTAAGGGTTTTTTTTAAACTAAGTTTGATGTGAATTAATATTAACCTCGGTGTAGAGACAATTACAATGAGCTACGATAACGTAGTGTATAGGTACTTATTCTAAAAAACTTGGAAGAGGGTTACCTCCCGTAAGTATGTATGTAAATGTAGATAAAACAGTTTATAGTAATTCAATTTCCAAAAATCCTCTCTTAGTGGTCCACTACACCCAAGGAACATACACGCCAAAATTTCAGCTTGTTGCGTTCTTTAGTTTCGGCTGTGCGTTGTCGCCAGTCACTCAGTAACGGAAGAGATTATATTTGATTGTACGTAATTTATGCCAATAATACTTCAATTAATTCTAACTATCATCGTTTGCTTCCCAAAGACATAAATACGTTATTTCGTTTTCATTTATAACTCAACCAACTTCATGTCATTAAAATAAAGTATATCATGCATTTAAAACAAACTAACGCTTTTCTGAAGTCAATCATAATTAAAAGAAATAATAACGCCTCAAAAGGATAACCTGGACTCGTATACAATGCTTGTTTGGAATACATTTTCATACTTTAGTCGTCATAATGGCATTAATGAATGCGCTAATGGTGAATCAATTACAAGAGCAATGAATGAACACATCATCAATTATTGCAATCTTTTAATGTAAGCGATGTAAATTAGATTGTTATTGTAATCCGAGTAATAAAGACTTCGCGAATAATTCATCATTATAAATTGCACAATTTTTACAGTAAATTCTGTATCTTCATTTAGTAGGTACCTACTTACTCGTTTTTGTCAAAGTATAAATTGGTTCTCTATAGGTAGGTACTGTAGCAATATACTTAACGCATGCCAGCATTATATTGTTTAATTTTAATACTTACATTGGATTTTGTAATTCTTTTTAAATAAAGTATTTCATATTCAAAAAAGGAATAGGGAACCATAGATTAAACAGTTTGATAGTAGGTAATGTGGTATTGTGCTTTACCGCGAATACAGCGATTTAGAATACGAATGCGTTTTCGAATTTTTAATGTTTAACATGATCTGATCTGGATTCCGAAAGCGTTATGCACGTGTGTTTAGACTTTTTATGTATTAAATCCATGTTTAGGTTTAAAGTCGTACCTACTTATTCACATTTAGAATATAAATTGATATTTTACATTAGAATGGCCTTGCGATACCTATTTTGTCATTTTATTATTATCCAAACTGTACTTGTCAGCGTTGTTGACCCTCTCAATGTTTAAGATTAAACTGGGACAAATATAGCTTATATCGTATAATTGGAATTTTTCACAGAAAAGTTTCATAGAAAAATCATAGACAAACGACCATATACATAGATTGCATAAATGTTATACCTAGATTTAAACCGATTATTTATTGTAAACATACTTACTTACAACGTAATTATACAATTATTTATAGTAAATATAAATAAATGTTATAGTTTGAAATAATATTTCCAACAGAGATAAGTAACTGATATAGGTAAGTGTTTGATCAATCCGCAGCGACCCAGCCGGCTTCAAAAGGTTGTGTTCTCAAACAGGTTTCCTGCAGATTGAATAAGCCATTACTGAGTTTCTACAGCAATTACAGTGCCCGTAAATGGCCAGCCTGCTCTAGTCGCATAAAATTTATATTGCATCGGCCGCTCCGAATTGGCCAATTATTGGCCGCCTCAACATTCTGTGATGAAATGGATTTCTTTGAGTGTTTCCGATTGTGATTGCTTCTTCATCTGCAATTTCTTTAATTTCGTGGACATTTGCTTATGTCTAAAGTCATCTCGATATAATCTTATACTAAGATTCATATTCTTACTTTTATTAACTTAACTTGATAAATTAAAACTCAAATGTGCAAAAAATTCATCAAAATCTATATAAAATATTCCACAAATAAATCAGCAAAAATGCTTTTTTTAAATCTAAGTACATAGAGTTTTTTAAAAAAAAGGTTTAAAAAGCACGAAATTTGATACAGGTATTTGGGGGCGTATTTCGGAAAATTAATTTATTATTATTCTGTATTGTATAGTGTCTATGTGATTAATTGTTATTTCCGTCATTTACTATTCTTGAAATTAAGCGGGTTCGTTTAGTTTAGTGTCCAGCAGGATGTCACGCACGTGAACGTTACGCATCTTGTCAATTCTTGTCCTTCGGCACGCGTGAAGTGTGTGTAAAAAGGAACGATTTGAATTCGATTCCGCTCGTCGGTTCTATTTGTATTCATAGGTGCGTACCGTGTTTGAATAAAGGTGTTTCTGACGTTCCTCGTCGGAATTGCCTTGTGGGGACGTGATGTGAACGAACCAAGTCGCCAGTTACGGCGCTGATTGCCTGCCAGTCCTACATCGCGTTTTTACTCCCGACAATTTTGAACTATTGAATATATTTTTATATTTATGTAATTATCTATCTAGTTATGATAAAGAATAAAGCATTTATCATTTTTTTCAAGGCCTCCTGCCTTGATATAGATAGGATACGTATAAACTTTATATTAAATGCATAACTAAACAATCATTTCTCATAATTACTTTCTAGAAATACAATTATCTATAGAGCCCGAACCCAACCCCACACACTTTATAATAATATTAAAGTTTGTTTGCTAGTTCAAAGGTTTGGAACTGGAGTTAACAGAACTTCAGATCAAACTTACTTAAAGTGTCAACAATAATAGTCGACTTAATCTTTGACAGCGTAATCCGTCAGATTTATCAATCTTATATCTACAGGCTCAAGTAGGCTTAAAAGATAGTCCAGTAACTTAATGACCTATGTCATCATAGCACAGTCTTTTCCACATACAGTTCATCAGTTTCATCGCAGTTCTCAAACTAAACTGTTTGACCACGTTTTGTGTTTACTGACATTGTCATAAGTTGTCAAGAATAGGTATTGGTGACTGTCACCACACAAAAATGAGTTACTTTATTTCTAAGAACTCTTACAAGTAAGATAATTATTTTGACTAGAATATGCCACCAGACGTTAGAGAGTTATTCTGGACATGTATACCAGATATGGTACGCAAACTCCGCCGCTCCTCATGCACCAGATAAGTCGCAATAGACTGCTAACGTGTTAACCTTCCAAACGTCATGTAATTTTTGTGCTTACATTTTTAACTAATTTTTAACTAATTTTGTTTTAATAACTCAATTAAGGAAATAAGGTATGCGTATGTAAGTTTTATTTATTAAACTCGATTGTAAAATGTCACAGTGAATTTCTTGAAATGATTTGCTAACTTGAAAAATATTGCTAGATCGTCATAAACCCGGATTTTTGTATAGTTGTTTGTATGAACTTAATATTTCAAATCATTTAAACGTTACACGGTGATGTGACCAACGAGGCGACCAACATAAAGACAAGATGATCACAATACAATACGTAATGGTAATGTGAGGTTATCTTGACCACGAGCCACTCGCAATAAAATTTTAAACGAACCACCTAAAAAATATCGCGTTAGTCTACTTTGAAATACCGTTTTTAACGTGAGTTAACTCGATCCTCTTTGTCTAGTTATCTGGACGTGCGGTCACGGCGGTGTCACTCCGCGCACGAGAGGTCGTTTCGTGACTGCCATAGACAATAAAACACTTAAAAGTTGAATCTAACAAACTTCGAACCTTGTGCTGTCATTTTGAAATCACGTGCGAATGTCGCTCAAGTTGTTATAAGTACATGACACGTACATCAAAATGTTGTCATGTTTTTAACAAGCTCTCGATGTGTTTTGTTTGGTTAAAAAGTGGTGGACGAATAGAACATAATTTACCTTTGTAGTTCCGAATAGCTTAGAGATATAGGTACTATGCTTAGTTTCAAAAGTAATTTTGTTCATTTATGTAGATTAGGTAAGCCTACCTCCTTTATAATTATTATTCCTTTAGTTTCTTTTAGTTGATTAGTCTATTAAAATTGTTCAATTACTTAACTTATTATAATTTTATAACATTGGTAGGATTCACTAGGTGAAATATAATTAATATAATTAACATTTCAACATACATATTTAACGACGAAATATTCATATAATTTATTTATAAATTTTCAAAATCAGAGGGATTGCGAAATTTGGATTTAAATGTTTTGTTTCATATCATACAATCAGGTAAGTAAACACGAATTCATGAATATTAAGGTAGGTAGCGGAGGGTCAAATCAATATTAATTTCAGTTGGAACCTTGTTACGGGTATCCATTTCACTTCGACCCCCGAGACTAGTTCCAGTATTTCGAACTAATTACGAAGGTCTATGGCTCCCGTTCAAAATTTCATACCCTTTGAACTATTCAGTGATACAGTATCACTGACTATTTATTTAATGCTAGCATGTGAACAGGATATGTGTAAAAAGATAAAGGTATATATTTACGACTGCAATATTTAAACTTTAATTTTCATAGCAACGTATTGTAAGATATTCGTCGCTTTTCATATACCTAAGGAAATCGGAGGATCCTCAAGCCCACTGTCCTAATTCCAATTTATTTTATTCGATAAATCGCACCAAACAAATTAGCTATAATAAAAAAACACGTAATAACACTTAAAATATTTAACAAAACTTATTTTTGGGCCAATCTAAATAAGGAGAATGTTAATTTTAATAAGCGTGATTATTTAAAAAGAAACAAAAAAGTGACTAGCTATATAAATTTCCGCAAGGTCGTTTATAGCCACTGCCTCAAGTCAAAACCTTGTGCGCTGTAAAATAGACCGTGTAATAACAAAAACAGCAGAACAAACAAATGATGTTTAACGTAAGGTTGTGTTTCCGTCTTAGATGTGAAAAACGCTATAAATGTAGCAGACGGTCGATGTTCAGCTATAAACGCCTACAGTACCTACATCAGTACATATCAACGCCCGCTAAGATTCCGTCACGCGAAATTTGCTTCTTTTATTTAAGATGACGAAGAAAAACGATAGCCGTTTGATTACCGGTTAACCGTGTTGGTTGAGACGTAGCCTCACCAAGTATGTACAATCACAACGCGTTTTGTTTGACAAACAAATACCGCAGATAGGGAAATTGTAGTCGAGGAAGGAAAAGTCAGTAATGACTGGCAGGACTTTGTAGGACGGTGCACTCATAGCATAATTGTCACTTTTTTAGTTGTCACGGTCACGTCGAGGTGGTGGTGGCCAGTGGAATAAGACACGTCACTGCCGAAATGCTGTCTGTTGGCTAGGAAGTAATTTTTAGTTTGTAATATCTAGGACCTACATAAGTATTTATTTTATCTCATTTCTGACATATAATGTAGGAATTAATTTTTCCCCCATTACATTTTGTAGAAAAGTGGATATGTTTTTTTTATTTATTCAGTTAAGAAGAGTTAATTCTAAGTTTTAACCGAACGAGACAAAATTAAGTTTATAATCTTGGAAACTTTTATTTCACTCACGTAAAACGTACCTCTACTCCTTTAGGGCAATAATTTTCTCTTGTACAATAATTCCTGTACAAAGTTCAATGTTTCTAGGTCTAATATTATTATGTTTTGCGTTGTCTGTCAGTCAGTCAGTCATCGTCTGCATAAGCATTTTATCAAGTAGATATTACAGAATGATATATTTATAACTGCTTCCGAAATATTTTATTCATTATCTACGAATCAGTTAACCGTAATTTTGCTAAATTTAAATTTATTCTTTTAAATATTCATGGACATTAAAATCCAGGCAACATGGGATTCACAGAAACAGCTTTAAATAAGTAGGTAGCTTGCTTCGTTTTTCCAAGAACATCACTGGGAAATCTCAGAGAGCGCCACAGGACTGAATACATCATTAAACATTTATGAACTTTTTGAGTAGCGTTGGTCTTTTCAAGAATCACAAGACAGAAAGTAAACGATGTGTCAAGTTACATTGGTTGCTACGTAGAATTTTAATGTAATAAAATGTTTCCGCGAACTCGAGTCTCTGACAAATATCTTTACACAACTCATTCGCACCTACGCGTAACTGATTGAGGTGTAGCTACTTAAAAAAGGTATAACAGTGTTGTACTATTCAGTTATTGTTGTATTGGACGTTGTCCTTACACTGTGCGATTTAGACTGTTCCATACAAAGTAAAAAATCAGATATAGTCTATACTGTCATAAATATTTTCCTCCACTGGAAATCAAACCCTGGATGGCATGGTTAGGTTACTTCCAACTATAAAATTTGCTTTGATTAGTAGCTAAATTGTATTAAGTATTCAGTCTTACGAATACGTATTTACTTTGGTAAATAAATATTCAGCATTTAAATTGTGTAGCATGTTAATGTAATCGTGTCTTGGCACGCATATAAACAATTTTTTGGTATATGTTATGGCCATTATAGCAAGCCTTGCATTCCTGTATTAACATCTTTGAATTGAATTACAACATTTTTTTTGTAACTGTAACGATAACATGAACATTGTGTTTGTTTAGAGAGGCGCACTAGCCTATGTAACATTTATTTTCTGATGATTCTATTTGCAATGTGATACTGCCGTTGTAAATATGACCTGTAATATTTATATTGATGAATAAAGAATTTTTAAAAACTAAAAAAAACAACTATAAAATTGTCTGTAAAAAACTTATAATCTCGTTTCTCTTCATTGAGGTTTGGCAGTAAATTGATTTATGCAACTAGGGCGAAATATAATAAGTATTACTGTATCTAATAGGTATTAATAAACCTTATTAATATTAGGTCCTTACTTATGAAATTGGCGTTTTGCAAGGGAGGAACATGAAGTCGATTTTTTTTAAATATAATATATTTAGTTAATCAAAGTATGGACCATTGCTATCTATGCACTTTTGCCATCTCATTGGTAGTTGATTGATCCCTTTACTAAAAAAACTATTCGCACGGGAATTAATAAAATCTTTGAAGGCGCTTTGGTCTGCCCCATCGGAGTTGAATTTTTTCCATTTCAAGACGTTATCCAAATTTCGTAAAAAATGGTAATCTATTGGAGCAAGGTCCGGGTAATACGGTGGATGTCTTAGACATTCCAATTGAAGCTCCTCTAATTTGGTAGCCGTCATTTGTGCAGTGTGTGGTCTAGCGTTGTCCTGAAGCAGCAGTGGCCTAGAGCGATTGACCAGCCTCGGTTGTTTAAAAGCTAGCTTGTCCGTCATGGTTTGCGGTTGCTGACAATAGACATCCGCCGTAATCGTCTGGTCAGATTTAAGAAAGCTGTAGTGAACGACACCGGCACTACTCCACCAAACGCTCACAAGAAAGTTTTTTTGAGTTAATTTTCGCTTGGGGCAGGATTTGGCTGGTTTGGCAGGGTTCAGCCATTGCGATGAGCGTTTCCGAGTATCGTACAGGATCCACTTTTCATCACAGGTAATGATTCGATTTAAAATCCCTTCAATATTGTGCCGGTTGAGTAATGTAACACAGCAGTCGACGCGCGTTTGTCGGTTTGCTGCACTCAATTCATGAGGTACCCACCTTTCAAGCTTTTTCACCTTCCCAATTTGCTTCAAGTGGATTATAACAGTTTTATCACTAACACCGCAGCCTGCAGCTAGTTCGGACGTAGTTTGCGATAGATCCGCTTCCACAATAGCCTTCAATTCTTCATTATCAACTTTGGTCTCCGGCCGTCCACGGGGCTTGTTCTGCAGATCGAAATTTCCAGAACGAAAACGTTGAAACCAAAAACGCACTGTGTTTTCTTTTGCGACACCGCCGCCATACAGATCATTAATCCTTCGAACCGTTTCTGCAGCACTGGTGCCACGATGGAACTCGTAGTCGTAAAATAACGCGATATTTCAAGTTTACCATTTTGTAAACTGAGTGACGCAAAAAAAAACCAAAAGAGGAAAAAACAAATGAACTACGGTTTTCAAAACACAAAAGCATGAGTAAATACCTGGATAAATTTGAAATTGCAATTCCTAACCAAAGAGGAGATATTTGAGATCAAAGTGGCTAGTACGACAAAACACCAATTTCATATGTAAGGACCTAATACTTATTAGGAGTATTCGAAATTCGTATTATACAAAAATCGTTCAGACATGCTGTTTACTTATACAAGGCAAGTGCACACGCATTCGACCTTTGATCGCAATCATTATAAAATCTAATATATTTGTACTGCTCCAAGATGTACTGTTATGACATCTTATTACATTACCCACACAAATCCATATCAACAACACACATTTAAGTTTTATAAAATGTGTCCTGGACGACCTGGAGTTGTGAGTGTATAAACATTTTCAATTGTTTTTCGGGTTAATGAATGAGTTGAGTTCTTGGGATGTGTGCATATGTGTGTGTGTGTGATTATTATTGTTACTAATTGAGTTATACCTTTATATCTGTAAATAAATTTTGTTGAAATGGTCGCGTACAACAGCTATTTATTGCAGTGTTTTGATTTCCCTGTGGGGATTCTGTGATTGGGTTAGGGATTCAAATTTGATTGCTTTATCCGTTAATTACCTTTATAAAATATTTGATGGTAATGAATTTACGAGAGAAGTACCCTTATTACAAGTACCTTGAATATAGTAAAATACTACACAATACAGACAACAACCTCAGTCCCACTTGCTTGCTAATTGGATGACATGACTTTTTCCACTTATTTACATACATACTAAAATTATATTACTTATACTAAAACCCCCCCATTTGTACAATTTCAAAACACTATCCAAAGTTGTCCAGTAAAAGTACTCTGTTATACAGGCTGTACACTTGTTATATATTATATTATGTAGTGATAGCTATAAAACGCCCTGGGACCTGTGTCACCCGTTTTGTAACTTTAATTTCGCGTTCGTATTTCCTGCAGGCTCAATGTTATTTTTCACTACAAGCCTTTGACAAAATTTTCTTAACAAATTACCCTTTCTGAGTCAGATAACATTATTAAAATAACACCGCTTCATTCTTTAGGCTGCGTTAACATTAGGCAAACATGTTATTAGTTAAGAGGCACCCAATAGGGCAGTGCCTGAGTTTTGATGCGATTCCTTTCTTTCGTAATGATTTGGCATCATAATGTTTCAAATTATCTTATTTTTTAGTTTATACTACACTACACTATACTAATGTGACTATAAATATTGGTAAACTAAATTCGTCATTCGTCGTAAAAGTCGTACCTAAATGTAGGTTTTATTGATCGTATTTATTACGCAATTCCAACTCTAAATTCCAGTCCACAGCAGCACAGTACAACATTTTTATAATCTCCACCACACACTTCCATCATCATAATTATCACTCATAATATTAACGTCCTTACTATAAAGTAAACCTTACTACGACCAATTACACTCGACATTGGCAACTAGCAGACTTAGGTCCTAGTCGTCTGGTATATGAATGGATTCAGAAGTCGTCGAGTTCGGAAAGAGCCTTAATACAAAAACAGGCCATTCATCTATTATTTTTGCCATTCCCTGTAATTAAAAGCTTTGTCGAAATACGCTTTTACAGTGTTCTGCTGCCTTTTTATTAAGAGTTTGCGAGTCCATACAGCTGAATTAGGGTTGGGTTTCAAAGATTTTCTTTTAAATATTTTTGTGAACAAAGTCTCTGGTTTATGTAAAATCAGAGATTTTGTTTAAAATATTATCATAGTGTAATAGTTTCTTTTTCTGATTTTCAGGTGATTTGCTGAGCGCTGGCTGCCCGAGGCGCTGTGTGAAAATCAGTAGTTTATTGAAAGAAATTGCAAGCAATAACTTCATTTATTTTATAAATAATACTAAGTTTCTATCTCACATGCTAATGTCAATTTACGTGTTAACATTTTTCTATAGTACACTGTTACAATGACTCCAACATACAGATAACAGGAAGCAAAATCCGGGAGCCGTTAATAAATTACATAGACTCAGTGGTACATGTATAATATACATAAGTTAAATTCTATTTTTAGTAGTAACTTTATGTAATGCAAATAAAAAAGGGACAATCAATGAAGAAAGAAGAAAGAAGAAAGAAGAAAAAAGAAAGAAGAAAGAAGAAAAAAGAAGAAGAAAGAAAACATGTAGATTGGCTTCTTTCTTTGGTTATCTAGCTGTATGAGTATTGAGACATCATAAAGCTAGGTTACCGGAGTTAGTGCCGTCTACGATACGACTGGTCTGCAACGCATACAGGACTACGCACATTAAACCAACTCGACGTCGACCCAACTCCGACACCGACCGTTCCGATCATGGGTATGCGGCGAGTAGTACACATCTTTCAAGTATAGGTACGTTCGAAATTCAATCTTGCGCAATATATAAAGCTCATAATGGAATTTTAGTTTTGTCGGTGAAGGGTGGGAGTTGAGTGAGTCTAATGTGCGCAGTCCTGAAGTCTGTTACATCGGGACGCTATCTCTTTATGATCCTGCGTCTTTACGACATCTTACATTATACGATATATGTAGTCGGATGACTGGAGAAATGTATATTGTGTTACGCTAAGCCTTGATATTGATTTACTTGTGATTTTATAGATAATGAAGCAAAAATTTTGTATTGTGCGGACGGAGGAGTATGAAATATGACACACACAACGTATCAATATTAAAGCTTATAACTTTCGAGCGCAGAGCGGGTCTCTAGTAACAGTTAGTTACTAGGTACGCAAATGATGTATTTCGCATTAGTTATTTGTTATAATGTTAAAAACGGATTTCTTTGTGGTTTGTATACATCTATTCTATACATCATTGTATACCTCTAGCAACAGCTATTATACTTACGAGTATAATATAATGATAATATCGGCGTACAATATATAATATTATGTACGTAATAAATTGTTGTGGGTACAAAAAAAACTTTGCTCCTCGTATAAGGAGGGCATGTCGCAAATGTCGCTCTGGCCCCCGACGTTTAGTCCCTTTGGGTGAATAATAACATTATATTACCTTATTCCTTGAGGATTTGAGTACGCTGGGTAAATTGTTTAAATGTTGTTTTTCTAAATTACACAGAAAGTCAAAGGAACGCTCGCTGATCTTGAATGAAATTCCTGACGCTTTAAAATCCTTTCAAAATCGCTCATCAAAAGCTTTAGAACACTTTTGATATAACCTTATCCTGGAGTGTTATTGGATTTATTAAGTTTGACAGATTATAATTACTTTATTATTGACTTGTTTTATTTTATATTGTTACTAGCTACGCCCGCCAAAGGGCATATTCTCCATCGATAAATAAATAATAACTTATAGAAGACAGTCTCATACAATATTACTACGAAAATCTGTCTTTCGAGACTAAGAGGGAGGCTTTCAAAACAAAATTATGTAATATTTTTTCAAAATATATTATTATTATAACAACAAATAAAACTAAAAATAAAAGATTCCGAGATATAATAACCCTCACAGAAATAAACTGGGTTTGCAATATAATAAATAAGAGTTTTTAATTTACTTTGCCTTGTGTGTGCTCAATTATGCGTAATGTAATTTCATGTTACGGGAATGTTATACCTCAAACGACTTCTTTAGAACAGAAAATATTTAACTGGCCAAGAGCGAATAGGCTTTGTGTGATACAGGACTGTCTAAGATTCTGAGATTTAAAATTTAAGATTATTCTGTAAAAAAATAAATGCGTTATTTCATATATTTTATATTGTATCAGCGTGTTTATAAAAGTTGTATCAGATAATAAAATTAAAGAATCAGATTTATTAATTATTAGCGTATTTTGCAAAACTGCATCAATTTATTAATTAAAACCTAATTTATATTAATGTAATGTGTATATGGTATGTATGTGTAATGTGTGTAATGTATAATTATATTCATGTAAACAATTTGCGTATGTCAAAGTTGTATCAATAAACAATTATTAATTAAAATAGTATTGGTAATTTGATATTGACAATGCTTAGTCAAGTTTTGTTAAAATGTACTTAAATATTTTTTTAATCTTTTTATTGAAAAATGAAAAAATTAACAGTCGTAACGAGCTGTTTAATTTGAAATGTGACATGTTGTAGGTACTTGCAAGACAATTTATTTTGTATCTACTCCGATAATCGGAGTCCGTTTCTCACCAAATACTTTCCTCATTGAATTCAATGTTGTTCTTTTCATTTCATCACACTATTTTCCAATAGACTCCATTTTATATGTAGATATCCAAAAATCGTTCACGACAGGAGGACTAGACAAAATAATTTGGTATTTTCATCTGTTGCACGGAACCCTAATATCAACATTTTAAAATAAGTAAGCTTATAAAGCAATTTGAACAAAGCGAAATGAGAAAGAACGTTGGAAATGTTTGCGTTAGGAAATAACGTGGGTCTTGCAGCTTACATTTAATATAATTTAAGTGTAGCGCTTGACTGGCTGTTAAACCAGGTACCATGTTAAGATTTTGCAATTGAAAACATATTTAAATCAAATCGCAATAACAAAACATTCAACAATGTAACGTCTCAACCCTAGTAAGTCTCGGATGAGTAAAGGCAGGCATGGGTCTCGTCCCATTGAAGACCTCCAGTCACCGACCACACAGCCAACAGACACCTAATGTTTGATTTTCCGTATAGAATGCATTCTGGCAACTAGCTGAGGTAAGACGAAGCGGGGTGACTGACTAATTCAACGCTGTAATTAGTTAATTCAGGGCCACACGAAACATTGGAAAGAAATAGATTATTTTAAGCAACGGGAAAGAATGAGACGGCACGAATTTATATCGGTACTTTATCCCAGATATGTTGACAGAAGCCATTCGCCTGTTATTAGGAGTCTATTGGCTGTGTGGTCGGTGCCTCAGCATACTCCATTTCCTGCTCCATTGTGGTTGAGTAAGGCCAAATAGAAGTCTTTAGCAGATATCTGTAACATGATTTCACATTTATATCTAACCCGATTTAAGTCTTATTCTTTGTACACATACGGTCACAGTTGTCATAGGTGGCAGCGGAAGCTGGTGCTACATGCTCGTTTGCTATCTCCATTTCATAAAATAACCGACAGGTTAATGTGGCATCTGAATTAACAAAACCTTTAAAAAAATTCAAATTCAGTTCACAAACCAAGTGTAGTAATTCGGGGTCAGATGAATTTTTGTTGTTGATGATGAGTGACTGATGATGGTAAGTGGTGACGAAGGCTAAGATGTTGGACGCAGTAATTTATAAAAGCCTATTTACTCTCCTCTTGAAGACTTCCACATCGTACGCAGCACAGGTTAACAATCTATGGTACGCAGTTAATAAATTGTAATTGTTACACAAAGTTGCTTAAACTAACCCGTATTTACTACAAAACGGAGTACCAGGTACCAGCCAAAGTTCCACCACCTATCAACATTAGCCCCATATTATCTTTTATAGCTGCTCTCAACGCAGAAACAGTACAATGAAAATATTTTACTTCGCTTTCCATCGGGGACACAACGGTTGTTTTCAAATAATTTAAAACAACAGTATTTTCTCATTACGGTACTGTTTAATTACGTTTTCGCACCGTCTGCGAATGTTTGTCGAGCACCCCCGGTGGACGGAAACTCGTCACTAATTGCAGACAATCGTTATACTGAGGACTCTAATTTTGTATGCGCTAGTTAATGTTGGTTAGTGTCCATCCATTATTATGGGAATCCTAGTACGTGTGATATTAGTGTGTTCGTATTTATACATATGTTTCGAATATATTAGCCATTGAAATATTATGTACTGTACATAATCTCAATTTGATAGATTTGTATTAGCTAGACTCGGCCACACTTAGCTGCTGGCTCAGTTGGGTACCGTAGCAACGGTTGTCATAGCAACTATTTCGAATTACAAGTGTTACAAAGCGTGGTAAATTTTCTTCCTGCGGGAACTTCGGAATAAAAAGTATACAAAAATACTTCAATTGAAATACTTTCTTATTTGAAAATCTCAAAGCGATAATAAGATCGGTAAAGAACTTTAGGGGATTTGCATTTTGACGAAACGAAAGTTACAACTTGAAATAGGATTACGTAATTTTCAGTTTAGGTTTAGTTCTGTTTCACAGATTTCTTAATTTCACATTGAGAGAATACTTTTCGACAAAGGCTGTTAAATACCAATTTAAGTCCTTAATGGGCAAATTGGGCCTCATAAAAGTGGTCATAGTGGCGAACTGGCGATGCCACTTGGGGCGCGGGCAAATACGTGAATGTTTGAAGCTTTGAAGTACATTTATAATTAGGTTTTTTGCGTCACTTGTTGAATATCGGCTTTAATATTTGGTCGTCTGGTCATGCCGATATACCTATGGTTATAAAAGAGACTGGACATTTTATAAATCTGTATAATGCAGATTAATGCATGAAGTAAGTTGCATAACTATAAAGAAATTCACGACTCGCTGGGAGTCGAAACGAGGTATCTATTGCACCATATAGCTCGTCAAATTATATTGTTAGGTAGGTAGTTCGATCAATTTTCACTGTGTTTTGTATAGGTAGGTATTATCAGCCAACAAACAATCATAGTTATGGTCTACTGGTAGGTGGTGACGTCTACATGAATATTTACCGCCACCATTCACCGTCAATGTAAGAACAGTACAGTTAAGAGGAAATGCTACGGGTCATTTTTCCATACAAACGTTCTCGACTAATCCCTCGCTGGTTTTTGATAGATCAATAATTTTTTCACACAAGAATAATATCATCATTATCTATGTCGGTACGTTTTGATTTTTTCGATATTTTTGTTTTCAAAAGTTTTAGGCTACTTCAAACAGCGCTTAAAACGGCCAAACAAATATGCCGCAAACAAACGCCTAGTACACAAATTGTATAATAATTAGCACAAAAAGCTAAACGGTCCGACACAGAATATCTCCTGCCCATTCAATTTCCAAAATTTCGTTAAGTTTGCTTTAGTTTTGGCGGGGGGATTAGTCGAGAACGGAACCTCGATTTTGATGATTTTTGCCTGGGGTTTTTACACGGAGCTGCAGTTGTCCCTATCGCACTGACATACACGCCGCTCGCAAGCGCGACAGAGATATTGAGTGAAAAAATCCCAAATTTGAAAAAGGGTTCGCGTGGTATTTCCTCTTAAGTAGCTAAGCGTAAACGAGACGCTGCGCTGAAGGTGGCTTAGTTTAATAAGTAATAAAAAATATTTTTTTTTATCGACAAACGAGCAGACAACCTTCCGATGTCGATAACACAAAAGCCATCACCGACACGGCAATGTACTGTGACTGTGAGTCGTAAAGGAAGCAGGATTCTCTTATTAATTGGCTAGTAACACCCCGTTGCTTCGCTTCGGGTAAATCAATCTTGAAGATTAACTAAAAATTGCCTTTCCATGAATGTGGCTATCATACACAAACATATTTTTTCATATCCGACTGGCAGTTCCAGAGATAGGTGACAGCAGTCGTGTAACTAGTTGTAAATAACTATTTTTCTAATTATCAATAGAACAACAAAACTTGTCTCCTAAATAGATTAAAATTAAATGGGTAAACGTGAAAATATAACGCCTGTAATAATTGAATAGCAATGTGTCGAGTGTGTGTACTTATAGGCACAGGTTAGCCGAAGCGGGGCCGGGTCACTTAATCTAAAAACATTTTCGAGCGACGGAACTTTCACATCTGTGATATTTACAATTGGATTATGGTAACTAACCGTGACTCACGTTTTTAAGCATTATTCGTTCTATAAGAAGTTTCACTTCAAAAAGCATACTCTAACAATCTAACATTGTATAAAATTCAATTACACTTTGTATCCACAGATGAAACAACAATCGCTTTTCTTCTTTTGAGTTTAATAATAAGATGCCAAAAGAGGCGATACCTGTAGAAGAAAAGCTTAGTAATTTAAACTTGTTATTACGGTAAGTAATTAGCTCTCAACCAAATGAGAACAGCTCTGTCGTCGCCCTGGGCGAGCGCCACGGTTTCGGGCGTCGGATGTCGGGCGTCGGATATCGGGCGTCGGTTGTCGGTTGTCGGTAGTCGGGCGTCGGTTGTCGGGCGTCGGGCGCAAGGCGTCAGGCGTCGGGCGTCGGGTATCACTTCATTTGTAGCAGAGATTTATTCGCTACTTCTTCCTTATTAGCTGGTCTTTGTTTAGACAATTACAACACTAAGTACTAAGTACCCTATGGAACTAACATTATCATGAACAACAAAGTATCTTATATGTAGGTACCTACTTTGTTTTATGGGAAGTACTGTACCTTATTAATATTCATTGGTAGGTAATAGGACAATGTTTAATATTCATTTTGGTAATATCTTTTAACACAATAACAGGTAATATCTTTGAGTGACGTGACGACACGTAGCTTACGAGCCGATTTTTATACATTTTTTTTTACTGAATATAAGTAACCGCTTGACTACGGTCCCATGTGATGGTGAGTGGATCATAATAAGTAATAATAATATAATGTCATGGCATATTTTGTTGACCGCTCATTGCCCTCTAAATAAAAGTGCGTTATAATTGCTGATCCACAAGCACAGTACAGCGCTGCAAATGCCGATACAGAGTTACGCCTGCTACTTTTCTGCGAGCAATTACACAAAGCGGAACTATAAAATAACTGCTATTTGATTAGTTCACCATATTTAATTATTCATCGCTGCTTTTTACCGTCCTCACCATCCGTCCTCTTCGTCCATCACACAGCTATACACTAAAAAAGCTATACACAAGCTATAACTACACACAAAACACTAAGCACACACAAGCACTAAGCTATACGCAAAGCGTAATTTTCTAAATTTCAACAACGATACTCAGGTGCGCGCCGTGCACGAGCAAACATGAAGATTACCTATTTTCCGTACAAAAGCCCGCAAAGCTTGTTACGGGGATGTCCTTATAGGAAATTGCGTTGCCTGCTCGTCGATGCGCCTGATGCAACATTCATGAACATTTTCATCTACGCTTCTCTAGGCTCAAATAAATCTAAACAAGCTTTGAGTTTCTAAAAATGTTTTCTGAGGGTGAAATGTATGCCCAGATTCATCAGGGAGTTTGAGAATGTATGGGGTCCTGGCACCATTGAGTGTCCTTCTCCCGACAGTGATGCAGCATGTTCCCAGGGGTTGAGGAAATGCGCCTGTTTTCTTCTATTGGACCTTTGGGATTCATGCACGGTGTTAAGGTTTTATATGTATCCGCTTGAGTCGTTCTGAGTGGCTATATTATTTTAAATAAATTATTATGGTTGTAACACTTCTTTCCCAGATTCCTTAATACATTATGTCTTTAAATGTTAGTGACTATCGGTCATCATAATATTCAGTCCGGTCTTTCCATTTACCGGTTACCTACTAACAAAAATTGTATTTAAATCCAATGTATTACTGCTGTAAAATAACGATGTATTCCGTGCCAAAGGTATGAGATTGCAAAGGAGTTCGAATAAGGCGTTCGTATTAGTTTTCCATCGTAGTATCAGTTACTAACTCCAAATTAGACTAAAGGTTTATTTCAAGTTATTTAAAGGATATAGCGATAATCATTATGGGTGGTGGAATAATTCTACTAAAAAGCATCGAAAAGTTGAGTCACAAAATATTAGATGTGTTTTTTGTTTGTATGCTGACGTGATCGACATGGTTCCTAGCTATAAATGAAGATCTGTTCAGGCGTTTGATAATCAAAAGCTCATTACAGAGTTTCTTAGTCGAAGTTTTTTAATGTAAGTAAAGTAATGTTATCTTACATAATTTTAAACTATAATTTTATAATTTTAAGTAACTGTAGAGGTCTTACGGCCTTAGATAAATAAAAATGTTTTAAAATTTTGTGTGTTACTCTTTAGGTACATCTTTAGGCCGACATTACGAGTATTACCAATAAAATTTATCTAAATCGTTTTTTCTTTGGGATTCGCATTAGAGAGGAGCGGCCTCCAAAAATGGATTATCTCAACTTCATAGTGTCATCACAATTCTAACAAAGCTTCCTTTGTCCTCTGAGGGACATAAATTGAGCGACTTGTGCGCCTTTCTCTAATTTCCTTTGCCACCTTTTATCTTTAAACAGTTGGCTGAATGTGAAAGAGATAAACATACTTTTGTCAGTTGCTCTAACAAAGTTATAAGGGGCCGAAATTGGGAAAACTTTTAGGATACTAGTTTAGGTGTCGTGTGTTGATTCGGCGATAATAATGACGAACAAGACAGGAAGACTTACAAGTATTGTTCGTGTGTATATTCGCTAATCTATAGCAAGTCAGCGCGAAAGTTTCACGTACTTACAGAGATTGTATTTAAGAATCGATTATCTTATATCGATATAGTGGCACGTTTGCTAGATTGTATCTATTTAAGTAAACCATGGACCATCTAATGAACTTTGGTAATCCCAGGATACCCAATGGTCACAATTCGAACAATGAAACAAGTTCAATACTTTTGTTAATCGGCTTACATACCTGTTACCAAAACAAAACGAATCTATAAGGCTGACGTCATCAATAATAACATTAATATTCGCGGATCAAAACGTATATTTCAAATAATCCGATTCCATGATTTGTTACATTACGATCCATTAGATAATATTAAAGCATTTGCCAGACTACGTCTAATCTAATTCCTCTAGCGCAGGCCAATCAATCATTGTCAGAGCCTAAGCTGTCTATATTTCTCACCTTCAAGTGGCGACCGTAATGTGATTAGGTAATTGTAATCTGTAATTTTAATTCAAACTGGCTGTCTGCGGTCTAAATTTCCTTATTTATAACAAATAAAAATCTATTTAATGCTTGACAACAACCCTTCTAGATTGTAGTTACAATTAAGTTGGTGGCGATTCAATCGTTGATGATGAGCGCACTAACAGTATGTTTTTAAATTCGTAAAATGATAGTTCGTGGTGATAATTCAATTTAATGATTATTTGAATTCAAAATTATTAAGAAATTAACCGACACAACGTTTATAAATTACGGGCAAAATTATTTTTTGCATTTTACATTAGACCCTGTTAATTTACTCCACGGAAATAAAGAACCAACAATACTAACATCCTATTCACTCTCTTGAATACTCTAACATCATACGTAGGCGGGAACAACGTCACAGGCAAGCTATTCCAATCCTTCGCGGCATGTTTATCAAATGACGAGGGAAACATACAATATCCCATTTCAATCACAATGTTATTATTTCGATTGTTAGTAATAGAATAGGCGTTGCAATTCGGCTGTCGGGAACAACAATGCGTAAAGCCTGGTTTTCACGGACCCAGTAACTAACGGACAGTGAAGGACAGTTACTGTCCGTCAGATACTGGGTCCGTGAAAACAAAGTCAGTTCCAACCGGTCAGTTACAGTCGGTCAGCTACTTCAAAATATTTTGATTTTACTGTACACTGACCTTCCCCCGCTACACAAGGTCAGTTACTAGGCCGTCACTCGCTCCATTTCCATTTCCATTCCCAATTGGGTATGAATCTAACTCATCTATTAGGGCTGGTTTTCACAGAGCTAGTTCCTGACCACCCAGGTGAAAACCAGGCGTGGTTTAATATCTTCGGCGCTTGTTATTATATCCAGTAGTCTCTCAGTCGCAACCCGTATCGTTACTCCCACAATTGGATTGCAACATTTACGTTGGAATTTCGAATCTTCAAAAAGAAAATATTTGTAAACTTCCAAAGAACTCAGTTTAATAACCAGCTATATCGTTGTTGGCTTGTCGACGACGTGACTCCTTTGAAATCTCTGGAAGCAGAAGCTTTGAAGCGTTTTAATATTTAACCAAAACAAGACCTTATTCAAACGAAATATAACTCACTATTGAGCACAACGTATCAGGTATGTCGTTTATAATTTAATAGCAAAAAACACACCGGAACTTTAAAGCTCGTTGTTCTATACAATTTTCAACGCGATTCGTTTTACTAGAAATAGAAGTGTTCCAAAGTAAATTGAGATAAGATTTTATTTTCTGTCAGAAAGGTACTTTAGACTACTTTAGAGTAAAACGTCTTGAAAATCAGTAGCATGGCAATATAGTTACTAAGTTTTAACCAATTATTTCTTATTGTAGTGCATTATAGTGTATTATTGTAGTTCCGTACGGGGCACGGGGCTCTCTACACGGGGATATGGGGAGATGGTGTTTCCACCAATGTATGGTAGGTATACGAATTTATTGGCATATGGTACACGAATTTATTTGGCATATTTTTATCAAGATTAAATATATTCATAATTTTGCACCAATTACATTATAAATAAAACATCATTTGTATCGTAACATCATTTTTCGCGATATAAATTTATATCATAAAGTGGAAAAAATAAATAGTCACAAATATGTACTGTTGTTTTTTTTGGTCATAACAAAAAAAAATCGTACGATTACTAACTCTTGCCTACCTGTGAACGTAGATACCTACTTACCGGTAAACCTAGAGTTCTTTCTATCGTACAAAGTCGTTATCACTGTACGCAATTTATTCTCAGTGGGCTTTCTGTATATTTTCGTATCGAGCTGTTTGTTAATTAATCGTGCTCAATTAATTTCGGTATATTTACTCAATATCGTGAACGTTTTCGTCCATTGCTATCGAATGAAAATAGGCGTAACATTACTCGTATTGAATCAAAAAAATTGTTTTTAAAACCCTGAGTAGGGTTCACAGAATATTCAGTGGGACGATACATATTTTTGTAGGAAATTAAACGAAACATAATAATATGAATATACCTATATATGTATATATTATTGTAATGTAAACAAAATAAATAATTACACTGATTACCTTGCACTAGAATTCGCTCTGCCGCGGGCGGTGTGGACAAATATAATCTTACACGTAAAAAATCGACTTCAAAATAATGAAAATTTAAGACATGATTTTCTCATGGATGCCATTGTCAGAACTAAACCAAATTGATATGGGACCATAGAAAAGAATCATCACAATCGGTTCACCCAGTCAAAAGTTCTGAGGTAACAAACTTAAAGAAAAATACAGCTGAATTGAGAACCTCCTCCTTTTTTGAAGTCGATTAATAAACGAGGTAAGGATTTACTAGGTTGATAAATACAGCTATTAAGACTAAACTAAATCAATTTTGTGAACACATTGTGGACTAAACTGGGAGTCTAAATTGAGGGGGGCTAGAAATTTCTTAAATAACACATTGTCTAATATTAGTGGATCGATTATGCGCAACGAGGTGGGACGCTCAAGTATCGACGTATTTAAACCTGTAGATACTCATAGATGTGACGTCAATAAATCGTTGTCATAAATAAAGCTGATACGATTTATTTATTTATTTATTTGGATTGCCAACATAAGATACAGCAAATACATGTTTATAATACCTAATATTTTAAATACACGATACTGGCTTAGCTGATCTCACAATTACAGGCAACCACAGCATGCTTAATAAAATATTACCGTATTACGTATCGCTATTGAGTTCAAACTAAATACAACTATAATAACAAGATTTGACAGATAAAAGAAGAGAAACGTAGTTTTTACATCAGTGTACGTCAAACTTTCTGACCTTAGCCAAAAAACTGGAGATGCTGTCACAGTGAATGTGTAGGTCTGGATGTCTTTTTACATTTTCGTTATATTTACGATAACCGAACCGGAACGAGTTTAATGGAGCTACACGATTTCGCAAGCATTTTCAGTAAAACCTCGGCACGCGATCGCAAATTGGATTAATAAGCGGGTTGGGAGCATTAAAATCCTTTTCGAATTATCGAATTAAAATAAGCTGGATGGTGCTATTAGCTTGTACGTTAATCGAAATAAACGAAATAAATTAAACCAGTTTCATCGAAACCATTGGTTATTCATGTTCAGACAGTACATGTTTCAGAGTGGTGTTGAGCGCTCATAGCCCGACGTCTCGTGTCGATGGTAAGACATGGATCGCATTCGCGAAAATGTCTTGAACGCTTATGTGTTTCTAAAGCCATTTGTAAGATCGATCGATTGTCGATCTATTTTTAACGACAGGGCACAAGCGTTAAAGTATGTCCAAAACATTTGACATGATAATTTATTTTTAAAACTGCTATTACTACAACTTATTATTATGATAATAAGTTCATAGTGACGTAGTAAAAATATTTAAAATAATTCTGTATGCTGTATGTAAATAGTGATGCTGATTCATTCGCGTATAATATTTCATGTCCTTATATCCTCGTAGCGTATTCATCGGGTGAGTCTACAGTTTACTACGACGCCGACGCTACGGGCACACTACGGGGCTACGAGGCGTTACGTTAGGGTGTAGCTGCAGGTGTAACTTTTGTCTTTGTTTTTTTTATTAGGGTTACCAACAAAAAATTACATTGTGATTATAATTAAATCTATAAACTTAAAATTTTAGGTCGTCTTAATTATAGACTACCACCGCATGCATTTATTGGAGCTGACTAAAAATTCATTTATCTTTTTTGACATAAAGTACAGGTACCCCTGTAAACGGCCAAGAGCGTAACGGGCCACGCACACTGTAGGGTTCCGTAGCTGTAAGTTAATCTTCTATTACTCCATAACTAGTTTGGCCTACAAAACTGTAATAGATTTCGTTATATTCACTACTGTCGTGAATCTGTTCACAAGTCCAATACCGACTAACTTGGACGTTTAAATCTATCTCAAATATCTCACTAAAACTACTCAAAGCTGTGTCAACATTAAAGTTAAATGTGTAGTGTTATTTTAAGTTTGATGTGTAGGGGTAATTTATCTTGAATAAATCCTTTCTCTCTCTTTCTTTCTTTATAACTAAAATGAGCACTTAAGGCTTGTAATATCGCAAACAAATCTGAATTTAAAGATCTATCCAACGTTACCCGATTCTTAAGGATAGAAGAGAAAAAAATTGACACCCACTCGCTGTACGTCTGAGGTTTTTCTTACTTTATTTTGTTTCTACCGAAAATAAAATGGTTACGGCTTTCTCTGATTCCAAATTTGAATTAAAACATTTCCCAGTTCAGACGCAGCCTTATATATCAACTAATGCTACTGTCACCAAAATGTCGGCACAAAATATGCACATACATAATGTTATTATATCCCTGGATGTATCTATCACGTACGTACATACATAATGGTATTATGTCCGTGGTATTGTATCTATCAGGTACGGTCGGGTGTACATAACCATAACTACTAGGCAGACTTAATTATTTATGCACATAATTATGTACATATGGCACGAGAATGAGCTATATCGCATTTGATGGGTAGGTTTAATTTTGAAACTTTAAAAAGATTTAGTTAGTAAAGCAAATTGCTTAACATATAACTAACTTAGTCTTACTTTATTAATTTTATCTACTTGTATCTAAGCAACTACTACGCGAAAAAATTAGATTAGGTAGTTCTTTGAAGTTCTCTACAGATTAAATTTATAATTTACCTTGCTTACCTACCTTTTACCGCATTGGCCCAATGCTGATTAGCAAGACTTCACAGTACTTCGAATGAGAAATCAGTTATGTGATTGATATTTTAAAACTTCGAAACAAATAATAATATGTATGTATACACAATACATAGGAAAATGTAATATTGTACTACTGATAAATTCTAAACACGCCGCTTAATCCACTTTAGGTACACCCATCGGTATTATTCTAGCATACAGCATCGCATCGTAGCATTCATTACCTATGAGTTCGTAGCTGGAAAATTCAATACTGAAAGTTTGAAACAAAGAGCATGCGGCTTCAGTCAAAGTAATAGAAATTCTGTCCGTATCTCGGGAAAGTGGGATTTGCTATATGTACACCGACTCGACTTTGATGACGAGATTAAGGCTCTTGTTTTATAAAGAACGAGAAAAGATAAGTTTTAAGCACTGCCAGATAAACCTTGTTGATAAACGTACCTATTACAAACGAATGTAAGTTGTTGTAGAGATGGCAAACTGTTACTCTGCTTGTTCGTGACTCTGCTTATATAATTATATATATACTGCCTTATTCTACTGTGACCTTTCAAAATTTTACTAAGATTTTCTTTCGCCGTTTATTCTCCTCGATGCCGCCATGATAAAGATCGTTCAGAAATGGTGATAGATTAAAAAAGTACGTACCTACATTAGTGTATTTATAAATTCCTACATGCTTTAATATTCTAAACGAAATACAATAAAATGTGTTTAACGTATATTTGAAACAATTTCCGGCAAGGATCGAGCTACGACATTTACCTTAGTTTTTCTGTCCGCATAACACTTTGGACTTTATTCCCATGATGTGGGCAAGCATCTAACTGTTATTATAAATCTATAACTAACTGTTGGTTGGTCACTAACCCCTCTACCAATCCCCTTCCACCAATATCAAACATAATATGGAATTTTAATAGAAACAAAATTAATGAAATTCGTCATTTGGACACATGAAGGCATAACTGTGAAAAATAAAAAAAGTATAAAAACTGTGCTCCGCCGAGACAGCTTGCGCTGCCGTGACCAGGATTCGAACCTGGGTTACTACGGCCACAACGTAGGGTCCTAACCACTAGACGATCACGGCTATCGGAGCAGATATTTATGTTTCCTAAAGTTATCAATACAGTTTGATTTAAATTAAGTCTGTAAAGTTAAATATTCATGAAATAACTTTCCGGACAAACAACGTAACGACGTTTCAAATTTGTCGGTTTATTTCACGGTTAATTTGGGGAATACAAAGAATGTTTCATCAGCGAGTTTATTTGGAACAATTTTCAACGTTATTTAGGTACGCGTTGTAAAGAGTGAAAGTGTTTTACTTCGTCTATGCCAACATTCACTAAGTTGGTTAAATATTTCAACACTTTTATCACCGCTCCGGTAGCCGTGATCGTCTAGTGGTTAGGACCCTACGTTGTGGCCGTAGTAACCCAGGTTCGAATCCTGGTCACGGCAGCGCAAGCTGTCTCGGCGGAGCTTGATTTTTATGATGACATTGCATATTTTTATTTATTTCCATACATTTTGTTATTTTTTTATTATTCTATACATCCTACTAATATTATAAATGCGAAAGTTTGTATGGATGTACGAATGTTTGTTACTCTTTATGTTTAGTTAAGTCAAATGTCATTGATTAAGTATTTGAAAAGTAGGAGTCGAGTTTAAAGTCTGTAACTTGTAGGTATGTTGTCATTATTATATTTCCAAAATAATGTCGTTTGCGGTTTGATGCAAATCATAAAGACCCAGATAATACGTTAACGCAATTATAGAAAATCTCACTAAGATGATGATGAAAGATGAAACTTATGTTTTCCTCAATTTTTTTAATGGAACTTACCGACAAACGAGCAGGTTAGCCATCTGACGGCAATTGGTCATTGTTGCCCACGGTCATGACGCCAACAATGACGACAAGGCATCACCGATGTGGTACTGATTAAGAGGAAAGAAAATATGACGGGATCTTTAATACAGCTTTCGTTATATTTCGCTGTACCTGAAGTGCTTTCAATTCCCACGTAGCCTTCTCAAGTCTTTGTTAAGATCTACGCTTGGGAATTGATTCATAGAACAAAGCATTGTTCTTAGCTACATTTTAGTTCAGTATTAAACTCCTGCTAGTCGAGCGAATTATCCCGGGGATATTATTTGTTTGACAAATAAATATTTGTTTTCAGATGTTGAGTTTTAATGTCGTGTTTGGAAGGAAGGATGTCTTTGTCATATTACACCCGGATAACACCGGCCGCTAGTAACTATTAAATTAAATAATTCATAATTCATATAAAGTTAATATTAAACAAGAACTTCGTTCCAATACGTCGAATACATAGTTTTGTTTAACTCTGATATTCGCAATAAGATTTAACACGTGTTGCGGGTTTCACCGCTCTCACAAGAAGATTTTACTTCTTACATTGTACCTATCAGGATGGACACGGTTATATTACGGAGTGCATTTTATTTATATGCCATTATTAATTGTGTGTTCGTGTGTAATTATATGTGTTTAAGTATTTACACTGAAAAATTCTGAAAGGTTCTTCATCTTCTTCTTGGTCAGCCACGGTATATTGCTTCGGTGTTACAGGTGTCCATAGCTAGCAGGTGGCCCGTTCGGATATCTAATAGCTATGACAAAGTAAACGCTGGTTTAAAAAAGACGTTCCGCCGAGACAGCTTGCGCTGCCGTGACCAGGATTCGAACCTGGGTTACTACGGCCACAACGTAGGGTCCTAACCACTAGACGATCACGGCTACCGGAGCGGTGAAAGACCGGACGAAACTGTCAGTGACAAGTCGTATGAAAGCAATGCTCATGAATTCGTTATGCAATGAACCGATAGGTACATACAGGTTGACGAAATGCAAGTACAGTTTTAAATTTAAATCAGAACGGTAGAAAGTTTAGAAATATACAATACTTGTTAAAAATTACAAATTGTGATGGAAAATATTAAAGAAAAGATTGTTACTGACTAAATTATTTAAAATTTATAGTTTTAACTATCAACTTCAATACTTATAGGTACATAATGAATCAATAATATCGTTCAAAAAGTACCAATAATTATATTGGGGCATTAATGGTTTGAAAGCAATCAACTAAACCATTAATGACCCACTACAGGACACGGGTCTCTCCTCACATCTGAGGAGGCCTATAGCATACCCCAACACGCGCCGCCAGTGCGGATTGGAAAAAGGTAAGTTGCCAATAAAAGTTGCCATACATTTACTGTACGGAACCGTACCTTACGAGTGTTTAATTTCGACTTAACTGGTTTTGTACTGTAACGTAACGAAACTGGATCAGGTTCTTGTGAAATGTTTTCCGCGCGATTATACACGCAAGTGAAAGTAATTCATTCAGCGAGCAATGAATATTCATGTTTTGTGGTCATTATCACCGCTCCGGTAGCCGTGATCGTCTAGTGGTTAGGACCCTACGTTGTGGCCGTAGTAACCCAGGTTCGAATCCTGGTCACGGCAGCGCAAGCTGTCTCGGCGGAGCTTGATTTTATTGCACCCTAAACATTTTTTGTTTATTTTAGAGCTTAAAATTGTATCGGAAAAGAACTATTTTGTAGTTAGAGTTGAAAACAATATAGGTCTAAGTTATCTCTAAAGCTTATACAATTAATTTATTTGTCTATTTATTGTTTTCCCTTTTTTCTTAGTTAAAATTTAGTACCGAATGCACATATTTTTTTATTTAAATAGAGTTTAAGTTTTTTTTAACGTTGTAAAATAACGTTTCTGAAATTTATAATGTAACTGTAAAATAATTTATTTTCTGGATAAAAACAATGAAAATAGTTAAGACAACGCTTCCATTAGTGTTACCTCCTCTCTCTAGAGAACTGATCCATTTCTAAGGATAATAGTCTTTTGACGTAAAATAATTTTATATTTACCTAATTTCAACTTTTTTTGGCGGTACACGAGCAAATGGGCCACTTGATGGTAACAGCTACCGTCGTCCACGGAAATCAATAAGACCAAAGGCGTCGACGAGTTCTCGACCAACAAATAAGAAAGTGCTTTCTCTTTCTTATTTCTTGGTAACCATTTGACAAGGTAACCATTGCGCAATGGGGGTCGTCAATAATAAAGTAGAAGTTACATGCTTTTCAGGAACAATGTCCAGAGCACATAAAGGCGGGTTGAAAATTTCTTCAGTCTTCGAGTTTCCGATAAAATCATTATGTTGGTTTAAGATAGAAACACAAAATGGGCATTCATTCTGTTTTGCGTAGACAAAAGGCTCCTATTCCAATTACGAAAACCTAATTTCCTCTGCTTCGAATTCTTTTTCGTTTGAATATGTTCCAGAAATATGGAGGAAAAACTCAAAGCTCCATATTTCAGGTTGTCCCCATTTGGAATTTTCACGTTCTTCTACGAATGTAAATAAAACTACGAAAGATAAATATACAGAGACTGAGCAAGAAGTCATTTCAAATAATATAGTGTGATATTTATATTTCTGTTTAAATAAACAGTACATAAGTATACGCATACATGAAACTTGTTTGAATCCCCTTCTTTGTTCGGAACATGCTTATTAAAGAGCAAAGAAGAAAAATATTAAAGAATATTACGATTTTCAGACCCAATCAAAGCAAAGTATCTTAATATATAATCAGCACATAGAATAAAACAGTTTCCTATCAAAGAAATACATGCATCTTTATCATTTTTGTGTGAAATATTATTATTTGAAAATAGAAATAAAAATAACAGTTTTATTTTTTTATAGGGTGTTATAGTCTTGGTTACATTTTGAGACATCCTTTTAATTAAGTAGATTACCTGTGCCAGGACGTCCCGCTTTTCCTTATATTTAATCAACTTATTTATTTATTTATTTATTTATTTTAACACTTTATTGTTTCCACACCATAAAATAAAAATACACATAAAACCACACAGGAGGAATATAAAAACAATGGGCGGCCTTATCGCTTTAAAGCGATTTCTTCCAGGCAACCCGGTATAACATTTAGAGACAGCACGAAAAGTAAATGGGTATAGGCATAAAAAACAACAACCAACTTATGAAGGAAAAAAATAATAATAATAAAATACAACAACATACCAATAACAGAACAGTGAAAGATGGAGAGCAATCAAGAAAAAGAAGAGAAAAGAAAAGTGAGAAGCTATGATTGAAGATAGTATTCCTTAAGTAAAATTTTAAAAGTATCTACGTTTTTGGCTTTCCTAATAGATTGAGGTAAAGAGTTCCAGAGACGAATAGCTGTGAGTGTGAAAGATTTATGAAGGAATGATGAGGTGTGTTTAGGTGTCAGTAAAGCAAGATTATAGGAGGAACGAAGTAAGTGAGTGTGCGATAAGCAACGATATTCAAAGTTATCACGGAGATAAGAGGGAGCCAGTGGATTAAACAGCACAGAGTACAGAGCAGAAAGTATGTGAACATTCCGGCGAAGGCGAATTGGGAGCCACTTGAGCTTAGCACGAAATTCGGAGACATGATCATACTTACGAAGACCAAATATGAATCTAATACATACATTTTGGAGACGCTCAAGCTTATTTAGTTGCTCCTCAGTAAGGTCAAGATAGCAGATATCGGCATAGTCAAGAATCGGTAGGAGCAAGCAGTTAGCGAGGGTAAGTCTAGTGGGCATAGGAAGAAAATTCCTTAGTCTACGCAGACTGCCAATCGCAGCAAATAATTTTTTACTTACGTCAGCAATCTGCGGACCCCAAGATAGAGTAGAGTCCATTAAAATCCCAAGGTTTTTGACAACATTAGAATATGGAATTTGAACGCCACTTAAAAATATTTTTGGTAAAGCCAACCAATCAATTTTTGCAGTTAGTCTCGAACTACCAATGATAATTACTTGAGTTTTAGTAGGATTTAATTTAAGTCCGAATGATTGGGTCCACAATGAAATATTAGCTAAATCGGAATTCAAGTCCGCGACCGCCTTTGTCAAATTGCTAAGAGAAGCTTGCGTATAAATTTGTAAGTCGTCTGCATACAGGTGGAAGGACGAAGTAAGTATAGAACATATCGAATTGATGAAAATGGCAAAGAGAAGAGGAGACAACACGCCACCTTGCGGTACGCCGGCAGACAAAGCAGACCAAGTAGAAGAAACGTCTTGAACTTGAACACGTTGTCGACGCCCCCGCAAGTAACTATGAAACCAATCAACAGTTGTCGGAGATATATTAAGAGCTCGCAATACGCCCAACATAATGTCATAGTCAACGCAATTGAAAGCATTGCTAAAGTCGAGCAAAGCCAGCACGGTCAATCGCTGGTTCTCCATACCAAAACGAATGTCGTCAGTGACTTTAAGTAAAGTAGTTGTGGTACTGTGGCCTCGCCGAAAGCCTGATTGGAAAGGATTCAATAGGTTGTTGGATTGTAGGAAGGAGCTTAGTTGTAATTGAACAAGACGTTCTAAGATTTTGGATAGGAAAGGAAGAATGGAAATTGGGCGATAGTCAGAAGGAGACGAAGGTTTTGGTTTTTTAGGTAAAGGAATAACATGGGCATCTTTCCAACAAGAGGGGAATGAGCAGGAGGAAATGGAAAAGTTTAGGATATGGGTAATGATAGGTAAAATTACATCCAAAATAGGTAGGATCATTTTGCGGCTAATGCAGTCAGACCCGACGGCATCCGAATGGATAGATGATATGCAACTCTTAACATCACGATCCGAAAATTGATTTAGAACAAAGGGAGGATGATCAGGGCTGGGAATATTCGAAAGAGAGTTAAGTGTAGAGGATTTCATAGCCGCTGTAATGGGGCTTGACGAAGAGAAATGCTGATTGAGATTGTTCAGATCAGCGATAGAAACCAAGGGCATTGAATTTTTATTCGATTTCCCAACACCCAAATTACGTAGAAACTTCCACACCTTGGAAGGATCTCCGTCCTGAACTGATTCATGAATATGGCGTCGTTGAGAGTCCCTACAGACCGTATTGCAGCGATTCCGAACTTGATTATATTTTGCACGATTTTCATCGTTGGGGTTAGACTTGAATTTCGACTTAGCATTCAGTTTTTTAGCGATCAATAATTTAACTTTGTCTGTTAACCAAGGAGCTGGCGGATGGCGAACACGAATACGACGGACAGGAGCATGAATATCATAAAGCTGTAACAATAGTGAATTGAAAATAGCTACCTGTTCATCGATCGTAGTTCCACCAGTAACCACACTCCAATCCAAATTGCTGGCATCCAGGCGTAGTTGTTCTAAATCTATTCCACTAAAATTACGCTGAAGAATGTATCTTGACTTGTGTTTGGGAGGTCTTAACTTATAAGATAAAAATAGAAGGTCGTGATAGGAGAAGGACTCAGCACTGCACTGCCCATGTTTAGCAATAGAATCAGGTGAGGAAACAAAAATAAGATCAAGTAGAGAAGGAGTGCAGCCAGGAGAAAAATGAGTAGCCGACAGTGGGAGAACATGCATGTTAGTCGCATCAATCAACGACCGAAGCCGTGCTGCCCTAGTATCAGATTTGAGAAGACATGTATTAAAATCTCCCATAACGATGACATGCTCATAGTGCGGTACCAAATCTTCAAGAGTTTTTTCTAATGATGAAAAGTAATCAATAGTCATAGATGGATTATAAAACACTCCAAGCAGTAGTTTCGTATGGGAGAAAACAAGCTCAATAAAAAGAAACTCGGCTTCGTTCTCTATACTAGACGAGGACTGAGTTAATATGGCATAAGGAATATGAGAACGAAGATATATAGCAACGCCGCCTCCACCCCGTCCGGTGCGATCATTGCGAATTAACTGGAAGCCAGGCAAAGAATAAGAAGTGGAGGGCAAGCAAGGCTTAAGCCATGATTCCGATACTAGAACAGCATGAATATTCCTGTTATCAAATGTATAAAGAAGATCAGGGTAATGTGCCGGAATGCTCTGTGCATTTATATGTACAATATTGAAATTTTTCTGTACCTCAGAGAAGTGAGATTCTAATTGTTGATTTAAAGGAGGTATGCTGCTGAAACTACTGTTACTGCATCCGTCATCCGAATCGGAAGATAATGATAAGTAAGGTAGATCACTACCACTATCACTATGCGCCATTACTAGTATGTATGTTTATACAATAAGTTATAAAAAAAAAAAAAAATTAACTTAAACAATAACTATTTAAAGTTTTAAACACAAATAATATTTTCTACCTTCCAGCAGTAAATAATATCATTTACATTTACACAACATAATACCGATACCGTTACCGTTATCGTTACGCAACTGTAAAAAAAAAAAAAAAAAAGAAAAGGTAAAATGTCTATGGTCAGTTAGTAAGGTCTGTCAGTGTCAGTGTCATACATCATTTAGAGAAAGAATTTTGAGTATTTGTCTGAAATAAATTAAACTATGTAAACTATGTTGAAAATGTTAGATTAATGTTAGGAATGCTAATGATTTGATTTAGTTAAAAGTTAGAATAAAATATCAAAAGGAGATAACGTGAACGATAACATGAAAACAGAAAAACAAGAACAATATCTACAAAGAGCTAAAATGTATAGGCGACATTACTTTTTGAGTAATCTTCTTGTTCGTGGAAGAAACTTGCCACTGGTAGCTTTCGGAGCTTCCGCTGCAGAAGGCTGAATAGGGGAAGCAGCAGCAGGGGCAAGGGGTACAACGTCCAGATCTGCCATACAATCAATATGGTGACGCGAGCCATCTGAGGCCAACACCTGAATACTGCCATCTCTCGTCCAGCACTTTGTTACTCCGAACCGCTGCCGCGCCGCAAGAAATAGATCGTGCCTCATTTTAGTCAGAAACTCTGACTGAGTAACCCCAGAGCCTTTAAGCTTTGTTTTCGCGAACCATACACTGTCACGAGTGGATTTATGAAGGAATTTCACGAGAATAGGCCTCGGCTTCGATTCAGAAGGCCGACCCAGGCGATGTGCGCGGCTAATACATTCGGTGGAGAATTCAGGCATGTTTAATTTCTCTGAAATGAGTGTAAAGGCAACCACAGATGTATTTTCACTTTTGTTTTCCGGGACACCATGAAATAATAACATCTTACGTCGTGAACGCATTTCCTGTCTGTCAAGCTGTCTGTCCAAAAACTCCATTTGCTTCTGAATCAGCTCCAAGGATGACAGGATGTAAGAACGAAATGCAGAAAATTCAGCGGGCAACGATGATGTAGATGGTGCCGATGGGCTTCCTCTTCGCAACTCTTGCTGGAACTCATTCAGCTTAGAATTAAACATCTCCTGCATTGCAGCAAAAGACCCTTTTAGTGAATCCATTGTGGCTTTGTTTCAAATTTAAGTGAGTGGTACTAGACGTTTTTAAGGTAAGGCCTCTATGCTGTGAATTATTATCAGGATACCTTGCTGGTAGGTAGAAACATTCACTGATACTTGTTAAACATTTAAATACTAAGTTTAAAAATTATTAAAAAATAACCAAGATTTCCGAAAATATTGTTGATGTCACTTTTTTAACGCCTACCCACGAAAAAAAAAACCTTACACATATTAAAAAGTTTTACAATGGTTACTATTTTCTGATATGTGGTTTAGTTGCAACTTCGGAGAGCCAATTATAAGTGGATGTTTCGCTTTGTTCTTAGCTGACATCGCTTTGATGTTTTTCATAATATTATTAACTTTGGGTTACCGTGCGTTAGGGTACATCTTTGCTCGTTTGTCAGCAATTGACATCTTCACATATTATAAATCTGTAACGGTCTGTACTTGTAAGGTGTTAGAACCAGTACCTGTTCCTGTACCCTGTTGTGGGTCATTAATGGGCTGTTAGCTATTACAGTAAGCTCGGGGTTAAAGTATCAAAATATTTTCCTCTCTCTACAAACTTTTCAGCCATTTAGTCCCATGAACAAGGCCAGCGTGAAAAGTACTTCGCTGAATAAAACCTCATTTTATTATTTCGTGGAAAGTTTTCTTGGTGGGTGGAACCAATTTATCTTACTAGCTATACATTCAGCCTTAACAACGTGGAACTATAATGGATTTTGCAGCAATAAATCGCTATTATTACAGTTGTAAAGTGTTCCTGTAAAAGTTGTTGGCGTGCCAATCTCAAGGCAATGACCTCACGAGCTGGTGCAATGATATAAGGTGCAATTCGTACAGGATACTGACTACGTTATCCATGAAATCAGTAAAAGTTTTATTTTGTCTTCAACGTAAATCGACGGGTATAACATTATCTTTACTGTTGTACCAACTACGGAATTATGAATCTTAAAAATATCTACAAAAACAATTATATTATAATATATCCGCGATAATGTATCTACATATACTCGTATTCTACGGATAAACCACAGTGACAATTTTTATGCTTTTTTGTTTTGTAGGTTATATAATTGAAGTTATTTGCTCAAATTCAAATGCAAAATCATTTATTTATGTACGTATCACTGATACACTTATGCACGTCATTTTAAGCTATTGCATAGCTTTTATCGCGGGCCTTGAGTGTGGGGACCGAATCCAGAAATTCCGTAACGAAAAAAACCTAACACCCCCAATCAGCGCCATCTAGTACCTTAATACTAAGGTATGGTACGTATGTGTTCTACAAACTAGATGGCGCTGTTCTGATATAACTTCTAATAATTATTATTGCATAAGTTGATAAAAAATGCTATGTAATAGCTTTACCGCGGCAGTCTCCGAGTGCCACATTTAATTTTTTTTTTTTTCTATTGCCGTTTGGCAAAGGTGCTTGGAAATGCTTTCTAATAGAAGAAGAAAATCCTCGGCACATATTTTACACGTGTAGGTTAAAAACTTGCAAATCACAAACAGGGTTATACAAGAGGTCACGTATGTAAATGTTTGTATGAGTATAAAACGAAGATACAGCCACCGGCTACTATTAAATGCAGAACAAACTTTCGTGTGAATATTAACACGGCAATATAAAAAATAAAACTTGCTCTCTACGACTTCGGACGACGCCCACAGAGTCCCACGTTATATTATTCAGAGAGTTAAGGTACATATACACATGGTTATTATAAGCACGAAACCATGCTATTAGTGAGCAAATGCTACTTAACAGTACTTAGCAATACTTACTTGTAGGTATATAGAAAGAAAGAAAAAAACACATTTGTACGTGCTTTGCTCGAAATAGGCATGCTTGTTTTAAGCGTGCTCAAAAATCAACAGTCGTGTGATTTTTGAGCATGCTAACTGCGATCGATGTGGGTAAAGGGATCGTGCTTTGGACACGTCGAAACAGGTCTGTGTATAAACATGTTAGTATCTCCATCTCAAAAATCCTAGCCGTATTGTCTACGAGCATGCTTATCTCAAGCAAATGTATACAGCTAAAGAGCATGCTTATCTGATGTGCTCATAAGCATGCTTTTTAAAAGCATGTCTATCTGTACCTTTAGAAACTGGATGTCGGCGAAGCTTTGTTCAAAATATTAAACTTGTTTGAATACGGGCATTGAGATGTGTAGAACTATCGCGGTCGGTTGCGGCTTCACCCAGTTTTGTATCATGTGCTTGAGTGAGTAACAATAGACCTCTGTATTTATTTATTCAAACCAATGTAGTTTCTAAACATCAAAAATAGTATTCTAGCTTCGCTGGGCACTTTGTGATTTTGTATGATACTTATATTCTTTTCACGCTATCAATGTCATAATCATACCTATATAATATACCTATAAATCTTTTCTCTTTATAATCAGCTGCTCACTGCGGTTTTACCCGCGTTAATCCTGTGGAAATATCAGGATTAAAAGTAGCCTTGTGTTATTCTGAAACTGAAGATATTAAGATATTACTGCAAAGTTTCATCAAAAATTTTCTGTGACAGAGTAACAAACATTCATCCATCCTCACAAACTTTCGCATTTATAATATTAGTAGGACTAGCGATCCGCCCCCGCTTCATAAGGGTTGTAGCGCACATTATGCTTGTTTTTTCTGTCGTATGGTCGCATCAACTTGTTGCGTCGAAATGTAAATGTAAACCGCGGTTGATTTTATTTTCTCGCTCGTTAGTCTTATGGATTATAACAATATTGCTTGAAATGCTTATGGTAACTTACAGGACGTGTATATAATCAAAGCTAACTCGTTTAAGTTGATAAGGATTTATACTGGTAGAGAGACACGATTGGCCTAAGCGTTCGGCTTGCAACGCCCAATTATTCATCAATGTTTTCTTATGACGTTATCACGTAAAATTATCGTCCGTAAATCGACTTTATAGACAACCTATTTTAATTATTTTATATTAATAGCCAACAAACAAGTAGATGATCCACCTGATAGTAAATGGGCTGAAATTTGTATATTCAGTAGGTCTGAGAATCGGCTACTATCTATTTTTCATACCCCTAAGAGATAAGGGTTGTCCACCCCTAATTTTTTACATTTAGTTTTTGGATTTTAAATTTTTTAAATTAAGCATAAAAAAATACACATAATCCCAAATTTTCACTTCTCCACCCCCACCCCTCAAATTTAAGTCGCGCTTTAATCATTCACTACAAGTAATCTATGTATATGGCGGAACAACGGTCGCTGGGTCAGCTAGTGTTAATATATATTTTATTATTTCTACATCTTTGTATTTTTGTATTACGATTACTTCAAGATATGCTTCAAAAGGCAAATATAAAAAGAATTTCGATACTTCAGCAGAATCCAGTCAATTCATGCAATGATGAAGTATGGTACAATAGACGCGAGTATGTTAATCCCGCCCTCAATAAGTTTTCACGTCAGCGAGAGTCTTTTTCATGTTCTAATAACATTTTCTTTTCGTATAATAGAATTTCGTAATTTCGTATTTCGTATAATAGAATTCAAAAATGTAATTTTTGAATTCTATTATACGTTACTTTAATACCGAACCGGGGATTTTCTTTTCACGAAACGAGAACCAACTTAGATGGATTCTGGATTGCGAATAATTCTCTTTGAATTTACTTTTATTATACCCGCAAGGAACTAATTAAATTTCGGATTAGTCGTATTCTTCTAATATTGTATTCGTTTGTACGTGTATTAGAGGCTCAACTGAATTCGTTGATATTCGCACTGTGATCAATAAATACTGAATAAATAACTCTACAAACTCAAAACCCCACAATAGGATTCCCTATGTCCTGGGTGCTACGGCCAACAAGAAGTCAATACAACAACACACACCCAGACGGTACACAGAAATTTTAAACATTCAAATTTCCGTCTTATTGGAAATCGAACCCTTTGAACGACGATCCTGTGTGGTATCTAACCATTGCACCAGACGGGTCGTCGTGTGGGGGTGATGTGAAAATTTTTACATTTTACTGCCATTTTACCTGACGGTAAAAGGAAATGAAGCCAAGCAAGTAAATTAGTTTATTCTCTATTTTTTAATACTTCAACATCACAGGCGCGTGGGAACGTAGATGCAAGCTAAGCTAAGCGTGCAGGACTTAAGCCTGTATCCGATCCGATTGTAAGAGTCCCGTGCCTAGCATTGGGACATTTATGGGTTGCAATGATGACGATTCCATAGGGGCAAAAATGAAACGTCAGCAGAAAAAACAATAACCATTAATGTCATGTCATTATTGAACTATCAAAAATAATTAATCGAATCAGCAAAGCAGATAAAGCAATCGATCAAGAATTAATTCATATTACTGTCAATGTTATCCTGAAGGAGCACTCACGCCACCAATGATGATTAATTGATATGTCACCCACACTCGGACGGGCAATTAGTTTCTATTGTTACTGGCCACATGTTCCACTGTGCAATAGACACGTTATGCCACACCTAAAAAAATAAAATGTGGCACTCGGAGACTGCCGCGGTAAAGCTATTGCATAGCATTTTTTATCAACTTATGCAATTATAATTATTAGAAGTTATAACTAATAGTTATATCAGAATAGCGCCATCTAGTTTGTAGAAAACATACGTACCATACCTTAGTATTAAGGTACTAGATGGCGCTGATTGGGGTGTTAGGTTATTTCGTTACGGAATTTCTGGATTCGGTCCCCACGCTTAAGGCCCGCGATAAAAGCTATGCAAAGCTTAAAATTTGTGGCTATACGTTGCTGTTGTTGTCTCCATCATCACGACGGACTCCACCACTCTGCCAATCTATTGAAGATATCTGTTTCGAAATTGAGTTGCAAGATTCTACCCAAACATATTTACACACATACATACATACATAGACGCTTTTAATTAAACCGTTATTCAGATTAGCAGGAACCAACAGGCCGTTGTAAATGTCTACTGCAGCCTGGAATCGAACCCGAAGAACCACGCTTCGCAGACAGGTTCACTATCAATTTCAGCAGGGGTCTGTAAATAAGAAAGAAAAATTAATTCTTGTAGTACTATGCAAATACTGCTAGCTGAATTCTTGTGCTCCTATCTTTAAACCGATAGAACAATTGTACCACAATACTACAACTTAACATGTCCTCCGACACAGCATACAATTTTATTAGTAGCAGTCACCAATTGCCAACCAAACTTATTCGATTATAATCAACTTTACTAGTAGCGGTCACAAATATTTTTCGACCAAACCTATTCACTTATAATCGCCACAAGCTGTTACTGAGTAATTCAATACATATGCGCAGAAACGCTACACGCGCGATCCCGGCAATCCTAAACAAAAACCTCTCAAGCGTACACCGCAAGCTGAAAAGCTATTAAAAATAATGCATGCTTGTATTCAGAACACGTGACCCAAATGTGGACTAGAGAAATTACTCTATTAAAAGGCTATTACTCGGGAACTGATGACGTGGGTTTGTTTACTAGAACGTAAGGTGTCATGCTGATGCTGAAACACCCTTACAGAATTCGGCAGCTCAGTTTACGCGCGACTCCCGTGCGATATGGACCACTCCGTGACGTAGCTGTAATGAGAACGCGCGGGAATCCACTCACAAAAATAAACACGATCTCATTCAAGATTCTTCTAAACATACAATTAATAAAAAAATATAATTATATAGTGCTCTATTTTGTGTCAGTTTTACTAAATAATAACATTTTTCTAAAATCTGTGTGAATAGTTTTCTGATCTTGTTCTTGGATTCATATTTTTCGGTAATCTATTTCTAATTGTGGAGAAACTTAACATAATGATTACAATGAACCATTTGTAATGGACAGCATTCGCAGGGGTAGTGTTTACCGCGATGCAGGATTCATGCACCGGTAAGATTTTTAAATATTTGTAGATTGCAGTACTAAATACAAAAACTACTTGATAATATAGTGCTTCATTATCACCATCGCAACCCAAAACTATCCCACTGCTGGGCACGGGTCTCCTCTCACAATGCGAGCGATACAGACCATAATCCACCACGCTGGCCATGTGTGGATTAGCGGACTTCACTGATGTAGAGCTCTGAGTTGTGCACGTTTTCCCACGATGTTTTCCTTTACCAAAGCAAGTGATAAATAAATTTTAATTCTCAGATATTCTTCTTTATATAAAGTGGTGCGTGCAAATAACCCTGTTCAAGAGTCCAACGTGCGAATCCCTTGGCTATCAATGCTTTACCTTAATTTATGTACTGTATCAAGTAAATAAGTACATATAAAATAAAAACGTGAAGATCGCTTCATTCGCAAACTCCACAGAATACGAAAGCAAATGAAATAAACACTTTATTTAAATTACATTTTAAATCAGGGAAAGGCGGAACAAAGGACGTCTTGAATTATTTATGGTAGAAAATCTGTATAAGATTTTTCAGGACTTCCAATAAACATTATTTCGATTTATTTATTAGATAACAATACCTTATCTATAAATATAAAACCGAAAGGATACTCATATCTTAAATGTTACTTGACCTATGAAGATGAAATTTGGCACGGAGGCAATTTATGAGTCGGCGACGATTTAAGTAAAGAACGGATTTTGTGATATTCACCCTTAAGGTTAAAAGGGTGGAAAGTTTTAAAGGTGTTTAAAATTTCGCTGATGTTAAAGTAGGCACTTTAAAAATGGGTATTTTAGATAGTTAGATAAGAAATAATGACACACGAGTTCAAAATTTTTGGAAAACCAGTCAGAAGTTAATAGCTAGTAATAATTAAGTAGTAATCTAAAATTTTTTCGAATTTATTGTCTCGTTACATCGAGAACATTCGAGAAATTCTATTTATTTATAAATTTCCTCTATCTTACTCGCAAATTTTCTTTTTTGTACTTCCTTTTCGAGAACTTTCTAGAAATTCTATCTTTAAAATTAATAACTTCTATCCCGCTCGCACGTGTCAAAGCTCGTGTCAACAGTTGAATCTACGCGACAGTATCATAATAATATTACCTACATAAAGAGTACATTTACAATTCTGTCTAAATTCAGACTACGACCTACGCTACTCACTAAACCGAGCCTGTTTATTACGTGATTAAGGAAAGTTCCGTCTGTCCAATGAATTGCATGTTGAAAAACTCATTGAACTCATCACAAGCCATAAAACGGACGGTATCTGCCATTAGGTCACCCGGTCCCGTGTAAGGCTGATGTCACAGCGCCTTGGTTGGGATGTTCACGCAGAAATATGTATAAGATAGTGCTTGACATCAATCCCACCTCATGGTAAGTGGCGATGAAGTCCTTGATGTTGAACCTAACAACTTAGACTTTTAAATTCAAAATCATTTATTTATATAGATGACACTGATACACTTATGCACGTAATTTTTTTCTACCGACGTTTCGCAAAGGTGCTTCAAATGCAGGAGAATGAAAGGCGAAATAAACTTTCGGCAAATACTTAAAAACAAATGTTAAATATCTTCTTGAACACTCCTGCATCATACTTAGGCACCTACGTACAAAGCAGGCAAGCTATTCTAATCCTTCGTAACACGCTAAACAAATAACGAGGCAAACGGCGTCACAAGATTGGGATCACCCCATTCGGGCACTGCCCGCAGTGTGAGATTTATACGTTCTACAATTGCCTCTCTCTTAAACTACACTTCTCTGGCACGAGCACTAGGCAGATATATCTTTGCTAGTGCGCTGTACGTGTGTGTAAACAGTGATAGTCTCCTGTAAAACCTGCATACTGAGAGTCCCCATTTGAGTCTTGATCTAGGTCGGTCACAGTTGTCATGGGCGGCAGTGGGAAATTATCAGTTGCGATGATGAATAGTGAATCTCAGCTAAGACTTACATTGCCGTACATGCATAAATGCACTGGTGTATATTTTTAAGTACATGCATCATTGATATATAAATATATGTATATCAATGACATGCATAATACTCTTTTATGCGGTCAAGCGTTAAGAGGAGTCATAAAAGCGCATAGTAAAAGCTTTTCCTATCCAGAGTAATAAAACAGTGAAATTATTTTAACAATGCTCGTATTTCCGTTGATGGTGATATTGATCTTGGGATCCAGACAGTAGTATAATATTTGTGTGTGCTTGGGAACACTTAGCGAGCCTTGAATCTTTGAGAATAGTCTGGAACACTCTTGAGGTGATTTTTAGTGTTTTTAAAAGTTGTAAAGCCTCTACCACCGTCTCTCTTGAACCAGCGATTAAATGACTTGTTGTGTTCCGACTGAGAGCTTGAGCGCCCGCACTTTCTTCTTTTTTAGCCATTGGTAATAGGTTTGGCGTAAATGATGTCCGTGGGCATCGGTGACCACTCACCATCAGGTGGTCTGCTCGTTTCACAAGTTACATTAACGAAATTAAAAGCCAGCTATCTCTACTTCCGTCATACTTTTAATACTTTGTAAGTCACGTAACGCGCCATGGTGGAAGTATGGCCCAACCTTGCTCAAAATACGATAGCCTCGTGCTATAGATTGGATCAACAGTTGAAGAACGATTCTAACTTTGCTCATTAGAGCCTTAAGCTGTCTTTGTCAGGGATTGTAGTCATGTAACTCCTTGCACACATTAGGTGTTTTTAAACGCGCGATTCAATAACTAACAGGTCCTATATACCAGGCGCGTTTGCACCTGTATACATATGTACATAAACTTGCAAACGCGCGTTTCAATGTTGTTGTACCTAACACCTTTTAATTATTGAAACGCACGTTTAAAAGCGCTAAGTGTGTAACAGGGATTATTAAAACTAAAAACAAAACACTTTCCGAAAGGAATGATGAAATAAGTAATTAACTTTTAACGCTAAACTTCACTGACCGACGACAAAGAAACGTTCGAAGGGACAATGGCTTCATTACGTGCTGTGTCTGCAACGAGCCACTCATAGCCAGCTTTATTCTAGCGAAGACAATATTCTCAATATTGGAAAACTTATCGCTAACAAATGATTCTTATATTTTACGCTCTTAGCACTAAGTGAAAAATATCTTGGAGTATAAAAACTCATCCATCAGGTGTATTATTTTGTAAATACGTGTAGCAGAGTGAAATTATGGTTGGTAGTGAGATAATGTTATGAATACAGATAGTCTTGTATATTTATTGTACGAAAAATTCTTGTTGTTTTTATATAAATTTTATGTCGGCGCTTGATTCCGAACCCACCTGGAGGTACCTAAATAGTAATGCAGTCTTAAGGAGTGCGCACATTACACCAACTCGACGTCAACTCCACTCCGACTCCACTCCGTTTCAACTGCGACGTTCCGTTCCGCGATCAACGCTTCATCGACGTCAACTCGACTCCGTCTCCACTCCGTTTCAACTCCGACGCTAGTTACATTACGTCATTGTGTCGGTCGACGCGTGGACTACTCGTCTACGGTGAGTCGTCAACGCAACGTCGACGCGTTGGTCTCGAAACGAAACGGCTATGGGTGTAGGGCGAGCCGTACAGGGCTTTTAAGTATAAGTTCGAAATTCAACCTTACCTTCAAAGATATAAGGCTCATAATTGAATGTTAGCTTTGTCAAGGTTTTAGTCGCGTTGGCGTCGGTCGGTCGTGGAGTCGTTGTAATGTGCGCACTCCTTTACTATGGCAAGCGCTCTAACTTAGTCAACACCTACCGTCATGAACTTGTGGTTTAAAAGAAGACTATGATTCGGGTCTGAGTTTCAACGCAGTTATTTAAATTATGGCAGTAAATTGATTATTATTGATTATGGTTTTTATATACCTACTGACAACCTTTATTTGAGCTAGCTATAATAAGGCTATAATAACGACCCGTACGGCGCATTGGTTACCATGCCGGACCGTCCTTCAAAGCGTTCTGGGTTTGATTTCCAGCGGCGCGGAAATTTGAACGATTAGTCTAGATTTCTGTTCTCGGTATGGGTTGCTGTTAGTGTGTTGCTAGCACCCACGCCACACGGAATCCTAATGTGGCGCTACGAGTGAAGCGTTATTTATTTATCGAAATTGGTCAGTTGCAAGCTTCTTGATGTCTGGCACCGTCTAATTTTCTTTCAAAGTGACTATTTATCTTTGTCTTTTGAGCCAGCAAAGAAACGTATCTAGTTATGTAAGCCGTACCTAAGTGCCTACTTACTTTGAAACTACGATTTACTGCCGGCATAAGAAGCTTCGCTGCCTTTGTCTTTACGTGGAACAAGCTCGCAATAAACGGGGCGGGCGTTTGTTGAACCTTCCATGTCGACGAGAGTTTCGTCAACAGTTTGTTCAACAGTACCAATTTACGAGTTTACTTGACATAAATAGCTTGAGTTTTATAAATTATTAGCGTGAGATATTTTTTAAGTGTTGTAATTATTTAGACTTTTTTGTACCATACAAGGTTTAAGAACAAAAGGAGGACTTAATGCTATCAGGTGACATGGGTACAAATAATTATTTAGTAATCTTTACCCCGTGAAAACATCCTGAGTAAACTGCATACCTGTGGGTTCTCCATAATGTTCTTAAAGGTGTGTGTAACCTGCCAATGTTTAACCGTGGTGAGTGTATTAAATCAATCGACTGCTTGTCGCTTTTCCTATAAAACCTTTATTTCAGGCGAGATATTAATACATAATTCCATTCAGTACATATTAGGCACCCCGATGAAAAGGAAATTGATTGAGTTGTAAAGCGAAAACGTTCAATATTGTAGCGGTAACCGAACAAAAATGTACCTAAATGGTTGCGGTTTAGTAGGTTGCGGGAGCAACCAATTTTGCTTTTATTTTCCTTAAAGAAAATGTGATAGCGTCATTGCGAATGTTTGCTTTACTAATATTCTTTTTTAATAATAGTTTTCTTGTTAGAAAAACGTCAGTATTTACGCCAAATATGAGTTTCTTTAATTTCTTAGAGACCGATGATGATGAAATAAACCGTAGTATTTTGTGAATATTCGGAAAAAATGCCACCGAGTACCGCATGTACGCTTTAATAAAATGGTGTTAAAAAGTTACATGAATTAACATCCGTTTGGTACGTGTTCACAGTTTGTCGGCTGAGTTAAACCCGCAATAAACTGTTGTTATTTACAGTTTGTATGCCTTCGGTCTGATAGGTAACCGCAGCTTATGCTAGAGTCAGTTTACAATTATATTATCTTTGATATATAGCTTCTGGACACATCTGTTTCCCAGAAACTGAGGGCTGTAACTTAGTGCAGATCAGGCGAGTCCACAGTTTGTGACACATTTACATACGGACCGCAAAGGATTGGAATAAGTTGCTTGTGACGGTGTTCCAGTCGATTATATCAAGAATAGGTTTTTTCTAAGTTAACGCGCTTCACCATCTAAAGGCTACGTCGCCAGTGTCGCCACTTACCTACCATCCGGTGGGATCGTAGTCAAGCGGTAACTTATATTCAGTAAAAAAATGTCTCAAGACTACATATCTCAAGAGCTCATTGCTTACTATGTAAATGCTGACAAGCAACATGATGGTAATAATTTAGCGCCATCCAACCTGCCTCCAACAGGTCGAATGAGACGTTATAGCCTCGTCTGTTTCTCCGCAGGGTGTACCATGAGCAGTGAAGGGCTCAAGGTGGTAGGATGCCATTATACGCCAAGCTTATTATAATCAATCTAGTTATCAATCAGAAACCAATCTGAACCATGATATATTTTTTTTGCCATATCCTTCAGACTTTAAGTAGTTGCCCCAACATAACGCGTACGCGTCCCACTCATAAATTATAGATGTGACCCGAGAAAATGTGGACCCGTGTAACGAGCCATAAGAAACTTGTTACAAATATTTCTCGTTGGAAGGAATAAATGCGTCCCTTCCCTGATACTCGTTGATATACGGACCCTAATTATTCAAATTATACACTTTGTCAATCTGTGTATAAATGCGCAGATGCCTCACGTGACGGTAAGTGGACATCAGCTGTAACTACGGCATCGCCAACGACGTTAAATTAATTCAGCCAAGAAGGAAGGGCGTTATTTAATGCTTTTTATAGCCTGAAGGGCTGACGTAAAAGCAGACTGATAGTAAGTGGTCATCGTCGTCTATGGACATGAGCAAGACCAGGTTCTCTTCATCTTCAGGAGAGAGGGGAGAACTCTTTTTACACTTTTTTGAATCACTCCATACCATAGTGCTCCGGGAATACTCAGAAGGCTATCAGGAACTGCAGGCGAATTTCCAAATAATAATTTCTCCGTTGATTTTAAAAGTTGGGCGGTTGTCAGACATGTGAAAAATTCTTCCCATCAATATCGAATACTGTTTATTGAAGCAAGTGTAACCGATCGGCTTCGAGTTACCACTAACGAGTCATAAAAGTAGTTCCTTCTAATCTGTTCTTATAGGAAGGAGTTACGCCTCGTAGATATTTGTTTTTCGAATATAACAACCGGGCATTAGTCTCCAAAGTACAAAATGGTTGGAAATAACCTTCAGCCCAACGAAACGATGTTGGATTGAATCAGCTCGAACAAACATTTATGTTATACATAGATTCGAGTGTTTGTTCGCGGGTCACGTTTGTTTGTAATGTTTTAGTTTAATTGTGTTTGTTCATGCTACTACCGAAATATGAAAACGGTGCGGAGCCGTGAATTTTCTATATGATCGACTATGGTTGCAGCTATGTGGCACATTGCTCGCTCTATCATGAAATGGTAATGTTGCGCATTTCCTTAATTTATGCGAACAACGCGACTCACAGATCGATATTGTTTGATTACCCAACACGGATATGATGTGATACAATATGAATAGGCCTGGATCTGTTCGGACCAACGAAATTTTGTTACATGTAAGTATTTAGACCGGGGGCCTGCAAATAATGTAACGTTGCCTACGTTGCATTATTTGCAGGCTCCTAGTGGGTACTATGTACGTACTGCTATTGGTGAGGCGTTTGTATCACACTAATAACTGTGCGTTGAAAATATTACACACTAATTATAAAAAAATATATCGTTTTTACTCGTATAAACGCTTTATAAAAAATTTCGTCACCTAAGTAATAGGTACCTTTTCTCTTCATCAGCCCGCGATTTTATTTGGAAGATACACATTATACATTCCATTTAGGTAAAAAATACCTATTTTTGAACCTTTAAACGTTTACTTATAAATGTATATGAAGTACGGGCACTAAATTGTCCGTAAGCTCCCCGGCTATTACACCCGACATAAGGTTGAAAAAGACATAAAGGTAGATTACTGCGTCGTCACTTTGTTTACAAAAATTTTGTAACAGTCGGGGAATGTTATAAAATTAAAGTTAGACCTTATTGTGTACGTATAGAGTTAATAATTGTCTCGGCAGGTGCTCTTTTTCTAAAAATAAGTACGAGGTCTCAACATTCGAGGGCTTTACTGGCGGTTGACCATCCCTCAGCATCTTTTGTTACATGACACATTTGCTTCGATGGTCAGTCATGGGACTATGAACTTTTGTCCATTTCTGTAAGGTTTCAAATGTAATGAAGGCGTACACAATGTTTACTTATTTTAAGGAATAAAGCCATCTTTCAAATTGCAGACATATTAACAGTAAAAATAAAAAATCTAGAAAGAGTACAAAGTGCTAATAAATACTCGCGTAGTAAGAGGTCCCATTTTGCTTTGAGCCACTTTTCCTTCCTAAAACTATTTTTCAAATATAAATAAAAACCCGATATATATAATTGGTTGTATTGGTACTCGTACCAATTTGCTAATGCAAGAAATTAAATAAATAAAGTTATAATACGGCGGCTGCTATTACGAAATTAATAATTACTAATTAAACAATTTCCTTCATTAGAACGGCGACAGACTACTAATTACAGAGTAATGTAATTATGTTGTCTTGGAAATCTAACCTGAAAATTATGTGCTTGTATTAAGACGCACAAAACTTTTTCTTGCCAACCCTAACCAAAAGATTGAGGAAAGATAACTCCTTTGAGATTACCAAAAGAAATCTAACTAACGTAACGAACTCTTTCTCGATCGGCAACGTATCGGTACTGCCGTTGTTTAATTTTATTCCCGATGTCTATTGGCGATGGCGACCACATCAGGTGGCTAGTTTTCAAGCTTGTCGCCTATTTATATTAAACATATCTACCACTCCTTACTACTTCCTACCAGCGATATCTTCAGTGATATCTTTGGTCTTGCGGACGACCATGGGCTCACCGATGGTACTCACCATTAGGTGGTGTCGTCAACTCATTTGTCGGATATTGTCATTAAAAACACCAATTTAAACATTGCTCTATTTTCTATTATAATAAAATTCGTATCAAAAGTAGATGTCAATCGTATAAATCTCAAAAGTATAAATCTTGAATCAATTGAGACTGTTTTTGAGTTATCTATTAAAACTTCGTTAAACAACTAAGTATACAAAATGTTTTTACAAAAAAGAGATACTTTGTTATAAAAGTACTTTTTTGCCGTTCAAGTATTTTTTCTCTTTTAAGTTCCATTGGTACAGTAAGTATTTTGCCAATTAAAATAATTTATTACCGAAAATGGACAGCAGGGAATCCAGTGTAGCAAAAACCGAATGCGTAATTTTCTTAGAACCTTAGCGTGACGAAATGGTCAGTTGACGCTTTTTACCATGGGTACACAATTATTTGTACATTATCTATTGTGATTAGTACACGAACTTTCACTAACTTACTCACTATCTAAAGATATACAATAGTTTTATCGGTCAAGTGCGTATCGGGAAAACTGGAAATACCAACGGCAGGCCAGTCAAGTACCTACCCGAGCAAACAGCGGGACCGTTAATGGTTCTAGAACCCACAAATCATTTTTCGCTGTACTCTTACTTACTTACTCATTTGGCGCCAAAGACCTAAAGTGGGAGGCTTCCGACACGAGAGCTCTCCACATAGCTAGGTCCTGTGCAATTTCTTGCCAATGAGCTTGAAGCTCGCGCAGGTCGGCTTCCGCTGTCTTTCCAGCGATATTTGGAACGGCTGACAGGACACCGGCCAGTCGGTTGGCACATACTCGTATTATTACACATTATTATCCTTTTTAATAATAATATCATTGAGTACGTACACAACTTTTACCCTGACATTTTTACCAGGTTAGATTTTCTTATTTCGTAATATTAAGACTCACCCACTGACCTCAATTAAACTCACGGCTACATTATCGGTCCTTTCAGAGGTAAAAGAAGTCTTCATTTTATATAAAACGTCTGGAGATCAATTCTGGGGAGGATACAAATTTCGTAAATTAAATTTTCGATAATAAATATCAGGTTCCCCAATGGTTTTATTATCTGTTCGACGTTGACAGATTAGTGCGGCGCGGCGCGGAGTATTTTTTATAATTATTTATTTGATAATTTCCTTTATTATCCGTGTTAAGTCGGGCGATGGTGGATTATAAACTACTGACTTGTATTTGCTTATTGTACGCTCACAGAATTACCTGTAGGCTGGTACCGTAACTAATAACAACTGTGCACAGTTGTAGCGACGTCTAGCCCGGATGGATGACGGTCGTTCGCTGCCTGGCGTATGGCTGGCACGTGCTAGGTTTGTGTAATGAAATTAAAAGAAAAGCGGTTGGATTCAGGCGTCTGGGAGAATGGTTTTATAACAATATATCCGTGACCTTAAGATGGTGGGAGTGTTAACTTAGTAAAAGTGTATTCACGCTCTTTTCCACATGACGAGCCTAATTGGCAAACCGTGTCGCCCGTGCCGTTGGGACGTTCACGACAAAAGGATGGATACGCGCCGTTCGTCGGGATGTTGGGGAAATGGGGATTGGGGAATTAATTCTTGCAATTCCTGCGCAAACTCCAAAATATAACCTATAAACAGCCGAAATATGTATGTATAAGTACCAACAATACTATTACGTCAATAACTAACGTAATAACTTTTTAGTTCAAATTTAAATGCTGCTATTCGATGCACAAGTGCCTCTGCAGCATTTGGTTCAATACCATTCGTATTACGTCATTAAATGAAAAGGTGCTCATTTTGTTTCCTATTTTTCGTATTACTCGTTGGCGCCATTCATTAGTTGAAACTGTAAGTGTAAATAGTGTGGCAACAAATAAATTTTCCACTTAATTAAATTGAAGAATTGACGTGAAGAATTGCAGCATGTCAGGTTATATTTATATTGAGTCTTCTACTAAAAAAAAGTAATTTAAAAAAAATTACCATTTTTTATTTTTGTTATTACGGATAACTCAAAAACTACTTGCTCGTCCGCTCGTTTAACGGCAATCCATTAATATGAAACATAGATCTATAATCTAGATGACTTTGAATGTCAGGTTAACTTTCGACCGAGCTTCATGGGGCGCGTATATTTTGATTCAATCTACCCTAACCTTACCCATTATTTTATTGCCAAACGCCGCTAAAGAAAATTATCATGTTCCAAACAATTGATTGACTGTAATGAAATGAAACGTAATCCTAATCATGTTGCGGATTAGATTGCGCGACAACTGTATGGAACAATGAACGACAATTGAATTATTGTCTAAACTTTATGTTTCTCCTAGTACAAAGTGTAGATACTAAAATAATTAATTAAATACGAATATGCGTAGCATGATACACATACAATATTGCGTGTACTGGATATACAGAACACAGAGGAGTGTGAACGACGCTTTAATCCACAGGCTCTCAAACTTTTTCTACCACACATTGTAAAACAAATACTTGGGTATTTTATTTAAACACCTCAACGCTTTCAAGCTATTTTTAATACATGATTATAACTTTTTGCTTCCCTGAATATCTGCTAAATGAAAGCTAAATAAACAAAAAAACCTCTTCTTAAAGCAATTACCATTTAAGAATAATTACCATCAGGTAGGATTGCTGTCAAGCACTACCTTATAAGGAGTAAAAAATAATAATCAGAGGACATTATCGCCCACTTTGAGAAAGACTGATTTAACTGTACAGGATTTCGTTCCCCACACCCCTTGATCTCCGTGTTAAAGCGCTCGGTTGTGGTTTTGCGGGCTCTGTGTGGTTTAGCCGTTATATATAATCAGGCTTTAAATATTTGATATAGGCAAACTCTTCATATTACACATATTGTACAGGAGGTTGGTGCGGAGTTATGAGCATAACATGCTTGAACATTAATATTATCTTGTATCCCGACGTAGGCATACATAATAAATTTTAATGTGGCAACCATTCACGACTTCTAGCGATGTTCGTTTAATCATGATGTAGCTTGTATCTTTCTTAAAAATATACCAGGAGTTTATGTTACATGTCCATCATACCCTTACTATGTTACACTGTGTAACTTACACAGAAGATAACTTCTGTGTAAGTTATCTTCTGTGTAATTACTTTATGTTACATTCTTGCCGTTATTTTATTTATAAATTTGGAATTATGTATTTGAAATTATTTATTACGGCCTCATTAAAATAATAATATTTGACCTTCTAACTTATGAGGAGAGATCAGTGACCTGCAATGGGCACGCGTGGCAAATGTGTTTAAAAACAGCACACGTCGTTAGGAAATCTTGATTGCTTAGCAAAACATTCGTAGGTTAAAGGGATTATTTACAGAAATAAAATTGATCAGAGTATGTGGTCCGCACGTGTTGGGTAACAAAGAGTAATGTGAAGTACATACTCTTGAAGTTAAGCGGTAGATATTTACGTTCGGAATTTGACGCAACATGCTCGTTTAGTGATCCGAAACAGTTCTAAAATTCGTTCTTGATTACAATGTACAACCGCGGTACATACTCAAAATACGAAGCCACGAAGTGTCACGCTCAATATTGCGTCACACTGCAGATAAACTTCGGCCAACTGTAAAAACAAGTGACAGTAATAAACATCTTTTAACAATAATCCTTTAATTGTACGTGTGATATAATTTTGATTCCATGGAAGATGGGCCGGGTGCTGGTATGGGATGCAACCTGTTCAGACACGCTGGCCCCTTCCCATCTACATGGAACCAACAACAGAGCTGGTGCGGCTTGTGAAGCGGCTGAAAAAGCGAAAGCATACAAATATAGGGGTCTAGGCTCCGAATACGATTTTGTCCCATTCGGTGTCGAGACCCTTGGTCCGTGGGCTCCTAGTGCTATTAAGCTTTTTAAGGAAATAGCAAAAAGGTTAGTCGACATCACAGGCGACCGAAGAGCTGGCAGCTACCTCGGACAAAGAATTAGCCTAGCTATTCAAAGGGGGAACGCTGCCAGTATCTTCGGAACCTTGCCTCAAGCCTTGACTCCTTTTAATAATATTTTTAGTTATTATGTTACTTTTTTTAACTTTTTAGTTTAAGGTTGTGTGTGTATTGTTTAATTTTAATGAATATAATTATAATGTGAGTTAGATGTTTGTTGCATTACATGCAAAAATGGTTAAAAGTGATTTAGATAAATCTGGTACGTATCCCGTGAGTGGGTCTGTTCCTTTTCCACTTCCGTGAAACAATACTAAATCCAAGTTTGATCGAAAACTCGTGTGTCAAATTATTCTATTATAAACCCAATGATATTATAAATAAAATTACTAGCTCCCGAAAATGAGCCAGTCAAGTCATTTTATTTCTTTCCTTAATGTCTCTTTCTGTCTCCCACTTTCTGTAAATATCTTTCGCAAAAATATTACAATAATTTAACTACAGATACACTGCTTGAACTATGTTAAAGTCTAGAGATTGGACGACGGTAACAAACTGGAAGCTACGAACGTGCTCGAGGGTAGGAGACGCTTTTACTAAACGGGAATGTCTTACAGTGTGTCACTGTCAGCGTAATGCGAAAGGCATTGACAATTACAAATGTTGGCTGTTGTACTGAGTTATTTGCGCGATTTTCGTCCTATTTGCGCGTCAATAGGAAAATAATCCTGAGGGAATAAAAAATGTTCGGTCACGGAAAAACCAGGATTGGAATAATAAAATACACACTCACACGCAACATCACAGCCGCACAACTCTGTTCTGGATACTTGCATAAAGTGCATTATATGATATTTTATCGTATAATGCACTTTATTTTCGACTCCAGACATTGACTTATTAATACTATATAAGTCAAAGACTCCAGAGCTTAATTTTTAGCGCACGAAATCAGAAAAGATGTGATTTTCCTAACTAACTTTACCTATTTTCCATTTTATACTGGTATTTAATTATATAATAATGAATCAACATAAAAAAATCAATAATAAAATTCAATAATTAAGAGATCACTTTCTTGATTATTCGTAAGCAAAATAACATATTAAAAAATGGTAAAGTATAGATTGCTTTCTATTGCGAAGATTACGGCGTAAGTGTTTTGATTGTTGGACTCCCGAATAGCGAGGCCTGGGTTCGAAATCTGCATGCAAAGAACTGTAAATTTCAAAAAATATGTGCGTATTAGAAATCGAAAGATCATCGTGAGGAAACCTGCACACTTGATAGTTGTCCACAATGTTTTTAAAGTGTGTTGCTAGGTCTGCTAATCTGCTCTTGGCCAGTGATGGATTATCTTCTTTGTACTCCTCACACTGTGAGAGAAGAAACAAGCCCAGCAGTGGGACAGTAATTGCAATGATGATTGCCGTATCCCTATTCTGAAACGGCTATTATCCTCGATTCCAAGATTGCTATGGAAATGTGTCACTACAATTCAATTACCGGCTGCGATCACCGCGGGACAACCAGCAATCACGTCGACAGACACTGATCTATGAGCTGTTCACCAACTACGGGAACGGTTCTTGAGCCGCGAAGAACACTGGATATAATGGTTCCTAGTGAACTAAATAATTGGCTGCGAAAAATCGGCAATTGAATGTCATATACTCTGGGGTTTTTTTCATAATTCATCATAATTACTCGAGGGCGTTACGAACGCAGTTTATCTTGTAATAATTCGGCGATTCGAAATTTAACTCTAAGCATCTGACTTGTCAAAAGTTTTGACAAAGAATAAAATGTAAACTGTTATATTACAAGTAAGTTGAATGTTGTGATCAGCGATTTTCATATATCAAAGAACTATTTTTATAGTAGTTTTTATTACAGTTCTGAAGACCAACCCCACTACACTACACAGTAGATCTGATTGTTAAAAAACTAAAAACCATATTTTATCACTAGCCTTACATTGAAAGGCATTTTTTACTTCCATTTTATTTTTATCTTTTAAGTTGAGTATGAGCTCAAACCGATGGGTTGTCTAATAGGCAATCCAAGGTATTGCCAGCCATGTTCCATATTCATTCTCAAGTCTCATCCTCGTCAAGTCTCGTCCTAGTCAAGACGAATCTAATAAGACTTAATATGATGGAATGACTGGTATGCACTATTCCTAGAGTTCGGTCTCGGCACCTTCGAGCGCCACCATCATACCAGATCAGTACCGTAATACATATTAAATTGTTATTATGTGTGACTTTTACACACACTCTTGCACGGTATATATGAATGTATGTGCGAATATGCGTTACTAATTTCTCGCAGTTCTACTTACTCTGGTCGCATCAGCGATACATTTCGCAATAAAACATCGTCCAGCAAATTACTCAGTAAACATTTTATGCGCAGAACTAACTTGTTTTACTGCATCCACTACGAGATAAACAAGAACCGTCGTAAATCAGAAGCAAAATAATATCATAAAGTAACTGCAAATAGATGTTATTAGTAATGGTGCGAGAATTGGTAAGGGTATTTCAGTGAATTAGCGCGATAGCACAAAGGTCTGACTGCCATAATATACCGTAGACGCGAGGTCCATTATATCAACGTACCTACATAAAGAAAGGGTTTAATTATAGTTAAAATTTCATGTACTCAAATAATATCGTCAGTAAGACTACGGTGACCATTAGAAAGCAGGTATGTAAGTGCTAGTTTGTCGACTATCTAAATAAAAATAAACTACTACAAAAACCACAAATCCTGACCTCGTCGTACAAAAGGCACGAGTAAACCGCACGGCTGTGATTTCGCCACTCTGCGTAATCTCGCCGCAACAAACAGCTGCGTTCTTAGCGTTCTTATTCAGATAAAATATATTTGCCGTCATCAATCTTTGTACTATGTTGCGCAAAGGAAAACTTTTCATTTGTGGAGTTAATTTGTTATTCAATATAAAGAGAACCATGTTTTAGCCACCGCTTTCGAAGTTGAACGTGGCGCGTGTCCATTATGTACTCATAGTATTAATTATGGACACACGTCCACGCGTTATGCTACGCCAAAAATAGTTTTAGGGTTCCGTACCAAAATGATGAAAAACGGAACCCTATTAATATGCCTTCGATGTCTGTCTGTCTGTCTGCCTGTCATTCACAGGTCTCTATCTCTTGAACGGAAATAGGTAAACATCAGAAATTTTCACAGAATACTTGTTACTGTGGCCACTTTAACAACAAATTATAAAAACGTTAAAAAGTTAGGTCTTCAAGGGGGGTCCCCATAAAAGTAACCTTAAAAAACAGAATTATGGCTTCATTGAACAAGCCACCGGGCCACGGCTCCCATGAAACATACGCGCGAAAATATCAATTCTTTCAACGTGCACTGTTAGATGTTTGACTTTCATTTGTCATTTTCAGTTTAATATCGCTCGGTGATACGGGCTCCGTAATAAAAATAATAATCATTTATATTCCTACTAATGCTATAAAGCAGGGTACCCTATGTAATAAAAAAAGCGTATTAATAAATGTTCGAATGAACACTTTGCTTAAATGTTTAAATTCAACAAAATCTAATGTTTTTTACTACACTTAAATTACCCTTCGCTGACGTACCAACAGACCAAAACCTTATCCCGTATCAATAAATTTAAATTGCGTGCCGGTGCTGGGTTTGCATTGGAAACGTGCAAAGTAAGATTTTAATATCCAACCTAAGCTATCCTTAGATCGCGATAAGGCCGCGTCATGCGGGTACAATGTAGACAAAAGCATGAATGGATATTGTATAACATATTTCTATTTCAAATCAGCTATTATTTACTTTTTTGTTGAAGATCTTTGCGTGGGATGCATTCTACCGTGAAGATATTTTTGGTAATAACAATAAGGTTAAATAATTAGTTCATGTAGTAAGTTAAACACTCTCAAAGGAGGCTTCGATGATAAGAAGAAGTGGTACAGCAGACTTGTGATGTACAGAGGACTGATATGATTGCTGAAGAGTTAATTAATAGGGTAGGATTATCAGTACTTTCCATTGAAAAATAGGTAGGTTATGTGTCGAAGATAACTGCCAACTCAATTGACACGAAAAAGGGTTATTTATTTGGTTATTCAGTTCTTCCTCTTACATTTTTATATAATTTTCGCCAATATTTTATTCCTTTTCGAAGTGTGTTAAAATAGGTAGGTACCTACAATGCGCGTCGCGTGCAATAAATGTCTTGTCTAAGCTTATTTCTCACGTAAATGTCAGAAATAGTTTACGCTGGCGGCAAAAGTGGCTTTTAGTGTCGTAAGTATTTATCGCAACTTTAACTTAACGCGGGGTAACTGAAGCGGGTACAACCCATTAGCAGCACTCTGCGGATTTGTATGTAAGTTATTACTTATTAACAAATCCGACCGCAAACAACCTTCGTAACGCTCAAGGCCTTGAGATTTTCAGGACTCGCGAATATGTGGTGGATTCGTGGTAGCGGTGACCAGATTTGTCCGGATATTAAAGATTAAATAATAATATTTCCGTTTTTATTCAGATCTTAGCATTAGATAATGTTCATTTCTTTTAACTATTAAGATATAATCAATTAGTGTCGTCTTAAAAACAAGTAAGTAGCAACTTCTAATACCAAACAATTAATTTATAACGAAAAATTGAAAAAAAATTTTTTTAACTAAAATTACATAACTATTTAAAACATGTCCGGATTTTTTTATAATATCCATCGAAATTCCGTATTCTGTGTGTGTATGTATCGAGCCTGATACAAGCAAATGAGCACACGATAACGATATCGATACGATACGATACGATACGATACGATACGATACGATACGATACGATACGATACGATACGATACGATACGATACGATACGATACGATACGATACGATACGATACGATACGATACGATACGATACGATACGATACGATAACGATACAAGCAAATGAACACAATTATTTTTATGTAAATAACGGTCAAACAAGCAGACGACCCACCTGAATAGTAAGTTGCGTCGCCCATAGACTATAGATAAATTTAGGTATAGGTAATTTTAAATAACTCTGCTACAAGGTGGCAAAGCAGTTACAATTATTTATATTGTGTTTGCAATATTACAACGGTGTTATAATCCGCGCGAGGCTAGAATAAATGAGAAACATAAAATCGTTGATGCCTTGGGCGCTTTTGTTTTGTAACAATGAAAAGGAATATAGAGAACAAAATACAGGCTTTAACAAGGTACTGCTGAATCTTAGCCCTTGTTGAAGTTTTTAGAAGTACCCGACGGTATTACACTGTGCACGAATTAAGAGAATAATAGGAAACAAATTGAAAAGAAAGATCATTTCGCTACAGTAATTGCTACGACCGTGTTCTTGTAGTGTTTTATAAGATTTCGATTACATCTGATTACTCTTGTATCGCAATGGCTACTATGCCATACAACTGTTCGAAGGGTCCTGAGTTCGATTCCCAGCTTGATAGGGCAAAAATTCTGTTCCAGATCTGTGTGTGTCTTTGTGCATTGTCTAAGACACCCTGTGACACTCTAAGACACAGTGAGAGTCCTAGTGTGTTGTAGCTTACTAAACTTAGTTTTTTTTTGTGAAAGTAATTGCAAAAGACAGTCTTAGTCGAAAGAGGAATTAAAGATAATTTAGAACAGTAAAATGCTGCGTTTCAACTCTTATTTTTTAATAATAAAGGTACGTAGAAGCGCCATATATGTGGCTGAAAACTAAATATATTGAAACTATAGATAGGTATGTTACGTTCATAATACAACGCAGGTCACCCTTTTGGATCCGCTTCTATGACATTAGTGTAATAATTATGGATGTGATAGATAAATAATTAAGGAACGTATATAACAGAAAAAGATAGCTACATGAAAAGTAGGACAGTAGCAAAATTTGACTGTCCCACTTTTCGCACGCTAATTTTTGTTGGATATACCTACAAAAGGTCAAGTATAGTTTAAGAAAAATAAATGATAAATGAGAGACTGCAGAGGTGATAGGGATGTTCCTTTTCACTACTAAACACGTATATATTTCGGATACTATGTGAAACAGTTACTTCAACAAACTTTAATTAAAAAAAAATCTAATGCAGGATAAAAATATTATTTTATAACCAATTGTAATGATTTTACGAGTATATCACGGCTTACCTCACGTTTTAATTGTCGGATTCGCCCGACTAGTTCAGTCGGAACCGCGCTCTCGTCGGCGACGGCTCTTGATGAAGGACCTCGGAATGGTCCGAAACTAGTCGGGCGAATCCGACAATTAAAACGTGAGGTAAGCCGTGATATACTCGTAAAATGTATTCAGACACTCACGAATCGTTCAGTACTAAAATTGTAATGATATTATAATTATGGTATATTGTTTTCCTACAGAAAAAATAAATGAAGTTTGCGTCATTACAGTGCGGTTAAAGCTTGAGTGATTATTCTCCCTTACTTTTAATACCTTACTGTAAATAATTATGTAGGTATAACTTATCCATATAAGAAAAATGAACATATTTTTTTACTTATCATATAAGTTAACGCTTGATTAATTGCAATAATAAGTAAAATCCTATTCACTCTTGACTTGGAGATGCGCTCTTCATTTCAAAAAACAGTACCTACTCCATTATAAACGGGACGATTCATCAGTTTCGTATATTTTTCGGTTACGATTACGAGTTCCTTGCCATCACCAGTTAATAGCTTTCGTGTAAGTTTGCGAGATAGGCAGCGCGAGACGTCGCCGCTCGCGAAATTGTTTACAAAGTTTCCTGGCTTTTTCACACAGTTTCAGCGGCCGCCGGGAACATTCACTCTAAGTTCTGTCCACATTACATCAACTTGGCGTAGATTCAACCATAGGAAAACGTTGAAATATGAACTTTATTTTGTGTGTAAACGTTGCACGAACCAATCGGTTGCGTCGTGCTTGAGTAGTTTGACACATTTTCTATACATAATGTCAAAAAATTTAAAAAATGTGTCAAATTATTTTGACTTGACTCAATTGAAGTATATAAAGCTTTTTTAAATTAGCAGATTTGGGGCCCTGTTTTGTTACCGCTAGAACAGGGACGATAAAATACCGGATGAAGAGAACAATTTGAATCGTGAAAATGGAAATAGTTTTCCCGATTAATAACCAATAGCTGCCGTTTGCCGTATTGCGCGTTTTGTGCATTGTTTGATCAAGATAACAATGTTCGGAAATATGAAGCTATCCTGCAATCGGTTCGTTATTAACAACCGTTCTCTTATTGTATAGGATTGTTTTATTCTGTAACTTTATTGGATGGAATTGTTTTGTTGTAGAACTTTAATTAATTGAATGTTTTAATTTTGTATTATATTTGAATCTGATGTTGTGGTTGAATTGGATTCCTTATTCCTCCTCCACCTTTCTTCTATCTAGGCCAGAAACGTGGCCTTCGGTGTTACTGACGACCAATGGCCCATAAACTGAGGAGCGTTAGAACAAACTACACCACGTTGCTCCAGTGTGTATTAATGAAAGGGTTGGCGGCCACAGGTGTCAGAAATTTTTATACTTCCCGAAAGCCTCCAAAATGGCTTAACGACTGCTATCTAACGATAGCACCCAAGACCGATGGCTGTCCGTGCCCTCCCAAGCATGGAGAAGACGCTCAAGATATTGGTCCTAATACTGCGCCCATCCGCATACAATTGCTTAACTCTGTCAATCACCTTAGATCGACGGAAGCCGTCGGGCTAAGAGCGCTTTGATAGCTATTGGCTAAAATAATTCCAGACAGTAAAACGAAATTGCAGCCATACGTCACTCGCCGTCCATATGAAATGAGTCAGAATGGACGCACGAGCAATTGAACGATGAACTTTATGGTGACAGCATGTGACAATTCTAAGACGGAGGGGAAATGTATCCAATCTGGCCAAGTGCCAGTACACAGCACCGACGTAACGGCGCCAGCGGGTTGCTGGTGTGTGCTATATTGTTGCAGTCGTTCCGCATTACCGGTGAAAATAAATAAATAGGCAAATAGCCCCACACTAGCATTCCCTGTGTCGTTGGTGCCACAACAAATAAATAAATAAATAAATAAATCATCATCACAACCCATAGCTGTCCCACTGCTGGGCACGGGTCTCCACTCACAGTGTGAGGGGTACAGGCCATAGTCCATCACGCTGGCCAAGTGCGGATTGGTGGACTTCACACACCCTTGAGAACATTATGGAGAATTCTCAGGTGTGCAGGTTTCCTCACGATGTTTTCCTTCACCGAAACAAGTGATAATTAAATATTAATACCACATAATTTTTGAAAATTAGTGGTGCGTGCGGGGTTTGAACCCGGACCCTCCGGTTCGGCAGTCCAACGTTCAACCACACGACTATCACTGCAAAGAAATAAATAAAATACACAAAGACAAGAAAGAACACAGAAACACAAGAATACACAAAGAGAACAATAGAAGAAGAACACGCCCAAACTGAGAACCGAGTTATAGAATCTTCATTAAAATTTCCACCTCGCAGTGAATCGAACCCAGGACCCTTCGAATGGCAGTCTGGTATGATAACCATTGCTTCATACGGTTATTTTATTAATATTAAGATTATAAAGTAGCATAACACGAACTACTATGTGTTGATACTTCATACAATTTCGTAGCCAAAGGCATACGGGATCCTGTTACTAAGACTAAGTCCTTCGTTCGTAACAGGGCTGTAACTTTTGAACCGTTGGAAACTTTGAAATCTGATAAAATGTTTAACTATTACATATACTATAGTTCCTAATAAAATAAAAATACAATTTTAAATGCATTCCCATACCAGAAATATGTTTTATCGACGCATATAATGTATAGCACGTTGGTAGTTACGCCAGTATGCAAGCTATTATATTTAGTGTCAGTATCTACTTGACTGTATAAAAATAAATATATTCATGTTTTTACCATCTTAACAATTTTTACAGATTAAAAAAATATGTATTACTTAAAAGTTAAACCCCAGGCTTTCAACGTAAAAGGTTCATCATCTTTTCAGTACGCTATTCCAGCTATAAATAAACTCTTACTGACGATTAAAAGGTGTAGTAAGTAATTACTAGTTCAAGGGGCGTCAGGAGGCGCTGAGAGGTGGGGCTACGCTTCAACTCTTAGCTCTAGGCCACGAAACTTGCGTTTCCTCGGTGGTATTGCTAACGCCCGGCTGGCTAGTTACCCTCTTGCTTGAGTCGGCCGCAAAAATACTTTTTTTCTTTCTTCTTTCTTGGCCGGTAACGCGTCATTAATGCCTTGATTTCACTAGTGTCCATGGGTGACGATGATCACTTAGTATTGTCTGCATGTTTGGCGGTTATATAATATATAAAAAAGCACATTCCTATGCCCCGCTATAGCCTCCAGCGCGCCAGAAGCTTTTTAACGTCACAAGCGTTTCAATGTGAATGTAAGTAAATTCGGAAACAAATTCAAATAATATCGCTGCAATTGGCAAAGCCATTTCGTGGCCGTATAAGGTCGGGCACATGTATATTTATATTATATACACTCGACGCTAACGCCTGCGGCTATGAGCGACTTTGCTTTGAGCGTCGAGTTTCGTGGCCCTTACTTTATGGTGCTGCCACACTGAAGTTATAAAATGTTTAACACGTCTAATTAAACTAAGTTAGCCAACAGTCTGTTACGTCCACCGTCCAAAGAGAAGGAAAATGGATGAGATGGATGAATGTGTCCTTCACAAAACCACTACTAAGGTTCAGGTTCTCATTAATGAAGTAGGTTAGGCATGATACAATACGTTGGTATTGATTTGTCAAATTAAATTAACTTTTTTCATTTCTCCATTCTCTCGATTTCCTGGTGAATACAAATGCTTCTAGTTTCGACGACGACGAACAAAAGTTGACGAATCGAGTAAAGGAAGGAAAACATTATTTCCATTCAAATCACGGTTCAAGTTTTATCCCGCGGGATTTTACTTGTATTCCGCGTCACATAAGATTTCCTCAAAGGTACTTCGACAAAAGATATAAAGTTTATATACTTATGCTTTGCTTTAGCAAAACAATTTTTATTATTTCGTGAAATGTTTTTTATATGTTATGTCGCAGAGTTAAGAAGCTAGTTTAAGGCAGGTTACCCGCTCTCTTTGTAACCGGCAACTCCTCACAGATTCCTAATGTTACTGATGGCTATCGGCGACCACTATCTAATGGTGACTTGCTCCTTATTCTGCAACAAATTCAGGCAAAGGTTATGCGTAATGCAATGATTATCACAGAGTAGGTAGGTACCTTGTATAACTATATTTACCAAGATGATACTTGTTTTAATTTAATGAGGCAAATACAAGCCGCATCTCTCTCTATTCAAAAGGCACTCTGTGGTACCTAAATACTGATGGATGGTGGTACATACATTACGTCTAGCTTTCGCCTTAGGTTATTTTTTCAAACTGAAGTGTTCCACTCACGCTCATTCCAATTTCGAAGACAAATTTGACATTAATGTAATTTAAATCGAGGCCATTAAATCTGAGGGTTACGAATTATAAAGTCTCTACGTCGTTAATGACATTGTTAACACTTGATACCGTACAAATTGTGGGGAGCAGAACCCGTGTCTGCAACCCTTTTACCTGTCCAGATACCTCCAATAAAATAACCCGTAAAATGTTTTACCTTATTTAATACAATGTTAGTTCAGGGTTTAGGGTTTGGTTATCTCTTGATCTTTCGTTTGGCTTAGCGTCATATGTTCGGTCCTTATTCAACGTTTAAATAGCTTCGGACCGAGTAGCAGCAGTTTCATTAATAATTATAAATGATACTCAATATGGAGGAAATCTTAAAAAAATTACGTCTCAAAAAATTTACGTTCATAAGTGTACGTATCATACCTACATGAAATAAATGATTTGAGTTTGAGTGAATTTGAGTTTGACTTATCACTCAAACTACAAGTATTGGATGAAAACATAAAGGAAAAAAGAACAAAAGGCATAAGATAATTAAAGATATAATTAAAAAGTGCGATGATGGTTTAAATAACTGTTCAATTTTCAATCATAATCACAATTATTAAGATTAATAATAATTGGAATACAATGAAAGATTAATACAATGATATTTAAAAAAACAAACAGGAAACAAGAAAGGTTCTTCCGCTTTACATAACTTTTGTAATTCACAATAACAATAATTATTATTCCGAACGAACGGAAGCAAAATAACCAAACAACACAAAGTTAGCCGTGATTAATCCGAACTTTGACAGGATAAACTCGGGCTCAAATATTTGGAACTTAAACCGACCTCCGCTGAACAAGAAAACCGCTTTGGAAAACTCCGGCAAGGGAATTTCCCTTGTTTATTGATAGTATTAAATACATCAAAGCAAGATTGCCGATGTTGCCACTTTAATTACGGGCAAAGGAAAACTGTTGAAATATTTTAAGCTAATAAATGTAACTATGTATAACATTTATACATTTAATTAATTAAATGTGTCGGGAACCGACTGAACACCGTTAAAATTGTCACAAGGGAATATATTTTCGGGATTAGAACTATCCTATCATTATGTCCTGTCCAGGGTCTGAAACTATCTCCATGTTTAAATTTCATTTAAATTGCATCTTGCATCAGCAATGCAAATGCATCAGCGGATTAGGCGTGAAAAGGTAACATACAGACAGATAGATAGAGTGACATTTATAAAATTATAAATAATAAAAAGATTAAATATTTATTCAACGAATAGACAGTTTCATGTAGGTAATACTTTGTTCCCTTATAAATGGAAGCAGCTGTCACCCAGGCCGCAGCTAAACGCTTATCTGGAATATCTGGTTTTTATTTATAAAGTTGTAAGCTTTATTATACTGAACAAAGTTTATTATTACTATCCCAAAGTTCCCAAAACTTTAACAGTGTTTGGGATATATCGTTTCGAGTAACGACATAAAGCGAAACAAGCCTAAACTAATTAATTAGTTACAACATTGTATAATTTGAAATTTTTTATGTGATAAAAATAAAAAAAATAACTTAATGACGTAATGTTCTCTTGTAAAAACTAATTTCAAATATTTTTTTTATTTCAATGCCTTTGTAATCAAGACTCTTACTAACAATAATTTAATGGACTATTATTAATAAAAAAAACTAATAGGACAAACTAACAGAACTAATTTTCACCAACTTGCTAACCTGTCTTAGTCCTCATATAATTATGATTTTAGGTAATCCTAAAAACTAACCAACTAATGTTGTAACACCGTCTCCTAACCGGACTAACTATCCTTTAACATTTGAGTCTTGTTCTAGTTCACAGTTGTCATGGGCGGCAGAGGAAGGGTTAGGGCAGCGTGCTACTTTGTTATCTTAATGCCATAAAAAAGTAGGTGCCTAATAAAGTACTTGAAAATTATTAGGATCACCATTTCTCAAAAATCACTTCTTTCGCGAGATTCAAAATCGAATATGTCTGGTACTTGGTCCAATATGAACTAAAAGCGAAGTAATTCATAATTTTAAACGGAACCATCATAAAATAAGCTTTTAGTCGTTAAACACAATTCATATGGAAAGATAACTTGGTTCTTGGAACGAGAATGTCGGCAGTCATTTTCGTTTATCTAGTCCAATACATTATACATGCCCAATTGCAGTTCATATAAATGTATTAGGGAGACGATCGATGTTTATAGCGGCATCGAATATGAACTGACGCCAAATGTGGAAGCGATTTACGAGTTTAGTAACATTATCATTCTTTACTGGTATTATAAACAGACTACAATTTATAAAGGAATATAAAATAAATATGAAAATTAATAATGCTACACAACCATAGCACACTGGGATTCCCTGTGTCGTGAGTGTCATGGACAGTCATCAATCAAATGTAAAAAAAATATATTTATAAAGCTAGATAAAATTGCCCCAATTTCTAAAACCCCGCGAGCGAGCTTTTCCTAGCGAATATTTGTGTAATGTAAAGAAAAGTATTTATGAAAAAAAAATAAAGTAAGAAGTAAAGATAAAGAGCCAGATAAAAAATGTGTACCAAGATTTCAAAACTTTGTGAAAGACGAAGCAAGTATTCAAGTAAAAGCATTAATTGACTTAAGTGTAGCAAGTAAAGCGCGGCAGATAGTGTTCAAACTTAGATCGGGCTCATTAGTTCCGGCGGCATGCTTCTGCAACTCCGCAGCTTCTAGCTTTGACAAGTATTGTTCGAAGCTATCTCATTAGTTCAACTGGTACACGAGGCTCGCGCGTGTATAAGTGCTCTGAGGCTGAAACTATCTTGGTTACCAACTGTTTACCGAGTTATCAGTAATTGTAACTATTATTTGAACATACGGGCGGTAAAATAAGAGTTGATTAACCTTTTATAAGGTTTTTATACTACTGACTACGAGATAATTTGTTTTTTTTTATTAAGGTAGCAAAGGAGCATGCAGCACCACCCTACAGTGACCGACTGAAATGGGGACTAGGTCAGTTAGTCCGGTTAGAAGACGGTGTTAGAAAATTTGTTGGTTAGTTTTTTGAGTATGAGGACTGGGACAGGGACATAGTTCAGTTAGTAATTGTTAGAGTCTCGTACAAATTTAGTCAAATAACCTGTTTTTTACTTTGTTATTTCCATATAAATGATATTATAAAGATATCTTAAATTCAAAACAGAAAGGAAAAGCCTATCATCCCCAATCCTTATCCTTGTTTCAAACTTTCCATTCTTATCTTCGGCCCTTTCTCATTAAATCCGAAGTACTGAGGAAATATTTAAGTAGCGCTTAATTTCAACTTCAGGAAAAGTCCGATTTAACTTTGAATTACATTTAACTGATCAGGTAGCGTATGTAGTACTTTCAACAGATCTGGTTGTATCTCGAATCGAATTTGAAACGAAATAATTCCAGGAGCTATTTCAAAAATTGATGCGAGCGCCCGATCGAGTGTATTTCAAATGGGAGCAAGCTCGGAAGGAATTTCCTTATGAATTGAATAAATTTACTAGGGGCATTGACATATTACTATTTATGTCAATGACTAGGGGTTTTTAATTAAACAATATTTTTCATGTAATTCTGTCGAAAATTTAAATTTTTCAAAAAGTCGATTATTTTGAAAATAGTTACGTCACAGTAATAAATTTCGCACTGTCTGATAGGAAATGATGGTGTGAATGAACTGAAAGTGATGAATGGTGATAGTGGAGTATCCATCCTTCCTTCCATCCTTCCGTTGGGTCACTGATTACGGAACACCCTGTATAAAGTTAGACTGACAAGGATCGTTTATAAAAACGAAAAGGATGTTCGCAAGATAAGGGTGACCCTCTGGTCGGTGTAATGTATGTTCCCGAAAAGGGGCCAAATGACTCGTCAGTTCATGCATGAATGTCAGTCGGGCAAAATTTTCGTGAGGGGATGAGATATCTCTGGATCGAACAAATAGATTTTGCTTTGTTTTTCCATTTAATGTGGGCTTTTCAGCTCCGACACCGAAATTGAAACTATTAATCCTTCCTTCTTGACTAAGATGTGTAAGGGTTGATTGGTAATGAAACTGCTTCAAGTTTTGTCTTGGAATATGTAAAAATATCGATTGACTAAAAATAAATTTATTTACGTTGTAACGTATTCTTGGCAGAGGCATTTCCGTATACGGGAGTCAAAGGTTTAACTTAATCCTAGTGTGGGGCTATGAGTCTGTAGCGTTATTTATTATTATTTTTTATTATTATTATTTTATTTCATTTTATTTCACTAATAAATAATATGTGTTACAAATACATTTTTAAAAGAAAATAAAACATTAATTAATGGCAATGTTAAGTCACCCTTGTGAAAACTTTATTACGGTTGAGTTTTGGTAATTTTTTTTCCCAACAGCAAGGTCGCAACGTGTTGATTTTACAATGCAAATAAATAACATTGAATTAGGTTGGTTAGCAGCGAATCGGCAAAACCCACAATTCCTGACCGATATGCGAATATATAACGAAAATGTTTTAACTTGTTCCTGAATAAATTTACCACAAAAACGTTTTGCTGTTTTTCAAAGAGCCGAAAAGTTATTTCAAGGATTTTAATGTAACAACCCGATAAATAACACTCCTCTCTCTCTCTCTCTAGTTTCGCAGTCTCTTCATACCTATCTAACAGTTTTTCACTTTTAAACAGGCATAGCAAATAAATAAAATCGGTAATATGATTCGTTGACTTATATTTATTTTTTGGAGAGCGTATAGTTATTATATGTACATATATTTTGAGGACGAAAACTGATGATTTGATTCTTAGTAATAAAATGACGTTCGCCATTATGCGCATGGTATAGCGCAATCAGTACGTCTTGCACCGTCAAGTTCCGATAAAGGAATGCGCCAATACTGAGCTAGAGCTGAGCTGCGATAAATCACTCGAACTACTGACTGAATGAACGAAAATAGGTTCACACAACCTCACGTCTTACAAAATAGATGGCGTTATTTGTATTGTGTATGTATATAATTTTTACTGAATCATGTTTGCACGCATCAATCATGTTTTCCCATCACCACATTTTAGAAAAACTACTACGAGCAGCAATTACTATAATTTTAGATATTTTCTGACGGTTTGTCCGTGTGCTTAAAATCCTACCAAACCATTGAATTTAATTGAAAATTATTTATAGTTCTTGACACCTTCACATAACTTAGTTTCGTTTCATTAAACTCAATCTACTCTATCAAAAGTTATTAAAATTTAAACAAATTTTGAATAATTATCCTAAGTATATCCATGTGAACGAAACCTAAATAAAGTAAATGTTTGAGACACGAAAAAAATAATACATTTTAGAAAAAAAAACTGTTTAATTATGCCACAGTAAAATGCAAACCGTATCAGAACATTCAGAACTGAGAGTGACGGCTCATTTGTTCCGCACGTCGCGGTCGCATCGTATCGATTTTTATCGGCCGATTGCTCTTTATTCGGTCGTTCGTGGATTTGTAAAAAAGTTCAGTACAAGCGAGAGAAAACATCGTTTAATATTTCGTATCATTTCGAGGTGTTTTAAGTACTGTCGATGTCGTAAGCAAGATGGATATTAAACGTCCTTCCATAATTTTTTTGTAAAGAATTATAAAATAATTTGTAATTTTATTGGATTAACAGCTACTGATATACAACAACTAGCTTTCCTCCCACGGCTTTGCCCGCGTGAATAGCACATTCAACAACAAAATCACGAATAACAATTTTGTTCAAGGTTTCTCCTTCATTGATTTACATACCCAAATAGATTCTATATCTACTCGGAAATAAATTTCATTTCAATGTAACGTATGGATTTTAAAGAAACATGTATACTTTTGAATCGAACTTTAAATATTAAGCGAACGCATGCTTACTGAGTTCCAATAAATTACTTAGTCCTGATGATGGTGGTTCTGCATCACGGGGCATGATGTAGTTCGGATTACCAGTATAGGAGTTTCTACCTCTTATATACAACTCGTGGGTATATACGAGTTTTGTATGGAATTTACAAACAGGGTTGAATTTTCAGTCAATAAAAAAATAAAAAAATATTTGTAGAAATGTCGACTCGACAGTACATTGTGTCGTGATTGGTTACAGCATTGGTTCGTTAGTGATCTTTTTCATTTTTAACGAGTCCCCGAACAAAGCTTTCACAATTTTTCTCGTGATTCAAAATTTTGGCTGATTTCTCACCGCTCCGATAGCCGTGATCGTCTAGTGGTTAGGACCCTACGTTGTGGCCGTAGTAACCCAGGTTCGAATCCTGGTCACGGCAGCGCAAGCTGTCTCGGCGGAGCTTGATTTTTAAACAGTGGGAATTTCATTTTATAAATCTCAAATTGTGGCCATCTTGTGTGCGGCAATCTCATTACAATTTTATGTTTTTCAAAGGGCATGTTCAACATTATCCGGGATTGAATAATCCTCAAGATTTTCAACGAAAAATTAAAGGTTGAGAAATATTTTTAAAATCGTGATGAAAAATTATAATTTCAAAAATGTAACCGGGGTTTGAGACTTTCTGTCTCGCGTCTTCAGCTTTTAAGCTTATTTTTTTTAACTAGGTCTCCAATCGTATCCATACCATCCATATATGTACATAGACGAGGACAAGGAAGATATCATGAGATATCTGTTACCTGCGAGGCCGGGCCAATCAACGGTATGTGCCCGGATTACGGCTCATCTTAATTGCCCCGAGAATTGGAACCGTAATTAAATACCGCAGTCCTCCAAACCTCTACGAGGTAAATTAGACTCTGTCCTAAAAGCAATTAGACTCAGTTCGACATCGCGACATTTTAATGCTTCATTTCATTGTTTTGCCCAGAAAAAAGCAATCTTGCCCGCGCTTAATTGAAAGACCACTTAGCAGAAACTTTCTACTGATTGAAGCAAAACCTTAGGTTTCTTTTTTACCGATCAAACGGAAAAAAACAATCAGATCGAAAGAAACTCCTGTGGGATACAATTTCGTACAGAATAATGCCCTTTCGTACTGTAAATGTTAATGTACATATAAAATAAATGAATAGTTATAAAAACTAAAAACACGCTTTATAGTGCTAAGTGAATAATAATTTTATCAAATTAGTGTATTGTCATCGGTCCTCAATAAATCTACAAAGTTTGAACGAAATCTGGCCGTTTAAAGTGGGTCAAAATCGCGCCCAAAGAAGTCGGTTACAAACAAACATACAAACATACAAACATACAGGTGAAGCTAATAAAAAGCGTGTAAAAAGGTACCTAATCGCTGTCTGTACATGGAATTACAAGACATTTTAAGGAAAACAACATATTTAAGGAAAACTACTTAATTTTTTTATTACTTGGGACTATTATATTAACACAAAAGATAACAATGTTTGTTTATTATTTTGTTTGACATGGATATAGTTGTCACAATGTATTGTAATAACCTTAGTAATATTTTATTGTTAAATATTTAGGGCTAAAATTACAAATTCAAATCACTTACTTCGTCTTGAACTGACAGCTAACTTAACGAAAGTCAAAGTTGGGTAACATTTTAAATAATATTACACAAATTTAATTACACTACGAGTACATTAAGTTGCCTTAAAATTAAATTCTGTGCTTTGGTGGGCACGTAAAGCCGTCGGTCCCGGTTGTTACCATTAGGTTTAAGTCGTTAAGCCATGTCGGATGCCTTCGGGCGGCATAAAAACCGACACTTGGGTTGGCCACTAACCCCTCCACCAATCCGCAGTGGTGCAGCGTGATGGAGTATGTCCATTCTCGTCGTTTTCGTCACCTCGTTCGTTACCTCGTCTTTTCAGGTACGAGGACCTTTTCCTTCTGACATGCGTTAAATTTTGTCAACAGATGAATCTACGCGACATTATCATGTTCAACAGGGAATCTGATATGATATCGAACATTTTAACTCACAGTACCTACAAATACAAATACACAGATAACATTATACACCAGTATAACAAGAACTTTTACACATTCAGCCAACAGACGTCTAGACAGTGGTGAGACGCTTTCCCAGAACTTTAACGGTCGGGGTATTGGGTCGGTTTGCACAATTATACACACCATCTCCTCTGTGAGTGTTTAGTTGGTTTGTTTTGCGTCATTTTTTTATGAATTATAAGTTAATGCTTGACAACAATCCCACCTGATGGTAAGTGGAGATGAGGTCTTGGGTGGTAGAGCGCACTAACTTATTAGCAGCCTATTATTCTTCAAACTTCAAACATTTATCTGTGACATAAATATCTGCCCCGGCCGGGAATCGAACCCGGGCCCCCGCATCACAGGCAGGATCACTACCAACTAGGATAGTTCGTCGTTTGTTAGCTAGTTAAATAAAAAATACGACAAAATGAGTTGTGTAAGCCCTATGGACAGTAAACGTCAGAGTGGAGTCACTGGTGTCACAGTGGTAACACTGTGATCTCTTCTGATTCAATTCGTATATAATCATAATACAATGTGAAGCTCACTAATCCTAGCAGGTTATTTATATCATAAGTGATTTACCAAGTTCTAAGGAACTAATTCAATTTACATCGCAATTTATGTCAAATCCTCGTCAAGTCTTAATTACTTTCTAAAAGTTTTGACTAGACTTATGCTATGCCGTCAATTAAAACCAATACCAATATTATAAACGCGTAAGTCTGTTTGTCTGTATGCTACCTATTCACGCTTAATCCGCATATTAGATAAATAACAAAAAAATTTAAAAAAAAACGCTTAGGGGTGTGAAAGAACACCCCTGCTTCCGGAAGGCCGTGGTCCAACTTTTACCTTATCGGGTCGGGTAACTTTGAAATAGCAAAGATATTTTATAAAATGTAATTCTGTTAGCGGACAACATGTGAATCCGTGTCTCAACAGTTCTGTTGGTGTTGCAAATTCCCAGCCTCCCTTGTGATCTATTTACCCTTTGATTGCGGGCGGCATAGAAACTAACTAGGAACAATAACAGTGTTTTTACATTATCCGGGACGATGGTGCGGTCGACGGAGAAGACCCCGTAACCTAGTTGGTAGTGAACCTGCCTGCGAAGCGAAGGGTCTCGGGTTCGTTTCCCGGCCGAGGTAGACATTTATTTGAAATGTATAATTTTGTGCTCCAGTCGTGGATGTCAGTAATGTCTTATTTGTGCTGTCTAAGCCGCCCGCGACACAGGGAACACACTTTTAGTATTAAATATGGGCGGCAATAACCAATAAATATCAAGCGGCACCTTTGCTCCATTGTTGACTATTGACAAAATTGTAATTGGAGAATTGTATTCTTTTAATTTATTTAATCATTTCTGTACACTTTAAAACAAGAAAATTGAGCAACAATGGCGCTAAAGTTTTTTCTGCTTTTTGTTATGATTTCTTACAAAAAAATTGTATAGAACTCGGACTAGCGAGTAAAGTTAATTATTTTTCAGTATAAAAATATCCCTTAAACTTACAAGTCCATGAAAACTAGCAAAATAACATCGATACTGGTACTAAGGTAATTGTATCTTATATGAAACACTTCAAGCGCGCCATCATCCTATACAATACCGTGGAACGAGAACATTGCAGTGGAAAAATATAAAAATGCAACTCGATTATGGTTATCCAATATCGATATCATATCGGACGATGTAAAAGCGCTCTTACAATACCCTCGGGTGAAATAGCGTCAGAGCTTGTTAGAAGCGTGTTGTGGGCAAAGCGAATATTGATTGAATTAACGCTATGTTGTTCAGTGATACAAGATAACAAACTTCATTTTCTTGTGTCGTATAGTAGTACTCATTATAATGAAAAGCGCTCATAGCGCGTGCCTTGCGTCGATCTTATGTGATCGACTGGGTTAAGCAACAGCGGGTGCGGTTGGTAGTTGGATGGTAAATGAAACCCTGAACATTTATATTATTTTGTTTATTTAAAATTCAATTTTTTATTTTATTTTCCATAGATAATTTTATGAGCCTATCTTTTTTACCTCTAGAAAAAATATCACAAATACGCCCCAAAATCTTTAATATCGATAATAGGTTTAATTTAAGCACGGAAATGGGACTCCATGGTTCGTTAACGTACGAATAAATACTTATATGAAGATTTAATAGCAGAAATCGTATCTTAACATAATTATTGTAAAATAAAGTCCTCCGTTGCGTCTGACTGTCTGTTTATTCGCGATAAACTCAAAAACTACTGAACGGATTTTTATTTTGTTTTCACCAAAATACAGAGGGATTCATAAGAAAGATTTAGGTAAATGTATTATTTATTAAAGTTTTGTGTAATATGGTTAAAATATGACGATAACTGTTGAGAATGTCGGAAAAACTCGGGCTGCCTGAGAGCTTTAATCGAAAACGCTGCGTAATTCCTTTGAGATGTAACAAAACAATGTATGTGTGCTATATTCCTCTTCTGAAAAGTCTGCGATGACATACCTTTGTCTGTCTATCTCTTAAGGATAGCTTAGGTACCGTCTGTTTTGTTTGGGCTAATCTCTGGAACGGCTTGGCCGAGGTTGATGGGACTATCACTGGCAGATAGCTGAAGAAATAAGGAGTGACTTACTCTACTTTAATTTTAGAAAAAGTTAAATATAAATTTCACGCGAACGTAGTCGCGAGCACAGCTAGTATTAAACAAAATGGACTATATTTGCTCCCTCAATCCGGTAACAGGGCTCGGAACATAATATCCGTGAGCCGGATCGATGTTTCAGCTGTCGTGCTTCCTATTTGAAGAACAGGAAATACCTTCATTTTGTGGGAAATATACTTACGCTACCTTTCAGGTTGTTTAAGAACGAAGCGGGTTAAGTGGCAATTTCTCACATGGTTGGTTGTACAACAGGTTATGTAGCCACTGTCTATGGACCCTGTAGCCCAGCTGCGAGGTCACTCACTGAATGAGGAAATAGATAACACTACTCGGTTCTCGGTCCAGCCACTGTGAGAACAAAATGTGTTACTGTTTGTGTTATGCCATAGGTACCATACAGGTTATTTTAACGCGTGTTAGCGAAATAGATAATTAGGTGTCAAAAACAGTTTAAAGGAACATACGTAGTGCAAAAATGTAGCACTGTAGCACTGTAGCAGTGCAGAAGAGTATGCTCTAGGTCTCCTCACTTATAAGGAGGGACCCGTGCTCAATAGTGGGCCATTAATGGGTTGAAGCTATGTAGTTCAGAAATAGATAGAAAAAAGTAATTTTTTTATATTACAGATGATGATATTTACTTAACGCGCGTGTACATAAAACAAGAGAAAAAAAAAATTAAAGAAATAACGTTCGCTAGCGTTCGTTGTTCCAATAAGACATGAACAATGTCGGCGGTTACTTGGTACCGCAATTTAGCTTCGATCCGAAATAATAGAATTTGGTGTCGAGTGGCCGGCTCGGTGATTGTGCGAAGTGTCACTGATGCTAACAACGTTACAGGGACCCTGAGGCTCCAAATAGGATCGTCCAATAGGATTTCCGCTGATCTTTATACTCTATCACTGATACACCGTATATTGGCAGTCTTGATTGTATTTTAGGCCTGTTTAGCTCGCGTCATTATTTATTTAGGCTTTGGAGTGTTTGACAGTCCAGCATTCAAACCACTTGGCTTTCAGTGCTTGTAGTCATGAAACACATTAGTCCCTAAAATATTGACACACAGTCATTGCAATTTTATAAGTCTGTCTGAATTTACCTCAAAAACTCGTCAATGGAGAAGGCAAAAGGGTCAAAATATTACTATCAAATACACCTAAAATCCGAGCTTAGGTCATATACATTACATAACTTTTTATTTCACTTCAATACATGCAGTATTTCCGAAGTTATAAAGACGAGAAGTTCACGCCCTTTTTTGAATTTCCGCGCTTACGCTATGACGTCACGACTCGAGTTCGGCCGCGAGCACGATACGGCGCAAGTATAGAAAATATGGGTCTATGCAGTTCAAAAATCTATAACTTTCTTATTTCTATAGATACAGACTTGAAATTTTGCATAGATGTAGTAGATAGTATGTGAGTTATATATGTTATTTTATTTTGATAACTAAGGTTTGCTCGCGGCTTTACTTGAGTTTAAATTAACATTTCGGTCAAAAATCCCTATCAACTACACGCGACTACTGAGCGATGACGTCATCGAGTAGTGACCGCCCGCCTGCGTTTTAAAAAAAACCAACGGCCGTAAATACGCACTTTGATCGTTAATATCTCAGCCATTTATTGAGATATGGAAAAAGTAAAAACACAGTTTTTCTTGTAATTTTTTATAGATTTATTTGACGTGTAAAAAAAAATTCTTTTGCCTGGTCCATTTCCGTAAAGGTTACGAATTTATAGAGCAAAAGATCATTCCGTTCACTGAACTGCGAAATGTGTTTCGCACGCCGTCTGCGAAATGAAGATGCATTTCTGAAATTATCACGTGATATACCTAATGCATACGTTATCAATCTAGTTCATTCAAAGACTTCGGGTTAATGACGTACTTAGCTTTTTGAGAGTTTCCCTCAAGCATGAAAAGAGTCCTATAGCCATTGCCTAAATCAAACTTAATTGTTGTTATCGTATATCGTATGTGTTGTTATTGTAATGTTTCACAGGTGGGCTCTGGTCTCCTGTCACCCTGGAATTTTACTTGAGGCTGGTGGTAAAGTTTTGAACCTGACTGGAGAGCTTGCTATCGTCAGCCGAACGACCTTTCGTTATTCAATTGGGGGCTAGAGAGCCAGTTTTTGAAGTGAAAACTTCTTTACTATCGATGTGATTTGGAAGTCGATGAAACGCAAATGACGCGCAAATGAAACGAAACGGAAACGAAAAAGACATAAACACAATTTAACGTGGGAGAAAATGAGGTAGGAAGCATCGGCAAACTGGCGGCTTACGTAAGCAAAGCATCAATATTTGGACTGACAGTATTGTTTTTGTGTGAAGTTTCACTTCTAGCACGTGTGAATTGCACAAATTTTGATTTTTCTTTCTATCTTTTCTCTTCCCTCTTCCTTGGCCGGCGGCTGGTTTGCCGATGTCCATGGGCGGCGGTGACCAGTTGGCATTGAGTGATCCGATAATGACGCTACTTATGATCACTTGACGAGTACGTAAACGGGATTCAAGGTTCATTTGTCAACCTGTTCCACAGTTCTCAGAAACCGAGGAGTTCCATTAGCGCGCCCTAATTCCACCTGACGTACTTATACCGATCACAGCAAGGATTTTCGAATTACGCCTACTGTTTAGTAAGGAACTTCAGATTATGAAACTTGAAGCACGGAGGGTTACAAGGGTTTGGGATAGGAACAAGTACGTTAGACTGAGTGTAATTAATTAACTACATGTAATGGTAGGTCTGTAGTCTATTTTGTATCTTACTTAATTGATATAATGATAAAAGTTATTAGGACAGTCATGATCAATATATCATCTCCAAGGGTTGTTTTTTTGGTGCGCCCATTGTAATTTCTAGCCTAAGGTTTTTCAATAAAGAGTGAAATAAATAAATAATATTTAGAGGTTTTTTTACAGATGTCAGAGAATGAGGTTATCTAATAGAATATGAACGTATTATTGGATCTGCAAAATAGACACATAGATATTATATAAAATAAACTAGATAAACAAAAATAGCTACAGAATTTTTTGTGTCTATTTATGTGACTTTCCCACTGTTGGGCTTAGATCGGCTTTTACAATGTGAGGGGTGCAGACTGTTACGCTGGGCAAGTGTGGATGGGTAGACTTCACACATCTTGAAAAACTTTATGAAGTACTTAGTTAATCAACCATATAACAATTTATTACACAAGTTAATTTACTCAACAGATCTCGTGGAGAAAGACATCTTTGCCACTTAATAACTCTCTAAGTAAAGAGTTTTCGGTGTGGTCTGAAGGGTCAACCGCTTGTATTTCATTAATATCGAAGTAGTGAGTGCGGGCTGCCCGTAATAGCCGCAGCGTGTGGCCCAAGTTCATTTGGAACAAGGGCGTGTCGTGTCGAGTAAGCTGTTTTGTTTGTGATGGAACAACCGAAGTAGGGATACCAGATGTTCGGATTGGTCTGGACATGTCTGGACATGTTTTGCCTTCTGCATTTTTTCATTTGTCCAGATGTTAAAAAACGTAATTAAAACGTTAAAATAATCGAATATTCGACAAGTTTTCATCATTTTAATCTATAAATATATGACAAATCAGAGTTAGTTTAGAGTCTTAATGATTCTAAATTAATATTATAGTAAAAATTATATTAAAATTTTATTTTGTAATTATAATATCCAGACTTGTTCAGGAATGTTTGGATTTTTTTATTTAGTTATATCCTTTAAATGTAACTTTTAGAGAACTTTATGACAAATACATAATGCCAATAAAAGCGATAAATATCTGAATAAAAACTGAACCTATGAACTGAACATAATTATTATTAATGTAAATCTTATTACATGCCATAATTCTCCTTCTTTTCGTGTAAAAAATATTTAAGTGAATAGCCCAAAAATAAGCAGACCGGTCACCTGATGGTAAGTGGTACCACTCAAGGCCGTCAACACCAATGGTGTCACCGACTCGTTGCATTAGCTCGTTATGTCATTAATCAGCTAATTGCTTTTTTCTGAAGCATGAAAATTAATTACCAATTAGCAACGTCGTTCATAATCCCTGACAATTAATTTACTTTCCCCCAATAATAAATTTTGGATCCTTTGTCCGATTTCATACTTAATTTATGATCGTAGCTTCTCATTTCATTGCTTACGAATAAATTTAAGATATACCTATCTTAAATTTATTCTTAAAATTTTAAGATATACCTGTCTTAAATTTATTCGTAAGCAATGAAACGAAATTTTTTTTTAAATTTTTTTAATTGTCAAAATTACATTTTATCGGCTTAAACGAAATATAATAAAGAAATGCATATCGAATTTATTTTATACTATGTTAAGATGTTGCAGGGCACCTGCCGGGTCTGCTTAATATATTTAAATATTGATGTAGGTATCTAAAATATGCCACAAAAGCTTATTAATCCCTTTGACAGAGGCTCAAAGGTTCGAACGTCTAAACTACTGCGCAGTCATGATGTGGTCTCTTTGTTTAGTAATTGGATTCTACCTTTTTCCCTTTCATTAAATTTCATGCTCGGCAGGGAACAGTTGCCGAAACCGTCCTATTATTGAAAAACTGAGCCTTACCTCGAAAAAATAGTTTACATCTGAAAGAAAAGAACGGTCGCTAGATTTTTATAACCATTTGATATAATGACGGTTTTATGTTTACACCAGTGGATGCGCCCTCTGTTGGGTTTGGGAATCAGATTTATTTTTATTAATTATTTTTGATATAAAGATTTATCATTATTAAAGATTATTTTCACTTTGGTATTAAAAACAGGTAGGTACATTGAAAGATGTTGGTAGTGACCCTGTGTGCTAAACGAGGTTCGAGGTTCGGGTTCGATTCCCTGCTGTTCAGACATTTATGCGACAGAAAAATATTTGTTCATGGGTCGTGGTGTTTGTGATGTGTCATATTTGTGCTGTCCATACCACCCGCGACATAAATAATCCTGGTGCGTGGGTGTGATTGCATTAGCGTTAAAAAAACTATTTGACACGATTGAACGGCGCGGCGGCGCCGTGTGTCTTGCGCTGCGGTGGTCGGAATTTTACTTGAAGGGTCTGTGAAGTAGACGAGCCACCGGCAAATGAACTGCCTGATCGAAAGTGGTTACCGCTGCCCATGGGCATCGACAGTACCAAAGGTATAACCGATACGTTATCGGCTAGGAAAGGAAAAAATAAATTGCGAAGAATATCACGAATACATTTAAAAGTAAATAAAAGTTTCAATAATATCAATGTGTAATAAATATGATAAAATAATTACGGTCGAATTAACGCTAATAGTTATAATAAGTTTAAGTTAATGTAAATTTTATTACGAAGTTAAATACTTAAAAAAGAAAATAATGTGTTTATCAATATATTTATTTTTATGCCGATTAAAAAACAAAGCTCCGCCGAGACAGCTTGCGCTGCCGTGACCAGGATTCGAACCTGGGTTACTACGGCCACAACGTAGGGTCCTAACCACTAGACGATCACGGCTATCGGAGCAGGTGTTGGTCAGACTTAAAATGCTCTAGATACCCGAGAGTAATAACACTTTCACTTTGTAACTTGTGCAAGCGCAGGTGTTTGCAACAGTTACGAATAACTAACAAACACTAATGAAAATCACACTAATATATTAATTGATGATGAATGCTACTAATGTATGAATTAATGTTTCGATTAATTATTTGATTATTGTCATGATCATTAGTGGCTATACCGTAATACTATTTAATTGGCGATTGATTTAATTTTAAATCTGTCTTACTTAAGTAGGTACTAATTATGACTCAATGGTGTTATATTTAATCATGAAATTATATGTTAATTGCTTTGATTATAGTTTTGTTGTAATGAGCGAGCGAAGAAGCGAAACAAAACAGAAAGGTTTCTGTCAGTCCTGACCTCCAAAAAGCATGTTAAAAAATACAGCCAAATATAACAAAGAGTGAAATTATTCTTACAATGTAAAACTGAGTTGTTTTTATGGTTGCAAGTTCCTTTGTGAAATCGCTTTTGACTACATATTTTCGTGTAATATTCTACAAAATCGAATATCTAACTCCATCTAAAATCACTCTTAGAAATATTGAGTTTAGGTCCAAAATAGAAGGAGCGTTGGCGAGTTATAATTCACACAATGTAAGATAATATGAGCAAATAAAAGCTCAAACGTAATGAGGTATGATTTATCAAGCGGTGTGCGTGGTCGGATATTTGCTTTGTCGTGTGAACATGAGATGTAAGCTCCATTCGTATTCTTGTTACTTTAGGAGCATCTCATCATTTCTACCCATAACTGTCCCACTGCTGGGGTCTCCTCTCACGATGTGAGGAGTAGCGGCCTTAGTCCACGGTGGCCAAGTGCGGATTGGCTGACTTCACACAGTATTGAGTTGAGCACACTATGGAGAACTGACCGGTGTGCCGGTTTCCTCTCGATGTTTTCCAAGCAATCGATAATGATTTTTACTCACCGTCGGCGTCGGCCCAAAAACATCACAAAAGGAAATGGAAGGAGAAAATATCATAGGTGTGTATAAAAATCAATACCTATTAGGAGGACAGAGAAGACCGGATAGTGGGTACCTAAAACTTATATCTTCCTAATAAACACAGTGTATTTGCAACACTCTTTGTTTCATTATGAGCTCGACACCCCTGCACGTTTAAGGTGACCCTTATAATAAAAGTGGGAAAACTCGCGAAGCTTAATTGTTATGGTACGTAGCATATTGTGCTACGGGATGACGCTCTTTTCACCGGAAGTGTCACCAGATGTCGCTGGAAGTAATATGAAATACTGGAAGTAATTTAGAACAAATTAGTGTCAGTCTGTCCTAACTTTGACAATAAAAGTTGATATTTTTATTAAATATTGTCATTCAACTTGTGTAGTATTAAGCCATAAACATAATTATGTAGGTACATATTATAATACGTTGAGGGGAACCTTGTACCCGTGGAGTGCAATTAACTCGTGCTTGGTGTGTTGCATCGCGATCAAACATTTATGTGATCCAGGTTAAAATTTGAGTAGTTATAATAATATAATTTATAAAACTTAAGTAGTATTAGTACAGCCCAGAAAATAAAGACATCGATGATGTTATGGACAAGCTGAATTTTTGTTGGGACCTTTATTTAAGTGTTCTTATTGTACTCGTACCCTGAATACTTTTCAGGATTGCCTGGATTTCGTTCGTCGTTTTTTGTTTAGGGGTTTATAATATAAATAAAGATCACCGATGCGTTGTCAACCAAGTAAGATAGGAGAAAATACTGGCTTCCAAGTCCGCAACCTGAACAAGACGAAGCATATGACGACTGACTCGGCAAGAGGGGGGATAGCTGGCGAGCCAGGCTTCATGGAGAGATAACTAGAAATAATATTGATGATCAATTATTAAAATAATATTTGCCATGTAATCCTTCAAGCAGTTGATGTCTTCTGTTGCCTATTCTGCCAGCGGCGGCGTGGAATTGAGGTTAGCATTCTAGACACGTAATACGTCTAAATAATACAAAGGCGGTAAATAATGTGAGACGATAGATTTGATTTATTTATTTAATACAATAAAACTATTATAACTTACAACTCCCATAACGGATTGTGATAATACTGATATATTTAATTGTACCTATAAGTATTTTTACATAGTCTTGGATGTATATGACATCGGGTATTATTTTTCACTCGATCCCTGTGTTCGACTGTGACGTTCTCAGCAGACTGTGAACAAATACAATAATTTTGACTCCTGAACCGGGGCTTGCTACGAAGAAGGAAAACATCGTGAGGAAACCTGCACACTTGAGAGTTCTCCATAATGTTCTCAAAGGTGTGTGAAGTCCACCAATCCGCACTAGGCCAGCGTGGTGGACTATGGCCTGTTGTACCCCTCACACTGTGAGAGGAGACCCGTACCCAGGAATGGGACAGTTATGGATTGTGGTGATCCCAACTTGGTTCAAAATGATGAGTCTTGCTCACTATAGTAGCATTGCATGGCAAAAAAAATGTGACTTACACGAGTAAAAGTATATTTCAACAGTGGCGCTCAAATTCTTCTACCAACAGTAGCCACGGCAATCGCTAAACGATATTAGTGACGATGACCATTTACCATCTGGTGGTACGTCTGCTCATTAGTCGATTTTTTTTTGACGTGAAAACGTCTTATAAAGCGATGAACGCCGGCTGCACGCACGAAAAATAATGACGTCATTGTCACGTTCGGCCTGAGCCTGAGCTGAGCGTGCAAGCACAGAATGAGAGCCCGGAACAAACGATAGAGAGGCACGGTCGGCTTAAGCGTTCGGTTTTCATCAATGTTTTCGAATGACGTTATCACGTTAAATTATCGTCCGTAAACTGACTTTACAGACAACCATGTTTTTTTATTTGTTATAAAAATTTACGGATATTCTTAGGTTTGTACTATTGTATTTGTGTATTGCGTTAGTCAGGGGTGTTTTCAAATTTATTTTTAGGATTTTTCGATTACCATTATTCAAATCTTCATCCTTCGTGTGTATGTTCAAAATATTTAATTTTGCTTTTTATTCTCATACTATATCTTCCATTATATTAGACATTACCTAATATTTTATTACGTGTACAGATAATAAATAAATAATTAATGGGGTTAAAATGATTCAGTATTTACCGTTGATTCAGTATTCACAGTTGATATAGTAGTCACAGTTGATTTAGTATTCACAGTTGATATAGTAGTCACAGTTGATTCAGTATTCACAGTTGATTCAATATTCACAGTTGATTCAGTATTCACAGTTGATTCAGTAGTCACAGCTGATTTAGTATTCCCAGTTGATTTAGTATTCCCAGTTGATTCAGTATTCACAGTTGATTCAGTATTCACAGTTGATTCAGTATTCACAGATGGTACAGTATTCACAGGTGGTATAATTTTTACAGATCCCTCAGTCACAGCGGTTTGAGTTAGATTTTTCTTTGAACAACACCATTCGCCTGCATACGAGTTGCACTCCGTGCCAATTCTATAAATATTAAAAAAAATATCTACTTGAGAGTTTTTAGGTGATCACCATTAATACACTATTAATATCGTATCTAAATTTAATTCTAATATTGGGGAAGTCTAGTATTCACTGAAACCCCTTGACGGCTTATCAGGGGGCCGTAAGAGGCTTCAGAAGCCGGCCTCTGTTTTGCGTTGCCTCTGTGTACCGCGTAAAAAGTCTCAGACAAACAGACAAAAATTCTAAAAATCATTGTTTTGGGTTCTATTGCGTTAATAAAGACAAGAAAGCGACCAGCTACAGATTTACTATTAGCATTGATGATTGATATTTATTTGTATGATTTTTGTACCCAACGTGCCACAAAGCAACAAACATACATGCACAAGTTGATAAACATTTGGCAAAGGGGGATCTCCCGTCAGGCGAGGCGACATTCCTTTGGAGCGGCCGAGCTCCGACTGTTCACGGTCGAAACTTGTTTATATGCAACGGTCAGAAAACTTCGATGGCGTGATTCAGGCTGGTCATGACGACACCGTATGACGTGTGTGCGATGTCACCACAAGCACACTCAAACACCCTTTGCGTTGCGCAGTCGGTTGAAATTCGACGCAGTGTATAGTGTAACAGTAAACTTCCGCTTTACCTCAGCTCAGTCTCTTCGATTATACCTCCATCTTCTCTTTCATGACGCTCGTTGCAGTTGGCCCAGTGCACACAGGTCCCAGGGACCCCTGTTTTAGTGGTACATGACACGTTGCTTTCTGAAACAACAGTTACCATAACATTAGTCCTGTAATGCCATGAAACACGCTCGGCTGTATGAAGACCTGCGCAAAGGTTACTTCGGTCTTGGTTAGTTTGTCCTGGGTTGGGTTCCCAGCGAGCCAGATATTTGAATAATGAGTTTCTGTTCTCGGTCTGGCTGTGGGTGGTGGTGCACCTGGCATTGCAGGTGGTAGTGGTGTGGGTGTGGTGGTTTATTTATTTATTTATTTAAACTCTTTATTGATTGCACACCCGTAACATAGACATAGGTAATAGGAGACATTTTTGTCTATGTGTGTTATCCATGACACCCACAGGCAATCTTGGCTAAGGCTAAGAATGTGTAGTGGTACTTATTACGACGACTCCATAGCCTCGTGACAGTGACTGCTTGCGAAGCGACGGGTCCTGGGTATGATTCCCGGCTGGGGCAAATATGCGACAGATAAATTAATGTTTGTGGGGTTTATTTGTGTTGTCCATGCTATCCGCGACACAGAGAGTCCTACTGCTGAGGTATGAGTGTAGTAGCGTTAATAAAGCGTTTATTTAAAACTAGCGACCCGCCCTCGCTTCGCTTCGGGAAACTTATTATCAAGTGCTTAAATATAAAGTTTCATGGTTCTTTAAGAGATGGCGCTAGGCGTTCTTATTCTTTAAGTTAGGAAGGTTCACCCCTAGATGGCGCTGTGCTTAAAACCCGAAGAAATCCCATACAAACTTTCAACCTTTATTTCAACCTCTTCATCCCTTTTTGTCGCAATAAAAGGTAGCCTATGTCCTTTCTCAGGGTCTAAAGATTGTCTGTGTCAAATTTCATCAAAATCGGTTGAGAGGTTTAAGCGGGAAAGCGACAAAGACAGACAGACAGACAGACAGACAGAGTTACTTTCGCATTTATAATATTAGTAGGGAAGGGATAGTTACAAAAATCTTGTTTTTATGTAATAGATTACTATAGATACTTACTTCTTGTTGGCGTCAAGTTCAATGGAGTTGTTGTCTGTATTTGTCCATCTGATGATAACACGAACACCGACAAACAAGTTGCCAAGCAAAATGTGATTGCTGGATACATCTGCAATAAATAATTATGGTTATACATTATTATCGATAAATACAACTTGAAGAGTTTCGACATGAAATTATTATAATGTAAAACTTATATCTGTAATGTTTACTTTGTATGTCATAAATAAATAAATAAATACATACATAAATACATAAATAAATAAATATATAAATAAATAAATGTATAAATAAATAAACCTCAATTAAATGATAAAGTGAGAATGGCTACTAACGCATTTAAAATCGTAAGACATCGTAGGTAAATGGTAATTCGAAATGAATAATTTTAGTGAAGCCCAACTTCATTTAGGTTGCTGAATACATTTTAGTAATTATTAAAAGTTACCGTACTGAAAGAACACCGTATTCTTCAATGACATAACAACGATGTGGGGATTGCCAACTTTCAATGATATTATCAGAAATAAGATGTAGCTATTTAGATATCAGTAGCGCGCGAAAAGAGGAACAGTCAAATTCGGACCAAATGGCGTACATCTACTCGTAATGTAGCTGTCTATTTCCGTCTCATAATTATTATGTTCCGTAAATATCTTTTAAGCATTCGTTACTATAATGTCATTGGCAGTAATCGCATCGGGAAAACCGCATTATCGCTTCCTCAAAAACCGCCTGTAGCTTACTCCACAGCGAGTGCAAGTGGGACGGATATAGGATGATGTATCAATTTTCACCTAACTTATTATTGTTTCTCTGCAAACAATTGTTTTGGGTACTTAATGCACACCTATTTAATTGTATCTAAGTTGTGCTTTGAAAAAATAATTATATTAAGAAATATTTAAGACACAATTTAACATGACAAAAAACCGACTTCAAAATCGACAAGTAATAAAAAAAACGAGGCAACGATTTCCCTGGGATTCCATCATCAGATCCTGACTTGGTGGCAGTGGAACCACCTAGAAAGTTCTTTCTTTCAAATAAAAAATAAATAATAAAATCGATTCACATAATTATGACGTAAAAGAATATAGTCGACGAACATATAACCCCCCTTTTTAAGTCGGTTAAAAATAGAGGATTTATCCACATTTACCTTGCACGAGTATCCCCGGAGAGAGATGAGTGATTTTAATTATAACAAATAAAGCAGATTGATGTTTGATTTATTTCTTATTCAAAATTTAATGCATATTAGAAAGCCACAGTCTTTGCGAATAAAAATATATAAATCGTTACAGAAAACTCCTGCAGTGCACAGGAAAACAGTCATCAGTTTTGCTTTTTTGAGTTAATACCCGTGTAGATCTGGGTCTGCGATATACTCGTAGTATAGATAGAATAGAATAGAAAAAATAGAGAGAAGTATCATACCGTTCCAAGTCTTCTATTAGGTTCACAACTGCCAGAACAATAATATTTCGGTTTATTCCTTTGTTTTATTATGGTATCCTTCAAGCGGGTGTGCTGTCGAACGTTTCTCACAAATTAACCAAATTGAAGTGTTAATCACATAACCGCTAATTTATTAATATAACAAAACAGCTTCGCAGCGCTATATATAGTATGCTTTAACATTTCGGTGACCAGCTATCAGCTATCCATATTTGTACATATACGAGTAGAAGGCAAAACTGACTAATAAACGCTCAGTCGAAACGTGACTAGAAGCATGAATTTTGCACAAATATTGATTTGACGCAGTAATTCGTGGAAAACCAGGAAAGGGTTCCAATTTGAGGTATGGAAATTTGATTCTAATGTGAAAATAAGTGATGAAAATTTGAATCTTAACCCTCCTAAATTGTACAATGGGGCATCGCTCTCGGATATCGCATTCCATGGTGTTTTCTGTTTTGCCCTATTCTTCTCCTACAACGTGACGGGTACGGGTACCAGCCTCGCAGCGGGTTTCTGTATTTAACCAATCGTTAAATCGATCGTTTTCAAGTTACTGAGTAAGGAGTCGTTATAATTGTTCCAAATGCAATATATACAAATACTTTTTATTGTCCACCAATTTTAACAAAAAGAGCAAGATATTTAAGAATATAATAGTAATAATTATAATCCTTTCTATATAGGAACACTTTTTACTGACGCCTCGTAGATTTTCGTACTTCTACTATCTGTAACCAATAACATTACCGCTGATTGGGAGGAGGGGAAGTAACAACACCATCCTAAAAAGCATAGCAGATGATTGATGATGATGCCCATTGTATTGTGCTTATCATTCAAAATGTATACCCTATGTCTATATTATGGTGTTCTATCAATAAAGGGTTTAAATAAATAAATAAATAATGATCTCCATGCACATGTACTGAGGCACTTCGGCGGATGATGACGGAAACTGAACGCAATGTCCTAATAAAAATATAGGAATGTAACCTATCCTAATATAAGTTGGAATAAATTACACAAAATTTTTAGAGTGCAATTATCATATAGTGCCGATAATTTATTGATACAGAAACTAGGAACATTTGGAACAGAAAGCTATTTCATTAAGACTTTTATTTCTACTAATAATTGCTACTAAAATAGATTTTGTTAATTTACGCTGAATGTTCATAGACAGTAGACACAATCTATAAATCGTTACGAATTAATCTTCTCGTCGGAAATTGGAACGGGGTTTTTCATTCGCTTTTCTCGTTCATCAGATCGGTGCTTTGGCTTCGACAGTTACTACACGGATTCTCTACACTACACAATTACACTGTATGTCCGCTATAGACAAGCTTTATAAAATATTTTTAAGACAACACACACAACTACGTGGTCAAATTTTATTTTCTGAAAATAATTTCAATTAAATAGTAATACTAGGTACTCATATTAGGTACTAATAATAGGTACTCTAACCTCCGCAATAGGATTCCTTGTGTCGCGGGTGGCATGGAACCAAGAACTAACATATTATGGATTATGTGTAATATTATTTTATGCCACACGGAACCAAAACAAATTGTTCAAAAAATGAAAAAAAAAATGTTTAGGGTGAGCTACCCTTAACATGTACACATGTACATAATTATATGAAAAATAGAGAGTAGCCGATTCTCAGGCCTACTGAATATGCATATAAAATTTCAAATTATAAAATTGGGGTGGGGGCAGTAATTTATGTTTGATTCCTAGTGACGGGGTATAATGTGTTAGTGTAAAAATATCTTGCACGGTTTATTATATAGGTACCTAATGAAATAATTTATAATACAGATGGACAGCGTACTCGAAGATATAATCGGTAAGTCTCTAAATCCAAAGAAATGGCTTCCAGCCGCCCTTCTGGGATAGTCAGCCGGCGACATTGCCTCCACCTCCCCTGACGTCATAGCTGTCAGATCATCTAATTTTTTAATGCAAAAAAGGCTTATGACTAGAATGTCTTCGATTCAGTTTTAAAGATATCGTAGCCCATTTAATAATTACCCTGTTTGTTAAGTTTGGAGTTCCGGGTTCGACTTCCAACCTGATTAAACATTAATATGATGTTTAATCTCGCGTATTTGTGTGTTTCCATGCCGTGAAAATATGAAAGATGGTCACGAACCCTGCTTTGTGTAGCACTGTCGGTAATGAATAAAAACATTTATTAATCTGCCAGTCTAATGGGTAACCGCTGTAGTTTACTAGAGCACAATTCACTGCTTGTCGCGTTGGAGTAGTTTCGGAGAAAGTGATTCAATTGTGAAAACTCGACAAAATTAAAAAGCTTATTATTACTTTGAAAACTTAAGAATAGTTGCTCTTCTGATACTAGACGGACTTTAATTTACTTTGCTCTTGTTTTGGTAACTTGACCGAATTCAGGAGGTTACAGTTATGTTCCGTGGGGCAAGTTTGTGCAAAGACTTTTAATTTAGCGTGATTGTAATTAATAAGAGCTTTGTAGTTATTTTGACTGTAACCAACAAGTGCTCCGATAGCCGTGATCGTCTAGTGGTTAGGACCCTACGTTGTGGCCGTAGTAACCCAGGTTCGAATCCTGGTCACGGCAGCGCAAGCTGTCTTGGCGGAGCACAGTTTTTGTATTTTTGAAACAACCCTGTGAAGTTTATAAAATTAAGAAAAACATTTAATTTTGAGTACTTTTATTCAATTATACATAACCATTTAATAATTCCGAAGTGATTTGTAAAATATTTATAATAATTATAGTAAAGTATCCTAATATATTATATTATTAATATCTGATACTCCCTTATTCCTTGTCCGTTTAATTTTTTCCCCGTTCTTAATTCATTTTGTAACTTAAGAGTGAATATAGAGACGCAAACCGTTATATTTCATTTGGTAAAAATAAAATTCAAACATGATTTCTAAACTGAGCCTCAAGACAAAATTTAGAATCCGTCTCATTTATGAAATATCCCTAGGCGTATTTCAGAAGGCCATCTTTTAAAACACGCCACTTATAAAATAAAGAAATAATTATTTTTATTAAACAACCCAGAAATTCTGCTAGAGTCACATTTACATAATGATTATGTGAGTCTGGGGAAGCGCTGGCAGCGATCTACAAGTTATATTAAAAATAAGTTATCGTGATTAAAATTGTGGAAAAGTTTTGTTGATGGAAGTTGTTTTTCTTCAGCTTTTCAGGGATAATGAGGTTATTTTAGCGATACAGTCTTCGCATCCATGGGGAAGTAAATTGTATTAAAAATATTACCTCTTAAAGTCCACTCGATTTTATATTGGCGAAGACTCACTTTTGTGAGAGTAAACCCGAGCAGTGGGACAGTTATGGGTTGCGACGAAGATATACCTACATAATAATCGAGTAGTGGCCTGCATTTGCATTGCTGACCACAACTCCATTTTTTTGTCGCGAAAGTTTTAAGGATTCCGTTTTAGGAAACCAATGAAATATGAGCTTTATTCGTATATCGATTAATAAACAAATCAAATAGCCGTACCAACATTGCAATACTTACACTTTTCTTCTTTTATTAGTCGGTTTCCTAAATACCTAATTAAACCTTTAAATAGTAATGTACTTAGTAATGTAGAGTATATTGTGATTAACACGTATTTTTTAACAATAATTTCGCCCAAAGTCCCAAACACAGGTTAGTTGAATTACTTAATCCGTGTGGTGTGGTGAATTGTGGCTTAAAGAAAAATTAAATTTTTTTTCTTTAAGCCACAATTCGAAGCTACTTTATGATTAAAGAACAAAAGTTACAACCGAATCGCACCTTATACAAGAGGCACGTTATAAGAATATGGTAAAGTATACATACATATATCTAAAATAATAACATGGTTAAAGTTTAAATTAGATAAACCATACGAAAGCTGTAAAGTATGTACCTAATCAACATTTTATTTTCATTACGTGCAGGAGAGAAAACATAGCGTCTAGTTTATTGAACCAAGTTTAATATTTCTTTAACACTTCTTAAGTGCATAGAGCAAAGTGAAAAGATTCGAACAGTGGAACGGATTCGAATCTAGCACGCACCTCTAATTTTCAAAAATGTGCGTATTAGAATTTCATTATCACTTGCTTCGGTGAAGGAAAACATCGTGAGAAAACCTTCTTATCTGAGAGTTAACCTTCTTGTCTAACCATGTACTTATCGATTCTTAGAAACATTGTAATTTATTTTATACCGCTTTAACTTAAAATTCAAATAAACTTTTAAACGTAAAACATATACTTACATAAATCATAATAATGTATTATATTATTATGATTTATCATAAATCAATATAAATCATATATCATAAAGCATAATAATATAATATATTATTATGATTTAATTATATAAAAAATTAACTGGTCCAAACTATCATTGGCTGTATTTATTAACGCAATACACCCTCTGTAACAATGATAGTTGTTTTTTCTATAAGTACTTTTCTACCCGTTTGTGCTGATTTGTAGAAATCCTTTTCATGAATAAACATTTAGACTATGATACACGAGAGCAACTGGCAGCCCCGACCAGCTCAATCCTCGTTCTATCTCAATATAGTTGTCTAGACGCTATTTAATCGCGATAATGGTTTCCAAAGAGTTTTTATATTCTTTTTACACCGACAAACGATAACATACGACAGAAACGAGTTCTCAGCACTTTTTATTTTATTCAAGCACCTAATGAATCCGTCCGTTTCTTTATTTTTATTTGCCTGATAATTTTGAATAGGCGATCCTTGTAAAATTACGAATTTTTATTGAATATAATAAAAATGTAACTCATCGCTGACTGTAAATAGAAGATACATATTATGGGTTGCGAAGGAGAAGAAAGAAGTTACTGTGCAATATGAGAGGAACAGAAGCTTCTTGGAAGTTTCTTGCCGCTTCGTCTTCCAAGACTACTCACGGAAGGGATTTGTTGAAGCGATGGCGTGGTGTGACTTTCGAAGTGTTTGTGTAAAACCAACTTCGAATACACTTCATTTTTTTTCACTTATGTAATTTACCTACTTGTTTTGTACCTTTACAGAACATTTCCTTAACATGCCTTTTCATGATTATAAATATCACGCACCTTTTATGAGCGTCTCTTTTTGCACGTTGGCTTGGGTGTAAAGTGGGCCTTCTGTTTCAATTTATTTTACGGCCTAATCGGCTTTACGCAGCGCTGGACGCCCAACAGTGAACGGGAAAAAGCTCGGTACTCTATCCCGTGAAAACTTTTAGCTGAGAGCTTAGAAATTCAAACACATATTGCTATGATTTTGTTTTAATAACTAGGTACTTTTTAGATTACCAGCGCTTTGAACATTGTTTGGTTCACAATGAATAGGATTCTCCTTGATATTCTACCTACATAAAATTTCATTGCGTTTTACCCAATCAGGTAAAACAACGGCTTGTATAAACGTAGTTATGACTTTCCATTATATTCGTTCTCATTGAAATGTTTGTTTGTTTCAGAGATAAGTAATGCAGCGTGATGTACGGCAACGGCAGTGACGTGGGGCACGCGGGCGCCATCGAGCCGCGCGTGACGGCGCACCTCGCCGTGCTGCTGACGCTGTACGTGCTCGTGTCCGTCGTCGGCATCGTAGGTGAGTGCTGTCCCCGGTCAGTGTATGGTGACGGTAGTGACGTGGGGCACGCGGGCGACATCGTGCGCCGCGCGTCTACGAGGCTTAGCTTACCCGATTCCTGTCCCTATGCAGTTATGAAAAAATATTTTAAACACACTTAGGTCAGCATTAATATGTCCAGACCTTTAATCAAAGTGTTTCTTGTAGACACAAAGATTTGTTGGTTTAGCGCACCTAAGTCACAAACTACCCATTAAACTGCCGGTTGTTCATCTCCTAGTTAAGTTCTGTCGCACATTAACCTAGATTTCTATCTGTTCCGGCAGTATTTCAGACTTAGTTTTATTAACCTAGTGTAATAATTCAAACCATATGCAGGTTTATAATAGATAATAATATGTAGTTACGTATTTTATGTTAAACCTTTTTTTTATAAATTATAAGTTAATGCTTGACCACAATCCCAACTCATATAATGACGATGATATTTAGTGACCTAAATACATAGAAAAGCAGTCTACTCTAGTCAATTAAGGGGAACTCGTATAATTAGAAAAGAAAATATAACATTGGGCTCGTCAATGTAAAGCGGCTACAATAAGAAAATTTTAATTTCTTTGTAATGGCCAGTATTCATAATAAAATTTCATTTCGGCGTTTGATTTGAATGATAAAAATTATATGGATCTAGAAAAGCAATTTTAATATTTGTTAGACGTCTTTGTCGTATTTGCAAGAAATTGAATAAATATTCAATCTCATTGAATTACTTTACAGTCAAGAAAAGGGCTTTCGATTTGCAAAGATCCTTTTCATGATTATATGTATCAAGATACGGCGAGATATAAAACCATTCATGAAATATTATTTATTCACACGGATCAAAAATCTGTCCTCATATGACGGCTTCTAAATAAGACTACATTGTATTACATTGATCCGATTTCCATGAGCTTTCTTTCTCTCTCTGTTTCTCCATGTGAATCTTCATTTTACGCAAAGTTCAGGTGTAATTTACGTACGAATTCGAATATAACCTACTCTTCTTTTTGTATGTTGGCAGCTGACGAGCCCTGCCACCTGATGGTAAGTGGTCACTGTCGCCCGACACATCACTGATACTAAAGACATCACCAATGCCACGGTAATAGTATCATACAGTATTCCATCTTCATACAAATGGTCGGAACGTGAATCATACCTACGCGCCTCGGAGTTTAGTAGACATTAAGTATACAACAGCCACAGAAGCCATAGGGACGAACGAACGTGTGGGTTTGTAACCAGGAAGCGGGCGAATAACCTACCCACTTACATTCCCTACAACTAGAAAGAGGCGGCCCTAGCGCGCGGGGCAGTAGGCATTTATTTCAAGAACAGGGCCGAGTCACACTACTGTATGATACTATTACCGTGCTAATGCGTTGCCGGCCAAGAAACGAGGAAAAAGAAAAAAAAGTACTGTTCTCAATTCAAAACGCGTTGTCCCCAGGCAACGTGAGCCTAATGGCAGCGCTGGCGTCGGGCGGCGCGTCGCGGCTGCGGACCCCGCAGCTGCTGAGCGCGTGCGCCGCGGACCTGCTCGTGTGCGCCGCCAGCGCGCCCCTGGCCGCCACGCGCGCCGCCAGGATACAGCACCTGCCGTGCCACGTCACATATTACATCGAGGTACACAGACAGTTCCTCTCACCTATATTTATGTAATAAATCTAAGGATCTTACTCGAATTTTTATTTTTCATTATTTTTATTCCATAATAATTTGTGTATGTGTGTTTGTGTGTGTTAGTGTTAGTGAGTGTGCGCATATGAGGGAGTGTGGCGACATCGTACACATGTCACACGGTGACGTCACGAAGCCTGAATCACACTATCGACGTTTTCTACACCGCTCGCATTTATACAAGTTCCAACAAAGATCAGGCGCCTTGGCCACCCCCCAGACATGTCGTCTCGCCTGGCAGGAGATCTGCCTTTGCCAAATGAGTGTTGTAATTTTTTTTAACGCGTCCGATTATTTTACGTAATATTTATCGGACGTTTGGAAGGTCCAAATACATTGTTCGTTCTTCGTTCTTATTTTCTGATATTATCGTATTAACTTCATTGTACTGACTTCTAAACTAGGTTAACATTGCTTCAAACAGCTGGTTGCCATCAATTTGATCAATCGAATCACTCCCAATCAGGGTGAAGTCGTCCGTAATTTATACGTCCGTAAATGCTTTGCGGAAACAACCAGAAGCTATTGGCAAGCCGACACGACATAGTCAGGAACAAAACTAATTGACAAACAAAACTAATTGACAGCTGCTCTGATTATCTACATGTCTTCCTCCTTTAACGATACGTGAATAGTAATTTCAGACCTCTTTTATTCAGCTGCGAACAAGCCATTCCCTGGAGTTTATTTTTCAAAATTCAAAAGTAGTAGTAAAAACTTAAAACTCGAATTTGAAATAGAAGTGCTGAAATTTAGGTGAGAAATCAACTTCAAATCAAGTCAGATACAAAATGGTCATTCGAAATGTAAAATAAGAAGAGAAACCTATAGATGATTTTTAAATAAATATTCAATGATACCCCACATGCAGCATAGTTCATTCGTTCATTTTTTTGTTATAATATGGCTCCTGGTTGACAATATACTAAGGTTGATAAGACTGACAAACCGAGTGTCTTCAAAATCACGACTGAATGTGTAGGTGAAATTATCATGACTAAATCCTCTTTCTTTCTCTCTTTCAAAATTATACATTATACATAGACGGATGATGACTGATGACCATAATAAGTCAATGGAAATCATGCTAGGTGCGACGTCAGAATAATAATTTTCTCATGCAAATAGCACCAACCTTCGCTCAAGTTTCTCCTATTACCAGTAGAGTTGTGTACAGCAATGCACATAAATTACGTACCAGTTCGTAGTGAATATGCAATTTCGAAATCCGTTTAGTGTATTCCTGAATACAGTGAGAAAGGTTCAGCAACTCGGATACCGCTGTTGGGCCTGCGACAGCAAGAATCTTTCAATTTTAACTTACGTACGATTCGATTTTCGTGAAAATTTTAAATTTATTTAAATACTTACCTATGTAAGTATTTTGGTTCAAATTGACGTACAGTGGTTGGGGCTCACCTTACAGTGTCAATGCCTATCTTGGAACCGGTGCTTTCAAATCGTACGTTGGATTGGAATAAAACTGTGTGTTTGACTGCATTTATCAATGTCAGCGGGTGTTTTTGGACTTAGAAACCTAATCTATTAAATTTTATTATACCTCCACCAATCCGCACTGAAGCAGCTAGGTAGAATACGCACTAGGCCTCCACCATTATGAGGAGATACCTGCTCATAAGCCGTAAATGGGTTAAATCCATTATAACTGCAAACCACCAAACGTATAGTACTGTCACAGCCGTGGGTAGGGGATGGGAAGAAATAAGGCCGGCTTCAATAGATGATCTTTTATTTCACTGGAAAGGGTAACACACGCGACACGGTGACTCGACACATTTCTGTACACTTTACTTCCCTTCACACTTCACTTCACACTCGCGACACTGTACTGTGAAACGCACTTCACTGTTCTTCTCTATTTACTTCTCCCCGCTGGCGCGCTTCCCGACTCGCTACCAAGACTCGACTGACTCTGCCTTGGCCGGCTTGCTTCGCCTTATATACCACCAATTTGGAACATTCCAAATTCAAAGGTTTTTTTTTAATTTATCGTCGAAAACATTTTATAAATTCTATTTTCAAATTTTCTTCTTCTTTTATTTTATTTTATTTTTAATTTACGCGACAGTACGGCCGACGGTTCTAGGCCGGTCTGAAGTTAGGCTTTCGGATATTGTGCGCTGGTACAGTACTTTATAGAGAGATAGCGACACGAACACTGAGCGTGTGACTGAAACAAACTGCTTAAAGTGACACCCCGCGCGTCTTGCCACCATTTCGACCATAAAATTGACTTCTGCGCAGCGATCCGAACGAAGTTATGACCGGCCTAGAACCGCCGGCTTACATACATTTGATAACGCGCTATGACCGTTGTACCTACCCGCAGTCGTTCCCCGTGGCCGCTAGCACGCTGTCGCTGGTCGCGATGGCCGCAGACCGCAGCGGCGCGGTGCGGCGCGGCCGCAGCTCGCTGTGCGCACGGCCCTTCCTTGCCGTTGCCCTAGTGTGGATCAGTGCCACCCTGCTCGGTTAGTACCAACATTCTCTTCATTTAAGGCTGGAGATCTTTTTTATGGGAATAGTCGATAATATCGACTATTATATACATATACGATGCCTTACTACTTAGTCTAGAAAAAAGAGAGACGAAATAAAGTCCTATTTCTACCATGTAATGTAACACCTCTTCATAATGTCATCTGTTTATAGAATAAAAGATAGAGCAGCAATGACAGACTGTCATATAGGTAATACCTCACCAATTTTCAAAAAGTTAGCATCGCAAACTAAACATCTCACAACTCAAATCAGATATTTTACTAACTTTACGAATCCCTGCGTATCCTCTATACCTATCTATATATCATTTAGCCGCGTACTCGTGTATCCGTGGACTACTCGTATGACCTATTCGATGCTTCATGAAATATTTCAAATGCATACAGCTTCAAAGCTCTATTGAAAGCTTCATCGGTAATTCTGTTCAAAATCCATAAATCTACTACTTACTCTGAAGCAGTGATGCAGCTTCAAAATCCTGAAGGCATCTGTTCTGTTGCAGGTGTAGTAACAGTGATAGCGTCATGCGCGTCGTGTCCCCCGCTGGCGGCAGCATACGCCGTCGTCACATACTACATCCCCGCCATAGCAGTCGCGAGGTGTCACTGGGCCGTGCGTGTCAAACTGACCGCACTGTCGCTAACTGCGAGAGCGGCGCACGGCGAGCTCCCGCTCCCAGTCCCGCTAATACGACGCCCGACCCACGTCATCATCGTAGCCGGCGTGGGGCCGAGGGAGCGCCGCGACGCCGTCGACGTTGGCGACATCCGCTCCAAGAAGAAGCTCCAGCCCAGTCTTCTAGGACCGCAGCCGCAGACGTCGACGCTACATTCGCGGCGTCGCCTCGGCAACGTGCTGATTGGCATCGCTGGAATCTTCGCGCTGTGCTGGTGCCCACATGCGGGCATAGTGATATGCGGCACGTTCGGGCTGCACGCGCCGACCGTCATCGCGCAGTACGCACTGTTGCTGGGCCACGCACATTCCGCGCTGAACGCGGCCGCGTATTGGGTCCTAAACAGACACGCGCTCACCGCAGCGTGCACGGCGTGGCGCATCCCGCAGCTCCGCGTGCGTGAGGAACGACCTTCCTCCACCAACGAGGCGGCCCTCGGAGCCTTCCACCCCCGGCTCGCGCGCCCCGCGCCCTCCCCCCGCCCGCCTCCATCTAGCTTCCTATATTGATGTCCGTCTATCTTCTAAGCTCTGTCGATCTGTGATTCCTGTCTCTCAGTGCCTCTAGTCTAAGCGCGCCTCTCCAGAGCGCGATGCTCGTTTCGTCGTTATAAACGTGGTTGTTTGAGATTTTATGGAGAATAATATCTGTGAAGCAATAAAGTGTATGAAACACTTCTATTCGTTTTATTGCCCGCCGTATTGTGAGTATAAACGAGACATGAAGTATCATGACGCCAGACAGAATACGCTATTTCATTGCGGAATTTTTAAGTAAGAATTTACAAACCTTTTTTGTAATTCCATTGATCAGATTAATAATGCTAAGGAATTGATTGAAATCGTAATCCGAGCAACTACTTACATACCCATCTACGAGATTTAATTTAAATCGAAATTGTGCCGTATTACGTTTCAAATCGCTTGAATTCTCCGTGGGTAATGAACATTAATGAAGATAGCACATGGGGGAATTTGAAATGATAAGAATATATAATAGAGTAAAATGTTGTGAAATGATAAAAGATGGAAATTCCAATAATTTAAAAAGGGCAATTGAGCTTGTTGGGTTATAATCAGGAGTAACTGACTAGGTTTGATAAACTCTATAAGAACTTTGTAACGAGAACTCTGCTACGTGCCTAATTAATGGTTATTAGGTAAATAACATAATATCTAAGTAAAGTCATACGTAGGTAGTATTTTAAGTAGGTACTTAGTATGAGCTACACGAAATTATCCTATTACGAAAGTATCTAACGTCGTGTTCTTCTAATCTTTAGAGCTTCCTGGGGATATTATCGAGCTTATCTTAAAAGGTACCCCTTATCTTAAAAGTACGAGGAAAGATTTTTGATACGAGCGAGCAGCATTATTCCATCATCTTTCAACTCCTGATTCATTTTTATTTACAAAACTTCCAGCATCGTCGATGGTGATAACAGGTTTAGTTTTAAACCTATAACTAAATTAAGTTACCTATTTAAGTTTACATCACTTAAAACACACCTTACACATCACTTAAAACAGAAACTTTGGTGGTTATCACGTCTAGACAACTATTTTATCATAGAAAGAAAGAATGTTTATCCGCAGTTGATGCCGCAGCTAAACATGATAAATACAGTCAACCTACACCTAAGTTACTAAATTTAAATAAGTACTATATATAAAATGTTCTTACGTACGAACTTATGTAGATTAATATTACCTACTTACGTAACACTAGTAAAACAAAACATTTCTCAAGCTCCCTATACTAAATAGAATTTTACCCTGACCTAACTCATCTATATCAGCTATAATAAAACTGTATCTGGGCTTTTTCTTACACAGAAGATATTTCAGAAAACAATGTCAATATAGAGGTCTAGTAAAGAGCTAGAAGCTAAAATGATTATTTCTAGACTTGTTGACCGTCTGACAGATACAACAATCAAATTCCATAATTACGAGCTCAATTGACTATAATATTAATACTCAAGTTCCAAATACAGTAGTTTTCTCAAGCGTGCGACAGCGTCGCTACAATGACGCGACAACGACGCTGCGACAGACGTCATTATCATCGATGTCACAGCGACGTCCAGCATTGGGACTGCAAAATGTCGCATGTGAATGAAACTGTGTACTATGTTCATTTTGCAGCATCCAAACACATAAAGCTGATGCCAAGACGGCTCTTCCTATTTTTTCTTGAAACATTTAAGTTGTATTTTCAATCCCTTAAAATAATCTTAGGCCTGGAAAATGCTTTAAAACTGAAATTTTTGAACAACAGATACATGTAGTTAGCGAACCCTCCATACTCTTGCAAAGAGCGATGCAGATAAATTTTACTATGGAGTTACTAACTTATTATGGAGTTTACTTACTTATCAAAATTGCTACTTCCCACAGTCACTTCACTTCACTCTTCAACCTGCGCAAGAGGGGATGCCAATCTGTATATTATGTTTTTGCTTGGTCGGATGCCACCTTCGAATTAGCCTTACCCGGAGTGGACTGCCCCTGCTACGAGGTAGATAGTTATAGTTTGTTATGATAAAGAAGACGATTATTTATTATTTTTAATAAAAAAATATCTTTTAGGTATGTGATAAAACAGAACGTAAAAACTGTTTCCTACATATATTATAATTAGTAGGTGACGTCAGCACCCTACGACACGCGCTACGACACTAGTGTATTACTAGCCGTAGGATAGTAGAGGCACGGTAATAGTATAAATGATACTATTACCGTGGTAGAGGTTTGGGCGCGTTTACATATAAGTCGCAATCGCGTCTTTCGTCACATTACCAATCAGCTTTCCGCACCAGTCGGTCATAAGTTGACTGCCGTAGTAATCGTTTATTTAATTACTAATATCTTAATAATGGCAAAATTCATCTACTTGGTGCTTGTAGCGGCTGTAGCTGTCGCTGGCGCAGGTAATGTTTTCGATAGTGTTTTTTCACGGATTAACTGTTTTTTTCATAATAATTTGAAACAGTGAAGACGCACGTGTGAGTTGTGACACAACGACATTACATTTTGACGATGTGTCACAACAACAAATATATGTTTTTGCTATAGATTCTTAATACTAGTAGTGATAGTGTTATTCACTAAACCAGAATACAGAATACCCTGATTAAATATAGGCGGTAGTTATATAATTAGAGTGAGCGTGTCGCAGCGACAGACGCCAGTATCGCGACGTCGCGAGTCGCATGTTTGGAATGCAGGGTGTCGCCAGTATTTATAAATATGCAAAATGCGTAGTTTAATTATTAAACTAAGTATTATTATTAAACTACGCATTTTCATACAAATTTGCGCCAACTAAGCTATGGCGGAAATAAAAAAGTCTGTTATAATGTTATATCGACAACGTTTGCGTTGGAAAATTTATAATGTGCTCACAATAATTATCATTAATATAGCCCAGGGATTGAGTTTCTTGATGATGTCAGGAATCAAAGTCGCGTTAATTTAAAGTCATTGAATTTGTGATTGTCATAGTATTGACTTTATTTAATGTAAATATTTAATTTAACTAACAAAAACCTGACTTTAATTAAAATGAAGATAAGTACTGAATCTTCGAAGCTAAATTGGTTATAAATTATTTTTCCAATCAAAATTAATAAAATGGATTTTACGTGACCTCGATATTCGGAATCAATTAGAGGCAATTAAGATAACGACATTATAAGTAATTTTTATCATTGAGTTAAGATGGTATTTTCCCAAAGATGTACCTAACCTAAATAAATGCATTTTATGACTTGGAAAGTTTAGTGTGAAGGAAAGATTAATCAAAAATTTTAAATGGGACAGCAGTGGGACGGTTATGGGTTGTGATGATGATGATGATGATGATGATGATGATGATGATGATGATGATGATGAAGATGTTGTTTGCGATTAAAATCTTTTAGTCCGCGTTTTTTTTAACTTGGGAATACGATAAAAATTTAGAAATGTATTTCGCAGGATAAATAAATAAGAAATTCGTGAAGGTAAAGGTTTGTTTCTAAAAAATATCTTCATTATTTAGATGACAAAGGACTTCCTTCAACAAACAAGATAGAAGCCGCTGCACGGTCGGGGAACTGGGACGAGTTTTCAAATTTGTAAGTAAATTATGCTTCTTCTAATTAAGTGAATTAGTGCGATTAAAATGAATAAATAACCTTTTTCTAAATTAATCGACCGTTCTACTCGCTATGGTCGAGAGGTAGAAGGAACGTTCGCGCTTGCAGTTTTATTCAAACCGTAAAAGTCAGTTTAAAGTTTAGGTTTGGTTTGTAGGTACGATAAAATGCATTAGATTCTCCAGTATGATAACCGGGTAGATGATGGGATGGCCCTCATTTTAAACTTTAATAACACCAAAGGCATCACCGATGTATTGCCGGTTAAGGAAAGGGGAAGAGGAAAGAAAGATTAAGATTACTGGTTCTTTCTCTCTCTCTCTCTCTCTCTCTCTGGCTTTAGCAAGAGCGTGGTAGGTAGCCAGCTGGGCGTCGGCCCTAAGGAGGGGCTTTTCGTTTCGAGGGATTTTGACCTGACCTTAAGACCACTCGTTGCAGTCGCACGACTGTAAAATACGAAATTTGCTATGTCGAAAAAAAATCACTCGAAATGAGCGCTCACTGCTAGACGCGCGATTTAAAAATAGAGCCCTAGTCTGTCTGGTTGTGATTGGGGTATTCGTCGCACTGTACGATGCACTTTAAAACGAAAATTGTGCTATAAATTGTATTACTCGAAGCGATCGAGATTCTTTAATAATAATTTTAAAATAAAATATAAGATACAGGTGTTATGGGATACTCGGTTAGGAGAAAGTTCCTTATGCTGTATATTATGATAATTGTTATAGAACTCGACACAGTTAACCAATAGGTTTTTAGGTATTAGAGCCCATAGTGTAGGTATAACCGCTGTGTACTGGATTAACCATCCCAGTCTTAAGTTGATTATTGTTCTGTGTCGGTCACAGTTGTCATGGGCGGCATCGGAAGGGTGGTGCTGCATGCTCGTTTGCTATCCCCAATCCAAAAAGGGTTTATCTTAAATCCATAAAAAAGGGTTTATCTTTTTTGTAAGTGACAGTCTTGCATAAAATGAGTAATGTAAGGTCGAATCTCAGTTATATTGTTAAAAAATTTAAATATTTTTATAATAAAATTTAAAAGTAAATTTAAAACTCACTTCAGATATTTATAATCTATCTGTGATATTGAGATCTTATCGCCAGCATTGATGACGTGTTTCCGTTATGTCCTCATGTCCATAGACATTAATGGTTAATAACATGATTCTTAAGAGGAAATGCTACCGGTCATTTTTCCATACAAACGTTCTCGACTAATCCCTCGCTGGTTTTTGACTCTAGATCAATAATTTTTTCACACAAGAATAATATCATCATTATCTATGTCGGTACGTTTTGATTTTTTTGATATTTTTGTTTTCAAAAGTTTTAGGCTACTTCAAACGGCGCTTAAAACGGCCAAATAAATATGCCGCAAACAAACGCCTAGTACACAAATTGTATAATAATTAGCACAAAAAGCTAAACGGTCCGACACAGAATATCTCCTTCCCATTCAATTTCCAAAATTTCGTTAAGATTGCTTTAGTTATGGCGGGGGGATTAGTCGAGAACGGAACCTCGATTTTGATGATTTTTGCCTCGGGTTTTTACACGGAGCTGCAGTTGTCCCTATCGCACTGACATACACGCCGCTCGCAAGCGCGACAGAGATATTGAGTGAAAAAATCCCAAATTTGAAAAAGGGTTCGCGTGGTATTTCCTCTTAAGTTTCCAAGTTAATCGCAATTAATTTGTTAAAGCAGTGATAGCGGAGAGTTTGAACATTGGACTTCCGAACGGGGAGCCCGGGTTCAAACCCCGCACGCACGTATTTTCAAAAAATTATGTGCGTATTAGAATTTAATTATCACTTACATCGGTGAAGAAAAACATCGTGAGGAAACCTGCACACCTGAGAGTCTCCGTTATGTTCTCAAAAGTGTGTGAAGTCCACCAATCCGCACTTGGCCAGTGTGGTGGATTACGGCCTGTAACCCTCACATTGTGGCTGGAGACCCGTGCCCAGCTGTGGGACAGTCATGGATTGTGATCATGAATTTGTTAAAAGTTAAATTTAATCGCATGCGATGTATTAAAAGGAATTATAAGGTAAGTTATTTAATTTCTGCTACTGCTGATATTGTTGGATAATACGTACTGTACGTACTTCTTTATTTCATTCGAATATCATTTTTTGCTGTTGTACATACGATAACTTTAAAATATGTCTATATAATTATAATATTTAAACTGGTCGATGTTTGTAAATGTGTGAGAAAAAACTGTTACTGCGAGTATTCATTGATGCAATAGTCCCATAAAAATGATTATTAGATTTTTTGTTTCTCTATTTGCCCGTTTGCCCGTTCCAAACAGGATTGTTAAGGTATCGACAGTAGATACCACTGTTAATTGATTTAATAAATGTTCTATTTACCAAAGGTTATACTGAGAATTGAGATGGCTTCTTATAGGGATAATAATAATCGAATGCTCATTAAATTAATAATACTTAATGTTTCAGGGTAACGAATAACGTCGCTCAGCACATAACGGCCAGCAAGCTTTCTGTAAGTATCAGCTTTACTTTACTGATATTCAAAAGAAAATATGTAAAAAAGAAGTAGAAATATCATTAGCGCGCAAAAAAACGCAAAGCGCAAAAAAGCGGTACAGTGAGATTTAGCCAATTGCCTTACTTTTCTTCTTTCTGTCTTATGTTTCGCAATTCTCACCATGGTGACATACAATGTCATAGTTTTATTATCTTTGTTCAAACTCCAGTATTCGTGTAAGAAGTACCTACTTCAGTGCAATCTACCAGGAAGGAATGGATAAAGATATTCTACTTGTACCTCTTAAAAATATCGTGTGTTTAGGAAGAAGGGCCCCAGAGCCGAACTACTGCTTAGGTGGAAATTAATCGTAAAAAATATAGTTACTGCTGTATATAGGTTTAATGTTCCCAAATATTAAAGACGCATTTAAAAATAATTTGTTTGATACCTAAGCACTTGTATGCTTTTCATTCAACAAAAGTCCCCTAAAAATTAAATCTTGGTATTATTCTTTCATATTCAGATGCCGCTGATGCCATTTATGCCGCCGATACCACCGATTCCACCGATACCACCGATACTACCGATGCTACCGATGCTACCTATGCCACCTATGCCGGATATTACGTTCCCTCCGTTCCCGAAGATACTGTCGTTCAAAGAATCAAAAGGATCATCACTTCTACCGCCGATACCGATGCCGAATATGACCTTCCCTGCATTTCCGAAGTTAACATCATTCAAAGAATCAAAAGGAAGCGTGGTCCCTCCGATGCCAGCTTCGCCGAATTTTACGTTCCCTGCATTCCCGAAGCTAACATCATTCAAGGAATTGAAACCGGCTAAGTCGGAGCCCCTTACGAAATTCAGCAGCGTGATGGTCAGCACCTCTAACTCGACCACTATTGATGCGAACGGTAACGTGGTATCATCAATGAGTGGCACTTCAGTTTACAGCAATAACAATGAATTCGAGGAATTTCATGGTAAGTAAATAGATGTTATTATACAGAGATATGTTTGTTATTATACAGAGAAATTTTCAGCATTTTTTAGTCCCAAAGCTATAATTCTGCACTTATTTGTCATCAATGACATCATTTTGTATCCAAATATTATCAAACTTCTTTGATTGAATATTGTTATGTCAAAATGAAATTAAACAATAACAAAAAATAGTTTATCGATTATTAAGTTCCATGCAATATCAGAATTTAGTAAGGATCTTAAATATTATTAATTATTCAGGAATTCATGTTTATCGAATTTAAAAAAAACATTTAATATTTTTTTCCTGTCGTCACTAAAGGAATACTGCTTAAGAGAAATAAATAATTATTACCATCTTCATTTTTTTTAAATAAGTAATAATTTGTTTATTGTTTTTTTTTCAGTCGGCAACGATTCCCCACTAATGAAAAAGTAAGTCCTGTACTTAGGTAAAGGTTTGCCAATAAAATAAATTGTTACTGAAAATAGTTTTTTTTTATTTAAATTCAAATACCTAAATTTTTATCCCTTTGAAGTTTGAAGAAAGAATTATTATGCTAGCAGAAGTTTTTAAACTGTAGCGGTTTAAGTCACGTGAGTGATTTGGTACCATTTTTGAATAACTGTTTGTATGGAAGGGCGTCCTCTATACCACAGATGTGTCTATACTTTATAGCTCGTTGGGTTTGAGAGCCTGTTTTACTTTCTTTCCTCTCCTTCTTCTTCTCCTCTATCTTGGCCGGTAACACCTCGGTTACCTATGCTTTCGGTGTCCATTGGCGACTGTGGCCTATTGTCATCAGGTGGCTCGTTTCTCGGCTATAATATAAAAAACACCAAAGTTCTAAAGGTCTTGAATCACGCGAAGGAGGAGTGGACTCCAAATAATAAGCACATTTTCTAAATTATTTAAGCGACTGACAACCACTTTTTGGAGGCCTTGCCTTGTGGATTCGACAACCCAGATGCTTCTTGAAGGTAAGTGGTCAGCGATTACTTTGGTTCAGTTTCTAACAGTTATTTTATTAAATTAAAAGCAAAATGGCAAACTGTCCACATTGTATAAAGCTATTTTGCATTTAATTCGTTTTAGTAATTAAGTTATTGGTGTTTTTATAACTACAGACAAGCCGTTTGGCGGCTGAGTAAATGCGTAATTGTTACAAAGGCATATTTAGTCCAAAATGTCTAGATCGATTAAGATCTTCCAATATTAACGTTATTAACAACCGTGGCGTCGGCTTCGCAGCGGTACGCACTGGACCAGCGTAGTTAAGTTCATCCTTTAAATACTAACTGATACACATGTATTGTGTGATAACACGTTATTCAACGCGTCTATCATTATTGACTTTGAAATTACACAGATGTGCCAAACCATCAAGCTCGCTAATTGGGTGCCATTAATAATGACGTTGGACGTCAGCCGATAACACAAGGTTAACACAGATGTAGCAGTTGAGTAATAAAGAACTGGAGAACCTATTGCATTTGAACCAAGCCTACTTTAAAACGGTCATAGTTATTCCTGGAAACTGATATGGAACACTTCATTTGTAACGTCATGCGTCACTGGCTTTTAAGCAATTACTTTCCGTTGGTTGGTATTGGTACTTACCTCGTTTAACAGTTGTATAGAATTAAATGTTGAATTCTATTTGTATAGTTAAATTTGTATAGCTCATAAAATTAATTGTCATTCTAATTCTTTTCAGGTTTCCACCTATGGAGGTAAGATTACAAAATTATTTTCTTTATTATTATTATTCTTCTTATTATTACTTTGCTGAGTTGATATTACTTGCACTACTAAATATTTATTGCTCACTTCACATTCTTCTCCACGTTAAGGCACCTTCCCAAAACAGTGGAAAAATTAAAAAATATAAGACGAATTGATAACCTCATCCTTTTAATGTTTTTTATATGCACTTATTTGTATTTAATTATCTTTAACAACATTTTTAATGACGGCTATATTGCCTATAAATTATAATCAGATGCAGCCGATGCCGACGCCCGCGCCGAATACAAAAATGCAATCGTCATCGTCATTCCACGATTTTCGAAAGACGGAAACTAAAACTAATAATGTGCTGATCACCTCAACTGTCACCGACGAACATGGAAATGTCATCAAAAATCATGGTACTTGTCCCTATTTATGTAAATTAATCATGGGCCTGTCATGAGCAGTGACAAGTTTTCACGTTGGACTCCCAAACAGGAGGGGTTTGAAACCTGAAAATTATTTATCACTTACGTCGGTGCAAGAAAACATCGTGAGGACCACCTCTACGCCTAAGAGTTCTCCATAAGATCCAAGCTCAGCAGTAGGTCAGTTATAGATTGCAATGATGAACCATTGGGAAGCATAGATTTATGTCAACTGATTGAAGCTAGTTTGATTTAATCACAAGCCTAAATTTTTTCTTTGATCATACCTACATTATAATTTATTGTTTTAAGTAATGATATGAAATGCCTAAGGCTGAGTTATGAGCATACGCATGAGGCTGGTTAGTACCAATAGTTTATCATCTAAACATTTTTTCCTGAAACTTATTGCTTCTCCGGAGACTAAGCATTTTTAAAGCATCAACCTATCTATGTAAGTAGTTAATAAACTAGCAGTCCAACGCCTCACCTGCGTGACCACCGCTGACCGAAAAGACCCTCTTGTTTCTGGTACTTCGACACTCACTGAAGCAATTCTAATACGTCCATGGTCGGTCAACATCAGGGAGACCCTTAGACAGGCTCGTCCATTGTCCAATAGGGTGCACGACGAGCAGGGGAGATTTCATTGGGCTCGAGGCTGGATAGAGCTCCTTGGACCCCAAAAACCTATTAGTTGTCCTGCCTCAATTATATAAGGCAATTTGATGAGACATCAACAGGTACGCGTAGTACTTTTCTTAATTACCAAAATATGAAAAACTTATTCTTTTATTTTGTTTTCGTTTCAGGATCCCCTATAACGGAAGGCACGAATAAAACAACATCAATTCAAACAACATTTTACTTAATATGCTTATCAATAATTATAACTTTATGGAACGATCTGTATAAAAATTAGGATAACACAGGTCATTGAAATCATTTTTGTTTTGACGACTGACATTGTGCCAATATTTCGATGTTATGAGAAATTAAAACATGTATATTGCACTCCGATATTTTGTTGTCTGGTATCATTTTAACATAAGACTATAACTATTTATATAATATTTAGAAAAATTATTAAGGGTTAAAATTTACCATCCGTAGATATCAATGTTACTAATGTAATCTTATAATAGCACAGCATAGGTGTTAGCAAGTTTTCTTACAATATTTCATTATCATATTATAATAGTCGTTATTCAAGAATGAATTAATGTTATTCCCTAAATTAAGATTCCCAGCCTTTAAAAATTTGTATAACAGGACCCTGAAGCTAATCCCTACTAATATTATAAATGCGAAAGTAACTCTGTCTGTCTGTCTGTCTGTCTGTCTGTCTGTGTCGCTTTCCCGCTTAAACCTCTCAACCGATTTTGATGAAATTTGACACAGACAATCTTTAGACCCTGAGAAAGGGCATAGGCTACCTTTTATTGCGACAAAAAGGGATGAAGAGGTTGATAGTTATAAAGGTTGAAAGTTTGTATGGGATTTCTTCGGGTTTTAAGCACAGCGCCATCTAGGGGTGAACCTTCCTAACTTAAAGAATAAGAACGCCATCGGCCTAGCGCCATCTCTTAAAGAACCATGAAACTTTATATTTAAGCACTTGATAATAAGTTTCCCGAAGCGAAGCGAGGGCGGGTCGCTAGTATATTATAAAAGCTTTGTGGCTACCGTCGGAGATGGAGCAGCATTGATTGAATCTTCAGTTCTTCACGACGTGTATAGTAGTTCTAAGTTTAAGTCGGTAGTAGAATTTACAATGACTTCAATTCGTAATCAGTAGGAAAACCAATACAAAAATTAATATAATATATGTGGAATATAAAATTATCAGCATCGCAGACTAATGTAAAATGATTTTCTTCATAATTGTACCTACTACATAATTGTACGTTCTACATAATCTACTTCATTTAAGGAAAATAACCCAATAACTCTTTAATGATTATTACTAAGGTGATTATGAGTCAGTGGGATAATAAACAATGTTTTATTTCGTAAGTACTTTGTTAAAATATAAAATGAATCAATACGACGGCTTCCTTCTCGCCTGTTGTATTTTTATACCGATATTTCGAGGTACAAGGAACGACGCGGTTGCCTCGTCACTCATTATTCGAATAGCTTGCCTGCGTCAGCTTACCCAACTACGTACATATGTATGAATAAACCTACGTTTGAGAGTTCTTCTAGAGTGTGTCTAGAGACACACTAATTTAACATCATTTATGTATAATGCGTCACAGAATCTTAGTCAATATATAAAACTCTTGCGTTGTTGAGTGACTGACAGACAACGCACAGCCGGAACTACTGAACGCAAGAAGCTGAAATTTGGCATGTATGTTCGCTGGGGAGTGTAGGGGAGCACTAAGAGAGGATTTTTGGAAATTCCCCCCCTAAGGGGATAATAAAGGGGATAAACTGATTTTTTGGAAATTGGCGCGCGTACCCGCGGGGGAATGCTCGCCCCTTATAAGTACCTACTTACTTACATAAAGTGAAAAAGTTTTATAATGTCAGTGACTATATTAATGACAGCGATGTTTAGAATACAACATCCGCAATTGGGTCTGCTCAAGATAGATAGATAGATAGAATACACTTAAGTTAGTACCTCTGTAAAAAAATTGTAATAAGTGTACCTGGATACTTTTTAAAAATGTGTGCTGAGGAGTTTCTCGCGTCATTTCATCTCCTCCTTACCATGCCACCTTTGCGAAATGGTGGTAGTTTATGTATATGTTTGGTGGTAGTGTAGGTATATATAAAGTGGTGTAAGTATTGTATGTATATGTTTTAAGTTTGAGGTAGGTACCTAGTAGGTAGGTAGGTAGGTATCCGTTTGCAATGAAAATGTCTAAAATCAAAGACTCTCTAAGCAATTGCCTTGAAGAAGGTTTCAATGGTGATTTGAAAACGAACAAGCCCGCTGACCGGCTTAAGGAACCAGACGACTCTTGCGGGATTATAACAGTTGGTACGTGATTAAATAACAAACAGAAATTAATTCGAATCTCAGCTGAGAGGATTTAAGGATTAAATAATTTCAGTTTGGATTTAAATCGTTTCCTGCGTAACGTAATCTCTGTGTTCTGAATAATTATTTATTTTCAATTAACATTAATTTACGCTATGAGAAAGAATAGTAACCCGCTCTCGCGTCGCTACAGTACACCCATAGTTATATAGCGCAACCAAAACATTACTATTCATTTGTTTCAGGCGTTAATAAATATCATAATTACCTTGTTTTATCGAGTTATACAAATAGAAATATACGAATCGGAATTTATATTGCTTGTCATACCATAGTAGTGACTTACTGTCCAAATTTCGTAGCAGTCACGCGAAAAGGGCTTCCACATTGTAATAAGTAGGTAGGTATGTAGATATGTATTAACTAAGTACCTATATACTAGTAGGTTCGCCCTCGCTTCGCTTCGGGAAACTTATAGTTTATGTTTACAAAATACGGAATATTTTCGTCTACCACTAGATTACATAAGTAGGTATGCCATATGTGTATACAACTATGTACGTTTTCAATTTTTGAAGTTGTGTTCATTGACCTGACCGTGTTAAAATTCCTTTCAATAAAGCCGCTAGTTGACAAAGCTTTCTTTCATGCGTTCAACTGCAAATTCAATGATGCGTGAAGCAATTTCCGACCGCGGTCTCATTTCATCGATATACCGGAATTTTTACACTCACTGTATACCTGCTCCGATAGCCGTGATCGTCTAGTGGTTAGGACCCTACGTTGTGGCCGTAGTAACCCAGGTTCGAATCCTGGTCACGGCAGCGCAAGCTGTCTCGGCGGAGCTGTAATTTTTGTTTTTGATAATATAATAATATGTATATGCCGTTCATATAATTCACCTGAAATTCCAGGGCTGCCAACTATAGTGAAACATAATAATTATAGACAATATTTCGGGTGTGGAAAAAAATAAAATACCTACGCTACACACTTCAGAACCCCACACTAGGATACTTGTGTCGTGGCTGCCATGCCATGCACAACACACAAAAACACATCCAGACCAAGAACAGAAATTTAAACTCATCGTTCAAATGTTGGCACTCGCTGGAAATCGAATTCAAGACCTTGACGTACTCTCCGCAACGTGCCCTCCGAAGCACGAAAAACGCTCATTTTTTTGCCACTAGCGGTCACCCATCATCAATCGCGCCCCGCTGTTGCTTCAGTCGATAATTTCGCAGTCGATCGAGTCGATCAAGTCACTCGACACACGCCTCCCGCCGGAGCCAATTCTCACAATAAAATGAAGCATTTGTAAGCTCTACCTGTGTACAAAATTTTAGTGTATTCCATCGATTTACTTTTACACGCCAAAGAAGTGTTAAATATTGTAGTTACGGAAATAAATTAACTTAACGCGAAAATACATCGGAATAAGCTCAATTTCTTAATTTAATATTCACTACACGAAGTATCAAAACCTATGCTGCCAGAATCACTAAACCTTTATTATGCTTTAATATCATTGATGAGGAAAACTTTAAAAACTTATAAGTACTTGACGCGTTAAAAGTATTATAATTATTATCTGTGCAAACGGGTGTCTATTAGATGAGTTTCATGAACTTTATATTGAGGGTATAAAAGTTAAAGCCCATAAACATTTAATAATTTGAGCGAAGAATCTGACAAGTTATTAAATCTTTCGTCTGTTAATGTTGTCATTTTAGTAATTTTCGTCTAATAATAGAATTCTTCGGTTTCTTCGGATTCGATGCCCGAAGCCCCACTCCTGATGACAAAATAGCGGCTTTGAATTATGTTCTCACAAGTATTTCACGAATCTGGAGATATTATCAAATCGTTCAACATAATTTCAGTTGAAATGTAAAGCGATATTTAGGTGAAATGTAATGGGGATGTTGGCAAAATAACAATTCATTGATTACTTTACACGGAGCTATGTCGGAGTGAAGAGCTGCGGTTGCCCATAATTTTGTCGCTGTGAATGGAATCTGCAGTAGTGATAACCAAATGATTTGAAAGTTGGACTCCTGAACAGAGGGATCTGAGATCTAACCCTGCTCGACTTCTAAATAAAAAAAATACGTACTTATTAAAAATAATTATCACTTTCATCGGTGAACGAAAATTTGTTGAGGAGATCTACACACTTTGAGAGTTCTCCATAATGTTCTCATCCACCCTTGGCCAGCGCGGTGGACTGTGGCATGTGCACCTGATTGTCAGTGGAGTCCCGAACGCAGCAGTGGGGCAGTTATGAGTTGCGATGAAGAATATATTTATACGTGAAGAGAAAACTATAGGTATATCCCTTCTAAGAAGAATACACGCACGTAGGAGTGTAGAAGTTTACACGGAGAAGTGCAGGAAGTTACGTTTTATATAACTAGCTGACCCGGTTTAGGAGGACTTCAATCAGTGACATACACACTAAAACATTACATTGTATAAAGAGTGTTACAAGTACTTACACGTATTAAAGAAAATGTAACATTAATTTGTGTCAATGAGAAATAACCGATAGGCAAAATGAATTACGGTCAAATTTCGGCGACGGACGGTCGTAGCGTGGGCGTCATCGGTTTGAATTAAAACTGTACTACTTGCATTTAGTCAGTGTCCCATTTCATTGCATAACGGATTGAATACTGCTTTGACAAGTTTATTCACGCAGAGAGTTTCGTCGCACCGCTCATAGCTCCGGTAGCCGTGATCGTCTAGTGGTTAGGACCCTACGTTGTGGCCGTAGTAACCCAGGTTCGAATCCTGGTCACGGCAGCGCAAGCTGTCTCGGCGGAGTTTTCTTTTTGACGTGATAACGTCTAAATTGATGAACGCCGACGACGAACACAGACGAAAAAGTATGACGTCATTGTCACGTTCCGTCTGAGTCGAGCGTGCAAGTGAGAGGGTGGAACAAGCGATAGAGAGGCACAATCGGCCTAGGCGTTCGGTTTTCTTCAATGTTTTCTTATGAAGATATCACGTAAAATTACTATCGTCCGTAAACCGACTTGATAGACAACCATTTTTTTAGTCGTTTTTAAAATTTATTTAAATTAGAATACGATTTTCACTGATGTGTTGTAGTAAGCTTGTAGTAACAGTAAATATTTTTTTATTTCAATCGGTTTGCATTTTTCTTTTTTATAGCCAATTTCCAAATCTCGACATAAGAAATGTTTTTTCGATGTGATTCGAGAGCGGGGTAACTTTATGATAAATAAAAATATATGATTGGAACTCTAGGCCCTGTTTATGCGAGGATTATGCTAGAGTTTCGAGGAGACTAGATAAGTGTTCTATTTATTTTACAAATATTTTCTTCTGAGGTTTATAGGGAGACGCTTCGGACAAGTTGAATAAATAAAATCGTAAATATATACACCCCGCAAGATGCCGCGGGGTTATTGGAAAATGTTATGGCCGATTTGAAGCATCTTATGTCGTGTCAGCAAAATACATTGCCGTTAAGAATATTTTCCATTATCTTTTAGGAGATAAAATCAGTTACATAAAATAAGAATACATTTAGTTTTAATGTGAAACATTTTGAGGTACGTAGCTGTCCTTTCAAATACAGAATATGATTATACTAAGGTATAATAAGTATTTTTATGTATCAAATACTTATTATACTTATTAAATTAATTTATTTTAAGTGAATAGCTGACCAACTACCAAAAAAAGACAATGAAATAGTATGAGAGAAAAACTCCTACCGGTTCAGCAGAATTCACTACGAGCAAAGGAGGCTTGGATGATGGGCGCTTACATGGCTAATACTCTGGTGTAGCCCATGTCCATAGGCGACGGTCACCACATACCATCAGTCAGGTGGCCAGGGTGGCCTGTCTGCTTTTTCATATGACATACTTATCTAATTCTGTTTTACTTAAATTATCCTCGGTTCTAACTTTTAAAGATTAAGTATAATACAAATTCGCAGTAGCAATAACCAGTTACAATTATGACGAAATAATGACGCAAGACATTACAACGCAATAATCGACAAGATAATGGTGTATTCGCCGACCTAACTCACATATAAACAGCGACTTTCAATTATTAAGTTAATAACTGATTAGCAGTTATCTTAAACAATATGTTACGCATTTTCTGCCTTATCTTGGTGATATTCACCTCGCTTCGTGTATCGGGGGCAAGTGAGTACCTACATTACTGCACAGTACTTTACACTCGTTGGATAGGTATTTTTGCTTTCCCGCATAAACTTTTATAAACTTTCAAAGAGTAAGTAGGTATACAAAAATTAGAGGTGTGTGTAGGATTAGAACCCAAGTCCCCACGGTTCGGGATTCCTTCCGACCACTTGGGTTTCACAGCCAGTATACAATACTATGTACCTACATAGTTAGTTTTTAATTTTTATAATAAACATGTTCTTTACTTTGTATATAACGTGCTTTTTTATTTGCTGGTCGTATAAGTACAATAATAGGTTTTTTATAGTTTCTAAATCAAACTAGTTTTGTGCGTAAGTACATATCTCCTCTAATCTTTGAACCGTCAGAGGTGGAATAGTTAGAACTAGTTGAAACTATTCCGTAGAAATAGTTTGGAATATTTCATGGTAATCATTGACCATTGAACCATACGGGTCGTCTCATAATTCAGGCCAACCAGGTTCTGGCTAAAATATAAAGTTTTTTATGGCAATAGCCGACAAATTAGCGAGACAAGCCACCTGACATCAGCAACACGAGTATCACCGATGAGTTGCCGGGAAAGAAAGAAAGAAAGAAAAGAAAAGAAAAGAAAAGAAAAGAAAAAGAAAGAAAGAAAAAGAGAAATGAAGAAAAAGAGAGAGAGAAAGAAAAAGAAAGAAAGAATGAAAAAGAGAGAGAAAGAAAAAGAGAGAGAGAGAAAGTAAGAAATAAAGAAAAAGAACGAAACCTTTGTCAGCCCACATGGATTTGACTGATTTATAATGATTTTATCCTTTAGCATCTGCGGCAGCGTGTCTGACACGAATCAAACACAATCACTGTGTCATAGAATATGCCTCAAAAGACCGCATTGCTCATGTCGAGAAGTAAGTGAAAATAAACCCTTTTGTATGTTACAGTAAGTTCATTTTTCAGTTACTAAAAAGGTCACCTTATCTATCGTTGTCGATCGATAGCAAGTCAATAACATCGAAAGACTGAAAATTACCACCTATATCATCATTATATTTAGGCAACAACATAAAACACGCCATACATTATATTAAATCACGAAATACACGCCATATCATAAAACAAGCACCGCTCATACCATCAGTTTGCCTATAATTTATGTAAAAATTTCGCCTTTATCTATTTCCAATCGCAAGAAAATTGGCTAAAGCCCCAGTACACTTAAGGCGTGTAACACTATCTCAAGTTTTAAAAAATGCGGACCAATATCTGGATAATATGAAAATATATCATATCTAAATAATAATATGTAATAATATGACATATCTAAAAAAGTCCGGACATTTCAGTTCAATTTTTTGTATTAAATTGGGTTGTCGGGCTCCAATTACTTTTGAGCCCAAGCTTGAGGGACAGTAGCCAAATCTTTCCTTGTACAATTTGTACAGCGAATGATCTGCGAAAAATCTTTTGTTTCAGGTATACATACAACACATTGTTCCGAGACTGCAAGGTGATACGCTGGTCCACAGCGCTCTGTCCGCTGCCCACGGGAGACGTCAACATGTTCGACAGCAAAGAGGCCTGCTTGCAGGACTGCAGCGGACACGCGTAGCGACATCTATCTTATCTAACTGCAGCTGAAACAATTTAAAATTAGAATAGTTAAGAAAAATAAAAACTTTTTTAATGTCGAGCTTCTTTGAGTTCTAGATACTCTTAAATAAGGTGTCCAGCTGACAACCAATGACACTAAAGTACCGTACGTATAGGAGTTGGTATGTTGGTTGTGAACAAGTGAACAAAGTGTGAACTATATTTCGGTACACTTAAAACCAAAATACTTAGTTTGGACAATATGTACGAGTGCAAGTGGAAAAACAAATGGCAATCAAATGAAGAAAGCCACGCCGAGGTCGGGGCGCGGCTAATGGGCGTTCACCTAACTAAACGCACAGAGTACTATCACAACAGAAATCGTTTATGGATAAAATATATTTTTGTATAAAAATACTAATAATCTTTCTTTATTCATTTTTTTATAAATTAGAAATCTCAAGCCAATTCGCAAAGGCAAGGAAGGTAAAAACCCAAATGATGGTCTAAGCTCCCGGCAACATTACTCACAGCTTAACCTGCTTCCAGATCGGAATTAAGAAACTATTTATTTAAGTACTATGTAGGTGTAACTAGATATATTTTGGATTTTAACAGATAGTGGTTAACCACATTACCTACATAACAATAATATAGTTTTTCCAAGCTTATTATTTATAACTTGTGTAACGGATAATTAATGTACATATCTATTCCTGAGACGCTCCGTTAAATACTTTATATCCAATAAATAAACAGAGATAAGCTGTACTGGTAGTGGATTGCCTTAGAAATAAATAATTAAAAAGTAAAAGTGGCATCGTCAACACAAATAATACATTACTAACGCTTACCAACAAATATTTATGTCTTCTGATTTGGGGCGCCAGCTAATAATCATCCAGTAATATCGAAAATGATAGTGATTCGGAGTTTCTGCCACTAACCTCTCTATGCTGTCGCGCCCTAATCCCAATCAAACACAACACCGCCAGTGTTTTGTGGCCGTCGCCGCAACAGGCTGCCGCAGGCTTTGCGCAACAATACTAAATACACCGGAACAACAATACAACAACAAGAAGGTCAAGTCAAAAGTCCTGTGAACAACAGTGCTTACCGAGAGCCATGGGGAATAAGGTGGTAACGTTCACAGAACAGCAGTTAGAGGATTATCAGGTAGGTTAGGTTTGGGTGGAATATAAATCTATGTAATCCAATTCTTGTTTGATAATCTCGCAGTCGTAACGAGGGATTTGGTTAAATATAATTTACTCATTAGGTTTCACCTTGTCAGGTTTATTTTACTATTGATACAGGTTACCTGGTGGAAAAACTAGTAAAGTTCGAATCGGGCTCACTCACTCACTCACGCTCAATCCGTAGCACCGAGTGATTTACATTCTAAGTAGGTATTTGGTCAACAAGACAATGTAAAATACTGCATGTGTTTAGGGTTACATGATTAGAGACCCCTTTCGGGATTTAACATTTATAATTTACTAGTAAACCCTCGCTTCGATTGGCGAAACCTGTCTCTTAGTACTCTCACTCCAAAATTGTTAGACATAACCCGCGCACGAATTTATTTTCACGCGCGATAGTGAACTCCTAAATGTGTACAAAATGTCTGTACTGTAATGTCTGTACTGTGCCTATAACATAGCCTTTCAATTACTGCATTGTACGTGACCATTTTTTTAGAAGTTAGAATGGGTATGCCATACCCTATTTTAGGGATAGCTTATCATATCCGGTATGGTAAGCTATCCCTAAAAGATAGACATTTGTCATCGCGGACTTTATTGTAGACGTAGCAGCTTAGGCAGTGTTTTCACTGGAAGCTCCCAGGCGCCTGATTTTTTTCGCCTTTCTCAACAGTTATCGTCATATTTCAATCAATTTACACAAAACTTGAATAAATTACACTTACCTATACCTAAAACTTGCTCATGAATCGCTCTATCTATCGGTTGTTTTTGATTTGAAGAAAGACAGACAAATGGACGCGGCTGGGGGACTTTGTTTTAAAATTATGTTAAGACTAACACATTTTTTTACCACAAATCTGAGAAAATTTTCAACCGATTACGACGCGGCTTTCAGCTATGTATTTTAGTAAGCTAGTAAGGTATATATTTCCATAATCAGATCCTGGTTTCCTTATCATGGTACCACTTGATGGTAAGTGGCGACTATAGGTGGTGATATACTACCTAATAAATTCTCTCTTTGTGTCTCCATTGCATTTATCGTTTTTAATTTATTTTTAGTGATGTATATTCACACATGGCTTCTTATGACACCCTGGTTCTTCCTCTTTATCAAAGTATCATTTTGACAGGACTGTACATTTTTTACTAGGAAGGAAATTTTAAGGTAAGAACGAAAAATAACAACAAGGTACAGCCTACCTGTAGCGACACATTCAAAAGATCACGTATATTTGTTTTGTAATTCGATAATGCATTAAGTATCATCAATTTCAAAAAGCTTCTCTGCAATAATATCAAATAACACATAATGATTATTTACGAACTATTAGCTAGGTGTGCCTAACAGGGTATGGATCCCTGTAGTCGTCATGACTGATAAGATACGATATTTATGTATGTAATTGGTATGCAACTCTCGTTTAATATAATCACTCTTTAATTCCCAAACGTATCTACGAGTATACATAATGGACCGCAATTAAAACCTGCTCCCCCACCACCTTTTATTCACTTTTTAATTTTCAATTAAATTTTTTATACTTTTTATTACTTTTTATAGGCTTTTTATACTTTTATTTTACTTTTTGTTTAATCAATTACGTGGTATTTAATATATTTTTTGCTTCTTTTCTTTCTCTGTACTTATACTACCCTTGCATTTTCTGTGTCGGCAATGGAAAGCAGGTGACACAATTAACACTTCACAAAAGGCTAGTAATACTATGTAGAAGCCGTCATTGGCACTATCATTTAAAAAAACACGTGCTACATTTCTCTGGACGAGTATCTGAAAGAAATAAAGGCAAACACTCTGTGGGAAATAATAATAAAACACTCAGCCACATTGCCACACGCAGCAACGGCGTCAGTCGGCATTTAAATGCACTGGTGAATATTTCACCCGCGCAGATTAAAGGACTGCGCACAGTACAACGACTCCACGACCGACAGACGCCAACGCGACTAAAACCTTGACAAAGCTAACATTCAATTATGAGCCTTATATCTTTGAAAGTAAGGTTGAATTTCGAACTTATACTTAAAAGCCCTGTACGGCCCCTCCCCGCCCTACACCCATAGCCGTTCCGTTTCGAGACCAACGCGTCGACGTTGCGTTGACGACTCACCGTAGACGAGTAGTCCACGCGTCGACCGACACAATGACGTAATGTACCTAGAACGGAACGTCGGAGTTGAAACGGAGTGGAGATGGAGTCGAGTTGACGTCGATGAAGCGTTGATCGCGGAACAGAACGTCGGAGTTGAAACGGAGTGGAGTCGGAGTGGAGTTGACGTCGAGTTGGTGTAATGTGCGCACTCCTTAATACGACGCGTGAATAAGAATAATTAAACAGAGTACACGGATGTACTCTTCATTCACCCATCTGATCCATTTACCCCCACATGAGGACCAATCGAGCTTAGTGCTTTGATCGATGGTCTCCCGATAAGAGCGTGCTATGCATTAATTTTAATTGCGTGTTAGAAATTAATTAATACTTGGAAGGAATGTAAACTTTGTTACGTTACCCGAGATCTTTCTATAAAATTCTTAAAGTTTTTAAATCTGCTATCGACAATCGTCAAGCATGGTGACTTTTACCCTAACATTAAATGTGACCTGGGCCATGAGCCCAGTGGCGGCAAAGTTGTGACACGAAAATTCAAAACCACTAGGAGTGAAATCTTCAAAAAAATATTCTATGATAACGCAGAGTATTAAATAGTAGTAGGTACAAAAACTTATCACTTCTGCGGTGTAAAATCTATGAAAGCGACTTCTTGTTACAATACGTTGAAAGAAACGCATAAGCGCCACGAAATTCCTGGCGCTTATTTATAACGTTTTGGTCACGAGTAAACTATACCCTATAAGCGATCTGTTTGGTTAGAAATGTCATAATTATTGTTTTAGCGCTGCAGCGAACTTTACTTCTATTGCGTTTCCCGTTTCCGTTTCATCGACTTCCAAATCACAACGATGCTAAAGAAGTTTTCACTTCAAAATGAACCAAAAACAAAATAATAAAGAAATATGACAATTTTCTTTGAATCTTCAAACTTTGCCATTCAATCTTTGCCCGGGACAAAATATTAGATTACAGACAGATACAGGTTTACGGTAACCGGTTTATGATCGGTATAAAATATTTGCGATGTCTCAATATCAAATATTATGTATAATACTCGTAGAAGCAGGAAACATGAACGAAGGAATGAACGAAATAAGGAATGATGAAGGAAGAACATGACTCCCCATTCATTCACAAAAATATGTCTCATAAAATGTACTACAAATTCTCATCATCAATAAGAAAAGCGTACCTATTATTTGCTATCTATACGCTAATTTTATTAGCATACATTTAGCTTATACTGGGTGTTAGGGATGGTTGATGTCCGGTAATGTATATACTATATTTTGCTCTCAATCTCTTCTCCAAATAAACGATCAATAAGTACCTATACAGCAAAAAACAAAGGTAATCATCTGTAGGTTTCTAATTAAATATATATTCCGCCGATACAACCCTCGCGTCATTTTTATTGACGGCCCCATTCGTCTATTCCATGTGATGAAATATTAACCACCCAATTGAGACTCAGGACGATAAACGAAAACCATTTCTTTTCTTAACATCAAAATTCATATTTCAGCCTCTGGCAAAATAAGACCTATCTCAGTTATTTTTCAACAGAATTTATGTGACAACGGCACACTCACGCTCTGTACTAGACACTTCATTTTTATTTATTATGATTGTTGCCGCATATTATATGGCATGATGTCCATAGCTGAACGGATAAAATGCATATCACTTTGGGAAAAAGAAATGCGTCAGTCGCTGGATTGGAGGCGTTGATCGTTTGCAATTTGCAATACATCGTCGCCTATTATACGAAAGACGTAATAGCGCCGAAAAGCAACACAAAAAAAAATGTGAAACGGAACCTAAAAAAAATAAGTACAATGTCGTGTTCCAATATTTCTTGTTCTTACGAATTTATCGATAAATGTGCCTATATGTTTTTCATTTATTGCGATGAATTTATACTCGCAATTGACCCATATAACTCATAAATCTTATACTCACGTAATAATACGGCAATCTCAGGTTATATATATTATGTAATTTTATTTTCTTTCTCTTGGAACAAATTCTAAAGCTTGTCCCCGCAGGGTGTTCAAACGCTTCAGAGAGGTGAATCCCGAGCTGGTACCGAAACGGATGACCAACAACGAACCGCATACTGTAGTTGTGCCTGTGGAGGAGATTGAAAAGTTGCCGGAACTTAAGGTAACAGATATGAACCAATTCATCACACTTCTCGACATATACACTTTATACTAAGGTAGTCATTTGCGATAAAGACTCACCACACTGCAGTTTAGATGGAGCAGGTGTAGAAACAAAAGCTTTCTATTTTGGCGTTTGTCACAGCCAGCGTCGTGGTTTTGCACCTATGTATACCACTTGTATAAAGGGACAAGGGTTTATCACATGCACCTATCTATATACAAGTGTGCTTGGCCAGCAAGGTGGACTATGGCCTGTACAAGACACATTATGAAAGAAGACCCAAGCCCAACAATGGGACAGTTATGTGTTACGGTGATTATGTCATAGGTATATGATTATACGCTAAAAAAGTTACGCTCCACAAGTCCACACACATAACCCAACGCTAGGATTCTCTGTGTAGTGAGTGCCATGGACAACACACAAGACAAGGACACACCCAGACCGAGAATAGAAATTTTACTCATCATTCATTTTAATTTCCACCTCGCTGGGAATCGAACCCAGGACCATTTTACGACAGTCCAGCATAGTGAAAATTGTGCCATACGGGTCGTCAATAATGTGTGTTATGACCATATTTCCAGGAGAATCCGTTCAAACGGCGCATCTGCCAGGTATTCTCACACGACGGATCCGGGAACCTGACGTTTGAAGATTTCCTCGACATGATGTCCGTGTTCAGCGAGGCCGCTCCACGGGACATTAAGGCCTGGTGAGGGGTTTCTGCCATACCTGAAGCTTCAGGATGTTCAGCATTTTGACGTATTTCCGACTCTTACCAAAACATAATAGTAGGAATAACCGTCCGAACCGAACTTCTACTTCATCGGCACTTATGAGATTGATGTCAATTGATTATTTTGTTGTCATATAATATCATATAAGTAATATGTATACCTAGAAAATTAGTTAAGTACGCATGTTTATTTGAGAAAAACCACTTGGTTTATTGAAAAATTTAAATAGAAATACAAGTAAATACACCAATTTTATTTATCATTTTCCTTACAGCAATGTTTCATTCATGTACCAATGTTGCTCAAATTGAGAATTGCAACACAATTATGCAACACTGAGTAATACAAATGCACCGCAGGTCCTACTTATCATAATTTACTTTTATGTTATTTATTTTTATGTTTCTACTTTAGCATGCATAATTATGTAAATTATTCACAAAAAAAGTAAGGAAAATAAAATACTAGGTCGAAACATCAGTCAATTCGTATAATATAACTACTAAAAATGAATTGTTTTTATATATTTCAAACATTATTTTAAGTTGCCGATAAGATTAGTTAGCAATATAATTCTATCTGGGCATATACCATTGTTTTGTCACGGGCAAATAATCAATTCGCCCTTAATCAGTATTAATTGTTAGGTTAACTCAATTCCTACGGTCTGTGGTTCATCAATGGTGCGAGTAATTATAGAGTTCTAACAAAGGCGTCTATCGGCAAACACAGTTATCGGTTTATTCAACCACGCCCGTTATCTCGACGTCCAGAATTGTGACGACAATACCTCTCCCGAACCAAAGCATCTTTTGTGTTCTTATCTCATTGGTAAAACAATTTCGTTTCAGAGCGCTATGTTTCTATAAAAATAATGGCAATTCGATCGACAAAATACGTGCCTTAGTTCTAATTTTTTACGTAATAAGTACCTATAATAAATTAACATGTTATCCCATTAAAACATTTTCATGTAAAATGTTGCCAAGATGAGACTAATAAGGCTTGCACTGTCAAAAAAGTATCACATCTCATGATTCTCATGTAGAGCCAAACTTCTAACTCTACAAGCTAACGTTACAAACCCTACACTTTATTCAAAATACGTGGCTTGGTGTATAAATTCATTTTTTTTCTTTTTTTCACTTCTTATTAGGTAGTGCTTGACAACAATCCCACCTGATGGTAAGTGGCGATGAATTATGATTAGCATTAAAAAAGCGTGTTTGTAGATTTTCAAACTACTTTTTTGGAAGCGAACATACCTACTTATAAGTCCTCAAGGGTAGCAGTAGCAGCACTAGTAACACATCTTTGACCAAATTAGAACAAGACTTACAACTACTAACAGGACTAACTATTTCTGTCTTCTCAGTCCCTGCCCCAGTCCCCATACTTACTAACGAACTAACCAACTAACATTCTAACAAAAATAATCGTTCATCAGGTACGCATTTCGTATCTACGACTTGGACGACGACATGTACATCGGGCGCGAGGACTTGCTGGAGGCGACGCGGCTGCTGACGCGCGACGACCTGCTGCCAGACGAGCGCGAAGCAATCGTGGCCAACGTGCTGGAGGAAGCGGACGTGGACGGCGACGGGCGACTGTCCTTCATGGACTTCGAGCACGTCGTCGTTCGAGCACCCGATTTCCTATCAACGTTCCATATTCGAGTTTGATTTTTTTGTTTAGAGAACGTGAAGAGATTTTTTTGTTTTTCTTTTTTATTCGGCAAGTTTAATTCAGTTTTATGTATTTGTATCATGATATGAATAAACTTTTTAAAATTAGTATTTCTTTAATTTTTGTTTTCTATTTACAAGTAGGTACCTACTTATTTCATGGTAGGAACAATCAAACAATAATTCTATATTTTATAATTCTATATTCTATAATTGAAATTTCAACGTGCTGAAACAAAAGCTCTGCAAATTATAATATTAATCTGTACTTAATTGAGTAGATGTAGAAGCGTTTACTCATATTTCAGAATTAAAATTAAAGTACAGAATTATGTTCAAAATTATAAGCCATTTAAGTGGCTATAATTTTATACGATCATAATGTATACAAGCGGTTCATTGAAAATAAAAACTTATTAAAGCGATGCTTGAAGTTTAAAACATCGTAAAGTTTACTTTTCTGAACAACAATGAAGCTCTCATTTTCACTTTCCTTTCGCGTTTGAAAATTAAGAGCTTTTACTGTTTAACAACCTGACGAACATTTTTTTAAGAACTGTTTTTTAAGATACCTATCTGTGGGAAATTCTATTGTTGCTTGATTTCAATGGCCATAATGTATGGCCGAAATAAAGTTTAATATTTTTATTGTGTAAACAAAAGGAATTGTCGGAAAAGGAAATGATTCTACAGTTCTTTGGCTTTTTACTAAGCTAGGGTTGAATTTGTACAACGAAGTAATATTATTTAATTTATAAATAGGTAGGCATTTAATTACAAAATGTAGTTGCATCACTAACATTAATGTCAGTAAGTTGATTTATGTACTTTGACTAACTAAATGACGCAATCGGTTTTAATTCAATTGTTACCATTAGATATCTAGAGAGATAATCATAATTATGTGTTTAGCAATAATGGGTACATAAATAGCTGTTCAGATATTTTGTGACACAATTTAATTGGACAAATTGTCATAATTATTTTTTTTCGCGAGACACGTTTGGCGTGCGTTGACATTGAACACAACGGAGCTGCCCGGTGTTTGGAGTCATTTCTGACTCCAATTAAGGTGCTTCAAAATGGCCGCGCGGACTTGGTTTCTATAGTAATTATTCTAAGACCTACCTGTTGTCTGCAGTTCTGTACCCCTCCATTTTAAGAAGAGACTCGAGCCCAATAAGACATTTATGAGTTGCGAATGTTACGAAGAAGTTGGCCTTGTTTAAGGTAGGTACTGAATATCATTTGGAAACCTAAATAGCCGAGAGCGTTCAACAGGTCAGCTTTGCCGGCTCCGTGGGGACTGTGGGGAGCAAGGCGAGGCACAAAGACATCATACACAGATGTTCTTTGTAGTGTAGGTATCTACCTAGTTTGAACTTTGAACGCTCACCTTTGATCTTTATGAAATTTTGTTTGCGAACTGAATTGCATCGCTTCCTCTGTATGTATCTAAACATAATACCTATCTACACTATCTAATATTATAAAGAAGAAAGATTTGTATTTATGTATTTTTGAATGTGTGTAACGGATAAACTCAAAGACAAATGGAGCGATTTCCAAAATTCTTTCAACATTAAAACGCTATCTTATCTCCGAGTAATAAAAACTATATTTTTATTAATAGTTTTTGCTCGCGGCTTCGTCTGCGTAGAAATCTGAAAACTACAAAATACCGTTTAAATTATCCCAAGGGAACGTATTATCGGGATAAAAACTATTCAATTCCTTCCCTTGTAACTACGTCTTCATACAAAATTTAACAAATAGATAGACACATTTGTGACAGACGGACAGACAGAGTGTCATTCGCATTTAATAATAAGTAAGGATAAGGATATAAGTACTTACCTACCTCTTAGAATAATTACACTATAGAAACGAAGTCCGCGCGGCCGTTTTGAAGCACCTTATTTGGAGCCAGAAATGGATCCAAACACCGGGCAGCTCATGTCAACGCACGGCAAACGTGTCTCGCGAAAAAAAAGGATTAAGACGATTTGTCCAGTTAGATTGTGTCACAAAATATCTGAAAAGCTATTTATGTATAATGCTAAAAACATGTGATTATCCGCAGCCGAATCATTCCCCGCTTTCGGGAAAGTTTCGGTTTAGTGCTTCACTTTAGACAGAGCGTTTGTATGAAGACTGTCTTTCTATAGTGTTATTATTCTAAGACTTACCTACATTGTGTCCGTGCGAAGCCGGGGCGTCTCACTAGTAGTTATCTCTTATAACAGAACTGATCCATGTCTATTTAATGGAACAAAATTATTTGAGAAAAAGTTAATACCTAGTAGGTACCTACGGGTGCGCATTTTGCTTATAGGTTGCCGTATTTCTGTAACGAAATTGCCGGAATTTTCCAACTTTTACCGCTGTAATAAATAATCGTATCATCAAAGTAGGAAAGCACGTCAAGAAGGTGAACGGGTATCTCTTATTGAACGCATAGGCAGGTATATTCGATGGATCCTTGTGAAAAATTCGATTTCCGACCCTCATACGCCGCTGGAGTATAAAGGATTTCCCAATTTTCCGTATTGTCGCTATTACCTTTGTGAGGATGACGCAGCGTAGCGAGAAGTGGGTAAATACATAAGTACCAATTGCGGAGATTATACAATATAGATTATACTTAGTTCGGATAATTATGTAATTACGGTGGACTTATACATATTATCTTAGTAAAGCTTTTCTAATAACTGAGGTAAGAAAGAAAACAACATACCTACCTACCATATAGACGACTTGTATGGCGCAATGGTTTACCATGCCGGACCGCCGTTCGAAAGATCCTGCATTCGATTCCTAGCGAGGCCGGAATTTAAGAGATTAATTTAAATTTCTGTTCATGTCTTTATGTGTGGTCCATGGCACCCACGACGTCGACACAGGAATCAGGAAATGCAAGTGTTGGGATACGAGTGTGTAGCGTTATTTATTTATTAATATTTAGTAGTAAGTAGGTATGAAATATCTACCCATTTACCAGTAAGTAGGTATAATTTAAGTAAGTATACCTACATTAAAGTAGTTTATGTAATTAAACATCATTACCTACGTCATATACCTACATACACAGGTTATAGTATCAGCACAAATCGAAGGCCCGTATGAAGTTTACTTGACGTCTGTCCGATCATCAAGTTTCGTATAAATTATTACATAAGTTTGAAGGAGCAAATTGCTGTTCTTCATTGTCAATAGTGATGTGCAAAAAGTCATAAAATTTATCGAATGTATAACTTAGGACCCAAAGTTAATTAATTACATGGATATTGAAACAATATATATATATATATAAATATTATGGACTAATGCGGGACCATAATAAACAAAGTACCTATATGGTACCGCGCACAAATTCCTTCACGTTTTTACTAACAAAATACAGTGCCACCTTTAATAAAGTAAGTAAGTCAATTACATAAATGAATATACTATAAATCATCTCAACCCAACAAGGCCCACTACTGAGCTCAAAGCCGAGGAGACCTTAAATATAAGGTGATTCGTAAGACTCTTGTGATATTAATAGGGGGTACTCAATATTCGATTCTCGTTCCAAATGTGTAATTAAAAAGGGTGCTTCAATTTTTTATTCCAAAAATGTATCGATGCCACTCGCACTTGACCATATTTTTTCGATACTAAATTAACATTTTTCACGTCACTATTTTAATGTGTCAAAGGGGCCTTAAATTTGTGCCTCTACCATAGTTAATCTATGCCTACATAGTTTTCAAGCTGTGTACCTAACAAAATTAAAAACACACTTTTAATAAAATTTAACTTAAAAATACCAATCGAATTGAGAACCTCCTCCTTTCAATAGTCGGTTATAAATAATTCGATGTAGTAAGTAAAGTAAACTGACATTTCCAGTGATACCGTTTAGTCCGTTTATCTCAAAAATAGTGATTAGTGATGTAACCTCAACGCAAGTGATTCGATTTCGACTTTTCGAGACTTCTCTTTCTCTCTTCTCTTGTGTGAGTAGCTGAGTGCGATAGGATAGTTGGCATCCAAATCTAATCCAATGGTCTATACTCTATACTCATCGCCGTCTACGTATACGTACCGCGTCGAAATAAAAGTCGAACATTACATTTATTAATGTACCACAGATTGTAGTAATCTACATCTATACCACAGAATATGTAATAGTACTCACGTAATACCAAAGAGTTCTATCGATATAGGAGATGCCAGAACTTTTTACGATTAATAAAATAAAGCGCCATCTATCCGATACTTTTGTAACTACAATGTTGAAGGAAAATAATTATATTTTAATAAAATAAACAGCAATCCACTAATACCCAATCAATATTGAATTATATTTAAAAATCAATGTATTTTCCATTACGAAGTAGAACACAGTACATTTTATCCTTAATAGACATATATGGTAATAATAATAATATTGAACGCATCTTTTGCTACATTGCACGTGTTCTCTATGATATTTCAATCTCTATACTTCTATACTCTATAGTCTATAGATAAAAAATTGAAGTTGGTGGTACTTCGCTTTTGTAGTCGCGTTTTCAGCATTATCATGGCCAAAATGCTCTTATAACTCTTTATTCTAAAATACGTGCCTCAGAAATCGTAGCAAACACGTGCAGTGGAAAGACTATTAGATATTTTATACAATTATATGAATACCTGCTTTCATTTGACAAATTGCGCTAGACCGCATATATAAAATGGCAGCCCTACCACGTAGAATAATCAAAGAGACACAGCGATTGATGCAGGAGCCAGTGCCGGGCATCAGTGCGGTGCCCAGCGAGACCAACGCACGCTATTTTCACGTAATAGTCACCGGCCCGGAAGACTCTCCGTTCGAAGGGGGACTGTTCAAATTAGAATTATTCCTGCCAGAGGACTATCCTATGTCGGCGCCTAAGGTTAGGTTTATAACGAAAATATACCATCCCAACATAGATCGGTTGGGGCGCATATGCTTAGACATATTGAAGGACAAATGGAGCCCTGCACTGCAGATTCGCACAGTTCTGTTGTCAATTCAAGCGCTCCTGTCGGCTCCTAACCCGGACGACCCGCTGGCCAACGACGTCGCCGAGCTGTGGAAGGTGAACGAGAGCGAGGCCATCCGGAACGCCAAGGAGTGGACGAGGAGATACGCCATGGACAACTGAGTCCGCCCAGCGCCCGCGCGCTCGTCGCGCCGGCCCACGCGCGGCCCTACTGGACGGATCAAACATATATATCATGATTTTAAGAGTGCAAGTTATGTTTACACCCTAGACCGAGTAACTTGTGAAGAGACAATTGTGGATAATTATTAATGGGGCGGGCGGGGGCGCGGGACGGCGCCCCTTTGCTTCACACCCCTTCCTCCGCCGAAGTCCTGAAGTCAGTCCCGCAGACCATTGTTTAACCTCTCACACGTAGCTTCGTTATGATATTAGGTATGCATATTTTTTTACTATAATTAAAATAGTAAATATGAAATTAACTGGAGAAATGTATATATCATGGTTATCAAATTGGTTAATTTTATACAAAGGGTATTGTGTTGTCACAAAGTTGGTTGCCCTGTGGTTGTTATCAGACCGATCGGCGGTGCCGTTGTGCACACACAATAATATGTCAGATAACTGATCTCTAGTGATACTGAATGTTTTTGTTTCTTTTTTTATTTGTCTTAGAACTGAAAGACTAGTGAATAATTTATTTTACAGTAATTTACCAGCCTCAACATAATTTACTCTCAATCTTTTGTGTACCATTTATGTCTTGTATAAAATGTTATCATTAAATTGTATTTATGTATATTTCATTTGGCTTTGTGAGCAAACTTCAAAATACATAATATACAAATGCTAACCATTATTTTATTTATGCAATTAAGTGGAGGTGATAGATGAGTTAGATTTAGTGATGGGATTCAGGTTATAATGCATTTAACGGATTGCACATCTAAACAATTTTACTGCCTTAAATGTGATGAATGAGCAAGATGGTAATTACCCGTAACATAGTGCATAAATGTATTTTTACATATACAATTGTTATAGATACATTAAGAGTAATCTGGAGGTAGGATACAGGAGTTGGTTCTCATTTTGCTCTTTTATTTTGTGCTGCAACCACCGCGGAAGTCTATGATTTTCTCAGTACAAGGTTGTTCAAAGAAAGGTTTATTTGTATAGGTGTGTATTCTATGTAACTTCACAGTTATTATTGTCATCACTGAACTGAAGAGGAATTTTTATAGTCTGTTTGTGTAACAGCAGATCGGCGATCTATATGAAAGTGAATTATTTCTCATTTAAATTCTAATTGTTGTATTAATAAACCTTGTGTGCTTATTGCATAGATTATAACTGATTGCATTTTTTATTTATATCTTTTTTAAAGTTCTAGTACCTTTAGTATATCTGAAAAATCAAAATGAACATAACTACATATTAATACTTTTGATATCAATGGCTGTAATCCAAAGAGGTATTGCAATGGAATCTCTAAAGCTATGCCAGTGAAAATCCTAATATTCTTTGAATTGCCATAGTAATTTCACTTCATTAATATTTAGAAAACTGCTGATACATTTGCACAGATGTCCAGGACTAAGTCTTCATACTGTACGTGGTCACTTTCATGGTCTGTCAAGTGATAGATTTTTACTGTTTTTTATTGTAGCTTTAACATTTATCTAGTTTGAAATAAAATTAGTTTTAATTTATAATTCCGACAGATACTCCACTTAAGCAATAGCTTGCCTATTAACAAATGTAATTTTTTGCTGCTATTTACTATCTTTCCGTGAAGCCTGTGACAGGCTAGCTACTGCCTTGCTTCTGTCAGCTGCCAACCGACTTGTCATGTTCTGGGGAGGGCCTGAGAACCAGTACATTGTCTTTGCTCTTTGACAAACAACACATTGATGATGTCTTAGTTGTTACTGATGTCTACGGGATACACTGACCATTTACCAGCCATCAGGTAGGCTTGTATGCTTTTTGGTCAATTATTCACATTAAATAAGTGCTAATAACCAAATCTGTCTTCTTTGTTCTTAACAGTAGAAATTTCAGCAATTAGTATCTTTCACCAGTTGAAATGTACCTTCATACATAACCTATGTACATTTTAGGACAACATCGACAACCATTATGGTGCAGCGGTTACTATGCCAGCTGGTAGATTCCTTATGGTATGGTATGGTAGTAATTTTTTTTTTCTCGGTGTGCGTGGTGTTGTTTTTGAGTGTTGTCCAAGGCACCCATGACACGGAGTCCTAGTGTGGGGCTATGAGTGTGCTGTGTATTTATTATTTATGTACAGCACTTTTCATTTTCTGTAGTTTTATTTGAGGCTATTTAAAACTATGACAATAGAGGAGAACCACAGTATAATTATAAAATTTATCAAATGAAAATAGGAAAAGAAACAATGAAACAATGAATCATATTTTCAACTAAAATTCTCAATATTATTGTTAGCTACTAAAACTCTTTAGGCCAGCAATGCACCGGTATTACTCATGTCCATAACCACTGGTTTGTGGGCTATTAAATAAGAAAAATACTATCTGCCTGAAATAAAACAAATTACAGTGAATATAAAGACTGCATATGGGTAAAGAATTTTAGTACCTTGGACAAGTATTGTTGGATGACGTAAAAGTCCAGTAACACAATGATGTGTGGAATTCAGAATCCTTATGAGTACTCTTCTGGAGAGCTTCTGCTGGATAGGACTGTGGTCAGATAAAGGTGGAAATTGCTTGCATTTATGCTAATTAGTTTTGTAATAAAAAGTACAGCCTACATAGAATATTTTAGAAAACAAAAATTTTGTAGGTACTTCTTACATTAAATTTTTGGTATGTGAAAGTACCTACTTAAATGTATTGATTTCTTTATCTTGCAGTTGGTACAGTAAATTGTTTTTCTATAAATAGAAAAAACGGCTTAGTTACTTAAAGAAGCTCTATAAGTATTACATTACAAGACAAATAACAAGAACGCCCGTTTGTCCCTACTAGACCTTGAGTCACACTGTGTTATAAAACATTGTTACCATTTATATTAGGCATAGTTATATAATAATATAACAATGTAATTTAAAACTTCCGATATATCTGACCAGTAGTTCATGCTGTACCTAATTCAAAGATAATGATTTTACATAGCCGATAAAGCAGACAAGTCTCCTGATGGTAAGTGGTCAAAGTCGCCCATGAACATTAGCGGTACCAGGATCTACAACTCTACAGTGTCATCACCGATGCGTTGCCGCCCACGAAAGAAAGCAACTGACTTTCGAGGCCCTAGCCTTAACACGAGTCCTTTGGCGTCTGACAAGAGTACCTATACTACCTATAACTAATCAGGTAAGCTTTACGGAAATAAAGAATACTAGTCATTATATTAATGACTAATAATATTGATAATATACGTAATTCTTATGTGGAACCGTACCTATAACCAAGCAGGGGTCCGGTGTCTATCGTCTCTTACGACACCCTGGTCCGCCAGCATGGGACGGGTTCTTCAATCGAAGCCGTAGCATCAGGTTCAGGTATATACTCGTACTTACCTATCAGCAATGATAGATGAGTGTCTGGAATGGGAGTTAAATGAATAATATTATAGAATATCGCTACTCTCGTCTCGTAGTAGGTAAGTACTTCTAGATCTAGAGTAGGTGCAATAGGTACACCGGTGGCGCCGGTTGCCGTCGTTGCGGATTGGGTTTTCCTGCTTCAATTCAACGATAGGTACCGTCATACCGTGACATAATGAAAATTAGGAAGTACGATGATTGCACAGTACCTACCTACGTAAATACTTAATTTATTTCAGTAGCTTATAAGCAATCAGTGGCTCACTACATAACACGGATCTTTTCCTTTAATAAAGGACCTGATCGACGACAGATTTCCAGTTTTGATGTAGATACCGGTGATTGGCCAATTTAGGAGTTAGATTTCCTGCCACCCGAACGTCTACAAAACTTAACGATGGCTGATGATAAAAATCTGAACCGATGACCTAACATCTTTTTCGAAATGAAGCACGATAGCGCTTATTAAATTTTGCCATTAGCAATCATCCTCCGGCGTCTCCAAGTCAGTTCAGGTTTCACATACCCGAAAAGGCCAAGTCGGTAGCTTTTCTTTGCCATTCTATGATAGAATGGCAATGTCCAAACAGGCAGATACTTATTCGAATCCAAAACGGTACAATCAATAAAGTTGACGTGCATGATTCTATCATGAATAAAATATGATTTTGAATATACTTAAATTTGACCTAACATAGATTTTATTTATCCTTTTCAATTACCACATTCTAAGCGTTCGTGTAAATAAGACTCAGAATATAATAAATTATAAGTGCCAAATAAAATACTAGTGCTTCGTCTTACAATCCATTTTATTCAATTACAATATTGACATCCTTTGTTTTTATTGCATCTGTTAATTCTTGAAGATGGCCATTAGTAACATTTTTTTGGAATACCTGAAACTTTTGGGATTCTTCTCGCTCATCATATCTCTCCTATCTTCAAACTCGTCTGCACTCCTCAAACTCCGCACCTCACCACACCTCATATCACCACTTCCTCCTGATCCTGCTCCTCGCTATTGTTTTAGTAGAGGTCTAAAATTCCTGCGTTACAAAATAGCAATATTTCGGTAATAGTACCAGATCCGGCAGCATGTTTATTGCGCTCATCTGTTTTTTGGTTAAATCCAAAATTTTATACATATTTATTACTAGGAGAATATATATATGTATAGTTGCCTATCAAAATTTGGCCGCTAGTATTTTTAATAAAATTATTTTTAATTTATTTTTGGGAAAAAATTTCGTTCACTTGTTTTTTAAATAAAACCTTATCTATATCACGGAAATTTATTTATAGTCTAAAAAATCACGGTTGCCTTTGCGCACCTGGCCGCAACCTCTTGGCAACCAGGTGTAAACAGGTACGATTTCGACACATTTATACGTTCATAACGTACATCTATTAATTATACATCAAATTAAAGCTAATTTTTTTCTATTTATTATTATATATGGTTGCCAAATAAAATCCGGCCGCAAATAAGGGTTGCGGGCTGTTAAAGATGATAAATATTTAAGGTAGAGTGACGAAGAAAGCGATTGTAAGCTGTGCGAATTGCGCATGCGTCGAAAGTTAGTGTTCATAAAAACAAAAAATTGTAGGTAGTAGAGCCTAGGATCTACTACCTATGTAAAATAATTAATTTTAATTGTTTTGCATAGGTAGTAGAGCTTAGAGTAGGCCCGGGGTAGTACTACCGCCCGCCACGGTACTTAGTACCATTTCTACCGTGTAATAATTGTTTTAACAGCAATTGTGTTCCGGATAGAAAGGTCATAGCCGGCTACACGTTTTAGAGGCGACCATCTCAGTCCTCAAGGGTAGCAACACATCTGTGACCGAGTTATAACGAGACTCTTACTAACATTTACTAACTGGACTATTACTAACAATAACTAACAGGACTAATATTCACTAACAGTCCCTGTCCCAGTCCTCATACTTACAAACTAACCAACTAATGTTCTAACACCGTCACCTGACCGGACTAACTATCCCATTCCCCATATATGAGTCTTGTTCTAAGTCGGTCACAGTTGTCATGGACGGCAGCGGAAGGTGGTGCTGCATGCTCGTTTGCTGCCTTAAATCAATAAAAAACAAAACATAAAAACCTAAAAGGCCGTTTCGTTTTTTTTTTCTTTGACTTAATCGCCACTTACCATCAGGTGGAATTGTTGTCAAAGCATTAACTTCTCTTATGTAAAAAAAAAACTACGTTTTATATTTACCTTGTTGTTTTATTTGTGCATCTAAGTAATTATTAAATTAATTAACGTAAAATATAATTGATAAAGATGAAGGCGTGTTTTCTGTGTAAAGGAAAAGGCAAAAAAGTACTCGACTTTGGTAATGCATCATTCGAAAAGTGCTCGCTAATGTTATTGTTTCGTCGTAAAAAAATATATAAATATCATGACACTTTATTAACAATGGAATCCACTAATGATTATGGATATCATTCAAATTGTCTGAAAAAAATTGTAGTTCTAAAAAAAAAGATAAAAAAAAATTTGAAGATTTTTGCAAAATACAAACCGTAAGTAAAATTTCAATCGAACTTACGAGTAAGAATAATAATTATAGGTTATAGTTTTTATACAATGTAAATGACAGCGGTAACTTTGAGGTTGTTTTGTTTTTTTTATTTAAAAATAAACTATTGCATTTAACACATGAATTTTAAAAATAGATATTAGAAATAAAAATAATGAATTAAAAAAAGTTATTAATGTTTATTTTTATGGAAAAACGTAGTAACGTAGTACCATCTACTAATTCCTAATGTATTAATTTCCCAGACAGATAATTTATTTTTATGGAATTAAGGTCGATGACCCGGATAGCGCAACGGTTAACACGCCGGATCGCCGTTCCGAGTGTCCTGGGTTCGATTCCCAGCGAGGCGGAAATTTGAATGATGAATTTAAATTTCCGTTCTTGGTCTGGGTGTGGGTGTGTTCTTGTCTTGTGTGTTGTCCATGGCACCCACGACACAGGGAATCTTAGTGTGGGGCTATGAGTGTGTAGCGTTATTTATTTATTTAAAAAGGTAGCAAACGAGCATACAGCACCACCTTCCGCTGCCGCCCATGACTACTGGGACCGACTTAGAACAAGACTCAAATGGGGACTGGGATAGTTAGTCCGGTTAGGTTACGGTGTTAGAACATTAGCTGGTTAGTTTGTAAGTATGAGGACTGGGACAGGGACTGTTAGTGAATGTAAGTCCAGTTAGTTGTTGTTAGTAATAGTCCAGTTAGTAAATGTTAGTAAGAGTCTCGTTATAATTTGGTCACAGATGTGTTGCTACCCTTGAGGACTGAGATGGTCGCCTCTAAAAAGTGTAGCCGGCTCCACACCTTTCTATCCGGAACACAATTGCTGTTAAAACAATTATTACACGGTAGAAATGGTACTAAGTACCGTGGCGGGCGGTAGTACTACCCCGGGCCAACTCTAAGCTCTACTACCTATGCAAAACAATTAAAATTAATTATTTTACATAGGTAGTAGATCCTAGGCTCTACTACCTACAATTTTTTGTTTTTATGAACACTAACTTACGACGCATGCGCAATTCGCACAGCTTACAATCGCTTTCTTCGTCACTCTACCTTAAATATTTATCATCTTTAACAGCCCGCAACCCTTATTTGCGGCCGGATTTTATTTGGCAACCATATATGATAATAAATAGAAAAAAAATGGTAGCCTGTAAAGTCGGTTTTACGGGCGAAGATTTTACGTGACAACGTCTTTTTCTCGGTAGAATATTTATTGATATGAATATAATTAAATTGCGCAATAGGAACAAGGAATTGAATGAAAATAAGAATTGCACAAATTTTAACTATAGAAATATATTTTGTTTACTAAAACATTGTACATGTAAACTTAAACTTAACGCGCCGATTCAATGCGCCTAATTCTCTAGTGCTGCGCGCGCGACAGACCGATCATAGTTGAGTGGGAGAGAGACGCAAGGCATTCGGCGGGCCTCTCTCTCGTTCGGTGACTCATCGTAACGTTACCGAGCGTTACTATTTTTCATAAGTGACTCCCAGCTAACCTAATTTAAGACGTTGTCACGTCAAAATTAACTTTAATTTGATGTATAATTAATAGATGTACGTTATGAACGTATAAATGTATCGAAATCGTACCTGTTTACACCTGGTTGCCAAGAGGTTGCGGCCAGATGCGCAATGGCAACCGTGATTTTTTAGACTCTTTATATAAATTGCCGTGATATAGACAAGGTTTTATTTAAAAAACAAGTGAACGAAATTTTTTCCCAAAAATAAATTAAAAATAATTTAATTAAAAATACTAGCGGCCAAATTTTGATTGGCAACCCTATATATATATATTCTCCTAATTATAAATATGCATAAAATTTTGGATTTTACCAAAAAACAGATGAGCGCAGTAATCCTGCTATGGGATCTTAGACTATAAGGCACACTCCATTTTGTTGACAGAATTTTGTGCTAATGACCATGACTATGCCGCCCAATCCATAAGTTTATCGGTCGTCCATTCAAATATTCGTTGAATCGAACGTAGCATTCGAAACTTGCTTTTAATTGTGTCGATGACCTAAAGATTTCAAGTTTAAAATCGTTATCAGATAAAGTACTCAATATTACCCAAGAATTACTACGCTGTTTATGTTAATGATTAAGTATTTATTGATTCATCGTCCGTGTTTTGCAACTACTTAAGTATTGGAATTGGTTACAGAATTTGATCCCAAAGGCGTCTTTACTAGCCTCGAGACTACCCTCAAAGAATCTCACGTGTGATGTTATATTTTAATTCATTACTTAGGGGACAAAAACGTAAGTGTAAGTTAATACAAAACGTCAATTTGTCGCTATCTGTTGTTCGAGTCTAGTACTTACTAACATCGTGCATCGTCCAGACGTCCATTGATGGTAGCGTATTGTAAAAGTTCCTTGTTCAGAGCGAGCCCATAGATGGCGCGCGGCGTAAACACCTAAAATTATTATTCTGTTCTTTTCTGTTTGTATAGCGCTTTCTTCTTTGCAAAAGTATTCCTTGAATGTATATACTACAAGCTATGTACAACCTCTGTGCCCCATATACTTAACCCAAATGAAAGACGTTTCATCCTATTTGGCCAACAACTTCTCCGTATTGCCATTGGCATCACAGAGGTCGATTACGAGTACGGCGTTTTAAGGGTTTTAACATTAGCCATTTGATTTCCTTAAGTTCACTAATTAGTCGAGGATTAAAATAAATAAAAGAAAGCACAGTTTGTTCAGTTTATTCTTAACTTTAATGCAGACTAGAATAATACTCTTAGAAATGAGAACAACAATAGTTATTTCACATGTTACAGTGTACCTACCACATACCAGCTTCACAATAAAAGGCTATTTATTATCTGTGTTCCTCAATGTAAATAAATCTTATTCACAACAGCTAGCAATATAAAATTACGTCAGACTGTATTACCTATATTTACTTGAACGTAGCTCACAAGAACATTGAAGGTGATGACCAGTGTCTCATTTATGATGTCCAAAGTATCTTTGATATCTATCCAAAGGAGTTTTAAGTTGCAAGCTAAACGATTTAGCTTCATTACAATAAGTTTATAAATCCAAGGTCTCGTTATAAATTAGAAAAACTTATTTTGTTACATTGTTTGACTCAATTAAATCAGTTTTAATTTTGCAGAAATTTATGGTGACATTACAAAATCAAATTTTCGTATACACATTACACTGTGAAGTTGCTATGTATAAAAACTTTATTTTGTTTCGTCGAAGATTATAGAAGGCATTATTATACTATGTTACTAGATAATTTAGAAATCACGACACATTTTGTATCGACCCATCCAATTAGATGCAGATTGTAAAACCGGTCACAAATCAAACACTGGTCGAAGGGCAAACAATACAAGGGATACAATTAGAATTTGATAGGTACCTACACAATGGAAAGCATTACAATGGGGGTAGAAAGGGAAGCGGGACCTACCCGGAGGGTACAATGGTGTCATTACGTTACAATTAGATAATTTAAATACGGATTTTATACATAAATAAAACTCGTCCTCAGAGCGCTAAGCTTCACTAAGAGCAGGACATACGATATAGGTTACATAGTTATGCTATAGCCACACTATAAAATTTACAAAATATGACATATCTTTTGAAACGCTACACGAAATAATGCTTTATTAATATTAATATATCCACTAATCAATTCTTTTATTCAATAATATGAGATTCATGGTCTGAAAATGAGGTGTCGAATACAAAAGTAATAAAAATGGCAAGCCCACAGCCCAAAATAAAAAAATCTGTTGGTGTGGCCAGTCGAAACATTTTTAACACATTTTTAGGCTGCGCACAAAAAATATTTATAACAAAAGATTAATAACTAAAAAAATATAAACGACTCTCGATGGAATGATTATGAATATTGAAATATGAACTTTATTTTTTTTAATAAATAACTACGTTAAAAATAACAACTAAAGGTGGCAAAAATGACAAATTCGAGACGGCACATGGCAATATTGGCGTGCAATAGTGCATTAATTATATATCACTGTTGCACCCATTCCACAAAGTAATTAATTCAAATTAAAATTTAATCATGAAAATATTGCCCAATAACCATTTTTATACCTAAGCAGATATGAGTTGCACTGATACACAATGTACAGTTAACATCGTAAATTAATTAATTTTAAATGGAACAGGTATGTATACATTTGTCATGATAATAAAGGGGAGAGACGAGTTTTTTGTATCCGTCACTGAATCGGATGAGAGATAATTTAACGTTAATTAAGTCAAAAACATCGACGTCAACCGAACACCCACATCAGTTGAATTTCTTTAAAAATGATCGAGTTAGACAAGTGAAGTGAGAGATGCTGTGAAGTGAGGGATGCAAAAAACTCACCCCAAAGTGTCTTACCCTACCTTAACTTAGCCACGAAGCGATAAGCATTACGAACTCGGACATCACGTCGGTCTCCCGCGGAACTGGTTTGAGTATTATGTTACACCGACCACACATTGAGATCTGTTGCAACGATTCTAGTCGAGTTATTGTCAACTTACTAACGCCATTGTAAATCCCTGCGACCAATCAAAAATTAGAAAACAAAAATTAACAAATCGCTCTTTTAGAATTGAAGTAACATTACTCAAAATTTTAAGAAAATTACTGTACCATCTATAAGAGACATTTAGAAATGAAGTGGCATTACGAAAAATTTTCAGAAAATGAATTTTAAAGATGGAACGACTTTAAAACATGTTTTAAGTATAAATATATCTAAATGTCTCTTAAAGATGGAGCAGTCATTTTCTTGAAATTTTTGGTTATGCTACTTCAATTCTAAAGGTGTGAAATAATCTGTTTAATAATTCGTAAAAGGAAAGAAACTAATTCCCATTTACGGTATATATTTATGAAGAAGTAAATAAAAATATATTTGTAATAAATTGTTGATTAACATAACAGCAGAGCTCAATGTGTTGGCCGCCATTTTATTTAAATTAAAGCGAAAAAGATAACACCTCTACGCGCAATGTCTGCAATTATCAAGTACCGTTAGTTATAACAACAGCACCTAACTTAAACATAAAATACTCAATCGCAATAAAAACAATTCCAATAAATTATGTTACTATAGTAAAAAATATTTTAAATGCTAATATTAAAATTGACTGCAGAAGTATCATGACTACATTTCAAAACCTAACGTTTGACAGTGCAGTTTGTATATAATTAAACAACGATGTATATTTTACTTCGTAAAAGTGTATAACACGTTGGCCTGTTAAACAGTATTTTGGCATCTCCCATGTCCGAAGATGCAAAGATGCTGTGTAGGTTGACTGCTTTGGGCCTTGCGAAAAATTGGCCTTGATCGCCCAGCGACAAGTCTCCTTCAGTAAATTAAAAAAAGTGAATAAATACAATGGTAAGCATTATTTTTGTCTCTTTCCAACTAATGATGAGAATTACTTGAGATTAACCATATTATTTGCGTCGTAAAATGTTTTTTATTTTAACAAGTATTAGCTATTTTAATTATTGTATACTTAGAGTTCAAAGTACAAGAATAATATAGGCAGTAACGCCCTCTATTATTATTATTATTATTATTATTTAGTCTGTGTACTCAACCATTTTACAAACATAAACGTTGTCTCATGTCAAAGGCATTCTTATCACGAATGTTGTTACAAACTGAACGGTTATTCTAAAGATAAATAGCCATGACTAGTAACTGCTGTTCGTAACCATGAGGAAACCATTAATCCTTGGGAGTTACTTGCCACAAGTTGCGTCACGCCCCGCGCATCTCGCACGGTTTAAAAGTCTACGTTGGCAGACTGTACGAAAAAATTTCTACAGACAGGTTTCTGAGTGGGCCCCGTGAAAACATCCTAATAAATCTGATGTTGTCTCGGAGGTATGTAATTGATGCACGTACTTCTCGTGTTGAGTAGAAAATTTAACTTTGCAATCATTGGAGATTTTTAATAAACCTGTTACAATTATAATTTCCGTTTTTTAACCAGTCAAACATTAGTATTCTTAATGAAAATTATTTATTTTGTTTATCTGAATATTTATTTTTAGTATCTTCGCTTGTGGTGTTTCGCAGGCAGCTGACGCTGTCGCTGTCGAATATTGCCAAATGTTCGCAATACAATCACAGTTTTTTTTTCAAAAGCAAAATGTGAAAATATGAATGTATATTAATATGTATATTAACTGTACTCTAATATGACTACCTAACCGAGTATAATAAAAGCTTTACAGTATTTTGCATTTCTTTTCAAAACTGATAAAAATTAGCGTACTCAAAGACATAAATCACCATCTCAACCGGTGGCGTATAGAATTCTCAGCCGTTTCAACACACTATAATAGAATCTATTTTTTAAACAAATTTTTAATACAAAGAATGAGTCGATCGATTTTATCAATTCAATTCCGATTGCATTCTAATGTATAAAATATATTACATATTAGAAGTGGATTGTTTAGTGCGATTGCGCGTAGGAGCGTTACCGGTCGGTCCCTGACCGTGGCCGGGCGGGGCCCAGCGTGGGCCGGGCGGGGCCCAGCGTGGGCAGCCGTGGGCCAGCGTGGCCGAGCGGGGCGAAGCAGGCACTTGTGTGGCGCTCAGATGAACACGGGGTTCTCTTGTCCGGTCAGCAACCGGAACATCGATGTGGGCATCGTCTTCATCAAGATCTGCAATGGGATACATTATATAATAAATAAGAAGTATCTTATGACATCAGCAATCTGCCAGTGAAAGTCCGTCAAAATCGGTCCAGCCATTCCAGAAATAAGCTCAAACCAATAGACAGACCGACAGAAAGACAGACCGACAAAATTGTAAAAAATGTTGTTTTGGTATAATTATGGACCTTGTATACATCCATATGAATTTAGTAAAAGCGGTTATTTTAATATTACAAACAGACACTTCAATTTTATTTATTTGTATTGATTTTTATATTTTTTTTTATTAGTTTGTTTATTTTGGACGGCGTGCGGGACGGCCGGCGACCCACCTCCCCGACGGAGGTGGCGAGCAGGTTGACGATCCGCTCGTGCGGCACGGCGACCACGCTCTGCGAGTTGATCTCGATGATGCGGTGGCCGACGCGCACGCCGCCGCGCTCCGCGATCCCGCCGCGCAGCAGGCTGCAGATCTGTTGTGGGGGGACACGTTTGTTTTATTAATGTAAATATATAATGTGTATATAAAGTGTGTAATGTGTATATAAAGCCCTTTGATCTTTATAGGTTATTAAAAAATAAATCAATCTACGTTATTTAATAAACTTACACAGGGTATGAAAGGAGATCGCCAAAATTGGGCCAAATATTTTTGGTTCGTTACAGAAACAATATTACCACCAAAAAAAACTAGATTTTTTTCTGATTAAATATTCCGTAAAAGATTGTTAAGTTTCTATGGGAATGTGATTATAAACTTACTTTACTTTAATATGGACAATTTCAAGTTTCGAGTCAAATCGATTATCCATTCATTGTAACTAAAAACAAGTTTTTGTAAAACGGTCATTCAATGCACAATCGAAATATTTCATGGACAAAATGTAATTGTAGGCATGTACAAAAATAATAAAACAAACGAGAAGTTATTAAATAACATCTATTTGTCGGAGATGGTAAATCGATGGTACAGATTAGTCTGTGATGCGCGTGAATCGATGGTATTGGTTATCTATGGTTCGTGAAGATCGCGAGGTCTGTCAAGTTATAATCTGTTGTGGAACGTCAAGCTGACAGTAGTCCTCTGCAGCAGCAGTAGCAGTCTGTAGCAGTCCTTTGATGCCCGATACGGAATTCTTATAAAATAATGATAAAATCTAGATATTTATTTTCACATTTTCTTATTTCAAAATAAAAAATCAATGCAATAAAATAGAATACCCTACATAGATAATCTATATTATCCAAACGTATTTTTGGATCATATACCTTACCACAGAGTACTCTGTGGTAAAGTACTATAATAACCTATGTCATTAATTTTGATTTTTCTCAATAACCCCATAGAAATTTTGAAAAATTGTTTGAAATAATAAAATGTTATATTTTTGTCTATTTAATAACATAACAATCATTGATGTAACGTTTCATACGTGTACTTGGCCCAAGGATGTATGGGATTCTGGCGGTCTCCTTTTAGTCACTTGACATACTCGAGGACATAAAAGTACATGGTCATAATATTATGTAATGTTTTAAAATATAAAATCAAAATTTTGCACGATAAATTGTATTACTCAAAGATATCTAAAAATCCTCGTGAAGTATGGACACAGTGCGCAAACGCTGAAAACATTGCGGTCTAATGCAGTTTGTGCCGCGCAGTCGGCGGGGTTAGTGACCTTTAGCCGCCGCGCGCTCACGCCGCGCCGCGTGCGTGAGCTCCGGTTGTCCATACTTTTGGTTTTTAATGGATAATTAGATCAAAATTTAAGCATCCTTTTTAATTACATATTTAGAACGACAATCGAGTACTTCGTACCCCCTATCTATATGTCAAATGACTAACCAGCACATGGTAAAGTGCACATCCCCATTAAAAAAATATTTTTACTTCCAGTTACATCCAGTTCTCTAACACTAAAAACCAGTTTGAACCGGTTCGAACACGTTCAACCCGTCATACGCACCACGCCGTTCTGCACGCTGAACCCGAGCTGGTACTTGGTGTCGGGCCGCTTGATCTTGACCTCGACGACGGGCGCGCACGGCACCACCGTCAGCTTCACCACCGTCTGGCCCTTCGAGTTCTTGATGTACGTCTGGCACGTGGACAGCGGCAGCCCCACCAGGCTCACGCCGTTGATCGCTATTATCTGGTCGCCTGTGTACAAGGATATTCAATTTTATTTATTCTACTAGCTGACCCGGCAGACGTTGTTGAATCCGTTGTTCAATTTTATTTCTTCTACTAGCTGGCCCGGCAGATGTTGTCTTATCTATGAATAGAATTCAAATATTTGCAGCACGCATTTTGTCAATGTTACGTCAAACGCCCTAAGGTTACATCAAAAAGTTTATATTCTCAAAAGCGTTAAGGTTACATTAGAAAATTTAATATGGTGATTAAGTATTCTTAAATTTTCTAATTTTCCGTGCAATTTTCTTAATATTTTCTTTCATAAGCTTCTTCTACTGACAATAAGAATCACAACAAATAAAGAGTTAGCGAAATCAGTACAGCCGTTCACGCGTGATGCCGTGACCAAGGGAAATAGCTAGTTATTGTTTGTACACTAAAATTTAAATGTAAATAAATAAAACCAGTAAAACATAACCAACCAGCTTCGAATAAATTTCATTTCATTTCATTTCATTTCATTTCATTTCATTTCATTTCATTTCATTTCATTTCATTTCATTTCATTTCATAAGATAAACAACACAAACGGCGGCCATATCGCTTATCAATGTTTTCCAGACAACCCAAGGTTTAAAAAGTAATACACAGACAAGTCTTGAAGCCGGAAGTAAAATGTGCGTGAATTTCAGCATTTTTCTTGCATTTAGAACCCCAGGGAAACACAGGCAGCGCTATCATTTTAACAACACGTGAAAGAGTAGTAAAAAAGAAAAAAATGTGAGTCTAATATGGACTTTTTAAGCATCGGCAATGAAGAGTAGGTTATCTTCCAACGAAGGTACCTTTTAGGGTTGTTTGTATGAGAGGACGATGGCTTTGTAGATGACCACTTACCATCAAGTGGCTCGGTACCACGTCTGCTCGCTTGTATGCTTTTAACATTAAAAAGCATATTAGACTACACACACACGCACATATTGAACCTTTACGACATCAAAAAATACATACCTATATTAAGATGTCCGCATCTCGCGGCGGCGCCGGCGGGCGCGAGGTTCGCGATGACGACGGTGGGCAGCATGGAGCCCCAGCCGGACTCCACCACCACCACGCCCAGGATCTCGCCCTTCGTCTTCGGCACCACCACCTCCTTCTGCAGCTCCTGGACCACACCCTCGGCTCAACTCCAACCCCTCGCGCACGCTAGCCGTTTTGAAACGGCAAGTGTGTACTGGGGGCATCTCAACAACTTTACAGAAATTTAAATTATGCTTATATTTATATTATGTTCGCTTGTTCAAAACCGGAATTTCCTTTAAGAACTATACCTACCAATCGTATTGATATCTTCAATATATTGTCCCTATTTATTATGTTCATTATCTCCTAGAAAAGCTAAACTTTCCTCGGAAATTCACTTAGTTCAAGTCATTGGAAGTAATTCCAGAGATTCGTTTCATTTTAAAATATTAAATATGACAATCTTTTAATTTAGTTTCAATGAAATGTTAAAAAATAGCAAATCAGTTGAAATTAATTAATGCAAACATTAAACATAATTACTTAATTACTAAAAAAAAGTCAAAAATCAGTATTTATAGAATAGGAAACGGATAGCCCGAAAAAAAATTCGCAAGTATGGAGAAGGCAAAAGGGTCAAAATATTACTATCAAATACACCTAAAATCCGAGCTTAGGTCATATACATTACATAACTTTTTATTTCACTTCAATACATGCAGTATTTCCGAAGTTATAAAGACGAGAAGTTCAAGCCCTTTTTTGAATTTCCGCGCTTACGCTATGACGTCACGACGTGGCTCGGCCGCGAGCAAGATACGGCGCAAGTATAGAAAATATGGGTCTATGCAGTTCAAAAATCTATAACTTTCTTATTTCTATAGATACAGACTTGAAATTTTGCATAGATGTAGTAGATAGTATGTGAATTATATATGTTATTTTATTATTGATAACTAAGGTTTCCTCGCGGCTTTACTTGAGTTTAAATTAACATTTCGGTCAAAAATCCCTATCAACTACGCGCGACTACTGAGAGATGACGTCATCGAGTAGTGACCGCCCGCCTGCGTTTTTAAAAAAACCAACGGCCGTAAATGCGCACTTTGATCGTTAATATCTCAGCCATTTATTGAGATATGGAAAAAGTAAAAACACAGTTTTTCTTGTAATTTTTTATAGATTTATTTGACGTGTAAAAAAAAATTCGTTTGCCTGGTCCATTCCGATGAGCACCCATTATTTCAGAATTACCTATAAATAGAATCCCTTCATATACCTACATAAATATTTGAGTTAAGAAACTTGATTGAACGCATTAAAAACAACAGCCAACAGAACACTGACCTTCTTAGCGAACATCTGAAGCTCATCTCCGAATATCTCCTGACTGTTGAGCACCTCCTGATAGTCCATCTCCTTCACGAAGCTGTGATCCTCGATGCCGTTGGCCTTCAGGAACTCCATGTAGGCCACCTGGAACGCCTGGCCGATCGACTGCGCTATGAACTGCGCCTGGAAACCGGACCGCAACGCGTTGGAAACTCTGAACACCATGCTCACGATCCTAATGGTGTCCCTAGACGATCATGCGACATGACATGCCTTACGTGCTGTCATGCATGCATGAATGTTTTGATGCGTTTGACATGCCAATTCGCACCATTATGCGTTCACATTCTCTAAAACTGTTAATGATACTACTTTTATTAAACAATAAAACATCAATTCGAATAGCGCGGCACGTGCTTAAATGTATGTTACTGTAATGTTATCAAATATTTGAAGTTGGTCAATACCCAACTATCTGTCAGTATTAAACCAACACTGCCTTACTTTTCGCCTTTAACTGATAACACCGAGTACCAATGTCATTGTGGCGGTACTTAATAGCATTTAATGTGTTTGGCTAGACGCCATTACATCTGGACCGTGTTCAAAGAACAAACAATAAAGTATGTTCATTCAATCATTTCATTGAATACCATTATAAGATGATAACAATGTAATACTGTAGGTATGTATAATGAATGAATGAAGCTGTGATTAAACTTAATTCGTTAAATAATGATAAACAAAATATAATTAGATAGCATTAACTAATTAACATACAAAAATACGAACCGACAACAAAACAACAGTGGAAGAAGATTGGCTTATCCCAACCGGACTCAAATTTAGGACAGTTTTCGATTTATTGTCACTGAACCTAACCTGTTAGTAACCTGAGCTTTATAATTGAAAAAAATATTTTCAGGACTTTATGTCTTCTAGAGGGCGTTATATTAAATTGTATGTGACGTCCTCATTTTCCGAATTTTTAATATACAATTCAAAGAGTTTTGTTGGAACCTCGTCCTTGGATACGTTACGCCCAAGTCTGGTAATTATAAATACTTCAATTGCGCCGTGTCGGAATACTTCGACACATTTTTGACACATTCTGTATACGAAGGTTGTGTACGAATTACGAGACGCGACCCGTGCCCGTGCAGTGGGACAGTATAGTGACAATGATATGACTGTCTGTGCCACCGACCACACGGCCAATAGACACCTAATGTTTGATTGTCCGTGTTGAATGCATTCTGGCAACTAGCTGAGGTAACACGAAGCGGGGTGACTGGTTAATTTAACGCTGTGATTGGCTAAATCAAGGCCACACGAAACGTTGGAAAGAAATAGATTAATTTAAGCAACGGGAAAGGATGGGACGTTACGGCACGAATTTATATCGGTACTATAAGCCAGATGTGTTGACAGAAGCCATTCGCCTGTTATTATGAGTCTATTGGCTGTGTGGTCGGTGGTCTGTGACCAAAACAGTACAAGCACCAACCTCCTCACTCTCGAACACGTGGCATATCATCTTCGGCGTGCGGTTCAGCTTGGGCTGGTCCGAGTCGCTCTCGTGCGGCACGAACCGGCGGCGCGCCATCAGCACCACCAGGTCGCCGATGTCCGCGATGTACGAGATGGTGCGCAGCGCGTGGTCCATCATGATCTCCTTCAGCTCCGTGTTCAGCACCATTATCTTCTCCGTCGATATGAACAGGTCCACTTCGGTGCTAGGCTGGTTCTCGCCTTCGGGCGCCTGGATAAATTAGGTTACGTTCATATAAGTAAATAAATATACGCATACCCTGTCGGACAACATAGATGGTGCAATGGTTACCATATCGCAGTGTAAAGGACTTCGCACATTAGACCCACTCAACTCCCAACCGTCACAAACTCTTCGACGAAACTAAAACCCAATTATGAGCTTTATATCTTGATGTGCAAGGTTAATTTTCGAAGGTATACTTGAAAGATGTGTTCTACTCGCCGCACACCCATGAACCATGAACGGAACGGAACAGTCAGAGTCGGGATTGAGTCGACGTCGAGTGAGTCCTTAAGAGTTCGACTAGCAAGGGGGCATTTTGCCGGAAAGTTGCGGTCTGGGTGTGCATGTTCTTGTCTGTGTGTGTTGTTCATGGCATGGCCAGAACGACACAGAGAATCCTATAGGGTTATGAGTATGTGGCGTTTATTATTCAGGTGCAAAAGTTTGCCCAGGCCGGAAATTGAACCCATCATTTAAACGAAAGCGAAGGTTTTCATTTATAAAGATGCATATATACTAGGGCGAATATTCGGTTTAAAATGATATAAGTATGTAAACGAATACAAACGTGAAATCTTTGATTCGCGCCAAAAAAACCGACGCCGAGCCAAGAACGAGCGAATACTCGTAGCGAAGATGCACGAATAGGCCGTTAACATGCTTAGGTACTCGTATCCGCGCGTTCTTCCCTTTTTCGTCACGCATTCAGTATCTAAATGCGGCGTATTTATTACACTTAACATTCTTATATCGATGATTAGTATACACTTACCAAAGCCTGATGAAATCCATGAGAAGCAAAACAAAAACTTTATGTTAATTAATAAATTCAAGGTTAAAATCGATAGTAATAATTGTAAACTTATATATTTGTAATAGTAACGAGAAGGCTAGTGTGATTTTGATAAAAAAATATAATTTATAAAAAAATTGATCTTATTTGAATAGGTTTTACGTAGATGTCATCACGGTCTAAATTATGTTGAAGAACTCAGTGTTTTTTCTATTACAAATATTCGAAATTTCAATCAATCGAAGCTCTGGCGCTTCGCGGGCATATGAGAGTGAGGCCACAGACATATCCATATCCGGTCACTTATACGCACGGAGGTTAGAACGCACACAAAGATTTTTATCGGAGGCCTGAGGACGGAATCACTCGTATGTGTGCAATCCACGGTGTGTACGTACATGGCGCACAAAAAACAAGCCTCGTAATCAACGAGTGTAAAGATAACGTACCTACTGTCCTTTATATACTCTGTCAAAAGAAACAATAACTTCTCATTAGGTACTTCTGTTCCTACCTTAGTTCAGTACTACCGAATATTTCTGTCGCCGATCCTATATAGGCCTAACGCGGGCTACTACATCTTTTAGCTTAGCTGTAGGTATGTACGTCACAACCTTGATCTTAGTGACGGCTTCCTCGACCATGTTCTTTTTGAGCCTCTTCTTGCGGCGGCGCGAGTCCTCGTCCACCTCGACCGACCCCAGGAAGGCGAGACGGAACACCGCCGCCGGCGCCGCGTACACGCCCGAGTACGGCCCCTCGCAGCCCCACTGCGGGACATACCGGCTAACCTCCTCGATCGGACCTCTCGCTCGCACCCCACCGCGCCGCGTGCGACGGGTGAAACTTCTTTACGCGCCGTTTTTTGAATTTGGAACGTCGAACGAGGTAACTGTTTCCTTTTTTTAATTGTTTGTAGACGTATTCTTTATTCGTTTGTTAGTAGGAAACGTAGATAATAATGTTGTTAGTTTGTTAGTAGGAAGAAAGAAGTTTCACCAGAGTTTTAACTTGCTTTTGTTTAGCCGGCTTACTATTTTTTATTACAAAATGTGTGCAAAATTTTACATTTCTTTTTTAATAGCCAGTAATTAAAAAAAACCTTTGATACCGCTCGACCTTTGAATAATCAACGCTGATTTTATACTTAATTTTAGTCATAGTGTTATCACGTTAAGTAGTCATGGCTATTGTTAATGACCCCCAATGCATGCACGTTACATCGATTGTATAGCGAGCGTTTAATGGCAGGTTCTCTCGTTTTTTTTAATTTTGTTAATTTATTCACTTAATTAAATATTAATTCAGATTCTCTGACGTCTTTGTAGTACCATTTTCATTCTATGGGTACATATAACTTTGCCCCAGCATATCAAAAGTGTCACTTGTAAAGAACTTCCTAGTACTATAGAAATCTTCATTATTAAGCTTAATTAAAAATATATAAATCAATAAATACACATATTATAATGCATAATTATTTTGAACTAATTAATAAATTTTGTTTTTTTTTATTAATTTTTTTCGGGATATGCCAACGCCGGTAAAACCTGCCCTTAACTTGCACAATGCGACATCCACACACGGCCCTGAAGCGTACGATATTAAAAAAAATTGCACACACAAGCCAATCCAGTACCGTACGTAACACCGTCTGCGCAAAAGCAAGCGAAACAATACATCACACAAAATCGACAATGGTTGTGAGAAGCGAGCGATCCCATCGTTATGAAAGCGGACCTAACGGAGAATCAACCTTAACTGTATTAAAATAGGGTTCGGTTTATGTTGTGCGCAGGCGTTAAGCTTTTCCGATGTCTGTGCGTACGTTGTGTAGGCCCGCGGCCGGTGTGAATCGGGTCACGTGGCATGCTCGTGCAATGAGATGAGAGACTGGGAAGCGAAGCTCGGTTAACAAACGCCACTAACACCATACCTAGCATAAACAAAGATAGCTCAAACTGCCCAGCAAGATGGGTCGCACTGAACACCAGCACTAGGTGCGACTCTTCGTTAGCTAAACACTGCTACATATTATGGTCGTAGTTTGAAAATTCCATACATTTTGAAGTTAATTTAAAATTTTGTAATGAATTCTCCACTAATTACATTTTTGCTTGGCTTTTTAGTTTTTTACCGTCCTAGTTCTGAAAATTGTCCTAGCGATTTAGCGAATGTTTAATGTTTAGCGACACGTTTTAATGTTTAGCGACATTTCAATTAACAGTACCTCAAAATCCAAGAAAAAAAATTATATTATGTTCATACTTAACACTTCGAAAAGATCGAAGCAGTCTTTGAAAATTGTTTTTATACGACATACGACATCAATATGACACGAGTGATACGACAACAAGCATGTAGTTGTTCCACACATCATTCATAGTAAATTAATATAAAGTCATGGATAATATTACATACATTATGTTATAACATACTTGACCCATTTTATCTCCGAGTTCAATGTGACATTTAAACTTTATCTCCAAGTGAACATTAATTAAGTAATGTTCACTGAGTAAACATAATTAACATTAGTACAATTTGATGAAGTTAAACGAATCATACAAATAAATATTCTATGACTACAAATGACGACAGCGATCGATTATTCAGTCTAGCGATGAAAATCTCGGTACAGAATTCGACAAAAGGGTGCATTCAGACAATCAAAACAAGCGGAGCGTACAAGCATAGCAAGCGACAACACTAGGAGGCTAGCCGGCGCCGTCCGCCGTCCGGGGTCGGTCGAGGGTGAGGAGCACACTGAAATATACACTCTAGTGCCGCGTCGGTAAGGACGGAAACGGAATGGCGGGGTCACGTCGCGGTGACCCCCCGCGCTGGCACATGGACGCAAGGAACAGGATATCCCACTAGCATTCTCAAAACACTAAACGTAGCGAGCATGAAATTACGTATATTTAATCATTTATATACAACTGCGTCATTTAAATATAGCACTTAATGCACTATTATACAATACTTAGTTTTAGTTAGCGTTTAGTTACAAAAATATTTTATTAGTCAAAAATATATGACGTCATTACTGCAGTGTTCACTATTAAGCTATTACGTTTCGACAGCTGATAAATATACTTCAATATATTATTAAAAACAAAATAAGACGTAAGAAAAAAGTCATGCAAAATTTCAGTATTAAACTGACACAGTTTACCGGAGCGGTGGAGCATCGTGGGAAGTACCGGAGGCCAGTGGATGCTTTGAAAGGGTCGCAGGCACTAAGTAGGTATTGTGTACCGGATACCTCTCATCTCGGGGCAACCATACGAAATTGAAACATATCGTTACTATGACAAGCGTGTACTTTGCCTGTATTTGTCATACACGTGCGTACAGTAATTTCATGCTCTTATCAAAAACATCTACGAAATATAAATGGACATACATACATCGTGGAACCGATTCACACGGGCGGCTATCGGTCACTGTATCATGTTGCCCGGGATTGTACGTATTTTGTTACATATTAGCCTCTGTTCACACGCCATCACACTGCACTTTGGTGGTATAAGGTTGGGTTCACACCACCATATTCTGTACTTTTCGCATAGCACCCGCACTCGTGTGAATCAACCTTATACTAAAAAACAGCAGTGACGTATGAACGACTGCTTAGTGTACACTGTATGCGTTCTCAATATCCATAATATATGTTATTAATGGAACATTTCAAGGTATTATTTTCTGATTTTAAGTTATTAGTAAAAAATGTTAGATAACTTACATTACTTAATCAATGTCAGAAGTATTTAGTATTAGTAAGGAAAAAATCTTTTAACGGTTATTTACTAAAGGTAACATGATTTTGATGACACACGAAATATCTTAAATCCTTGAACACGATACATTCAGATAAAATCGAATGCACGCTTAGATTGGCTCAATTAAACCAATTAGCGGTCTAATTCAAGACATATACATAATTGGCAAGCTCGACATGTGTAGCTACTAATCGCCAGGACGAATCAATGTAAGGATTAATGACTAAACTAGGTTTGAATTTCATTGCCCTACCTAACGACAGCAACTGACGATTCCGTACCCTCTAGAGCACGGAAGCGCTCATGGTTATACATAACTCACTAACAATCATTCAACTCTCAGTATTTAATTAACCACCTTGACGACGTATGTATTGTATAAGTCGAAATCACCTACCTGATACCTAAATGATCAAATATATAACGAACATAAAATTAAACTGATCAATTGATCTTGAATATACAGGAACCATTTTATAATATCGACCGTGTGCCATCAAAGACATGTTATCATAAATAGAACGATACCAATGTCCATTTACCTCAATGAGGAGGCTTAGAGCATAATATTTCACTATGCTGCTCCGGTGCAAATTGGTGGCTGCAGCCACTTACGGATGAGGATTTCCAACTCCATCATTAAAAAAAAACAAAATGTGTGCAATTCACACGTGCTAGAAGTGAAACTTCAAAAAAACGAATACTGTCAGTCCAAATATTGACTTGCAAAATAGCTGCTTACATAAGCCGCCATTTTGCCGATGTTTCCTATCTCATTATCTCCCACGTTAAAATGTGTCTGTCTCTTTCTCGTTTCACTTTCATTACATTTGCGCGTCATTTCCGTTTCATCGAATTCCAAATCACAACGATACCAAAGACGTATTCACTTCAAAACTCAACACGTTATAGCTATATATATAATTAACAGCCATAGGTTAAGCAGTTACGTGAGGACAATGGACATTTGTATCGCACCTCACGGATCCAGTTCATGACACCGGCGGGGCACAGTACCTTGATCCTGGAGACCGCCTCCTCGGCCTGCAGCATCCTGGTGGCCTTGGTGGGCTGGCCCTCGCACGCCAGCTGCGTGGAGCCCAGGTACCGCGCGCGGAACAACACGCCCTCGATCAGCACTGAGCGGTTCACGTCTGGAATATATACAACCTCTATGTAGCATCCACTGGCTGGTTTTAGCCGATCGTTTTAACAGATCGTTATTTATGTATGTATTTGGATCAATACTATATGTATGTATGGTACATATTATATTTGGTATTTATATTCTACTAGCTGACCCCGCGAACGTTGTTCCGCCATATAGATTGTGAATGATTAAAGCGCGATTTAAATTTGAGGGTAAAGAGTAGGGAAGTGAAAATTTGGGATTATGTGTATTTTTTATGCCACGCCATAAAAAAATAACCAATAAAAATTTGTCCATAAAAAGAAAAAATTTTTTAGCGTGGACAACCCTTTACATTTAGAAGTATAAAAAATAGATGTTGGCCAATTCTCAGACCTACTCGATATGCACACAAAATTTCATGACAATCGGTCGAGTCGTTTCGGAGGAGTATGGTAACTAACATTGTGACACGAGAATTTTAAATACCTATAAGATTAGAATTATCAACATTTAGACATTTTGTCGTATACCACATTGACTGGTAGCGAATGCGAATAGGCATTCCGTCAAGTCCGCTCTTTGTAAAACCTAGTCTTAGGATGTTACATTAAAGAATTCGTCGTGTGTCTGTTGGCTTGGAGTCGTGTTAAATTTATTTTTTCAGGGCAAAAGGTTACCACTTCCCATCAGGTGACTCGTCTGTCGGCTGTCTATATAAAAAGGAGAACATTTTGTGAAATACACATTCTAAATCAGACTCAATAGGTAAATTAGGATATACATTGAGCATTTTAAATACGTCAGTAAATTATTTACACTCACCATAAGAAAATCCATACAAAATGCAGGCAGAACAGAAAAATAATAAAGGATTAGTGAGATCATTTGGTTTACTTTGTTAGACAAGGTCTTCGGAGGCCTTGGGGGTGGCATGAATACAACTCTTTGGGTTATCCACTGATCCTTAATCCCAAGATCGACCCTTGCACGGTGGGTAGCTAATAGGCTACACCCAATCATACAAACAATACAAATATGATAAACAATAACAATAAAAGCAGTGATAGCCGTGTGGTTGAACGTTGGACTGCCGAACCGGAGGGTCCGGGTTCAAACCCCGCACGCACCACTAATTTTCAAAAACTATGTGCGTATTAAAATGTAATTATCACTTGCTTCGGTGAAGGAAAACATCGTGAGGAAACCTGCACACCTGAGAGTTCTCCATAATGGTCTCAAAGGTGTGTGAAGTCCGCCAATCCGCACTTGGCCAGCGTGGTGGACTATGGCCTATACCCCTCACACGGTGAGAGGAGACCCGTGCCCAGCAGTGGGACAGTTATGGGTTGTGATGATGAAACAATAACATACCTTCTTTATTTTTGCTTTTCTTCTTCCCGTCCTTATCCTGAAATAGAACAAGACCGTGTATATTTAAGAGGTTTAAAGTATGACGCATGAACGGATTGCCTGCAAGCCCCTCAATTGATCCGGGCTCACACAAAGGCATTCTCGCAAACGCATTTCTCCATTTGGGAAGAATTATTCACCGTTAAAGAGAAAGAAGAATGCTTGATGATGATGATGATTCGTTTAGCGTTTTTAACACTGTTGTTCTGCTGCGGATAATCACATGTTTTTAGCAATAATACATAAATAGCTTTTCAGATATTTTGTGACACAATTTAACTGGAAAAATCGTCATAATTCTTTTTTTTTCGCGAGACACGTTTGGCGTGCGTTGACATGAGGTGCCCGGTGTTTGGAGTCATTTCTGACTCCAATTAAGGTGCTTCAAAACGGCCGCGCGGTCTTCGTTTCTATAGTGTAATTATTCTAAGATTACAAAGCATTAAATAAAACAAAACATTACCTTTCCGTTGTGCAGCGGGTCGTCGTCCCGCCCGTCCGAGTCGTGCGCGTGCGCGTCCCGCGCGCCGCCCGTCGGCATCACCGTGCGCGACTTCGGCTTGCGCCAGCCCTGCGACGCAACCTTATTATGACCGGTCTACTCACACTCATCACGGTAATAGTATCATACAGTATTCCATCTTCATACAAACTCGGACTTTAGTATACAGCTCGGTACACAACAACCGCAGATACGACGTAGGGACGAACGAACGTGTTGGTTTGTAATCAGGAAGCGTGTGATTTAGGTAAATTGCACGCTTTCTTGTTGTGAATGTAAGTGGGTAGGTACCCACTTACATTCACTACATTAACTCATAGAGGCAGTCCTAGCGCGCGCGGCTGTAGGCATTTATTTCAAGGACAGGGCCGAGTCACAGTAATGTATGATACTATTACCGTGCACTCATGTATCGAAATTCACATTCTTGTTAGCTTTTTCCCGTCTAATGATAAATAAATGAACGCTAATACATTCGTTGCCCCGCACTAGGAGACTCCGTATTGCGGGTCGCATAGATAATATAATTATGTAAATAAGACATCACTAAAACCGACTCGACATCAAAAATTTATGAGTCAATTAATGTCTACCCCGACCGGGAATCAAACCCGGGAACCATCGCTTCGCAGGCACTACAGGGCCACTACCAAGTATGCTAGTATAGGTCATAATGTGGAGATTAACTATGGACCTCGTGATAGAAATACATTTGTACCCATGAAACGACTTGTCGCCTCGAGTGTGTCTCGCTTACCAAAGATTTGAAAACCGAAACTGACCGGTAAATAAATATATATTAATTATATATTCAAATAATAATAAAATGTACATGAAAAATTAAAATAAAATAAATAAAAATAATAATTACGAAAACTATGATACAAACATTACGTTTCACGCCAACCGTACAAATTATACGATATTCAACCCTTTTCACCTGTCTATTTATATTATAGGTTTATAGTTATACATTGTTATTTAAGTTGTATTTATATTTATATTTTATTGTAGTTAGGTGATATATTGTTTTATCTATATCCTTAAATTTATTGCTACTAATCTGATAAAATACAATAAATTACAGTATTAAGTAATAATTAAATAAATTGTTTATCAACCGACCGTATCATTATTATCAGGATCAATACAATCATCATTTAAATTTGTCTCCGTAACAAGACTCACGTCACGATCATTTGATTCATCAGGATTATTAAAATCCTCACTAATAGACTCATTTGTTTTGGAATCATCTTCCAATTCCAACTCATTAACTCCACAACCGTTATGAACTCCACTTGTAACATTGTTTACATCCTTATCGTGATCACTCAATCCATTATCACTGCCAACACGATCGATTTCTTCACCAGTATTCAAAACATCAACACACTCTGTAACTTTACTATCAACAATTTCATCACCCAACACTAAATTAACACGTTCTTCGTCGTTCATTATGGCGACATTATTTTCTTCAATATGTTAATTAAGAAACGGTTGCGCAGAGTTGCGCATCGATGTGCAGTTATCAGTACATTCGGCCATTCCCGCGATAACGTGCTTGTATCGTAAACAAGCGCATGTGGCCGAACAACGAGTTATGATAATACTGTCGGCTGGCGGGCCGCGGCCGCCACCAATTTCTACGCTGACTTAATGCTTGTCAAAGAATAAAACACTTAACTTCTCAGTTTCTCTTACCATTATCGTATTTACTGTATAAATTGTATTATTATTGTACATATATTATGTTCATGTTGTAGTAAGCATTGTCTTAGTAAAGCACGTAATGTTAATTTTATTGTCAATTCTATTAAAAATTGAGTAAGTACAATGAAGGTTGAGATAATTTTGACAACTGTAAATACTTTGTAAGACATTAAAAAAATTTGCACGGAACATGAAGTACGTTGGGTTTTTAATAAATGAATTTGTCTAATATTTTACAATAACCACAAAAATTCGAAGAACTTGATATTATTTTTCAGCGATGGGTTATATAATAATACTCTTCAAATAACATACAACTTTACATACGTAACATTAAACATTATTTCAATGTTTTCAAATTTAACATAGCACACCGATACTACTTTCAGCAACATACAATTTAAATTCAACCAAACAACACAGAAGCCTCAGCGAGAAGCCACCTGCGTAGGCATTAACCGCGGCGCAGTGTGCGAACGCTACTCTGTGTCCAAGTAGGTACATATCAGAGCAAGGTCGCGCGCGGGCGGATGGCGGCCGGCACCCAGTAGTGCGCTGCGCGCGCGCACCGCGACTGTACCGCGACACGCTCTACTGACTCATCGCTAATTACATTCAATTGTTTATAGTCTCCGTGCGAGCCGTGTGTGTTATAGAGTAGAATGTATTCAATGACGACGTCTAGATAAATTGCTGGTGAAATTATTTAGGCGCTTGTAATGAAAGCTTGTAAAGTAATCGAGTCTAATATATTAAAAAAATATTATGCTTAATTATTTTATTTTATTTTAATCAATACGTCTTATAAAATTACGTCCGAACTAACTCAGCCTTTCACAACGAAAAAAGAATTTTTAAATACATAAATAAAATATAATTAATTTGAATTTGAACATAATTATGTTGCACTCACTTTGTCGTCAAAGAATCCTTGGTCGTCCGTTCGCTGCTGGCCCAGCAGCCGGTCCGTCTCCAGGTCTGTGTCAGCTTCGTCTGGAAGTATTTTGAAATCATTGTATGTTCTGAGGAAACTTGCAACACTGGGCTGGTCATATAATTTTTAAAAGTATGTGAAGTCTACCAAAGAACTAGTAGAGCTGCTTACACCCGAGACTACAAATTTACATACGTACCTTCGTCCCCACTAGTTGGTTTGATTTCCACCGATTCCGTGCTTTGAGCTGATGATGGCCTTTTTCTGAAAAAAAAAAACATTTAGAATAGTTAATGTAGACAGGCAACTGGTTTTAGGCGCTTAGATAGCAGCAGAATACAGTTACTAGACACTCACACTCTGTAGTAGATAATTGACGGGGTGAATGCTTACCTAGGCGGGTAGACATCCTCATGCACGGTGTGCGGCACGTGGTGGTGGTGCGGCGTGTGCGCCGAGTGCGCCGAGTGCACGGAGAGCGGCGCGTGCGCGTGCGCGTGCGCGTGGCCGTGCGCGTGCGGCGTGTGCGCGTGCGCGTGCGGGTGCGGCTCCGGCGGCCGGTGCGGCGCGGGCGCCGGCGGCGGCGGCGCCGAGCTACATGCTGTTCACACCGGTACATTATATTATAGTACTGCCGACGGTTCTAGGTTCTAGGCCGCCCTGAAGTTAGGCTTTCGAATATAGTGCGCAGGTATTGTTCTTTAGAGAGAGATAGTGACACGAACACTGAGCGTATGCCTGAAACAAACAATGCTCAAAGTGACGCCCCGCGCGTTTTGCCACCGTTTCGACCCTAAAATGACTTCTGCGCAGCGATCCGAACAAAGTTCAGGGCGGCCAAGAACCGTAGTAGGTATACAACTACAATAAAACGACAACTCGTTGATGCGACGAAAAAGTGAGTTTAAAACAAATGTGAGTACATTCAAAATGCTATAGATAGATTACAATAAATTCACATTGTAGATATTATTATGTATTTTAACAACAACGATGACGTTACAAAACGTCAAGGTGTCATCTTAGAACACTCTACTGAACAACAGACTATACTTGGGCCATTACAAACGTGCGAAATGAGTCATAAAACATTACGTCAAAGGAATGTGACAATGCGGCGCAACTCGTTATCGAATTATCGATAAAGCCACCATTATAGCCTACTATCAACGTATTCATACCTAAGGGGTCCAGTGCGTGCAGGCCGCCGTCGGTCAACGCGTGAGGATCCGTGTTAGTTCCGCTATCTACAATTTCTTCTATTATTACTGAGTTATGCGTCTGTGGAGCAACAGATTAAGAATATATATTGCGCATTGTACGATTGTTAGCATCGTCAGTTTATTATCTATCTCGTTAGATTGTGACGTGATTGACGTCAAAAGTTAAAATTTAAGTCTTAATTTCTATCCCCATTTGAGCTACGACGTGTGTGATGTTTTGGCGAGGGGTTTCGTCGAACCGTGCGTCCCACTTTTACACTCACATCCCGAACTCAATAGTTGTAAGTGACGATTTGCATGTTAACACAAATGAGACGTTACGACGCGTTCACATAGAACGTCCGTTTTACAAGTCCGTTTAAACGGATATGTTATTAGCGTATGTAGTTGTATGAGCGATTTCACACAGCATCCAGTATTCCGGATCCAGTAAAACGGACGTTCTATGTGAACGTGCCCAAAATGCTGTGTGAACATTACCTTCCGTTTTACAGGATCAGTTAAAACGGATCCTGTAAAACAGACGTTCTATGTGAACGCGCCCTTACACCCATGACCTCAGAACAAACACTTATCTGCCACAAACATGTCCAGCATAGGAATCAAACCAGAGGTTCCGCGCTCGTCAGCCAGGGTTATTATCAACCGAAATGGTTGATAATGATATCATATTATCAACCGAGATGGTTATAATTATATGAACAGCGGGTGTTACCTGTACAGGCGACAGTTGGTTGTTGTTGTCGGTGTCGGAGGCGTGGCCGGAGGACAGCCCGTCCTCCACCAGCGGCAGCTGCGTGCCCACCGCGTTGCGAGGGTCCATCGCCACTGGAGCACAACAATATAGCACCTCGATCAATATTTAATCAATATAAACTTTTAAGGTGTAATCATTACTACAAATTACTGGGACTGAGTCCGATATGCGACTCTGAAGTCGACTGCTACGCAACAAGTGCAGTTGTCGCGTTTACACCTTAAGTATAATAGCCTAAAATTAATTTACATTTTAAATAATTCACAGCTAAATAGGTGCCATAATATACATATGGTATACCTACTAATCATAAGGCCATCCACCCTCGATCTCAAGATTATCCATTTTGCGGGTGGATTATGCTAAACTAACGCACACATAACCAATGCACGTTCAAAAAATTCAAGTTAATTTTAGACTAGCGCAGTTAAAAAACCTTACCAACATCTCACCTCAGATACTTCAAAGCTAAATGAAATTTTTCTATAAACCCTAACTAGGTATCCAACTTTTTTTTAATTAAGGCAGCAACTCCACCCTTCCGCTACCGCCCATGACGACGGTGACCGACCCAGGATAAGGCTGAGATGTATAGACGATACTTAGCCTTAGCTCAGACTTTACTTACGAAAAACTTGACTTTGCAAAGACTGCGATTTGGTATTTATAGACATGTCACGCTGAGATTGTGCTCAGCATAAGCTAAAACCGCTAATGCCATAATTGATTGCTGTCATCTATCTGTTTGTTACTACGAAAAATTTAAATGTCTTAGAAACCGAGTAATATGAAGGTTCATTCGGGACCATTATTTTTGTTCGGATAATAGCCAAAGTTTTTGGTAAGTCGTCTATTTCATGAACCTATTAGACTTTGCTCAGCTCGTACTCCGCCAAGTCAAAGACCGCTTTATAAATACGAACGCTGTCTTAAGTCAGAGTAAAGTCTGAGCTAAGGCTAAGTATCGTCTATCTCAGCCTCTCAAATGGACGACGTGACGTGCACATACCCTTCAACTCGGACAGTTCAGTCTCCATGATGGCGAGCGAGAGGTCGCTGGCGGACTCGCTGGCGGCGGAGGAGAGCTCGAGCGCGCGCGGCTCGCGGCGCGGCGGGGACGGCGGGCGCGGCGGGGACGCGGGCGAGCCGGGGGACGCCGGGGACGCGGGCGACGCGCGCACGCTGTCCGCCCGCAGCGCGGACAGGTCCGGCGCCGCGTAACGGCTGCGTTGTTGCTGCACGCACACAGATCAATTACTGAGCTTGTCAACTATAAGGGCGCGTTCACATAGGACGTCCAGTATACTGGATCCAGTAAAACGGAAGGTAACCAGTAAAACGGAAGGTAACATTCACACAGCATTTTGAGCGCGTTCACATAGAACGTCCGTTTTACTGGATCCGTTTTAACAGTTCAGTATTTCCGTTGTGTGGGATTTTTTACTGGATCCGGTATACTGGATTCTGTGTGAACACGCTCATACAACTACATACACTACTAGCATCGAGTATACTGGATCCAGTAAAACGGACGTCCTATGTGAACGCGCTGTAACTCGGGCAAATAATGGGCACACTGTCTTTTTATGGATTTAAAATAGCAAACCAGCATGCAGCACCACCTGTCCAATGCTGCCTATGACAACTATAACCTACCAAGATCAAGATTCGTATCGGGACTAGGGTGGTTAGCCCAGTTAGCAAAGGGCTATAGGGGGTAATTAAGGGTAATTATTATTAAGGAAGGTAACTAAAAACTTCTTAATCGTGTCTCCATCATGATTGAAGTTGTGTCTGCTCTGGTAGCTTTATGCAGCTGTTTCTTAGTTGCCTCCAATAAGACCGATCTTCGGCATGTCGGATGCATTCAGTGATAAGCATTTCAGACACTTCTCTTATCTGGTAAGTAGAAAAATTATCACCCGGGGAAGACTGTGGTGAGGATTTTTGTTTTCATTTACACGATATTGCTCTTTTTGTCCAGCTGTTGGTTTTAGATTACGATGATGCGTCACCGACCTGCAGTCCGAGGAAGTTGGTGTGGTTATTGGGCGTGTGCGGCGAGGTGATGGCGTCGGTGTGCGGCCACTCGCCATCGCTACCGTCCACGCCGTTCTCCGACGGACACTCTTGAGTCTGGCGCCGTAGCTCGTAGTCCAGCTCCTGGAAATATTGGCAGCAACGTTAAGAAAATGATAGCCGTGTTCCGGCATGAGGGTTGAGAGCAAGCACTTTCCTGCTTTCCATTTATTTCTTGGACAACGGGGCCTTTGATATTAGGTAGTGGTGTCCCTATCCATAGCGATGGCGACCACATACCAGGTGACCCCTCAGCTCATTTGTCAACAAGACAAAATAGAGCTTCGGATTTGCCTATACACATAGAAAAGAAGAATAGTTGTTATGAAACCAACCTGAAAATTAACAATCTCGTCGTTACTGTTGATCATTTGTTGCGCAGTGCCTCCTGGACATCTGAAGAATTCTTCCAGAACTTTCCGCGTCTCCGAAAATTCGTATAAATAGTCGAAAGCTGCCGAACTTGGTGGTGGCGTCTCGCCTCTGCTTTCGGCCAGCACTCGCTGAAATTTAAAACAATATAGACTTACAATAAATGCGATCCGATGACGAAAACGATGTAAAACTTAAGTTTTATATTAAATTGATACCTAAAGTTGACCTAAAGACGTTTAAAGGAGTGCGCACATTACACCAACTCGACGTCAACTCCACTCCGTTTCAACTCCGACGTTCCGTTCCGCGATCAACGCTTCATCGACGTCAACTCGACTCCGTCTCCACTCCGTTTCAACTCCGACGCTAGTTACATTACGTCATTGTGTCGGTCGACGCGTGGACTACTCGTCTACGGTGAGTCGTCAACGCAACGTCGACGCGTTGGTCTCGAAACGGAACGGCTATGGGTGTAGGGCGAGCCGTACAGGGCTTTTAAGTATAAGTTCGAAATTCAACCTTACCTTCAAAGATATAAAGCTCATAATTGAATGTTAGCTTTGTCAAGGTTTTAGTCGCGTTGGCGTCGGTCGGTCGTGGAGTCGTTGTAATGTGCGCACTCCTTAAAAGTCAAATTAGCGTCAGTAGCTGAAAAGCGAAGCTATAAGCTATTTTCTTACAGAACTTACGCTATCGTTACGCAGAAAAATTTCATGTGAGAAGAAAAAGTATGATCATGAATGAAAGTTGAACGAGACGAATGGAAGCATGCAGGAAAGGGGGAAAATTACCGAAAAGTTTAACTGAAATTTGTGAAGGGTATATTTTAGTTCTATATGCGTAACATTAACAACAGTTAACAAGATAACACTTAATATAAAAGAAGATATCTATACATAACTTCAAGAAACTAACCTGCGGAAATCCGGGTCTAGGTGATCTAACTTGGTTCTTTTGAGTTCCGATTCCGTACCTTCTCGGCGAGCCTTCATACTCGGCAATGGGTAGTTCCCCTATCACTCTAGTAACCCTGTTCTTTTCTTCATCCCCCGATAGCCACACCCCCGTAGGACTGACGTCACTAAGTCTCACGTCATCCCTGGAGGGTAGCGAATCACTTCCATCACAGCTGAGTTCACTCTTATTGTTCATCACATCACTATCACCATTTTTCATACTGTCTAAAGTCCTTTTAACACTCATATCGATTTCATCGTCACTAGCGTCCGGTTCCATCCTCAAACCTAAGGACACAGAATTCAAAATCACTGAAAATAAAAGAAAGAGAAAAAAAGATTTTATGAATTTGGTTAACGGGTTAGGATACAAATGGGTCAAAATAAACAACACACACACACATAAAATATTTCAAATATTACAAATATTACAATTAGATTATTGGTTAAAGAACGTTACGTAATTGATGTAAGTACCAACGTAAAGGACAGAGAACCACAGAACTGTTTGAGACGATCATTTATCAGGTTTCAGTACTGCTGAAGACTGGAGATAAAATGCTTTGTGTTAATCGCCCTAAAATCCTTGTTACTACAATAGATTATTTGAAGCAGCATATTTCACACCAGAATTAGATAGTGTAGTTGAGGAAGGGAGCCATAAACGAAAGATAAACAAGGCCTAACACTGATTTAGAAATTTCAAAATAATATGTGACTAAAATCACATAAATAATTATACAAATACGAGTATAACAAAGGAAATACTGCAGTTAAAGAAAATAAACAGCAATATTCAGATCAAAGTTACTTATTACGAGGGCGAGAGAAATGCTAACTCGGGGGAATATAAAATATACAGTAATTTAAATTCAAAACAAACATCGAATTTAAAGAGTAGGTATCGTACCAAAAATTGAAGGCTCAAAGGATTTATTGTTAAATCAAGCAAGTTGTTACACTAAGCTTTATTTGCAAACATTCCAAGTTAAATTACATATCACTTGTGTTTGGCGGGACTCGTTTGCTTTAGTAAATCGATTTGAATAAAACTCGAACTTCGATAGTTAACGTAAAGTTCCAAACCTCAATTGAAGTCCTCAAAGCGTACTAACTTAATGCAAATCTCAAACAAATTTTATCATTCTGAATAATACGCCAGTAAAGTAATCAAAACTTTGTGATACTTTGGGGATAGGGATTTCGTACTTAGTCATCTATTTCTATTTAAGGACAAGAGCTGACAACCATTTCAGTCCAATTATAAATTCATATTTGATTTACTAATTACCTTTCCAATCTTCATTGTCATCAAACACCATGACTTCGCCATCCGCTACGACGGCGATAGGACTGCTTTTGGTACTGACGTTGCTAGTCTTATGGGGGTCTAATATCGGAGAGCTGTTTTTAGGTATTCCCATGGTACTTGACTCGATAATAAGTTCTCTGTCGCCATTCGTGTACGTGGGCGACGTATGGCGAGATATCATCTTCTTAGGCTCACTATTTATCCTGTGCAAAGATATCTGCAAAATATAAGAGATGAATTAAAGTCAGAAAAGATAGAATACGCATTTATTGAACAGAAAATAAGCGTAGCAAGAACGTCATGGTTTGATTGATTTAAAATTAATCAGTTGAAAGTAATAATAAATCTTCCGATTAATTCCTGTGGCGTAGCTGAACACAACGTCGTAGGACATTAGTATCACGTTGACATTCATGTAATGAATACCAATGTCAATATTGAACACTCGCCTCATTGTTAAGGTTGTCCGCGTAGTCGACCGTGTCTTTAGCGAGCGCGCGCACCTTGTTCCTCATGTTGTGCTTGTGCGTGTTGCTATGCCGAAGCTTCCGCACCGCCTTCGTCCTGCTCTGCGAGTACAACTCCCTACCTCCTGCGATTTCTATTATCCTGGTAGATTGAAATGTTTATAAATCTACTGCCTGTAATTGCGACTGTGTATTTTTAGTAATATGTAAAGTAAGCAGTCCATTTGTGTAGTTGAGTGAACATAAATGCAAAGTTCTTCGACGACAGCAATATTACACAATGCGTAGGTGTCTCCCAGCGGAATTAGAAAAACGTTCTCACCTACCAAAAAATATTGTTCAACATCCGGACATTTGAATGGGTTATTCTCAAAGTTAGCTAAGTTTTCTGAAAGTAGGCCGTGAAATATTTGTGTCTCGGAAAAAAGGTTCCAAAAATTTTCTGAATATCTCAAACTTACCTAGAGTCCCTCAACTTATAGGTGCCTCCCTTGGAGTTGAGGATGACCAACTGACTGTCATGCTCCTCGTCTGAGGAGCCGTTGTTGATGTTGTTCATCTCCCGGCCCTCCAGGCCGGAGTTCAGTCTGAAATGAAATAGACAAAACCTGACGTCATATTTTACCCTTAAAATTTTGCAGTAGGTCATAATTATTACTTGTTATAATTAATTAATATGTTATATTTTTGCTTGTAGCGTAGACTTCATATATACACATATATTCACGTAATGGTAAAATATTTCTATGGTTTATGTGAGGTAGTACTATGACCGTAGTTCTCAGCTTGCTTCAGAGTCTTTAGACATCACTGCATCTTGGTACTGGCACGCCTTGCTAATAAGTATTTGATTCCAATATTTACAAGCAGAAACAATAATTCTGTGCAGCTATTCCAAAGAGCATATAAACATACGTTTGCTGTTCTTGAAGTAGAGGGTAATAAGAAATGTCCATCAGTAGTGTCAGTGACAGCAAATGACAGAGTTAACAGCAGATGCACTGAGGCAAAAGAGCTGTTAAACAAAAACGCTAAATATTTTTAAGCCAATAACCTAAATCGACCAAATGTTTAATCAGGTTGATCATGCAGCAGATAACTTCCTAGGGGGTTTGGCTTCGGAATCTTAACTAGGCCATTATTGGGGGCTTTGGCAATCGGCGGGGCGGCGGCGCGGGGCGACCGCGGGCGGAACGTCACGCGAATCGACGATTACGTTCCATTTCACGCGCGGGTTACCTACAGATTTACAATCCATTGCATCGATCGATGGTGCTACGGCAAGAAGTTCTTTTCAACTTCAAATTATGTTGGTCTTTAGCGCGGCTTGTGCGACTTTCGTGACTTGGCGATATATGGATATTAGGTAATTTTGTTAATACCCGTAACGTATTTACCGGATAAATACATTCGTTTCGGAGAACCTATACGTATGGAGTATACCGATATAAATGTAAGTAGTAACCACTGGAAAAATCTTAAAAGGGATTTTTTAATTTAATTACTTAAATAATTTTATTTCTGAACTGATATAAACCGTTAATATAGGTAAACCCATTACATCGTCTGAATTTATCGGGCACACACATAATAGGTGTAGGTAATATTTCAGCAATACACAAACAAACATCTAAAGTTGAGCCTATGAACTGATAAGCATCAGGAATCTGAGAAACTTAATAAATTTTAGTTTAGGCATCTCGACAGCCGCCAGCAGTACATGTTAGCAACAAGTAAATAATTAGTTATATTATTAGTTACTCTGTATGAACTGACCTACTCCTACTCGTAGACACAGATTGCTGCATAGAAAATGATTAAATAACTATTTGAACGAGGTTCAAGCACGCAATGTTGAAAAAAGAACGTCTTAACCCAAAAGCTCAAACAATACACTTTGTTTCGATAGTTGTAATTATTCAGACAGGTACTGTAATTACATCTATCGCTATGTAGTGATATGATAGTTCAGTGGTTTGAACGTTTGGACTCCAGAAAAAGGGGGCCAGAGTGCGTGTGGGGCACATTTTATTTTCAAAATTATGTATGTCTTAGGAAAATAATTATCACTCGCTTCGGTGAGAGTTTTTTATTTGCTAAAAAATTTAACAAATAGATAGCGCTATTATTCTTACTAGCAGTAGTCACTTGTGACGTCACTAGCTGCTCTAACTAGCATTGTCAAGCTACTAAGCTGTTGGTACTAGTCTGGGTGCCACTCAGGGACACAATGCACAATTTACTACTAAGCAATCGATCTATCATTTCTATCTAACGCCTAGCCCAGTTGATGGTGAGCGTTGGCGAAGCAAGAGGTCCCGGGTTCGATTCCCAGCCGGGGGGGATATTTATGTGACAGATAAATGTTTCTTCTCGGGTCGTGGGTGTATAGGGTTTCTTGTGTTAGTCCGTGCCACTTGCGACACGGTGAATTCTAGGGTGGGATGTTTTATATTATTTTATGTTATAGGTTAGCTACGGAAAGCGACAACTCAGAACGAAACGCAACGCGACTCATTAAAAACTCAACCCTGGCCTACGCACAAAGCAAGCCTAAAAGCACTGCTACCCTTCAAAAACCTCGCAACGTATCGCGGCGTAGCGTTTGCCTCGCGCAGGCCACCGCCTAACGCGACGAGCAATGAGTGGCGCTGTCACCTGTCGTGCTGGTGCTGCATGTTCTTGGGTCGGCACTTGGGGAAGAGGCGAGTGATGCGCTCGCCGACGTCGGAAGCGGGCGTGGAGTCGCCCGCGCCGTCCGCCCGCCGCGCGCCCACGCTCATGTCTCCGCCACGGTCAAGCCGCCCACGCCTCTACCGACAACACATTACACTTAGTTGACTGCTTGGATATGTCGTAGATGACGTCAACGCAGCGGGCTTTAAAGATACTGTGTTTATTAAATGTTGTAGATTTGTATATTTTGTAAGTAATATGATCCTTTAAGCCGTATGTAATTTACGCCACTTGTTTTGAAATTTTCAATGAGAAAATGACAATCATCATACAAAATAGTTAAGTTGGTATCTTCGTTCCAGAGTTCTAGGTACGATGGTAGAGCTTGATAATTCTATTGTGTTCAGTACAATTTCTAATTTGTAGAATAAGTATCAAAGGTACCTGCCTGACTTAGACAAGAATATCTAATGACAGATTGATTTCGATATTTCCCCGGTAAATTAACAAAGATTTGCATAAATACCGATAGATTAAAGCTACTTCTACTTGTACCATCAGATGTATCAGGTATACGTCTGTCTGTCTCTGATATAATAAAACCTCTTATTATTTTTATAAATTAACTGTACAATCGACATGATTGGTTTAAAGCGTCCACGACCCTAACCCTTCCTGAATCCAATCGATGAACATTCTAGTAGTAAGTAAGTAGTGTGCAAAGCCAGATACTGCCTTCAATACCGGCGTATAATCAAGGTCTAACCAGGACTACTGAGACTACTCCGCAAACAAACTTCAGCAAACAATTCCCAATGAAGGAAATACCTAAGTGTAAATTCAAAATAAGGGTAAATAGTCGAATGGTAATAATTGACAATGCACCAGATGGCGAGTGGTCTCCCAACTCCATCGCCAATACACGTCAGTAAAATAAAACTACCAACGTGTTGGGGACCAGAAAGACGCATGTAGACCAACATATAATAGGAACATGTATAATAATAATATCAATGGTTTGTAAGACACAAGGTGAACAGTCGCATTACCCCGCGCCGAGTCCGCCATGGCACCGAGTGTAACCGTTGCCAACCGGGGCGGTCGATACCAGCTTCATTACCAGCACGCACATAGATACAAAGCAGTCTCCAGTCTTATTAGTTTTCTTCATATTTTCACATGAAAAAACAAATGGAAATACAAAGAGAGGAACAGAGATAGAGATACTAATAATACAACTAGACTAGTTTTGTGTCGAAGTGTTACGTCCACTCTTCTTCATTCTGTGACATGATCCTTCCTACTCAATAATTTATATCAGACATTTTATAATTCTCACGTTTTCTCGTGTTACTAATGAGCACTCAATAAAATTGCCATACTAACTTCTATTTTCTATGTAGGTATAATGTGGGTATCGTAGGTATGTCTGTACATTTTATGAAATTAGAAACTTAGAAAACAATGTCAAGTGCTGCAAATGAATAAGAACTCTATTAAACTTCAATTTACAATGTTCAGTTCAAAAGTTACTCAATCTATATGTGAGAATTCCAGAAATAATAACCTCCGAAAGTAATCTTGCGTATCTACATTAGAGCACATTCCCTCCGAGAAGTTATCCAATGAAATCTTATAAGGATTAGGGCGGAGCAGAAACATGCCGTCTCATTAAAACCCAGACGTTCTTACATAAGTCACTGACAATGCTTGGACGGCATATTACAAAATCGACGGGGAAGATTTTTATAAAATAAAACTGAGATATTTATGATACAGAAGAACACATCATCTTACTAATATTATAAATGCGAAAGTTACTAAGGCTGGATGTTTGCTACTCCTTCACGCAAAAAGTACAGAACGGATTTTGATGAAACTTTGCAGAAATATAGGTTATGCATCAGTTTAACACATAGGCTAAACCGAAGGGCACCGATTTTTATAAAGAGGAAAGATTTTAAAAAATCCTAATTTATTTATTACAATCACAAAATAACCAGTAAAGCAGGCGGGTAACAGCTAGTTTTGTCATAGTTATATGTAACTAAGTAATCGTTCTCGGTCCTATGTAATATTACGCAAAAACATACAAATATAACACACACACGCATCCACATACATACACACACACATGCACTAGCGCTCGCACACAGATATATGCACTTATGTATATAGAAACTATAAAACTATACATCTGAAAACTGAAGGTATCCAAACAAAATATCTCGAGTTCCAAATATTCAGAGCGTTAAATTACAAGAATGAACAATAACAAAAGGAATTTAGATTGAGTTTTGAGAATTCTATTTCATTTCTGCAGAAAGGCTAGTAAATTTGATTCAAAATGAACATGAACTTGAGAGAGAATCTGACCTAATTAACTTAATATCCTTTCTTTTATCTTTTGCAATGGAAAGTGGTTGGATGGCGCCCGCGTCGGACACTTTCACCGCCTCCTGTCAATTAGCTGACTTGTGTCCTATCAGCTAAGTGACGCAATCGAGTGGAATGAATTACCTTAGTAATGAATGAAAATAGACGATTGTCGCTCTATTTCCTGGCTTATAGACTGTCTTATTTCTCAATTATAGTTCTTTTCGTCGAGATTCTACCGAGATTTTTTAGGAACTCGACAAAATCTCAAAATATTAGGGAGCCTTCTAGGAGTCTGGACAGCACTTGGTAGCGGGTGAAAACCCTACATCCATGCGCGGGTACCATCGAGACTGAGGTGTTACAGAGCCTGAGAGAGAGGTGGTAGGTACTAACCGCTCGTGATGGCCCGTGTGCACTAGGATGCACCAAATCCCGCTAGGATTTGTTGGCTTGGCCCAATGCCATACATATGTATAGGGCTCCCTAACTCTACATTAGGGTACGAAAATTTAGGCGTTTACACGGTCTAATTAACCAAAAAAATATAATACATCTTTTTTCTTGCCGGCTTGACGTAACGGTGATATCATCATCTGGTGTTACTGATGCACAAGAGCGATGGTGATCATTTACCAAGAGCTGGCTTGACTTGAATAAAACACCCTCGCCACGTCTACAATGAAAATTCATCACAATGTATATAGGTACTTTGCCAGGCCTCAACTGTCCCTATTGTTGAAGTAGAACTGCATGAAGTGAGCGGCAGCGGCTGATAGCACAATACATTGTCATCAGAACTGCTGGACGTCGCGGGAACAATTATCATTTTAATTAACGTTGGTTCTCGTACTTGACGCTCGCATTCAACCAATTTCTTCGTACAAAAATAATGAGGGCACCTCGCCCAATTACGGCACGGCGCACGTAATAATATTTTTTTAATCAACTCTTATTATTCTGTGAAATAATAGTAATTAATTAATGAAAAATTTTATATTAACTTGAAATTATTTAATTAGGATATTACTAAAATAGTTGCATTCACCACATTAAGGTTAAATACATTCATAATTTAATACATATACGAAATCCACAGGGACGCTTGTGGCGAATTGTAGGAGAGTAGCTCTTAGAAGGATCTGTTTTCAACATTGGTTAGAGAATTGTTGATCGAAGAGGTTGACTTTGTGCTCTAATGGGCTGATCAGAACATGACTGACGACATTACTAACGATATACGCCACGGCATTAACGAAAATTATATTGTAATTATTCTAGTTCTAACCAGGTTAGAATTTTAAAATATGGAATTTTTGGCAACAATGCCTACATTTATTCCATCCATCTATTTAGCTACAATTACAATATATAGGTATGTAAATACTTTTTATATACAATGAAATTCAATATGAAATAAAATTGTTTTCACTCGTATAACTTCTCATATTGAATGAATAGCACTGAAGAAGAAGAATGAAGCGCACATTCTTTAAATTGCGATGTGAGATCCCTTTGAAGAAAAGGCCAAATGCCGCCAATATTTAGCATCGATTCAAGGCACGTCAGTAATTAATGCATTAACTGATCATTACTACAAAGAAGAAAATAAATTTTAATCACATACGTACTCAAAATATTATAATATATTTGCACACGGTTTCATTCCCATCTATTATCAGTTTATTGTAATAAAGAAACAGTGACGGACATTCTCTTGGAACTAAAAAAAAGCAAAACAATATCGACTTAAAATAACTTTTAGTGTTCAGGGACCGTTAAATTTCGGGAAATGAAAATCGCGGTAGTAGTTTCATTTCAACCAGCTATGCTTCTAGTATACAATAAAAATAAGTTACTGCCTTAATTTAAAAGATACGACGGAAAATACTGCCCATAACAAAAAAAAACTATTTTAACTTAAAAAATATACCTGTTTTTAACTTTATTATTACTACGTAAATACGAATAGTGCGTGCTTAAATGATTGGTTGGATACACATTGTGAAATGTATATTAATTTACAATTAATAAAACTCTTCCTAAAGTAAATCCATACTTAATAATATATTAATAAACGACGGAAAAAGCAATGCGAAATTTTAATCAAAATAAACATTGGCAAAACAATCTGATTTCTCGAGAAAGTCGCCCTCAGAACGATTTTTGTCATAATTTAATTATAACTTCGTATACAAAAAGCTCAAGCTGCCCAAGTAATGAAAATTGTAGGAGGCAACGCTTGATCCCACCCAATTAAGTGCAAATTAAATTGAACAGCGAAAATGATCCAACAAGCCAATCCGGGTCATCCCAAATTACTTGCAAACGAGCAAACAATATTTTGTTCTCTATTGAACGATTAAGGAATTCAAATTCAACAATATCTAGTAATAAAGTAATACACGTAGCAGTGATAGCCGTGTGGTTGAACGTTGGGCTCCCGAACCAGAGGCCCGGGTTCAAACCACGAACGCATTTCTAATTTTTAATAATTATGTGCGTATGAGAACTTAATTATCACTTGCTTCGGTGAAGGAAAACATTGCGAGGAAACCTGCACACCTGAGAGTTATCCATAATGATCTCAAAGGTGTGTGAAGTCCTCCAATCCGCACTTGGCCAGCGTGGTGGACTATATTCCCTCTCATTGTGAGAGGACACCCTTGCCCAGCAGTGATACAGGTATTGCGATGATTAATAAACGTTCAGAGATCCACCCACCCACTCTTGAGCTAACAGTATTGTACTTGTATTGCGCTATCTGCGCATAGATATTCGACTAGGAAACCCTTCTCTTAGGACGTAAGGTCAAAATTTGGCTACTTGCTCGTCAAATATAGTTGGACTTAGTGTTATTTGAGGCTCATTTCATACATATTACTCTGTCTTGTCTTGTTCTGTTTCGGTCACAGTTGTCATGAGCATTGCATTGAAGCATCTATAAATTAGCAGACTTTGGCGCCCTTTGTATGTCGTATGTATTTCGTATACCAAATATTATGTCACATTTTATAAATTAGCAAAATTGGAATAATATTAAATCTTATAACCTTTCAATATATAATATAGCCGTAGTTTGTGCTACAATCAAAAAATTATCATCTAATTAATGTTATTAATATTACGCTGTATTTATCAAAAAATATTTTTAATCATTTCCAAGCAAAATGTACGTGTAAATGATATTAAATAACACGCTCGGGAGAGATCTCGACTATCGTGCGCTCTCAAGTCGAGTCGTGTTGAGCTCACTAAAGCTATTACACAAAGCAGGTCACATTAGCTGTCGGGGAGTAAAGTGCTGAACTGGGTTACCTCATCATGGGCTCCACCGGTATCATAACGTTGTCACTACATTTAAATAACACATTACACACATAAATTCCCTAGTCAGTCTTTAGCTCGAAGCATGCATTATGGATTTTCAGCTTCGCTTCGGGATATCTTTACAAATTAAGGCATAGGCTAAATGCTCTTTTATTTGTGAGTCCTTAAAATAAATTATTACCCGCAGGGTTACTACTTACAAGTATACATCAGCCATTTCAAATCGGTTAAGCCGATCTGAGATTAGACAAACACACGTACAAACAGACTAACCGACAAACGACATAAATCTTCAAAAATAGTAGTCTCAAATATATTCCATGTGCTGACATCAGTACTGTTTTTGTTCGTAATGAAACTAAACTCTGCAGTAAATTAATAACTCGTATACTCATACATAATATATTAAGAGGCTACTTGTAATCAGTGACGTCACAAAGCCTTTGGTACGATTTATGTCACATGTTGCTTCGGGCCGCCGCCGCGCCGGCCGCCCCAGCGACCGAACTTCCGGCGCATACTAAATTACTTACTACTGAGTCGGCACTCGACCGTACATTGTTATAATAACTTTACGACCTACTACGTTGACAATGGAAAATTATTATGAACTAGCTGAATTCGGCCACGTTTAGCTGTGGCGCAATTGGTTACCGTTACCAACCAAACCAACACAACGGGTACCATAGCAACGAACGTACGAACTGACTTCGGAGGGCAAGCAGAGATAGCAGTCGTTAAGCCATGTCGGAGGATTCGGGCGGCATAAAAAATCTGTCACTTGGGTTGATCACTAACCCCTCACCAATCCGTACTGGAGCAGTGTGGTAGAGTATGCTCTAGCCCTCATCAGGTATGAGAAGAGACCCGTGCCCTGTAGTGGTCCATTAATGGATGGAAGCCAGCCACGATTTACTCAAGCTCTGTATATGTTTGTATATAATGTCTAAATGTTTGCAAAAGAGATTATATTTTCTTAAGTAGGTACTTTGACTAGTACATTCAAAATCGGCATCAAGATTATTTTAAACCAGCTCTTCAGCCGTAGCGATACAGCCCATAACAATAATAATCATCAAATATCAAAATAAAAAGCGTGTTAAAAACGAAACACACAGAACCTATTTCTCCCTTAATGTGAGAGAAAATATTGTTCACAGCATAGAACCCAGAATGTGTATTAAAAAGTTCAACCTAACTTTAGAACGTTCGCCCAATGTTGCCATTGTGTCGCCGGGTGTACTGGTCATAAAGGAGCCTCATTACGGCGACCGGAGTACGAAACCAGGTAAAAGCAATAACCACAAAACAAAGCTCCACCGGGAAAATCTCATTTTACGACTTACCTCATTTCTACACTACAACACTGGTCGACTAACGAAAATTCTCAAAAACACACTTATGCACATATTGTACAATATCTCGTACAATAAAATAACGTGAACGAGAATACTGTCAAAGCTGAATCACACTGTCGAAATAGTTTACAATGCTTACCTACGAGTATATCCAAGTTGTGAACGTAGAACTTTAGGAGAATGGCCGCTTCAAAGACTGACAACCTAGCCAGGCGGATTTTTCTTTACGAAACTACCTACATATAAATTATGAAAGGTTTAATATATGACTTTTATAGTTTTTAGGTAATTTATTAATTTAACAAAGTGAGATTTTAAATTTAAAGAAACCTTAAATTATAAAAAAATCTAAGGGACCGCCCCCTTAGATTTTTTTTTGTATGAGTGTCTTAGCGTTTATTTAGTGTTTACCTGTCAAAAGTATAGCGTGTTCAGAAGAAAAGTAATCAGAATCTGGCTTCAGATACCTTCGATGAAACGATGCCAAGAGACATCCTCCCCACGCACTACCTAGATCAAAGGACTAGAGTCACTAGAGCAAACAACCCCGTACGAAACAACACAACCCGTCCACTCCGGGGAACTCCTCAATCGTGCGACAAGCAATATTCAGAGTGCCTATAATTAATTTCAACGAGTAATTATTATGAACTTTGAAATTCTATTCAGTAACAGTACAATAATAATTAGGGTGCTGACCTTGAGATCTGTGTGTAGGACTGTATAGAATAGTAAAATTCATTCACTATAGCTAAGACGGGCCGGAATAATTATGAAATATTTTAAAATTTAAGAAAAAAAATGTTAAAAAAAATTATATTGTACAAAAAAATGCGCCTAATTTTTTTTCGATGTAGTATTACTTAGAATCACGGTCCGAAAGCGTGGTTACAAGGTTTCTGTTTGAGCCCCTAACACCCTGTATAAATGTTTGTGCTCGGTCGTATACTTTTGTGAGGTCTACTGGTGCAGTCCAAGCACCATCGAATCCTAATGTGCAGTTGAATCGTCGCATTCAATAATGGAGATAACGGCGGCATCCACTAAATATTCTGTAATTTGGGTAAAGTATCGCATGATACAGAATAATATGGCAAAATCATTAATTTATTGCGGTGATGGGTATAATTTTACGGCGGGTTTATCTTCTAAAACTTTTATCTGTCTAGACGTCTCGGTCGGTCGACTTTATGAAAACTTTAGTTAGGCTGTCACCTAACTATCATAATAACCGTAACGTCTCGAGGCGGTAATTTGAATGATGAGTTTGTGTTTTCCATGCCACCCACGATACAGGGAATCCTAGTGTGGGGCTATGAGTGTGTAGCGTTATTTTTTTAGTAGTAACACGTAGTAAAATAAATCTAATATATCGTTTATAAAAGATCCGACTAAAATCAGTTTACTTTGCTTATCTTTAATGCAGTAGCACGTCTATAAATGAAATCTAACTTTAAACAAGGAAAAGTTTCTAGAAAATTTTGTAACAACGTAAATCCGAAGAAGTATTCCAAAGAACGAGTGTTGTTCTAATGATCTAACAATTTCAAAAGGCGATAACTTTAAATGATCACTGGCAGCTCACTTTCGTAAAACTTGATAACAAAGAATATAATTCAAATTTGCATAAGAGCCGATTTCACCAATGTCGAATAAGTCTTATTCCCGGGATAAGTACTCGCGAGTAAGCCCATTTTACGTTTCACCAACATATAAAATCTATATTAAAGTATACTAGAGTAAAATCATATACCGCCGATTATGTCCGAGTAAGCTGCTATTCGTAGTGCCACTAGTCACGGTCAACTCAACTGTCAGATACGTATTATTCCAATAAATAAAAGAATACGCAGCGCTATTGCGGAAGTATACGTCAAACTGTCTATTTTACTTGGGTGCATTACGCATTCATTCAATTCATTCGTTCAAAGTTGCAGAATAACTATGCGAGAGTAAAATAATGTGGTGAAACGAATTTGAAGTTAACCATCGCAAAAATTGACAGAGTCAAGTTATACTGGGATAGCTACTTTAGTTTAAATTCAATGCTGGTGAAATCGGGCCTTAAACTAATAACTTCTGATTTTAATACGGTGCGTAAAATCGTTAGACATAACTTAATTAAAATTAAACCAGATTGTACCAACCTTGCTTCAGCATTCTGGCTTTCTTATACCTGAAACAATAACATAACATGATTAAGTGAATTAATACAGGTATTTTGTGGGTTGTATTTGATGCTCTGTATAAAGATGAAAGTACCTACTTCTAAGATACACCTTAATATTTAAAAATATTCTAGATTTTATCAACAGCCAATTTTATCAATTGCCAAGCAGATGGATCAACTGGTGAGTGGTCACCCCATGTTAAAATCAGAGTAAATCTTATATATAAAATTCTCGTGTCACAATGTTAGTTAGTTACCATACTCCTCCGAAACGGCTCGACCGATTCTCAATTTTGTGTTCATATCGAGTAGGTCTGAGAATCGGCCAACATCTATTTTTCATACTCCTAAGTGTTAAGGGTGGGTTAAATATTTTTCCTTTTTTTATTTCATTCATTCATTTCATTCATTTTCATTTTATTTTTTTATGGTGTGGCGTAAAAAAATACACATAATCTTAAATTTTCACTTCCCTACCCATCAAATTTAAATCGCGCTCTTTGTATTTTTGTATGAAAAATATATATAGCGGAACAACGTTCGCGGGGTCAGCTAGTTTTATATAAAGGAAAGAAGTTAGCCTACAAACAACTCTACCTCCTAAGACACGCTACATTATCATGGAACCATTTAAAATTATATATTTGAAAAAATTATCCAATAAACATTTAAAGACGCTCACCAAAACCAAACCAGCGACAATTAAGGATAATATTACGACTTTGATTATCCCCATTAACAAAAAACAGGATACTCGAGAAATAAAGTCGTCGAATCAGTAGGTAGCAGCATAAAGACGGAAAATAAAGGCATTCAACGATTGTAAGTAGCTTAACAATACTGAAGTACTGCTTGTACAAGGTTCTGTTTATTCTTGCTCCAATTCCCTTCAAAGAGTTTTTACAGACCCCGTGGCGCAGACACCGCAGTTTAATATTAAAATATTAAACCATTATTTAGTTTCTGAATATAACAAGGCTAGTTTTAGCGTTATAAGGTAGACGTGGACATGTAGTGATTTTGAGTTTTTTGTAGATTCCTTAGTAAGAACTCTCTTATTCAATTTCTTTATAATAATCTGTGATAATGTTTATTTTTTGGCGTGCAATAAGGAGTGTCATTATCGGATGCTATACTATCTTTTACACTCTTATCCACACTATCTTACAGTTTTAATACTACCTCAAGTACGGTCTATCTTAAAACCTATTCTTTCACGGTTATGAGTCGGAAAACGCACTGAAAAGTTAGGCGCTGGAAATAAAAACGAATAGCGCTGTGCATTGTACTTGAAGACTCCATCGCGAGACTTGCGACTAAGTGCGACATTTTTCACCATTGAAAATTCAGTTTTCGTAACGTTTTCTAAGAGCTCTTCGAATGAAACTCACTTACTTGCAACGGGCGTCGTGGAAAGTACATGCACATCCTATAGTATAGTAAAATCCTGCCGCAGATAAAGTACCGATGGCTTCCTGCATAACTTCTTTTTCCTAAATTCAGTGGATAAGTTATCTCAATGCTATTTCTTTTCTTTTTGAGTTTTTAAAATATTTTATTTCACTTGCTTGGTGGAACCTTGCAACTCAATTTTGAAGCAGATATCGTCAGATATCGTCATTCTTAAACTAACATGGCAGGACACACAAGAATCTCGCGACAAGCGCGACATGTCATATGCTCGGGCCACACTAACGGGAAATGCCGTTAATTATCGCGATGATCGTAGGTGTAGCCACGCTCAACGGATAATTTCACAACGGAATTCACATTGCCATTTGCCGTTGACGTTGACGATTTCGTTAGTGTGGCCCGAGCATTATAAATTGTATAATGACGTTATAAGTTGATAGTAAAAGTTTTAAGGAAATGTTTATTTTATTCTTTTTAGCGCATTTAAATAAAAACTTGTTTTAAAAAAGTTTTTAATGTTAATTAATTTATTATTATTTACATAATTATGTAGGTACATCCGCCTCTTACATTACGCCTATTAATTTTAATCATATAACTTTATTGTAACGAACGGACAACGCATGGGTAGTCAGAGACTGACAGTTTTACTATCAAAATTTATCGTCGTGGTCATACATACATTTTATACATACATAGTTATATTTAGTATAAAACCACTTGACACGTTAGACCAAAATTGGGGCATCCCACGACCTAATTCTCAGAAGTTTTCCGGGACTCGTTTGCCAAACGGATCATGATACAAGAATCTTCCTTTTTATCTTTTTACGGTATACCCAAAGCATTTCCACGAGAAATTCATGCAAAATCTTGAAATGTATTTTGGTATATATCAACAAGTGGCAAAATAACACTTGCAACTTTTCATATGGAATACTTATGTACGTCGTAAATATCCATTCCCTTTACAATGAAACTTAAAACTACTGATATTGTAGCAGTTTAACTGCAAATAATAGGATCTATTATTTGCAGTTCTATCAGGAGGATGCAGGGTCTATTATGTGCATAATTTTGGAGTCCATCCAATGAATACTTCCACACGTTGGTCTAGTGCAAATGACTGGAGGTTAATGAATAAATCGTAATCCGGAAATTGAACTATCTAAAAGTAATAAACTAAGAACTTGGATACCTACTTTATATTAAATGTTTGTGCAGGCATCATATGAGTTTACAATTAGATCTGTCTACCATGCGGGTACACCAGCGAAAAATAATACCAGCTCTTTGGGGTACACTATGTAGCGCGTGTGCCGTGCGGTTGGATTCTCGGAAGCACCAGATGTATGAATAAGTGAGAAGGTGTAGCTTTCTGTCGTGGAATACAAAGAAACTTGGCCAAAACTACGGTTTGTGGTTTGAGAATTACTGTGTTAGGGAAGTTGAAATAGATTTAAATTTCCAATGTAAAATAGCCAGAGATTTTACTTATACTTTCAAGTAAAATTTATAAGTACTTGTATGTTTATCTGTAGGTGTGTCGTATCCTATATAATCATATCGTATCATCCTATTGAAGTAAGAAGTTGAATAAGATACAATACATCGAAAGATTAGTAACGCAATGACGGGGTGCAATTGCAGAAAAAAACATTCAAAGGATTATATTCCAAGCCATATTTACAGTACGGAACACTACCCCATAATTGTATTCAAACTTGCCCGATTTTTAAACTTGTAAACTTATTAAAGCTAGATTACACTTGTAAGAATATCACTCAAACACACACAGTATCTACAGGAAGCCGTAGATATTGTACATACAAGTACCTATTGAAGTTGTAGGAGCTCCATACGAGAAGAAATAAATATACTCTGTGGAAAAGGAAGACAGGTTAGGGGAAATTTGATAACAATAAAATATGGACAGGATGAAGGTTAGAAGAAAGTACATATAAGTGTATATAAGTATGTATAAGGTAAAAATGTAAGGTAAAAACATATTACAGATTTCTTAAAGTCCATCTATAGGGCTTGTATCTATAAGACTATCTTGTAATTCTTACGCTATTTGTAATTTCATACATTCATTTCAATTTCATTCAATGTTGTAACTAAATACGGTAAATACGGTAATTTTTAACAGGTATATTTTAATTTGATAATATATAATTTTTGATAAATTGACTAGAAATCGTTTTTAAGATGTTTCTTACAAACAAAACATGGACGTTATTGCTTGATTATTATTATTACACGGAAATTTTATATTCTAACCAACATTGGGTTTCATTTTACATATGACCTGATCCGATCACACATGGCGACGATCTGTTGTGAGACCCAACTCTCCGAGGATTTATTTACAACCGCAATATTTCGTTTGACAAAATGAGGACCGCAAAATCTGCAAGACAAAGTAACCCGTTATAATACAACAGGATATAGTTATTTCAACGTTAAAACCTTAAGTTATCTATTAAAACCTATCGTGTACATTTCAGTTTCTAGACTTAGCAAGGTAACACTAGGTAAGACAAGGGCTTTGGGTATGTGGAGTTTATTTTATTTTAACTTTGCAAACGCATACTATATAAAATACAAATATTTGACGTGGTGGCTAATACAGCCTCGATACCGACAGCTCTGATAGCTACTGGTGGCTATTAACTGTTTTAAATACTCAAGACTAGTAACATATCTATATGTATTGGTTTAGTAGTTGAAACAAAAATGTACTAAGTATGTTCGACCAAGACGTGCAACACATTCCAAGTAAGTACATAACATATATTCGTCACAACAAATGCCATCAAGTTTGCGAACCATTTGGCGCCTATCCAATAAGCAAAGTTTGTGAGCCCAACTTTGCTTCTTTTTTTATTGAAATTGAAATAGCGAACGAGCAAGCAATCCATCTGGTGCGAAATGGTTAAGAACTAACGCTTCATAAGAATGACTATGTGAGATATAACTTAACATTATTACCTAATTATAACTGACCCAAAATATTTGCAACTAAAACACAAGATAGTTAGAAGCAACTTCGCCACGGTGAAATTAGCAATTTCAATATAATAATGACTACCTACGATTAACGTCCAAATGTTAGATATCTTGAGAAACTGACATACACAAATCATCAAAAATATATATCATTTCTGTTCGCAAAGGTGACCGTGTTATAATAAAAGTAAAAATACCATAAAAATACCCTTGCCTTTCTCCGAAGTTTGTCCGGGATCAATAATAAAGCAGTGATCTTTGTAACAACTTTAAAACCGCCAAAACCAAAGGCAATTGTTTTTGGCCAGAGTCCTTCTACATTCATCACGCCCAGGGTTGCTACCCAAGCGTCAAGTTGATGTGACTTGGCCCCAATCCAGCGGAGCTTTAAATAGTAGTGCACGGATTCGACCTTAGCGCCGATCTCATTGCTATTTACAGGGACATTTAAATTTTAAAATCATGTCGCTATAAACATGCTTGTCTGCGTTCCTACAACACATTGCGAACGTACCTACCCAATTTTTAATAATTCATGAAACAAACCGTTTCCGTTGAGGACAATTAATTGATAGTTTATAACGATTCTGTTTGATTTTATTAACTGTTCTATAATTGTTACTAAAAAAACGTTTGCACCAAGACACGTTAGTACATATAATATTCTTAAGTGGTTTCATCTTTTACTTACAACAACACGCATGATTTTTTTTACCCTACATTAAAGGTTTAACATTGTATGCACAAATTCCTCGCAGAATCAAATCAAATTCGTTTTCCTGATCTATTACAATGTCAATGAAATGGTGGGCTACTAAAACATTTTGAAGATATGAAAGTACAAGAGTCGTTATTTTATATTGCAAAACTACGCTTACGCTAGTGTCTAGCCTAGAATATCTGGCGCCGAACCAGATAATCCCGCTGTATGCTAACGCCAATACGACAAGAAGGCCATGTTAAGTACTAGACAATGTAAATGTCCCAGACTTTCGTCCAAAAAATCACGATCACAATTATTCGAAATATTTTGTTTTGAAGTGAAAACTTCTTTAGGTTCGTTGTGATTTGAAAATCTATGCAACGGAAATGACGCAAAAAACCGACAGTAAAAAGAGGCAGACACATTTTAACGTGGGCGAAAATGAGATAGGAAGCATTATCCGCTGCGTGCTCCAAGGTCGGGGTCCTAGAGCAATACCTTTTACGGCAAAATGGCGGCTTACGTAAGCAAAGCAAAACGTCAATATTTGGACTGACAGTATTCGTTTTTCTAAGTTTCACTTCTACCACGTGTGAATTGCACACATAAGTATTAGTTTTTTTTACTTTAACTTGTCAGTCTTCGAAATTGTAATGAAATAATAAGTGGAAAAGTGCTTCAACAAGATCGAGAGGTGCTAACAAAAATAGGTCAATTTTAAAGTTGTAATTGGGGCGGATGCTTTTGGCTTGCGTCCTGGCGCATTCGTCACGCTCGGAGGCCGCTACATTGGCGTTAAGTTCTGGCCGTTTGGCGGAGGGCCAGCGGCGAGGGTTGGAAGGTTCGAAATAGTCTTTTAACTTCTTTCGACACTAACACTTACCCATACTAATATTATAAATGTGAAAGTAACTCTGTCTGACCGTCTGAAACCTTTTCGCGTTTGATCCGTTGAACCAATTGACATATTTAGTATGGGGATAGCTTGAGAATAAGACACAGAAAAGTACAAATGATACTTTTTATCCCGATAATGCGGTCCCTAGGAATAATTTTACGGTATTTTTGTTCGGGTGTCGTTTTCCGACACACACGGGTGAAGCCGCGAGCAAACACTAGTATTCCAACATGGCAGTTGTGACTCGAGTACGCCTAATACGACTAAGCTTTAAAATCTGCCGAATTACCCTTTCTAAACTACAACTTTATTTATTTGTTGTTGCTTAGCTAAAACCACACTAAAAATAATAGAAAGACTAGTGACAATTCTGTTGTTCAGCATGTGGGTGATCTGGGTTTTGTTACATTAGTAACAAAGCGTTGAGCGTGAAGTATTACACGCTCGAATTGATTCGTAATTGTATTAGTATCTTTAAATTAAATTATTATCACATCATTATGTATGTACTAGTAGAGCTTTCTAGAAGAGCCCAAACTTTGGCAACGAAGCTATCACAAGAATTTTATTTCTAGCTACGGTCGATTCAAGGCCGCACAGAAATAGTATCTAAAGAAAAAAGAAGTCACGCAATCATATTATAAAGAAATATTCCCCCGCGGCTTCGCCCGCCCAAAATCCCTACATATATAAAAAGGTTTGACAAAATCAGAGAACTTTCATACTAACTTTGCCCCTTTTACCCCCTTAAGGGATGATTTTGGAAAAAAATTTATACATGTTTCATGACTTCTTGTGTTCATGATTCATGAAAAATCTTCATACTGAACTTCATTCGAATAACTTCAAAAACGGCAAAGTTTTATACTAACTTTGCACTTTCTACTTAAATCAATTTAAGATACAATCGTTCAATTTAAACAATGCAATGAGCATCCGAACTTTGTAGTGTAGGTATCCAAAATTTCTTCATCATTACTGTTAAACTCACTATACGTTACAGCAGATAAAGCCGTTGGGGTTCCCAAAAGGAAATCAGGCGTGATGAAGCGACACATCGGCATTAAAAAGAAAAGGTCAAACACCCCACTCGAGAGCAAACTGCGCGCCGCGGACTCGTTATAGTCCCTCTATGTATACACATCCCAATAAGGCCCGCGCTAACAGCACTTATCTCCTTTAAAACCCTTTTAAATGAAGCAATAAACGGGAGACAATCCCTCGTACACGTGGACGTGAACATTCCGATTTCAGCACATCGAGGCTATTCACATTTTTTGAAATGTCCACACTGATAGCCATTCCTAAAATTTTATACTAATATCACACACTTCTTTTTTATTATATTTGAATTTTCCAATGGCAAAAAGCCTTTGTATCTATGAATCTTTAAATTTCTATAATATTACCTTTTGCCTTTAGACTAATTTCGGATATGTTACAATGACTAATATAACCCGCATACCTCCTTCATATTAATATGAGGCCGGCGCGTAATAATATCGGGTCTGTTTATTCAGGTATCCATTTCATCGCTAAGTTCATGTTTGTGCCGACTTGGGCATTCTTTGAATAACTCCATTCTATTCGCTACTCGTTATGACAACATTACCTTCAATATTATACCTTCTTGGGACAAATTCTTGGCAAACATTAAATACACTTACATAACTCTTATAAACTGAACTGTTAGTTTACTTTTTGACGAATGTTAGTGTACGAGTAGATAGATGAAATCGTAGAGAAATATTTGATAAGGAATGCCGATTCAAAATGAAATATTGTGTGAATTGAATGTAAATATACATTTGAATGTATTTTATTATAATCTGTTTTAAGGCAAATATTTATGCAGCAATCATGATCGAGAGATTAAACCGTAAATATCAGGTGGCTGTAAATCTAGTTGTATAGGTAAAAAATCCAACTCAACCCAACCCAGGAGTTCAAGTGACCAGGTCTTTGGAAGATTCACAACCACAAAGCACCACAAGTATCCAAACCTGATGCCGAAAATTGAAACGTCAAATAGAATTACATAAAAAATCACAAATGCGCTTAACCAAGATTATTGAGCATAGCCCCAAACCCAGATGAAATTGCCAGCACAGCTGTTGTGACATAAGCTCCAATATGGAAATAGGTTACTATGTAGATACTCCAAGACCTGTGTTTGCACGACGCAAACCTCATAGCCGATTCTGGAGCAACAACAGTCGGACTACGAAATCATGATTGATGAATGCCTCGCTCGACCATAGGAAACGTCAATTAAGGAGCGAAGGTAACATCAAAGAAATATTTAATTATTAAGTTCATGAAAGAAGTTTAAAAAACACGCGTCGTCAGTATATTTAAATAGGTACGTCCTTGGTCATGGGGGAGGGGTCAATGTAGAAGCCTTAGGAAAGCACCTGCCAATGGCAGGGGTGACTCGTTGATATAGGTGTCATAGAAATACGGAATTTGAGTATGTGAATTTAATACAATATTTGAATTACCCATGACGTAACATTCGAAGATATTTGTTCGGGACAACGAGCCTTTCTAATTTTGCCGTAGAAAAATTACCTAACAACAAATTTGTGATTTGGTTTAAAGAGTGTTATGACTCCTTTTATCTAATGATTTACTAATAATTGTACTATTTGAATATCATTAGGGTATTTGCTGCTTTGCAGATCTATAATAGTTTGTCCGGTTACTAAATGTGTCTGTTCGCAAGTTTCAGGAGATTAATTCCCGGCGTATAGTGGTGGGCAAATCTATTCACAAATTGCGGTTACATTTATCTATAAATTTTTAAGTTGCAGAATAAAAATATTCATTATTATCATACTGTTTGGTCGAAGGCACATTTACATTAGATTAAAAGGTTATACAGAAATGCTCAAGTAACATTTAGTGAATTCGGCGCGCAACAGCTAAATCATTTATCAAGTTAAAAATACTGTGTACGCTGAAGATATACAAAGTAATCGCAAGTATGTACTTACCATGGAATTTCCAAAAGAAAGCTCCTAAAAGGTTCAAGTGTCACGCGCGGTAGATACTTTAAGCAAATAAATCTTAATTTGTCCGTAGAAAGCTTAGCAGGTTTGTTCTGCTAATTAGACACTAAAGCAATACTGTTCTTGGTAATCTATGTTATAAGGATTTTCGCATGAGGATCTCAAGAACTCGTGGAGAAACAATTAGATACGAGCATAAGATGAATGTATCTACCTTTTTAAACCATTAAGATGAGAGAATGTAAAACAGACTTTTCTAAAAAGTTCCGCGCAGTTTTATGTAATAAACCGTTGTTTTTATCTCATGTTTTGCGTTACAGTGAGTGATCATTGTTGATTACAATAATGCATTTATACCATACATTTTATGTCAAAATGAAGTGGGTTCGTAGATGAAATAAAATAAAATTTATCTGAAGTTGTTTTGTAAAAACACTTTCAAACGTCAAATTACGGCATCGTTTAAAAATTTCCTACCGTGAGGACAGTGATGGATTTGGCTTTAAATAATAGTAAAGGTTAAGTCAAATTAATATATTGTATTTAATTAAACCTCTTTAATGAGAACGAGTTGCGCAAAGTGACACATTACGATAATGAGTAGTTATAGCACGAACGGTATTTCTTCAACCAATTCATAGATGTATCACTAGAGAGATTCTCTTCCACTCATAGTCCATAACGAAAAGGCAAGCTGTTCAATTATGTAAAAGCTCCAGGGATCGAGCCTGATAGAGATCCTGTTTGCACTGGGCTTATGAATAAATATGGTGATAGGTGAACGTGAACGGCTCGAGATCGAGATATGCCATGCGGATTTTTGCGAACAAAGGTCTACTGGTATCATCGTATATCACGAATTGTGATGTATCCGTAAGACGCAATTGTTGCCATGCCGGAGTGCAGTTCGACGTTCTGGTGTTCGATTCCTAGCGAGGCGTAAATTTGAAGGATGTACAATTCGGTCTGGGTGGGTGTAACTGTGTTCCGTGTGTCGCCATGGCAACCACGACTCAGGGAATACTAATGTCGGGCGATGAATATGTTTAATATTTATTTATTTATTAGTGTTAAATGTTGAACGAGGTACTGAATAGGTACTACACCTAAGGAAAGGTATATACTAGTAAGGTAAGCTTGTAAGAAGGTAAAAAATATTTAGAAAAGGTACTCTAAGATGCTGTCTCTAATACTAGTGCAACATGTTTATCCATATATTGTTTGGACCCATGAGTGGTTGTTCATTTATTACCCGGGTCCAGATTAATAGATACATATTTGACTGACCTTTAGTCACAATCCTTATCAACTATTAGCTGCTATAATTATTCAATTTATCAGTAATTGCCTTACAGGCGCGCCTTAAATTACTAGTACAGATACTCACAGTAAACTCGAAAATTAAAACATCGTTCTGCCTAATATCGTCCATTGCGTGACATTTCACACAATTCCATCGTGTGCGGATACAGTAAGGAGTTCAAAAGAATAGGAATAGCAGGATAAAGGGGGTCTGAGTAGTGCAAACAGGCTGCCTTCCTGGAACAAGGCCAACTCAATACGTACGAGAGTAGGTATACGCTGTAGATACGCAAGTCTCGGAACTCTAGTCTGTGAACAAGAGATAGCTCTCGACGTTAAGTCTGGGTTATCCTATTCTGTAAATCGCAGTTTGTATTTTTTATGGGCGTAACAAAACGCTAAAAGCTTCAGTAAAAATACCAACGAACAGAATAAAAGCTTTAATTTCATCCAATGATTTGATTTGAAAAGAATAGTAATAAATGTGCATATTTTAAAATAATTATTTAATAAAATGAAGTGTGGTATGTGTCGAAATAGACACAGGTAAGTATTCTTTTTTGCCATGAAAATACGACTGTAACAAAAAACTTACACCAAATTCCTTATGTATGAATATATTATTATAATATTCACATTTTTCTATATGCATATGAAGCTATTTTTAAAAGCTAACAAACGGACGGACAAACCTACAAAGTAGATTTTTAAACTAATTTGTGATAACAATGTTTTTAATTTCAAAAAATGGGCTCGAAAGCGTAAATAATAATAATTATTATTATCTCTATTTATGACGTAGGGTTCGTGAGCCCCATGAGATTCTATTTATTCATGGAATGTATGAAAACTGAAACCCGTAGCACACCAATTAGAGTGTGGCTCATCATGCATGCATGCATGTGTGCATCATCATAAAGTAAGAAATATCACAGTAGGTAACAATACGAATAACAAAACATGAATTAGCGTCGACGGATATGAATCATAGAAATATAAGGGAAAACAAAAGAGGCAAACTAAAACTGCACAAGAGCGCTTTTCAATACACTTTCCAATCCCGTCGACTAGCTCTGATTGCGCGCTCGAATCATGCATGAACATAAAGCCCACTGCACCTAAACGTGGAGTTTTCCTGATAATAAAAAAAACTTGCGAGAATACATAGACCCTGTTTTATATTGACTGAAAACCATTAGCGCAGAAGCCAGGCCTGTGATCCTGACTGGACCCTGCTTCGCCAATCTCCTGTGTAGCTTAGGTGTGTTTAGTGGCAGAGTTAGCAACCCAAATTCATCTGTTCTTATGTTGTAAACCTTTGATAAAAGTTAACATTGTGAACGACCACTGCCACTCTACGATACTCTATAACCAAGCTTCAAGAGAATCCATGAAATTAATAATAAAGGTAAAGTTGCTCCGTCGTAATACAGTGTTTCAGTAACTTACAAAGCTGACGAAACCCAATTCGGTTGTCAGTGAACTGTGAACCCGACAGTTGTGCCAGACTTACGAGCACGGTTTCCAGCGGGGTCCAAATATTTACCTCATTACACTTGTCTGGAGTTTGGGTTGCTCATTATGTTTTAACTATCCTTACATATGCAGGTATATCCTTAAAATAACATATGGCCATTCCGATGTAGAGATGGAAATATGTAACCTAATATTATTCAACTTAACGTAAGCACTACTCAGATAAATGCTTTCATTTTATTGTATAAATTATGTAAAAACAAAATAAACGCTAATAAAGCCAAACGAAAATTTAATAAATGATAAAACAATTAAACTTATGACAATAGCTCATCTGCCCTCGACACAGACAAGAGCGCTTGACCTGTACAATGCTGGAAATATATTTAAAATAAGCAATTAAGAAGCCCTCTCTCTGAATGGGGAGAGGTTAAGGCCACTTTCCATGCGCTAGCACAGTACAGTACAGATCGGCACACTTCACATACGTACATATGTTAGAGAATTGAATGACGAATAAACTAAGAAGACACCAATGTGGGTAATTATGATAGGAGAAACCAATCCAAGGAAATAAAAAAGAGAGACGTCTGTAATCAAATGCAAAAGAAGGCCTCGTTAAGTTGGACAGATTCCCCTTCAAAGACATAATAATCAACGTTATATTCACGATTCTCAAATCTCTATAACCCCAAATGAAGCTTTAGTTAATAATTCTCCAATAACCAAGTTAGGCTCGAATAGTACTCAACTCGACGACCTCTTACAAGTACATATTTCCGAAGTTTGAGGATGATAGTTCCTAGCTTAATATTTCTTGGAGATGCTGGAACGAGACATTCTATGCATTTATACAGGACTCTTCTGAGTTCTTCTTCTACTAATACCTTTTTGTCGTTACTTCAAAATCCCTACTTCAAAAGCGAACAGGCATACAATCTACATGAACTCCGTTTTAGATTTATCTTATGGTCCTAGGAAGGAACGTTCATATTTTGCTGTATAATGCCATTATTGCACGAATACTACTTGCATTCGCTAAGTTCACTAAGTTCACTCAGCGAAAAAAATGGTGGATAAAAAAATCTGCTGCTTTAAGTTATATATCTAAACCTAAAATTCAATAAACCGGCTAGTTTGACTGTTTTAGCTCAATAAGTAAGTTGAAACGTCTCGTAAATCAGTGCGTGACGGCGACGAGACTCATCACATCACAGTGAGAAATATATTGCTGATTCATGACAGATAAAGAGCGGGCAGTGCGGAGTAGCTTCTCAGTTTATTTCACTTGAAGTTTAATTCCTTAGCGCTAGCTAATTCCATTATCTTGTAAAGTGTTGTGATAATAAACGAAGGTAAAACAATTAAGGCGCTAAGCAAGTATTTGATCTTACTTCGCTCACGCTTAAGCTTAACGTTATTTGGTATACCTTACATTTACCTGAACTGCCCCAAATAAAACGGCCATTCGTTAAGTCTATTTACTCGCCGACGTTAATGGCCTAAAGTACCTTAATAAAATTACATTACTTCTTTTGTCAATTAATTATAAAGGCGATTATAAACCAGAGTTAATTACTAACGAAATTATTGTTTGGGCAATAGCTATGAAACAAACGATATTATTATGGTATTATGTCATTCCCATGTTATACACATAAAAAAAATCATGTTCCAAATTCTTCCTAAGAGGCATTTGGGACCTCTTAGTTCATACTAACCATTGATCCCAACTTATTATCGGGCTGTCAGTCCGATTACGTAATTACAGGATTGCCTGTGATAATTTTCCAACATTACAAAGCTAACTTTTTATAATACTTTTCTTCTTCATTGATTTATCGGTTGTATTCCTACATTTTTCGTCACTTCTAATATACAAATCAATACAGAGTAATAGGAAGGTACGAGTATATCGTTGAGAAGCAACATTGGCCCCAATACGACCCCCCAAATACTCCAAGAACAAAATAGCTTCTGCAAACGATGTAGTCGATTACAAGTCATTACTCTCGCTTCCAGTCGACTAATCCGAACAATGGACGTAACGAATCAATAGCAGATAAAACCCAACGCTTCGCAAAGACTACCGCTTTGATGCTTTCACAATGAAATTCGTAACAATAATTAGAATCAGTTTATTAGTAATATTAATTCATTTAACAGGAATGCCACAGGCAAGTAAAATTACGCCATTTTGTTTTGCTAATACATCGGCAAATGTACTTGTTTAATAAACCATTCACCACCATGATTATAGTAAGATAGTAAGTATTAAATTACCATCAACTTTTATACCACTCTTCGTGTATTTAGGTTAGCTGGTAGAGAATGCAATTAGCATTAAGCTCGCCATATGTACTATAATATTTTTTTATATTGTGGTCAATAAAATTTACATAAATAAATAAATTTTATGATGTATAATTATGATGTTGATGTGTTTATGTATCAACATCATATTTATAATCATGGTGAAATTGTGAGAATTTAAAAAGCAAGTCTAAATAATAAAGCTTAAATCAAATAGTAGTTTCAAATAGTTTATCCAAAATCATTCCTTATTTCGATAACTGAAGACTGTCATGTTATAATGGGAATAGTTTCAATCTTATCAAAATTTGTTATTAACATACGAAATAATTAATAATTAAACTAAAACAACAAGGCACTACTCAAACGCATTATACCCAAATAGTTCTATAGGGATTGAGTACTTCTAAACATTTCATAGTTGCAAACATTTCATACGTAAACTTAATTAATTAAATACGAATCCGGATTGCAAACCAGATATTACGTGAAATACGCACGTACACATAGCGGAAAGCTACGCTTTTATGAGCCACGTTTCATCGTAAATGTTATCTTAGTAATGAGATTACTGTTCAATTTTAGTGCTACCTGTGATATATCCTCTCAGTTTTATCCGGCATCAATTAATTTCTGACGAAATCGACCGCATCCGGTCGATTGAATCCATTAATGTGTTAAAAGCGTATCTGTGATCAAAAGCCTGAAGTTGGTTTATATAATATTCATTGTAAACAGAAGAGTCTATAGGGAGTTCGTTCATATCGAATTGCTACCAAGGGAGATTAAAGTAGGTCAAAATTTAAAAATGATCGGATAGCTCTGACGTCTCTCCCCAAAAGAAGAAAATGGTTTATCATTCAGTTTAGTCATTGGGGACGCCCATATAGCGATATTGCGTTGCCTGTACCTACAGGTAAATTTGTTAGTATAAATTAATTATACCGGAAAGTGTTATTGGAAATGGAAAACTACGAAGTTCGAAACATAATTATGTAACCGGTATCATAATAACGAGCATAAAGTAAGACTCAAGATATTTATTTATTTATTACATGATCAACAATGTTGGCACACATGTATTATAGAAATATTTCTGCTTTCGTCTTAGTTCTTGATAATATTACGTGCGTATCCATTGTTGTACACGCCGTCCGCAAAACAGCGAATGCAACTGCAGAGATGAGAACGTTTTAAACACGCTGATGCGTTTGTAAAATGTTTGGTAAATGCTGATTTACATTCGTTTTGGTATAAATACTATTTGCAAACTTAAGAATTACGTCTGCCGAAAATAAGAAACTTTGAATATGTTCGACTTCAACCATTGGCAACATTTTCAAGTTAAAATATCAGTTATCGTGCTGATGCCAATATCACATTTACGACTAAATGTATGTATGTGGTTTCTGCGGTACGCTCTTTAATTTCATTAGGGTTATCTGTATCACCGTGTAAACAAACATTTGACACAAATCCAGCTTACTGATATCTGCGATATGACACTGATACCATTATTGTGTTGAAGTGTATTAGCCCGAAGTGTTACGAGTATCAACAGTAGAGATACCCATTGTGTTCGAAAAGGGTCGGCTATTTCTTTATCATTTATGAAAAGGACATAAATGATAACGGCAATTAAAATGTCTACCAGGCATTAATAATTGAGATAAACATTTAGTCGATCAGTAGGTAATTAAGCTAAAATTTACTAAAAATATAATAACTGAAATCAAACGACTTGAATTCCAGATGGGAGCTTGAAAGCCAGTTCATTATTATCTTCTACATTTTTTCCTTTTTTCATTTTACGATAGTAACTACACCACCCCAGAACACAAAATTCCATGCAACAATGTTTAATATTACCTGAATAGGGAAATATAAAGTTTTTAAAACAGAGATAAATAACATAGAGATTGTATCTTCCTAAGTCAAGGAAGCTATAAAACCTGGTACGGCTAAAACTAACAAATAAAGTAGTAATCTTAGCTTTCTAAATTTCATTTGGCGACAACGGAGGCGACAGGTTGCGAGGCGTCGCCGTCCTCCAGAGACGCCGTCTTATTTAGAAACTGTCCAACTTCAGACGTAAATCAATTCGCCTTTCCCATTTTCTCAATTTCGCGAAAGAATGGGAAAAAGTCAAGTTTTCTTTTATTACTTCCATGGGACTTCAGCTGACACTTTATGAAGCAACCAGTGCATATATGTACGCACGTTCAACAGGGCTTGAAAATCTGTGCAACTGTAACTGTTAATCTAACTTTTAGCCAGGCCAGACCAGGCCAGGCGCGAATAGGCTAGCCTCTGTGGCTCTATGGCCTAAGAACATAAGCAATATCAAGAAAGCTACAACGCAAAACTGAAAGAACAAATAAAAAAACTCGTTGCCTAGTGATCTAGGAATCTGAATCCTGTTTCGGGGTAAAAATAATCTGGAAATTCAGAACGTTCCAGTAGATGTGGATAGAATTAAATTATTTGTGAAGTAATGTTTTCATAGACGCGCGTTGAGAACTTAGTTTAAAAAATTCCAAGAAAATTCACGTTGTAAAGTATGTTAAGATCTCAAAGGAAACTCATGTACCTCCTAAGTACCCACCAAACAGCCCACACACACAACCCTGTGTGGTCGGTGCTCCTGAGACAATAATTGGACCTTGATTTAATTGACCCAATTTTACTCGTCGATGTAATTCTAAGCTACGAAGTTATTTATAGCTGATTGACGTATTTGCCCGTTGTAACATAAAATCAAGGTAAATAAGTTACCTGTTAGCGAAAACCACATGATTAGAACTTAAACACATAAGGGCCTTCAACAACGGCGAGTAGCTTCAAAGCAGAATTAATAGGTGTGCATCTTCCCAGGTGAATTTCACAAATGTTTCTGCTACCTAGCATTACACTCTGATTGCATTTTAAAACTTAGGTACATATCGTGAACTAACATCCTGTTGAAATTGCGCAAATTTCGTTACGAAAATTATAAAGCAAAAATATATAATACATATCTTTATTCCTTATCTCGTGTAAACTTCGTAAAAATCCGGCCCTAACACTGTATTGTCAACATTATAAAGAAAACATGTTCACAAAATTTCAATTGTGTAACTCTAGCAGCTCCCTATGGATGTTGTTTAAAAAACGATCTATCATTCATTTTTTCTTCTCTCTACCAGCCTTAGCTGACAACTAATTGTCCCTTCTTTGGTGTTACTGAGGTCCGTAGTGACTCCAGTTAGACGACGCGATAGCGTTGGCCGCGGTACGATCATGCGTGTCATATAAACGCGCCGATAAGGATGCAAATTGGCATGTCATTCGCACCAATCAATACAATTAAACGGTCATGCATACATGACAGCATGTAAGGCATGTCATGTCGCATGATCGTCTAGCTTGCTGCTCTTTTGTTGGCTATTTACATAAAAAAACCGTAACCGTAGTAAAAGTTGTTAAAATTAGTTATGCTTGAATATCAATGCAGTTCTAATTTCCCTAAATAGCACCATTTATGTATAATTATAAATATGTATATGTATAGTCCGTTCCTATACATACTACGGATACATACAGAGATGATATGTTTTCTTTCCAATTAAAGTGGAAGTCTAAGTAATTAAAGTACAAGACTAGAGCTAATGCTTTCAGCGTCGGCGACTGGGAGTAATTTGCAGTTAAGCCTCTCGTAGCACTCTCAATAAATAATTTCTAGAGATAAAGGCCACGTAGTTCTACCTAAGCTTGTACATAATGTATTCATGTACGACATTTTTTTAATATGAATATGTACAAAGAAATGAATCCTTGATAATTACAAGGCTTACTTCACTTTGGTCTAGTACTCTAGTACTTTTTAATTTGCGTCGGAAGTAGTTAGACCACCCGAAGTCATTTGAAAGGACTTAACGAATCGTGAGCTTTGAAGCAATAAAGCGTTCAAAAATTTAAGTAGGAACAAGAAGTAACTTTTGTAACATAATACTGGATAACCTATATTTTTCTTTCAGTTAAACCATTTGATACCATCATGGGAAATCCCAACAGAAGTACCTAAATGTAAAATATTAAATATGTCGGTTGACAATGACAGAACAGAGGGACGGGTTTCAGATTCGATTCCCAGACGAAATGCGTATTAATTGTTAAATTATACCTTGACTGTTCGTGATGTGCTCTTAATTGTGTGTTCATTCACACAATTTATATTAACCCATATTAAAAACCTATATTGGATATTAACTGCGTAATTATTTACAGTGATTATATTAACATTGGAAAGTACTTCACAAATTATATAAAATAACGCGGAAACGACTAAAACTTCGCTTCCGTGTGAACAGTCTCATTACCATGTTTCAAAGTTTCCGTTGCATCCACTCCAACCCTTTACTAACAACAGCTCGCCAAGTTCATAATTACTCCGCAAAACAATATTTAAAAGCTAATAGAGTCGAGGAGTAAATTATAAGTGACACGGTTATTTTTTCAGCGCTTTACTGTACTCTGAAACTATTTTTTAAATAAGCCCTTTTATTGAATTATTTGGCGGTAGGTAGATTATAAAATTAAATCTACATACATAATGGGCTACTTTAAATTAATGTTTTACGTAAATCTGGATGTTACTAGTGTATTAAAATTCATAATCACTGTCATGGGTAAAGAACATTCTGAAGAGTTATTTATTATTTCTGAAAGGCGTGTGAAATATATCCACCTGACCGGCGCGAGTGTAGTGTATCGATCACTATAATAAGCAGCAAGTATGAAGGGATATGAAATTCATGAATACAAATTCGAATTTTAAAATTGAGGTCTACAAAAACAATTTCTCGTTTCTCTTAATTCGAGGAAATGTCAGCTTATAACAAATTAATAACAAATACAATTTATAACGTAAACATTTTAATAACGATAATCCTGATATTAATGATTTGTGTGAACCAACTGCGTCACAATTTCGTAATCAGGATTTAATCTCCATCGAGCCGGGAAACATTTGCCGTTCACAATTCTAATCTTGCCGATTTAAACGTCGTGATTCAACCCGACCCTAATATGTATTATCATAATTTAAATTTAATCGAAGTTTTAATTAGCTCAGCATAAATATAACATGTGTATTTAAACTTGTGTTTTTCGGGGATACACCGTTCCTTTAAAAATTTAAATAAATCCAAACAAAAAAAATCAATTTGCTTAATACAGCTTTGTCAGTAGGTACCTTAATATGTTAATTCCTTAAGGTCCGCATAAGTAAACGAATAAGAAAGAAATCTCCGGGAATGTAGGCCTAAAAAGTTCCTCCAGCACGGCAAAACTCGGTGCCCTAATCCACGAATTCTCGCTTGATTCATAAATTTTTTTCATATCTGACATCGGCCACCCTCGGCGCCCTATTGCGGGAATCTTATCTCCTTTAACAAAAATGAGTTCGAAAAATATGAATTCACTTCCGGTCTGGCAGGAGTCACGTTTATTATTTTTTTATTTTTCTGTAATTGAATGGCTGACGGCTAATGTCGACCATCAGAATTCAAGAGAGGTCGAGAATAGCATGAGACGGGATTTAGATCGATTTTGTGTCTCGAGACATGTATCTCGGTTGCTAGAGTTAAGAGTAGTCCTTAACCCCTGGTTTATAATTTTTGTTTTTTTCTAATGGAATTAAGGTAGCAGACGAGCATGCAGCTCCACCTTCCGCTGCCGCCTATTACAACTGTAATCGACTTAGAACAAGACACAAATGGGGACTGGGATAGTTAGTCCGGTTAGGAGACAGTGTTAGAACATTAGCTTGGTTAGTTTGTTAGTAAGTATGAGGACTAAGACAGGGACGTAAATGAAAGTTAGTCATGTTAGTTATTGTTACTAGAGTCTCGTTATAATTCGGTCACAGATTGACCGCCAATTGATCGACTATTATTTTTTAAGTTTAGTATATCATTGCGTAATTTTAATTGACCGCTAATTGACCGACTATTATTTTTTAAGTTCAGTATATTATTATGTAATTTTTATTGACCGCAACTCCAACGTAACATGACTATAATATTTTCAGAATCTAGAGAAAAGTTGGTAGCCAGCATTCGTTTCTCTTTTTGGCATAAAATGTTATAATTCCAAGTACATTTCGTTAGCTTTTACCGAATTTACATACAACGCTAGTTACAAGTCTAACCCCGCGAGTTCTATAAATTTCCGAACTAAATCCCAACCAGAATAATAAAGATTCGTTACGCGTGACGTGGCGTGGGAAAGACGGTATTTTTCTATTAAAGTGTGGAAATCCCTTTACACCTCTGTTGAGAGTTGAGCCGCGTGCAGGCAGGGGATCAGACGAAGAGATTGGTGCAAGGTATTTGACAAATACATACATTATTCGGCCGTATTGGGGCAGCCTAGATAAGACCTCTATCCTATACATACATCCCATACCGGCAGACCCGAGTGTCGTAAGAGGCGACAGAGTCCTCTGACGCCCAGCTAACACAACGAATATTGAGTGGGGACCGGAGATAAAGAAAATTTTATTAAGCTCCTGTAGCATATTTTATTACCGATACTATACAACATACCTACAATATTGAAGTCTGTCGTAGACCTTGTCGATATAGACAGACACTACCTTTAATATTAACGATGCCGAAGCTTGGACTTACCTGTAACAAAGATAATAATCTAATTAGTATTAATATTAACAGCGGATAATGATTAGTGGATACAATTACGTCTATCATTATTAGGTTAATTTATATGAATAAAATTAAATTGCAGTATTTTTATGCAAATAGCCGGCGCCATCTGATGTAGAATTCTCACCGCCGCGCCGCCCAAGAACGAAGCATAAAAAAAACACGAAAAATCATTTCAAAGTTGGGTCGAGGAAAAAGGTTGGCTACAACTTTTCTCCTCGACTATTTCTAGAATCAATCTAGCTAGCAATAGCTAGGTTGGTTGGCATACTTAATATTCCATGAAAACTATGACCCAAGCAAGAGGTAGCTAGCTAGCCTACCCTTCACAAAAAGCCATATCATATAGCATAATACTAACATAACACGAGTAATAATAATATTAATGACTTGCTAATAACATATTGACAGTATAATCCTTACGCGAAGTCCTACTAAAAAGCTGGGTCTCCGTCGCCTTTTACGACACCCTGGTCTGCCGGAATTGAATTGGGATCAGTATTCTAGCCCGCTCCAATACGAAAAGAGATTTTGTTTTAACTTAAGAGGGGGTATAAAGCAAAATTGGCAATCGTAGATTCAATTTTTACAGTAGTAGATCAAGTTTCTAGAACCTGAATAAGAACATAGTTATACTTCATTATATTATTGAGTGAATGTAAGAAGCAAAAACATAAAAAAATTAAATTTTCTCGATAGAAAAAAATCACAAAGTTAGGTCTAATTTTCAACTGAAATCAATTTATTTTCAATATGGTGCATATTTTTGAGTCAATATTTTAATATATTATGCTAATTAGTATCACGGAGGGATTTGTAGATCGATTTCTAAATCAAATCTATAATTTACGAATTATTTAAATAAAATACATTTGTAGGATTTTGACATGCTCTGTTTCATTAATCAGTCGCCATTGCTCCATTGAGACGCGAAGACTGTGTCAGTCTGCTCGGCATGTGAAAAATATTTCGTGGTGTACATTTGTGACTAAGAGCGTAGTTTTTATTACAAAAACAATAATTGTGTGTGTGTGAACTAAAGTTAAAAGACACTAGATCCAACATGGGTAACAAACGGAATAAAATCAACATTAAAAAAGGGAACACAGAAAGCTGAAAATTCAAGTCATGGCTAGTTGTCAGAGGTAAGTTGACAAGTACACTATTTCATATTCAAAATTAGACCTTATTGTTTTAACTTTTGTGCTCACAATACAATGTTGATGTTGATGTTTGATCGCTGAAGCAGCATAGTATATACGAAAAATTCAGATTGTATGTATCATTAATAGTATAGGTATGTACTTTCAAACAAAATTATTCATAAACATAATTATAAAAATAGAAATAGTGTTGAAAGATCAATAAAGTAAGTAAATGTTTTTTTGACATGAAGGAGTAGGCAGAGGTATGCAGTACGCCCACTCCTCACTAGTTATGTCTAGATTTCATGTAATACGTGTATTCAATGTTATGTGGGCTTAGTTAGAAAACTTTGTCACAAATTAAGGTTGAGGCCTAAAGTGGAAGAGAGAGGCATGCACCCGCCTATACAGCTTTATCCAAAATCAAATTTAATTTTGAGTTAATTATTTCCTCTTTGCCCCATAATTTTGTTTTTAAAGCAACACCTATATTTCTGGTAGTCAATTTGATCAATCCCTACAGTAGTTGTTACTTGTGTGTGTTTGAAACTATTATTGTATTTTCATTTCAGAACAAGATTTAATCAAGAAAATATTCCAAAATCTATTGATGATGACGGGAACATTACACCAGAGAAGTGCGTATCAATTCATCTGTCTATGTATTGTTTCATTTATTATTTGCTTGTTGTTGCATTGTAACGAATCTACAAAATAACACATAAACTAAACTTTTTTTATACTATACTACATACATGCATAGTTAGGCAAAATTACTTTAACAAAAACATAAAATTTTGTATAAATGCATTTTTAAAGCGACTTTTTTATTTACTTCTTAATTGCTTATTGTGTTTTCTTAAAGAAAAAAATATATCAGGCTTACTAAGTATTACGCTTTTACAAAATGTAGAAATTTTAGAACATACAGATCCAAATGCAGACGAATTTATTGCACCGGAACGACTGGCATTAAAATAAAGTATTTATGTAATTTAGCCCTATCTAAAACTTTCAACCGATTATAAATGGCGCAAAGTGATACCTGACATCATCAGTTTCAATGTTAGGAAGTATAATAGTGTTTGACTTTTTTTGTTTATTTCAGTAACATCAAGCCTCGTGTTTATGAACGGGTCAAGACAAATATCAAGACTAACGACGATACTAAATACACATGTGATACAAGTCAACGACTTATAATAGACAAGATATATTTTTTGAACAATTAAAACTTCCAACCATGTATAATTTTGGCATTTTATTTTTTCTACACGGATTTTGGAGTTAGTGAATTAAACTTGATTTCGAATAAATTCATTTTGGTTTTAAGTAAGCTTTGTTCGATTTTATGCTTATTTTTAATCTTCAAAAAATTGTTTAGTTTCATGACTTATGTGTTCTTACCATAACTTAAATATTTTTACTACCCATTATACATTTTTCCTGTTCTCACGCATAATTATATCATCACGCATCATATTTCACACACTGTTTTTTCCTATATTTTTAAAGCTAACAATTGTCGCTCAAGAAGTTAGTGATTGTCATCTTTTTTATGATATTATTGTCATTTAATTAGTTTCCTTATTATAACGGCAGTGGCATTTGTAATTTTTCGGTTTTCTGGCGAAGGATTTCTTTCGATTTAAATAAATTTAAAGGATAACTTACTTTATCTTTTTGTAGCGAAAAAATGAAAACAATGTTATCTATAATAAATAAATGTCTGAATAACATTGTACGTGTTATTTATTTACATGTTATACGGCATACAGGTTTCATCACGTAAAAATAGAGCAGATATTCTGCTTTGCGAGAATTTAAATGATTTAATGGTCACACCAGTACCAACATTATACTGCCTTTCTTGTCATAAAAGTGATTCAATCGCTCCCTACACTAGGTTTCCAGCGCTATGGTTACATGATGCGACCGACACTACCTATAAATGATATTAGTTTCAGAAATACAGATAGTTACAGCGAGAAGAATTGCTTTAGGTTGATAGATACCTACATAATAATATATTCAAAATTATGAATGACACCTAATTATGTGTTATCTGCCATTCACTGGCTCTCTAGCTATTAATATTGTATAAAAATCTAACCCTATTATAGAAAAAACAGCTTGCCATTTTTGAGGTAGATGATTCTACATTTACTGAGCCGAAATTTGTCTTATTTTTACATTATACTGTGCCGTATTCTTGACTGATGACATGTTATATAATAGCGGCTGTACACTCTCGTGCGAGAGTACTCGCTATGTCTCGTACCAAGTACATTCTCATACGAGTGCACTCGTTTAGCTGTCTCGCGAGAGTGTACAGCCGCTGATAAAGTCAGATGCAACCGGACGCGCAACTGCTGCGGCGCATCTATTTGACGGGCGGGGCGGGGCGCGCGGGTGAAATTTGATTTTTTCCTAGCTTTATACCCCCTCTTAAATCCATTCAGAAATAAAAACGATATGTCCATGTAGAGAACCCCTTCTATCAAAGCCAACCGACAGGTGGGGTTTACTATTTTAAAATAGAACCTCACAGGGATGGTTGGAAATCGAATATTGGGCGGAAATTTTAATTATTCGCCGCAACTAACTAATTTATTATTAATCGTTTCGGCGAAGAAAAATATTGTGGGAATTTCTGCATGCAACCCCATAATATTTTAAAGCCGTGTGATATCGAATAACCCTTACGTAGGTCAGTGTAGTGAATAATACATAATATATGGACTTAACCCGACTCAAGTCATAAGAGAACTTAATAGGTAGGACGGAAATTCTCGTTACAGATTATGATGTGATTTTATTTACTTTTTCTGAATTCCTTTAAAGGGACCAAAAAAAACAGACAGGAAAGCAAGTAACAAACAAAAAGTAAGTTTAGCAAGTGTTTTTCGAACAACTTAATCACAAAAACCAATTCAACCAAAATAAAAAACAAGATTTAAAATACCAGATTCATAACAAGACGTGTATAAACAAAACGTATTCGTTATTGAATTCAATAAAAAATGCCAGGATAAAATCCACCGCAAAACAAACGCGTTCAAAATCAAAACCAAGGATTCTCGCTTTCATATTTCAGAGAACCGGCTCAGCGCTCGCGGGAATTATGAAAACACATCACGAGGCAGTGCGTGAAACGGTGTAGCGATGTAGTCTCTAGTCTGTAGAGTAACGTATTGAAGCGGCCTCTCGAGCATTAGTAAATGAGGCGAGTCATGGGGAATAATAGAGTTGTGGAGCTTTGTCCGTATATTAGAAAGGGCACAATCGAAATAGGTTGTGTGCCAACCCCGCGTGCAGCGAGTCAATGACCGTGTTAACGATCGTAGGCATATCGTGTGGTCGATACACACGGACGGCGCCGACCGACAACTTTTGGCTCGTAATGGTTGCCCTGTATACACAGTTACATTTGTATATATCGCTCATAATAATATTCTATTTGCGTAGAAAGTTACACTAAAAATCTTTTCAATATTACTAAAACTCCGTTTCCGTTCGCTATTTGCATAGCAAATCAATATACAATGTACATTAAAGGAATATGCTGTATTGCTGGTAGTATAGACATTCGTAAGTTGACCGATAAATAAGACCTAATAATATTTCATCAGTACAAAAAATATATTCTTTTGACAAACGTGGTACCACCACCACCCACGCGATATTCAGCACAAAGTAATGTCACTACAAAATTACAAACTGATCTGCCATATCATTTCGCATTGATCAACAGAGCATCACAGTCAGATCGAAACTTCTGTAAAATTAAACAAACAGATATGACACCTAAGTGTAAAAATAAAAATCTAAAAATGTCAAAAACCATTTCAAATGAACCTCCCCTTCGGTTTTTTTTAAAAGAAGCACACAACACAATATCAAATTAATGTTCGCTTTCTTTCAACGACAGAAAAGTTAGCTACAGAGTCGCACCGTGTGTTACCGTGTACTGGGCAGCGGGGTGGACTGACGCAAGGCAGACGCCTACAGACTAGCGGATGGAGGACATTCACTGCGCTACTGTAATGTCATGCACACGGTCAACTACGCCACTTATCGATCACTAACTAACCGAACACCAGTAAGGCCCCAGTTAGACGACGCGATAGTTTTTGCGCAGCCACCGCGCTACGATCATGAATGTCATATAAACGCGCCCTAAAGCCTTGAGTCCACAAGTTCTCAAAGTTACTTCAACTTCAAAATTATCTATGATGTAATGGACAAAAATATTGTGTCTACGAGCCGTATTGTTGGACCCAATGACATTATAAGTATTGGTTGGACCGATATGATTGTCGATCTTGTATTTAGAATAATATTGTCTGTGTGCAGTTAGTCTCACACTTTTGAAATGAAACATTTTTAAAGCCTTTCTAAGTTAATAAATTGCAAGCTTATAAAAAGAATATACTTGCACAGAATAAAATCAAGCACAAGTGTTCGTATAGTAAGCATTTTATTTTATTGGGACGACATTTGTGACGCGAGAATCAATAGCAACGACAGGAATTAAGTTACATTGGCGATTATTACGATTGATTAAGTTTAATTTAAATACTAGCAAAATAAGCTTTTTTTGATTTGGTACATCTCCCCAACGCCTTTAAATGTGTTAATAACTTCTACCGCCTTCTTCTTCTTCTTCTTTTATTTCTCAGTTTGACAAGACAATGAAAAACTTATATTTCGTTAGCATTTAAAATATTATAAAACGCCAAAACCAAGTTCCATCATCAATTAGTTATTTATTTGTATATCATTATTTTAACATCGTAAACACAGACAAAGAAAGACAACATTTTTGTTTCACGAAAACGCCTGACATTACGTACACAAGTACCGAGACTGTAGCTGTTAAATAACTGGATGTAACCTTATTTAGCCCGAGCCACGTACCACGTAGCGGTTTATGACATAATCTTTGCAGATATTACGGTCGAGATATTTGCATTCAATTTACATGATGCAAATAATAATATTACTGGTGTAGTCCTCGTCGAAGCGTTCGTTAGTTACGTTACCCACTATAGTGTAGATTACTGTACAGTACATGTCATTGTTTCTTACGTTAAAACTGTATAATATATGTATGTTTATGCACTGGTACTCTCTAGACCTAGAGGAATCGTAAAACATTTCTTTCATTAATTAATGAAACGTATGTAATTACATGCGTTTAAAACAGGCAAATAGCATAAGATTCTTGATAGTAAGTAGTCGCGGCAGCCCGTGGATATCTGCAATCTAAATATAATTACAGTTAAAATAATCATTTGCTTACTGGATATAATTTGATTAAACAGCGAGTGGAGTACCTACCCCTTCTTAAGTTAGATGATAAAAGTCATAACCTCCAGCCACACACATAATTATAATAATATAAATCACGTTTTCACGATATTACATCATAAGAATTCATTGAATAAGCAGTTTTAACAACTTATTATTTAGAAATTTAATCTATTCTATTTCTACTTCATTCCTTTGTTCAAAATAATATTTTTAATAAATATATTTATTTTATTTATTTACAACATAAGCTGACGATGATCACCATCGTCACTACTGTCACTTGACAGTGATGAATGACGAGATGAATGACATCTTAAGATGCTGGTTGCACGAAGAAATAATAATAATCGGACTTGGAAATATTATGTATACCACCAATTCCAAATTCAGTAATGCCTAGAAGTTCGTAGTTTCCCATTACTGACACACTGAGCTGTCATAAGCGCCCATCAAACAAACAGTCAAGTTAAATTCTCTCCAAATTAATTAAGATCGAGTGCCTTCCCTCCCGACTTGCCGCTCTGTAGAAGTTAGTACACGAGCTGTTGATTATAAATCAAATTATGTATTGACATGTCTAGATGACTAAATTAAGTTTCCTTCATGTCTTTACTTTAACGCATATAATATATGTATTCCTTTAAATTAACGTTTTTGATGCGTTCTTTGCTCCAGAAGAAAACTGTTGCAATGGTAACAATGGGTCAGTACTCGTATGTAAGCACGTTACTATCGCTGTAATGGTCTAATGCCTACGGTACATTTTACACAACGATCCATCCCCGAAAAATCATTTTTCACCCACATAGACTGGATTTGTGGCAATTCTCCAAGTGTGGCAAGTCTAGCTTTCACAATCAGTTTGGTTTACGCCAGTTTTGAAGAGCTTCCTTCATCGGATTTTTCGCGCAACGATCTTTCCGAAGCGATCCGGGGATATTCTAAAAGGAATAAAACAGATTTAGATCGCCATCAATGTCTGTAGAACTGTCCAATATACAGATGAACACCACTTTTCATCAGCATGCCTATTTGTATGTTTATGAGTGCTTAACACCTGACAAGCACCTCGAGTGAACAAAATAAACAGGTGGCTTTCTGTAACATTGTACAAAGAACAGGTCTACGCTATTTACAATTTCAACACTAGTCTATATTTTACACTATTTATTGTTGGAACTTTCGTTGACTACACAAACCAACCAATACGACCGATACCATCATTTCGTAGTTAAGTTTTCCTCAGTGTATTGAGAAAGTCTTCTTCTAGGTGTTCTTTAAGGCGTTTCTTACTCATTCATTGTGCCTATTCAGATAGATACGTGTACCGTCATGAATATCTAAGAGATTTAACTCAAATTGAATTTACATAATACTAAACATTATCTCTTGTATAATGATGAGTAAAACAATTATGTAATCTAATAATTTAACAAGTCTACTAGACTTATACAATATAGAAAGACTTTGTAGATGGAGAGAAAATAATATACGTCTCACTATACCACGGAATCATTAGTCATTCTGAACTTTCCGGCAAAGCTATGTGCGCAATTGCTGCAATTCGTTAATGATGTAATCATAGCTGTACAGGTTTGTGCAGGCGCGTCCATAGCAGCAAACGATGATTAGAGGGCTCGTACCTCCCAATTTACATACAGACTGAACACATACAATTTGCATGGATTTGACCAGTTTTTGTGCATTCTGTATACAAATTAGTAATATGTCAATGTACAAAATTAAATATAAAAGATACGTTCTGATTCTGACACTAGCCATTTATACATCGGTGGTAGAATAGAGCTGTAAACTAGATTGTCGAAGGTTTAAACAGTAGCTATCACGCTATTTTCATTAATACAATCCATATAAATAAATAAATAAAAATATCCTTCCCATTACAACTAGAGATCTTAAACATAATAAATTATTACAATTTACTAGGTACTAAACTATTCCTAAGAAACTAACATAAAATCATGAGATATTAAACTGCAACATTAACAGGAAATTTTTTAAGACTAATCACGAAGAATTCAAGGGTGCCACAATAAAGAAGATCGTCTTCCATATTTTTCTATTTTGTTACAAAAATCATTCTAATCCGGTAAATAACAGCACCAATGTGTTCCAATACATCGCGCGGAGTTGAATACCTTGTCAGAGAGTGGTGGAACGGAACTGAGTAAACATCGCAACGAGAGTGTGTTATTGACAGGCACGTTAAACACCTTCCCTGTATAGACGTTGGAGATCTTCTTGGTACATGTCAACAAATACGAAAAACTGGCAGAATACAATTAGGACTGGGCAACATAACGAAAGGTAAAGTTAGACAACCTCTGGCTGGAGTCCTTTTGGAACAATCCTATGAAGCAATTTACAAGAAGCCGACGAATCTGTATGAAATATACTTGTAAGATAAGACCACGGAATATCCTCATTGACGTAGAATGGTTATATTGAGTACCTAGCTTTTAGAGAATCACCGCCTGGCAACAAAGGGGTTCACGCTTACTACTCTACACAAATACCAACCATTGCAAGACATACGCGGCTTGTTTTGTTCACATCGGTTGAGGATTTAATGCTCAACTCGAGTGACAAAGTTTTAACTGTAGCAACAACAAGTACAGATGCTATGGTACAGTTGGCTTAACAATATTTACGATTCAGCGACTTGATGACTCGCGTGATCTAGACTAGACAGTGCATCTAGTAACAGCGCAAATACCACTATTCCCCCCCCCCCGCCCCTACTATTCTTGTCCAATAAATAGTTTACTTGTATTCACAGCGAAAAGCTGCCACCCTGCAGTTAATGGTAATAGTTTCTAATTCGAAATGGTGTCGGCTCAGTAATGTTAGACTTTCTAACTGGAGGCTTTGAGGAAAGTAACGAAGTGAAATACGATATAGGATACTTACTGACACTTAGCGGAAAGACCGTTACACAGCCTGCCGTTATGTTGCCCGAGGAGTTCAATTTATGTCAAGTTGGTACCTAATAATTTATAACGAGTAATAATATTAAAAGAAATTATTGCTTTTGATTTTCCTCTAATGACATTTAACATTTGAGAAGCATTGGAAAATGAGAAACTATAAACATCTGAACTTTTACCTTTTGTAGCGAAATTAAATTTCTGGAATATTTTTATCATGATTTGCATTTTAACAGCTAAACTCCATCCATCCATCATATCAGCATTTGTCCACTGCTTGACATAGGCCTCCCCTAATTTGCGCTACTCTGACCAGTGCTGCTGAGCCTTTTGGATCCAGCGAATGCCCACTGTTTTCTTCAGGTCGTCAGTCCACCTTATCGGGGGGAATTTTATACTCCTTTTTGCGAGACATGATCTCATCTATCAGCTATACTACTCGTAAACAAAACCTACACTTTAATAATACGATATAGTATTCAATTTTGTGAAACTAAAACAGATTTAGTGTGGTTTTAGCAAATCGGCATTAAGTATTCTGATTATGTATAAAAATAAAAGAACATTTTTGCAGAGTGACATTTCAAAGGTCAATATTTTCCCCTCGTATTGTTTCGCAATGACAACGGAGGGCTCGACAGAGCCCAACACCTACATTCGCGTACACGATAATTGGTTTAGCAAATCCCCCTCTGAGCCGAACGCACGGCCTGATACCAAATTACATTTGACACTCTCACACACGGGACTGTATATGTGTAACAAAATCACACGCGACTGTAGAATAGACGAATGTAATATTCTTGGATTTAAATAAAGAAGGATAATACTAAATCAATACAGGTTGTACACGTATGGCTTTAGCGACCTGGGTACGTATCTTTTAATAGGTATTCATATTTTAAATCGATCAGATTTGGCTTCGATAAAAGCGAGATAAATATAGGTGTGGGAAGATTAAAGGTATGTATGTACAGCTGCATTATCCAACCCTAAAGGTTTCCGCTATGTTGTTAGAATGTTGTGAAACCTGCTAACATGCAAATCGACTGAAAGCAATCGATACAAAAGCAAGAAATTAACTACAAAACTAGATACGGCAACGGTACCTTCTAAAGGAAAGTATATACTACATAAGTAAATGTCAGGAGTCAAGCGGATACCGTAATTTGCCAGTAGCAACCGTCCTTTTGGCTCCTCGATGCTTAATAAACTTCCTAAAAGTTGATTACCTTTGTGGGTATATTATGGCATGGTGCATTTCTATTTAACATATGATTACGTACCGACAAATAACCGCAGAATAGCATAATTTCTGCTCTACGCCGTCTGTAGCGACTGCACTGAAGCGTTAAATGAGAACGCCTTTCATATGCCTTTTTGCTGACATATTCACCCCTTGGAATAATTAAATCCTGACCTAAACGAATAAAACAGCTGTGCAGCCTAAATATGCTGATGTATGTACTGTATTTAATTATTTTATGTATCAGCGAGCATTGGCTGTCGACTTCCCAGGATAATATTAATTTATGTCACCATACTGTATCAAGTGCGTTCTGTAGAAGGACAGCTATTCACGGTGGATCACTCATATTGGTGCACAAAGACGTATTATGTAAAAATCGAAAAGATATTGTGAGTCTTTCTGTTGAACGCACCATGGAACTGGCTTGTGTGGAACTGGAACGTTTTATAATAGTATGCGTATACCGGCCCCCGTCTAGTGACTTTAACTATTTCGAAGATTTGCTAGAGGATGTACTTAAGAAATTGTGCATATCAAATAAAGAATTAATAGTATGTGGAGATTTTAATGTAGACATTCTTGTACAGACATCAATAGCTGTTAGGTTGCTAGAACTGTTTAAATGTTTTAATTTAAATCCACTTTTCACGGAGCCCACTAGAATAACTGCTACAACAGCTACTTGTTTAGACAACATTTTCTGTAATTGTTCAATTGTAGAAAAAGAAATATTTAACAATCTAAGGTCTGATCACTGTGGGCAAAGAATTTCAGTTTTCAATAAGATTAGTAAAAATAAGAAATTAATAAAATACAGACCTATAACTAATAATAAACTGTTAATATTTAAAGATAGAATCTCTTCCAAAATTGCTAATCCGTCTGCTTTTAATCAAAGTGATCCCTCAAATCACTATAATGCTTTATTCAAAAATATTAATGAAGAGTTTAATACAGTTTTTAAATTTAAGTCTTCTCACGAAAATACTAAAAGTAAATTTAGCGATTGGGCTACTAAGGGCATTTTCAAAAGTAGGAACAAATTATATGAACTGTATGATCAAAAACAATTCAATCACAGTGCGGATTTCCTCGAACATGTACGAAATTATTCAAAAATATTTAGGGCCGTTTGCATACATGCAAAGTCACTATATATTAGAGACAAAATTATAAACTCTGATAATACAATAAAAGCTACTTGGGATGTCATTAGCAATGAGACCGGTGCTACTAAATCACGTGACCGTAATTATGAATTAATTATCAACGAAAGTAAAATCACCTCTGATATGGAGGTAGCAGGCGCTTTTGAAGATTACTTCCGAAATATACCAATTTCCTTAACAAACTCTCTTCGGTCTTCTCCGGCAACGGCATGTACTCTCTTAGAAGAGGTCGTCGATAAATGTAGTGTTCTGTTCGAATTTAAATATACTACGACGACAGAGATAATTAAAACCTTCCATTCTTTAAAAAATAAAAGAACAGGTGATTTATGGGGAATATCAGTAAAAATAATTAATAATATAATAGATGTTTTAGCCCCTCACCTAGCTGTAATTTTTAATAATTGTGTAGATTTGGGTACTTTTCCCGATCTGATGAAATGTAGCAAGATAATACCTCTTTTTAAGTCCGGAGATAAAACAGACATAAACAATTACAGACCAATTGCAATTTTACCAACACTCAGTAAGGTTTTTGAGAAAATAATGCTAAATCAAATGATTACCCATTTCTCTGACAATAATCTGCTTCATACTGAGCAGTATGGGTTTATCAAAGGTCGTAGTACAGTTGATGCAGGTGCTAGGCTCTTAAAACATATATATGAAGCCTGGGAAGCATCACAGAACGCTATAGGTGTATTTTGTGATCTTTCGAAAGCGTTTGACTGTGTAGAACATAAAACATTACTTCTCAAATTAGGTCATTATGGCCTTACCGAAAAGGCACTTAATCTAGTATCAGCTTATTTAAATCGTAGAGTTCAGAGTGTCTGTATAAACGGAGCTAAATCTTCAGGATCCCCGGTTTTGATCGGTGTCCCTCAGGGCTCAATTTTAGGGCCTTTTCTTTTCTTAATATATATTAACGATCTTCCATATCATATTAGTAAGTATGCTGATATAGTACTGTTTGCAGATGATACGTCACTTATATTTAAAACAAAAAGAGATAAAATAAACTTTGACGATGTAAACAGTACTCTCAACTATATCTCATACTGGTTTTCTATTAATAATTTGGTTCTAAATGCAAATAAAACTAAATGTGTAGAATTTGTTTTGCCAAATGTTAAAAGCGGAAAAACGGCTATTAAATTGAATAACGAAATATTAAATATGGAAAGATCTACAGTATTTTTAGGAATAACTTTAGACTATAAGCTCCAGTGGGGATCCCATATAGCGACGCTTGCGGGTAAACTCAGTAAGGCTGTTTATGCTATAAGGAAAATAAGACAATTTACTGACGTTGACACAGCAAGGCTCGTTTATTTTGCCTACTTTCATAGCATTATGTCCTATGGTATTTTACTTTGGGGTAAATCGGCAGATATCGATACAATTTTTGTGTTACAGAAGAGAGCTATTAGGACAGTTTATAAATTAAAAACACGCGAATCACTGCGTGACAAATTTAAAGAAATAGATGTACTAACAGTAGCTTCACAATACATTTATAGCAATTTGATGTTTATTCGGAAAAATATGAGTTTATACAAACAAAAATGCGATGTTACCAATCGGCAAACTAGACATATGCACCAATTAGTTACCTCCTCATATCGCCTGCGTAAGGTTCAGCGATCTTTTGTGGGGCTCGGTGTACGCTTTTATAATAAATTGCCCAAATCAATCATTGACCTCCCCTTACAAATATTTAAGAAACGTGTTAAAGCACGGCTTATCGAGAAAAGTTATTATACTATTGATGAGTATATTAATGACAAGGATGCTTGGTAATAGACATCCGCAACCAGTTCCGCTCAAGTTAGTATTTAGGTATATAATGGTAGTACCTAGCAAAAATATTGTAATTCGTTTTTAAGCAATATTTTTAAAAGATGTGCCGAGGAGTTTTCTTTCGCCGTTTCTTTTTCTCCTCTAAGATTTAAAATTTAAAGGCACTTTAGCGAAACGGTGGTAAATGCAAAAAATGACGTTCACAAGTGTATGCAAAATACCTACGTGAAATAAATGATTTGAGTTTGAGTTTGAGATGTCTTTATTTACAACTTAAATCGTTTATCTATATCTATGCTTACTTACTTAGTCCAATTAAAAATCAGATTTATCAACTTGTGGGCATCATGGATACAATTACGAGTATGTATTTATGTTATTTCACAAGTGAGCTACGCGAACCACTATTTGAAATAACAAGCAACTTCAAAGTAAAAGGAATCAGAGAAGACGAAAAGGTCGAAAAGACTAAGATGACTCTTATCTCCCCAACGTTCCTCGATATCGGCGATGCACGTCCCTCGACTAATTCCGTTCAGACGGGGAGATCGGTACCCTCTGACAAATTAGTGAGTCATACATTCATATACTCTGCTCGGGAAACCCGTGCTTAATCGTTTTTATTATCTGATTGCATAGCCTAGGTACAGTACAATAAATTATTTAGAATAATGTATGTCCTTATGTAAAAATACATAAACGCGCAAAAATGTGTGAAGCAAGAAAATAATAGTTGATGATAATCACGAGATTACACGATTGCGCTAATTATATCGAATTATGCATTTTAAGTTTAAACTCGTTTATTTAGTTAGGAAGATGTTTTAATTAACAACATTTTAATAGTTTTCTAAATCAAATTTTACGCAACTAAAGGTTTCTTTGAAACGATTATAACAGCTGGAATGAAATGCCGCAATTTCTACTCCTACCCGGACTATACACGTGCGCGACCCTACAGTAATTCCATCCTACACAGGGGTGGGTTTAAATCCCCTGGATAATAACATAGGAGAGCCAAAGCATGAATCATCAATAACGACTAGGTATCAAAGGACCTCGAACGATGTTTGTTCCGAGTTATACGAGTATGATGGCTTGACTCACCTAGCTCGGAGGCACTGAAACTTAGCCGCCCTGTTTTTATTTTCAACTAGTAATTGTCGTCCGCGTGGGAATCGGAAAACGGCCAAATATCGTTAAAATGATCACAAGGTAGTGTTTTATCCGGATAAAAACTACCCCATGTCCTTATTCGCGTCTCTAACTATCGCCATACCACATTTCATCTAAATAGGTTCAACAGCTTATGAGTGGAAAGGTACGACAGGAAAGGTGGTAAGGTAAGACAGACAGAGTTACTTACGCATTTATAATATTAGTACGTATAACGACCAACCACTGGTATACTTAGCTTCATCCCATTAATGACCCACTACTGGGCACGGGTCCCTCCTCATACCTAAGGAGGCCTAGAGTCCTAGAGGCCTGTTATGCCTAACGAAGCCCAACCCCCAAGCACGTAGCTCCGCGTTATCATTTATACGAATTATACAAATAGAAAACCTTTAAATTGAAAGTGAACTACGATTTTATCGCCAATTAAACTTTGAGCAGTCCTGATGTGACTGACTGTTCAGAAACTGAATTACAACTATTAAGTACAAGCACGAACTTGTTTAGCTGAAAGTTCGCAGTTGTTTCAGTTGAGCCCGGACATGTTAAACTAACAGAACCTCAAATTATACTCTACTTTGTAAATCTACAGTAGATACTAGTCGAACAAAATTGTGCACAATGATCTTTGCGTTTACCGAACAGTTCATTACTACTAAAAATTGCCAGAGTGGCTAAAAAAACTTGCATATCAAAGGTTACCGAAATTAAAAAACCTTTTTTGACAGCAAACATAACTGTATATATAATAATTAAATTTTGTTTTTCATAATAGGTACTAGACCTATTAGGAAAAAACAAAAATAGTTTTTGATGTTGCTAAATATAACACAAAAATAATAACTAACGAAAAGTAACTTATAAAACTATTAAAAATATAATAATCTCATAACTCATCAATTTAAAGAAATAATTTAAAGAAAATCTTTTCATTTAACTATAATAATTATTATAAACTTCAAAGCAAATAAATACTGTAATGTTACCGCTAATATTAAAATAATTGTATTTTCAAGTAATCGCTTTATGTACAAAGGTACTATTTTAATTGCGTTATAAACCTTGACAGTAAAATATACGTACATAATTACAGTAGTATAAGACGATAATTTTACTGTCCACGACAACCAGCAGGTATCTGTCTATTGACGTGCCGTACTCGATTCAGATTAGTTACACAACACATTTGCATAAGTAAATCAAAACACTATTACACGACTTACCGACAATAGTTCCACTCGTAAACCTTTCTGAATACATTAAATCTCAACTTGTCCTTCGAGTCCTTGGTCGCAACACAAATAGTTGCCTTGCTTACATAAACGGCACAGTGACTACGTCACCGAGAGCTCATTTACTTGTACTTTCTCCGCGACAATACTTACGTGTTCGCCCAATATCGTCTGACCCGTCAACACACGTCTCAACGGACCCATAACAGCCTTATCGACCACACTAAATAATGCATTACTATCGATTGATTTACTCGAAACTTACATCACACGGGCAGAACTTTCTCGGTGCGTTCACAGGGGGAATCCATTCGCGATGGGGGTCATCACTAGCACTTAACACGTTAACAGCGAGGTCCGGATGGTTATCGATAACTCGGATGTCACTGCGGCGACGGCGGCTGGCGGGTTACGTGTTGGTCGGCTGGTCTTGGGGGTCGAACTGCGGCGGGAGGCGCGCTGCCGGCCCGCGCATGCGCCGCGCCCTGCGTAGGGGATGGATTCGCATAATACTCGTGTCAAACCTTTCTCGGTTTCCGAATTCCAATAGCGCGTGTTCCGAGACCCCGTTTCGTTGTCATCATGAAAAGACCTAATAACGTGTCATTTTCTCATTAAGACATCGAGGAAAACATGACGAAATTACTAATTTTTCCATCATTATATTTACAGCGACATCAGAAAATATATTTGATAAAATCTTATTTATTACTCGTAAACATCCAAATGAATAAAGGGGCGAACAGACGGCACAATACAATGAGCGCCTCATAAAAAGGTATTTTTACAGGAAAGCCCTGTAAACGGAAAATCAAATATGGTTAAATTAACCACGATAAGTACAATAAACATACCTTATGATTCAATTACTTTACATAATTGAAAGACTTAATAATATTTATACAGAGTTAAACCTAATTAGCAATTACAAAATCATTATTGTTTACAAAATTATAATATGTAATCTATTTTGATCACTCTTGTCTTGTAATAAGGATTGTTATGGATTGTATGATTTTACTATCGTTTGTTTGTATTCGAACGACCATACAGTACTCTGTTTCAGATAATAAAGACACCCGTTCCTTGTAAATGGTTTATTGCGACTAAAAAGATGAGAATCTACGAACATAGACCTGCAAACTGGACAACTTCAATTATGCCGATTCACGTCTACGAGTATCACGTCTAAATAAACAATGTTATTTTGTACTTTTGTCAAAACATAAATAAATTAACATCATTCAAGACCAAGCAACGTAAATCAAAACAATGTAGGTATCTGGCATATACCTAGGTACATGGCAGTGGCAGTACTTATAACTTTACTAACCTAACCTTCGTCAATTAAACTAACTTTCAAATAGCTCCTACATTTCGTTAGCTAGTAAACAATAGTTATGAAATAAAGAAGCAATAGATATGACCTACATATACCGCAAGCAAACATCATAAGGGAAGGGCACACAGAGTAACACTACTCTTTACTTAGGACTATCGCAACAATGCTTATTGGTCGCAAACTAAACCACGGATTTTAGGATGTTCAACAAATCCCGACATGGATTATAAAACCTACCTAGTACCTACATATACATACTAAGTACTGAGGGCAATCTATAGCAAGGAATAATGAAAGTGGGTCAAGTCGTTTGTTATGTTTTTGAAAATTTTAATGTAGGTCGTATATCGATAAGATGGAGACCATAATTTTTTTGGATTATCAGAATGATGTAAGGTATATGTGTATGTACATTTTTATACGATGCTAAGTTAATCCTTGACAATCCCATAAAACAACATAAAGTAAATAAGGTAACTCATAATGTTATTGGATTATTGTCTGACTGTCTGTTTGAACAATCACTGATTTGTATTATTTATCACGGATCTGCCCCCAGGATACATTTCATCCCGACAACCGGATTTGTTCACGCGAGATAACCGATAAAAGTTAGCATAGAGATTCAGAGAAAAACACCTAATTCATATTTTGGCTTCGTTTGTGCAATTATTTCCATAAGTAAATGTAGATACATTTACATTTATACCCAGTACAACAAAAATTGTACCCTAAATCGATAATCGAAAATATAATCGTTGACATACATGAGCAGCAATATTTCCGGTGAGTGTACTTTGTAAGCACAGGTTTATCGTAGGACAGCGAGGGCGGGTCTATAATAATTAAAACCTTACTTATTCTGATGCTAGGCTTCGTCTCTCTCTTAATTAAAGGGGCTGTCGACGACCATTGAGGATTAACTCTTACAGATGGACAATTTCCGAGTATATGGTTTATTTTGAATACCATACAATAAAGTATATACTCCTTATTAATAAAAATCATAGATGACTAGCGACCCGCCCTCGCTTCGCTTCGGGAAACTTATTCCTTCGGTTTGGAAAAGATTACTTATATATTTTGGATAATTCACACTACATCTTTATAAATTATATCCTATGTGTTATTCTGATGTGTAAGCTATATTATTGTAAAGTTTCATCAAAATCCATTCGGTAGTTTTTGCGTGAAAGAGTAACAAACATTCATACATCCATACAAACTTTCGCACTTATAATATTAATAGGATGATGCGTTAGAATCAAAAACATAATATGCAAAAGTGTATCAGTGATACTATGTAATAATATGAATAAATGAATAAATAAATTTAATAATTATTTTTTATTACAAACGCATCTTTAAAAAATTTGAAGTGTGTTTCGAATCCGATTCACCTGAAAAAATGGTAAATTTTTAATCATTTGACAGACTAGTTTACTTTTTCTATACTTTCTAATAAAAATCTTTTGATTTTATTGTTCTTATTTTATCAGCAATGGCCGTTGATGAATGATAAATTATTAGGTAAAGAGGCCCATAAAACTTTGAAATCAAATAATTTCACTTCAAGTCAAATTTTTGAAGCATTGCAACTTAATTGTACTACTAGAACAAATAGATAACATAGTATAAATCTTACTCTAACAGTAGAGGTTTTAAAGTAAATTTAACTTTTGAAAAGAGCGTGAAAAGTGAGATAAGGCGATCTCAAGCTTACCAAAATAGCTTGCACGGCTTCTATTCAACTTAGGTAAAATCGCTATGAACTTACATGTAATTCACCTAGGGATAAGTCGCAATATAGATCCTGTTAATATATTGTATGGACTAGTTACGAGGTATTAAGCCAGAATAAGTATCCTAGGCACAATAGGTATCGTATGAATGAATGAAGTATTAAGACTTTTCTTGAATTAAGATTAACGAAATTAGCACAGCCAACGCTGGCTAACTTCTTTTTTGGGTAGCTTTGAATTAATTTGGAACCCCTATGCATAGATTTCTTATTTGTTATTTATTTACTTTAAACTAATCTAACCTGGCCCAAATTATCATATTTAATATACACATATTATTTTTAATGCGGCCAAGCTGTCCGACAAAGAAAATATTGTGTTCAAAGTTACACTGACATTCGAAGTTACCCCGGTGAACTGTAATGTAGTACTATTATATTATTCAGTATGATTACGTAGCAGGACTGACATTTAAATATCTGTCCGAGAAGCATCAAGGTGGCCAACACGATCTAACGCTATCAGTCAAAGTCGGCCGCGGCGAATTGCTCGCTATAACAACCATTAACTTGTTATTTACAGGAAATTTGTGTTCCCTGGCGTTAGTGCGTCGGGGAAAATGGACAAAGGACCTAATATGGACTAATATGCAACTAACCACCCACCGAAGGACAGCGAATGAGTGGGGGTCAGTGGACAAAATTAAGCTTTATGCCATGCGAAATCTGTCATGGCTAATCGACTGTTGGCAATAACAACGGAACTGACTAATTTCTTGGAGTTCCATGCTTCGGGTTCGGAGGGCATATATAAAGACATCGGTTCTGGTTGTTGTCGTTAAATGGCAGTCGCTAGCTATTAGCGACAATGATATGACAGACGAAATGTCAGTTAAGCTATTTCGGAGGCCTTCAATAAAACCCTAATGCAATCCGCACATGTCAGTTATTAGAAGAGACCCGCACTCTTTATAGGGTGTTACTAAGTTTCCCAGTTGCCAGTTATTTACCTATCTGTTCTGTATTTAAGTAAAGTATGATTCAATGTAATGTACACAATCAAATAATTTCTCTACAAACGATAGTTACAAAGCGAGAGATTGTTTCATTACCTGAAGCAGCAGGAGAATGAAAAAACTGCAGAGCCTTTCCCAGTTCATACTACTTCATTTCGAAAGGTCCCCGACCTACTCTGCAGTTTCATTATTATAGCGTAATAGTAACTCGGAAAATGCCCCAGACAAAGGACATTTCGAAAATTAAAAGCCGAGCGATGAGACAGAGATTACGTGCCACAGTGTGACGGAATGCAGGTTGCCAATGACGTCATATAATGTATTATTGTGTCGTTGTAGGTTGTTGTATTATGTTGTTTTGTACAATCAAAGTATTATGCGTTTGCAAGTTTTGCCAACCTATTTGTCATGAAATGTATTTGGTTGTGACCAGTTGAAAATAATGGCAGTGTCTCAACCCTCTGCTTTACCTATTTCAATCATTTATCTATTTAAATTTAACGTCAAACGAGCACAGAGTGAAATTAAAAAGTGGACCTGAACACAGAAACAGAAGAGTAGTTACTAAAAGGTTGTTACAGTAAATAGGATTTTCAAAACTAGTTAAAAAACTCAAAAGCTGCCCCTGGCCACCTTTTTGCAATTATGCAGAATTGTGTAATAACATTATTTGCATCCAATAAAAATTTAAATGAACCAGCTGTTCTAGTTGGCTTTACTGTGTGTCTAGTTATGGTCGACCTCAATAGCTAACGTTAAAATATAAAATTTCATTCTCGTACTACAGGTACTTTCATTCTCATACTCGACTACCTTTTAAGGTCGACAAATATACTTAATATACAGGAGGCCAAAGAGGTCAATGAGCCTATACTAATTAGAGAACCTAGTAACTTGAACGTACATAGATCAAGTCGGTATATTTTATACCTACTATTAAACCCGCCCTCGCTTCGCTTCGGGAAACTTATCCCTTATAACAGACACTCGAATATTGTTACGTGATTCTTTAAACTGACATAAAAAGTTTATCCTCTTTATTAGGGAATTAGGGTCGGAATTTCCAAAAATCCTCTCATAGTGCTCCCCTACACTCTCCAAGGAACATAATTATGTACATGCCAAATTTCAGCTTCTTGTTCAGCAGTTTCGGCTGTGCGTTGACTGTCAGTCACTGAAAGTTTTATATATATCTACTGATAAATGTCCGACAAACGTACAGTCGAATCACCTGATGAAAGTGGTACCGTCGCCCCTTGAGATCAGTAACACCAAAGTTATTATCGATGCGTTACCGGCCAAATATGAAGAGAGAAGAAAGAAATAAAGATGGTCGTATTGGGTATGCGAATAAAAAAGTGGCCAAGTCCGACTGGCTTTATGGTTACGTACCTACCCATGGTTCTACAAACACCGCAAAACATTTGAACGACGTGGTACGCAATACATACGCGTAACTAAAGGTGTCAGAGGCGTTACGAAGTCCGCCTCAACCTCATAACCACAGCTACGCGAAAAGCCGCACTTAGGCTGAGATGTATAGACGATACTTAGCCTTAGCCTCAGACTTTACTTACGAAAAACTTGACTTTGCAAAGACTGCGATTTCGTATTTATAGACATGACACGCTGAGATTGTGCTCAGCATAAGCTAAGATCGCTAATGTCATAATTGGTTGCTGCCATCTATCTGTTTGTTAATACGAAAAATTTAAATGTCTTAGAAACCGACTAATATAAAGGTTCATTTGGGACCATTATTTTTGTTCGGATAATAGCCAAAGTTTTTGGTAAGTCGTCTATTTCATGAACTTATTAGACTTTGCTCAGCTCGTACTCAGCCAAGTCAAAGATCGCTTTATAAATACGAACGCTGTCTTAAGTCAGAGTAAAGTCTGAGCTAAGGCTAAGTATCGTCTATACATCTCAGCCTTAGTGTGTGTTCCTTTACGCATATTTCATCACGTGTTTGGTTTGAACTGAATTAAAAAGCTGTACATTACTATTATCAAGAATATGAATATTATGTAGAATATTTTTCTCACATAATACCGTTATAAGAAGCATGTCTTATATCTTCCATCAAGTTTACTAAGATGTTTTAACGTAGAATTTATCACAGACTTCTTCCTTGTTTATGCGTATTCCCCAGGTACAGCGGTGAAATTATAATTTCTCCTTGAGTTCACATTACACTTTTTTTATTTTTGAAAATGTAACGTACCTATTCTATTATCTTCTTACTACATAATAAAATTACACATTTTAACGTAAGTACAACTCATTTCTGATGTTCCTTTCACTATTCCTACATTAAAACAAACTAACTTCACCTGGTTAATATAATTAGAAATGTATTCTTATTAATTGTCATATACGAAACTACATTTTTCAACAACCAACGATAAATAATATTTTTGCTTTTATATTTTCTCGGCATACCTTGTTCCTTTAATTCAGAAATTACTTTTAATAACATAATTAACTTTTTAACGACAACGTTTCCTAAGTTTCATTTATTATATGTATAAAAGGTAGCAATGACTAGTCTACATAATTTTTCGAGTCAACAAAAAAATAATAAACATCGTAAGAAATACCTACAACCTTAGATAAACAAATCTTTCATCAGCGACAGTCACACACAAACTAAAGAAACACTTAACATCTTCTTCCTGGGAACACAAATTCTCAGTTTACTAGATCCGTAAAGCCTCTTCCAGAGTTTGCAGGCAACCACTCCACTAAGTAATATCGTATCCAGTGAAACGGATTTTCAATTTTCCCCCGACAATGCGGACAGACAACAATAGAATGAGGCCGGTCTCGCGCCGCAAAACTCCAAACCTCGTAAAGTAGAAACTTTCTTGTGGTGTTCTATACAAGTTAAAAGCAATAGAGATGTAACGCCTCAAGTTTTGTTACAGACAAGCTAAGTACAAATGTCTCCTTTTGAGTTATATTACTGAAAATCCGTCTTCGCTTCAGAAAATGACCCTTACATTGACAAATATTATCGCAACTAATACATTGTTACTTGTTTTTAGCCGACGTTTTATAAACGTTGTATGTTCACCACATTCATTTAACTTCTATTATTTATTTCAGCTTTAGTATTAGTTATCCAAGCGTATTCTTAACTAATGTAACTAGCGTAATTAACGTAAATAATAACATAACGTAACGTAACATGACTTTGCTCATGAATTTATCGATAATTATGTATAAATCCATCGATCACTAATAAACGACAATCGAAGCAAAAGCCCCTCAGAATTCCGTGTACCGTGTAGTAGGTATTATTGCGCTCGGTGAGATAAACAGTGACATTGATTTATTTTGGTACATTGTGAATTTATAGTAACGAAGATATAAAAAACAACACATTAAAAAATCCAATAAATCTTATTTTTTCATCGGACGGAATCCAACACAACAACTACAACGTGTAGCACCAAGTCGATGACGATCTTCTCCAGCCAAGCCGGGCAGTAGAGGAGGCGTCAAAAAACAATTTGGAACTCTTATCAGTTTTATGTTTCAGTAGATTAAATTGTAATTAAAAGTTCCGGACATCATTTCGCTTGGAAAATAACAGTCCAATGCACTGACAAAGTGCACATTGCACACTGGCAAACTTCTGATACCTTTAGGAATATTATGTACATACTTATGTATAACTCAGGTCTTTGTGTGCATGCCGCAGTTTCTTCATGTACATCTACGCAGCTTAGAACCCACAAAAAGATTTTGATTCCTGGGGAAGATAGGCACTGTTCGTTTGTGTACATTCCACGGCGCGCAAATAATCAAGCCAATTATATAAGGTTTATTCAGATAATATGCAGATTTCCTCGCGATTATATCTGAAGAATAAATATTCCGTAACTTCGATATGAAAACCGGTACATTTTGATATCAACCCAGTGCCTATGTTGTATACCACCCAGTACCGGAAGCCTGCAAAGAACGAACTAAAAAACTGTAATCGTGCCGATGAAACATTATTCCTCTGCAGGGCTGTCGACATTAAACAAAACGACTTTCAGACGATAAAAATATTTATAAGAAAGGGCAAATACCTATAGTTCTTATGAGGTTCATATAGCGGCTTGAAGGTATAGAAATATATTATGTAGTACTGCTATCTTCAATTAATGCTATTGAGTAGTAGTAAAGAAATCATAAATGGAATGCTGCGCCCATCATTCATCATCAGGGACATTTTTAGATTTCGTCAGCGTCAGCGTCGACGACTGATCTCCTCAACTGTCAGCACTCAACTATGAAATTATGATTTACGTTTATGGTTATGTTTGAAATTGATTTTAACGTTTGAAATGTCTAAAAACGTAGTCATAGCTCAACATTAATTTTTGATTCAATTTTTCTTTACATAATTGATCAAATGTGGCAGCCCTAGACGGCAGGGCTTGGTGGTTGGCGGTCGTCGGCCGGCCGGCGCCGTCCCGCCATCGATTCAGCACGCGACGCGGTATTACCGACGTGGCACTGATATAGGCCGCCTGAGCTGCCTCCTACCCGTTACCGGTATTATAAGTCACCGATTATCCGAACTACCAGCTTACTCTGTGCTACCAGTACCTTATTTCAATTCCTGGATAGATGGAAATATTCCAATGTTGTGTTCGAAATTCAAACTTGTTTAGATGTGTTCCATTATAAGATTTTTAAAGAAATTATGTGTTTGACTTATAGTATTAGTAGGTCTGTTTTATTTGGGGCAGATTAGAAATGTCCATGGGTTAACAAGGTATTTTTAATACTCAAATCATTACATCAAGGTTTAATTTCGATTGTAGCTCTTTTTGCGTTTTGTATCGTATTTGGCTCGGAAACTTTTTTGTGCGGATCCTACATCCATAGTAATAATAATGCAATGCTTGCAAAGGTAAAGATCAGATAAAATACATAATAGGCATATGCATGAGACCGTAAAAATACAAGGTTATGATATTATTATTCCATTAGATCTATAAACTGGTATTTACCAAGTTTGAAGAGATGAGTAAAGCTGAAAATATACTGAATGGCGAAAACGCTATTTAAAAGAAGTATGAACGGAGTCTCGCCTTTAAAAGCTGTAGTGTCCCTAATAACGATCTTAATCTAGAAACTAATGACGTACAGTATAGAAAAGAGAACGTAGTTTCGGAGCCACCCAACACTTTGAAAATACACTGATCATTCTAAATGTATGTGTAAAATAGATCCACATAAAGTTAGGAACCTCGGATCGAGGACGGGTGACAAATATTTAACTGAATCCGCAACGGCAGCGCGAGATGCAAACAGCTGCGTCGGTACCAAGCGCATTTTTACACTTATAGAATTTGCGATTTCACTTCTGAAAGATTCTGTTTCGGATTATAAAAATGATGTTGATGTTTGTTGATAATGGACGCAGCTGGGAACAAGGGAAAATCCTGCACCACTGATTTCAGTATTGAAAGTGTTGACTTTTAAGTTGAATTGTCTTTCTTCAAACTCTTGCCTTTGTTTGGTTGAACGGACTAATCTCAGGAACTACTTACTAGTTGGAATTTTAAAATTCTTTCTGTGTTGGATAGTCCATTTATTAAGGAAGGCTATTTATATAATACTATGTAATTATATTTCTTCTGTGCGTACCAAGGCTGTATCAATTTGGTTGAAATTGTGTCCATCCGAGGATGGTTTAGATTCCCAATTGGGTGCATCCGAGGATGGTTTAGATTCCCAATTGGACCCGGTAGGTGCCGCTGCTGTCGATATGTCACCAAATTGGAGAGAGAACGGTACGAAGTTCGCTGGGACAGCTAGTAAGTACATATTTGTAATTAGGTACATTTACTCCTGTATAAATATTTATGTGAAAATCTTTTACGCAGAAATTTTTCATAATTATCAATTTTTTTCATTTAAAGTCTATTAGATTTCATAGAAATTTGAATGAGAAACAGATTATCCTCGTTACATAAGACATATTTATCTTAGTTACATATTTTGAAGTTCCTGTTACATTCTCGTGTATAAATAATGAGTTTAATAAATAAAATTTAAACCGCCGTATTCCAGAACGAGCGCATTATTCCATGTCAACGCATTTTCGTCATATTTCGCTCTCGGGACGAGATAGAATTACGTCATGAGTCACGATCACTCCAAATTAATCCATTCAACGTTAAACCAATTACCGTCGATCAGAATCGAAAATGATTCGTTTATTAACTTTGCAACTTGTTACCGATATACGAAACTACATACCATCGCAGAAGGAGAATAAAGAGAGGTAATTGATGTACTCGTAATTACTGTTTTTACATCGAAAATTACGTACGAATTATTTTTGGAATTACGGCCATACTATGAAGAAACGTATGTTTTTTTTTTTGGTTGAAGATTTACAGACAAAGCCGACAGGCAACCGGATGCCAAGTAGTCATTGTCACCTACGGTGTCTGTTTATACCAATTCACAAAACGAAGAATTTGGTTTCTTCATTAATTTGTGATGTACTAGAATTAGAAAAATAAAAAGTTAAATAAATGTATTTATTAAAATTCTGGAGATATATATCCATTCCACTTACCCTACCTCCAAAACTACTGAGCTGAAAACTCAAATAGACCATAAACATCCCTATAAAAATGTGACGTAGTTTATAACAGGGAAACCAATATAAATACGAAATCTAAATTAGGAAACCAGAATGCTTTCGAATAACGGTACCTAGGGATCCCTGTGTCACGCGATTCCAATTTGAATCGCATGGAGTTGTGTTTACGAGGTTGCTATGTTATTACGAATGGGTCAACCTAATTTTTGACTACGAGATCCACCTAACTCAATGAATTGCTATTTCTAACTCATGTTGCTTTAACATTCAGAAAAAAAAAACACAAAATACTCTTGAATTATTATTATATTATTATTATTCTTCTTCTTTTTGGCCACATCACCCATGCTTCCATGTGGTAACGATCTAACGATTACCGTAGTAAACAAAACTTTGGAATAAGTTTCCACATTTTTGTATGAATAAATTTCCCATAAAACACGTCAATGGCTATCAAACAAAAAAGATAGATCAGATGAAAAGGTACTGAAATATTTTGTCTTTGCCTATTAATTCCAAGATTCGAACATTTAAAGTTCTGAATGCAGTCATTTGTGACAGATTGACATTAATACAATGTTAAAGACAACTCGCACCAAATACCAGGGAACCATCAATAACCAACGAGCTAAAAAGTATTTTTCGCTGTCAATAACCCTAACCACATCGCAGAGACTCTACACACTAGCGTCACTAGCACTAGCAATAAGGAACTATGTATTATGCAACGCGCCTTGTCGTTCTTATAAGTCACGCCTACTGCAAATTCGACTTGGGATCGAGTGCAGTTGGCACAAGTCGTCGAGAATGAATGAAATGAATTTAAAAACTCCGACATTATAAACAGCGCCAGCCCGAAAATAAACATTTATGTCGCTATCCACCCCATTCGGGAATCGAACACAAATTATACCTCGAGATTCCGAGAACAACATTTATCTGCCACATAAATTTTTATCAGGCTCCCTTCGCATAGCCAGGCTAGGGTGCAACTGAGGTCATCCGCATTGTCGGCTGCTCCTTACGAAGTAAGTAAGAAAACATCTCCGTGTTTTCTATAGTCTCATACAGTTGTTAGTGATTCCGCTCATCTAGTGGATGGACCCGAGTATATCCCTGTTGGATGTATTTTGCCAAATTTTGTGTGTGTATTGTCTTATAGTCGCAAAATATTCATATTCAAGGAATTCTGACTTGGAGAAAGGATTATTCTTAGCCATATCAACATAAAACAATAAATTCTTAACGAGAAAATTCGACTGTGCTATAGTGCAGGCTTGTAATTTATGCAGTAAGTACCTCACACCTTTAAGTGCATTGTAACATAAATTAGTGGTTCTAATTTTATTGCTGACGAAATATACCGGTACGGTACCGTATGAATATAGGTTCTTATAGCTTTACGGCGGAGTTTTCATAACGTCATTATGGCAAACAGATGTTCAGTAAAATATTTCATTTTACTAAAATAGCGAGTTGAGGTCTACAACCTTTTCATAATATAACAATGTGCCTTGCCTAAGAATAGTATCATATATGCGTCTGAGTTTTTCACTCAGACTTCTTGTTTTTTTAATGCCTTCTTCCTTCATGGTTGATTTATAATTGATATTATTATGAAACATACCTAACCAGACCGAGCAGGCTTCATTAAAACCCCAAGTGCACAGTGGTTAATTAACATCTAAGTCGGTATAAATCACGCTTCTTCTAATTGTGTGTAAACGGCGCGGGCGGGAGGCCGTGAGCTATCGCCACGGGAAGGCATTCGGTAAATGTCATTAGCGCCCGCCTGACACACGACCTATCCTCCTTCTACGCCCCAATTACACTCTAGTACCTGTGCAGGCAAACGAGCGATTGAAAAGCTGCGTCATTTCTCTCCGTAACTTGTATCTCTGCATTCGATAATTGCCAATTACACGACGACAACTGCCTTTTTAAACGCTGCTATGTATTACCAAAGATATGCTGCTTAAGATATTACCTAATTTTACCTAAGGTATGTTGAAACTCCTACCTGAAATATTTCTTTATAGAACTAGGTAATTTTACAGGCAAAAAGTTTATAATGGATAATTTTATAGCGTAGATTACTTAACATACAGAATTGCTCGTGTTTAAATTTGAAGTGCCACACAAGAATAATTTGATTTGATGAGTTCAAGATGCTTTTGCTAGAGCACGCTTATCATCTTAGACTTGCATCTACACTTACTTGGCTTCAACCCATTGATGGCCCACTACTGAGCACGGGTCTCTTCTCATACCTGAGGAGGCCAAGAGCATACTCCACCACGCTGCTCCAGTGCGGATTGGTGGAGGGGTTAGTGGCCAACCCAAGTGTCAGAAATTTTTAAGCCACCCGAAGGTATCCGACATGGCTTAACAACTGCTACCAAATGGTAACAAAAGGGACCGACGGCTTTACGTGCCCTCCGAAGCACGGAAGCGCTCAAGAAATTTTTTGCCATTAGCAGTCACCCATCCAACTACCGACCGCGCCCGCTGTTGCTTAACTTTGTCGATCACTTGATGAGATCGACGCAAGTTGCCGGGCTATGAGCGCTTCCTACACTTACTAAAACATGGAATTTTGGTCAAGCATTAACTTACAATACTTAAGCAAGTAAGGCGAAGGACGTCCAAGACGCCCGTTTAGTTTACTCACCCCGAGGACAGCTTCCACGCGGCCTTAAGTTTTTATTGCGACGCGTACTCCAATTACTTAAATTACTGCAATTCATCGAGCGTCTCCGTCCGTGAAACAATGCACACGCAAAACCATTTTTCCTTCGCTGATTTCATCCCGTTGAGATAAACCATTGTTTTCAGTTCTATGAAAAATTAAGTTCAGGAACAACAATAACAATTCTTTGGAAAACGAAATATTCTTCGTTTACTCGACTATAATACTGTTCGCAGAGTACAAACTACTGGCAAGGATAAAAGCTTTTAAAAGTATCACATTGTAGTGTAACACACGCGAGTTGGTTAACAATGTCTTCATTTAAATACCGTGTAATGACATTATAATGTATGTTATAATCTTGAAATATAACAGACACGATTTATAAACATCCATCAAGTCCATAGATCAACTTCTCGACTCAACGTACGCTTCAGCAGGCGTCAAATATTGTCTCTAAATGTTGAAAATTGAAAATGCTGAATGAAATATAAACGTATGTTTATTAAGAACAGCCTACCTTTTGGAGGGCCATCGGGATTGAGAACACTTCGCAATCGCGATCGCTTTTATCAAAGTGCCCTCCACCGTACATTTAATTTCCCGTCATAAAAGTTTGGGGACTTTATTGTTTACCATTTATATTAAAATTATTAACAACACAATAGCTTCGTTCGGTATCACATCAATTAGAAAATTGCTTACACATTGCGTAATGACTAAGTACGAAATAAAGATTATTCAATAATATCATAATTTTACCTTTTTAATGCTGGTGGTAAGTGGCAATTTTGTCTTGGCCTTTTGGGTGGTTAAGCGCACTAAGAAAAAACCTGTCTTGACTTGGCTTACATTGTTATCGAACGGAAATACAGACCTAATTCATAACAATTCTACAACTAATACAACTAAGCTCTCCGAAATTCCGTGGATAAGCCTAGCGATAGCGTACCACCGACCAAGACGGGACAGATTCGTAGACTTCAGATTTTCTCAATTCATCAAGACAATTTATTTTTGATTGTGGCTACATCTTTTGTTAACAAATTATGATTATCAATTGATAAATAAATGTTGTAGTTGCACGTAAATTAAATAGAAGTCGACGATACAAGTGTGTCGAAATAAATAACTTTTTAATGAAGATCATGTTTTTTCATAAACATTAAATCTCTGGAAATAACCACTTAGAGAGAACTTTTGATGATTTTTAAGGTTTTTGTTAAATTAATGTTATTGATATCGCATTTTCATCAATCTACGATGTAAAACAAATTTGCAAAAAAAAATCAAACAAAAATTTAAATTAGCGCTCTCTTCTCTATCGAGAAAGTTTTAAAACTTATCGATCAATAACGTTAGAAGCTTCTACTTTACGAGCGCTTTCCTCTCCACACAACGCACGAGAACTTTGATTAACACAAGTCACCTCCTAATCCCTTCCTTTGATCGCGTAAACATACTCTGGGGTTACGGGACACATAAACCTTTCGCAGTGAAACTATTCTGTCGCGGCGTAAGTAGCGATTGTAATGTATGGGCGCGCGGGACCTCGTCTGTCTGGTTCTCCGACCCCTGAACTTCCAAACTACGGTGAACGCGGTGTAAGTACTTTTGAGTACGTGGTCCGAACGGTTCCTGTTCAACTTTAATGTTCCATTACTGGTTCTGTTGGTAAATTCCCAGTTATTCTTTGGTTAACATGTAATTAGGATAACATGTTATGCAAGTCTCATGAATCATTGATAGGTACTGTAAGTTTATGGCTCATATTTATGTTTTGCACAGAAAATAAATCTAAACTTACTGAACTTCACTACCATTTGCAGCCTTTCTGTAATATTGGGAAATAGAATTGTAGTAGGTAGTAATAAAATACGCACTTAACGACTTCTAGAAAGTGGAAGTCCTCAACTTGTTCTCATATTTATAATTTGTATGAAAATGAATCGATTTAATATTTAAAAACGATTAACATTTCATTTCAAATTAATTATTATAAATATTTATGTAACAATAAATTTTTAAATAAATTAACTCTTTTAAATCAACTCTTTTAACAATCCAATGGTATAAAATGGTACGAGTAGTTTTCACCTTTTAGTTATTTTTGAGCTTCTAAGTAGGATTTTAGTTTAGACGTCTAATTAAAATTTAGTAACCAAAAATACTGTTTACTTGAAACTTGAAAGCATTATTAATTGAAATATTCCCAAAGTGGGTATTACCTATCTACAAAAACGATATTCAGTTTTACATATAATACAATAAATAGCTCATATTACACATATTTGATCCTTAACCACTGTTACCTTATGCGCCAGGTTGCGATTTGGTAATTACGTCTCCCAGAGCTAACGGCTTTCGACGTCATTAAGATTATAATATCGATTAATTAATGCTCTTGTCACCAATTAGCCGTTATTACCGCTTTGATGAACCAATTTGTAATGAATAATATACTAATAATATTCATGGCGTGGATTCATTTACATTTTCACATTCACATTTTTCTTGCAACTTGAAAATAGTAGATAGTAGGTATATCCATTTTACTTTGCAAGTAAAATGCCACAAATTCAGTGACTATACATTATGTATATTATTATGTGTATGATTTAAAACATTAAGTAATAGGTTGGTAGGTACAAATAGTTTTACTTTATTATTTCTACTCGTTCTTCAAAGCAAGGGGTCGTCCAACTCATAGATATTTATACACAAATCACAAATGCAATTTACAGAGTTATAAGTTCCACAATGAAGTTAGTCAGGCTTGGTTTATGAATAACGATGGCCGCTAACCGAGTAGGTGTGCGTGACGTAGATTTATTGACCACAATGGGGGAATACTTACAACCCTCCGAAACTAGCTGCCGAATGCGGGGCTTGTCGCCGCGAGTTTATATCGTCAGATTACAGTATTTTACGTTCGCAATATCTGGAAAAGAAACCTATTCGGGGGACTGTTTGCTTGGTAAATTAAAATTTCCTTCGTGTAAGTATTGCAGTCGAGTCTAACTGCATGGTCTCTCATTGCTTTACATTTTGGTTGAAAAAGGAAACAAGGTGTATTTTATTTGAGCTAATCATTGCGAAAACCAAACAACACCTTAATCAAATCCGGATCCGATTGTAATTATCAAAAATTATGCGCGTGCAGGGAAACATCGTTAGGACACCTGAGAGTGTGATAGTTCTTATCATTGTCCTCAATCAAGGGTGTGTGAAGTCTACCAATTCGCACTTGGCCAGCATGGTGGGCTATGGCCTTTACCCCTCACATTGTGAGAGGAGTCCCGACGATGATGAGTTATACGGTATAAAGGTTTTTGTAATGGGCCATTTAATTGTAGCTTGATTACTTGTGACTCCATTCCATTTCCTGGAAAAAGATTGATTAATTCGATTCCCGAACAACGTTGCTTTTACTTACTTATTAAACGTAGTTGTTGTTGTTTCACGGAAGAGCATAACAAAGTGATTGAATGCAATGGCTACTGGTACATCGCTAACCCCAAAGATATTAAGGAGAGAGGGTGTAGGTATACATACATTGGACAGAGCAGATAACACTACTGTGAAAGCTGTCCACGAATGTACTAGGACTGCAGCAAGTCAAGAGGAATGCCGATTGTCTGGCATTCCATAAACACCTTAATATGACCACGACCGCTCTGTAAAGAATGCAATGACTGAGAAGAGACACCCCGTTTATTCGTGAAGTTCACAAAGAAATATTTTATGAAAACGTCACTTAACTAAGGTATTTTGTTAATATGGACGTTATTGGAAAATACCTAAGTTTGACGTAAAAACGATAGTTATTACCTAAAAGAAAAATCGTCACAAAGTTTTCCGATAAACATGGAACAAAGGCGACGAAACTGTCTTTCTATCGGCCGGGGCTTCATTAAAACAGTTTTAACACAAAACTCTAATTGGAAACAACAAAGCGTTACAAGCAATTGGATAGGGAATTCAAATGTTCCGCGATTTTTCATTTACACTCTATCAGAAACAAAGAATGCATAAACTGTTAACACGTATTTCACGCGATAATACGTGTGAACGTTTTGTAATGTTTATACTATTTCGTTTGTATCATTAAAAATGAAAAAAACTGATAGAAAACTATTCAGAGTGTGCTTTTACAATTGTCTAAAAATGTTACCAGGTATGCAATTGATACAATTACCATTTTGTCGTAGCACGATTTTCCATTTTTGAAATATCTTTTGTTAACTACGTGAATTAAAAAAAACTAACAGACCGACATGATGTATACATTTAGAAAGCTATGTATGTACAGCCATACATAAGAACATCCTTTAAGAATAGTTAAAACATCTACGCCTGTCCATAAAACGAGAACTGCCCGAATTTTCTTGGCGATGTTAAAATCACAACACCAATCACTTTTAGGAAACAAGTATCTACTTATAAATCAAGTGCCATTGATGTTTATCCAGCGGATCCAACATAAATCTTTTTTTATACAGACCTTTGGCAGTTTCCACACTTTTAAAGCTCGATCGTTTATTATTGTCACAAAGATCAGTTGTAGCGACGGATGGCAATCGGACGAGAGTGCGCCATAATAGAAAGGAACAGGCGATAAATGAGACATTAAAAAACATTAAAAGATGTCGTTCCAAAACCGATTTTTTAATTCATACGGCGACGACAACAGCCGCTTGATAAAGAGGGGAATAAAACGAACGCCATTATGCTCCGGCGATATCGCTAACAAAAACCTCGCATTCGGTAAACATTTTTAGCAAACTTTTCGGGCCGCATTTGTATAAACGTGTTCCATAAAACTCAATACGCGCACGTTTCGCCAAAATAGGGAACACCTAACTTTTTTCTGAACATCGCCATTCGAGGCTCGTTCGTTATAACAGTATTCGGCCCTGAACAATGTGCACCTATGACTGCAGACAAAAAACGCTAAGTGTGTGCAGGAACGTGACGGGTTCCAAAGTGGAATTAATTGTCTTTATTGCTGCTTTATTTCTATTTATTGCTGCTTTATCCCCCGCGTGGTGTCCGGGTTCACTTCGTAGAATAGCACCACTCCCGTTCTTCCTGGGATGTCGTAAAAGGCGACTAATGGGACAAATCCAGTAGATGGGCAGCAGCATCTCACTGTGTATTATGAACACCAACTGCGGTCACCAACTCGCAATTGCCAAGCGCGGTGACTATGGCTAACACCCCCGTATGGCAGACACTAGAAAACCCCGGCCCCCAGTCCCCGGCGGCCCCGCTATTCCTGGCTATGGTAGCGGTCACGGTAACGGCGGGGCAAGGGGTGCTAAGAATCTCCGGAAGAGATCGGGCTACCACAACCAACGACCTCTGCACCTGGCAACGTACAATACCAGGACACTGAGGACCGATGACAAGATATATGAGCTGGAAGAAGAGATGGACAGGTTGAACTGGAGTATTTTGGGATTATCCGAAGTCCGAAGACAGGGGGAGGACACGATAATACTCAAATCCGGTAACCTGTTCTATCACCGGGAGGGCGAACATCTGTCCCAAGGTGGTGTCGGGTTTCTCGTCCACAAGTCCCTCGTTAACAATGTTGTGCAAGTAGGGAGTGTGTCGGCTAGGGTAGCGTACCTTATACTCAGAATATCGCAACGATATTCGCTGAAGGTCATACAGGTATATGCGCCGACATCGACACACCCTGAAGATGAGGTTGAGGTGATGTATGAGGATATAAGCAAAGCCATACACACTTCAAAGTCTCATTTCACAGTTGTTATGGGGGACTTCAATGCGAGGCTAGGCACGCGAAACGACGACGAAGAGAAAGTGGGGCCTTTTGGTATTGGACGTCGGAACCACCGAGGCCACTTGCTGGCTAACTTTTTGGAGAAGGAGAACCTCTATATGATGAACTCCTTCTTCAAGAAGAAGCCCCAGCGCAAGTGGACTTGGATAAGTCCTAACGGTTCCACAAAAAGTGAGATAGATTTCATCCTGGCTGACAAACGGCACATTTTTAATGATGTCTCAGTGATAAGCAGGGTCAAAACCGGAAGCGATCACCGAATGGTAAGAGGCACATTAAATATCAACGTTAAGCTTGAAAGGTCTCGCCTGATGAAATCTATATTCCGCCCAACATCTGTCCAAATCCAAAGCTCCGAAAGCTTTCAGATTGAGTTGCGAAACCGTTTTGCGTGTTTGGATTCTTGCGACACAGTGGACGAGTACAACAACAGGATGGTAGCAACGGTCCACGAGGTAGGGTTAAAGTACTATAGAACCCGCCCCAGTGGTAGGTCTCGAGTTCTTTCAGAACGTACACTCGGTCTTATAAGGGATAGACGTGAACTGTGTGTGCAGTCTTCAGCTTCTTTGTCAGAGTACAGGCGGCTCAATAAGCAGATCTCGCAGGGTAGGCGACACGACTTGCGTGCATATAACACAAGTCGTGTCAAACACACAATAGAGCGAAATCGCGGCTCAAAAGTGTTCGCCAAAGATTTGAGTATTGGGCAGAGCCAACTGACGAGGCTGAAGACCGAGTCTGGCACCATAGTTTCGTCTAACCCCGAAGTTCTGAGAGAGGTCGAGGCGTACTACGGACGTTTGTATACCACCTCATGCGCCCCCGTTCCCACAGAGGTGAACGACAAACGAGCCAAACTGACCCGACACTATACCGAAAATATCCCGGACGTCAGTCTGTACGAGATTAGGGGAGCCTTGAAGCAGCTAAAAAACAACAAAGCACCGTGTAACACCTTTTTTCGTTGTAACCGTTTAGGTGACCTATAGTCCTTAAATAGTCGAAATTAGTATTAAATTCGAGCTGAAAATAGAACACCAAAGGTCACTAAATTAAATTTGAAATATCCTCTTCTAGACGGCTATAAATGCCTTGGTTTTTTGTATACAATAGGGTCACTGTTTTACCATACCGTTTATCACAAAACGTATTTAAATTATAACTTAATAACTTATAAACATTCAATCTTTTCACAAACATAATAACCTAAAACTTCATTGTAAACATTGAAACATAGACAGTATCGATCCAGCTGCCTGTCATTGTCAGATCGATTTGATTCCCTTTCTAGCCGCTGGGTGGCGCTAGGGCTCATCGAGTCTATGCCCATCTATTTCATAATTTAAATGAATTTAACTAAATTAAATTATAAATCTTTCTCGACATCTTGTACTCCTCGGAGACAATAATTTTAATAATCATTTTTAATTAATTTACCTACTATTTGTGACCGGCGATTTTCATTCGATAGCCTGATTTAATATCTGTGAGTGAAGTTGAATTCATTCCAACAGATTATACTAGTTGAATTCCGTTTCTCGCAGAATTGGCCTTGGGAGTGACGTTAGGTATTGCCAAAATATCAACAAGGTTAGGGCTTTTGACGTCCCTAGACTTCATAATAAAAATCCTAACCTAGGTATTAAACGTACAATGTTATTGTTGTGCGATTTCAGCCTAGAAACTTTTATAATAAAAATTCGGGATGTTTCTTATGTATTGTGAATGATGCTGATTGATAGTCGATCGTCTGAAACGGAATTTATTGATTCGGGTGTCGGTTTTGTTCGTTCTTCATACGGATCGTACGGCGAGAGTTCCCGAACTCAGCCCTTTCCCGTTTTGGCGCTGGTGACGGTCGGACCGTCTCCCGCGATCCTGAGAAGTCCCTGCACGTGGTAGCGTGGCAGCGAACTCCTTTAAAGCTGAAGAGTACTGGGCCTGGGTGTGTCCCGTCGAACACTGCACTGTACTGGAGTGTAGTCGTCCGAGGCTCCGAGCGTGCGCGGTGTGGCATCGGCGTCGGCGCGTGTGAGGCCGCGTGTCACGGCACTTGTATAGACGGTAAGTGGAGTGGACAATGGCGTCTTGTTTTCTTTATCTGGTAGTAGATTTCGTGATAGTAAATAGTGAAATTCCTTACAGACTGATCCAGTTCTCGTACGTACGTGGGGTTGTACGAGGTTTCCACGTGTACGTCTCCCTCCGACTAGGTATGCTTTGACCCTACTTATATTATTTACTACCTACAAATAGAGCTCTTTCTACCGTAGGGCCTCCAATATATTAGTGGTATTAATTCTCTAAATTTTATTTTATTAAAGTGATAAATTTACCTCTCCGGCTGTCACATGTTTGAACTTATTGGAGTGTTGACTATTCCAGTTAATACTCATTGATCGTTTTGTTTCCTTTATCAAGACGGGCACAACCAACTATGCCGGCTAGCTACGGTATAGCTGTCCGGGCACAAGCTATGTACGGAGACGCTCCCGTGGGACGCCTCAAAATGCCCTATGCTCTCATTGGTCCCGCTCCTGGCCACAGGATAGCGATGCCTTTGTAAGCCTTTCTTTATTTAATTACCTTTAATGTTAGGCCAAGAGCGCTCTTACCTTAATATACTTCCTCTATAATTTATTAATTAAAACTTAAACAAATATCACTGATGCATTGTTCCATAATGTAACTATTGTGTGGGCCTGTTGTGTTATACTATACTAAGTGTCATAGATTATTATCTTGAACTATTACCTTTTAAATAATTTAATCTTAATTAAAACTTACTTTAAATATTACTAAATGTAATTATTTACAGTGGTGTGATAACATTATAATGACTGTAACTTAATTAATTAAAATGTGAGTGTTGGCTGGCTCGGAATAATTTTAGTCGATTGAAGACTGGTTGTGTATCAGTGGGGGTGACATATTTTTTGTATGTACACTTCAGGAGGTGTCTGGCGGAGGCCAGAATTGCGGTGTGTCTGGCGGAGGCCAGAATTGCTGTGGTCTGGTGGAGGCCAGATTTGCTGTGTCTGGTGGAGACCAGAATTGTGCTGTGAAGGGTGGAGGCGGAGTGTGCCGTCCCAGCCCTGGTGTTCGAGTCCGAGTGTGTGCTGACTCCGGCTCCGCGGACTAGTTATACCTTTTCTTTTTTCTTTCCTTTTTTATTTACTTTTAGTTCGCAACTTGGGGTAGCCCGAGTTGAGCACAGCACCCTCCACTGCAATTCCTATAGCGAGCTCCACTTGGCTCTCGCTACTAAGTTCTTAAAATAATTAAGAATATTATTATTCAACTTTTTAAATAAGAGCGGACTTCCGTTTGGAATATCCGGAAAGCCAGACAAACGACCAACAACCTCATTATTATTTTTTATCATACCTAGGTGAACTGTTTGTCCCTAACTTAATAACTTAATTACCAATTAGAACATTGCTTATCATAACTAATTATTAATTATATTAGAACATAAAATATTATCTCATTTGTTGTACCAAAAGGCGAATTAAAGTATTGAAACTATATCTCTTTTTTTATTTTCTCACTAGAGTACCTACCCAAGGGAAGACCTCTTCCCATAGGGAAACTCAAATTACAATTGGCGACCGTGACAGGACCTTGTTGGCTCGTGGGATTACCCTCTGTCATTGGTCTCTTGCTCAGTGACAGGTTGTCTGGTTTTTCTTTCATCTCTCTTTATTTTTTTTATTTTTTTTATTTTTGTATTTTTTGTTGTGTATTGCAATTTGGCAATAATTGCAGGAGGTGCTGTGCTACCCCGTGGCATTTAACGTACTTTTTTATTTTTTCTTATTTTTATTTTTTTCATTATTGCTGTTATTTTTTTTTCATTACTTTACCTTTACTTATAATTTGTCTGTTTGGTTTAAGCGGCATTTGTAACACCACGCACTATCTTGTGACCATTACCTAAATTTTTATTTAACTTACCATTCATTACCTAAAATTTATTTAACTTACCTTACCTAACTTAATACTTTGTTAATACTTTAGTCACAGTAGTGCCTGGTTTTCCTACTTAAATTTAATTTACCTAAATTTACCTGGCCTTTGCCTATTATTATTTTGTAAACATTATGGAAGAACGTCCTATTCGTTTTCATCTTTTGAACAAAGATGAACTGCAATACGAGGTTGCGATTCGCGATGGGGTACCCGAAAGTACTGTTGAACGTTTAAGGGCGCAGATAAAAACTTTAGTAAAAGAGGTTCCTACGGATGAAGTTAGTTTGTTTGAGGGGGAGGTTAGGCCGGAATTAAAAACAATCTCCTCAAAGCTTACCGAGTTGGAGGAGATATGCAACTCAAAAAATTTTCTTTTAAAAAAGCTATACCGCATAGAGGCCCTAGGCAATCATTTATTTCATCGATTGAGTCGTGTTGAACCCGAGGAGGAAGCCGATAAAGCCTGGAAGGAGGAACTCGATAATCGTCTCCTTCAAATCTTACAGCACCTAGATCGCATTATACACAATTTCCGCAGTAGCGTTGATTTTAAACCGAAGGTATCTGAGGCCCCAGGGGAGTCCTCTCGTTTTGTTGAACCCTTAGGGGCTATTCCATCAGTAGTGACGTGTGATCGTCCATCGTCGGTTCACTCGCTGAATCTTGAATTTAATGGGAAGGGCTGCGTGCAGTCTTTTATTGAGAGAGTCGAGGAGATTTGTGCCTCGCGCAATATATCGTATGAGAGATTATTCAATTCCGCGGTGGAGTTATTCGTTGAAGAAGCTTTGTTTTGGTACCGGAGTATTAGGTCGGACGTGGAAAATTGGGGTCAACTGAAGGCGTTGTTGTTGGACGAGTATTTGCCGTACGACTACGAGCATCGTCTTCTCAACGAAATTAGGTCGAGGACGCAGGGCTCCGATGAAACCATCAGTAACTACCTGGCTATTATGCAAAGTTATTTCTCTCGACTGAGGAAACCATTGACCGATGCGGAGAAATTAGAGATTGTCATGTATAATATTCGCCCTTTCTACTCTACCCAGTTGGCGCTTAGTGACGTAAAGTCGTGGGCTGAGCTGAAGTCGCGTTGCAGGTTGTTGGAGGCTGCGAAGCGGAGGTCGGAAAATTTTACAGAGCCGCCGAAGAATGTACAGCACGCGGTAGCCTCCGATCTCGTCTACAAGGGGAAGGCAACTCGTCCTCATTGCGAAGCTGTGGCTAGGGCTGTGGAGAAGTTTTGTGTGCGGTGTAGGGTTAAGGACCATACACTTATTGAGTGTAAGGCCCCAAAATTAAAAGTATGTTACCGATGCGGGGACAAAGGTGTTACCGCTAAAGACTGTTTGAAGTGTTCTGGGTCTAAAGACAAAACTATACCGGTATCTTGTGTGCGCGTGGAGCATGTTAGCTCTGTCTCTAATCGTACGTCTACTGATGAGTGGCGTGCATGGTGTAACTATGTAGGCGGTGTATTTTCTAGCAATAAAACTCATGTAACGGGGGTCCGTTCAAGTAGTTGTGAGGATGCTCGTCCATATTTACCTGTAGAAGTTTGTGGTGTTTCTTTTTCAGGACTATTGGATTCTGGTTCTGAGATTTCTATAATAAGTGGTTCTGCGGTGAAGCATTTGTCTGATTGTGCTAGTCTGCACCAGTCAGATAGTATTAATTCTGTGGTAACGGCGAATGGAGCTACCTCCCCCGTCACAGGATATATGTTGTTGCCTGTTGTGGTTGATGATGTTTTGCGGGTGATTAAATTTTATATTGTTGAGGATATTTCTTCATCACTATTATTAGGTATAAACTTCTGGGAAGCGTTTCAGATTGCGCCAGATGTGTTGAGTCTGATGAAACGGAGAAATGTAGTTGCTGTTCAGAAATCTGAGGAAGTTGTTGTGTCTCCTGTTAACCCTGTTGTTAAGCATCGGCGTGTCAGGAAAATTCAAGTTCCAGATTCGTTGTCTCGTTCGGTACCTAAGGGTTTGCCTAAAGTTTGCCGTAGACCGCTCCAGTGTGTTAACGTTGATTTAGTTGGTCCACTGCCTAGGTCTAGACAGCAGAAGGAGAACCTTGTGGGTAATGTTGGTGTGAAGAAGTTACATAATGCTAAGTATTACAATAGGCATAGGAGAGATGTGGAGTTTAAGGAAGATGATTTCGTCTGGCGGCGCACGCATGTACGCAGTGACGCAACCAAGCATTTCTCGTATAAGTTGGCCCCACGTTTTGAAAAGTGTAGGGTTGTTAAAAAATTATCTAGGTTGGTTTACTTGCTGGAGGATGAAAACGGCAAGCGGAGTGAATGTCATGTCAAAGACATAAAATGTTTGGGTTAGTTTAAAATGTTTAAATTTGCAGGACCAGCATGAATTTTGCTCTTTTCCGTCGCAAAATTCTGGCGAGCGAGGGGGTACTGTAACACCTTTTTTCGTTGTAACCGTTTAGGTGACCTATAGTCCTTAAATAGTCGAAATTAGTATTAAATTCGAGCTGAAAATAGAACACCAAAGGTCACTAAATTAAATTTGAAATATCCTCTTCTAGACGGCTATAAATGCCTTGGTTTTTTTGTATACAATAGGGTCACTGTTTTACCATACCGTTTATCACAAAACGTATTTAAATTATAACTTAATAACTTATAAACATTCAATCTTTTCACAAACATAATAACCTAAAACTTCATTGTAAACATTGAAACATAGACAGTATCGATCCAGCTGCCTGTCATTGTCAGATCGATTTGATTCCCTTTCTAGCCGCTGGGTGGCGCTAGGGCTCATCGAGTCTATGCCCATCTATTTCATAATTTAAATGAATTTAACTAAATTAAATTATAAATCTTTCTCGACATCTTGTACTCCTCGGAGACAATAATTTTAATAATCATTTTTAATTAATTTACCTACTATTTGTGACCGGCGATTTTCATTCGATAGCCTGATTTAATATCTGTGAGTGAAGTTGAATTCATTCCAACAGATTATACTAGTTGAATTCCGTTTCTCGCAGAATTGGCCTTGGGAGTGACGTTAGGTATTGCCAAAATATCAACAAGGTTAGGGCTTTTGACGTCCCTAGACTTCATAATAAAAATCCTAACCTAGGTATTAAACGTACAATGTTATTGTTGTGCGATTTCAGCCTAGAAACTTTTATAATAAAAATTCGGGATGTTTCTTATGTATTGTGAATGATGCTGATTGATAGTCGATCGTCTGAAACGGAATTTATTGATTCGGGTGTCGGTTTTGTTCGTTCTTCATACGGATCGTACGGCGAGAGTTCCCGAACTCAGCCCTTTCCCGTTTTGGCGCTGGTGACGGTCGGACCGTCTCCCGCGATCCTGAGAAGTCCCTGCACGTGGTAGCGTGGCAGCGAACTCCTTTAAAGCTGAAGAGTACTGGGCCTGGGTGTGTCCCGTCGAACACTGCACTGTACTGGAGTGTAGTCGTCCGAGGCTCCGAGCGTGCGCGGTGTGGCATCGGCGTCGGCGCGTGTGAGGCCGCGTGTCACGGCACTTGTATAGACGGTAAGTGGAGTGGACAATGGCGTCTTGTTTTCTTTATCTGGTAGTAGATTTCGTGATAGTAAATAGTGAAATTCCTTACAGACTGATCCAGTTCTCGTACGTACGTGGGGTTGTACGAGGTTTCCACGTGTACGTCTCCCTCCGACTAGGTATGCTTTGACCCTACTTATATTATTTACTACCTACAAATAGAGCTCTTTCTACCGTAGGGCCTCCAATATATTAGTGGTATTAATTCTCTAAATTTTATTTTATTAAAGTGATAAATTTACCTCTCCGGCTGTCACATGTTTGAACTTATTGGAGTGTTGACTATTCCAGTTAATACTCATTGATCGTTTTGTTTCCTTTATCAAGACGGGCACAACCAACTATGCCGGCTAGCTACGGTATAGCTGTCCGGGCACAAGCTATGTACGGAGACGCTCCCGTGGGACGCCTCAAAATGCCCTATGCTCTCATTGGTCCCGCTCCTGGCCACAGGATAGCGATGCCTTTGTAAGCCTTTCTTTATTTAATTACCTTTAATGTTAGGCCAAGAGCGCTCTTACCTTAATATACTTCCTCTATAATTTATTAATTAAAACTTAAACAAATATCACTGATGCATTGTTCCATAATGTAACTATTGTGTGGGCCTGTTGTGTTATACTATACTAAGTGTCATAGATTATTATCTTGAACTATTACCTTTTAAATAATTTAATCTTAATTAAAACTTACTTTAAATATTACTAAATGTAATTATTTACAGTGGTGTGATAACATTATAATGACTGTAACTTAATTAATTAAAATGTGAGTGTTGGCTGGCTCGGAATAATTTTAGTCGATTGAAGACTGGTTGTGTATCAGTGGGGGTGACATATTTTTTGTATGTACACTTCAGGAGGTGTCTGGCGGAGGCCAGAATTGCGGTGTGTCTGGCGGAGGCCAGAATTGCTGTGGTCTGGTGGAGGCCAGATTTGCTGTGTCTGGTGGAGACCAGAATTGTGCTGTGAAGGGTGGAGGCGGAGTGTGCCGTCCCAGCCCTGGTGTTCGAGTCCGAGTGTGTGCTGACTCCGGCTCCGCGGACTAGTTATACCTTTTCTTTTTTCTTTCCTTTTTTATTTACTTTTAGTTCGCAACTTGGGGTAGCCCGAGTTGAGCACAGCACCCTCCACTGCAATTCCTATAGCGAGCTCCACTTGGCTCTCGCTACTAAGTTCTTAAAATAATTAAGAATATTATTATTCAACTTTTTAAATAAGAGCGGACTTCCGTTTGGAATATCCGGAAAGCCAGACAAACGACCAACAACCTCATTATTATTTTTTATCATACCTAGGTGAACTGTTTGTCCCTAACTTAATAACTTAATTACCAATTAGAACATTGCTTATCATAACTAATTATTAATTATATTAGAACATAAAATATTATCTCATTTGTTGTACCAAAAGGCGAATTAAAGTATTGAAACTATATCTCTTTTTTTATTTTCTCACTAGAGTACCTACCCAAGGGAAGACCTCTTCCCATAGGGAAACTCAAATTACAACCGGGAGATGACGGAATCACAACCGAACTGTTAAAAGCTGGAGGGAAGCCTCTCTTGGTGGTTCTCCAGAAGTTGTTTGATTCCGTTATCAGCAGCGGAACTACCCCGGAAGCGTGGAGCAGAAGTTTGGTGACACTGTTCTTCAAAAAGGGAGACAAATCCCTTTTGAAGAACTATAGGCCCATTGCACTTCTGAGCCACGTTTACAAGCTGTTCTCAAGGGTACTCACTAATCGCATTGCGCGCAGACTTGACGACTTCCAGCCTCCCGAACAAGCCGGTTTCCGAAAAGGCTATAGTACCATGGACCACATACATACACTGAGGCAGGTTATACAGAAGACCGAGGAGTATAACCTGCCGTTATGTGTTGCGTATGTGGACTATGAGAAAGCCTTTGATTCTATCGAGACCTGGGCGGTGCTGGAGTCTCTTCAGCGGTGCCAGATCGACTATCGGTACATCGAGGTGTTGAAGTGCATATACAAATCGGCCACCATGTCAGTCCGATTACACGACAGAAGCACGAACCCCATCCAATTGCAGCGGGGTGTCAGGCAAGGGGACGTTATCTCCCCGAAACTGTTCACCGCTGCATTGGAAGATGTGTTCAAGCTAATGGAATGGAAAGGGCTCGGCATTAACATCAATGGCGAACACCTCACACACCTTCGATTTGCCGACGATATAGTGATCTTGGCGGAAACGCTGGAGGACCTCAGTACCATGCTAGGAGACCTGAACAGCGCCTCACAACGGGTGGGTCTTAAGATGAACATGGACAAGACAAAAATCATGTCGAATGTCCATGTCACACCCGTACCGGTTGTTGTTGATGGCGCTGCTCTCGAAGTTGTCGACGAGTACATTTACCTGGGACAAATGATTCGAATGGGTAAGTCCAACTTTGAGAAAGAGGTCACTCGAAGAATCCAACTCGGCTGGGCAGCGTTCGGGAAACTTCGACATATCTTGTCATCCAATATACCTCAGTGCCTGAAGTCGAAAGTGTTCGAGCAATGTGTGTTGCCAGTGTTGACATATGGATCCGAGACGTGGTCCTTTACTGTTGGCCTCATTCGGAGGCTCAAAGTTACACAGCGCGCTATGGAGAGAGCTATGTTAGGTATTTCGCTACGAGATAAGATTCGGAACGATGAAATTCGTAGACGAACGAAAGTTACCGACATAGCTCTCAGAGTTAGCCGGCTGAAGTGGCAATGGGCAGGCCACATCATTCGAAGGACGGATAACCGATGGGGTAGAAAAGTCCTCGAATGGCGACCACGCCTCGGCAAAAGGAGCACAGGTCGCCCCCCGACCAGGTGGACTGATGACCTGAAGAAGACAGCGGGAAGCCGCTGGATTCAGAGGGCTCAGGACCGGTCGGAGTGGCGCCAATTAGGGGAGGCCTATGTCCAGCAGTGGACTTCAAAAGGCTGATAGATAGATAGATAGATTATTTCTATTTATATTTTGACGACCTGTAGCCGAGTTGGTAGCACAGATTTTAGAGGGTAATCTGTGGTTGGTAGTTAACCTGCCTGCAGTCCGAACGGTCTCCAGATTGATTCACCGCCAAGAAGATACATAGATTATGAGACAACTAAATGTTTGTTTTCGGTTTCAGTTTGTTTCTTAAATACGGCCCATAGCTGTCCCACTATTGAGCTCCGATATTTTCTGAGAAGAATTAGGGCCATATATATTAGCCTCTACGCTGGCTAAGTCCGGTTTGTTTTTAGGGCCGAACTTGCAAAATAAAAGATCCTTGTTGCAACCACAGAATACCATCGGTTTCTATGGAAAATCGATGACATACATATAGGATGATATTTAATTCGTATAGTAAGGGTTTCAGAATTGCTCTTTTGTAGCGGAATCCTAAAAACTCAAACCAAGCGGAGAGAAAACATTTGCATCCTTTTAGTCGTGGTTGAGGGCTTTGTATAAACACAGAACATGGAACAACGAACCATTGCGACAGTTGGTAGGCCACACGAGACAAAACAAGACCGCAGCGGTTATCAGCTCCACTTACTTCCACGGTTTGGGTGGTTTGGGTTTCGGTCCATGCTCGAAACTATGTATTTTAACCATTCCCGATGCGAAAGTTTGTTTGGGTGTAGATTTGGTGGCATGTCCAACTAAGTTTCTTTTATCAAGGATATGGGAAAATTATTTTATTTATTAGATACCCAATTATGAACATGTGCAAACGTCAGTGTTCACCGACGTTCAGCTCGGAAAAAGCGATGAATCTTTTTCTTTATTTGCTTTCTTTTAACTTCAAGTGTCCAAAAATTTATGTTTAACGTGTCATACGCGTGTGATTTATTTAGATGGCAGTCCATACATTTTACTTTTTTTACACATAAATGAAATTGATATACCTACCTAATTATGTTTAGTGTGATATTAATTTTATAATAGTTTACAAACATTAGAACTATATTATAATATTCTTTCTTTTTATCTGTGCAGAGTAATTTGTTCATTAAATGATCTACATTATTATCACATCCAGAACCAAGGAGATCCACATTCAATTGTCTTCATCCGGCTGTATCAATGATAGCATCGCTTATTTTGCTAACGTCATAGCGGGATGATATTTACATGGGCAATCTTATTGCCGATAGCATCCGCCAGTCGCATGACGTAAGCAAGATACCCGAGAAAAAAATATGGCGGTCTACGTCGTGCATGACGAGAATATAAACTGAGAAGGCAGACCTTTCGTTGTAGCTCTTGATCCTACGAACCTCATTCAAATTATTATAATGTGCCTTTCCTACGTCGAACGGTGGCTGGTTAAAATTCGCTGATACGCCAAGTGAACTATCGAGCAGAGTGATGACCTTTAGTATAGTGAAGTACTATGTTAGAGAATATTAATTCACCTCGCGAATATCATGAATATTAAAGAATGCCTATGAGCTCTGATAGGAATAAAACTTTGGGTTGGATACTTTGTAGGAACAGTAACTATTGAGTTTAATGATAATGAGACTTAATGAAAAAAAAATAAGAGACGCTAAACCGATCCCATGTTAACTAAAGACAAGAAAGACATAAAGTATTATCGGTCCTATCATAAGTAAGATTCATCAATGGTAATACTAGTCACTAGCATGTGTTCCATCTCCAACACTCGTAAAAGTAGGATGAAAATATTAAAGAAATATTTTAGTAACATGCGTTATGAAACAATTTACTTTAGAAAGCTTGGAAAACCCAAAACACAAGGTAACACTGTAGAGTAATTTCAACCCATATAAATTAATAAACAATCACGAGCTTGTTCAGAATAATTGAAACAGAAGAACATGGTATTATATTGAGTCATTAAATTTATATTTCATAATTTTGCAATGGTGCTATATTGCTATATTGTCAAAGCTCTCAGTAATTGAAAGCAATAACTTTGATTTGTACCAAGTAATTTAAAACGAACTTGGGAATTAAAAGAGTGCTCGAATTTTCAAAGGCTGCGAACCTGCATAATTACAAAAACAAGAGAGAATAAACCATAATTTACAACAGAAATGTTTTAGAAAACAACGTTAAGAAAGTTTCATAAGCGCCAAGGAACCTCCAAACTGGTGAAAAAATTCACGATATAGACGCAAATGCTCCTATAGATCGTACCCAGCTTTATTTAAAGCTTAAATTAACTTGTTTAAAGAAAAACTTTTACGATGTTGTCTTGTACTTCTTTTCATGAAAATAACTCTTGGGTATACTAGACACTTTCTTTATTATGTTTTTACAGAAAATGCGAAGTGTCCAGCTGTGAAAATAACGGCAATTTGTCACTCGAGTAACTGAGAATTCGAAATATGATGCTCTTAAACTAAATACAACAAAAAAAACTTCATCTTACGTTCTCTGTAGCCGGAGTAGAAAAGTTTTCTGTTACCAAGCCTGTGTACTAACAACAGTGTCATTCAATGTTAGGTACATTATATCCTTCCTCGTTTTTCTTTCCTGGCCGGCAATTGTAATCAGAGATACCTTTGGTGTTCCTGATATCCAAGGGCCACGGTAACTTACTATCAGGTGGCGGGTCTGGTCTTTTGTCGATTATTACCTAACAAAAACATAGGTGATAAATCAAGCAGCCTATTCAATGTCACTTAAACAAATAACGATTAAATAATACATAAACGTTATTACAATTGCTTTGGGAGCAAAACAAAAACGATTCGCCACGAAAATACATAACAAATAGTACCCTCGGCGGCGACTTACACCGTCATCACAATCTCACAAACTGTTACCTACTGCAATGGACGCCATATCGTGATTTCCCGGGGGTGCGGCGGGCGGACCTGATATAGAGAGGAAACAAATCGCATGACTCTAATTGATTGTCCAATACCATTCATTTGGCGTTATTGTGTTCTTTAAATCCGAAACACTTTATCTATAGGTATTATAGTCTTATTAATCTGATTTACATAATATACATCTTGGTTTCTGAAGAAGTGATAGCCTAGTGGTCTGAACGTCGGACTCCCGAGGCACCTGGATTCGAATTCTACATGCACCACTAATTTTCAAAAAATATTTGTGTATGAGTAGAATGTAGTATTATCACTTTCTTCGTTGAAGAATAACATCGTGAGGAAACTTACACACCTGAGAGTTCTAAATAATGTTCTCAAAGGCGTGTGAAGCCCGTTAATCCGCACTTCGCCAGCGTGGTTGACTATGGCCTATACGGTATCCTATACCCCTCACATTATGAGAGGAGACGCATGCCCATCAGTGAGATAGTTATGGATTAACTAAAGAAACTCCTGTCCACGCTCCAATAATATAATAATATACTTATTTACAGTTAGGGGCCTCTTCAAAGAGTACTTAATTTACTCCAAGCGAATCACTTTTAGTCGTGTAACCCGTTTTGTATTATATTATAGTTACAATATTACAAACAACACTAGAGGTTATTTGACTCCTTATACCCATTCCAAAAAGAAGCCGATGAATCAGCTACTTGAAGATCCCCATAGCGCCTAGGGAAATCGGTAGATGGAAGGTCGTCCTAATATCATTTATATTTCGGACTAAACGGTACACCGCAGACGTAAGACGTTAAGAGTGTGCAATATCTGCTAATACATCTCTAACTAAGCCACGTGAGAAGGTAATATTAAAATTAATAATATACAATACATAACACACAGGTACATTTCATTTCCCAGGATACGAATCCTAAGATATTGTGATGTGTGGTAAAAATTCAACTTGTAAAACCTCGAATGAATTAAATTTAGATTCGACTAGATTACATTTCATTATTAATGTAGATTGACAATTGTTAGTGATGAACAGTGATATAATTTTGGGCGCTAAACAACAATTCAATGAAGCCAGCCGGCTTCAAATTTCAATTAAGTTCTTACGAGGATTTTAGTATCATCAGGCATCTTCTAGCTCATACCTTAATTGGATCACAGGGATTTTCAAAAGTTTGTTTAAACAGATTTTATAAACATTTTTGGCCGTAAAATGATTTCCCACGTGGACCATTTCAACAGAAAGTCGAGAGTTTTAGAGTTCCATGCGCTTCCGAGGAAAGTTAGTCAGTTTGTACAGTCGTTACGGTTTAGGTTGAAATATAACACTGTCAGACTCATAGACATAAACCCTTCACTAAGCCATACAACTACTTAGTTTTGTTAACATCTTAGACGTACCAGAAAATGGGAAACTGTAACCAATATCAAATACCATCTACAGCTGAAGTACAGTGGTATTTAAGATCAAAAATGTTCTCCTCCGGAAAACTGACACGAAACGCATATTCTAAAGTGCATTTTGCGCTGTTTATACCCTAATAGCTTGTTTTAAGACAGCAAAACTTTTAAAAGGCTTTCAAACAAGCTTTCAAGTTTCCAACAGATGACGCAATGGTTAAGTGGTTTTATCGCTCCAGTCCCTTACTCCTACATCCAGATTACACTAGAAAACAAACTTGAACGTTAATTTAAAATCCATGTCCTTTCCAACGATTTATGACATATAAGTGTATTATGTAACCCCGACAGTATTTTGCTTCGAGAAACTTAACCGCTAATAATCTTGCAACCATTGAGTACATAGTATCTTAATGCTTGCAACATAAAAACTAAGAAGTTAGAAAAAGCTGTGACCCGAGGATAATTCAATAAGTAGTACTAGAAAATCAGTCTGTTGTTTTCCTGGTTTGATATTTCTAGTCATATACATAAATTAAATCGAAGGAATTAAAAGAATCTAATCTTCAAAAGGTATAGACAGCGGAATTAGACTGTATGTACTTATGTGAGTAGTAAGACATGTGTTCAAAGTAATCATAGACTGCGTTCGTAATTACACCCTACTACAGCATACATACGAAGATATTGTAGTAGGTATTACATTTGAAACAACTTGGTAGGTACTATTACCTGGGTACTCGACTGCCTTTGAAATTGGAGGCAGAATATTGGGTCCATTCGGCAAGTTAGGAGGTAGTCCTTGGACCAAGTATCACAATATTACACTACCATTTTTTTAACAATACGGAGAAAGGAAATATAATACTGGGAACAATACTCTCACAATAACTTTAAAGAAAATATTCAAATACATAATTGTACCAAGAGTGTATATCCGATTTAACCACAGTGCAAAAAACGCATAACAACATAAATTATTGGCTTGGTTTTTCATTTACTTGACTGAAATAACCTTGTTTTCGTTCAATTTCAATGATCGAAGTAAACCAATGAATTGGCCAGTAACTTAATGGTTGACCGATTGACATATGACGCTATAATGAATTTAAATTCAAGCCATAATCATATCCCAAAGAAGAAAACATCATAAACGAGGAAGTATTTAGGTTAAGAAACAAATAAGACAAGGGTCAACAAGTAGCCGACTCCGTTTTCGCGGCGTAAAGCTGCGGCATAGCTTTGAATTTTAATAACAACTTTAAATTTTAATGCCGTGAGCAATTACTGGCTTTGAAATTTTCTGACAATATTGTGACCGAGAGGTTTCTAGAAGGAACGAAATATTTCAAAAAGTTGACGATTTGTGGGGAGAAATTGAGGCAGTTATTATTATTGTATCAGGAAATATCAAAATATTTTCAACTTAAATTGTGTATATAAGAGTGTTTGATTTGTATTGAGATTGGCCAGTTAATATGTTAAATAAATATTATTACAAAGTATACCAAGATATATTAATTAATTTACCATAGATATATTAATCAAGAAAATATAGCAAAAACATTTATTTAGACAGGGTATTCTAAAACGACAACATGCAAAGCTAATTTAATTTAATATAAAACCTAATTAATCTCTACCTTGTGTGATGTTTTTGTGTTATTAACAAGGGTCACGTTCAGTTTAGTATAACTAATAATATCAGTATAAGATGTGCTAAACAATAACTTCAACCATCATGAAGTTAAGCGCCCTTTAAACAGACTTTTTGAATGAGCAAGCTTTCTATTCTTCTTGAAGTAGACGGTACGATATTGTTACAAATGTAATGAAAATATTTCTGAAAGTAACTGCTCTCAATAATTCACTTTTAACGATCATTTTTAACAAATATAAGCGAATTATGGACATAATCCTTAAAGTATTGAGGTATTCTCGAAACGCTATCATTTATGGCTCTCTGAAAAAGGGACAGCGTCTTAATTAGCGCGATATATTCAGTGACCGCGGATAGTATTGGTGCCCTTCTACTGAAAAATTAATAAGCTACGCCACAGGCCAGCCAACATTTAAAAATAGAAAATCGTCCCAGTACGAGCACAGGATCCCAGTATGGGCACACCAGCACAGGTGCTTAATGATAGCCCATTACTATAGAAGTATATAGGTACAGATATAATTTAAGGCCATAACTAAAAATGTCAGCAAGTTGTAACCACGAAGGCATAATATATACGCATACAAGCGAACATTACAGCCCTGTTTGTCTCAGCTCTCAAAATAACCCAAAAGAATCCTCAACGTTAAGTACACTCGACTCTAACCTCAAATCGAGAACATGCTAAGCGGAATACCGTTTGGCGCGGCGCCAGCTTACAAGCAAATATCCTGACTCTAAGCACTGCGTGTTATCCAACGTGTAAATTTTTATACCTTTCCTGTTGGATCCTTTGAAAACTACTATCTCATGGCATAAAGGCATATTGTTATTAGCTATAGTGCAGAGGTAATTTCGGCAGCGAGGATAATGGAGTAGTATTTTCTTGACATTTATCTTTAGGTATTCTTTATCGTCCGGTCATATCTATTTACATATTATGTTTATGATTGCATCTTAAGTTTATTAATTATTTTATATCTTAAGTATATGGATTAATTTAAAAGCCAATACCGTTATTACCCCTATGTACTAAAGCTAATAACAATATTGTTAAGCGATAATTACCAAGTAATCGTCAAGCGAAGTAGAAGTCAAGTTATACTGTCGGTTGCTCAGTAGTTTTATAGTATCTTGACTTCCTTCAAAAATGAATTTTGGGAATTATAAATTATTAAAGACGCAATAAACACAGCTGGAATAAAGAAATGTACAAGGACCGATAAACGATAGGGCAGTTAAGTTGCGGAGATAAGATTCAAGATAGATATATGGGAAATCCCTCCAACCAGATTGTTGACCCCAGAAGACAGAGCCCAGACAGACAGAGAGAGACACTAAGTAATAAGCCCAATTAGGTACTCATTTTAGCAATAGACCTACAAAGGGTATGGACGATGGTTGGTATGTTTATAGCTTTTTTTAGCAAAAAATCGTAAGCCGAGAAAATAAAATGTAACCAGTATTTTACGATTTTCAATCTTCAATAGCTATTGAATCCCTTCGCTGATCGCCATGTCACGATAGTTACGCGTTCCACAACACCCGAGCACAACAGCCGTCCCCGATCTGTTATTGATCTCGTGAACGCATAAATTCGTAACGAGTATTTGAATTGCATTGGAACTTTTTGTATGGCCCATCATCAATATTCAATTTAGTTTTTTTGCACAAAGCCCGCCGTGCGTAGCTTTGTACTGCCTCGATTGTACAGGGTTCTTTGCGTCGAATTAAGAGGCCGAACTTTTAAGATCGTCCTTCCGTTTTTTTCACAATTTGCACGTACGAGGTAAAAAAACGAGGTAACATTATTATCGTTTTTATTTTTAACCATAAAACTTCTTTCTAACACAAGGTAAAAAGGTCAAATAATCGAACGTATGGTTCGCCCAAGCAAGACCTGAAGGAAGCTTGAAGTTACTGCCAACGACTTTTTTAACTAAAGTGATACCTTTAATTCTCAGCAGCAGCAGCATCACCAAACCAAATCCACAATGATTAGTTGACGAAATACCAGTGAACCCGAAACAAGCCAGCTCGGTTCGCTCTTGTCCTGTTTTCCGCACTTTGATATTCCATCAGCGACTGAATGCAGATTTAAATTCCCATTATTTGATTTCAAAACAAACATAGCGTCGTTTCAAATATGCAGAAAGGATTCTAACGAACCGATTTCCGAGTGTTGGTAGGTACGTGTTGTTAGAAATAGAATGTAATTTTATATTGAAATGTACCTACATTTTTTAAGTTTTATATGTACCTACACATTTTGAATGACATCAATTAAGAACGTTTAGGTGGACTTAAATATAATACAAAAAATCACGAAATTTTAAGTCTCCTTCAAAACAAAAATATAATTCCTAATTTGCTATGTTTTATAATTATTATTCACCTATCCCGGGGAAAATAAAAAGAATCCTGAATAGTGATTAGTGATTATAATAGTTGTGCTTACAAGCCACATATAATCCATATAGAATAGGAAAAACAAGACTGGCGAGATGCAAAGCTGGCAGTTTTCTCGCTCAGCGTATTAGCATGGCTATACAGCGAGGAAATGCTGCCACCATCTTGGGTGCTGCACAGCAGCGGCCTAGCTCCATAAACTTATTTTAATTCGTAACTTACCTTAATTTTATTTATTTTTATCTTTTTTATCTACTTTTTTATAAAACCATTTTTGTAAAACCATTGGAAATCATAGGAAATGAGGACATTTTAAAATTTATATAAATCCTGTTTATTTCATAACCCGTGGAGATATAAAAATATTATTGATTGTCAACGTCATTACGAGTAAAAAGTAACCATTGTTCAAATTTTATGTTTCTAGCTTCAGTCCTGAGCATCTACGATGATGAATCAAGCAGTCAGCTGGGACGTTTATTTAAATATTGTGTATGTGTAGATAATAATTTATTACTCTTAAGACAAATGCTGTACTAAATTCTTTAAAGAAGTGGAACTAAGAAACAGAGAAGCCAGCAGTGTGACAAACACATCAGCCCCCCGCTTCCTGCTCGCCGGTGGTGAGAAGCCCGAGGGCCCTCCAGGCACAAGGCACGCTCGTTAATAATGCCTCGCACGCAACACTCGGCGTCTGGAAGACTGCCTTCTGTCCCCCATCATGTATTTACTTATTGCCTACGTGGACCTACTGACAAACTTGTGATCTATGAGCTTCCTAAATTACAGTTCTGTCGTTACTATTAATTAATATAATGCTAATTATTGTTGGAATGTTTATGTTGGAGTCCAATGTAACCTTGAAGCCACATTATTGAAATACGTTTGGGATAGTGACAGTATTCTAATTAAATTTCATAGCACTGACGCATTATTCAAAGTTTATACAATTAAAACATACACTATACGATATTAAACGATGCTATTATCATTGACTGAATAATCTAAATATGGTAAGTGGATATAAAGGTATGCTATGTATGAAGAAGTGGATATAAAGAAATGCTGCATCAGCACAGTAGCATCGATCCATATTGTGAGTACCTAAACGTGTATGGTTACGCTCTCTCATGTAAAAAACACTCTTGAGCTAAATCATTATTACTACGGACATAAATATTATTTTTTGTATTATTTAAAATGCACGTTTTAAAATTTTAAGGAAAATGCAATGCGTTTTTCCTATACTCTGATTTTTTATTTCCACAGTCTAAGTACGTCGTTCGGCAACATTTCTGATTCACACTGTAGGCTCCACAACATACTACAATACAAACAAACTAACGCGTTTATTTAAAAAGAACCGTGACGTATGCAGTTAGCGAAAGTTGCAATACCGAGGGTACAAAATGGAAAGTCAGCAAATTACAGTTGAAATTCGCGTATTCGCACTCACCTTATTAAATTCCGCATTAGACTAGCGCAATAAATCCCAGTGTCGAGCTCCGAGGCCGGAATTTACTGTCTCGCGAAGTTCCGAAGCAGTGATCGAAGATAGTCATACATACAAACATAGATACATAGACTTGCTTTTATTTTATGTAAAAAATGCGCCGAAAGATCAGTTTTGTCCTGCATGCAAGGTAAAAATTTGCAGTTATTATTTCGAGCTTTGTAAGCACCAAGGTAAACTGATGAATATTTGTTGTAATAGCCCTCTCAGAAGCTACTGATCAATAAGTGGGTACACAGCAAAAACGGGGCGTCAGTTTCAGCTCATTGGTGTTACAATGAAAACATCGTTTCCCCATACTGGACTGGCCCGTGCGGAACACACAGCGCGGATATCCGCAAGGTCTATCCTCTATCCGGTACGGATCATACCATTTGGAAGCACTTACTAAATATTATCTGTATTCGTAAATGTAAATGTTCCGGCTAAGAGCTTGAGATTCCGTACTTCCTTTCATTCTTCATTCTTCCTTGGCCGACAACGCATGGTCTTTCATCAGGTGGGTCGTCTGCTCGTTTTTCGGCTATTAACATTAAAAAAAACTCTCAACGTTTGATAAAAATAGCAGTATTTTTAGCCTCTCAAGGATCTGTCGAACCAGAAACAATGACTCGTGTAACACTCCCAAGTTTTCTCGGTTTATTTTCCGCGTCACTGATCCTTTACCCTCTCTCAAGGAACTGACAAAGTACTGGAGGCGTCGACGTCGTACAAAAAATGGCGTCAAATAATGCGGGGATAAACTAACTAAACTAAGTAGCAAAGTAAATTTTCAGAAACCACACCTATTTTTATTTAGCCTGGGGCCAAAGTATATCGTGAAGTTATATTATAACTGAATTATTCATATAAAAATGAATAAAAAAATAAGAAGGATACTCATTCTCTTTTTTACGTCAATTGATGTTTATTTACAGTCGTATCCTAGGAAAAAATAATTTTTAGTAATTTCACATACACCACGTGATCGTATTAACTGTTTCAATCCTTGTCAAACAAAACATCAATGAATATTGAAAACGGAATTGAACCAAAAAATGCAAACCAACGTGCCAAGCGCAAAGGCAAATTGGCTTCGTTTTGCAACAGCATTGCCCACTGGACTGTGAAGGAAGTACGCAATGTGCTTACAGTCAATATAACTACACATACACTTCACACCTTCATCACCTGCCACAATTCTATCACCTGCCGGATGAAGAGTCCTGAACTTGATCATAGACCGAATCATACATTTGTGTCTCAATAAAACAAGGTTTGCATGCAAGTCTTGAATGTTGATGATGTTTTAATTGTGTATGACTTTATCCACCGTAAAAACGAGAAGCTAAAGTGTAGGGTAGGGTAGTGTATGAAGATTCACATTTTTTACACGCTTTTTATTAGCTTCACCTGTATGTTTGTATGTTTGTATGTTTGTTTGTAACCGACTTCTTTGGGCGCGATTTTGACCCACTTTAAACGGCCAGATTTCGTTCAAACTTTGTAGATTTATTGAGGACCGATGACAATACACTAATTTGATAAAATTACTATTCACTTAGCACTATAAAGCGTGTTTTTAGTTTTTATAACTATTCATTTTTATATTGCGTAAAGAGCTGATGAAACGCTGACTTGCCACCTTATATTAATTAGTCGCCGTCGCCTATGGATATGTGCAACAACAGAAGAGTCGCTAATGCTTCACCGGCCCTGAAGGCGATCTCTCTTTACGCCTCACTTGAAGAACTTCAATTGATAGCGCACCAGAAAGATCTCAAAAGGAAGCTTATTCCACAGTTTGCTCGTACGCGGCAGAAATCATCATGAAAATCGAATTGTGTCGATGTGGATGGAACTTCAAGCTCTGCCGCATAGATTTATATAATTCAGAAATCAGATATGTACAATGGACACAGTTATGCGTAAACATAAATTAACATACGTATAATCCTACTCAATACTGTGTGGTAACGATAATTTGCGGTATGCTCTTCAAATTAAAAGTGGTTTGTTATAGTGTAACAATGTGCATAAGTTTCATAGTTCTGGTGATGCGTTCGGAGTACCTAGTTTGTGCTGATTGGCTTCGTTTTCAAATGTCATGTCGCTGGTTCGATAGATTGGGCGGCGTCAGCGGTTGACTGGTCATTATTATTAATGTGTATAATGAATACTATACAGCTGTTGTCCGCGGTCTGCCCAGCGAGGATGTACTTATAACTGATTTTGAAACTTTCAACCTCTATTTAAACTCTTAGAGTTGAAATATCAGATAATCCGGTCTTCACTGATGTCTTCTACTCATAAACCCTGCCAAATTTCATCTTCATTGGCAATCGCCGTTTACTAAATAACATCAGTCATAATTAAACATTAACTTGTTCGGGGGTATCATTAACTACAAACAAAGAAGAAACATTTTTGAAGACCAAGAAGAAAACGCAAAGATAACTGAATCAAAGTCTAATAAACTAAGTTATAATTCTAATAAACTAGTCAATAGGTCTAAATGTACGATTGACTTATGGAAACCTATCAAAGTTATTCTATTATAAAGCTTGTATGCATATATTTTTCTAATTCTTCATAGCCAAACCTGTTTTCTATTAGAGACGGTTAAATTTCTTTAATTAAATGAACTACAAATTTCTTAAAGCTACGGTTGATTTCTTGCTAATTGATTATATTTTTAATTTCAACATTCTTTCATTGAAAAATCTATTTGAAATTCACTAAAAATTACATTATTGACACAGCTTTTAAGAACCAAACACAAAGCTAATTATGAAAGAAAAAAATTAAACGAGTCGGAGCGCAACAGGTAATAAGCTTCAGTGACATTGGGGCGCTCACCCTTGTTTTCTCTTGTGGCTTATCATAACTGCCAGCCATCAGCATCGGATTATTTCAATGTGAAAAATTCTCTCATTTTGTAAGTTCTCTGGACCACTGTTTTTTACCTGACTGTGCGACGCAATGGAGGTCAATGCCTACCTTTATGTTTGTTCCTCTGTGGCGGTCCCGAGACCCATCGTCGTAATACTCTGAGAATTAGCGAATATTACTGACAACACGACCGTAACCAAAATTCAATACGGCAACTACCAGACAGCATATTGCGAAAAAAACTGTCATATGCATGCTCTTATCATTTCGAATGACCATTTAGGATCTATAACTATTAAACGTGGGTTAGCAATCATTATCACCGAAATTTACAATAATTACCAGTAGCCGGGTTTTAATTTTTTTAATTGTCCCTCCCATGTAATATAATATCATCTTCTAACAACTACTTCAACTTTTCTTCAAAGCTGGGTTTCAGCCCTTTCGCTCTCTTGACAATGGTCAACAGTGCAGTCATAAAACCCAATTACCTGTGCAAATCTAAGTTCTGGTGGTGAAAAACGCAACAGATAACTAACCCTTAACCTTTCCTAGTGCTCTCCGGTCCTTTACACCATCATCGTCTATGTGATGGCACTCACATCACTGGCATCACACTGCGACCGCCATTACTTTAATATCTCGTGTAACTATATGCAAATCTATCCCATCCATTATACACGCGCAAGCTGCGACACGTATATTGCTCGCTTCAACACTGACGACTTTAATTAAGACGAAACGTATAAACGATTTGCAATTATTTGGTATATCCACACCGAGTGTCGTATCAGTCGGTAATTAAATTTAGTTATCGATTTTACTTAGCGCTGTCCATTTGTATTGAACTTCGTCAAAATAGATGACGTACCTAGTCATTAATTACTTTTATAAAACTGTAACGGCGTAAAATCACGTAAACGTGTATGCGAGTAGCACAGATTTGTGTGGTCGGTGGCGAGTAAAAACCAAAAAATATTTCTTTTGAATTATTGTCTGTCACAAGACCTAACCCTTATTTCAGTCTCTATAAAATACATCTGTCGTCTATTCAACCACCATACCACTTAGATGTAATTCCATCCACGCCATAGACCTGCAATCTAAATTGGACTTTCTTCTGGGGTATTTCTGTAGCAGCCTTGCACGGGGTTCTTCAGAATAGGCATCGCCCGTGTCCGTAAGCGACGGAGGCCATTTACCTACCATCCGGTGGCCTTTTTTGCCAGCCCTTTAGGCTATAAAATATGTCGGAGACATTCGTGACAACCTCTCCGTTAGGAACTATAATAAATTTGGTTTTGTGATAATATGGTGATTAAATTATTATTAGTACCTACCTACCTAATTGCTTTCCTAATACTATTGGCATAAAAAGGCTGTATGTACTTTCTCTGCTTAATAACCCTTTTGTTCGCTTACATAATATCCGATAATGATTTCACATATAAATCTGACGAAGGTATTATTCCCAACTTACGAAGTTTAATTTTATTTATCCAGTGCGATAATACAGTTGTGTTAACTCTAGCGATAACAATTATTTAAGACGTAGATGGGTAACACCTTCGCTTCGTTTGCTGTTTAATTAAAACAGATTGTTTGTAATAACACAGTAAGTAATTGTTCTTGAGCGAAATATCGCTGCTTTCCTAGTTTATTTGCTCCGGATTTACAAGACAAGCTAGCGGTATTTATCAACGAGGCTCTTATAACAACTCATTTGGTAATGATTCCCATTTACACGCTCAAAGGCTGTTATAGCCCGGAGAACTGATGATTGTGAGACGCGAAATCTGTAACGTTCAATGAGCAACACAGTATTTTAAGTAGGTACAGCTTAAAATTAGCACACTCTACGCAAAGGTACTATTAAATTAAGTAAATGAAGTCTTGGAGAAGAGAGAATGAACCCCCCTACAATAATTCGAATTGTACACCGGTGACAATAAACAAAAAGCAGATAGGATTATACATATAAATAGACAAATGATTATACTCGTATACATATTCTCTTTTATGTTTAATATATGCTTTAAAGACAAACTACTAAGCATCATACAGACCAGTCTAAAATATGCCAGCCACAGCGATTCCGAAAAACCATCGATAATAACAGACCGCACACGAAAATTAATATCACGCCGACACGAACTCCAAAATCAGAAGCCCAAGACGCGAATTATGAAAAATGAATTAAAAGCGCTCTACAAAATTATAAGCAAATATATAAAGCATGACTATGCTAGCTACAGATCTCGTACAATAGAAAGGCATTTAAATACATCTGGAAGTTTAAAACGAGCATACAAAGAAATACGAACACACAGAAACTGGATAGAAGGACTCCAAAATCAAGAAAAGATACATAACAACCGAAAAGACATACTAAAAATAGCAACAAATTTCTACAAGGAATTATACAGCTGTTCTACAAATACACAGACAACAAATACAGAAAAACCTAATAAATCGAGCTGCTCTGAAGAAATAGAGCCAATCGAAGAAGATGAGGTACTCTATCATATTAATAAATTAAAATTAGAAAAAAGCCCGGGTACGGACAGAATAACCAATGAGGCAATAAAGCTGGGCCGCAAATTGCTAGTAACTCCGTTAACTCTACTATTTAATTTAATTTTAAAGACGACTTCAACCCCTCAGCAATGGTCCGAATCAAATATAATATTGATATACAAAAAAGGGAATCCAAAAGACATCTCAAATTATCGCCCAATAAGCTTATTGCCATCACTGTATAAGCTCTTCTCGTCAATAATTGAAAAAAGGATCAGCCAAGTACTAGACAGCGAGCAACCGACAGAGCAAGCTGGTTTCAGAAAAGGTTTCAGCACAATCGATCATATCCACACCCTGGAACAGATAATGGAAAAGTATCAAGAATTTCGAAGAGCACTCTACATAGCTTTCATTGATTATCAAAAAGCTTTTGATACTTTATCACACGCCTCTATATGGGACACTCTTACATCACAAAATGTTAATATAACTTATATAAAAATATTACAACATATATACGAAAATAGTAAAAGCAGAGTACAATTGGAGACCGTAGGACAACCCATACAAATTAAACGAGGAGTCAGGCAGGGTGACCCACTGTCTCCCAGGATTTTCATAGCGGTCTTGGAACACATAATAGGACAACTAAATTGGAGTAAATTGGGATTAAATATAAAAGGAAAGTATCTTTCACACTTAAGATTTGCCGATGATATCGTACTTGTATCTGAGAACAGTAAAGAACTGGAATATATGATAACATCTCTACATAAAGCTAGTAAAAAGGTTGGCCTTGAAATAAATCTCAACAAAACTAAGATAATAACAAATAGCACACAAAAACCTATCAAACTAAATGACATTCAACTAGAATACGTAGAGAGCTACATATACCTAGGAAAACAAATATCCTTTAAAGCACAAAACAATGAACAAGAAATAGTAAGAAGAGCACAGAAAACTTGGAACAAGTTTTGGAGCATGAAAGAAGTTTTAAAAGGCCATTTCCCTGTAAATTTGAAAAGAAAAATAATGAACACATGCCTCCTACCTTCACTTACCTATGCATGCCAAACATGGAAATTCACTTATAAAGCCAAACATAAAATTAAAACCACTCAGAGGGCAATGGAAAGAAGCATGCTAAAAATCAGAAAAGCTCAAAAAATACGGCACAAAACTATCAGGGACAAGACAGAAGTGATCGATGCACTAAACTATGCAATGAAACTTAAATGGAAATGGGCCGGGCATGTTTCCAGATTAACTGACGACAGATGGACGAAATGTGTCACAGAGTGGGCAGGTCCTTCAGGCCACAGGAAAGTAGGAAGACCACTTGCGCGATGGGTAGACGACATTACACACACTGTTGGACAGGACTGGCTGCATGTAGCCAAAGACCGGGAAAGATGGCACTCTCTGGAGGAGGCCTTTACCTAAGAGGGGTTCTTGCAATTGAAATTTAATTATTTTGACTTATCATATTATCATATCATTATTACTATAAAATATCTAAGCTAGTGGGACTATGTATTTAAATATTATTTAGCGTCATGACATTATTTTTGAAACTTATTAATTTATTTAACACAATTCCATTTATCAATTTTAACTTTTATTTACAATAATATAATCAGGTTACAATTTGATATCGTTAAATTGAAATTAATTAATTATTTTACGCAACATTGTTTAAATAATAATGATTTGTTTTGTTGTTTGAGCAAGAAATAAAAGGCTTTTTTATTTTTATTTATTATTTTTTATTTATTTATATGCTTTAAAGATGATAAACATAAAAAGGATTTACCAGAAGCTTCTATACTCAAACACAAACTTGAAATACTCTAGCAATTACTGTCCACTCCTTGATCCACCCCCTGTTTAAGTTTCATTTTACTTCACAAGTTGATGAAAACGTTACGGCCTCCATCGCTACGCTTTGTTCGTAACTTCAGGATTAGTCTTCGTGCAAAGCTTTCAGCACAAAGGCTTTAAAACTTGAAATTAATAAAATCCAGCCGTCGGAGACACTAGACCTAGAGGCTTTTGCCAGCCTCAATCCATCGCGACCCACATATTGTAACAGCCGGTTGGAATACTCCAAGCGACACTAAATAACAGAACCTCTTAACATATATCTAAAGCAAATTTAATTCAGGTACATACGTATAGCTCATTAGTTTCAAATTAACATAAGTATCAATAAAATTTTGTGATAAAATAAAGTTTTCGATAGTAAATACCTAACTAAGGTTCTATGTACCAAATCTATACATATAATAAATCTGTAACTGATCTTTGTCTGTACTTGGAAGACAAAAAACTATTACTGGGGGGCTTTATTATCGCAGTAGAACCCAAACAATTATTTTTAGAATTTTTGTCTGTCTGTGGTTTTGTACGCGTTAATTTCCTAAACAGCTTATCCGATTTGGCATATTCGGTTTTCAGTCTTTTTCTAGATAGATCACAGTTGTCATTGACGGCAGCGGAAGGGTTGTGTTGTGCATTTTCCAAAAATACCTTGTACCTTACAAAGTGTTTTAAGAGTTATAAATTTTGATCTAAATCGCTTACTGTAGAAAGTTCGAAACTCGCATGAAGGATCTTTCAATAACTAAGACGTATTATGAAATGAATTTTGAAAATTCAACTTTTAACGGGTGTGAAATGGGCTGAAAACTCCAGTGGAGAACTTCGTACTCCGCGCGTGTAATAGCTCGGAAGTTGGAGAACACACACATGCAAAAGAACAAAGTTGGATAAACAGTTTTAAAACAACTTTGGATCAGAAACTATGGAATTATTAATTTTATCATAATTAATAACGCGATGGTAAAGATCTGGTAACCTACTGACGGTGAATAACTGACAGACAGCGCACAAGCTGAACCAGTGGCCCTGGAAGCATGAAACTTTGTCCCAGTCCCCATATGAGTCCTGTTCTAAGTCGGTCACAGTTGTCGTGGGCGGCAGCGAAAGGTGGTGCTGCATGCTCGTTTGCTGCCTTAAATCAATAAAAAAAAAACATGGGTTTCTCATAGCGCGGGAGCACTAAGATAGGATCTTTGATAATAATCCCCTGCACGAAATCAAGGTTCTTCAACCGATTCCAGGTCTTACTTGACTGAAATTCAAAAACGCATGTTCATACAAATATTTTGAAAGATTTTTTTCATGAGCTCACGAGTTTTTTACAGTTTCTTCTTCTCCATAAAACTTCAAACGGTGGAAAAATCAAATAATTACTTCCATAATTGAATCAGTAATATATTAAGCGTGACATCTGATCCCCAGTTCATTCCGGCGGATTTCATTTCACAGCCTCAGCCCGCGATGCGGCTGATGTGTTAGCCGATGAATTAAATCATTAGCATTCCTACGTCAGTCACACGCATGAACAATATCACCAATTGAGGGTACAAACGATGAAATACTGGAAACATAATAACTAAACAGACAGACAGAGAGACAGACAGAAACATAATAACTTGTAGGGGAGCGTTATCTTCTTAAATAAAACTATCACAAGCCCCGTACATATAAGTTTATTGTATGAGAGGCACACACAAAGAAACAATGTTAGTTAAGCGCACACTGAACAAGATTATTAGTTATGGTTATAGGCAAGACAATTATGAGTTTAGAAGAAACACCACTGCACCGAATTTAGGGGAAGTTAGCAAGCTATAGATAATATTGGTATGGTAAAGCGTTCGCGAGTCGAAAAACGAGAGAGGCGCATGAGCAGCCTTCCGGCGTCCAAGAGCGTATTCGGGTGACTGTTCGGTAATTCGGTTGTCGGCCGTGTCGGCGGCTGCTCGCCGCCGTGCGCTTACGACTCGGCACGCCGATCGCGCGGCGCGGGGGTTAACGAAGATACCCGAGCCGACGCCGAACGCCTTTGACGACATTAATATAAAATCGAACTGCACGTCCGTTTGTTACATCGCCACAAACTAAACAGACAGAGAAAGATAGCAAAATTAAAGTAGAACAATTTGCCAAATTTGACTGCCCCACTTTTCGCGCGCTTATGACATAATTTTCTTTTTCTTTTTATTATATCATTGTCTCAATAATAACACTGTAACTTCGATTAATTAAAAATTATCGGATAACTATAGTGAAAGTAAGGCAATGAATATTCAAAACAAGTGCGAAACAAAGCCGATTACATGCAAATCTCGTAATTCAGGGGACCGCCATAAGCAATATCACTTCGCGATAGTACGTACATAGAACATTGTGTTTATGGTACAATTTACCAGACAATATTAAGCCTTAGAGATGTTGAGGTCCCACAGCGAATAACTTAGCAACTCGGCAACTGAAGTACGGACATATTACAGAGAATAATTCTAAAATACTGTTTAGTACTAACTTAGTAGGTTTATTTCAGTCAGGATTTAACAATTATTTCATTTCACTAATTAATAAGAACTATGAGATGAAAGGTCAACAATACGACACGACAGTAAATTGGATAGCCATTCGATAACAACTAATATTTTAGAGATATTTTTATATTTAGACGTTACGGGAGCTAAATAATAATATCGGAGAAACTAGTTTTCCAGTTAAAAACCCAGAAGTATTGTTCATGATTCATTCGCGAATTTTAAAGGAGGATGTTTCAAATGTCAAGATTGTGAGGGACCGTGAGTGCCTACCTAGTTCTGCGACAGCCAGAATCAAAATAAGCCTTACTAAAGCATTCACTACTAAAAAAACAAAGACAATTACCCAAGTATAATTTCAGTTTGTCGTTGACAAACTAACTCCCTCACCCAAAAGGATACACCTCATTTAATCGTCTACGAAGTGATTCCTAACAGATTGTGCACACAGTACCATGAACAGAGACAGACGGCGTAGTCTCGCTAAAGCCGGAACCAACCCTGTGGACTACCCATGACCTCGATCACTCCGCCAGGCATAACAACTAAGAAGAATTTCACTGGCAAAATGTTGCAGACATGCGATTAAGTACACAGTATATTACAAACTTAGTATGCCACGAAGTATAGTTTCATTAAGTCTGCTATCTGAAAGACATGGCTGGTTTTACGCCGCCGCCGCGGTATCAGTGGATTTATAGCTTCAATACAATTTGTTGAGGGCCAGGGAGGCGGGCGGGGAGTGGGCGGGGGTAGCAGCGGGTGGCGCTGCCAGGAACGTCGCGACGTGACGGCACAACAGAAATATAAAGAGGTATATGAATACGTATCCACACCTGGAAACGCTGCCACACAACGGTTCATATCCGGTTTAACTGCTAAAATATAATACATTTCACATTTTTGAAATCAACTGTTTTCATGAATGAATATGTACAGGAGTGACACTTTTAATTTGATTATAGTTAAGGACGTGATATTGATGTCACATAATGACTTGTTTGACACCAACATTGAACATTAAACAATTCCACTAAGAGGTGGGCGTCGAATGACATGACCCATGAATGGGACTTTCAAATTAAATACTGTATTACATAGTTTTTCCGTAAGAAGGATTTTCAAAGTTTAATGTCAATTTATATTGACAACTTATATTGATAACTGCAACCTTAGAACCTTAGATAGTAATACTTCCTTAATTCTTATGATCGGTGACAGTCTAAACATCAAAAAAAGGGATATTATTAAATGTATTGAAAGACTGCTGTTGTTACATAAAAACACCAAATGTAAATTTATTTTATGTGCTTTCCCATATTCGAAGCAACTGAGCTACAAAGAAAATGATCATATTTATAAACTAAATCAAACTTTATATAATCTGACAAACCATCATAGCGATGCAATTTTTTACTTTGATATAAATAAATTTATCTCCTCATCCTTTAAGATGACTAGGGACACCATGTATCTACCTATGAGGTGTCAACGACATTTAGCTACATTGTTAGCTTATAATTTAAATGATACTGTTACATGTGAGGTAACAAAGTCTATTGACTCATTTATTGATTGTGGTATTTGTACCACTATTTCTATTGTTGACACACTTACTAGTTCCAGTAAAGTTAATAATTTAAACTAGAAATAAAGACAACAGATAAGTCTCATAATATGAATATTGTACATCAAAATATACAAGGCTTATCCGGCAAAGAACTAGAAATAGAATTGTTTATTAAAAAGTTTAATATACATATTTTATGTATCAGCGAGCATTGGCTACCGACTTCTCAGGATAATATTAATTTATGTTACCATACTATATCAAGTGCGTTCTGTAGAAGGACAGCTATTCACGGTGGATCACTCATATTGGTGCACAAAGACATATTATGTAAAAATCGAAAAGATATTGTGAGTCTTTCTGTTGAACGCACCATGGAACTGGCTTGTGTGGAACTGGAACGTTTTATAATAGTATGCGTATACCGGCCCCCGTCTAGTGACTTTAACTATTTCGAAGATTTGCTAGAGGATGTACTTAAGAAATTGTGCATATCAAATAAAGAATTAATAGTATGTGGAGATTTTAATGTAGACATTCTTGTACAGACATCAATAGCTGTTAGGTTGCTAGAATTGTTTAAATGTTTTAATTTAAATCCACTTTTCACGGAGCCCACTAGAATAACTGCTACAACAGCTACTTGTTTAGACAACATATTCTGTAATTGTTCAATTGTAGAAAAAGAAATATTTAACAATCTAAGGTCTGATCACTGTGGGCAAAGAATTTCAGTTTTCAATCAGCTTAGTAAAAATAAGAAATTAATAAAATACAGACCTATAACTAATAATAAACTGTTAATATTTAAAGATAGAATCTCTTCCAAAATTGCTAATCCGTCTGCTTTTAATCAAAGTGATCCCTCAAATCACTATAATGCTTTATTTAAAAATATTAATGAAGAGTTTAATACGGTTTTTAAATTTAAGTCTTCTCAGGAAAATACTAAAAGTAAATTTAGCGATTGGGCTACTAAGGGCATTTTCAAAAGTAGGAACAAACTGTATGAACTGTATGATGAGAAACAATTCAATCACAGTGCGGATTTCCTCGAACATGTGCGAAATTATTCAAAAATATTTAGGGCCGTTTGCATACATGCAAAGTCACTATATATTAGAGACAAAATTATAAACTCTGATAATACAATAAAAGCTACTTGGGATGTCATTAGCAATGAGACCGGGGCTACTAAATCCTCTGATATGGAGGTAGCAGGCGCTTTTGAAGATTACTTCCGAAATATACCAATTTCCTTAACAAATTCTCTTCGGTCTTCTCCGGCAACGGCATGTACTCTCTTAGAAGAGGTCGTCGATAAATGTAGTGTTCTGTTCGAATTTAAACATACTACGACGACAGAGATAATTAAAACCTTCCATTCTTTAAAAAATAAAAAAACAGGTGATTTATGGGGAATATCAGTAAAAATAATTAATAATATAATAGATGTTTTAGCCCCTCACCTAGCTGTAATTTTTAATAATTGTGTAGATTTGGGTACTTTTCCCGATCTGATGAAATGTAGCAAGATAATACCTCTTTTTAAGTCCGGAGATAAAACAGACATAAACAATTACAGACCAATTGCAATTTTACCAACACTCATTAAGGTTTTTGAGAAAATAATGCTAAATCAAATGATTACTCATTTCTCTGACAATAATCTGCTTCATACTGAGCAGTATGGATTTATCAAAGGTCGTAGTACAGTTGATGCAGGTGCTAGGCTCTTAAAACATATATATGAAGCCTGGGAAGCATCACAGAACGCTATAGGTGTATTTTGTGATCTTTCGAAAGCGTTTGACTGTGTAGAACATAAAACATTACTTCGCAAATTAGGTCATTATGGCCTTACCGAAAAGGCACTTAATCTAGTATCAGCTTACTTAAATCGTAGAGTTCAGAGTGTCTGTATAAACGAAGCTAAGTCGTCAGGATCCCCGGTTTTGATCGGTGTCCCTCAGGGCTCAATTTTAGGGCCTTTTCTTTTCTTAATATATATTAACGATCTTCCATATCATATTAGTAAGTATGCTGATATAGTACTGTTTGCAGATGATACGTCACTTATATTTAAAACAAAAAGAGATAAAATAAACTTTGACGATGTAAACAGTACTCTCAACTATATCTCATACTGGTTTTCTATTAATAATTTGGTTCTAAATGCAAATAAAACTAAATGTGTAGAATTTGTTTTGCCAAATGTTAAAAGCGTAAATACGGCTATTAAATTGAATAACGAAATATTAAATATGGAAAGATCTACAGTATTTTTAGGAATAACTTTGGACTTTAAGCTCCAGTGGGGATCCCATATAGCGACGCTTGCGGGTAAACTTAGTAAGGCTGTTTATGCTATAAGGAAAATAAGACAATTTACTGACGTTGACACAGCAAGGCTCGTTTATTTTGCCTACTTTCATAGCATTATGTCCTATGGTATTTTACTTTGGGGTAAATCGGCAGATATCGATACAATTTTTGTGTTACAGAAGAGAGCTATTAGGACAGTTTATAAATTAAAAACACGCGAATCACTGCGTGGCAAATTTAAAGAAATAGATGTACTAACAGTAGCTTCACAATACATTTATAGCAATTTGATGTTTATTCGGAAAAATATGAGTTTATACAAACAAAAATGCGATGTTACCAATCGGCAAACTAGACATATGCACCAATTAGTTACCTCCTCATATCGCCTGCGTAAGGTTCAGCGATCTTTTGTGGGGCTCGGTGTACGCTTTTATAATAAATTGCCCAAGTCAATCATTGACCTCCCCTTACAAATATTTAAGAAACGTGTTAAAACACGGCTTATAGAGAAAAGTTATTATACTATTGATGAGTATATTAATGACAAGGATGCTTGGTAATAGACATCCGCAACCAGTTCCGCTCAAGTTAGTATTTAGGTATAAAATGGTAGTACCTAGCAAAAATATTGTAATTCGTTTTTTAAGCACTATTTTTAAAAGATGTGCCGAGGAGTTTTCTTTCGCCGTTTCTTTTTCTCCTCCAAGATTTTAAAATTTAAAGGCACCTTAGCGAAACGGTGGTAAATGGTAAATGTAAAAAATGACGTTCACAAGTGTATGCAAAATACCTACGTGAAATAAATGATTTGAGTTTGAGTTTGAGTTTTGAACCAACTCTGCAGCGTAGATTACTTTCTAGACTTATTCACTCATTATTATAAAGGAAAGACGTAAATCAGTTATAATATTATGAATCTTTGAGTCCTGTCACGAAACAGTCCTACTATCCACCACTACCCTAAACCTGAGGCTATACGACGAAAGATTTTACTCGGAAAAGAAGAATGTAAAAATTCCAAGCGTGCCAGCACGGCACAGTTCGGAATGTCGCACCATGACGCCGAATGCACGCCTAGAAAAGTATATTGCCGCATACATTACTCGTATACCCGTTGTGTAGCACATTTTATTGCTAACGTGCCACGCTAAGTCTTATAGCTTGACCTATTTTAGAACGGGGCATAGAAGTATTAAGGCATTAGCATAGCGATGGCGCCGCACTAAATATGCATTACAAAGCCGGGTATCCGACTTTACATGGTCGCAATATTGAAGTGGAGTTCAAAATCCAATCCCGAAGCAACTCTCGGTTTAAGTCCATAGAATAAAGTACATCCAAGTGTAGTGTTACTAAAGTAACATAGATATTTGTCTAACTACTTTAAGCATAGGTAACACACTAAAGTGTTAGCTGATAATCCACTAACTAATTACTATCCTTTTATCTTTCCTTTCTTTAGTGGTCGCGTTTCAAAATATAATTATTAATCAAGCCATAAAAAGATAACAGATATACCGAACAAATGACGTCACATCACGTAGGATAAATTACGTATGTGAGTGTACCGACTTTCTTTTGCCGACCGCCGATGATCTTAAATATAGTTTTTAAAGCTTAGTTTATAGTTTTAATTCTTCTGGATGAAATTGTAGCTCGATTGGTGAAATCTGCATAGCGACAGGCCTCTCTCTTCCTTTTCCTAACTGGGATTTGAATTTTAGACAAACGTATTTGTTGTTGGAACGTGGGTGTTTAATGTATTATGTATTATGTTTAATGTTCCGGTTCACCACGGACAGGGGAATTTGACTTGGACTCAAGGATGGATTACCCCTAACACCGGTACCTATAGCTAATAATTTATAAAACGAAATATCAAAATCATTCTTTCGTTGCTTTACGTTCAGGCATAATACCCGGATACGGCGGTAACGTGGCGGCAATATTGCAATACTTCAATGCCTCGATTTAAACCGGCAAAATTCGGTTTAAGTTGAAAAGTTGATTCCTTCCCCATTGCAAGAGCGGAACATGGACGGAAACTCACTTCATCTATAGAACCCATCCGGTCCCGTTCGGCTGCTATTCAATTCCTTATCGAGATCGGACGAATTTCAAGCTCCGGTACAATACTCGATGCGGTGGAATCGGATTTGTTTTTCCTTTTTACTCTTTATTAGCCTTCTGTTTCGTAACTTACATGCGATCTTTACTATTAGCAATTGGAAAGTTTCCAAAAGAAGCATTCTGTAATGCAAGCATAGTTTTGATAAAGACTTTTAAACATTCCAAAAATAGTTAGTAGTTCTATAAAAGTTTAGCAAAGATCTTCAGCCAGACGAGGTGTCATGCCTGTGGAGCGGCCGAGCTCCAAATGTTCACGTTTCGAACTTGCATATATGCGAGAAGTGTAGAAAACTTCGATAGGGTGATTCAGGCTTGACGTAACGTCACCGGGTGACGTGTGTGCGATATCGCTACAAAAGCAACTGAGTTTTACTCGTAAGTAAAATAAAATCCGTTAATATACGAATAATAACGTATTCTTTTACTGCTTTGCACGTCAAATCAGGCCGATAATCCCTGCTGTGATCGATAGATAGCAGTCGCTGAAAGCTACATTCAATTCAAATCCTTCATGCTGCGTAATAACTTCCAACGCTTGGGCTGATACGAACTCTTTCCTGTCGCAATGGATTAAGGGAAGAATGTTTTAAACCTTCTCCATTATTAAAACAAACCTTAAACCCATATACTAGACAAAAACATTCTGTTTCTTAAAAATCGTTTAAAATAACTTGCTGCAAAATATCTGTTCTGAATCGGATAACCGTCTTAAAAGTGGCGCCCAACGCGGGACACACTCGGGCATAAGTGACTAAACATATCGAAGGCAAACTGAAATATTTATTGCAATCTCGAAGGGATCAAGCCACACTCGGCTTTAATAAATCACTCAGGCGGCTTAAGTAGGATTACTTTCAAAAGATTTTAAATTCCATTCATATTTAAAGAAATCTCGAATACGTGAATAAGTAAAGCGTAAAACGTTGTGTTACGGTTATTTTCAGATTCTACGATATTATTAACAAAATTACTTTACTTTGCAATACTATGGAACGGAATATTTTCATATCTTTTTATAGACAACAGAGTAGGTCTTTAACATTTGTGCTTACTAACTTGTCTTCGCTTATATTTTTATTTTTTACATAAAGAAGAAGCTCAGCGAAATACTGTGTTCGTTACCCAGTTTTGTTTTCCTGTATTATTGCTATTTATTAATTGTGTGTAACAAATTTTGCCCGTTCTCTAGTAGGAATCATTTCCGTTTCATCGACTTCCAAATCACAACGATTCTAAAGAAGTTTTCACTTCAAAATATTTATTAAACAAGTAACATCTAGTAATTAATAAAGCAATAAGAAAATGATGTGGCAAAAATAAAACTCTTACTGTAAGATCGTTGATCTTTCGGAATGTATTCAAATATTTCTACGCATGTCCGGACAGAAAAAATGGTGTCGGCGGCTTCGCTTGGGTCCCCCCTATACCTCAAAAGTCACTACAACCCCCGGAGGAGGAGTCACTATTCCAAACCGCTACCGCGATCACATTAAATGTCAAATATCAACACAAATAAGACATTATAGTTGTGCCATTATAAACGTGCAAACTGAGTCATAAATCATTTTAATCTGACCTCTCGCTCGCACTTACAGGCCTTCTGAGACTGGTCTAGTGTGTGTTTAGGTATAGGAATTTAGGAAAGGAGTAGGTACCTGGACATTACAGAACTATTTTGCGACCGTAGCAGAACTGCCATTCTGAAAAGGTGTCTCCCCTGTAATGATCTACATTGTCAGTAAATAAAACCGCTGCTCCTTTAAAGTCAGCTTCATTGTTTACGGGATTTTTATTGTTATCTGTCACTATTCCCCCCGCCAGGCCATACAAAAGCAGTCTGCAAACTGTTAAGAACGTAATTCTGCGTTAATGACCTTTTTAGTTTTAAATGATGAATAAAACTTAAAATTTTAATTTTTTTTTATTATTATTTTTTTCCAAAAAATAAGAAAGACTAAAATATCAATTGATACCAGCGATATAGAAAAAAAGGCAGATGGAGCGTGCAGAACAAAAAAGTGAAGCCACAAAAGCAAATACAAATTCAAAAGCGAATACAAACTCGCATTAGTGCTATTCAGACCGTCGTACTGTTTAGACGTCACGCGTAATCACGCGTCACGCATTACTACAACTTAAAAATGCCGTCTTGTATATTTAAACATTGTAAAAGTTGTTCCCAAACACATAAAAACGAAGATGGGATATCTTTTCACAGATAACTATTTTTATTTCACCGTTTTGTTGTATATTTACCCATGTAAATAAATAAAGAAATAAATAAAATAAATAAATATTTTATAACCAAAAAGCTACTCAGTTACTTGGCAATAAGGTTCGTTTTAAGTTTTAAGTAGTAGTGCTACTTCCAGAACTTTCTATGCTACTCGTGAAGGAATGGGGTAAAAATGTATCGATATCGACAATTTTATTATGTTATTTCTAGTTAATAATTTTCAAATGAATAATTATGAGTCTTGTTCTAAGTCGGTCACAGTTGTCATGGGCGGCAGCGGAAGGTGGTGCTGCATGCTCGTTTGCTGCCTTAAATCAATAAAAAAAACATGTGTATACAGTTCTGCTACATGGTGTGGAATAAATAATTATTATATTTTGCCCTCTACACCACTCCAAGCTGTTCATCCAATTGTAATGAGATTTTGGTTAGTTGTTATGCGTAAGGGATGAAAATGCAAAATAAAGGTGGTTAAGATTTAATACCTATAATTATCTGTGATTTGAATAAATATTTTAAGTTACCTACGTATTTATGTCTCTCAAATTCAAAACACCTTAATATGTTATTACCCCTGTGTGTGATAAATTAATTATATCACAATATTATCATAAAATGTAATCACGGCCGTCTGTTGTAGTAATAACGTGACATGTCACTACACGTAAGATGGCGGATTCAAAACCCGCCACGGACAATATATTTTCAAAAAACGTTCATTAAAGTTTATTTATTTATTATGTATATTATATTGAATTAATATATTATTTATCTTTTATTTTAATTATAATAATAAAATATTTTAGTTTTAAATAACGGGAACTTATTCAATACCTAGCAACATTACACGCACACAGAGATACACGTGTCCCTACAGTGGCATTCCTCGTTGTCACGCATACATACATCAATGCTAAAGTGGCCTATGTTCTGTCTATTGAATGTTATAATAAATAACATAATATTATAATAATATAAGTAATAGCACTAGGCTATTACTGCCTTTCATAATTATGATTAACAAATATTATACGAGTAAACAATACAGTACCAGTTTCTATCGTTTTCATATAAAAAAGCAACATCATAATAATGTATTGTAGATCTAGTTCTAGACCATGCAACAATAAACTGTCGATAATTGTCGATAACGTGGCAAATCACCGGCACATCACTAAGCCTAAACCGATAATGGTACTATGCCTGAAGCAGTTGTTAACCAAAAATGTAACTTAAGACTATATGCGTAAGGTCAATCTGTTATAGATACCAGTCACGCCATCTAGCGTTCAATAGCGTTACATAAAATTCCATTGCCATCTAGCGGTGGATAGACGAACTTTATAAATATTATGTACTTAATTGATGAAGGTAAGAAGACACCAAATATGGCAAGGAAAAATAAAAATTAAGATAAAGTGTTAAGGTGCATTTTCAACTAATAACAGCCGGTTTGATAGACTATTTGAAGTTGACAAGTACCGACCAATTAAAATGTAAGTTTCTTAGTGTGAATAATACTATTAGCGTTGTCACGCACACATAAATGCTAAAGTGGCCTATGTTATGTCTATTGAATGTTCCATCTAGTTAATCTATGATTGATACTATGAAATTTCAATGTAACTTCTAATAATTTTATTATTGAATACTAAGCTGACCCAGCAGACGTTGTCCTGCAACACATTATATATTTATTATTTTTATTTCAAGTTCAAACATGCACCAGTTTTTAAGACCTCAAGGATTTATTTTCACGCGTGTTAATTTTTTGTTTGCGATAATTCGATATTCGTATAAATTACATGGTGTAAGCGTATACATAATACCTGAAATGCTTAAGGTGACTAACGTATTGAAGTCAATAAGGATGAATACTATACTAATTTATTACTATTATTATTTTATTTGAGAATATTTATTTTATAAGCTTTAATAATTAGATACATACTTAGGTATGTACATATTTGAATTTGTGATTAGTAGTAATATTATGTTGATTGTTTACTTATTGATGAATTGTATGCCCATATGTGGCGGGAATCTTTGATTATAAACACGTCTTAAATTTTATTATATGTAATGCTTTTGTATAACCTGTATTCCTGTGTAATGGGATTGATTTGATTTGACTCGTAACAATTTACTCAGTGATATTTTGACGATTTATCTGTAACGTGACGTCACTCATCTATAAGTTAACCGCATCATTCAAATAACTTTTATGTGATTTTCCAACAATCGTTTATTTTGAACGAAATATGAAAGGAACCGATCTTCAGATTGGATCCTTCAGAAGAAACTTAATTCCAGAGTTTATACTCATTGCCCTCGCCCGTGCCTTGTATACTCACGGATACGTAATACATTACTATCTTGACTGCTCATTGCCGTTTTTCTACATACGGAAAAGTAAAACAATCGCTATACAGGTAACGACAGGTAGATAAGGGTATCTACAGACAGGTGGGGTAAAGCCGCGCACTCCACCACGCCAGCTCTTTGCTACTCCAGTGCACACTGGAAGGAAATTACTGTCAACGAGAACTAGCTACTCGTAATTCCATGTGAAAAGTTCCACTCGCCTCTCGTAGTTCGCGTTCGCAGCGCCGTTTCAACTTAAAGTGCGCACCCAGCTTACCATTGCAAACTTTCATCGCATCACGACTTTGTCAAGCTTTATCTATGACAACAAACCCAAGAGATTATTAGTTTCTTTCCTTAAGTACACGTGAACCTTATTTGTCCAATATATTTTGGATATGCTCTAGCCAACATTACGATCAAACCAACGTATTTTATATATCAGTTTTAAATGAGAACATTTTCATTTGATATTCACACTTATAAACATTTCAGTAGAGTATTTACAAATACATGAGCATAAAGATAAACTTGACAAGTCATTTCTTTAAAATGTAGGTATAAGAACACAAAGTAATCTTAGTATTACAAAAACAACAAAGGCAAAGAGTAATGCTCTCGTCAGCCAGGAGAAAAAGTAATCCCCGCCGGCAGTACAGAATGAAGAGCTTGAATTGCTCTATTTACGTAGTGGCAAAAGCGGAATGCGACAGTTTAACTTACAATTTAATAAACACAGGATATTAAACTGTAACGGTTTTCTTGCAACATTCACAATACAAAAGGGTGAAATGGAAAATATATTGACAACATAAACTTCAGTATTTCAGCAAGCGGTAAAGGATTTCAAGGCGCTGTAAAACACTAGCTCGTTTGTTGGGAACGGATCCATTGAGATCGGTACAGACTGATCGAGTAAAATGGAGCGTATGATCTTGGACGGAAAATCATAAATATGGAGATATGGACACGGAAAAGAGGAAAAGCACGCGACGGTGGTCGGTTTATAGATTTCACATAGCACGAAAAGCTCAAAGAGGATTTCCCGACGCTGAATAATTCAAGTGACGACAAAAAAATGCATCGTATTTTGAACAAAATCACATTAAGATACACACAAACTCGCGAGTTTGGACAAGAAAATCAAGATGTGGAATCAAAAAATGATAATGAGGTAGATTTATGTGAAGAAAAGTTATCCATCGTTCATTATAATTCATACGTATATAATTCATACCGTCGTTAAAAGACACGGCAAACGGCAAACACTAATGAATTTACATGAACAGCGTAACTTGGAAGCGCCGCAACTTCGTCGTGTGTCAAGAATGTTGAGATCCTATAACTGATTTATTGTACGTCAGCGCAAACAGGCATTTTATTGCCTCATTTTGGGAACTTCATTATGCGTGTACTTAAAAGTTTTACGGTAAGTATATCATGATGTCAGTTTTGTTTCAGAAAGTATGTGTACTTAAAATATAATCCGTTTATGTTCATACAGACTTTGAGACCTACCCGAAAGACACAGGCTTACCCGAAAGAAAAGCCGCGTCTAAAGTGCAGTGCTCCTAGAATACTAACGTGTGCCGAACACGAGAGATACGAGAGAACACGAGAGAGAGAGAACTAAACGTCTTCCACCTTTATCTCGTCCTCTAACTGTCTAAATAACTAGTCAAGTCTGCCAAAGTTTGTGACTAAAAGTAAAACTCTTGTACATTTTTCTTGTACACGATAAAGTACGTACCGAAAACATAGTAAAAAATCACCAGACAAAGCATAACTGTACCATTTGGTGCTTACATTAATAACCAGATTTTGGTTGATAAATACCGATCACGCTATTTTGCGCATAGATCAGAAATAACTAGGTACTGCAACATAAAATCACGCGAAGAAACAGAATGTAGTTTTCCAACGTCGTAATCCAAAGGAGATACATTTCCGAATTCACATAGCGTGCAGCATATCTACCAAAACTTGCAAATGATATCGCCATATCGTCTCTGCATCGCATCGGCTGATTTACCGAGGAACGAGCGTCGCATACTTATGAATTTAATGAGTCTCGAGAACAAATTACTACAGAGAACTGAGGGGAACACGTTAATAGCTATGGTGGAGTTTATTAGGTTTGCTCCAATTATAAATACCTTTCCAAGTCTTAATTTACAATGCAAAGGACAAAAGCATTGAAATGTAGTATATTTTAATTAAGTAGGTACAAGAACTAGTGAAGAACTTGTTAAGTTTTTCTTGACGTCATCAAAATTAGTCAACATTGCCGGTGAAAGTACATGATAGTACATTCCATTACACTCTGTTTAAATCGTTGTTTTATATACGTCCAATTAGTCTATATTGGTCTACAATATAGTTTAGTCTTAAATAGAAAATTGTCTGTATTAGAACGTTGTTAACGCCTTTAATTTGCATACACACTTACCATGTATATTAAGTTATGTTAATAATATAATATTTAAAACGATTTAGTGAGTACTCTTTCTTCCGCACTACCCGGTCGCTCTACCAATAAAGCCATACATCTTGAGGATCCCAGAAAAGTACTTTACGGACTATTGATTTGCAGTCTCAGCCATTTACAAAAAATGGCAAGGAGACAAAGGAAGAGGACAGAGAAAAAGGGCAATGCATTCGCCACCGCCGCATTCATACTACACTGCCGTGGATTAATGCCACATCGAGAAAGTTGATTCAGTTGCTCGCGTGTTCTAATCCGATTACCGCGATGCTCTTGTGTTTTATACCCAAAGTTACGGGCTGACACGCCGTGACGTCATTAACTTGACAATTAAGATGGATGCCGCGATCTGGGACCTAATGAAACGGAACAACTCATGTCAAACTCGTGCAAGATCAAATTAGAGGGCTTTAAGTTCAGTAAAATAACAAGTATTAAATTACTTACTTGCTTCTTGTGTTTCGATTTTTATGTCTGCTTTCATCTTTGCATTCAAACGTATTAAAACCACACGAAATGAACGACAAAAACAACCCGCTGTTGCTAACTTTGTCGATCACCGCCGGGCTATGAGCACTACCGTTCTAACCCTATCCGTTTTCTCTCATCTTTACTGTTCATAAGTTAAATGTCAATCAAAGCATGGCCACTCTTTGATCCATTATACAACAGAAGTACGAGTATCTAAAAGAGTAAAATAAACCAGCTAAAAGTTTAAACAGAAAATAAATCAACTAAAAACAAAAGAAATTTCAAATACCACTAAGGCGTCGGGAAACCAGACCATCCATTTGAAAAATGGCTTTCAAACCGCAATTTGGTGCTTCCGAACATCTGAAATAGAACGTTAGTGGCCGACTTGAATGGGAATTACGAATGGCGGCGCGACGCTGTGAAATATTACTACAGACTGGTATTATGACAGAATTATGTAGCAATTCATTTATCTATCAAGAATATCCCCCGGATCACTGGACTACTGCTTGTTAGAGCTCCCGAGTTTCGTTTCCATTTTCCCGTCAGATACACATTACTTACCCTGTCGGGAGTTTTCTTTCAAGCACTTAGTAAAACTGAAAAGCTTAAAAAGTATAAATATTCTACGTAAAACGGTATCAGAGACCCGTAATTCAATGAATTTAATGATATATTAAAGTAGCAAAGAAAGATGTAATTTTCTTGTGGTACGTGGCCACTATACACTATGAAACTAACACACACACAAACACACGCACACAGAGAGGCATGCACGCATATATCCGTTCTTAGAGTTAGACCGTGGTTCTTAGATGTTTAAATTGATATTTAGTTTTGAACCAATTACATACATAATACTACTAATGATACTATTCTTGTTTAATTGCTGCTTAATATCCGTCAGATACTTTTACTTTAAGCAAATCCTTAATTAGTACCAGACAATACTAACGTCGTGAAACGTATTTTGTAAAGCTGACCTGATATTATATTTTCAACAGCTTAGAACAACCGATCGATACCTAGTCAATATTGCGGTTAGGCCTGGAATTCTATCACGAACTAGCAACATTCGTTCCGACCGCACAACCGCACGGCAGGACATTCGCCAACCAGATCTACATTACCTCGTTCGTAATCAACAGCTAATGAAACTTCCTAATTCGCGATCGTTAACTATAAAACTAACTAAAACTATTGTCCTAGGCAGTAAGTATTCGGTTAAAAGCTCGCTTAATTCTTAATGTTTTACGTAATTAAGGCGACCTTCAGAGACGTGTGCTCCGTCTTGTGTACAGAAAGCAGACAGAAGCTACTTTTTATATGACTAGTTGGGAGACGAGCCACTTCATGGCATCTGGTCAACGTCGCTCATGGACCACAGTAAGAGCAAAGGCATCATGAATGCATTGCTGATCAAGAAAGAAGAGAGAAGAAAGTTACGTAGAAAGAGTAGAAGGTAGTTAACTACAAATACTCATACGTCCCAGCGGGGTTGAACATAGACAGAAAGAAACAAACAAAACCCCAGAACAGTAATCTGCATGAAGGTCTACTGCGCCCAGGAAATGAATTCAAAAGGCTTATTATTTACCAACTGGGCTAAAAGATTGTCCGTATCTCTTCGTATCTTCAAAACCGCAATAAAAACTTATTCCATTCAGGATTGCACAAAAAGTGGATTAGTTACGTTACGAGCTATCTCAGTTCAGCAGAGAGCCGCGCGGCGCGAGCCGATTTCACGGTAGGTTTGCAGCAGGCGCGTTCAACAAAGAGTGGCAATTTGATGGGGAAATCATTTCGAGCGCTTTCGTCGTTGGCACTCATTAAAATATTTATTCCGAGAGGCAAATTTAATAGTACTGAAGTATATTCGATAATTGAATTAAATTAATTCATAGAATGAATAAATTAATCAAGATGAACTAACGCAAATATATTGTAGTTTTATTCGTAATCAAACTTTTTATTATTAATAAAATTTAGGCTTCTTTAAATGGAATATTACAATAAATTCGGGTATCTTCAGACCAAATACAACACAATAGGCGCCGATAAAAAATTTAAAGAACGGTGTAGGTTTTATAAATAGTTTATTGAAGTAAAGATATTTCGGGACACGAAAGACTTGTAACGTCATATCAGGCAATAATGTCGTTGTCATTACAAGTGCTTTATCACGGTGTGAAATCAACCATTTCATGGATATCTTTGTCGTGAGTTGATTCCGAAGCGGCCTAAAGAAGCGAATTTAGATGGAAGTCAGATAAAATATAGCTATCTAAACGTTTTACATTATGTTTACTGCAAAATCATATGTACCTAAGGTAAAATTATGTTCTTCGCAACGCTGTGTCCCACTCCTGGCCTTAAGGTTCTTCTTACAATATGAGACTATTCAATGAAATAGTGTCAGGACTTATGTTCATTTTAACTTTTTTTCATTTAATATTATAATAAAATTATATAATTGTAACAAAGCAAAGTCGACGATGGTGCACGGTATAATTCAAAAAAGGTTGTTTATACATCCTATATATTGAGATTTGTTGTTTTAATGTATTTAATAAACAAATAAAATAAAAATAAATAATAGTCATACAACTTCAAATGGAGACCTCAAACTTCGACCTTAAAATAGCCATTAGAAAAATCATTAAACTCGGCTCTAAGTATACTAACAACTAATCCTACAATGGCCGACACTAACGCAACCCACAACCACTGCAAGGTGGTTTTATTCTTCGATTGTTTACCCTACCTTCCATTCGTTCCTCGCAATAATGGACTGGATAATGGACGACGGGACCGCGTGTTACTTCATTCATTCGTTCACACAAGTTTGATCGATACAATCAATTAACGTTCTAGGTGTGGAAAAACTGCTCATACATTTTACGATCGCAATACAATTTGCTTAACTAGTATTACTGTTTACGCATTGCCAATAAAGCTTTTTATTTTCCACGTATCAATCTAAGTAATTATACAAGCGGCAATAATACAACTGTGATTTAACAGTGCAAGGGGTCTATGACCTGTTGCGAATGGCAGAATATAATTTGTAACAGTTTTATGGTTAAATAAAAATTCGTTGCCTTTTCATATTCAAAGCAACAGAATTTGAAATCAATTCATGAATATTGATAGCTACAACTCATTATCAAAGACTATAAAGAAACAACTTCTTTATGAAACACACCATGACGCTCCAGTTCTTGATTAAGTTATAGATGTCACTTTTGATTGGTTTCCCACGGACCACCACCACGCCCGTTGATGTTAATTGGGCGAATTGTTCGTGTGCAGAACAAACAAATTGTGCTCCGGGCGTTGTGTGCACACGCGCGCTTTTCAAAAGGCTTGCAAATGGCCGCTGCGCAAACGGGCTTCAATCAGGTGCCAATTGCACAGATCAATTACGTGTGTGCGTGGGGTAAACACATGCTGAATTCCGTGCCCTGGAGCGGAGTTCTTACGTGTTTTATATTGATACTGTAGATAGATACATCAAAAATAAACACAGACAATTAATTTCAATACCAACATTCACGTTTCATACGACCTTACGAAGGCGATATGAGGAGGTAACCAAATGGTGCATATTTCTAGTTTGCCGATTGGTAACACCGCATTTTGATTGTATAAACTTAATTTTTTCCGAATAAACATCAAATTGCTATAAATATAATAATGTGAAGCTACTGTTAGTAGACACATCTTTTTCTTTAAATTTATAACGAAGTGATTCACGAGATTTTAATTTATAAACAGCCCTAATAGCTCTCTTTTGTAACAGAAAAGTTGTATCGTAAGTAATCGTATCCGAATACTGCACTTTCAATTTTCAAGAATTATGTATGTATTGCGTATCAGAATCCTTGTCACTTGCTTCGGTGAGAGAATATACTTATTGTTGGAAAAGCAATGTTTGTCTTTTTCTCAGTAATTAGTTAACTGTGTTCGGTAGCGATATAGCAAGCTTGTCGTGTACTTGTTGACTTTATTTAAAAAAGGAGGAAAAAATATTACGATAAAATTATATCGCAACTAGGTACTACTACTCAATTTAACGTGATTAATGTCACAGTTCATCGGATTAATTGTTAATCGTTTTACAGGAGTCTTGTTAATTAGGTCATGTTAACAGAGCACGCAGTTGGACAGTGTGTACACAGCTTTTTGTACAGGCACGTTCGGCGTTCATCAAAAGGCTCCAATATTTTCTGCACACACCAACATATTGGCAGCCGATTCTGAATAACGGAATTAAATAAATCTTATTATACATACAACTCTTTGTCCTTATCGAACTATCAACGCCTAGGTCGAAACTTCAAATTTTCACTGCTGGAATTCATACCGTAGCGTAGAGTGTAGAACCTCTTTAATAGGTAAGGTAAATCCTTGATAGTTTTAGTTTATTCATATTTACCCGTTTATTTAAAAATAGGTATGTTTGGAGTAGTAGGTACTATCTACTAGTAGTATTTAATATTTTTTAGGGACGCTTAACTCCTTATAAGCATACTTTCTGGAATGTGCTGGAAAAACAAAACCAAAGTTGAGATCACAATTCGATCAAGGAAACAGCGACGCTAACCAAGGTTTTTGCTTTTTAAAAACCTATTTCCTTGAAGGTCATGGTTCAAGGTCCGATATTCCTATTATTTTATTCATCAGCAATCCTGTTGGGACTCATTCCGACCCGCCACATACCAGCGCGCCCTGAGCGCGAAGTCTGAGCGAACTTTTAGTTTGATGGAAAACCATTCGACGCACAATTTACTAAAACCAATTCCCTTCCGGCAAATTGAGGCGAGCGGCGTTTTGCTCAAACCTTTTATTTTACTCGCTGTAACACGCGCGTTGCTATAAATATTTTCATATTTTTATTTTAGTTCATTATTTTTCAAATATTTTTTACACTCAATACCCTTTCTATGTCAAATTAAAATATTGAACTTGGAGTTCATAAGCAATGGTTGTCGTTTAGAGAAAAACTTACTTAAGGAGCTCTGCAACCTTCAACATACACATGTGAACAAAATGTATTAAATCGATTCCGGTACAACTATAACGTGAATGCTTTTGAAAGTTCAAATGTACCTACTTTAGAACTATTCCACCGATCCAAGGACTTCAATCGCTGAATCGATTAAATAAAATTGTAAACAGGAAGTCGGTATTATAAAATTGATTTCAACGTAGGCTTCAAAGCCTAGCATGATAAGTGAACGTTTGTTCCATCGTCGATGTCTGCTAACCGCGACCGGTCGCAAGTAGGCAAACCGGATACCTCTGATGGATAACTGTTCCCATAATGAGGGTGTTGTACTTTGCACATTCTGAATATATACAGTTTTATGTGAGTGCTTAAATCGTTTTATGTGAATATAAGCAAGCAGACAATACATATCGTGAGTACACGTATCATAATAAAATGTGTACAATCCGCGATGAGTTAAGCGTAAAATCATACGAGCAGACCACCCCATTGTAAGGGGTCACCGCCACCGATGGACGTCAAGAATAACCCAATAAACGGGATCCCTGACGCTTGTCGGTTATAAAGAGAGTAAAAGACTCCGATACTGCAACCGAAACACGTAAAAACGATTCACGGTTGACTCTAGCCTATGTTACGTCTAAATTAAAATAAAAGAGGGAGGATACCTTGAACACAGGGAACAATGGATCACCTTTCACCCGTAAGATTCATGAATGGATGGAGTTCCCCAAAATCATAATTTTTGCCTATAAGAGGAAGAAAAAAGCGGAATTATCCTATAATGTTTTTGAACAATATTTTAATGTCCCTATTGTTATCTAATAAACAAGTAAATAAACATACGCAAGCAGGACAGAGGCAAGGCTTTACAAATACTCAACTAATGAAGGTTAGCATTCCTCGAGAGCTTGATGGAAGATCACCCCGACTACGCTCCTATCTACGTTACTCACGCGCCATTTTACACAATATCGCCTGCGATCGTTCACTGTAAGCGAACGAATCCATTCATAGCGTTATCGCGGACATGATTTCGACATTAGTGGAACACGCTAGCCCCGTCGCTCTGGTTCCGCCGGATATATTCCCGGAGCGTCCGGGCATGAAGGCAAATGTTTTCCGGGTTCGAACAGTCGCTGTGAAAACTGCTACCTACGAGTATGTTACAGATAGGCGACATAATTGACTAGAACTAGGTCACGTCGTACGAATACGGGTGGACAGTGTACACATTATAATATCGGTATTTTGCAGTGAATGGACAAGACTGGATGTCTTGTCACATGACGTTGACACCTGTGGACAAGCAAGCTTTGCTGTGGTTTAAAGTGATAGTCATTTTATTTAACGTGGGTGTATTCAAGTCAAGAGTGAATAGGCTGTTTTTAAGCTAGCGCTTTTTTAAATCTAAGGCTACACTGCCACCAGGTGCGATCGTAATCGTAGCTAGTGCTAACTTATGCTTGATAAAAAAGATCTGCCTTTAAGACTTAATATACTGTACCGTAGTTATTACGATAACGCTGGACGGAGAATCCCAAGCTTGTCTCAACCCCGATTTACCCCCCTTCAGGATGAGTTACTCCGCTCTTAAAATACTTTCCTCCAAATTTCAACTTCATATTTAAAGTATTTTCCCTCATTTTAGTCATGTTTTATCAGCGAGTGAGTGATATCCTTTCGGTTTTATGATAAACAAATTTGTTTATGACGCCGTTAATTCAAAATGTCTGTTCACAACAAGCTAGTAAATTCGTAACTTATCTTACAAAGCCCCACGATTTAACCGACCACAAACTAACCGACAGTAACACAAAAGTACTCCTCGCGAACCGCTTTGTGCCGGTTAAATCTCGGCTTAATTCTAAAAATGCTACCCATCGAGTTCTCGGCGGGGAAAGCTCACCGAGAGCCCTTGATAAACGCCGGTTAAAGATACCAAAACATTCGTAATTATTGTTTATTCCCTGCAATAGCGCGACTCCGGCGCCGCGACCGGCGATGCAAATTGGACCGTGCCAACTGCGAATTATGTTTTAAATTTCAATTAAAACAAGCAGTAAATTCGTGGAACAAATGAAAAGGGTGGGAGGGGGTGAAATGGAAGGGCCCTAGAAATAAATGACGGCGAAAGACGGGGCGCGGACAATGGCCTGTAACTAGATTACTCCGCACAATTAGCTTTCGGAAATGTTTTGTTCAAGATAAAACGACGAAAACTTATATTTCGTACAGACTTTATATTATAGTCCTCCTTTATTTGGATGAAATTTCTCTTCTATAGTTTGAGACTCATCATGATTCATGACTCATGATAAGTATGAGTCATTATCAAATTGTCATTGAAAACATTTTATTTTTCCACTTTACCATATTCTTATTTACAGTCTTAATAAGGACAAAAATTAAAGACGCGACAATGCGCCTATTCTAGTTTAATAGATTCATAGCGCAATTTACATAATTAGTTAATACTAGCGACCCGCCCTCGCTTCGCTTCGGGAAACTTATTATCAAGTGCTTAAATATAAAGTTTCATGGTTCTTTATAAGATGGCGCTAGGCGTTCTTATTCTTTAAGTTAGGAAGGTTCACCCCTAGATGGCGCTGTGCTTAAAACCCGAAGAAATCCCATACAAACTTTCAACCTTTATTTCAACCTCTTCATCCCTTTTTGTCGCAATAAAAGGTAGCCTATGTCCTTTCTCAGGGTCTAAAGATTGTCTGTGTCAAATTTCATCAAAATCGGTTGAGAGGTTTAAGCGGGAAAGCGACAAAGACAGACAGACAGACAGAGTTACTTTCGCATTTATAATATTAGTAGGGATTTAACGACAAACGATCGGACTCGTAGTCATACCTACACAATTATCTGCCACAGCAGAGACGTCACAGTCACTGAAGCATTAGCGGTCAAGAAGGAAGAAGCACTTAAAGCAGCAATTCGTCTACACAAAGAAGTTCCTTTGCGACTGCATTTTCCTTTTCCAAAGGATATCGTAGTGGAGTTAAATAACTCCCGAAAACAAATTGGAAACGGGGGAAATAACTACGAAACGGACGAGCAAACGACAGAAATTAGATTCAAAGGCGATACAGCCCGCTATCGGCCGACGCGCCTTTCACTAAACGAAGTTTGATCCAGTCTGTAGGGGTCCGAGAAGCCGTGAGATCAGACCGGGAATTGTTCTGTTATAAACAGAATTTAGAAGATATACTCCAGATCACTACAATCAAGCTTTGTTATAGTTGACTAAATTATTACTACTTAAATATACAGTCATGTTAGGTAAGATTTGGGTGCGTCGAGTATATTTATCACACATTCTCATCTTGTAAGTTTCCTTCGATACCTTCGATTTTTGATTTCGATTTCTAAAATGCAGCTTTGTTTTAAATGGTATATAGTATGTCGATTGAAATTAAATTTGATCGTACATATGGGGTCGCTAAACACCATTTTCATTTCGATTATAGAAACTTCCAAAAACGACTGCCCTGGGCTAGGAGAATAATAACATATCAAGTAGGTTTCGAGTTGACTTGAAGTGAAAAATCGCCATTACCAATCTGAAGAGATTGGCCGGAAAGGCCGAAGGGCCAAGGGGTCCTCAGATCGATTCCCGACCTGGCCGACATATATTTGTTCTAATGTCTTGAGTGTTTGTGATAATATCTTATATACCACCACTTATTATTTATTACAACGAGAGTGTGAGTATGATTTATATTTTCTTTATTTCATCTTTTTTACTATCCTTTCACACCAGTTGGCATTCCCGTATAGAGTAGATTAATATGGTATTTTGTATACTTACATATAATGTGCAAAAGGAATGATATTGTTTACACCATGAATATATATACCTGCTGCGAAGCATATAACATGTAAGCTTGTCAAAGGCCTACCGAGCAATGAACAATCTCGTTACCTGTAGAGGATATTGACATACCATTCCACCGTTATGAGTTTCATACAAGTACCTCTCACAGAATGTGTTCAGTGAATAATTTCAGAATTTATTGTAGACATATTGTATTAGGATTACTCGAGGTTCCGGTCGTATGATCTGCGTTGCTGCGTTCGATAAATTACTTACGTCTTATTTTCTCCTCCAATATTTATCCATGTCTAAAGTTGATGTGTTCTACCAGTGCCTTTTTAGTGAGGACATGCGGATTCAAGATGTGGGGGGTTATCTATTATTAAACTGCACAGGTATACAGTATAAGCGTAAATTAGAAGATGCCTAGACTAAACCAACACACCTTTCAAGGCTCATGAATTCATTGCAGATCCTTCTCATTAGGCTTATAAACGAGAACACCGCAATATTATTAACTGAAGTGACTGACAATGGCCTGCCACTTCATAAAACTGGGAAAAAAAATCAAATTCTCTTCGCGAACATTCCATCAACGAGCGCCGAGATTAAGGAAATAGTCCCGAGCCGCTCAGCTAAGCGCTGTCATTTGTAATAAATTACCCAGAATCGATATTATGTCACACGTACTTTCGTTGAGCATTAGCAGGCCCATTACAGACACCTCCAGTCTATCAGGCAACTGGAATCTCTGATAAATTAATTTCTCTTCTCACAGGAACGATTCCTCGCAGTGCACTTCTTGGATGTGAAATTAAATTTTTGCAGTACAACTTGCGAACAGAAAATCGTCGTTGGTGTTCGCTCTGAAATAACCTGTGTAAAGACATTTTATGTGACACCTTTACGGCACCACCGTTTTATGGGATGCCTATAACGCAGTCTGTTGGAAATAAGTGTGATATATTTACAGCTATACTTTATATTGTAACTTTTATTTGTTTGTTTATTTGGACAAATCTAGATCAGTGGGTAACCACCAATCGATCCTCACCTGAGCAAATAGTTCAATGTGGAGGAATAAGATTGTTTCGATTTCATTATGATACTAAAATAGAACACATACATATTTTTGTGAAGGAATGTGCGGATATATTGTCTATGTTTAAGAAATTCTGTGAAGGTACTGATTTTTTTGCTGGTGTACTCTTCTAATTGCTTGAAGGCTCGAAACAAAGGCATCCGTAATACGTAAACAACGTAAAGTTCAATAAATTTAATAAACGAACAAACAATTTCAAAAATAGCCTGTTCGGTCGATATAGTAATCCTCTCAGCATTAGTCAACTGTCAGCAACAGAGCGGCTAACTTTCGCTGAAATAATTTACTGTCGGCCTTATTTTCCACATTATTCGTTGGTTTAGTTGCAAAATGATTGGACTTTAACAAATATCTGGTATTACACACGATCAACCGTCCCTAACATGCTGTAATCCTTTTCGAGCATTAGTCATATCGCCTGGTCCAATGATTTGTCACTAGCAAATGGCTTTCAAATTTATTGCACAAATTATTTAACCATTTTCATTCACTGCTACAGTATTCAGTACTTTGTTAACCAAAATATTGCATGAATAAACATCTAACCATTTAATATGGACTGCAAACATGCACTATTTCTACACAACATTTTGACAATAGTCGTGCTCAAAGTTGTTAATTAATTTTATTTCAATATCCTCTTTCTGCATATTGCAGGTTTATGTGATCAACATTAAATAAACAATATACCATGCCTGTGTTAATTTGTAAACAGAACACTAGTTTCGAATATCTTTCGAAAATATTAACTCTTATAAATCTATGTCGGATGGGGCATGTTTGTCTCTATATTTTTTTAGAATGGAATAGAAGGGAGAATAGTAATAATAAGTCAATGATGAAATATAAAAGAAAAAACTCTGTTTAAGGGGCATAAATTACCCACCCGTGTATTTGAAGCAACATTCGCACCATAAAATTGAATACAACATTTGAATTTCTACATCATAAACAAAAACTTTCTTTCAATATACAGAAAGATATTTAACAGTATCTACTGAATATTAACATGCAACACTATAGCAGAATAATCGAATATTCGAACAATAACTATACATATCTTATTGAGTCGAAATATCCCATTACAGTTAAAATGTATTGTGTGTGATGATGAAATAACCGATTAAGCATAAACTGATAATATACTAGTATAAAACAGTAGTAGTGATACAACAGTAGTACATACTGAATAAACCATAAGTTATACAGTAGAAAAGGAAAACCTATATCGAGGAAGCTGTCCTCGCGTAAGATAAAAGATGCCACGACGTCCTTAAGGACGCCCTGATAAATGGTTCGTGGGCACAAGTAAGGAATAATAGAGTGTGAACTAAGGAGCTATAGATTGCGATATTGCCAAAAATAGCTTGCGAGGAGTGCTCTTAAAAGGACTTTAAAAATCGCGAAGACATAGCACTTATAATGAAGGGAGCGGTCCCTTCGGAAGGGACGGCGAGATGGGGTACAGCTGTGGTACGAAATGAGTGATAAAAGTAAAGCGATTTCGTAGTGTACGTGACCAGAAAATATTCACGGCACTTTATCGATTATGCGCCCGGAAGATATTCGTCTAGACAAGAAGATACATAAAGTATTTTCACGTCCATAGTTGTAATGGAACTGGTTCAGACTGAGTCTGGACATTACATTTTATTAAAATTGAAAATTGTTTTACAAATATAGTGTCATCGGTGTGAGAATATAATCATTTTCATGTTTATAAGCGCGAGCTGAACCCAATGGGCGCAGTTTAATATATCATTAAAATTGTATTATTCAGGACCATCCATCCATTTACCATCCGCCTTAATTGCCTTGTATATAGGCACCCTGCGGTCTTGGATTCAATTATTGCTTTGTAAACATTAACATATTATTATTAAAAGGATTAATTTAATCACATTTCACATAGTCATTATTTGTGGAAAGCGCTATGGGAATCTTAAATCCCTTGATTACTTCGTTTTAGAAAATTGCACTAAATCATTTTACTTTTATTAATAACTTTTAATACGCTTAAGAATATTATAATTCGTATGTCGTATTGTGTAATATTTTAAGAAAATAAATAATAATTGTGCACAAAACACCGCGCAAACAATGCGACAGACACACTCATATTCTTCTACATGTGAGTTGTGTGTTTAACATAACAAAAACAATAGGTATAAAAAAAGGTTGAACACGTTGTTAACGGCGGTAATAACCACCAGGAGGCCATTTAACGCTAATGAAACCGCCTAGCACCCCCACTGATGTAACCTTTTTTTCTTTAGTTTATTTCATTCGCAATCCTATTAAATTACATTGGGGACTCAGCTACGCACACACCAGTCAAGTGCACATTACAAGTGAATTGCACTTCCTGACGAGGAAAATCTGTATTTTCATAATTTTCCATGCATTTTCATAGCAGTTTCATAGACGTTGGAACCCTGATTGGGGGGACACCAAAAGGGGGTCTCTAAACTTTAGGACAATGATATCGCTTGGCAGTATTATAAGATTTTCATGGACTTTTGCTCTTCTGCTCCGTCAACATTATCGAGATAAAAACGTGGCCACCTGCAGGACTTTTCTTTAGTCATGAACACAATTATTTCTACTCATAAAATTGATCTATAGCTCCAAGAATATATTCTTTATCATTATTATCAATTAATACAAAAAGCGGATCATTAACAGCAAAACTATAGAAATGCCTTAGGAACTGGCTACTGGCTGGCTATTAACTACTAGTTAATCACAACACAACCTAAAACAATTCTACCAACCTGAAAATTTGGAGATATAAGCAAAACCATTGAATCAGCTTAACCGAGAACTTGAGGCCATAAACATGCAGCTGATCCGAGACATACATTACGTGGGGCGACGGGTCCATGAGCTGTATCGACAGCTTTATTGACTGTGGAAACTTTACGCACTTATGGAAGCAATAAAGAAACTTCCAAACTTACGCCGATTTAGTACGAGACAGGTTTACGATTGTTTTAATGAGGAAAGTTTTATTCCGAATAAATTATTTGTCTCTGACATTATTGCTTTCAGCGTAATTAAATTTATTTGAATTGATCAAGAAAAAAATCAATAACTGGGAAATCTTGATCGGGATCCACGCAGTAAGACCGGAATTGTGTTACAAAATAGATATATCATAAATATCCTTCATAGAATTGGAACTAATATGTACATAATTTGGCTTGTTTTTATATCTTTATCTGTCATAGCTATCTTTATCTTGACCATACATAGCATTAAAAAACATATATTCTTCAATATTTACTTATACAAAGGAAGCAGGAATAAACGTATTACAAAAAAGCCTTAGGTAACTTACGTGAATCCCATCAATAATTGGATGAAACGTTGTCTGAAACCTGCAACAAACAATATATCATTTATTTTCATGACATTAAGAAAGAAAGAAAAAGAATCCTGTTTTAAAATTATCGCAAGACACAGAAAATACATTTACAGAAAGGAAACCTATATCACGACCATCTGCTTCGTACTATACTTTTGAATGTCAACATCATATAAACAACGTTTATTAACACGTTCCTTTTTACGCAGATTTATTTTTAACAACAACCTACTTCACTAAGTCTTCTTATCTCTTCTTATTCGTATACTCTTGGTAGAGCAGTCGTGGTCATACATGCTGTTAGGAGGCGCGCAGCACTACAGCTCTCCACTTGTCCCGAACTGACGCGTGGCGGGCATTGTCATTTATTGTCGCGTTGGTCAGGGTCTTGATCTGGTCGGTCCAGCGCAGTGGACAGCGTAGTCCACTCTTCCCTGCACAACAAGGCGTTTCATGGCGTTTTCACGGCGCGTAACATGACCAAAGTAGCGTAGGATTCGAGTGCTAACGATGGTAGAAAGGCGGGTCTTGATGCCTAGCTCATTTAGGATAGAGACGTTTGTGCGTCGTTGGGTCCAAGATATGCCCAACATCCGTCTCCAACACCACATCTATAGTGCGTCAACTCGCTGACTTTCCCTTGCTTTTATGGTCCATGTTTCCGCGCCGTATAAAAATATGCAGAATTCTAGAGCCCTTAATAGTCGCATCTTGGTGGCTTTGGTGATATTGCGATCCCTCCATATCTTGGATAGTCTGTCCATGGCCGATCTCGTGATCTCATCTTCTGAGCCACCTTGGTTGGTTATCAGAGAACCAAGATAAACGTAGGATGGCACGACCTCGCAGTTGGCAATTTTTGTGTTATGGGGCGTATTATTATGCTTCCTGTCAACAATCATCATCTTAACATATTTAAAAACGGTTTTCACTGATGAGTGTGTACGTGTGATACGTAGTGTATTAGGTAATACACTACGTATTAGGTAAGCTTGGGGTAATATTTCGTTGTTTTATTTGAATGGTAAAATAGAATAGGTAAGTTAGTTTAACTTGTTCAACTGGTGCTATGTGTAAGGTATAAGTTACTGGAAGCTAAGCGAGGAGAGGTTTACTAATTTCAACTCACTATTTGCGTGCTCAACAAAAACACCATAATATGGTCTATTGCAGCAAGACAGAAGTAAAGACGATAAACCGGCTGCTATTTTACACAATCAATCGTAACAGTAAAATTCTATAAGGGTCCATTGGGAACAAACGGAGTATTGATCGTGATATTGAAAAGGTTAAACGCCGATCATATTTGCATGGGCGAGAGATGGCCTACTAAGCGATGATGCCGGCTCTCGACGGCTTATGCACAGCCGGATTAGGTTTCATTAAGCCTGTAGCACAATGCTCTGTTGAAACGGCACTGCATTGGGAGGATTTGCGAGCACAATGGATGGAGCGAAAACGGGCTGACCAATTTCCCGCTATTATATTGCTAGGAACGTCTGCAAGATTAGATATTCACGTTTTGTATGACAATCTTTCACATTTGAGCTAATTCGGAATGCAAGCGTTGTTCTAAGTGTCATATAAACGCGCCCTAACGGGTGCTATTGCTATGTAGTACGAGTAACATCATTATAAAATACAATATGTTTTTAAAAGTGTCTCCCGGATGGATATCTTCGACTTAACTTGATAGTTTTCATAATAGAGAGAAATTATTAACAAAGGGATACTGTAGGTACTGCATTGTTTTCTTACAATACGGATTAAGCTAAAACTTGTTTTTTCTATTTTACATTATTGTTGTAAATCCAAGTATTGAAGCAGAAAACTTGGTTCTTATTCAATCAATGTGATTGCTGATATCAAATTTGCACGAGAACCTTCGCCCCGACAACGTGCGGCTAGAATTGGGAGCAGAGATCTATGCCGGTTATCAACACCAGCTTATACAGAGCTGTGCCGGCTTTGGCCTCTACCCGGCCATGGCACAATGTGCTTTGCTATCAGGAATAGGTATTTCATTGACAAGGTTTGAGCGAACACAAAAGACGTGGAAGCCGGACTGGATATACAGTGTCTATTGTGGATCAGGGTACTATGGATTTTATGACTTTACGTTGTTTTCATTTAAGTGTGAGAATCGTTTTGAATACAATGCATTCTTTATAATAAATGAGAGCTCGAGCGTAGTCCACATATTGTAAGGGGAGGATGAAAATATTTGGGATTTTTTGGTGGGGAGGCTCGGCGAAATAAAGGTAACCCTGTCCTAGAGTAATATTTATCTAATTGGTAGCAAATACGGCAAGACAACATTTGCCGTTTAACAATTCAATAAAATGGGTGTACTTGTTCAAGTGTGCACATTTTGTGATTTCTGTATACCTGTTAATTAATTGAATGGCCAGAAAATGTACAATGTATTCAGTACTTAGCAAATTAACAACGTTATATAATACTTCAAAGTGTATTATTCGTCGAACATCTTATTTTATAAAGGCACTGTATTATTCTTCAGAAAACGGATCATCAAGTAAACTGGTATTGTTTGGGCTCTTAAAGAGAATTTCTAAAACAGAACAGTTTAAACGTAATGAGCCGAAACACTTATTCACAGCACCGAGTCAAACACTGAAAGCTTTTCTCAGAAGGCTGGATAAACCATCAAAGTTTACAAAGTAAACAAAACCAAATCACTTTAGCGTGGTTTAAATCCTCTTGCTTTCTATTTAGTAAATGTTTAAAAATCACCAATCCTAGCTGGTGCAGCGCGGTAGCGTATGCTCTAAGCCTCTTCAGTTATGAGGAGAGACGCGTGATCAGTAATGGATTGAAGCCAATGCTCGGAAAATCAACACCACCTGATGATGAGAGGTAATGCTATTACTAAATTAGCGCTACTTATTACGCTTATTGGACATACCTGTTTAATATTAGGTATTTAGCGGATCAATAATCTAAATTTCCTACAGGTAATACTAGTTAGTACCTACTACCGCGGTATGATACTATTACCGTTACTACTTACCCTCCTCATACGAGGAACGCATACACAAAATTTCATGCTATGAGGTCCACTGGTTCAGGATGAGTTTATCAGAGTTTATCACCGTTAGCGTTGGCGTTTTATTAAGTAGATATATTTACCTACATATTATACTTAGGGCATTAAATAAATGTACAAGAAAAAATCTAGACGCTGCATAGATTCAAAAATAGACACTAGATATTACTCAATAAACCTTAACAAAGACTGGAAAATTAGCCATTATAATAAAATTTCCCCAGGTAAAGAGCCACCTGCGCCGCCTGAACGGGTCACACTAAAGAACGACATAATAATAGCTTTCTGAGCACACTACACTTCCACTCTAATAGCGTCATTCTCCTTAGTTGTGCTCACTGAAATATTTTGTTTAAAAACGTTTCCAATTGGGTGAAGTTATGGCGGCGGGAACCGAGTAGTAGACATGGAATCTTGAACCCAACTGTTACTTCGTAGGGGTTGATGAGCGGGGACCATCGGTGATTATAGGATGGGTCTATCCGTGTTTTCTTTTTAGAATCGTATAAATGGAAATGCTAAAATTTCCTCCACATAATGTTGTAATTGTATGACGAACGTACCTATTCCAACAATAAACACATTTTGACTGTAAGAAATGACTTTACGGTCTTAAATAAAAAACTCGCGTAATGAGGATTTTTTGTGATTGTGTTAATTCATTTAAATACTCATGTAATCAATCACGTAAGTAGTACCTAATAGTAGTAGTAGTAGGTAGGAGCCTGCACAAGGGAATAATAATACACAATTTACCTACCTATTTTATAATACATAATTTACCTGTATTTGTGTATAAGTGTGTGTGTTTTTAGAGAAAAACAAATATTTAGAAAACTTATAATTAAAAACTAATATTTTATTACTTCCCAAAGTCGTCTGTCCTTAACTATTAACAAAGGTACGTCCAAACTACTCTCAACATATCAAAGTGTATTTTCCTCGGGGAACACACCGATCGGTCTGCTCAAAATCACTTATCCCCATACTTTCACTCCGCTCACTTCCGTTCGCGCTCTGTCATCACTCATCACACATTCAATCACATACGTAATACTCCCCTTCATCGGTCATTAATGTCACATTTCATTCGTAGGCCTTTACTTTATTACATGTTATTAATAATTTTAACAAAATACAACAACTAGAGGGCTCAAGCTAAGAATGGAAATTGGTGCGGACACCATATTGGTTCACCAAAGCTTAATCCACTTAATCGTACAGACTTTTGACTCGTTATAAACAGTACATTTAGAAACGATAAACGCACGGTTAATATTAATGTAAATCTCGAGTCTTCACGAGTAATTAAAAAACTTCATCTAATCACCTGTACATCTTAACTCGACCAAGTTGCAGTACGGAGCAACTCTTATCTGCCGTTACTTCGACATCCAAGTGTCTCCTACTCTTTATCTACGTCAAATTCGAACTATTAGTCAATCCGTTATTCATCAATCCGTTATCCGTGATCCGTGTTAGCGGCCGCATGGAGGATGCGGTAGTTTTGCTGCCAAAGCATGCCACAGGGCCCGCATGCGGTAACCGCTTTCATTAAACGTTAGGACCCGCATGCGGACTGATGTATGGATGTATGGATCACGCAGAATCAATTCACGGTTTATGAATATCCGAGGTATGAGGCCCCGCATCCCACATGTTGTATACCGACCCACGAATTTCATTGGTTGTTACACCGCATGCGGAGAGTCCCCAAGTAGGAGTAACCGAGGTAACGACCAATGAGAATGCGCATTTCATGTTTATTATTTATATTTTAACTTCACAATATAAAATTAAAATCACGCTTACAAGACTTTGGACTTTCACGCGTAAAAGGACGTCCGCTAGACCCTATCTACTAGCTATTCTCCACCACACGTAGCTAAGCAGTGTAACGATATGACGGAATTAAGCTATAAATAAAATATGGGGTTCATATACCTACCCAATTACTCCTGAATCGATAGGAGCGAACATGTTTTCATGTCTTACATAGTCGTCAATTTATGTTGACAAATTTTCATGTACATAATAGTATGTAGGTACGTTTCACATTGCGAATTTCATATCTGAAAAACATTATTACAACGGAACATCCCTAATCGACTCGATTCTAATAGAGCTTATTCACCTTTGTAGTTGTACACAAAGAACCTATTCCCAGATTCTAAGTAATCGACACGAGTGTAAATCGATATAGGTGCGTATTGAAATATAAAACGGAACGTAATCCGATGTAGTACCGACACAATAGCCGGGGCGCGCGCCGCCCTACGCCACGAACAACAAACGTTGTGTGTACCCACTTTATTTTTGCGGTATTGGCTTGTTATTACAAGTTATGCATACTAAAATTTATAAAAGTAAAAGGATACTCACTTATTCAGTATTTAACACGAAATCACGAAAATTACTTGAACTATGAACGTGTAATAGAGACGTCAGCTACAAACGAATTTTATCATTTTCTGCCTCCAAGGAGATAGAACTAAGGGATGAAAGTTTGTTAGAAAATTAGTCAAAAGTTATTAGTTAGACCACATTAATTCTAGTACCTCCCCCTTGTTTCACGTTGGGAAACTTATAAGAAAAGATATAAAACGTGGACGAAAAACGTAAAGATGACAAAATACATTTATTTGTTTATTTAATCTTTATACAACCCCAAAATAGTAGTACAATTGGCGGACTTAACGCTAAATACCTTCCGGATGTGCTGAAAAATATTTAAGAAGTAGTGGATAAACTACCACTACTACCAGTACTGACAATGAAAACACTCATAAATCAATTGCCGTACACATCTAAGCGCTCGTACGCACTATGCGGTTAGCCGGACTGCGGCCAGCCGTCCGGCTGACCGGAATCAAAAATATGTATGAAAATGTGGTTTCTATACACACTGCGATGCGGCTGCCGCCCAACCGCTCCGGTCGCTGGGAGCGCTGCGGCCCGATCGACGGCTAGCCGGACGGTCGCTATACGCACTATGCGGTTGGCCGGTTGCGGTTGGATGTTGTACGTGTTCACCGACGCTCGCGGATTTTATTGATGATAACAAATGATTTACAATGAATTTCGATGCACCCAGTACCTTTTTCTCTGTTTCTTTTTTATATATGACGTGAATAAATATAATATATAGCTGCGACTTCTTTAAATTCCATCTTGGAAATTAGTCGATCCAACCGCAAACGACGACGGTTACTCATACGCACTGTCCGGTTAACCGGCATACGGCCAGCCGTCCGGCCAACCGCTAGCCCAACCGCATCCCCCGGTCAGCCGGACGGTTGGCCGGAGTCCGGCTAACCGCTATAGTGCGTACGAGCGCTAAGTTACCACTTACCAAGCTAAGAGAAATTAATCCATACATTATTGCCCGTTCTTACACGGATTTAAAATAAATCTTGATATTTTAACAATTATTATCCGTTTTATCGCTTTGTAAGTCTGTCTGTGCCTTTTTCTACGAAGGCGACGATCGCAGTTCTGATCACGCCACCCGCGGCGCAGGTGATGTCGTAGCTCAGGACTAACTTCGCCGACGACTTGGGCAAAGCGTGACTTATAATGGAAAGTCATTTTCTTTTTGCTTTTTAAGTGATTAAAAACCGTCACGAAACTGGCTGAAGAACGTTACTAAAGATTAGTAAATTTATCGTTTTCCGGCCACTTAAGTTAGGTAGATAGGTTCTATTGACCTATCTATAGACCCACGACGCGAGAACAAACAGTATCTGTCATTTATCGAACCCGGGACCCGTCGCTTTATAGGCAGGGTAACTACCAATAAGGCTACGGAGTCGTCAACGTGTTCTATATTTATTGAAACGCAAATATGCTGCTGCAGTTACTTTAAGTACCTAATAACCCAATGATATATTTTATGTAAAAAGAAGTAGATATGTCAATAGTCAATAGTCAGTAGCGCGCGAAAAGTGGTACAGTCAAATTTAGCTAATTGTCTTACTTTTAATGTTATCTTTCGAATTCACAGTTACAACAACAATGTGTGTATGGATCCAAAAATGCAACTCGCGTTGTATGAACGTATAGCATCTATGTACATTATAGTTATAATATCTTTGACTAATAATATAATCAATGATATTAACAAAGAAAGCGTATCTGATGCCGCAACAACAGTTCGCACTCAGGAAATAATGATTTATATGGAGTTAGGCGGCCGAATTGGAACCCCATCCTCACATGTGAAAACGTACATGTTTGTACACACATCTATCATGACACCCTCAATAGAAAAGTAAGAAAACATTTTGCGCCCAACTCCGCCCAAGCCAGATGTCACCCTCATTGGCATACCCCACAGGTTAGGGTAACGAGAGGCTTACTACTAATTTAAGAAACACTTAAAATGTACCTTTCTCGAATAAACTTATTTCAATTTGCTTCACTGTACAATTGAAACATATTTAACCAAACGGGTGCCTCACAGAGGACTCAGAAATGCCCTCGCGTAAACCAAATATTATACATAATAATATAATGTACATAATGCGCATTAAGATTTATTAGCGGTCTTTTGTGAAGTTATATGTAAACGTCATTTACGTAATAATAATGTAGGTTACGCATTTATTTTATTAAAGCCTATTTCGACAATTGTTTAATGTAAAGTAATCAACAGTAACTAAAGCTACTTTTTAGCATAATTAAAACTAGGTATTTAATACTTACTTTACAATAAACCATTGGCACTAGGCTTCCCAGGTTATGAGGGAAAACCCGTGCCCAGTGTTTAATGTTTAATGGGTAAATTTCAAATTTAACATCGTGTAAATTCTTAAACTTTGGAGAAGGATAACTAAATCTTGCTCACATAGGAGTAACAAACGTGCACAGATCAGAAATAAAACTAACCACTACCACGCACCACCGCACCACTTTTCCGCAAACAATAAAGGCATAATATCTAATTCGCTACCCGTTACTAGTCATCAGCTCGGGGTAAAGCGAGTGTCTACAAGACTGTCAGAGTCTGTTAATTTAGATCCCATTCCCTAAAAGGTTTTCCGAAATGAACCGTGACAAAAATGATACGAAGGGTTCGTAAATGGTGAAAATTTTAGCTGGTTTCAAATCCCTTTTTACTAAGAGCAAAATTGGTTTTGAGAGTGCTGTTATTGCTAAAAAGAGATTACTCTTCGCCTTATATAGTAGGTACCTTCCTTTTGTATATAGGCTGTTTATACCTATCTGTATAACAATTAAAAGGAATTGTTTCAACCCATTGTTCTCTCTTCTTTGCCGAGGAGGCCGAAAGGTCACTCCACTATTTTTGCGCCACTACGGTTTGGTGAAAGGGTTAGTGTATCAGAAGTTATAATGCAGCCCGAAGGCTTGCGATATTTTTATCAGCTGCTTCCTAAGGGCCGAGGGGTTCATATTTTCTCTGAGGCTAATGTAGCTAAGAAATCTCTGCTAACGGTACTAGCGGGCACCCATCACACTAACGACCGCGCCCGCAATCGTTCACTTGGGTTCGACATAAGCCGCCGGCAAAGGAATCTCATACGGAATAATATTATAAAATGAATTGTACTGAGGATATAGCACATGATTTTACAATGCGCGAGAAATCTGGGACCACGCCTCCCCGCCGCACATCCCATACGATTGCACTGTCTAAACATATCCGTTGTTCGCCCGCCGGTATGAAAGAGTTCGTTAGGCTGAGATTGAATCAATAGGCGTGATTGAATTAATTAATTGATTAAATGAAACCACCGCCGACCCTAACCAACCCTAAAAAGATTCTCTATTAGTAGAAACAAGCTGAAAGCTGGCAACAATTTTCAGATAAAAGAATACAAATTTCGTTAGTACAAGCTTTAATCAAGGAACAGAAATAAAGAGCATTACATCCAATTTGATCAGATATTACGAAAAAACAAACCTAAAAAAACATGTCGCACGCACAAATTCCACGATAATACAGAAACTGAAGTACGTAATAAATGTCAGAAATATAATGACAAAAGAGCCAGGATAAAGAAAAAGACAATACTTAACTTTATTATTGTTTTTCCGCCTTCACAGATATGTTCGATATATCTTACAACATTTGTTATGTAATTAAGAGATTATGGGCCAGTTTCACCGGTTACCTGGTTATCTGACGGATAAAAAATGTTTCAAGTGGCGTTTCTATAACACATTTTTAATTTGAACTGTAGTAAATCATATTAATATGAATCCTACTATTTTCGTTCTATAATGATAAAATTATACTTGAAAATATTTTAAAAAGTCGAATTGGATTATTTTGAACAAAAAGTATTTTATGAATTAAGTTTTCATAATAGTTTTCAAAAGACAATAACTTACGTAGTAGTAACGAAACGCAAAATAGCGACGTTAGCGCACCGTCAACTGTTAAGCGGCCGATAAATTCCTAGGGCTATCCGGAACTTTATCCGTAACCGGTGAAACTGGCCCTAAGAGTTTTTCTTAATATTCTGAATTTGTTATGAACTCGGTGCGGATTAAGCCAACGATTTCTCTCATCAAACAGTCTTGTAGCTTAGATGATAGCGATCCTGCCCACAGGATCCCAAGTTCAACTCGGCCGGAGCAGATATTTATGGGAAGAAAACAAGACGTTTGTTCTCGTTTTGCAGTGTTTATAAAGCCATTTTATATGTCCATGCTACTTGCAATACAGGGAGTCCGAATGCGGACCCTCGCACATCCGGCATATTAACCCTGACAGGTTTTAATATAGCGTTTATTCTGAGGAATACCTAAGGTTTGATTTGAGGTTAACGATTACAGGATATTAACATAACACGCAAATCATTGGCTATAATAGCGTCATCTGATACTCATAAATCAAATTCGAATCCCTTATATTATAAAGCAACACAATACCATACAATTAGGATATCTACGTGATCAAAATACTGTAACGGCAAACTCGGGAGTTTGGTATTCACGGCCATAACAATAAACAAGGCAAACGTTTGGATAATTTAAATTTAATGCGTATATTTTTTCATCTGCGTCCTTCATAATACTGTGGTAATAAATTATTTTTATTGGACAAGCAGACAGTGCTCGGAGAACGAGTAATCGTGAATAATCACATTTGTGCAATTGTAACTAATCGCATAACTTATACTTTGAGTAATTAAAATATAAGGATTTTTAAGCCTTTTCAATTACTTATTACAAAGATATCAGCGGACAAAAGAGAAAATGATAAGTAAACGTCAAAATAATTCAATATACTGCATGTCTTTAAATCAATTATTACTAATCAATCATCATCATCATCACAACCCATAACTGTCCCACTGCTGGGCACGGGTCTCCTCTCACAGTGTGAGGGGTATAGGCCATAGTCCACCACGCTGGCCAAGTGCGGATTGGTGGACTTCATCCACCTTTGAGAACATTATGAAGAACTCTCAGGTGTGCAGGTTTCCTCACGATGTTTTCCTTCACCGAAGCAAGTGATAATAAAATATAAATACGCACATATTTTTTGAAAATTAGTGGTGCGTGCGGGGTTTGAACCCGGACTCTCCGGTTCGGCAGTCCAACGTTCAACCACACGGCTAATCTAGACTAATCAATAATTAATCAATATTACTAATATTATATTTTCTAACCACAAAGAACTTTTAAAATGGCATCAAGTATGCTTACTATTTAGTTCCATCATTATATCCTGAGTAAGACTGACATTTGTACCGTTTTCCATTATCCAAAACATGAAAGGGATAGTCGGGATCAGTTAAGTTCAATCGTCAAGTAAAGAAATCAAACCGATATCGAAGCTAAACTCGTTAGGCCAATTAGCTGCGACTCCCACCCGCGACGAGTCATCAACAGACCGACCTTTACCGATTTGGTTTCGTAACGAGTCATACATAGATTTCGATACTATAATCAAATCTAGACAAAATAATAAAAACGCCAAAATTTCTACTAATAACCTTAAAACATGCTTTAAGTATAACTTTATACTAAGCCATTGCGTTAACGCCAGTCCTACAGATAACCCTAACCAGAACCCGAAGGTTGCGAGTTGGTGATGCTTTGATAAATTACCTACGTGGAACTCTAATTGGCTAATTTCTTTACTTCGCAAAACGAAATGTCTCAGTCATGCACGGCAGAAATAGTACATGTTACGTTATTAACATGGAGTACCTCCTTAGTAGAACTCCTTAGTTCAACGCCAACCTGGAAGTTTCAATTTTGTGGAAATGTTACTGACATCGCTTTGACATCCAATCGCTATCCATCTATACTGAAATTTTGAAACAGTTTTGTATTTATATTAGAAGGGATAGCGACACTTATAAATTAGGCATCCTATCTCAGCCCTTAGTAAGGAGTAGGTACCTACCTAATATATTCGTAACTGGTTATCCTATTTGAACTTTATGACCAATAAAGAAATATACGATTTAAATTTGCTCACGAATTGCAAGGAACAAGTTTATTTCTAAGCAAGTCGGATATGAATTGTGGAGATAGCGGTATGAATGTTAACAGCGCAGCATTTTGCAAGGGAGATTACGTCTGTGGGGTGCGTCTTTATTATTTCTACGTGTTTATTTATAAATAATTTATTGTCACCAACCGGAACCGCCACCTGCTTCTAATATTTCGCACCAATTACTTAAAGCCTTATTCGTTTTGTCGAGATAGCTGGCAAACGAAGATTTTCCTCAAATAAATTATAATAATTCTGCTCTTTATGAGCCATAAGCTTTTTAATTAATGAGTTTCTTACCTTACGAAATTTTAATACCGTAAATAAAAATGTAACGCCATAATAAATCTTAAAAACGTGATAGGTACACAGTACAATGAAAATGAGCCTTAAATCTTCGCACACTTATGGAGAACCATAACAGTTTGGCCAAGTGCCTGCAAATCTTCATATGTTTGCTAGAATAAAAGTAAATTCGCATAATGGTATAAGCAGATTATCATGTATACTGTTTCTCAGACACGTATTTCTACAGTAATATGCATTGCGTTCGTAATGACCGTGAATGTAACCCTTAATTAACTAAGAAGTTAAATAGGACATGCAAGCATTGTCTCGTGGAAATAAAACATTACATCGTACAGAGACTCCGCGAACGGCACAGATAATTTATGCGAGGCGTTTCGTTTAGGAGCCGTTGTCCGGAAAACATAAAAGCTTTTAACGTTGCCTCTGCCTTTCGAAACCATACATATAGGCAGCCAGTAATGTCTGTTGATATAAAACGATTCGTGGAGACGCGGCGGAACGCCATTAACAATATTATTGACGCGATAAAGTATCCAAAGAGACGATAAGGCTCCGATGATGAATGTCTGAATGAGAGACTGTAAAATGACCATTCAACGTTTCGTTTCTTTAATCCAGTCGATAAGTTTAAGTGGTGCTTTTACTTAGCACGTGTCAGCTCTGCAACTATTAATCTTGCAGATGCTACCCGAAACAATTTATTACGTCGACAGCGGAACGTTAACCGCGGGTGAGGCAAATTGGGACGTGAAGATTAAGAGGGTCAACACACTTACAATGCACGGTTTAATGTTAAGATGGATGATTGAATAGTAGTAGGCCGTAATACACACCTGGCGCGAGGTTAATTGTCACAAATGATATATACACATGGCACAGCAATATTATCAATAGATTTATTAATGAAACACTCCTTCTACCTACCTACTACCTATTCCAGAACAATTGCATAGTAAAGAAGGTATATAGTAAGTAAGGCCAGTTTCAATAGATTTTGTTTTTATTCACACTACCGGGTAACACTCGCGACACTGTTACACTCTTCACTTCACTTCACAATGCACTCAATCGCCCAAGCCCAGCAGTGTTATACGCAGATTGTAATGTACCTGTTTACCTCCATATGTAGACTAAAATCAGGGCATTTTAGTAAATCGGGGTAGAGAAATTTGAAATAAGTAAATTTGACGTCCCTTCCTATGTTTTACACGATAAAAATAGTGAGCAAAGCGCGATGTTCCCTGCTTATTCTTAAGTCATGTGTTGCTATTAGTATCATTCGCGCAAGTCATGTGAGCACTATTAAAGTTCGGGAAAAGTTGGACATGACTGCCCCGAAATATTGCTGTGGAATAACTCGAACGTAAAACTAATACGAACAGCCCGGTATTAATTTACTAGCTGCTTAGTCACTCCAAAACTTAGCTCTGCTCTCCGCAGTCATACAAAAGGCAATTTGAACGCTCCAAATGTGCCAAACTACTACCAAATGAGAAAGTCCCATATTAGCATTTTCGGACTACAGAGATTGAAGATAAGCTGTTATAGAGTTGTCGAATCTTTTATACTTATACCAAATTAAGTGATTCTTCAATCTAATGCAAATATAGAGATATATAAAGATCTATGTATACGAGTATTTAATGATCAAAATTTCAAGCCTAACTGGACTGGACTGGAGACTGGATGATAAAATAATTAGGTGCAAAATATCAGTCCAATCCAAAACAATGAAAACCAAACTAATTTTATTTAAAGCGATGATGACAATGACATTATAAGTAACTATATAACATCATTGGTCAATGACGTCTTTAAGTATAATATAACCTATGACCACGAGCAATGATGAGTTATCAGAAGCTGCTCGCCTGCATTTTCACACAATACAAAACAATTATCGTAGTGAGAACCGAGTAGCTAGTATCAAAAAAAATATGTATGTATGCAAAGTCATTGTTAAAAATTATAATTATGTATTATAATTATGTCATTACAAAATACAATCCGTTGAATGTAAATGAATATTTGTGCTATAGTGACGTGTTCACAAATCACCAGTTGCTGCTGCAGTTGTACAGCTGCAATTCAAATGGGTCAGCGACATTACACAAACATAAATTGGGCTGCATGCTTCAAAATTACCAGCAGCACTAAGTAGTACAACAACAACAACCTGACAACTTTTCTCTTTTTCGTATTTGAGACGTAAACTAATACTAATACATAAACGATCTCGTTGCAGTATTGCAGACAACCTTAACTGGTGTTCTTATCTTAACAATAAATGAAATCGATCTTTTAAAATTGTTTGTAATGAGTATATCTCATAACATAGGCAGGTCGTCGTCTGCTTTGTATGCATGACTTGACTTAACTGTAAATCAAGTAGCTGTGACGGTGATTTCATTTTACCATCTTTGAGACAATGTAACACAAGCTCCTAAAACTGTGCTGGAATGACACTTACAACTCTGATACAAATTTGGCAGCGGATGGAAGATTTTATGAAGAACATAAATTGATAATACGACAAAATGTTCCTAGCTTCCCTTTGTAATAAATCCCTTCCCTGTCATAAACGTTGGCGAACGGTGACGAAGTCGCAGGCGAGCGTCTAGCGTCTAGTGGATAATACGTCTCTTCGCTGCTAAGAAACAGTTATAGACGCGCGACGTCCCGAGACGTCATAAAAATGTCATCGCCACTACTTCGCTCTGTCTGCGGAAAAACAGCACTGACGGAAAAAAGACGTCGTGGAGAGCTCGCATCAAAGACACTCGTGTTCAGGTGTTCAGAGTTCGAGATAGCTCGCAGTGCAGCCAAGTGGTCCTATGAACAGCGATTAACGAATAATATATTATAATGTAAGATAAGTAATAATTTTATGTATGTCCAGCGATTTCTCCCTAATTTGTGAACCGATATTTAATTTAGTTTTTTGTATTCGAAAGCTAAACGATGATGATTACCATACTCCTCCGAAACGGCTCGACCGATTCTCATGAAATTTTGTGTGCATATCGAGTAGGTATGAGAATCGGCCAACACCTGTTTTTCATACCCCTAAGTGTTAAGGGTGGCTCGCCTTAAAAAAAAATTTCATTTTTTGGACAAATTTTTTCTTGGTTATTTTTTTATGGTGTGGCATGAAAAAATACACATAATCCCAAATTTTCAAATCCCTACCCCCACCCCTCAAATTTAAATCGCGCTTTCTACAAGTACTATATGGCGGAACAACGTTCGCGGGGTTAGCTAGTAAGTATATAAAAGGAGAAGCTGACAGACTGACTATAAGTGTTTCAAATTTCATACTTCTCCGACCGCCCGCACAATTTTCATAAAAAGGTGTACAAAGTTTTTGCTTTACGTATTTATAATAATTATAATGATAATTATTTTGTTGATACGTCACGTCCCATATGGCGCAACGGTTAACATAGTAAACCGTCGTTCCAAGGGTTCTAGGATCGATTCCCAGCGAATCAGAAATTTGACTGAGTTTATATTTCTGACTTCTGACCAAGAGGCCTGGGTGTGTGAGTTCTTGTACATGGCGTCCACTACACAGGGACACTATTGTAGTATTAGGAATGAGCAGTTGTATTTATTATGGGGTCAAAATGGTAGTAGAATTACATACATAAGTAAATGCCCACATGATTATTTTGAATTTGATAAGACTCGCACAGCTCTGAGATACGAGTATGTACCACTTGGTAATGAATTGTTGGTATAGAACACGAAGAAAATACAAAATACTTAGTATCTGCTCCGTGGTATAGAATATGACGGATGGTGTCGCCGGAACCTGCTAGAATTGCCGTACAACGCACACAGTATAACTAATCGTTTGACGATACATAATAGGTCTCCTTGGAGGGCAGGGCAAATTAACCGTTATTTGTCGCAATTTCCATCGAAACGAACTCCAATTATACTCGTAGTATCGTGTACATCGAAGTATTTAAGTGAAGTTATAGTTTCACATAACAATCCAACTTGAAGTAGGTATCTATTACACATTCACGTGCACTTTTCTTCATTTCAACTTTTGTTCTTTTTGTTTTTTTATCACTTGTGATATTAGGCGAACGTAAACATCTGAACCTGCCTATTCTAACATGGCGGATAATGGTCTCATCCCTTTTTACTCTAGTAATCTAGAAACCGCACTCTACAAGAAAGTTAATTCGCAAAATTATTTGTACGCAGTTATTTGTATTAAGTAAATTAAATATTGACATTATTACGAAAACATAAAATGTCACTAAAGCAATTGTGATAGCAGCGTCTTTTGTAGACTACAGCCAACCGAATGGGGGCAATGCAAATAATGGAACGTTTGACACGATTCTTCAAGCAGAATTCTTTCATTACAAGCTCTGGCCCGTAGAGGACTTAGGAAGCAAGTAAACAGGGAAGAAATTCCTCTGGCAGCGGATGTCGCGCGAGGGAAGCAGAAATAGACGTAATGTAACAAACGACTTTATACTACTTACAAACATTTCGTCTGCATTCTTGTAAAGACTCCACGTTTTTATGTTTTTTTTTTTGTATTTTGCACCAATACAATATAACTTTTTTAAAACAACGTTCTAGTAACAAGTAACAATAATCTGGTTAAAAAATAATTGTAAAAAATAAAAAGGATTTAACCCCATGTAACAAACTTTTAACTATGTTCATTGACATTATTATTACCACAAGTCAATGAGTATGTTATATAAATTGAGTAATTACATTATAAGTAATTTGATAGTAAAATTAGGGAAAACTTTATTTTATTCTTTTAAGCGCATTTAAATAAAAGCTTGTTTTTAAAAAAACCTTTCTAAAAAGTTCTAAGCTGGAAAATACTTCTGCAAATAGATGTACCAAGAAAACGATTCAGTCACATTCAGTGAAGATAATTTTATTCACTTATTACAATAGCGTGTAAGGAGGCCTGGGCGACGAGAAAATCTAAACCCGAAGGATCTAGAACATCCGTGCCACTGAACCAATAATGGCTTATTCAAATTTAAAGGACTGCTGGAAAACAATGCCACCTCTGCGTCACAGATGGTCTCCGATGGAAATTACAATTGTATCAAATACACAGCGTACCCTTTATAAAAATTTAATAACCTAGCAAAATAGAAGACTGACCACTATTGACCACATGATCCAAGTGGTCACGGTATATTCCCAGTTGTTCTGTTGACAGAACTGCCGCCGGCACAGTTTTCTTCTGTAATAACAAAACTCCGTTTTGCGGCTAACTCCTATTAATTAATATAATATTCCATTGAATATTATATTAATTAATATAATATTAAATATAATATTAATTGAATATTAATTAATATAATATCTAGTTACATGCAATAAAGAAATACTTGACCGAGATGCGTAATTAATAACGTCAAAAGGAAAATACCGATAATAAAGTTCACAGCGGGCAACCCCTTTCTAGGCTGTAAATGGATTTTCATAGGAAATTGAAAATGCCGCGCTGATAGCCCGTAGGCGGTAGTGTGGCCTAGTTTCGTTGAGTGCTTACAATATCCGCACTTTTAAACCTCTTTCAATGTATATCTTTGAGACCTTACTAACACTAATTACGCCTGTTTGACACTGCGGTAATCATACATACTACTTATAGTACAACCGGGGTATTAAAAGTAGCCATTTATAGAGTGGCTAAATATCTATTTTTTTTCTTGTGTGTATAGAACGTACAATATAACTAAACTGTCAGAAACAAGAATCGAGCCGGTTCGCAATTTTAAGTTAAGCGTACCTATCTACCTAGGAAGTAATTTTAAAAAATCTACCCGAATACCGAATGATGGTAGGTAGGTATTCACACGGTGTTTAGGTTCTTTACCTGCCTACTTATCATCAACCTAATCAATCAATACAATCATCAATTTATAAATTAGCAGACTTGAGCCCCAGGTCAACTATAAACGACTATTGACATAGACATTAATATTAATCAACATCGAAAAAGTTTTGTGTAGTCCAAATTCCATAACAAAACGAAATATAAAAAATGTTATTTTGCTATCAAATTAATAAATAATTAATGGCGCGTTACTAATGCTTTCTGTCATTAAGGCATAATTAATCAAAAAGCTTTGAATCGAAATGGGAAAAATGTTTCGCGGAAATAACTACAGACACGTAAAGTGGGTAGGTGCCTACAAACCGACAAATTCAACTGGTAATCAAAGCTCATATTTTTACATTTAGTTTTGTACACTTAAAAGGGCAATGTTAGGTAGGTACCTATTTTATGTAAAAAAGTAATTATGTCACTAGCGTGCGAAAACTGAGGTAGTCAAATTCGGCTACTTGTATTAATTTTCATTTAGCTATCTCTTTCTGTCTCTAATGTTTCTTATTTATCTTTCGCATCCATCGTTACAAAAATGTCACTGGAGCGGATCAAAAAGTGCAACTGGCAGTGTATGAATATAACATTCATATCATCAGTTTCAGCAACCTTGCATCTATTTGTTATAATATCTTTGTCAATAGGTAGGTAGGTAGGTAAGAGACTCATGATCCATTACTATAAGCCAATCTTCCCTGGTAAGCAGTGATAGCCGTGTGGTTGAACGTTGGACTGCCGAACCGGAGGGTCCGGGTTCAAACCCCGCACGCACCACTAATTTTCAAAAATTATGTGCGTATTAATATTTAATTATCACTTGCTTCGGTGAAGGAAAACATCGTGAGGAAACCTGCATACCTGGGAGTTCTCCATAATGTTCTCAAAGGTGTGTGAAGTCCACCAATCCGCACTTGGTCAGCGTGGTGGACTATGGCCTATACCCCTCACACTGTGAGAGGAGACCCATGCCCAGCAGTGGGACAGTTATGGGTTGTGATGATGATGATGATGATGAATGTTCGCTGGTGAAAAATTATTAACACAATAATAGCACCAGAAAAATGAACAACACAATACGACTGCTGGTGGTCCGTGGCCTCGTTATTATCCAGTTGAATCCAAAAGGAGTAGCTTTTAGAGCGGTATGATTTGAACGATGTACTCAGATTAAAACGGATGGAGCATGCATAGAAACAACATAGGCCGCTTTAGCAGATATGTGTGCGTGACAATGAGGAATGCCACTGTATGCCACATGCATCTGTGTGTGTAATGTTGCACGCCTCCATCTATCATGAACGTAACCTAAACTCCCCTACCTGTGTTTATACAGCTGACTTGTGATAATGATTCAGAATATGTACTTACATGAGAATTTGTAGTTAACAAACAAGGTTACGAGCTTAGAGTATATATATAGTTAATATATATACTCTAAGGTTACGAGCCTGAGCCTGTCACTCCTGGACATTAATAACACCCCGACATCTGGACAACTAAAAGGGAAGCAAATGACCTGCACATCTCTTTGACACTGCTATTTGAAGCATTTCATGGTAGATTTAGGTTTAAGAACTTTATTTCTCATGAAGACAAATTGTCACCTACATGAAAAAATGAATGCAATAAAAGCAATGTTTGTTAGTAAAACCAGATTTTTCGGTTATATTACAGGTAGTAGCTAGCCAGATAAAGTAATTTACCATGGAAGGATTAAACTGAATGTTTAAGCGACCAAAGATGGAGGATAAAACCACTCCGGGTTAAGAAATTGTCTCGGAACATGTCAATCGGATTATTATAATAAATTTTAAATAGCCAAAGAAGTTAACTTCATCGCCACTTACCATCAGGTGGGATTGTTGTCAAGCACTATGTTATAAGAAGTAAAAAAAACCTTGCACGATGATGATGATAATTTGATACATACCAATACCATATTTATTTCAAGATTACTATACATATTTTTGTAAGTTTATATATTTTGTCTAAAACATACCAGTGTTATTTTTCTTCAATTTCCAAAAATATGTCACGTAACCGTAAGTATGTACTAATAGTACTTTTACCTATAGCTTCAGTATCAATGTAAACATTGAGTACCTACTTTGATTAACGTTAATTAATTAATCCACGATCATGCTAAAGTAATGTAATAAGAAGTATAAAGGGTATTGAAAATATTAAAATGGGAATATATTTTAAAAGAAATACATAAATATTACAGAGGAATTAAGCTGATCTTTATTTTATGACCATTAAAAATGTATTCTGTATAAAAGTGTATCTATGTCGTCTATTAACTGAAGATAAATGCAATAATTGAATTAGTTTTTCCATCTTATTTGATATTTATAAACTACTGATGATATATTAGATATTTTTATAATATCGATCCAGATATGGTACTGTTTGTCAGTCTGCGCTATGTCACTATGAACTTACTTTCAAAACCGCAGCCGGTTCACTTTTCACTTCTCGCTGAATGGCACGAAATGTCGCCAACACAAAACATTATCACTTTTATCTTCCGAGATATAATAAAACTATTGTAGTCAAAACAGAAACAAAACGCGATCACAATACAGAAACACGCAATAGCGAAACACGCGAACGAAAAATAGTACGATACGACAGACAGCTAACAACAACGGCGCCACTGTCTGTACGAAAACGAAACGAAAATGACCGAGTGCAATGACATTTTTGTTGAGTATTACCATTGCTAAAAATACTGCCTGACAGTGCCTGATGATTCTGAAGGTCGTTAAACTCGTTAACCCCTTTTTCTTATGAAATAATTTGGATGCCGCTATAAAATCAGCTAATTGCATTGTATATAAGACCCTAAGTACCTAGTGTTAACAACATAATATATTTTTTATTATGATTAATTTATAATTTCAAAATAAATATTCCGTATCGTGTAGAAATTGCAATGAAAAAATTTATCAAATTAGATGTTTTATTTTTCAAGTATTTATTACACCATAAACTAAACCATCTTTAATTATCAAACATGCACAATAATTAAATAAACTCCTACAAAAAGTTCTGCCTGTTGTGTGCAGTTAATAGGTATGAATTATGAAATACTCGCTACTTACCTACTTTATACTAATACAGGATTTAACAAAATAAATGAATGTAGGATACGAATGTCAACTATAACATTGAGAGGCTTATTATAAGTCCTTAGATCCTTCCTGCTGATATATTATATGCCTAGGCTGACTACCTACCCAGTACCTAATGTAGGTACCTATCTAAACCAGGAGACCTAAAGATGATTCAGTTTACACATTGACATAATATGTCAACGAGTTTACATTAGTATACTGGATTTAAATAGTAGCATTATTTTTATATAATATGGTGGGCTAAAGGAATGCGCACATTACACCAACTCGACGTCAACTCCACTCCGACTCCACTCCGTTTCAACTCCGACGTTCCGTTCCGCGATCAACGCTTCATCGACGTCAACTCGACTCCGTCTCCACTCCGTTTCAACTCCGACGCATTTACATTACGTCATTGTGTCGGTCGACGCGTGGACTACTCGTCTACGGTGAGTCGTCAACGCAACGTCGACGCGTTGGTCTCGAAACGGAACGGCTATGGGTGTAGGGCGAGCCGTACAGGGCTTTTAAGTATAAGTTCGAAATTCAACCTTACCTTCAAAGATATAAGGCTCATAATTGAATGTTAGCTTTGTCAAGGTTTTAGTCCCGTTGGCGTCTGTCGGTCGTGGAGTCGTTGTACTGTGCGCACTCCTTAATACGAGGTTCCTTAATCATGACATTTAAATGGCACGTGACAACTAGTTTTCAATGACAACAAGAATCTTCTGAATTTCCGTATACAAGGCGCAAACTATAATTTCAGATGAATTAAAACACTCTAATTAATTAAATCACAGATATTTGACATGTTTTTTTTTAATAAAATGGCACCATATTAACTTTATATTTTAAATTTTCATATTGTTTTATTCATAAATAGATCTAAAATTGATTCTGCAAACAGAACAATACATCAGTACACTTTTAACTTAACCAATCGCAAACAAAATAGAGATCAATCATAATTATATTTTTATAATTATGTTTACTCAACTGAGAACTGTATTGTAACATCAAGCATAACATATTACCTACATTATATACCGATTCTCATTCATAATAAAATTGGGACAAAATAAATTAAGACTAACCATCTAAAACACATTACAATATCGTAATACTGACCTACAATAACATTGAGCATTCTAATTACAATTTTATTTCAAGTTCAACAGGATAGGTTCAACATGAATTACTAATTTCTTGGACATCTGTCTAAACCAATTGTAGATCTAAAACAAGATAAGTATTGCTAACTTAAGGTTATGCACCAATGTTCACACCTTTTCCAATAAAATGAAATAAAGTTGCAATTTCAATTCAGTAAAAGTAAGCTTATTCTAAAAGTACATATTATATAAAAAATAAAGTATCTTATCTATCTACTTTCATACATTATTATTATTATCAATGGTATAAAACTTAGAGATAAAAAGATAAAATCTTAATTTACAACATTTAATTACCTAATTATTTTGTTGTCAAGGATGGAGCACCCCAAAAATATAATTTCAGTAAGCTTACTCATAACACAACTATGATATAAATGCTAAATGTTTGTTATGAAACAGTAAAACGAGCAATACTAATATTAATATTATTAATAAACATTTTGTTATTAAACATAAGTTACATTTATATACTCGTGTAACTTGTGTTATGCGATTTTTTTACCATACATGAATTAAAAATACAACTATTCTATGCAGTATTCACAAGCAAATAGATTCCCAACAACAAAAAATACTTTAATTATTCATGAAAACCCTTTAGTTTCTACGAATCGTGCGAATTCACAAGATAATTATTATCATGTGTACGGGTTCTCACGGTTTTGAATTGTTTGACCGATATCATCGATCATGGGCACGGCGAGACTAAGATAATTATAATTTTGAGTATTTAATTTGTTACCCAAATGCGACCACTGTGGGCATTTCAGTATCTTTTGCTTTAAAGAGCTGTTGCTGAGATTATTTAAGTATGTATTACAAATTTTCAAATGTTGCAGAATGTCTAATTTCTTATCCATGTAATTATGCTTCTATTTGACTACGTAAGGTGTGTGTGAGGTGGTTATGTTATGTGAGTCAAGAATTTGAAAATGGGTTGCAGTCCATTCATCTTTGGGAACTATTGCACTAGAGTATAGTGACTAGACTATCAAATACCATAATCAAGCAAAATCTACTCCAGTGTCAAGTAAATCCCTTATCAGCACAGTAGCTTTTCGTGGCAGGATGCGCAAGAGATGACCGAGGCACAACAAGTGCTTTGGTACCGACGCTTCTGGATAGTTGCGGCGTACACTCTCCAGTATGGATGCAGCTGCCTTTGCTGGTGTGATCGTGCCGAAGTAGCTTGGAATCCTGCAAATTTAATTTAAAATAAAATAATTGGAGGACTATTTGCTCCAAATTGTTTGTTGTAAATAGAATGATTAATCTCTTTAAGAATAATAAGTAAATAGTAGATATGACATTATAGAGAATAATGAATGTTATGCATTTGAGGACCCCTTATGGCTCTCCACTCCAGTCAAAGGGTCATGGGTTCAATTCCCAGCAAGGCAGAAATTTGAATGATGAGCTTAAATTTCTCTTCTTAATGGAAAGTTAATAAAGGCCATTGATCTGATCACAACATTAATAATTATAAAAGCCACAAGCAAGCTTACTTTAAACGCAAATCTGAATCTTCGTCAACAATGAATGGGTAGATGTGGGTGAGTGTTACATGCACTCCATCAGTTTTCCTTATCCTGAGGTCCTCCATTAAGGACTCCGCAAGACCTTGGACTGCAAACTGGGCTACACTGAGTGGCATCTGATCTTTTATGTAACTAAGACCGGCGACGGACGTCAGAGCCACAATGTGTCCATGGTTTCTTGCTTTCATCTCTGGTGTGAACTGATCTAGAAACTGAAAGATAGAAAAAGCTTATTGTACTTGTATGTATCTATTTGTTTATTCCATATCTCCATACCCAGTTTCATATCAAAAGATTTTATCTTTTGATCCGATTAAAATGCTTGAATTTTTCAATTGATGACGAGCAACTCAACTGTAATTAATTAATTAAGCGAGTAAGTTAGTTAACAAGATATAAACTTACATAAAAATAAGAAGTTAAGGTCAAGTCCAATGTAGCATGAATATCCTGTGGTGGTTGAGTCATTAAAGACCTGGGGCTAGGGATTCCACAACAATAAAACAACATGCTGACATAGTCAATGCCTTTGAGCTGTGTTGCCAAGTTAGCAATGTTCTCCCGTTTGGTCACATCACATGTGAAACTGTATGCAACTCCACCTTTTTGCTTTATTTGTTCTACCGTCTTGTTATTGTTGACTTCATTGTGATCGACGCACAGGACTACAGCACCCAGGTCAGCTAATTGTACAGCCAACTCTTTGCCAACTCCTCTGCCAGAACCGATCACCTGAAATGTTAAGATGAAATGCAAGATAGAAGATGAAATCTACAATGCAATCAAGTAATAGTATATACAAAACAATTAAATAAGGATTAAATAATGCTCTTTATTACATAAACATGAAACTTCTCATTAATTTAATTTTAATTAACTTTTTAATTGACTTATCACAAGAATATTCACAATTGCAACTTTTCATCTAAATCTAAGATTATCATTCCGAAAGAGTATAACAATAATTACATTCATTCTTACCATAGCAGTTTCCAATGACAGAGATTTCATAGGTGGTGGTCGGAACAGCTCATAAGCTGCCTGGGCTACTGCATACATCGCATTGACAATCACCCACATGATATCCAGCATCAGAATGCAAAGGGAGTAGATCCGCAGCAGCATGTTGATTGGGAACATAGGATTTACTACCGTACTTACAATACTTGCTACTATGTTTGATGCCTGAAATATTAAAAGAAAAATTTATATCTAATTTTTAATTTTAAAGTTACAGAATTGATGACAGATAAATAAAAAACTCACCATGATTTTGTAGTACTCATAAACACCACATAATTATTATCTGAAAAGAAAGACTAACTTAATATTTTTACAGTAACAATATGATTTCCTTTATTCATTTATTATAAGTTAATGCTTGACTATAAACTATCAATAGAAAATAATACTAATATTAATAATTATCATTATCTAAATAGTTCACAGAATCTACTTATTGCCTTGGCACAACAAAACAAAAAGAGCAATGAATTATGTTTTAATTTGTAGGTTACACGATAAAAATTGGTTTTCAAGTGCAAGCGATAAATCATAAAAGTTCTATTGCGACACGAACACTGTAATCGCTGAGATAAGTATTGCATTATGAAATGTTATCAGAAAGACATAATTTAGTTGCTACATGATTTAGTAGACATACCAGGATGTTATGTTTTCTTATCCTAATCCTACCTACCTACTCATTATCATTAGGTACAACACACACACACAGTGTTAAAGTTAATAAATTAATAAAATTAATTAATCAACCGGCTTATTGATAACTTCGGTGACGTGAGCGTGATGGACAGACAGACACTGACAATGACAATCTGACACTGACATATCGATATCGCACACGCAAAGGCAAACCCATCTAAGTTGATGAGGACTTGAGGAGATTAATTATAATGGTTTTTGGACTTTTTGGAAGTTGGACTTTTTGGCTTCGCTTCATGGGTAATTGTTTTTGTGAATTGGTAACCCTGATCATATGTCAGCTGTCACTGTCAGTAATGTCAGTATTTACAGTTAGTTATTTACTTAGTTCTGTCATACTCGTCTGTCATCTGTGTTTGTAATTGTAAAATGTTAATATAAATAAAGATAGATTTAATACGGTAATAATTATATTTTGTATGGTCTAACATGGCATTTGTTTATCAAGGAGATTCGGAATTGGAAGCTAAAGCTAAAAAAGGTAATATATAAAAATTATATTTCGTAATTTCTTGTACCTACGTGTTAAGTATAAAATTAAAATTAAAAAGTCTTGTACCTACCTATATAGTTTTGTTTTGACACTGTAACAAGAGCAAATCTTATTTATTTTCAGCTGCTGAGAGGATATCCGAAAATATGCACATAGTTGCTAACGAACCCTCTCTGGCGTTATACAGACTTCAAGAACATGTTAGGAAGGCTCTGCCACCCATGGTGGAGAGAAGAGTGGAGGTGACCAAACTTCAACACGAACTGCAAGGACGCTGTTATGATGTTGAGTATGCCCTAAGGTAAATACCAACTGCATACAACACTGGAAAGCATAAACATTGTAACCCTGAAAGTAATACTATCAGGGTTACCGTGTTTACGCTTTCCAGCGTCGATATTATGTGTAACTGTCATGGTTATAGAAGCTGTGTGGTTCACACTATTTCAATTTAAATTAGATCTCTAACTTGGATGCAAAACAAAAGTGTGTTGAGACTAGTCGTGATAAATGAAAAGTATGTCTTATCTTCGATTGAATTACATTTTTTACAGATGAAATGAATGTTAAAAATGTCAAATGAAATGGTAATATCAACAAGATAGAGTGTAGTTAATTTCGTAACTATCACGTACCATTTGGTTAGTTGGCTAATATATAACTACGGACATAAAAATAATATTGTGATTATGTAAATGTAAATGGTAAAAATGTATGTAAAGGCCTGAAATAAATGTTTTCTTTCTAATATAGCCATTGTGATTTGTAATAATTAATAATAAATTTGTATCTTGTTATTTTCCAGCGCAGTAAAATCAATGGACGGTGCAGCCACCAGCTTTCAAAACATCCAGGAAATGTTGAAACAATCAATATTTTTAAAACAACAGTTAAAATATGAGGAAGCAAGGCGAAATAAAAAAGACTCCAGTTCTGTTTACAAACGTCTCTCTGCTCACATTGTTCTCGACTTGCCTGACCTGTCGGAGTTCTCTATGGTCCGGGAGACCACCAATAGGATAGAGAACATGATGGCCCATGCCAGAGGCTCAAATGCTGAATTGCACAGATCTCATACTACTTTACATTAACTAGGGGGCTGATATAATTGCCTACAAGCATTCAACCAAATTTTCTCTTTTAACCATTGACATGACAACAATGTCGTGTTGTATAATTATTTAAATCACACGGTACATATTTTTATGCTGTGTAATCTTCTATCCTAACCTGGTCGTAAGTGTCATGACATTAAACAACAAGCTGATTACTATGACAGTCATTCTCAAAAAAAAAAGTATTGATAATGGTTAAGAAATTTCCAAATTCCAGCCCCACTCAATCAGAAAGATAGTGAGGATATTATTTATGATCTCATTCATTATATTAGTATAGACATCGTTTGCTTGTCATTCTATGTTATAGACAGATGCTTTATCTGATCAACAAACAAAAATCAATTTAGATTTGATTATGATTTTAGATTGTGTTAAGGAATTTGTGTGTAGGCTTCTAAAAGTCGATGGATTGGATGTAGGTACTTATGTAAATAGTTCACAGCACTATTATCAATGTATATTATATAGGTAGGTACATAACAAAATCATTTTGGGGACGGTATGCACATCTGCTTACTATCATTTCATCACAATGTTGGTGTTATATAAGCATGCTTTCTGGGTTTTCTACTTTATATATTTGTACTATATGTATCCTATGTGTATCTTACATGTTATGAAATGCTTATTATTTTATTGTATAAGTTTTGTGTATCTAAAGTAAAATATATTAAACCACATTGAATCTCAACAAATTTATTATTTAAATTAAAAACAATTTCATCTTTAACAAATTGCGGCTTACTCACGGCTTTCGCATTAGAAACTAACAACAACCATTATTCTGGCTTAAATTTAACTAAACATGCTTAAACAAAACTAATACATAAGTCTTACGATATCATAAGTTAACTAGTATCACAATCCAATGAACTCTTTTAAACTGTAGTCAAGAAGTTCATTAGGTTTACACTTTATCGGTTAAAAATCACAGACCATGGCAGTTCCTTGAGGGTAGTTATATCATATCTCTTTTCGAACGACAAAAGAGCTTCTACCTTTTCTCTCGGCGGCCGCACCTTGGTCTTGTGCGACAGGAGGTATCTGAAGCATAAGGATTGCGGCTTGTCCACTACATTGCGTCCCGATTCATTGATAATTATCGTGTTGTATATGTAATCTATAGGTATGGCTGACACGACATAAGAATAGACGACATGATTTTCAGCTTGAAGTTTTTCCATCTTTTCGAATATGGCACCCCAGTTGAGATCTTCGTCTAACACTTGGAAATTCACTAAGACCTGTTGAAAAACACATTATTTAGGAACGTCAGAATTGTAGAAATTGTAGTAGTAGTAGTTTAATTCGATCAATATCGGGCACTGCATCAAGGGGCAGATCGTGAATTTGTGGGGCCCTGGACTATTTACTTGTCATTTTGTCAAGAAATCATCATGAAAACTGCTATAAATGTATTAATTTTCATTAAGCACGGTTAATACGGACATAATGTATACAGTATGCACCCTTAAATCGAGCTTATCTTTTGACTGTTGTTTCTACTGATACCAACATCACACGCCTCTAAATAAAACCTTGCCGGTCTGAAAATTCACTGTTAATTAACACGCACACACTTTGTACACAGTACACACGCCTTGCAAACCCCAGGCAAAAATATTTTATAAGCAACTACTTAACAGATAGGAAAATATTTATTAAATGTTAGGAGAATATTATATTACATTCAATTATTAAAATATACCTCAGTAGAATCGTTGATCATGAAACTTTTGAAGTACTTGGCGAAAATCCTACCGACGTCGACTTCATATTTGAGGTGCACTACCACCGTGTACCCCTTGGTGCTGTAGCGCTCCACCAAGTTGTCTATCTCGTCGATGTCGAAAATGTATCCGTCGACCAAGATCGCCAACCGATTCGTCACCGGCATATGACTTTCGACTCTGAAACGATGCATGAGGATGAAGATTACGTAAGTTCTTGATGTAATTATCCAGATGCTTCTGATTTGAATTAGAATTTTAAGTACACTTTGGAAGATACTGTAACAATAGTTTAGGAGTTGGCAAGTATCAATTTCTCTATCAAATTCACACTGTTGGTACCACCATGGTGGGCGCGCTCTAGAACTTCTAAATTATAAATAACTTATTGTTAGACAGCAATTGTAAAGCCATAATATGGCTTTATGGAATACATAGATTATCTATGTATTCCATCTATCATACTCGTATAGTAAAGTATTGAGACACACTGCGCATGAAAGTTAACGTAGGTAATGTTATGTGAGGAAGCGCTCATAGCCCGGCGGCTTGCGTCGATCTCAAGTGATCGACAAAGTTAAGCAACAGCGGGCGCGGTCGGTAGTTGGATGGGTGACCGCTAGTGCCAAATTTCTTGAGCGCTTCCGTGCTTCGGAGGGCACGTAAAGCCGTCGGTCCCGGTTGTTATCATTTGGTAGCAGTCGTTAAGCCATGTCGGATACCTTCGGGCGGCTTAAAATTTCCGACACTTGAGTGTGACTCGCAGATACATTATGCATTACGACGAATGCAAGACAAGTGCAGTTATTGTTTTCGGCCTGCTAAAGGCTAAAGTCATAGCCCATTTGAAGCGTCCATAGCCCGGCGGCTCGCATCAATCCTAAGTGATCGTGGTGGAGTATGCTGTAGGCCTCAATAAAGGGGAGAGACCCGTGCTCAGTTGTGGGACCTTAATGGGTTTAAACCAAAAGGCTTAAGTCTGCTTGAAGGTACTTTACCTGCTAGAGGTTATAAACACAGCGTGTCCGCGTCTCCTCAGTTGGTAGAGGATGAAGTACATGGCGCGTCGGACGGAATACTTCTGGTAGGCTGTGCACTCATCGAGCACGAGCACCGGGGGCGCGCCGATTACGGCCGATGCGAAGTGGACGCGTTTGCGGTCGTTTGGATGCAGTTTGACTATGTACTCGCTAGACAGGGTGCGAAGTTCTGCCAATTAAACATTTGATTGGCTTACACCCTTGTATACTTACCATGTTATTATCATTTTGTTTTAGCTTAAGTTGGCGCTTGACTACGATCCCAACTGCTGTTAAGTGGTAACGTAGGTAGCCGGTAGGTAGGTAGTAGTGGCTGCAAGGTAGGTAGGCAGTAGGTAGGTAACAAAGGGAAAGCGCGATTACTCAGGTACATGTCTGTACTTGAAAGGTTTTTGAGAAAAGCTATTATCGGAGGTAACAGGCAATTTTTGGGTAGACGTGAAGCCGAACAGAAGACTAGTGTTGTAGAAGTTGGTAAGTACCTACTAAATCTTAGCTGGTGTTAATTTGAAACGCACACGATGAATTAAGACCTACTTAATAAGTGTCGCGGTGGACTTAGTTTCCACCGTAACCGATGGATTGGTGACAAACTGCAAGTATCACTACACTTCTCGCTTCATGAGTAGGTACATAGGTAACTCCTACAACTCTACTCGTAATTTTCTGAAAACATCATAGTCAGTTTCAGCATGACTTCCCCACATATTATAAGTGTTAATACCCCACATATTTATAAGTGTAGGTATTCACCTATAAGTGAAATTATGTTCGGGAATCTGTGTCACGATCAGGATGAAGTTTCACATACCCAAAGCGTCAATATATTTCGTAACTTCTGTTCTCAAGTGTCTTCTTGGAACGCCTCTTAATGCTGCTATCATTTCTAGCCCATCATACACTGTCATCCAGTGTGGCAATGAGTCGTGATCACAACTCAATGCGATGTTGCTTGAATACTAGAAAACATTGTTTTTTATTAAAATTGTACAAACAAAAATCAATCTACTTTGCAAAAATCCACGTCAAAAAACACTTATGATAGTGTAGGTAAACTTTCATGCGAGCTATACCTTCCTCCCGCCCACTTATGTACCTACATGCAACCAAACAAAAAATACCAACCTAAAATACCACCACTAACACGTGTTTCGCCCCAAAATAAGGCAAGGCATCATCAGGGTAAATAGACTGTACGGTGGGAATATTTGGTTCTCCTAGATCTGCGGTTCTTCAAAGTAAAGTTCGGTAAAGTCAATCTTTCTGGCCAAACTTTTTGGTTGCCCATTGTGCCAATAAATAGGTAGGTATGTGATATTTATTGGCTTAAGTGTCCGATTATGGAATACCTACTAACCTAATCCTAATCTAAAAGTCAATACCATATACGGGTGCCTCTGCATCTTCCAAGTGGACAACGCCCATAATTCGCCGTCGCTGGGCAACCGGTAACCTGCCAGAATTTCGCACAAATCAACCCGCCCGTGATGGTACAGCCCCGACAGAGCCAGAGCTTCGCCCTTGCCAACTCCCAAGCTGATGTCACGGAGAACATAATCCCCGGCTTTCTTAAATGACACGCCGTGTGCGAGGAGGTATTCGCCAAATGAGTCTTTATGACCTTAGAAATAAAAATTAATAATAAATAAATGTTGTTAATTACACAATCATAAAAAATACAACATCATCGACCTTCACATTGATCAGGATCACATTTCCTATATGGCTGCAAAGTGGACAAAAAAATTCATAATTAAAACATCATTTTAAGAACTAAATAAATCTAACGTTTTCCTTTCTGTAGATCTGCAATCTTATTACAGGTGTCTCTTTTCTCTTGCTTCACACCTGCCGCCTCATTTTCTGGTAACTTTATCTCAGTGTATATCCAATTGGATGCTACGTACGCATACAGTCTCTGTCCAACTTTGTATTCCCATAAAAGCAATAGGGTCGTGTACACCAGTGCTGTCGTTAAAATTGCGTTCATCTCCATTATAACTCCTTCATCTTGGGTCATAAAGCTCTTTCTAGTGAAACATTGTTGAAGTACTCCACATTTATCTAAAATTAAATACTTAGTTCTCTTATAATCTATGACGTCTTATTAATAGCCCCGAACGCAACAACGCTTAGGTACCTACTCAATTTATGGTCAATAATTTGAAGACTTTGGACTTACCACAACATTTGTGGAGGGTTTTGGATGTGCAAAGTTTCTTTCTCCTAAACACGATACATTCACTGTTATAAAAAAAGATTTGTTTTATTTTGACAAAAGCGTAAGCCATGTTGAATTGCGGAGAGAGACTCATGAAATGCAAGATATAACTGAGAGCGTTTCCATACAGTAATTTTGCAACTACCGTGGTCTCCCCTGGAAGTTTAGACAATAAATTATGTATATAGGTACATTATATTTCTTACAACCTAGTTTAGAAAAAAATGCAATTAAACTTACCAAATAGAATGTTTACGATGATGAAAAACATCGAGTTCAGGGCAGACCATTTACTCAAACTAAAAAGATACGCTTGAGGTATGCAACCTATGCCATAAATGGTTAGTATGAAAGGAATTACTGCTGTAAGTAAAAAAATACTCGTGAAAAAAGAGTTCGCTAATTAGGTAAACACCATGGGCCGAGAGTCAATACTAGTTTGGTTATTCAGGTAAGAGCTAATAAGTATGTAAATGGATTCTGGGTTGTGAAAAAGTTTACACACAAATATTTAGTTTTTTCCGCTAAGTAGAAAAGATAACCTTTAAAATTTTGAAGGACTCGAGTTAAACCTAACTATTATAATTCGAAATAATAATCGTTTACCGAGATCCAGGTATTCGAAGTGGGTTGGAGCTATCAGAAACATGTGCAACAGCATTGCAGCGGTAATACACACCACCAGCAGCCAGTAGACTACGAGGTCACAGACATACAACGACATCCAATAACTGAGTGGTGAGAAATCCAAGGAGTAGCTCTGAAAGTGTTCAGTTTCATCATTATGTTTGTATGACTTCTTATTAAGGCCAATTTGTCACAAAAATGCGTCTTCCACGCTTTCAGGGACAGTAGAACATTTTAGGGTTTTTTGTAGTAGAAGAATGGCAGATGAGGGAAAGATCCATACTAGCAATAGCTAGGTGGTTAGTATGTCGCCATTTGTCGCCAGTAGAGTGCGTCTTGATGAGAGAGGATAGCTTGGGCAAAAATATGGTTGTAGGTTCATTGTTTAGCATAAAACCATAAACCACTTCTAAAACCTCCATAGCTTAGGAAGTCAATATTTAACACAGGTTTGAAGCTACTAATAATCAGCTAGCCAATCACCTGGGTGTGCCTTATGAGTCCATGTTCCTTAGAAGGTATAAGCGTTATGTGGGCAATAGTTAAAATGAGCAGAAATTGAATTATCAGCGGTGGAGCTGCGGCGTGACGTAGCCACTGTAATAAAAAAGAAGTTAGTGACTTTAAACTAGACTGCGTAATAAAGTGAAAGAAAACAGTTGCTAACCCACATAAAATCGATAATATACTTCAATCCTAAATGATGAAGGAAAACATCGTGAGGAGTGAGGAAACCAGCGTACCTAAGAGTTCTCCATATTGTGGTCAAAGTTGTGTGAAGACCCCCTTACCCCTTAAATGACGAGATTGAGAGGAGACACCAGTCCAGAAGTGGGACAGTTATGGGTTGCAATGATGATGAGAGCATCAGTGCTATAATGCGATAAAATTTGGGGGGCGGGCTGCTCTCATGCGTAGGAGTTTACTTGAATACTGAATTTCCTACACGTGTCCCCTGGGTAATGTAACTAAACGAGCACCAACTCCGGTGGTAGACCACAACATCAGCTGCCGGCTTAGGTTATCCTTTAAACTGTGGTGGCATTAACCTCTAATGCACTTTGCACCTAACCCAATTGACACACTTGCAACAATGTGACACGCTAGCAATAAGTTATAATAATAAATTATATTCAATTAATAAATCAGTATGAAATCAGACTTGGTGTGAATCATTCGTGTGTTCCCTTCATACTCCACACTCAACTATTATCTGCAACCAGAACACACAGAACACGCATCCCGACATTCACACCTACATTGGTGACCCCTGACGTTTCTTCACCACGACGACGTTCCATCACCTCGCCAACGTGTTCATCACCCTGCCGCGAAGACGAAGACGCTTGAAGCACTACCGACGTGAACATTAAACTTTGAAGATGCCAATCACACCACACGAACCAGTACCTGGATTACCTGGAGCGTACTACGTGTCACCGTCAAACACTTCATCCGCCGGAACCAGCGCCACTCTAAAGCAAGATACAAACCCGTCTACATCATCCGAGCTCGCATCGATATCCATCACAGCACGCATACCAGATTTTTGGACAGAGATGCCTAGATTGTGGTTCGCGCAATACGAATCTGTCATGATACCACAGAAACAAAGCGATGAGTGCAAATTCCATCTGGTTATTTCCAAATTGGGACGAGAAACCATTCAGCAAGTTGGTGATTTACTGCTAAACCCTCCAGCCGAAAAGAAGTACGAAACTTTGAAGCATCGTCTGCTGTCCATCTACGAAGAGTCTGCCGAACGTCAATTCCAAAAGTTGATCAGCGAAATGGAACTAGGCGACCAGAAACCATCCCAACTGTTGCGCAAGATGTCAGAACTGGCACGAAATTCGAACGTCGCCGAGGCAACCCTACATAGCCTGTGGTTACAACGACTACCAGCTTCAGTCCGAGCAGTATTGATGGTGAGCCAAGACCAAAAATTGGAAAATTTAGCTGCCATCGCTGACAAGATCATGGAAAATATGAAAGTTAGCGAGGTCTCAGAAGTAGTCTGCACCCCCGGTTTTCCTATGAACGAGCTAATAGATAAAATAAATAAGCTGTCACTTGAAGTGGCAGAACTGAGAACAAATCATTTTAGTCCACGAAGACCATCCTACAGACAAAGTTATAGAAGCCGTTCGAGTTCACGCCGTCGACTACCTAGAGCATTTGCCTCCAACACCTACTGCTATTACCATTCCCGATTCAGAGAGAGAGCTAGAAAGTGTGAACAGCCCTGCGATTGGAAATCAAAGTCGGAAAACTCCCATTAGCGTTGACCGAGGCGGACGTCAGCGCTATATCCCCATCTAGCCGCCTATCCGTTACCGACCGAAAAAGTGGGTATCGATTCTTGGTTGACACAGGAGCAAACATCTCAGTCATCCCAAGAAACATAAAGGCAAAATACCAACCGAGTGACTACAAATTATACGCAGCAAACGGCAGTGAAATTAAAACCTACGGTGAAAAGTTACTCGAACTGGATCTCGGATTACGCCGACCGTACAGATGGACATTCGTCATCGCTGACGTCAAACAACCCATACTTGGTGCCGATTTTTTAACAAAACATAACATTTTGGTGGACATGCGTCGTCAGAAACTCATCGATGACGTCACAGGACTACTGACACCCGGCAAACTTGTCAACTGCTTCACGCCCAGCATCAAGACCATCAACACAAGTTCTCCATACGCCGACATCATTCAGCAGTATCCTGACATCACCAAAGCATTTAGCGCCAAGGAAACGCCCAAACACAACGTAGTTCATCAAATCATCACCGAAGGACATCCCGTACACTCCAAATGTCGACCGCTACCGGCAGATAAGTACAAAAAAGTCAAATTAGAAATTGAACATATGCTTGAAACCGGTATCTGCCGCCCTTCGAAGAGCGCTTGGTCAAGCCCCATCCACGTGACCACCAAAAAAGACGGATCCATAAGAATATGTGGTGACTACCGAAAGCTGAACGCGATAACCAAACCTGATCGCTATCCAATCCCTCGCCTCTTAGACTTTACTTACCTACTGCCTAAGAAGACCATATTTTCTCGTCTGGACATCAAGCGTGCCTATAACCAGATACCAGTAGAAGACGTGGAGAAAACAGCTGTCATCACACCATTCGGTTTGATAGAATATACCCGTATGCCATTCGGATTACGCAATTCTGGTCAAACCTTCATGAGATTCATCAACGACGTCATGTTTGGCCTTGATTACGTATTCTGTTACGTTGATGATATCCTCATTGCCTCATCATCAGAAGCAGAGCACCGACAACATCTAGAAGAGGTATTCAAACGCTTGAACAACCACGGGATAACAATCAACATGGAAAAATGTATCTTCGGCACTCAGGAAATGGAATTCCTTGGATATAGAATCGCACCAGACGGAATAACCCCTTCACCAGAACGAGTACGGGCTATCGATGAATACCCATTGCCCAAAACCATCCGAGAGCTCAAACGATTTCTAGGCATGGTCAATTTTTACCGGACCAGTATACCACACGCAGCAAGCCATCAATCTGTACTAAATACCTACATGCGAGGAAGCAAGAAACGCGACAATTCCCCAATGACATGGACCGACGAGAGCAGAGAAGCATTCAGACAGTGCAAGGAAGGCTTGAAAAATGCCATTGCACTCAGTCCACCTTCACAAGACGCTCCCCTTTCAATAATGACCGACGCATCACAAACTTGTGTCGGAGCCGTCCTGCAACAACGAGTACAAAACGAATGGAAACCAATCGCCTTCTTCTCAAAATCACTATCCGACACGCAACAAGGCTACAGCACCTACGACAGGGAGTTATTGGCAATTTATATGTCAGTATGTCATTTCCAAAATTATATTGAAGGACGACAATTAATTATATACACCGATCATAAACCATTGTGCTATACTTCAAAAGAAAAACAATCGGTTTCAAAGGAAAAAATATCACCACGCAGATTACGTCACTTAGATTACATAGCACAATTCACGTCAGACATCCGACACCTGCCCGGATCACAAAACCCTGTAGCCGACGCATTATCCCGCATATCTCAGATTGACTGCCCCAACAACGTCGATTGGAACGAGATAGCTATACAACAAGAGAAAGATCCTGAACTGCCAACCCTCCTAGCAAAACCCAACTTAAAATGGAGAAGAGTTTGTTTGCCACATAACAAAACATTACACTGTGAAGACTCTACGGGCGACTTACGACCTTATGTACCGACTATATTTAGAAAACAAATATTCAGTACATTACATGACGTCACGCACCCCGGTATCCGAACAACAAGAAAATTAATACAGAAGCATTACTTCTGGCCCGGGATGAATAAAGATGCAAGCACATTGGCTAAGCAATGTATAGCCTGCCAAAAATCCAAAGTTCAGCGTCACAACATCACCCCAATTATGCAGTTTCCCAAATCAGAACGGTTCGAACACATACATATAGACATAGTTGGACCGCTACCAGTATCAAATAACAACAAATATATAATAACAATGATAGACCGATTTACAAGATGGATCGAAGCCATACCAGTTACAGAGGTCAGTGCCAACATAGTTGCCAAAACACTATACGAAAACTGGATAACAAGATTTGGATGCCCCCTAAGGATCACAACAGACCAAGGACGCCAGTTTGAATCCGTATTATTCAACTCCCTAGCCAAACTAATGGGAATCAGAAGGATACGCACTACCAGCTATCACCCTCAATCCAACGGCATGGTAGAAAGATGGCACCGCGTCATGAAGACCGCTATCATAGCACGTGGCAAAACCACAGATTGGTCACACGAACTGCCCACGGTGTTGCTAGGCTTACGAACAACAATACGTGAAGATTGTAGCTTAAGCCCAGCACAAATGGTATATGGAAGCAACATAAGAATCCCTGGCGTGTTTTTCCAGAGTACTGCCGACAGTAAGGACAACGTCACATCCCCCAACTCCTTTCTGGAATCGTTGCAACGCACCATCACCAAGCTTCAACCTCCCCAGCGAACAACAAAATCATCCCAGACTCCATTCATTTTAAAAGACATGAATACATGCGAATATGTGTTTGTAAGAACAGATGCTGTGAGAAAACCATTAGTAGCGCCATACGAAGGCCCATACAAAGTAATTGAAAAACATCCAAAGTATTTTAAAATTCAATTACTTAACAGAACAGCTGTTATTTCATTAGATCGTTTGAAACCAGCGTTCATGTTACAAACAACAGAGGCCAATGAACACCAAAACGCAGCGTCCACAGAAACTAGAGACAGCCAACACATGAGCGCTGACGCGAAGGCAACATCGAAGCGCATGACGAAATCAGGTCGCACTGTAAAGCCTGTCGTGCGATTGTGTTTCTAACTTATAATTTTATTATTTACATTTCAATATCGTGTCACTTTTCATACAACTTTTACAAACTGTCTTTACTTTGTTTTTACTTGTCTTTACTTTGTTTAGAAATAACTTTATACAACTTTTTACATTATTTTTTATTACTTTTCACTTGTTTTGTTTGCCTAATATTTTTTTTGTCTTTGTTTATATATGTATTTTTTGTAGTTATTTTTTTTTTTATGAGGGGGGAGTAATGTGGTGGCATTAACCTCTAATGCACTTTGCACCTAACCCAATTGACACACTTGCAACAATGTGACACGCTAGCAATAAGTTATAATAATAAATTATATTCAATTAATAAATCAGTATGAAATCAGACTTGGTGTGAATCATTCGTGTGTTCCCTTCATACTCCACACTCAACTATTATCTGCAACCAGAACACACAGAACACGCATCCCGACATTCACACCTACAAAACAAAGTCATCCCGCCAAACGATTCGTCGTGTTCCGGTATGATGTCTGATGAAGCCGAATGGAGGATGGGTCTGAATAGTTGCGTTGCGTTGTTGGACCGGTTGTGACAGGCTAGTGTTGCTGTGTCGGGAGCTTAGTCGCTGTGGGCAGCGTATTCCGAAGCACGGTGCACTGCTGGCCGACCGTAAACAGCTACAAATACTAACCGGTGTTAAATCTAACGTGAGCGGGTCATCCGAGACCTCAATAGTGGCGTCGAGCGAGTCCATGTAGTAGCGAATGAGGGCCATGTGCGCGCGGGCGATGGACCGAGCTATGGCGCCCTCGTCGAAATGCATCGGGCTGTACAGCGCTTGCACCTGACAACATTGTCTTATGAATACAGGCAGTACCACCGCGCAGAGTGAAATGAGAAAATAACAGAGAAGAAAGAAGCGCAGCGAAAAATAGACCACTCTTTTTATTAATATTATTTAGGTAGTTACTCTTTTTACTCGTCTTTCCTCGCCGGCAATGCACCGGTAATGCCGGTTTTATTATTACTCATGTTCATGGGTGATGGTGAGCTCTTACTATCAGGTTGTTCGTTTGTCGACTCTTTACATTAAAAATACGTTAGGTATAGATACTTAAATGGATTTAATTAATTTGTATACTGTATGTAAAAACGTTTAAAATTAATTAAAGGTTCTATACTCACATTAATTGTTCCATTTTCATGAGTAAAAATATCTATCCCATATGCAAACATATAAACGTACTGCTGAGGAGAGTCTATTGCGCGCGTCACGAGGTATTCTGTGATGCTCTAGAATTGTAATAGTAACTAAATTATATTATCTGATCCTAACTTATGATCTAAAAAAAATAATTAATAAAAAAATTCTTTGCTCTGTATTGGTTTACTTATCTACTTTGAGGTATTGGATACATAATATAATCGGTGGTTTTTAGGTTGTTGCTGGTCAACGCTGCTTGCGATACTACCAACTTGTTCCAGAATACACTGTACAATGTTTTAGACATGTTTGCAATGTCAGAGATGTGGATTTCACGTTTGTTTCTTGCCTTTGATGTTAATGTGCTGGATGGATGTCAATGTGCGACGATAAACCTAAGTTAACGTCCGCTCGTTTACTGACCATAGACATAAAACAATTTAACTTCGCTGCGGTATCAAATTATTGAGCTATTTACAATTCCCTCCTTTAAAATAATTATTATAGTGGTAGAATTCCCTAAGAGCTGGAGTGCAAGCAGAGCTGTTTACTATGTTTCTCCGTAGCAAATACCTACATGTTAATAACACTTAATTATTAATTAAATAACTTACTTCGTTGCTCAACAGGGCAGTATAGCCCATGTTCTCGATTTCCTTCTCTGTTGCATTCGTTTCTGACAGCACATACCTGAACATGTTGGACACTTTTACCTAACCACTAACAGGACTAACTTACACTAACAGTCCCTGTCTCATTCCTCGTCCTCATACTTAGTAACGAACTAACTAATTAATGTTCTAAACCGTCTGCTAACCAGACCAACTATCCTAGTCCCCATTTAAGTCTTGCTCTAGGGGCACAGTGGTCATGGGTGGCAGCGAAAGGGTGGTGTTGCATACTTGTTTGCTACCTTAATTCCATAAATAAATACATATGTTTTTACTACATCAATCAAATCAAAACTCCGTTATCGTGATCGTCTCCGCTGCAACATACCATAGCAAAAAAAAGCCTATATTTGCAAAGGAATGGGTCCTTAACAGTTACCTAGAGATAAACGTTAGGTAGTTTCTGTTTAAATCATAAATTAAAATTTAATTTGTTTGCGCTCAAATCTTAAAGATTAGTCCAATGGCTCGTTCACGTTAATGATATTGAAATGCATACGAATTGATTACTTTATGCTGTTGCTAAGTAGAAACTGCTTTATTTAATTTCTTACTGGAGGAAGTTACGATAATTATTAACAGAAATATTTAAATAGTTAATTAGAATAAAATTTAAGTTCCGTTGTAAAATATGTAGCAGGAATATTTGAATAACCAGTGGTTACCTACTAGCTGGGTTGCAAAAAATATTGTTACTAACGCATTGGCGATAGAAATAGCTTCGCTAGAAGTGTCCAGTCGCAATACCAGAGTCGTTTTCTGTTTCAAGGCTTCGACGGTCAACACCTTGGAAATTTAAAGACATGTTCGTATTCCTTCATTCGTATTCTCCGGCACTAGGACTCGTTGGGTATTGGATGGCATGAACGAACACTTTAAATTCATTTATAATAAACTAGCTTTCCCCCGTGGCTTCGCCCGCAAACTTTCAAAAATCCTTCCTTAGTGTTTCGGCTGTGCGTTGTCTGTCAGTCACTCAGTAACGAAAGAGTTTTATATATATTGATAAGTAGGTAGTACTTAGTAAAATTTTCTTTGTGCATTTATAAAGCAAGAATACAAAATACTTTCAAACAACGATGTTTACCTGACCCTGTAACAATAATTTCGCTTGATCTTTCTCCATCTCACTAAGCACCTGAGATAAGGACAACCCGATGAAAATCCCAGCCAATATAGCGGATATCACCTGCGGAACCAATGCAAAACAACACAAAATATTTTATTACAAACATACCTAATAAATAAAAAGCAAAGAAAAATAATGTTATAGTACCTACACCTTATAATTTTCTCAAATAACTTATTTTTTATTTTTTTACGGTCCTAAGTTAAGTAATCCTTAAAAACCTAAAAACGTAAAATAAAAAAGTAAAACAGTAAAAGTATAAACTTACCGTCACAATCATATAAAATCTGTAGTAGATATAAAATGTGTAATATTTTTTTATTATACTCTTCAAATGCACATTGCCAAACAGGGATATCTTCCTTTTCCACGGAATAGGTTCTAAAATGAAGGTACTAAATTAATTAAAACATCAATAAATTCATTGTGAATAATCAAATAACTAAGTGCTAATAAATCTACCATCTTAGATCATCTTCACCTACTACCACCACCATTCTACCACCGTCTGACTCCTACCGTTCTATAGTAAAATCATGAAGACTTAACTTTTATTCGAAACTAATCCCCAGATATCCTTATTTTTGTAAATTTCGGGCAACCAATCCTACAAAACCCATCATCTTTGCTTGATTTTCGAAATAAACGATATATCCATATTAATTACGTAAACAACACGCGTACCTAATATAAAGTACAATTCAGCAGCCTATTCCGAAGATGTAAACAACAATGACCGTCACAAATTGTAATTTGAATTTATATACGAATTAACATTCATATTAAAAAGGCTCGAGCACTGCCTGTTTCGTGGTCAACCATAACGCATTCTCTTACCCGCTATTTTTCGTAAAGCTAGCCTCGATATATGGTGCGACGCAGACATTTCATGTACTGAAGCTCTCGACTGATGAATAGCCCTTTAAATAGAAACATTGAGTAACAACACAGAAGATTAATCATTAGCTCAGAAGGCGAAAGAAAATTAATAGACGTGAGTGGAAGCCTTCAAGGGAAAAATCAATTGGTTTTTTACGGTCGTTCTCGATAAATATATTATCAGTATCTACATCTATCCATAATGATTATTTAGTTGTCTAACAATTGTCAAAAAGTCAACATTACCATTGACATTAGTAATAGTTATGTCAGTGTTCCTTACAGTGTTAGTTGTTGTCACTTTACCTAATAACTTAATTAGGTATCCATAGACTGAATAGATTGATTATTGAAAACGGCCGCTAACGCTCTCCGATCTATATAAAATATGAATAAAACAGCCTTAGGACTCTTAGGAGTGAAGTAAAAATTGGACCAAATGAAAAAATATAAAATTTACTTACCTGTTGCACACTTCTTCAGAGTCAGGTAAACTGATATTCATGGACAAAATGCCATATTGTTTTGAGTTTTCCGTTAAGTCTTTTATCAAAGCGGCTGCGTCGGCAGTCGGGCTGGCCGGGACCCTCAGTATTAGGAGCGATCCAAGATGGGCCCTCGCCGTTGCATTCGCTTGAGCGGCCCTTTCCAGCAGTTGGAATATGACGGCTTCGTCAATGCTGCCGTGGTGAAAAGTCAAACGCACGCGGTATTCACGACCTTAAAATAATATACTTTTTGATTTCTGGTTACGGCCAATATTTATATATAGATATAGATATATGTACAACAAATTAATAGCTTGAAAACCTTTTATAATGGTAAGTAAACTATAAATACAAGGCAATAAATTTAGTCACTGTGCTGTTAACCGTTGAGGAGTTTCCTTTTCTGGAACCAATCCTAACGTAGATTCCAGTCGTGACAAAACTGTCATAAAAATGCATTTCCATTGGAACTAAAGCAATATGCAAAATTTCAAATCCTAAGAGTAAGAGGAGTTCTTACTTAGCTTGCAAGATTAACTCGAACGTACATACAAACATTGCAAGTTAAATAAAAGGCTGATATTATACCATATTTAAAGAACATGTAAGCAGGGGTCCCTCCAAAGACCAGCAACTTATTATCGAAGAGGAAGACTCGATCAGCAAATTCCAATTTAATACTGGAAAAGCAGATCTTGACAATGGTCAAATATCTCTTATATTTCTGAAAAAGAAAACACCATGATCAACGGACTGATGAAAGATTAGTAGGTATTACACGTACTTAAGTTGAATCATATTTACCATAATCTTGTCCTTTATAACCGATACATATATTGGATTGTCTATAAAAGTAGGTATCAGAATTACCTGCAAAATAATAATATCGTAAATATACAGAATCCCCTTATCAGAAATAAATAACGTCGGATAATTATATTATTAAAGTCTGCCGTGTTGAGGCGGCCTAGAATGCCAGGGTATCGTAAGTGACGAAACAAGCTCCCGCTGATGGTAAAACTTTCATTAGGACTTTATTATCAATCCTATTAATATTTCTAACGTATTCCCTGCGTGTTATGATATGCATGCATTTGAACAACCAAAAAAAGGTGTAAAAAGAGTTCTCCTTCAGGGCCTGCGTTGCATTGATGACCCCAACCCCAGACCACCATCAGGTGGCTTGTCTGCTTTTACGTCAACCCTTCAGGCTATAAAAATACTGATATTATTATCGTTTCATGAAGCCCGCTTGGCTTGCTCCATCCTCTTGTTTGGGGGCTTGAGAATATGTGCTTTCTTTCTTTATTTTCTTTTTCAGCCGAAAACAGCATTGGTGATGCCTTTGATATTAATGTTGTCGATGTCCACTTACCTTTACTTTGTTTGTCTGCTTTTTCGTCGACTATTTACAGAAAAAGAGAAATTTCCTAAGTACATATCTTACCCTCGGCTCCAACAATAGAGCCAACGCCCAGCACAGCTGAGCCCGATAATACGAGTCTAGGTTTTTAATGTGCTCATGTTGAACTTTTTCCAAATCGCATTCATTCAGGAGTTTCTTCAGACGGACATGGCCAAATTCTATTATGTATTCACTAGATTCATACCATAAGCAAATCTAAAGGAAAAATTAACAACATTAATGACGTCGTTTTATTCGCTAAGCCATGTCAGAAGCCTTTGGGCGGCGTAAAAGCTTCCGACGCTTAGGTTGGTCACTAAACCCTCCATCAATCCACTCTGGAGCAACGTGGTGGAGTATCTTCTAGGCCTCCTAAGTTATGAAGAGAAACGCGTGCCACATAGTAAGTAAGAATACAAAATAGTAGTAGCACTTACCTCGAGAAATAAATTAATATGCTCATCTACGGTAAGGTCCTCGATAAGAAAGTTACTGCGGTGACAGTAGCCCGTCATATAGGGCTTGCTCATGAGGTTGTTGCCGGGGACCATGTATTCACCGAGGATGTTTATTGTGCCTTTGTCGGGGTACGTCAGTCCTAAAAGTAATCATTACTTAGTAACCACACAGGTCAGGTATATATGTAAAGTAATATTTTCGTAAATGCAAATGGCTGGCAGGCCTTGCAAATTCTTTTTTGGCTTTACATGATTCAACATATTTTTGTGCTATCACTAATTTGGAAAAAGTAGCATGGGGAACCTCAGAACTCAGTGGACTGACCATCTGAAGAAGACAGCACGTAACCGTTGGATTCATGACGCTCAGGGCCGGTCAAAGTGGCGCAACCTACGGTCAGTAGCGGACATGTTGGTAAATGGATGGGTGGATAGGTGGATGGATCAATTTAGTCAACATACGGTCGTTTTCGATAATCTATCTATACAATTGACATAATCTCTGAATAAGTTAATGGGTTAAGTGATGTCAACTAACACTACGATGCTCTCATTTTGACGGTTCAACTAACTTGCAGGAGGATAGATAAGCTGGATCTGGATTACTGTCATGTGTGTTAAGTCGCTCGTATATCTCCGAATAAAACGTATACGATAAAACGGACCGTTGTGTCAACGTACCGCTACTCAAGTGTTAATTCAACTTACCTGTAAGCAGATCCTCAACACTGAGAAGCATTCGCTGCTGAACTCGCTCTGCGTACAGCATGGTGAATTCGCCGCGGTAAATATCGAAATTTATGTTTTCTATTAAGGTCCCATGCATTATAACCTGGATATACATATGAGAATTCAAATTATTAACATAACAATTGAAAATATTCTCTAAACTCTCATTCCTACTTTTGATGCTCATAATTTGCGACAACATAGAATATAAAACTATAACAAACCTTGGAAACGTTTCGGAAACTGATAGCCTTTGCGACCAGCTCATCAACTTCCTGCAACTGCTCCCGCTCTCTCCCAGTCGGAGTTTCAATTCGATGGAGTCGATTTTTATCCTTCGAGTTTAAAATAAAAAGATTCCTTTAAAGTTTCTATATAACACCACTTAAAGTTATCATACAACTTTATATCTAGTTACATTTTAATTTCAGGTAAATCTACACGACATATTTTAATTTCAATTAAGAAGTTGACAAGTACCTCTACTTCCTTAAATATGATTGACTTCCAAGAAACTTGCCCTCCTATAGCTCTCGACTTCAGCGTTCGTTGCAAAACCATCAACAGACCGAAGTAGATTAATATCATCACAATCCAAGAAAATAACATAAACACTGTTGTTTGTCTTTCACGTCGGAAACTACCAAATTCTGTAATCAGTTTCACATTATCGGCTTCTAATGTGTTAGGGTTTCTTTAATCATTCGCAATTTTAAAATGACTGAATAGGCCTAAGAGCTTTAATTGTTTTACAGAAATGTGCATTTTGAAGTTATTTGTAGGAGGCAGCAATAGGTAATTAAACCTTTTTATTGAATTGTACTCCAGCAGATGTATAGCTACTTTGAAATTTAAAGAAAACTTTCGAATAAAGTTTCAATAAAAAATTGTTAGCTCACTGATTCTGATATTCATGAATCAATGGATTCTTCAGCGTCACTGTTCAGAAATGTATACTTTCGTCACTCACTTCCTGTCTGTAGTAAAGCAAACTCGTTGAAACCGTGCGCGAGCCCCAAGGGAGGTATGATGATATGCAGGGTAAAAGTAAGTATTGCATTCGAATAGTCCACCTGATGGTGCACTAACAAATCCGCCAGAAATGTCTGTAGGAAGGTGAACAGAGTTGTCCATATACACGCGATCCAGGCTGAAATACATACAATTATAATACATATAAACATGTCTATACCTATTTGGTATAATCGACAAAGAGAACGTTTGACTTGTCTACTTCTATTTTTATGTTTTAGTTTTGGTATCTACTTATACATATAAAAAAAAACAAAATGTGTTCATGCAATTCACACATGGTATAAGTGAAACTTAAAAAAAACGAATACTGTCAGTCCAAATAGTGACGTTTTGCTTTGTTTACATAAGCCGCCATTTTGCTTTAAAAGGTATTGCTCTAGGACTCCGACCTTGGAGCACGCAAGCGGAAAAAGCTTTCTATCTCATTTTCGCCCATGTTAAAATGTGTCTGTCTCTTTTTACTGTCACTTTTTCGCGTCATTTCCATTTCATCAACTTTCAAATCGCAATGATGCTAAAGAAGTCTTTGCTTCAAAAATATCTAAGTAACCATACCATATAGAATCCTAATTCCTATCTAGCTCTAAAATATCATTCTCAGTGGCTCACTAATATACTAATACACTTAACTGTAGAAGTCGTCTAACCACGTCCTATCTGTCACAACAGACGACTACCCTCCACCCGTGTACAGGGGCATACCCAACAATAACCTTAATTTAAATTGAACTAACACACTGACCACTGTTATGGAACATAGCCATGATTAAGGCGAGCATTATCATGAGCGTGGTGTAAGCGAAGACCAGCACAAGCGTGTAGAGCAGGTGGATCCAGCGGAAGATGAGGATGAGCGGGACGCCGCCTAGCACGCACATTGGTAGCGCTGTCATGCACCCGTACACCAGCCACGCCACGTACATTGACGAGAACGACACGTTACGGATACGGAGGGCGCGCTGTACAATAATATAAGAAGATAATAGTAGATAAAATATTTTGTCTCCAGATGATTCGTGAGTGTCTGAATACATTTACCATGTACATATATCACGACCTACCTCACATATCAATTTTGTCCGATTCGCCCGACTAACTACGAACTACTTTTTCCCAAGTCCTTTCTCAAGCACGCAAGCAGGCTCTCGTCGCGGACGGCTCTTGAGAAATGACCTCGGAATGGTTCGAAACTAATCAGGCGAATGCTACAAAATTAATACGGAAGGTGAGGTAACAGATGAGGAGTGGAAAGTTGAACTTAATATTCAATTACAATGTTTGCCAGTAGTTTCTTTAAGTCAGCACGGTAACAATACGTAATGTCTATTACACGATCCGTACACACCTTGAACCTGCTGTTGGTCTCGGAGACGACGAGCGCCTGGGTCTCGAGCACGGGCGGCAGCAGCGCCATGGTGTAGCACATGAGGATGTTGGAGACGGCGCGCCGCACCAGCGACTCCTGCATCAGCGGCGACACCGGCATCGACCGCAGGCTGATCTGGGAACATTACCTCATCGTTGACTACGTGAAAGATACCCGAACATATAAAAACTATAAATACATTATATATCTATATTTCTATGTATGTTGGTATGTATATAATATTACCTATATTATATTTCAGCTAGTCATCATAGATCGCTCATCGTCTATTTCTGCTAGGCCGAATTCACTGAAGTCAAAGTCTTCTTTTTTTACCGGTAAGCTGGCAAGCAGAAGTGTTGCTACCCTTGAGGACTGAGATGCTCGCCTCTAAAAAATGTAACCGGCTCGAACCCTTACCTGATAATTGGGTTCGATGTCGGCGACGTGTTCGAGGATGGCCTTGCTGACGGCGAGCTGCACGGCCAGGAAGCCGCTACGCAGGTACGAGCTCTGGCTCAGCCGCTGGTCCAAGTGCTTCAGGCCGGTGGCGACGCGCGCGCGCTCCGTACTGCGAATGTTGAATCGCCACTTCTTTTCCTCCTAAATACGTGTTATCACTTTAGTTATTAAAGTCTACATTGAAAATATCCGAGAACACAATGTATAATTTGTTGAGATGTGCCAACCAATCGGCACATAGTCGGAAAAGAGGAGTCGGAGTCGTCAACTATAAGGCAAAGAGCACCGACTACCTGTTTCTTACCTTGTTTATTTGATTGTTTGTCGGAGGTAAAACCCGATACTGAATTTGTCTCTAATAGATTTGGGGTATAAGTGGCAACCTTGAATCTGAGCCAAAGCCAATGTCCCCTGCTTCTGAAACTTAAGTACAGAATAACAGACCCTTCACTTGATGGTCGCTGAACTCTGTACCACCCAGTTTAATCCTGACAGTACTCAGCCCTAATGTTAGTATAGGTAGTAGATTGTAGCTATACGAGTATTATGATGAGTAGTTCTCGGAAACAGCTTGCAGGAAAATCAGGTTTAATTTATCTCCTCACTTATTGACATTAATTATTAAGTGGTGAATTATATCACCCAATCGCTCGTTTAATTGTATAATAGAGTACATATGAATTATGATCAATGATAATGACAGGTTAAGTTCATACATCGCGCGTTGCACTTTTGGATCCGAAGCGTTGATATTACATGGATTAAAGATGATCTCTAACATCGAGTCGAAACTAACCGTGGCGTTCCATAACACCCAGATGACAGGGTTTCTCATGGCGGTGCCTCTGGAGCGGTTGTACAGCATGCCGTTCAGGTCGTCTTCCGTCGCAGCGCTCATTATTTCTGCGAAGAAAAACAAGATATTCCCAGAACAGTTCGACAATACTGAAGTGAACTGATATCTACTTAACTATGTTCAGTTCAAGTATAACTCAATGGTATTGATATTAATCTTTCGTGAATCTGTCCGGGGTAGCTACCACCACCTGGCGTGAATCAACCGCTTAAGGACTTGTCCGATTGGGGCTTTGGAGCCAATAGGTACTTTCTTTCTTGGGCGGCACTTCATCATCTTCTTCTTCATTTTGCATCATTTTGCATAATGCATAATGCCTTTAGTGTTACTGATGTCCACGGGCGATGGTGACCACTTGCTATCAGGCGGCTGTGAAAGAAAGAAGAGGAAAGCAAGAAATTCTGCAGGTTTGTCAGTTAAATCCAAAGAAATTTCGTACCAACTTGGAAAAGATCCGACACTCGTTGCATTATCGAGCTGTAGGGGCTTATGTTGGGAGCGTATCCAAGAACATTGTTGTGCTCAAAGAAGGACAGGATTTCGTTCGACGAAAGCGGTTTCCTCGGCTCCACTTGGAGTGGCGTGAGGAACACTGGTTTGGCAACATAGACCGCCAGCAGAAACAACACGCTGGCGAACAGCGTTTCAGCTAGCAGAAGACGCCATCTTCGTCTTAAACAATAAAAATACGGCTTTTAATTTAGGAAGATTACCATTACTCGTTGGTAAAGAGGCTTCTTTGTGTAACGCACACAAACACGAACACTATAGCGTCCGCAGGCCTTTTACAGTACCACTCTTCCACTGCCGCCCATGACAACTGTGACCAACACAGAACAAGACTCAAACCGAGACTAGGATGGTTAGGCAGTTAGCAGAGGGTTTATGACTTTATGTAATTAGGAACGTAGGCTGGTCAGCTCCTTAGTAGGTAAGAAGTCTGGGGCAGGGACTGTTAATGATAGAGCCCGGTTATTACCTCAGTTTGGATATCTTAAAGACTTACTGTCTTTGTAGGTAAGATTTCCACACCAAGATGTTGACATGCTGCTGGAAGCGATTCCGAATAAGTTTTTCCGGTTCTTCTTCATTCATTTCAATCGTTATAAGTAGTTAATAATTACTTATTAAATAGCTACACAACTCAAATCGAAACCATTTTGATAAATTATTCCACCAAAGAGGATATAAACACTATTAATCCACAACAATTACAGACGGTTAAATTGACATTTCATTTTATCTGTCATTATATATGTGAACAGGTGAAGACTGAAGAAATGTTTTGTAATTAAAATTAAATTACAAATGAGTTTTCACTAAACCTACTAAGTGATTACAAAGGCGCATATAAAATTGCTTATGATAATTTTGTTACATAATAAGTTCTTAGTTTAATTTACGATCGGTATGGCGTAATGGTTACCTTGCCGGACTGCCGTTCGAAGCGTCCTAGGTTTGATTCCCAACGAGGCAGACATTCAAATTATGACTTTAATTTTCTGTTCTTGGTCTGGGTGTGTGTTCTGTCTATGTGTGTTATCCATGGCGCCCACGACACAGAGAACCCTATAGCCCAAGAGCCCGTGAAGCCCAGACCTTCGTTATTTTATAAAAGCTGAAAGTTTGTCAGCGGATGCTGCCAACACAGGTAAGAACGATGGGCCATTATGGAGTTTGGGTTATGGTGGCTTTGGCAGGTAAACGGTACTAAAGGTGTGTAAAATACCGACCTAATTAGGGGAAAGTGGTCACCCTTCGTACGCGGGGCACATTCATACAGTGAGTTTAACAGAAAAACTAAACGACAAACAAACACGCCTTTGCTTGTGTGCATAGACATACCGGCCACCATGTTGCTAGCGGAGTGTCGTGACAGTCGCATTATGGTGTATCAGCTGACAAGACGTAAAGTGTTTTCGCGCGTGGTGAGTAAATTTTTTACCTAAGTTTAGTACGTAATTGTAAGTAAAAATTATTATGTTTTTGACAAAATGGTGTTGTTTGATTAATGTTAACTTAGTTTATTTTGAGCTTTAACTGTTATATTTCGCATACTAAATAAGACTTTGTTTATAGTTGTATTTTAATTTTGTGCAAAGGCATGGGGTGCATTCGGACAGCCACACAGGGGGCACATTCGTACGCGTACGAATGCTTCCCTTTTGATTTTATTAACAACCAGTATATCAAAATACAATTTTTATGAAGTACAATATAGTACAAGACAAAAGAAAAAGAAAACTAAGAAAATAGGAAGCGTTGAGGATTCAGAGGAATCTGAAGGATCGGATTTTAGTGTGAGAAGTGGAACTAAGGATAAACGGTGTTATTTTTTGTTATTTTTCTAAAGATTTATCTACTATGAGTCAAGTCACATGTTAGTTATTTGAAAAATAAATATTTTAATAATATTTAATAAAAACTTAATGACTTTAATTGGCTTTTTAATTACCCTGTATGACTGTACGAACGTACCCCATGCGTGGGGTACGTTCGTACAAATATCTTGTCGTAGGAAAATAGCTGTAACTCTTTAACCTTCTGACATAATAGTTTCGGACTTTTTTGTAACAAACTACAATATATTTGTTACACTCAGGTACATAAACTAAATAAATTTGACAATTAATCACAAAGTAAAAAAATAAATTCTAAAAAGTGTACGAAGGGTAACCACTTTCCCCTACGTCAAATAATAAAGTACAATTTTTCGGTATTACCTTCAGAATATTATTAAAAATCATGTTGTTCATTGCCAGACACTTAACATGGTGGCAACCCCTTGCCAGACACCCTTAATGTTCATGAAATTATAATTTTACTTACGTTATAGTATAAAAGCTGATTTTTATATATAATACTTGGGTAATAAGTAGATGATGTTTCCTCATTAGCCAGACACTTTTGATAGTTCCAACCCCTTGCCAGACAAGCATGTAAGGTAGCATGTAATTTTACTTACGTTATAGTATAAAAGCTGATTTTTATATATAATACTTGAGTAATAAGTAGATGATGTTTCCTCATTAGCCAGACACTTTTGATAGTTCCAACCCCTCGCCAGACAAACATTGAAAATCGTAAGAAGAGATTCGTGATTAGATTGACTTATGCAAAGAAAAGACATTCGATGCTACAACTTTTACTTTTAGAAAACCTCATAGGTGCTCATGCTCATTTGACGACTCGAAAAAGGGGCGAAGTATGAGAAGAGAAATGCACACTGATCGACCGACAAATAAATAAATATCCCACTTACATACTGCGTACTTAATAATAGCGGTATGCACTAAAAATGATGTGTCGGTCAGCTCTTAGGTTGAACACAACAATTACTGATCTGTTTCTTGATGTCTATTCTCAGGGGTGCTCGGCACCCACTGTTTATTTCTCATGGGTGCTCGAGCCCCCGAGCACCCACGGAGTCGGCGCCCCTGGCTACAACTACCTTAAATTCAATAACAGATTAAGTCAATCAATTTATTTATTGTTACATTTATTTGTTACATTTCAAGTCAGGGCAATTATTTATTTAAATTATGATATGATTTACGTTTACGTTCGAAGAATTTATTTCTCAAAAGATTTTAACAAAAATCACTTCCAGAGAAAAGCAGGATTCAAAAACAAGTATAAACGTAATATAGTAGGTACGAATTAATATTAAGTTAGTACAGTAGATGTATGTATGTAAATATTTCTGAAAAGCAAATTGTTATCTGATAAAACCAAAGAATTATAAATAGATACGTATTAATTTGTCCCATCCGCCTTCATTGCTGCCTCCTAAATATTGTATGCAAATGAAATAAACAAACATTGGTTATTTCAAGGCTTCCCCGTGATATCTATTTAACTGGCAAAACCGCGAATGTCATTGACCACCGAGACAGCAATATGATAAGCAAATATTTTTCAGATTGGTTAAGTAATATGTCCTAAGGTAAATCCCCGTAAAGTCAATAGGAAAACAGAAATTGTTACGAACCTAATTATCTAACCATAAAGCAGAAATATTCAGACGGAATACAATATCTATCACACCACCACGCTTTCGTCGTGAACATTCCACCGATACGAACGAAACGGTTTGCATCGTCGTTCATCATCCGCACTACGAAGGACTGGAGTAGGTTGCCTGCGTCAGTGTTCCTACCTGCGTATAATGCGGGAGTCTTCAAGAGGAGAGTGAAGGCTTTTAATAAGTTAGTGCGACCAACATCTTCGACTTCATCGCCACTTACCATCAGGTGGGATAGTTGTCAAGCATTAACTTATCTCATGTAAAAAAAAACTGAAAATAATTAATTAAATAAAATAACTAGCTCACTAGACTACCTCACTCCCCCCTCGACTGTACCGCTTTTCGCGCGCTAATGACACTTCTTTTTACTTAATATCATTGGATGCAACTATATCAGCTTGATTTATGGATATATTATTTCCCCATATTTCATACTACGGATACGGACTACGGTCATATCTTAATATATATAATTCGAGTGTGAATGTGTATGATACTGAACTCCTCCTAAACGGCTTGACCGATTTGGTTGAAATTTTTTGTGTGTCTGGTGGATCCGAGAATGGTTTAGATTCACAATTGGACCCGGTAGGTGGCGTTGCTGTCGATATATCACCAAAACATTTTTTAACGACTGGACCGATTTGGATGAAATTTTTTGTGTGTGTTCAAGGGGATCTGGGAATGGTTTAAATTCACAATTGGACCCGATAGGTGGCGTTGCTGTCGATATATCACCAAAACATTTTTTTTTTCATTTTATTATGATACGGGTACTCACGATATGTATTTTGAAACGCCGATATTTTTTAATTATAAAGCGGTACGAAGTACGCCGGGACAACTTGTTATATTTAATTGTGTTGTATTTTTTTACAGAACTACCTAATATAATTACTGTGTAACACAATGATAATGTATCTTTATATGTACCTCCCTATATACCTACATCACGTACTCATCAATTTACGGATTGTTTACATGCGTTTTGCGGTAGGTTCCGTGTGTTATTGTCACCAGGGCGAGAATTGGTCATTTTTTACTGTTGCTAAGTGTGTATCGATATAAATTGCGAGTATTTATTGATTGGAGGCAGTTTCGTGTACCGGCCCGGCAAGATGGTTCATCTTAAGCTTGCCTACTTCTTAGTGCTCTGCCTGAGCTTAGCGTTCGTCTATGGAGGTAATTATATTCTTCTCATATAACATTAACAAGTATTTATTTATTTAGTTTTTATTGTATAATTTTCAGTAATACCAATGGTTATGGTTATGGTTAGAGTACAATCATTAATCGTAATCGGGTCTCCCCGCAACCGACAAGACTTAAAGCACTCTACCTCGTTACACCAGTGCGGATTGGTGGGGGGGCCATTTGCCAACAAGAGTCTCGGAAGTTTTTATGCCACCTCAAGGCCTCCGATATGGCTTAACAACTATTATTAAATGATAACAGCTTTTCGTGCCCTCCGAAGCACGGAAGCGCTCAGAAAAGTTGTGTCTTTGGTAGTCACTTATCCAACTACCTACCTACCGATCACGTTCGCTGTTGCTTTTATCGTTCGATATCAGAATTAGCCTATTAATAAAATTAATTTATTATACTTTACAGAGATCCGAGTAGCCAGATCCCCGCAGTTCGGTGGATTCAGCCAAGCAGGAGCCCATGCTCAAGCGGGTGGATTTGGGGGACCTGGGGGCCCACACTTCGGTCCACGAGCCTTTGGTCCCGGGCCGCCGGGCTACGGTCCCAGGCCACCGATCTTCGGTCCTAGGCCACCTATCTTCGGAGGTGGTTTTGCAAGACCTGGCGGCTCCATCAGCATATCTAAGAGTATCAGCATCGGCGGCGGCGGCGGCGGCGGAGCCAGTTCCAACGCTAATTCACAAGCATTCGGAAAATAGACACAATACAGACCAAAAAAACGTTATTAAGGTTAAGATTTATTAAGATTATTATTGTTAAGATTTATGCGGTATCCGCTACAGATATGGGTACCGAAAAATATCGCGCGAGATACTGGCCCGAATGCCGCGACTGTTGCGAATAATCCCATACCGTCTAGGCGCGGGATACATCTAAATAGGTCCATAGTATTAGTAATTTTGAATGAAGAATAGTTAAAATGCTCTCACAGACTTAACAGTTGTTTATAATTGTCATCATGTTTATTACCTACCATACCTGGGAATGTCTAAAACTGAAAGAAGACGCTGATTCCCGAAACAGTGTAGACTAACTCGGGGATAAAATTCATGCAATGTAATGTCAAATATAATATACATTTTGTACCTGCTATAGTTTAAGTAGTATCTAATGAACCAGAAAACCATGGATATTATGCAACATACTGCTTTGTGATTTTTGGAACGAAGTTCCTTACGGCAGGCCTGGAGGGGATAGGTTTTGCTGCGGCGACCGAACTGAAAAATATGTGATAGTAAAACCATAAGAAAAAATGCGTGGAATAAAAGCGTTAAATGAGACGTGCGCAGGCGCGACAGTCGCATACACAAGCGAGTAGTGTATAATACCTTTCTCTTTCTCCCTCTTTCTTTTCGTTCGCCGTTGCCTTCATTAGCCGAAGGAACTTCGTTCCTACCTGGTATCCCACGACACCACATTTCATTTTCTTTTTTTTAAATAAAGGAATTGATCATCTTCTTTGAGCATTAGCTATGTGTTTTATTCAAAACCGTTCGTATTACGTAAAACGACTCAAACATTACTAAAAATTACTTTCATACGGATGATCATCCCATCGATTGCTACTGTTTTGCATTATAACTAGCTTTTGCTCGTGGCTTTACCCGCATGGGTTTCGGAAAACGACAATATACAAAACATAATTTATTTCTTACCAAAAAATATAACTATGAAGTTTTAAATAGTTTTAAAGTTATAGGTAGTGTTGATGTAGGTGTAACTTAATTAGGAATTTCACCCTCACCCTAATTTTATCATATAATAATATTAATGGATGTATGAATGCGACGCAACGTGACATATTACGGTAGATAGACCAGGTATTTAATTTACAGAATGTTTACATACGTTCCATGTCATATTGTCACTGGAGCGAGAAGTGGGCAATTTGTACTGCAGCGGTATAAATTGCCAGTAGGTATTCATCGGAGGCAGTGTCGTACATCACCCCGCCAAGATGGTTCTCAGACTTAGCTACTACCTGGCGCTCTGCCTCAGCTTAGCAGTTGTTTACGGAGGTAAATATATTGTTTTTACACAGGTTTGATTTTAATACTTTAAATTGACAGGTTTTGTAATAATTATAGTGACTTCGATTCTAATATTTCTTATTATACAGGTAATAAAAATTCTAATTAGCTTTGATTGTAACTCTATAAAAGAAAACGTAAATACTTTACGAGTGTTTTGTATAATGATACCTTAAATAAATCGCAAGTTATCGTCCGATTATGCAATTATAAGCTCTGTCGATAGATGAATTACTTGTATGTAGATCAACCATGGTTGTGAAGGCGTAATGCGTTGAACATTTCATGCCTCATCGAGAACGTGAAGCATTAGATCCCCGTTGTTTACTAGGAGTTAAGATAATAGTCGGCAACCGTAAGACAATAGTCGGATACCGTTGAACAAGGAAAAAATACTTTTTTTACAGAGATCCGAGTGGCCAGATCAGCTCAGTTCAGCCACGCGTCAGCCCAAGCTCAAGCTGGTGCATTTGGGAGACCAAACTTCGGCCCCAGACCACCAGTCCTTGGTCCCAGGCCGCCGATCGTCGGTCCTCCACCACCAGCCTACGGAGGTGGTCTGGCAAGGCCTGGTGGCTCCATCAGCATATCTAAGAGTATCAGCATCGGCGGCAGCGGCGGGGCCAGTTCCAGTGCCGGATCCCAAGCATACGGCAAATAGAGCTAATACAATAATTTGTAGCACTAATTAATAACAGCTTAATGATATATTTTTTGATATTTTATAAATAACAATACCTAATATGTAAACAATAAATAAAATTTAATTAATTACTATGTATAATTATGTATAGTTTCAACAATCTAATATTACTAAAATATTAACACTCAATTAAAAGTTTGTCAATAGTCAAATGTTTTATTTTATTTATTTTTACAGTATGTTTGGGAAGAGATACTGATCCCCGAAACAGTCCCAGCATATTTTTTTCTTAACTGGTAGTTTGACCATAAAGCATTTAATTGAACACTTTAAATGAATTAATCAATACGAATACGTTTGATTTAAAAAATATGTTACTATTTACTTATTGTTTATTGTACCTCAGTACCTACGAGTATCTATCTATCTAAAAATTTGTTGAAAACTCAATGAGGTCAGAGGTTGGCCCGTATTAATTAACACAACTTTTTATTTGAAACTTTCATGATATCTACTGTACAAGTTGTGTTACATGTAATGTAAGTACCAACTTGTTATAAGAATGAGTAATACCTACTTGAGTATTTTAACGTAATATAGATAAAAATTATTGATTACACTTGATATTTACAGAATTTTATTTCTTGTTAATTTGTCAAATTGTGATGAGAAAATGATCTAAGCTTAATCACTTAACCAACCGCATTTTTTAAATTGGTAACCTTTGCCCAAAATACAAAAACAATGACATTATAAGTAAAAAGAGGTAGACATGTTACTTATATGAAAAATGAACCTGACAAACGCAATATATCATTGTGCAAAAACTACACTTTCATCAGATATCATACCTACTCATGTAGTTTAGATATCCCTGATGTAATGTAACAAGTCAAATTTATTGAGCGCACTGCGGACCTCTAGTTTACATAATTATCTCAATAGTGATCGTCGCATAGGTACATACCAAAATAAGTAACATAATATATTCAAATTCTCTTATGACCTTCAAATGTAGAAAAAGGTGATTGCATAATCACTAGGATATGATATCATTTCTTTTGCCCAGTTTTACCTAATCAAACATGGAATTGGTGTAAACTACAAACATAACACACTTCCTAAAAAAGTGCTATGTTTGAAAAACATATTATCGCGCAAACGTGCTGATCAATAGAGGACACTATTCGTGGAAAATAGGTATCTTTGATGCTGGTACATGTATAAAACGTAAGAAGTATCCCGGAACCGGTCAGAACGAAACGGTTCAACGAGATGGCCAAAACACCATTTCTTTGTGCTCTGCTATTTGTTATAACTGTACAAAGTGCAGTTTTAAAAAATGAAGGTGCATACTATTTAAATAATCTATGATTTCATAAGACTGTTTACATAATAAATAACTGTATTTTTAACGTTAATTTGTAATAGATATCATGATAAAATAGGAAATTTTATCGTTTCAGATAGTCAAATTAAACGTGTAGCCCGGTCTCCTCACTGCGCAGAATGTGAGAGCCATGGACCCCCACCACCACCTCACTTCCACACGCACCAGTGGACCGGTGTGGAGAGAACGGCTGATGGCATCAATGGTGTGTTCAGTGGAGCAGCAGCGGGTGCCGAAGATGTTGGCCAAACAGCTGGACAGGCGTTCTCCTTAGCTGGTGCTGTTGCTGGGGCGGGGGCCGGTGCAGTAGCAGGTGCAAGGGCTAATACCGGCGCGGGAATTGGCCCTGGACTGAATACCAATGCAGGCATCAGTAGTCGTTATGGCAGTGGATTGGGTGCAGGTGACTCAGGCATTGGTACTCAATCCTCATACGGTAACTCTGCCACTGGATACAATGGCCAATCGGGCGCTGGTTATATCGGCCACAGTGCCGGTGGCGGTAGTGGCTCTAATGGATATGGAGGTTATAACGGAAATGCGGCTGGTTCCGATGGAGGACAGGCATTAAAATCTTACAAAGAATCACATTATAGTTACAACAATAAGCACTTTAAAGAGCAAAATGACGACAATCAGGGTATCCGAGGTGGCTTTGACAGAGATGTTGGCCAAACTCAGTCTTTAGGATTTGGTAGTCAATCAAACAGCGGAGCGCAAAGTTCATCATATGGAGGTGAAAACGTTAGGCAAAATCAGCCCAATGGATTCAGAGGTCAATCAAATGGCGAAACGCAAAGTATATATGGAGGTGGAAACTTTCGACAAAGTCAACCCAATGGGTTTGGAGGTCAGTCGAACGGCAGAGCTCACAGTTCTTCATATGGCAGTGAAAACGTTGGTCAAATTCAGTCCAGTGGCTTTGGAGTTCAGTCGAACGCCAGAAGACATAGTTCTACATACGGCGGTGGAAACGTTGGACAAAGTGAGTCCACTGAATTTGGACTTCAACCAAATGACGGAGCACAAAGTTCTTTATATGGTAGTGGAAATGCTGGACAAACTCAGTCTAGTGGATTTGGAGCTCAATCGAACAGCAGATCACAAAGTTCAAATAGCCATGAAAACGGAGGTGGTTCGAACGGATTTAGTTTTTCAGGAAAACATCATGGGCATCACGAGAAGTTGATTGGTGGGGGCGGATTTTCAAATGACGAGCAGAGACATGTAGGATCTGAAGGCTTTGGAGGCAACGAACAGCAATTGCAGTCTTCGGGCGCAGGTCTGTCGGAAGCTGGATTTGATTCCTCTGCAGACGTAACTCAGCAAACCAGGGGAGATACTCGGGCAGCCCTCGATGGAGCCTTAGGCCTTGCCTCTCAAGGTCTTCTGGCGTCTCAACAAGCCCAGCCCAGCAGCGCCGGCGGCTGTGCTACATGCGGCAAGAATAATTACGCACTCAGCAACGCCAAGAGCCACAGCGGCAATGCTGTCGCAGTTTCTGTTGGCGGTTAGAGATGTACCTATAGTCAGATATCCATACTTAATTGTTACGTTTCTATAATTAAAAGTGATACTAATTTATAATCTGTTATACATAAATATTTTTATAAGAAACAAAATGTTTGAATCTGCATAAATTAAAGCATTAAATAAAATTAACTAATATTGCAACAAAACCTTTTTTCTTTACACGACTGACAGCATTTAACATTGTAAATCTGAATGATCTCATTAGATGACTTTATAGTTAGGTATGTACCTAACTATAAAGTCATTTTCAAATCCTCTTTAAGCATTTAAATTAGATAAATAATAATAAATAAACGCTTACACACTAGGTGCCATGCACCCACACCTTCACAAAACCATCACTTGACCAGAAATCGATCATTTATCTGCACCCAGCCCGGTTTTGAACCCGAAAAGCTTCGCTGTCCCACGGGTCCCTTACGCTATGTAACGGGTACAAGCCATAGTCTACCACGCTGGCCAAGTGCGGATGGACTTCACAAACTTTTGAGAACATTATGGGGAACTCTCAGGTGTGCAGATTTCCTAACAATGTTTTCCTTCACCGAAGCAAGTGATAGATAAATTCCAATACGCACATAATTTAATGAGTAAACACAAAATCTATTGAACCGATCTTAGGCATTCTGTCCAAAGCTACATTTACAAGCGAACAACATAGATTCTATTTAGTTTTTTGAAAATAATCAGAAATCTTTACGAAAATTGCGATAATCTAAACCACGGTAATAAAAGTTTGCATAATACTTTGTTATAATTTGTAATTGTAGATACATTATGAGTGCACTGCATAAATATGTCATTTTTATCATGTAATCGATACATAATATATGCAAACGTAAAGAAGTTTCCCGAAGCGAAGCGAGGGCGGGTTCACTATTTCCACTGTAATGTTATTACCGTGCTATTTCTAATAAGTTCATAATTGGAAAATTAAGAGGTAGGTATTAGCAGTCCTATATTGCAGGGAAATGATAAAATACGGAGATTTGATCGAATCCCTATAAAAATGACCACCACTTAAATAAATAAAAGAAGTCGATGAGGTATTTTTTATTGAATTAAGGTAGCAAACGAGCATGCAGCACCATGCCGCCCAAAAAAAAACTTTAACACATTTCATAAAAAAATCTTTAACACACTCATACCCCCGCAGAGGTGACAGTGTTGATAGTCCAGTTAGTAATTCTAAGAGTATTGTTCTAATTCGGTCACAGGTGCGTTGCTACCCTTCAGGACTTTTGATTCTAGGACTAAAAGATACTGCACCAAAGTTGTAAAGAATTTAATTTGCTACGAAATGTTATTAATAAATTTTATGTGGGGCGAATAGTTCGCCAGATAGTTCGTCATCATCGCGCCTAGGAACAAGCTAACGGCTTACGAGGCCATGCCATATCTTTACGGAGTAGGTACTCTAAACATGTTCAAACTCTAATATAACTTCCCTGAAAATTTTAACTACTGTGATATTCCGTGCAGCGTTTTTCACCGTACAATTATACCCGTAAATATTATTATGATACTTAGCTATTGACAACAGAGTAGCGATTACGTAGGAACATTTGATAATATTGCGGCTTCACACCTTCCGTTTAAGTATACACAAATGTTTATCACTTGGTCGTGATGTACTCATAGGAATTCTCGGTACTTTTAACAAAATGTATCCCTCGCCGGAGCTTAGAGTATATAAAATTGTAACACCTGATTTTTCACCTCAATTGAAAGCGTGAAGATGTGGCGGACGGGTGCGGTGTTGTTCACGTTCCTCCTTCATGTTCAGTTCTCGTCCACGACTTTGAGAAGTACGAGTAAGTATGGTTACAGGTACCTATCATACGCGTCATAATTCAAAGGTCATCAAAGTATTAGGTACTTTTAATTTAATTAGGTACTTACTTAATCTATTGTCATAATTATTGTGCAAACGTACGAATTATTTCTGAATATAAGTACCGAAGTATTTTAGACACAACAATATTTTTCCAATTCCAGATGACGTCAAGATCCTAGAACGTTTAAAACGTTCACCACATTACTGCCAACCGTACCCTCCGCCGCCGCCGCCACCATACTGGCCCCCGCCGCCGCCCCCGCCGCCCCCTCCTCCACCACCATACTGGCCACCCGGGCCACCGCACTGGCGACACCATCACCACAGATACCACGAAGATGACTCATCTGCAGAGGCTCAAGCTGCAGGTAACGCGGAGGCCGCTAATTACGCTCAAGCCGCAGCTAACGCGGAGGCCGCTAATTATGCTCAAACCGCAGCCAACGCGGAGGCCGCGGCCGGGGCAGGAGCCGCAGGCCACAGCAACGCGCAGTCCCAAGCCATTTCAGCGGGCCCTGTGGTCCAAGGCAACAACCCTGGCTTCAGCCCTTGCACTACATGCGGAGGCTCAGGAAGTTCGGCAGTGAGCAACGCGAACAGTGTCACGGGAAATGCCATAGCTGTAGCGATAGCCCGACAGCCTAATCATTGACCAAATGATACACAAAATACAAATTGCAGGCATGTCCGATAATGACTTAAGTGCATTGAAATAAGTGATTGATTATAATTATGGTTACTGGTGTACATGACGAAAAATAATACAAGATCAGGCAAGTCAGCGTTGATGTACCTACATTATTACAAAGCTATTGACATAATATAGATAGATAGATAGAACATAATTATAACGGAATTAAATAAGCACACGAACTGTTAATGATATTTACTTAGTTCTAAGACTATTTTAAGTTGTTAATCGTTTTCTTTAATGTATTTTTTTAATAAACTGTTTGGTTAAATGCATTTGGCCATGTGTTTCATCATCACAACCCATAACTGTCCCACTGCTGGGCACGGGTCTCTCACAATGCAAGGGGTGTAGGCCATAGTCCACCACGCTGGCAAAGTGCGGATTGGTGGCCCATGTATTTAAATAGTTTTTAATAATCGAGTTTTAAACAATCATAAAAGTAAAGGGTGAGTAACCCACGCGACCCTCTGTGTCTTGCTTTGCAACACATGATACTTTTTGGCTTCAACCCATTCAACGCACTACTGAGCCCGGGTCTAACCTCATAACCGTGGAGGCCTAGGGCTTACTCCACTACGCTGCTCCTGTACGGATTGGGCTCAGTGGCCGTAATTTTTAATGCCACCCGAAGTTTACTATTTAGTATTTAATAATAACAAGTGGGACCGACTGTTAACGTGCTGGGTTTCACTTATGTTTTGTAAGCTTGTTGTAACATTTTTTGTTTTATTTTAATCAGTTCACAAACAAATAAGGTAATATATGACGTCGATAATATATGACGACGTTTAAAGATTTCCGTCTAAGCATTTTAAATTAAAAAAATAAAAGGATGTCGAAGCAAAGCCAGGGGTACTTGTAAGTAGATATATTATACAGGACTATTAAGGGCCTTTTCAGATACACACGGTATTCAATTCACCGCCGTAGTAAGTAGCGATTTTATAGCAATTATAGATTATAGTAGCGGTTATCGAATCTAGACAATAGAGGTCATCAGATGCGTCTATTGTGTACGATCCGCGGGAAAGCTAGTGTTTTATAAAATGCGACCTACAACTATCGGTACTCGTACCGTACCGTTATTTGTCTTTCATTGAAATCGCCCACTCAATTCTATTATTTAAAGTGTTAATGGTTGCTAAGTTCTTTATCAGAGTCTCAATTTATTCCGATATCTACATTTCCTATCACGCTGTGGTAGTTCACAATATTGCTACTTCTACTTATTATAATCTGCATCTGCAATACACAATTATTATCAGGCTCTGTACCGTTCTTATTTACCTGTTAAGGAAAATGGAATGTGATAGGATTTACGAATCGTCATCGTTTTAAACTCAGATAAAGGTAAGGCTGAGTAGGTACTTCATAATTAGCAAAAGCACAACCTAAATAACGTTTTTACGCTTAAAAGAGTATTAAATCTGAAAATAGCAGCACAAACAGACCAAATCGAATTTAATAAACAACATGGGGAAGTTGCGTTGGAGACACGTGACAGCTTGAGGCAATTTCATGAGTACGTACTATCAAGGACATGGTCACGGTAATAGTATCATACAGTATTCCATCTTCATACAAACAGTCGGAACGTGAATCACACCTACGTGCATCGAAGTTTATACAACAGCCACAGAAGCGCCATAGGGACGATCGAAAGTGTGGGTTTGTAATCAGGAAGCGTGCGTATTACCTACCCACTTACATTCAAGAAAGAGGCGGCCCCCTAGCGCACGGAGCAGCAGGCATTTATTACTAGGACAGGGCCGAGTCAAAATACTGTATGATACTATTACCGTGACATGGTCCATCCACAAATATCAGGGCCGCACCAATATTTTTTAAATTTCTAACGGAGCTGCAGATCACACTAAGGCGTCGTCCTAATTGGCAGCGATCGTACGATGGCGCGATGCGTTTTCGTCGTGCGATGGGTATTTCAATACAATTACTTGCGAAGTTAAAATAGAACACTCTGATGAAATCTGCATGTTTGAACCCATCGCACGACGAAAACGCATCGCGCCATCGTACGATCGCTGCCAATTAGGACGACGCCTCAGATTCCCTGTGTCTCGGTGGCATGAACAACACTTTGGTTAAGTGGTCTGTGGTAACACACCACTAACATTCAGGACCCGAGAACAAACATTTATCTGACACCGACCCCGGGAGCTCTCGTTCAGGTATGGTCACTACTAAGTGGGCTACGTCGTGTTAATAGTTCAATAGGTAAGTAATTAGTTTTGGTATTTGTCTACTGTAAGCAATTACCTAAAACTCAAAATTGTTTTGTGATTCCAGTTATCTGTAATGCGATCCTTCGGAAGTTCAAGTTCGCACGATTGAAGGCGTTGGAGCCTTGTAATCCACTGCCAGGGAAGCGCGTATCTCGCGCAAGCTATAATATCACTATTGAGGATGTTTAGGTTCTATGAGTTCTGTCAACTCATAGTATCACTCGTAGATATTTAAGCGTCTGTCTGCGATTTAGTTATATACATACACGATACCAGACGATAAAAGATAAACAAATTTTTTCAATGTTGTCTGTCTGTCTGTCTTTCTGTTTATCCGGAGTAATCTCTGGAACGACTGAACCTATTTAATGGGACTTTCATCGGAAGATAGCCGAGGTTATAGGGCAACATATAGGCTTCTTTTTATCCTAGAATTCCCACGGGCATTTACGCGAGAAAATCTCTCACGGGGATAACGTAACACGATTATAAATTGCTAATCAGTAGAATAAATCTACTAAGTACCTCCTTTCTCGCAGTTCTTTTGACCTTCAACGCGTCAGTGATAGCTTAGTGTCATGGATGTCCTATACCCAGCCATGACCACTCACCGTCAGTGAATAAAAACATATAAAATCACCACACCTATAGCGCTTTATATTATAGCTCTAGCTGAGTACCAGCTATTAATCGACTCCTACGCAGGACCTTACCACATAAACAGACAAAAAATTAGCGAATTATGCAAATAGTTCGCCGAGTTCGTCGCGGAAACTGGGAAAACCAGAACTTGGGTATAACTACTTCCGCTGTATAACATCACTCTGATTATATCGATAAACATTAGGTGCTACCAACCGGCCCTCGCTTCGCTTTGCCTACCTTTCCTAGCACACACTCAAAATTTTTAGGTTTAATTCTTTAAATTGACACGTATTTTTATTGTGAAGCCATTGAATTAAACAACATGTTATCCTAAGCTTCCTTAACTAATTTCATAATTATTCATTTTATGTTAAATATTCACTTTGTGTGGTTTTATTAATTATTTTCATAATTATTTCATTCTTAATAAAACCACATTCAATACAGTGAAGCTATTTCTTAGAATACTTATTGGAAACAAATGCACAGACAAGCAGACGTAAATTCTAGAAATTATCAAATTATGAATATTTCTATTTAAATATTATACTCTGAGTTAAACAGTGACCGTTTGTTTAAGCATACCGGAAATTTTACCGAATGCTTAGATATACATATAGATATACTTAAGTAGGTATCTAGGTACAATGAGTAACAACCGAACAATACTTTTGACAATATCTTGCTAAATAACATCGATAACTTTCTGCGCTATGTATGTTGAGACTTGAGAGACATGATTTTAGCGAAACATTGCCCGGTTGAATATATTTTTACCTATTCCAAACCTTCAACTTATCAAATAACCATAATAGGTAATTGTTTCCAAAACAACATAATACGGAACACTTCCGTGAGAAATGCATCGGACGGTCCAATGTTTCGTGTGGGGGTCGACCTCGCATCAATTAGTATAAAACAAATTTGACCTGTTGGTCCAACATACTCGGAACGTAACAGTTCAACATGTCTACAGTTACTTCTTCGTCAGTGACCTGTTTGCTCGCCGTCATCCTCATGGGGTGGGGAGAAGCAACCAGCAATGGAGGTACTTAGTATTCAGCTTATTTGTACAACCTTAACACACATTGCAGAGTCTTTACGTCCCCTCTGAAGTACGGCGGCGTTCAAAATACTTATGAATTCATTGGATTGCAATGATTGATTGATTGGATTGCACAGCACAGCTGATCATCGACAATAATGTAGACGCTGACAAAGTTAAGCATCCATCAACCGAACGAGCACTTCACCTGATCTTATATCTAATGTGGCCAATCATCGATAAAAAGTCGTTATACATATTTATGTTTTTTGTTATTACCCGAAATTAAGTGGGTGGGGCGGCTATTTGCTTCATAATTTTTAAATTGTAACTGTTCGACAAATTAACCCGATTAAAATATGATTTATTATCAGGTTAAATTTCCTGCTTCAATTCAATACTAAATCACATGACAATGCTAGGTATATTGTATATAAAACATGTTACTGCTACAATACGAAATTAGGATCCCATTTTCTTTCTTAATTTTATTGTTATCAGGCCAGCAATATTTTTGAATCTTTTCACACGACTCTCATATTCATAAATAACTGTTTGATATAATAACCACCGTATGTCAATATCTTACAGGACATTTATCAGAAACTAGAGGGTTCAACAACCAAGAACAACCGCGGCATCTGTCGTCAAAACTTTGCCTTAAATTGGGTATTTGCGGCGGCCAGGGACATGGAGGTTACCAGAGTGGGCACCAGGGCGGGTACCAGGGCGGGTACCAAGGCGGGTACCAGGGAGGGAACTATCAGGGTGGGTACCCAGCGATAAACATTGGCGTCAGCCAGTCACAGTCTTCCGCTAGCGCTGGAGGAGGAGGATATGGCTCTGGACACTTCCCTAGCAACTATCAGTTCAATGGCGGATACAACGGACGTCCCGGCGGATACAACGGTCACTTCGGCGGATACAACGGACATTCTGGCGGATACAATGGATACCCCGGCGGGTACAACGGATACCCGGGCGGATTCAACCGACCTGGATACTTTGAAAATGGCTTCGGTTCGTACAACAACCAGTTCAATGGGAATTATTATGGAGGAAGACCGCAGGGCGGTGGTTACGGATTCCAAGGGCCCTTTGGTAATTACTACGATGAGGGCAATAACGACGTGAAACCTGTCTACGAAAATCAAGAAGATTATTCCAGATCAGCGAAATCGAAAAATTAGTTTGTAGAAATTAAACCTACTTCTGTGATATTAAATTAATTTAGATGACTTACTTTATGAATTTCATTACTTATTTCCCGTAAGATTATTGTTTATGAGCTGCTCAAGAGTATGCAGAAAGTGTGCTATAACTACTCCAGTAAACAATTTTTTATGTTAATTTGATTGCTTCATGAGCAGAAAGGCCTCATGGTATTTACATGTCTACATTACATGCGAAAGATTACATTACATGCGAAACATAATTAATCATTGGTTACCAGGGGCCATCATGAGAGTGCGAGTTTTGTTTTCGAGGAAGGATAGATTATTTATTAATTAATTTTATGCGGGCTAGACAACTGAGCCCTATTCCATTCCGGCAGACCAGGATATCGTACCTGTTTGCTACCATCAAACAGGTTGAAGGTTTTTAACTTCTTCTCCATATAAACTTTAATTACCTAAACCAAAACGCTCAACCGAACTCGAAATAATTATAAAGAGGTAGGTACATTGCCTATACCCCTCACATTGTGAGCCCGTACCCACTGCTGGGCTGATGAATGAGGTACATTGTTTTTTCTTTCACATAAATTTTATAAATGTAAAGATGCGTTTATTTTGTTATGTACCTACATACCTACATGTCGACATATAATATCATTTTATTACCTTGTTTTCAGAAACATACATTATTCAAATTCTAGATCTCATTTTATAAACACGACTCTAAATTTTTGTTATCTGTGGGCTTAGAGTGATGTAATTTTTGTGTTCCCATCTTTACATCCTCCATAAAAAGCAAATAAAATAGCTGATTTATTTAACGACACTAAATTCGAAATTCTAATTTATTAATCTTAGGACGCCTGTGATTCTTATATAAAAAAGAAATGAACGAAGATATTGTTTAAGTAACATTTAATTTTTAGTAGGTAACACAAATAATTAGGTAATTGATTCGAACTTACTAACCGCTCACTACTGGGAGCTAATTTCTCGTGGTAATTGTGGAGGTCTGGAGGATAATACCACGCTACTTTATTGTGAGTGGGTGCACGAATACCAAGTTATCAGGTGGAAATTCATTCCCCACACTGAGTGCTAAGAGCTTGCGAACGGATTTTAACAGACTATGAACGCTACAACGTAAATACGTAATAACGTAATTTTTGTTTTTGCAGCTGTAGATCGTTGTAGTATTAGCACCTAATACATACTCTCATATAAACGACCAATTCTTGTATATATGCATACATATAATCTGAATCTCGGAAACGGCTCCAACAATTTTCATGGAATTTAGTGTGCAGGGGTTTCGTGGGCGATAAATCAATCAAGCTACTCTTTCATATTTCACCAATATGTACCTAATTCGTATATAATTTCCCAAAAACGTGATTTACCAAAAAAATACCGGACGAAGCTCGGTCATCCAGGTACTACTATATGAAAGTAACGCGGCCCAGCGTGGCTTAGTTAGCCAACCCCGTTGCCTAGTTGGTAGTGACCCTGCCTGAGAAGCGAGGGTCCCGGGTTCGATTCCCGGCCGGGGCAGATGTTTACGTGACAGATAAATATATATCTCGGGTCATGGGTGTTAGTGATGTGTAATTTGTGTTGTCCATATCACCCGCGACAAAGGGAATCCTAGTGCGGGGTATGAGTGTGTTAAAGTTTATTTATTTCGTTCTTGTAATGTACAAGTATGTGAGGATTAAGGAGTAGTTACTTCCTACCCTTTTCAAGTCCTGGTCAACACGTTTACTTGTGTCCTCGTAATGAATTTTATTGAACAGCAGCAAAGACAATGGCTCTAAAACGCTATACGGTCAGTCGTTAGCCTCCTGGTTAGCTACCACAGTATCCAGAACTAAACACGAAAGTTTTTTGACATGGCTATGGCTGGACGTGTAATTAAAAGTGTAAGTATTCCTTGCTTCCTTTATGATCAGCACGAGCCAGCATCTTGTCATTCATGTCCTTGGTGTTGCGGATGGCAACTAGCGGAGGTAACCACTTAACGTAAACAAGCCCTCGGTTCTTTGTCGGCTAAGTACACGAAAAAAATTTAATAGTTTCACATTATTTTTATCATACCAGTCATTATTAGGATAATAAAATTAAAAGGTTTCTTATTGATTAGATTCATATTAATTTTATACCTAATAGTCATTATTCTGATGATATAAATAATTAAAAGGTTTCGGGCATCCTGCTACGCTAATCAATTTGTTATACATGTTTCTAAGGAGCAAATTTATGGTATTGAAGCATCCTGTCTCATTAAACAGTTTTACCGTAAGTTTCGAGATAAGTTTACGAGTGTCAATGGCTTCGCGTAGATCTGTGTGACCCAGTGATTCATAAGTGGGGGCACCATCGTCTACTATATATACACGGAGAAATGTTTCACAATCAATCTTATCTGCTCCAAGGTTCATCCACAGCTTTCGTGTTTTAACCAAAAATGGCTCGTCAATTTATTATTTTAGCAGCGGTACTGGCCATCGGTAGCGCGGGTCCCGTATGGATCGGTAAGTTGATGATCTCATGATAACAACTCGAAGAATTTGATATGCAGATAGAAGTACCTCATATTTAGTTTTTGTGGTATTTGGCAATTTTTGATGGGTTTTTTTATCGTCACATTTTTTTAATTGCTTATTTTTTATGGTTATATTGGTCAAACAAAAAATTTCAAAAAGCGGCGGGCTATTTGCAGCAACAATAATCACTTTACAAAATGTTACTTTTTCCAGAAAATGGATACGTCCCCGGAGTATTGTACAGGGGGGGTCGCTCCCCTAGCGTTGCTTTTGGCTTCGGCAGCGGCTTCAGTAGCAACATTGGGGGAATCAGCCACTCGACCGGCATCAGCTCTTCATTCCAGAGCGGCGACGCCCAGGCCTACGGTGCAGGCCTCGCTGGGTCCAATGGCAACGTCTACGCTAGAGGGGTAGGGTACGCCAACGCTGCACCTTCGTATGTGTACCATCCAGTCATAGCGGCATACCCGTACAACAATGCCCACTCGTGGGCTCATGGCCCCAGTTCGGCTGTATCCTCCGCTCAGAACTTTGGAAACTACGGCTCTGCAGTCTCCAGCGCGCATACTGCAGGAGGCTATGGATCTGCAGTTTCAGCAGTACAAAACGGAGGATTAGGACGGGTCCAGTCAGCTGTTTCTTCAGCTCAGAATGTTGGTGGATACGGGTCGGCAGTATCAAGTGCTTCTAATGGCTTGGGGTCAGCTGTATCCTCCGCCCAAAACGCTGGAAATTATAGATCAGCCGTGTCAGCAGTCCAAGGGTACAACGGTTTTGGGAACTACGGCACAGCTGTCTCTGCTGCCCAGAACGTTGGTGGGTACAGAGCGAGCACGGCGCAGACATCTCAGCAACGAGGACTCGCGTTCCAGAACAGTGGAGCCAGCAGCATCAACGGTCCTGGCATCCAGGCCGCTCAGTCTCACGCCGTCAACACTTTCTAGATCATCAAACGTATCACGGACAAGTAATTATGAAATAATTGCTTATGACTTAGATGTTAAATTAAACCGGACAATGATATAGGATACATGAAGACGACTGTCAAACACTTGTCTCGGTATCCTATATAAATCTGAAAAGTAATAATAAAGGATTTGTCATATTTTATTTTTATCGTTTTATTTAGACATAGCAATACTCTAGCAATCTCGTATTATCATAAAATTGCTAGGCTACTAGCATAAGGCATTTGCTCTTAATTCTGTAGACCTGCTGATGGCTGGTAAGAATATTGATAGTAAATGGTTAAAGGTGACCTTATAGTATAAACATTAGTTTCAACATTAGAATAGTATTCTTTTTACCGTAGTCCATTACTGAGCTGATGGGTCGGGTATCGCCACACCAAAGGTTTTGTACTGAATTATTATAACAAGGCCACATGAGACTATTGCACCCCGCCACCAATAACAATGAAACGACTTGTGATAAGATATTTAAGTAAAAAACTAGCTTTTAATTTGTCTTACCCGCACAAGTTTATGCTTGGAAATCAGTGCCTCTGTTACTTGCCCAGTGCGAAATGTCAGGCAATTTTTAATTCTTGTCAATTTAAATTTCACTCTCTTTTGCCATAAAATATGTCAATAACATGAATTCAAATAATAAAATCTGTATTCGATTACATAAACTGTCCTAGGTAATTACCAATTAAGGTACCTACATTATTCCAAATTCGCTAACATAACACTACCTGGCTTCAACCCATTGATGGCCCACTACTGCGCACGGGTCTCTCCTCATAACTGAGGAGGCCTAGAGCATACTCCACCACGCAGCTCCAGTGCGGATTGGTGGAGGGGTTAGTGGCCAACCCAAGTGTCAGAAATTTTTAAGCGACCCGAAGGTATCTGACATGGCTTAACGACTGCTACCAAATGGTAACAACCGGTACCGACGGCTTTACGTGCCCTCCGAAGCACGGAAGCGCTCAAGAAATTTTGCCACTAGCGGTCACCCATTCAACTACCGACCGCGCCCGCTGTTACTTAACTTTGTCGATCACTTGAGATCGACGCAAGTCGCCGGGCTATGAGCGCTTCTAACACTACCTACTACATTTTAAACTTCCCGCCATGTCGCAAGAATGTCCCAAATCAGAGGTCCCCAAACTTATTTTATCTTGTCGACGCCTTGGCATGTATGCTTATTGGCCGAATTGGGGCGGCCTAGAATACTGATCCCAATCTCATCCAGGTTGACCAGCATTTAAAATGCATTTAAAATTATAATTAAAATACTTTTTTTTTATATTTGCAATTAATTTTTTAATAGAACACTTCTTCAAACTTTGTTTATTTGAAACTCCGTTTGCAATTATTTTGAATGTTGTACTTAAACATTAAAAGATAATAAATTATAGTGCTGAAACCGGACTGTGTTCCTAAACTGGATTAGTTCATCGAACTATAATTGTGAGGCCGTAAATAGAACAGATAGGTACTACGACATAAATATATAGTAGAAACTTTAATAAGCAGTTATTGGCACCATAATTGAATCACATCATAAGGAGTATAATGATTTATAAAACGGATTATTGAGTTAATACTTACTATAAGTAATTAATAACTTTAGAAGATACCCACAATCAAAAATTGGTATATTATGTGGCCTGCACTCCCACAGGCCATGGTCCTCACGCTGGCCAAGTGCAGATTGTCGGACTTCACACACCTTTGAGAACATTATGGAGAACTCTCAGGTGTGCAGGTTTCCTCACGATGTTTTCCTTCACCGAAGCAAGTGATAATTAAATTCTAATACGCACATAATTTTTGAAAATGAGGGGTGCGTGCGGGCTGAACCCGGGGCTCTCGGTTCTGGAGTCCAAAGTTCAACCACTCGGCTATCACTGCTCAGTATCATCGATTCCAGTTTCATTTTTATTATGTGTATACATAATAGGTAATCGAAGAGGTAGTTATGCAATATTGGAAATTAAACAATAATTGGTAACAATTTTATGTTTTTTATGAAAATATACAAACGATCTGTCACCGTCGTCCAAGGACATCTATAACAACAAGGCATTACCGAAGAGTTGCCGATCAAAAAATAAATGAGGACCTGCATTCAAATTCAAATCAATTATTCCATTCTAATACTGGATTGGACTCAGGGATAGATGGAATCCTACAAATAATAAAAAATCCTGAAAAAGTCTCAAAATATTGCCAAAATAATATCAATACAATTAACTCAAGGAAAATAATTATTAAAATGAGATGAAGTGGTTTTTGCAAACACATTTCGAATCATCGAAATCGTCATCGCAACAATGAATATTATCGTGAGGAAGCAGGAAGAAGAAGCGGCAAGAAACTCTAAATAACTTACTTTCTCTACTTACAATAATTCCTACCACTTACAACTACTGACGGGTACATATTAAACTCATTTACAAGCAGTTTTATATTAAAAATAATTATCCAGTTTGTTATCAGCATTTGTATTGTAAACTCGTATTAATTATCCGATTCCGACGTCGATACCAAACTTGAGAAGCTACTTCTACGTGACTAATAGCCTTAAACGCATACCTATTATAGAATACCTGATCTGTAGAGTCGCAATGGCACTCGCAAGACTACCCGGCTAATAAAACAACAGTTACAGATCCTTGATCGCTCGCTCCCACGCAAAAAATAAGTAGCTATCGTTGGGCTCTTTCTGTACATAGAATCAGCGTGGATTTGTCTGGCTTGTAGGAATATAATATTTTTTATAGGACAGGTGGACGCGGTATGTATTTTTCACGACATTATTTCAGTTCAGACAGTGGTTGAAAAATGCAGTGTTGATGCGTTCAATTCAAATTAAAATTTATTTATTCATATACATAGGTATCACTGATACACTTATGCACATCATTTTTTTATTCTATGCTAAGTTTAAAGTCATATATCGTGGATTTGTTACAAATGTTATCTTAGCCTTGTCTTAATTAATTACACTCTTTCTTTTAGCCTTTGTACTGTGTATATAAAAGTAGAATAATATGTCAACAATCTCCTTACACTGTAATACGATTATAACCAGTATGAAGATTCCTTTTGTTGGAAAGATCTGTGTTATTAAACCTTACCCTAAAATGACTTTACCATGCTTCTAAAGGTTTAATCCCAACTCGTGCATGATAGTAACATTATTTACTTGCTTACTATGTTTTTTCTTATAATTTAGTGTTTCCTTATCGTCTTAATTTTATTGTATCTTTTGTTGTCAATCAATGAGCGCGTTCACCGCTTTCATGCGTCTCTGATCCTACTTACTTACATCCTTCCTTAGGTCCATCGCCTATACTGATTAGAGAGTCATCTGCTTGTTAACCGACATTTATTTTATTAAAAAGCCTTGATAGACTCATTGTAAAATAATAAAACACTGAGCCATTTGATCCACAAAATTTACTATTAATGTGAGCGGAATAAATAAGGTGTTTGGAAGACTGATAACAGCTTTTAATACCGTATTCCTTCAATAATTACTTAATAACTGAGAAACCGCACCATAATTCACAGTACGAAAATCTCTGTGGACCAATCTATCAATACATACAAACAACGGTTTCTAGTTTTTATGGTCAAACTAGTCATTTAAGAGGCGGATATAAAGTGAGATTTGGTAGTGAGATTTGCATTTGGGTCTTGTCTCCTCGTTGGCACCATGACGATAATTTCTCGCTTGATCCTGTACTATGGGATCGTAATGATCCAAATCTGCTCAATTGCTTCAGGTAAATATAGTAATTTTTTTAAATCATTTGTGTATTTGTATCTATTGTATATCTACACGTTGACATTGTTCTTTTCTGATAAATGGCTCACCGTCTTTTGTCATGTTTTAGGCCAGCTTTTAGGGTCAGGCAAACTGCTTTCTAATGACAAATAGCTACTTAAATTATTTGTTAAATTTAAAACTATATAAAATATGTACAATGAAAAAGTGTTTTATGTCAACAACCGCAAAACGAGCAGACGGTCTGCTAGATGGGAATTGGTTATCTTTTAAATAACCAATAATCGAGCACAGGACCTATCTGATGGTTGGTGGTGACCGTCTTTACCCAAAGACATCATTCCAGTCAAAGATGCCATCAATACATTGCTGTCCAAGAGAGATGGAAGCGGAAAGAAAAGGTCCAGCCAAAAAGCTCGTTTTTAAGTCTTTGGATTGCGGTGGTGCTTTAGTTCTGAATATTTACATGTACATAATGACCATTAGAATGATATTAGGAAATAATTGTTTCAGAAAAGAAAATTCCAAATATGGTTGCAACAAAAACTTTTCAGTCAAGCGGAGGTATTATAGGAATAGCAAGCGTCGCTGAGGTAACTTCCAAGGATGCTAAAGTTTCATCCACGGGTGGAGTCAAATTTTATCCTCCGACAGGCACAAAAGAGAATAAGAACTCAGATCAGAAACCATGGATATTTTCCAAGAAAACAAGCGATGGAGTCGTATTGGGAGCGGTTCAAACGTATCCCGGTACTGTGGTGACATCTGCAGTTTCTTATGGACAACCGACCGATTTTGGACGTACCAATCCTATTCAATGGACAGGATCGAATGATTTTTACCCGCATAAATATCCCCCAGTATTACGCCGAAACCCGTTTTTGACCAATTATATGTTTAAAGATTTTGATCCATTGATACCAGATTTCGGAGGGAGCCCTTGGTTCAGGCCTATTTATGATCCATTTGTCAATATGTGGTAATAAAAATTGTACCGTCCTATCCGTTTTGCTTTCTGTATTGTAGACTAAGTTTTGACATATAAAATACAATAAATTAATGACAGTAAACAATCGCTTTTTTGTGTTCTCTAAACTCATTATGAAATATTCAAATGTTCAAATATGCTAATATTGCCTACTACTAAAGTATATGTCATACTTATTCTTTGGATTGTACTCCGATAAATTCATTTGATATAGGTTATTATTTATTTAACTAAACTTTGCTCGCGGCTTCGCCCGCGTGAAATTTGGTCTGTCTCATAATGATCAATCCTATCGTGATAACTTTTAAAATATTGGTCTAAATTGATGTTTGATGCGAATCCGCAACTTATTAGATTTTTAGGGACAATAGCTGTTTCCCGCGGATTAAATTTAACCTACATAATTCACCTTCCACACTATCATCATATTAAATAGCTTATCGATTCGCACCACCGTTTCGATGTAAAAGTAGAAAACATTGAAATTTATTATGACATAAAATTTATAAGTACCTAGTATATCAATTACTATTGTCTAATATAACTATTGTCTAGAGGAGACGACAAAAATAAAAGATAGGTATAGGCCAAAGTTTTAAAACGGTCTTCTAACTTCCACTGCATGGGAAGACAATAGGCCAGCAGTGGGTCAGTTGTAGGTGATCTGTGATCATCGAAAGTTTACACCGGTTGCAACATTCATGTGTCACTGCCCCCCACGCCACGCCGCGGAGTTAGAAATCGCACGCTACTGTCACCGTCTTATTATGCAACTGCATCGCAGGGCCATTCTGAAATAAATTCCTACATTAAACCTCCTTTTTTACTTAGACAAGAGCTTTATTATAATGCTGCGATATGTTGAAATAATATAAGTATACCCAAACAACAAAAGTTAAGTTTGGTTAGCAAATTGTAGTAGGTAACTAGCTTCCGTCTGAGACCACGTCTATGACATGGGGTTTCTTCAAAAAAGGTGTTAAAAGAGTTCTGCTTCAAGGCCGGCGTTGCATTGGTGACTCCCCTGGGCGTGTCCAGAGGCGACGAAGATCAATTACCATCAGATGGCTCGTCTGCATTTTCGCCAGCCCTTCAGGCCATAAAAAAGTTAGGTATTAGGTGTAAATACACATCTATTATAGTACAAGGTTTTTTGCATCTGTAATATATCTCCAATGTCTCATAAATTCGATGTCGGTCGACACATACACTCCATCAATCCAAACGTGAACCTCGAACATTACAATCGAAAAGTTGACGTTACGTAGTAACTTTAAAATAACCAGATATGCTGTACATATGTACCTATATCTACTGATAATCCTAATACCCTGCAGTTAGAATTTTACTCCTTTTAGGAAATAGGACTTTTGAACTTGCTAGATTCATGTCACCCATCTTAACATCCATAAAGTGTCTGTTTCCTAAATTAACGTTTTCTCCAAGATGTATCGTATTGTGAAGATCTTATTAGTATTCTATCAATAATTGTCTGTAGTAATATTTCATTTTAATGAACCTATCTTCTTAATAAATGTTCAAAAACAGGTATAGGATGACAACACCCGGGACAGGTTTATAAACTACAGTTCTCCAGATGAGCTAGATACATGATAAAAAATATTTGATTTATTAACATCATTTTTTTTATTTGTATTCCGTTTATCTCATTCAATGTGTCATAAACAGTGACCTATAAGCTATTCATACTTAATTATAAAAATGAGAAAGTGTATTTGTTTTTCCTTCTTTGGCGTTTGTAAAAACAATTCTCTTGCAGTCCTTGACATTAACAGTAAATTGCCATTGTGTTCTAAACATAGATGGTTGTAATTTCCTCTATGATACGAATGAGTCACTTTAAAGCAAAATAGAATAATACTACTGTACTGCATCATGTAAATAGTTTAGAATATTCCTCTGTGCGACTCGGTGCGTCACAGTAACGGCCGCGAAGCGAAGAAGCGTGCGCGTCACCATGCGTTCTCTGCTGTGCCTTGCGCTGTGCGCCATCCTTGTGCAACTAGCCTCCGCCGCACCGCAGTCTAAACTGCAATTTTCTAGTCATGGTAAGCTTTTAATGCTCCTTTTATCGCGCTAACTAATACGACGAATATTTATTGACTAATACCCGGGTATTGTATTCGAAAAACGTTTCGTTTTGCTTACGGATCGAGGTGACGGATCTACGAGGCGTCACTAAAGAGTGATCCTTTATGAAAAGCTTATAAGGAACTACTTTAATGAGTCGTTATCGGTAACTCGTAAGAGGACCAAAACCGTGAGCGATTAATAAAGAAGACGCACTGTAGGTTACCTTCAAGACGAATATAGGAACTTAGATGAAAAGACGACAATTTTACTTAGGTGTTACCAAGGAAGATTGATTCCCGGTCGGAGAGGACTTTTGTGGTTTATAAATTTTAATATCCAAATAGACCTACCACTCGTTGAGTCTTAAATAGTCATAAGGTAATCCTATGAGAGTGAAAGTGACTTTATTTCAATTAAATAGTAGATTTAACCTGTTAAGTTACTTATATTACGAAACACTTCACTGGTCAGTTGGATGACGAATTACATAATGTGGTTTAAAAGGCCTCATTTGTCATCAAAACAAGCAATGATTAATTTATTATGCAGGGTTTGTAGTAACAGAGTTGTTTGTTAAGTTTTCTTAGTATTGTGTTCGTAAGAACTTACAAAAATGTGGACAAGGCATTCAATGTTTCTTCACAACATCAAAAGATTCTATGAGTAAAAGCGAAATGGATAAATACTTTAGTCTTTATACATATTTACATTGATAGGAACATTGAAACACACGGAACATAAATAATGTATTTTCTGTGATGCCAGTAGGTACTTCAGTAGGTAAGAAGGTACTACATGGACATACCTAAATGGTTTATACGTAATAAAATTTAATGGTTAGGTACTTACATACTGTTCCTAGTTTTGTATTTAAATGCAGATCCTCTGTTCATACTCTTGAACTCATATAGGTACCTATCGTAAGTATGAAGACGTAAAATATTGATATTGTGTACAGTAAAAAAAAATGTTTAACATCATTCGTATAAAACAATAAGGTTGTTATTACCTATAATGTCATTAGCGTGAGAAGTAAATTATAACGACGTAAAAACCACCGTCTTGTCAAAGTCTACTGACATTTTGTTTTTTAGTACCACTTATTTGAATAAACTTATTTGAAGGATGCCGCACCAGATGCCGACATTTTGTGTATAATGGTGTGTAATTAATTGTTTTTAATCAATTAAATAACTTGACTTATATCAATACCTACCACCGTAGGTTCCTCTTGGTTAATTACTACTTTAATTGCTATCTTGTTCAGTCCTTTGTGAAATATCTACGACACCTATATTAAAAGGTATGAATATGTAATAAGCTGAATGAAACTACTCATATTAAAATAGCTACGTATTTTGAACCCTTAATATTTATGATGGTAATAATTATAATAATATTATCCAGTCCTAGAAATTATTTGATAAAGAATGGAAAAGTCAAAACTCAAGTATTTAGATTTGAATTTTTAAACATGTTTAAAAAATGCATTTTTGATAAAAATTTAAGTATGCATCCTGTGAGGTCAACAACCAGACCCGCTATTCGCGCTCAATTCGCGTAACTTAGACTAGTCTAAAAGCAAATAAAATAGCGTTGCAGAACTAGTCGCCAATGACCGCACGACCCGTGCTGCAACTTGTTACGGCACGTTTATATGACACGATAGCTTTCGCGTCGTCTAACTGCGGCCTTACGGTCATCAAACGAGATCTGCAAGGTTTATCTCCGGCGAGACGCAATGTCGTATTTTATAAACTAAGGCTCTCTACCATAAACCTAATATTTATGAAGTTTATGCTAATCACTTATGCTAACATAGATTGAGTCTAATGTCGTTATTATAAATACTGTGACTCGTACTAGGTGCTTCATTGCCGAATTACATTTACTGCTTTACGTAAATTAAGTGTAAATTAACCACAGCAGGTTATATCATTACTTATCAAATGCATATTGTACCCAACAAGAAGGTATCATAATTTTTAAAAAGGTTTCGCCAAAATCCATAATATGCTTAATTAAAAACAAAAATATGGATGCAAAGGCAGCTGACAGATTAAGGTATGAGGAATTAAATTCACATATTAAGTAACGATTGATATTAGCAAAGTACCTAATCATTAATTCGAAGAAAAATGCGAAGGGCTGGAATAGTCAAGCATTAACCTGCTGGTCAGGGTACCGACGAGATATGACACATCACTATAAACTCTCATCGTCGTTTTGTTTCAGTTAATTTTAATGTTTTAGGATTTTTTGAATTTCCTGACCGTGTATTATTCTGCTATTTCCAGACGCCGACGGCAAGCCGTTCATCGAAGAAGTGGTAGTGGAATCTGTGCTGCACGTCAGGAATCCCGCGTCTTCAGCGCGTCAGTCCCGCACCAACACGCAGACCAGCCTGGCAGATGGCGCTAGAGTCGCAGAAACAAAAAATAACTGATTAACTAGTTAAATTTGATCGATTTGAAACATATTTAGTTCACTCGTAAAAAAATACATAGCTACAATTAAATTTGATATTGAATAAACTCTTTTCAACGATTAAGTATACGTGAATACCACGTCCCTACAATAGTTAGAAAAAAGCTTTTTAAAAAAAAGTTAATCTATCCTTAGTGATGAATATTGTGATAAGTAAAACGTTATTTTTGAACAAAAAAGAGAAAAATTAGAGTACTTACCTTACTGAGGCTTTGTGTGAAGTGTTGTGTTCGTAGAAAAGATTAAATGACTTAAACTTAATTATATTTTATACACTTACCTACTAATTTTCCAAATACATTTTTATAAATAAGTAAAATGTATGATTTTATTTAAAGGTTTATTTAAATAGTTACACCCTTTTGGCATTGAATTGATAAATATCATTGAAATTAACTCAGGTAGAGATCTTAAAATGACTGATATCATGACTGTAATCATGCAAAAGATTGTCCCAGAGTGGTTAGCTACTTTCAGACCTAGAGCAATCTATGCAAAATTTCTATCATTATTGAAACTCAAGATAAATTGCACCTTATGTTCATAATATGGATGCAAATCCAAGCCAACCTTGTCTACCTACTCATAATGTATCCAACAGCATCCTAATCAGCAAATAGTTGTGAAGATCTATGCCAGTTTTGATGTTCAAAGACACACCATTAATACCTGGATAACTCATTAGAGTTATTTTATCCAGAGTTATGTACCTCTATATCAATAGAGGTACCTACATAACTCTGGATAAATCCTGGATATCAGTAATTTTATAACTATGTTAACTATGTACGTACCTATCTATCGCGTAAACTTAAAGTTCACATGTGTAAGTGGACCCGGTCATTTGAAAGGCTTGCGTGGGCCCAAAGGTCTAACACGTAAAAGAGCCTCCTTTAATTACTTTGATGTTGTGCATGTATGGCGGATTTCATCCTTGATTACACAATTTAATACATCTGCAGATAAAATTTCGATAAACTGTTGAATAGGCACTGCCGTTCAGAATGTAGAAGGTACGTACATGCTGAAACAATGAACACAAAGCAAGTAGGTACTAATTTAAGTATGTAGGATAAGTTGGTAGGTAGATTTGGCAACTCGCTTATGAACGACAATATTTGATTCAAGGAAAGTTACACAGAAGAACAAAGAAGAGACTTATTAGCTAAGCATCGTGGAACGCCTGATGAAATTAGGAGGCATTTTCAATGATATTAACATTTGTATGAATGAAAAGACCTGGGTTTCATAGAAGTTGTTAAAATAGTGATAATTTTTACATTGACATAATAATTATGTTTACATTGACATAATTATTATGTCAATGTAAAATAGTATTATTCATGTGTTGTATGCTTACGATTGAAAATTAAAAAATGCAGCAGAACCATACTTTTAAGAACAAAGAGGGCGTTCGTCTCGAGCGTCTGACTTAAACTAGGCTATAATTTTAAACTGATATTATCGCGGACACTAAACATTATATTGTATACGGGTACTCACGATTAATCGTGAGTACCCGTATACAATATAAACTAGGCTATTTTCCGAAGCTATAATCTGCTGATTTTTTTAAAGGTTTTTGGGCTAATTGGGATATTTACCCTGGCGCAAACGGTAAGGCTGCCAAGTATTCAAAGAATACGCCTCGCCGGTGGCTTTCTTGAAGAGGGATTAAATACCTGTAGGTTTTTCGCCCGCTTACAATCCTGCAAGTAGGTACGACTCTGGGTCGAGGAAGGATGGACAATACATTACCTGGTCGAGATGAGGTACAACACAAAACTCTTCACACTGCGGACGAAACAAGAGACTAACTTAGAAAAACTACAACTACTCTGATGATAATCTCTTTTAAGTAAAATACCTATCTAACATAGGAGCAGTCCAGCCACCTGATGGTAAGAAGTCACCATCGCCGATGGTAATAAGTAATAACACACAAACCGCAAAGGAATTATTAAAGAAGAAGTAAAAAGAACGAAAGAAAGAAATAATGTACCCATAAATGGTAATCCCATTTAGATTTAGTTTACGATGGACGGAAAACAACAAAGGCTTTTTATTTATAAATAATTCATTGTTTCTAATATTTTGCTACTGTTTTTATGCGACGTGTAAGGTACCGGTATGAATATTAACAGAACAATTTCATTGTTCAAACTGCACGAGGAACTGAAATGCCTTTTAAACACTCGTTATACATTCCGCGGGGTTGTAATAAAATTTATGCTTTTAGGTAACTGGCGTATCTACTGTGACCCGAGGGCCAAGAAACGCAACGCTCAAAGGGGAATTCGTTCTACGCTGCAAGGATCAGCGTCGAGTATTAAAATTAAATGTACAATTTTGTTTTGTTTAACCTGTATTGCCACGCAATTCATTAAAAATATTTAAAACAACGCTACACACTCATAGCCCCTAGGTATCAGGTAGGTAGGTAGGTTCCCTGTATCATGGGCGATATGGACAACGCAGAAAGACAAGCACCCTCACCCAGACCGTAAAGTCGATACCTTACAATTTTATAACTTTGCTAAGCCGTTTTGTTCAGTTTCATTTTGATGAACTTTTAGAAGTCGATTAAGCCGTGTTAACTTTTTTGCATTCATAAATATTATTGTCACGTTATTTTTCTCAAATATTTCTACGTACAAACAACGATCCGTCACAGTTTTATTGTATGTACACATTTTAATCATCATCATTACAACTTAGCTGTCTTACCGTTGGGCTAAGATCTCCTTTCAAATGTGATGATTCCTGACCATAGTCTAACACGCTGACCAAGAGCGGATTGGCAGACTTCACACACCTTTGAGGACACGATGCAAAACTCTTACAGGATGGTGTGATCATCATATTATGTTGATTTACCGAAGCAAGTGACAATTAATTTCTAGTACACATACTGATAGGTTTGAAAATTAGAGGTGTGTGCAGGTTCGAACTCAGGCTCCCCTATTCGGGAGACCAGCTTTTCAACCACACTAGGCTATCACTGCTTTTTTGCACTGAATAAATTAAATCGGCTTTAAATTTATAGGCCAAACATGTTTTTGAAATTTTTATGTTGTCTGTATGTCTGTGGGAATATCACGCTAAACCAACGCGCTATAAAGTGAAACATTCGTGCAAATATTGATAATATCTGGAACACTGGCAACTGCTGCTGTGAGTCTGGTCATTCTGGTCATGGACACAAAAAAAATTTCTTAAAATCTCTCCATAACAGAATCACTCCCTTAACAGTTAAATAAGTAAAACACATTTGTAGGTACTAACTAAACACACTGCACAATAGACACCATTAGGAATTTTAAAATCGGCGTGTATGATAGATTAAAAAAGTGCTAAATCCTGTAATGATATTCATAGAGCGGGACGCGGGTGGACGCGGCAATGAGAGGCGCACGCGTCGCGCATAACGTACATCGCTGTACGTACAGGCTGCGCTGTTAGCATACCGCCGCGCCGGCCAAATACTTCCACAGAAATAATATCGGCACGACAAACGCTGCCCACGACAGCATGCTAATTGATACTCTGTAAAACAAAATTATATAGTGGTAAGAGTATTACCCTACAATAATTTATATGTATAGAATTAATGGTATAATCTTTTGTTTTGTATCATAAAAAGTCTCACTTTAAAAATGGCGTAGCAAAATATATTCATGTTACGAATAATATTGAAACTAGAATGTGTTAACAATTTATTTTATGAATGGGTAATTAGATAGGTAGTTAGTTGGTACTTAGATGCTGTAAGTAATTAGGATCATCTTTGATTCATTATTCATTGGCAGCAGTCGGTAAACTACGTCGCGTCGGAGGCATTTACATGGCATAAAGAAAGCAGACGAAACCACCCTCGCTCATGAATCGCAATTTCAAAGTCCTAACCGAGCTTTACGAGGAGACTGATGACAGCATAGTAAAACTATACGAATAAGAAGTATATTACCTTTGTAATAAGTATTGTTACCAAAATGTCCCAGTAATTTTGTTGATGACTTTATAATCGAGAGCATGCTGTACAAATCGCCAGAATAGAGACATATTTGAATACAATCAGTAGCAGCCGCCCGCGCCCGTTACAGGCGCGCGCACTCCATCGGCTATTACTTATACCGTGCGTATGCGCGGAATACGGTTAACCCATAGACTATAAATTACATTGCAGAGGACACTTTAGGTACAAAACAAAAAATATTAATAAAAACCAACTTCTAAAACCGCATTTCTATTTGAATTATGTCTTCTTTATGAACATGGCCGACAAACGAGCAGACCAGGCAACTGATGGTGGTCCCCTCGTCTATGGACACCTAAAATCTTGAAGGAATTACAGATGCCTTGTTGGTCAAGAAAGGAGAGAATAGAAAGAAATAAAAAACTGTGACTCACGCTACGGATAGGAGTGAGACACAGACAAGCTTATATAATACTAGCGACCCACCCTCGCTTCGCTACGGGAAAAATATCCTACTGGAACATTTTATCGGAATAAAAAGTATCCTATATGTTAATCCAGATCATATTCTATGTGTGCAAAATTTCATACAAATCCGTGCAGCCGTTTACGCATGATTGAGTCACAAACATACACATAAACTTTCACATTTATAATATTAGTAGGATTATTATTATTATTATATTGATAATTAAATCCTGACGCGAAGTTCTACCATTAAACTGGGCTAACAGCCGGCTTCTGTTACCCATGTAGACATCGTTCGTGGTCTGCGAGCGATGGATAAGGTGCAGTGGTTCAAAGAGCGCCAATAATATTATATACGAAGTTGAAACAAGTTATATAGAGCTTCAGCGACAGTGCTTTATAGGTCTATCAAGTTACCAACCTGTCTGATCGTACCTAATTAACTTCGTTTGTGTATTCTATGACCCCAGCTTCTCGGAAGCGCCGTCAACCGATTTTCATGCGAGAGCTGTCATTGATTTATTGTAATGTCCATCTTTCCGCACTATTCGCCGATCAGTCTGAGGATCTGCCCAAACTCTTTTAAACCTAACGATTTGCGTCGAAGTCACGTACATTTAAATTGGTGATAGCGTTACACTTGCTTTTTGTACTATAATCAAAGTTTTCAAGGAAAGACCCAATCAAAGGGGCATTGCCTCTCGTGAACTAAGTGATGAAGTAATCGAACACTCAATTATGTGTACGTTGCCTCTTGTGAACGAGGTGAAGTAATCGATCGAAATAGTGCTTGTCACATACAACAAAACGAACTTTGTTATTAAAGTTTATACTTCTAAATGTACGAATTATTTAATGTATGAACTATTTAATTCCATCTCGCTGCTCAAGTTAAACTCAAGCACTCACGATACATAATATTTCGTCCCAATTGCATGTAAAATATTAGTACCAGATGTCCACTGAGGGGTTTGAGAAGGGCCAGCCATCCATACATCTTTCGAGAGAGACAAAGAAAAATTTTGAGTTGTACACTTCGATAGTAACAGAAAAAAATTCATACGTGTTCTGTATGACATGACACACATTTATCAAATTCCAGTCTGGTACGGGTACCCACTGTTACAACTAGTACCAGCACCAAAGTACTAAGTACTAACCTGTTTGGTATTCCACTACAATTCATTTCAACCTTGCCACAAATCACAGAATGACGTCGAGCCCTTCAAAACGTCCAAAATATAACGCCGTGACATCCATCTTAGTCTAAATCTTCGTCAAACAGCGGAATTACAATAACCTGAGCTTCCGTAAATATCACACTATTGCGTCACGACTAGAGTCGCCAATCGTCTTGATTAACGCAAGACATCCTATCTTCAGTGGGGTATAAGGAGATTTAGCACATTTCCGGTTTTATCCTTTACAAAGCTGTCATGGTTCCCTTTTTATTCGCGTAATAATTCCTATTTGTTATGACTTCATTTGTATCGATCTTGTTTTCGAAAGGAGATAATGGAATAGAAATGTGGGGCTCTATCTTCCTTGAGTCCAGGCCGAGGTTCCCTGCTCGTTGTCAATTACTTTCTTTCGTCTTCTCTCTTGTTTCTTGATGTCGCTTGGCTCGTCTAAGTCGTCTATACATAAATATACGTAAGTATAAGTAAGTGGCGATTCGACTAAGTTAGTTCAGGGCACTAACAAAGTAAAAGCCTATTCACTTTGGACTTGAAGACACCCGCAATCCAAATTATAATCTAATAGAACCACTAACGCGGGGATGTTATATTTGGCATAAAGGATGTGCCGAGCCCGACCAATGTCTTCATACTTATCTACTAGTACGACACGCTCATCCAATGATTACAGCATACAAATTCAGATTGTGGTTAAGATTTGGTGCAGATTTTGTACATTTCCTGTCTCGTACAATATTTGAATATCAAATGTATGTATAATTCAGATTTCAATAGATAATAATCGTACAGTGTACAAGTATTGGTGGCGTGATCTTTTCATTAATCAGCAACATATTGAATTTTAATGAGCAAAGACATAATATTTTGGCTCCGCCTATTTCGATCTGCTGCCCATAAATGTTGTACAAAATTTGATAAATCTCACAGTAGGTATACTACGTTTTCTAGAGTATGATGCGCAGGAACTGCACGATTTAATTCTTCGATTACGTCCCCATCGTTGGATGTAGCAAACGACAACCCGACGCACGGTGGGTATCCATCCCTTCGTCGTTAACATCCCTCCAGTACGGACGTCACGCTTTGCTTCATCTTTTATTATACGTACCGCAAAGAACTGTAACAAATTGCCTGCGTCGGTATTTTCGTTCGATTATAATGTAGATGTCATTAAGTCAAGAGTGAATAGGCTTCTAAGTTAATGCGCCTTACGACCCTCGACTACATCGCTGCTTACCATCAGGTGGGATTGTAGTCAAGCATTAACTTATATTATGTAAAAAAAAGAGAGTCGGTTTATCAGTAATCCACTCCTATATTGTTGAGTTCCCTCCCGTAAGCATGAAAGGATTGGAATGACGTACCAGTTGCGATGTCCTATCCGAATATAATGCAGATGTCTTCACATCAACAATGCGTAGACGAAGTAAAGAAGTATTTAACAACCCATTTTGTATGAAAAACATATAATATATAAATGGTAATTGCTAAAGGTAAACTTATTTTAATACTAAATTATTCATTTTATTTTATTTTACGATAATGTGAATGAAAAGCCATGAAATATTATTGTACACTGGAATGTTTATACCTTTGTTACACATGTATAAGTTATATTTTCGATTGGTTATTCTACACACCTTCAACGCTACTATGACGCTACTTACCATGATTTGAATAGACATAAACATTCAAAGGATATCGCATATTTTAACACAAGCCAATTTAGCTGCGTAACTAAGAGGTCATCCAAACACCTGTGTAGGAACATTTGCAAAATTTACATAAAAAATTAATGAAATATTCATTAGCTAATTGCTTGTAGTCCATTGTCTAAGGTAATATTTATAGCGAAGTTACAAAACTCCATTTTTTCTAAGCAAAGTCGAGAGACGACCTCGGCAAGGATTTATATTCTGCCTTCAAACTTTGCAGCTGTACTTACGAATTTATTTCATCGAAGAACAATAAAAATTCGGGAGACGCCCTGCGCATCTTAACCAATGTGGAATCAATGAAGTCATAAATTAAAATGTAGCGATGAGTGAGCTGGGCCTCACTCCTTCCGCTAGAGTTCACGACGAAAAACGCGCACGTCAGATCAAAGTAACGGTTTTTCGTAGGCGCGGGGTCCTCGAGAGGTCATAAATTCAGGATAATATATTATCATGATACATTTTGCCGAATTTTTGCGTTTATGACAGACCATGATGTCAGTTACATGTCGCATGGATGCAAATTAAAAGAGATCTAAAACATTACATTACATCTGTTATTTTATTAAATTGTTATTTCATTTTCGTTTTTCGAGTAGGTAGTTGAACAAGACACCAATTAGATTGAAACACTTGCCACAGATTAGGTGAAATATCACAGATGTACCATTGCGCCCTAACAGATGGATAAGCAGCCACCAGCTAAGAAGTGCTCCCTGAATTAGCATAAAATGGTGATTCATCGATGACAATGTTTCAAGGTTGGCGCGAGAATGCGTCATATCATTAATAACATTTTAATAGAGACATATATCAAATGGGTTACCGCTTATACCTACCCGTTTTATTTCTTCAATGTCCCGTAACATTTCAATTGGATATCGTATTAAAAATAATTCCAATGAGGCAACTTATATTAATCACGTCGTTGGATTGATAAAGAGGTGCTTTAGCTGCGGCCTGCAACTGTCATGGGTCCCGCTGAAAACCAGCAGGCGTTCGTGAAATAAATTCCTCACACGTGACAAATTTGTTAAGGCCCTACATGAGACACCACGTACCGTTATTTGTAGTAATCAAAACATACATCTTGTAGTGCAGCTTAATCATGCGCTTTGACTGCAACACGAGTCATTAGTATCAAAGTAATATTGCTCTGGTTTTTTTTTTGGATATGAAAATAAGTGTTTTGCAATCGCCGACACATTAAAAATCTTAATAATTAATATTATGACATCTATTTCGATTTTTGATCGTATTATTTTAAAAGTTCAACGAAACAATAACATATCATAATCAATTACCTGTATTAAGTATGTATATCTGACTTCGATAAAAGTTAAGTAAGTAGGTAATTTAGAATCGCGGTTTCGTCGAACAGGTTTTCATAGAAAGTTTATTTATGTTTAAGACTGATTTCAGATTAGACAGGTAGGTAAATTGGGAAAGGGTGGCGTTCCCAAAGGCCACTGCAAACATAGCTGATGTACCTATTGTAGTCAGGCTCTTTAATATTATACGTTACATTTACAGGCTAATAAATAGTAAAAGGAAAGAAATATATTTATTATATCCAAAAATCATTGCATGGCTTTGGAGTTTTTGGCATCAGAATCGGCAATTTTTTGAATGTATAAAAATCATAAACGCGCTAAATATAAGTAAAGATAGGTAACTGAAGTTCAAAGTCTATTATTGCATACTCTACATGCATAAAAGTTGCCGGTCGTATAATTAAAACAGTCTTGGCTTACGAAGGCAGACAGGAATACGTAAAGAAGGCGCAACAAATATCGGTTCGAACAGGTAAATAAACAATGGCGTTTGTGTATCGCTGACCCAAGCGCTGATCGAAACTAGTAAATAATAACATTGATCGTCAAGTTAGGCACGTAGACTTACTCGAGTAAATGCTAATTTCCAGAACAGGACAACACAAAGAACAGGAAAATGTCCGATCTGTCTCACGTGGAGCGACTCGCTACAGAAATTATTCCCGTTTTTACACTGACTACTTACACCCGTTTTTAATATTCCATCTATTCATAATTCTCAGTGATTTGCTAAGAAACGGTCAAAAGTTATTATTATTTTAACTTATCCAGAAATAATGAAGAGATAGATAGAACGGCCGTTAGTCCAATTGGTACATGAGACCCTGTATGTACCCAATGGAGAATCTATAGCTTTAATCCGGGTGGGAGTAAAATATACAAGGATAAAATAATTGTTCTTGAGTTTTGATTGTTTCTGAAGACTTACTAAATACGACTCAAAAAATTGCTCCTAGAAGCTCCTAGTACCGACTATTATCGACTCGGGTAGTAGGCACTATAGCAGATAAGGGTATGGTCGAGAACTCGAGATTAAATTAGGTGGTGTACAGTACCATAACTCTATGGCGATTTTTCAGCAGGGAAGGTAGAAATATTGGTATCTAAGGTGAATAAAACCTCTAACCGGGATCTTGTCGTTGCAATTCTTCTTTGCAGACTGGTCCTGGTGGATGAGGGATTATTAATGCAAATTTTAATTGAACAATCTGGATTGCGTCTGTAGACAGCTCGCCTACATACATTTATGGGACATGACGTCAGATGTTCGCTGATATGCATTGAATAGGCAGCCAGCACCTCGCCATTCCTGGCTGAAAGGGTGCGACTCTGACGTCAGGGTCTCGTTGGAAAGTAGCCCGTGGGACACTAACACAATGGCGCCGCTATATCCAGAGAGGATGGCTCACTCGTGACCCCATTGCATTCTCATGATAATTTTTCTGAGACTCTGTAAGGGCCGGCGGCGGGGTTTTGTAGATTGTTATGGAACTGCAGAATGGAAATGTACAGTATTTTTCTTGTAATGGCATCGTTATTTCAATGACACAATGCAGTTAAACAGGTTGGTGACATGTCAATGAAGTCTGCGTCATGCTTCAAAGGTTTTCAATATTCCAAGTTAAGTACCCATTCATGGCTGAATAATATAATTAATTTGATAGGTCACACATGCGATACGGTTCCCCTACGGCATCATACATATCCCATCGACGCGACGCCGGCATACGTGTACGTTCTGTAGAGTTACGGAAAATAATCAAAATCAAGAATAAAATTATGTAGATCTAATCCAGTTTTCACTGAAGACTTATAGAAAATATTCTTATTGGTATGACAGATTAAGAGTCACTTTGGAGTATGATCGACTCCGCAAGCCGCTAACTACCGTACCCATGGTTGGCATCAAGCGACAATTTTCCGCACTCTGCTGTCGATGTAAGAATAATTCAATCGGTTTTTCTGTGTTTTAAAACTATTTAGTGAACAAGCGGTAACAACATACACCATAGGTTCTCGTATGATTGGAATTAAGTATACGTAAATGCTTTGAACAAACACCCAGTCCGAATTTCTCAATGCCAATGCCACTAAATATCTAGGTACATGAACTAAAAAGCTAGACAGACGAGCGGTAGTGAGGGTAACGGTGGTATTTAGAGGTCCTTGCCTCGTTATCAGCGAGAACCATCGGCGTCGCGTTGCGTGTGACGCCCGCGCCGCACGTCGCCGCCGCATGTGCCGCACGCCGCAGCCAGGATGTCTGCTGCGATACAACGGTGTGCAGACACTGCAGCGTCCTCCTAAGTGGACAAACTACCTTAATAATGGTGATCAAGCGTACGGAATACGAAAAAATATAATGATAATGACGGATAATGTGAAACAAAGCTCGTAAAAGTGCTCTTAAAGACTTTGGCGAAGTGACTGATGAACTCAGGTATTGGTCGTTTCTGATCTTTTTTTTTGTTTATTTAATAATTTATGCACACTTGAATACAATAATTAAAATATTTCTTGTGAAATCTCTTCTAGCAGACCCAAGACTGAAGAGCGGTATAACTAAACACATTTACACTAAACTTTACATTGTGTAAACGGTAGTAATACCGTGTACACAATGTAGTGTAAATACATATATTTATGAATGTTCAACCAAGCCTATCCCTGTACAGGCAATTTGATTGCGGCGGTCGGTGTGAGCCACGTTTGCTTTAAAAAAATCAACAACGTACAATAATAATTAAGTTAATTTGATAACAGCAGCTTTCCGACACCTATAATTCCAAAAGCTATTGCGCAGTTCTATGATACAAAAATTGCAACATTGAGATTTTATAGTCATACTTTAAAATACTTAACTCTAGTGTGGGTAGGTAGGTTTGTTTATCTTTGCTTGAGCAGGAAGCAAAATTGACTTAAATACATTAAGTATTATTGGTAAAATCGGTGTTAATATTCAGGGCGTGTATAATCCAATACTACTTTAATGGATTTGTAGCGAATAAATGCAAGTTGGACACTACTAAATAATTAGTTTTGTATTCAAATAGTACGAACATAAAATGGATGAATAACATAACAAAATTACTATACCTATGCGCTATAGATCTGAGTTTTATAAACAGATCATTCAATTTTATATTTATGCTTAATTGTAATCAGACCTCATTGCTGAATTCCTATTGCATTCTTCATTATAAACACAACTATGATCTTCATACGATATGGTCAGCATGTGCGTTTGTTATATTCATTTCAAAAGAAAATCCACACTTATCTCTTCAGATAATACCTTCACTAGAAATTACAAACAAAAATGCCACAGGTTCCGTGAAAAGTGAGCGAAAATGAAGTGAGCGTAAAAAGTGAGTGAGTGAAAGGAAATTCAATAACAGTTTCAGAGAGTTAAAAGTCGCAATATCGCAGATATTGCAGAATAGTAGAAGTTTGCACATAACTAATGTATGATCTCTAGTCATAGAATACGGCGAATTATGTAGATTGTCTCAAATGTTTTGTGGGTACAATGCCTCATATGATTTGAAGCAAACGCACTTTAAACGGCCACGCAGAACCATACAGATGAAGATAACATCATGTTTGACGTTCAAGAATCGTCTCCTGTCCACGTGAATCAGGGCACCTCAACGACATACTAATGCCAGCGCACGTTTCCGGCACATATTTCACTACGATACTTTTTGGGAAACCGTGTAAGCTCGCAAATTTGACTGTTATGACCATTTAGCGAGCTCCGTACCGTGGGCGCTGATCTTATCGACTCCCGATGGTATCGGGCTTGTGTGTCCGACATACGAATCGAATCGCTCTACGTCTCTGTACAAGTCGCATATCATTATGCACATCTAGTTGTTAATGTCCGTTTTCGGGAATTTTGGACACCCGTACGCTTCATATGAATGACTTCAGTGCGACATTTTTCTTTTAAAATAGTGGCAAATTCGTCGTAGCTGGAATAATGTATCTGCATAACTTATGAACACCTGTGGTTTCTTTACAATTTGAGTTTAATCCATTTGCAGGCTACTAGAGAGTATAGGCGATTAAGGAACTCTTGGGGAGCATTTTTTTATTTAAGTAATAAATAAACGAACCACCTAACGAGTAAATGGTCAACGTCGGCCATGGACACCAGTAACAGTAAAGGCATCGCCGACGCATTGCTGATGAAAAGGAAGTGAGTGATCCGGATTGTTACTGGCTCACCGAAACTGTCACCACACGTGTAAAACATTTCACGGCCGATTTAGCCCGGCCGAAAAGGAGGGTGGTAAAATCCCCTACTATCATGCGAATACCTAAAAGCCTCCAAAAAGACTCAATCATTTTTGTTTGTAAATGACAACTGGGATCTTAACTTTTTATAATGTTAGTTGGTATCTACGATTATTCGTAGGTTGATACTGTATGGTACTGTCTGTGCTGGTACTGTGAAGTTCCTCTATTTCATCCTATTTAATACAAGGAAATTACAATAGTCAAACACAGCACACTGTAGAAACTTCTTTTACTACGTACTATTTTTGTCATAACTTCAACGTCATGTCAGCGTCCTTTACGGAATTTGCGTTGCAACATTTTCCTAGGGCCATAAACAATGCGAGATCCCATCGTGTTAGTTCCTGGAAAAGCTTTAAAAAGGACGTAAACGAGGCGGGTGTTATAAATCGTCATGAATGAACTGCTTGGTGATGCCACGTAGTGCCCTTGCGCCGGCGCATTATGCACCTGCCTCTACAGCGATACTGCTGACTTTATCTTTAGTTCACACGGTTCTAAGTATATAGGTCTATTTTAGTAGTTCACATAAAATTTGGAATATAATAAAATGGGGTAAAACAGGTTTATCTCTATTAATCGCAGACCTTTTAATGTAAAATGCCATGGTCATTAGTATCTCCTGGCTCTCAAGTAGACACCAGGTTTTATAAACGCAATACATAAATAACCATGGCGAGTCTAGTGTCAGACCTGAGGTTCTCCGGAAGTCGGGGCATGCAGGCAGTGTCAAGTAAGTTATCTTAGCCAGGTTATCTAAAACATAGATACTACTCCTGATAAAACATACTGTCCAATTGTTGTTGACAATTATAATTAAAATAAATTGTTTTCTAACAAAGGCATAAACTTCCGCCGCATTTCTAGTTCTTAATTTAAGACCTTGATCATTGTTCCTTTACTCACCGATACAGTCATAGATAAGGGACAGGAAAATATCCCTATCTTAATTCAAATCCAATAAACGTAATATATACAAGTAATATCGATACTGGCATTACTGGTAACTGGGTACTTACAGCAATGGCGACGCTCCATAAATATTAAGCGGAGGTCTGTAATGGTGTGTTTGTATGATAAGTTGGTACGATTAGTGATTACTGTACTAGTAAATTGATTAGGATCTGATATCGATTGATAGCGTTCTTATTTCTTTTCAATTACCTTTTTAACATTCTCAATACAGCTTCTATGAGTTGACATACAATTCACTTGTGCTTAAGCGATGAGACTGAACATCTTCATCTTTAAGAATTTATTTTTGGTAGTAGAGCTCTGTGTTCCCCTGTAAATAACAGAGATACTTTGAGGGTTATTATATTAGTTTCAAATGACATATAATGGTATTATGTATGTCGGTATGTATGTACATAATTAGAGTTTATCTTCATAGCTCATGTCTCACTTCTAACATCTTTGACTGAGAATGATCAATGTATATTAAACATACCCTCTGGTGGAGTACTTAAGACAACGTTTTTTAATATTTGTAAGAGGCAGAAATAATTGTAATGTATATTATGTTTGTTTCAAGATTTTGAACCTGCCCCACCAAAGTAGAGGATTGATCTCAAAACCAATATCACTAAGCATAAGTTTTTAACTTAGGCCGTATTTTATTGTAAGTACCTAAACGTTAACACATTTTGCTAAAATAAGTATTACGAGCAAAAAACATAATAAAACTGCTGACTCATTGCTGCGATAACCAAATCTTGGAGTATGTCACATAAACAGTGCACCATGTCAGCCAATAGATAACTAGATTATCTACTACGTGTCGAGTTAGCCGACTGAGATCTCCATGCCCCTAACGGTTGGGGAGCCTCTGCCGAATTCTGTAAAATGACGGTGGCTACATGCGCGGGCGCAGGCCGGCGCGCGTGCCCTGCATCGCAATGACACCAGCCAGACTGGACTATATAACGCGCCGGCTGCCCCCAGCCCACACTGACTCGATAGCTGCTTGCCGCACCACACCCTTCGATCACAAAGGGTTCCAGTGCGTCATGATGAAGAGCTTCCTTATCGTCCTCGCTTGCGCGCTCTGGGAAGGCAGCGCCTACCCGTATCCATACTATGGACCTAATATGGATTCCTGTGAGTTGAAAAATTTGTAATTTTGAAATGTTATTTCCTGTCTACTGGTCGTTTTCAATTTCTGTTTTGGCGTCAGTGAAAATACAAAAAAATGGATTCATTTTTTAATAAAAAAATTCAAAGTTTAAAGCGTAACCTTGTCTACATTTCAGGACTTAAATGAAGTGAAATGCGAGGTTTGTTAACATTAACTATCATTTACAGTTTCCTACGGGTCAAACGACCGCGGCATGGTGATGAGCCGCTACTACAACCCGTACTACAACCCTAGATCCGTGGGCGCCGGCGCCGGCATGGCCGCCTTCATGTTCCGCCCCGAGCAGACCCAGCCGCAGACCAGCCAGTACTACCTGCCCGACAGACGTCGCCAGACTCAAGACAGCTACGCACCTCCTCAGCAAAACGAAGTCTACTACCCACAAATACCAGACCAACTTCCCGAACAGCAGCCGGAACGTGTTGACCAACCGGAATTGAGCCCCATTCCCGCTGGAACCTCACCAACGGAACTAGCTGACCCGACTGAGAGGACAGAAATCGCCACCGTAAAGGCCACGGAACCGGAGCTCACTGAGCCCGAAGTTGAAGAAGTACCAGAGCCTCCCAAGAGGACGGTTACCAAGAAGAAGCAGGTCAAGAGGCCTGTAGAAGAAGAAGATGCGGAGGAAGCGGAGCAAGGTCCCCCCAAGATGCCGACTGGTGCCTTTTTCCCCATGTTCTTCGGTTGGGGCGGAAGGTCCGCAGGCGCCCCCGCCGGTGCCACAGCCATCGCCAACGCGTTCAGCACGGGTCGCGGAGGCGTCGCTACCAGCCACGCCACGGCATATGGACCGCCGAGGCCCGATACGAAGCTGTAATTTATTTACTAACCGCATAATATTTAGATGATTGAAGAAAAAGGCCACGAGCACAGGCCATAGATAAGGTTACCAATTTGAGATTGTCATGCTAGCCCCATCTAGCGGTACTCACCATAAGCTGAACTAGGACGTCGTTTTGCAAGGTTGTCGGTCGTTTGAAGCTGTGTATCCTAGGTTACACGGAGGAATGATAGAGGGCGCTCAATACTATAACGTTGTAAAGTGAAGAACTATTTCAAAATGGAAAATAGTCATAATGAGTGGAAAATCATTGATCGATATTAATAATTGAAATCAAGTATGAAATCGGGCGAAATGTTTTTTTTATTATCAAGATGCGCATTTATAAATTCGATTTCAAAATTGGATTCAATTTTTAATAGCGCCTACAAGTTATAGGTAGAACGTAAATAATGATAAACATGCCGATGCCGTTTCTATTTTTTTAATATGGTAAGATTATAACAGTTGTTAAAATATTTAACTTTTATTTATCACCTTGTAATAAAGTCTGACGAACAGTTTAAATAAAAAACTTTAACTAATTTTAACTAAAATTTATTAGCAAAAAAGTAAGAGGTGCCTTTATGAATAAATAGGTAAGTAAGCGCCTATGGCCTTGCTTAAATCTGAAAAATTAAGGAAATCAGGCCAAATAATTCGTGTACCTACTTTTGAAAATTTGGTACAGCTTTTCCTTCAGGTGTCCAGATAAACACACCTCTGCTTTTTGATTGTCTGACTCGGGGCAAACTGGCCAACTACCTACCAACTAAATGTATGAAAAAGCACGTAAACTGCTAGCCTCTAGGAGCTGCTGGCTGTGGTCGGTGACCAATTTGCGCGGAGCCAAGTACTCGACTATTGTGGTGAGCTGGTGGTGGGAGGGGAAGATCTTTTTTCGGTTTGCTTAACCATTAATGATATCTCTACAATTCCTTGAACATTAATAAAATCTACATATTATTATTTACTTCAAATTGTCACATATATTTTACTGTAGGTGTGGTTTTTTGGGTTCTTTTAGAACAGAAATGAACCTATAACCAATGACATTTTAAATCATTGCCTATAACAATTAAAAGATTTGATGATTGATGAAAATCAATATTTTTTTACTCTTAAAATCTCTACATCCAAAAACGAATGCCGAATGTTTTATTGTTTATTTTTTATTCAAAAACAAGCAATAAGGACCATATAAGGACACAAAAATATAAATAAACAGTAACGCAGTTTCTCGGTAGTTTCTATTCCAGCTCCACTATTTCAACGTCCACTACGTTCTATTCTTAATATTGAACATAGATAATATGAAAAACATTGATCATGATATTTCCTAATACATTTGTGCTTAATACATAAAAGTGGAAGCAATCGATGCGATCAATCGGACACGCGTTCGATCTCAGCCTAAGAATAGAATGTACTCGCTAAAGTACCTACTCGTAATAGTCCCGGATGTGGTATTTTTGCATTTAACGAGATGCATTTATCATGTTCGTGACGATACGCTCTGCTTTGGCGGCTTTACGCAGAAATATGTAGGCGTAAATGCCTGGGAACGAACATTAATCAAACCTTCAATGTTCAATACAATCCCGTTTTGCAGTAACGGCCTCTGTTTACATGAGTTTTACATGCGGCATCTATTTAAATTGCGAAAAAAGCATGCATGTTGAAACAGAATTTCTGTGTGGTAACAGTCTTTTTGAATAGCGAAGTAGAAATTACTGACCGAAATCGGTCAAAAAGTACTTACCATGTAACTTGTAAGTATGTCGTGGCTACCGCTTTGCTGGCACTCCAGGGCCGGCCCAAGGGTAAGGGCAGAGGAGCGGTCAATGCATCAGAAGGCAAGTAGGACCAAAAGTGGTGACCGTAGGGCGCTCGACATAGCTCAAATTTCTTCGCATCTGATTATTGCATTCAAAGATGCGTTTTGCTGTTAACCTCTCGCTTTAAATAATAGATAATATTAATTTTATTGACTGGCCCTGACTTAATAATAATTTGACATTGTTGAAATTTGAATTTTTCTACACTAACGCATTATTATCCCCTTTTTATCACCTTAAGGGGCGAATTTCCAAAAATCCTCTCTTAGTGCTCCCCTACACTCTCCAAGGATCATACACTCCCCTACGCTCTCCAAGGAACATACACTCCCCTATGCTCTCCAAAGAACATACACTCCCCTACACTCTCCAAGGAACATACGCTTACCTACGCTCTCCAAGGAACATACACTAACCTACACTCTCCAAGGAACATACACTCCCCTACGCTCTCCAAGGAACATACATGCCAAACGGCAGCTTCTTGCGTTCAGTAGTTTAGTTTCGGCTGTGCGTTGACTGCGTTGTCTGTCAGTCACTCAGTAACTAACGGCAGAGGTTTATACACATAATATTGAATGAATATTGATTTAACGACAGCGGCATTTTTATCATTCCAACCTTTATTAAAACTAACCTATTAATTGATATTAATAATTGTATGTATAATGGCACGTGTAATTATATTTAATGTGTTCCACTTAATTACAAACAGTGATAATAATAAACACATCTCGGAAATATCATGACGCCAACAAACTGATAGATCATTAATAAAAGATGACCTTAAAATATAACTAGCTGTTGCGCTGACTTCTATCGCTAAAACAGTATTATGATAGTGATAACATGATAACTTCATTTCATAGAAATTAAGTATTAGAAACATCCGGAACCTGAAAACAACAAATGTCACAGAAACATTTACTCTGGACGAGAACCAAACGTAGGTCCGAACTGACTGGGCTTCAAGGCTCGACTCCAAACAATGATATTGATAACGCTACTATCTAAAACATGACGCTTCAAAATAAGTTTTTAATAAAAAAAACTAACTAATTTACAAATATACGTTTTAATTTTAATACACTTGCCACTTTACTTTAAAAATAGAAACTTACATAAAAATTAAAAAATCAAACGACAAGTTTAGACTTATAATTGAATAAAATTATAAGCTAACCTAAACAATTTGGCATATTTGTGACATACTCAAAAAACAATAATAGTATCAACTTGATCGTAACCATAACCTAACTTTAACCCAAATAAGATTATCCCCTAAGTGCAGTGTGGGTCAATTTTAGTACTCGAAAATATATTTTATTGTCACCAAGTTAATAAGAAGGTCAAGGCAAATAGACCGCGGACCGGAATTTTTTTTGGGTTTACTTTTTAAAAATATAACCCCTTTAGTTATTTATTTATTTATTTAAGCGTCAAAAATAAATATTACGGTACAAATATTTCATGTTCTTATTTTACCTGCTTCGAAAAATGATTCAATCTTATCATTCAAACTTAACAATAACTACTGCAAACGATTGTTTCTTTATACCTCTCGACATTAATTGAAATGCACTTCATAGTTAATTTAAATTCTTGAGTGAGGAAAACTCAAATTTGTTGCTTAAAATTATGTTGGTATTATTCTTACCTTAGGTAACAATTACTTACTAATAAACTGAAACTCAAACGAAAATTAAATTAAAAATCTCCAACTTTGCGTCGAATCCATATCTCAATTTGTAGGTACGTATTATTAATCAAAATTACTTAATATAATTTGAATACCGTATTAGCACTAAATATTTACTCTCTTATATTGAAGACGCCATCACAGAATATAAGAGAGTAAATATTGGGTGGTATTAGTTTAGAACTTTAGTCTGACATGGTACAAGCGGAAAATGGCTCTTTTAAATTGTCGAAATTACCTCTAAGATCTATCAGTCAGATATCAAGACAACAATTTAGTTACAATGGCAAAAGATTGCTTTTTTGCAAATATTATTATTGCTCTTTATGTATGGCACATACATAGTATATCTCAAATTAAAATTTAGGATATCGTTTGAGGTAAGCTTATTACGACAATACTGACCATAGAGAGTAATAATTAATTTACTCAATGTTGACACCAAATGTGTATGGAAGCGATACTATGTCAATTGCACTTGTATGTGTGACTATGTCATTTGTCAAGCTATGAAGGCATTAAATTCAAAGCAAAAAAGTAAAAATCATTGAGATACTATGTGCTTTAGTACATAATATCTCAATGGCAAAAATAGGCATTCTATTACAAAATTCACAATGATGTTATATAATACGAAAGGTAAATATTCGTTTATTTACTTCTTTATCAGCTTCTTCACTTTATTTGTTTTCACTTAAAAAGGTAAATTGCTTTCCTGGTGATGGCGTATAAAAAATAGTCAATGGTTAAATACTCGTATATAAACAGATAACTCTATTAATTTTAATAGTATATAAATAGCATGCTTCGTAAACAATAACAGACAATGTCAAGGTTGGGCCTTGGAAATACCCCGCACCGCAGCTGATACTATCATTCCTTTAGCTGTACCGCCTTCTAAACTATAATATTAACAAAAAATACACGTGGTATACCCGAAATTATGACGAGCCACCCGTGGGAATCTGCACGTTAATATCGAAAAGTGTGTAGTGTATGTTTGTTTAATTGATATTTTTTTAAATTTGAATTGAAACAAAAATTAATCAATAAATGTTATTATTCTCTACATGATTTCTTGGTTGACACCGAATTTTAAATTATAATGTTATAGTAATTACATTAACATAATAATTGATATTAGGTACATATACCCAAAAGGGACAAATATATAGAGTACTATATTTTTTAATTTTAAGACCTGTAAACCTATGTACATAAATAAAGGAATTTGAATTTGAATAAACATTTGAGACTGCATCTCAAAGCACATCGTTTTCGGGTAAAACGGGGGTGCAAAATTAGTATGAAACTGCTTGTTTTTATATACTTGTCGTCGTCATCGATTTTTTATGTATGTGGACCGATTACGCAGATATCTATGATCCGATTTACGTGGTCTTCTTTAGTTTGATGCGGACTAGTTGCCATTTGGTCTCATAAAAATTTAACGTAGTTTGGCTCAGTAGTTTTCAATTTATGAACATTTTTTTCAGTAAATTGTTGTAAAAAATTGTTATAATCAAGAGCGGGATTTCTTTTCTTTTAACTTTTTTACTTGAGCCTTTAACAATACAGTTCAACAGTTTTTATGAATATTCATTGACTGGCTCTGGATTCCGAGGTATAAAGCTTCAGGCACTCCACTACTCTTAGAATCGCAATATCTCAGGAATGGTAACTCTTAGGAAAAAATTACAAAAACCATTGTCGTAGAGAATTTTAAGATCTACAACTTTGGCCTGAAGTTTTTTTTGTAAAACTTACCGTTTTCGAGATAAATCTAAAAAACCTCAAACTTTGACCTTTGATCCCGAATAACTTTTGAAGCACACATGGGATCGATGGGGACTTTTGACACTTTATTTGTAATGGTAAACCCTAGCTCTCCACCAAAACTTGGCTTTCCGGGAATTATTGTTATTTCAAATGTCTAAATTAACCGGGCTAGTAGTAGACGTAAATGGTACCTAATCCAAATTAGTTAGAGGGCTTAAATTGAGGCCAATGTGAGTTAGGTACGTCCTAGTCATGTTAGATAAAATTTTAAAATGGTTCCATCGTTCACATTTTTAATACCATTGTGTTTAAATATTTTTTAACCGAGAATTCAGTTTTCTTTTTTTCTTAAATTTCAGCATTTTTTATATAATAATCATAATGTTTATTGATCAATAAAAAGAAACGATACACAAGAACATGACGTAAATAAGTATGACCAAGAAACAGCATTTTTTAAAACAATGGAAAACAAACCAGCGGGCAATTGTTATAGCGAACAATAAAAATATGATTTCCCAGTACAGAATGGTTCTCATAAACCCGTTCGAGATTACGTCGGTAATATGTAAAGCTGTATATAAGGATGTTTAATGAGAAATTCTCCACAGTTAAACTTGGTCCAGCGATGAGGCAGCTGTACATCTTCTTAGGGGTTGTATTAGCCCTCGGCGATGCCTCAGGTATTTACAGTGCATAACAAATAATTAAGATATCGGATTTCATAACCAATTCAGTTTCCTAATTCAAATTTTCGCTTTTATTCATCACTTCTTGCGTTATTTTTTGCGTGAATTTGGAAATAGTGACTATTTCGTTATTAAAAATCTCTATATTTCCTGTAGCCCTATTACTGTTGTAGTTAGTCTTGATTATTCGAGATTTGTCATTTGTTTATGTACAAAACACCTACAACATAGTTGTTTACATAACAGTTTATTGCATTTACTTTGTTTTAGTTGATTGTTGTATGCTTTAGGCCTTCTGGATTATAGATTATGAGACGTTCTTTGTAGTGGGCAGTTAATGGGTGTTTGGTAAATGCTCGTAGATTTGAGTGCTAAATCTGGTGCATTTTTAGACAAGTTTCTATATCACATGCAGAGGTGGGGCGGGCGTAAGCGAGTGGTTCAAACAGATTAATAATTTTACTAAATACTTATAAATTTTTCTCGTGTTACGTCACAGTACATCAGTATTTAAACTGCATGTATTGTATAACTGATTCCTGTTTTCCTTTTCCAGAGAGAGTTCGCCGCGGCTATGGCGGGGCTAGCGGTGGTGGCGGTGGAGGCGGAGGTGGGTTCGGATTCGGTGGGGGAGGGGGAGGCGGGTTCGGGTACGGCGGGGGCGGCGGTGGGGGCTACGGCAGCGGCGGCGGCGGCGGCTTGGGCTTCGGCGGCGGCCTCGAGGCCGTGAAGAGCGGCGTCAACGACATCCTTGGGAAAGTTAGCTCTGGCTTCGGCCACCTCGCTTCTGGTGGTGTCGGCGGTGGATTCAGTGCTGGCGGCGGTGGCGGCGGCCTCGGGGGCGGCAGCGGCGGCGGCCTCGGCGGCGGAAGCGGTGGCGGCAGTGGCCTCGGAGGAGGAAATGAAAAAGTCATCTATACCAAATCCGACGATGGTAAATCTGGCGGGTTCGCGTTCACCGGGACCACCGGGAACGGTGGTTACGGAGGCGGCGGCGGCTATAGCGGCGGCGGCGGTGGGAACGGCGGCGGCGGCGGATACGGCGGTGGGGGCGGCGGGGGCTTCGGTGGGGGCGCCGGTGGCGGTGGGGGCAAGGGTGGATCCGGCGGCGGTGGCAACGGCGGCTACGGAGGTCTGGGAGGTGGATCAGGGCTCGGAGTTGGTGGTAGTGGAGGCTACGGCGGAGGTGGTAGTGGCGGATACGGAGGAGGCAACGGTGGCGGCGGGGGCAGTGGACTCGGCGGAGGACACGGTGGTACCGGCGGTAGCGGCGGCGGACACGGCTTCAGTGGTGGCCTCGGCGGTGGTTTCGGTGGAGGCGGTGGGCTCGGCGGTGGATCAGGCGGTGGCCTCGGAGGAGGACATGGAGGATCCGGAGGTGGAGGAAATGGTGGAGGCCTGGGTAATGGAGGTGGTCTCGGTGGCGGCCACGGCGGATCTGGTGGTAGTAGCGGTGGACAAGGCGGCTTCAGTGGAGGACTCGGCGGTGGATCTGGCGGCGGACACGGCGGCGGACACGGCGGCGGCTTAGGCAATGGAGGCGGCCTTGGAGGTGGACACGGTGGCTCGGGGGGCCTGGGCGGAATAATCGGGTTGAGCCTGGGAGGTGGAGGTGGACCCGGCGGTGGTCTCAGTGGAGGCCACGGGGGCTCCGGATCCGGCGGCTACGGAGGTAGCAGCGGCGGATCTGGGGGATTCGGAGGTGGTTTTGGTGGAGGCCTAGGTGGGGGCGGTGGAAGTGGTGGCGGTCTGGGCGGAGGCCACGGCGGATCTGGAGGCAGTGGAGGCTGCGGATCAGGCGGTTGTGGCGGCAGCTCCGGCGGTTACGGCGGTAGCGGCCCCGGAGGATACGGTGGATCTAGCGGAGGCGGATCTAGTGGCGGTGGATCTAGCGGTGGCGGATGTGGTTCCGGGGGATGTGGTGGTGGATGCAGTTCCGGTTCATGTGGCGGCGGCGGCCACGGGGGGGCATTCGCCAGCGCTAAGGCCTCCGCCTCGGCCAGCGCGAGCAGCTACGGGCGGTGAGGGAGACTCGACCTCCTCAACATTTAGATTTTCCTAAATTTCTTTATTATACTCAAACAAAACGCAAGCCATAATATCTATTTATTGTTAATCGAGTAATGACTGTGATCGACTATTGTAATGAATAGGTTAAGTTTTATTGTAATAAATAAATATGTTGCAAGCATACACTTCCGTGTGGTTCTTCATTACGGTGGCCGTGACCCTTGCCACTGCCAGCCACCAGCAGTGCACAGATGATACACTGATGGTCGTTAACTGTTGACGCAATGCACGATTATATCTATTACCTTATTAAATAATAATTATAAGTCTATAAATGGAAGCTGCATAAATCGGAGTAGCTATTTCTGTCTGTTTCTGTACTATAGCAATTTAACTAAAAATTTGATGCAGGTCAAAGTTATTAAAAATATTTATATTAGTAGGACCTAGGTAACTTCTTAAATCCAGCGATGTGACGGTGTAATAGCTACGAGTACGAGTGTCGAGTACTTAGTGCAATATAAACGCATTATACGAATAGTTCACAAAACCATATCATAGACATGCTTAAGCATAGGTTTAATGCTCATAATTTCAATGATTTCCTGTGGATCCAGTTGGAGTGGAATTGACGTTGAGTTGATGCAATTGGCCCGAATGATAATGTGATTGGGTGCCTGACAAATAAATGCTTAAAAAAAGGAAATAAATCCTTAGGAATTCACCTGAAATAGCCGACACACGAGCATGCAAGCCACCTGTCGGTAAGATCACCGATGCCCATGAAATTCAGTAACAAAAAAGCCTTATCGATGCGTTGCCGGTTAAAAAAGAAGAAAGAACTGTCTTTCTTGTTTTTGAAAGTGAGACATTGACGGAATTTGATTTTTGGTGCTCTTCTATCTCTCTCAGATTCATAATAAATAGAAAGTATTTAGATAAAGGACAAAACGGATAAGAAGATTACCAATGTTTAAAGGTTCTTGAAATGCAGTAATTTTGGCTTACTACAAACACTAAAAACTTCTGCAGGCCGTACTTTACTTCGTTTTGTGCCCAATGACATTAACAAGCTGTATACGTAAAGACAATTTTAATATAAAATTATACTTACACAATAATTATCGTATGTAGTTCAAGAAAAAAGTAGATACCTACTACCTACAATCACAGAATAAGTAGCTATACATTATGTTTCTTTTTCCTCTTCTAAAAAGTAACAAAATATACTCGCGAACACTATTTAATTTTGCAACATAAATATAAGGTATACAAATGAAACGAAGCAGGGCCAGATGACTAGTAAGTAACATTATAATGTCGCTATTAAAATTTATATCAAATTCACAATTAAATAAATTGGTTACAAGATTGAGGAAAATAGCATGTTTGGTCGCTGTAAGTGTTTTTATAACTATAATTACTCGGACAAAAACCATCGTTCCATTAGGCATAGTACAACTACTAAAATATAATAAGTATGTGGTCTCCTACGCCTCCTAATTATATATTTGAGATGTTGCTATTATTATGATTCAGATTATTTTGATATGTTACAAAAAACATAAAAATGTACATTTAAAATGAACAAAACGGACTACTGAAAGCAACATGCTTAGGCATAGGAAAACATCCTAAGCAAAACTTGCACATCTAAGAGTTCCCCATAATGTTTCAAATGTGTGTGAAGTCTACCAATCCACAATTGCCCATGGAAGGTTGGTAAAAAATTGGATAGCACTGGGTAGCTGCACAGTACTAAGTAAAACTTCGTCATGACGTGTAGTTTATATCATAAAAAAAATAAAAATTACTAGTGCTCTCTTACTTTCCAACCAACATAGCTAAGTATACGAAAAATCGCATTTACACTAAACAAAATCGTCTACAAAACTTGGAAGTTTCAACATGTTACTTATCTTAAATCTTTTAATTCCATTTACGATCAGATGTTACTAGATAACCTAATGTAAAGCGTGGTTTATTTTGTGTAATATATAAAAACAATAAGATTAAACTTATTGTTAGTGAATAATGGTACTGGAATAACCCGTAAAAAATGTTTTAGGCACAATTAAAACGATATACAAAAAGTTAAAACATTATCTGAATTTATTTACCTCCTAAATTATTCAAACCAAATTATAAAAATTACCCCATGTTAATGAAATGCAATTAATAATTTTATCAAGATTTAAACCGTAATTGTCGAAGGAAGACAAAGTGGAATCATCATTCTTAATAATGAATCAACGCGACTAAAACAGCTCTTTGTCGATAGAAAAACATAATAATATTGAAAAATATTTTGGTTCGAAAAATGAATAGTAATCACGATGTTTGTATAGGTAATTAGTAATTACTACAAAAAAAGCTAAATATTTTTTTATATTACAGGTATAAGTACTTGCTTCTTTGTTTCTTTTAGCTTGACTACAATCCAACCTGATGGTACGTGTGTAATTGCTTCGTCATTGCCCCATTTTAAACAAACTGAATCCCTATTTTGCGGAATGTAACAAATTATTTTCTTAGCTGGCCTTCGTTCCAATAGGAACCCAATCGTATTAAAATTTATAGCTACAGTATTTTGTTCTGCTTAGAATCTACGTTTACCTAATACACAGTTAGCAGCCAAAGTTTAAATCTTTTCTGAATGTTCTTTGATTGACATTCCTGTTAGCATGGCAGTTAAGTTTATCATTATTGTAGCTCGCAAGAAACTTTACTACAAAAAACTTAATTGGCTTCCCAGCTACCAAATCTGCATTTTGGTTTTTCAAATAAGAAATGCCAAAATATATTTTTGGTGAAGATTATTGTTAAAATTAACTGTCAGAGTGGTAGTGGTTTAGTGGTGGGTCCCTTTTTTACACGCTTTATATTAGCTTCACCTGTATGTTTGTTTGTAACCGACTTCTTTGGGCGCGATTTTGACCCACTTTAAACGGCCAGATTTCGTTCAAACTTTGTAGATTTATTGAGGACCGATGACAATACACTAATTTGATAAAATTATTAGATATCTCATAATAAAATTGTACGTAGCATTATAGATAGCATTATAAAAGCGTGTTTTCAGTTTTTCAAACTATTAATTTTTTTAACATTACTTGTATGGGTAGGTACATTGCGTACCCCCTTTGAAACCTTACATATTTTTGTTGTTAAAGCGACCACAGTAACACACATTCTTTGAAAATTGCAGGTGTCTACCTATATCCGTTCAAAAGATGGAGCTCTGTAACTGACAGCTTAACAGACAGACAGACTTCGAATGCATATGAAGTTCCGTTTTTTACAATTTTGGTACGGAACCCTAAAAAAACGAAAGAGCGATCAGAGTATCCATTGACGAGTGAAATGACTTGATATGGGGTATCAAGTCGATTTCACGCATTCTAATTACCTTTGGTGTAAGGAGGTTAGGACCTATTAGTATCTTAATTACTTTTACTACGAAGTGTAGTATAAATATACGTCACTAATCTAATTACTCTATTTCACTGTAATCCGTAGCAGTAGGTACTTAGTGAATTAATTAATGCATTGGTAACTATGTTACACAACGATGCGATGTTTCACAGATAATAACAACGATTTGCGTATTAATGGGCACCTCAGTATCAACGTATCATACAATCATTTAGTTTTTTATATCAACGGACTAGGGACTCCATTCTGTACTCATAATATTAGAGGATATTCCTATTACTTTTTTATGTTGATGAAAAGTGGTCACTGCCACCAGATGCCTGCCGCTGGAAATCAGTAATACCAAAAACATCGCCGATGCGTTGTCGGCCAAAAAAAGAAACGGGTTTCTGCATTATTACTGGTTTTCCGAATGGAATCCGAATAAACATAATAAATATAATACATTTTACAATTTTACTATCGATTTTAGTGAAAAATTAGTAGCTGGACAGGCGTTTAAAATACTCTACTTCCACTAATTATTGAGCAGATACTTAACTTTACTAAGAATTCTCCATAATGTTCTCAAAGTTGTGTGTAGTCCGCCAATCCCGCACTTGGCCAGCGTGGTGGACTATGGCCTGTACCACTTAATTTGTGAGAGGAGCCCCGTGCCCAGCAGTTTGACAGTTATGGGTTGTGATAATGATGATGATGATGACTTCCACTAAACTAGTACAGAGTAGAAGGACCTGCCGCCACAGCCTTGTCCGTTGTTCATATCACCACGAGCAGGGCTGGATGGCTTGGACTCAAAGATGGATGAAGTACCTTTTACTCCATTTGATCATTCTTCTTATTGTGTTATTTACTTAATGCCTAGCCATGGACAGAGGTCTATGACTAGGCGAAACGGTTGTTCGACAGAGGTGATGCCTGTCCACTCCCTAATGTTTCTCAACCACGACTTTTTCCGGCGTCCAGCGCGCCTCTTTGATCATTGTCCTTTGTTTAACAATCTAGATGGAAGCCCTACTGGATGTCGCAGTTCATTTAAGAAACAAAGAGCTGATAACAAAGGCTTTGTGTATCAACGCGACGTTTAAAACGATTCATGCGCATATTTCTCAAATTAACAGCTTTTTATAGCGGAGCGTACGTCATTGTATGGTAAAAACTACTTAATAGGTAGGTAATTAATTCACTGTGGAGAAAAAAACTGCATTATTATAAGTACCCAAACATCGCACATCTTTAAAAAGAAATGAAGCTCAACTACTGCGTCACTCCCGATTAGGCTACGTGGTGGACATATACCTACCTACTAATCAATCATTAAATATTATACGCGTACTTCATTGGAACTATAACCGTGTGATCACTTACCACCAGGTGGCTCGTCTGCTGATATGACGGCTATTATAAAATAAAACTCGGGCAACTTCAGTCATTTACTTGGTTCATAAAGTTTTCCGCCAATTACCATAACGAATGAATAAATAAATCACTTAGGTATGACAGATATTTCGTGACCATACAACAAGTATTATTATCTACAATCTACATGAAGCGATCACAGCCCGGCCGGCGGCGGCGGCGCGGCGGTTTGCACCGATCCAAGTTAAGTAGCAACGGCGAGCACGGTCAGTAGGTGGATGTGCAGTGGCAATTTCCTGAGAGTTTCCTTGCTTCGGAGAGCATCTCAAGCCGTCAGCCCCGGTTCTTATCGATAGAGAGCAGACGGTAAGCCACGTGGTCTGGGAACATGGAGAGATATTCGGAGAATCCCAAACCTTCCCGAGGGTTGACCTCTTGGCGATATAATAATAGTTTGTCTCAAATATCTTCTTTGTACAGACATCGATCAGTTACAATTTTATTGTATGTGTGTATATAGATTACCCACCATTATGATCACGAGAATCAATGTTCAATAAATTGATTCATTATAAAGTGTAATGAATTGATCCAGTAGAAATACTTTTGTAAATCACTTAAGTCTAGGGATAATTATATCCGTACGGGACAGTACCTGCAGTTGAATGTTGTTCTTATCAGTACTGTGATATATTATAGTATTGTACTGTATTTCAGGACTCCGTACTATATACCTACTGTTGAAGTAATATATAGTACCTACGCGAAAATACTATATTTCAGTAAAATAGATCATTGTTTATATATAATTATTTTGCAACATTAAAACTAATAAGGATGGAAGCAGCGAATAAAAATATAGTTTTTATAGAAAAATAAATGAGTAAATATAACTTATTCTATTTTTATTCTATATATTTATAGATTTTTTTAAATAAATCCTATATTCAGATAACAAAATGTTGGCAACCTTAGGTAGTGTAAGTACTGTCTAATTTCATGGTATGTTTTCTCCACGGGATGATGGAGTCGCCCAGCGACAAAGTTCCTATAATAAGTATTTAAATTATTATTTGTTTCGTTGGACAGCACTGGGACAGCACATTTCTCTATCTAGTGGGGAAGGAAGGGGCTTTAGTTTACTGAAACATGTGAAAAATGATATTAATTAATAAATAACTACATACATATATAACTGAAATTCTTTACTGAAATTAAAAGTAGGTACAAGTGGCAGTAAATTTAGAATTCATTATGATTTTTCCTTTTCTTTAAGCCTTTATAATATGTCCAAGCACTTTATACGAAAAAATAATAAACTATATCATAACAACAGGCGCTCTTAGATCGGAATTAACTAGCTTGATATAATAAATACATACATCGATTTTATTAATATACAATTTCCGAGATGAAATCGATATCTGGGCAGTCGATAAGGTGTCCTTTGGTTTATTTTTCTTTCCTTCTTTTACATCTAAATATACTGACCGGCACGGAAACTTGGCCACCTACAAAATTTGTGATAACTTCAGTTTTTTTCAGTTTGTACACTTCTAATTTAGGCCAATTTGATCGTTGTTCATCCACTTAACGTCTTTAATCATTTTTACTCATAAATAACGTCTTTTTAAGTTTTTAATGAAGTTTAAGCGCAAAATCACATTTACACAAAATTAAACACTGCAGTTTTGAGCACTAGTAATTAAAAACTGTTTGATCTTTGACAACATTTTGTACTTTTTAATATCGCGTGTTTCCTCCTCTAGCCCTTATGACCGCCTGCATTCGGTCTGGCATGCTTTGGATGACCTTTTTCATGTCCATTTGCGATAAGTCGTGCCACGCAGTCAGTGCAGCATCTCGAAGCTGGCTAAGGGTTTGTGGTAGGTTTGATGCTGTTTTAATTGTCGTTTTTAGCTTATCCCAAATGTGCTCTATTGGGTTTAAGTCGGGGCTGCGAGCTGGCCACTGCAATTTTGGAATACCAACCTCTTGAAGGTACTCATTTACGATATGAGCGACGTATGGACGTGCATTATCATGCATTAAAATGAATCGGTCATATCCAATAAACCCTCCAAAGTGTACAACATGTTCTTGAAGGATATCCTCAACGTATCGTGTTGCAGTTAGAGAGTTATTGACGATGACCAATTCTGTACGTGCATCAGAACTAACGCTACCCCATACCATTATAGAGCCTCCACCAAAACTCACTGTGGGAGTGGTAGTAATCGCCAGATATCGTTCACCTTTCCTTCTGCAGACACGTTGTCGACCATCAGGTGCATTTAAAGCGATCCTGCACTCGTCCGTAAACAAAACCCTTTCCCATTGTTCATGAGACCAGTTAGCATGTTCGCGGGCAAATTGAAATCGCGCTGCTCTATGCTGTGGGAGAAGCTGTGGGCCACGGGCTGGTCTTCTTGATCTTAAAACCTTCCTCCATTCGTCTTCTCACCGTACGCTCACTAACATTTACATTCCTGGAGATTTGAAGCCGCTGCCGGATCTCGACATCAGTAAGGAAGCGATTTCTTAAAATCTCTAACACAATAAAGTGGTCGTCACGAGCTGACGTGCAACGTACACCGCCACTACCTGGTCTGCGTGTGCAGAGGCCAGACTCTTGGTACCATTTTAGTGCATATTGCATCCAAGAACCCGGTACGTTAAGGATAGTAGCCACTTCACGATAGGTCATCCCTAGTTCGACTAATGCCACTGCTTGTGCTATCTGACTTGGTGATAGAGGCATTTTTATGGATCCTAAGGCGCCTTTAGATGTTTATTTATCACAATAAAACCAAAGAACTTCGACAACTTAACGCTTGCAAATTCCAGAATACAATTCAAAACGTAGACTTCGTCGGTTAAAGGACACGGTTCAACTAAACTTCAGAAATCAAATCAAAATGCACTTCAACTTAGTTAATTAGCCTCTTAGGATTAACGTAAACATTATTTCCACCCAATTATACATTAAGAACAAAGTTACACACACTTAAAAAAATTTTATCGTACGCTATGAGTTTGGCCAAGTTTCCGTGCCGCTGAGTGTATATAAAACTCTTGCGTTACTGAGTGACTGACAGACAACCCACAGTCGAAACTACTGAACGCAAGAAGCTGAAATTTGGCATGTACGAGTATGTTCGTTGGGGAGGTTAGGCGAGTATCTACTAAGAGAGGATTTTTGAAAATTCATCAATTTAGATTATTATATAATATTGTGCTATATATATTTTCATAAAGCTATGTATGATTTTCAACTTAACTCATCGCGGATTGCACACATTTAATAATGACACGGGTACCTACTCACGATATTATTATGTATTTTGTACGCCATGTATTTTTATACCAAAACACTGAAGTACCTACTAAGCGCCTACTAGTAGAAAAAAGCAAATTTTTAATTGTGTCTAATTAACTAATGGTATTTTTAGAGGTGGTAGAGCCTCTAAGGAACCTATTAGTTATAGATTTTGTATAGTGTTTGTCCGAAATGGCGCCACCGCCCGCCGCGGTAAGCGATACCTTGTACAATATTATGTTTTTGGTGTGGATATAATGTAGTTCAAGGACTGGACAGTAATTAACATAGGATTCTTTAGTCGCGGGAAAATATCTCATATTCTACATAATCTAATAACTGCCATAGATGACGTTACGGGCGCAACACAAGTACCTAAATAAAGTGAGGAATAGGTTTTGGCTAAGGCAGGTTTTGTTACTATGTAGTTACATATAAAATATTTGATTAAATGGAACATGTGACGAAAAGGCAACGTTGGTCATTCCACGTCATAGAAACGTATATATTCATTTACATTAAACGCATAATATGATAATATTATTATATTATGATTTTGCTTGATCTGGATTTTTTATGTAAGTGTGTATAGTTTTAATCTATATAAACTGAAATATTATCTTAATACTAAGCAACGAAACCAAATTCTTACATCATTATTTCTCGTAAGTTTTAAAATAAAGTTGTAGCCTTCACAACTCGTAGATAAAAATCAATAGACAAAAACGTGTACTTATCACAAATATACAGAGTTATTAGTATAATATAAAATTCACCACCACACGTCACCACCTTACCACCAGTACCTAATCAAAAACATTGAAGCAGACTATCTGTTCAATAATCGCTACGTAAACATTAATTTTATAACAATATGCGGAAGCTGCGATATGAGGCGTTATTTTGAGCTAATATTATCATTAAGGCTATCAGGCGATTCGAATAGTAAAAGGTCTCAATATTTTGAAAGCCATTATTAAATCATTTTATTTTTAATCCCAGGAAGACTAGATTGGTAGCTACTGCATATTTGGGCAAAATGTGTAACAGAGTCATTATTTTGTAGATATCCATAATATATACCATGGAGTGCCGTAGACTATAGATTTTTATGGAATTCATAACACTCCTCTTTATGCATAGAGGATTAAAAAACACACTTTTAGAATGCCAAGCGAATTACAAATGCAAAACGATAAATTTAGTCACGGTGCTGTTAGCGTTGAGGAGTTCTCTATTCTGGAGACAATCCTGCTACAACGAGCTAGTTATTATTTGTCGCTGTGGCCGTAGTATCCGTCCATGCGTATCATAAAATTGCATTGTCAGAACTAAAGCAATACGCAGACAATATTAACGGTCACAAAAGCACAAACAAACGGACAAACGGACAAACATACAAGAAATCTACAAATTATTGTTAAACGATTGTCTACAATCGATCAGTTAGTTTCATTGTATGTATATAAGAATAGAATTATTAATACCTCTGTTATTGATAAACACAAAAACGAGGATGAATATCAAAAGTATTATTTATATTTTTTGCGTCTTTTATAGTTTAGGTTCTTTTTATTACTAAATGGTTCGAGGAACACAATCTGCGTTTAAAATGTACATTCTAAGAAATAATGTTGTTATATTTGTTGTATTTTCCTCTTTTTAATTAACACATTACGTATAATGAACAGAAGATATTTATGCACTCAACTTGCTTGTTTGGTGTCCGTCTCAAGGTTTTCCGTTTTTCTCCACAATTATCTTTATCAGATTTATAATACACAATATTGACCGCGGTGACTCATAAGTCTCCTTTAAAGTTGTATAAAATTAGTCATTCCGTGTTAGAATTATTATTGAAGGTAACAAATTGCTACAAGGACAATAAATCTACCTAATGTCAAAGTAGTCAGTCGCTAGACAAAATTGTTTCTACCGTAGGTAATTCATTTTCTGAAAGATTTTAAGTTGTTTTCTTTCGTGAGTTATAAGTATTTGATGTTTCCCGTTTCCCGTTCAGGTTATGTAACAAGGTATTTCTTCTTTTCTTTATTATGAGGCCCCTTCTTGGGCCTCTTCCATCCTTTTCCATCTTCCCTGTCGTTGGCCAAATGCATCCAACTTGTTCCAGCAGTCTTTACTATATCATCGACCCATCTTTTTTTCTGTCTCCCCACACTTCGTTTGCCTTTTGGGCCCAGCCATTTAGTGGTTCTATAAGTCCATCTCTCATCCTTATATCTAGACAAGTGACCTGCCCATTTCCACTTTTGTTTCAAGCTAAAATGCAGGGCGTCGGTTCTTAGTTTTCAGGATGGCTGTGTTTCTTGTTTTGTGTATTTTTCTTACAGCAAACGAGCATGCAGCACCACCTCCCGCTGCCGCCCATGACAACCGTGACCGACTTAGAACAAGACTCATATGGGGACTGGGATAGTTAGTCCGGTTAGGTGACGGTGTTAGAACATTAGTTGGTTAGTTAGTAAGTATGAGGACTGGGACAGGGACTGTTAGTGAATGTTAGTCCTGTTAGTTATTGTTAATAATAGCTAATAAATCCCTACTAATATTATAAATGCGAAAGTAACTCTGTCTGTCTGTCTGTCTGTCTGCGTGGCTTTCCCGCTTAAACCTCTCAACCGATTTTGATGAAATTTGACACAGACAATCTTTAGACCCTGAGAAAGGACATAGGCTACCTTTTATTGCGACAAAAAGGGATGAAGAAGTTGAAATAAAGGTTGAAAGTTTGTATGGGATTTCTTCGGGTTTTAAGCACAGCGCCATCTAGGTGAACCTTCCTAACTTAAAGAATAAGAACGCCTAGCGCCATCTCTTAAAGAACCATGAAACTTTATATTTAAGCACTTGATAATAAGTTTCCCGAAGCGAAGCGAGGGCGGGTCGCTAGTAATACTATAAACCTGAGATAGACATGCCGGCAATTTTCAAACAATTGTGTAGCATACAAATTACATCCATATTTTAATTAGACAGTCCATCAGTGTAAGAAGTTGCAGGCTATTTGGCGCAATAAAAAAACGAAGTACGGAAATAACAGCACTGTCGGCCAAAGAACTCGTAGAAGCGTGCTCGCGCGGCGGGCAGCCGTGACTCGACCACACATTTGGCTGGCAGCCACTGCGTCACGATGACTTCCTTCACCTTGGAATTAACCATTTAATTGCTGGGTTCTTTCCCATTACCCATTTGAACGCATGTAACAAATTACTGCTAATAATAAAACAGAGTTCGCCCGGGGTAGTACTACCGCCCGTCACGGTACTAAGTACCATTTCTACCGTGTAATAATTGTTTTAACAGCAATTGTGTTCCGGATAGAAAGGTGTGGAGCCGGCCACACTTTTTAGAGGCGACCAACTCAGTCATCAAGGGTAGCAACACATCTGTGGCCGAATTATAACGAGACTCTTACTAACATTTACTAACTATTACTAACAATAACTAACAGGACTAACATTCACTAACAGTCCCTGTCCCAGTCCTCATTCTTACAAACTAACCATCTAATGTTCTAACACCGTCACCTAACCGGACTAACTATCCCAGTGCCCATATGAATCTTGTTCTAAGTCGGTCACAGTTATCATGGGCGGCAGCGGAGCGTGGAGCTGCATGCTCGTTTGCTGCCTTAAATCAATAAAATAAATAATGAAGATAACTCATAGCCCGGCTGCTTGCGTCGATGTGTGCTGTGCTTCGGAGGGCACGTAAACCCGTCGGTCCCGGTTTTTACCAATTGGTCGCTAAGCCATGACAGATGCCCTCGGGCGGCATAAAAAATTCCGACGCTTGGGTTGGCCACGAACCCCTCCTCCTCCTCCTCCTAGGCCTCCTCAGGTGTGAGGAGAGACCCGTGCTCAGTATGGGCCATTAACGGGTGGAAGCCACATTTTTATTTTAAGCATAAAATTAATTTTATACTTAGTGCTTTTCGAACAAACTTTTATCCCGTAATTTACTCTCTTGAGGTTGGATTTCCCCCCTCGACTCAGTAGCTATTTCGAGGGTACTCGGTAAGTAGATCATGATAAACCTAGGTAGGGCTTTCACGCGAGTGATGACCCTAAAAGTCTAGACACAATCTATATAATTATATAAAAGGAGAAGCTGACTGACTGACTGACTGACATATCAACGCAGGGCCTGAACTATAAGGTTTAGAAACTTGAAATTTTGCACGGGGGTTTCTTTTATAACGTAGGGGAGCACTAAGAAATGATTTTTGAAAATTCACCCCCTAGGGGGGTAATACGGGGGTGCAAAGTTAGTATGAAACTTTGCCGTTTTTGAAGGTATTCGAATGAAATTCAGAATGAAGGTATTTCATTGAAAGTTATGAAACACGTATAAAATATTTTTTCGAAAATCATCCCTTAAACGGGTAAAACAGGGGCGCAAAGTTAGTATGAAAATTATCTGATTTTATCAACTTTTATATTTATGTATTTAGGGATTTTGGCGGGCGAAGCCGCGGGTGTAGGCTTGCTACGTCATATACCGTCACTATGGTTACACGCAGGCATAAAAAGTCATCAGGTAACCAAAAAACTGCATTTGCAATTTACACAAAAGTCTTTAAAAATATTATTTATTAAACAGGTTTTAGATAAGACAACAGGATAAATTTAATTTTATCATTTGGGTGAAATAAAACTCGCATGCGAACATGTTCACCTATATATATTTCCATGATGTGACGTCTATCAACTCTGTTACAGACACTTGATGAACAAAGAGAGATAATTATCTCCCTGTAGGCTATGTGATCACGCCTGGGGAGCGGCCGTGCTCCGACAGTTCATGTTCGGAACTTCTAGATAGCAAGCGACGTAAAAAACTTCAATAGCGTGATTCATGTTTGACGTGCTAGTGATTGTAATCATTTACCTAACACGTAGGACAGAACAGATCTCCTATTCGGTTACCGTTTTGCCAAATTAGTAAATCTCAAGTCCATCTACGTACTGCCTACTCGCTCCTACCTATCCACGAACCTGCGGAGTATGGAACGATTATGCATCCGACGTGTTCATTACGCGCTATCACATGGACTTGTTTATAGGGAGTGTAAACCATTCCTTCAACGACAGCAACAAACCTAGCTCCTTTGACGCTGCACGTGTCCAATGACGACGGTGACCAGCGGTCACTTACCATCAGGCCGTAAGCCTATTTACTCGTCTAAAAAAGTGGGGATATGTTATTTAACAACATATGCTTTTTATGTGGGAACTGAAGCCGACGCTCTCAGAATGATTCGATAGGCACAAAAAATATCGATTGCCGCACAATATATTTATAAACCGACCGACAAAAAATATATACGCGCACCGCAGGGTTCCGCGTATTTTATCCGAAACAAAGTGAGGTATGTCTATCGGTGGTATTTCTTTCACTTCCTACATTCATTTCGTGACAAAAACTTGTAAAAATAAAACCGTTTCTAATTCAGCTGTCCGGAAAATGCCAAAATTAAATATTAGCAGTTGCGTGCTTTATAACCTTAGAATCCGACTTGAGTTGGTACCTACCAGAAGACGTCTACATAAACCGCAATGGGCCAGCATGGTGGAATATTCTCCAGGCCTTTTTGTTATTTTGTACCTAAATAACACATAAACGAGCCCCTTACAGTAAATGTCTTCGTCCTTGGACATCAGTGACACCAACGGTATCCCCACAGAAAATTTAAAAGAGTTGAATGGCGATCATGCGAATTGAAAACCGGTGTCGCCGATTCCGCCCCCCTTTCACCTCCACTACATCTGTACTGAAAAAAATAATTATGAAGGTTACGCACATATTTGCAATTTAAAATCTAGCCAATCGTAGCGCCGCGCAATTACGACATTTCATATTGAACGAATCACACACATACAGATGTACATTTTTATAGCTTATTTGTGTGAATTTTAGTAATGTAGTTACGTGTGGTTTAATATGCACGTTTGCTCAAAGTCTCGGCGCGTCTGCCCCGCCCACAACCCCTTTCTATTCTTTTCAAATGTTCTGTGTGTATCACTGATTCGTTGCCTGCCTAGAAAGAACGAAGAAGAATGAAAGAAAAAGTGCTGCATCTAGCTCTCAACCTAGTGGAAACTTTATGACCAATAAAAAGACAAAAACGACAACAACATCAAATTAACAACGAGGAACATCAAATAAAACAAAATGGAACTTATATTTATTAACTCAGCGCTCAATTCAATTATAATGCAAATGATATACACGGATTTTGAATGTCACTATGTTGAGGCCACGACTATGTTCGTTTATATGCTATTATCGGTCATTACTACGTTGTAACTGAAGAGTCTTTATATAGGTACGCACAAAAATAATAAAGAAACCCTTAAGGCCCTTAAAATATATATTTGAAATTTTTATCTGTCTTGTCTGTTCGAAACTACATATCAAAAAGATTGGTTGCAAAAACAACTAAGAAAGATTTAAACAATATGTAGGTAATAATATATGTATAAACAAATATACTCGACAAATACATAACCTCCTCTCCTCTATAGTGTATAAAGCAAAACCGGTCTCATAAAGCACTATTGAAAATGAAAACAATAAATTGATAGTTCACAGAAATCGCTATCAATCTCCTGTAGGAAAATAAAACATTTTTACTGTGGTAACCACCGGCCAGGTAGGTTTTTTCTTATTATTATCGTAGTAATATTATTCATAACAACACGCTACGTATTAAACGTACGTAGCGTTACCAGTAACGATCTAATTGATTGTAATTCAACTTTGACTTCCGGGAATCACCTTCTACGAGTAGTACTAATGAATGGCGTTATGCAATGTTTAGTCAAATTCAATAATAATTCAAATTTAATAATTCAATTTTTAGGAAAAATTTACTTTTATATAATCAACATTGCAACCCATAACTATGAAATATATTAGGTATATAATAATATGAAATCTATACCTTTTTACAGTCCAGTTAGTGCTCATCAAAATTATATGTAGTTGAATGTAAAAATAGGCATTAGGCTCTCTATAAGCTACAGCTCTTTATAATGTAAAAAATTACTGTAACTGCTATAAAGGAACTATTAATTATAGAATGGTTTCTTGTGAGTCGAAATATTCAGCTATTTATTTATTTATTTAACACTTTATGTTTGTACCGTACCACAAAAATAAAATACATTACACAAAAGCACATGTTAGTAATACAAAACAATGGGCGGCCTAAGTAACTAAGTAACAATAATTAAGTTACTGAATGGTGTTTTAATATATTAAGCGATCCGATTTTCATGATACCTAATTTTATGCTCCATATATGCTAACTTTGTCACGAACAGCCTTCTAAGAAATTCCCGGGGCGTATATATCAATTATGTTTTTCAAACTCCTTTACTATGTGCCTAATATGTTTTTTCAAAAAAGATTAAAAACTAGGTTTCCATTAGTCACTTCTCTATTCCTCATATCACCTGGATTATTCCACTTTGCCCCACCAAGGCGCCCCACTGGTGGGACAGAGTGGACCTCATACAGGTGACGATGACCGATTACGAACGGTCCCTGTTAGTTCGTTCGTTAGGTCTTCAAACTATAAAATACGCACGTGTAATGAACTAATGATTGAAATAAGATTATCAACATTTCAGCAATGATAGCCACGGGATTTGAACGTTGGTCTTCAGGACGGCGGCGTCCGATTGGAATCCTGAATGCAACTGTAAGTTAAGCGCGTATTAGAAATTATTATCATTCGGATCGTGAAAACGAAATAATTCGACATTAAGTTTGGGGGCTTATGTAAGGTAAGTATGTATTAGAAATTGCTTATCGCTTGCTTCGGCTAAGGAAAACGGTCGGTACAATATGTTTACTAAGTATAAACAAATGTACTTATTGTAATATTTAAAGAAACCCGTCATTTTTTTAATTTAGGTAAAAAGACGCTTTTCCCGACGACAAACGAGAGAGGTTACTAATGCTTCTATGTTAACAAAGTAATCAGACAGGTCTATCTCAAAACGATCTCCATTCGCTCGTAGCGGCTCGAGCCGATAATTTCGTTGATTAGAGCCCGAGTTCGTCATTTCATCGGCTAGCTGGAACCTGACAACAAAATGTGCAAAAACTGTGCGTTGTAAAAAGTGAAGAGTTAAGAATTGTAAACATTTGCCTGTTCATGACATAAGCGGGCTCGTATATAAGGTGTCGGCGGGTCGGGTGAGGAACAGTTCAGTTGAGATGGCGCGTCTGTTACTACCCGTTATGGCCTTTGCCCTCGTGGCCTGCGTCCATGCTGCGCCAGGTACAAACTCTTATTATATTATTCATTTTATATTTTACATAATAGTAATATTTATTATGAATTAAGCTAGATTCAGTGTCTGTTGACCTTGGCTTATCAAATCATCTTAGCATATTTCCGTAATTGAATTATTTAAATGTTCAGATTTTTTACCGGCTCCATTAATATTTCAAAGAAACCATTCCATTTTATATTCAAGTTGCTCAAGTACATGTTTTAAGTTTGGGATACTTTGGATACCTAAGGAATTACTAGTTGGAATTTGATGGAAATTTTCAAAGTTTTTACACTGATCTTTAATTTAATATACCTAATATACTTACAAATTTTATGTAACTCAAAATCTCTCAGGGTTTTCTTGGGATACTCGTCAAAGAATGCTTAAAATTTCCATTTGTTCAAAGCGCATTTGGGTTGGTATACCCCCGAACATATTTTGCACTTCAATTGAAAAAAAAAACAAGAACATATTTTACTACTCTTTCTTATGTTAGTTACATAATGTTAGTTACATAACCAAGTTGAGCCAATTAAAGTTTTCAGGAGTAGGTAAATGTTATGTTATGGAAAAAGGAATTTCTTATCTAACCTGGAGGCTCGGCTTGGACTTCTACGATAGTTATAACCATCTCCATTCTTTATTCAGTATCGAATCAATCAAATATCGCTATAGTAGCAGGGTCACTATACTTTAGTGAATCCTAAGGTTAGAATTACAAGAAATAGAGGTTAAAATAAAGTCAATGTTTTTGTAATAATTAATGCTAATTAGCAAGACTACTGTTTTTCTCATGAACGGCAACAGCACGGCAACTCCTTTAGTATTTCAGATACAAAAAAGTAAGACCACAAGAAACACCCCGTACAATCAACTCTCATTGTAAGTCTTACTTAAAATGAACTTTAAATAATTTTATTTTAATGGCTAACGAAACGAAAAAGCTGTAAGTGACCATCGTCGTGTATTGACAGGAGCAACACCAGGAGAGTTGCAAACGCTGAAGAACCCCGTGTCATAGTCCTTCGGGAATATCTCAGAAGGAAGCTCATGTGTTACTTACTTTGTTAACAGGTTACGGCGGAAATAGTGGAGGCGGTGGTCACGGAGGTGGTGGCGGTGGTGGCTTCGGCGGCGGCGGCGGCGGCGGCCATGGCGGCGGCGGCAGTCTCGGCGGCGGCTTCGGCGGCGGCCACGGCGGCGGTGGCGGCCTTGGCGGCGGCCACGGTGGCGGCGGCGGCCTCGGCGGCGGCGGCGGCTTCGGCGGCGGCCAAGGTGGTACGTTACAATTTAATAGTTACAGCACACTGTCAAATAGGATTTTGATACACAGGAATACATGCTCTTTGAGAAGGAGTATGTTAGGAATACCATGTGATAGATGTATCCACAAAGGCAACTTAATTGTTATCAGAGATCGCTGATGTTTCAGATATAGGAAAGAAATATAAGGATAGCAGATAGAAAAATAATAAAGAACTGTAAAGCTGCATTGTACGATTTTTGAAATCAATGTTTAATTTCAATACATTATAAGTACCTATAATACCTACATCCATACTTATACCACCATAAAATTATAATTATTAATTAGACTGTGCATACACTGTATGTATACATGACTTTATACTTATTTTATTCGTTTTCATTAGGTGGCCACGGAGGTGGCCTAGGTGGCGACTTTGGCGGCGGCAGCGGCGGACTCGGCGGTGGCCACTCCGGCGGCGGCGGATTCGGAGGCAGTGGCGGCCATGGCGGCGGCGGCCATGGCGGCGGCGGCCAGGGCGGATTCGGTGGGTTCAGCAGCTCCAAGGCGAGTGCCAGCGCCAGCTCCGGCGGCTATGGTGGACACAAAGGCGGATACGGGTAATGACTTTTTGTACCAAATTCCCCGTTAAACAATTAATCTATTTGGACAATGACACTTCTAATGCTTTGATGCTTTTTTAGATGATAATTAACTAATTCATTGTTAAATAAGTACATCACGATTATAGATTTTTTATCACACATTGAGACCTATTATAATGGTTTTTAAATAGTTCCTTTAACGTGGTAAATTATCTATTTTACATGACAGAACTCCATGTACGAAAGAGAGGCATTTAGGTATAACATTTAATTTTCATTTCACGTTTGTTTCAGACGCTAAGTAACACACATCTTCAAAGACGAGCAGCGCCATCTAGAGTGCGGCTAATATAGAACCAATGTGATATAGTATAGTAATACGACTCGCCATAAATGTGTACATATACATACGTATGTATTAAACAGTACCTAATAAAATATATGTAGTTTATAGAAATGTGTTTTAATCACACTTTCATAACTTCAAGGATCTATAATAACTGTATTTATAACCTTTTTGTTATAAACTCTTCCAGTATTTCATTTTACACCTTTTTACCTCATATCAATAAATCCGAAGCCCTTTCCCCAAATTTTTTACTTTGCTTGTTAAAAATTTTTGCAAAACTTTACAATAATAATTTAGGTAAGTACCTAGTTATTGTATTAAATTACTAATTAATTACCTATTATTTAAGAAATGTTAGATTGTATGTCTATCACTCACAACTTATCGGTTTATAAAAAAACAGGACTTTAAAAGTTTAACCTCATGTAACATTCTCAATATATACCACCAAATAATCCATCATTGCAGAAATAGTTATTGTGTTATTAAAAACATAACATTTAACCAATAGTTGTAATGTAGGCAATAAGAAAGAACCAAAAGGATATTTTTATTTTCGGATTTAAATCACTTCAATTCCGCAATTAGAGACTTCAAATTTTACATTTACCTAAGTCGAGGTAATTCTCTGGATAGTATAGTAAGAATTTGCAGGATATTTTGAACTTCTACAGGGTATAGAGAACAAAAGTTTTCCTATTCACTTGTATGCTGTTTTATTCCAATATTGTCCTGTGACCACCTAAATCTTAAAGGATAAGACATATTTTCGTCTACATCCGTACATTATGCTATGCTTTGCCATTATCTCACACTTTACTGTAAGTCAAAAATTAAAATATGGCGAGCAACCAGACCGCAATACATGAAAATTATTTTGTATAACTATAAAAGATATAAACTAATATTGCGTCATAACATACCCATCAAGGCCAATAAATAAAACAACGTAAATATCATCCACTTAGTATTGTAAGTGGGTATTTCCGACCATCTAATGGTTGTTGCACTGGTTTTAAACTATTTATTGGGGTATAATAATATGTTCTGTCCATCTTGATTGACCAATCCTCTAAAACACCCACCAAAACTCCCCTGCGCTTTAAGCGCCTTTCTTATCAGCGGACGAGGTTATGCCACCATGTGTATAAAAATAAATAAATAAGTAATATGGACGCCTATAAGAGGCAGCTGGAATCTTAACGACCCAGTTTAATCCCGATGATTCACTTGCATGTTGGTAAGTGTATTGTAATAAGGGTCGTTATGGACTGTTTGATTTTACTGTATAAAGACACAGACACACTCGTTCACTGCAGAAAAATGTGAATCTACGTATAATTATACTATATTTTGTGGTATATAGACCTGCGAATTGGACAGCAGGGTTTATTACCCGCATGGTCAGCGACCACCCCCCTTCTAAAATCAACCGTGAAATTATTTTTACGTGTTTTGGTCGTCGTGTTATAAAAGGCTAGAAAAATGCATGTCGTCCTCTTCTTTTACGGCCGCAACGCATCGGTGATATTTTTGATGTTACTTCGGCGACCGCTTTCCATCAGGTGGTTCATCAATACATTCATCGGCTTTTATTTTAAAAAAATAGGGTACAACTACGTACCCTGGAAAGAAGAGATTTAAGCCATGGAGGAGCTGGGTCTTGAACCCAGAACTTTCAGCATGCAAAGCAGACCACAGAGTTACGCCCCCGGTGGGATGATGACCGAATCGACCGAACAGTTGACTTGACAGCTTTCACATTGAGCTGGACTCTCATTGAATCATGGCCGTTAAAACAGAACGTTATAGGCATCTGGTGAGCTTGGCTAACATCAGATATTAAGAATAAGAAATTACGATTTTATGTGGCACAGATAAATTTCTTGTAATTAACTGAGCTTTCCGTGAAAAAACCGGCACGCAATGTGAAACAAAACATGGTATAATTCTGTCTCGTTTTTTCGTGTAAGGGTAAGTTTTTCCGTTTCTTGTGTGATAGATGGCATGCATTAGGCAAGCTGAATTAGAACTAAGTACCTACCTCTTTCTCTACGGACTTGAAATTTTGAATACTCCTTTAGATAATGCAAGGTTACGACGAGGATGACTGAATACTACGCTTATCCAATATGCATTATTAATTTTATTCTTATTATCAGCTTTTCACTGCTCAGTACTTCAGCGTTCTCTCTTCAGCTCAGTACCTCAGCTTCAGCTCAGATTGAAATTATTAAGCGATAAGTGGATAATGATAACTTAATTTGGTTAGGATGCTTTGGTCTTACTGATGAAGATAAAAGGCATTTTCAAGGGGGGGGCAAGTTTCCTGGATAGGTAAAATATAAAATAAGTATGGAACCCTTCTAACGCCAGCTATTTTTAATACTTACCTACGCTTTTTTTTATTATTAGCTTCATACGTACATATGTTAGTATGTGAGTAGGTATGTTAGTATGTAACAGAAACTTTGAACATGATTTTGACCCCCTTCAAAACGTCGGATTAACTCGAAATTTGGCATACCTGCATTCTTTGAACTCGATTTTTGTTTATTCTAATAATGGAGTAAATACACACGTTTTTCGTTCGTTTCATAGTTACAATTGTAATAGGTATAGGACAAAAAGTCCTAGAATTATTGAGAACGTCGTAGTCCGAAATATCAGTGGCCTAGATTATCAGTTTAATCGGAAGTATTTCAACGTGCCTGAAAAAATATGCAATGCAAAAAGTGGAGATAATATGATATTGTTCCCGCTCGTAACATACGGAGTTTGTATATAAACGTCGAACGGGCCCTGCACGGCACAGATACAGTTCACTGCTTCATCGAGATGGCTCGTCTTTTGTTCGCGTTCGTGGCGTTAGCCCTCGTGGCTTGCATTTGCGCTGAACCAGGTATAAATTAGAAATAAGTGTATTTTTCAGTTAATAAGCAGTGCTAATAAGCAGTGTTACTCTACTGCTTTGAACGTTGGACCTTCGAACAGCCTGGATACAACTACCTTGTTTCGGTGAAGGAAAACATCGTGAGGAAACCTGCACACCTGAGAGTTCTCCATAATGTAGGTACTCAAAGGTTTAGACACTTTTGTCTGCCAATCCATACTAGACCAGTTAAACATAGCTTCCACGTCTCCACTTACCATCAGGTGGGATTGTGGTCAAGCATTAACTTATAAATTATAATTAATAAAAAAAGACCAGGGTGGTTGCACGGTGAGAGAGGACACCCAAGCCCAACCATGATACGCTAATCTGTTACGAGGAATACAAACCTCAGATGGCAGATCTACTGCATACAAGTTTTTACTCACGACTTTGAAATCGTTTGAGTGTGAAAGTGACAAAATGTTAAAATGATCCCAAGGGAATCGGGATAAAAACTATCCTATATCCTTTTCGGGGTCTCTAACCATCTCCATACCAAAATTCATCTAAATCGGTACAGCAACTTAAGCGTAAAAAGGTACAGACAGACTGACAAAGTTACTTTCGCATTTATAATATTAGTATTAAGTAGGCATTCTTCCTTTTTTCTCAATTATCGTTTTTTTTTTCACTTAATTGAAAATCCTAAAGTTAGGAATGAAGTACAATTTGCGTGCGTTCCCTCGGTATACAAGTGATGTCGAATACCCAGAGAACATTGTCCTCGTATAAAACCCATTACACAATATTAAGTTTTGAAATGATTGCTGATCGGTTTGTGCAGGCACTAACTTTTACGCCATTGTCTTACTCCAGTGGATTCTATAGGTTCCACCAACCACCACCAACTAAAACGTAGTGTTCATAATTATACTCTTTGCCAAATTTTTTATAAAGTGAATGAATCCTGATATCATTTTTTCAGCCGGTTATGCCGCTGGTGGTAAAGGAGGTGCTGGAGGTAATTATTACAATATCTATCTACTAATATCATCGTTTTATTTATGAATTAAAATAAAATTATGACCGTTTCGTTAGTGCTTCCTTAGTTTGTATTTGTTAATTATAGGAGCCCTTTTTAGTTACGCCTCGTAGATAGTTCTACCACAAAACATAGAGAGATTCTACTATCCGTAAGCAAAACGAATCGTTTTTGAATATATGAACTGTGAATATAAGACCGTGGTAAACTACTGTTGCTTCCTTGTTACACGTAAGCAGCGTACGGAGCCGGTGTCGGACCAGGGTTTGTGGGGGCGAAGGGCGGGTACGGAGGCGCCGGGCTCGGCGTGGCGGCCGGCGGCGCTGCCATCTCGGCCCCCGTCGCCGGCTTCGCTGGCCCCAAAAACGCCGCGTACAAGGGAGGATACGGGTAACTTACTTTCTTTTTAATTTTTTCGTCTTTATTTTCTTTCTTTCTTGTTTCTTTATTTCTGGTGTCTTTCTTTCTTCTTTCTGCTGCTGCCATGCCATCCGCTAGCGTTCTTCGAGTCGCGGGTGGCATGGACTCAGAAATTAAGCATTAGAAACACCCACGGCCTGTTAATAAAGATTCATCTGTCAAATGAATGTCTGCTCTATGAATCTAACTAAGCGACAGATTCGTCACATTATTGTCAAATATCAAAACAAAATGAGTTAGTATGTTTGAAATTTTCAGGTCTTTGAGACGAAATATCGGTATAAAATATAAAAATCGTAAGTCTTCAATAAAGGTTTGAAATCAATATTTAAACACTAACTAATATAGCTGATCTTGTTCCAGACGCTAAGACAACTTGAATATCGACCAACGAGAGAGCGAGGGAACGTCATCGACAGCTCAATGTGATAAATACGAAATTACGAATTACCACTCAACATTATGTGCACTACGTTTTTATAAATTGATATATAAGTACTCTTAATTCATAAAAAATATTTCTTGTTTTAAAATTGAATACAATATTTCTATCAGTATGTACCCATATTTTTATTATTAACCCCAGTCCATAGAAAATATTCTCATAGCTTTAATATTTCTTTAACCTAGGGAAATGGTAGGTACCCAATGTTAGCACTCCAAACCTGATCGATGTCATTTCATAAAAAATATCTAATATATCTACAATACAATCGTTGCAAAAATATGCTGTCTCAGTTTAACGTAGGTACCTACGTTATTTCAAATGCGTAGATGTTGACGAAATCATATTAAATATAGTAGAAAAAGAATTACAACCCTACACATAGGTACAGAATTTTTTAAAGTGGGGTTTGACTTGTTTGAACTGAACTAATTTAACGTATCCTATACCTACTCCTGTTCCATAATATTCATTATAGTTAAATACTGCTGTTAATTAAAACTAACCCTAGACAATGTAAGCAATTCCAAATAAATGTATGTAATTCGGGACTGAAATCAAGCAATCGTCGTTGACATTTGAAAAATTGAGGTCATAACAATCATTTAACCATTTTAACCAATTTGTAATTAATACCTACCAACTGTTGAGCTAACTTAAATTTCGACATGAGGGTAAAGTTGTTCTTTAAATAAAAGTGAAAGCCTGTATTTATTACATTTTAATAAAAACATTACCTTACTCTAAGGTAGCTCTCCAAAGTTTTATCAAACGCTCGACATTGCCTCTACACGTTAAACATGTTTTTTTAACAACAAAATTAATATTTTTTACTTACTTAATTTTCTATTTTTAGTTTGGATTACAATAAAAGCGTGTTTTTAATTAACACGGTTATATTAGCTTGACCTGTATGTATGTAACGGAATTTTTATCTCTCAGCTAATCATAATTCCATTAAAAAAATTAACGAATTTCAAGAAGTTTGCTTAACTTGAAAAGAACAAGTTCCAGGTCCGAGGTGATAATGCATTTATTGCATATTTCGTTTTGAGGTCCTAGTCCTAGGATCATAAGGAAAAAAATAAAATAATGTTAGTTACCTTTCTTAAGTGCCTGTACCTTTGATCAAAATCTACCATCGTCGTAGAGTAGAGCCAGAGAATTAGTGTAGGAGTTGTACGGTTATTGTCGTATCGAGATAAAAAATTAAGAAAATTAATATTTTTTAAATGCTATGTTGTTTAAATGATATGTTATTTGTTAAAAACACACGCTTTAAAAGCAGATTACCTAAATTATTAATCTTACAGTCTTAGAATAATAACACTATAGAAAGACAGTCTTCATACAAACGCTCTGTCTAAAGTGAAGCACTAAACCGAAACTTTCCCGAGACACGTTTGGCGTGCGTTGACATGAGCTGCCCGGTGTTTGGAGTCATTTCTGGCTCCAAATAAGGTTCTTCAAAACGGCCGCGTGGACTTCGTTTCTATAGTGTAATTATTATAAGATTACAGTAAAATGTGACATAATTTGTAAGAAATTTAATTTAGATTATTAATGTAGGAGGAATTGTAGAGATATTATTAATGGTTTACGACATTCATATAAGTAAAAAACTGAAAAAGGGACCGTCCTCCTCCTCCTTTGTGTTCACCTTGAAAGCTTGAGAAATGTTCTATACTTACCAATTTTCAAAACTACACGAATTACCTACTTGGTCTGATCCTGGTCTGTCCGATACATTTTATGTTAATTTTCTTAGACTAAATAATTTGTGGGTATTTGATAAAAAATATGTTTCATTGGATAAACAAAGGTGAAGGTCGTTTTATAGTCGGATCTAAGGCCGAGATGTATAGACGATACTTAGCCTTAGCTCAGACTTTACTATTTATAAAGCGATCTTTGACTTGGCTGAGTACGAGCTGAGCAAAGTCTAATAAGTTCATGAAATAGACGACTTACCATAAACTTTGGCTATTATCCGAACAAAAATAATGGTCCCAAATGAACCTTGATATTACTCGGTTTCTAAGACATTTAAATTTTTCGTATTAACAAACATATAGATGCCAGCAATCAATTATTACATTAGCGGTATTAGCTCAATCTCAGCGTGACATGTCTATAAATACCAAAACGCAGTCTTTGCAAAGTCAAGTTTTTCGTAAGTAAAGTCTGAGCTAAGGCTAAGTATCGTCTATACATCTCAGCCTTAGACCAGAAGACAAGACAAGACAAGACGGGCGAACTGCGTTGTGTGCGTGCCAATACACCCCTAAATACAATGCATACAGAGAAAAACGTGAACAGTTTTTGGAAGCGCAGGCCGGATCGTTTGTTTACATCTATGCAAGTAAACGAAAGATTTTTATATACTATAACGTTTATTATATATTTGTTCCTTTACATACATTATGACTTGTATACCATAACTAATTATCACATTGATCATTTGGTCGACGTCCTCAATCCCCTCGTTCATTTCGTCCAGTCGTATTTAGCGTCTGAAATATAAATTATGTAATGGTCAGTTGGCTCATAATTCAATAAAATTAAAAAATATATTTGTAGGTATGAAATATAATGTATTTATGTCGTCAATTCGTTTATTACCCGTATCCTCCCTTGTAACCACCCTTGGCACCATCAAGTCCACCGAATCCTCCCTGGATAGCAGCACCACCAGCTGGACCGCCGAAACCGCCGGCGGGGCCTACACCTAACGCACCCCCCTTCGCTCCCGTGAGACCAGGTCCAAACGCACCGCCCTTTGCTCCCACGATACCGGGTCCAAACGCACCGCCCTTCGCTCCTGCGAGACCGGGTCCAAACGCGCCGCCCTTCGCTCCCACGATACCGGGTCCAAACGCGCCGCCCTTCGCTCCAGCGAGACCGGGCCCGAACGCACCGCCACCGACACCAACCCCGTACCCAGCTAAATATGCAAGAAAATGAGTATTAAACAGATTATATTTATTTTATTATTACAATGTACACTTGAGTATTTCGAAGCCATGCCAAGAGGAGGAGGAAAGATGCAATTTGTTTGAGTCATAGTTTACGATCTTATCAGACGCCTACAATATGAATATCAATATTATATTGTTTTTAACACCCTCTTAAGCGGACACCAGTGTGAAATAGAACCGTATGCTGTCAAACAATATTTACCTCCTTTAGCGCCACCGGCCCCGTAGCCACCGACACCCCCAACTCCGCCGTAACCAGCTGTCATAACAAACATACTTTTTATTTATACAGTCAATGATATATTACACTTATAATGTCATTGTATACAGTAATTAATTACACATATAAACTTATCTTAGTTCAATATAAAAGTCTTAATTCAAAAACAAATATCGAAAATTCAGGAAATCATGTACAAAATAAATAACACAAATTCTCATAAACCCCTTGATTCCCGCTCATTTGACGGCTCATTTGGACAAAGTCTTGAGTTGGTGCATTCAATGAATCTATTGTATTATTATAATACCTGGTTCCGCATAAATGCAAGCCACCAGGGCTAGGACCACAACGGATACCAGTGCACGTGCCATTTCGATTCTCTACTGGACTGTACCTCAAATGGCTCGCCTACCGCTTATATACAATTTTACTTGGTGACGGCATTTTTTTTTACTTAGGTTAGTAACGCTGTGAGTTGGTACTATATTCCGCCTTGCCAAATTTTTTTTTTTATATACTTTTGTAAACTGATGAAACCACACTAAGTTACTCGCTTATCCACTTACCGATATATATTCCAGATTATTCCACGGATAATATTAATTATTATCTTACATTATATTAAATACCTTAAAAACTCTAGTTAAACTTAGGGTTATATTATACTTATATCTACGTACATACATGTATAAAAAGATATGAACTGACTTACTAACTGATTCATCATCGCAGAGCTTTTAAAATACTAAAACTAGAAACATGAAATTTTGTATAGGTCATGTGCTCCTGCTAATCCTGTAGGCGCCCACTTAATATTTTTTTGAAATTTCTACGCGATAGGGAATAAGAGCATTTATAATTTCACTTTTAAGTTGCCTAAAATAAATTGTGGCAACATCCCAAATTGATAGTTTTGTACATTTTATGCTGTGGTGTAATTAATGTTAATGTTAATGTTAATGGTTTTCTTTTGCATCGTTACAAAATGTTTGAAGTCAATAATCTGCTGATATAATTTCAAAAGTCATCATAACAACATATAAACGCTTCAGGTTGATAAAACTATTAGAAGTGAATTTTTGAAAATTGACGAATTTTGATTAGTTCCGTGATCATGAATTTCAAACAGGGCCAATGAACTTTTGGCTTTCGAACAAATAAGGTGGTTCGAGATAAGGTAACGAACATGACGTTTTTTTCCGGATTAAAAAAATAATGTTAGTCACATTCATTCATATTCGTATTATCTAGGAATGGTATCTTTATAAACCAAGTACTCTGCTCATTGATATTTTTTTTCACAGATATTTGCGTCATTAAACCAAAAGACCTCTCTCTACAATATGAAATAACCCGATTAAACTTGCCAAAGCGGAATCTCATTGATCGACTTCTGCAAAAAAATGAGCCATTAAGTAAAATTGTATAAAAGCCATAGTCAAGAAGTTTGAGGCACAGTCGGCACAGTCCAGTCCAGAACCGAAATGGCGCGTCTATTTGTATCTGTTGTAGTACTAGCCCTAATAGCTTGCATTCATGCCGAACCAGGTAATTATTTGGAATCATGTATCAACTAACAACTAACCACCTAATCCAAAGGCTTCAGAGCCTCAGGGGGTTACAACTTATGAATTTTTTTATTTTTCAATCACAATTCTCATAATTATGTTGTCATTTGTTAGTCTTGTGTCACTTAATAGTGTTACAGAAGTCCATTTGCTACTTCTTTGTATGAATGAAAAAACATTCAATAAATTAAATTGTTAAAATTATTAGCATTTTAATTATGATTCATATTCAATGCTGCGTAGAAAATATTCTTTTAAGTGACATTTATTTTTTATTACAATAAGTTACCGATTGACTCGTTTAGTCCTCATTTTGATTCCGTTAGTCCTCGTAAATCTTGAACGGTGAAACTCACTAAGTTAGTCAGGTTGTCAGGCTAAGCCTGAATAGGATAATCTTGAACTTTACGTACTTAATATTATTGCTATTATACTTACGCATGTATATTTGTTGGGGCAGCTGGTTACGGCGGAGCCGGCAGTGGTGGTTACGGAGCAGGCGGCGCTAAAGGAGGTAAATATTTTTAACAGCATAATGTCCCCGTTGGTATCAGCTTAAACAGATGTTTAACACAATTCATTGACGAAATTAAGTAAATTCAAATGCATTTATTAAGTCATAATTCACAATTCTAATTTAGGTAATTTCAAAAATATATATTCGAGTTATTTTCATCTCCTTTTGTTTATTTAGCTAGTTACGGAGTAGGTCTTGGTGGCGGGTATGGAGCCGGGCTCGGGGGAGCGAACGGCGGCGCGTTTGGACCCGGTCTCGCTGGAGCAAAGGGTGGCGCGTTTGGACCCGGTCTCGCGGGAGCAAAGGGTGGCGCGTTTGGACCCGGTCTCGCGGGAGCAAAGGGTGGCGCGTTTGGACCCGGTCTCGCGGGAGCAAAGGGTGGAGCGTATGGACCCGGTTTGGCGGGAGCGAAGGGTGGCGCGTATGGACCCGGTCTCGCAGGAGTGAAGGGTGGCGCCATCGGTGCAGGCCCCGCCGGCGGTCTCGGAGGAGTCGCATTCCCAGCTGGTGGTGCCGCTATCCAAGGTGGATTAGGTGGAATAGGCGGTGCCAAGGGAGGTTACAAGGGAGGATATGGGTAATAATCTTAAATCAAAATAACTCAATCTGACTTTTAACAATAACCATTTAATAAAACACGACGACTCATTTATAATCAGATTTCTAAGACTTATTTTTTGGAATGCTCACTGTACTTTAATCGATTTTTTTACGGTGTTATTTACATAATTATAGATTATTAAATTGCCAACGTATGTAGTACAGAAAAACAACTGACCAATGAATATGTTTTATTTCAGACGCTAAATACGACTGGATGAAATGAAGGAGAAGAGTGAAGACGTCGACCAAATGCTCAATGTGATAATTAGTTATGTTATACAAGTAATGTCATAATGTATGTAAAGAAACAAATTTATATGTAACAATATTAAACGTTTTAGTATATGAAAATATTTTTTTCTTTTTATTATTTCGGTCATTTGGAAGGCTTGGGCGAGGACAGGATCAACACGTAGAGGCCCCTTTAAGATATTTTAGTAATTTAACACGATGCACACAAGGCGTATACAATTTAATAAATCCGAAAATATTTTATTTTCGTGGTTATTCTACTAATAATACATTAGTATGAATAATAATAAATCTAATTTATTAGAACTATAACGTGGTAACATCAGAATCTGTACATTCAATATTGTTATGAAATTTCAGCCAAAACATAATTAATTATTTGGAATTGTGGTATGTCTGTATGTCTGTAACGCGGAAGACAGAGACAGGTCTCTGTGTCTGTGATCTGTGGTTTGTAAACACATGGCGCGAAACCATATAACAGATTTGGGACATAAAGAAGGGTTTACTTATTTACTTTGTGACAAGGGTTAGGATGCTTATCATTCCAGAATGCGGATTTGATCCCGCGGGATTATAAGTAAGTAATAAATTAATATCTTTTTATTTAATAGAACAACAAAATTGTCAAATTAATCGATAAAATGAGGTAAACGTAAAATTGATATCATGCCGGTAATTTAAATATGTTATAATTAAAAACTATAATTGATGAGTGTCTGCAAATACGTGGAAGATATTTGAAAAAAAAACGATTATTCAGCTGGATTCAGAAAGGTTCAGTCAGATTGGCGATTGGTTGATAATTATTGTAAAAAAAGAAACTGGCACGCGTGGGGTTCCGTACCATCGAGAAATATTAACTCTAGTTTTATTTGGTCAATAGCAATACTTATATGTTTAAGGTAGAAAACCCCCATTTTTAAGTTAATTTGTATGAGGACTCTCTTTGGGATTCAACTTTATACTTTTCTTTTATTGGTTGTATAAGTACCTACTTAGCTACAGTAACACACACTCTATGAAACTTTCAGGTGTCTGCCTGGCTCCGTTTATGAGATCGATCCTTGTGATAGACAAACACAGTGCACTGGCAGACAGACAGCGGAGGCATATTTGTTTTGTTTTATTTATTTTGATAACCAACATAAGATACAGAAAATACATAAACTTTCTATCTATACTTAATATCATAAGATTTAAGTACTCGTATTCACTTAGTTTGAAAATTTTGAAATCAATCAGATCAAGTTATTTACTTGTTTGTCTACACGGGTAAATATCGAAACATGCGTTTATGTCATGTAAACTGTGTAATGACATTAGAAATTAATACTTAAAGTTTTTTTATTAGTTTATTATTATTTTTAGCGTATTTCAATAAGAAATTGCAAAGCAAATTGCAAGTTTAATAAAAGCTTTTAAAAATTATAATTTGTGCTTACTTGCAATGACAAAGTTTAAATTTTGGGTACGAAATCATTGATTCTCAAATAAAAGAAATATTTCCATTATACTATAACATTTAATATTGTTACATACATATTTGTTTCTTTACATTTCATTTTTACTTGTATAAGTTGCTAGAAATAGTTATCACATTAAGCTTTTGGTCGACATCTTCACTCCCTTTGTTCACTTCGTGTCGTATTTAGCGTCTGAAATATAAACATTTTAATGGTCAGTACTATAGGTACATTAACATATAGGTTGGTAATACATCATTGACATATATCTGAAAACATAATATGTTTTGTTTTGTAACAGATATATTATATCTGTTAAATAATAACATTGTACAATAAAGCAATATATTGGTATTAAATATATTTATCTTTTATTCACTGCTACTTTTATCAAGGACAGTCTTATATTATTACCCGCATCATCCCTTGTATCCTCCCTTAGCTGTGCCGAGTCCACCGAATCCACCCTGAATAGCGGCACCGCCAGCTGGACCGCCGAAACCACTGGCGGGACTTACACCGAAAGCACCGCCCTTCGCTCCCACAATACCAGGTCCAAACGCGCCTCCCTTCGCTCCCACGATCCCGGGTCCAAACGCGCCGCCCTTCGCTCCCACGATCCCGGGTCCAAACGCGCCGCCCTTCGCTCCTGCGAGACCGGACCCAAACGCGCCGCCACCGACACCAACCCCGTACCCAGCTAAATACAAATATAAAGGCAAAATATATGGTATTTTTACACTTAAGATTTATAACCTTAGGATTGTATATTTGTTTTAGCACCTTAAAGACAATTTAGAATAGCACCAAAAACATATTTACCTCCTTTAGCACCGCCGCCTGCTCCGTAGCCACCGACACCGCCGACACCGCCGTAACCAGCTGTCGTAACAAACATACATGTTATTCATATAATAAGTCATTCAATAGGTATGTTTTTTTTTAATAAATAATTTATTTACGTCATGAAAAACTTAATTGACTATATTGTATGAAGTGAAATTAATATTATCAGCCAAACATTATTTAAATGCTTAAAATTATTCAATTTTCATTACATTAATCTTATAAGAATTAGATCCATCTCGATTCAAAATGAAAAAGTCTGATAATAAAATATTTTGGAAATTGAGTATAAATATCACAAATTCTCATAAACTGAAACCAGCTGACTGCCAAGAACAAGAGCCATACAGACAACGTCTTGTGTAGATATATTAAATGTATCCAGCACATAATAGGTACCTGGTTCAGCATAAATGCAAGCCACCAAGGATAGGACCACAATCGATACAAATACACGTGCCATTTCGATTGTCTACTGGACTGTACCTCAAATGTCTAGCCTACAGCTTATATAATTATAATCTAATTTGGTGACGACATTTTTTTTGCTTAGTTTGGTTACAGTGATTCCGCCTTGCCAAATCGGTTTTTTTAATTACTTATTTAATAAAATCCGACTAGAAAGTAAATAGCGATATATTCTTGGGTATTACACCACAATAACTAATTTCTATTCAACTATTACATATCGTTCCCGTCCTTCATGGAACGTAATGCAGATCATGTATCAAATAAAGAAAATAACATTTGGGCTTTGCGTTTATATAAATCTTGTTATTTTTAAAAAACTAATATTGTGTGAAATTGTTAAAAATATATCATAGAAAATATAGGCACTTTTTCATGCTAATAAATCTAATGATTTTCAAGTTTCAGTCTTAACAAACCGATATTTTGTAATCTAAATTCCAAATACCTATCTCTGATGTTTATACTTTGTACATGCTGTTGTATGTAATACCTTTAAATGTACATAATGTGTAATGGTTTTCTCAACGTGAAGTATATTCACGTTACACTTGCCCTTATGAAAAGCTATCGAATTTCTATTTGTGCCATAATCATGAAATTCAAACAAGGTCCATGAACTTTTGACTTCCCAACAAAAGAACTGCCGTTTTACCGACACAGCGGATAAAGTAACGTAGGTATACATGACGTTTTTTCCGGATTAAAAAAATAATGTTATAATAGTTACATTCATTTATATTCTTAATATCTAGGAATGATATCTTTATAAACCAAGTACTCTGTTCATTGATATTTGCGTCATTAAACCCCAAGATCTATATGAAACAACCCGATTAAACTTGGTAAAGCAAAATATCTATGATCGACATAAGCAAAAAATTGCAAGTAAGTCAGATAATATAAAAGCCGTGGTCGAGCCGTTTGAAGCACAGTTTATTAAAAATGGCGCGTCTATTGGTATCCGTTGTAGTCCTAGCCCTCATGGCTTGTATTCATGCTGAACCAGGTATTGCATCATTTGGATTGAAAACATTGAGTGTATCACGACTTTTTCGCTTGCACTTCCAGAGACTTAAAGTGAAATTTTCTGATATTCAATCACAAATAAATAATTCCACGAAAGGGCAGATTAGTACCTAAAGAAAAGAGTAGTTAATTTTAAATATTTCAGTTTTAATTAATATAGTAATTATAATAATTAATCATAGTTTTTAATTATGAGTTAGGTAATGTTTGACGTTTGACTGTGATGAGACCAATTGTTGGTAATAAGTGGACATTGAAATGAACTAACCTTAGTAATAGCCTGACTCTGATAATGTTAAACTTTGTATATCGAATATTACTACAATATAAACACACATGTTTGTTACGACAGGTGGTTTTGGCGGAGTGGGCGGTGTCGGCGGGTACGGAGCCTACGGCTCTAAAGGAGGTAAAGAAAGTTTTAAGGAAGTTTAAGTAGAATTCATTGATATAATAAAGTAAAGTTATACTGTTATTTTAAAACTATAAAATTAAAATTTATTTATTCAATTTATTTTCATATTCTTTCGTATGTTTAGCTGGTTACGGGGTCGGTCTCGGTGGCGGATACGGACCTGGTATCGCGGGAGTGAAGGGCGGCGTGTTTGGACCCGGTATCGCGGGAGCGAAGGGCGGCGCGTATGGACGCGATCTCACCGGAGGGAAGAACGGCGCGTTCGGTTCAGGCTCCGTAGGCGATCGCGGCGTGGTCACATTCCCAGCCGGTGGTGTCGCTATCTAGGGCGGATTCGGCGTACTCGGCGGTGCCAAGGGAGGATACAAAGGAGGATACGGGTAATCATATTATATTATGAACATAACTATAAAACTGTCTGTATTTTACAACAATTTACGTAAAAAATTGTATGCATTTAATAAAACTCGTCGAGTATATTTATTTACTTTTCAATTTAAATAAAAGGACATAACAATAAATAAATTAAAATTAACTCGTCGAGTTAATTATAATTTTAATTCGTAGACAAATATGAAATGCCATCATCTCATTGTAAAAATATGTGTTCATGTTAAAAATGTGTCTTAATGTTAAAAATGTGTCTTAATGTTAAAAATGTGTCTAAATGTTAAAAATGTGTCTTAATGGTAAAAATGTTATTTACCTACAGGTATCGTGAGAAATACCAACTGAACATTGAATATTTCATATTTCAGACGCTAAATACGACTTGAAGAACTGAATGAGGGGATTGAAGACGTCGACCAAATGCTCAATGTGATAATTAGTTAAGGTTTATAAGTTAAAATATATGTAATGGAAAAATATATATATGTACAGTATTAAACGTTATTTAGTATATGAAAATACATTTTTATTGGAAATTCAATGATCTTTCACTTTACACATACTAACAAACTAACGACATCTTTTTATATGATCCTGAACGAAGATAACTGAGTATTAAAGATTTTTTTTTAATTTATTAATGAGTTTTATTACTTAGTAGCTAGCTTACCTAGTACTGATTGCCTTAGCTTCGCTGGGGGGAACCTTACTACTAACGGACGGATGTTTAGATGGAATTGTTTATATTCATATTAACTTTTTTATTTGTGAACCGACAGTAATTAAACAAACACAATATTTAACCTTACTGAGTATAATAATCCTAAGCCGTATCTTAGAGTAGCGAGACCAAAAGTACAGAAAACCCGACATAACGCCGAGAAGGATAAAAATTTTGCGCAATAATTTAAACATAGGGTCTAATGCGCCACGAAACACCCCCAATGATAGTTACTTATCAAATATCTTTCACGTACAGACATCGGTCAGTTCCAGTAGATACTATTTTATACCTTACCCGTTTAATGTGTCGATATGTTTAAACTTCCCATTGATTCTAAAACTTTCGGGTCTTGTTAAACTGTCAACAAATAATAAAAGTACATAGATATTATTCACCAACAATAAATACCTACTTGTTTTCATTTTCAATCCCGAGGACTTATAACTTAAAGAAGAAATTAAATACGACTGAGTTATCGACGACACACCTGCAGCATTTGACCATTACAAAACAAAACCTAACAGTGGACTTTACTTAATGCAAAAGTCGAAATACCATTAGAATTCTTGTAAAGATTGTGGTCAATACAATATTATCACTTCTGATTGATATTGCTTTACTGGACTCATTGTTTTTATTTATTACTTAAAATAAGTTAATGTTTGACAACGATGCCACAGACAGACACACGCACACACACACATACAAAAGAAAGATTAAAACGAGCGTTAACTGTATTTTTTCTAAATTTCCTAAAATGTTTGCACATTTTTCAAAAATATAGAAATTTTCTATCAAATAAATGTAGCAACCCTTTTTTATGCAAGTAACAAACCAAAAGTCGGGCCACCAGATGGTAAGTCACTGTCACTTATGGACATAATATATACCCATTTTTAGGATTCCTTCTAGAACAAATGGTACCCTTATAGGATCAGTATGTTGTGCTTCTGTCTGTCAGTCAAGATCCTTTTTCTCTGGAACGCGTGGAGGTATCAAGCTGAAATTAAAACTAAATACTCAGGTCGATAATCCCTTGGAGCAGAAAAAAAATATCTAAGTCAATGCAATCAAAACATACTGCCGTTTATGCTCCATTTATGACTCATAATTTAGACGCTCGCAGGGTAATCAAAACCTATAGGGCACTTGCCGTTGACCTGGAATCATGAAATTTGGGAACTTACAGTACAAATGCACAAAAAGTCCGAAAATTGGTTATTTACACTTATATCACAGAAAAAAAACCATTACAAACAGAACGAACTAATTACTTACCTTCAATTTAGGTATAGTACGGAACCCTTGGTGCGCGAGTTCGACTCGCACTTGACCGGCTTTGGCTTTAATTACGTTTCATCGTCCTAGACAGGAGAAAAAAGGAAATAAACTCTAATCCCAATGAATTACTTTACAATTTCATCAAAATATACTATTTCGCGAAGTAAAAAAAATAAAGTTAGAATCTACAATAGTTAGAATTGAATAAAATGACTAAGGATTGCAATTTCAAAATTAGGTTTATACGAAACTGCTACTTAATATTTTTTATGTATTATTTAGACAACTAATGCTATGCTTGTGGTCTAGAAAAACATAGCGCCATCGGAGAGCTACTCGTATTATCTTTTATAATCTACACGGCCGGGGCTTACAAAAACATCTTAGCAATGTCTTTTAATATTTAGATTAAACTGATAACATTTAATTTCATTACTCCTTATTATGGGTTTAAGATAGCAAAAGAGCATGCAGCACCATCTCTCCGCTGCCTCCCACGACAACATATTCGTAAAATTAAATGTATCACGGGAAGGGTGCCGGTCAAGGGAAGAAGGAGCCCCTGTAACTAATTCCTAAACAAATTTTACGGAAATTTCATCGAGGACTGGCTGCTAGGATCGCAGATAAACTTTAGCACTTTTGACGAATATAATCGGGGTAAAAGTAAGCGAAACCAGCGCCCTCCAAGGTCTGTGACCAGACGTATGCTCTCCTTGCACAACGAGCAAGAAAAGTCGGCTTGAACTAAGGAATGGATCAAAGATCTATAATTTAAACATGACTAGATACAAGGGTATACAAGTGTAAGGACACTACTTCTAACCTCGCAATCTCTACAGAAGTTTATCAAGCCTAACAATGGATTATAGATTGAGCAGGTAAGACGACACTCGCGGAAGCTTTCATATTGAAGTAGTTTTGTTTATTTATTTTAATGCTATATTTAACTTACTATCAAGCGGAAATATCTTTATAGTTTTATCTGACCTTGCCTTAGAAAAAAAACAATTCACCATATATTTCGAAGGAACAAATAGCTTCACTGTTCAAAACGTCACTAGAAAAAATAAGAGAAGAAGTGACCTAAGTGAGTTTGTATATAAGCTGTGGGCGGTCCATCTGAGGTACAGTCCAGTACAGACAAGAATCGAAATGGCACGTCTATTGGTATCCGTTGTGGCCCTAACCCTCGTGGTTTGCATTCATGCTGAACCAGGTAACACCCATTAACTGTAAAATATTTACTAAAAATTAATTAAAATTTTAAATAAATTGAATTTGAGATTATTCGTATTATGGGTTCCTAATTGCAATTACATTAATTAAATAGGAATTAGCAGGAATATTTAATAAATATTGTTTATAGCATAAACAGTCTACCCGCAAGTATTGCTTTGATATGGGTTCCCCACTGGTGCTCACAGTCTAAAGTTATTCCCAAAAATACTGTAGATCTTTCCATGTTTATTACAATTATTCATTATTCAATTTATTGTCCTTAATATATTGTAACGTCAATCCATTCTGCAGCTGGCTACGGTATCGGCGGCGGCGGCGCTTTGGGGGGTCCTGGAGCTGTAGGGGGTGAATATAATACTACATTATAACACATACAATTTATATAAATATACCTACAAATGTATAAATAATTTGACTCCTCTCCTCATTTAGCTGGCTACGGAGTTGGTCTCGGGGGAGCTAAAGGCGGTGCGTACGGACCCGGTATCGGAGGACTCGGAGGTCTAAAAGGCGGTGCCTTTGGAACTGGTCTCGCTGGAGCACAGGGTGGAGCTTATGGACCCGGTCTCGGGGGAGCTAAAGGTGGTGCATACGGACCCGGTATCGGAGGACTCGGAGGTCTAAAAGGCGGTGCCTTTGGATCTGGTCTTGCAGGAGCGCAGGGCGGAGCTTATGGGCCCGGCCTGGTGGGAGCGAAGGGTGGCGCTTTTGGACCCGGTCTCGTGGGAGCGCAGGGCGGAGTGTATGGACCCGGGCTCGTAGGAGCGAAGGGTGGCGCGTTCGGACCTGGTCTCGTGGGTGCACAAGGTGGCGCATTTGGATCCGGGCTCGTGGGGGCTAAGGGCGGCGCGTTTGGACCTGGTTTCGCTGGAGCCAAAGGCGGTGCGTTCGGCATAGGCCCAGCCGGCGGTCTCGGTGGACTCGGAGGCCCAGCCGGCGGTGCCGCCATCGGATTCGGCGGACTGGGTGGCGCCAAGGGAGGATATATTGGAGGATACGGGTAATAAGCCTGTTCAAAAACTTTATCTTAAATCTTTTATTTATACATTTATCCATCCATCAGCCTTTGTGCGTCCACTGCACTATTGCTGAGCATTCTGAATCCAGCGGATCCCTGCTGTCTTCTTCAGGTCGAGAGTCCACCTAGTCGAGAGTTGTTTTTGTCGAGATCGAGGTCGAGTCGAGATTTGCTCCTACTAAATACTAATATTATAATGTGGTACTACTAAGTACCTACTAATTATTATCACGACTTACCATAGTAACCAGAAACGGACCATGTATTAATTGATGCATACTTTTGTTTTAGACGTTAAACACCTGCAACTTGAAAATGTGAAGCGAGGGGGAAGACCTCAACCAATTGCTCAATGTAATAAATAAATAATTGTAGTATAATTTAAAGGGAATGTAAAAATACAATATGTATGGTAACAGTATTAAAACATTATAGTATATGAAAATGTCTTTAATTTATTTGATACATCTTTTACATCTATAAAAATATAGGGTATAAACTGTCAGTTATCATTTATAAAATAGCGGGAAGTGTAATTCAAAACATTTACGCTAGTAAGGTATGATTTAAAGGAAAACCTACTCAAACATTATATAAATAATTGTTAAAACCAATGCTATTTTAAAATAATTTACCTGCATATAATGTCATTGTTCAAAACTGTTAAATTACTGATCTGTTATCTGATATTTAAATTTAATGCTATACCTACTGCTAGACACCACTATTAAAAATTCAGTGCCAGCATCTCATTCATTTAATAATGGTACAATTGACGGACTTACCTACATGGATTTATTCCTTCAGCCTTGGACTAGGTCCTCCGATTATAATGTAACTACGATCAGGGAGCCTAAACAAAAAACAAAAGGTATACTCCCAACGGCCACCACTAAAACAGCCACCAGTGGTAGCCGTTAGATCAGTGCATTATTTTTTGTCCCAACGGCTATCAGTGGCATACGTTGGAACATTCCAAATAATATTTGTCTCAACGGCCACCACTAAACTGCCACCACTGGGGGTCGTTAGGATTAATATTAAATATTGTGTCAACTTTGGTTCGACGTGGTAAGAAAATAAATGAAACGAAGTTTATTCAAAGATGATTTTAAAAAAGAAAAAGAAGCCAAGAAACTCTCAAAGAGTTTTTTCTCTACTCACACTTACAGATTGCACTTAGGTACTAACTACTTACAAGTCCTCGAATGGTCAATATTAGCCCGTAAAGTAATCTGTAGTTTGTAGATATCATAGCCAACAAATGAATACAACATACACTGCAATTTGGTACATCTTATCATAACTAGATTGTTTCAACAAAACCTCGCATTTCAATTTCATCATCACATATCAACTCACGGATTCACTCTCAGTAATGTTGATGATGACGATATCGGCGATGATAAACATCGAAATAAAATAAACACTAAAAATCGCACATACTGAAAAGTAACTGACTTAGAACAAACAATTTGTATTTTATTCTTCGAGAATGAAGCCTAAAGTGGTTCAGTTGGCGCCATTCCTATAAAGTAAGCTCTTTTAAAAAAGTCTTGATTAAGCTCTTTTATGCATTCAAGATAGCCAACTATATAACCTACCCTTCAGCGTCCGCCCATGACAATTAATGTGACTGACACAGAACAAGACTCATATCGGGACTAAGATGGTAAGACCAGTCAGCAGAGGCTGTTATAATGTTAGTTTTTAAGTTTGTTAGTAGGTATGAGATCTGAGGCGGAGACTGTACGTGATACTTACCTACTTCTTTAGTCGTTGTTGGTACTTGGTAATTGGTCACAGATGTGTTGCTACTCTTGAGGACTACGACGTCTGTCGCCTCAATAAAAGTGTAGAAGATCCACATATAAGTAGGTACCATGGCGGACGATGGCACGAAAACAGAAAGTGTGACCTTAAGGGTCAAATTTATTAGAATCGGATTCTACTAACTAATACGGTTATTTTATATCATGTAACTACATTTTTTATTAAAAACATAACAATAAATAAATTAAAATTAACTTATAAATTACAGTAAAATTAAAATAAATTTAGATAGCTGGGCCCCTGCGGGGCAGTACCCAAGATGATGGCAGCATTTCCTCTCTGTATAGTAATGCATAATCTGTATGACATTTTTTATTGTTAATGTTATGACATTTTGAAAATTTTGTGAAAAAGTTCACAAAAATTGATGAAAAAATGTACATACCCATACAAAAAACTCTCCGAGTCGCTACATCTTCAAAATCGGACATTATCGGAGCAACAGGGTATAAGTATAGTGAGGGTAATTAGGCCCTAGTACTATACGAATATATATACGGCACCCTTACACAGTGTGACGCACTCGTGTATAACGTCTATTTTACTTTTTCTCAATACAAAAAATCTTCAAGTTGCTATATCTCTGAAAATACTGTTTTAATGGAAAATGCTGTTTTATGTTCGCATAGGCAAGTAAAATCCGATTCCATAATGATATTTCAGCAAAAAATATTTTAATTTTCATATAAGTAACCGTAAGTCCACTAGCAACCGTTTTCGTTCCACCGTGCGTCGGCGACGGGCGATCTCTGTACAAAAACTACAATAGGTTCCGTATAGGATCTACCACCTATTAATATTATCATCCCTATTAATTTACTTTGTATTGTGCTCGTAGGTGGTGAATGTTTTGCCGTAACTTGTATGGGGAAACCCGTTATTCTATGACTCTATTATATTATATAATTTTAAAGCAAATATTTAGTCTTTGATTATATACACGATGTATTTAGTATAATAGGAACATAATATTATGATTTTAAGACAGATAAGCCTGTCAACTACACGTCTAGATCACGGGTCAGCATTAGGTCACTGGTACCCAGTTTATTCCAGACTGTTCTCGTGTACAATAATAGGATATTTTTATCTATATATTTTTTCGTACATTATGTTAATTTTTGACAACAATCCCACTTAATGTTATGGACTAATGAAGTCCAAGATGTTGCGGTTCTTTACCCCTCGAAATGTATTAAGCCTAGTGACTACTAAATAAGACTGCGAGAAGTTTTACGCCCTCTAGTTTCAACACGAAGGGTTGCGCAGGGACCTATTCATACCTTGATGTCCATTTTACAGTTACTGACAAAATTAACATCAAAACAAAAATCCTTCTACACTACCGCAAGATGCCATACGACGACACTTAAGGAAGTTATTGTATTGAAAATACTCGTATATTTAATATTTTACAATAACTCAAGGTACAATGCATTATCGTAGAAAAATATCTTTTACAAATTGTAGTGTCAGTTTTTTTTACTGCAGTATTTTCTGACCTTGTTATAGTAAAAAAAATGCCGTGGGTCTCGACATTCTAGTAAACAAATGGTTTATCTAGTCGAAAACTAGTAACATGATTATAAAAAAATGACGAGTTAAGAATTTAAACATTTGCGCGCTCCTGAGATAAGCGAATTTGTATATAAGGCTTGGGCAATGTAGACCAGGCACAGTTCAGTCTAGAATCGAAATGGCACGTCTATTGGTAACCGTTGTGGTCCTGGCCCTCGTGGCATGCGTTTATGGAGAACCAGGTATGATGTGATTTATTATTGAAGCAATAATATTATCCAAATATACGAATAATTTTCGTCTATTAAAATCAGATTGAATAAAACGTCCTTTCCAAAAATAAGTTGCAATTACTTATTCTTGTCTGCTACAACTCATCGATGGCCCATTCCTGAGCACCGGTCTCTTCTCATCATAGAGAAGGAGTACCCTAGAGCATACTCTACCATGCTGCTCCAGTGCGGGTTGGTGGACGGATTAGTGGCCAACCCAAGAAATGGAAGATTTTATGTCGCCTGAAGAGCTGCGACGTGACTTAACGATTGCTATCTAACGATAACAAATTAACAAAGGGTTTACGTACCTTACAAAGTACGGACACGCGCAAGACATTTCTGCCACTAGCGGTCACCCATCCAACTTGCGACCGTTCCCACTGTTGCATAACTCGGGCCGCTGGGCTATGAGCGCTTCTTGTCAGGACATTTTATTTATTTTAAAGTTAAATATAGATTTGTTTAAACAAACTATTGATGGCATGTATTTTTATTGCAGCTGGTTACGGCAACAAAGGTGGTGCTTTTGGGGGCCCTGGTGTCGTAGGAGGTAAATATGTATACCAGATTAAATTAACATTAATTTCATTTATTCTCTGATGAGGTCATTCTATGACGGTTTATAAGTTCTTATATTTTTTACAGTCATTGCGAACCTAATATTATCGTACATTTCCACATGTAAAACTAAACTCTTTGTTCTTTTGTATTTTCTTAATGTTATACCTAAACGATTGCCTGTTATCTTAATGCAGGTTAATTAAAACCACCACCAAAGTCTCAGGCATTTTTGAGCAACGTTCTTATTTAATCTGTATGTGTAAAATACATATTTTGTCCTTTCATTTTCATTTAGCTGGTTACGGAGTTGGCCTCGGTGGCGGGTATGGACCCGGTGTCGTGGGAGCGAAGGGCGGTGCGTTCGGCCCCGGTCTCGTCGGAGCTAAGGGAGGGGCGTACGGACCCGGGCTTGGTGGAGCTAAGGGAGGCGCGTTCGTCGGAGGTCCCGGAGGTCTCGCGGGAGCTTACCCGGGAGGTCTCGGCGGCTTCGGCGGTCCAGCCGGTGGTGCCGCCATCCAGGGTGGGTTCGGCGGACTTGGCGCTAAGGGCGGATACAAGGGAGGATACGGGTAACTATCTTCGTAATAACTAGTTGGTTATTTATGAGCTAGTTTAAAATTATTCTACGGCGTCAATCCGTCGATATAGACTAACTGAACAATTTATTCTTACTAGTGGGCAATCTAAATTCGACCGTAAATCATTTTTACAAAGGATTCATTTAAATTGACACTATGAACGTAAACAAAAATGTTTAATTTTCTTCAATAAATGTTTTTGTAACACACCTAGTTAGCATTCTAGTCATCTCCATGTAAACTGCCAAATCTCAAATTAATCATTCTCACATTTTCATGGTGATCATAATATCAAACCTCATTCGTCGTATCTATGTTTCAATATCATTAATCAGTAGCAAGTAACCGATTTTTTTTTCAGACGATAAACACAAACTACTAAAGGATCCACCGAACGACGACAGACGGCACAATCTGACAAAGAGGAAACAACCCGTACAGCAAACTACTAAACAGCTCAATATGATCAATAGTCAATAGCAATAATCTCCAACAATGTTAACCACAAATAACCTTATAAAACAACAATAAAACTATATATTTACATAAATGTGTTTATTTTGGACGTTATATCAGACACCTTAGCAACTTGTCTCAAAATGTATAACTATGCTTTATGTTACTTACTGTAATAAACACATTAATTTATAATTAACAATTTAATCTGTAGGTACTAAGTAATATTATAATGCTGAAGTTTGAAGTTTGTTTATTTGAACGGGCTAATCTCAGGAACTACTGGTTCGAAATGAAAAATTATTTTTGTGTTAGGTAGTTAATTTATCGAGGAAGGCAATAATGATGCTACGACCAATAGGAGCGGAGCATCAATGAAAAATGTTGCTAAAATGGGAAAACAATTAATATAATTATGTAAACGTGAAGAACAAGTTTCCCACAGGTAAGCGAGGGCGGCTCCACTAGTAGGTATCATTAGAAAAGTAGAATTATCGGACAGTCCTCTCGGTTTGGTTGGACGATCCTTGATTGATGCCGTATCACGCCTTCAGTCTCCAAATCGTAGGAACGCTATGGCAAAGACTAACAAAATACAGACCACCCTCAAACGCGTTGTAATCAATTTATTTATCTCAATCAAACGTCTATTGCAGTTAATCTCACGCAAACGAAAACATTAGGTAGTGATCAAATTGCGAACATGCCCTTCAGGAACACTACCACCAAGCACGATGAAAGGGTGACAGAGTGAAATAATTACCTACTCGTATCTCATATATCCTCCTAACCTAACCCAAGATGGATTCATCAGGACGCACCCACGAGATCAAGTAGTTTGTCTTGGACTACTTAAATTATGAATCGAATGTTTTACATCCTAAATCTTATGGGGCAAGAGCTGCTTGCCCCATTACCAACAGAACTGTACCAAGCCTTTCCTTAACTTAAATCATTTACTATTACTCACACACCTAATTTAAGACATCTTCAGTTACCGCGCTTTGCAGTTTGAGATGGTATCGATCTAATCCAGCTTAGTCACACGAACAAAAAACTACGAAATATTAAACACCGAAACGAAGGCTTAAGACAGCGGCTGAACAAAAAATGTATAAAAAAGAAGACTGAAGAATTGCAATTTGTCTACACGTGACATATCACATTCGTATATAAGCCGTGGTCGAGCCATGCATTGTATAGTCCAGTCGAGATGGCGCGACTGCTGGTACCCTTGCTGGTTTTGGCCCTCGTGGCTTGCCTCCACGCTGCACCAGGTATTAAAGCAACATTAATTTCCTAGCCTGATCATAATCTCTGTACATCTTTGAAATTAGACACAGGTCTTAGCGGCAGCTATGATCGCTCGTGTTGATTAAATCCCCAACAACGAAGAGGACATAATTATGTAAATTAAACTTGCTCAAGGTTGATTTTAAGAGGATGGTAAATACGGAGTTAGTTGAAGGACGATGCAGGAGTAGCAGGTCGGGCGACCACTATAGTCACTGAGAAAAGAAATACTGGACTAGGATTCAAGTTGGATCGCGAGCTCCTTACACTGTGACACTGTTTGACATAATTAGAGAATACACTTAGGAGCTTTATTTAAAGCTTTTATATTGTTAACTCTAAAATCCAAGTACACTATTATAATAAACGTCCACAGGCAAAAAAAGCGGCGGGGGGCACGCATTCGCCAGCAGCTACGGTGGCGGTAATGGAGCTGGTTACGGGGGCGGCAAGGGTGGCGGCGGAGGAAATGGAGGCGGCAGTGGTGGAGGTGGCGGAGGTGGAAACGGTGGGGGCGGGGGAGGCGGCAATGGTGGCGGCAATGGTGGAGGAAATGGAGGCGGTAGTGGTGGAGGCGGCGGAGGCGGCAGCGGCAGCGGCAGCGGTAGCGGCAGCGGTAGCGGCAGCGGAAGCGGCAGCGGAAGCGGAAGCGGAAGCGGCAGCGGAAGCGGCAGCGGAAGCGGCAGCGGAAGCGGCAGCGGAAGCGGCAGCGGAAGCGGCAGCGGAAGCGGCAGCGGAAGCGGCAGCGGAAGCGGCAGCGGAAGCGGCAGCGGAGGCGGCAGCGGAAGCGGCAGCGGAAGCGGCAGCGGAAGCGGCAGCGGAAGCGGCAGCGGAAGCGGCAGCGGAAGCGGCAGCGGAAGCGGCAGCGGAAGCGGCAGCGGAAGCGGCAGCGGAAGTGGCAGCCCTAGTGGGGGTGGCGGAAGTAACAATGGTGGCAATGGAGGCGGATATGGGGGCGGCAATGGAGCTGGCAAGGGTGGTGGCTACGGAAGTGGTAACGGAGGAGGAAATGGAGGTGGTAACGGCGGTGGCAATGGTGGCGGCAATGGCGGTGGTAACGGAGAAGGCAATGGAGGCGGAAACGGAGCTGGAGGAGGCAATGGCGGCGGCAATGGCGGCGGCAATGGCGGCGGCAATGGCGGCGGCAATGGCGGCGGCAATGGCGGCGGCAATGGCGGCGGCAATGGCGGCGGCAATGGCGGCGGCAATGGCGGCGGCAATGGCGGCGGCAATGGCGGCGGCAATGGAAGTGGCAACGGAAAAGGCGATGGTGGTGGCACTGGAGGTGGTAATGGAAATGGCAATGGAGGTGGCAACGGAAATGGAAATGGCAATGGAACTGGCAACGGAAAAGGCAAAGGAGGCGGATACGGAGTTGCTAAAGGTGACGCTGGCGGCTTAATACGTAAGTATTCACATTTTTAATAAAATCTTTACAGTCCCTATGGGTAACTTTAATCTGACAATGATTAAAGAACGGAACAAAAAATTGTATATTCTCGTTATTTTTTATTCTAAACCGAAAAGTTACTGGACCAAAGTTGTAGAGAATTTAATTTGCAACAAAAAATGTTTTTGTAAATTTTTGTTTATATTTTTAACAATTTTGACACCAACTCTAGCAATAAACTTTCTTCTTCAAAGAACAAAAAATCAAGTAGCAGTTGTTTTAGTTCGGGTAAAGACATCGGTTGTCTGAAGCGAGTGCGTTACTAGTGAAAATACATACTTGTTTCGCTCATCTAATGTACTATGTATTCTTTACAATACATCTTATAATGTACAGAGTACCTATTAGGCGCTAATGTATGTATGCAACTGAATGTATTTCTTGGTTTTGTTTCTAGATGGCTCTGGACACCCGAATGGTAAATATGTGGCAGGCGTCGTTCATGGCGGGTACATTGGAGTCAAAGTTGGTCCCAAAGGAGCATATGGGTAATGAACTCTATCATTGCAATCCATAACATTCTCCTCACACAAAGTGGGGATTGGCAGACTTTAAACATTAACACAACTTTAAAAACACACAAACACAGCTTTAAAAGCGTTATGGAGAACTCTCAAGACGATATCCCGAGTGTTACATTTCGTTTATTTATGTAGTTCATTTATTTGTTACAGACGCTAAATGTAAAAGCAGAGACGGAAACACCTCGATATCAAAAATACTATTAATATAAGCTAATGTAATGAAAATTTTTACATTATTAATTATTTTAAGTTGTTATATTTGCACATTTGAATGTTATTAATTAAGAGGCAATAAATATAAATAATAAGTCGATAGTTACTTAAAATTGTTATATCAATTGTTATTTCAATATCTTATCTTTAGATGATAGGACACTGTTATCAATTTTGAATAATAAATTGATATTGTCTTGCCAGAAAAAAAAGGAAGTTCTGTGAAATTGTTCATCTCAGACCATTGTTGGTCTGAGTTGTTCATTTTAAAAAACCTGAAACCCTACGATGTAAAGACGATCTGTAATACAATAAATGCTTCTAAAAAGTATAGGTACATACATATGTAGGAACAACACTATGTTTTTGGATTTGTGAATATAATATATGTAAGGTAAATACTTTTAAGTGGAATCAGGAGCTAAATGAATTACAAAATATACTAATTGGACTTATTTTGGGTGTCGTGATTATTGTAGACCACAATCCCTCGATTAACCAGATGGACGCACCGTAGAGCCCAAGAAAATCCTTAGAAAAACGAATATAGCTGCCTACTTACAAGCACTTAAATGGATTAAAACCAGAAATGACAGCCCTATTATTAGCAGCCGACCTTACACCGATCAGAACCATTCAGTGACATTTGTCACGGCCATGTCATCCCGTGGTTCCGAAATGATAATTGGCTTTGTCATGTCCATCCTGTCCGTGACCATTATAAAATGTTGATATGTGAGAATTTTGGAACATTCTGCAGCAAGTCGGTAAAATGGACGGCACACTTAGTATATTGGTGATTGCGCTGCTAGCTACAACTGCGCTCTGCATTCCTGGTATGTCATACAATTATGAGCTCTTAGATAATTAAATTGCTTAAACAAACTTAACTGGTATTTAACTGTCAACACATGCGTAACACATGTAGTTACAGGTAGTAGCTAATTACCTACTTACTACCTATTTAAAAAAGCAAAACTGCAATGCTTTCGAACAACTCTCAAAGTCGGTTATTAATTTTGAAAATGGAATCAGTGTTTCTTAGTTATATAGTGGCAATCCTATTTCAAACCCCCTAACCTTTATTTGTTACTATTTCAAAATCATACACAAGCGCAACCTATTATCCAATTTGACGACCCGGATGGCGCAATGGTTAAAGGAGTGCGCACATTACACCAACTCGACGTCAACTCCACTCCGACTCCACTCCGTTTCAACTCCGACGTTCCGTTCCGCGATCAACGCTTCATCGACGTCAACTCGACTCCGTCTCCACTCCGTTTCAACTCCGACGCTAGTTACATTACGTCATTGTGTCGGTCGACGCGTGGACTACTCGTCTACGGTGAGTCGTCAACGCAACGTCGACGCGTTGGTCTCGAAACGGAACGGCTATGGGTGTAGGGCGAGCCGTACAGGGCTTTTAAGTATAAGTTCGAAATTCAACCTTACCTTCAAAGATATAAGGCTCATAATGGAATGTTAGCTTTGTCAAGGTTTTAGTCGCGTTGGCGTCGGTCGGTCGTGGAGTCGTTGTAATGTGCGCACTCCTTAACACGCCGGATCGCCGTTCCGAGGATCCTGGGTTCGATTCCCAGCGAGGCGGAAATTTTAATGATGAGTTTAAATTTCCGTTCTTGGTCTGGGTGCGTGTGTTCTTGTCTTGTGAGTTGTTCATGGCACCCACGACACAGGGAATCCTAGTGTGGGGCTATGAGTGTGTAGCGTTATTTATTATTTAATTACCCACAGACAATACAAGACGTCTCCATACTATGTAGGCAGCTCAGATATAACTTGTTTTTACAGACGAACGACTGAAACGTAGCTACGAGGATGGTCGCGGAGGGGGTGTCGGGACGGGCTACGGAGTAGACAGCGACGAGCGCGACGCCAGCGTCGACGAGCACGCGCCCTGCGGCGTCCTCGAAGACAACAGGTGGGCAATTAGCATTACTAAGCACCTACGTAATAGTCTTCGCAACCCGTAACTGGCGCTCTGCTGGACTAGCGAATCCGCTCACAATGAGGTATAGTACTGCCGACGGTTCTAGGCCGCTCTGAAGTTAGGCTTTCGGATATAGTGCGCAGGTATTGTACTTTAGAGAGAGATAGCGACACGAACACTGAGCGTGTGACTGAAACAAACAATGCTCAAAGTGACACCCCGCGCGTCTTGCCACCATTTCGACCCTAAAATTGATTTCTGCGCAGCGATCCGAACAAAGTTCAGGGCGGCCAAGAACCGCCGGCCGTACTATACATACAGACTAGACTTCACACAACTATAAGAACATTGTGGAGAACTTAATTTTTGAGTAAGTTTCGTTTAAATTTGGTCACATAATATGTGTTGCTCTGCTATATACCCTTGAGGACTTAGATGGTCGCCGCTCGAACTCACACCTTTCTAACCTGAACACAATTGCTGTTAAAAAAAATACACGTAAAATGGTACTAGGTACTGTGGCGTGGCGGGCGGCGGTATTAGGTACCCCAGGCGAACTTTATATAAACTTTACGAAGCAAGTGATAATTCATTTCTAAGTACCTATTTCATCATAATTAGATTAGTTGCACTACTTATAATGTTTATTTCACTTGATTGAGCGACTCTACATCTTAACATCACCCATACTCAAATATGGAAGGCTCAACTCAACGCCCTACTTGGTCAGGTCCATGTGAGTTCCTTCGGTATTATCCAAATAAATTAGTTTTTAAGTCAAAATATGTCTTTTTAGTTCTTATGCAATAAAATTAAAGCACCTATATTACATTATATGCTTGTGTATATAGTATGTATAGCGCTTTGGCGTAGGTTATAAGCACTACAAATACGAGTACCTTTATAAATAAATTTTTTTTTTCCAGTGGCAGCCCTGAACGCGGCTATGACTTCGATCAGCGGCCTGGCCAGGAGTCTCGCAGAGGATACTCAGTGAAGGCCGCCGCGGCCGCTTCCTCTTCCACCTTCAGTTAGAAGTGGAAAACGCACAAATGTCAAGAATGTTTCAAAATCAAAGTGTATTATTTTCTTTGAGAATTGTAACCTTATCAATAAACCAATCCATTCTTGTAATGCACATAATTATCTTGTTAAGGGTAATCGATACCTGTAGTTCTGAATTCCAACCGATAATAATTTTCTCTCATGCTTAAAATGAGCAAGCTCTTTAGCGCTTGCTTATGTCGAGGAAAGCACGTATAGTATACACATGCTTGTAATGAGCAAGTACTTACGAAAAGCATGCTTACGCATAATATGCATAATAACCATGTGTAGGTGTATGTATCTCAACTTTAAGTCACGAAACATTGGCATTGTTTTGTCAAAATACCTACCCTCCACGAAAAGCAAAATGTTTGATCTAGGTACTCAGGATAGAAGACATTTAAGACATGTTTTCTAGGGCATTAATTAATTAATGATTAGGTGAACATACTTGTAGTAGTACTACCTACTACAAGTAGTACTACTACTACAAGTATTAGTCTGTAATCCCGAGGAGTCCGAGGACGAAGCCTAAGTAAGTATAATACTTAGTTAGATATTGAGAAACGGATCAGTTATGGCATGCATTGGATCACAGATACCTAATGGATTAAATAAAACTATAAAGCAAGGTCACTAAGGTCTGCCTTGTCTTCCCTTACCTAAACCTTTATAAATCTACGTGCAGTTATACGACTATAGACCTCCCTCCCTGGTTGTAAGAAATGAATTAAGAATTGTAGTTTGCAGTTGCTGAGACGTTCAATTTTCAATTATTCTAGAGGTATCTAATTTAGCAAAAGATTTTGTTAAGGAAGTGCGATATTTCGACTGGTTTATGATAAGATCATTGTTAACAATGTCACAACAAAACGGAGAACAACACGGCCGCCGTGAGTGTGACGCACATAATAGGAAATAGTTTCCTTTCTAAACGTTTTTTTATTCAGATATTATTAAGATATCTAATTTATCAAGGATTTTGTAATCGCAATACCTACCTCTGGTACTAGCTTTCAAGATCACAAGACAATTGCGTGTGATAAAGGAACAACGTACTTATTTCAATTTATTAAGTTTCATTATTCCAACTGTCCCGCTGCAGTCTTCTCACAGTTTGAATTGATAGAACATAGGACTTTATATAACGTCGAAAACGATATGGAGAACTCTTGGGTGTGCAGGTTTCTTCACGATGTTTTACTTCACCATAGATAGTGACATTATGTAGCTACTTGAAAAGATGTAAATAATTTCGAAAATAAGAGGTGCGTGCAGGATTCGAGTCCGAGCTTTCTTGTACGGGAGACCAATAAACAAACCACTAGGATATATTTCTTTAATATTTCTAAAATCTATACTAGATTTTATTGTTTTCTTCAAAATCATAATTCGAAAATACCCCTGCAGTAGGACTCAAAAGCAAGAAACAAAATAATCTAATATTATGTACAAATTGTACAATATTCTATCTATTCTGTAGTATTTATAAAACTGAGTACCTACTTATATCCTGGTAGGTAGTTTAAAGCAAATCTAGACCACATGCTATAACTAACATAATATAGAAAACTATTGAACTAGATTACACGATGGATTACAAAAAAACTACATTGATATCTCAATAAAGATTTTATTTACAAATAATTAAAAAAATATGCGACACACGTCACAGTAACAAATCTACAAGTATTGTGTAGTTGAAACTGTACTTTATGAAACAATTACGATCTTTAACAATAATTTACCATACGAAACGTAACCCATTACAGAAATGTAAAATTAACAACACTGAAAATAAGGCAACGCGAAGAACGATCACAAACAATTATCATAATAACGCTTCATTGGCGTTATATTTGAGTACAGAGTACTTCAATAATATTCGATTTATTCTACTTCACTATTTACGACGAGTAAAAGTCCATTGATAAATATTTTACTATCCATTTATTGCAGTCATACAAAGTACTTTCAAAAAGTATAATTTATTTTAATATCATGCAAAAGTTTAAAAAAATGCCGTTTATGATGCCAAATCGAATTCATCATCACTCTGTGCAGACAACTGTAAACAATTAAGAATGCGCGCATTCAGATATTAAAAAATACGTAGGACTGCCACGATCTTTATAATATAAATACTCTGGATTATTGCATTTAGTTAATATTCGATGAGATTTTGTCAAATTTAATCCAACACATAAGTTTAAACAGCGACAAGGTAGTACTACAAATATGCACAATAATATTAATTCACGATAATTTAGTTCCTCACCCATCCCGCTAAGCAGCGCTGATGTTACATCCTAATTAAATATTGAAATTTTCCATTAACAGAGATATTTAACCTTTTATACCTAACCAGAATATGTATTTCATTAAGATCCGTGGCAGCTTATATACAAAACCAATAACTGTAATATTGCAGAGATATCGTGTATATTCAATTACAACTAAAACATAAGACTAGTAGCATTGTTCTCTATTACCAGGGGAATTACATTTACAACAAACCTACACTTATCCGATCCTTACATATAAACAACAACAGACAAACATGTACTGACGCAACTAGAAAGGGTACATCAACAAGAAAATTTAAATAGAGTGATAATTAGTTTAAAATGTTTATTAAAGCGTTGTTTCCACGTACAATTCAAACCGCTAAAATATCTTACAAAATATTCATTACCAATACAAAAATGTGATGTTCTATTCATATTTTCAGGCACGCGCTCTATATACAAAAGCATTATATTCCTTGAGTTTTCGACATCGATTGCCTTTCGCAGCGTACTTTACAATAACTTTACGAAACTTTATTCTATACATTTTAATGTAAATTTCTCCTAATAAAAATTGCACAAAAATAATGCACAAGTTACGATAGCTCATTATAATAACAATATTTTCACTAGGCGTACGTAAGTAGTGACACAAAGGCGATATTATAAAAATCAGTTAATTACTGTATAAATTATTGTTGAGGTAATTGACTCTGCTTAAAGTACAGCTATTTCGTTCGCGTCGGTTTGGCAGTGAAATGTTCTCATTGAAAGTCTCACCAAATCTATTGTATTGGTATATTGCGCATGCAAATACTCAGAAATACAAGTATATACAGTGATGTAAAAAGTACTAAATAATAGATTGTTAAAAATTTATAATAACTACAACATTAAAAATATAATAAAACGTGATAAAAGATCACAGATCTCGTGATGTTGGCGTGACGCGCGGGGGTTCCGTACCCTAATATTTGTAAACCAGCCATATTAACTAACTTTACTAAAACGTTACACATGACCCAGCCTTTTAAAAACAATCGAGACACATCCATTCTGAAACTATAGACATTTTATAAATTTTATCGCCCTTCTAACTTATTTAATTATATTTATTTTGTGTTCATTCTTGTCGCAATATTCAAAAAGAATTATAAAATATAACAAAAAATATTTATAAATATAACAACACATAAACACAATTGTAAATTGTATACTTCAGAACCATTGCACACAGATTATCTATAGTTTCAGAGAGTGAATACAACAAAATGTAATTAAAGAATACACAAAGAAACAGAATGTTTATTGTATACATTTCATAATATTAAAAATAACACGTTAACAGTCTAAACAGTGCTTAAGATAATCGCTAATAATATGTGAATAAATGATTAATTTATAAATATTTACAGATTTTATTATAATTTGTAAAAAAAAATCTTTATACTAATATAAATGTCTAATCACTAGCCATGTAATTCGCAATAATAATAAAAAGAATAAATCTAAATGTTTACTATATTGCAAATATTTACTCATATCTTGAGTTAATTCCTTATTAAAATGAGGCAGAGTTAAGGATGACATTTCAACGCATAGTAGCTTAGCATAAAATATACTCCAAAGTCCTTTATATTATATAAAAATATATAATTACTTCGTGGAATACAACTGCAAATGGAATAACTACAAAAACATATTTTAAAACAGCACAGTAAACATTTAGCACAGTGTTGATGTATTGTCAGTCCCGGCGTATAAAAACGAATAATATTCTTAGATAATATTATTATGTATGTTGTAAGCAATTGATTTATTAAAGCAATAGTATTATGCTTGCGACTACTCCTTGGAAGATCAAAACTTCCCGATGATTTCAACATTGTGATTATTACAAATGTATATGTCGATGACGTAATGTTGAGGACCCTATTATAACATTCACGTATCCCGTGTAATGAAAACGCACACACGACTTCACATCCGAGTTATCGAAACATTCAAAACACAATTTTAAGCTAAAAACCTAACATATACTTTTTCTAAATATTTAGTCGCTACAATAAAACATATAAAAGTGCATAATAATATAGGAAACACCTCATGATAAAATAGAAATTATTATAAATATTCAATTGCAAATTAGTATAAATTACTATAAAAAAAATATATTACGAAGTTCAATTATTTATTCAAAATTTATTTATTATGCTCTTAATATTGCATCTAAATATAGTTCTTTGTAAAAATTGAGCAGATTTAGGTAAACACAACTAGGATAAAAATGCATCAATATATTTTCAAATGCAAATAATATTTTTCTAACAATTCATTTGACATAGGGTAGAGCAGTTTGCACTGACACCTCGTTTAGGAACAGTAGCAATAATTTAATTGAACGGATTATATTGTATTACACACACATTGAATATGATGTTAAAGACAGGTCAGAGATTACATTGGACCGACAACTTATAAACGAAGGTCAGTTGAGATTACATTGTTACATTTATCAAGATAGTTTTAAGATTATATCAGTGGCAAAATTATATTGAAATAGTTAATAATTAGGGTCGTATAAAACGACTCAAAGATTATTTTATTTTACAAATCTAACGTAAATGTAATCTAATCAACTGTTAACCAGACTCTTTTGTAAAAGTAGTTTAGGCTAGGTACAGTTTGTAAAAAAAGATTTTCATAACATTCTCAATTCCTTTGATTATTTTTCTATATTTAATTTTTATTTTATTCATTTATTTAATCACAGCGACATCAATTCTACCTGTAAAAAGCCGGTGGATGCAAGAACGTTTCACCCCCAACCTATGTCAAATGACCTCTATTTAATATGCCATATTTTTACATAACATAAATATTTTACTGTTTTAATAGTAGAGACAAATTTAACATTCAAAATGATTTTTAACAATATTTTGGCAAACAAAATATAGCAATAACGCTCAACCATATCTCCAAAATAGTTCAACTCATAATTATCTATAACGTTCATTTAATTTATTGCAAATATTTAGTCACGTTAATTCATTATAAAAATTATTTCCATAATATTAATTGCTTCTCCCGTATTTTACGTATTAAAATTATTTATATATAATTATATAAAAAGCCGCCGAGGTTGAAAAGTAAAGTATTCGTATATGATACACAAATACAATCGCACAAAAAAGTGCAGTTTAATATTTATGTCTCCGGAGTTCGATTTGTGTACTACGTTTAACCCCAATTATTTATTTATTTATTAAAACTGTCATTCTTTAGTTAGTGTGATGCATTGACTTATAATTTAAGTCAATGGTGTGATGCGTTAAATTCGGGCTTATTCGAGCCTTTGTACGACACACCGCGCAGGTGTCCATTCAACTTGCCTGTTCTTGTTCGGACGCACTGCGTTAACTTACGTTATGTGGTATACTTGTATACTACATAATAACCGCCTTTGCTTCAGAAAATCTATGCCTTAGTACCCGCACTTCAAAAAAAATTATTTTTATTTTTAATTTGAATGAAACTGATGAATAGACAAAAAATCTATAAATCACTGTTATTGCATACCGACAATAGGTTTTCAAAAATATTTTACACGTACATACATCAATCAGTTACATTTTTGTTATATCTACTGTATATAGAATAGATACAATGGTGGGCGGGTTTTCGAACGTACAATATATTACAAACCGAGAGAGGATACAATTAGGGCTTACAAACATACGTAAAATAAAGAATTGCACGTTATTTCTTGGTCTATGTACATACTTTCTCTATGTATGTACCTTGTAAATTTCAAAAATAGCTTCTAAACAGTGCGCAGGACGCATTGATCGCAACCGTAAAATATTGCAAGTACTAAATACGGCTGCACTTTTTCAAAGTCAGTTATTATTCGCGCTAGACTTTTTGACCCCTCTGAAGTGTTCTCCGGTCGAACTTACTTACTTGTTTCCAAAAAACGTGCTACTAAACGTTTAGTTTCCAACACTACAAACCTAAAGATGTAAAAAAATAATGTTGGATTTTACATAGCGTTGTCTCGAATTCTAGCAGCGCCATCTATTCAGCGCTTTACGTATACGAACATTGCGGACACCGAGCGCGTATTTCAGAGAGGCCATAAAGTTTGGCACACTACAATATTCAAGTGCGCACCTCATCTAGAAGTGCGACTCGTAGGTAGGTCAGAGCTGCGTGTCGGTGCGCGGCGAAGGCGCGTGCGCATGCGCGGGCGAGTGCGCGTGCGCGGGTGCGTGCGCGGGCGCGGGCGCGGGCGGCAGCAGCGCGGGCGCGGGCGGCGGGCCCGGCGCGTCGCCCGGGTTCATGTCGATGCGGCCCGCCTTGCTCCACACCAGCACGTCCATTATGAACGCCAGGAACATCAGCCCGCCTGACAGACCTGTCGGTATATAACAATACAGTAAGTGAATAGGAAATAATAATTTGATTATCTAGTTTGACAGACACCAAGAGTTCGATGCGCGTCACGAAGGATTATAATCTAGCGACCGTAGTTGTCCTCGACCTCATGTTGAAGAGGGGCTTTTACGTCCGATAACATCACTGTAGGATTTCTCTTCGACCTTGAATATGTTTTTTAACTAGATTATTACAGTATGTTTTAAGGGTTTTTTTTATATTAGTTAAAAACTGAACACACTATTGTGTAACAGAAATATTGATAATTTAAAGGAAACGATTGCTAATCAGCTGTATATCGTAGTAGATCGTATTGTTAATTAAAAATGAAAAATTAAAAGTAAAAAAAAAAAGCAAGAAAACTGTCGCGATGACACTTACCAATGAGAACGATGACCACTTACCATCAGGTGGCTCGTCTGCTTTTACGTCAGCCCTTCAGGCTATAAAACAATTAGCGTGTCGCGTCTCACCGAGGAAGAACTGCCGGAAGCGGTCGTTGTCGTAGGAGGCGCAGACGGGCAGCACGCCGCACGCCGCGTCGCGCAGCCGACACGCCGCGTCCACGCACGCGCCGAACACGATCGGGCACGGCACGTTGCCGAACACGCCGATCGCGAACTGGATCACGCCCATCGCCATCGCCTTGTCTGCGACACACGACGCCCGAGTTCCATAAACGAAAGAGTTGTATATAATATATTGATTGATTGATATTATATTATTAATTGTCCTATACAGTTATAATTTCTTCCATAGTGCAAATTATTTATCTTTAATAGTATTGAATATTGTATACCTGTGACACAGAGGACAAACTATGTTGTATCGGACCAATTCTCGTAAACCTACTCCACAATCCACAATAGAGTTTGAAAAAAAAATGGTAGTGATGTACCGAGCGTGCGTGCGTTACCATGTTTGTCGGTGCAGCGTATGATGAGCAGCACGGAGCCGACCTCCCCGCTGGCGTGCACGAACATCACCGCGGCGAACACCGCGATGAACGCGTACACCTGCCGGCACGGCCCGCCGCACTCGCCGCTCACCGCGAACCCGCCGCCCGCGCCGCCCGCGCCGCCTCCCACCGCTGACACCACGTTGTCCGACGAGTTCAGCAGCGAGTAGCGCTCGATGCTGGAAACGGAGCGCGTGTACGTTATACTGGACCTAATCGACACTTAACTACACAGAGTCACAGACCTGTACCCCAATGGCAGGAGACCCATGCCCAGCAGTGGGACAGTTATGGGTTGTGATGATGATGACACAGACCTAACTAACACAAAATGCATCTAACTGGAATTTTTAAATTATGTACGGGCACATACGAGTGTCATTTGGTATTTACACTTTAAATGGACGAGAATTTCAGAAAGCTATTCTTTACAATAATACAAATACATTTATTAAAGATAATAAACATTAATTAATGTCAATGTCTGTTAAAACGATAAAATGGGGGGTAGCCATGACATGCACGCTGCACACGAACAACATGACGCGGTTCGCTCACGTGTGGATGGCCTTGTGTCCGCGCGCGTTGCCGTCCACGCACGAGCAGTTGTAGTACAGCCACGTGCTGTTGTCCAGCTGCCGGCTGCCCGCGCAGCCCGCCTGGCACGGCGACAGGTACGTGAACGAGTCCTAAACAACACACAGACACACATGACGTACTGGTACGGGCGTGGACAGAGCAGGATACATCTGGTGGGCGTGGCCAACGTGAGATAGCACGAGAAAGTACAATTTTATTGTATGCGGCACAAAAAATTTTACGGTCAGCTGTCATTGCTTGTACGCGATGTTAGACGAAACAGTATCATTCTGTCTCTTTTTTTTTCTTGTGTGCGTGAGATGGATGGCATCCATTAGTATATTCTTCTCCGTAACATTATATTATAATGGAGGCAACCGTCTGGCATGGATAGCTGGATGAGACTACGGGAGGTTCCGCCCTCCCTAATAAAAAAAATTACAAAACTAAAAATAAATTAACAATAGAATAAATTTAAACACAAATTAACAATTACTAAAGAATGACACATTGTACAACGATTTCTTATACACTGACTGGATCACTAAGAAAGATTTTATTAAAATTGTTCTTCCTCTTATAAAATGATCCTTAAAGAATACCATGTAAAATTCACATTTTTGAAGTTATACTTCTTTAGGCTTCTTGAGCAAATTTTTGAAGTTATACTTCTTTATGCGCGTTATGAAAAATCGTTGAGAGTGTAATTTCATGATGTGAAGTTGGCGCTGTAACGAAAAATTAACAGGTCGAAGGTAATATCGCGTAGCCGCCATCTTGGATTTCTATTTTGACAGCACTATCGGCTTCGACGCCTTCGAAAATTATTATTATTTTATTATATGAACATGGTAATATCTAGACCAGGTATCAGAGCAGCGAGACGCGGTGCGGGACCACCGACCACACAGCCAATAGACTCCTAATAACAGGCGAATGGCTTCTGTCAACACATCTGGCTTATAGTACCGATATAAATTCGTGCCTCTCATTCTTTCCCGTTGCTTAAATTAATCTATTTCTTTCCAACGTTTCGTGTGGCCTTGAATTAGCCAATCACAGCGTTGAATTAGCCAGTCACCCCGCTTCGTGTTACCTCAGCTGGTTGCCAGAATGCATTCAATACAGAAAATCAAACATTAGGTGTATATTTGCTGTGTGGTCGGTGTGCGGGACCGACCTGGCCGCACACGGGGCTGAAGGGCGCGCCGTCGCAGTGGCAGCCCACGCTGCAGTCCAGGCTGACGTTCGCGCCCCCAGCGTTCAGCAGCCTGAAGTTCTCCTCCGGACAACTCACGAACATTAGCACTATCATACCTGGAATATAAAGCACTATTAATCGGTTGTCTGTAAAGTCGGTTTACGGACGATAGTTTTACGTGATTACGTCATAAAGAAACATTTTCAAGTTATAAATAATTACTTCCGTCGAGGTCGGCGGGGGGGTAGTTGTAAAAGTTCTCGAAGAAGCTCGCGAGGCCGCGTTCCAGTAGCAGAACTATTTTAACTGCTAGCTCTGACGTCATGTTCTTACGCCACGCTCTGACGTCAGCGGAACGGGAAACTATTTTGGGCGCGCAGCCCATTAATTAATAAGACGTTATCACGTCAAAAACATACTTCATGGTATTGACAATACAACAAGATATTGACAATGTAGTAATATCGCGACCGAGGTGTATTGCAGCGTGCAATAAGATAGTCCCACATCATTACGACAGTCGTGAGCCCAATGGGAAGTGTTACTCGGCTCGTCCGCCGCCATCGATCACGGTGACTCACACCGGGAAATGTCGACTATACCATTGTTACAGCGAAACGTATTTATCTATATCGGAAATTAATGCTATTCAAAGACTGCAACTTAAATTATTTAAAAAGTTTATTACACGATTTCACACATTAATAAACAAATAAATAAACTCATCATTAAAATATTTTCCTAGCTGAAAATTGAACCCGGGGCCCTTCGAACGACAGTCTGAGGGCACAAGTCTAATTTACAAACGCTTCAATTGCGTCGTGTCGGAATTATTTGACACTTTTAGCATGACGTGTTAAACACTATTTAAACACGATACAGTTGAAGCATTTTAGTCCACTGAAATGTTACATTTTTTGGGGCTAGCGTGCATTTGTCAGACGATGCAATATTATTTTTAGATGTCAAGGGGAACAGGGGATCAGTGTAAAGTGAAATCTAAGTTTGTGGAGTTGCAACCCTTGTCCCGCGGCCGCCGTAGTGGAAACCAGGGTTCTATCGGCTATATTATTATCATAAATTGTCATCATCATCGTCATCAGCAACATAAATGATGTAAACAAGTGTTGATCACCCGCGCTGTAGATGGCGGCGGTGGCGGCGGTCCAGGCGGCGACCTGGCGCGCGGTGGGCACCATCCGCAGGATCACCACGCCCGACGTGATGATCCCCAGCCCCATCACCAGGATACCGCCCAGACCTGCAATCATGATACACGTTCCTGTTAACCACAACTCACACGTTTCTAATTCCAATTATTTATTTGCTCTAAATAAACAAGTACAATTGGACGTAGTTTCTGAAAAACGTTCCAAACCAATACTAGATTGATAACGTGGTGCAAATTTAATAGCTCTACACATTTGACAACTCTACTGTCACTACAATTGTCATGAAGGACTTATAAAGTAGTAGTATATTATTCAAAATTATTCAATCCGTGATACAAGTTGCAATATTCAACATTGGCAACCCTACCCCGCGATACACGTCGCAACGTTCAACGCAGGGTTGCCACTAGCCAGCGAGTGATACGTCGAGAGTAGTACCTCACCCGAGACAAGGTTGGCGTCGTGCGTGGGCAGCCGGAACTGTTTCTCGAGGTACTTGGGCAGGAAGCTGTACACGCCGCTCACCGGCATCAGGTGCAGCACCGAGCTCGCCGTGCGCCACATCAGGATGTCGTTCGTCAGCTGACGCTTTATCGTCGCGAAGAAATCTGGTGACAGTCGACCGATACATAGAATCACTGAGAAGGCACAGGGCGTATACAATATTGTTGTACCCTTAGTTAAAACTCAATGTACTTTATATTACAAATAAAGAGAGTATCTATCTATGTATCTATCTACCTACCTATCATACTTCACCATGCTACTGCTGTGTGGATTGATGCGGACACCACGCGAATTGGAGGTGCATGTGGGCAGTAGCTTGGATTCTAGGATTGAAGGAACCTCTCACAACTCAAAATGATTGTATGTACACTGTATCAACGTTTTTGTACTTGGACTTTACAATAGGTACAATGACCAATTACTGCATTTAATGGAGATTGTGATCATTTAATACTACGCAGCCTAGCAGTTTGCAACAGCCTACCTTTAAAGAACGGTTCGTTCTTCCCTTTGATCTTCTTGGGCGGCGCTGGCACCATGCCCTTCTTGATCTGCCGCGGGAAGAAGAACATCAACACCGACAGGACCACGATGAAGCCGGCGATGAACACCATACCTGACAATTTGTTGCATCTTTAATAACTCAACTTCACCATATTACCACTTACTATATTAGCTATAGCTTACTAAGGGATTTTACTCACTACCAGATCACTGCAAGGCAGGGGTTTCTCTTTGTTGATGTGGCCTAAAGAATATACTATGACACGCTATTTTAATAGAATTAAGAATAAGCACGCAATTGTGAAGGTATTAAGGATTTTGTATACATTAACACGCGTGACTGCGATACGCGGCGCAACGACCAAATGTGGACAACCCTACGATATGATACAATATATTTGACAAAGGCGAAGTATCACCGTTGGATACACTGCGGTCATACTGACAAGTAGCCGCAACTGGTAACCGCAACCGTCTCGAAGCGGCTAAAACTCATTATTAGTTTCTTTTCTACATTTTTACTATCGACGCTAGATTGTTCGACACATCTCACCACAAAACTGATTATCCTTGAAGAAACGCAAAAGAAAAATATATCTGGATCGCGAAGATACCTCGCTAACGGAAAAATTAAACATGAGATAACGCCGAGCACATTCATCCATTGTTTATCCAATCCATAAACACCGCAGATACGATGGAATATTCTAATTATACTAATTGTCGTGGCGGGGTAACGAACTGTTCCCCGTAATTAAGAAAATCGCGGTATCTTAATTGGTAACGCAACCGATCGCAATGTACATATCTGCTAATTTATTTGTAAATAACGATCAACAAAGGCAAGTGACGCCTACTCATTTTATATGGGTAATAATTATGTATGTATGTGTATCAAAACGTTTGGCCAATATATCAGCGCTGAGCCCATACCTACCTGTTGACGATGATTCAAGAGGAGGCTTCTTATTGCATGCCGATGACATCGTACTAGTAGCCGATAATGCCCACGGGGTTCAGAGCCGAGGAATGACGACAAAGACTGGAGTGTGTTGACTTAAAACTGAGCAGAACCAAAATTGAGTATATTTATGTGTTTGTGAGTATATGGCTAGTTGTATTTGTGACTTAAGTGATCTCTCTAGTCTTGAACCTACATATACACATGACACGGTATGACTTTACCAGTCTGCTGTGATTTCTTCTTATACCTACCTACCTTTCTTATACCTAGGGTCAATTATTCAGAAGGAGGAGGAAATTGACCGGGACATTATACATCGGATCAACGCAGGTTGGATGAAATGACGGTAGGTCACAGGAAGAATTTGTGACCCACGGCTGCCCCGCCAATTAAAGGATTAAATTTACAAATCCGTTAAAAAGACCTGTCGTAATGTAGAGGAGGCTTCTTATTGCATGCCGATGACATCGTACTAGTAGCCGATAATGCCCACGGGGTTCAGAGCAGAGGAAGAACGACAAAGACTGGAGTGTGTTGACTTAAAACTGAGCAGAACCAAAATTGAGTATATTTATGTATTTGTGAGTATATGGCTAGTTGTATTTGTGACTTATGTGATCTCTCTAGTCTTGAACCTACATATCATATGACGCGGTATGACTTTACCAGTCTGCTGTGATTTCTTCTTATACCTACCTACCTTTCTTATACCTAGGGTCAATTATTCAGAAGGAGGAGGAAATTGACCGGGACATTATACATCGGATCAACGCAGGTTGGATGACGGTAGGTCACAGGAAGAAATTGTGACCCACGGCTGCCCCGCCAATTAAAGGATTAAATTTACAAATCCGTTAAAAAGACCTGTCGTAATGTATGGATCAGAATGCTGGGCTGCTTTAGATATTAGCCTCCAACAAATTTTAACATGTGAATATTTTGCAGTTCCGATAATATTACATACCTACCTACATTATATTATGACATATTCTCCTTTATATCATAAATTCATTACTTAACCATGAATCCTAACTATACTATAATAATCGTAAGATCGATATCAACATACTACGTTATCTGTTAAGTTTGGTCAGAACAGAACGCTTTCGATATTCGCATATAAATCACCGATAGCCTTTTTGTTACCTACTCTTAACATAGTTAACACGTATTTTATAGCGCTGATAATGAAATCAATGAATATTCACATAGTAGGTACGCCGGTGATATACGATGTCCGCGATCTAATAATAAAGCCAATTTGAATACTGTGTCACGTTCTTATCCGGCGGCATCTTATCACACGATAACAGAAACGCTCAGTTCTCTGGCCGTATTGGTTCGCACTTAGAAAGTAATGATGAAAAATAGACTTCAATTCAAAATTAGATCAGTAAATATTATACCATATTTAATCCAAGAAGTTTTTGTGTATTTATTGCAGCTAAAGGGACACATAGTCGTGGCGTAGAAAATCGCAATCGGCAATTTTGTTGGTTGGAAAAACCGCGAGAGGAAAAAATTAATGAGCGTTTCCACTCTTTAGAGAACTTTAAGACGCCGGACCCAGTTACTACTTGACAACAGTCATTAGGTCGTGTCAGAACATAGGGAAAACATCTTCCAACATTCTGCTCCACCACTCTACAATACAGCAAAGGGGTGGAGCTAGATCTATGACAAAAGCAGAAGAGAGAAGTGGCCTACAGAGATCTTCAAATGATAAGAAGACATAATTATTGGTCGGTACGTACCTACTGGATAAAAAAGATGCACCTACGTCCAAACTCAAACTCAAACTCAAACTCAAATCATTTATTTCATGTAGGTATGATGCATACACTTATGAACGTCAATTTTTTGCATTTACCACCGTTTCGCTAAGGTGCCTTTAAATATTGATTTTTTAAATCTTTGAGGAGAAAAAGAAACGGCGAAAGAAACTCCTCGGCACATCTTTTAAAAAAATAAAATAATAATGCTAGATTACAAATTTTATACCTACATACAGATACATACATACTAACATGAGTAGAACTGGTCGCAGATGTCTATGTCCAAGCATCTTTGTCATTAATATATTCTTCTACTGTATAATAACCTTTCTCTAATAGTCGTGTTTTTACATGTTTCTTAAATATTTGTAAGGGCAAATCAATAACAGACTTTGGTAACTTATTAAAAAAGCGTACACCGAGCCCCACAAATGACCGCTGGACCCTACGAAGGCGGTACGAGGAAGTCACTAAATGGTGCATATTTCTAGTTTGCCGATCGGTAATATCGGATTTTTGTTTATAACAACTCAAATTTTTCTTAATAAAAATTAAATTGCTATAAACATATTGGGAAGCTACAGTTAATACATCTATTTCTCTGAATTTTTCACGCAATGATTCGCGTGATTTTAATTTATAAATTGCCCTAACGGCTCTTTTCTGTAACACAAAGATTGTTTTAATTTCCGCAGATTTACCCCATAGTAAAATACCATAAGACATAATACTATGAAAGTAGGCAAAGTAGACAAGCCTTGCTGTTTCAACGTCCGTAAATTGCCTTATTTTTCTTATAGCATAAACAGCCTTACTAAGTTTACCCGCAAGTGTCGCTATATGGGTCCCCCACTGGAGCTTACAGTCTAAAGTTATCCCCAGAAATACTGTACAACTTTCCATATTTAATATTTCCTTATTTAATTTAATGTCCTTATTACCGCTTTTAACATTTGGCAATGCAAATTCAACACATTTCGTTTTATTGGCATTAAGCACTAAGTTATTAACAGAAAACCAGTATGAGATATGGGCGAGAGTACTGTTCACATCGTCAAAATTTATTTTATCTCTATTAGTTTTAAATATGAGTGAAGTATCATCTGCAAACAGTACAATATCAGCATACTTACTAATATGGAATGGAAGATCATTTATGTATATTAAAAAAAGGAATGGGCCCAAAATTGATCCCTGAGGGACACCAATTGAAACTGGTGATCCTGGTGATTTAGCTCCGTTTATACAAACACTTTGAACCCTACGATTCAAGTAGGACTTTATTAGTTCAAGTGCTTTATTTTTAAGGCCATAATGACCCAATTTCAAAACTAGTGTTTCATGCTCTACACAATCAAACGCTTTTGAAAGATCACAAAATACACCTATAGCGTTCTGTGATGCTTCCCAGGCCTCATATATATGATTCAAGAGCCTAGCACCCGCATCAATTGTACTACGACCTTTAGTGAACCCGTACTGCTCATTATGAAGTAGGTTATTAACAGTGAAGTGAGTAATCATTTGATTTAACATAATTTTTTCAAAAACCTTGCTAAGTGTCGGCAAAATAGCAACTGGTCTGTAATTATTAACATCTGTTCTGTCTCCGGACTTAAAAAGTGGTATTATTTTACTACATTTCATAAGATCGGGAAAAGTACCCAGATCTACACAATTATTAAAGATTACAGCTAGGTGCGGGGCTACAACATCTATTATATTATTTATTCCTTATTGAAAATGGGGATTAATGGATTTTAAAGAGTAAAAATAAAGAAAATATATAGGTGTAATTCTATATAAATTGAACAATAAACAGAAAACATCATCAAGGAACTCTAAAACGTGTGTATTCGCCGAACATTTTCAGAGCCGATAGATCCAAACAGAAAACATTTGCGCGGTTACAAGGTCGCCCGGTCGACGCCGAGTCAAGGGCGTTCGCTAGACATAGTACATTATGTAGGTACCGATACGAAACTCGTTAACTTAGCTACGACCACGCCGAATAAAGCCATTCGATTGCCCACGTTTTAACCAGAACCAAACCGTTCACGACGCGACATCGATGGATCAGTAGACGAGGAAGCCAGCCCACCCCAACCTCTTGACATAGAGTCGACAAGACGAGAGGAAGGTCGGCGCGAACCGGTTTAAAAGTAAAAGTAAGCAAGGCGGCGGTCGCGTGTCCACCCACTAAATCCTCATTACGGGCAGCGATGGCATAATTGTCGACAACGAGGCGCGCAGCCTTGGCCGTGACCGTCGGTGAATAGAGCGCTTATTTTAGTTGTGGTGACGCAGCGTGATGTAACACGCATTACATAACGTAAAGCGTGCGCCGGCGGCGTGACGGCGTGAGGGCGCGTCGAGCCATTGGTAAAAAGCGAAAGCCAAACGAAAACTGCATCGCGTTGCCACGACGACGCTGCACTCCACTGCACACCCGACCAACTAGCTAACTACACCGCAGCGACCGTACCACGACGCACGCCGCGCGATTCGATAATCAGATGTATGTAAAAACAACAAACAGGTTTGGTAACCACTTTAAGAGTTGAACCACAATTTACTAAAGAGACATTGGATAAATAACGTTTGTGGTATTTATTACGGACTAAATTATCCATGGATCCCTTGTTCTTTAACAGCTTAATGTAGAAAGAAAGTTTAGAAACAAGAGGGAGAGGAGAAACGAGCGAAGAGTTAAGGAAATCTGCATCTGCATCTCAACAGACAAATGCTATTGACACCAAAAAAACTGGCGATTCAGGACTTACCAGTAAGACACCGCCTGATACGGGTTCGTAAGGGAACAGTTTTAATCCAACTAGCTACCGGGCATTACGAAATACGATACAGGCTAACGTAGTAGCGTATCACGTTCCATTGGCTTATTAACATTCACTTATTATTACTATAAGTCAATGCTTATTTAACATGTAAAATACTAGTATCTTCTGATAATCCAATTCGATTGTAACTTATTCCTTGATAAATTTTAATATAATGTAAAAGTATGCAGTAAAATATGCAATAACATACAAATTACAGCCGCGTAAACTCCAATTAATGGATTTGGTTGACAGGGTATGTTAATTCAGTACTGACCAGGGCTAATTCAGAACACCGATAAAAGTTACATTGTATTTGCATGTGTCTCAGAAATAGTAAAGCAGTTAAATAAAGGAACTCTTAAAAACTGATTATTATTCAGGGCTCCATTCATGAAGTTATGGCATGCGTGCAATAAGGAAATACGCGGAAACCATTCAATAAGTATTTGCGAATTCAGTTTATTGTTAGTCGAAGCACGCCTGACGAGTTTTCTACCGCAATGCGTGATGTTCCAAAACAAACACCAACCGATTGTGAACCGTGCCCAGAAGGCATAAGAGATTTTATTGTTACCAGTCACTTGCAAATTTTACTTCGTGGCCGTACGCACGCATTCAATTGGTACTTGTATCACGTGCGTGCTTTCTTCGTGGATTTTGCGCGCAAATCTGAACGAATGGTTCTGTAACGGTAAGCGACAGTTCCGCGATGTGTATTCCAAAATTCCAGAACGTTGCTCCAAAGTGTTTGACGCAACTTTTTAAGTACATACTGTAAAAACAATGTAAGCTTGTACCTACTTGGAAAAGTAGATAGCCTAATACATGGCTCGGAGCAAAGTAATAAAAGTTGTGATGAGATAATATCATCGTTCATTATTGTTTGATACTGTCAAGAGTTTGATGGTCACCCATCCAATCATTTTATTGGTGGCAAAAAAAATGTGGATGCTCCCATGAAACTATGTTTAAAACTTATGGTAATAAGACACTGTGACCAGTAGGACGCTTTAAAAAGACGAGAATGAATTTCACTTACCTAACCACCATGCACCGACCCATCTCGGGTCGCTGGAGTCGTACCCGGGGTCTACAAAAGGATCCACGTATATTCTGGTACAGAGGGCGCCCAGCAAAAAGCCCAGCGCAGGGCCGATCACCCTGATGCCTATAGTGATTGCTGAAACAAACAAAATGTAACTTAGTAAAGCAAAAACAATAAAACTTATCTGTAACATTTGACCCTTTTACAAAACAACATACTACACGAGTATCTTATCGAAGTCATACACGACACACACGCTTTCAAATCATAATCTATGAAATAGTATAACTTGTACCTACATTTAAACACATTTTTTTATATAAATGACATAACTGTTCCACAAGTTTTACAACCCTTGATAATACATAATTATATGAGACTAGAGCCTTTGCCCGCGGCTTCGCCCGCGTGAAATTTAGTCTGTCACATAATCTTCAATTTTATCGTGATATTACTTTTAATACGTCCAAGAATATCTGTACAAAGTTTCATGATGATCGGTTAAGTAGTTTTCGCGTGAAAGCGTGACAAACAAACTTATTTTTTTTTAGTAAAACGTATCCTATGTTACTTCTAACACCTCCAAGAATATGTGTACAAAGTTCCATGAAGATCTGTTAAGTAGTTTTCGCGTGAAAACGTAACAAACGAACTTACATTCACATTTATAATAATAAGGATGTGACATATGAGACTAGTTAAGGCCATACTAGATCACGCTGATTAAAAGCAAAATGATAAAAATAAATAATATAATAAATTGGCATGCATAATTCGATTACATTTCATGGAAACCTTATATCAAGAATCATTGATGTAGTAAATACTAATGAGAATGATGAAGCAAGCGGAGATGGTCATTATGCAAATGAAACTAGCCAGTCGAACGTAATACGGATACCAGTAGTTCATATCAATAGGGTTAGGAGGGCTCGTGCATGTCTAATTGAGGGTCGTTCAACTGACAACGATAAATTATCGTGTGAGCATCCAGAATAACATTAACTATTGCTAAAAATAATTTTATGAATTAAATATAATAAATAATAAAATAGCTGTGACAAAAGTCAGTTTCAATAAATTACAAGTAATAACAATTAATAACCACACGCTATAAAACTTTACGAACGGTCATTTTTAGCACCGAAGTTCCTGTTCAGGGTAATATTCATTTTCCGACGCAGAGTTCGTTAACTCTGAAAAGTCTGTCCCAGTTTCGTTATAAAATTGAAACCTATCATAATAAAAATAACCAAGGACCAGCGAAGGGTGACTGACCGAGAAACAATCGGGTACTTAGGCCCCAAATGTAATCGTTCGCAGAAATCAACCGCAACGCTTGCCAAAAAACCAACCGAGCGCTGTTGGCTCGCGTGCTTCGACATCGAAAGGAATATTAAATATGCCTTCCTATTATCAAGGTGCACTTTTGTAATAAATAATGGTCTCGTCGGGAACTTTTTTCAAAACGAGATGCGGCCGCGGCTCGCTGCAAGTTTTTATTATCTCGTAAGTACACACACATACAGATACACGGTAACTCACGCGATTGCTACATTGACTTTGTGGGTGCGGCAGGCCATTACGGACTGAAATTCAGGTATGATTAAGATCCAATTTTCTTTGCATAATCATAACTTTAAGATAATTTCGTAGTTCGCTTACTATACGATTATTTCTACCGGTTCCGATGCATCATTACAGTTGGAATTGAAGCTCTGAGACTTTAAAGAATTTTCAAAAGTGATTTATTACACCATTAAACCATCAAAAATGATTAAATTAAAATATGTACATTGTACATACAGAAGTGCTTAATGTGACGAATTCCTATACAAAATATCTTAACTAAAGTAATTCAAAAAAGTATAGGCTATGGATGGAAAATTTAGATCATAATAAAATGAAGTTTCGTTAGAACGTAATACCGATATCAGTAATATTATGCAATTTAAGGGCACAATTTCTAACTAGATAGGTAAAATGTAAAAGTCCAATCCACAAAAATGTAATTCCGTAACATAGATCTGATCTGAGTCATCTTTAGACTATGTTACGTCGTTATTTATGAAATAATCGTAATAACAGACCTCCTATTCTTCAGTGACATAATCATAGAGAAATGCATATTAGTCATAGAACGAAATATCTAAAAGGAAAGTCTTATAGATAAATTGGCAATCTATGAACTGACCGAGACATTTAAGTTGAACATCTTCGGGAAACTTATTCCTTCGGTTTGCAAAGATTTATTTACCTATATATTTTGGATAATTCACACTATATCTTTGTAAATTATAGTCTATGTGTTATTCTGATATGTAAGTTATATTATTGTTAAGTTTCAGCAAAATCCATGCGGTAGTTTTTGCGTGAAAGAGTAACAAACATTCATACATCCATACAAACTTTTATAATATTAATAGGATAAGCCTTCAAAAAGGTCAACAAAATACTGCGCAATAAACGGAGAACCACAACAGTGATTGGCGAACAGAACAACGCCATAAATTAAAGTTGAAATATTTTTATCGATTGATATTATGACATTAACTTATTTAAAGCGCACCAGATTCCAGATATGATCATTAATATTACGAGTAAAATAACAAGAAATTATACGTCCCAATGAAATACATTCGGAATGACATTTACAATGCAATTAAAGTTATCCACAGATAAACTACGAGACTGATTTTAACAACCTGCTGTAAGACGAATTGTTGATTTGTAATATTGCAATACAGGAACCGGTAAAATATTGCTGTGTTCCACGACAATATTTACTTATGTAAGTGTAATCAATTTAATCAACAACATCAAATCAACAGAACAACGTTTAAATAAAAAAGAGAATATTAGGTATAGAAGAATAACTTAAAAAAATATTATTGGTAACACGTCGAAAAGTCTGTTGTTTCATACATACTGAAAATGTGCACCAACAAATTAAAACTCAATAAATTTTACAACGGTTGATACGGAAATTAAAACAGTGACATTCGGACCATAATGTCTGGCCATTGAACTCATGGTTGGAAAATAGTTTTTGGAAGTGTGACTAATTCTGTTCCCATGAATAGGTGTGTCTGACGTCGCGGCGAATATACCTGTTCAAATAACATTTGTGAAACATGTCTCGTAGTTTTAAAGCTTACATCAAAACATTGAACTCTTAAACTAGGTATGAACTAGTTATACATATATGTTTAACGACTTCAATATAATATTAATTGCTCAAACACATGTCATAAAGGTTTGTTTAAATGAAAATTGTGTGCGTACGTAAGTAAGTACGCATGACGCAATATTTCTTCTAGAAAATAAATGTAAGCAATACGGTTTTATGGTATTATTGCTTCAATTAAATTAAATTTCTACGCTGATATAATAATAACAACAACGTTTTAGTCCTCGGAGAATAACCTCAATGTGCCGCGTAATAACATTCGACTTAGCTAGCGATGTTTCTAGAGAAGATGTACCTACCATCATACACGAGTACAGGCGATATTAAACTGGGTGGAAAGCAATCCGACAGAACTTCCAGGTCCGTTAAAATGTTCGGCAGAAAACAAAATAAAGAAGAAGAAAACGTGAGAGAAAGAGTTAGGCGTATAATCAAGTATGAAAAGAGCTCCTTATACCCTAGTTGCCGTGCCCTTTTAAACCCTAACTTTAAGACCTTATAGATGGAAATTAAAAGTGTCATTGTGAACAATACCGTCTGCGCTGTAGCAACTTATTGAATCAAGCACAGATCCAAAAGTAAAAGTCGCCGTATCAGCTAACGATACACTGAACATTCCAACTGAATTAGTTTCGATGCTCATAATATCTAATCACCTACTCGTAATCTAATCTCACCCGTCGATGATGCTAAGAAACTGACCTATGCCAACCATCGCAACGACTGATTTGCGATAGCTTGACACGCAAAAAAATTGCATAAGTGCACTACACGCCAGCTCGGCTATGACACAAGGACGTAGATTACTGACCGTTTGTTTTGTACTGACATGTATGACCAACACATAAGTGTATTTCCAAATTCTGTCTTAAAACTCTTAAAAATCCGAAGTATGTCAAAATATACTACTAACTACTTTGATCAAGAATAATTTCTACGTCGTTATCGTCGTCGTCTCTGTTGTCCGATATCAGAACCGAATTAGACCATAGACCACGTAATAATGTATATTTTAAACAAATTGTAATGTTCACTTGATCACATGGAGTTTATAAGTCTTTTGTGGGAAATAATTTACTAAATATTTATACAAATTATACTAAACTACTTATATTTTGAATGAAGTTGTATTTATAACCTCTCGTTTAATAACAAGTAATAACCGTACTGTACAACAATGTAACATTCGACATACATAATCCGCAAGTTATTTGTTATATCAACAGAACAGATGATAAAATTGGCAATTAAATTTTATCGTTCAACTGCAAGTGATCGGATAAGGACAGATAACATGCGGTTCGGACATAAAGCTTACCGTGTTTGATTTAGACTGCTTATCAAACAGGTGCGGCTGCAATTTAAACAAGAACTGGTTCAATAACCTGGAACCTGCTGTTACGCTAAGGTCTCGAGGCGACCAGCTAGCCGCGTGGCCGGTCGCGGCGCGCACCTAGCTACATCCTGTCTCGCTCGCGGCGCATTATTGCGAGCGGTCGTCAATGAACATTGTCTTAAATCTTCTTACAAATTAAAAATCGTTTCTTCGTATAGGTATCATTGATTCGGAATCGTTTCGGAAAGGTGCATGTACATCGAGAGGAAACTGCGAAAGAAAACTTTACAGGACTGGACATAGAGCGAATGGAACTAGCTATTTTGCTATGTTTTCAACGGAGTCGAAACTGATTACAAAGATATAAAGAGAAAAGTTTTACATTTTGTCATCGAGATATAAGTACTAACGTACTAGAGAAGACATTGCATATTATAATTTTCATCCCAAACTGTTACTGGCAGAAACCTTCATTAAGTCAGGACGTTTTCCCGGAAAAAATTAACAATCTATTGCTGTATTTTACCACACCTCGAAAAGATATTTGTATTCATCCTAGAGACATCTTGTGGAAAACTTACTAGGAACCATATACAATTTTATTTTTAATTTGTAATATTGCAATGTGCAAGCACTACACTTTGAGCGCCACTTTACGCCAATTAATGTGGTAAATAAACCTACTTAAATACGACGTAAATAGTCGTTGACACATTTAGCGCTATCTGTGTCAACGGCTGCGTAAATCTAGTATCTAATCAATATAAGGTTCGTCTAGCCCTCATTATTTATCTAAACTCGCGAATATCAAGAATGGTCCCAATGTCGAAGTTGCGAGAACGCGTGCGTAAGTGAACCAATTTAGACGCGGAACGGGGCACAAGCGACGACGAGACGAAGCCGTGACGAGACGTCCCGCCCCACTGACACGAATGCTGACCACCGCTGAAATAGCAAACGCGAAACACATTACATGCACACGGTGCATCTGCCACGTTTCAACGGCGCACGCGTATCAAATTGAAATTGCTTCAATTCATACGGCAATTCCCTTGCGTAACCTCTCAGCTTAGATCATGTCCACATGATACTATTTTACTGGGTCATCTATTTCGTCGACATTTATCCTTGTACTTTGGATTTAATGTAAACACTTGGTCGTAGATGACTTTTTAGCTATGAAGTCATTTATGAATACTTATGAACATCATATTTACAAATAACTTGAAATTTAAATATAATCTTTGCAAATCATTGTTACGAGTAAAATTTGGAAGCATTTAACTAAACATTTTAAAGCTGTAGAGATCTTCCTCTTCAGAAATTTTTCACTTCGCACTTTGTTATTATAATTATGCATCTAATACTACTCCTTGTAACATAAATTTTCGAAAAATCCATCTCTTTTCCATATTACTTTTTGTACTTCTCTTCTTCGGTATCCTCTGCACTAATCTTCAGACAAACCTTTCTTCCATTGGCACTTAATTTATCCACTATCAGTAAAACTTTATTGAGACAGATCCTCAAGCTTAAAGATTAAGTCAAATGTTTGTCTAGTGTTTCTATTTACTACAGTGGTCACTGGTCACTGAACACCGTGTAGACTGCAAACTCATTTGCTACATACAAAAATATTGATTAATAAAACCAGTCATAATATTCTTAATGTAATGTGAATGACCGAACGACCGCAATAGAAAACGACATTTGCATTTGATATTTTCTGACATTCAAGCGTTCTGGAAATTATTATAATGGGGATTCCCTGCCACAATTTTGTAAAGGCGGATTAGTGAAATCCGCCGATCGACTTAGAATTGTTAGGTAACTTATACATAATACACCTGTTTTTTATATATTATTCGTTGTGGTTATTCCAAGTTTACGTTCATACGAAAAGCCATACTTTTTAAAGGTAGAATGGTTGCGTATATTTACACGCATCTGAAAGATTGCAGTAGCAATCTTTCAGGTGCCTTCATTTTATTAAAAATTCATGTGTACTTCATTTTATCGTATTATACCGAAATATTCCGTGATCTGGGATAAAATGTCCTAATACAGCCATCTTCTAAAAGTTATAAACATGCCAAGTATCCACTTCATCCTCGACAAAAATAATCCCAAAAAAATATTATAGGCCAATAAAAGTACCAAAAATCACCAAAGTATTCACCGATTTGACTTCGTTGTAGTTTTATTATTACTAAGTATAGTTAACGCAGTCAGTCGTTCTTTAGCGGCCAACCTTTGACAACCCCATTAAAACTATAATTGGGTCAACAGTCACCACCACAAATTGCTTTTAATTGCCAGCGATTTGGAACGTCTCGCGTATTTACCAAATTGACGGAGAACTTTATAATTATCATCGTTACATTACGTTAATTAAGTGTTCCACTGTTGGGCCGTAGACTTCTCTTATAAAAGCTACAATCTACTTTCTTAAATGATTTCCCTACTACCCAAAATTCATTCTTAAAAATATTCTTTTTATTCTCGATGTCAGACTGTTTATTGAAAGCAGTCCACACGTTAATCACTTCAGCAATTGATGTTCTGAAGCACTGAATCAGACAGTCAGGACATTCCCTTTATACGCACAAACGAGACACTGTGCCATGTTCTCATCAACTAAATTAATTGAGCGTAGCTATCTGTCTTCATCTTATATTTCATGCATGTCATTTGATGCACATTCGAGCTCAACTTACTCAATAATCAAGTAACAAGTAAAACCATTGGATTGTTACCAAAACCAATATATCAAACCATCTGTCAACTATTCGAAGGGATTTCGCATGTCTTCCCGTTACTATTTGAGTCTTGGAGTATATTCCAGAAGCATTGAGATCTAGATCTCAACCACTTTGACTCGTTCGCTTTAACTTGACGATCCACCAACTCATTGTATCATCGTTACGTTTGATGATGAAGAAAAAATTATCTCCATTCGAAGAATGACATAGACGAGGATGTTGCCCCTTATAGATAAAAACTTAAAATTGTAGTCTTTCGTTTATGTTTCCGTTAGTCCTAAACAAAATATAATGCCTGTTCGAGCATCAAGTCAAGCGTACCAAAATAGCCGGCCTATTCTTGTGCTCACATATTTATTATAACATCGTTCCAAGGCCGGAGAAATGTTTGGTCATACTCTTGTGTTGTGTTGCGCCAGCCGCCGCACGCCGGATACACCTTGTTACGTTTGGATCTTCACCAACTGCGAGTATCATTCCAGGGAATTATTTCTTCAAAATAACCCAAACATGTGGCTTTAGCTTCAACCTATACTGGGACTATATTGGGCACGGGTGTCTCTTCATAACTGAAGAAGCCTAGAGCATGCACCACCACGCTGGTCCAGTGCGGATTGATGGACTTTGTGTCTAATGTTTGAATACTTGAATTTGTCTTTAGAATAGGTACATAGTTATTATAATTTGTGTTTATGTAATTTTATATCAGACAATCTCGGTGACGTATTCGGCAACATTTCGCTATATTGCATAAAAAGTTTCACCACTTTCTTGATAAGTGTATAATGTGTAGAATGTCACCTTGCGTGGATATGTTATCTTATCCACTGTCAGAGCTGGACGCAAACGTAAACATACCGAGCGTGAACGACACGTGGACACGTGGACGGTCCGCCAAGCTAGTGCCAAGTTGTATTTATTAATAGAACGCCCGATTATGCCCGTAAAAAGGGGTACATATTCATATTTTTGGGGTCATCCAATACATCATAAGAAAAATAACATCAAATTTTTTAATGGCCTACAAACTATCACTCGAGCCACCTGATGGGTAAAGCCACCGTTGCTCATGGACATCAGTCACCGGCGTAACCGATGCGTTGCCGGCAAGGGAAGGACGAAGAGGAAAGAAAGAGATGGCCCAAGCTCCCAGCTGGACCGCTACAAGTCGTTCGGCGACGGACCCGAGCAAGACGGTGGTAGACATCCAGTCGAGCCTCAGCCCTACCTCCTAACCGAAACACCATGAATACTAAAAATAAGGTAGTTAAATCCTACAAACAATTTAATTATTTATAAGTTAATAATATTGTTAAAAACTTCAATATTTACATAAAAATTACACGGAAAATGAAATGTTATTACTTTTAACGCTTTTAATGCCGCCCAAGACCTCCTACATCGTGTAACTACCGCTGCCTAGCAATAACGACCGGGACCGGCTAAATGTGCCCTCCGAAGCACGAAAGCGCTCAAGAATTTTTTGTCAGTAGCGTTCACCCAACCACTTACTAACCGCGCCCGCACTTGCTTAACTAGTCGATCGCCTCATATCCACGCAAGCCACTGGGCTATGAGGGCTTCGACGATTGTTGTGTGGACTCGAGTGGTTAAGACTTGGGGCCTTACGATGTTGTTTGACATACATATTATGTACTATCTAGTAAGTCATATATAATAATCTCCTTCTTCCTGAGGGTTTCTGGGTAGGCGCTTCGGAAATACACCGACCATTAAAAGGTTGAGCTTGGGAAACCCATAAATATTTATAATTCTAGGAAAAATAAATCAACCTTTCAGAATAATTGACGTTTTAGTATGTGAATGACTGTATGTACTCGTATCTGTAGGTCTGGGGCTACCCACGCCCAGATACTACGCAGCCACAGGTGTACGAGTACATAACCTACGCGCAGATTTAATTTAACACCTTGCGAATGTATACACAATGGTAATTTTGCAAAATTAACCACAAAAACCTATACCTACCTACCTATACCGGCGTTCAACTTGATAAGAATTGCTGTTTTTGCTACCAAGTCCCGAATTAGAAATACCGGTCTTTAGTTTTTTTTAATGACGATATCATTTAATTATTTACATTTACCTTTTTAATAAACATAAACGCGTTACTAAACTTATTACACGAATGATGGTAAACAAAATCATCAGGCTTTTTTATTTAATTATTCAGTGCACACAAATTTCTTCTTCTTTTTTTGTTACTAAAAACATTTCGGTTCACAGAAAAACCAAGAGACTCTTGCAGGTATACTGATAAAAAGTAAATAAAAAAAATTAAGCAACTTTTATTTCATGAATCTCAAGAATCGGAAAAGCCAGACACCATGCAAGTCGTTTAGGAAAAATTACATTAACAATATTCCTGAAAATAATAACATGAGATTTATTTGATGGACTGCACACAACTGCTTAGCAGCTACGCTGGATACGGCATGAAGTAAGTACTTACATGCATGCAAATCAGTCCTGCATAAAATAACTAGTTGATAGAGACAGCCATCAATAACTAGTTGATGGAGACATCCATCAATAACCTGCTATTTATAGTAAATCTAACTAGATATTGCATCATACAGCCACCGGGGCCGCGGAACAAGAGGCTTAGCACGCTATAATTGATGCGGCATGCGGCTCACACAAAAGGCCTACACCATTTCCGACACTAGTCTATAACCCTACTACAAACACGTTCAGTTACATGGTAAAACGATTATAGCCATAAAACAGAATAGTTATTGAAAAAAAACTTTACTAGTATCCAGTCCAGTAGATAGTATTGCAGTAATGGAGACCCATGTCACAAAAACCAAGTAAATGAGCCCAAACTTAAAGAGTCTTGTTATAACTGTGGAACAATTCCAATATCACCTCATGATTCATTAATCAGACGATCACTATTAAGTTCAAAATATCATAAAGTATTGTCACGGGGAAACATCGTAAATAAAAATGTTTGACAATAATCATTAATTAAGGCCCGTGTGGCGCAATGGTTACCGTTCAAAGGGTGCTGCGTTCGTTTTACAGACAGAAAGAAGGATGGCCAAATCGTACCAGACGACGAAACGATAGCGTCCCAATATGACATATATTTGAAAAATTCCCTTATTTTTTAAGATCTTAAAAAACATAAGAAATATCTCTTTAAGTAGCCACAAAAAAAAGATTTTCATTTATTTTTGTTTGTGTAACTTTTCTTGGACTAACTTGTCTAGTTCAACTGCGTACAACGGAACGTCATCGTAGTGATTAAGTACTCTGTAAACGTCATTTGGCATCGACCCATCGATCCGACCCAGTGTTGCCAGATACCACATAATTACGGTAGGTCTACCGTAAACGATGTTTAGTGTTTTTAGTACATTTTACCGTATTTTGACCCACACAAAAACTGATTGCAATAGGGAAAACCTCAAATCTTATACAATACACCGTATTTTGTAGAATTCACGGTATTTCTAGTTTTTGCATCTGGAAACACTGATGCGACCCGATTATTTACTATTACTACTAGCATCATTGTGGCTTAAAACGCAGTTTTTGTGTCTAATCTATGTTTTATACTCTTTGGTGGCTTGATGGCATGATGGCTTTACTTTGACTTCTTCGCCTTGATGTTGAATGTTGACGTTCTTGTGAATTGTGAGATGATACGAAGTGCGTTATTTGGATTTCCTTCTGTTGTTTTGACCTTGGCATTGTTTTACGGACTGATAACGATACTTGTGACGATTACCTGTGCTTTTGACTTCTGAACACCGATTTTGCTTTTTGGTTTTGGATTCGTGAGAGACCTGAGACATCATGCAGACGCCACAACTAGCCCTGCGATTGCTGTGTGTTAATTGTAACATACGCATCGATACACTTCGCCGCCATCTCGTTTTTGAGCTTGATACGAGAGTAATTTCTAAGATCTGCGAGTGGAATTCTTCAATAGTAGTACGTATTTTAAAATACCTACTTACTTTAGTACTCAAACGTAACTAAACCATCACACACAATCATATATCATAATACAACTCTAATTCTTATTTTAGATTACTGAAGAAGATTACATATGTGATCCCTGTAAACAATTGGCAATGCAGCAGGTCAACGCCGGATTGGCTAATGAACCTGGTGCCTCATCTTCCCGTGGCCACATGCATGTTTGCGTACCTTGTGGAAGTTCTCTGCGAAAGCGTAAACGTGATCTTATTGTGAGAGAGAATCCATCTCAGTTACAACCAGCGATACATATTGAAGTTGAAAATAGAATTGCCCCACGGCAGGTAATTATGATTTATATATTATGCACTTTTTTCTTTGTATTGTTATCAGTGTTATAGTGAATTCATCACTGCAACCTAATATTATTTTATATCAATGTATTTGCTTGGGTTCAATAATAATGAGCTGTAACATGTTAAGACAAGGCTGTATGTAATTTCAGGCAACTCCATCAGACCATGTTTGTCATCCCTGTTGGCTGAGACTCAAGAGAGTTGCAATGCTTAATATGCAGCAAAATATTGAGCAGCAGGTCGAACCAGAGCCTGAGCCAGAGCGGGAACCGGAGCCAAAGCCAGAGCTTCAACCCCAAGAACCTACAAGCTCTACAAACACCAACCAGCATCCTGAAGAAGAATCCGTTGTGATTACTTTATCGCAGTATAGACGAGCGGCTAATACTGCAGTACATTGTGTTTTTTCTGGTTGCCGGAACAGAGATTTACATAGGATTTCTGACCCATTAAGAGCAACAACTCTAAGCAGATACAAATATTACTTGCCTATAAATGCTCGTATTTGTTTAGAATGCTTATAATACATTTCTGGATTTCTCAAGTATGGAAAGTGTTGGAAGAATTGATGAACATTTGTTTCATTATTGGCTTGGTATCCCGTGAACATTTGTTGCAACACAATTTAATGTTTACAAATGCTATTTATAATGAAAATAATAAAAATATGATAATTATATGTGATGGGACTTATATTTATATAAACAAAAGTTCCAATTATATGTTCCAAAAAGACACATACTCCCTTCATAAATATAAAAACTTGTTAAAATCATTTTTGCTGGTACACCTGATGGCTACATTGTTGACTGCTTTGGCCCATACAAAGCTACCACATCTGATGCAGATATAATGAAGTCTCTTTTCAGAGATGAAAACTCTCCTCTCAGACAATACTTTCAAAATAATGATATTTTTATTCTGGACAGGGGATTTAGAGATTCAATTAGTTTGTTAGAGGCTTGCAGCTACAAAACATATATGCCAGAATCCCTGCTTGAGGGTCAACATCAGCTCACCACCGAGCAAGCTAACAGGAGTTGTTGCGTTACAATATGCCGTTGGGTGGTGGAAGTCGTTAATGGGTACTTCAAACAAGACTTTAAAATATTCAGGCAAGATTTTTTTAATAAAACCGTTCCACATATAATGCAAATGTTCACCATAGCTGCAAGCCTTTTAAATAAATTCCGTGTTCGGTTAAAAAATAGGAATGATGCTGAGCAAATCATAAATGTGATTAGGGAACGATTTCCATTAAATAATAATTTATCTCATTTTGTAAACGCAATGAATATGAATATACGCACATCTGATTTTACTAGTATAACAGCTCTTTCCAATACTAATATAATTCCCCCATTATTATATCCCCCAATATTCCCCCATTTAGAATATAGTGAAGTTATATTATTTGCCCTAGGAACATATCAGATTCGACAGGCTAGGTCCTATTATAGTGAACATGTCAGGTTTCACGGAGGGTATCGCATTGAAATAAGCAGAGAAAAGTATTGTTTGAGAGGAAGTGGAAATAATTCGCTAATAAGAGGCAAAATTAAATCCAGACACATTTCGAGAAAAGTATATTATGTTTATATATTAATTGAAAATAATGTGTCTGGAAGGGAAGCTATAGTAGAATATTGTTGTAATTGCCTTGTTGGTTGAAGTGAACTGTTGGGTGCTGTGCACACTTTATAACACTTGTGTGGTACCTTGGGTGGGCCAGGCATCAGCCCACAATATCAGAACCAGCAGCATTCCTCGATGCTGTAGTTGTAAGAGAGGATGATGAATAAAAAGTATTTTTGTCAAGCCTATTTCTTTCATTTTAAGTACTCTTAAATCCTACCTTTACTACCTACCGATTTACCTACATTTATTCCTGTAAGTTACTACATTACTCGATTTGTCAATGTAAGTCCAACTTGAGCATTGAATACCGAAAGACAGTATGTATCTAGCGACTAACTCTCCTCAGGCAGAATTGATGGTGTCAAACCACAATAAAGCCTTGAAGTCTTTCAAGATAGGCTTCATGTGTGATGTTATGCCATCCTTATTTTCTAAACTACATGTTGTGCAAGTTAAAGCAATATAGAATTTCATTGAATTTATTGAGTCATATAGACAGACACGGGGTTAGTGTGCTTTGACAGATGTTCTATTTTTTTTGGTAATTCTCTGAGAAATCGAAACAAATAGAAACAAGATCGATAATTACCCTTCTCGCTTATCGCTAACTACACTTTTAGGCTACGCCACAGTCGGATAGAAGATACTTGTGGATTCTAACCTCAAAATTATTGTTGACGTTCAGACGTTATTATAAAAAATCGTGGCTATTTAGGAATGATTTTCAAACAGGATGGTGTTTAGAACATCAAAACAAACCGATCTAACTATAGCTTATTTTGGGACATGAAAAATAAAAGTCGAGTCCAGCTCCTATAGAAATTTGGCCATTGTTCTTTAAACAATGAGTTTAAATTTCTGTTCTAGGTCTGAGTGTGTGTGTTTTTGTTTTGTCTGTTGTCTACGGCACCCTAGGGAATCCTAGTGTCGGGCTATGAGCGTATAGCGTTGTTAAAAAAACAGTTCAAAATAAAAAGTTGAAAAATCTCTTCTCAGATTCGAAACAAAGCCATATAAGTTTCAAACTAAATTAACGCCTTTAAAAACAGATGTTCACACTGGAAAACAACCTCAAAACGAAGATGTTACTGATGCGTGAATAATATTTAATAAATCAAAAAAGTATGTCTGGGCCGTTTCGTAAGGGTTACCCGTAAAAGCTCGGTAATATATAAAAACTTAATGCATGCGCTTATGTAGGACATAGGTATGCAAAAGGAAATCGTTTATCGCCGGATTACCATCTGTGCGAATTGCGATTTATTACACCGAGATGTTTATCAATCCTTTATAATCGGCCACAAATTATGAAACAATAATAATAAATCGGCGGGTATTATCTATATTATAAACATACTCATAATAATTAAACTTTAACCGGCATAAATGATACAGAGGATATATTTTTTTAATTTTAATGTAGCTAGGCTTTGTTATCGAGACACATAATTATTGAAGTGAAACTTCTTAATGGACTTTGGAGACGGTTGCTTTAAAAGTTTTATAGCTACAAAGTTGGGTGAACGTAAGGCACGCGAATGGCAAAGAAGGGTAGGAATTTTAATCAATTAAGTATCTAACAAATCGTAAACAATTATAAAAATGATGTGGTGTCGTGGGACACCAGGTAGGAACGAAGTTCCTTCGGCTAATGTAGAATCGACACAAATTGCAAAAAAAATCGTGCTCAATTTTATGTAGGTTTTCTTGATTTTTCTCTTAAATTTTGCTGATTAGTTTTTATTTAAGTACAAGAAAGTATTTAGGAAATTCAGTATTTTAAGAAATAATATAAAATATAATATATAAAACAATAATATAAAACCCATGTGTAGCCATTGTTATATAAAAGTATAGAATAGAAAATAAAAATGCATAAATTTCATTTGTGTTTTATTTAATTAGAGAATCTTGTATATTAATCAAATCACAAGCTATAGTAAAAATATGGTTAAATGGTATATTTGTCTGTTCTTGAATCAAGTTAACTAAATAATAACAAGTTAAAGGATTGCCAATATAAGAACGGGGGCTTTTTTTAATTTTATTCAAGGTACACTCTAAGGCATTTAAATTTTCTCGTCTTTTGTCATCCTGTATAATCACTACAATCTGAAGAAGACTCCATTTGAAAAGATATTGATGATTCTGTGAAAGTTACAGAGGGAGTATAAGATGTATCACTATCTGATTGTTCTATTTTTTAACAATTTTACTCAAATAATGTTTAATTAAGTTTTTCCAAAACAACTCATTTATTCTCAAAATAAGTTAGCTTTTCTCAAACAAGTTGGCTTTTCTCAAAATGAGTAAACTTTTCCAAAAAGAATAGGCTCATCGAACGTCACTCAATTAAATGTCTCTTAAAACAAGACTAAGAATAATTACATCTAACCTGTATACATAGCTCTCATATGTATCGTCCATCCCGATACAACTGTCCATTGGCACTCTCCAATAACAGAACTGAGCACCTCTCTCTAGTGCCTTATAAGAGCTATGCATTGTACAAAAATAACAATGATCAAATAATAATTTCAATGAGTTACGTTCGACAAGATGGCTGAATTTTATTAAATTTTCAAAAACAAAAGAAATCTCATTACAGTGAATTAATCATCAATCAGCTAACTTACTAAGCCATATCATAAATAACTCCATATGTTACAACCCTATTTTCTTTTTAACTATTAACTAACCATTTAACTGTAACTGTCAATAATTAATTATGTGACCGTCTCTAAGTATCTAGACTACCTATAGTCACCAGTAAACCCTGTGTGATAAAGCCAAAGATGGGTAGGTACTTCAAATGTTATACTCCTAGTACCATATTACCACAAAATTACCAAAAAGTTATTAACTTTATCAATGTCATAATTAGAACTCAATATTTAACTTCAAAAACTCATTTTCTTGATAATTTAGTTCCATTGTGTCTAGATTATCATTTTATTATTTTGATGTTATTCTATTTCATAACTAATGAATAACAACTCAAACTCAAAAAGTACTTGGTCATACCTGACAAATCCTTCAGCGTGGACTTGTGGATAGCGACTCTGATATGACATCTTGTACTTCATAGTCATCTCAAAGCATCGCAGCCTTGCTTGCCAGTTCATATTGACATCCAAGCTTTCTCAGTAGCTAGTTTCTTACGGATTCTTTATCCCAGCTTCTGATATCGGCGTCAGGTAGGTCGGGTGTGGGTGTTTGTATGGTTTTTCAGTCGATTCTACTCTGTTTAGCATGTATTTTCATGAAAGTAGGTATTCTTCACATAACCTCCGTTGTGGGCTTATTCAGCGATTCTCAATATTGATTTAAACGTTTTAACCACTCGCTCTATCCGCGATATCACATTTTATTATAACTTCATCAACAACTTTAAGAGACTCCGCGACATAAGACAACTGTCATAACTTTTTCCGCGGGAACTCAACATAATCATATTCTCCGTTTTCTGACAGATCTCGCAAACTCCACTTACATAACCAATGTAAAATATATTATATTTATAATATAAATATATATTTATTAATAAAGAATAAACTAATACTTACGTATTTAATTCTTTTGCACTGAATAAATATAGTAATAATTTCCCACTATTAGCACTGTCACTTTCACTTGGCATTTTCTTTTACTATATTTATTTACTATATTATTATTTTATATTACTATATTATATTATTAGTTTATGAAATTATATGATATGAAAACTAATTAAGGCAACGGCGAACGAAATGAAACAGGGTGAAAGAGAAAGGTAATATACACTACTCGCTTCATTGCTTGTGTATGCGACTGTCGCGCATGCGCACGTCTCATTATTCCACGCATTCTTCCTTACGGTTTTACTATCATATATTTTTCAGTTCGGTCGCCGTAGCAAAACCTATCCCCTCCAAGCCTGCCGTAAGGAACTTCGTTCCAAAAAGTTTGTTTAAAAAGTATATGGAACAAAATAGCACACAATAGATTAAGATTAAACTTGGCCTGTATGTACAGTTGTAGGCCCGTGACTAGCCGGTTGTAACTATTTGATAATAATAGGTATTTCCCTAGTTTTATTTGCGTGCGTGTTACGGTGACACACATCGAAGGTAATGATTTGTGACCGTAAGTACACACGATAACACGAATGACGAATATTAATATTGCTTCATGACCCCTTCTGGCACCGCTACGAACGCGAGCACGAATGGGGTGAATGTCCGTGCCACGTTATTTCGATGAAAATCGTAAATTATTTTCTCCTGGAATATACTCTCGAAACATGAATCAAGCTAAATTTTAGTATTGAAGAAAGCTAAATTTACAATAAAATATTATTTAAAAATTTAAATATGGACAACACTTACAAAATTGGTCAATATATCGCATCAACCACACAAAAAGTAACGTAATTATGCGTAACATAGTAACGTAATTATATTGGTGTCATATTATTATAATGGTACGAAGTTCTCCAACAAGGCTTGCAGGAGGTGTGAAATGATAGAAATCGTTTATATTGTTTGTGGAAATCGTACCCTAACGGAAACATGTCATCAATGTTAGTGATAAGGTGTCAATGTCACAGATTTTGTCTATGTCTTGACCTGGATATAATTATTTAGGGATGACATTTACCTTAAAAATTATTACTTTTCTTTACAAATATAACGGCAATGCTTTACATTACTCTATTTATTTTAACTTTACTACTTTTTACATATTTGTTTTAAATCGATGGCAAAAGGAACTTTTTTCCAATTGGGTGTCGTGTACTATACATAATATATATATTTATTTCCATATATACCTCCAGTATTTTATTATTATTATGTTACCTCGGTATATTTATTATTAACGTGGGCTCTGAAGCAATGAATCGTTCATTACCTAATAACATCCACTGAGTCTATTCTGAAACCAACCCGACTGCTTCATTAACGATAATTTTACACACGTACGTAGCAACGTAATGATCTTTGTTATTATGTGATTGTTAACAAGAAATTTCATGACACCTTTCATACAACCATTACCAACACTGAACTATAGTTTAAATATAAATTACTCACCCATATACAACGGCGACTGCCTGCTGCCAACGTTGTCGTCGACGTAGGGTATGCCGAGCGTGGCGATGCCGGTCTGGCCGACGCCGACCACCAGCAGGCAGATGAACAGCCAGGGGATGACCACGGCGGTGATCGAGTTCCGCTCGACGGTGCCCTGCGCCTGCGCGGCGTCGCACATGGTGACGTTCCCCTGCAGCGAACACACCGGCGCCGCGCCGCCCCGGTTCGCCCCCTGGTGCACCACCAGCAGCGGCGTGCCGTACTTGGCGTGCGGCAACACGCAGCCGATCACGCCCACCGCCAGCACCAGCATCATGCACGCGATCCACCGCGGCCGGTGACCGCGCCCCGCTAGGTAAGTCAGGAACAGCGCCGTGCATATCTGCCCGATCTCCGTCGCCGCCAGCAACGTGCCCGTCGTCTTCGATTCCACCTTAAACAGCTTCTCCACGGTCGTCGTCACGCTCACAAAGTACGTGAGGAACATCCCCTGAAGTACCCACCCGGACAGGAACACCAGCATGAACACTCTGGTGGAGTGGAACGCGGAGCGCGGCACCGCGTCCTGGCGAGCGGGCATCTTGCAGTCGAGGGAGCCATTGTTATTCCCGGTCGCCAATCGTTCCTGTTCCTCTGGTGTGGCTTCGACTCCTTTCATAGCGCCGTTCTCGGGTGCGGGACCGTTAGGACCCGCCTCCCCGCCCGCAGAGACTGTCGCGACGGCCGCCGCCCTGCAACAATGATAACATCCAATTTAAACGGCTCCAAAGACTTTATAAATTAGGATCGATTAAATCGAACTCACGTCATGGTTACGATTAGTCTAGTCAACCCCTAGCACTAGTAAAGCTCGCTCGACCAGAAACGATGTGCACGCGAAACTTTACCGGACCGAATATTTAGAGATAACGGAACTGGCACGGAATTATGATTAATGATCGCGAAAACGAGAAACGTGTAGTCAGTGAGACGCGAGCGACTCGGGCGCATACTTTTTGGAGACTGTTGACTTGTAGCCGGAGCTGTGGCGAGGGATGAAGAAGCTGCGTGCGCGCACACAGCCCGGCGCAAGCAGACTGCACCGTGCAATTACAGCCGAAGTGCGCTGCACCCGCTGCGCCCGCCCCTCGGCATCTCCCCACGGGGTTTTTATTGGCTGCCCATCCGTTTTTTGTGCGGCACGCATTTACACACGATGAAAGCCGTCTGCACGCCGCCCTCCTCGGAAGATTCCCTCTCGCCTCGGCACTGCGGAATGTCTTTGTCTCATCGAAGTTGCTTTTTAAGCTCGTCTTTATTTACATTTTACATACGGTTCGAATGGAGCCGGGCGCGGAAAGTTTTTTTGATCTGGCTCTCTTTCAAATGTTTTGACCGGTCCATTCAAAACAAACGTAAAAACACTGGTCGACCACTAGAACTTTGATTGCCGACCACGAGTGCCGATATTAATTGCGAATCCACAGTTACATACCTACCGAAGTTGAGACGCAGAGGACGCAAGCGCTAGGTTCGCAACAACAATCACCGCAGAATATTAATGTGAGCACCTCGCACGGTTAACAGGACTTGCGAAACAGCAGCGGAGGCCGATGACCACCAGCGGCGACACCTCGAGCCGCACTACACCCTGCCACCGGATTAAAGAAATACCGAAACGACTTGAAGATTACACTAATAGCCGATGAGTTACAAGTGAAACACGCAAGCGCAACACACGAGATGAATGCGACGACTGCTGATAACTGAATTATACTGGTAACTGCATTCTGAGATAAGTACACATAACTTGTGCAACGGCCGGACTATCGTGGAATCCCTATCGCTCCACTGATAACGGGACGCGGCAAATAGGCGAACTACTTGTGAGCAGGTTACTGGCCGAACAACCTTAAACAACGCGCCCTATAGGTATCGACAGATGAGACGAAATCTTTGTGAGCACGGGGAACTTTTACCGTAGCGAATATTTCAGCATGTTAAAGCAATTTTGAGATCGTGAACTCGCAAAAATTGTGTTTAAATTGACTTTCACCTTCCCTCCGTAGAGCATAATTATGAAAATGCCATGATTACTATACTTAGAGCACTCGGTGATTGAGGTTTAAGGCACGGTAGTAAAAGGGAATAATTTGTAAGTCACACCATTTGGTTCAACGTAACTGACAGTCCAGATCCTGATTTAGTAAGCTAAATCTATTTGTGAAAACAGTATTTGATCATAAGTTTCTCACGCAACGATTTGAGGTTATGAGTACAATCGCCGGCTGTTTATTAAATCTTCGATGGCGATTGAGCGGCAATGAATCATGACTCCGACGACACGGGACCTATTGGTACGAATTGAATAACTATCGTTTCGGCACAAGCGATGATATACCATTTAAATTTAACTTTGGTGTAGACGACGGAGGATAACAAATTACGAGCGTGACAGGAAACAAGAAGATTGCCCAACTCGCGCGTCCTTACTTACGATCCGTGACATTACAAAATGAAGAACTATCGATTCAGAAATAACCGCAGCGCCGACCCAAATCAAAATCAGTCTGTTTGTCAGCACGAAGATACAAAAAGATACTGTTGAACCACAAATAAGCCCCGGCGTTCGAAACAAACGTATGGACTCATACATACGTTTTGAAATTCACATCGGCTCCTGCGCACGTCATAGCATTTTAAAGACGGAACAAGCGGACAATAGCACTGCAAGAACCGACTTGGACGCAAAAAGAAAGGAACTGTATCATTCTCTGTTTGCCGTTTAAACTTTTCCAGAAAATCAGTACAAGGAAGATAAAACACGTGTACCTTACGTGCCAAGAATAAGAACTAAAACAATCCGAGCATGCCAGTCGGTCCATTACGAAAAAATGTTTAACAATGAATCCTTTAATGAGCAAAAAGGAAAAATTCACCACAAACCTCCGAATACCAATAAATTAAAAGGAAAAAACTGACTGCATTGTGAATAAATTGTGCATAAAAACGTTTTGGATCTTGCACTTAATTGACTTATGGTATACCACAGTATATTGCAGAAGAAATACGAGTATAAAGGTAAGGTAGAATAACATAAACTTAATTTAACATTAGCATTTTTAACACCAGGTTAGACTACAACGCAGCAGTTTTAATTGTTTGGGAGAGTGTAGAATATTTATGGCGCGGTTTTATGGTACAACAATATGTATGTACCATTGCATTTTATTTCTATTGACTTATGGATATGGTTTGTCCTGTCTAAGGGTCAAATACAACATATTTGTAATGCGGCTTAACTTAAGTAAACTTAAGAATATAATTTCATTCCGCAAAAATCAGTTTTTTTTATATCTCCTTATAATGTAAAGTCAATTTAAACGTGTTTATAGATCCATTTCAATTAAAAATACGTTCGTTATGGTAAATGATTGTCGATATAATGGTGCCGCAAATCGCGGCAGTAAATAAATACGCATTCGGATCGGGTCGCAACGTGCGAATTCGGACATACTGGGATATAGAATACAACCGTTTTAGAATAAATCGGGTAAATCAATACGTGTACTGGTAATTAAAATTGCGCACTCTTTCCTTTCACTTGTTTTGCCAGCAGTCATAACAAAACTGATAATGCCACATAAACTTTAGAAAAAGTTTTGTTATACGTATGTATAAGGGATCGGCGAGGGGCGATGCCTAACGTTTCCGAGTTGATAAGTGTGTGCCGACCACAATAAAATTTTAGTTTTAGTGTAGTGACACTACTTACATAAATGTCATTTATTATTTTTAACGCGCATAACTTAAGAGGGGGTATAAAGCAAAATTGGCAATCGTAGATTCAATTTTTACAGTAGTAGATCAAGTTTCTAGAAGCTGAAGAAAAACATAGTTATACTTCATCATATTATCGAGTGAATGTAAGAAGCAAAAACATAAAAAAATTAAATTTTCTCGATAGAAAAAAATCACAAAGTTAGGTCTAATTTTCAACTAAAATCAATTTATTTTCAATATGGTGCATGTTTTTGAGTCAATATTTTAATATATTATGCTAATTAGTATCACGGAGGGATATGTAGATCGATTTCTAAATCAAATCTATAATTTACGAATTATTTAAATAAAATACATTTATCTTTATAGCTCTAGGATTTTGACATTCTCTGTTCCATTTATCAGTACCGTTGCTCCATTGAGACGGGCGGGTGAAATTTGATTTTTCCTAGCTTTATACCCCCTTTATACAGTTGTGTAGTGCGTAATCAATTTCGCACCTCATTGCAAAAATGGATAAAAACGAACTTCATTGTCCGTCGAATTTAATGAGCAAAATAATGACATAACAAGTCATACGTGCAAGGCGATCTTATCATTACGTTGATTTCTTGAAGCCAACCTTTTTATCTTATTTAATAATAGCTCTTGAACAAATTATTTTCTTTACAACATTACTTTCACACCGCATAACAACATCACAATTCAAGAACAAGTATAATTAATTAATCAGACTCGTGTTTGTTAAGATTTCATATTCTGTTAAAATCTGGCTTTCGCGTCGATTTATACAAAAAATAGATTTTGCCAACAGCTTGGCCCCCATTGGAAAAGACGAAATACGGTTAAAATCTGTAAATTTTTAATTTTCAATGAGGGAACGTACCTATTGTCAGGAATCAAGTATCCTATGTCCTAGTCTAGGTAATGGTCTGTCTACCCAAGTTCCAAATTCTTTTCCAATCCGATAGGTATAATAACGATGAGTTATACATCCCTTAATTAGAAATGACTGATTGTCCATACAAACTTCCGCTCTACTCTTCTCCCCTCAACTATCCCATGTCGTTTCTAGAGTGTCAAACTATCTACAACGTAGAAGACGGAACAGGCAGAATTACTTTCGCATTTATTAACCTACTTCAAAAAAGGAGGAGGTTTTATGTTAAACTGTATATATGTACGTTCACCAATTTCTCCGTCAATTGTGGACCGATTTCGATTATATTTTTTTTTTATTTGAAAGAACGTTCCACTGCCACCAAGTCAGGATCTGACGATGGAATCCCAGAGAAATCGAGGAAAACCCTCAAATTTACATTTGTTACATTGTTTACATAACTGTGACCGTAACCCTAAACCTTAATGTTTCCACTAAATACGGAAAATGCTCATTGTAGCATTGACAATACGGCCTAATTTGTCTCACGCGAGTATTAGAATCGACCTGTAGAGTCATGATGATGACAGTTTTACATAATTTTATGACAATCTAGTTTAGTTTAGTAGGTACTCATAATTCATCAAGGTATTTTACTAGGCTTATTAATATTAATATTAATCTTGGTTAAGGTTACGGTCAAAGTCCTATCTATCTCCTTCCTCATTGGTGTGAACCACTAATTTATTTATTTATTAATTATTGACTTAAACAACAGCAGATATTACGACGTATTGTGTAATTCCTAAACCAAAAGTGCCAACAGCCTTTAAAAAATTTTTTTATTCACATTTGTCCTCAGTCCCGGGTCCAAAATCTTCAAGGGACAACGCTCTCTATTTTTTCCCCCTTTTATCATATATCAGCCCTATTACAGTTTTATAACTACACCAGACTAAATGGACTGTAGAATTAGCTACGATTACGTTTGTCGTATCGTAAGTCGTCGTCGTGAAGTGTAAACGTCCGCGGGCGGCTCACAATTCACAGTCACAATGCAACACATCTATGATTCTATAAGTGAGAGGACACCGCGCGGTCAAGGTGAGTGAGCAGGTATCTGTTGCCGATGACACTGCGCCCTCGAGATTAATCGCTAATTTATATCCAGCTTTGTATACTCCATTTGTAACTGATTTACGTGACGAAGATATGAACGTAACATGTAACGGGTACTCAGGATTACGACACTGCTATCATAAGAGAACCCAGATTTTTTTCATAATTAAAGACTAATGGTGTGGTGATAAAGAACAAAAATCCTACATGACCATTTATTGACGAATCCTACCTTTGGAAAACTCGCTGCTATTTAAAAAAAGTTGATTTACATAAATATAAAGCTGACTATTTCTTTTCCACGGCCAAAACACGAACTGATCCAGAGTAGTTATCAATTTGATAAAGTTCATTGCTATCGACGCATCGCTATTCCGGTGTCTGTTATATTAATGGCCGTACAAGTAGTAAACTACAATTGCATTCCGACAACGGCAGCATAAATAAATCGTGCGATTTACAACTTGCAGCGTCGACACCACACGATCATTGGCGAAAACACAAGTACCTACTATCAACAAACCTCTAGCAATCTGTTATAATATGTAGCATAGTTTCATCACAACCCACTACTGTCCTACCGCTGGAGCCGGCCTCCTTTCAAAACGAGAAGGGTCAAGGCCATAATTTATCTCGCTGCCAAAGTGCAGGTTGTTCTACTTTACATGCCTTTGAGGACATTACGGACAACTCTCTGAGCTTTGCCCGTTATGATTCAGTTAAAAATAAGAGTTAATTTGAAATATGCACATAAATACATTTCAGAAAATCTAACACAGGACTTTAGCTAAAATAATTCGAATTCAAAGAGCCCATATTCCATAGCTACTGCGGAGGCATAAAAACCTTTTAGTAACGAGTAGGTAATTTGTCCATTATCTTTTAAGTTTTCTGCTGTAGACTAGAGCAGTGGTACATTGGAGACATAAAAAGAAGTGCCCGGGCCCCACTGTGCCACTAATTGGCTGAAGGTAATGAAATAAGTTCTTTTAAACAGGGCGCGACCTGCGCAAGCGCAATTCCAGTCAAAACAAGTGTCAATTATAAACGATAATCAGGAAGCATTGTCACAAGAACAAAACATGTCAACACTTATTAAATTAAAAAAAACTATTCACAATTCACTTTCAATAAACGTTAATTAAGAATGACGTTGAACAGCGATTTATTTAATCAATGCGGCTAAATCTGACAATGGGATACTTGACGCAGCGATAACCACATCGGCTGAATTATCCAAGAGCTGTCCACTCGATTACAATTAATATTAACATGCACAAATATTTTTTTTACCGATAAATAAGTGTCACCCGGAAGAAAACAACGAACCCGGTTAATGTATGTAATTATGGTCCATCGTCTTGGGCAGAAGAACAAGGAGGGCGAAGGAAACGCGCAGATGCGTGTTTAGGCGACGATGTACCTACTCAAATTGGTAGGATAAAATAAGGTTTAAAATTTAAAGACATTTACAAAAACTGAGTCACGTTTATTTATTTATTTATTTATTTATTTATTTATTTATAGAATCGCCAACATTCTGTACACTAAAAAATCAAACTTAAAAATTAACATTCCATGAAACTATAATTTTAAGTGCCAGAACAATTATAGGCGACGACAACTTACACAATACTAACACAACACACAATAAAAGGCAAGTATTGAAAATATTACTCTATTAAGCGTCTAGGAGTCAGCATGTTTCTTCTCTTTATAGTAGTAGTGACTTACTCATCGAAATTACTGTCTTATAGACGTAAAACAGAAAACAGTTTCTGGCATTTACCTTTTGTCAAACAATACAAAATTAATGAAATCAACGCGATCAAAAATATTCTTCAAACCTGAACTAGCGCAGCAATGATTACCAGCTCACTTCTTGGACGCCCGCTGGACAAGCTCCAAACGGCACGCTATGTTTTAAATGTCTGCTTACGGTCAATAATCGAATCTTTTAATTAAGGCTCAATCATCGTTTAAAATTCATATTCGATTCACGGTTCAGATTCCTTGGAACGGGTTCCAGTACCTAATTACAATCGAGCGTGTACTCGGCGATCACGACTCGCCGTCTACCCATTTACCATCACGCTAGGACACGGCATCGCACAATGAACTTTTTGCATACATCAAAGAATACTAATAATAAGAACGATATTTCGATGTAACGATTCCTACATTAGATTACATTTATGTTACTACTATGATTTGTTGCCAAACAATCAACAATACATTTTTTTCTTTCGGGTTATCCACCCAAATGCTGTCGAAGACAAGTTATTAATTAAGCTTAGTTGCTTACCAAGAACCGGTTTTGTCTCAAAACGTCACAAAATCCAGTAAAATGATTGCAAAACCAAAATCAAAAGTATTCCAAACATTGCCAGTCTATTCTGCAGTCGACAATGCTTAGCCGTCGCTCGCGTGATCACGAATTAATTTGCAAATCAAATAACAATTAATGCTGCACGCGTTCGGATACCAATTGTAAACGACTGGGAGCCCGATGGAGCCAGGGCTGGCAATATGGCGCACGGTGTGGCAGTGGCACTCGCAGGTCAAGGTGCAACATGACTTGTCGTGAGTAGTTGGTGACATATGGTCATTATTTTAGTGATCGTGTAACTCATGAATGATTGTCTCTATGTCGCAGGTGATGAAAAAACATCTCTTCTGACAGTACTCGTAAATCGAACGAGCTCGAGCATAATTTCTTACTTCTGTTACAATTTATTTATTAATAGATATGGATGGTAAACAAAAAATATGAATCCAGGATCGAAATATAATTTAATGTCGTTGTAAGGGGCAGCTTTCGATTAATTCAACGCTAATGATATCCGTATAAACGCGCTGGCCACAGAAGAATGTCACGATAGCGCTGAGATTTATCACGATTGATAAATACACGAGTAATTACTTAACGAAAATTTCCTGCACCTTAATAACAGCAATGCAATGCAAACTTAATGATACATTATTAAGATTAATCGAAACTACAATTTTTCATTTTATTTACTTTACCGTCATTGTTTCCAAACCGTTTCCGCTGCACTCCTCAAGTAGCCGGGAGACGAATGAAATGATGAATGAAAATAGTCCATCTTGCTAGCTAAGTCTGCAATTGTTGATACTTCAAGTGTTCATAGAAATTTTAGAAGTCACGTATACTATCATAAAGATGTATGTCACTGAAGCAGAGATAATTAATTTCAAATTTCAAATACGTTCATAAAACGTGAAACTTTAGAAAGGAATAAATCCTGTATAATACGAACAAAAGACTATAAAATTTGCTTAGTTTCAAATAAAATATGAACTTTATTTCTATGCATGTTCTAGGATAATGAAGAACTTCAATTAAACTAACCTCACAAAAAAGGTAATCACAAAACGATTACACCCGAACAACATCAAGCAAGGATCTAATTTATATGGCGACACGTCACTATTGCATGAATCTTTTCTTTAAATAAAAGAAATCATAATTTTAATCTTTAAACATATCGAACAACATATTAAGTGCGAAAAAACAAAATAATACCAGCTAATAACTCACAAAACGCTTGTGTTTTTAATACGTTTTTTAGTAAGATGCTAACATAAATCAACCTCAAACAGGAGACTCCCTGTGGAGATCTTTAGCTGATGAAAGATATACAAAAAGCTACACCTAATTCTTAAATCGAAAATACAAGGAAACAACATTGTACTTTGGCATAAGCCCAAAAAGAAGTATGCAATGAAACCGAAGATGTGAGCGAAGTGTAAAACCCTTTTTTTAAGTGCGTTGTATTGAGTTCAAAGAATATCATTGTAATATTATTGTAATCTATTGATATTCTCTAACTTATAGGATCTCCTTTACTTGCCGACCGACTTGCGCAATGTGACATAACCGTGCCTTGACATTGTTGATCTCAGACACGATGCGTGTCAGAGTCATTACAAGTAGCTGTATCTATACAAGGGTATAGATGATGTTATCACTTATGTTATCACTAATGCAATTCATACAGTACTAAGGAGTACTGTATGAATTGCATAAGTGATAACATATACTATTGTTAACCTTAAAGCAACAAATAAGACTTATAATATTGAAGTAACTGCTTAGAGTAGTAAACCAATGGTAAATTTCTATAAAACATTATATACCCTACTTGGTTCGATACGATACGATACCTAGACAGGACTACCGACACCCCAGTCGATCACGTTGCGCACTCCAATACTATTGATTCTAAAGCCCGTGGAAAATTTTAAACGCGTGACTATCCCAACTAATACGAAAGGTGAAGATGTGGCTGTAATTTGATTTCGAGAAGAATTAACGACTAACATTTGTGGGGGGTTACTAAAACAATCGACATTCCAATAACCATATTACAATAAAAACCTCTAAAAGATGTTTTATTTAAAGACGTTTAATTTTAAGATCTATAATTTCACTTTAATTCAATTGATTACATTTTTGTAAGTAAAATTCCGATACTTATATCGGGAAAACAGATCTCTCATTTTGCGATAATTTTAAATGAACCATATTATATGACGACCACGTCAAAATTATTAAACCAGTTAAAATAAAATATATTTAAATTTAACAAACTGTTATAGAGCTACGCGGCCATCCTATAACTAGCACCATGAACAACATAATAATCACATATTGAATAAGTGAAACAACTAAACTCCATCCGCAAAGGAACTTACTAGAATGGACAAGGTCGTTCAAATCACAAGTACACCAATTTGACACTATTCACCTCCGCTCATTGAACAAAGTGGAACGTGTAAATGAAGAAGCGATACGCCACCCTGCAACCGTTTAACAAGTACCAATAATAAAGCAGATGTCACGTTAGAAGGTAATATTCATTCAAATATTTAATAGATCATATGCGTGATAAACTATTGTGTTTATTTTAAGCTCGCGGTAGGAATCCACTAGTTCAGTATCATGTGCAATACATCATCGGCTCTTGACGGTTCGATCGATCGACCCGATTTCGTTATTCAGGTCGCGCGAGCTACTAAATGCTGAACCGATCGAATTCGCTAATATACATTCCGAACATCTTAATAATTACATTGTCCACAACGATACCTTGTAATGTTGCGAAATATCTGGCGTTGCAGGACAACGAATTAATACTGAATGCAAATGAACCGCTATAAATTGTATGGTTCAGTTACAAAGTTGCAAGAAACCCACCACCAGTACGATCGGGCATAAAAAGCGAGGTGAAAGTGATACGACAACAATCACGAAACTTAGCCCCAAGGGGCGGACTGATAATAATGTCACCGCATCAGATACGCCTCCGGACTGCGTACTGCGGGATTTGCATACAACGATTGCGTGAATTCGCATGGAGAAATCTTGACGCACAACTTTTTAAAAGTCCGCATGCATTGTGTAGTTGAGTTGTTTCCAATTTTGTTTGAATAAGCTCAATAATTTAAGGTCAACGTACGGATTTTTGGCGACGGCAAGACGATAAGCGCGAGAAGATTACTTTATTCAAAGTAGATTGTAATCAGATTTTACTTCTGCACTGAATAAAACAACTGATTAAAGTCAGACGCGTTGATTTGTACAATCCTGAAACCCCGAAGCCATATATATATATATACAAGGGCTATTAAAACAGAATATAATTATGCACAATATTGAACAAATGTGACAGTGAAAAACTGGCTCTTAAAGTACCTATACTCAGATTTGTTAATGGAAACTAACTACACGGATACGATCATACGACGTGAGAAGACAAACAAAGTGCTTACACCTCTTGGGACACGGTTTCCATCGTGACAAGGCAAATCCTTTTGCAAAGTTTAGGATTATCTTGCAGACGCACTATACAACACATTATAATATTATTGTTCTAAACATAAAGTATCTTTAACATTAATTACGCATAACTATTTATCCAAAAATAAATAATCAGAAGATGACTCCGATGTTTTCAAATTACTGTTTTTACATATTATAAGTAATTATTTTAAACTTGAATTACTGAAATTGAACCATTCCATTGATAGTAGCGATGTAGTATTAGTGGTGAAAAGTTAAACACTATAATATAATAGGAGATTATTATAATAACATTAGATTATAACATAACAGTGATCTGTAATCTTAGAAGGGAAACGATATATAAAATACATTTAAGAATACCGTTGGAAAGGAGCGTATAGTTGGTTAACAAAATGTCAAAAGAAGCAGAAGCAAGCAGCGCATGAACATGTCTCAACAGGGAAAATAAACGACGTAAAGCAAACATTTTCGTAGCCAAGCTCGTCAAGAGTGACGGTGAAACAATACGCCTTCTGAAGTAATGCACGAGCTTACATTGTTAAGCGAAATAATATAACGATCATTTTCCAATCAAAAGTAAAAATTTCACGTGACGTACTTTGTATACTGGTGGATTTAGAGTTTTACTACATAGTAATTGGGTTCTAACAGTTCTAGCACGATATCGAACACTCGAAAATCAGCATAGGTTAACTTTTAAGAAGACTTAATTCTGATTGTAACTATTCAACATTACCCTATAATTAAAAATCTATTCATGCTACATAATCAACATAAATATAGAGATAAATCTAATTGAGATATTCGACGAACTAACAGTCAGACGTTTTTTCTTTCGAAGAATCACTTAAAGTGGATAGCAAAACAACGTGTACTCGTTCTAGTACGTTGGTTATCGGCAACAAAATTTCAAATACTTTCCATTCGCCAGCAGTCGGGCGGGGCCCGGGGTTATCTTCGGATCACGAAGCAACGAACCCGTTCGGGCAGACATTTCACTGGCAAGGTCAACCCCACCAAGTGCCGCTCTGCTAATGCTCTATTCGCACATAATGATTGCAACCGAAACGTTAAGACCTACGACAACAGCTATGGATGTCACGGTTACTAGAACACTGCTACTAAATACATAATTTTTATAATCTTTCACATTTTGGATTCGGTGATGGAAAATAACGTGAGGCTATAGGAATTGTACTACCACCCGCCACGGTACTTAGGCTGAGATCTATAGACGAAGGATAACGTATCCTTAATACCTTTTACTCTGAAAGAAGAATTAAAACAGTCTTCACAACCAAAGCAAATTTTTAGGCAGGATTAAAGTTAAAAATTCAATTTCAAATGATCACAATGAAAGATTAAATCTAAAACCACAACACCAACAACTGTAATAACAGTGTTTACTGGTACAAATGGTACAATAAATCGTACATCATTATCTCTGCCTCCAAGTGAGCTCTAATAGCAGCCTGTGTTATTGATTGATTACTAACTCAACTGATTACAAACGTACATATATCTAAATTATACAATAAACCTAAGTTAGATTACAATATGAAAATTATATGAATAAAACCACAACATTTTGTATCGTTCAAAGTTTTAATCAAAACTTTTTGTTCGTTGACGGTACCTATAATTTGTTTCTGCGAAGCTCTGAATTACGACTATTGAACAAAAACAGGCGATGGTGTCAAAACTAGACGATAACTTATATCGTGTAATAATTGTTTTAATAGCAATTGTGTTCCAGATAGAAAGGTGTGGAGCCGGCTACACTTTTTAGAGGCGACCATCTCAGTCCTCAAGGGTAGCAACACATCTGTGACCGAATTATAACGACACTCTTACTAACATTTACTAACTGGACTATTACTAACAACAACTAACAGGACTAACATTCACTAACAGTCCCTGCCCCAGTCCTCATACTTACAAACTAACCAACTAATGTTCTAACACCGCACCTAACCGCACTAACTATCCCAGTCCCCATATGAGTATTTTTCTAAGTCGGTCAGAGTTGTCATGGGCGGCAGCGGAAGGTGGTACTGCATGCTCGTTTGCTACCTTAAATCAATAAAAGAAAGAAATATATATTTATGATTCATACTACAAAATTGCATTATAAAATACCCGAGATCTTAATCAAAACATATTTTAATGTGAAACTTCTCTAAACTTAACCATATGTTACAAGTGGATATGTATCCGACAATTTAGTAAAGAATCGATTATAAAATACACTATACAATAAATGATGACGGTCGCCAGCTCATGCTTTGCAAAAACAAATGAAACAGAGTTCACCAAGCCGAGCAAGGAACAACAAGAACGTTGACTTTGATGATGAGCTATGTATATCTAGTCTCCTCGCCGTCCTTAATTAAACCTTAACAAAAACAGGGAATGCGCGGCAAGTCTGACGCAAAACCTAGGTAGTATCCATACAAACGACGCAAAAGAACTGGTCTAGGCTACAACTGCGTAGCGCATAAAAATCAACCAGAATCAAACTCCCTAGTAGACCAACTCGCGCATTGTTTACATTGTAATTTTTTGCTTACAAATAATTTTTATTCGAAAGTAGAAGTAGTCTGTAGGTTACAAGCCTCATATTATTATATTTCATCATACTTCTTTAATGGCACATATTAAATAGTATCAGGCAACCTAAATATTTTCTTTACCTCGTAAGCCATTAGCAAGTCCACTCAGCATTTAGAAGCAAACATAAACATTACTAAATGATATGTAAAGCACCAGAAATAGTTTCGTTATCTTTACAAAAAATTGTTCAAGTCCGATGCCAGATAACGACAGCCATATTCAAGTGGAACGCAGAAATAGATACACTTAGATACATTGCACAACAGAGTACCAGATACGGTGAACGCGTGCGGAGATATACCTACTTATAACTGTTTTTAATGATTTTAAGTGAGTTTATTGGAACGAAGTTCCTTACGGCAGGCTTGGAGGGGATAGGGATTTTGCTGCGCGACCGAACTGAAAAATATGTGATAGTAAAACCGTAAGCGTGGAATGAGACGTGGAAAAAAGTGCGTGGAATAAAGGAGTGCGCACATTACACCAACTCGACGTCAACTCCACTCCGACTCCACTCCGTTTCAACTCCGACGTTCCGTTCCGCGATCAACGCTTCATCGACGTCAACTCGACTCCGTCTCCACTCCGTTTCAACTCCGACGTTCCGTTCTAGGTACATTACGTCATTGTGTCGGTCGACGCGTGGACTACTCGTCTACGGTGAGTCGTCGACGCGTTGGTCTCGAAACGGAACGGCTATGGGTGTAGGGCGAGCCGTATAGGTATTTTAAGTATAAGTTCGAAATTCAACCTTACCATCAAAGATATAAGGCTCATAATTGAATGTTAGCTTTGTCAAGGTTTTAGTCGCGTAGGCGTCGGTCGGTCGTGGAATCGTTGTACTGTGCACACTCCTTAAAACCGTTAAATGAGACGTGCGCAGGCGCGACAGTAGCCGAAGGAACTTCGTTCCTACCTGATGTCCCACGACACAATTTATTTATTTTTTAATAAGTGATCGATATAGCCTGCTGGCTCTCTTTATTCAAACTTCCTATAGTAGTAACAAATTGCAACTGTATTTTACGTCATAATTAACATGTTGATCAAAATGCAACTTACGACTACTGTTGTCATCAATTGACTCTGTCAAGGGTTTACTCCCGGGGACTGTCAACGACACTATCGACATAATAGATATCTTTATTCAATGACATTATAAGTAAAAAGAGGTAGACATGTTACCTATATGAAAAATGAACCTGACAAACGCAACCGAAATATTGCACTGACGTCTATTGACGTTAACCATAAGCGTCATAGATAAATGTAACAGACGAGACATTTATTCTTAGAATGATTTATGCCTAAAACTGCTATGACTCTTAGAAGTACATATATACAATATTAACATTTAAGATTTAGGATCATAAGCGAAAAACAACATTATATTTAATTTGCATTAAACAAAAAATTAAATAAAAACAAATTAAATTAAATTAGAAACTAATTACTGCGAGAGAGAAAAACAGCAATTTCATAAACTCAAATCATTTATTTCATGTAGGATACATACAATAAATTATGAATTAGCTTTTTAAGGAAATAACAAAAAGCTTAGTCGACGTCACAGGAGACCGAAGATCTGGCAGCTACCTTGGACAAAGAATTAGTATAGGTAGGTAACGTAGAAACAAAAGAATTCAGCCTAAATTCTTAAAAAAATCTCATCGTTACACTAACAATTTCTTGTCTACCTATTGTACCTACTGTCTGCATTGTTGCCTCTAATCTATGATCTTAGCGTATGTGCTATCTTTGTTACACCTGTGAGTGAAGCAATGTTCTATCTCTTTTATGGTTTGGAAACAAGCTGTGATTCATTAAAATTACAAATTATAAATTAATCTATTTAAAATTTCAATCTTTTTATACATTTACCTGTGATATGATATACCGTCCTCTTTCTTTACCTTTCTATCATAATTGTCGCACTTTCGAAATGCACAAGAAGGCATTTTACCTTTTTTTTATTATGTAGTCGACACGTGCGCTCACAATGACAGGCGATAGCTCGACTGATTGCAACGGTCACACGTAGGGTCGTTTCCACTGCCCGCGTTAGGAGCGTTGGTGGCGTATCTAGTATAATATATCATTGTCTTTATTGATAATATTTCCTTACTATTATTTTGTTAAAATAACAACAGGCGAAAATCATACCGCAATATCAAAGTGCTACGTAAAAAAGAGCTACAATTTGAAAAGCAAAAAAAATTGGCAGATTATGTCGAAGATATCACCTTGCTTGATCTTTTTAGCTATCAAAAACGAAATAATATAATTGGGTTTGTACTTGACGAATGATTGACTGAAATATTTACGTTGGGCATGAAATAACATATCTAAACGTAAAATGTTACCTCCTTACACAGTAATTAATACACATCATAGTTTTATTTTTTGAACCCCCTCTCTAGCCCACTTTTACATTCAATTAAAAACTACATAATTTCACACACTGCATAAAAATTATTTATCGTGCCGTCGAATACCATAAGAACTCAGACAGCTATTATACAAAACCAATTGCAAAGGTAATCGGGTAAATCACTAAATACAAGAATCACTCCGCAAAAAGACAAGACCCCTCAGAAACAAGTATATTTACGATGACAGGAAATTACTGAATCGTGTTTCTCTGTGGTTTTCTTTTTTAAACATCAATTGCAGAGGATGCTCATTTTATACTTCATGGATTTCATTTATTGTTCTTATTTTCTTAAGCTTTCGTTTGTCGTTCTCTGGGTGAATTCATTGATTTGAGGATAACATCAATTTGCATTATTTACTAAACTTTTCCTTATCGGAAAGTTTTAGATCATCCGAGAGACAATTTAATATCATCTAAGACATGTGCATCCATATGTCTTGGATGATATTAAATTGTTTCTCGGATGATATTAAACGAAAAGAAAAGAAAATTAGATGATATTAAATTGTACACTGACCGCTACCGGCAAAATTTCTTGGGCGCTTCCGTGCTTCGGAGGGCACGCATATAGGTAGTAGTCGTTAAGCCATGTCGGATGCCTTCGGGCAGCATAAAATTTCCGACATATGGGCTGGCCACTAACCCCTCAAGCAACTGGAACAGCGTGGCGGAATATGCTCTAAGCGTCGTCAAGTATGAGACCCTTGCTCAGTAGTGGGCCATGAATGGGTTGAAGGCCAAAGACATAATTTTAGAAAGTACTTTAAAAATTTCCATTGCTATTTACTTTCTAGTTTACATTTTCGATTCAGAACTGCTAAATATTTGAACATCATAAACCTCACAGTTCATCACATCATTTCAGCTCACATATCACAAGTCACAACACAAAGCGTTTTTTCTGACTATTCATTATTTCTTCCTTGCGAAAAATCACGATATTTTCGTACTTACTCACAGGTTTAGATCTGAAAATAGCGCCTCCGACTAAACGATGTATTTGTGGAGAGAAATATAATAAAATCCATATTTGGTCATTTATTGAACACAATTCAACAGTGTGGCGCTCGCTCACACAATAGATAATAACTTGCGACGTGTAACTGCTGAACGTGAACAAAAGGCCTCCGTCGGCCATGAACCACACAGCGGCTCCGTAGCTGCCGGATGGGGAAAAAGAGCAACTAACAATATAGCTGTTACTCGACCCACATCAGTAACCTCGTTACGGCGAAATCGCAATGTAATTTCGCGACTTACATTTTTCGGAACACTTTTACTTTGGCCCCATAGCGGCTACAGTCGGTTTCGGTGATGACACGAATTTCTCTTTCGATAACTTGTTCGCTTAGCTTTAAGCTGAGCGCCGCTCGCTTCAAAGCCCAATAGAGGCCTACGGCCTAAAGTTGATCCACTTCAGATTTGAACAAGAGCACTTTGAGAGCGCTAGCGGAAAAATATATTCTTAGAGCTGTCAACAATGGAAAACTTTTTCTGTTGAAGTATCCAGAGTTATTTTCAGTATAAGGACAAGAAACTTTTGTTTTTTGTTAAGGTTATACATATTTTTATATTGTAAGTTTATGAGTGTAAGGTTATGAGAGTTATTTACTAGAGCTAGTAGGATTTATTAAACAATATAATATGAAAAAATTGACACACGTACAGTTTTCAACATAAAAAATACAAGGTCATATCATTATGGAAGTTAGGGATACAATTTTCCTCTAATTTTGCAAACAAAACGCCAGACGCGGCGAAGCGCATGTGCATAGAGAAAGACTTTCGCTCTCGAAAGTTGCAACTTTCGATACGAAAACGTCACTTTTTCTTAGTTCTCAGACAAAATACTTGGCTGACACGAGTCCTTTAACAACCTATGCATATATGAGACGTTTTATGTGATTGTAAACGACATGTAACTGAATATATAATCAACTGTTTTATATAACGCACCAATAACAAAAGTAAGCAAATAAGTACCGCTACAAAGTCACAACCCCACACTAGTGGTCCTGTGTTGTGGGTGCACACACACACAAAGACAAACAGACAGCCAAGTGATAACAGAAATTTTATCCCAGAATACAATCCTTCCGCTGCCGCCCATGACAACATGACTTAAATCGGGACTAGGATGGTTAGTCCACTTAGCAGACGGTACTATAAGAATTTTAGTTAGTCAGTTAATTAGTAGATTTGAGGACTGGTAGATATGAGACAGGGACGTTAGTGTGTGTGACGTAGTTAGTGATAGTTAATCTTGCTATCAATATTCCGGTTAGTAATAATTGTTGGTAAGAGTCTCGTTCTAATTCGGCAGCAGAAATTTAGCTACCCTTGAGGAGTAAGATGGTCGCCTATAAAGTATATAGACCAGTGTCACTGCGTATGTTGCTACAATTCAACTTAAATAAGTATTTTAAGAACTGAATGCATAAACAAATCTTAATAATCAATAATCAAACAACTGCAGTTGAAATTCGTGATCTGTAGACGTCTGGTGATAACACTTACACCTTTAACCTTTCCTATCCGTATTACTTGTTGAATATTGAACATAAAATGTGGTAATTGGTGACATAACGTCCTATAACATTACCTCACGTCGAGATGCACTTGGGAAAAGTAAATAACACCACATGGCTTTATGTTGTTATTTGATATTTGTTAATAACCTCACATTTCGCCATAACTTTCGAGTGTGGCGATGGGATTTACAGCAATCGTGGCATTGACACTACTTATTCATTTAAGGAAATGAATACCATTTTTTGTTACTTCCATTTTTCATAAATGTCAAAGACCAACATACGAGCAGACAAGCCATCTGGTGTCTTCAATTACCCATGTGCATCTATAACTGTAATAACAGCAATGACACAATGAAATTCAATATTAAATTAAAAATAAACATGTAAATATTTGTAAATTCGATCTTTAACCTTTGAACACGTTTCTGAAGGAATGTGATAACCAGGTATGTGAATAATCCTACCACCTTCCTACCACCATACATGGTTTTGAACTATCTTGTTATATCGAAAACGTCGATGTTTACTATTCGATGCATCGCTTAGATACTTCGATTAACACCGTATCGATGTATTCAATCGAAACATCGAAAGGACAAATGCATTAATAGTCTGTGTGTTGCGGATATCCATGAAATCCGGTGCCCACTTCTCACGAGGACTATTTACTGGTTGTTAACATATCAAAGCCGTGTTAAGTGTTAACACAACATTAACAATAGCAGTCAAGGGGACCTCAAGCCGTCAGTTGGCGAGGAACGCGTATCCGAACGGCAGAGAGCGGCACTAACACGAACTAGTCACTCCGTGGATTACTTTCATTTGTTTGAGATGCCGAAAGTGGGCTTTTACTTTCTGTATGGCAAGATACGCATTATTGAATTACTACCGCAGTCGAGAACACGAATGCAGATTGCCAATAGCCGTACCTTAGCTACATAAGCGACTTGCGGTTAAGGCCATAGACACACTGACTAATGATTTAGACGTAACACATACACACAAAAAGACTAATATTAAGATACATTTTTACTAGCCTCCGTCAATTAACTTTATCACCCGAATATATAGGTCACTACAACCTAGTCCTGAGAACCTTCTTTGTACATATAATTTTAAACTGATATCATCGCGGATACTATACATTATAATGTATACGGGTACTCACGAATTCGAATTGTTTTTCTTTCTTTATACGTCAAATAGAGAAAAATCTTATTCAGTACAAAAAAGTTTAATAGCAGTTCATTATCATTTTATAACACAGCCTTAAAGCATCATCTTTTCGATATAATTGACTTGACACATTTCCATAAAAATTACGTATAAAACCGACATTGTAGGTAACATCAGAAATGTCACAAGGAAGCGTCGTATGACCATAATAAAATGTCTATGGAAAGAGCCGTGAAATCCTACTCTCGAATCGAAAAACAAGACATGATCTCGTATAATAAATTCCCCCGAGCTTTGAGGGCGTTCAATGCGATTTATTCGAGCGAAACAACCAACAGACCGCACTAGGACATCGCACCATATTTACCACCTATTCCTTTGTAGCACCCAACCGTGGGACGGGACGTTGGCCATCATCTGCTAGTTACACCATCAGCGACTAAGCGATAGGTAATTATGAAATTTTTGTACGTACAAAATGGTTTACTTTACACATTTACCGCCGCGCACTAATGCATCGGTTATATTTGGAACCTGAAATACTACGCTCAACCAGCAAGATCACTACAATTTTACCACCATGATGTCGATATGTCGATTCAATACAAATATATAATTTGTTTCACAAGCATTAACTCGGGCATCAACTCGGGCAGCATCGGGAAAATAAAGAAATTGTTAAGAAACAAACGTTATTAACATCTGTTACTGGAGGCCTACTACGAAAAACGAAAGTCGACGTTTCGGACGACGGATCGTACTTTTTCCAACCAGTCACGGTCGCCAAATTATGTTTCGGGTGAATATTATGGAATTTTCTTAAGACAACTCAATGCGATTTTCGTATATAAACTTATTTTAATAGGAAAAGAAACACGTAACATTAAGAATAAGTACGATCCGCCGTCCGAAACTTCGACTTTCGTTTTTCGTAGTAGGCCTCCTGATACATTTCTCTCGTTAGCCAGTCGCAAGTCGAGAGTAAGACCGGGCCGTTATCCCTAAAGCGGCAGCGCGACAGAAAAACGATAACACGTTGGTATTTCAGTATCGCAGCGCCAGCGCCTCCCGGGGTAACGCACTGCCAGGTGAACGTTATTTTTCCTTTTTAATTATTCATTTTGTTCCGAGAGCTCCCGTCCATTGTTAATGATCCGTGAACTTTAAATAATCACTTGTGGAATGATAAAAAACGTTTCGCTGACCAGAAACGGTATGATATTTTTTTTTGACACGATACATAGCTAATTCGGTCATTCTTTTATTGAAATACATTTTGAATGTGAATGTGAATAGTCAACAAACAAGCATTACCTATACGTCTTTTCAATTACTATTCGGCGTTTTTAATGTATACGGGTACTCACGATTACATTTTTTTGTCGATTGAAAATGTTTAATGTCCGCGAAGATATCAGTTTAACATCATATAATATTCGGCCAACGAAAGTCACCTGATGGTAAGTACCCGACGTGTAATTACCAATGCGTTGCCGGCCAACAAACAAGCGGTGGACCCTTATTATTAAAATCGATCAGCGTTACATTCAACTACTTATTTTAAGAGCAAATGGGTACACATAAAGGTGGAATTTGTATAGTTATATGGTAAACCCGCACTAGACTGACAGACACAGCTTCGCCGTAATTAACTGGGTCAAATTAAGATAATTATGCAAAATCGTGAGTATCACGTCTGCGTTTAAAATGATGATGATAAAATTAACAAATTTAATTGTATAGCTAAAATGATAGAAATATCGTTAATATTACGATAGAAAATGACGTTACCACCGCTCACAGCTCACGGCTCACAGCACACGGCTCACGGCTCACAGCTCACCGGCTCACCGGCTCACCGCGCCGCGCTCGTCAGATGAAAGCGAAACTCCTCTAATTACTTTCATCGAACCGCTTGCTCTGCGGTCCACAACTAGTTATGGCAGTTACGCACGAGCTTATTATAGAACTGAACTGGCATGTTGCCTGTAATCGCTTAAATAAATTACTTTTATTTAATAACTAAAATAACTTTTATTTTTACTTTTGCTTTTTTTAATTAATTAAGATAATTCTTCTACCATCTGGAAAATGTGCTTTAACGATGGGAAATAAACGAAGTAGGTACGTAGGTACTTCGCTTATTATAGGATATGCAGTCATCGATATATGTATATGCATAATCGACTGCCGAAGCAAGTTATTCGGTATTTTATGTCCGTTATCCTTACACTTTACCTATCTTTGTTAAACTTGCTACATGACAATTTGTTTGAAATTACTTATATTATGTGATTAACATGCCAAGCTCAGCGTAACTTCGAGGACTGATCGATCAGTAAATAAAAATATAAGTACAATATTTATATGCCGTGTAGACTAAGCTTTATTATGGTAGCTAGGTATGAGACATGCTACTTTGTATCTAGAGTGTGCAGATCGAGATATTTATTGCAATTCGTATTAAGTTTCCAACTGTTGAGCAACGAGACTGTATGTAAGATAATGTTAACATACATTTGTATGTACGTGCGTAGATAATTTGTTCAACGGATAAGCAAATAAATAATTATAAGAAAGCCCTACTAAAGCTTTCATTAAGGATCAATTATTATTTTATTAATACTGATATTTTTATAAAACGTATCACTAAACGGCGGCCACTTATCACCAGGTGGCTCGTCTGGACGTTATCGTCGGCTATTGACATAAAATCCCGAATAATTAATTTTCATTTTTTATATAAATATTGCAATAATTGTACACAAGCGAGTATCATCTCATATACTGAAATGTAACCTAATAAGCGTATGCCAGTCTGGGTTTCGCCCTGGGCACAGCACCACCTTAGTTTACATTGTTTAAACATGTAATTTTTTGTTACCTAAGGTTACATGTTTTTTTCCTTTCTATATTTTTTAACACCTACAATCTGCCTTTTCCACATCCACCCAGGGCTGACTGGTAGAGAATGCAATCAGGCATTAAGTTTTTGCCCTTGTGTACCCTAATATAAGGTGTTACAAAATAAAATGTTGCATATACATTGAAGATTAAAATGCCATTACTCAGACTGTAAATATACAACCCTCATCCAGATTAATTACTGTAGAAATTGTGGAAGCCTGGAATTTTGCGAGAAAGAGTTTTATTGTAACCAACATTTACTTAGTTGCTAATTTGAGAAAACCCAATGGTTCTCGAGATCGGCCATACGAATATAAAAAGTTACACAGAGCTTTATGACCTCATATATTCCGGTAAGAACCACATTTGTAATTCTAAACACAAACCACTAGTAGCTTAAACGGATTTAGTGTGGATTCTGAAGTAATATTTTAAATGTAATATTTGATTTGAGAGTTGAGTTGAATCGCAATTCCCTCAATATTTTCTTAACAATACAATACAAATACTGCTTTGTTCATCAATTTCAATAATACAAGACAAGATAAAATTCGGCAGTCCTATTCTCTTCCAGACAACCTTCAAACTCAATAGATGTATTTTTTAACGCACCTAAAACGTCAAAAGTACCCAGACAGATACGCATAGGATGTGGCTTGACCACTGGACGGTCATAATGCGTCTTATCACCATGGCAACGGCGCCGGCCTTAACTCGGTCATTATCACGAAGCGCCGCTGGTGCCGCCACACAATGAAATTTGTTTTATTCAACACGTTAACTGGACCGGCAAAGGTGATTTTTATACTACCAAAGATACATTAAGTAAAATATTTTTTGCCATGCATTCTATTTAAACTGTCGCGTTGCCATAAAAAATTACCACACTTTTACAAACAATGTTTTTTGTTTTATTCCTCCTAAAACTTCATTGAAATACCTTCAATATCTTTTACAAAGGGCAGATGATGCCTGAAGAGTGACATTCTTTTCCAGTAGAAAATTAACTTTTTATAGATCCCGCATATTAGGGCCCTGGGATCTGCTGTTCCACTTAGTTATGTTTCTACAATTAGTCTTGAAATGTATGTTTAATGTAACGAAGATTAATCTAATAGTGTTTCCCCGCTTCATTTTTGGTCTATAAATCATCACGCTTTTGTTGTAATGGACGTTCATTGATAAAGGCGACATCGCCTCTAGTTACTATCAGGCCCTTCCGTGCCTTTAACGGCTATTCACAAAAAATCCCTTAAATTCGATAACACGATCAATCGCATAATATTTTGACCATTTTCTGTCAAAGAACAAACTCATTGATTTCTACTTGGCTGGCGTCACTGGGCCATGAGATAAAAATATACAGAAACACATTATCTCCTAGCCATTTCTTTCTCCCTTCACTCTTCGTTGGCCGACAACGAACCGAACGGTCAACAACCGATAACGCGATCGGCGGCGGTTATCTCCGGGGATACTAACTGAACCGGCCGCAGTTCGCGGTACACTTCGTTATCGCCGGCGGAGACGTTAGCGCGTTACGAAAGCCCGAGTGATACGACACGCGTCGGGTTCTTTTCGAACTCGGACCGGCCTTATCATCGTGGCCTCGGTCATAAGTGTAGGGGTAAAGGCATTGCCAGGCCAGCAGTAGATAGTGGTCTCCTAGTAAGTTGAGATTAACAAAATTTCCGTTTGAAATTTTACAGAAAAATGTACGTGTAATAATGTAAATCATATTTTTTCGCCCCAGATGGTAAGTGGCCATCGATACCTATGGACAAGAACAACACCAGAGAAGTCGTCAATACAACGCTGGCCCTGAAATACATAATAACTCTTTTTACACCTGTTAATAATACTTAATTGCGTACTAATAATTTAATAATAATCTGTGATGTTCCGTAGCAAGGTCATAACATACATATATCTTGGTTCAGGACAACGCCTTTTGAGATAAATAACACCATGAATGTTGTGATGTTATCAGTATCGCGAGATTTTGTACCAAACCAAGTTAAATGAAGACGCAGTTATCACGGCAAGTTTTAATTGTCCTACTGTCAATAAGCTTAAATAACATTTGACCTTTAGAACCCGCTTCGAAATGTCAATATTTTAATTTTAACCTCCTCCGTAATGCGCAGATTCGATTGACACTTGCGTATAATTGCCTACGGCATCGCGGCACTGGACTCGGATGGGTAAATACTTGATTTTGAATAGCCTCTAGCCTCCTATACATATACATATATGTACATGTAGAGAACGTTTTCTGAAGTAAGCCAATAAGCGACCAAAGGTATTTCAAATGAAATCGATCACTATTTAAAACGTCAAGTAAACTTACTGCTCACCTACACAAGTACACACACATACATACACACAAGGCAATGCGTTACGGGGGAGAAAAGGTCGACTGTCTAGAGGTCGTGGGTGCAGTAGGCAATGTAGCGACAGAAATTAGGAAATAACGTTTATATACAATAGTGTCCATAACCTTATTGTGGAAATAAATTTAGTTCAAGATTTTACGTGAGTGTACCCTTTTAATTCTGAAAGTATACTACTGTACCTATATAAAATTGTAGGTTTTGCCCGCCGCTTTGCGCACGGGGAAGCGACCAAACCCTACTATATAACATTTCCAACGGGAACCTATTTCCGGGATAAAAAATATCATAATTATATTAATTATTTACTTCCCAGTGTCTCAAACTACCTCCATATAAATCGGTTGAGCGGTTTAAACGTGAAAACGCAGCAGACAGACAGTTACTTTGGAATTTATCATGGTTGGGCATTGACATTGGTTGGGTAAAGGATTGAGCACCAATTTTTGCAAATGTTGCTTTAACCCATCCCAGCTACTTATACCCCTTTGGGTTCCAATCTCATCGAAACCCAAGCCCACCGGTGGGAATGTTCACAAAACTACTTTAAATTTGAGATTATAATCCTCTTATAAAAATGGACAAATGATTTAAAGTAGCGGCGAAATTACGAGCGACTTCGTGAATTAAATCCTGTCAAAATAATCCAGCAGTACATAAATTCCGACCATTGTATTAACGTATCCTAACGAATACCAAAAATAAGCATGCATTAACATACAGGTACGAACCAACCGAGATGCTATAAACGCTTTGCAAAAAAATGTATGTGATAACTACCACTGCAGCCCACGAATACGCTACGCAAGAAATGATGTTGTCAAACTGAAGCCAAAATGCGCCGCGTGCCCGTGCAAAGCGCGCGCGGCGGCGGCGGTGGTATCGCGGCCTAGGAACGGTATAAACGTTGATGCACTTAGCGTATTATTAGCTGGAGCTGAGGTGGTCGGAGCAGCCAGGACACGCGGGGCGTCTGGAGGTCGCGAAGACAGATGGGGTTACCGCCTGTCCCCCGTCTCCTGCCGGTTACACCGAGACCGGACATTTACGGAATGCATTTAAAAGTGAAACACATTTGTTTCTCTCCAACAGCCGCAATAAAGTTTTAATTTGACTTGAAATGTTAGCACGGGGTTTTAATTAGTTCTGCTTTACCGAGTGGACTGAAATTTGTTAGTTTATTGTGTAACTTCAATGACAATCTTTTAACAACAATATAAAAAGCTTGTTTTTAAAAATTACATACACACACATGCATGAAAACTAAGGAGGATAGCTTGCTCTATCTATCTATTCATTCTCTTCAGACTGCGATGGCTTCGGGCTTTGAGTAAAATAAGCGCACTCCACAAATAACGAAATTAAAAAAAACTAATTCACCAAATAACGTCATAAAACCGTTCACTATAACTATTTCTACTACCAAGGCCTTGTTATAGAGAAGAGGGAACACCGAAGGAAACTGCCTCGCATACTGAAAATTTCTGACACTCGTACTGTCATATCACCCTAGCTTATTTATTACCAAAACAAACAGTATAATTAAGCAGCTCTGTTAACAATATATTCTCCATCTTCGTTGAACCTAAAGATATGACCATCCATCATAAATTACCAAAGTAGGTGAGGTAGCAACCGTTCGCAGTGTAGGCTCAATGTTTGCACCTACATGGTTAAACAATAGCGCATTACGGCGAGAGGACGATCGGCGACCGTCTAGAGGTCGCCACTAAAACCAAATTTTAATACATACACGTTGGAAGTAGGGCTGTCGGCAATGTTATTACACCGAACTTCACCGAAGACAACCTAAAATCCCAGATGCAGAAGATGTTACAACTGAGAAGCTATGGTTAAACTGTTGACTAAGGTTGAATATGGCGACAACAATGTAAATGAAGGTCGGCTGCTTCGTGAGCTCTTAACGAAGATAGATCAGAATTTCATTTCATCTCATTTCATTTGCTTTGTCAGCAAAAAAGAAACGAAGGAGCCGTATGTTTTCCTAGCTCTCCAACATAGCGACATACATTTCATGATTTTAGATAGAAGGTAACTAACCAGGCGAGTAAAATTCTCTACCAACGTGCATACTTACTATGAGGATTAAACTGAGTAGTATTGAACCTAGCGATCTACAGAAGGGATCTGTGGCCATAGCCACGACCGTTGTGCATCAGGTTGCACCACGAGCAAGGGGAGATTAGCTTGGACTTAATGATGACTGGAAACTGTTCTATAAAATCTTCTACGTCATATTATATCGCTCTTATCACAACAGCTGTGGTTGTCATGACTTAACAGTACCTTCAGATGTTATTTGTCTTCAATACGTATCAGGGATTGGACTCAAAATTAATTCAGCTGACGACAACAATTCCCGCTGATTTTAATTGGTGAAGACGTCCAAGACGTTCAACATACTATCTCAAAAAACGAATAAAATTCAACTCCCATTGATGCTTCAAGACATCGTACATCAAAATGAATTTACACCAAGAGAGATACATATATCCAATACAGGTCCATTGAGGGGTTATTCTTGCAGTATTTTAGATGTCCTCGCGACATGGACACCTGTCTACGGATTTAGTTTCAGCCAACCAAATCCACTCGCTCCAGCTCAAAGTGTCACACCACAATGTTTGTGGTGTGCTAAACGAAAACCGCAATACTTTTATTAGTTGTGATGTGAAACCTTATCAGTACCATCGCTTTATTTATATGTGTATATTGTGTATTATACACAGCATAAATAGTAGCTATTTCAATCTCCGATACCTTTTTAATTATGCAATAGCTTTCGAATCAAATTTTAACAACACTTAGTACACAATGTGTCAGAAAATAGATCTTGATCTTACGTCCACAACACCTGCAATATAATCTGGTGATACAACCTAAACGACAATGAATAAATATGACAGGCCAGCTAATGGTAAATAGCCTCCAGCGTCGGTGGGCATGGATCGCAGAGCCTGCAGGACTTCTAACATTGCCTATTCATTAACATCTGAGACACAATGTCACCGCAAAGTAAGTTGCTCTACAAAAGCTCTCTCAGCCGTTTCTTTCTACGCCGCTGAGGAAGATGTTTTCTCATCAAGGACACCTTATTTTAGGAGGAAAATAACACTTCAGGGCATCTCAACAAAATTTATTTACTATTGAACATTTGGAACGGATTGTTAATGTGTCTAGTAGGTTCCAGTTTTTGAACAGTCTTGTTTTTTGTCCCTAACACGTACCTGGGTGGCGCGCACGTGTAGCGATCCTAACAGTGATATGTTAATTTTACGATGGCAGCTTAAAAAAGATTCCGACCGGTTTAGTTTCGAAATGGAACTCGACAACACAAGTGACATAAAATTACGACCTTCGCGTATACGAGCCACCGGAGACGCCGTCTAATGAGAACGAGCTCCACCAAAACAAGCCGCTCCAAACCAAATTAATGTCAAATTTATTGCTACATACACTACGCTGCCCTCAGTAGAATCACTGCATCTACACAATTACAATGTTTAAATTAAACAGACGAAAAGGTATAAGGCTTTTCATGTATTCAAAACAAAGAGATATAATCGCATGATACGAAAATTTTTTGCCATTCTATGACTACGCGGTTCTATATAAGTAGACAAAATTCGAATATTTATAGTATTGTTACTGGGAGTACAAAATTTTCCGCGCAAAGTTTTTTACACTGCCTAGCGTACAACAAATTACGCTCAAAACATTTTTACATTCATGACTTCAATAAAACTGGGGCTTAGACGTTTGTATCGTTACGGAGGTAGAAAATTGTGGCAATCACACGCGGTAATTTCTTAAAAATTACTTACGTCCACGACGCACTAATTAATGGTAGTTAAGTTTTACGACTTCGCCGTGCAAGATTCCTATGTAACCACTGGCAGGAATATACAAAAGAAAAGTTATGACATCGTAAAAGTAAATTGTAACGCCGACTTGAACGCGGCGCGGTAATCCGCCCGAGCCGAGATACGGCCATAAATTAAATTTTCTAACGACATCGAGAAACCCTTACTGTAACGTGCGACCAGGGAAGTTTTGAAAGTGAATATTTGCATACATTTCATATCACCTGACGTAATATCTTAGATAGCGTAAACTGGTTTACATAGAAAAGTTTTGTGGACTTACGATATTGATCGGCGAGTTTATCCTTAGCGAACGTTGGCGAGCATGCGAAATGGATCGCAAGGTGGTGCAAGGCGGTCGCGTGTTGTCCTGCGAGTTAAGTGTCGGTGAACGAGTGTCGAGTACACTTGAGATCACTTGGTGGTCGTAAGCGGCGCGCGTCGCCTCGCTGTCCGGAGCGGAGTGCCGGAGTCGCCCGGAGTGCTCCGAACGGCGGTCGCTGGCGGCGCGCCTCTTGCCTCTGTAAACAAATCGCTGGTGGGGGCCCCGCCAAAAAGCCTCACCGAATCGCTCCGCTCACTTGCGTCACGCACGCGGTCGAACTGCCCACTTGCCACTTAGCTCGCTACGATCATCCTTCCCAGCTTGCCACAATAAGCCCATTTACCGGTTTCGACGGAAATGTCTCATATCGTTATCACACTCCAAATTGCGCCTTCTTTATCTGACACGGGAGAATAACTACGGAACTCTGGACACTCTGGATTGGTTGGCAAGATTCCAAATAAACTTCAAATTGACGTCTATCAATCAATTAACCAAGCATCCGCTTGGTGATCCTTGTAGAGGTCGATAATAATCAATTATTGTAGAACTATATTTACTGATCAAAGTGTTCCATCCGATTCTTTGTCAATAGCTGACAAGCAGATGGACTATCTTATGGTAAATGATCACCGCCGCGAACGGTCATCCGTACTCCAAAACGTCACCGTCAATCGGGAGACTCGCTTAGGCCCCACCGGCCCCAGTGACGACGCGATGGTTTTCGCGCGGCGGTCGCGCTACAATCATGCGTGTCATATAAACGCGCCCTTACAGTACTAAAACATGTCCAATTGCCAACCAGACCTTTTGATATTTGATCAGAGATAGATTGTTCCCTAAGAATTAGATTGGAACGCATAGCATTACGTAGACTGAAGAAAACAAGAGAAGCTGTGAGAACTAGAAACACAATAGTTATAAACAACAATGGTTTGCACATTGTTCGATCATGTCCAGCAAAAAAATAAATGATCGTTGAACGTATCTATTGTATTGTATAATATAAAAATAGAGAAACAATGTTACATGAACATTTATACTGGATATGTTAACCTGGTCAGATTGGGATGGTATAGGCGGGCGGGCGGCGCGACATGCCGTCCAGACGACAAAGGCTGGGCGGGCGGCGCGGCGGCGTCATACATACCGCCGCAAATGTATCACGTAGAACAAGCTATGTTGACAAAATTATTTTTTGTTATATTTGGCAAGTATTTACTTGCATTGTCCGCGACTTCGTAATGTATATAAACTTCTTCCACCTATTTATCCCGACCTTTATGGGGTTGAATTTTCAGAAGATCAAACGTATTCTTTTAAATTCAGTAACAGTATATTTCATTTTCCAGTTTCATGCATAATTAGACAAGAGAAAAATTAAGGATCTTAAGATAATGAATTTTCAAAAATCAATGTTATTGTTCTCGCAAATTATATAAGGAAACCAGGTTGAAAGTTTCACGTATCTCGGACCGCTGGTTCGGGCTATGCGTTGTCCGTACGTCAGTCAGTCACTCTCAGATATAAACCCAAAAAAACCCTTACTCTACATTACATGACTCTACAAGCCTACTACACATCTGGGGCTAAAACACTACAGTACAGCTTGTATAGAGCGTACAGTGTATACAATCATGTACAGTAATCTGTACAGCTGTCGCGGCTCTCGCACAGAGATTCCCATGCACTTACGATAGCAAATTTCCTTATCAGATAGTTCTATGTACCGACCAAACTACACTTTTTGGTCAAGTTTGGTTTTAGAGTTCGGAAAATGATAAACAAGTTTAATTTTTGTAGATACCTTTATTTTCATGGCCTCAACGTACATACCTCGAAAAGGACCCTTGATTTAATCGTCGTTTTTAGGCGTTGATGTTTTTGAAAAAATAACAAAATTGCAGCTAAGCTAAGGGTAAAAAAAACAATTTTACGAGTAATTCACTAGTGTTTAACGTGAACTAAACTAGGAATACTAGACTATAGTTGATCTTGATCTCTATTAGACACATCCTGTCCGTAGAGCAGCTAATTTTGTCACATGCCAGAACAAAAACTACTTAAATTTTGAATTATTCAAGATTAAAGAGTGTTATTGAAGAACACAAATTAAGTTTTCGAATTAAATATTTATTTCCTAATTAGCTGAAGCTTTGCAGCGAAACATTCGGAATTTTTATAATATGATTACTATTTATGTTTTCTGATAGCAAAACAACATAAGCTATTGTTCTATAACGCAAGCAACATTACAAGTGCATGGTGAGGACAGGATAGTTCCAGGACATTCAGGTCCCACGTAAGGGAGTTAAACAAGTAAACTAACCAATTCACAATAATAACTAATAAACATCTCCATTGTAACCCATAACTATCCCACTGCTGGGTTGGGGATTCCTTGCTCAATGTGAACAGCCTACAGACTATACTCCACCACGCTGCTCAAGTGCGGATGGGCAGACTTCACAACACCTTTGATAACATTATGGAGAAATTTTAGGTTTCCTCACGATGTTTTCATCCACCGTAGCAATTGATTAATTAATATCTGATCTGCACATATTTTTTTGAAAATTACAGGTGTATGCCGGTTTCAAACCTACGCCCCCCGAACGAGAGATGTAACGTGCAAATCTCTTGGCTATTACTGCTTATCGGTTCATAATATAATAAAGTATATAATTAAAAACCACTACATAAAACAAAAACCAAAACGACAACCAGGCGGATGAACAAGATGGCTTCGTGTTTTCAAAATGGCAATAATATGTTCTTCACAGTTTATATCTGTGAGCGGCGATAACGCGAGTCGCGATGTTTGTGACACACTTATCTCGGCCATAATTGGACATTGTGACGCAATATTGATACTATAAATCCAGATCCGAGAATACACGTTAAGGAGTGCGCACATTACAACGACTCCACGACCGACCGACGCCAACGCGACTAAAACCTTGACAAAGCTAACATTCAATTATGAGCCTTATATCTTTGACGCGTTGGTCTCGAAACGGAACGGCTATGGGTGTAGGGCGAGCCGTACAGGGCTTTTAAGTATAAGTTCGAAATTCAACCTTACCTTCAAAGATATAAGGCTCATAATTGAATGTTAGCTTTGTCAAGGTTTTAGTCGCGTTGGCGTCTGTCGGTCGTGGAGTCGTTGTAATGTGCGCACTCCTTTATACTCATAGTACTTCTTAGTATTTTATATGGATTTAACATAGCAAACGAGCATGCAGCACCACCCTTCCGCTGCCGCCCAACACAACAGGTTACCGACACAGAACAAGACTCAAATCGGGACTACGTTAGTCAGTCCAGATGGCAGAGCGTGTTATTGGAACGAAGTTCCTTACGGCAGGCTTGGAGGGGATAGGGATTTTGCTGCGCGACCGAACTGAAAAATATGTGATAGTATAACCGTAAGCGTGGAAAAAAGTGCGTGGAATAAAACCGTTAAATGAGACGTGCGCAGGCGCGACAGTAGCCGAAGGCACTTCGTTCCTACCTGGTGTCCCACGACACAATTATAGTTATTAAGCATTGTTGGTTGGTCAGTTCGTTAGTAGGTATGAGGCTGGGGCAGGGAGAGTGATAGTTATTTCTCTTAGTTGTTGTTAGTAGGTAGTAGTCCAGTTAGTAAGTACCTACTAAAAACTTTTTCTAAACCTTTTGGTAGCTCAAAGGCATTGGCAAAGGTTGATTGACGAAGGATGGTATCCAGCAACGCATTTAAAGCCCCTTACTTCTACCCTGTTGGGATGAAAATGGGTAATAAGGAGTCTAATGACCATTAGGTATGGGGTTCTTGACCCGTTGTCCAGGGTGTCTTATGACTAATCAAAGGACAACAGATTATGCAGCACGTCAAGATTATGGCATCCCAATAAATTAATAGGCGTATCATATCATTTCAATATAGGTAGTTTAAAAAATTGAAAACATACTTTCTAAATCTAGTTTTGCTCTCATACTATTAATACTTTATGTGTTTTTAGATGATTTCGAGGCCTAAAGTTTCTCTTCTATATAAGTAGTTTTACTACATATCGACTATCGACCAATTTAATGTGTGCAATTTATCACAATCGTTCGTGTAAATAAGATGATATTTAAAAACAATTCCATAATTATTATTTTTTTTTATTTTATAAATATAGTTTTATTTTCACTTATGTACATAGTATCAGTTGAACATGCAGACAAAGTCGCAAACTTAACTCTAACAATTGAAAATATTCTAAAATAATATTAATACCGTAACCTTAAACACTGAATAATTTTATTTAGGTATAAAGTGTTTTAAAAAACCAAAACAAGGTCTCGAAAACAACAAAATTCATGAGAAATATTCTAAGCAGGGTACGAGATGAATTTTAAAGTAGAATTGTCGAAAACCAACGCAGGTACCTTGCAAAGTTGTTATTGAAATGGACGCGGGGCCCAGCCGTGACGCGCGCCGGGTGGACAGCGTTAATATTAATGCGGAATATAAAACAGACTGGATATCACTGAAACCGTTTTATTTATCACTACATGGCTCCTTTGGTTTCGTGGTCGACGGTCAAGGTTTACAGCAGGTCACCTTTACAGCAGATTTAAATTGTGCCTTTCGCCATGAATTTGAATATCGAATGCATTTCTTTACGTGTAAAAACCCGATTAAGTTCTAATCGCACGTGAATACCAATAATTATGTGCCTGATATATGTAGCTTTTAATTTACATTACGTTATTTATCAAAGAATATGTATCCTTTCGTATATACTGATCTAGAGCTCTACAAGTAGGTACCTAAAGCTCCAGATTTTAATCTAAGTAGTAGACTAGCCTAGTAGTCGTTTCAGGGACATAGTTGGTTTTCGCATGGAAAATGTATTTTTATGTTTATTGAAAACCCATATTAAAGTAAAACCATATTTCGGAATTCAATATCATTCCATTCCATAATCATATTTCAGATAATATGAAGCGCTCATAGATAAGATGAAGCGCTCATAGCCCGGCGGCTTGCGTCGATCTCAAGTGATCGACAAAGTTAAGCAACAGCGGGCGCGGTCGGTAGTTGGATGGGTGACCGCTAGTGGCAAAAATTTCTTGAGCGCTTCCGTGCTTCGGAGGGCACGTAAAGCCGTCGGTCCCGGTTGTTATCATTTGGTAGCAGTCGTTAAGCCATGTCGGATACCTTCGGGCGGCTTAAAATTTCCGACACTTGGGTTGGCCACTAACCCCTCCACCAATCCGCACTGGAGCAGCGTGGTGGAGTATGCTCTAGGCCTCCTCAGGTACGAGGAGAGACCCGTGCTCAGTAGTGGGCCATTAATGAGTTGTAGCCATTTCAGATAACAACATCACTAATTCTATATCATTATATTTATACTTAAGATATGTATCTAATTTCATCTTAATTAGTCGAGTACATTCAGAGAAATTACACAAAGACGGACGAAAAATGCGAGAGGACATTTCACTGAAATAGGACATCTACGTGTGATGAGTGTGATTTAAGTCTACATAATATCCAACATCATCAATAACTCTAATTAAAGCAACCGCTACTGTCATTGCATATTATCAGTTTAATTAACCCTCGCGAACGATAAGTGACTTATTACGATAATGGACGCAATAGATACGGAATACACATCGTTATCTTATGGTTCAAAAATATCGGTGCGACTACAACACGGTAACTAGGTAACTCTTGGAATAACATTTTTATAAACATCTCTTTAATGAAAAATACAATATTACGGTACGATCTGGACAAAGGACCAACTAAGCCTCTGCTAACTGGACTTACCATTCCCAATTTTAATCTTGTTCTGTGTCAGTCAGTTGTCATAGGCGGCAGCGAAATAGAAATTGCTGCATGCTCGTTTGCTATCTTAAATTGATAAACAAATTGCAAAGCAAAAAAGTTTGCAAAGTGTATAAAATATTGCAACAGAATTTCCACGGAACTTTTTGTCTCCTACGCCGCAGCAACTGCAAAATTTTCAGCGATATAATAACTAGTTTTCAAAACGCAAGTTTTAAACTTTATATCTTGTACAGAGTTGGTAAGAATCGGGTCCAAAGTAACCTTCTCGGCTGTCAACTTGACGCTTTCTCTGCCCACGGAGTATAGAAACAATAGGACGGTATCGGCAGCGATTTTGTAAAATACATGTGGCTTATAATCTTGTCTGTCCAAAGAAGGCGACAATACAACAAAAATGACAACGATTTCCAATCAGCCTGCAGTGGGAGGGCTACAATCTGCGCTTACAATTGCTGGGTGCAACAGTTTCGTAGAAGCGTGATTTCGCGAAGTCCGGTCGTATCAATAGTCCCTAATTACGGCGGTCGACGGAAACGAGCTCTCGCGCAGATTGAAACAGATTGACATTAAATTTATTGCAAATGACGAATTCATCGCACCGTACTTTCGGTAAAAGTATTTGCTAGAGCAAAGCTAGCTAGGGCTGCCAGATTAAAAGCAATTTTTATATTGTATCTATAATCTATGTATACCTACAGTATCCGCTATATTTACAAATGTACCGTTTAGGAAAAGTGTGATAATATTAACGTTTGAAAAAAATCGCAAAGAAGTTTAATAAAGCGAAATAATCAGTAAAATAATCAACTTTTATAAAGTAGTTAAGTTTGTAAATCTCAATTTATATTATATAATAAAAACTTTACTATTACTTAATATTATTTTAATGTTTGTTTAATCTCAACATAGATATTTGAGTTTAGCAGCGTAGCAGCCCTATCAGTACTAATACACCATATTGGCACTGATTGGTTGAAGTGTTTTTTGTAATGATTCGCGAGAGGGCAATCACAATGTTAATAGTGACAAGACAACTATCACGTACCGGTGCGCGTGTCTCCAAGCTGATGATGATAAATTATTCTTCTATTGTCATCATAAGTATAATAATTTGTTTATTTATTTACAACTAGCGACCCGCCCTCGCTTCGCTTCGGGAAACTTATTATCAAGTGCTTAAATATAAAGTTTCATGGTTCTTTAAGAAATGGCGCTAGGCGTTCTTATTCTTTAAGTTAGGAAGGTTCACCTAGATGGCGCTGTGCTTAAAACCCGAAGAAATCCCATACAAACTTTCAACCTTTATTTCAACTTCTTCATCCCTTTTTGTCGCAATAAAAGGTAGCCTATGTCCTTTCTCAGGGTCTAAAGATTGTCTGTGTCAAATTTCATCAAAATCGGTTGAGAGGTTTAAGCGGGAAAGCCACGCAGACAGACAGACAGACAGACAGACAGACAGACAGAGTTACTTTCGCATTTATAATATTATATATATATATAAATATATAAATATATAATATATATAATATATATATATATATATATAGTAGGGATGTTCGTCACTTTTACATTCTCATAAACACATAAGATTTTTTTATTTTATTTGAAACCCTTCCCTTGCTTGATGACTAGACGAACATTTAAGTAAGTACCCGGTACGCAGAAACATACAAATTTCAATTATGTTTTTCATTATGTTTTCCAATATGTTCTCAAAAGTGACTATGCATGCGGCCTATGACACGTACCCTCGCATTGTGTTAAGGCCCGAACCCAGCTGTTGGACAGTTAGGGCGCGTTTTCATGATACGATAGCTTTCGGGCGGCGGCTTGGGGGTTTGCGATGATGGTGATGATGATGATATTATTGTCACAACGATTTGCCGATTAAAGTAATACAGAATTTCTACAGAGAAAATCAGCAGAGATGGGCAAAATGTAATCCCAAAATACAGTTCTACTGTAAAGTGACGCGCCAAGTACAAAAAATAATTAAATTAAAAAACAACCACGTACTTTTAACGTTACAATAATAACAAAGTATCTGAGTAGCTTTTTTTATTTCAAATCGAAATAATCTAAAATATTAAAAAAAACATTCTAATGTCAATGACACGACTAACAGTTTAAAAGGCACCTTATTACAAAGCATCTGAGCAAAAAATCATTTTCAACTTTCAAGCACCCTCCAACAAATGTTTAAAAAGTAACAAAAAGTACATAAGTGACATTTTTAAGTTTATATTTCTTATAAAATGAGTGAAAATCAAAGCAGTTTCATAATATTTGGATACAAATGTCGTCAATGATTAAATAAGTGGAGAATTATAGCTTTGGGACTGTAAATGCCGAAAATTAGGCATTTGAAAAATATGCGACGTCAGACCCACATATGAGCCGAGAATAGAGACAGTCTGCCCGCGCTATTGATTGTGTACTTTGTGCGCGAGATACGACCGTATCTCCGGATCTATGTATGTGTCTTTCCATTCTATTTATTATGACAAAGAAGAGTTAAATACCAGGTGAAACATATAAAACGTAGCCTCGATAACGAACATGACATGTCTTTAGAAAACAAACAGTTGCAGAGTTACATGTGATGGAATTAAGTTGTAATATTATCATCGCGATTGCAAACATTGCAACACGCAATTGAGATATTTGTTTGGCCTACAATAGGCGGGCCCGCGCAACGTGCGACATATAGATTAAAAGCGGTACACATCAGCAATCGCGCGCAGAAATAAACACGTTACCACATCCGATATGGAACAATATCTTAATGGAGGAATATCTAAACGTAATATCATACATTACAAGCGGATATTGATATTCATAAGACATATAGAATATATAGAATAGAAGAAGAAAGTATTGTAAGTCGGCCAAGTAGATAGGATATGGGGAAGATATTGGTGGGCGCACCACCCAGCCGAACAACAAACGAGGCTATGGCACCAAGTCCCATTTGTTAAAAGTCACTGATTTCAGTACCTAGTTCAATAGCTATAATACCCAGGCACGGTGGTAAAATTAAAATACGAAAACATACAAATACAGCTGTTTGGAGTCTATCCTTTCCACACATGTACCGCCATTAACTATGTGAACTATGTCAATGGAACCTCACTTCTCAGGGTTCTGTTTTTCGTGAAAATTAAAATAACTAAGTTACATAATATGTTATTTTCGATTTACGTGTAGGTAATACCATATTAAAATAATGTTTTGACATATTATATTTGTATTCCTTTAACCATGAATGTCACAAATAATTATGTCAAACAGCAATTACACAATAAAATTGTTTTTTGGGGTCTTGTTTTACTGTTCTACATAGACAACTGACATTTTTGAACATTATCATTCATTTGAATCAAACATAATAAATATTGAAAAACACACAGATGTTGTTTTAGTACCAGTTGTATAAGTGACTGCTTAATACATTGGTTTTGTTGTTTCCCTTGTTATAAATTATATAAATAAGTCAATGTGTTCTCGCTTAATTCAAAGATGCAACAATTAAAGAGATGTCATAGATTAAACACAGTTTACAACAAAGTGTAGAGCCGGATACACTTTTTAGAGGGACCCTCTCAGTCCTCAAAAGTAGCAACACATCTGTGACCGAATCAGAACAAGACTCTTACTAACAATTACTAACTAGACTATTACTAAAAACAACTAACGGGACTATCACTAATAGTCCCTGCTCCAGTCCTCATACTTACTAACAAACTAATCAACTGATGTTCTAACACTCCGTCTGCTAACTGGACCATCCTAGTCCCCATTTGAGTCATAATCTAGGTTGGTCACAGTTGTTACGGGCGACAGTGGAAGGGTGGTGCTGCATGCTTGTTTGCTACCTTATATTCATAAAAACAAGACTTTAATTAACTAAGTGTTTTTATTTACTTAAGTATTCACTTGTAATTTGAACAAAACAATGAAAAGGTATATTTGAGAAAAAAAGGCTAAATTAAATGACCTTTGATACTAAGTAAAACAATTCATGTAGTAAAACAATTCATGTAGTTATACACGCATCTTAACATTAAGAATTATCATGATATTAATATGTAGTGAATGCTCCATTACGTATTTAACCTTCTCTTTTAATATTTAACGAACGCTATTATTCTATGCAAAAATTAAGCTTCCTTAAGATCTTTACCATAAGACACTGCGTAAAATACTTAAAAGAATACAACATACCTTGAACAAACGCAGGCTGAGCGCGGACGATGTTGAAAATGCTCACATTACTTTTACTTTCAGACGTAATTACGCTATCGTTCCGGACTGATCGCAAACCTCACCCGGTACTTGTATATAAACGGAACTAAGATAACAGCAACAACAGCTAAAATAACACTGAATATATAACCGGATTCAACTAATTTCGCTATTTGTTTAAAATTACTAAACACCACTTCGCTCAGAGCCGAATTAAAAACGAACTCATTACCGCAACAAGAACTCATCACAATTTACTATAACATTGAACACTAACAGAAAAATATTTGAAATCTAAAAAATTATGGCCTAAAGGGCCTTTTACTAATTTGTAAATTAAATTTACCTAAATAGAATATTAACGGCATGTAAAATTGTAAACACCTGAGAATGACACAATAACTAGATATAATTCATTGGGATGATTGACAAGCATAACTGTCATTTTGACAAATGACGTTAATTAATTATGTTACCCTACCATTTCTTTCCATCTGATAGCATAATGTTACCAGATATATCACAATAAGAACACGTAACCATAAACAATTCATAACCTTAAAAAAGTTGTCCCCAATATTGTTATACAATCCCTAATTAATTAACTTTTCATCCCAACCCTTAACTGTCCCACTGCTGGGCACGGGTCTCCTCTCACAGTGTGAGGGGTATAGGCCATAGTCCACCACGCTGGCCAAGTGCGGATTGGTGGACTTCACACACCTTTTAGAACATTATGGAGAACTCTCAGGTGTGCAGGTTTCCTCACGATGTTTTCCTTCACCGAAGCAAGTGATAATTAAATATTAATACGCACATAATTTTTGTAAATTAGTGGTGGGTGCGGGTCAGTCCAACGTTCAACCACACGGCTATCACTGCCTAACTTTTATGTAGATTTTATTTTTAGTATTGGCACTTTCCGCACTTTATTTTGCAATTCTAACGTTTTGAGATATTTTGTCGTTGACACCCAACCCGGTAGCTTGTACCAATAAGCCAGATTACTATTTATTAAAATAAATATAATATCTTAAATCCGAGATAGAAATCCGAAATATAATCCGAATTTCGAACACAATTTTCATGAAATTTAGTACGTTGGGGGTTACGGGGCGATAAATCGATCTAGCTAGATTTCATCTTGGGAACATTTTATCCGTCTTTAAAATTGAACAGAAAAATTTGACTGACATCTATTGGCACATAAAGCTACTTCAGTAGATGGGGTTGTAAAAATACCAAGGAAAGGTCGGTCATGTTGTAGGTATTTATCAAAGAAACGGCGATATAAACTCTTTGGTACGTCTTTTAAAAACAGTACAGACACTTATAACAAACTTGAACCGGTCGCGTATTCATTTTCAAGCATCCTTCGTTTATTAACTATAATCATCAAAAGCGTAATAAACTTTCTTTCAATGCCGTATTCTAACATGTTTCCCTAATATTTGTACGGAAAAATCAACCATCATTCGGCACATTTATTATTTTATATTAAAAATATTTAAATAAATACCAAAATAAGTACGAATTGAAAAGTTTATTTAATATAATTACAATTTATTTAATAAAAGTATAAGAACACATCCAATCACAACAAACATTGCATTACATAATTATTACAGAACGCAAAATTCAAACTACATACATAAACCTAGCAGAAAAAGATTTATTTATATATTAATTATAAAGTTGATTTTAACAGCATTGAATATGTTGCACATTCAGGTGTAGTAACTATACAACATATAAAAACACATACTTAGGTGGAAAGATGCTGAATAATCAACAAAATCATTGTTATAAATAATTTGCTCACACAGCATATCAAATAATACTTTTTCAAAAGTAACCCACATGCAGAATTCAGTTAAACACAAAAATGTAACATTTAAATGTAGTAAATGCGTCAAGATTGGGAATTTTGTCTACTACTAGACACACCAAGGTTGCTCAACAATCATTGTGAATGTTAAAAATTGTCTCAACAGTTTCCTGCAGAGGTTGACATTAAAACTATAAAATGGATTCTTTTAGACAGCTGTATGGTAAGTATAACCTTCATTAGTCGAATCGAAATCTATATATCAATGAATCTAAAAAAAATGCCACCTTGTCCTTGTATGCTCGAAACCCCATCCAAGTACAGAGGGGTCATATCCCCATAACAAAATGTTGTACTAACATCACCATCACATCACACACCTAACGGTTAGTCGATAATATAGTTACCCTAATGGGTTCCATGGAGATTCTCAGCCTTTAGTATGCTCAAACGACGGCGTAAATGTGTGTGTAATAATACACCCACCCTGGTTGTTGTTGACAGAGCTGCTCCTAAAGTTATGGAAATGTTTAGTTATCTGGTGACAGATCAAAAAAGATAAGTCCAACTTATTAAATTAAGTCACTCATGTCATCCACAATATTTCTTAACTAAGATGAGTTGGTTCACCGTAACCAACATATCTCAGATTAGCCAGCACAGTTCAGATTGGCCAAATACTTCAAATGTCGAAAAGCTATAGGAGGAGGTCCTTAAATGGGACCACACCTTGCCAAACGAAACATCTTAACCATGTGGACTAACTGCAGAAATAAAAACTTCAGAACCAGTCAAAATGGAGCAAGTAAGATAAATAAAATCATAATACAAATTGTCAATCTTAATACCTAATTATATTACTTGTAATTAATACTATTCACATATATTATAAAAATCAATGATTCCAGTTTTCTGAATTTGTTTAAATCACTGTTCTACATACATGTTAGGATCAGAGCTTTTTATAAATAAATATAGTTACACTTGAAAATAAATAAATTTCAGTCCTGTTATCAAATTGTAACATTTTGTTTTTAACTTATCTTAGGTCTTGATTTATTTTGATTAAATTTTACTCAGCATTTGTAGATATAACACATCATATGGTTAAGTACGGAATAGTTATTAACAATCACTGCCTCTAAAGCAAAATCATATTGAATTTTTTTTGTTGTAATTATATAGATGGTATTTAAATTGCACTTTAATACCAACTGTATTAAACTAAATTTTTTAAAGTCAGTAGACTTAGTAACTTCTAAAAATAAATTATACTACATTATAAATAAGTTTAAAGCATACATCCTTCTTTAGTATTTGGTGTTCACTGCGTTTGTACTCCTCAGTAATTTTAGTCAAATCTAAATCCGCGTCTAGTACCAGCACCTGAAAACATAAAAAAATGTGTCAGTATGTTAGTATTAGTAGTAATTCTACTTATGTCTGTCTGTCTATGTCTACTTCGGCCAAATAATCCCAACAACAGATCTGAGCTCGAAAAAAATAGACCGAAGAATAGGAAACTCTCTGAAATAATACTAGTCTAAACAAGATAATGTAAAAAGCGAAATCAATATGACCATAGTGATAGCCAAATGGTTTGAACGTAGGACTCCCGAACAGGGGGCCCAGATTTAAATCCTGCATGGACCACTAATGTTAAAATTGATGTGCGTATTAACAATTAATTAACATTTGCTTGAGAGTTCTCCATGGTAGTTCTCAAAGGTGTGTGATGTCATTTTTTAATGTTAATGCCAACAAAACAAGCAATGGTGGATTGTCTATGCTCACATCAGTAATGCCAAATTAGTCACCAATGCATTGCCTGCTAAAGAAAACAGAGGAAACAAAGTTCTAGCTCACAAGCTCCAAACCAGATCACAAGTTGTTTGAGGCTGACTCAGCAAGCGGGTGGAAGCCAGCCGGCCCAGCCTGCCCGGATTGAACCCTACAAGTCGGGGACCGCTTTTTATGACATCCTGGACTGCTGCATGGAATTGAGGTCAATGTTCATGCCCCATCATTACAAACATTAATCAATTTACTTTATAAAATGTTAAATACGTACTGGAGCAGGGCACTCTGCAAGTGTTCGTTTCACAAGCCAGTCTTCATGTAGTTTATGTAATTCTTCTATATAGGACAACGGGACGCACTGCTCCTCACTACGAGCCCTCTGCTTTATCCTCTCATACACAACGGCGGGAGTAGTCTTCAAATATACTGAAAATATAAGATAATAGCAAGTGCTTAAAAAATTATTATATACTATGTTTTATGAACCTCAATCAATCATTTTACCTTTACTTTTAAACACTGAAAATAGATTTAACACAAATTGAGTTAATAAAAAGAGGTCATTGACCTTTAGAACTGCATAATGACAGACACATCCTTTCCATAATGTAACATAAACAACAACAATGTACCATACATACCTATGAGATCTACATCTATGGGTATTTCCTTCTTCATGAAGTGAAACCACTCTTCGAGTACTGCAAACTGCGCGGGATGGAGAGTACCGGCGCGTCTCATGTGCTCCACGAATATATTACGTGCGCTGAAGATGGAGCGCTCCATGAGCTTCACTGGGGTCTGCGTGTGCTGCCGGTGCATGTCCATCATCGTCAACGACACGTACGCTTGGAACGCCATCGCCCACTTGGACGGATCTTTGTACATCAAGTCCTGAAATGATCACGACAACGAGCATTACAACAACAACGTATCTTATTAGATTAACGATGCTTTTTATCTAACTCACCAAAAGATTATATCCTTTGAGATTCCGCCACTTTTCTATGGGCTCTGTCAACAAAGTTATGTCGTCGAACTGCCGAAAATGTTCCAAAAATGTCGTTTTTCCACTGCCTATGTTACCCTCCACTAGAACGGTAAATGGCTTTGAAGCATTCATCTTGTGAAAAAGCTTTCCGGCTGGTGGAGCTAAAACACAACCGAAAAATGTGCTTTAGAACTTGGTGGCTCGTAGAATAATCTGTTGTGGTTGACTTTTATTTAGTTTAGTGTTGAACTGTTGAGGTTGAGGTCTCACGCAGGCTGATGAGGCACAATCCACGACCCACGTAGACTTGACTACGAAATCGGAAATGATTTGCCGCCTAAATTTACCCGCCATTTCTTCCCTTCAGTCAGTCACTCAATTCATAATCATATCCCCACCAAAAATAAACAATGCGCCATAACCTGTCAAAATAAATACTCAAAATTAGTAAACACAATACCTTTAGAACCAAACTGAAGGAAATATCTTCGCAGCATTTTAGATTAAAATACATATAAAATTGTATACAACTGTTCTATATTTATTAGATTAAAATAGCAGCACTAAAATTAAAATGTAAGTTTTTAATAAATGGAATAATACTCGTTGGAATAATATGGGTCACTAATGTCAAATGTCAATATTAGTCAACTAACGTCAATTTTAATTTTCATTTTCATTTTCTTTTCCCCATTTTTTTAAAAACAGAATATCAGACGTACAGACTATAAATAGTGGAGTCTGGAGTCATGGAGTGCCGTTTTCACAAGCCAAACGTTTGTGTCCGTTTGTTTTGACTTTTGTAAGTATGTTTTGTTTTTTGTAGTTTGTGGCAAGCCGCAAGCAAGCGTGCGGAGTTCGGGTGCGGCATTAAAAAATAAAAATTGTAAAATCTCGGAATCCAGGGCCAGTCAATAAATCTTTATAAAAACTGTTAGAACCTTAGAGTTTATATTACGGTAGTATAGGGCACGCGCAACGAGGTGGGAACTCCTACGACGGTTGAGAACAACACGACGTTCCCGCCGCGAGCGCTTGTAGTCGTGGTTGAGTGAACTTGAGTGCTAGCGCTGTGCGTTCCTACAGAGAGTTTTCGAATATTTACGTATCAAAATGGTGAAATGTGCAGTTCAATCTTGCAAACACGATACTAGGAAACACACAAAACTGAAATCCAGTATCACATTTCATCGGTAAGTCGATTTATATACTTATTTTTATGAAAACAAATCACGCATCGCGGGGGTGAAAGAGACGTGCGGGGCGGGCACGCTTGGCACGCGTAGGACTCCCCAAGCGCCCCGTTCCCCGCGCTTAGTGAAGCGTGGAGAGCGGTGATGTGACGCGACCAACGCTGTATTCGATATTTAAAATATTTTTTTAAATGTTAGCTATGAACCTATATAATTATTAGTAACCTATAATATAGGTGGATTTTGAATATTAAAGTTACATTAATATATTATATTAATGTAATATATTATATATTTTATTAATGTAACTATATCATATATTAATACTCAAAATCTTTTAAACATTTATTATAAATATTTTTGGTGTGTGTTTAGTACGATTTTAGTACTTTTTAGTATTTTAATGCGAAAAATATTAAAGCGTAAACTAGAGTAGTAATGTAGTAAAAGAGTTACTGTCACTGTTTAATTGTTGTTGTTTATTAGGTTTAAGATACTTAAGTCATCTAAATAACTACTAATCCTTTCTACCATCGAACGACCCGACTCACGGCGTTTATTCATCCTTTCGTCGTAAACATCCCTCCAGTACGGAAGTCACGCTTTGCGTCATCATTCATCATACGTACCGCGAAGGACTGGAACAAATTGCCTGCGTCGGTATTTCCGTTCGATTACAATGTATGTAGGTATCTTCAAGTCAAGAGTGAATAGGCTTCTAAGTTATTGCGCCTTACCACCCTCGACTACATCGCTGCTTACCATCAGGTGGGATTGTAGTCAGTAGATAGATTTTAGTAGTTAATGCTTTAACTTATAGTAAGTCTAAAAAATTTGCGTTGCCATAATTATATACAGATTTTTTCGTATTTATACAGATTTTCGATGTGCGCTACAGATTAGCACTGGATACAGGTTTTTATACAGAATTCTTACTCTATTGATAAAATTACCATATTCAACTAAAACAAAACTTTGAAGAAGAACGATTTTTTAAATAAATATTACCTAGTTCCTTTGTTGCAAATATGTAAATTTTGATTGTTGTTGCGTATAATTATGTTTTTAATTTTACTATTTACACTGGTATTCTATTTTTCTTTAATAAATATTAGTTCCTTTGTTGCAAATATTTGAATTTTGATTGATGTTTCTTATAATAGGGTAGTTGACAGTAAGAAAATATTTTGAATATTTCTATTTTTTATGGTAGCTTAATATTTACAAATGCGAAAAATCGATCTTATTGATTAAATAAATCATGATTATTTAATATTTTTGAGAAATATAATCCCGAAATTACAGTCACTAGTCACGTGACAGCGAACGCCAATACGACGCGTGACGTCACACGTTGCAAAACTAAACAAACTTGACACAGCATTTTGGTCTTTCCGCTCAACCAAACAGCTCTTCGTTTTCCAACATATGACGTCACACGAGTCGCCATGACAGTTTGACGCGTTTTTTGACGGAAACGTCAGATAGTTCATGAAAATATAAAATAAAATATGTTACAGTTAGTATTTTACTGAAATATTAATATTTCAGTTAAATTAGACCATTTGGCAAACTATGATTTAGTTTTTCAAAATTAGTCAACTAGCCTATTATGTTTTTAATTTTACTATTTACACTAGCATTCTATTTTACTTCAATAAATATTAGTTACTTTGTTGCAAATATTTGAATTTTGATTGTTGTTTGCAAAGTTTCATACTAACTTTGCACCCCCGTTTTACCCCTTTAGGGGATGAATTTTCAAAAATCCTTACTTAGTGCTCACCTACGTTATAAAACGAACCCCTGTGCAAAATTTCAAGTTTCTAACCCTTATAGTTTAGGCCCTGCGTTGATATGTCAGTCAGTCAGTCAGTCAGTTAGTCATTCAACTTCTCCTTTTATATATAGATTTTGTAATAAAAAAAATTACACTAAACCCGATATTTTATTTCATAAACTTTAATATAACAAGCCACACGATTTGATTATATTTCTATTACTCATAATTTTCGACAGTCGATAGTGACGTAATGTAATCGGTACATCCCTAATTGCCATACACTTCTCAATATAAATATCTATAGCACACCTGCCTACGCTGCGAGCTGAACATTTTGTGCAATACGCGTGCTCTATACTACCGTAATATATACTCTAAGGTTAGAACGAAGTGTTAAAACAAAAACACACATTAAACACCTAAAAAATAAACAGTTAACACTTATGAAATACGCGCAACACTTTTTGAAGTGAATACTTCTTTAATATCGTTAGGATTTGGAATTCGTTGAAACGGAAATGACGCGAATGAAGCATCGGCAAAATGGCGGCTGACGTATACATCAATATTTGGAGTTTTGTACTGGTTGTTAAGAAGTTTCACTTCTAGCACGTGTGAATTGCACACAATTTAACTTTATTAGTTTTAACGGTATAAGCTTAATAATATGAAATATTATGTCTTGTGATAATACAAGGAAGCTTGGCGTTAAACGAAGCGTAAATTGTACCGCGAAAATTAAATTAACCAATCAGATGAATCCACGAAATCCATTGACAATATAAACTAGAATCGGGACAATGAGCTGTAGAAAATGAATGATTTGAGTTGAAATTGAACCTCATCCTCATACCTTACCTCTACCTCTGTCTGTGATATTATTGACGTGTTTATTTCTACAAGAATTCGTACATTTCGTGGTTTTACATAGTCAATTATTTCACATTTCAATACATTTGCCGTGACATTAACTATTGTTTTTAAATAAGGTACCATAAAATTGTGGAAATGTTACAGCCGTACTTTATAGGTAAGTTTACCAAACATATTTTTACCGTATAATGTGCATTTCATGGTGCACTAGTTCAATGAGCCGGTTTGCTGATATTACGTGCTTTTGTAGGTATTTTATTGTTGGTGGCGGGGAGCCAGGCCCTGTACGACTCGTCGTCAGACGTGGTCCAGCTGACCCCCAGTAATTTCGAGAGACTAGTCACGAAAGGCGATGAAGTATGGATCGTAGAATTCTTCGCCCCCTGGTGCGGTCACTGTAAAAACCTAGTCCCGGAGTATAAGAAAGCTGCTAGGGCTCTCAAGGTATGTGTACCATGTTTAATTTCAGATAGATTTACCAAAATTCTTGTCATCATGAGATGACTCTACTCTAGACAGTGTAAGCCCCACTTTGCAAAAGGACGAACGGCCGGATTCTATCATTTATTAATCCCCTATAGCCCAAAAGTGATCAAACTATAATATAAAATATATTCATAAAATTTACATAGTATAGCATTATGATTCTCAAAGCCAAAAATAAAGAAACCCTTTGTTCATTACTAAAATTAAAGTCTTAGTCTGAAGCTTTTTACAATGTTGTTACAAATCTGTATTCATTAGTTTTGTGCTAGAAAGCGAGGAATGCAACTTGAGGTCTGCAGGATAAATCTATTATTCACAAATTGCATTGCAATGCAATATGCTTGATATTCAGTTAATTTCATGAAGATATAAATAGTAGGGGCAATGAATGGTTAGTTTTAAAGGAGGGTATTTAATTCCAAATCCACAACCTGTCCATATTGCGGCCTAGAACACTGACCACAATCCCAGGCCGAAAACCAGGGGTTTGGTATGTGGCAACAGGAGCTGACCCCCCAATGTAGGGCTTCTTCGTGTAACAATTGTAGTATCATCTGTATTTTTATATGTATATTGTATCATAGTTGATGTGTACGTACACTAACATACACTCTTTAAATAAATGACACCACCTTTGTCCACCACAGATACACAGTACACCTCAGATGAATTTATTCACAAATTTTTGATTATAATAATGGATTTTAATTAAATCTCTTACATGGTATTATCTGATATTAACAAAGAACATTGTAAAAATGTTAATTATGATTATTGATGACATGATTATGATTACCACCAAATTACAATAGTTACATTTTTGTACAGAAATTTGAACCAACCACTTGACTTTTTAGGGTATAGCAAAAGTAGGAGCAGTAGATGCAGATGAACACAAAGACTTAGCCCAGAAGTATGGAGTTACCGGTTTCCCGACAATAAAGGTGTTCACCGGCAGCAAACACACTCCGTACCAGGGCCAGAGGACTGCGGATGCCTTTGTGGATGCAGCCATAAAAGCCGCCAAGGACAAGGCCTATGACAACCTCGGGAAGAAAGCCAGTGGATCTTCAGACAAGGTAAATCTTCTAAAAAGGCTCAATAAATTATTAAGTAATATAAAGAGTTGATTTGAAACAAGGAGAAATAAGTGAAATTGGGTTTTGTTTATATTTCTTTATAGTTGTAGTCTATTCACATTTTTTAAATTGTGTTACAAATAAGTAAGAATTCTATTTGATTAACTATCATAAATCATTTATATTTGAAATCAACACTGGATACCGGACAAATTAAATTAATATCTCATACAGAGATGTCTCTGGAGTCTAGTGTTTGTAGTTTTCACATTTACTGATACCTATTACATTATTGTTTGAGCAATCAAAATTTCACATACCATTTCCGTGATTTTGTCAGAAAAATAGAGTTTACGGTCATGTTATCCCATGGAAGAAAATTAAAAGAACACAAGCGATGCAGCAAATACTAGCGCCACTGACCGCCTCGCGAGACGAACAGAGGTTTGAGGCGCTGAAGTCACTATTGTTCCGTAGCAAATTGTCTGACAATGATCCTCCCAAGATCGTTAGACTACAACATTTAGTCAATAAATTAAAGACGGTTAAAAGTTTATAGCTTTATTATTTCTCTTCAGAATTTAATAATATTAATTAATAAAATAGACGATGAAATCAAAAAGTTACGTGCATAAGTGTATCACTGATACCTAAAAATTCATAAATTACTTCAATACATAGTCATAACTTGAATTATTTTTTTCAATAAATTGAATATAAATGGCATGTCATGAAAGATAGATAGATGAGTGGTGTTTTGAAAATGAGTCCTTTTATCGCGTTATCTCTAGTGTATTTAAAATTATAAATGAAGCTGGTATGTAGCATGTTGAGATTCTATAATTAACATCATCTTATCTCGATATGAAGGGGCGTTGACTCTGTATACACGTAAAGTAAGACTGATGGTAAACAACGGAACGTGCCCTAGGTTCTACTACTACTGGTGGCATTAACGAAGCATGAAAGGCCGTATCTTTTGATTGCGTTGACTTAAGAGTTTGATTTTTGTTCTCTGCTCCAAGGGAATGCAGACCCTGGGAATTTTGAGAATAATTTCAGCTTCATACCTTCATGCCTTCTGAGAAAAAGAATCTTGACAGACAAACTGACGGATAATAAAGTGATCCTTTAAGAGTTCAGTTTTTTCTTTTGAGGTACGGAACCCTAAAACTAGTAAGATCTAAAGAATAGTAAAGTTAATGTGTGGTAAAACAGAGACTTCTATTTCAAATAATGGTCACAATGACATGAAATTACTTGATATAATTTTAATTGTAAACTTCTAAACTTTTCGACGCCCACGCAGTAGATGATTGCTCGCGTGTTCCCACGCATCGACTCTCACTTTCCTGTAGTGGTTTGCCAATCACGGATTGAACACGTCAGCGTGCAGGCTGTCGATTGACCTTTTAAAATCTCGAAGTTTCAATGTACATAGATGGACCTGAAATGGACACGATTTCGAACAATCTTGCAAATGAATGGCAAAATTGATCTTTGTTTTACAACAAAAAATGTTATACAACAATTCTCTATGTAGAATCGAACTTACTTATACATCATAAATTTATTAACTGTAACCAAATGATTACACAATCAATAAGTTAATGCTAAACATAGTTTTAAATTATTTAAAGTCGGATATCCACAAAATGTTGCAACTGAGACGCGATAAGATATTTTTACACACGTATAACATTGGTTATTACACTACAAATTATTTAATACCTATATAACTTTGATTTTTACATTTTTGAAGTTGCATAGTTTTATTCACACGGACCACATTTTCATCACTACAACGTCAAAAAGTCGCACAGTTAGTTTACATATTATAACAACTGCTTGCCGACATTTAGTCGTTGCGATGTCTGAATAGTCTGTCTGAATAGCCAAAACAATCTAAATTCAATCTTAATTCATCGTGTGAGTATTTCATTAATACACTTATGCACATCAATTTTAACTCCTACCACCGTTTAGGAATAGTGCTTTAAGAAGAAAATACCAGGAAAAGTAACTCCTGAGCACATCTTTTAACAAATTACAGAATAAACTACTAACCCACTAACTGTATGCGGCACTATTATTTCCAGACGTAGGTACATGTCATTTATATATCCCTCTATATCTTTAGTCCATCCTATTAATTACAGCTATGCTTTCAAATGTCGTTTGATCGTAAGAAGTAATTATAGATATCGGGTATGATATTGATCGGTGATGTATTGTTTCCAGTCGGACGTGATCACGCTGACGGACGACAACTTCAAGGAGCTGGTGCTCGGCAGCGAGGACATGTGGTTGGTGGAGTTTTACGCGCCGTGGTGCGGCCACTGCAAGAACCTCGAGCCGCACTGGGCCAAGGCCGCCACCGAGCTCAAGGGAAAGGTCAGTGCTCGTCATGAATCGTTATCGGTATCCTGCCGGGTTTGGGAGTGGTCTGTTAGTTTAGAACACCCCGACTTGAATCGATCGGTCGTCGGTTTAGCGAACGGTATCCGTCTAACAGCTACAATCACCACACCAATGTCGCCAATCAATCGTTGATCGACGCCATTACCAATACCAACGTCCTCATGTGTGGGATCATCCTTAGACAATTTACCATTTGTTATTGATGTACAAATTCGACGTGAAAATGTGTGGTCTAGACTACACTAACAAAATGTTACCTCGGAGGCTCGAGTTAGACAGAAAAACTCCTCTACTCTTTAAAACTACTCTTACTACTCTTTAAAATGTTAGTTTAGTCACCTTTTAGGTCCCCGGTTTTATGGATGGCGAGTATTACAGTGTTATTATAATATTCCCAGAGATATTGGGACTCTACATAGTACATCTATATTTGCATGAAGAGAGGAATGGCGCCTGAACGTCAAAAATGCTTAAAGATACTTTTACGTAATTATTATATTACTTACCGTCTACGCAAATAGATACAATTTTTATTATGTAAATCACAACTGTATCAAAGTTTCATGGAAATAAAACAAATAAACTGCAAAATATTTATTATACATACATACATACTCACGTAAAACAACAAAACATATGCATAAAAATAATAATATAAATGTTTGACTAACTGTTGTAACGATGGCACTCACTGGCGGAGATTCTATATTTTTCTTTTCTTCACATTATCACAGCTGAACTTTTATTATAATCGCACTTGGTGCTGTTTTATAGGCATTGCACAATATACCGTCCCTAGTATTTATGTGTTTTTCATAATATTTCTCGGTTTTATCGGGTGATCGTGACCACCGTGTTTTATTGGCGAATTTGTAATGATGAAGCTTGAATTTAAAAAAGGTACATATAAGTTTACAGCTGATTAAACATGAAGCGATTTCGAATGCCCACGTCTCAAGTAATGTTTGGTTTGTTAACGTTTAGAATGCAACTATAAAGTACAATGGTTATATGATGTACGTAGCATGTAGTATAATTACAATCAAATCATAGCTTTAGATTGGACAAGCGTAATTTACAATTGCCTGCCTTGCCATGACTGAGCAATTCTAATAGCAAATTCGATTACGACTAGTAAAATGCGCAATGTGCAAATTGTAGCGATAGTGTTTGAATTGGTTTGGGAATCGGAATTGGCGCTGGCAGTGTATACAAACGTCGAGCGGGCGCGTGTTTCGTAGCACAACCATTTTAGTTTCCATGCTCCGTCTAAACACAATAAAGTTATAATTAATCAATGAGTTACCCAATTTTATTAATTGCAGGCGTTTGCTAACTTGCCAGGTACACACACACACAGGTGACACATTTAATAATAAATCAAATATCGTGTATCTTTTCGTCTTTTGATTGCGGAATTAGTAAGCTGAACAATGGCTGCCAACGCTTTGTACGCTACGGTGTCCACCGTATAACGACCTGTGCTCTAAAGCCAAGTTATATGCTCTATAGCCTATAGCAAAACGTAATTTATTGGCAGGTGAAGCTGGGCGCGCTGGACGCGACGGTGCACCAGGCGACGGCGGCGCGCTACCAGGTGCAGGGCTACCCCACCATCAAGCTGTTCCGGCGCGGCGACGCGGAGGAGTACAGCGGCGGGCGCACCGCCGGCGACATCGTGGCCTGGGCGCTGGAGCGGCTCGCCGAGAGCGTGCCCGCGCCGGAGGTGCTGCAGGTGGGTCTTCACTCACCACCTGGTCACCACCGACAGGTCAACGGGACAGCTTAGCTGCGGTAATAGTATGATACAGTAGTGTGACTCGGCCCTGTCCTTGAAATGCCTACTGCCCCGCGCGCTAGGGCCGCCTCTTTCTAGTTGTAGTGAATGTAAGTGGGTAGGTAATACGCACGCTTCCTGATTACAAACCTACGCGTTCGATCGTCCCTATGGCGCTTATACTTAATGTCTACTAAACTCCGAGGCGCGTAGGTGCGTTTCACGTTCCGACCGTTTGTATGAAGATGAAATACTGTATGATACTATTACCGTGGCTTACGTCGTCACGTGGCTTACGTTGTCGTACGGATACTCACGTCAAAGTAGTTGGTTCAGTTCATGTCACTGGGTCCGATATATCGTCAAGACCGTATGATAGCAGTAAATCAGTACTAATAGTAAATCTGTAGCTGGTCGCTGTCTACGGACAGTGTAGTACCCATTACTACTATAGGGGCCACTAGTATCAAATAAAATTAAAAATAACATGAAGATCACTTATGTGAAATAAATAATTGACATGTATTCAGGAGCACTACTGATTCGTATTAAGAATGGTACAGCAGCAGTAGTGAATGTATGTTATCATAATACTTCCAAAGTTTATTGTTTTGTGAACTCTGATCATTAAATATAGTGGTTGTTTATATAAACATTGTCACAATGAATAAACATACTTATGTCAGTATGAGGTGGGACGCCTCACATTCCAGTCCATGACAGTCCCCGCTCTCTCAGTGACACAGCGAGCTCGAATGTCACCCGGTGCGGGCGTCAGGGTGTCACCCCAACACAGGGAGCCGTGTATGAACGTACAGGTCTAAGCACATTAGATCCAATATTTAGTTATTTTATTTTGTTGTCGACTGTTCTTTAATCTGTTCGAGGTTGACTACTTACTCCTTGTGCATTAATATTTTAGGTTTGTGTGAGTAGGGCTATCTTTTTCTCGCTCGGATGTCACCCTGGGTGGATCTGAACCCTCCGCCCTCCCTAGCTACATTATTGTCCACCCGGCACCCGGTTCGCTAACACCCCTCTGTGAGCAGGTGACGGACGAGGGCGTGCTGAGGGCGTGCAGCGAGAAGCCGCTGTGCGTGGTGTCGGTGCTGCCGCACATCCTGGACTGCAACGCCGCGTGCCGCGACCAGTACCTGGCCACGCTGGCGCGCCTCGGGGACAAGTACAAGAGCAAGATGTGGGGGTGAGTGCACACACCGCTTCTTGCACACTTTATGTGCACACACACTCTAAACTTACTGCCTTGAATTGCACTACGAGCCCCTTAAGTGTTAACAGTGACATGGTAATTAAAATGAGACTTAACTAACGACCAGACAAATAAACACTTAACAGACACATAATTGTCTGCCCCGGTGGGAAATTCTTAATCAGACAAATGAGATAGCTATACGGGCATTTTTTCAAACTCAAATAATTTATCTCATGTAGGTATTTTTTATACACTTATGAACGTCAATTTCTCTGATATCTCCTGATCTCTGATCTTGTCTTGATTGTTTTGACCGCGTGTACGCAAAAAGAAAACAGATTAATAATTTGTCTTCAGCGACTAGTAGAAGTGAGAAGTAAAAACAATGCAGTATGATCATTAAGCAGAGAATTTAATACATTGTTCATTTCAGTTGGGTTTGGGCGGAGGCGGGCGCGCAGCCGGCGTTGGAAGAAGCGCTCGAGCTGGGCGGGTTCGGCTACCCCGCGATGGCTGTCGTCAACGCCAAGAAACTTAAGTTCTCAACTCTACGAGGCTCCTTCTCGGAGACTGGTATCAACGAGTTCCTCAGGTTGGTCATATGTCTACAAAACTCCAATGCTAGACTGTTTTCTCCCCTTAGAGTGAGCTAAAGACTTAAATTGCCCACTTTTTAGAAATAGTATGCGAGTTTTATTCGTGTATCTTCTTCATCAATGTTATATTGTTAACAAAGATCAGATTTGATATTCTAATATTTTGTAATTGTAAATTAATGCTTGATTGCAATTCCACCTGATGGCAAGTGGTGATGTATTCGTCTTGGATTCGTAATGTATATTTACCTAAAGTTAACTATGAAATAATATTCATAAAATTCAAAATTTCATTAAATTTAAACCATTTTGGCATTCTGTACATTTACTTGTTGCAAAAATTATTGTAAAATCTTTGATATTAAACAACTGTGCATGTTGACGGCAATGCATTTTTAAAATACGCTTTAGTTAAATATGCAACCGAATATATCTGATATCTATTGATATTGGGTCATCAAATCATATTAACTAAAAAATGTTTACAGGGACTTATCGTTCGGGCGCGGTCAGACTGCGCCAGTGAAGGGCGCCGAGATGCCGAAGATCGAGTCCACGGAGCCCTGGGACGGCAAGGACGGGGAGCTGCCGCCGGAGGAGGACATCGACCTCTCCGACATCGACCTCGAGAAGGATGAGTTATAAGTGAAGTGGCAGTGACAAACAAACCTTCAGAACTGTTTTACTGTAAATTGTTCAATCTCATTTTAAATGCAAACGGGTGGTCATATTTTTGAATTGGTTTACCGATATTTGGACCCAGTTGCATGGATCGGGGTCACAATTGTGAGTGACTTTAAAATCGTGAGTACCCATTTGCAATTAAAATGTTTAGTGTCGGCGATGATATAAGTTTAAAAATCATAATTATGTTCAATCCCAACTTGATATGTACAATGTGATGTAACTAGCAATACTCTACAGTTCATTCCATAGATGTACAATCTGTTCCCTCGTGGCTGTTAACGCGTAACGCGTAATATTTTTTACAATAGTTGAAACAGTGTTTTTGCAATACTTGTACTAGGAACATTAATACATCCGAGAGTGCTAGTTGAGAATAGTTATAATAATAAGTTTAGTATGTGCCAATAATTAGCCGGCTGAAGTGGTAATGAGCTGGCCACATAGTGCGAATCGAATGATCAATAACCGTTGGATTCAGAAAGCCCAGGACAAGTCAGAGTGGCGTATGTTAGGAGAGGCCTATTTCCAACAGCGGACTCTCAAAGGCTGATGGATGGATGGATGTGCCGATAGCAGCGCCATCGGCACACATATATCCGATTTAGGTTAAAGTTCCATATTATAAAATAAAGTAACTAATTTTGTGGTTAGTAATCAATACAAAACAACAAAGAGCGTCTAGACAGCTCTATTCTCAATTGGCGCGCCTCTTGTTACCTTTCTCAGCTAGATTATCAATTTGTTATAATACTATTTCAAAGTAGTCTCTCCCATTCAAATCAATTAGTACTGTTGTCTTTACATCAAAAGTTTATTTTTGTATAAAGTAGCAACATATCTTTGAAGATCACAATCTAGTTTTACTATTTTTCGCGATTTTACTGTAACTTGCTAGGTACTTAACCAGTGAATAGGTTATTTTACGTCTAGATCTAGAATAAAAAATAATGATTCTACTCTGTGACCCTTACACAAGACAAAATAAGTTAAATCAGGTAATTTTGAGGATTTAAATTGATGTATAGTAATTTATTTTAAACGGACTGAATACATCTCTGTAGTGAGGCTGATTCTTCCATTGTGTAAGTAGAATTTCGAAGCATTTATGTTATAATGCAGCTTGGAGCATCACAGCTGTGGAAATGAGGTCAACTTTGTGAAGATTTTTTAATTTAAAAGCTAATAAATTTTTACTACTAAAATTGTTTACTTATTTATAACCTTTTTAACATTCTTTATGCAAGCTGATAGTCTTCTGCGTCCTTGGAGATGTCACAGCTGCTTAATAATGTGTTGACCAAAAGCATCCCCAACATTACATTAAGGATACAGGCTTGAACTATGCATACAATTAAAAGAATTTTTATTCTTAAACAAGGTATATTCCAATAAAATAAAAGAATGATTGTGTTTAATATCAGCTTTATTTTGAAAAAGTACAAAATTGCTGAAAGGTAAAATAAAGTCATAGTATTTAAATAATTGAGATAATACTGAAGAAATAATTGAGACATCATTTTAGTCTATGCTAGTACTCCATGCCTTCTTAACTGGGAATTTAACATCTTAAAAGCATTTAAAAACCACATTCAAAACATTAGACATTCCTCAGTTAAATGTAATATAAACAATACTACTAATAATACACAATCAGTACAATAAACTTATGTTAATATGCCACCAATAAAATATTATACATTGATATAATACCAAAATATTGGCAATAACATTATTTGTGCGAATCTATTGTGTACTGTTGTACCTGTATACATCTTTGTAATACATAATATTTTGAGCACATGTACACTATAAAAAGTAGGAAGATTTTTTGTGATTTTGTTAAAACATAAAAGGCAAATAAAATGTTTCAGAATTATACATCTTCATTGCCTTATAACACATACATGCCTACATAGTAATACATAATTTGAACACATTTATCTTAGTCACTTAACATTCTAAAATTCACTAAGTATCATTGAAAATTGGTCCAAACAGTCTTTAATCTTTCTCACGGTGTTCATCATAGCACCCACTTTGATCTAAACATAACAGTATGTGTAATAATAATCAATCTTTACAATATTTATTTATGATTATGGATGCTTCTTTATCACAACCTTATCATGCATTCCAACATTTTTAAAGCAATAGTAGATTGTATTTAATGAAATTCATTTAATATAAAGTTATAATAAAATTTACTATAAAATAGTATCACTTTCTGCTTTCTTCTTTCACTTTCGTTTTCTTTTGCCGTTTCTTTTTCTCCTCTAAGATTTAATATTTAAAGGCACCTTAGTGAAACGGTGGTAAATGCAAAAAATGATGTTCATAAGTGTATTCAAGGTACCCACATGAAATAAATTATTTGAGTTTGAGTTTTACTAGTGATGAGTCCTTATTCACACAGCCTAAAGCATTGTTGAATGTAGCCTGGCCATTATAACTGTGAAAATAATAATGACCAGACGAGGAAAATGCCTAAAATTATTATAATCCTCAGTAAATTATGTAAGGATAAGTTAAAAACTTACTAGGTAAAATTCCTAAATACTACTTCGAATAAATCTGAGGAATGAGAAGTAAATTTGAGTTACATTTTCATACATTAGGCAATCCAATCATGTCGTATTTTCTGGTCTTCTTGCACAGGATGGGGTAGCATATAGAAAAGTAGTACATGCCGACAATTGCCATTATCAATGATACTATAACTGTGACAATACCCCATGCCGAGAGACCGAGTCCTCTGCGTGCCGTGTTCTGTCCTGGTAAGCTGCTGCTAGCAAGCACCTTGGGCTGTGCAGTTTCTTTATTTTTAGACCCGTATTTACTGCTGTACCCTCTATTAGCATGGTTTCGTAATGCTTCGCATTGTAACAACTGATTCAACACTGAAAGCAGTAGAAACGTATTAATTAAGTTTAGTATTCTTTTAAAAAAACGTGTGTTAATAAATCAAAAATTTTAGCATAAAATACACTTACCAATTAATAACAGGCCAATTCGAGCAATTTGTTTAAACATCTTGATTTCGCGTTCTATTCCTAAAAATAATAAGAATGAGAAACAATGGTTAATAGAAGTTTCTACTGGCATTATTTTACTGACAAAGTGCTAAGTAATTATATAATATAAATTACTTATTTAATTGATGCTCGAGTGGCACTGGCACTTGTATTATACACTGCTCGCGTTTCTAAAGAATTTAGAATTATGAACCGATTGTAAATCTGAATCGGCTTGTAAATAAAATAAACTTTAGGTATTATGATATTGACAATATTGACATTGACACTAAATCACTTTTATCTTTACGTCGAAATCGTCGAATGAATTTTGATTGATTGAATTTGATATGATTAGGCATTCTAAATTCTAAGTTACTCTATGACAGTAACTGAAGTAACTGAACTAACTGACTAACTGTACTGATACTGACTGTACCGAACACAGAGTACTTTATGTACCGAGTACCGTCCGACGCGGCACCTGCCTGACTCACTCCCTCACACTAATTTTTGATACCTGTAACAATACAAAGAATTATTGTAAGTAGTTTATTTACCAATTATAAAAATTATAGTATTTATTTTCGTTTTAGATCTCTACATAAATTGTTTTAGAATAAATATCTGTGTGCAAAAGTTCAGTAATATTAACGTCACGTATTCACTTATTATGCTCTATGGATTGATTGCTTAGATAAAGTGAAAAAAATATCTTTAAAAAATTAACTTTAATAGTCTGTTTAGGTTTAGGTGGTATTTCCGGTCCTACGTCATACTGCTAGCGTGTACTTCCGGATACAATCCAATCATTCCAATCATCAAGCGCTGATTTGATTTGAGTCGACTGCGTGCGTTGTCAAATGTCAAAAAAACTTGCACCGGCCATGGCGAAAATACTATTTGGTTTTATATTCCTATTATATTTCACAAATAGGTCATATAGCGCAAGTGTAGATACTGTATCTAGTGACATCAAAATAAAGAATGTGGATAGAACAATCGACATCTCGTCACAACTCGTGAAAATTGCATCAAAAATAACCTTCGAGAATACAGGAAATTCGCCGGTAAAGAATATCCTACTGGCTGTGCCAGCGGCAGCAAAGGATAATCTTGCGTATATAGGCGCTAAGGATAGTACTAGTAAAGATGTTCGAGTAACTGAAACCTCGGTGAAAGGCTATGACAATGCTTGGTTTTATCGCGTTGACTTGAAAGAGGCAGTCAAACCAGGTGCGTCAACCATTATTATGTCAGAGACGGTGTACACCAAAGCGCTAGTCCCGTATCCTACGGCTATCTCACAGCAAGAAGACCAGCTAGTCAAATATACCGGCAACCTGTACTTCTACTCCCCATACTTTGTCACAACGCAGAAAACTAGCATTATTGTGAATACTAAAAGCGTGGAATCATTCAGTAAAGTGAAGCCGTTCAACCAAGTTGACGGCACTATTGTCTATGGACCTTATTCCAACATTGGGCCGCTCACTGAGAAGGAACTGTCAGTACATTACAGAAACAATTCACCATTCCTGACCGTGACCCGTGTTGAGCGACTAATTGAAGTCTCGCACTGGGGCAATATAGCGATCGAAGAGAAAATTGAAGTGGAACACACCGGTGCAAAGCTGAAGGGGCCATTCTCCCGTTACGACTACCAACAGGATCATCACAGTGGCCCAGCTAGTGTCAGATCTTACAAAACTATTCTACCTGCGTCTGCCTCAGATGTTTACTACCGTGATACTAATGGAAACATCTCAACATCTAACATGAAAGTTAAGAAGGACCTGGTTGAGTTAGATCTTAGGCCTCGATACCCTCTATTTGGGGGTTGGAGGTCTCATTACACTCTAGGCTACAATGTCCCTAGCTATGAATACTTGTTTCATTCTGGTGATGAATTCCTTCTCAAGTTGAGAGCTATTGACCACATTTTTGATGACATGCAGGTGGACGAGTTGGTCACTAAAATCATTTTGCCCGAAGGCACATCAAATATTAAACTGAACATACCGTATCCAGTGACTAGACTGCCTGACAGCCTACACTTCACATACTTAGATACAACGGGTCGTCCTGTCATCTCATTCACAAAGAGAAATGTTGTAGAAAATCATATACAAGATTTCCAACTTCGCTACACATTCCCTCGAATCCTAATGTTCCAGGAACCCTTGCTGTTAGTTGCCTTCTTTTACATCCTGTTCCTGGCAGTCATTATTTACGTAAGATTAGATTTCTCTATTCATAAGGCTGAACATCATAAAGATTAATTATAAATATTGTAAGTTATCATAATAGTTTGTGCTGCAATAAAATGGGATGTGGTAAAATGATGTTAAACTATCCTAATATATGTTATTTTAAATCTCTTATTACTGTTATAACTTATAAATGCCTCAAATTTTAAATTTCACAAATGTTAATTTAAGTTCTATATCTGTATGTCTGAAGACTCACCAGTGAGATGTCTAATATTGTGAGACAGGTATGAGTGTCTATCTGAACACTGCATTTGTAATGTTTGCTATCAGTTCTTTGAATTTGTATAAACACAAATAAAAATGGAAAAATAAACAAAGGCTTTTTATTGACCCATAAAATTTAATTCATTTGACAAGGCTATAGTGCCAGCCGTAGGAAATCGCCGGGCTGTGCCTGTATGCAACCCAGTTCAATCTCAATGTTCTCTATGTGGTGGTGGAACCTTGGTCTAGTTAGCAAATCCCGAAGTAAATTATAGAATGTTTTTAACAGATGGTTGACCGCTCACTGTTCAAACTACTGTAGTTGGGCCGCTGTAGTTGGGCTGCATGTTTTCTCAGTCTGTTACTAAGCTACTTGAGTAGGTAAATACACGAATGTATAATATAATCTAAATGATAACATTTGCATCTAAGGCAAAAAAAAGCAATATAAGTTAAATAAATCTTTTATTAACAATCTGGATCTTAACAAAGTTTATGAAACAGAAGTCAACTCCCTTAAGACTGAACAAACTAATATTTTTTAATTCATGTTGAAAACAGACATTCGGTTAGTCCACTTTTTAATGCAATGCTACTCGTGAACTCCTTGTACCAAATAAGCATTACACAAAGCTGTAACAAGTAATCCGCTTCATGACAACTAGTAGGTAGACAGTCATAATAATATGGACTTCTCAAACAGTCGCTTAATATAGTACTATTTGTATAGTTCAACATACGAAGCTATGTTTCAAAATAATACAAAAAGATATTCAATAACAACTCTCTCACTTCATTGGATTTTCATGCAAATTATGTACAGGTATTCAAATTCAATTACAATGAGGGAATATTAAAAATAAACACAGCTAATATGCAAGAATCATGAGACAGTTGGACTCTTACAACAATTCACAACAATATACATTACTTAAGTATTTATAGTACAAAATTAATACAAATGAAAAATTTGAGATAACTTTCTGTTCTGTTCGCGTGTACTGTCACAACTCCCGTAACGTAATTTTTTTACACAAAAGCACCAGGCAAACAGGCCTCCGGTGGCGGCAGCGAGTCTACATGCCGTACTCGGCCTGTTTGAAGCGCAGCACGACCGGCGCGCTGGTGCAGGGCAGCACGCCCAGCTCCGTGACGACGGCCGTGACGAGGCCGGGCGGCGTCACGTCGTGCGTCACGTTCAGCAGCGTCAGGTTGGGGTTGGCGCGCCACTCGCGCAGCGGCGAGCTCGGGTCGCTCTTGTCGATCAGCTCGTCCGGGTCGCCTGGGGGTGACGCAATACGTTAATGTTATCATCAATTATCATATCCTTGCCGCCGTTTCGTCGTGTTCACACTGCCCGAAGGTTGACTGGGAGTGAATGCTTTTAACATTTAGCTTTTAGTATGGTGCATGAAGTTCGAAATAAATAAACATATTGCCTATGCGCAATAAGCACAGATGTATAGCGAGCCGGTGGAGGATTGTTTGTTGTAAAATATATACGGAATAAAAGCTTCAAATTGTGATAATAACTATAATAATAAAATGTACAACGAAAAGAATAGAAGGAAAAATGGATATGAATGACAGTCTTGTTATTTAATGAATCCATGGTAACTTAATCTAGGGTTGTATATACAAATTTACAAGAGCAGGGTTGTTGCCCTACAGGTGCATGCACATCTTCGTTACAGTTAATGGGATAATGTTGTTTTTGTCTGTCATTGATGTCCACTGGAGACAGTGACCACTTAGCATAAGGTGGCATGGCACCTCAACATTAAGAATTAGACGCGGTCACGCTCACCGATCTCCTGGCAGACGAGCGGGTCGAGGTGCGTGCGCTCGCTGAACTTGTGCGTCTCGCAGGCGACGAGCACGGGCACGTTCCGCGCGCGCGCCACCAGCGCCGCCTGCGCGCTGCCCGCCGCGCCCAGCGCCGCGCCGTGCGCCAGCAGCGCGCTCGCGCCCAGCACCACCTTCTGCACCTGCATGCCACACCTCTGGTTTGTTTTACCTCCATCATTTCAAGTTAGACTGATTATTTCCTTTGAAATACTACAGACTTGTTAACTGAATAGAAAAATAGGTTTAGATTAGGTTCAATTATAATGACACAAGTTAAAATAATGTAATACTCACGTCAGCCATAACGTATGTGAGCGCGGAGATGTCGACGTAGGCGGCGGGCACGCCGCGCGCGCGCAGCCGGCGCAGCATCTCGGGCCCGCGCTGGCCGCGCGCGCCCGCCACCGTGGCGCGGAACCGCACGCCCGCCGCCCACGCCGAGCACAGCACGCGCTCGATCAACGACGAGCTGCAACGACAACACTTCCTGATATGGAGGAAACATTTCTGGAGCGTTTCCGCGCTTCGGGGGGTACGTGGAGTCGTCGTTGTCGTAAGATAAGGCCTTTGAGCCATGTCAGTATAAGAACTTTTGACACTTGGGTTGGTCCTTCACCAAACAACAAGGGAGCAGCGTGGAGTGGCAGTGGAACAGCTTTGAGGCGAACAGTTTATCTACTAGTAATAGCGTAACAGTAATAATAAAGAGTTTATCCAATAGTTTAATGGAGTCTCACCATCCGTAGGTGAGGATGTGGTCCCCCGGCGAGATCTTCTTGCGCAGGAACAGGCTGATGGCCTCGCCCGCCATGTCGATCTGCTCCCGGATGTACCGGTCTATCTCCTCCTGCAGCTGTTTCTTTGCCTGCCACCGTCAAACAACATTTCGTTAGATTCGCCGCGCACAAGCATTATTGTTGACGATAGTATATCGTACTTGCCAATAATATTATTAATTATGGTCAACAATTTACGAAACCATAGCTACTTTTAAATTTAAACAATGCGGCTCAAAGTGAACTCAGCTAGTATTTTCCTAATTTCTAGCGATCTTACAGCTCGAAGGACCAAAAACTTTAAGCCTAATCTTACTATCCTTTCCTCACAACAATGTTAAACTCTGTTAACAAAACGGTCGACCGCGCACGTACGTCAAACTCGTCGACGTTGGCGGGCAGCAGCGTGAGCTGGCGACGCACGTGTTTGAGCGCGTTGGCCTCGGCGGCGGCGGGCGCGCGGCGCGCGGCCAGGTGCGCCGCGGCCGCCGCCAGCTGCGCCTGCAGCCCGCGCCCGAACTCCGTGCGCGCCGGCAGGCTGTAGTCGCGCACCATCTGCACACCGCGCCGTAACGGATATCAAGTTTCGGATGCCACATCCGCGGACACGGATACCGATATGGGAGTAATATTATTTCACGTTCCGTATGGCGCAATGGTTATCATGCCGAATCGCCGTTACAAGTAACCCACAAACCAGGGAATCCTAGTGTGGCCCTACCCTATGAGTGTGTAGCGGTTACGGATATGTATTACTATTCGGATTATACGTTAGTTTCGAATAGTTTTGGCTACGAACATTAGATATAATTAGAGTAGGCAATAGAAATAATAACAAACTATGCAATATTAGGGCGCGGCTATAAAATTTGGGTTAGGGAAATTAACTGAAAAATAGGTCGATAAAGTAGCAAACGCTGACCTTTTTGATGGCGTCGAGGAGAGCTATGCACCGGGCGTTGGAGCCGGTGACGACCCGCTCCGCCAGCTGCACGCCCAGCTTCACCACGGCCGGGTGGAGGCTGCAACAGGGCGGGCGGATCACGTCACAGTCGGATACCGGCGGGAAAATACAGCGACTGGTGAGCACCTTCTACCACCTGACTTTTACCTCCTAGCGACCTCTAATGCACGGAATAAAAGGAAAAGAGCGTATACGTGTCGGGATTACGCTAGATATTGTAGCCGGAATTATTAGAATTCATATCATCATCATCGAAAGCGAAAACGGGTTTGTGTTTCTAAAATCTTTTGCTTAAAATAAAACGTAATCGATAATATTCAATTACTTTAGACATACTGTCTGTTCAAATACAGTATAACACAAATTTTCTTTCTTTCTTTTTTTAAATTGTAACCATCTTTTTTGCAATTCCTTGGAGCAATCAGTGTATTTTACTATGATAATAATTTCTTTTACTTTTGTTTAATTTACTACAAGGGTACAGGTGAAAAGCATGTTTTGAAAAGCTTTAATTTACTTGGAGTTGATGGGCATGTTGTACAGGGAATCCTTGTTTTTCTCCACATACAAGTACTGGAACCAGCCAACTTTCTGCAAGCTTTGAGTTTTGGATTTGGACTTCTCCGTTGACTTGGCTTTGGGGGATTTTTCCTGTGAAACAGTAAAAACAGCATACTGTCATCGAATTCATTTAGATTTTTTGAAAACAAATTGTACACCGCCCAGGACTTTTTTATAACTTGATATATGAAAAAGCTTACTGCTGCACTTGTTATCCATCCATGCTTAAATTTTTTTTAAACCTAAGTCACAAACATATGAACAGTTGAAACACTGTATAGAGTAACTCACCATTATCATTGTATGACATTAATAAGGTTTATACCAAAATAATACTACAAGGTAATATGTACTGGTCATATTACCCTACTATCTACAGTAGATTAGCAAACAACACAAGATTCCAACTGGCTCTTTCGCCTCATTTACACTGTCTACTAACCTCTTTAATTTTGGCGGGTTCCTTAGTCTTGGCCTCGGGCGCGGCCGCCTTCTGTTCCGCGACTGGCTTGGCCGGACGTTGAGCGCTCTGCTTGGCTGCCCGCTGAGCCTCCTGCTTGGCACGTCTCTCCGCTCTCAGCTCGGCTTTACTTTTACCCACATCTTCAGGCTGAAACATTTTTTTAGTTAAGAGAAGAAACTAAGCTATGGGATTGTCTTTTATTGATTACAATTGATATGAATTTTACCTTCTCAGTAGTTGTTTCACTTTTAACACCTTCCTTATGATCTTCACTAACATTTTCTTTTAATTTATCTTCTACCTTTGTTTTGTCTATTGGTGGAATATTTTCTTTACATTTCAAATTGTTCACTGACTCTGTCTTCGTTTTTTCTGTTTTATTAATTGCTACATCATGAGTTTTGGCAACATTCTCTTTAACTTGTTGTGTTGGTTTTACATCAGTTTTAGGCAAAACTGTCTTTACTTCTACATTTACGCCCACACTATCATCTTTCTTCTTAGCTTTTTGTTTGGCTAATTTCTTTGCTTCTCTGGCAGCCTTTACGTCTTCTCGAGACTTGGCAGACGTATCAGTAGATGATTTTTCCTCTTTTTTTGATTCTATTTTGTTTAATCCTTCCTGCTGTTTCTGAGAACCTGGTGTATCCTGAATTTTTCCCATATTTGATTTGTCTAAAATAAGTGTTACGTTTTCAACAGACTTAGGTTTTAATGGTTTAGTTTCTTGATTATCTAATTTCAAGATTTCTTCTTTTGCTCTGTAAATCTCACTTTCAGACGGACCAACTATTTGTTTCTGAATTAAAACATGATCCTTATCAATTAGTGCGTCAGTTTTATTTTCACTTGTTACGTTTAGTTTGTGACCTCGATTTTCATTATTAAGTAGATTCAGTGGTGCAACAACTTGTTTTTCAGTCACTTTTAAATTTGTAACTGGTTGATTTTCAGTACAAACTGAGTGTGTGGATTTATTTTTCTTATTTTCAATTATACATGGACTATCAGGTTTTATTTGATGATCCCCATTTAAATTAGGTGGTTGATTTTGCTTTAAATTCTTTTTTTTTAATTCAGGGTTATCCTTCACAATTGTTAAAGGAGTTTCAAATTCACATAATTTATTTTCATTACTTATTAAATGAGAGTTTTGGCTTTTAAGTTCTTTATTTTTTGTCAGTTTAGTTGAAGATTTAGGATTTTTACTTAAAACAGCACTCTGAGATCTATTGTTAGTTAGATCATTAGATAAAACTGGTTTCACACACTTGGTTTCCTGTTTATTAATTAAACTTGTCTCATTGGTCTGGTCCACATTATCAAGTTTATGTTTTTCCTTTTTAGTTGACTCATGCTGTTGGTGATTTGTAGTTGATTTATTTGTGTGTTTGTTAAAACCAATTATATCTTTTTTAGTGCTAATATCTTTATCAGAGGTTTCAGCCCTTGCTGCTTTTAATTTTTTTCGTCGAAGTCTTCTTTTCTGAGCTGTAGTTAATTCTAACAATTTTATATCTTCTATATCATCTGTATTATCCTGAAATTGAAACTCAACTTGATATACTATCATAGAAAGTAGGTAACTCAAAATATCACACATTGTACAACTTTTGTGACAACAAACAACACGTTAAAAGTGAGGGTGAATAATAATACTACATGATAACTACAACACAATGGGACAATATATTCGTTTGTTAAGGTTAGCATTAATAAAACCAGATAGGACTCAAGTATTTCACTTACAATACTTTATGTATTAGACTGTTATAAGAAGGGAAGAAGTATTAACGGCTGTAATATTAAAAAATATGGATATTATCAATATAGTCATGCATTGACCAAACAACCAGTACAAAGTTTTCTTCAGCTTATCAACATCCTCAATAATAAAGTTATTAGTGCCCATATTCACTATTACTACGCAGATCTTAATTGCATCTTAATTTTGTACAATTGACTTCAGATTTTCCATAAACACATGCTTGTATATACATATATATTTTTTAATTTTATGTATTTAACGTCATTTACACAGTACAGTAGAAACAGTCATCTATCAGCTTTTCCAAGAAAATATAAAAAATATGTATAAATACTATTATAAAGTTCCTAAAGGTAATAAAACATTATAAAAAAAATATACCTATATAATAGTACATACAATTATTTCTGGAGCAGTTTGAACATAAATCTGTAAACCTCGGGTTTTGACTTGTCTTTATGTACCAATGTACATTTTCAGACCGCCAATTTTAAGATTAGTAATTTTATTTAAGTAATATTATTAGTAAGTATTATTATTGCCTTGGTTACATATGGAAAAACCAGCTAACAGGAGAAAATCGCCCTGTCAAATACATTTAAATTTTAGTCTAAAATGTATTGATTTTGGGCGCTCTTCAAACTTCTCAATTTTTGTAGTATAAACCAGCCGTATGAATTATCTATAACAATTATTGTTGTATACTGTGAGTATTCAGTAATACTAATGGATGTTTATTTCAATGCGGGCAGCAGCTAATTACAATTTAATAACAACTCCAATAATTCACTTTATTTCAACAAAACAATTCTTTATTTTTATTGTTACATTGTAAGAGATAAAGTTAAGTAAATTATTGTGGTCAAAATCAACTTCATGATTGAGGATGGCGAGTTGCAACTGTCGCAGATGTGTTAAACTTAACCTACAAGATTGCATCAGCCCTGGGGATGGTGAGATGACACGTAATAATATCAGTAAATCTAAAGTACCTTAGACAAAACCATTGCTGCTTGTCCTTGGTAAGCTAGAAATCAAAATATAATGATAGAAAATCCTTGTTACTTCGTAATATCCATGTTTTATTCCTAATAAACAAAAGCTTTATATACGTACCAATTACTTAGACTTGACAATACGATTTATGAATTCCGTCGAAGAAAATATACGTTAAGAACTAAATCAATAAAGAACGTTTTGAAAATTAAAAGTTTTTATAAAAATGCGAATCAGAACCTGAAATCTGCTTTGCATTGAAAATAAAAATAGGTTAGTAAAAAAACGTCAAACAAAATGTAATTATTTGACAATTAGTTGTCAATGTCTTACTTAATATGACGTAATTTTCCATAAGTAGTAGAAAGTACCTACTCTGTGAATATCAAAGCACAGAGTACTTTGTATTATAAGTTAAAAGAAAACTCTATGTTGCAATAGGTATGAGGAATGATTGAATAATTATAAATCGTTTGAATTTGAACTGTTATCTTGATGGGCTTCATGGAGTGTGATAGGGCGAGAGGAAACGCATGTGAATGTGAAGAGAAGAGTGTTTTATATGTATGTGGATCATGATGATGGACAAAGAAGTGACGGAGCTAGGGCTGCCTCTTTCTAGTCGTAGTGAATGTAATGTAGGTAGGTAAATCGCACGATTCCTGATTATAAACTCACATTATAGTACGCCACGCAACTACGGCGCATTTGCGACTGTTGTGTACCGAGCTGTATACTCTACATACTCGTAATACTCGTATTGTACCAAACGCCGAGGCGCGGAGGTATGATCGCGTTCCGACCATAAAGATGGAATACTGTATGATACTGTTACCGTGCCCTCAGGTTATAATAATCGTAGTTAATATAGCATTTAAAGAAACAGTCAGATTAAGAATAATGACTTTATTACGTTTATAGATATTTACTGAATACACGATTACTTAAAGTTTTACATAATAATGGATAATTTTAAAAATAAATAAAAGTTATGATTTACATTATTGAAATAAGGCATTTGAATTATATTAAAACAGCTTAAAACACGCTCACACAATAAACTATGTATGTCCTGGGATAAGTATCTGTCGTATAACAACCGATGAGAGTCAAACACGGGACCTTTGGTACGACTGGCAGGGGTAGTGGCCGTCATTGCGTTATAACTTATAACTTTTAATGTAAATATGAACATAATGTTACGAAAAATGTTAGATCAATATTGTTTGGCTTAAATAGATCAATATAATTAAAAATTATGACATCATGAATGTAATGTTGACTACACTAGACTAATTAGTACGTAAATAAAAATCTGAATAACGCTAGTGAAATTTTGTAAATACATACATACTTAACTTCATAAGTAGAATTTTTTTTCTCTTTGTAACTTCAATTTCATTACCTTCTATTTTCAGAATTTCAATGATGAAAATGTCACGCCACGCAAGTTATTTACAAAAATATCTTCCCTTCATAATGTTAAAAATTAAGTGCCTACTTAAACGAATAACGACTTAATGTACTTAGGTATCTAAGAAAATGCAATAAAATGCGGCGATAAAATGAAAACAATGATAATATTAATTGTCTCATATGATACAATATAGAAATTCGTATTAAATATATATGCGTGCACCGTGATTTGGTGACGTCGCAAATACATACGCATTGGCATTGTTTTGGTCGACATTACAATGTTTTTCATAAAAGTCAACCTTTAATTTTTGTATGTAGTCCGTCACCTTATCTTTAGGGCACAGAGCCACAATACAGCCGCCCCAACCAGCGCCAGTAAGTCTTGAATGTACATTAATTTCGCTAGATATTTTAACTAAAGCGTCTAAATTTTTATGTGAGCATTCAAAAAGGTTCTTTAAGCTTTCGTGGCTCGCAGACATTAATGATCCTAGGATTTCCAGAGTATTATCAGGTTTGTCAATTCCATTGCCATTAGTACCGTTAGATGCTGGTTCCTTGCCATTTGTATTAGACTGCAAACATACGTTTCGAAATCGTTCTACCCTCAAAGCTTCTTCATAAACGTGTAGCGCCCGTTGTCGTAATTTAAACTCTGTTATGTGTTTGGTGTTTGGCGTCGAAAAACAATCATTCATTTCTTGTTCTGTAGTCTTTAACAGTTTACAAATTTCATCTTTTGTGTAAAGGTCTTTTGGTAGACATTTATGGACAACTGAAACCATTTCTTCGAGACTTTTATGGCTAAGTCTTTGTACTTGGCTCAGAGTAATGATTGTTTCATCGGTAGAAACCCCTATGGAGTTGGCTAGTATTTTAGCAGCTAGTCTGCATTCCATAACACGCCGGTTGTAATCATTAGTAGCAGCTTTGTTAGCCTCCGCCAAGCTATGAGCTACCACGAATGACGCGTCTTCTGGAAGTGCCACTGGACTGGCATTCAGTGGCTGCCAAGTTATATACTGCGCGCTGTATTTCTCGGCTAGGAAAGCTATGGCTTGATCCATTCCACCGCCCTGGGTTCCAATGTATCTTTCGCTTTTTGCGCACAAGGAAGCTATCTCCGTCCTACTTATGTTAGCCCCTTGAGCGTGAAGGAAAGCTAGACACGCCGCACTCACTAGAGCTGATGAACTAGATAGACCAGAAGCAGGCGGAATGTTCCCATCAACATACAATCGAATACCGGTGGACTTCCCGTTGTTCAAATACTCAAGTGCCCCTTTGATGCCACACAGAACATAATTGTACCAAAACGGTTTCCCATTCATATCAGATTTAATAATAATGCTTTCGAAAGATTTTATTTCTAAATCAACGCTGTCGTATTTATTATTTGCATTTCTAAGGCAAAGTATCGGATTTTCAATTAGTCCCACCGCCATTAATATATCTTGCTCTAAAGCCATTGGCAACACTGGATAGCCGCAGTAATCAATATGTTCGCCGATAATATTAACACGCCCCGGAACTCTGGCGTAAAACGATGGTTCACATTGAAATTCTTTAACAAAAAGTTCACTCAGCTTGTTAATCCTCTCGCTGTTCGGCACACTAATAATTGGCACTCCACCGCTTTTTGTATTCTCGCTCATTTTAGTTGTTAAGTTTGTAAACAATGGCACAACTTCACTCTCCTCTAGCAAATTTACGACTGAAAAGCGTACGTTATCAGTATAAACGCGACACTTTTACAGGCTTAGGCCGTAGCGATTTCACAGACGAGCACTTTTGTTTTGTTCACCGTTCACAATTGATAATTTATTTGTAAACATTTACCCGAGGACTACTATCTATTGTGTTCACTTTGAAACTGGTATTGTATTTCTTTTTTCGGAGAACAAATTCACTTATTTATTAAATAAGTAGTGTACTTAGGTAGGATAGATTGTATACCTACAATCTATTTATTTGGTAAATAGCTATTCAGTGCAACTGTTAGATATCAGAACAGCACTAGATTATGCAGATGTTAATAACAAACATAACCTTAAACTATATTAACTCCGCGACGTAGCTTCGAAATGACGTAGGTAATTCTCCTATGCGATGCGCCTGATTGTGCGGACTGCGGACTGATGATGATACGAAACAAATGTGGGCCGATATACAGTTAACTAAGTATGCAGAGATAACAGGTTTGAAAAAAACATTTTATAAAAGGAGCCAGTGGTCAACGTTACTCGGAAATCGGTAGATGCCTAAACTAAATAATTATGCCTGTTTATACATATTAATAAATTTGCGTAAGTATGTAGGAATATTTTGTTGAATAAATTATACTACTAATATTACTGATAGGTATATAGAATAATGATAAATTAACTCATTAACACGGAGTTCAGCCGTGAACACCATCCTTGCAAATTAATAGGTCGAAATATCGGCTTACAAAATACATAATCGTGAGTACCCGTATCATAATAAAATATGTACAATCCGTGAAGAGTTAAAAATAATCATAAATTACCATTTATTACCATCAGGTAAATAATAGAAATTAGAAATATCGCATCTCGCATCTCATCATCTTCCTGCCCATTACCCAATTTTATTTGTGGTCAGCGCAGTATGTTCCGCTCTTCCATTCTTCCATATTAGTTCTATGATAATGGATGTAAAATTTTATTAGCAGGAAACAGATATCAAAACATTAACTGATAAATGAATAAGTCACCTTACAACATTAATGTCAATAAATAGCGTGGTAAGTACCTACTTAAGTGCAGACCTACATAAAGTGATGATTGACATAGATGATTGAAGTACCATCAAAGATAAGATTTGCAGGCACCCTGCAGGCACCTAATTGCCGTAATAAGTTGGTACCTACCCAATACGCAGTCATTATAAATTAAAATAGGTGTTATGTAAGAATGTATGTAACTAAATAAGTAAGATGGTTATATAGCAAGCCAGGTTAGGCGGATCGTATAAATTTTAAACCAAAGTATATGAAATTTTATATAAGTTATGTAGGTACTTTTTTACGTCATTTTAGAGTGGCATTTATCATTTTTTATAGGTAACATATCTCTACATACATTTGGACAAGACAATTTTGCATGAAAATATCATTAAAATTTGTAAAGCAGTAGAACAAAATATAACTATTTGATTAAGTGGATAAATGGTGGCTTTACATTTACAATGTGGATTCAAATCACCGTCACCTATCGAAACGCCAAAGGCGTCACCGATATGTTGCCGGCCAAAAAAGAACACACAAACACGTAAGAAACATTTTACAGTCGATTATATAGAGACGGTGAGAGCTAGCCAGGCAAATAAAATATCCTACCCTAGCATAGGCATGAGTTTAAGGGTGAGGTCGGGTCGGCAGCCGCGAGCGGCACGTCGTCGCAGCGTCGAGGACCTTTCAGATTTTCTGTAGCGGCTGACATCTTGCACCACCTACCACTCCTATAGGGATAGGAGATAATTATGGGGTAAGTAGTTAAGTACTGTAACCCTAGTACGCCATAAGCTTGGACTCTATATGGATTACCTTTACCCTTTACCCCCTATGTGTATTATTGTTTCTAACAAGACTTGTTTTATAGCACACAGGCTTTATTGAAATAAATATGAATTTTACCTACGTACTTAGGTACTCAACCAAAAAATAATTTCGTCTGAGTCTACTAAAATAATGTGTGTCGATTTATGGTAAAACGATCAAATTAAAAATAATTAAAATAAATAAATAATAAAATCAATAAACAGTTTCCTTACAAAGCTTCCTACTCTTTATAAAAATACGCGTTAAATTAACCCATTGATGGCCAGCAAAGAATAATACCCGTTGTTGATGGCCCAGCCCACTACTGGGTACGGGTCTCTCCTAATAAATAAGGAGCTTATACCATACTTCACCACGCTGCTCCAGTGCATTTGGTGGATGGGTTAGTAGCCCACCCCACTCATCTCACCCACTCACCCAACAGTTAGTATTGTTGATCGAAAGGCCCACCCAAGTATCGGGAATTTTTATGCCCCCCGAAGGCCTCCACTCCAACATGGCGTAAATGGCGTAACGACCGCTATTTAGTGATAACAACTGGGATCGACAGTTTTACGTGCTCTCGGAAACAAGAAAGCGCTCAATAAACTTTTGCCACTAGTTTTCTCCCATCCAACTACCGACGCAAGCCGCCAGGCCAGGCTATGAACGCTATTATTGTTATTATTTTTGATATACCCTATGTAAACAACTTTATTATGGTGTATTGATACGACGAGGAATTATTATTCATCCATTATTCATTCAATGGACATCAGTGACACCAAAGTGACCAAAGGTACTTATCACCGATACGTTGCTGGTCAAAGAGAAAACAGCGGAGCGCAAGTATTTCTATTTTCTAGCTCATCGAAACTCCGAATGACTCCGATTCGATTCCGATTGCAATGCAACAAGTTTGTTGGCAACAACCAAAACACGTCTAAAAACATTATCTGCGGTTCGACAGGTTCGGCTTCGGCTTACGAAAATTACTAAAATACCTTATAAATACGTAACTGTAATCTTTGTTAATGTAGAATTGTAGATTATTGTACATTCTGTTCCATTTTGATTGCCCACAGGTTATGTATGATTAATGATTCCTACCTAGTCTGTGCTATTTATTTATTTTATTTTGACGTGTGACACTCTCACACTGACAGTTTAGTTTGCCTGACGGCGATAAGACGATATTTTTTGTTATTTTGTACACAAATAATTACAAACGTATTTTACAAGTATATTCCTAGGCGCCTTAAATTGCCTAACATGTGTCTATTCTAACAGAGAGTACAATGGCGACTATTTTGGATTTTAAAAAGATATGTCGTGCTTGTTTATCCGAGGCTGGTCCGCTGAAGGAGTTGTTTACTGTTTGCTCAGCTGAGGTGTTCAAGTACTGCACATCGGTTGACGTGAGTAAAGTGTCCATTATCCCATGTACTTATCGGTAGAAATGTTTAAATCTCATAAAGCCTAACGGTACAGACTTGTAAAGCCAAGATTCATATGCAGTATAGAGCAAGTTTCAGCAAGCTTCTTCAGTGTGGATTGACAAAGAGCATAGTGGCCAGCCGAGGGTCTGAAGATGTTTATCTGAGTAAGAGTTTAATGCATTGAAAGCAGCTCTAACGATAAAAACAACAATTCCGTGCCTCATTTAAGGCACGGAATTGTTTTATAAGACACTAGAGGTAGCGGTCACCTATCTTGAACTATCAAAAGTTGCAAGTTCATTTAAGTATTTATATCAATAATTATAATAAGACTGTACCATTATTTAAAGATAAGTTACTCTTTGAACCATTTACGGTCACATAATATTAAATAAATAAAATTATACATGTAAACTCTAACACTTGAACTTACATCACATTTAGATTACAATATTTGGTTTTGATTTTCTTTGAATACCTCATTTATTTGGCAGGTGTCAGATGCCGACCCCCTGCCCCAGCTGATCTGTCACACTTGCACGGACCTGTTGAACAAGCTGTATTACTTCAAGCAAGTTGTTGTTAGGTCCAATATGATCTTGCAACAGCAGTGCAATATTCAGGTATATTTATTTTATTCCACTTACTAGTGCATGTAAATCTCACTGGTTTGTTTTTGTAGACTTCCAGTCGAGAAACTTGCTGTGCATAGGAAAATTTGCAAAAATAAAAATATCATGCCAATATAATGTATTTAATAAATACAGTTAATACAAGATCATTATGTCATTTTTAATAATACAATAAGTTACAATACAATAAGTTCAGAAGTAAAGAAAAAGTATTCAACAGTTATTAGTGCCATTTATTTTATATCATTAATATAAATAATCTCCTCCATGATCTTTACCAAGTTCCATTCTCTATAACTACTTTGAAAACATCTTGCCACTCTTAATTATTGTATTTGTAGATTAAACCAGACAGCCATCTGAGAACCTCGGAAAGAAATGAGATACTGGAGGTGAACATAACAGAACTGCACGAGGACATGGGGATACAGGACCACATGATACCCTCAGAAAACATTGAACCACCTAAAGTAAAGTTAGTTGTTTATATTGTTGCCATAAGAAATAGTTCACTAGTTAATAGCCATCTGAATATGGTTTCACTTTCATCCTGTCTGAAGTACATGCTACAATGTCAACCCTGGCATACTCATGATGATGATGTAATCTGTCTGATGGGAAGCAGGCACTATCAAAGACATCATTAATGCCCTATTGGTGAAGGAACCAATACTATTATTATGGTTTCTCTAGTTCTGCAATTAAAATACTTCACAACAATATTTCAGTGTTGAATCTAAATTTAGGTTGAAACTAGTTTGACCTATCAAAAGCAGTTTCTTATCCTTTAAGAAGAAAGTATGACATTATTTCATGTACATATATGTATTTTACATAGCTTTAATATTGTTAACTTAATAGAATTAACATTAATCTCCTGAATTACCTATATTAATATAAGAAAGCAGGAAAATTTTTCATTTCTTTGCTGAATGTCCTAATCTCTTGAGTGAGATTTAAAGAAATATTTTTGGGAAATAATTATATGCTATAAGTTTTAATTCGCTTTAAATTACTGGTCTATGTATATAACTAATGATCATAGTTATTAAGATATTATCATAAATTGCATTGCAGAAGAAGAAGGCGAGGCCCAGCAAGATTGGTGGAGCAAGCAGTAAAGAAACGGGAGAGAATGAAATGCATGAAGTGTGGAAAGAACTTCCAGAAATATGAGAACTTTGAAGCGCACATGAGAAGTCACTTTGGTAAAAAGGTATACTATTACTGTGACCAGTTGGCAAAGTGTAGAAAGTTGATATCATGTACTGTTCAGTTTGGTAGTTCTTTGAAGCTAAATTAAACAAACTCCAAAGTCTAAATTATCATTAGCCAGTACCCTGTTGTTGTATTGTGTGTATGCCTATTGTAAATTGACAGACATTTCAAGGCCTCTCTTTTTGGTAATGAGATTTATATTCTACATTTTTCTATTGTTCATAATATTTTTGCAAACACAGAAAATAAAAAAAATTTGGGTGTACTTCCGTTTAGAACATACCTCCGATCGATCTGAAATTTGGTATACTTATGTATTTTGACGTGCTGATCAAGAATATCACAGTCAAAATACCCGCAAATTTGATGTTCAAGGTCAAAAGGGCAAAAAATCGAATTTTTCGACATTCTTTTAGTAGTAATTAATAATTCACTACACATATTTGAAATTATTATGAACTTATTTTTCACTTTGCCCTTTTGATCTTGAACATCCACGTCAAAATACATAAGTATACCAAATTTCAGATCGATCGGAGGTATGTTCTAAACGGAAGTTTATCCAAAAAATTTATCAATCATTACCCTTTCCGACCCAGTTGTCCATTTATGTTACACTGTCCTTCGTCTGTTGAGCGAAGAGTATAGAGTTCAAACTCCTGTACTGTTGTCGGTGCAGCCGGACATAAAGTGCTCGCAGTGCGACAAGACGTTCCTGACACTGCGCAACCTGAACAGCCACGCGCGCGTGCACACGGCCGTGCGCAAGTATCAGTGCCTCACGTGCGGCAAGAACTTCGCCTACCTCAACGTGCTCAAGAACCACGAGCTCATCCACGCCGGGGTCAAGAAGCACGCCTGCCACCTCTGCAGCGCCAAGTTCGTGCAGGCCTACAACTTGAAGGTATAACCTAGAAATCATCATGTTTGATATCACTTGGCAGCTGTCCTATTATATTTCAATTGCTCGGACTTATTGTAAATATAAAAAATGTAAGAAATTTGTTATAATAATAGTGTGCGCGTTATGAAGCGATTAGTCTACCTATAAATCAATGTGTTTAGTGTGCCTCGCTCGAATTCATTGAGCTTATGGAGGAGCATTATAAAATGACTGGTCTGGTGATCTGGATCTGATGATAATTGGAGCATTGTAAAATGAATCTCCAGTGTTTGACCATCTGTATAAATGTTGTTGTCGACAGTTTTTTTTTATTGAATATGTTAAGAGGAGATACCACGCGAACCCTTTTTCAAATTTGGGTTTTTTTCACTCAATATCTCTGTCGCGCTTGCGAGCGGCGTGTATGTCAGTGCGATAGGGACAACTGCAGCTCCGTGTAAAAACCCGAGGCAAAAATCATCAAAATCGAGGTTCCGTTCTCGACTAATCCCCCCGCCAAAACTACAGCAATCTTAACGAAATTTTGGAAATTGAATGGGAAGGAGATATTCTGTGTCGGACCGTTTAGCTTTTTGTGCCAATTATTATACAATTTGTGTACTAGGCGTTTGTTTGCGGCATATTTATTTGGCCGTTTTAAGCGCTGTTTGAAGTAGCCTAAAACTTTTGAAAACAAAAATATCAAAAAAATCAAAACGTACCGACATAGATAATGATGATATTATTCTTGTGTGAAAAAATTATTGATATAGAGTCGAAAACCAGCGAGGGATTAGTCGAGAACGTTTGTATGGAAAAATGACCCGTAGCATTTCCTCTTAATGCTTGACCACAAGATGATTCAGATTATTATTATTCAGATGCACATAGACACGCACAACAAGGAGAAGAACTACGGGTGCTCGCAGTGCGGCAAGCGGTTCGCGCAGCCCGGGAACCTCAAAACGCACCTCATCCGGCACACGGGCGTCAAGAACTTCGCCTGTACCGACTGCGATATGCGCTTCTACATTAAGGTACACTACAACCCATTTAGGACTCTTAACACAGTCTTGCCAGAAGACTGCCAGTGGCAGTGATGATCTCATTTCGAAATTTTAAAAAGTAATAAATAAAATAAAGTCAATATCATATCACCATTTGACATAATATTTGACCACTAGAAAATCGGCTTTCAATTTAAAAAAAGATAAACTTTTAATAAACCGGTTATATAAACTTTAAAAGTAATAATGTTTTGCAGTATTTATGTCAATGGTTTTGCATCACTGTTGCAGGCTGATTTGGTGAAACACATGCGGTCACATTCGACGGACAAGCCGTTCTCCTGTCAGTTGTGCGAGAAGACGTTCAAGAGCAGAAGTTTCCAAGCAATACACATGCGGACACATACTGGTCAGTCAATGTAACATTTTGATTTTATAAATTTGTTCATTTTTTTCTACTTATTGTCGTAGATATTAGTTAACCGCCGTAAACTTGATCACTCTCTGCACAAAAAACTCCCGATGGTATGCGGAACGCGAGCAGTCGTCGAGAACATTTTTATATACTGATGCTAGGTATCGACTTTTATGTCCAGAGAGTGCTACACACAGTCATGCGACATGGATCTGTTTACAATCACATAAGCGAAATTGATTTTAATTAACTTTGTCGTCTGCAGTAAATCGTATGTCGTCAATGTTGGCATTAAGTCCGCCCCTCGTAAACCTAGCTTATGGCTGTTGCAATAAAGAATAATTAAAAAAAAAATGTTCGCAGGCGAGCGGCCGTACGCGTGCGACCTGTGCCCGAAGCGGTTCATGGCGCGCAAGGACCTGCGCAACCACCGCATGATCCACACGGGGGAGAAGCCGCACAAGTGCCAGCTGTGCAGCCAGGCGTTCATCCAGAAGTGCGCGCTCAACCGGCACATGAAGGGGCACGGGCGGGAGGAGCCCGCGCTGCGGCCGCAGCTGCCGCCCGAGCCGCTCGCCGTCTCCTACGCCACGTGGCACGACGCGTGATCCACGGCGTTAACGTGCGGGAAAATTTATGTCCGGCTCGAAGGACCAAAAGTGAAAGTGACATTGAAACTTGGAAAAAGAGTTATGTTGACCGTTGCTAAGTTTGCTGGGTGTATTGAAAAGTCTATTAATTACAATGGAGTAACAAATTGACTGAGTAGAAAAATATAGTTTTTTTACAGTTTAAATTTATTTACCAGCATGTGAGTCCGTGTAATGTAATATTGTTCAAATGTAAGTTTCTAAAGCAGTTATGATAATGTAAATATAGTTAAGACAGATTCAAAGAATAAAAGTTATAATGTAAAAGGTTCCAAGTGATGTAAAAATGTAAATAGCTATATCAAACTTCTCAAGGAGTAAATATAACTTGTTATTATGAATTCATGCCATTTTATAGTACGAGAATAAAATCTATTTAATATAATGTAATGTTTTTCATTGTATTGATACAAGTAATACAGGTCCATCGTAGACATTGAAGAGGCCATTTGCCTGTTCCCAAACCCATCAAATAAATAAATAGTCAATTTCAAAACCAATAACATTAACTGTCGAATTTAGTCATGAAACTCAATATCAACATAAAGAAAATTTCTTTATTATTTAACATTAGGAATAAGTGTCAGAGAAAAATGAGGATGGGTTGCAATTATAGATTAAAATAGACATTATATAGGAAAAACTTATATTTCTCACCATTTATTACCTAAGAAAATACTGCCACCGTTCACAACACATTCTTCGCTTAAAACAATAAACAACAAAAATGATTCATAACTTACATTATACCCGAACTAAACATTTCACACAACACATTCAATTCATATCCAATTCGTGGCTTCACTCAATGTATAAAATACCAACATTGGCACTGATACTCTGAAGAACTGGTTTTGGACAAACGACTTATAGTAGTGTAACTTTGATTTTACAGGTTGACTGGGAATGCTTATAACATTAAGTCCGTATTTGTTGTTGTAACCCAGCATGGCGTAAAACATCTAAATAAATAAATTAACATTAATAAGGCTTTTTATAACACATTATAACAGTTTTTATAACATTACGTGGGTACTGGCGAGATATAATATAATTAATATGTTGATGAGTTGCTTATGTAGCGGCTTGCCATAAATGTAGTCTTTATCAAATACTTGCAACCGTTTCATTGACAAAAATGTGACGAAAAAAAATGTTTCCTCCGACTATTTATAATGCGTAAATCCCGGAATGTCATCACACATGGTTCAAAGTAAATTTGCAAGTTGCGTATAAGAATTATAGAATTTGATATCATCATATTTGTATATTGAAATATGTAAAAAATATAATAAATAGTCTTTATAAATTATAATCATAAACAACATAAAATACTCTTATAAATTTGATTCCTTTTTTTAATTCATTAAAACTCTCCCTGAATGTCAATTTATTAGCGTAATGAATTTTTAAGTAGTTGTTATTTACGAAAATCAAATTTTGTATTCATACACGGTATTATATTATCGGTAATAACATTGACATAAATACTAATGTGGTTTTTTTTCAGTTGTTCGAAACTTACTGATAATTACGGATATTATGTATAGGTGATAGGATATTTGGTAAGACCGTAAGAGAATAAAATTTCTCACCAATTTTCTTGGTCGTTCTAAACTACGTAGACAACAACGGGCGTCACTGCGTGTTTTGCTGATATCTGTCATTTTTGTAGATGTAGCAACTAATACTACAATTAACTTTTTGACTATTGCTAGGTATTTGAACAGCAATAGGTACTCACGATTCCATTTTATACTGCAAATCGTAAGTACCCGTGACAGTTAACAGTCCGCGATGATAAAATTGGCCTTACAAGTTACCTGGCAGCCAACTTACTAAACATTAAGCCTGAGTCCTCAGTCACGTCGTATCGCGCACGCGGAATCCACCGCGCCCGAAACAACTACTCGACTAGATCGTATGCGTGTCCGCTCTTATATCGGACAGGTTCAAACACGTCGACTAGTGTTTTCGTGCGCGGCGGATTCCGCATGCGCGATACGTCGTGATTCACGACTCAGGCCACCGACCACACAGCCAATAGACTCCTAATAAGTCGAATGGCTTCTGTCAACACATCTGGCTTATAGTACCGATATAAATTCGTGCCGTCTCATTCTTTCCCATTGCTTAAATTAATCTATTACTTCCCAAAGTTTCGTGTGACCTTGAATTAGCCAATCACAGCGTTGAATTAGCCAGTCCCCCCGCTTCGTGTTAGCTCAGCTGGTTGCCAGAATGCATTCAATACGGAAAATCAAACATTAGGTGTCTATTGGCTGTGTGGTCGGTGACTCTGCCTAAGGCTAGCGGCGACGCGGCCGCGCGCCTACTGCGTCTTCTTGCGCGGCGGCTTGCGCGCGGGCGCGGCGGCGGCGGCGGGCGCGGCGCGCAGCGCGGACAGGCGCGGGAGGCGCGCGCGTTGCGTGTACGCCAGCGCGAGCAGCGCCAGCAGCGGCACCGCCAGCACCGACGTGTGCCGCAGCTCCTGCTCGCCGGCGCGTACCTGCACGCACCGCGGTACTCGTGAGGGGATGGGTACTTCAAATATAAAACTACTTTAAAGTTTATTAGTTTGACGTATAGCCACCGGTAGAATGAGCTATCTGTAACTGTGAGCAGGAAACAATATTGCCGCTTTTTCTGTTAAGCCCACTCACTTTGTCCGGTCACTCTGACACCCAAGACAAAGAGTCCTAGTGTGAGGCTTTAAATGTATAGATTTTGATATTCAACATTTTATGTATTATAATATTATATATTGCATACTTTAGTCTAATCCCGCTCAATGTTATTAAGTCCTATTGCTGCATTGCTATTGACAAGTGTGTGATAAAATGTAGTAATGATACTTGTGCTGCCTTTAAACGATAAATTAACCGAGCCACTACTACTAGTTCTACAGGCGGTCAAGCCAAATCCCTCATACCAACTGACCTTGGGCAGGAACTCGATGTTGAAATGCTTGAATCGGCCGTCGGAGGTGAAGTGGTAGACGTGGTCGCCGTAGCTGTGCGTGGCCCTGGACAGCGTGGAGTCGAGCTGCAGCACGTAGGTCCGGTTGTCGGCGGGCAGCCGCGGCAGCGCGAGCAGCAGGCCCGGGTTGCGGCCGGGCGCGTACCCGGCGGGGTCGAGCCGCGCGGTGTACGCGCCCGCGCCCGCGCCCGCGCCCGCCAGCGCCAGCCGCAGCGTGCGGTAGTGCTCCACGGCGGGCGTGTACACGCGCACGCTCACGTCCGTCAGCTGGTGCGGCTGGATCACTATCAGCCGCACGTTCTCGATGTCCTGCTCCTTTACCTGCAACGCGGTACAAGTATATGTGCCACTGCCGTTGCACGATACAAGCACGATATAGGTCATTAAACGAAACTCGCGCCAGGTGTTTATTAGGTGGGCAGCGTCTAAACGCCTCATTACGCACTCATACCCCCGCACTAGAATTCCATGTGTCGCGGGCGGCATGGACAACACAAATAAGACATCACACACACTCCCAAACGATTTATGTATCTGTGACATAAATTTCTGCCCTGGCCAGGAATCAAACCCGGGAACCCTAGCTTTGAAGACAGGGCTACTATCAACTAGGCTACGGGGTCTTCAAGACAAGATGCTCAGAACAAGTGGATCAATAACATGTTATTCACGCGTTAATCTTGTTACTGCTTTTGACTTTCAAACTACATAATAAATTTAACTATAATACATAAAATTAATGAATCCAAATACCAGTATACAGAAATCGTGAGTACTCAATAAAACAGGTTCACATAAATATCTTCATCTTACTAGTGCCAAAGAGTTACCTCCAGAACGGGCGGAGCTTTAGCAAGCTTAAGACCAGCTAGTTCCGGTGTGGAGGATTCCTTCAGCTCAATAATGTACTGGCAGTTAGGCAAGAGGCCTCGTATTCTGCAAAACAACAGTGAATAGGATCAAATTCAGGAACAGGAATTGTAATTTTAACTATTAAAATTTTATCTTACTCATTTGAATTTTGATATGTAATGTTTATGTATCCACACGCTTTTCTCAAATCTACTTTTCCTGTATTTTATGTATGTAACGTTTTGGTGCGTTTAAAAAATAAACAAAATGTGTGCAATTCACACGTGCTAGAAGTGAAATATTAAAAAAACTATTACTGTCAGTCCAAATATTGACTGACAGTATTTTTGTTTTGCTAATGTAAGCCGCCATTTTGCCGATGCTTCCTATCTCATCTTCTCCCACGTTAAAATGTGTCTGCCTCTTTTTCTTTTAATTGCATTTGCAGGTCATTTCCGTTTCATCGAATCCCAAATCACAACGATACTATAGAAGTTGTCGGTTCAAAAATAAAAAATAAAGGTGTTACCTGAAGTCCCCGTTAACGGAGGCGGTGGTCTCCTGCGGCGGGCAGCGCGCGGCGTCGGCGGCGCGAGCGGGCCCGGCGCGCAGGGGCACGCTGCCCACGCCCACCTTGCCCAGCGACAGCGTGCGCCCCGACACCGACCACGCCACGCGCACGCCCCTGGGGATCGTTCGTCACATTGCTTGTTGCTAAGCCCACTTTATATTATGTTGCAACACTAGCAACTAACGAATATGTAAACTTTATGAGCATATATAACTGTACCATGTATATTCGATGCAACTTCATAAATAAAATAGAAATAAATAATAAAATTTGTTGCCCATGGCTTATGCTTACGAAATGTGTTGTTTCACCTTTTCTACCTATGTCGCAGTGACCTTCAAGAGGAGAGTGGGTGGGCGTTTGCTAAGTTTGAACGCTCAACATCGAGAATTTCATCGGTACTTACAGTGACGGAATTATTGTCAACTTATTAACGTAGAACAAATAAAATTTAAATTGATAAATTGTCGTGTGTCAACATATTCAACGAATTAACTCTACACACACTCATAGCCCAACACTAGCATTGCCTGTGCACGTCGTATCACCTGAATGTGAGCGCGTGCGTGCGGCCGTCCTCGACGGGCACGATGGCGTGCGGCGGCTCGAAGCGGTACTCCTTCATGTTGGGCTTCACGTAGTACTGCGCCGGCGACAGCGCGCCGAACCGCAGCGCGCCGTCGCGCCCCGACGCCACGTTGCGCCGGAACGACCCGCCGCTCACCGACACCAGCGCGCCCTGCGACCCCGCCCCAGTGTCTTTACTACACTCATTACTTTTCAAGGTGCACAGATTTATAATAAATTATCCTCATATATAAAAAAATGTAAACTCGTTCTCCGCATTTAAGAGGAACCTCGCTCAATATATTATAAAACTTTTCCTGTCACGACAATTTACAATACATGGTCCCGTTCTATTTGAAGCGTTGACAGAGAAGAATATGTGTAGACATCTGGTGAACGTGGCCAACAAGAGATAACACGAGAAAGTACAATTGTATGCGGCACAAGAAAAGTTCGACATCATCTATCAAATTTGTATGGAACGAACAATGGGAACTAACTGCTTTCCTTGAAAAAACCACCACGCAGAGTGATAAGAAAAATATTATCATTCTGTCTCGTATTTTTCGTGTAATCGGCGCACGTTGTTCCTTTTCTTGTGCGAGCGAGACAGATATCCTCCATAGGTCGATACCCTTCTCCGTACGATTTGAAGCCACTGTCACTGACACCTCTAGTGCAGGCGCACCGCGCACTGACCTCTAGCGGCGCGTCGGAAGCGCGGTCGCGCAGCGCGACGGTGATCTCGGCGAGGCGGTGCGCGCGCATGTCGCCGCGCGCGTCCGGCGCGCTGAACACGTGCGAGTCGCGCTCGGCGCGCACCGCGTACTGCCGGCCCGCCGCCAGCGGCCCGAAGCTGTACGCGCCGTCCGCGCCCGTCGTCTGCGACAGCGTCAGATCCTCTGCCGGGCGACAACCATACGCTCTAGACTAGTAGAAAAGTAATACATCGTGGGACAAACGCCGTCGTTGATTGGCAAGAATTATAATTTATTTAATTATTTAAACTTTATTGACCACAATAAAATATTACGGTACAAATGGCGAGCTTAATGCTAATTTATTGTTAACGTTACAGATTTTAACTGCAACCGGTATTCGCAAATTTTTTTAACCGACTTCAAAAAAGGGGGAGGTTCTTATTCGACTGAATTCATATGTATGTTACCTCATAACTTTTTTACTGAGTGTACCGATTTTGATAAATTTGAGCGAGATTTGACGAGTAGTTTTCGAGTTATCCTTAATAATATTTGCATATATAATTGACTTCGACTAAACTAATATTTCGTGTACACGATGATAAAAGACTGACGTCGTAACGTAGACATAACATTGGGTCACCTACCCGAGTGCAACGTGACAATGGTCCCGGGCACCGGCGGAATGATCCTGCCGGACAGCGTGAGGCCTTTCACCGCGTGCAGCAGCAAGGCCTCCGGCTGGCAGTCGCCGCGGCCCAGCACCTGCTGCGGGCCCGGCGGGCTGAACAGCAGCGACGCCGACTGCGCCGTCACTACGCTTATCTCACCCTAGAATCGAACATGGTACTTTTTGTTGCTATAACTATATCGGGTGACAGGTCATATTATTCTTATTTAATTTATTTAAAATATATTCTATAATTAAATTAGCATAAGCGTAATAATGAGTGTTGTCCGTATCAACAAAATCGCCTTTAGAGTTTCTTGCCGCTTCTTCCAGGACCACTCACAAATTCATACTTACTTAACATACCAAAAGTGTTTGTACATATTCGAATAATATCATTCAAGAACAACAACCAAGCGAGACTAATCACGTCCCAAAGCGAGCGCATTTCACTTACCAAAAGTGTTCGTTAACATTCGCATAAATGAACGTAACCGACCTCAGCCAGGTACAAGGTGTGCTCGAAGACGTAACCCTCCGGCCGCTTGTCCGCCGGCAGCGGGCCCACGTCCCGCGGCGCGCCGCCCTCCGCCGCCAGCTCCAGCACCAGGTCGGCCACGGGCTCCGGCGACACCACGCGCACCGTCGCCGCGTGCGCCACCGCCACGAACTGCACCGGCTGGCGGACAACGGTTACACTTTTAAGTTTTCACTACACCTATTACGATGTGCCCACGAGAGAATTTGTAGGAGATAAAACAAAAAAATTCGTCACTTTTTTTTGAAACGGAAGTTGCATAATACGTGTTCACGTAACAGGAAGCTGGGTACTGAGTGAAGTCATTCGTCAGTTTAATGTACAATTTAATGAAGGGTAGAGTAAAGTTAAATTTAAACGTTTAAATGTTTAACGGATTCAAAGTCAAAAAGAAACAAAACAGTTTTAAATTAATAGAAAAAAATAATCGTAAAACTTCATACGCGTTACACTAATAAGCGCTTTTTCATGTTGTTTATTTCGATACACTCACAAACCGCAATCCTTACTTCCATTACCATCATCACGGTCACGGTAAATAATAGTATCATACAGTATTCCAACTTCATACAAACGGTCGGAACGCGAATCATACCTATGCGCATCGGAGTTTGATACACACTAGGTACGCAACAGGCGCAGAAGCGCCGTAGCACGGAAATAGTATCATACCGTGCCGTTAGCACCCACCTGCAGGTCGGGGTCGGCCAGGTCGACGGTGGCGTGCGGCGGCCGCAGCCGGTGGCAGCCGCGCGGGGTGAGCGTGTAGCGGCGCGCGGCCGGCAGGCACTGCTCGCTGGGCCCGCGCGGCAGCTGCAGCGTGCCCGCGCTGCCGTCCGGCTCGCTCTTGTACTCCACCTGGACGCCGGGGTCACAATAATACTCGCTGGTAATCGAACCCAGAGCCTTTTCAACTTCGTTTGGCCCTATAACCATTCAGCCGTACAGGTAGTCAAAATTAATGTCTAACGTCTAATGGTCTTTAGCTGAAACTGGTAGCTGAAGCTGGTCAGTGCCAGTATTATCGTCCTTCTCTCTCTTGTAGTTCACGTGACGACTATGATGAAGCAAATACTTTATGTAATATTTTGGTAGCTGGTCTCCCAAAAACACAAAATAATCAGAACTTATCAATCAGCTCACACACAAATGCTACGTCACACCCACGCACACGCCCGCATTCACGTTCGTGTACGTACGCCTACACATACGCTGGGACGCACGCCCGCGCCCGCGCCCGCACGCCCGTACGCACCTCGAGCGGGTGCGTGGTGACGACGGCGAGCAGCGCGCCGCTGGCGACGAAGGGCGGCACGCGCGCGCGCTGCTCGGCCACCAGCACCACGTGGCTGCGCTCGCGCCAGCACAGCCGCGCGCCCACCACGCGCACCTCCACGCTGCCCGGGAGCACCTCCTCGAACGTGTACTCGCCGTCTGCGGCAACAGATAACCTCTTAATTAAGTCATTCAGCCAAATTAACTTAACGCCAATTTTTTACTCTACATGTGATACATAAATTATATGTTATGATGAATTATATGTTTTTGTATTCAGGAACACTTGTTAGCCGATTGTAAAATAACGTAATAAAAACATTTCACGATTGATTTGCAAGATTGGGATAAGAATCGTAAGAAATGGAAAACTTCATCTTTAAAATATTTGAACATTTCAAACAACCAGATCTAAAGCCTTTATTTACACTATAATAGTAAAATAGCGGGCACGCACCGACAACGGGCGCGGTCCGCTCGGCGCCCGCGCGCGCGCCGTCCGCGGCGAGCGGCTGCAGGCGCACGCTCAGGTCGCGGCACAGCGGCGAGTCGCACTGCACCGCGCCCGTGAGCGTGGCGCGCAGCTGCGAGAACGACACGCCCGCCACCGCCGCGTGCGCCACCGCCACCTGCCGCCACTCCGGGTAGAACCTGCAGGACGTAATGACCAATATTATGTCACAGATCTTACAAGAATAGCCACCTGCCGCCACTCCGGGTGGAACCTGCTGGACGTAATGACCAATAGGGCACGTGATATCTGCCAAGAAAAGCCACCATCGTAACGTACCGTCGGTGCGCCATACACATTTGCCGCCAGTCCCCGTAGAACATAATGGAAGGAACATCGAATAACAAACGATCTCCTGAAGGTCCCAATCCCAAGGTTTCTTTTAAGAAAATTTAATGGAGTTTTTTTTTATTTAAATAGCCAACAAACGAGCAGGCTAGGTAATGGTAAGTGGCGGGCGACGGTGACGCCCATGGCTACTAGCAACAGCAAAGGCATTCCCGACCAAAACTCCCTAGAGTTCTGCAAAACAGATTTTATACTCACTGAAGTCCGTCCCTCAGCTCCTGTTCGGAAACTTCCACCCGTGCGGTATACATGCCAGGGGGTAAGAATGTGCACCATTTGCCTACAAAATATTAAAATGATTAATGGATGAAAAAAAGGTTTTCTCAATTTTAAAGACTAAATTGTTTAATCAAAGTCAAGTCAAAGACATTTTATCATTGCCAGTTAATAAATTGTTATTTATTGTAATTTAATTTAAATCTAATTTTATATACGTAATTCTATTTTATTATTCAAACTCAAACTCAAACTCAAATCATTTATTTCACGTAGGTATTTTGCATACACTTGTGAACGTCATTTTTTGCATTTACCACCGTTTCGCTAAAGTGCCTTTAAATTTTAAATCTTAGAGGAGAAAAAGAAACGGCGAAAGAAAACTCCTCGGCACATCTTTTAAAAATAGTGCTTAAAAACGAATTACAATTTTTTTGCTAGGTACTACCATTATATACCTAAATACTAACTTGAGCGGAACTGGTTGCGGATGTCTATTACCAAGCATCCTTGTCATTAATATACTCATCAATAGTATAATAACTTTTTTCGATAAGCCGTGCTTTAACACGTTTCTTAAATATTTGTAAGGGGAGGTCAATGATTGATTTGGGCAATTTATTATAAAAGCGTACACCGAGCCCCACAAAAGATCGCTGAACCTTACGCAGGCGATATGAGGAGGTATTGTGATTGAAGGAGGAAATATTGTGATTTAATATGAATAAATTGAATATTAGTAATTTAATATTTATTATTGATTAATAAAGTTAATTAATTAAGAGAAAATAAATACAAAACTCATTTTAGTTTGCATACATTGATTCTTTCAGTACGTAGAAAAGCAACAAACCGTCGGTATCGGCGGACACGGCGACGATGACCGCGGGCGCGTCGCGGCCGGCGGGCGCGAGCGCGACGCGGCGCGCGGCCGGCGCGGGCGGCGACACGGCGCCGCACACCCGCCAGCGCGCGGCCACCGCCCGCGGCGCGCGCGGCACGCCCGTCGCCGCCACCGTCACCTGCGCCTCGTCGAACTCGCACTGCTCTGGAAAACGAACGTAGACAACGGTAAGTTACCATCACACTCCTCGGGGCCGATGCTTGATTGTGTGCGCGCTATATACCTACGGACCGCGGTACGCACACATACAAACCGTATTTTTCTAAGTTTACTTTACCCCAACAAAAATCCTTGTCTACGCTCTTAGCTGCGTAGGTACATGAGGGGCATGGGCCTGAACTAAAAACAAAATAAGTTATGTACATTGCAAGTATTACTCCCTTCCAGACCAATTTTCTTTTCTACACTTTTTACATAAATGTTTTACTGCCAGTATACGACACCTCGAACCATTAATTTTTTTTTATCATAGTTAGAACTATTATTATTTATACGAACAATATAACAAGTGTTAAGTACTTACTTGGTATTGCATACTGGAGTGCCGGTAGTTGCGAAATCCATTAATAGCTGATGTGTGGGTCAGATGCAGATGCACAGATGCACCATACACAACAACAAGAATACTTCAAAATATTATAGCTCAACAATCTCATTTGACTGACCATGTTGAAAGTTGAGCGTGTAGACGCCAGGCTTCAGTCCGGGCAGCGTGAACTTGCCCGCAGCATCGGTGGTGGCAAACGGCTCTCCGCCCAACAGCACTCGCACGCCGGCCATGGCCGTCCCGGAGACCGAAGTCTGCACTGAGCCCACCACTGTGAACCCAGTTACCTGCAACACACAATATTAATATTAGTTAAAAACGCTCACTAAGGTACATTAACAACAGTGGGTAATTTTTTACAACTTTTAGCATGAAGCTTGTCTTTGGGCGCGGTGTTGCGCCATGAAACTAGACGTCGTCGTCGAAACTAGTCGTCCAAACTAAACATGGATACAAAATTTCAGCTCAATTGGTTGACGATAATGACCTCAAAAATGCAAAAATGCAGCATTGCAAAATTTCACCCAAACAAACATAGTTACATACATACATACATTGCAAGCTTTTAAAATACTTACTTCAAAAGCGTTCTTGATATAAATGCTTCCATGCCGCACAGTAAAGGGCACAGCATCAGGTTTTATTACATAAGCCACCGCCGATTGTCCTGGGGACTTGGACATAGCCAACAGTTTGTACTCCCCAGCTGGCACAAGACCAAAGCTGAACTCTCCATTGGCATCAGTCACAGAGTGACAGATCGGAGCATCTGGCACCCCTTGCAGCAGGGCTGTATTGCAACCTTCCACTCTAAATTTGGGATTTTCTTCCTTAGAGTACAGTAGAATGTATACTCCAGCGATAGGGCTTCCAAATGAGTTTACATTGCCAGTCACATCATAACCCTTTACTGTCAGCACCCCCACAGGCAATGCGGTATTGCCCTCCCTAACCTGCACGTGAGCTTGAGATGGCTCCATTTTCCACCTGATAACAATAATGAAATTTGTTAAAAAAAAGTTGCAGCCTTTATTATCACCTTTATGAGTACATATTATATTCATATGAAAAGGAAGTAAATAACAAATGTATGTTCATTAAAACTTAAATTGTGAATTAGACATCATTCAAAGTGTACAATGCTACAACTGACAATTAATTGCTATGATACTATTATGAAACAGTAACAAATTAAAAATAAAATTTGGGGCTAGTAAGTAACTGTTATTTCATAATTATGCTTATACTGGTAAGTGTCATCTAGAGAGTATAAATAGTATAATTAGGTTGCACCATAATTATCTCTCCTACTCATCTGTGTGTTTGTAAGCTAAGTAAACTTCTTTTCACTTACTTAAAATGATGTGCCTTTAAAGTATATTTCCCAGGAATGACTGGAGTGAAGTGGAAGTCTCCCCCAGCAGCAGTCACAGTATTCCTGACTTCTCCTTCATCATTGATGAGCTCGACTGAGACCCCACTCGGACCCACCTTCATGCCGGCCGTATTCACTTTGCCAGTTATCCCAAATCCATTAAAAGCAAAGTTTATGTCTTGACCAATTGAACACTGATCAGTTTCACCGTCAATAGTCAGGTCCACTGAGGAAGGTTCGAAACTCCATCCGGCAGGCGGATGTACCTTCAATACATATTCTCCCTTTTCTTCTAAGGGTAAGAAGTAGTAGCCATTTGTCGGTGCACATTCTGTTTTTTCTTTGAGACTGCCTTCTTTAGTATACCTAAAAACCAAAAGTGAATAGCATCAAATATCAGTGTAGAGAAAGAAAGCAGAAATCATCTTATAATTACATAAGGTCATAAAATGTTATTATATTTAGAATAAAAACAAACATTTAAAGGGATTCATTAAAATTGAATGTTAATATTAAAATAAATTGATCTTTACTACTGTTTCTTACTTTAGTCAGAATAATTTCATGGTTCACTTAGCATGATTTTAAACTGAATGTTATTAGAGATTATGAAGGGTCAAGGAATAAACAAAACATTAAAATTGAATGTTAATATTAAAATAAATTGATCTTTACTACTGTTTCTTACTTTAGTCAGAATAATTTCATGGTTCACTTAGCATGATTTTAAACTGAATGTTATTAGAGATTATGAAGGGTCAAGGAATAAACAAAACTACCAAAATTCAAATACAATTGAACAAAATGATTATTCGTCCGATGATCGGACGATTAGTACACAAAATTGATAGTTATTTTTTCGGATGACTGGATGAATAGACGCACTTAACAAACGTGACTATTCGTCCATTGATCGGACCAATAATATAATTATTTATTCAGCCATCATTTAAATATAAATGTAAAAATGTAAAACTATTGAGGTTAACTTACAGCCCAATTTCGATCTTTGAAAAATCTAAAGTAACGTGACTTTTGACAAAGCCGCCACATCCTAGGATATCGGTTGAAAAACACTGTGTTATTATTGTAAATAAGATTACTATCACAGACTTCATAAGGTATAAATTCGTCATTTTTACAAATTCATGTCACGAAAAGTGAAACAAGAAATCTACCAACAAATTTCCTATATTTTATTTAAACTAATCCAATCCAATTTCAATTCAAAGATCCCCCTGACCCAATGATATATTACACTAGATACGCCACCAAGGCTCCTAACTAGAGGTGAGTCGTATGTACTAGAACAGGTACGGGAAACAGGTATTTAACGATACTAGGTTATACCTATACTAATTTTGAAAGTACCTAGTCCAATACTAGTATTAGCGCTATGCTAGTATACTCTATACCTAGTCCACCTAGTAGGTAGCGAGTCCGTCCGATCCGAGAGCGTGACAATGACAAGACTAACAAGTGACAACTGACAAGACAAAGTGACAATTGACAAGCAATCAATATACGGTACGACTGACATTAGTGACATTACTAGGTACAGATTTATGATTGACAGATTGTCTTTGACACATGACTACCGATAGATAGTGTAGATTGACACCAAAATAAAAATCCAATGATGCGATTGCTCGTTAATACTTTAATCGCTAAAATAAATAAGATGTTATTTAATAATTTCCCGTTTTTTTATTATTTTTGTACATGCCTAAAATGTCATTTTGTCCATTAAATATTTCGATTGTCTATTGAATGACCGTTTGTTTTTAGTTAACTTCGATACCTACTTGAAATTGTCCAACTAAGTAAGTTTTTTACATTCCCATAGAAACTTAACAACCTTTTATAAAATGTTTAAACAGAAAAAATCTAGTTTTTTTTAGTGCTAGTAATGTTTCTGTAACCAATAGAAAACATATAACCCAATTTTGGCGATCTTCTTTGAGATTTTAAATCTGTATCTATGGAAATGACACCTAATCATAACGTAACTTTTCTCGTATCTAAAAATACAAAATTCAGATTTATATCTTGATTCAAAAATCAAAAATTAAAATTAAATCCGTTTTAAAATTATTTGTACCACTCAAAATTATCGTTGAAAGATATAGTTAAGTGACACCACAATTATTGTTCATGGCAATAATATGCTTTTAGTGTGACGTATTTAATTCTCGGGTTTAATAAAGAAGTAGGACTGATCGACTTAAATAGGTGTAAAAAAAATAGTTCTATTCTAATCAATTAATTAAGATCACATTATAATTATATTCGAATATGTAAAATGCTGGCTAAAAGACCACTATCCAAGCCGATAAACAAAAGTGAACTGTCATCCATGCCGCAATTGACATGTCAACGTCCTATTGTTGATTCAGTTTCTGTTCTGTGTTTACGCTTAGTTTGATTTTCGTCTTTGGAGTGTTATTTCGTTTTTTGTTATTTTATTTTTATCATTTTATTAATTAAAAGAAGATAAAATTATTCATATTTTTAGATTTTATGAAAACAACATTAATTTTATGAATGCAACCTGCAATACAATGTCACTGTCACTTTCACACTTTCACAGCTTATAACTTACCAAGGTGCTTTGGAATACTTACAAAACATACAAATACACAATTAAAATAAACATACATGCCAAGTAAAATTGGATACCAGGCGTGAATAAGTTGATAAGTCGACTGATAGTTGTCAAATCAGGACAACGCACGTTCTATTAAACATAGTTTCTGATAGGTAATACATTTTTTTTGACGATTTATCTGACAATCTCAACATATAAAAGGAGAAGCTGACTGACAGACTGACAAACTGACTGACATATCAACGCAGGGCCTATAAGGGTTAGAAACTTGAAATTTTGAAAACGAAGTTGCAAAGTATGTATGAAACTTTGCCGTTCTTCAACGTATTGGAATGAAATTCAGTATGAAGGTTTTTCATTGCAAGTCATGAGACTTGTATACAATATTTTTTCAATAATCATGTAATATATTATGATACACACACTAACACATGTCTGTGTATATATATATTATAGATAGACGGACTTTGGCCAAAAACTGAAGGTCTCCTTTGTATCATTAGTAATTTCATAAGTAATTAACATTACAAAATGTACTGATTAAATGTCTATAAAGTACGACGCACTACGCAGCAAACAATGCAACGTACGCAAGCAATGTACTTAGTCAAGGACTAAGTATGCGTAATATGCGTATATGATACGCGTATACGTCCTCGACCTTGAGACGAGGTGGAATAGGTAGAACAGGTATTTGGATCACGTATTTTTAAATACTAGGAACAGGTACACCTAGTCCAAAATTAACCTAGTACGACCCACCTCTACTCCTAACGCGTGCAGTGGAAACGACCCTACGTGTGACCGTTTCAATCGGTCGAGCTGTCGGCTGTCATTGTGAGCGCACGATACTAAAAAAGGTAAAATGCCTGCTTGTGCATTTCGAAAGTGCAACAATTATGATAGAAAGGTGAAGAAAGAGGACGGTATATCATATCACAGGTAAATGTATAAAAATATTGAAATTTTAAATAGATTAATTTATAATTTGTAATTTTAATGAATCACAGCTTGTTTCCAAACGATAAAAGAGACAGAACATTGCTTCACTCACAGGTGTAACAAAGATAGCACAAACGCTAAGATCATAGATTAGAGGCAACAATGCAGACAGTAGGTACAATAGGTAGACAAGAAATTGTTAGTATAACGATGAGATTTTTTTATGAATTTAGGCTGAATTATTTTGTTTCTATGTTAAGTAAACCGTTATTTGTTTAATGTAGTAAAAAAATATAGTAAAACAACTAAAATATATTATTAAAAGGACTCCCTTTAGGCAAGGTTCCGAAGATACTTTTAGCGTTCCCCCTTTGAATAGCTATACTAATTATTTGTCCAAGGTAGCTACCAGATCTTCGGTCTCCTGTGCCGTCGACTAACATTTTTGTTATTTCCTTAAAAAGCTAATTCATAATTATATGTATCCTACATGAAATAAATGATTTAAGTTTGAGTTTATGAAATTGCTGTTTTACTCTCTCGCAGTAATTAGTTTCTAATTTAATTTAATTTTTTTGTTTAATGTAAATTAAATTTAATGTTCTTTTTTGGTTATGATCCTTAATTAAAATTAAATGTTAATAATATGTACTTCCAAGAGTCATAGCAGTTTTAGGCATAAATCATTCTAAGAATAAATGTCTCGTCTGTAACATTTATCTATGACACTTATGGTTAACGTCAATAGACGTCAGTGCAATATTTCGGATCGTTTGTCAGGTTCAATTTTCATATAAGTAACATGTCTACCTCTTTTTACTTATAATGTCATTGCCCTGACCTGATAAAATGAAATGATAACGACTGACACATGACAGCATGACACTGACTGACTGACAAATGCAAATCGGATTATCTGACAATTTAATGTCAAATGGAGAATGGAACCGAACTCGACGCCACAGAGTACGGTTACTACCTTAGTTACCTATTGACGGCGAGGCCATAGAGCATTTTTTACCTAAAAGGGTTGGCATTGGCACCTGGCAGGGCACACACGTTATAAATCGGCATCGCCTCGCTCTCAACGAGGAATGAGAGTTTTTTCTGAGACGAGGCGATCCCGCTACACATACAGAAAACGGAGATATAGGTATATACATAGCATAGACAAGAGACAATCACCATTTAAAAATGATGGACCTAAAATAATGCGACTTACGCGCTTTCGCTGCAAAAACGATTTCATTCCGTAACGTATAGAATGTAGAATACTTTTCCATACTATATCTTCTTTGTGCACATTCACAATGTATGATGAGAATTGAGAATATGCGTACCCAGCTCCTGAATAGTATGATTTTCTTTGTAATCCATAAGTTATCCATAAGTTTTAATTGCTTTCATTGACTTCGAAAATACACGAGATTACATAGAAATTTAATTTATTTTCTTGGACATGGAAATTGAAGTGCGGAAATTAATATTTTTTTAATGACATAGTACCTACACTTCTATCATATTTTACTTTTGAAAAGTGTAAAGCCGAATTTCATCATTGAGTGGTATTAATCCATCATATAACTCTGAGTATTGATCTCAGCTGTAATTCAGTATCACTATAACACAGTCCTAAATTTAAAATTATAAGGTAGATGTTCCCATTTGTTATAAAAAGAAGATTTATGTGAATATTTTTATTAATCTAAAGTGGTTTATGGTAACAGCAAAATTCATACGAAGTGAGGCCTAAGATTATTATTAATAAAAAAAGCTATGAAATTTAATCATCTTTAAATACATCTAAACTGCCAAGGTTTTGTGAAACAGTTCAGATAATTTAAAAAGCTTGATGCATGATTTTTAACAGCAAATGTGTCAATAACCAAGAATCATTAATTAATTTGTGCATATTTATTTATATATAAACTTTAAATATGTAAACAAGCTAGTATCAAAACACTAAGTGCTCAATAGATAACATAAAATAAAAATAAAAATGGACTTAAATTAGACATTTACTAGTATAAAGAGTGTTACAAATTTCTACGATAGATTTAAGTAGCAACTGCAGTTTTAGCCTTATTCTGTATTGGAAGGAACAGCTTGAACTCAGCTGGTAACTCATCTTCTGAATACAGCCTATCAGAAAAGTAAACCCTTCTTATTCGACAATTTGCATGTATCTGGACCCGAAGAGTTTCAACATAGTTGGTGCCATAGGCTCGTCGAGTGAAGTCTGCCAGGTTGAACTGAATCTGATTCCATCCCTCGTCTAGACGCATCGGCATGGTGCATATGAACGGCTTAACTCGAGTTGTGGATTGGTAGTTGCTGGCCCGAAATCTCCTTCGCACATTCTTGTCATCTAATACCTGAAATGTAAAATTGTAAGGTTATGTTTTGATACACAAACAACTTTATAAATTATGATAATTTGCAGTGCAAGTTGCGTAAGCAAACGAGATGTAACTTACCTGAACTTCGAATGTGAAATACTTTTTTAAGTTTTTTATGATCATAACCAGGAATGGCAACTTGATTCCCAGCGTCTTCTTAGGGTCTGCCGGACACGTAATATATGTAGTGCTGACATTGGTCCCGACTATTTCTAATACCAGGCTTTGAATATCATTGTCTGTGATTCTCTTTATGTGCCCATTTCGAACCTTTTTGTCCCAAATCTGCAGTGGTTTGCTGCCTATGCTGTAAAGTATTGATAGGAAACCCGATTGAAAAGTATTCTTAAACATCTTTCCTAAACTCACTACGATAGTCCGTGTAACTTAGCATTTATTAAATCGTTAAATGGCCAAGTTTAATCAATAATTAATATTATTTCGTGGTTGCATTAGAGAATGACAGTGTGACAGTAAACACAAGAATTTTGAACTCTGCCATTGGCCATGCGGTTGTTGACAACAACTTGGTAGGTTTCCCTAGCAACGAGCTGTAATATTGAAAATGTATTGCGTGAATAGAAACGTGTATTTCAAAATTTCAATACAATTATCATCATGAATTTTCATATTATTTATTGAAAAATCTGTATTAATATATTTTAATATAGCATAATATAGTTATTTTTTTAATTCAATTTGAGGCATTTAAGAGTACGATATTTATTTGCGCTGGATAGATTCATATAAATATATTTCAGTTAAACGGAACGTTATGCGACAACGCTTGATAGTCTGTTTTTTAACAATCTGCGCTCTGCGCTTGACAGCCGTGACAATTCATTTGACTTTTTGCTTCGAGTCGGAGTCGGACTCGGAGCGGATCGGATTTGTCATGAATGACAGACAGATACAAGCGAGTTACGTACGGTACGAATCATACGATGCATTGTATTGTATCATGTGCTGTTTTATTTTCAATATTACATCAATAGTTTACTAATATTTAATGCGGTATAGTCTAAAACAGTTATTCCTATTATCTAATTTCTTTATGTAATATAATGGACATTTGCTTAAGTGTTAAGTGCGTGCTTGTGATACAGTGAAAATGACGGAGAATTCATCAAAGAGGTACGAAAAACTGCTACTTCCTACTCCTACTTACTACAATCAATTGAATTATCTTCTTACGTTGTGCTCGGTTGTTTCTTTATTTATCTGATGACAGACAAGTGGATCTTTTTAACCGTGTCTGTAACTTGCGGTCAATCGGCTTATGTGTAATATAACGTTTTCACCACAATCTCATTTCCCAGATTTTAAATAACCGTAACGTTTACATACGATGTGGCCTAAAACGTAGTTATTTTATACAAGAAATCCTAAATAATAAAAAATAAAAAAATAATGCTACAACTACCAAGTTGTCATTGACAATAATCATTTTAAAATAGGAATAGATTATGCTTTACACAATGCTTTTTTAAATTGTCTATGTAACAGAATGCTGATTATCGACTAGCAAATATAGATACTATAAAAAGTAGATAGTAGATAAACATTAAATAAATATTATACATTTATTATTTCAATATATTTACTTGATTCTAAATTGTGTTGCTATGCTTGAGAGTGTAATACTTATAGCTACTTTGAAATGGAATTTCAAACAAACAATATAAATAAACAAATGTCACTGTTAACCAATGTTTCAGGAGTAGTCAACCTTTTCATGTTTTTTTTTCAATTAAAGTTTTATTTTTTAAAGATTACAGCTGGTCCATGTTTATGTATTCCATAACATTAATTTCAATGGTTATCAAACATAGCTATTAGGTATTCCTTTAATTCCTATGCCAGAGAAATCAGTGAATAATTTCAACTTTCTAACTCAATGAATTTGGGGTCAGTCCTAAGGTCTCTTTTTTCATACTAATATATCACAGGAATACAATAAAACTGAGATTTGATGAAATCCCCAACTTTTGGTCAAAGCAAACCTCTATTCATGGTGCACTCTGATGACACGCAAGGAATTTAGGTCCTATTTTTATGTATAATTATGTCTGATGCCTTCGGGTGGCTAAAAACTTCTGACATTTGGGTTGACTGCTAACCAATCCTCACTGGAGCAGTGTGGTTGAGTATGCTGTAGGCTTCTTCAATGTAAATGCGTTGAAGCCAAGCACTGAAGCACCATTTTCCGCTGCATTCTCGAGCACCAGAATATCTGGTATGCTATCGGTGTTGTAGATCAACATGGGTGGCGGAGACCATCATGGAGCTTGTTGACGTGTTTGTCCGCTGTTACTATTATGTATTGAGTGGGTAAGGATTATGTTGGTCAGGTCAAATTCGGTGTCTGCCTAATACTTACATGACTGCAGCAATGGGTTTTGCTATGCAATCACAGAGGATTTTTGATGACTGGCTAAGGACAATCCCACCTGATGGAATGTAGCAATGAAGTCCTTGATGTTGAGAAAACAAACTTAGTAAAAGCCTATTCTCTCTCTTGTTGAAGACTCCCACATTAATGTAACCTCTGCCTCTGTTCTAAGCTACTACTATTTAAAAAAATACAATTGTTTTTGTATCGCATTGTGATACGGAGCAAGAACCATCCGTCAATAATATTTTATCAGTCATCCCCGAGCGGGCGCACATCCGCTGATAGCGACTTTTCAAACTTTTCGATTTGTTTTTTAAATCAACAATAGCGATAAGAGTTTTCTAGACATAAAAAACAATACAAAAGTCTAAATAGTGTTTACGCATTAAATTGTTGTTTGAGATGTTGAGATAACTAAACAGGTCGTTTTTTAACGCTTAAACGCTTAACGTAACGTCGTAAACGCTTAAGTCTGTAATACAGCTTTAACGAAAGCGCCGTTAAGTGTCCTGGCGTCTGCTAACGAAAGGAGGGTAAACCGGAGACAATTGCGGCTCTCCGCAACTCAGAACTTGCCAGACACATGATCAAGTTTCGAAATCAACGGGAAAGTAATCGATCGTGTTCTACCCAATATGACTGTTGCCTTTCGGACGCCGATTCCGTTGTTCAAGCCGTGGAACAAAGTTCGATTAACTGGAGCCACGTTTTATACATTTTAGACGTCTGCAAGCTGACGAAACTAATGTAGACGTAATCTTGCCAGACATCATTCTGCGTCATTTGAATTTAATTTTAAAATAATAAGAAAAAATATTCGTATTTTTCTCTGTGACCGCTCGCAAATTTTTATTTCATTTTAGTTTTGATGTGAAATTAATTGATCAGTAGATTTTTAGAGCTAAGTATTTTATTGAAATGAAAGTAAAATTGTATCTATGAATGACTAATAAAGCGTATGGACAAAAAGACGGTTTAAAACTTAATCCAGGCTTAGTTCAAGTGAGTTGAATGTACTTGCTTACTTACAAGAAATAATTCTTTTACCAATTAGTTTATATTAGCTCTTTAGTGTTTAATGATGGTCGACAAATGAGCAGACGAACCCCCTAATGCTAATTGATTGGTCACCGCCGTCCGTCGACACCTTTGTGTCCAACACTAACACCGAGGCGTTGTAAATTAAAACAAGAGAAGACATTTCATAGGTGGTTTTGAAAGGATAGTACTAGCGAGCCGATCAGGTAATACCGGTCTCCAACTGGAGCGATCTGGCGCTAAAGCCTCGTGTTCTAAACCAACAGAATGCACTATTTTGTATGCATCGAGGAGGGTCAAATGCATATTGATTTCGGCCAAGTTTTGGGAAACATTTAATTTTGTTTTAAATCATATCTCATGTAAAATTTTATCGAAACAAAGAATGTTTGTTTGAAGTATGTACGTTGATAGACTTCAGTGAGTCCCCGCTGTGGCTTTCTCCTCAGCAATTCCAACCAGTAGTCGATAATACCGAATGCCAAGTTTTATAGGGCTGCAGTTATTTTCTTTTTATTGAATAACACGATTCGATTGGAATTTACGCGCCTTCGGTCACTCAACTTTGGCTTTGTCATTTCAACATGATAGTTGTAAAAGTTCGTTTTTATTGACATTTACAATCTATAGAGGGCCAACTCATTTGATATACTTTTGGCCGTGTTGAGGCGGCCTCGAATGCTAACCACAGTGCCGTGCCGGCAGAGCAGGTTGACGTTATCGTTGACAGAGTCCGGCCCGTGCTTGGTAATATGACTAAAATCCGGTTGGCTAGCTACCATACTATTGCTTGAGTCGAGAGCTTGGGAGCCACTTATTTCTTTCTTTCCTCTCTAAGCCAAGTGAGAACTCTTGGCTGGAAATGCATCGGTGATGCCTGTGGCGTTACTGTGACCACTTACCATCAGGTGGCTCGACTACTCGTTTTTCGGTTATGTAATAAAAAAAACTTTGTAACATTTTTTAGCCTGAACACGCAAGGCGTGAACTTAGCGCATTGAGTAAGTAATAATAAGGTTGTGTACCATTAAAAGGGCGTGACGCCTCGATGTCCTTAGTCCAGTCGAGTAGGCTCGATGCGTTATCGATTACTCGTGTGCACTTTAAGGCATCGCCGCTGATTGTTGGTGCAGGAATGCCGCGCGTGACTCACAACCGCCCGCGCGAGCCCATTGTTAGTTAGCTGTACTGACCAGCTCTAGTTTATTAGGGTTCACAGAATATAATAAGTAAGAAAGAAGTAGATATGTATGTCACTGACCTCCGAAGAGGTACAGTCAAACTTTGCTACCTAATTGTGCAAATTTTCATGTAGCTATCGCATGCCGTCTCATGCGTTCCGTTATTATCGTTCACATCTACAAGGGGGGATCAAAAATTAATGATAATCAATATGAAAAAAGAAAATGATGTGGTGTCGTGGGACACCAGGTAGGAACGAAGTTCCTTCGGCTAATTTAGAATCGACACAAATTGCAAAAAAAATCGTGCTCAATTTTATGTAGGTTTTCTTGATTTTTCTCTTAAATTTTGCTGATTAGTTTTTATTTAAGTACAAGAAAGTATTTAGGAAATTCAGTATTTTAGGAAATAATATAAAATAATATAAAATATAATATATAAAACAATAATATAAAACCCATGTGTATCCATTGTTATATAAAAGTATAGAATAGAAAATAAAAATGCATAAATTTCATTTGTGTTTTATTTAATATATAGAGAATCTTGTATATTAATCAAACCACAAGCTATAGTAAAAATATGGTGAAATGGTATATTTGTCTGTTCTTGAATCAAGTTAACTAAATAATAACAAGTTAAATAATTGCCAATGTAAGAACGGGGGCTTTTTTTAATTTTATTCAAGGTACACTCCAAGGCATTTAAATTTTCTCGTCTTTTGTCATCCTGTATCATCTCACTACAATCTGAAGAAGAATCCATTTGAAAAGATATTGATGATTCTGTGAGAGTTACAGAGGGAGTATAAGATGTATCACTATCTGATTGTTCTATTTTTTAACAATTTTACTCAAATAATGTCGACTTGATCTTGATGGTTTACTATTATTATTATTATGCTTGATTTTAAATGGAGATGGTAGATACAGAATGAAGAAACGGCTTTGAGGGTGATGTCATCTGATTTACCAAACTGACTTGTGTTTGGTTGGCTTTACTTCTGATTTTTTTTAATATGTTTACTCGAATTGTTTTATCTGATACTCTTGATTGGGGAACTTCTGCATTCTGCTGAACTGTAAAACAAATATTTTATTTAAATGTCATATAAATCAATCAAATAATCATGAACATAAATCGCAGATTACTAGGTCACAGAAAAATCTAAGTACTTTTGATTGTACTTAGTATGTAAGTGTTTAACACTCAGAATAAAATTAACTTTTTCAATGCTATATTCTAACACAAGTTCATACTATATATATGTACCTGACTACCGGATGCAATTTCTTCAAAAGTTGATTGTTCTGTAACTATACATTTTTCTTCAAATTCCTGTTTACACTCTTTAAGAATCATCATTCTTCGTTTCTTAGCTATGTAGGATCGCTCTGTTGTATCAGAGGTTCGTGTTTTCCTGTCTGGTTGGCATATAAATTTATGAGGCATGCATCCTGGTTTCATACATACTTGTTATACTGACCCCATCACATGATACTCTATGTAATTTTCCATATCATTTGGCAACTGAAAAAAGAAAAGTAAACGATTAAAATAATTGTTATTAAGAATGATAGCCAAGACCAAAAGAAACATAACCTCAATAAATTAGTTATTTTCTAAGTAGCCTCAATATTTCTACTTTTTCACATCGAAGAAACATTTTAAGTTTAAAACCATATGGATAAACAATATGGATAATATACTTACATCAAAGTAGTCTTCACAGAAATAAATTGTCGAATTCGTGACTATATACGTCGTTCGGGTTTCGCCGCGCGAGCTTTAACCACTTAATTTATTGTTTGGAACGTTTACAAACACTTTGTTGGGTATTTTTATTGATGTGGTATGACACTGCGGTACTGCACACCACTTATAAACTTTGGAATTCATCTTATCACCCGACTTATTTTAATATTTTGTTTACTTTCTTCGCTACGCCATAGACACAATGACATGTTTACCTAACCGTGACGTCAGAGCCGTCGCCATGACACATGTGAGCTGTTTACGCGCCGTATTTAAAAAATATTAGAAAAATGGCTTTATTATTCGTTAACTTAAGTTTATTACCGAAATAAAGGTTTTTTCGTAATCAGAAAATGTATACCCACATTACGGAATAAAATTTCAAAATCTTTCGTCACGCCTATTATATGATATGAAAACTAATTAAGGCAACGGCGAACGAAATGAAACAGGGAGAAAGAGAAAGGTAATATACACTACTCGCTTGTGTATGCGACTGTCGCGCATGCGCACGTCTCATTATTCCACGCATTCTTCCTTACGGTTTTACTATCATATATTTTTCAGTTCGGTCGCCGTAGCAAAACCTATCCCCTCCAAGCCTGCCGTAAGGAACTTCGTTCCAATAAGGATATTTTAACTAAAAAAAAAATCTGTTGGCGAATAGGGTGGGTGTTCGATCAATTCGAATCCCGTTTCTTGAATGGCAGCCATCGCAATGGCGGCTTTGTGAGACGGTGCGTTGTTTTGGTGAAACAACACTCCAGCTCGGAGTTTGCCTCGTCTTTTTTCTTTGATGGCCTCCCGCAATCTTCTTATTTGGTCTGCGTAGTAAGAACCTGTAATAGTGGCTCCTTTGTTCAAGTATTCCACCATTATAATTCTTTCAGCGTCCCAAAAAACGGACATAACCTTTCCTGCCGAACTTGACACCTTGAATTTCTTCGACGTCGGGGAAGAGGCTCGTTTCCAAGTCATTGACAGTTGTTTGGTTTCCGGATCAAAATGATGGATCCAGGTCTCATACATGGTTACGAAACGAGAAGAACTTTTCGAGATTCGCCCTCGAAATGTCGACTCAATTTTTCCTTTGCTCGGCGGTTAACATTCTCGGCACCCAACGCGCAGAGACCTTTTTGATATGCAGTTCGTTCACAAAGATTCTTTGATCACTGCCATATGAGATCCGTGTGACCTCAGCTACATGCCTTATGGTCACTTTTCGATCTGCCAATACGACATCTTCGATTTTTTAACGTTTCCCGCATTGAGGGACGTGGATGGGTCTCCCTCGCGATGTTCATCTTCTGTGGATGTTCTACCCAGCTTGACACCCTTTGCCCAGCGCGCAACTGTGGAATATGGATGAGCAGAGTCCCCCAATGTTTCCACTAGGTCGCAGTGTATGTCTTTGGTAGACATTTTTTTCAAACAGAGGTACTTTATGACAGCTCTGATTTCGTTTTTCTCCATTTTGATGTTTACTCTCCGACTGTTCGTATTCAAATGAATGTACCTCCCGTAAATCGTGACCTATTTATATGATTTTTTTATGCTGAACTAGTGGATATATGAGGAAGCAAAAACTATTTTTCATATTTTTATATGCTCTACAAATATCCGATTATCATTACTTTTTGATCCTCCCTCGTATAGTTACAATAATGTCATCGAAGCGGATCGAAAAATGAACTTGTGATCTCTGAACTTAACAGAACTGAATCTATAGTTTTGATATCTTTAGGTTCACTGAATTGAATAAGTCTTGTTCAACTGTTGGACACTGAATAGACTAACTAAACGATCTGAAAAGATTATTGGCTGGGCTATTTATATGGCTATCTATATGGGCTATAAAGCACCGGTAATTATGGTTTCTTTTGTTGTTCCTTAGAAGAACTAATACTTTACAATTTACGATCTTTATTTTTTTTACAAAATTAGCAATTATTTTAAAGCGATTAAAAGTCTTAGTTTAAGGATGGAAATTTTAATAATTTTTGGTAGCTCATGAGTTTATGTAATGTCTCGTAAGTGAAATTTTCATTTTCAGCCGCTATCACAACAAGTACTGAAAAGTTAACCCCAAAAGGGGTCTACAAGTTAAAAATGGGGTTTTTCTAGTTTGGGAAATGCAGACAGCATTTCCAATAATTATTATACTATTGTGTTGTGAGTACTTATTTAGGTTTGTTGTTCCTCTCGCAATTAGTTCTCATGAAACTAATATTGATTTAGAACGTGTTGAGAAATCCGGAGCAAGTTTCTCAGGTATCTGGCTTGGTGGTATAAATAAATTCGCATGCATTCAAAACAAAATGTTTTGCAACTGTTATTCTGAACTAAATGATTTAGATACCTATCTGTGGATTGAATTATGAATGTGTAGTTATAAATTTATATTACGTACGTATTTAGTTACGTAAATAAATCAATACTTAACAAATACCGGTAGGTATAAAGTAATGAGTACAACAATAAAGAAATAAATGAAGTTATTACCGGGTCGTGGATATGGGTTTTTTTATTGAATTAAGATAGCAAACGAGCATGCAGCACTACCCTTCCGCTGCCGCCCACGACAATTGTGAGTATTGTGACCGACCTAGACCAATACTCAAATGGGGACTAGGATAGTTAGTCCGGTTAGGTGACGGTGTTAGAACATTATTTGGTTAGTTTGGTAGTATGAGGATTGGGACAGGGACTTAGTGATAGTTATAGTCCTGTTAGTTGTTGTTAGTATTCATCCAGTTAGAGTCGTTCTGATTCGGTCACAGATGTGTTGCTACCCTTGAGGACTGAGACCATAAAACAGTGTTGACGACCCTGATGGCGCAATGGTTAACACGCGGCATCGCCGTTCCGAGGGTCCTGGGTTCGATTCCCAGCGAGGCGGAAATTTGAATGATGAGTTTAAATTTCCGTTCTTGGTCTGGGTGTGTGTGTTATTGTCTTGTGTGTTGGCCATGGCACCCACGACACAGGGAATCCTAGTGTGGGGCTATGAGTGTGTAGCGTTATTTATTATTATTAATTAAGCCGGTTACTTAATTCAATCCAGCTCAATAGTAGTTATATTGTATACATATATCTGACGGTAGTTGTGCAGCGGTTCCGCGGCTCGCAGTTTGTGGGTCGTCGATCTTGGCTGACCCGTCCCGGTTGCCTCTTTCGCATTTACGGCTCGTTTGAACATTATTTAGTCGGACCGTTGACGCGGGGATGCCTATTCTAGGTACAGAGGTATCAGGACGTTGTGTTGGTTTCCTAGAGTAGTTTTAAAAAGTTTGGTTTGTCTGTCTTTCTGTTTGTCTGGGCTAATCTTTGGACCGGCTGAAGCGATTTTAGAGGGAGTTTATAGGGCAACGATAGGCTAATTTTATCCCGGAATTCCTATTGGTTCGGGATTCGTACGGCAAAAAACTCTCACGCGAACGAAGTTGCAGGCGCAGTTAGTCTAGACTAAATCTATGTTTGTGATAAAATAAGGGGAAAAATGGCTGTAAATTACATCCAATGTGCAATTTATCAAATGTTTTGCCGGTATCGTATCTGTAATTTTAAACAATTATTTGCAAACGATTATCTAAGAGGTGTTCAAGGTTATATTTGACATTGATCTTTATTTTGAACCGGTACGGCATCCGGAATCGATGCTTATATCGATTTTAATTGACTTTAAAATGTCTTGTGATGATGACTAATCCTAAACGCATTAAAATTAAGACTTACGAAACTTTTAAGATTAAATTGGTACAGATTACTACCTACCTTAAGTATACGTAAATTTAATTCGAGCACATTCCCCCGGGGGTAACAAACTTTCATTTATAGGTCTTCAAAATGTATATGGTTTGTGTGTTGTCCATGCCCAACAAGACACACGGACGGAATTCTAGTGTGGGGCTGTGTGTAGTGTTGTTCATTGTAAAAAGGGTTAAAAGCAATAAACTCTGTTAGTTTACAGGAAATGACATACACAACAACTTTATCTCTGCTTATTTACATTTGCACAATGGGCGTCGAAGCGGGTGCTCGGCCGGCTGGGCCGCAGACGACGCGGCTTTCGCAGCGCGGTTCATTGCACGGGAGATCGTCGCCGGGAACATATTGATAGCGAATGCAACCGATAAATGGCCAAGACCAGTTTTATCCGGATTTTAAGTTTTAAATTCGATATTTTCCGAAAAATGATTGGGTCATTGAAGGTCAAGAGTATAATATGATAGTGTTAATTTAAAATAGTGTTTTCGTTTCCTGTTGCTCAGATATCTCTGTCTTCAAATTTATCTACGGTACATAATGTGTATAATGCTAGCGTTGATTTATTGATGAGACTCATGAGAAACATATTAAAGCATACAAAGTCCGCAGTTTTATGATCTCTGCTCATTAGAACAAACTTAACTATGAAGTGTATCCATGTATGGTGTGTTTATTTTATATGTTTACCCTCGGGCTCCGCATGCCCTGGGTACCCGCTGCCGAGAACAGACTGCGCGGCTTGCACTCCCAGCGGTCATTGCACGGGCACAGTGCGGAATATCACCGGAAGCTCAACAGCGTGCGCCGATCCTACTGAAAGATTGGCCTTTACACCTCTGCAACAGTTGTTAACTACCTTTATATTTTATTTAAGATTTAACGTACAAATAAATCATTTGTTGATATGCACTACGATGATAAATTAGTGTTGGAAGAGAAAAACGCGATGCAATGGTTCCAAAAGTTCTATTGGAAAGTTCTTTAAGTTCTTTTAGATTTACATGATTCTCTGGTTCTTTATTAATATCCGGATCTGTGTCCCTTGTCAACTCAACATCAAATTTGAACGCTTTTATCCTAAAGATAATTCAAATTGTTGATTCAAAAATGTTAGTCCTAAACGTTTACTATCTGCATAACCAGTATCGGATCGAAAATAATTTGGTTTTATTGAACACCAGAACGAGGGAATAACCTTTATGACAGATAAGAAACTCTGACTAACTGAAGGGATGGCACAAGATTACATAACTTGTAAATGTTTAAAGACCTTGGCCTTAGATGATCGTAACGTAACACAAGCGTTTATGAATATGTAGAGTCATCGTTCCCAAAGATTTCGTAACTCTCTGCATCTTTTTTCGTCACAAAACTCCCTTATTATTCACTTCTTGTACTTCTATTTCTGTAGATAAGATTTTAGGTAATTACGTATTAAAGTTAAGCTAGTCTTTTTATTGTTAAATGTAACAAACAGGCACTATCCAGCTGCTTACAAGATATGAGACACTCCGTGTCATGTATATTCCTAACCAATCGCAATTATAATCTTCGAATTCGAAGTCAGCCAAAGATCTAATGCACGTTCTTACTTTTAAGGACTACGATAGAATGTCTGAAATCAAAAATTAAGTGTTTAATGTTTCTAAGCCATAGATCGAAATGATGGAGAGTCAGGTTAACAGACTGTGTCACCTAGCCCTCCTCAGAAGCAGCACGTTGACAGGACTCCAGTCACAATCAGATACCCTCATAGATAACGCAAACGAGATAGTCGTGTGACCCTTATCATAATGTATCGTTCAAGTTTCTCTTTACAGTTTATGGTGAAATTAGTCTAATTCGGTAACATAGTTCGAATAACAAATAGTTTGCCAATAAAAAGGTCGTGTGTAACTCATAGGAACCGCGTGTATTTATAGACGGACCAACACGCCGCTTTATTTATCTAGGTCCGCCCACCCGACTCGCGCCGTCATCGTCATATAACGAAACATCTGTTAAAAAACTTGTGCCACCATGATTTATGAGTTTATGACGGAACAATTTAATTTAGTTTCAATAATGAAGTTTCACTGAATTTCATTCTGATGTATTGCTACTGAATTTCAATATGAAAGTAGCTATTTGAATATTTGGTAGTGGTAAAATTGGAAGACACGTAAGAAAGCATGTGAGTTGTTTGTTAGTTAAGGACGATGATGATGTACGACCAAGCATAAACAAACAGCGCCGTGACGAAATTGATTCACAGTGTGACACATTACATACTACTGTAATATTGAAATATTTCTACGTTTTGATGAGGCAGTGCTCCTGTCTAAAACTTTATAATTAGAAGACCCAAATTTATTTTTAAGCTCACTGGACTCCTGACAAACGCGTCAATCTCCATGCCGCGGTTCGGTTTTCAAACAGAAGTTTGTGACAGAAGTTAGTTGAAGAGGATACGAAAATGTTTCGCAGTATCTTTGTCAGCGCTCGGTATGGGACATCATGATCAAACCACTAGCAGTTGAATGAGAGACGGCGCAAGGGACGTTCGTTTCGTCGGGCACGCTCCGACCGGTTATTATAACCTGGAAAAGGATATAGAGAGTTTATTTTGGGATTTAAGTTTTGTTGATCGCTTTCGAACGGTTCCAGTGGTCGTGTCGTTACGTAAATCCTTGCACGCGTTTTATCAGTCCGCGAGGGCCCCAATACGTGGTTTGCTTGTGAAAATATGATATTAATTATAGTGAAGTGTCAACGGGATCGGTTTCAAACGGTACCGGTAACTTTATCTAGCGCGGGTCAAATGTAACCTCGTTACATATAGACGTGGTGATCGTTTACTGAATAAACAATATCAGATATTGTTTGTGTGCTGGTGAATGGGTCGAATTTTTTGATTCGTGTTTTGTGAAGTTCGGGTGTTTGTTTTTAATATCTCTCGTTCGTTAAGTGTGCAAAATTATGATCCTGATGCGTTCAGGGTAAAGACAATGCAGGAACAGGACCCTAATGGATGCTGAGGGTCGTCTTGTTTTTTGGAAAGGCGGGGTATGGGAGGGCGGTGCGCCCACACTCAACTGCAACACCTGCAAGAAGAGACGGGCCGACAGAATGAGCGCGAACGAATCGCTTAATGAACGCCCTCAGGGGTGAGTTTCAGTACTGTACTATTTGTTATAATAACAGCCAGTTTATTTAACATTGTATGCCTTCTAAGGCCAAGGTCTTTAACCTTTTTGTCTGCTGAGCTTTATTTACATCACGTGTTTCGCTAGGGATGGGCCAAATTGGGAACTAATGAAGTGAGAATTCAATTTTGCGTATGGACCTGTCTGGCCTTAGGGGTGTAAGGAGTGTTGTGGGAAGATAAAATATTTTACTTGTATGTAGCGCGTCTTGTTCGGGAGTGTTGTGTGCCAATAACGATGAGGAAAATGTGTTTGCAGTAAAATGTTGGATATTTACCGACCGTCTGGATTCGATTTTTTATTTTTTATTTTATCTCCTGCTTTGAGCTCAATAAATCGACGAGCGGTTTTGTTGTGTCAAGATTCTTTCGTAACTATTGGATGGATTCGTAACTATTTTCGGAAAATCGTTGTGTGAAGTTATGATCCACACATAAACTTTAACAGTTAAAATTTAACAGTCTAAATTGTGTTATTATCATAACGGTACAATGTCTTGTATTGTTATTGAAGGTTAACGTACGCTGCTCCTCTGTTCCACATAACGTGGGAACCCCGACCGGTGGCGCTGGCCCGTCCACTGTGAATTCCTCAAAATGAATCACTATTGTTTCTCGTAATTGAACTGCCCAGTTTCCTATTCCGATTTCCTTAACAATGTTGTAAAATATTCACCATGTTATTGGTGTTACAATGAAAATTATGCTAAATTGTGAAATGTGATTAGGTTGATTATACGTTGATGATTCGGAAGATCACTGATAAGACCAATATCTTATAATAACAATTAGGCCGGACGTGTCCGCTGAAGAACGGAAACGTTCATGAAATTTTGCTAGTAGCGGTCACTCACCCTATTCGATCCTACTCGATCGTTCACGATCGATATAAACTTTAAACGATGACACCTCACGTCTTACATCTTTAAAAATTGAAAGAGTATAATCATCTCGATTCATACTCATCTCAAGTGAAAAGATTTATATACGTTCGTGTGATAATGCCACTGTTTATATTAGTCTAGACATGTACAATGGAACAAAAGAACCAAACATTGAATAACGGTATTCATTGTTATCTAAGAGATTCGATTTAATTACTCCTGAGCGCATTGACTTTATACTATATAGAGTTCGAATTAAGCCGATAACATTGTGTAATAATTATATTATATGTATATGATAATTTTATTTTTTATCGATATGGCGCGTACAAGTGTACTATATGCATTGACGTAGTGTTAAAAATGCATTCTTGAATTTATGTAACAATTCATGACTGCATAAAGTCCCTTCTTTATACTATTTTTGATGAATGCGACAGACTTGGGTAAGCAGACGTCAGGATTTATCACATGTTGGGAGGTTTGCACTTCTAATCATGCTTATGTCCAGCTTTTAGAATACAGAATATAGAATTATGTATTTGCAGCGAATAAGGCTTTATGCGATATTATTTTACCTCTTTATTATTTTTATTTTAGCACTTAGTTCTAATAAATACCACTGATTTTACTTTTCTTTTTATTATACTTTAATTATTTTGCACAATTTCCATTACAGTCGTGCCATTTGCCGTAGATATAAAGATTTTATAAATAAACATGCGTCTCGTTCATAGACGCTATGGATGAGAACGATAATAACGGATCGTATGAGACAAAAAGAGATGACTTTACAATCACGACCATTAAGCCGAGAACGTCGACCATAAGCTGAGAACGTAGACAATCTCGGTTCAAACTAATGAATTTAATTCCAAGTAAATTAACTTTGTGTAAGGTATTGAATAGGTGTATTCAGCGGCTGATTTTCCTTAAGCGGGTCACTGCGGTTCTACTGAGATCAATGGTTGAGCATGCGAAGATATAGCTTTATTTGTGGATGCGCAGGAGCAAAACATCGGCGCATTCCATCCTCGGACGCAGATGGCGCGACCGCACGCCACGTGTTCCGACTCACCCGATGACTCCGTTCGGATGCACTATGAAACATTGTGCTGCTTGTATTACTTACAGTTGCCAAACCTCTTGTTTTCCTACCACCGTTTTGTAGTGTTCTGTCATATTTCGGATGGCTTATAAGCAGCATGCTAGGTTTTAAAACGCCCTGATATTTTCTTTTGTATTTCTGCTTCCTGTTTTTAGACTGAATTGTGCTGGCTTTTCCAACTTGTAATCTTAGTTTTTGAAATTTGGGGTTGGCAATTCTAATATGACTACAAATGTATTCTTCTATTTAGGATATTTTTCTTGATAGGTAACTGACACCATTTGCCGTCATCTTCAGATTTTGGCAAATGCCATCATCTTCAGATTTCGCATGTACCTTAGCTGTTCATCTATTTAATAAATGTGCTTTGTATGCAGATTTATTCCAGGCTAGACATTCTTTATCATTATCAGATTCTTTCAGTTGTATTTCAAGTTCACCTTGCTTAAAACTAGGTAGATTATTTAAGACTTTTGTAGCTTCGAAGCTTCATAAATTTTAAGGACTTTCTGTTATTTAGGTTAAGATAGGATACGTTGAATTCAGTATCAAATTTTTATATATTTTTTTTCGCTAATTGAAAAGCAATTCAGGAAGTGTTCGTTTGTTCAAAACGTTCAAGTACAACATTTTCATGTAGCAAAATTTCATCTAGCTAGGAAATGGTTCACCGGGAAGCATTACACTCGAGCTAAAGTGATTGATCATTGTTACACGAGTACGCGTATAATAAAATACGTTTTCAACTTGTTAATATATTGCAATGAGGAAGCAGTTTCAGGAGTTATCAGTATAGAAGGAAAAAACGCATTAAGTAGATAGGGGAAACTTAAAATTTGCTTTTATTTCTTAGCATCTCTTGAAATGCTTGCCTCGTGTATCAGTCCTGTGTTTCTTTGCCGTTTGTTTAGTGCATGCCTCACCTAAAATAGCTTAAAAGATATTTCGGGTTCGAGAAATTCTTCACAGTAGGTAACTCGGCTTGCAGCTGGCACACCATATTTGTTTTTGGGAAGCTTTGTAAAACTTCAATGATATGATGTTGTGCTCAACAATTTGATTGATCGGATTCCTCTGATATAAGATTGCATTAAAACTCAAACGTAGCAACAATATATTTAGGAACTTTTAAGGGTGCCGTAGTCAAAACGCAATGTGTCCCTCCGTACGTCCGCGGATTAGTTCATATTCATACCTATACCTATAATTTGGCATACCTATGTGTACTTTTATCAAGCCGTCAGAGGTAAAGTAAAATCTTCTAATAAAAAAATATCTAGTTCCCCGTTTAGACATCCAGTTTGAGGCGAGATATTTTTTCTAAAAATATGTGAGTGTATCGTATCAAGTTATGGTGCATTTTCATTTACTTATCGTCGCCTTATCCAGTATAGACGACTGATAATATATCAGGGGTAAATGGATGAATTGCACAATTTATCAGCAGGTCGCCGCGCGCCGGTCGCGAGTCGGACGTGGCAGCCAATTTAGTAGGAGGTATCTAGTAGATCATCAATCACTAGATCTCCTAGTAGTAGATCGAAGTCCAAGGCAATTTTATCACCTTGGTAGATTTTGAATCATGCTAGGGCTTATACTTCACACATCGATGTATATAAAATGAAATCTATTTAGTGCTAGTTTATTTACTGTAAAGTAAAATTTATTTTTTAATGAGGAGTAGTTTTGAAAGCTACGGCGTCTTTGACGGAATGACCGGGTCACGTGGAATCTTAAGTTTATTGACATGAAGGCGACTTATGCGAGAGATAGCTAATATAATGAGAATTTTAGTGGATCTACGTTTACTAGATAATAGTTATTAGGCCTGTATTTTTTGTTTTATTCCCTAGACTAGACTCTACACCAATCGTTAATTTATTTTCACGATTTAAGATTTATTTTAGCAAAGTGAGCTAATAAAACTGATTTATCACCATAAAGTACCCTGAATTTACACATTCAAAAGCCTCGTTTAAGCTTAAGTTATATCCTGACTGACAGTTAGCCGGTAAAACTGTCGGCGAGCCATTTCAACGGTTGTTGCGAAAGCATCGACGTATATGCAATTTAATCTTTATTATAATTAGCATTCGGTGTTGCAGCTTACTCGTGTATGCCCTTATTCCAGTTGCTAAGTGAGATTCACGGACTACATTACGAAATGTTGGCAGTAAAGGTTCGTTTGCAATAGTGTGATTAACTGCAATTAGGTTAGCGTGAGAGTGAGGTCTTTTCACTATAGCGGGGATTTGTATGAACATTCATGTTAATTAATATTTAATTAACATTTTCATTCATATTTAAGTCTATTGATGTTTTTAAAGAGAATTCACTTGAAGTGAGCTTGTACATCGTTTCTAATACGATTTAATAAGTAAATAGGTAAATGTTTTCACATCATTTGAATATATGATAACTATATTTATCCTGTATGTAGATATCTTGAATATAAGTGTTCTTGAATATTTATGTAAGTATCGAATATTGATAAAAGATGACAAATAAAATAAAGTCCGGTATTATTTGTTTGTGATAACTCATTTGACTCGGTTATACCTGCTCGGTATGTCATCCGTATTACAGAAGAACGAGTGCGAAGGTGTGACTGTTTGTCCTGTTTACTTTGTTTTCCTGAAAATAAATAATACATTTATTTAAAAAAGACAACTTTGGAAGTTTTTGCCCCTTAATAGGATGTCAAAATTTTGCATCCACACATGACAATATCACAAACGTTTAGTTTTGCTAATTATAACCAAACAGTTCGCACTACATCACATAGTCATGAAGAACAAAGTGAGTACCGTGTGCCATGAATCTATAAAAGATCCATTAATCAATGTCTACCGCAGCGGGTTTATGCGTAATTCTGCTTTAATTAATGAACCTTTCAAAGATTTCATTAGTGTGAAAGTTATTTGCACAGATTGGAAGAGTCAAAATAAGTATATTCACAAATTTTGTAATGATTCTACTGATATTAGGAATGCATTAGTATTTCTGTATTCTACCTAGTTATTGATATTCGGAATGCATTAGTATTTCTGTTTTTTACCTAGGTATACAAAGATGTTGCCACTCTTCACACCAAGAATTGCTTCTATCTTCTGTCTTGCACGATATTTTTGCCGTCCACACACTTCCAATCATAACTGAAGAGCTATTTCACGGAAGACCAATAAATGATTCGGGTCTTATTTCTGCGAATGAACTTCTCAATATTATTATATTTGAAGAGTAGTTCTTCCGGCAATCTCGCATAATTAAAAAGTAGTTCTATTTCACCTTATTCTACGGAGTTGACCTAAAATAAGCACTACCTGATGCTACTCTCGGGTTTGGCACCAGTGGAGTGAAATCCTCAACGATTAACATGACAGACATGAAATTTTTAAAGCTTCTATTACTACTACCTGTACACTTAAAACTCTCGAGTCACAAGACGTTCCTAAGACTGTAAAGAATACGACGGTCATTCGTGAACAGAGACGGCAGCGACCACCCTAGCAATCGATACATTAGTTAACGTAGGTATGCTATGGAGTACGGTGGGTATAGGGCAGTATAAATTGGAACAACCCGCACCGCCGTGATTGGTGTTTAAATATTTGATGCGCCTTTTTACAACCTCGTTTCTTGGTAATACTTTGTAAGTCATCGATAATATGGGGCTGATAGTGTCGGTGTGTCTACTGTCTATTCAATATTCGTATTTTATCAACAAATTGTTCCGATTGATGGATTAGACGAAATTTGACGTTGATATGCCTCACCAGTCACCCCGCATTTTATCTAGTAAAAGCATTTAATTGTCTCGACCAAGGAGCTATGACTAATTAGGTGTGGAATTTAAAACTCAGTACATTAGTGCATCTTATTTGTTATTGTCTTGATAATCTTTGTTTCTTCGCGCTCCATGTTTTAGCTTCTAGATATCTTGATGTTGTGTATAATAATATTCTATCTTTCTCTTATTCTTTCTTGCTTTCTAATATGGAAGAATGTTGATCAGCGTGGACGATGTATAGAGAAATATTTTACCGAATACGGGTCCAATTTCCCGGATACTTTTTTATGATTTACATTCAGGCTACACGTTGAGTGATTACTGCAGCTCATGGACATTAATAGTGCGATATGAATCGCTAGGATAGAAACTAGGCCGATAGAAGTATTTGGGAAGCCGCACAAATCCGTATCTGTAATGTGTTAGCGACGTACAATCGGGCACGGAAACACATTCTTTAGTCACGTGATAAGTAGATGATGTTTGTGTACGACACAATGGGGCATCGTCATTATATGCTGTTTCTAACTAGTTTTCGATTTATACGACTTCAATCCAAGTTCGTATCCAAGTTGGTAGTGACCTAGTGACCCTGCCAGCGAAGAGAGGGGCGCCGGGTTCCAATACTTCCAATCCCGGTCGGGGCAGGTGTTTATGTGTTAGATAAAATGTTGTTTGTGTTGTCCATACCACGTGCGATACAGGGAATCCTAGTCGGTGGTATGAGTGTTAGCTTTAGTGTTTAAGAGGATATATTGTTATCGGATATCGGGAAAGCAACGATGCGCATCACATTTGCTACGAAACGATGTTGTTCTAAGAATTTTTTGGCCGCCAAACAAACTTGCTGAGTTTTCCTTAAAGCCGACGTAAACATAAACACTTTTTTCGATGTTGTTGCCGACGTAAATGTAGTTAATATTAATGGCTGGTACACTAGCAGATGTGATTTCTGCCGCTTAGTGGTCATAGCCACGCTGTTATGGCATGCGTCCTCTGCTGTTGTTAAAAATCTCTGCAGTGTCAACCTTAATCAACCACAACAACCGTCTAAGAAGCGTCTTCCAAAATCTTAATTATAAACTTAGCTATCAACTATCTCCACGAATCCGCACTGGAGCAGCTTGGTGGAGTTTGCTCTAAGCCTACGCAGTTATGAAGAGAAATCCGTGCTCAGTAGCAGGCCATTAACGGGTTGAAGCCGAGCTTAGAGACGAATGTATTTTTGTTCCAGAATTATGAGATGAAACGCGTAGTTTGTCGTTGGCAATCTCGACCTGAGCGTACTAAAAGTAGTTGGTCGACAGGCGGAAATAGCGCAGATACTTCTAACGTCATACTTCCTTTTGTTTCAGCGAGTTAAAAAAGTTATCGGAGGAAAGTCTCACACGGCAACCGGAGGAGGTTTTCGATATTATCTGCAAACTTGGCGAGGGTTCCTATGGCAGTGTTTATAAGGTACAGTTTGCAACGAAAATTCTATGGTTATAGCTTGTTTTATGTTTATTAATATTTGACAAGCTGTAGATTAGTACGAAAACTAACACTTCGAATTGATCTGCAATTATGGCAGCTGCTCAGAGCAGTTTGACAAGCCAGTTTTTATTAATGCAGAGCTTTGATTGAATTGAATTGGTATTGTTGATCGAAGATGCAGAGGAAACGGCGTACCCTCCTAGTGTTATAATTCATGGGCATCCGTAACCAAACTGAAATAAAATTACAATTCTATCCTATCCTGTTAGGAAGGCTGAATTTTATTCCTTCCAACATAAGGCTGCTTAAATCAACTAGCTTCATAGTTACAATAATTACAAAATATATCTAATGGTAGTTCTTGACTTTTTTATGGTAATAGCTGGCAAACGAGCCACCTTATGGCAGGTGTTCACCGTCGCCCACGGACATGAGCAACATGAAAGTCGTCACCGATGCGTTGTCAGCCAAAAGAGAAGGAAGAGGAAATTAAGAAGTCTTGTTTTTCCAGTCATTTTCTTATTTGAAATTCGCTAGCTTGGGTGAAAGGAAATTTATCACGCGGTATATCAAATCTATAGGTATAACTGAGATTTCTTCATTGTTCTCGAGGTGTGTGAAGTGTACAACTTCAAATTGGGTAGTGTGGGGGGCTACGGCATATTCTCAAATTTAAAATAATTAAAAATATTCTCAAGTTTAAAAACGATTCTAAATTAACATTATTATAGTTAACTACATAATATTATCGTCCATTATCCTTGTTGGTGACATTTTCTGCAAAAATGTGTCATTTAAATTCTAATTATCACAAACATTATCCCTATGTAATGTGACTTACTTACATATTTGTCGCTCAATAGTCACGGTATCAACATTCATTTATTTAATACCTGAAAACAGAAACCAGAACAAATCCAAATGTTATTTGATGAAGCATTCCGCTGTTACATGACGTCATGGGATAGCACTTTTAGCGGAACTACCTACGGGAATACACCGATTTAAAATTACTTTTTGCAACTTCATGAAATTTAACTGAAGCGCTAGTAATTTTGTTATGTAATCGTTAGTGTAACCTATGTGGTGTGATGACTACTGACCTTAAGTCAGCCATGTTAAGGGCATGTTTATATGACACGATAGCTTTCGCGCGGAGGCTGCGCGCACGCCTCCTGGTGCATACCGAACTGCTGAGAATTGTATACGTTGTGAACAAACAATAAAGTTTTATTTTCTATGCACCAAGAGGGGAGCGCGCAGTGCCTGCGCGAAAGATATCGCGTCTTCTAACTGGGGCCTAAGGCAGTTGAACTCGTGAGGTAGAAGAGGTTAGGCCATCGGCGACTGTCGAGTGGCAGTAGTAATTTCACTATTTGAGTTAACTACAAACCCCTCCGCCCTCCTTCAAACTACAATGGAGCAATGTGATGGAGTACGCTCTAGGCCTCCTCAATTACGAAGAGAGAAAACGCATTGATCATATCCACTAGCTATTTCTTAAGCAAAAAGGTATGTTAGGCGGGGCGGTTAGGTATAGAAATGATGTCCCTCTTTTATTTACACTTAAATAAAGCGTAGCTCTGCCACACATTGGGTTCTCTCGGAAATGTAAGTTTCCACAAAAAATACAAAACGTTCCATTATAAAAATGTGTCTGTAGGAACAGCATTACTTTTAAATAAGGCTAGTAGTCTGCTGATTGCAGCGCGCCAAGGAACAATGCGCGGCTGATGAGTTCTCCAGCACCACTTTTCATTAGTTTCCCCGTTTGTACCGCTTTTGAAGCAAAAACATTAAAAGGCCAGTTTGACAACAATACAGTTTTAATCTTTAGACCAGGAGCTAGCTCCTCGGTGAGGTAACGAATTGGACGTGACTCGTTTACCTAACGATGATCACATTGATCACTAACGATAACTAAATCGATTAAGATAACCCGATTGCGATAAGTCGTTCGAAACGTTCGCAAATTTTGCTAAGTGATTTAGCAGTTTTCAAAAAAGAAGATTTTTATTAGAGCGCTAATTTTTTGGACGTTATGAAATGAGGTCCAAGATTTTGCAATGATTCTTGTTGATCGTGACTGTTTTGATTAATAAAATAATCCGACGAATTAGGAAAGATTTTATTTTAGTCTACAAGTTCTTGATGCCGATGAGAGTCTTGAATAAATGCAACATACAAAAATGCAAAATTCGTATTTAGAATTACGTTCGAATTTCACGTTTCATCCACACGAAGTTCAAGAAACCCTGTCTTTGTTATAAGACATACGCTAGAAGCAAAGTAGACAAAATGGCCAGGCAGCTTGACTCCACCAGACTGAGCATACGAGCCAATGTTCAGTGATGTTTATTTGCTAACGCGTCGTCGCGTTGGATCTATCGTTTGCTTGCCTTTTGTTTTTCACAGACTTGTCTTTTCCGATTTTCTGTTTGAGCTCTTTGAATGATTGATCTGATTGCCTTCCAATTTATAGAACGCGTGTAATATGAATGGGTATGAATGATTGCACGTCTGAGCAGAGGGATGTATTGACTTGTGCGTTTTTCCCGCAAGGGTTTCCTGACATACATTTTTGAGATATTTGCTTATATATTACACTAGTAAGTAAATGTTAATCGTATATGTATATTGTATAATAATATCATCTACATTCATTGAGAGACTTTGAAGAAACGTAAACAAAGATTTTTATTGACCAATGAGGTAGTTTACTGCATGTTTTTTTTATCTTAAAATTCAATTAAAGTGTTTGAAATTCTTGATCATGCACAAAGAGGACTTATTGCATCTTTCGGAGCTGGGTAAACGAGCGTTGTTTAGCCTAAAGACCAAATTCTCTTCAAATTTTCTCTTTGATGCTGGCAACAACATGTAACGAATGCTTTAAAGTTTTAAACAGAAAGTGGTGCGTTTTCTTGTCAAGTATGACGCAATAAGGTCAATTGTCTAGCTTTATTAATTTCGTTTATTACGCTTTCATTCAATCCTTCTTAAACGGAACCCTACTAATTTGCCTCCGCTATCTGTATGTCTATCACTGGGCACTATTTCTGGAACTGTAATACTAAACTCTGAAAATAATAAAAGAGTAAAAAAGTTACATCCCAAAAAGCAAAACCCTGCATTATGTAACATAGGTGTTAGGTACATATGCAAGGTTTTGCTCTTTACACACGTTACACTAGGGTGTAACTGAACAAACCCGAACCAACGGAAGATTTTATTGATGGTCCTTCGAGCCGGAAGTGTTGAGCTGAATTCAGTGACTCTTCTCTGTTTTTCCTTCCTTTTTGAAGTATCATCTTTATAAGTCTGAAATAAAGATTATTATTATTATATTTTCTAGGCGTTACACAAAGAAAGCGGGCAGGTGCTCGCGATCAAGCAGGTGCCGGTGGACACGGACCTGCAGGAGATCATCAAGGAGATCTCCATCATGCAGCAGTGCGACAGCCCCTACGTCGTCAAATATTACGGCAGTTACTTCAAGAACACAGACTTATGGGTGAGTCCGACGACTTGATTATTATTTTAGTTTGTGTAACATTTTTAAACTTGGCGCATTTAAGGTACATATTACATAAACTGAAATCAATTCATGGTTTTGTTTTTTTCAAGTTTCCTTCAGTGTCAATGATGGGACACAGAAAGGGTTGCAGTCGTTTGTATAGATCGTTTGATTCGTAGGTGTAAGGCCAATTGTTTAGATCCTGACTTCAATTGCTTAAATCCTGACCCGAATTGTTTGGATCCTGGACTATACCTACTCCTCGGTTCCTTCACTTTAATGATTATCTGAGCTTCAAACTGAACGATGAATGCCTCATCCATCGTGTATTTTGGTGCAACAAATCCCACTCCACTAGAATCCTCTATGATTCCTTTGTGAACCATATAAAAATGAATCGACTTTTCAAGTCTGCTAGCTCTCCATGTAGACTATTGTGTAATAGCCACCCTTGAAAATGTGAATAGTAAATATTCAGCAAGTCTGGAAATGTTACTATTCTTTTATTAATGAAAACAGCGTCGCGGAGGACTGGCTGCGAGCGGCAAACACAGCCGAAGTTCGCTTTGCCTTTTCCTATAAGATAACAATCTGGGATGTGGCGTCGCGCCGTTTCCTTCCCCTTTGTGACTGAAATGATGTGTTGGAGCTATAAAATTTCAATGCGGGTTCGGTCTTATTATAAATAAAGTAATAAAAATACGTATTTTAGGATTATATCGCTTATTATGACTATTCGTAGCCGGCTAATGAGCAGGCGGGTCATGGGATTGGTCGTCATCCACGCCTTTCCACTTCTAAATATCAGTGATTAGTAAGGAGGAAAGGCATCTGTATGTTAACAAGATAATAATATCCTACCGTCAATTCCTTAAGAAGACGGCTTGTCAGTCGGTCCAGTTGAGATAAGCGAAGTAGTAGTAATGTAGAGATGTTGCTAAAACAAGGAACCTAGCGACATTGCGTCATCCGAACATCAGTGACGATATCACCGATGCGTGGTCGGCCAAGAAAGCAGAGAGTAGAAAGAAATAAAATAATAGCTTAAGCTCTCAGTTCGAATACAACGAGTGGTTTAGATCAACAGCCTGGTTCATTACAAGACCACGCCGTAGCCTGGTTGTAGTGACCCTGGTTGCGAAGCGAGGGGTTCCGGGTTTGAATCCCGGCAGATATTTACGTGACAGTTAAATATTTGTTCCTGTTCCTGGGTCCTGGATGGTAGTAATGCCTTAATTTGTGTTGTTCATGCCACCCGCGACACAGGGAATCCTAAGTGCGGGGGTGAGAGTTTGTTAGCATTTAATTTAATTTAATTTAATTTTTTATTTTTATTTTATTAATATCCACCTATGGGTTCACAGATAGTTATGGAATATTGCGGCGCCGGCTCAGTGTCAGACATCATGCGGTTGCGGAAGAAGACGTTGTCGGAGGACGAGATCGCGACGATACTGTGCGACACGCTCAAGGGGCTCGAGTACCTGCACCGGCGGAGGAAGATCCACCGGGACATCAAGGCCGGGAACATTCTGCTCAACACCGAGGGTCACGCCAAGCTGGCCGACTTCGGAGTGGCCGGACAGCTCACGGTAATGGAGTGGTTGTAGTGTCATTGCTTCATTCTGTCGGTGTTTGAATAGTACGTGATTTCAGGTCTCTTTAAGTCTTTAGTAAGAGCTTTCATTATCGCAACCCATAAGAGTCCCATACCTGGGCACACGTATACTATCCCCATGTAACCCCTCACTTATGTTACGTACATTCATTAAAGTGCAAATTATAAAATACATTCTTTAAGTTTGTGCTCGACAACAATCCCATGCGGTAAGCGGCGTTGCAGTCCTTGGATGTTGAGCGCCCTAACTTAGTAAAAGCCAATTGACTCTCTTCCTGAAGACTCCCACGTGTCCCGTCCGTCCCGCAGGACACGATGGCGAAGCGCAACACGGTGATCGGCACCCCGTTCTGGATGGCGCCGGAGGTGATCCAGGAGATCGGCTACGACTGCGTGGCCGACATCTGGTCGCTGGGGATCACGGCGCTCGAGATGGCCGAGGGCAAGCCGCCCTACGGGGACATACACCCCATGCGCGCCATATTCATGATACCCACCAAGCCGCCGCCCTCATTCAGGTCGGTACTGACTACGTCTTTTATTTATTTAATATTGTTGTGCATCATGTACTTACAGGAACGAGAGGGGAAAAAAGCAATTCTTAAACAATTATCTCCCTTGTCATTGTACACTATTAATAATTTCTTTTTCTTCTTTAGTCCTGTCTTTTGGTGTCTGACAGATATAGCTCTTACGATGACTGTCTGTTGTATTTTTTCCGCTATAGTATGTTTCTTAATGTTGGAAAATTATAATTACACTATACATTTACATCCAAATATCTGCCTGTCAAGCTATCAGCTGGCTGTGACGACTACTAGTCCGAGCAAGAAGATGGTTAGCCTAGCTATGACCTCGTAAAGATAATACGATAATAGTATAAATGTGTATTTATTGTATCGTATATTTATGAACTTGCAGGGAGCCGGACCAGTGGTCACCGGAGTTCATAGACTTCGTGAGCCAGTGCCTGGTGAAGAACCCGGAGGAGCGCGCCACGGCCGAGTTCCTGCTCTCGCACGAGTTCATAGGTAAGTCTTTAGGTAAGTGCATTTCATTACCTTTTTATAGTAACTAAGTTAGTTAGTAGTCGACAAACTTACCTTTAAATCCATACAAGAACTTTCTCGTAACTTAAAATTTGACTAAAATTTCCGACGAAGAACAACAGCAGTGGTAATCCAGTAATTTTACGTTGGACTGTCCATCGTATCGATATATTTATAAGTGGCAATTGATACACAAAAAGGTGAGCTTTATGGCGGCCTATCTTTTTATTTATTATTAAATATGTCACAATAATAAACCTCTATACCAAATTAGTGGATAAGATTGTTTTAATACATGCAAATACATTTTGAAGTCTATTACATAATATTACAATTATAAATTATTGTGTTACATCGGCACGAGCAACTTGCGTCCCACGTTATAAAACACTCGTATTTATTTATTTAGATCTAAAAAATGACATTGCATTTTGAGTGATAATTATTGTAGTTATATCATCTCAAAGGCACGATAGTATAGAATGATGATTTCGGTGTCAGGCAACGCGAAGCACCCGAGCATCCTGAGCACGATGATCGCGGAGGCGCGCGAGATCCGCGAGACGCAGGCCTTCCGCGCCGCCACCAACACCAACAACGCCAAGACCTTCGCCGCGGTACGTGCGCACCACCTCACGCCACCCCACGCCCCCTCACACCACCTCACACCACCCCACACCACCTCACACCACCCGTCCATCCCGAGCGCACTGCTCGCCGGTACACTATACCGTCCTTTACAAGTCTGCAGCTGGATGCAGGCCCTATTTAACTTACGCCGCTCTGACAGCTGAGTCTTCCTAATCAAGCAGATATGCTGGCTTATTCAAGTCGTCAGTCCACCTGGTGGGCGATGACATATTTCAAGATGTGGTATATACGAGGACCTTTTGTTCGAATCGGTTTTCACGCTTTACATCGCTTCGATAAATTATTACCCACAAATTTGTTTATGATATACCCATATCCTATAAAAAAAACACAGTTAAGTATTTCTAATCGTCGACTGCTGACGACGTAAAAAATTCTAATACAAATATTCCTGGGACAAACTATATATTCGAGAATGAACAAAGCTATTGAAATGTTAAGACTATTAAGATTAGTCATCTATTTTATACTAAGAACTAACGACATAGTATGAGTTAATTTAAGGAGCTTTTTTTTATAAAACAATTTTATCTTTGAGCAAAGTTGTACACTGGTACGTACAACAATGTGCGTACATCACCGCTGTACCAATAGATACTGTATCGATAGAGGCATGTGTAATGTGTATGTGTGTGTGTGTGGCGTGCGCAGGGCGAGGGCTACGCGGAGGAGACGATGCGGCAGCGCGACGCGGGCACGCTGGTCCCGGGGCGCGAGGGGCGCGAGGCGCGCGACGGCACGGCGGAGCTGGCCGCCGACCTGGGCACCATGGTCATCAACGAGCCGGGCGCCGACCTCGCCACCATGAAGAGTGAGTCGGTTCAGCTCGCGTGTGTGTTGTGGTGTTGTGTATGCTTTTATCGATGTTTATAAATAGCTTAGAATAATAACACTATAGAAATACAGTCTTCATACAAGCGCTCTGTCTAAAGTGAAGCACTAAACCGTAACTTTCCCGAACTTCGGCTGCGGATAATCATAATGTTTTTAGCAATAATACATAAATAGCTTTTCAGATATTTTGTGACACAATTTAACTGGACAAATAGTCATAATTTTTTTTTTCGCGAGACGTTTGGCGCGCGTTGACATGAGCTGCCCGGTGTTTGGAGTCATTTCTGACTCCAATTAAGGTGCTTCAAAACGGCCGCGCGGACATCGTTTCTATAGTGTAATTATTCTAAGATAATTAGGTTATTTTCCTGTTGTTCACTAGGAAGTTTCAAGGCACGCTATGATAACTTATTATTATATAATATTTATGTGGTAGATAAAGATTTGTTTTCGGGTCTTGATAAGTATTGTATCAATATTAAACTAAAGATAATGAATACATATATCCGAGGAATCAAATTTTATTTCTAATGTCTCTGCTGTACCTACACTAGTAATTTTCGTTTAACACGTAGTGATTGTAAACGTACATATGCGATGTGTCCAGGGCACGACACGGACCCGATGGATACGAACCGGCCGAAGTACCGGCCGCTGTTCCTGGAGCACTTCGAGAAGAAGGAGGTGGGCGGGGCCGGCGCGCCCGCGCTCAACGGCACGCTGGCGCCGCGCCGCGACCACGACGACCACAGGTACCGTCTGGTAGCCACCCACACGACATGGACGCCTGGTAACAGGCGAATGGCTTTGATAGAAGCCATACGAAAAATTCAAGTGTGCATCAAAGTAAACATGTCAATGGGATTCATTACGTTTCGTCTCATAAAGAGTGTTGAAAGTTCCATCATGTCCACTAAAATACATTTAAAAATCCGTTTAGATAGTTTGTCCCAGTAGTTGATGTCTATGTCGGATCGGTTTCCAGGTCGGAGGGCGAGGAGGGCGGCGGCGAGGCGGCGGGCGCGCTCGGCTTCCAGCGCGCGTTCGTGGAGGAGGGCAACTTCGAATTCGTAAGTCAGCTGCACGTGGTCACGCTGCTGCCGCTGCGGCCGCGCGCGCACCCGCACACGTAGCTCCGTAAGTCCGCACGCCCCGTCCCCGTAATGCGCGCTCTTGTTATTAACAATGGCTGGTTTGAGGCGAAGCGCATTATTAAATAATCGTCTCTTTCTTTCTTTTTCTCGTAATTTCTTGTCGTAACAAAGTGCCTTTGCGATGGTGGTAGATACAAAAACTTTTTTGTATTAGTGTATTGATTGACAAAAAATATCAATATCAGTACATAGTCGTCGTAATTGTATCACGTATAAAAATTCAAAATCATTAATTCAAAAATCAAATTCAACAAGTAGGCCATGACTCCATTAAATCTTTTAACCTTGACAAAACATGTTGCTTGTGGCCATATAACATGTAATAATTATGATTATTCATTTTTTGAACATCCAATCGAACATGTTATTACGGGTAGTAGCACCTGGTAACACTGCCACTACGGCTTCAACATATAAGCCATCTATTCTAACATACTTATATATTTGTACACATTCATATAGTTATAATGATGATAAATTATCCAGTTCGGACTCAGTGAAACAGAAAGAGAGCCTAGCTTTGTAGTCCGTTGAGATATTTCTTACTAACTTCGTAGTTATTAACATTATGTATCTCAGACCATTTGTTGTGACTAACATAAAAATAAAAATGACGGTTTTCGTATTAATTCTCACTGACCAATAAAACTAATGTCGTTATGTGTGCATTTTCATAATATTACATGTATTACATTGACAATGTATTTACAACTATATGTATATTCTATGACCATAGTTTTAATATTATTTTTCCATTTATTATCTGTTACGCCTGCTGTTATAGGTAAGAATTAGTAATCATAAAAGTGCGGACTTATGGGGCTGTTGTATCAAATGTTTTATTTAGTGTGATGAGACATAATTATTGTTAGACATTGATCAACACAGAAATAATCAAATATAATTGTTTATTTTGATAATTTTTCTTTACTGCTAGTGTAAATTGACTTTGATTATTTCTGGGTTCGTTAATACAAGTAAATTATTTTGAGTTAATTTTTAAACACTTTAATTTTTATAATTTTGTGTGTATTTGGATTTAAATTGCTTAGGTCTATTAAATTTCAAACTAAATTATTAAGAATCAATACATCGAGCGGTAAGGCATAATCTAAATGTTTTGGTATCGATTGAATATCGAATATCGATAGATTGTATATGGATTTGAATAGTCCAGGTGTTTGCGAACGTTTATGGTTTCTCTGCAATGTACTTTTTCTAGTATTACTCGTCAGAACAATAAGACGCGCTAGATATATGGCGTCTCTCAATTATGTTAAACTGAGTCTCCCCTTGTTACCGTATAAACATTCTCTAAGGCGGGCTCTAATCATACGGGGATCCGGAGACGATCACGTGATTGCCAATTTATTTAACGTTTACAATGTCAGTCGAAGCAATTGTCAATTATAACCATGTGACTAAAAGCTGGTCGATGTACATTAATTGCCACGTGCAAATCGATCATCGTTTGCGTCTGGCCGCGACTGCGACACTGATCGTATCCGGAGCCCGTGCGTGCAGTGCGTGCGCGTTGCGTGCGTGTCCGAGCGTGTGCGTGTGTGTCCGCAGCTGGCGTGCCTGTCGGCGGGCGAGCTGGAGGCGCGCATGGCGCGGCTGGACGCCGAGATGGAGGCGGAGATCGAGCTGCTGCACGCGCGCTACGACCGCAAGCGGCGGCCCATCCTCGACGCGATCAGCCTCAAGCGCCAGCGCCAGCAGAACTTCTAGCGGACGGCACCTAACGGCCGCGCGTCGTTGCGACCGCTTCACGTATGTTTGTGATGTTGCCGTCGAGCGATGTTATCGAGTTGTTTTGACATGTTAAAGCGCAAAAGAAAGTAGTTAACGTTTAAAGAGTAAAAGCGCTGATGTAAACAGTCCCTTGATAAAATGGTCGTGGCAGTGACAAATAATGTTATTCCGTCTCGTATGTGGAAGCTCTTCAAACTTGTCATTCAGTCTACGCGTATGATTAGGGAACTTGATAGCTACCCTCTGATTTGAAAGCGATTGCAGCGTATTCGCTGATATATATTATAAAGGTCGCAATATAAAGACCAGGGTGGACGTTGTGTAGCGGAATTGGTTGTTAACATCGTTCATGGCGTTTTAGAACAATTTGATTTTATACAAGTCTGTAATAAAACTAGAAAGCATTTACTTATGGAATCTATGACCGCGGAAATTTACAAGGGTCGTAGTACTGCTAAGTTTATTATTTTATTTAATGCTTTACAACGCAGTATAGATAGATCGGTAGCATCGACGGCGAAGTACCAATACGGTTTAGTTATGATTTTTTTATTTAAAGCAACAATGTCAAAGATAATGATTTTTTAATTTATACCTATTTTGTTACTTGTATGTAATTTTTGTGTCATTTATAAAAAAAAAACCATTTTTATTCAGTTAGAATTGGCACTCGTCGAAGTCATGCTAAAGCATTTTGAGTTAGCGCAAATTAAATAGCGATAACTAGATATTAACCAAGTGATAGTTCTTTTGCCATTTCGAAATTGAAAAATGTTTTTCAACGACTGATTGGCAGAGACGTTAATGCAATAATATAATGTGCTTGGAAAATGTGCATTTGTTGAAGAGTTGCAAGCTTCATAAATATGAAGTATTTTCTCATGTTCGCTTGATAAATTAGGTGCTTTTATAACGCATAGGTGCCAAAACTTATTTGAAATGAATTTTCCTAAACTAAACGTATACTAAGTTGGCATAACAATGTCATAAAGTCAGCTTTTATCGTAGAAGCGAGCCAAATTTTGATCGAAACTAATCATTTAAATGCATTTGGATATGAAACGCAGTATGAGTGATGTATTGTGAGGTTTTTCCTCGTAGGTGTAATATTGTAAGTTGTTAATGTAGTATATTATTGTAACTTTGAATTGTATGTAAGCTGAGACATATCGTGAACCGATCGGGCTGCGCGTCGCGTGGGCGGGGCCTGCTGACGCTGGGCGGGACCAATGTTGAATAATGATTTTTGAGTCACTAACTAGTCGAACAACTATTACCTTGTTCTTGGTAATAGACAGGATCAAACCCATTTGTTTGAATAATTTAAAAAGAAATAGGTGTGCTATATTAATTTTTATTGTTTATTCAGAGAGTTTATGGAATTAGGTGCCAGCACTTAAAAGAAAGTATTTCTGACTTTTATTAGTGTTGTGATCTCTCCGCCAACGTTAGCAGCACCTACGCCCGCCCCGCGTGTGCTATGTACATTTTATTCAATCAATTGTTCTATTATAAAACGATGGCTTGTGAATGAAAGATATACGTTACTTTGTAATTGTAATAGATTCATGACAATATTATTATTATGATATGATTGTGTAGATAGTTCCGTGCGTACCGGTAGTCAATTTGTGTTTCAATTTATCGATTTGCATAGCGTACACGTTGGACGGTTGTGTTGCGGTGTGGAAGGTGCTAGAAGCCTAAATTTTGATTGATTTACATAGTTAAGTATAAGTGAAATGAATTGGGGGTTACCTACTGTTCGCTTAGTCCTGTACCAGCTCGCATCTATTTCAGAACTAAACTAAACTGCGCTGAAGACCCGCTCCGTAATGTGGAAGGGGTCTTGTTTGTTTGATGCGGACGTGTATTGCGTGATGTCTATTAATAAATGTAATATTGTATTGTCTATGACGGACTAATTTTCTGACGAATTGATCTGGCAATTAAACAGAATTTATGAGCCACAGTTGTTGTCTATGGTGGGCGTGGAATCGCGCACAGTAGGTAGCCGAGAGCGTACAGTGTACGCGACACATTCGACAGTCGTTACAGTCGTCCGCGTACTGTGCACGGTAGGAACTTGTGCGCACGCACCGCTCCACGTGTACCGTTCGTTACTGCTGAATTTTATTATGGATTGTATTTAAGTTTTGTTTGATGTATTTTTTTCTGCGTGTCTAGCGATGAGATGATTCTAGTAGGTAATTTAAGTTCCTTGTATTCGGATCTCAAACGATCATCTCTCAAATTGTATTATACTTCTTCTATATATTAGATTATATTCATCGAGTGCTCTATCAATGTTCGAGTTACTGCGTTTAAATGAATTTTGAAACGTATAGAATATTTTCTTATACACATTCGCACGTGTCACGCGAACTTTTCTTTAGGATGTAGCGAGTAGTGTCGCAATTGATGCAATAGTGTGTTGTGTTGGTGGACACGTGGGTTAGTCGAGGATTCCGTTCTCAATTCATTTGCACGCCGTAAATAGATCGACAAATGTACATTATGACCTTGTAGTGGGTTGTGAGATTTTTAAAAATTTTCATATAGTTCTAAATGTATATGAAGCGAGTCTACTGTTGTTACGATGGAGCGCATTACATTGAATACAATGTTCATATAATATTTTTTGTCACGTCTCGTAGGTTAAGGCGAAGTTTCTTGATAGACCAAGTTGTGAAATATTAGAAACGTTGGAATACGAGTATCCTCGTCTGTACAGAGTGTATTTTGCTAGCTGAGGGCTACGCCTCACGAGCCTTTGAAAGAGTTGAATAGTTACAAACGTTTAGAAGTGCCATTAATTATAAAGTGTTTCATAGTATTTTCGTACTTTTGAGCAATAGTTTTTAAATAAATGTAGGTATGTTAATGTCGTCCGGCGGCAGAGGGCGCCTGACACGATGTGGCGTTATATTTTTTTACAATGTATTATCGAACGAAATTCGGAAATGTCACCTAACAGCCATATTTTGATTCAATTTATAATTTTGTGATTTTTTCTCTTATCAGCAGTGTATGAGATATATATATTACTAATTCGTCCCATTTGTATACTTAGGAACGCTAATGTAAGATTACATTGTGTAATATAAATTTAGGAATATTTTTGAGTACATCAAATTTCTGTAGTTTAAACTTTGTTTTTTGTTAATCGTCTCGTACACTGCTGGGTGTAGCAGCCTTCGAATTGGCCTATATGTCGGAGTGACGTGTCTATGAAGTGTACAGGGTAACAATGTATAATAAGTACGTGTAAATTTGCTTAAAGCGCAACGCGCCTTCGTCTCCCATGTAACATAACAAGTCCCATAGCAATAGCGATGACGGCCAGGCTGTGAGCCGCTGTGGTGGTCACGGCCGCTCCCCGACACCTCATTTTGTACAAACGGCCGGTAAAAATATCAGTGTTATTAAATGAAAACTAGGACTGCCTCTTGTTTACTATGTAAAGATTTGGTCAAAAATCCGTTAATTTTCTTTCAAGCGGCAGAAAATGATCAGATGAGTAAATAAGCAATTGCTTGTTTAGTAGTCATCATCATCATCACAACCCATAACTGTCCCACTGCTGGGCACGGGGCTCCTCACAGTGTGAGGGGTACAGGCCGTAGTCCACCACGCTGGCCAAGTGCGGATTGGTGGACTTCACACACCTTTGAGAACATTGTTTATTAGTCAGTAAAGTTAATCGCGCAACCAATCTGACCGACGCGGCATTTAAATACTCAATCACTGTAAAATCTGTTCGGGCCATAGTATGCTGCACTGAAACAAATTCAAAAATCTTAAAGGTACGATAGTGTTACTTGGCCAATTGTCTCACAGTTTTACCGATGAGAGATATTGAGGGCTCGATTTAAATAGTTTGAACTGAATTAGCGGAGGGGAGCGGCCGTGTTGTAGGTTGTTCGTCAGTTGTTGATGTTGAACCGGCGCAGTCCCGGCCGCCCGCCGGCGCGCGCCTCACATCACACGTGTACTTACATAATAATAGTTATGTACGTAGTCATGTTAAAACAGTATTCAATTTGTTCAAATTCAGTGCTTATGTTTGCAATTAGTATATTGTAAATTAAACGCAAGAAAATGTCAGAATTTTTTATGTGTACAGTACGTTATTTATTAACTATTTTGGCAATCTTTGTTTTGTTTTCGTTTAAAAAATTGCAATTAACAGACAGCATTAAACAAAATTTCAGTCAATGACAACGACAAAACATTTTGTAAACATTAACGAGGATCTTTAAAGGTATTCCCACATTAATAAAATGTGGGAAACAGTGAGATGTGTTGCGCGAGTGTGGCGGCGGCCTTACGCCTTTTATAGTTTGTTGTAGTGAAGGAGGTGCACTTTGAATTCTGTAGGCTGTTGAAGTGTTGATAGCTGTGTATGCATTATATTTTTGGACAAACAACTCACACATTAAAAATGAAAATATAAAAAAAACGTTTTATTTCTTACCCTTTTAATGTAGTGTATAAAATAGACATCAATATAATTTCAATTTTAAATTTGGACTAGCACATGATTTGTGATACAATCTATAGAGTTTGCCAATGTCTCGATACCAATATACAATCGCATAACAATAAAATAAAGATAAATGCAGTACGGCAAATAGGAACAACGTAATAATATGTTAACAAAGTAAAATTAATTTTGACATTATGATAATACACGCAACAATAATATTGTGCAAACAAAAATTTGCATGTATTACATTATTTTAATGTAAAATTTATATGAAAGTATCAATGGGGATGCAGTCTACGAGGATGTCTGACCAACCGCAGTTGAACTTCAGTGCTATTAAGTCTTGCTACTTCAGAAAAACGAATAGAACAACAAATCGACGCCCCCGGGGAATAAAATGGTTATGCGCTATTACCACTATTTTAATGTTTTTGCATTTTCGGCATCTATGGGTAGAAATACACCTACTGATTTTTTTTTAGATTTTTTGACAGAAAATTCATAAAGTAATAACAATTTTTATTTTTATTCTACGGAAATCATGTAACAAATTCTTCCCGTAAAAACATCGTAGTCGTTCATTATGGAACGAACGCATGTCGCGAGAAATCGGTAAGGCATTATACGATTTTATTCACGTAACTAAAATTGATAACTCTTTTCAATAACATGCTTTACCTAAATTAGTTTGGTAAATCTTGAACGGTAAACGTATATTACTGCTTTATTATTGACATAATTATCAATACTATTTCACGGAAACACCTATTACAATATTCTTTATGAATTTGAAAACATGTAGTAATGTGATACTAGGATTTCCAAAGTCGTTATATAGCTATACGAAAAAAGACACTGGTAGCTTTTACAAGAACAAAATCGTATTAGTTTATTACAATTACCATTCATTCATGAAAATACTGTAGAAAAACATCGTAATGTAGGGATATAGTTTTTATGATATTACAATTTCACGAGAATAAAATCGTTATGTGCCGTTACTTAGGATACACTTAAATATAAAATCAGTATTATACATCTTTCGTAATAACTTTAAAAGTATACATTATATATTTTTTTTATTATAGCTACTTATTAAGAAAAAAAATACTGAAAAAAATTATGTATTGTGTGTTAATATAGGCCGGTTAGTTTATGAGCTAAAACAGAATAACAGTTTATTGCTCGTCCTGTAAAATTTACTTTTGTCTATTACGATTTTATTCCCCGGGGGCGTCGAAATATGCAACCGACGCTGGTCACAACATCCTCAACAAAAGACAAGGCTGCTTCAGTTTGAAGCGGCTTGCTTCACGGTGGCCAGTCACAGACTAACCTCACGAAGTCCACATCTCAGTTTCCATAAACAGAAGGAAAAACATTACTATTAAAGACATTTTTGTGACAAACATCTGGACAGTGATTAAAAGCGACAATATTTTTACATTTATACAGATAACTTCAAATTCAATTTTCCGTAAATCTTTACTCACATAAATTAAATGGTACATCTCTGTCCGAGAGTTTCTGACCAGTATTCACACGCATCTGAAATAAGTTCCGCTAAACCGGTGGGAAGCACTAGGAGCCGATATGGAATGTTAATAAGTGCAACAAAAATAGTACGTCTCCTGGAGACATTCCGCACCGGTCACGAAACAACACTAACTAACTTAAAACTACTCAGGTATACGTTTCAGTTAGATAATTAAAATACTTTGTTCTTTAATAAAAATAGCCGTCTGTGGCGTAATCCTTAACATTACACTTATAATAGGATTGTGATAAATTGTGAAACTAAACAATTATTAACGCCTAGAATAAAATAACACAATCAGGTATTCATCCGATATTTCTATACTATAATTCCAATACCTATCTCTACCTCTATATTCCTACGTTTTATGGACGCTTTCGACTCATGATAATTTTACCAAAACGAAGCCTCAACACGTGTAGACGTACTCAGGTGATATAAAGACGGCCAATTAAACATTTATATTAATAAAATAAATAATACTGCGTTGAACTTAAATTTATCATCAATCGTAATTACCCAATGCACTATAATACCATGACTTGGTAATATCATGTTACACGTTCTCCTTTCATGTTTATACTTTGATAGCAGTTAGTAGATTTATAACAATTACAGTTACTTGAATATTAATGATAGATTTAAACTTTTATTTTGTTATAATTATGATTGAGCACACAATCATGTTTTACTTAGATGCTACCAGCGAAAAATGTACTACGCATAGCATAATAAAATTAATTAATTACTATGGCCAAAGATAGGTATACCCAGGTGCGTTACGTTCATAAAATGCGAGATTTACTTGTTTGCTCCGCTCCGATGACATTATTGTAAAATCTGTAAATATGGATGCGACATGGAGACAGAAGGGGATAGCTAAATGAAAATTACGACAATTATCCTAATTTGACTGCTTAACTTTTCGCGCGCTAGTGATATCTACTTCTTACATATAACATCATTGACTGGCACAGTACCATTTTTAAAACCAGTATTTTAATTATATTATCACAAGCGCGCGTAATGACAGAGTATTATGTTATCTATCGGAACAGCATTTCAGTATTAATACACACTAATAACATTAAGACAAAATATTATCACCTAAACACGTCTTTGTCGTATCGCAATACTTTTAAAAGAAACATCATTTAGGTACTCAGACTGTTACAAAAAGCCAGTAAGTAAACAGACCTAGATTGTGATGTACAAAGTAAAAGACTCATTTATAATAATCAGTAGACAGTTAACACGAACAGACAATTGGCGACAACCTAACGAACGTACGCCTAGCATACAGTTCGATACTACATAATTATTTACATTATTTGAATAGAAAATAACGGAAATACTGATATCGCATTCTTCACTACTAACCTTATATACATTTGTAATTCGATTTGATCACAGTAAATATATACGAAGACACGATCCTATATTAGAAGAATAAAATAATTATATGATTATATTCTAGTTAACCTAAGCCATTTAGAATGCAACACTACTGAGTAATTAAAGATTTTTTCTCACTACTAATAATTCAATAAATGCAGGAACGAGTGGTAGCGGAGAGGGGCGAGAAGCGGGTTAAATTAAAATAATAAAAATAATTTCTCCATGTCCTGTTTCCTATTTTTTTCTTAACCCGACAAATGGATCACAGGGAAACCCATAATAATAATTGGTCACAAAGAAAAGAATGATGATTTATTATATACGGAAGTTTCTAGTTCTCAAATGGCAGCCTCTAATTACTACCTTTCTCTAATGGCTTCAATTTACGTTACGTTATCTATAGTAGGTAACATCGACTAAATCTTTTAATCTCAGTAGGTAATTGCTACAACAAGAGCACGCTACCGCCCAACGCTCATTCCCGCTCACACTCGGAGCACACATGAGATCTTATATTTGGTTTATAACAATCATAAATTCGAGGAATGCTTCGAACAAATCACTAGCACTTAAGAGTAAACATGGAAAGTAATCAACGTTAAGACTGGGCACCGCCGAGCGCTTCAGTGTCTGAGTATCATTTGGCAATAGAGGAAGCTGTCCAGAACTGGAAAAAACAATGCATTTAATTTCAATTGTGTTTTGAATAACGGGCCGATTCGCTGCGGACAAATGAAAATGTCTTACGTTGTTACCAGTGCTTTATGTCGAGACATAGGTCATCGGGGTGCCAGGGCGGCTCCGTCGGTTACGTAGCAATTTTGTCTTGAAATTTGTATGAAATATGTATGTAAATATAAATCGGCACACCTATAAATACAATACGAAATATTTATCTACACAGTCGTATCGCTACAGCGTCCTAAAGAGGTACATTTAATGATCGCTCTTTGTTATGACGTCATTGAGACAGATTGTACAAGAGAAGTTATTGATCACTGACACGGTTGATACTTGAGTTGAACAACACTTTTCATCTCCATTTTCCATTGATACGTTTAGACGAGTTTCCATTGTAACGCTTACTAACATGTAGGCACCGAAAAATGTTATGTAAATTATATACATACAAACACATATATCATAAAACTTTCTATTTACATATATACCTATTTAAATCCAAACTCATTACACCTACCTGGGGGTTTAAAATTGGCCCCTTAGTATTTCGGTAAATACGACTTATTTTTAAAAGAATATCCTTCTCCTGAACCTGATTTTAATGTATTCTGAACCTTATTTCTCTATTTTGTGTGAAAACTAAAACATTTAGAAGCTAAAAACTTCATAACTCATAGACCTGATGCTATGTGTCATAAGTTGTGTATTAACATTGACCTAAACTGAACAGTCCGTCAACTTTTATGGCTTCCGACAATCTTCATCTTTCTTCGTGTATGTTTTTGCGGCCATCGTGTTCGGATACGGTGGTAGATTCGAAGCCTGTCGAGATACGAAAATAAAATTGAGGAACTGTACAATCTGTAGTTAGCTCGGCTCGGCCCACAAACGCGTTGTAGACCATTCCGGTGACCAACACTAGATGAAACCTTTGTTTCATAAGGCTAGGAGGTCCGCGCGGCTGCTGGTACAGGGTTACCCTTGACTGAGTACCATTTGGCAATAAAACAAGCTGTCCAGAACTGGAACAAGAGGCACTGGATATTATTGCTTTTCTTGATAGTGAATTACCTAATGTAGGTAAGTATCGGATATGAGCGAACAATGCTGATTGATATAAAATAGGAAATCGTGCACGATCTCTGATGTTATTTTGTTTAAGTGCTGTAAGTAGGTAAGTGCCGACTTTTTAAGTGTACTGAGGTATGTTAGTTAAGGAAAAGCCTTCACCAACTTTACGGCTAAATAATTTAAGTTATTTATCTAGGACTCTAGGTACACATGCGAACATGATATGAAATAAGGAATCAGAATGTCGATGGAGAGAATGAATCACTAAGCCGTATTAAAGGGGAGCGATTTAACCTTGATACCGCCTAAATAACGCGTTACGAATGCGAACCTCGACCTTTATGGTATTATAGTGCGGATATAGCCTTGTGTGGTTCAAAATGTTCCTATTACATTAATATTTTTGATACTGAATAATGTATTAGGGTTATATTTTTAATCCTATAATTTTATTATACTTCAATTTCCTGGCCTATCCTCAAAATGTACCTACGTAACTTCCGCCCGAGACTACGTCTGCGTGAAATTCAAATTTGAGTCTTCGTAGTTTACTGGTGTAAATAGTTAATCTATTATGTTAATCTGTTATTGTCTGTATGCCAGATTTCATTTAAATTCGTTCAGCCGTTTTTGCTTAATTTAGAAACAAACATTTAAACATACAAGCTTCCACGTTTTTCATTAATTTCTATAAAATACAAGTACTCATTATACTTTCTTAGGATAATGATGAAGCTTAAGCACTAAAGTAGGTATAAAGCAAAAAACAAAGGAGTTCTATCTCGGATTTCGGGAAGAGCAATAATTAAGTATGTTGGTCGCTAATTAGTTGACAAATACGTTTTGTTTAAATTATCATTGCATCTTTTGTTATATAGCTGCTAATTTGTATTATTGTTTGACAGTCGTAAATATTATATTGCCCTTTTTAGCAAACATCATTCATATCAATATTACAATTTGTAAACTAAATAAAATTTGGATTGTTAGGAAACAGCGCGCTTTGTTCGGTAGATAATGTCTGCGTGTTTTGTTAAACGATCGAAATTTGTTTCTTCTAGGATAATGGCATGGCTGGTGTCGATGGTCAATTGACTGCGTACCGTGGACTGGACTAGCATGATGAAAAGGTGCTTCTACCTAGCTTCCTAGAGCTACTGCAGTATCTAAAATCATATTTCTGGTTCGGTTGCAAAGTTACGAGCCAGTTAAAAAGGGCAGGAGTGGTCTTTCATGACAATAGCCGACAAACGATCAGAAGAACCGCCTGGTGGTGAGTGGACATCAGTGCCACGTGACACCACAGGCATTCCCGATATGGTGCCGGCCAAGAGGAACGAACGACACTGTCTCTATAGCTTCCAGCCGGAACTCGACAAGTCGTTTGGCGGCGGACTCAAAGCAAGAAGGTGGTGGCTTGCCAGCCGGGTTGAAGCCCTACCACCACGCAGAGGCCGGCTACTGTCGCATCTTACGATACCCCGGTCTGCCGTCGCGAAATTGGTCAGTATTAGGGCGCCCCAATACGGCCATTACTGGTCGCTAATCTTTTTGGCTTGAACGTGCCAAGGCAAAACGTGCGCCACTTGTACCCAAACTCCAGCCTTGTGTACTGCAACCAACCTCTGGATCAAAGCGTCTAGGAGATTGGAGTGAACAATGAAAGTAGGACCCAAGACGTTGTGCTTCAGCATAATAGAGAAATGACAAGAGTGTGGATGAACACGAATTGTTATTTTAAGATACGAGTACATAGGAGTTTCGTACATTATAGGACAAATTGTGAGAGAAGAAAAATACTGATGTTCACAAGTATATTCATAATCATATTCATCATGATTAAAACCTGGACTGTGTAAATAGCCAACCAATGAGCAGACAAGCCATCAGAAAGCAGGGTTGGGCAAAATGTAATCATGATTACAGATACAATAACTTATTACGTCTGCCAACATACATACTATACATACTTACAAAATATGCATCTGCGAGCGTCTTTCCAGAAAAGGTAGTTAGAACGGGGGGTTTCTTGGAGAGGGCATTTCTGTGCCTCCAGAAGAAATTGTAATTCGTAATCATGATTACATTTTGAGCAAAATTCACCAGATGAAATATTGCCCAACTCTGCTAGATAGTAAGTGATCGCCGATGAAAAACATTAGTATCACCAAAATGTCCTGGCTACATCACCGATTGTAGCCAAAAAAGAAGAGTTTGGAGTTACACACATTCAAATCAATAGATATGACTGTAAAACAAGCTACTGATTTCCAAATCAGTTATTAATATTATTAAGGTAATTTAATGTAGTGTAATAAAATGTCTAATATTTAATTAATTATTTAGAGTTAAACTTCGGCAAGACAAAACAAATGATTTGAATTTTTGAAATAAAAACATCTATTCATAGGCGTTAGACAAAGCAAAGCTACTCACAGTACTGCCCGCAGCTGATGCAGAGGTCGTAGGACTGCATGATGGCGCCGCCCGGGAGGACCACCTCGCACACAAACACGTAGATGACGCGGCTGGTCTCGAACAGCGAGTCCAGCAGCAGCCACGCCGTCAGGAACTTGACCGTGTTGTCGGCCGACGAGCGCGCCATCACCACGCAGCTATTGATGAACCCCACCGATGACGTTACCACCATCATCCCGCTCACCACCATGTGGATTACTGTCCGTCAAATATTATGTTTAGACTTTTTTGTACCATACAAAGTATAAGAACAAAGGCGGACTTAATGTATTATTTATATTATATGTTGTTAAATATTTATCTCCTCTACAGGGAAACCTGAGTTACAATAATGCATGTATGTATGTATGTCTAATTTCAAAAGTTATTTGTGTATTTAAAATTTAGTATCTCTTTTGTAAATTAAAACACTGTGATGAAATGAGGAATGTGTTTAAGAACATTCAAACAATACTCACCTAAATCTTTTCCAATCAGCTCATTGACATAAAACACCTCGGGCTTCAGAATACGTAGCACAGCCAACACAAATGCAGTTAACGCCGAAGTCTAAAATGGTAATTACCATTATGAATTTTATAATAATTTTACAATATTTGGACAATTCATAATTATAGCACAATCTTTATCTATTACCATTTACCATTATGTATATTTTAGGCCCAAGTGCAAAAGCAAGATTGTAGTTGCAATTGATGGATGCATGCAATGCATCCAATTTTAAATAGCTTATAATTATTAAGCCCGACGCTGTTATGAATTGCACAGCTCAAATTCCATAATGCATTATTATAATATCTAAATTCATAGATAGATTTGCAGTAGATATCATGTGTAATAAATAGTGTAAATCACAGATTATATTTCTATTTTGTGATGTTAATTGCTTGATGTATTACGGCAGGCTTGGAGTACACAATACCTTATCATTCAATCAACAACCAGTCACTGGTTGTTCAAAATATATCAAACAGTATTGTTTATTTTATTGCATCAACTATTTATGACTTTGCATTGTAAATGCTTATAAAATAAATATTAGATGTTGCTCCTTGTTATTCATTTATCTTTATATTTATTCATGCATTCATCACATTGTCTCTAAAATCAAATGATAATATCAGGGAACAAGAAACTGACAATGATCATAAGTGTAAAACTCTGGATTTAATTTTTTTATAGTAACACATAAATGTACACATACTTTCTTCTTTTTCTTTTCGATTCTTTCTTTTTTATTTCTTCCTGCCTGTCTAGCAGTACCTATATTATGCCTCGGGGCTTTGGTGGAATTGATGACTGATGGTCCACTCACCATCGTATGATTTGTCTGGTTGTTTATCGACCATTTGTTTAAATAAAATAAAATCAAGGAAATTTTAATTCTCAGGATTCTTTGATGACATAATTATTGTACTGTTTGTTCTTGGTAATATTACACCATACCAAGTTCCAGATCACAGAGATGTGCACAGTTCGAAAGAATGAGTATTTTATATAAATATACCTTCGATAGTTTTGCATAAGATTTAATAAGAACGATGTTATTTACCAAGCGTGCTTATTTAAATCTTAAATATTAGATTCCTTATAATTTAATAGTATTTATCAAATGATAGAATGTAATGTCGGTATATCCCTGGAAGATAATCAATTACTTACACAAAACACAGCGCACGTAAGTCGGGTGAACGTATTTTGGTCTATTGAAGGCATTGTCATGGACTGTTTAGACATTAAGATAGAAAGCAATCAGCAATCGTAAAATTCACTTAATTTTTAAGAATAGTCCATTAATAAAACTGGTATTTAATAAAAACTTTCGAACTTGATCTACAATAATCAATACAAATTATATTTACGCGCTCATGACAGTATCACTCTCGCCGATGGAATGACAAAATTGACAAAATTATGACATATATGTCTAGTCTATGTGACCTATGACATTGACAATTATAAGTGAAACAAGTCTTGTTTTTATGTCATTGTCATCTAGAAAGTGTATTGGTGGCATAGTAAAATTTAAAAGCCGTCGTACATTTTCTTCACTTTAATGTCGTAATCATATGTCCAATATAACATTTATTTTGTAAAAAAAACATTGTTTTAATTTCAACAACCGTAACTAGATGGCACTACTAGTATCAAGAACTCAAGAAAAAGAAATACAAATCTAGCGCCGGTAGCGCGTCTAGCCGCCTACCATTGACTTTTTATTACAATAAGTCAATGACGTCTACCTATTTTAGTTTTTAGTCCTATAATATAATATTAATTAAAACGTATGAATAACTTTTAAAATATTATTTACTAGCTACTTACCTAGCTACGTACATAGTTACTTAGTCCTTTTCCCGTACAAATCATCAAACAATTCTGAGCCGGATGCCTTTATTGCCTAAATATAAATAAAATAAAAATGATACCTACACATCTAAGTATGAATGTAAAGATACCTATATGCATAAGTTTGTCGAATTCAACAGATAAAATGAGCATTGGATTTAATTAGCGCTAATAGCCTGATAATGTGTGTGAGTAAAACAATTATTTTAATTTTTTTACGTGTAACACATCGTAGATAATTAAACGTGTTATAATTGTTTTAACAGCAATTGTGTTCCGGATAGAAAGGTGTGGAGCCGGCTACACTTTTTCAGAGGCTACCAACTCAGTCCTCAAGGGTAGCAACACATCTGTGATTGAATTATAATGAGACTCTGACTAACAATTAGGTACTAACTGGACTATTACTAACAATAACTAACAGGACTAACATTCACTAACAGTCCATGTCTCAGTCCTAATACTTACAAACTAACCAGCTTATATTCTAACACCGTCACCTAACCGGACTAACTATCCCAGTCCCCATTAGAGTCTTATTCTAAGTCGGTAATTTTGCCGCGAAAATGGACAAGGGTCGTAACCACGAAATACAGAGAGAGTCGTAACATTTAAATGTGACAAACATTTATCTAAATGTTGTAAAGGGCAATTAAAACGATTTCGTAGTGATTCGTCGCGGCTGCCAGCGCCCCGTCATTCAAAACCTACGCTTAAAACATTATTTATACCGGAGAACGAATTCAATTCTTCATTTCACTCCTATAAAATAAAAAGAATGTGGCCTCCGTGTTTACGCCTGTCAACGTCAACTGAAACGAAAATTTACATACGAGAACACAATGTTACTTTAATTAAGTCAAATTCTTTGTTGGGAAAATAATTAATGGATGTAAAAACTTTGACCTTCGCTTGCGGAAGACAAAAATAGAAGTAGGTTTGGCTAGGCTAACCTAACGCAAATTATATTATTAAATATAGTATTAAAATTGATCGCGGAATCGCCCGCGTGGGAGACAAAAAAAAGAATAAAATACCGTTACAATTATCCCAATAAAGTTTTCTAGTCCTCATCTACCCGTATAAGACGGTATACTTAATTATGATGAGTTTAACATTCCTTACTTGAGAAATGATTAATTCTGCATACAGATTTACACCTCTTCTTCTCCGCATTAAAGAATGATGTCTGGGATAACAACTAGGTATCAATCTATTTACATACAATTTTTTTTGTCCTTAAATATCTTTAGTGGATAAATCGTGAAAAGGTAGCAGACAAACAAACTTATTGTCGCATTTAATAGTAGCACAGAGTAGTTAAATACCTTTTTTTAACTACTCTGTGACATTGTGGGGAATGACAGATAGTAAGTGGGTACCTAATTAATAACGGGAATCTCGTGTAGTGAACGAGCGACTCGAAATTGAAATTACAAATTAATAAAAATTTGTACTGACTTTATTGTGTAGGTACCTTAAAAATCGTACATTTGCTGACATTTTTAAAACCTGTTACAAAATATCCGCACTTATTCAGACATAACATTACTCAATTGACTCATAAAATTAAATCGGAATCGAATTAAATGACGACCAATAAATGTGTGTGGAGATTTTGTGATTTCAATACAGATTGGGGATTTGATGGGGACTTGTGTAATTGTCAAAGCGCACTCCTCACGCCATCATTAGCTGCCATTCATTCTATCAATTCGATTCGCCGCAATTTAAATTAATTCGATTAAATTTACGAGATGTTGCCGGTTGTAAATTAATTCAATTATGAATTTATTGCGTGTTGCCACTTGTAAGTTTACAATATTACCAATCAGAATAGCATGTGATCGATTTATTGTTTGTTACAAATGAAATAGTTTACGATTAAAATTTTATGATAATGCATTTTTCATGAGCTCGTAATTTTTGAGGGTTGTTGAAAGTAACCTTCTTACAATCTGTAATATCTGGAACGGTTAGGTACCTATGTATTAAGTAGATCATTTCGCCGAAATATCTTAAAGTTTAAGAAAACATCCATAAAATGTTTACGTCCAATTTTATTATTTACCTATTATTACATTTTCAAGATTCCTTGTCTCCATCTAAATCATACATATGATACATAGGTAAGTACATACCTACATAAACCATGTTTGAAGATTGTACCCAATTATTACATATTATTTTGGTCTGCGCTGCACATCAGAAGTCAGAAGTTCTTTTGTAGATAATAATAATTAATAGGAAAATAATTGAAAAGCTTGAATTGTTGTTAAGTCAGTGGACATTCCTCGCTGTTTACTTTGACCATCGGGTAAAATTATGTGGTCAGTAGCGTGGTCAGTTTGTGATTACCCTAATAGAATTCAAACAAACAAAATTGAACCTTATTCGCTTGTGTTACAGTTAACTTTATGCCGTTGAGACGCGTTGATGTACTTAATTGTTTAGCAATAATGCGGTCTGTCGGTTTGACTCGAGTGCGCCAGTTCGCATTGTGCAATCCATTTTGATACAATAATGGAATATGTCCAGTTTACGTGTGGTTCCAACAGTTTTGATCATTTGGTTTTTTATTTTTATTATTTGTTACGGAGTAGCGAACGGCGATGAAAATATACCTGAGTCGCAACATAACATCGTAAATGCCAAAGCTAATAAAATATTTATTACTTAATTATTATTTCAATCGTGATAATATAAAAAGCTTCATTCTCTAAATTAGTGTACGAGTCTTAGTGGAAAATGCCACTAAGTATAATAGTATTACATATTAGTATTATGTTGACGGCTTAGTTTCCAGATTTTACTACAATTTAAAAATTGATCAGTTGAAATGAAATTACTCTAAAAAGTTTTTTTTTCACCAAGTTTCCAGAAACTCTTAGTTAAGTAAAATTAGGTAAGTCTTGAGCCTTGGTTAAGTCTTGAGCATTAAAGTTATACATACTTAATGACATTAAAAATCATATTCATTGGTGTGCATCAAACAATAGTAGTCGCTCTATAAAGTACAATGGTCATTGTGGAGTCTGCCAGAGGTAGTGTCAAAATTAATATCTACACAAATAATCGTATTCAAAATGTTTGTGGACATAACTCAATAGTGAAATGGACCGTGCCGCACAAGTGCTATGACCGAGAGAAGTGAGGCATGCGTTTGTTTATTACATCTGAATATCTGGTCACTTGCTGCGGTTAGAAAGGTGTGGACCAGGCATTGACTTATTGTTACTAAATAAGTCAATGGGAGCAGGTTACTCAAGGGTAGCAACGCATTTGTAACCGAATTAGAACAAGGCTTACTAACAATTACTAACTGGAGTATTACTAACAACAGCTAATAGGACTAACAGTCCCTGTCCCAGTCCTCATACTTACTAACAAACTAACCAACTAATGTTCTAACCAGACTAACTATCCTAGTCCCCATTTGAGTATTGGTCTAGGTCGGTCACAATTGTCGTGGGCGGCAGCGGAAGGGTAGTGCTGCATGCTCGTTTGCTATCTTAATTCCATTAATTCCATTTTAAAGGTAAAATGAATAACGTTGCAGGAATCTACATTTTAATGTTGTTTAAATTAAATCTAACAAACTTTGGATATGACAAGGCAATCATAGCATAGGATATTGTCAGCAGCAAACTGATTGCTACACAATTATGGAATTGTGGACACATGGTGAACTCTTCCCGATCCCTTGTCGAACTGTGTGATCGATGGTAACTGATCGCCACTCGATTCACATTACAATTTGTCATAATCGAATCAAAAATCATTTTAAATTTCAATTGTCATGCTACACTTAGGGCCAGTTTCACCGGTTCCGGATAAAGTTCCGGATAGCCCTAGGAACTCAACTCCCAGATAAACTACATTTTTTGGCTTCTCAGGTAATCTGATAGAAGTGACAGAGAAAAGTGTTGGTTGCCAGTTCAAGTGGCTGTTAGGCGTTATCTGACGGATAAAAAATGTTTCAAGTGGCGTTTCTATAACACATTGGAATTTGAACTGTTGTACATCATATTATTATAAATCCTACTATTTTCGTTCTATAATGATAAAATTATACTGGAAAATATTAAAAAAGTCGAATTGGATTATTTTGAACAAAAAGTATTTTAATAATTAAGTTTTCAAAATAATTTTCAAATTACAATAATTTACGTAGTAGTAACGAAACGCAAAAAGCGACGTTGCCGCTCCGTCAACTGTTAAGTGGCAGATAAATTCCTAGGGCTATCCGGAACTTTATCCGTAACCGGTGAAACTGGCCCTTAATTAAGGGCCAGTTTCACCGGAAGATAAGAGCATGCACCAGAGTTATTTTTACCTTGGTCGGGAGAAAGTTTCTAAGGCGGTTTAATGCTCTTAGCTTAGCAGTAACAGAACCACAGATGTTTCTAATTTGTGTAGTCCAGCTAAGTGTAGAGTCCATGCAGATACCTAGGTTTTTAACACTTGGAGAAAAGGGTATGGGAGATTCCCATTATTAATCAGCTGCCCCCTGCCCCTACCTAGTAACGTCCATGAATACTAAGAAAACTGTAAATACATTTGTATTTGAGAAAATCTATTAGAATCTATTAATTGAGATGATATTTAGAAATTTGACGATTTATCGATTTGTCTGTGCGCTGGTTCCCGCTAAACTCAGAGTTTAAGCTGATTTGAATATAGTTTTCAATCTTAATATATATATTTCTTGTGTTCGTGTGTGGTTTAGATTCACAATTGGACCCGGTAGGTGGCGTTGCTGTCGATATATCACTAAAACATTTTTTAATTATAAAGCGGTACGAAGTACGCTGGGACCACTAGTAATATAATATATTGCTGTCATTTTAGACAGTCGGGGGGATTAAACACTACAAAATATTTCTACTAGTCCTTGGTATTTCACGTGATCCGATCATTCAAGCTGAAAAGGTACTTTATGTTCGCCATCGACAACGTCAATTTGAGCGCCGTAATAGTAATCTACCGAAACGATTTCGCAGGGGTAGCAATACATCTGTGACCGAATTTTAACGAGATTCTTAAACTCAAACTCAACTCAAACTCAAATCATTTATTTAATGTAGGTATTTTTTCAATACACTTATGAACGTCATTTTTTGCATTTACCACCGTTTCGCTAAGGTGCCTTTAAATTTTAAATCTTTAAGGAGAAGAAACGGCGAAAGAAACTCCTCGGCACATCTTTTGAAAAAAAAAAGGAAATGCTTACAATTACTTAACTGATTTATACCTACATACAAATACATTCATACATACTAACATGAGCAGAACCGGTAGCGGATGTCTATTGCCAAGCATCTGTGTCATTAATATATTCATCGACTGTATAATACCCTTTCTCTATGAGTCGTGTTTTAACATGTTTCTTAAATATTTGCATGGGCAAATCAATAATAGACTTCGGTACTTTATTAAAAAAGCGTACCCCGAGCCCCACAAATGACCGCTGGACCCTACGAAGGCGGTACGAGGAAGTCACTAAATGGTGCATATTTCTAGTTTCCCGATTAGTAATATCGGATTTTTGTTTATAAGAACTCAAATTTTTCTTACTAACAATTACTATCTGGACTATTACTAACAACAACAAACAGGACTAACATTCAATAAAAGTCCCTGTCCAGTCCTCATACTAACAAACTAACCAGCGAATGTTCTAACACGACACCTAACCGGACTTAAGGAGTGCGCACAGTACAACGATTCCACGACCGACCGACGCCTACGCGACTAAAACCTTGACAAAGCTAACATTCAATTATGAGCCTTATATCTTTGATGGTAAGGTTGAATTTCGAACTTATACTTAAAATACCTATACGGCTCGCCCTACACCCATAGCCGTTCCGTTTCGAGACCAACGCGTCGACAACTCACCGTAGACGAGTAGTCCACGCGTCGACCGACACAATAACGTAATGTACCTAGAACGGAACGTCGGAGTTGAAACGGAGTGGAGACGGAGTCGAGTTGACGTCGATGAAGCGTTGATCGCGGAACGGAACGTCGGAGTTGAAACGGAGTGGAGTCGGAGTGGAGTTGACGTCGAGTTGGTGTAATGTGCGCACTCCTTTACTATCCCAGTCCCCATTTGAGTCTTGTTCTAAGTCGGTCACAGTTGTCATGGGCAGCAGCGGAAGGTGGTGCTGCATGCTCGTTTGCCGTCTAAATTAAAAAAAAAAACAGGTAAGCACTCGATAAATAATATGACAAAAAGCCCAATTTAAAAAATGCAGTAGGTATTCCACAAAGTACAACACTGCTTCAAACATAGCTAAATTGCTAAATCTAAAACGGGGCCAGAACAAATAAAGTTGAAAGCTTTTCTGTGAAAGAACCAATAAATAGAATGCAGATAAAAAATAATCCTTGAGCTGAGCGCCCATTGAGCCGTCGCGTCGCGGCACGTGGCGTGGCGTGGCGTGGCGACGCGGGGCGACGCCGCCACGCGTGCGACACCCGACCACTTTATTACATTTTTTGTGTAATGAGCAAAAATGTTTAATTGCCCTTTGTACTCTGTTTTCAGAGTAATCTTCTCTAGAACCTGTTAACGGAAATGAAAATTGACGGCGCGCTTGCTTTGCACTTCAAAGGAAATTGGAATTGCACAAAGTTATGTGTAATTGCTTTTTCGGACACGCTGTTTGTACCTATATGTAGTTAGAGGGTGGTAGATAATATGTATTATTATATAAAAAATATTGCCTGTTATATCGCACCCTAATAAATATACTATGGTACTCGTAATACTCTGTACCACGTAGGAAATACTACCTGATACGGTCCATTGCTAAAGTTGGTATAATTATGTCATTGTATCATAACGAAGTTAATAATCAGATACGCACAGACACACATTTTTAAAGCTTTCAGGTAACTACAAATCACTTCTTGAATCCTAATTAAAAAATTGCGCTGGTGTCAAGTGTGGTGCCAACGTAGTCGGCGTCGTTGGTTATGCTATTTCGTTGACCGTTTATTCAAGCGGGCATACATTGATGCGGTTTACGCACGCTTTACAATTACTTGATGTATTTGAATAGGTACACTCCACGCTTGAGTAGCGTGGTGAAGTATGCTCTAGGCCTCTTCAGAGTTAGGAAGAAAGAGATGTGCTCTATAGTGGACCGTAAATGGTTTGAGTCTAAAGTTTAAAGGAATTCATATTCTTTAAAGTCATTATAGTTTCCGAATCACCTATAGGTAATAAAGATGAAAGTGAACTGCCTCCAATATCTGTTCCTATTACGCTGCTTTCACTAACATTACGAGTTTTAAATAATAAGAATAGCATTTTTACTACTTATATTTAAATGTTTTGTATAACGTTGTTGTCTTTTTTTACAGAACAAATTGGAAATTGACAAAGGTGCTGGTATTAAATAGATACGAGAATAAATGTCAAGTAAATTTAAAAACTAATTTCCGTCTTAAGTTCCGTCTATATTAATGCAAATACGCACACCACGGTACATTTACCCAATTTTAATGCAATTAATGTGTTTATTTCATAAAATTATTCGAACTAGACCATTATAATCGAATTTCGATCTTTGTCACTTGTAATAAGACTTTTATTAGAGCGAGGAACAATTGAAAACAGTCCGTGACCAAAAATAACTTGTAAAAGATAACGATAGGGTTGATTTTTGACTGTTAGGGTGTTCTGATCGGTAGGGGTAGTATATGGCGATTAATTCGGCGGCACGCGCGCGCCCCGTGAGATCGGCGCGCGAGCGGGTTCCCACGTCGGTAATCACGTGAGGACCGAGCTTGTGTGTTTGTGTGCTTGGGAAAACACACCAAACACACATTAGACTGATTTCCCGTGACGTTGACGCAATTTGTTTGATGAAAATTATTGAAATTTTTGTGATTATAATGCAAACAGTGGTGTACATTATGTTTTAAAACATGGTTTTAGGGCAGGCGAAAATATTATTGATATGCAGCAGTAATAGCAGCAAGTGGTATGAATGTTGGACTCTAAAACGGGGGGCCAAATTGGGGAGTTCGAAAATTATGTATAGGTACGTATTAGAATTGAATTATCACTAGCTTCAGTGAAGGAAACCACCGTGACGAAACCTGCACCTGCAATAACGTTGAGCGCTTAGAATAATAACACTATAGAAAGACAGTCTTCATACAAGCGCTCTGTCTAAAGTGAAGCACTAAACCGAAACTTTCCCGAACTTCGGCTGCGGATAATCATATGTTTTTAGCAATCCCTACTAATATTATAAATGCGAAAGTAACTCTGTCTGTCTGTCTGTCTGTCTGTGTCGCTTTCCCGCTTAAACCTCTCAACCGATTTTGATGAAATTTGACACAGACAATCTTTAGACCCTGAGAAAGGACATAGGCTACCTTTTATTGCGACAAAAAGGGATGAAGAGGTTGAAATAGAGGTTGAAAGTTTGTATGGGATTTCTTCGGGTTTTAAGCACAGCGCCATCTAGGGGTGAACCTTCCTAACTTAAAGAATAAGAACGCCTAGCGCCATCTCTTAAAGAACCATGAAACTTTATATTTAAGCACTTGATAATAAGTTTCCCGAAGCGAAGCGAGGGCGGGTCGCTAGTAATACATAAATAGCTTTTCAGATATTTTGTGACACAATTTAACTGGACAAATAGTCATAATTCTTTTTTTTCGCGAGACACGTTTGGCGTGCGTTGACATTGAACACTACGGAGCTGCCCGGTGTTTGGAGCCATTTCTGACTCCAATTAACTTGGTTTCTATAGTAACTATTCTAAGGTTCGGCGATAGGCCTCCTCAGGTATGAGGAGGCCTAGAGCCTCCCCTGCTCAGTTGTGGGTCAATGGGTTGAAGCCAGTACCCAGTACCAGAATAATTGTTTATATCATCATCTTCGTTTTTGGATTAAGTTCGCCTCTAATTCCTGTCTATAGGTACAAAAATTATTAAATAAATAAATTAATTAATATTTATTTATTTATTTAAGTACTTTTTAGCTTGTTAAACTATACTTACCTTACCTTTGGCAGAGTTCTGTGATGTAATCAGCGACCATTTTAAACAGTTAAATTTTGGTTTAATTACGTTAATGGTCCCGGTTTTCGACCACCGCCCCCTACTGGCGAATTACCGAAACTGGTTTACGCAAATAATGTTCTGCGGTGGAAACGCGCTGCAGGTTTTGTAGCCCCTATTATTTTTCATGGGGTGGCTTTAAAAGTGTAGAATGCCATCACGTCCGCAAATAGGGTGTGTGCACGTGCAGGATATGCACCGTATCGTTGTAGGGACATTGTTTCACAATTGTTTCGTTCCCTATTACATGTTTTCACAGTCCTATAACGTGGTATGAAAGCGGATATCGAATTTAGGGAATTTTTATTCATCTCATTCTCTCAATATTTCAGGTAAGGTGTTTGGTCAGGTTAAGTGTAATGGATATCCATTGTTTGGTCATTTATACTAGGATCCATTTACTTAAGGAGACTGCCGCAATAATTAAGAGAATTTGGAGTGGAAAGCGTATTTATATCAATTAACTCATTCAAGGCTGGCCAAAACGCAAGAATTCACGTCATGAGACTTACAACGACGCAAGAAATAAGCGTATGTCGGTAGTGTCAATAGCAGTTTTTCGCGGGAAATACATAATTGTACTGTATCGATGGATATATGAATTATTTCGATTTGGTTGTGATTTTTCTACTACTATTGTAATTATGATTCACGAACGTCTATCAAGTTTATGGGAGAGGCCTCAACGGGCTGATAGTGGTGTGGGCAATATCCGGGGCCAATATCGGTCGTTGATTGCTCGTTCCCACCCGAGTGGACATCACAATGCAATTGCTTTCTGAATCCAGATAATTTGTTTCAGAACTCGTAACGGAAAATTTCGACTAAATGAGTTGGAGGACGTTATTATGAATAATGTTTGAACCACGACAAGCTCGGTTAACTAGTCGAAGATTAAATGTTACGTTTACAATTATTGTGCCATGAAACTTTGCGCGGCGATAACTAGCAGGCGGCATCAAGTCAAACAAAAATACCACAACATTTCTTAACATATACTACATATTACGCCAGTTTCATTGAATACGCTGTTTGTTGCCCAATAAAGCTAGTATCACCTGAGTTCTTGATTTTCGAATGTAGCTATCAACCTCCCTATAAATTGATTGCGGAATGTTTCAATTATTTGATCAATCACCACGTGAGTCCTAAACTTGTTTTTGGATCACAACGCATCCATTATGCCTTTGGTGTCGCTGGTCATAGGTGACCCTTAACGTCACCGTAAGGGTAGCCCGTTTGATAGTTACATGTAAAAGGCTTTACGCTTTATCTCCCCGGCCATTAACTTGAGCGAATCGATTTTTCCAGCTGACTAGCAGCTAATTGAGTTTATTATAATCCATTTACTTACACACAGTTGCCACAGAGACGTGGGGACCGGGAAACTTTGTGTGTAATAAAAACGCACTGATGCGAGTCACATAAATATTTATTAGCAATATTCGGTCACGACGTCACGGCAGTATCTAAAAATAGTGCCGAAGGTATACGAGTAATTAGTATGTGGAATTACTCCTTTGGGAGTTTTGTGTTGTGTTGTTCGTACCCAATCAATAGATAATCAGGCGAGGTGTCCATAACTTCCGGGAAAATAATCTTTCGGATATTTTCGCATTAGCTTGAATAAGGGTATAGGTAATAAGCAGGTCGTTGTCCTAATTCCCATTTCTTTTTTCTTCTTCATGTTAAAAAGGTCGCTAACGAATACTATCACTATAAAAGTAGTTACTGACTAGCTATCAAGCTGAGGTTTGCCACTGGCACGTTTTGTTGTAAGAAGTTCAAATTGCAGTTTTTGGACAAATAAAAAAAAATGTGGGTAGGTACATATTTTTTTATTTTTGTGGCATAAAATATTCAAATCGTTTAAGTTTAAATCACAAATAACGTTTGTTGCTTAGAATAATGACATATAGAATGACAGTCTTCATACAAGCGCTCTTTAAAAAGTGAAGCATTAATTTTCTTTTTTCTTTTTTTTTATACTTGTTTAATGGTTGCCAGGGAAGTGCAGTTTCCCGAAAGTGGGGAATGATTCGGCCGCTGATAAGAATTTGTTTTTAGCAATAATACCTACATAAATAGCTATGTGTGTTAAGTATGGGTATGGTTATGTAAAATTGTTATATTACGAGAATGTTTATTTAAATATGAAACGAATACAAGAAAATATTAACATCATTTTTTTTACTATTTATTTTTTTACATATCTTTTACGTATCTGAACATAAGCATGAACACAGGAACTTAGTATATTTTAATAACAGCTTTGAGTAAAAAAAGTTTTGTTCCAATATTAAATATACTCTGTGGAAAAACAAAAAACAATGGGCTTTGTTGATTTACTACTCTATGGACTATATTATATCTGTGAACTATTGTATCTGTGAAAACAATAATAAAATTAATATGAAAATGACATTGACAATAGGCATGTTAAAATAATCATAACTAATAATAATAATTAAAATAATAATGAATAACAACTTCAATAATTATACCTTAACAGGGACAGCATTTTCACGCAATCTACACGATCCACCCTGTGTAATGTACTTATCTTCATTATTAAAATGTTTTGAACATATTCGTGTATTTTTGGTTGGCTTCCAATATACTTCTCCACGACTAAGCCGTATATCACTCGTCACTTAAAATTGGAAAATTTATTTTCACAATTGGGCAACACTGAGTATTGAAACAAAACGTTTTTATTTAAACCTAATTATATAAAAGATATTATGAAATATTGAAAGATTACCTGTGAAAAGTGATGTTATTACACTTCTTTTGTTTTTCAAATGTGTTGTGACAAAATTTAACCGCACAAATCGACATAATTATTTTTTTCCGCGAGACGTGTTTGCCGTGCATTGTCATTGAAGACTACGGAGCTGGCCGGCGTTTGGTGACATTTACTACTCACATTTAATGTTGTCAAAGTAGCCGCGCGGACTTCGTTTCTTTATGTCATTATTCTAAGGTTTGTTGTGTATGTAAGTGTTACAGCTTACTTTTTTTAATTAAGTTCCATAGGTACCTACTCGATTTCACATAGTTACTGGTAGATGAAGGTACGTTGCCCCCTGCCAAGGCAAACGTCTTCGCTAAGGTTATATATTATATTATATATTTCGCCAATAATTTCAACTCCATTCTTCCCATACGTTATAACTTATTTCAGTCTATTCTGTAAGCGTTATCTGTGTCGCTTTGGATGGCGAGGCTTCTTCAAAGCGCCCTGTAACAGTCAATTTTTATGGAATAGCGCCCGCCGAACTCCAGATAAACAAAACAACAAAAACAAACAGCTAAAAACGATCAAGGGCAATCTATAAAAACCAATCGCTTCGTTACGATCAATACCATTATCAGCAAAAACAGAGTTTACTTCCAAAGAACTTCACGACAGTCATTAAACTAAGTACGAGTAGGTACAGAAGAAAAATGAAGAAAGGAAAGCAGCGCTGGATCTTTGTGTGTAATGTGGCATAACTTAGGTACCTAACAGTTCAATACAGCTTCATAAATGAAACTAACATTAAAATGTAAATAAACAGCTCTCGAAACTGAAATTCATCCGAGCCTTACTTCACTATAATACCTATTACCGATCCCTCAAAGCATGTACATATGTATGTACTTTGTTTGTACCTGTGAATCTGAGGAGTCTTTTTCGTCGTTATTACCCTCCTTTATTAAGTATTTTAAAGTATATTTGCGATACGGCGATAGATTTCAAAAATTACGTGCATAAATGTATCAGCGATGCCTATATGAATAAATGAATTTGAATTTGTATCCATGACAAGGTTTAACTGATGCTGCAGTTTGGCCAAGAGTCGAGATCGAGATCATACGCTGCTGACTTCTATATAATATGTAGACAAAGAAACACGCATTAAAAGCAAATGCTAATTAAATTAATGTAGGTACTAAAGTCGCATATATTTTTTATTTTTTTATATTTGTTTCCACAGTCACATATTCCGTTCTGTGAATTTTTCATCCTACTGTCTATTACCACTGAAAATATACAAGTGATTTTATTTTATAGGTCTCGGACGACCACAATTTGAGCTCTTAAAAGAAAAGGCGTGTAGGGCTACGCAGCTACGCACTTTCTCTTCGAACTATCAATATCAATATTCTTAAGTGGAAAAGTTCCATCACAGCACCTTTCAGTACACGTGTGCTGATAAGTGTCTTAAATTGAACAAAACATGTTTACTTCTAGTATCTTATTTTCCAAACGAAATACAGGTCGATGTTGTTCCTTTTAGGTCCTCATCACCACCGTTGCAACCCATAAATATCCTTCTGCTGAGCACGCGTCTGCTCTCACAATGTGAGGGGTGCAAGCCACAGTCTACCACGCTGGCCAAGTGCGGATTGGCGGACGTCACGCACCTTTGAGATCATTATGGAGAACTCTCAGATGTGCGTGGGGGTTTCCTCACGATGTTTTCCTTCACCGAACACAATGAAATAACAAGAAAACTTCGAAACCAAGTAACTATAGGCATGTAGAATCATGAAAATAAATACGAGTAATTCCTATTTGAGAATAGTATGAAACCCGAAACCGAGGAATAATTATAAAGTTAAATAGGTATTCAGATCGAAACGAAAAACTTTTTGTTTGCGCGATTATCCTATCAAAATGGTAGTTCGGCAACTTATTCATTCATCCAGCGAACCAAAAACGAAAGTAGCTACATCCTAGCGTTTATCATATAACTACACCCTAGTGTTTGGCTAGCTTAAAACAGCACTGACACTCAGCCCCCACAAAGTAGACCAACGACCTTCAGCAACACAATGTATCATCGATTGAAGTCAGCGCGGCGATAACATCACACACTAACGAGACCGATGTCTATCGGATTCGAACACCCGCCGCCGGCGCCGGTGCATTAGAACCGCGTGTCACAACGCGGGTTTGAATAGATAATAAATGATAATACACACTAATAGCCCCACTAAGATTCCGTTGTTTCATGGGTAGTGCACCATGAGTCCACGGGGAGGTTGACCTTGACTCAAGCCCAAATGTTGGAAGCCCCTTAAACCCCAAGTCGTTTTGTATCGTAAATTACATTTGAGGTGAAAGGAGTTTCAATAAAAGAAATCCTACAAGTATTTTTACTCTAGCGCAGCGGCGTGAACTTTGACATTTGCCGCCGCGGCGTCATTAAAATATTGAATTGTTCAGCAGGGTGTTATTATGGGATTCTCGGTTAATAAGCCAGTGCCATTTTTAAGGGTAATGGTTTTTTGCTTTACATAATTATCTACATACAGAACATAGAAAGGCAAGATTCCACCTTTTTCAAATATAAATAAAATAATATCATATAATTTAATACATATTATTATAAAATAAGTCTCATGTTGCGTCCTTCTGTCTGCTCGCGATAAACTTAAAACTACTGAACGGATTTTTTTGCGGTTTTCACCAATAGATAGAGGGAATCATGTCATTCATGAGGAAGGTTGAGGTATATTATTTAATAAAGTTTTGTGTAAATTGGTTGAAATATGGCAATATCTGTTGAGAAAAACAAAACAACGCATGGGTGGAATACACAATATTTATTAGTGATATTCAATATTTGTAAACGAAAAGAACAAGTTTCCCGAAGCGAAGCAAGGGGTGTCTAGTAGTTTGTTTGGTGCTAAGTAAATATCAATTTCGATGTTTCCATTACACACGCGAATGGGAATCGTGTTTCAATTTATTTTACAATTATATAAGTAAATAAAAATGGAAATTAATACATCTGCAATATCAACAATTTTCTCGAACAAGGTGATATAACACTGTTTGTTATTTGATCACTGCGCAATTGGGTTTCAGGTCAAAACAACCATATAAACTGTGCCCAGCAGTGGCACGTGGTTGATCACGATATTTTTGTTAAGAGTACAACTGCCCTCGTACAGATTACAATATCTTCCGGTTGTTGACCTCATCAATATGGTATACGTCTACCTACATATTGTAGCACTAATAGTAAGTAGGCCAAGGCTTTTAAGTCGTAGGCCGTCGTAGCAGTGCCGCGGAAAAGGCATATAATATATATGAGAGAATTCCAGTTTACCTGCAGTCTCTACGGAATAATCTTTGTTTTGTTGTCTGTCTGCCTGGGCAAGTGCCTTCATTTGTAATAAACTAAATAAGATCAAAAGATCATTAATGCTTATAAGAAGGGCTCCAGTCTCGCTTCTAAAAGTGGATTCCTTTAAAGTATATATTTTTCTTTTGTTATCCGATTCAAATGAAATGATGTAAATGTTACTCCAAGCTTACTATACATTAGTGAAAACCGTGTGTGTTAGCCAGAACAAACGTACAGACATACAGACTCAAATATTTATTCCGTGTATTTATTTTCGATGTGATCAGGTACAATTTTATTAGAGGTACTAGTTGACCTGGCAGACGTTGTACTGCAACATGTTTTATATTCTAACCGAGAGAGCTCAAATTTTTTACACCTTTAGGAAATGCTCATCAAATACAATAAATTTTTCTATGGCAGCACTTCCAGGTCTCCAATAGTTTAGCTGATCTTGTAGTTAATCTCGACAATGGCGCCTCCTACCGGTTTCAACTGTGAATCTAAACCATTCTCGGATCCACCTGAAGACACACAAAAAATTTCATTAAAATCGGTCCAGCCGTTAGGAGGAATTCAGTGACATTCACACGCACGGAAGAATTAGATATTTAAAGATTAAAAAAAAAAGGTATTGTCAACCCTGCAGCATAAAGCGGCGACAGCGCGTGTCGGTCGCGAGCGCTAATTGCGCGGCGAATGTAAATATTGACTGGTGTTGTGACACCGGAACATTTCACAGAGGAACAAGTACAGTAGGTCACCGTAGTACGTGTGACGAGGCGCAAAAGCAACCTGCTAATTTATGTGACACACGGCATTAGGCATTCCGTATCTCTGTCTACAAGCTACCTATCTCAGAGGGAGTAAATTATGTGAACCCCTCCAAATTAGGTCGTAGTCATTGTTAATTTTGTCTTATTATTATTTACGTCTGCCGCACGCAAGCTGCACTCGTCTAGAATAGTGGACTATTGCCTATTGCCTCTTACGTTGTGAGAGGTGACTCAAGCCCAGCAGTGGGACGGTTATGGGTTGTGATGATGATAAGGAATTTATTATAAAGGCGCTACAGATTGTATCTCCGTGTAATTATTTAGAGAAGATTTATGATAATCCAAAAGTCGTTTATTTTAGATTATCATAAATATTCAGGAAGTACTGTAATACATTTTAGCAAATAATAAAACCGGCGTGAAGCTAATAAAGAGATCCGTATCAAAGATATCTCAGTAATAAAACTACGACGTCCGGAAAGTGCCAAAGAGCTGTTTATTGCTGACTGCGAGCGTACGACCGCCGCGTACGTACAGACACCGTGTAAACAGATAACAGTTATTTGATTTGTTACGAATGTGGAGGTTATTTGAGATAAAATTTATCGCACTACACTCACTGCTATTAAATTTATCTCACGTGTATTATTGTCCTATTTTGTTACTTTTTAATGCAACAATTATGAATAACACATGTACTTTATGCATACACAATGTAATTTACAGGATGAAACTCTTTGCTTGGTGGTAGGGTTGAGGCCCGGCTGGCTTGCTATCACCCTGTTGGTTTAAACGGCTCGTATAAGTTACGTTATGAATCGGCCGCTAAAGGATAGTCGTGTTCCGGTGGGTGCTCCAAAGGCTGTAATTACCTTCTTTCCTATCTTTTATTTAATGGGCAGCAACACATCGGCTGCCTTTGGTGTTACAGATGTCTATGGGGGACAGTGACTGCTTGTTCTGTTTTTTTGAAGTGATAACTTCTTTAGTATCTTTGTGATTTGGAAACGGAAATGACGCGCAAGATAGGAAGCATCGGCTAAATGGCGGCTTACGTAAGCAAAGCAAAACATCAATATTTGGACTGACAGTAGACTGACATTTTTTTAAATTATAAGTTAATGCTTGACCAGAATCCCACCCGAAGCGCACTAACTTAGTTGCAGCCTATTGACTCTCTTAATTTCAGTTACTAACATAAAAAACAACTACGCACCTTTGCCGTCAGGTAATTAGAAATAACTTCATAATGAACAATGACCCCATCAGTGAAGGCGGTCCGCAAACTTCACATGAACAAATTATGCATGGTCCGTGGAGAGTACTGCGTGACATCACAATGTCACGTCACAGTGGCTGTACTGCTGCGTGACATATATATACACCAGGGCGTAGTTATCCAGCTGTAACATTGTAATGTAGTCGAAATGAAAGCAAAGTTCAAGGCACCAACACCTAATTGACCTGAAGAAAGACCTTTAAAAGCACTCTGTCACAACAGGGCATCCTTGAACCAAATGGATTATGTGAGTAGTTGGTCTTAACAGTCCTACTACTAGTTTTTGTAATAAATTAAAGTTGTATCCACAGAAATCATCAGGATAATACATATATTTATAGTAAATAGACTTCCTAATTATTCTTCAATCTTTTTGCATTCAAATTAAAACTTAAGTAGGTATACAAAAAGAGCTGAATAATATTTTGAATACCTGCATATTTTTTATTAATATCGTCATTAGCTCCTTGCAAACACATTTAGTTGAAATACAAATATTTTAATTATTGTTTACTATTTCGTGCAACATAACAATAGCGGACATGAGAAATATGAATTTTTATGAAGATTATTCATTATTTTGGTTTTTACTAGTAGACCCCTACGAGTAACTATTTATCGAACAAACAGATTTTATTTGCTGTAATGTGATATATGTATAAGTTTTTCAAAGATCTTTGCTGTTAGATTACGATTCTATTATACTATACTAGCATCTATCTAGGTATCTATTATACCGGCTTCGCACGTGTACTAGACCTACAATCGGCCGCAAGTCTTGATACACTTTCCCCAAATTGTACAAAAACAAAATCTACTTTAGATAGGTATCTACTGGCAACATTTTCTTCATGTTGCAAAACCGTTGATGATCCAACTCTCGATTTTGTCATGTTGAATTAAAGAATTTCTCCTGCATTAATTACAATACATAATACATCAGCGTAAATAACTTGTTTATCGAAGAAGCCGATGGCAATGACCTCACGTGTGGACGAAATTGTTTTCGCCGCTCTGAGACCACTTTCACTGCGAGATGTCCGCTGTTTTGATTGCTCTTTTGTCTAACAATAAAGTGGAGCGATTCCGTCAAAGTTTGTGATCATTTCCCATTCTGGTCCATGTATACGTTTTAATTTCAAGGTGTCATTCATGTCTATTCAAAAGACTTTGGCAAACTTGACATTATTTAAAACAAATTTAATTAAACTTTACCGGATTTTTCTGGAAATTGATGTGGATTAAACAATAAAATTATTTCAATAAATTAGAATGTGAGGTCTACACTGGGAGCTGCAACTATAGCGCGTAGGTAATGTGATAGACTCTATGACGTCCAGAATTATTGGTGACTATTATTTGCCGTTTTAATACCTACTAGATAGTTTTGGCTGACTTTAAATGTAAAATTGGGCTATTCGTAGAGCTACACGACACGATGTAGAGATGCAATGAAAACGTATGTATTCGTAGTTTGGGCTATTTAAAAAGGAGTACCTGCCTAACTCATAAAATTTACACAAACAAGGCATATGAACTTGACGTATCCATGATATATAAATTATTTAAGATATTACATAAGGTACAATTTCCCTTTTGTTTTACAAAAACGCGTAGGCAACATCAGATTATGAATGCAGCATCATACGAACTAAGGACCTGTTTTGCCGCAATAAACAGCCAGACACGTGATTAAAACAGTGTTTGCACAAGTGGCGTCTTGACATTCCTGAAGCCGCGCACTCAGCGCATTGGCGACACTGGCGACACTGGCGGACTGGAGTGGAGGACTCCTCGCGCCTCGCGGCCGGGACCTGTGCCAGACTGTCTGACAGGACGAACAGGATAAAATATTTCTAGGCTTAGGGTTGGTGCGCTTTAGTAACTCTTTATACTAAATACAATTACATCATCATCGCAAACCATAACTGTCTCACTGCTGGGCACGGATCTCCTCTCACAATGTGACGGGTACGGGTCAGTACACAACGCTGCGCTGATCAAGTGCGGATTGACGGACTTCATTATTTACCTTTGGGAACATTGTAGAAAACTCTCAGGTATGCAGATTTCTTCACGATGTTTTCTTTCACCGGAGCAAGTGATATTGAAATTCTAAAACGCACATAATTTTTGAAAATTAGAGGTGCGTGCAGGATTTGAACCCGGACCCCTTAGTTCGCGGGTCCAACGTTCAAACCAGTCATGATAAAAAAATCTTCAAATTATTTTAGTCTCTACGAGTATATAATAAATATGATAAATAAAACATATAAACAATGTTTTAAAACATTAATGGATAAACACGACGCCGCGCCGTAGAAATTTCGAAGTTTTATTATCAATTTGTAATTAAGATCCTTTGCGGCAACACAAGGTTCATTCGCGTGGTTTAATTAAACCGGCCATGTAGGATGTAGGGTCGTTTATCGCTGGTTTATTAAAAAGTTGCTAAGGAGTAAGGACCTAAGGACCCATTTACCCCGATCCTGGAGTCGACAACCCTGCACAAGGAACGAGCACGCGGGCGGCGGGGGTGGCGAAGTGTGGAACAATGCAGGCAGCCCTCCGTGAGGCACTCCGTATGGGACGCTCGCGACGACTGCACGCGCGTGCCGCAAGCCCCTCTGGCCTCGCGAATACGAAAGCTTTCCCAAACTTTCATTGATACGGAATTTATTGAAACGAGTGATAGTGACTTGAAACATGGTGCTCACCGACTTCTTGACGGAGACCCGCCGACGGTGGCTGAAGGTGCGTTTATAATATCGTATTTGTTTGTTTTGTCTGTAAATGGATCGTGTGCAACTGTTTTTCTAAATTGTTTTGTTTGATGCATTCCCACTGTTTTGTTTTTAATTTAGAGAGGCCGATTGCGTGTTTTGTTTTGGTTCTTTTATTTCCATTATTATATTTCTATATTTTACGGGTAGATAATTAGCAATTATTAGCAAAGACATGAAATATTTTCACACGATTTCTTAATTTAGTTTAGCTCATATGAATACAATGGAGTACCTACTACCAATTAGGAAGTACCTATTACGAAATAAGCATACTATTTATATACCACTATTATTTAACAAGGCGATACAAATCATACAGGCAGCCTCACGCCGAGTTTACTTACGTAGTACAATTATCTATTTATGAGCTTATTTAAGTACCTACTGTTATATAATTAGTAGACTAATGTGTCGCATACAGATAACATAAGTAAATAGACAAACTGATAGCTATAAAGGTTTGTAGCTTAATATTATTTTTATATGATTACAACCACTGAATATAAGTTTAGAGCAGCTTTAGAGGTACATACTTCTCAAAATTAAATGATGTGATTAGGAAATCACAAGCCTTTCAATGTGGATTATTAAATTTGTATTTTAGTCATTGCCCTAAAACGTCTTCAATAAAACTAGGACCGTCGTACAGTTGATTAATTTGTTGACGACCCTGCAGCCATTCGTAGTGACCCTGCCTGCGAAGTGAGGGCTCCCGGGTTCGAGTCGTATTATACTAGGTACTCACTACTGTTTGTATTTTAAACATGCATATGTAAATGTTTAAATTGACCTAATTATCTTTATTATTTGTGAACCTATATCTTATATAATTATAACATTCTCGTGTCACAATGTTAGTTACCATACTCCTCCGAAACGGCTCGACCGATTCTCATGAAACTTAGCGTGCATATCGAGTAGTTCTGAGAATCGGCCAAAATCTATTTTTCATACCCCTAAGTGTTGAGGGTGGCTCGCCCTAAATTTTTTTTTTCATTTTTTGGACAAATTTTTTTTGGTTATTTTTTTATGGTGTGGCATAAAAAATACACATAATTCCAAATTTTCACTTCCCTACCCCCACCCCTCAAATTTATAATCGCGCTTTCTACCAGTACTATATGGCGGAACAACGTTCGCGGCGTCAGCTAGTAGTATAAACGACCCGAATAAAAGCTTTTCATGAACGGATATAGATCAGTTACAGTTGTACTATAAATACCTTTAGTAGAAGATTATGTGCTTTGAGGGACATTTATAAATAGGTAATTCTTAGGACCAGCATTAAACGGATAGGGGCCAATTATAAATTAATTACGGATTAAGTTGGATTGTTCATTGTAATTGAGATAGCTAGTTGTATCAATTGCCTATCTATACCGTATACAGCTCTACCGCTACTTCTACCCCTAACTAGCGTAAGTAAGCGTCGTGTCGGCTCTATCAGGTATGACATTTGTAGCGTTCGACCGATTGCATTTGGTCCGACCGCGTTGGACGAGTGCCATGAAAGGATAATTTCGTGTTTCCGAGGGCACGGTAATCTATAATAACAATTGATTAATTTATCTCTGAACGTCATTACGGCTTTCCATTCTACCTACTCAAGCTACGTAGCGTTGTGTATTGCGTTCCTAGGTTCGTAAATTACGGGTAGGTACTAGTGCCTTTCAGTGTCCACTAATGAAAGAAAGAAAGAAACAAAAAAAAAATTGCACCTTAGTACAATGCTATAAAAACTTAAGTTAACATAATATATGTATGTATATAGGTGAAAAGGGTACACACTCAGCATGCTATGGTCTCGGAGGAAGCGCGGCCGCTGGTTTTCAGTGTGACCCGTTGGCAGTCGTGTAGTCCATTAATTGAAGCCAGCTTAGGGCCTGTTTGATAGTGATTAGGTATGTATTTATTGTGTAAGTCACCCGGGGCAAATGCAACTGTGGGGCAAAAGCAACTAATGAAATTTTCTCAAAAAGCAATAATTGCTTTATACTCAAAAGATGGCACGTTTTATAAAAAACCACTACATTTAGAGAAAACTTCATTAGTTGCTTTTGCCCCACAGTTGCATTTGCCCCGGGTGACCTTATCTCCGCTAGTCCCTTGCAGTAGCGGTATGCAGTACCGCTCAAAGAAGTTATAACTGTGAAGTGCGAACAAGCTTTAATTATTATCTTCCAGTTACTCGTTCTATCATATCACTCGCCCACTCGGCACAGATTAATATGTACATTCCGCACTCCGCACAGGACAGACGAGGCCCTAATATGTAACATAATATATGTGCCAAGTTCTACGAATCTTAGGTGCGACATTGTGCATTTCAGTAAAAAATACTGAAAACTATAATGATATAATGAATGAATGATATAAAATAATAGATATACATATGTATTTAATGTTTATGTATTTTATACATAAAGTGAGTAGGTTTAGCATTTATACCTACAGGTAGTACGTACTATACTAACAGTGCTTGTAGGCTGTAAATAATATGTAATTATATCGGAATGTCTGATAACTCAGTGTTATAATGTTTAATAGGGTAAAATAGTTTTTGATTTGATAATATAAAATATTGTGTGTATTTTTTATACTTAAGGTTACGTTAAGGAAAATTTTAAAATCTGAATAATTTATTTTAGTAGGTACCTATTAATTACCTACATTTGTCTGATATAAGACTAATATTTGAATATTGTCAAAAGATGGATGGAAATGTTCACAGTCATGTCACAGTCATGTTGAGGATCTGACATGTGAACTAAAAAACAAGTTCTTTTTTTTCATTCTGAAATAATTTAATACCATTGTTCGCTTACATGATACAATAGCATTTGAAACGATCCGTAACATACAAAAAAGGTTTAACGACAGCTCGCACGATTCCCGAGCTCATGTCACATCCCTAGCTCGCGCTCGCGCTCATTAGCCCGCACATCCCTAGCCCACGAGCCGGGCGGCACGAGCGCGCGCGCGGGCAGCTGTAGATAAGAGCGAGGAAGCGACGAACACGCACGACTCACTAGCACACTACACAACGACTCACAGCATAGCTCTGTTTGTATATAACCCTGTGCCCAGTATTGCAAGCACTTACCATACAATCTTTAAACAATTAACGGTCCGGCTTTTAATTAAATTACTTTATCTTAACATAAAAATTACCTTATCTTAATTAAAAAAACTAACTTTTTAAACGGTCCATGAGATTGGGCAATCGGAGTATGGTAGCTAACTCGTAGGGAAGTAAAAAATGTGGGGTTGGAATTAACCTATGTAGTACTGCGTCAAACAAATACAGAAGAAGGGTGCACATCGAGCAGGGGAGATCTGATAATACTCAGGGATAAAAGATTGCAGATTACAATCCAGCGACTTCTCCCGAACCTTTGAATTGACGAAAACTCTTACCTTAATTAATTCGAGCACCACGTGTACACAAATTAAAAGTATCAGTTACGATTATTGTATAGCTAATAAAACAATTAAATGTTGATAATTTTGTAAACAATTATAAACTTGCCAATTTAAGATTCCAGATCCCAAATAATAATCGATTTACAATCAATTATAACAAACCCAACGTTAACATATTTTAATTAATAGAAATAAAATAAAAAATCAAATTCAATTTCAAATTATTATTTTGTTGTTAATGTAAGTAAGATACCAGTATACCTACATAGTAGGTGTTTATAAATTCTTTCGATCCTGTACACTTTGTCATTAATTCATTATGCTGACATACAAATGTTGATTATTATTACTTCAATAACAATGTCTTCTCAAAATTAAATTACTACAATGTTCTAGTCTTGTTTACGTATAGTCATGAGTAAACACGACAATATCAAATGATACGAACGAAATGACATAGGTACTCGTTTAGTTTAAAAAAGATATATGATCGTGTGCATGGGTCGTTTGAAACCTACAGGCTCGCGTTAGACATGTTGGCCGATGATAAAGTGTCTGATAGTACCAGTTGTTCAGAGACGGGAGAGATAACAGCCTGAGGTATTTGTTGCAGACCGAACGTGCAATGTTCTTACTAATAGGAAACGGGTCAACACCCTGTTAGCAAGGAAAGAAAAGTTTGCTGTTTGTATAGCAATGTTGCAACCATTATGAAGATTTCTAAATCTTGATCCTCTTTGTAGTCACTGGTAATTGAAGAGGGTCCTGTGTTTGCTTGTTGTGAGACATATTTATGTGACATAAAGTTAAATGGTTTGCTTCATGGTTGCTTATAAATGGTATATGCCGTCACATCACAGTCCATGACATTTTTGTGGTGCCGAATGCTTATTTGCCTCTTATTATCTCTGTCATCTTAATTTCATGAAAACAAAGTTACGTCGCGCGGTTGCATGTACATACTTATGTGCATCATATTGCATGTATTAAACTAAAATATTAATACAACAGTTTGATCTATTCGGTATAAGTAATAAATTTATTGCTGGTGGCTAATTCACAGTTTTAATTTGTATAATATTTGTATTCAAAAATGTCATTGGCATCAGTTTTAGTCTAACAATGCGTAAAACCTAAGAGATACCTTTACATTTTGTTATTACAATGGTTAGAAAAAAAAATTGCAATGAGAAAAAGTAGAGCAAGAAACTATCATATACGAAGACGTTACGGACGACCAAACACGATATAATTATGTAGATGCCACCTAAATGTCCGCTTCAACGGGGAACCGAATAGCGGCGGATAGGCCCGCGCGGATCAACTTAAAGCTGATTTTGAAATAAACTTTCATCCCTTATTTTACTTCCTTAGGGGTGAAATATCACAAAATGTTAGTTGACAACTTCTATTCATAACCTTTCTTCCTGCCAAGTTGAATCTTCATACGTCAAGTAGCTTCGAGATTTCGTGTTTAATCAGTGAGTGAGTGAGTATACTTTCGCTTTTATATTTATACATAATTATGTATATGATATACAAAAGTGCGTCGTAGAACAAGCGTGTTGTGTGCTATCACCACGTCCATCAGACCGATACCGCCGTTCAGTGCGTCAGGAGATTTCTCCTCCATGACTCTAGGCAGTCTGCGGCCGCGCCACTTAGATAACATTCTACTTAAATGATTGGCCTGTGCTGATACCCGCTCGGTTATATAAGCAGCTGTTATCTATAAATAAACACAATGCTCTAAATCTTATAGTTTATGCGAGTTGTCGACGATGTTAAGTTACGTACAGTTATTAACTAATAATAATAATTCGTTCGTAAACATTCAGGTTCTTACAAATAGTATATTATATTAAGCTTATCATTTAAAACAAAAAATTTCTTCTTAAGCATGTGAGTAAACCATAAATAATATCAACACATTATTTATTATTTATTTAAATGTGCAACAGAAAATGCATATTCTTAACTCTTTCTTCTTCCTCGGCCGGCAAAGCATCGGCGATGCCTTTGGAATCGCTAATTTAGGACCTGCTGATCAACTTTTTAAGGAGAATTTCCAAAGAAATTCACGAGTTCATAAATGTGTAGTGAATTGAGTAACGGAGATCCTACTCAACAGTGACGAGTGCCGTCAACACAAACAGAATGACATACCGTGAAGCTGTGTAGTGTACGTCAATATCAATTGTCTGGAGCTGAACAAACAACAGTGATTGTTCGTGTGGTAAATAATTAAATTAACATTCAACAGTGCTATGACTATTTGTTTGAAAGTAATAGGGAGGGGAGATAAAACATTGGGACTTACGGCGCTGTACGCAGTAGGAACGTATATTATATGAATCTAATTATTTTTAATGAAAAAATCTAAAACAAATAACCTCTAAGAGATGCCTACACGCGTGTTTTGTCAAGGTGGCGGTTCGCGGCCGAGACCGAGACAAGCGACCGAGTCAGGAGACCGAGACAGGAGACCGCGACCGGCACTTGATAGGCCTACTACTACTACTGGGAGTTGCCGCCTATACATAGGCAATGTATAGGCGGCAACTCGCGACCGAGACCGAGACAGTCTGTCGCGCCTATACAAAGTGACGGTCGCGGTCTCCTGTCTCGGTCTCCTGTCTCGGTCGCTTGTCTCGGTCTCAGTCGCGAACCGCCAGCTTTAACGCCTACGTGTTCAAAATCTCGTAGGTATGCCAAAACGTGACAACATATTTTACATGAAATACTTCGAAAAAGGAATTTGGTTGATACATTTTATGAATAAAGTCAATTGACATATTACTAGTCAATGATAAAATCGTTTAAAAATATATAGCAAGAATTAAAACGTGCATTATATTTATGATTGAGAAACAACTAACTTATCACTTAATTACATCAATACATACAATAAGTTTGTAGTACTAACTAAAGCATAGGAAAATCAGATTGGGTTCCGTAGTCGGGATGAGTACTGGGATTAACATTGACAGCAAAAATAATTTAATTTATCATACTATGAAACACAAAGTACCTACCTACTTCTAAAGTTCCAAAACTTCATAACTTCTATATTCTAACTAAGCATTTATAAATCCCAAGAACATAATTATTAAGAATACCTACAGAAATAAATCGTTAATACTCCTTATTTATTTACAATACACAATAGTCTTATTGGTACCGACAAATATTCGATGAAATTTAAATATAAAAAGCCATTTATTAAATAATAAATATCGTGATGACTATGAAATATTTTCTGAGTCGCGTTTTTTTAAATATTATGCAAGTTCTAATTTTCCGCAATTTTTCCCTGGGTACGTAGTCCTTGTAAATTGATTGACGACGATTAGAAACTGCAATACTGACGGCCTCGATCCCTGTCCTAGATAGCCTAGCTTATCGCTACATCTAAACATGCTGCATGAGAAATTACCTAACGGACAGACACCGGCCTTACCTAGTTACATCGCGGCTATCTAAAAAGGGGTCGTATAATAAATGCTGCGCGTAAAAAGCCCCAGAATGTGTTAGTGTGTCGGCGCCGCGTGGAGCCACGTGGGTGACGTGGCCGAACGGGCAATTACACTGGGAAACTATTTCATCGTATTGCGAACGGTTACGGATACCGAATATATCCGCGCCATCTGCACATCATTATCATCGTAACCCTTAACTGTCCACTGCTGGGCACGGGTACAATTTTGACGTGATAACGTCTTATAAATTGATGGGCTGCGCGCACGTAAAAGTTTCCCGTTCCTCTGACGTCAGAGCTTGACGTAAGAGCGTGACGTCAGAGCTAGCAGTTATAATAGATCTGCTACTGGAACGCCGCCACGCGTGCTTCTTTGAGAACTTTTACAATAATCCCCCGTCCAGCTCGACGGTAGCCATTATTTATAACAAATGTTGAATACGCGATAATTTGATCAATGTTTATTTATGGAGTTATCACGTAAAACAATCGTCTGTAAACCGACTTTACAGACAACATAATTTTTTGAAAATTAGAGATATGTGGAGGATTTAAAGCCGGGCCCCCCGGTTCGGGAGTACAGCGTTCAGAACAATCGGCTATTAGTGCTACGTTATATGTACATACATCTGTACATACGTAAACGTACAGTAGTTGTTTCTACTGGACACTGGAACTGCAACACTTAGTAAATTGATTTATGCTGAATCAACTACATAAACTCGAAATAAAACTTTCATTCAAGTAATAGGTGAGCTTCTCTTTAACTATTTAGATCTATCGTCGACTGATCTGGCATAATAAATTTGTAGAATGAATAAGAGAAAATGGTCGTAACCTCGTAACAAACAAATAGACAATCCATTTCCATTGCGTATAATGGATGGTAGCTGCGCAAAAAAAAAAACAATTATAAAAACCAAAACATAATGCTGTTTATTGTGTCATACACGATATTGTGTATTGTAATTAAATTAGGAGCATTTACAATGTATTTATATATACTTAATTATGTTCTAGAGATTTATAAATGATTAGAATACAGAACAAACTGAAATGAAATGTAATTTAATTCCTGGTTATTGTAGAATGTTGGATAACAATTTACGCGCATGCCGGCCAACACGTATTGCACTTCGGACTGACGGATTCAGGTAAATATTTTTGCAACGTTATTGCGGGCCGTTTACAGCAGGGGTGTATACTGTGTCAGTGTGTACGTTAGGTTATTTTCACACCGGCTGCGTCAGGTGTGCGTAAAGCGGCGTTTTGCGGCAAAAATATAGAATTGCCGTATTTCTGGCGCGTTTTGGATGAACAGAAATAAACGGGCATTTAATGATATCAAGATCATTCACGCGCTATAACGGGCAGCGCTTGCGATTATCTGTGTGCTTACGCATACGGATACATCTTACAGCCGTTAATGCGAATATATCACGTTCGAAATACAAATAGATGTTTGTTTTTATTGCAAATAATCATGTGCGTAAATAGGCCAAATTGAATATTCCAAATGGACGAATATTTAAGTAAAGAATTCAAATCGTTTGGTTTTTTCGGCAACTCATCTCATCTACTGACCTCTAATACAGTTCAATCTCTCGAAAACGATATTTTATCTGTCCCAAAGTTTCCATACACGTATGTCATATTACCAGTGTTTAAGTGAATTTCATTACATCGATTCTATTCTAATTATAATAGCGATATAATTATACAAATTTTCCAGCGAATAAATTGTCGTTTTATCAGACCAGTTACAATTAGAATGATAGTGTTAGGTGATATAACACAATAATGTTAATAATTGTTGTCACTGGCGAGTGGACACGCGCGGCTCGGGGACCATTGCTGCATTGTAGTGTGTTTACCAGCGCTGGCGATAAGCTGATTTATAGACTATAAATCATTGAATCGAGCGCGGGATGCTCGTTCAACTTTGAACGAGTCAACTGTACGCTGAGATATAACGGAGTCAGCATTTTTGTTTAAAAGGATAAACTGGGTCTAGTTTAACTACTAATTCTCAGTTTCTATATTTAACTAATTGTTTAACTTTAAATGATCGTTTTCGCGTTACCAGTAACGAGTCGTTAGAGTTGTTCCCTAATATTTTCTTTTAAGAACATTTTTAGTAACGCTTTGTAGATAGTTGTACCTACCGTCTGTAAGCAAAACGAATCGTTTTTCGAATATAATATTTAACACACTGAAAAATGCGACACTTCGCGGCTCTAGGTTTCCTTCACAGTCAAGCAGATATTTCTGTGACGAGTACATGTTTGTTCTCAAGTTGTAATAAAATTCTTGTAATACTTATATTTATTGTGTAATACACGAGTACACTAAACAATTGCGAGGGATACTGCGGAGGTATAAATGTCTGCATGTTTATTTATTTTTTAAAGCTGGCACGAATTTTCGGTGGCATTTTGGCATGGCTGCAATATTTATGGCAAGTTTAGGTTGGAACTTCCACCAGGCGAACATCTACCAGGCGAACTCTCCGGATGGTCGTACAATGTTCAAAAAGTTGCTTTTTGCTATTACTCGCAGTATGTTAATATCGTTTTAAATAAAAATAAAGCTTTCGAAAGGGCAGAATATGGCTATACATTTTACAACAAACAGTGGACATCATCGCCACTTAACATCAGGTGGGATTGTTGTCAAGGATTAACTTAGCATCGTATAAAAAAACAAATAGAATTTTACGAATAGAATATGGCTTTACATACGACTATTATACAAAGAACTGTCATCAACATAATTGTAGGTCATAATTTGAAATCAAAGCGGATACTTTTAGCTCTTTGTATAAGAAGTCATCGCCACTTACTTATAAGCTGAATAATTTGGATAACCTAAAAAACTCGGGCTATAAATATGATAAATACCCGGACCCTCCCTCGACACGTCAAGAATAATATTTCAACTTCAGCCGCTGACCTCCCTTCACCTTTGCGAGTTTCCGGCGGAACATCGACTTTTACAATTCTTTGCAAGCTAATGTCCGTATTGCTGTCTAGCTAAAGTCCTGTGGGGAAATGTGCAAATCAACGGGGTCATTGACAGAGATAAATCGCGTCAGATAAAAAGCCCACACATTTGATCCAGCATTAAAATAGTTTAGTCTCTGACCTGAAATCCGCAAATACTTTTAGATGCTTTGGCAGCAGGAACACTCTATACAGGATTCTCTACACAGTACACAGGTCTTTCAGTACACTCTAGACAGGTCTTTCGATGTGTAATCCAACATTATCGTAATGTAGAATTTTTAGTACTGAACCTGTAATCGAATTGATTTGAGTAAAATATCATTTATTCTATAGATAGTACCTAATAGAAGTTCTGCTTTTTATCATTTAATTAACGCGTATTACGTATAAGTATATTTCACTACCAAATCGCATTGAAGCCGTGGATGGCGCTCCAAGTTTGAAGTAGATAGATTGGTTTTACCCAGATAGGTACTCGTAATTGTATTATAGTGGTACCATGAATATAATAATTCCAAACAATACAAAACCACTTGAACTAATGAAAGTTCCAGCATGACCGCGCACACGATTTTGTTTCTAAATTAAAGTTCACTGAATATTGGCATTTGTTCACAAACTCCCTTGAGTAATTCGTTCGCCGACTTCCAATTTGTTAACTTTAAGTCGATGAAGTTGACAGACAGTCTTTTGTCGAATTAGCGGAGATTAAATACCCTTACCATAAAGAATGAATAAAACATAAACGGAATGCTCCAATTGGGGCTTAGTCTATCTCGTATTTTATTACTGGTCGGTTAGGTTAGCGGTTAGCCGCAATCTTGCCTAATAGCGAGCGATTATATTGCTTCAATAGTAGGGATGGTGTAAGAGGAGGGATTAAATATTTCGAAACGTTTTTGCGAAGAATTCCGACGTATCAAACCAGAGTTAGGCCGCTCTGAAGTTAGGCTTTCGGATATAGTGCGCAGGTATTGTACGTTAGAGAGAGATAGCGACACGAACACTGAGCGTGTGACTGAAACAAACAATGCTCAAAGTGACATCCCGCGCGTTTTGCCACCATTTCGAATTTTCGACCCTAAAATTGACTTCTGCGCAGCGATCGGAACAAAGTTCAGAGCGACCTAGAACCGCCGGCCGTACTGTTGGAGAGTACCTAAACATTCTTGTCAAGCGCATGCCTTTAGCAAAATGTAATGTTTATTTGTTGAGTAAGGTACATTTTTACAGCTATAACATAAATATTCCCGCAGTTGTTTATGTATTTTTAATAGAAGGCGAGCATGCAGCACCACCCCTCCGCTGCCGCCCATGACATGTGACCGATACAGAACAAGACTCAAATCGGGACAAGGATCGTTATCTCCTATTACTAGTTCCCCTAATCCTGCCTATCGCGTATTTCAGTCTTGTCCATCGCATCGACTTTTAAGTACGAACCCAGAAAGAGTCTACAAAGGTCCTTTCAACTTTACTCACGTACCGTTCGATTTCACTTGAATAGACGAAATTAGACCTCAATAAACTAGAACGAATGAAGAATACCTAAAGTAAAATGTATATTTCGAGAAAAACTTATCTTACGAATATTGCGGAGCGCTCTGCCGCAGAATGGATATAAAGACGGAATTTATATCTTATAACGGTCATACCTACTGTGTAAATTCACTTGATTGTAACAACCAAGGAAAAATAAATGTGCCCGCTGTGCCTGCGACTTCGTCCGCGTGGAATTTAACAAAAGTTATTGTTCAGTTTGTATTAAAAAATTCTAAAATACAGACAGATAAAAATTGTAAAAAATGTTATTTTAATATAATTTTAGTAAAAAGCGGTTATTTTAATATTAAAAACAAACATTCAAATTTTATTTATTTGTATAGATTGATCCATAGCATGTAATTGACTGGCGTTCCCACTTTTAACACGATAAGTAGATATGTACTAGATACTTTTTTACGTTAAATTATGTAGGTATATTAAACACATATTGCAATAAACATAATAATTACACAGTTCCTAAAAGAACAGTATTTTAGACGCAACAGTATTTTAAATTTAAAACGAAAAATCAAAGCTTTCCTTTCTTTTTACAAGCTTTTATATAACTTGCAATGTTTGTTTGTACATAGGTATGTTCGGGTCAAATCTGCAAGCTGAATTAGAACCACTTCCACTACCTCTACGAACTTGAAATATTGCAATTGCTTTAGTTCCGATGACAATGCAATTATATACAAGCATGATCGGATTGTTCACTCGGGATTCGCTTCAGACAAGAGACATCGTCAACGTTTAACAGCACAGTGACTAAATTTATTGCTTTGCGTTTATAATTCACTTACAATTATAAGTTTGTTTTTAGTTTTTGAACGAACGAAACGGAAACGAACGAAACGGAAACGACAAACACACAGATACATTTTAACGTGCGAGAAAAGATAGGATCATTAGCAAGTGTTAGAACTTAAGTTCGCTGCAGCGCTAAAACAATAGTTATGATGACATCTAACCAAACTATTTTTTGAAGTTTCACTTCTAGCACGTGTGAATTGCACACATTTTGATTTTATCAAACTACTTTTTGGGCACTTCAATAGGCATGCTTTAATACCCGTACAGGTCACCGTAACCAAGTATAGAATAACTTGTGCTCACGTCCGCGTTACGATGCGAGGGACGTCATCTCGCTCGGTACCTTCGGCATACCGCGGTTTGGGCCGTCGTCCGTGACATGACGCTTGACAGGACGGCCGGAGCCGCTCCTCGCTGGGGCGGAAACTCTGCGCACGCCAATTTAACCGACGCCGACGACGCCACGGCGTCTCCACCGATATTATCAAGTTTACAATTAGAATTAGTCTATCTAAGTAACTAAACTACCTAACCAACTACCTAGTGGTTGTTGTGTTTGGATTACCACATTCCGACACTACGCCAAAAACGTTCCTTTTTCTGCAGTAAGACTTGTTTTAAGCGTAATGATGGAACGTGCCCGAAGTGTAGTTAGTAATAGAATGTTAAAACGCAGTGTTATACTCTTTGGACTAATGTATTAGTGTCAAATGTCATCTTGTCAGTTTTTTTTTGTATTTCTGGCAGAATCCATTTCCACTGAATCAATTATTCGTTTTTTTATCAACTGTCAAATAAAAGTCTGCCTCCGTGAGGACCGGACTTTGGGACCCTCAGCAATTATCCAATGGATACAGGATCGTCAAGTTTGGCAAAAACTCAACAAAACATTATTTTTATTCCGTTACCGCCAAGACTGTAAAATTCTGACTAGATTTTTTGTTGTCTCAAGGTGAAAATCGTAAGGGGTATAAATAATTGTCGCAGCAGGTGGCACCCCCGACCCCTCGTTGGGCGCGGATGGTGATCACCAAACTTATTGCCGAGTGTCGTGCCCGCGGCCATTTGTCTGTAGATACTCGTATTTGGTAACGAGCCAACTTTACGAATCATTGAACAAATTTTATCCACCTTTTTGCGAAACGAATCCAAAGGAAAATTCGAATCTTCAAAGTTGTGCTGATTTGAAATCTGTTGGGATTTGGGGCGAGGGTGTTTGCTGTTCGTGTGTGTGTTAGAAGGTGCGTAGTATTTACATGTTTCATGCTTCAGTTCATGTAATGCCTACGTGAAAATTGGTAACATATATAAGTATCTCATTTAAGGAATTTATTAAACTTGAGACCCGGCTGCGTTCCCATATTGTTATTTCCCATGTTTATCTTTCGCTTTTCTTCGACTAACCTTTTGGACCGTAATAGGTAAAAGTCAAAGTCAAAGTCAAAGATGCTTTATTGTGGTTTACAAAAGTTGGTCAGATACAGCATATTTAGTTTGCTCTCTATGTCCTACCTGTCACAGTAAACACAGTAACAGGTAAATATTGAATATCGTAATGTGTATTACTATAGCTGCCCCAACGTAAACTTAGAAAAGTGAAATATTTTTAAAAATCATAGTGATTTCAAATAAAGGCTCCTAATTTAAAATACTAAATAAGTACAAGAATCATGTATAAATTATGGTGTCAGTATTGCATGGTGGCACGGAACCCTCCGCGTGCAAATATTCGCACTTGGCCGGTGTCTATGTACTTAATTTTAAATGTGTGTCAAACCGAAGCTAAATAATATTTGAGTAATTTTCCAAGACAAGTTTTTCTGGCATTCTAACACGTGTTTGTCCGACAGAAAAATGTTTGTCCTTGGTGTTGGCATAACTAGTGCGAATGGTTTACGTTCGCACAAGGTTGTATGTTGAAGTTTATATTTTTTTCGATTTGCCCCATTGCCCCAGATCTCATGTGTCTATGTTCTTAGATCGTGTTATCATCTGGGTCGAGATACTGGCGCGGTTATTAATTATACAGATAACAAAAATGACAAAATCAACATGTTGAAAGTGTCGAAACCAAATATTTTATAACTGAATTTCAAATGAATAAATCAAATTGAAATCAGCTTTTATAAATTTTATACGATTTTCCCACTACGATTCCCTTTCCTAATTCCCTTTGTAACAATAGCTACACATGGCGTTACGTGCCCTCCGAATCACGGAACCACTCAAGATTTTTTCCACTAGCGGTCACCCATCCACATGCCGAACGCGCCCGCTGGTTGCTATCAAAGAGTATAATAAAAACACTACGGTTGCTATATCGACGCAAGTCGGGCTATTATAAGCGCCTTTAATTCCATTCCCACATTAACATGTTTAAAATATTAAAATGAGAACTGTACAGACTTAAAGGGATCTAGTTATCATAACTACTATACTGCCCTGAGTAATGAGTAGTAGTAAACCAGTAATACAGAATCTGTGCCTGCCCAACGTTGTACAAATATTTATCGACGGATCTGGGTTGTTTGTTATTTTTGCATAACTTATTTTGTTCCAATTCCAAGGTTGACCCTCAAACTATTTTTTAATAAATATTGTAATATGATATCCCCAAACGGCCAGGGTATATTAGTTTGGGACCGATAAAGCGACCTCGAAGCGAAGGCCGGATAGCAATGGCAACATGTAGTGATGCCCTTTCTTTGATATTCAGATAACTCGTAGTGAAACTGCGACGTGCGATATACCGTGGCATAAAAATAATAAATGGCAATATCCAAGAGATTGACAATGAGATGGTTAAGGCCATAATTGATCATCGTGGACAAGTGCCGGTTAGCAGTCTTTACACATGGTTGAAAACATTTTTAATAACCGTCAGTCACCTGAGTTTTTCCACGATTTTTCTTTCACCGAATTATGTGTTAAATAATTTCTGTAGTGGGTCACTAATGGGTCAAGGTAGAAGGCAACTGCTTAGAATTTTTGAATCGGGCACCGATTTTGAAAAGTGCTTTATCATCGTGGAGATTGATTAATTAGGCGTTGTGCTGTTAAATTGTAGCATATAATTTCTTTCATCACGAGACGCTCTCTTTACATCATGCTTGTGCAGCTAGTGATGGCTAATTTGATTGCCCTTATCATAAATGGGCTATAGATAAGTTAACAAACGATAATATACTTATAGTTATCGTTGAATATTGCCCGATACGGCAATCTCAACAATCACGACTCATGATATTTATTGTTCACGTCATCATTTTCGAAAAGAATATTATTGTTTTGCTATTTATAGCAAAGGGTTTTTATGAAAATATATCATAACTATGTATGTACTCTCCGTAGCAAATTTTAACCTCATACTCGTACCTTTCGAGATTGCGTTATCATGATTTAGGTGTCATAGTTAAGTTTTAGTTAGATAACTGTTACCCGATAACATAATAACACTAATAAGGGGGCTAAGGCACTCCACCCTTCTATTCAGCTGGGAGATTCAGAGGATTCAGCGGATACTGAGCACTATTTGCTCATTTTTACATGACACAGAAAGGAACCAAGTCTTAAACCAGCATTTGTTTGTCCATAGGCCTTCAAACTCTTCAAGAGGAACAAAACGCACAAGCCGTCGAGAAACAGAGTGTCACCGGCGCTGGTGCGCTCGCCGTCCTACAGCGGGACAGTGGACGCGCGGCCAGAGATCGACCTGCAGCGCTTCTGCTCCTGTCGAACCTCCATGCCTCCCCTGCGCATCGCCAACGAGTCCTACGAAAACGCCTCCTACTACAGCAGCTACAACAGCTACGACGGCTCGCACAACGACAGCCTCAAGAGCTGTTCCGACTCCACGGGCGCACGGTCGGACTCCGCGTATGACTCAACCCGAAGCAGCCCCGCCCACACGCGACCGGTGTGCTATGCCACGGTGACCTACTTCAATGTTAATGACAGCGAAGACAGCTGCAGCATCCACACGGAATACACCCTCCTGGACTACGACCCTGACGCCGAGGAGGATGAGAAGGCGCAGAACTTGATCAACGAAAGCCTAGAGCTGGTCAGCACGTTATGAGCTCATTACGCGGTTTGGAGGTTGTGTAGGCTATCGCAACGTTATATTTTGAACATAATCATTTGTAATTCGAATAATTCTAATTATTATTAATTTTATGGTTAGGATTAAATTTATCTAAACTAAAACGATATAATTATGGAATTTCTAAATGTATAAACGGTTTCAAATTCAGACAAATTCATTAAAGTTTAGCGCGACTATAAGTCGGAGTGCTTTTCACGATATGATCAAAATAATTTTTTTATGAATCTTATCTTTCATTCAAGAAATATGTAGCTGCTGTAATTGTAATTGGAGTACTTAGTTTTAAATAGATAGATGTAATTTGTGTAGTTTTCACGTTATTTATCATCTTTAATATCTTTATTCAAATTAGAGTCCTACAAACATATTCCTATATAACACAACTTCATTAATTGAATTGTTAAAAAGTGTGCGTAAGTGTATATTGAACCAAAGAGATTATAAGAACTGTTTAAGTTAGTTATATAAATAGTACTTATAAAAATATTATTTGTTTATGCCAAAATAGAAGTCTCAATGTTAGTTAGCTTCTGGTTTATGCGCAATTCAAAAGCACATTAGCCGATGAAATGACAGCCTCGTGCCAGAAATATCTCTGTGAACGCCAGCCGCCAAGCACTGGCAACCGTTAACCCTTAAGTTTACTTGCCTGAATTCTGAACAGGAGACTAATGTTCAGTAAATTTAAGTATTTGACCTATAGCATTTCAACATAAGTTTTTCGTTATCGAATTGTTTAGATCTTTCAGTAGATATTTACCTAGGAACGGCTCATGGCTGCCGAACGCACAGGAATTTCTCGTGTGCGAATTCTGAAAGGCGTTTTGTAGAGAATGGCCGTCGCAAGATGCCATGGCAACGTCTGCAAAATCACTGTTGATCCTAAGGCTGTTTTAAAATCTGTTCTTATATAGTAAAACTATTAAACAAGCAAGCGTTTAATTTCACCAACAATTTCGATCTAATTTGCAAGGTGGAGTTTTTCTTATACGTTTGAAACTGATTACAATTAGCCAACTATTGCCAAATATTTCACGTGAAACATTATTTGTATTGTATACTAAAGTAATATGATTATTGGATGAAAGAGGTACAAAGGGATAACGAAACATATATTGATAGGATACTGAAAAGAATATCCCGTTACGTTGAATAGCAGTAGGTACATGTACATAAGTGCTGATCAAAGGAGACAAGGTCTGTTAGATATGTTATATGAATAATGTGTACCTTGAGATTTTGATGTCACAATATATCGATAGACTTTGATATCAATCTTATGCCCCTATAAATGTCTTATTTTGTTACTTTTATAAAATACATTATGAATGTCCTTCTCAGAGATCCTTAATTTGAATGAAATAGTGTAACACAATACTTTGAGTGTCCTACAATTAATATGAACTGAACAAAGATTTAACCGGTAGCGTACGTAATTATATAACAATGCTCTTTATATACGTACATAATTAATTGTCTCTTAGTGATCATGTTGTAATAAATAATGAATATGACTGTACTTATTAAGTAATTATGTATAATGTCGTTTTGTAGACTGATAAACGCTAACACATTCATACTACCACAGTACGATACGCCCCGAGAATAAACATTTACATATCTGTCATATAAATTTCGACTGGGAATCAAATCCCGGACCCCTAGCTACTAGGCTACGGGCTCCTTAAATTTCTATTTCAAGACGCTTTGACCGATGGTGGTGTCATGAACGTTATTGATCTGTTGTTGATAGCAAAGTTCATTATCGTACGAGTATAAGCGTGAAGTCATTTACAAGGATAACTGACAGAATAACCATGAAATTGTCATAAAGTAACATTAAATGCAATAAAACGCAGTGTTATATACTCTTTAAATACAACTTATTCTATTTAATTTAAAGGATTTATAACTTTTTACAAAATTTTGGTTTTATCTGCAACCGTGTAAATTGTTTTGGAAATTATTATGTAAGTACCATTTTGGAATAGGACAATACAATCAAATTGTTTCCGGAATAATTATTATTTGTTCGTTAAATATCTTGTCTTTGAAGCAGGATTATTTATTTAGGGTTGTCCTATCTTAAACATGTCATTATCTATAATAAGGAGATAAATAATGTCTGGCCCATAATTATAGTTGTTATTCGAAGAAATATACTGTGTTTATTTTTGGGCAAAATTCTATTTCATTTATTTTTTTAATATAAAATATATTTAACTTTCACAGATAAATAAAACTTTTAATATATAAAGCACTTGTAAATGTTAAATATGAACTTTTATTTACAATTTAATTAACATTATTAAACAATTCCGACTTTAGTATACGATGCGTTCGAGTGAGTCCGGCCTCGGTCATTACTCGGGATAATTATGTTTGAAGTTATTGATCTCAAAATATTTAAATAAGTAGGTATATTTAAATCAATACTATTAGAATACCAATTATATTTGTAAGGATTTATTTCCAATTAGTTGTAATTTTAATGTAAATAAAAACTTTAATAAATACTATTAATATGCATAATTTGTTTTTTTTTCTACCATTGTTTAAAATTTGTTATTAGCTTAGTGATACGAAAAAAATATGGGGTGAGAGAGAATTAACGTTTTTGAATAGAACAAAACTTTTCTTAATATTAACATAGAACCTGTCTCCGAGTCTGTGACAAGGTAGTGTCTACTTCCTTATATAAGTACATATAGGTACTTACCGAATGTGACAAATTCATCATAAATGAATGCTAACACGCGCTACAGAGGAAATATTCGGTGCCCCTCCGACATCATTAATGATTCGTATGCAAAATTTACATAGCCCGCGTGATTTTATACCAACAAAAACATTTTCATATAAATAAGTTGCCAACACTCATACTTACAATGTTAAAAAGATATCATATTTCATGGAGCGCTAAGTTCAAACTCTGCAAGCAAAATAAGCAATAAGCTGGAAACGCCACAGTTATGAAAAAACCACAGAAAAAACACGTTTGTGACAAATAAAAAAAGATTCCTAAGAAAATGTTTGAAATGTTACGAACTAGTCGATGGCGCCTAAGTATACTGAGCCACTGAAGAAGCCGTCGCAATTACTGTTATAACTTCTTTTGTTTTACACTACACAATTTAGTTGTAGTATAGTAGCCAATTAATTTTGTTAAGGAATGATAAAATACGTATAATTGCTTTGGGGCCGTACCTATGTAAATAAAGAAGTTCCGAGTTTGATTTTGATATTTTTTATTTGGGAACAACGAAATAAAATTTTAATTATAACCCAAAACGTGAGCCCCGTTTTTTGACGCAAGCCCGAAGTCTTATTGTTTATTCCATTTTTGTCGCTCTTTTGTTAAACTATCGAAATACTCATTAAATCCCTATTCGCACACGGAGATTTAAGTGTTACCTAATAAGGACAGCATTGACATGCATTAAACTATCAACAGCTAAATAATCTATTGCGTTGCATGAAATAACCAGGCGCAGAAACAGAATACGGAAATAGCGATTTCACGAGTACGTTCGTAATACATAATAACGAAAGCAAAGCAAAACATGTCGTAGCACGGAGCGCTCTGAAAGCTGCGTCATTTGATATTTCGTCTGTACCGATACAAGATTTATAAAAGTGTCACGCCAGCCGATCCCGCAGTACTTCTGGAGAGGCATAAAGTGCCTCAGACTATCGGAGACTCGAGTTACCAGGTGTGCCGATTTGTGTGGGACATCTCGATTGACATATCCTGAGTTAGTCTGAGATTGGGACAAAGTTTTCCGATTTTGCAAAAACGTCCCTGGTCAGTTCTTTCATTGAAAACAGGTATTTAAGTGTTTTGTTTTTTTATTTTCTCACGAAATTATATAAGGTACTATTTATTTTATGTAAGTCACTGGCCGCTGTCTGAAGGCTAACAATCCAAAAATAATTGAACTGATTTCACACGGGTTTCGACCATGGACTGAGTGATTCGTAAGGAAGGTTTTAGTGTATGAATGCTTAACGCTTGTTTTAATTAAAAAAAATGATGGCATATTGTATTTTCTGCTCCCGTTAAAATTCGTAGCTGGTTTCTAGTACCTACATCATAAAAGTTTTTTAGTTGTCCCGATTTCAAAACGAAGTTTATTTTTACTTTTCGTCCGGAAATCAGACGTGTACCTGGCCACCCTATCGAACACAAAGTCACCCCGAGTAGAGGACGCGCTGTAGACATCTTTTCCTCAGAAAGATTTTTTTAGTGCGTAAGCTCTTTTACTACTTCAGTTATGACTACGTTCATACTCGCACTTACGCTGAAGTACTTTTATATTTATATATACGTACAATAAAACTGTTACTAATTGATATTTGTCCATTGAGATATTTAAGAAAGTCTAACTTTTGAGTTGTACTTAATAACTCTTTAAATTTTATAGCAATGACTAAAAATGTTTGTCTGTTAATTGGCTTGGTATGGTTGGTTGGCAATTAATGTGTTGGACCCCGCTATTTTCAGAAATGGCTGACATGATTTGGACGCGGTTTTCAACGAAATATTAAAGTATGTTTGGGGCATTGTTTGTGTTTGTTTTATTCTAATCTGATCAGAAATAAAAAAAATATGTTAACTTTAAGAATTAAACCCTTAAGTAGGCATTGCTGGCCAAGAGCGGATTGGCTGACGTCACACACCTTTCAGAACACTATGAAAATCTCTCAGGTGTGCATGCAAAATTCTTCAAGATATTCCCCTTTGCCGAAGGAAGTGGTAAATAATTCCTCAAACGCGCGTATTATTTTTAACATAGAGGTGCGTGCAGTTTCGAACCCAGGCCCCGCTGTTTCGAAGTCCAAACGTTGAAACCACTTGGCTATCACTCGCAACCTGAGCTTTAACTAGTGATAAGAATAAAATAGTTTCAGACAATTAGTTATAGATTTCTGTTGTATTCGTTGCCAAAAGTTAGATCTATCTGTGTGGTTAATTAGTATTGAATTCACATGCGCGTGTGTTGCTTGTTATCCTCGGTAATGAATCTTGTCGTTTAAGTCCCACGCGACAACACACTCCGCGGGTTAAATTATGTTTGACCTTGTTTAAAATAAGCCGGTAATAGGTACAAGTTATAGGATTATGATTTAATATTTGTGCGTAGGAGTTTGTGGGGGGAGGGGGGAGTTTCGTTTCATAAGTTTTTATAGCCGACACACTGGCAGATGAGCTAGCTAGCCAGCTCGGAGTGGCCTGCCCAGCCCACGTTGCTTGCTTGCCGCAATACGGCAAAAAATGGTAAATATGTTACTTAGGTAATATTTAAGCCCTCATTTAAATATTTTCAAGGGTCAGGCAGCAATGGACAATTAGATCATAACGACGAGTGTCGTAAGTTACAGTCGACAATACGACAATAGGCTACGCCTCGCTGATATCTTAGTGTTAGATGTAGGAGAGGCACCTCAACTTACCATTAAATACTTGCTAGTTATGAGTTTTCTAATTATATTTTTTGTTAAAAATATTTCTACTAACTACTACTAAAAGAAGGAAGAAGTTTGCCCTAATGCTGGTCACGAGCCCCGCGTGCCAGCAAGGAATGTGGAGAAGGTAATTTTGCTTTCAGATACAACCTCTCCAGAAACCTCGAAAACATTTTATTATTTATTCGAGTACTTTTAAGAATTCACGTGTCCTTGTTGCGGTGCCAAGTTGGGGTTTTGATGAAGACTTTCAAACGACTTGACAATAAAATAAAATGTTGGGCGCCAAGTACGTAAGTACTGTTTATTTTTTTGGTGCTAATGGAAAATTATCACGTTAACGAAATTAGATGTTTTAAAACGTTTATACGTATTATAACGTGTTAGGAAAATCATCTTTCCCAGCACGACCATGATCCGTTCCGGTAGAAGGTACGACAAGAAACTTCCAAGGAGGATGATTTTTGACTCAAATTTATGAGTAATTTACTTATGATTGCATATCAAACTCGAATAAAATAAGCCCTATTTCATTTTAATCTTTACGTTAAAATTTTATAGTTAAAGTCTAGTGAAATAATCAATGCAGTGATTAAGCATTTCTCAAGAGTACAGTATTGTATCTACCATTCCAGAAATAAAGATAAATACAAGTTAAGGTGAGCATCACTTTTTTCTACAATCACTACCATTTAGGATCGGCCCGAAAACCCACCCAAAGCGCCATGGGTCACCAAACGAATTGCTCATACTCACACTTATTATATTCAATAAATATCCTGTATTTTCAAAGTAAGTGTTTACAACTTTATGTATTGTTACATTCATTAGACCCTAACTATTGTGTAACCGGTATCGAACACGCAATTACGATATTTCGCGCCCCGTTGCAAGCATTGCCAGAAGACACAAAGGCGTTCCGTTACGCGGAGATAATGGGCAAACAGGTTCTTTTCCATAGTTCTCGTGTTTCCATTGCCGTGGATTTGTCGATCGGCATTGCCTGGCGACCAACCCTACGATGCAAGGAATGTATTGTAAATAAAGGAATTATTATGAGTTGTTTGACGACTGGCATGGCGCATAGGTTACGATGCCAGATTGGCGTTCGAAGAGACCTGGGATCGACTCCCAGCGAGGCGGATATTTGAATGATGACTTTAAATTTTTATTCTCTGTCTAGATGTGTAAGTACCTGTAGTACCTAACATGTAAGTAAAACATCAATATTTGGACTGACTGTATTCGTTTTTTTTAGTTTTACTTCTACCATGTGTGTAAAATATGTGCAGCATTTTGGTTTTTTTAACTAAAATTTATAATTATTTATTATATTCGAAAATCTTTTCTTACTTGTCATCTACGTTATACCACTGAACACAGTTGAACCTTTTAGGTCATTTATGGTCAGTTTGTGCACATCCTGTTAATTAGTCACCTGCAGCCATTGACATGATTTATTTAACAAATATGTACAAGCGATGACCCAATCAAATATAACTCTCCAGATAAATTACAAAATACCATGACAACACTATTACCACTAATAACACGACTTTAATAATAACATCGATATAGCTGCCAATACCTGTTTTTGCATTTTGTTTTATTGTATACACTACAGACATATTGTCAACGATTGTCCCAACCGTAAAGTAACTGCGACAATCCACAAACAGGTTCGACAAGTTTGTCGCACGTTGTTCTCGTCAAATAATAACTAACAATAACACAGGATGAACTGCAATACAGGGTTGAACAGGAAGCAGCTCAAATTAGAGTATTTTACCAATAGTTGTCAATGGGAGGCAGGTAATCCTCCTGGTATAATGCGGCCATTGTTGTACACCATGGACATCTGCAGAGTAAATAAATACATGCTTGCTGGGATTACCCATGTTGCGGAGTTTTCGAACATAATCATGACCTAATCAACAACAACGACCCAAGACTCCCAAGGGTAGGTATGTATGTAAGTAAATATCTACCCTGGTCGGGAACATTATGCGGGAAGTGTCGCTGCTGACACTAAAGATATCTCCGATGCGTCGCCGGCCAAAAAATAGAACGGGGACCTGCTCCACAAGTTGGAGAGCTAGGCTAATGTTCAAGAACGGATGGAGCACCTTATTGATATCCCGAAACGTAAGAACAAATACATCAAAGGTACCCTAAGACTCTTCTCTCTTATTTACTAAAAATTTGCGAACAGCAAAACGGTTTTCACATCTATGCGTGATTCAAACCTAGACCTCCCAGTGAAAAGTTAAAACTTTAAACCACTACGATGTAATTGCTTCATATTACATACTGAATACCAAACTCGAACGCTGCCACTGACACGTACATTACCAACTAATTACTAGGTACGAGTAGAATGTTTGTTGTTCTAATACCTACTCGTATGTTGTTATACATACTGTCGTATGCCCATTAACTGGCGCTTACAAACTATGTTTAAAAGTAAATTAGGTTGATAGCGGGCATACGTGACGCCACACGCGTTGTAAATATAAACAAAGTATTATCTCGGATGATAATTACAATACGAGTTGTGATAAGTAATTGTAATTTAAAAATAAATTGATCTCTGCGTTAGAGCATCCTGCTCGCAGCGGTAGGGTCGGATAAAGACACGACAAAAATTTTCACCTCTGTTACAATTAACTAGAAATTATTTCATTTATAATATGATGAATTCTTTAAATTTTATAATAATATAAGATTTGATACAGATATTTCAAAATTAAACAGAAAAAGGCAGCGCAAAAAAATTCAAGAAACATACATACATAGACATCTAAACACATTACTCTCCTTTGCGTCGCGCAGTATTTAAAAAAGCTCACATAGCCACGTTTTGTAATTACAAGTACAGGCGCAGGACAGAATAGCAAGAGGTCTCCATGCACCACCCGCCGCGTGCCGGTCACAGGTATTAGTTATTAGGCTCGTAACATACCGCAACAGCTTCTCAAAAGCTTTTGAAAGTTAAAAGTCAAAAGCCATGTCGTTGCCAGGATATTCTCTTTAAAAGAAAAATGATAAAAACATGTTCCGCATTTTCGAAACCGATTACTAGTTCAGATATTAGTTAAAAGTTGAAACAAAGGTGTACGTCATAATGTCATTAGCGCGCGAAAAGTGAGTCAATTAAATTGCGCTAATTATTTATTATTATCGTTGTTTTTATTTACCTGTGTTATACGTAATTACCTTTCGCATAATAGTTACATTAATGTTATCGGGGATACGAATATTCGTAGTATCGCGTTGTAATATTCGTGGTTGCGCGATTAACTTTACTGACTAATAAACAATGTTCTCAAAGGTGTGTGAAGTCCACCAATCCGCACTTGGCCAGCGTGGTGGACTATGGCCTATACCCCTCACATTGTGAGAGGAGACCCGTGCCCAGCAGTGGGACAGCATGGGTTGTGATGATGATAGTTGTAATATCAGTAGTCATTAGTTATAAATATTTTATTGACAGATATGAGTTGAAGGATTATAATTTTGATAATATCTTAAAAAACACCCCACGCTTTTTTATTATGTTATTTTGTTGAAGTAGTGAGTAAACACTATTATGTGTTTAAATTGATGATTCTAACTGGTTGGCAACTTGTTTCCGATGCAATTGTTTTTATAGACTTCCATGAGCAGTGATTACTTATCATCAGATACTTGAGTTGGCAAGCCTGTTAAAGGAATATTTATTTCATAAATAATAAATTGAACAACCTTTGCAATTTAAAACATAGTAGGAACACAATTTAAAACAGAGGTAAGTCAAGGCACGTTTCATGCAGTTTAATTAAATTCCGTTTCGCTTCGTCCAGTAAGCAGTAAGCTCGACTTCAATTTATTTCACAGAAAACATTTAGTACCTACAAGTTTTACAAACCGACTTCGAAAATGATGTTACGTCACGTTCAGATTCCTTTGATCTATAATTCTGTGTACATTTACTAAATTGAACTTGTCGACAAGTTCAATCGGATTGCTTTGTTACAATGTCAACAGATAAATTGTTCCTACACCAGATCTGAAATCTAGTCCTAAAGTCACGATATTCTCTTATGCGCTGTTGTTTCGATTTACTTTTATAACAATTGTTTTTCATTTATTTTTATGATATAAAATCAAATCGAGATTTTATTACAAATCAAATCGAGATTTGACTTGATTTGGTTTATTTTGAGCTTATTATGGATGAAATCGATTTTCTTGAAAAATACTGAAAAAACTAAACATTCAGTTTAGTGTTTTATTTACCAAACACAACTACGGTATACCTACCTAATTCAACACATCGTTTAATCAAAACATAAAATATGGAAAATGTATATATTTTACGGTCAAGCTCTTAGATCTATCTAAGATTTTTGGTAAGTTAGAGGTTAATCATTATCTTCAAGAAATAGAGTCTGCACACCGTGCAATCACTGATGCGGAGAAAGAACTGGCAAAGAAACACGAAACAAGGACCGAATTATTAAACATACCTGTGCATACCGCGCCACACGGCGTGCACACGATACTTGAAAAAATTAGTTTTTGCACCCTAAACAACTTCCTACGGAAGTAAAAACGGGACAGACGATCAGCGGCAGCGTTTAGCGTTGGGAGGGAGCGAGAGGCAAGCCGTGGGAATCGTAGGGGTGGCGATATCCCATACGGTCGGTGAAGCGACTCCGCGGAATACGAATGCTGAACCATCTGGACAGTCGGCACCTGTGCGATCATATCTTATGCTAATTTATGACACTTGGACAGTTGTTTAAATGAAATGGAGCGAACTTATACGCAAAATTGGAGTTTAACTTGCGTATTCGTGTCGAACATACGAAATTTATAGTCTACGTTAATTTTAATGTAAATGACCGGTAACTAAACCAGTTACCGGAGTGAGTGGTCACTACGTCAGATACAAGAAATACCAAAATGGTCCCAACCCCAACGCGTCACTACGGTCACGTAGGAAGCAAGTTCTCTATATGAATAGTTTTCCTTTAGAATTGAGACACAAAATGTATATACGGTTGTTTTGTTTGGTTAAGGATCTGCGATCTCCAACATTAGGATTCTAGTCTTGTCTGTTATTCAGTTATTTACCGCGCCATCTATTTAAAATCTATAAAACTAATTTAATAATTATTTAAGCACTTCTCTAAGTTGGCGATTGGGTATACATATCATGGCAGAACAGAAGACCTGTGTGCACGTCCATTGCATTCATAAACGTAATATGTGGAAAATTAATCGCAACCACACAATTTATTAAGCGGAGGGTACCTTGACCTTTTTTTTACTTATTTGCGGTCTGCTGACCGCGCTTTTCTTTCCCGAACGCGAGTCATACGTCACATTACATCACTCAACAAATTAAGCATTTACATCAATATAATATACAATAGACAACCCCGTGTCCTTAGTGGTAACGGTCCTGAATGGGAGGGAATAGTTCCTGGGGCGATTCTTGGCCGGGGCAGATATTTATGTGGCAGATAAATGTTTGTTCCCGGGTCACGGGTGTTAGCGACGTGTTATTTGCGTGGTCCATATCGCTCGGGACACAGGGAATCCTGTTGCGTGGGTATAGATATAGGTAATTGCTTTAGCGTTTAGCGTTCAATGTTCAATAAATAATTTCTACTAATAAAGATGCCCCTCAACTTGCAAAGTTCCACTTGTGGTTACGGTCCCTGAGTTTTCCGCACGATCTGCCACCGTCTTTTTATGCAATGTTTTAAGTGTATTAAGTTTTTCCATTTGTGTATTTTAAGCTGTGGTATCCGAGTGGTTTAAATCAAGAAGAAGGAAGGAACCAGTAACCAAGTTGTCAAAGCTGCCAATCAGCACGTACCCACCGTGGTGGACTCTCACATTGAGTGGAGACCGGCAGCAGCAGGAGCAGCAGTGGGACAGTTAACGGGTGCGATGATAAGTGTATTTCCTAGTGTAAACGCAGTGTGTATTATTTATTTGTAGTCCCTATTAACAGTAACTTGCTTCAGTTGAATCCAGTCGTATCGAATATCGCCGGATGATTGAGAAGGGTATTAGTGAGTAGGCATCCCACCTATCCAATTACTATGTCAAAGGGAATATCTCCAACTTCTAGAGCTAGACAAAGGATGAAATGAATGGTCGTAACAATAAAGAAAACCTTGGGATATAAAAATAATTTAATTGTTATATTCAACAACCGCAAGCAATTTTATATACACTGTACAAAGTATCGTATGGATAGCTTTGCAACAATTATTTATCAATCTCACATCCAATATATATAAATTAATATTAATTACACTATTCACAAATCACAACCGTGTGCGTAAAGTAAGGTCTTTTTAGGTCATTTGTTATTTTCTTTTAAAATAATTATCTAAAATACATTTTGTTTTTACATCGATCCAAAATTTTTCGTTTCAAATTCCAAAATAATAAAATAATGCAGTTTGTTATGTTTCTTTTTTATGTTAGTTTACATTGAAAGACAAATACATACATACATATATTGTTATCCATCGTAGTAAACATCGATGTAAACATATTTTTCATATTGAAAATACGTCTTATGTAAAACCTGGTAACTTCGAAATTCATGGTAATTTTGAACATCATATTTTCTTTGACATGTGCTTGGCTTCAGCAAAAATTACCTTAATTACATAAATAAATTAATCGGTTGGATGAGATGGGATTATGTTAATTTATATTCCAAAGTTACCGGTGCAGGTGTTGACTTAAAATATCGTCAGAATTGTTTGATTTATTAAAGTGTTCTTCTAATGTAAATTGATTTAATGTTAATCAAATCAATTGATTAGAATAATGTCCATACACAATTTTATTTATTGACGTACTTTCTTGAATATATTTTTAATTCACTACATATAATTATGTAAAATGTACTGATACATCATTCTATATAATTTAATAGTCAAACAGTTTCAGTTTGACATGTTATCGTTGTAACATTTAAAGCTTGGGTTTTTGGTCCCGCGTCCAATCTTGCATAGACTTCATTCATATACTATATGGTATCACACAACTTACATATAAGTATTTAAATAATCTACAAGTAACAGTCTTAAATATGTATAATTTAAGCATTTATATACTCTGAGATCACAACAACATTCGTAGTTCATAATAATTATAATGATTTCACATTGGACATACATAGATGAAAACATTTTTATAGTAAATACCTTTTCCCCGAAATTGATTTACGAAAATTACCTTACTTCTTTTAATTATTTCATAAAAATGTGCGGATGATATAGAGCAAAGTGTTTTTTATCATTATACCTACCTATTTATAATTTATTCGCATGTAACAGGCAAATAGAGTTGTTTTTTTTTTGATTGAAAAGACAAATTCTTACATTAAAATTGATTTAAACTAACTAAAATAACTTCTTTATAATACGAAAAATTCAGAACAGTAAGTTATCTATTCCATAAACAATTTTGGGGAATTCTCCTGCTTCATTAATTTTACTATGTCATTATCAATACGCAATCTTCTTTCTAATATCAGTTTCCCTCTTAAATCTCCGAGGGTTTTGAAATAAGATTATGAACCACCAAAGAATATTTTACAAGTACACAAACTTAGTACGCTACTTCTGCTCCCCAGGGTCGGTAGGGCTTTGAACTATTCTGTGAGTACTGATGGTGCGTGGGATGGTGAGGGTACGGAGTGGGATAGTGAGGCGCCGGAGGGGCAGGGTGGGGTCCGGGGGGGCCTGGCGGGGCTGGCGGCGCGGGGGGGTAATGGGGGTAGCCGGGAGCTGCGGATAGCGGCGCGGCTATCGCCGTCGGCGCCGCGACGGTAGCCGCAGCAGTTGACGTCGTCGGATCCTGCCTGTGTAGCTCTCCATACCCGTGCTGCGGCTGGGCGGGTACCGGCGGATACTGCGGGTAGCCCCAGTTGGTGGACTTGGCTGCCAGCTCCCGCTGAGCGGCGAAGCACTGCAGATGGCTCATGAGTCGCAGCCGCAGCGGGTCCTGGATGTCAAGTCCCTCGCAGCTGACCAGGTAGCGCGCCACCTCCGCGGCGCACTCCCGGAACCCGATATTGTGGTAATCCATGGCGTATCTCTGCGGGTCGTAGGCGAACGTGTCGAGACCTGGAAAGAAAATAACTTTGTTATGATTTTTTTTATTACAAAAGCAATGTTATAACTAATATAAAAGACTCCTGTGACATCCTGACAAACATAGATTAACCTGTGCTGACAAAGATCAAATACAATTATGATCGTGCACCTCACTTATTCAAAAGTCGCCATTCAAAATGAACAGAATCTAAGATTTCATATTCTACGTCATTTTCACAATTACAAATACTGAGAATTTCACCAAGATAGCGGATTGGGATTGTTTTGATGTCCAGAACTTCGGCACGAGATAATAAAGCTAACCGCTAATTTAATTTAAAGTTGTATTCTACAAACACATGTTATCTTAAACTACGAAATTACATCATGGTAGAGGCTCAAAGAGAGACGTAAGTAATTACGAGAGAACGTACGAGTAAGTGTATAAATAGCTTATATCCAACCATCTTGGGTTAGATATAAGTTGGAGCTATTTATAATTTGGCTACAAACAAACTGTGTGATGTACAAGTTTACCTCACCTATTTCCTTCGTTGAAGCAATTGTATTTAATATCTAACACACAAACTCCCATAATTAAGATGTTATAATTTTTTGCCGAGTAATGCAATTATTGTTATCCTTAACAAATGAGATTACCGTCATTCCTACTCACTAATTATGTTATAAAAAGAAAATAATAAGAATATCAGAAAAGAAAGTAATACGATTGTCGATTGAAAGAAAAATGCCTTTTGCTCGCAGATGGCACTACGATTTGCGTATAAATAAACTGGTACAAAGGAAAAAAAGGAAATACACCATTCACAAACCCCTCACGTGTTTCTTACGCAACAAGTATTGGAGGGAGACAGTAGTACGCCGCGTGGAAGGAGCAAGAGAGAGGTGGCATAACGGGAACCCTAGTTCCGGTGTTCCTTGGGGCAGGGACAAGATCCGCTATCCTCGAGAGGTTGAGGGCAGCGCAGTGGGCCACCGGGCCACCGTGCCCCTTGCGGCAGATGGCAGGAATATTTTTGATTTAATACAGCACCTTTACACATTCTTTTGAGTTATTGCCTCGCCACTTATTTACAATTGTTACAGACGTACTTAGTCGTGGAAGCTTATTTCACCATGAATTTTGGGTTAATGGAATAAAGTAATTAATTAAACGTAGGTAATGGTGTGGAAATAAACTTTTTGGTAACATTAAAAACCTAGCGCAACTTTATCAACCAAAACAAAATAAAACGTATTCTTAATCGGAGTTTAATTTAGATATAAATTGCACTAATGGCTAACACACTAAACCATACAAAGTGGCTTCAAATGCTCTCCTATAGTCAGGACTCCCTTCCTTCCGTTTTCGATGTCTCGGCTGTGTTATTGAGTTTTTCTATGTTTTTTTCTATGTACAGGTGGGCAACCCTTTCATTACGCGTTTCCGCTTGTCACTGAACGCGTGATGTAATAATATGAGAAAAGATTATAGTTTTTCTGTCTTAAATCAATTCTTTCGTTCAATGTTCGTGCTTGATATCGTGGAGAGGTTTAACCTTTGTTCAGTTATTTGTATTAAATAAAATCTGTGATAAATAAAATCTTTATACATACATATACCAACAGTAGAAACGTATAGAACAATCGAAAATTATTTCGTTAGAATAAAAATAAGTTTTCTTGTATAGTATTTTTTATTTATTTGAATCCGGTCCTCTTAAATAGACTGGATTCGCACATTATTTTAATATGTACGTCTAATGTGCCTTTATGTTATTGTTAATAAGATTATGGTTGTAGCCTGTAGCTTAATGTTATCATTAGTAGCCAGGGTCAGGACTGACTGACAGACAATCGGACCACTTCATAATTATTAATAAGAGCGGACCCTCCGCGGCTTTATTGAGAGCTCTTGTAGCCGCTATATTTGATGCTCTAAAAGGCTTCATGACGGAAGTCTTTTTCATTTTCAATTACAATTCATTAAAAATTTTCAAGAGATTTTTTATTAAGCATTAAAAATCGGCAAGAATCCTGAAGCATAGCGTAGCAATAGTATTTAAAATCTAGCTAATTAATGGTATGAAATATAACTGTGCGTGGTACCTAAAAAAATTAACATCGATCTATTTTGAAATAACTTGTTGCATTGCATTTCTATCATACGAAACAGATAAAAGACTAAACCATCAAAGTTCACAAACCACCAACAAAATTTTCTCCAAATAGTATATAATCAGGGTAAGACTATACGGTGATTGACCCCTAAATAAAAACGGTAGGTATCATACCAAACTACCATGCCGAACCATGTCACAGTATTTCAACGAGCCCTCACATTAGACGCGTAGCATACGTTAATACTCGGGTAAATCCGTAATCGACCGTAGGGTTCCCAACCCTCCCGGAATGTGGGAGATCCCTATAGAATACTTCAAACTTCAGACTTCTCGTAACATACTAAAAGCGTATAAAGATGACGCAATTAAATCGTCCGTAATCTACTTCGCCGCGTCTACATTATATATTTTTCTTCTGAATTATTTTACGTTACTTTTGTCTAGAGAGTAATGAATTTAAAAGAAAACTAAATGTACTTTTTAAACACTCTGTGATTAAAACTTAATAATAATACATGTTTGTAAAAAACTTTTTTAAATCATCTCTTTCGTCTGATAGGAACTGACAGCTCACTTAATGATAATCTTAATTTCCAATACAATAATAATTTAAATAATAATTTAATGCGTGTCCATTAAATTATTATGATTATTGTATTACACAAAATAATTTTACACAGTCTGTAATGATTTATAAATGTTTGCAGGGTTAGTAATTATTTTATTTATTTATTTATTTATTTATTCAGTTTATGTACACGGATGACAGTATAATAAAGCATGTACAATAAACTTTTCACAAACTGGTTATTTCTAGCAGAAATCTCTTCCAACGGACCAGGGAATATAAAGGTGGTAAGAGAATCATTGAGTGCACATTGTTATTATATTCTTATACTTTCGATAGTTGGCAACCCTAACGAGCACTCTTTCCCCGCGAGGTCTGCAGCTCCATCCCTCCGCGCGGTCCGCAGGGGTGGGCAGTGTGACGCGGCGGGGCGAGCCGTTCCCACGCCGGCCCAGTGTTTGCCAACCAAATACGTACAGTAATCTGATTATCTTTATCTCGGTTTGATTAAATGTGGGTACCATTAGTATTCAGATCGATTTATAAATGCGTTATCCAACTTGGGTTTGGAGACTGGATTCAGCTGGGTTTATGCAAATTTTGTTTGATTTTTTTTCGTTAGTGAAAATACCATGCAATAATATTTTTTGATAAATGAAACGACGTGAATTAATTCAATTAACATTTTATGAATTTGATTAAAGAAACAAAATTTTACTAAATTATTATCACAGTCACAACGCGACAGAAGTAGCTCACTGAGCGAGTGCGATTATATTTTTTGTTGGCACTTAATTCAACCCTCTAGAACCGAGATAAAAACTAGATCATATTAACATAACATTAATCAACTTGACCAGTTGGTGATAATCGTGTAGTCACTTCCTGTGCCGGGGCTTGAACGCCAGGTGCGCCTCGGAAACGTCGACCACGAGGCTATTAAATGATCATTGCGATTGTGGTCCTTACAAAATGGAAAAAAATTGAGTATTATTGACACCATTTAAAGTGACAGAATATAGGGTATAGTTACGTCCTACAATCAGGTACAAGTTTTAAAGTTACATTAAATAGTCTAAACTGGACTATAAACTTTAAAATTCGATAAGGTTTAATTTAAATTAAATTTTAATTTTCTTTTCTTTTTACTTTTGTATTAATTAATTAGCAATGCATTTAAGTATCCGTTCAAAAACTACTTGACCGGTGAGTAACCGCACGAAAAAAACAATCGTATTAAAAGAATCACTCAATGATCGTGAATGGGAAGCGAGCGCTTCCGGCGTCTGCGGTTTTACACCCGCTGCACGCGCTGCACCCAATGCGCCAGCACTAGCCCTCGTGTGAACTGCTAGAATGCAGACCAGTTCAAACTACAGGACATGTACAGGGTGTCCAGGATTAAGGTTCCGTTGCCGTCCAAGAAAGTAAGAAGAGGCGACAAAGAGAGAAAAACTGGAATTCAATATTCTTAATATTAACCCTAAGTATTAAAGCATCAAGTCTACTGTTGACTTTTAAGTTAAAACTTTTTGCTTTGTACATCAATTTAAAATATTATATGTACCAGTAAACTATCACTCATTTTTAACTTCATGAATTGTTAACTTCATGGATTCGGTATAAAAGTATAAAAGTATATAACCCACCGTGGCTGGAGGTTGTTCGCTAAAACTCTCCGCGTAATTTGTCTGTAATTATTCGAAATGTCAGTTAAATCGTTAGAAACTTCTGTTCGTGCTCTTAGTGAAACTGTTGTGGACCTTCAGAATAAAGTTATCTCATTGGAAAAGATCATTTTGGAACAAAATAGTCTAATTAAGAAGTTAGTTTGTGTTGGTGATAATGGTGACATTGCAGCTCTAAAAATAAATATCGGAAAAGAAGAGGGTAGTAGTACAAGAACGCTATCGGATCCTCCACAGCGGCAAGTACGCGATGCCCGTATTCGGGCCAAGTCGGCACTCTCCGTTACTACTCGGAAGGGTAAAGGAGGACGCAATCAATCGCCTGCTTCTTCGGTGCAATGCGCGGAATCCTCCGAGCTTGTTGTGGTAGCCGAGTGCGCCCGAGCCGAGATGTCAAAAAGCGCGCCAGTTACTCCGAGCACTCCGACGCCGCAACAAAATATGCTAGACATCGCGTCTATGACTCATGCAAACAAGCATCCGAATGAGCAGCTACAGCAACGTTCCTCTATTGAAACAAATACAAAAAACCCGATGCGCTCTCGTCGTGCAGCTCCCACTAATGTTACTCGCGGGACTGCCGCTCCCGGCTCAACTAGATGTTTGTTATTAGCGGCTGAGCGTAAGTCTTATTTACATCTGTATTACGTACGAAGCGGAACCACAGCGGAACAGATATCGGCACACTTAGAAAATATTTGTGCGGGGAATAATTGTATGGTTGAGACTCTCAAATCACGAGGAGACTATGCATCTTTCAAACTAACGGTGCCCTCTAAACATGTCGATAAATATTTGTTACCTGAATACTGGCCGGAAGACGTTTACATTAAACCATGGCGTAGTGGATTTCGCAAACAAATGCAGGACTAAGACTATAAATAAAAATGAATCTTACACTCTCTTCTACCAAAACGTTAGAGGACTCCGTTCTAAACTTGATATTTGCAAAAAGGCAATTTTGGCACAAGCATCTGATATGTTCGCATTCACTGAAACGTTCCTCATAAGCAGTATTTACGATTCGGAAGTGTTTCCATCAGGATACACCGTTTTGCGTCGGGATCGAGCTGGCGACGTAGGGTGGGGAGGAGTGTTGTTGGCCATCCGAGACGTGTATGAGGTGCAGCAAATATTAGACGTAGACGGCTATATGAATGATATTGAACTTGTTATCGCTATAGTGACCATGAAATGTAAGAAATTCTTGTGTTGTGTTCTGTATATACCACCTAATTCCAGTGATGAGAAATACTGTAATACTTTCACTGTAATTGAAAACCTTGTAATGAAATATCCAAAACTTGATATTGTTGTAATTGGTGATTTTAATTTGAACTCATGTAGTCAAAATGTAATAATGCACTTTAATTATATGTTAAGTTTCTGCAAATTACAACAGCATAACAACATAAATAATAAATATGGCAGTAAGTTGGATTTGGTGCTGAGCAATCTGGACGGTGAGTGTATCGAGGTAAGTGGTGATGCGGAGCCTGTGGTAGGCGCAGACGCTTATCACCCACCGCTGTCGGTCTGCGTTAGAAATTTAAGGCCAGTGTGGCCCCGCTCTGCCCCGACACGCGCGCGGTCTTCACCCTATCCGACATGCCGCGACTGTGATATACCCCTCGAGTGGAACTTTCGCAAGGCTGACTACCATTTGTTATATGCTTCCTTGGCTTTAATTAATTGGGATGAATTGTATAAGTGCGCAGACGTTAACTCAGCTGTTGATATGTTTTACAGTAAATTGGAGTTATGTTTCAATAGTTATGTTCCAATTAAAAAGCCAGTATCTAATTCGCGTTATCAATACCCTACTTGGTTCACATTTGAAATAATAAGGAATATAGAGTATAAATATTTTCATCTAAAAAAGTTTAAAGAATTACAGTTAGATTATAATAAAGAAATGTTTAAATTCTACAGACTTCGAGTGAAGGAATTAATAGACATAGCTTACAATAATTACATTTGTCAAACAGAAGCAGAAATTAAATTTAATTCTAAAAGGTTTTGGAAATTTGTAAAAGATCAGAAGTCTGTTAGACATTCTGTTAAAAATTTTGAGTATAATGGCAACCTTGTTTCTGGAACCGAAGCAGCCAATGCTTTTGCTAATTATTTTAAGTCTGTGTTTTTAAACGGTAGCCCTACACTATCTGCCGTCGAAGCTGAGCGTGCTGCATCCAGTTCTTTAAGCTCCTCTCGGGTTGCAATAGATACCATTAACTTACATGATCTTTCGTTTGCGGTACGACAACTAAGAGCTCAATCTTCTGCGGGGCCTGATGGAATTCCTCCTTTTTTGGTTAAAGACTGCATTAGTGTATTTCAACAGCCTTTATTCCATATATTTAATCTAGCTCTCAATACAGCAACATACCCATCCCAATGGAAAATCTCCAGGGTGACTCCTGTCCCCAAGGGTGGTGGCTCTGAGCTGAAAATTGATAACTACCGACCCATAGCTGTTCTGTCAGCATTTGGTAAAGTATTGGAATCTATTTTGAATCGATACATCGTAAAGCAGGTAAATATGCAACTCAGTGATGCACAACATGGGTTTAGACCGGGGAGGTCTACTCTGACGAATCATATTAATTTTGTAGACTATGCAGTCACTGAAATAGACAATAGGAAGCAAGTAGATACAGCTTATTTCGATTTCAAAAAAGCTTTTGATCGAGTCCACAACGATGTGTTACTAAGAAAACTTTCGGCTATAGGATTTACTCCAAAATTATTAAAGTTATTTACCAGTTATCTATCCAATCGTATACAATATGTGCAACTATTTGGTTATCGTTCAGAACCCTACATGACCTACTCCGGAGTAAGCCAGGGAAGTACGCTAGGACCTACGCAGTTTCTAATAATGATAAATGACTTGCCAAATGTTGTCAGATCAGCTAGGTGTCTCATGTTTGCTGACGATGTCAAATTGTTCTTGGGTGTTCGAAATGCAGCTGACTGTGAAGCATTACAGAGAGATATTGACAGTGTAGTTCTGTGGAGTAAACGCAACCTCTTAGAGTTTAATGTCGCCAAATGCAAAACCATTACCTTCACCCGTTCGCGTTCACCCATTTCGTACCCCTACACCATTGAAGGGCTTCCACTAGAGCGCGTGCATCGTATATGTGACTTAGGTTTGACTCTGGACACTGAACTGACGTTTAATACACATATATCCGAACTTTGCATTCGGGCCTATAAATCACTTGGTTTTATAATGAGACAGGCATCTAGATTTAAAGAAAGAAGCACAATTGTCAGTCTGTACTATGCGTTTGTAAGAAGCAAATTGGAGTATAACGCAATCGTTTGGGATCCACATGAATTGAAATACAAACTCATGATTGAAAAGGTACAAAAGAAGTTTGCTCGCTATTTATATAAAAAACTATTTGGACACTATCCTTTTTTATATCCGTCTTTATTCGTGGCAGGTATGGTAGGTATCAACACATTAGAGACCAGACGCAAATGTGCTATATTGATACACTATTACCTGCTTTTGAATAATAAAATTGATAACCCTACCACTCTGTCTCGATGTCCACTGTTGGTATTGAACCGACTGCGACGGCCGAGGGTCCGTCGTCTATTTGCGGCCCTGCCGACGCGCACGCACGCCGCGCGCTATGCCCCGACAGCTCAAGCTATAACTTTGCTGAACACTCTGATTGCTCATGCACCAGATGCAGATATTTTCCATATGCCATTACATGCGTTCATAAACTTATGCCAACAGTTTATTCAATAAATGTTTTTGTAATTATTTCATTTAAGTTTAAATATTTTGTATTTGTATTCTTGTATTTTCCATCTTATAAATATTTAGTATTAGTGTGTTAATTTTATATATAATGTAAGTACTTAGTTTGTAAAAAAGATGGCTTGTAGTACGTCTTGGCGCTAGCTGTAAGTACTACAAGCAATTGATATAAATAAATAAATAAATAAATAAATAAATAAATAAACACGATTTTTATTTTTATTATAATTTGCAATAAAGACACGTATGAAATTAAGATATTTCGATATACAAACGATTGCGTAATTCAATTGACAATCTAAACAATTGAGCTTCTTTATTTTTGACCAATTTACATAATGACGCCGGCAAGCGATCTTGTCGTATCTCGAAAATATTTAAACTTTTCACCAGAGAATAAAAACTATTTTAAAAATTCAACCCTTGTAAACTAGAAGACTTGGAAATATTCTACTATTTTTTTCTGATTCCAATGAAGTACATTTATAACTCATATTCGCATTTTTCCGAGATCCGACAAGATCGCTTTATTATGTCGAAGTGCTAATCAATGATGGAGTTTGAATGCCTCCTTCAAGTTCAACATGAATCACGCAATCTTTAGTAGTTACCAATAAAACTCAACGATAAATTCAAGAGAGTAACCTTTACAATAATTTTATTATTACACTAAAGAGGATTTGATTTATCAAACTCGAATATGACGCAACGTTTGTGCATCGTGCCCTCATATCTTTGATCGTAAGACATTTCACGTGAGCCATTTATTAATTGCCAGTCTTCAGACTTGATTCAATTCCACCTTTAAATATATTTCCTGTTTATTTGTTATAACTGGTACCTAAGTGAATGCAATACTAATAAAAGCGAATGTTCACCAAACCTTCACCTAATTTCGAAAGTAACCACCATATCGAACCTTGTTCACCGACCCCCAAACCCTCGAAGCGTACAGCCAGGAACAGTTTCGTGGTAACCGCAGATGAGATTTCATAAAATAAACATACTCGTATAGACCGCAACTCTAAAGGTCATTGTATCGCCGGAAGGAAGAGAAAATTATGTTGATTGTCGAATTGTGGTTGGTTATGTCGACCGTTTTTTACAAAGGAAATGTTGTTATTTTGACGGTTCATCCAGTTGGTTGTGACCCTGTTGCGAAGTTAGGGGTACCGGGTTCGTTTCCTGGCCGTGGCAGAGGTTTATGCGACACATAAATGATCGTGCGTGTCCGTGATGTCTTAATTTGTGTTGTCCATGCCACCCGGGACACAGGGGATTCTAGGTCGGGGGAGAGTGTGTAAGCGTTTATTATTGTTTAATTATGGTGCTTCCAAAAGTTTGATGTATGAATTTTGTTTTTGAATCGTATAAACTACTTAGGTTATTATAATTTTGATGTATCATTTATTATTTACAAGTTATACTTATTTGAAATTGAAAGTATCGTTGTTGAAATATTTGTACAAGCGCGCGCTGTCGCACCCGTCAGAGTTTATCAGCGACCTCCTCGTTCCCACGGGACACGCGACACTTCCGGGTGGGCAGGTGGCCACCGTTTTTATGGTAATAGGACATGATACATCTCGTATCACGTGGATTATAAGGATGAAATTACGTCGAGGACGGAGTCCAAGGTTGTTTGAATCAGCTTCATAGATTGGATATACATATGTAGGTTCCATTACGATGTACTTAGTTAACTTAGTCAAGAGTGAACAGGTTTTTTCTAAGTTAATGAGCTTTACCATCTAAGGGCTACGTTGCCGTTGAACAGGGATTTGGCCAAACGATTGGTAGAAATCCCAGATGACCAGAATGTTCTATTTACCGTACAAAATAGGCAACGCAATTCCGCGCGGGCTGTAAAGTCAGATTACTTGACATTTTTATTTCAGCCGGCGGCTGTTTAATACATTTCTAAGGTTTTATTTGTTGGGTGTTTTCTTTTAGGTAAAAGTTTAAGTTAGATTAGATTTTAAATTACTTTTTTATTAGTTTACTAACTGGCGCCTGCGACTTCGTTTGCGGAAATATTAGCCATACAAATAAACAAACGTTTACCCTAAAATTCACCCTTTTATGAGATACTTCATAAAAACCTTTGTATTATCCCCCACGCAATACAAGGAAACCCTATATAATGTTTCATTGTATTATGTAGTAGGTGCTCTGAGGCATCTCAATTTATGAAGAGGTATGTTAAAGGTACGCTTGATTTTTAATTTAATCAATCACTGTTGGCTGTATACTAAGAATATTACATTTCAGGTCACAAATTGAATTACTGTAATTATTTCACCAACAGCGCTAACGTCATCAAACGTCACATAGCAGGTTTAACTCTTTTACTCTCATTAAAAGGTTGTAGACACGCAATAACTTCACGAATGCTGCAAAAATTATGCAATGTAGTGTAATTATGCTGCAGTAGTACTAGAATGTTTTGTGATACAATTTTGAATACAACTTTGTAGACCAAAAACTTTATTTAATGATTTATACGTGGCATAAAAATTTACACGATGAGAATGAATAAAAAGGCGAGCTCATCTCAAACAGAGAACTTTTATATAACTTATATAGTTACCACGTGTTTTGAAGGTATTTAATAAAAGCGGGATATATAACATTGTATTCCATGTTACCTAACATTTCCCTACCCTCTCCATAGTTACATATAATGACTCTCGTGTCTCTCGCTCTTTCACCATTTAGATGGAGTTTATTCGTAATAAGTAGATATTAATTTATATGTTTTCAAAGCAATAAAAAAAATTAGGTGAAGACAATATTCCAGGCAAAGGAGCAGTCGAAATACTTGATTCAAATTAAATGAAGGAAAGACCATCGTGGTCCATGTTCCATTATCATAATAATTATTATTTATTGGAATACTGGCGAATCCGACGACCGAAATATGCTTCCGATCGAGAAGTGTACGATGCGAAGTAACCTAATAAAATGGTCCATTGTCAGGAAATATATCGCTAAAATTTAAAAACGTTACCGTACTGTATAGGACTCGACTCGACGTTAAAAGTAACAGTATTTATAAAAAACTTATACTTAAAACGTATCTAACCGGAAACTAAAATGGATGCATAATGCAGTAAACTTTTACTTTAGAACGCTTTTAAACTTTTTATCGCGAATCACAACGGTACATTTGATAATTCGCGGGAAGAGGATGTTCGTTTTTGTCGAATGAAAATGACAGGCTTTGGGAAGAATTAGTGACGTAACGGTACAGATTACTGTTATAGTATTGTGTGCCTTTATTGGAACGAAGTTCCTTACGGCAGGCTTGGACGGGATAGGTTTTGCTACGGCGACCGAACTGAAAAATATATGATAGTAAAACCGTAAGGAAGAATGCGTGGAATAATGAGACGTGCGCATGCGCGACAGTCGCATACACAAGCGAGTAGTGTATATTACCTTTCTCTTTCTCCCTGTTTCATTTCGTTCGCCGTTGCCTTAATTAGTTTTCATATCATATAATTTCATAAACTAATAATATAATATAGTAATATAAAATAATAATATAGTAAATAAATATAGTAAAAGAAAATGGCAAGTGAAAGTGACAGTGCTAATAGTGGGAAATTATTACTATATTTATTCAGTGCAAAAGAATTAAATACGTAAGTATTAGTTTATTCTTTATTAATAAATATATATTTATATTATAAATATAATATATTTTACATTGGTTATGTAAGTGGAGTTTGCGAGATCTGTCAGAAAACGGAGAATATGATTATGTTGAGTTCCCGCGGAAAAATAAATAACGCTACACACTCATAGCCCCACACTAGGATTCCCTGTGTCGTGGGAGCCATGGACAACACACAAGACAAGAACACACACACCCAGACCAAGAACGGAAATTTAAATTCATCATTCAAATTTCCGCCTCGCTGGGAATCGAACCCAGGACCCTCGGAACGGCGATCCGGCGTGTTAACCATTGCACCATCCGGGTCGTCAAAAAAGTTAAAAAGTTATGAAAGTTGTCTTATGTGGCGGAGTCTCTTAAAGTTGTTGATGAAGTTATAATAAAATGTGATATCGCGGATAGAGCGAGTGGTTAAAACGTTTAAATCAATATTGAGAATCGCTGAATAAGCCCACAACGGAGGTTATGTGAAGAATACCTACTTTCATGAAAATACATGCTAAACAGAGTAGAATCGACTGAAAAACCATACAAACACCCACACCCGGCCTACCTGACGCCGATATCAGAAGCTGGGATAAAGAATCCGTAAGAAACTAGCTACTGAGAAAGCTTGGATGTCAATATGAACTGGCAAGCAAGGCTGCGATGCTTTGAGATGACTATGAAGTACAAGATGTCATCTGGATATCATGGTATACAAGTATTGAGTGAGGATGTTACATGAGGTCAAAGAGAGCTGCAGTCTGCATCACCTGTATCCAGGAGTCGCTATCCACAAGTCCACGCTGAAGGATTTGTCAGGTATGACCAAGTACTTTTTGAGTTTGAGTTGTTATTCATTAGTTATGAAATAGAATAACATCAAAATAATAAAATGATAATCTAGACACAATGGAACTAAATTATCAAGAAAATGAGTTTTTGAAGTTAAATATTGAGTTCTAATTATGACATTGATAAAGTTAATAACTTTTTGGTAATTTTGTCGTAATATGGTATTAGGAGTATAACATTTGAAGTACCTACCCATCTTTGGTTTTATCACACAGGGTTTACTGGTGATATAGGTAGCGATACTTAGAGACGGTCACATATTCACTGTATTGAGATTTCTTTTCTTTTTGAAAATTTATTAAAATTCAGCCATCTTGTCGAACATAACTCATTTTGAAATTATTTTTGTACAATGCATAGCCCTTATAAGACACTAGAGAGAGGTGTTCAGTTCTGTTATTGGAGAGTGCCAATGGACAGTTGTATCGGGATGGACGATACATATGAGAGCTATGTATACAGGTTAGATGTAATTATTCTTAGTCTTGTTTTAAGAGACATTTAATTGAGTGACGTTCGATGAGCCTATTCGTTTTGGAAAAGTTTACTCATTTTGAGAAAAGCCAACTTGTTTGAGAAAAGCTAACTTATTTTGAGAATAAATTAGTTGTTTTGGAAAAACTTAATTAAACATTATTTGAGTAAAATTGTTAAAAAATAGAACAATCAGATAGTGATACATCGTATACTCCCTCTGTAACTTTCACAGAATCATCAATATCTTTTCAAATGGAGTCTTCTTCAGATTGTAGTGATGATACAGGATGACAAAAGACGAGAAAATTTAAATGCCTTAGAGTGTACCTTAAATAAAATTAAAAAAAGCCCCCGTTCTTATATTGGCAATCCTTTAACTTGTTATTATTTAGTTAACTTGATTCAAGAACAGACAAATATACCATTTAACCATATTTTTACTATAGCTTGTGGTTTGATTAATATACAAGATTCTCTAATTAAATAAAACACAAATGAAATTTATGCATTTTTATTTTCTATTCTATACTTTTATATAACAATGGATACACATGGGTTTTCCAAAATTTAATAACACAATCATGGCATTCAATTGATATCACTTTTTCTTCATCTTAATCAACGATCAATGTAACAGCATATAGTTTTGAGTGAACTTTGTTATTTCTATTTTTCTATTTCTATGTAATTTTATGTTGTCAAACAAAAATAAAGAGACATATTTTGTTATTTTAGTTGATAATTTGAATTACGATGTTTTTTTATTTTAAGTAATTTATTATTTCCTAAAATACTGAATTTCCTAAATACTTTCTTGTACTTAAATAAAAACTAATCAGCAAAATTTAAGAGAAAAATCAAGAAAACCTACGTAAAATTGAGCACGATTTTTTTTGCAATTCGTGTCGATTCTACATTAGCCGAAGGAACTTCGTTCTTACCTGGTGTCCCACGACACCACATCATTTTTTATGTTTTTTTAATATTTTATTGTATTTATTTAACTCTTTTTTGTACACCGAAAACAGAACATTAACAATATAAAGATAGACATTTGTAAAGTACAAAAAATCTTATTGCTACTTACCGATCGCTTTAAGAAGCGAAAGAGACAAGTGAGTAAGTTGAGGTGGGGTGCACGAGAAATGCAGATAATTTCAAAATTAACAATATAATAATATACAGCCTTCTCAACATCACGAGCTGCGAAGTGGTTAAATGAAAAATATGGATTGTTAGGCTTGGGAAGATTTGAAAGATCCTGTGTTTTACCTGCTGTCGACATATGACGACGCAAATAAAAAATTATATTAAAAAAAATATTGTATTATTGAAAGTTGGAAAAAATATCAGAGAAATGAATATAGATCTTGTTCTCAGGGTAGCGGGGCTCTCGAGCCAAATACCACTTGAGGAAACACTTCGGATAGGTCCAAATATAGACAGACCACCTCTAACAAACGAACAAACTGAATTTAGTAATATCTAACGTTTGGTATGTTATGATATGTGACATTTGTAATGTTGTCGAAATAAGATTAAGAGAGAGAGAGAGAGAGAGAGAGAAGATAAGAAAGGAGATATAAATTAAGATTCTAAACGTGATTTCAAATTTAGCTCATCGTAGATTACACATATTCCACTTATCAATAGTTAAGACACGGGTAAGTTGATTCTAACTGCGTAAAAATATCATAGTAGGTAGGTACGAAAAATATGTATGAATTTTATTTATGTCTACATAAAAAAATACCCAAAATGAAGGTTGAAAGTATCGTATAAGTTCCCCAAATAAGCTCATGCGAGATACGGTTTATTATAATATACTGGCTGTTACCCAGCCGCATCGTTAAACTTCTTCACTAGGTTTTCATGTCCTAAGGGATATCGTGGACGGAGAAAATCTCTGACAGTTGTAAAAGCCCGTTGCCCAACGATTTAAGTACACGAACAGACAGTAATGGCGATTTTTTTACAGAATTCACAGACGGAAATAAAGCATAATGAATATTCTTGACAATCCTGCAGTCCTGGTAGACCAGAAGCCGAGCGAGAGATGCTAGTTTTGATTCTCGATCAGGGCAGACATTTGTGTGGCAAATAAATGTTTATCTATTCACCCAAGCCACAGGGGAGTATAGTGGGGAATTTGGAGTATGTGAGCGTATCATTAATGTGTACCTTTAGCGTGCAGCATCTTCAGGTGGTCCACAGTGAGCTGGAGAATCTCTGCCTTCTCCAGCTTGGCGCTGCCCTGCTTCTCACACGCAGCCGGCACCAGCCGCTTGAGCTCCGTCAGCGAGGTGTTGATGCGGTCGCGTCGCTTCTTCTCGATCACGCCGCGCCGCCGCTTGCGCGTCATCAGCTGGCAGGAGTCGCCGCCTGGAGACCTGGGGCGAGGTGCTGGTTGTAATGCGTGTTTTTTTTTAATTAGACACGCCAAATAACCAAATATAGACTTGTATACAATTAAAAGTATCCTAATATTTAACCCCACGGTCAATGATATGACTAAGAACATAGCTAAAATAAAATTGTACATTAAGTTATTTATTATAAAGATAGTTGTCTTACTTTATGGTAATAAATAACTTTATTTATTACCAGCAAGCTATATTCAGAAATATAGTTGGCACCCGTATAATGATGAATAACAAAAAAAGATTTCCATTTCGTTGACGTGATCAAGACCCTATACTTAATACTATCTTTTCATCTTTCTATCTGAATTCATTTCGAATCAATTCTGTACAACTTCGTCTCGTGTACGCTGAACAAACGGAACCTACAATTTTTCAATAATACGACGTAGCACATGCTACGAGCGTAGCGCTACGTCTACGATGGACCCGTTTATGCAAAAGAAACCATTCTCTATATCTTTTATGATATATTCTCCATTCCTAGGTCTGCTGTGAAGAGATTTCTGTTAGAAATAAGCAGTTCCTGTGACCAAATGACGTTATGTAGGTACTCAGTTCCTGGATATGTGTACATAAATTAAATCATTGATCAAATTCATCATCATTTCATCATTTATATCGTTTCATATTTCGTAGGCTTACTATAAATTTACAGGTTTCATGGTATTGACTAAGACTTTATTTAATCCTGAGAGGTTTGCTTACGCAACAAACGAACGAACTATTATTAGACAAGTAATTGGGTTTATAAGTGAAACTCGAGGTATAATAATATATGACCGTGATTAAAACTAATCTGTTCTGAGTATTTGTCCTGTATTATATTGGTTTTTCATTTGAATAACAAGGTAATATGATACTGGCCCTTTCTTAAAATTCCAATATTTAAATATGAATATTTATTTTATTATTTTCAATACGAAATATATTGAATTTTTTGATCTCAAGAATACTCCCATTTACAGTACGCATCAAATGACAATAAGACTTCAAATAATCAGGACTCGGGTCTACTATATAGACTTGTGTCTATAAATAAATAAACTGACATAATATTGGACTTTGAGTGGATTATAGTGCCCACCGCTACCCGTGAAAGCTCTTTTCCTATACTTAAATAAACACATAAAATTTAAATAAATTAATACTTAAATTTCAAAATAAGGTCACTCACTGGGTATCCTTACTGCTCGCCTCTGAGAAGGCGTCGTCTTCGCTCTCCGAGTGGGCCCTCTTGTTCCGCTGCGCAGGCGCCGGCGGCGCGGCCGGGGCGGGCGGGCCCCAGCCGTAGCCCCACTGGGCAGGCTGACCCTGCGGCTGCTGCAGAGGAGCCGGCTCCATATGCCTATGATACTCCATTGATAACAAATTCCGTAACTCCTTCGTAATGTAAAACTTTTAGCCTTAATTTTAGTGTTCACAAACTTTTTTGTCGATAACTTAAAACACTTGAATATACATTGCTTAAAACAAAAAGTAGCACTTTGATTTTCCGTTTATTTCACTTTTCCCGATATCGCGAGTTTCCAATTATCCCGATCTGCATGCGACAGCGCATGGGAGTCACGTGTGCGCGCGTGCGTCGTCCGCCGCGGAGTGTGCGCGCGCCGGGCCGCGTGTCGCCCGTGCACCCCGTCGAAACTGCCCTATGCACCCCACAAACCAACCACACCGAACGACCAAACCAATTCCGACCTTATCACCACCCGTTAGGAACCATAAGAAATGAAAAACAATCGTTGCTTGGGCGTAATAGTGCAAAAAGTAATACAAAAATCTAATACGCGATTTTGAATGCTGTTGTTAGTGCGATAAGATTCGATGGAACCATTCCTGTGAGCCATTATTTTTATTTACCATACACCGATCTTAACTATATCTTTCGCACGAGAATATAGGCTGTGTAACATGCGTGTTAAGACTGAGTTTAGATTGTCGGTAGGTTTTCTATATGTTTAAAAGCGCCGCGTGGCCGGCGCACGGTGGGAAAGCGTCAATTAGGAAACGCACTTTTATTCGCTAAACAATTTCTGCGAGTCCATTGTCTATGCAGGGGCGGCGACGGGCCGGAGCGTGCGACCGACTTACAGAGTAAATATGATTTATTATTGAGGATTAGTTTTTTTTTAAATAAAGAACGAAAAGGTTCGAGTGTATGTGAAGTGTATGGAACAAAGTTTGTCTCTTAAATTTTTATAGACCTGTTGGAGTACTTACTCTGATCTCTAAAAATCTTTCTCTGAAATCTAATGCGAAGTATTAAACGTTAGTTGTGGAGAACCTAAATGATGCCAATTATTTATTTTTTAATCATTCTCATTAAGATTTAAAATACTTAACTAATTTAGGCTTTCTTTAAGGTATCAAATAGGAGTCACTTTGTACTCATATATAAGATAAACAAAGGTTTGTTACTGGCTGAACTATTAACAAAACCCATAAGCTGGCGAAACTATAAGATTTCAATATTATTCTCATCATTTCATGTCCATTTATTGAGTGGCGACAACCAATGAAATTAATTATACTTAAGTACCTTAGTTCATCAATAGATCCGGTGCTTCGCCCTATATACCAGAAGCCCTTAGGTACTAATTTAGACTAAAACGTTTGTGACAAACCTATTAAGATGTAAATACCTCAATAAATGACTTAATCGAGTCACATCATTGTCATGATTCATATTTATACATTAGGTATGGTATATGGTACCTAATATTTTATTTAGGCACTGAAGAGAATTTCATTGTTTTCGCGTGGACAGCAAGGAAAGAATATAATATATGCTGGGCAATTACAGTATTATATGACAAAAAAATTAATTGATTGCTGTGTTCAGAACGTTTGCTCTACCTGCGAATTTTTTAAACGCTGCAAAAAGTATTACAAGGTACTGAATATTTTTTAAAGTGCTGTTTTTTGTAACAGTACAAGTGTCGGTCTCCGTGTCAAGTAATCCTATAAGATTTATTAGAAAAGAAGATTAATTTTCACTCAGTACCTACACACGCACGGCTTTGAAACGTATCCTACTCTTTTTTGTGCTGCAAAATCATCTTAACAGCATCGAATTGAATTTTTTAGGAATCATGTCTAATCCGGTAATCCTTATTATTTAGTTAAGATCTATTAAATACCACACAAAAAGCTTATGTATATAACATACCCATTTCTGGAGCGCGCATCACGAGATATGCGTAATAAAAATTGTATTCCCGTACCAAAATAATGCTTTCTACTAAGACTTTGTAGAGAGGTACATAAACGGACCAACCTACATGCCGAATCTATGATTTGATTACGGTTGATTACCGAACCCTAAAAAATTTATAAGGAAAAGAAACGTTTTAATTAGTAAAACTTGTCACTTTATCGCAATGACTGAAGTTTGACGAACCCGTAGCCTAGTTGGTAGTGACCCTGCCTACGAAGCGAGGGGTCCCGGGTTCGATTCCCAGCCGAGGCATTAGTTTATGTGACAGATAAACGTTTGTTCTCGGGTCATGGGTGTTAGTGATGTGTATTTTGTGTTGTCCATGCCTCCCGCGACACAGGGAATCCTAGTGCGGGGGTAAGAGTGTGTTAAAGTTTATTTACTTAATGCCTGGGAGTTACTTTGCAATAATTTTGTATACAATGCCACCTCACGATAGCAACGGTGACTTAACGTGCCTTCCGAAGACCGGAGACCCTCAAGAAATATACAGGGTGTAATCGTTAAGTGTGCACAGGCGATTATTCCGTAACTTTTACAGATATCAAAAAGCTTTAAACTGATATCGAAAGCACTTTACCTAATGAGTAAAATTACAATAATAATTTATTAAAATAAAAACGAGAAATATCCAAAAAAATTACATTAAACTCTCCCATACATTTAGTATGAGACAGTAGAAAGGTTTTACTTTCTTTATTTAAAGTGGAATAGTAGGTACCTACTCATTTTAACCTTATCATTTTATAATTATGTATGATATCATATTGATGAATTTCAAGTAGATACACACGTGTAGATTAATTATCTTACCACTTCAAATTAATAATAAACCTTGTTTCAATATCGTATTGATTTGAACTGGCTGAAAAGCAACATACTAAATAAAAACAAAAAGAAAGATACTCTTTGGTGTTCGTTCTGAATTCAAATTCTTTATCGCGGGAGTAGGTACTATTCCACTTTAAATAAAGAAAGTAAAACCTTTCTACTATCTCATACTAAATGTATGGGAGAGTTTAATGTATTTTTTTTGGATATTTCTCGTTTTATTTTTAATAAATTATTATTGTCATTTTACTCATTAGGTAAAGTGCTTTCGATATCAGTTTAAAGTTTTTTGATATCTGTAATAGTTAAGGAATAATCGCCTGTGCACACTTAACGATTACACCCTGTATAGGTACTTAGCCACGAGCGGTCACCTTTTTAACTTCCGCACCCGAAGCCCGTAGTTACAAGCGCCTAATAAATTTTATCTCTCAACATAAGACGTTCAAACAACGCATCTACGACCCTCTTCAAACAGTTTCTTTATTCACAACATCTATAACAAAAAACAGAGTTTTTTCGAATTTCAGATTAACCCGTTTTTTGTGGGCGTGAGAAGATGTGTGGGACTTTCAGACAGGTGGTAGCGCGGGCTTTGTAAGTGCGTCTTTGTCCACCGATCCGCAAAACGGAGCTTTTCAAACTCTGTACAATTGTAAACTTTCAAGTGCTTACGCTGTCAGTAACTCTGTTATGATTAGTCGCTGTTTATTCTGTTCGGTTGTTGTGATGAGGTTTCGTTTCTTTGTAGGTACATGTTTTAATGTTCGAAGCAGAGCTTGATCAAACCGATTTTGTGGTTTGGTTCTCAGCGATGATATTTGTTCGGCAAACAAACCTTTGATCTTTGCATTATTAAAATCATTGTTGATATGAGCCTAAAGCATATAACATAAATATATTTATGCATAGCAATCGCCTATAGGTATCGTAACTATTATGTTTACAGAAAATGTAATTAATTATATTCATAAATAGGTTATTTTTTCGATTGGTATAATCATGTGGACGTCATACAGTGACGTCAACCCGAATACGAATCACACTATTGAAGTTTTCTACGCTCGTATTATATAACTTTGAACGTGGACAGTCGGAGAACGACCGCTCCCCAGACATGATCATTGACCATCGAGCCTGGCGGGAAATCGCACTTTACAATGGTATGGTATAAGATTGTTTTCATGGTATTTACGATGTAGATGACGACAACCCGGATGGCGCAACGGTTAACACACCAAATCGCCGTTCCGAGGGTCCTGGGTTCGATTCCCAGCGAGGCGGAAATTTGAATGATGAGTTTAAATCTCTGTTCTTGGTCTGGGTGACTGTGTTCTTGTCTTGTGTGTTGTCCATGGCACCCACGACACAGGGAATCCTAGTGTGGGGCTATGTAGCGTTGTTTATTTCACAGATAGAATATAAGTATTTAATGACTGTAATCATTATATTACATGTATTTGAATATACTATCTATGACATATTAGACTAGGAGCTAGTGGAAGAATGAACACACATAATAGTAATAGAGGTGTGGTATTGGAGGCGGCTCCTTCGAGTTGTCGCAATGCCATTAAGAGGGGGAAAGACAATTAATGTATTTTATTTAAATAATTCGTAAATTATAGATTTGATTTAGAAATCGATCTACAAATCCCTCCGTGATACTAATTAGCGTAACATATTAAAATATTGACTCAAAAACATGCACCATATTGAAAAAAAATTGATTTTAGTTGAAAATTAGACCTAACTTTGTGATTTTTTTCTATCGAGAAAATTTAATTTTTTTATGTTTTTGATTCTTACATTCACTCAATAATATAATGAAGTTTATCTATGTCCTTATTCAGGTTCTAGAAACTTGATCTACTACTGTAAAAATTGAATCTACGATTGCCAATTTTGCTTTATACCCCCTCTTAATAGAACCCGATGGAGTCGCATTGCGGGAGCTGCAATCTGCAACGAGGAACAGATGATGCCCCACCACCCCCATCGTTGGACCACGACCACTCTGTCAAGAGTTTACGACTGAGAGAAGAATAAAAAAATGTTTTCCGCACTTGTGACCCGCGTAATAAAGTCAATGGTTACTAATGTCCCCGACAAAATATGATTAACAATATAAATAAGTATCTACTTATGCATTTCGGTATTATATTCGCATTCAACGCAACACAAACCACAAATAGCTTCTATCGCGGGGTAATAGAGTTTATTTCAGCTCGATGTGGCGGGGTTGTTTGTGAGTCTAGTTCCCGTGTGAATGTATCGTCGGGGGTGGCAAGGGTGAGTCAATCTTTTCGACTTTATATTGTCATTGGATACGAATAATACGTACCCTTTGTTTGATACCGCGTTTTCTATTTACGAGCAAAACTATTAAATGTGAGAAAAAACTCGTACTATGTTGTTCAATAAAAAGATTGTGTAAAAGCAGTAGGTATCTATCTATCTATCTATCTATTAGCAGGGTAAAATTTATTATCATGTTTTTTTAAATCGAATTATATGTATACTACTAGCTGTGCCCGCGACTTCGTTCGCGTGGGAGTAATTCCTGCGGTAATCCCGATCCATGGATAGAAAATAGACATCCAGGCACGACAGGCATCACCGACGCGTTGCTTACCTTTAATAAGTAATCGTTAGTAAAGATTCCTGGATTCTTGAGCAGGGTTTTATACCTTATACATATTTACCTAAATTATGCTTGATAACTAATAATCCTTACTAATATTATAAATGCGAAAGTTTGTGAGTATGTGTATGTGTGTGTTTGTTACTCTTTCACGCAAAAACTACTAAACGGATTTCCATGAAAATTTACAACAGAATTATATATGGGCCACAATTTATAAAGATTTTGTATAATTAGGTTGGAAAAAATCCTGCCCTCTGGGAGTTATCTTGGCGTGCGCTGCCTAAACCGTTCGAGTTACACGAAGATAATGTATCGTTGGATTATTTGTTTTAAATAGTCCTAAATAAAAGTCCGCGAGAGCATAATATATATACCATACCTTTTATGTTACTATGTCCAAAATTGAGAGCTATACCTAAATACAATTGTCGTTTTCAGACTCATACGCGGATGAACCCGCCAGCAAATAAATAAATATAAGCATCGATGCCACTGGATTATACGCGATATAATGATCAAATCAAACTAATCAACTGGCTCTGCTCTACTTAGGCCATTAGTTATTAGGTTTGATAAAACCTTACGAATAAGATAGACGTCTTACCTTTAAACGTTGTTTCTACTTTGCAATCTTTGTTCTATGACCGCAATAGTAAGGTTAGCACAACTTTGACAGTCCTCGGAGCAATTAATTACGAATTACACTCATAAAATGTTCCCATGAAATGTATCCTCTCGAGATAGGGACAAGGGGCTACAATGACCCGATAAATCCCCGCAATATAAAAGGTCACCTGTCCCCCACAGAGCGCACACAATCAATTGCGCCCGCGCATCGATCGTCGGTGATTAGCGCGTGTGAGAGTGCCGGCGCGCGCGCTCACACGCGCTGCGCACGCGCCGCACTGGGGTCGCTACCTACTGTTTACTTAGGGTTACGATTTCTTCGCACCGCATTGGTTTTTGCTATTTCATCACTTTCCTTGATGTGAGTGTCGCTACTTTGAAACATTTTTTTATTGTGTTACGTTTCGTTTACTTTTAATAAAATTACTCGTAATAAAAATAGGTGACACTGTACTCTTCTCGCTTTTATCGTAATTCTTAAGCCAACACAATAATTGACTTTTAAATACTGTATTTTAATAATTTAAAGATAGTATCTTCAAAAATAATAACGTCTGGGAATCATAAAATTAAATCGTTTAATTATATAGGTACCTACCTGTTTCTGTTGCAGTTATGGAGAGCCATTTCTTACCTAAGCTAGTTCTTGGTCACCAACGCGTTGGTGATTGTGGAGCATCTACTATCAGGTGACTCATCTGCTCGTCGGTTGATATAACGAAAAATAACAACCTCCGTACAGATATACTTTGTAAGTAATTAAACGTAACGTACCTAAACGTGCGTTTCATAGAGGAGTTCAGTAAAAGTAGAATCATCATCATCACAACACAACCCATAACTGTCCCACTGCTGGGCAGGCAGACCCGTGCCTCACAACATGAGGGATACAGGCCATAGTCCACCACGCTGGCCAAGTGCGAATTGGCGGACTTCACACACCTTTGAGAATATTAAGCGGGCGCCTCGGTTCGCAAGTCCAACGTCCCACCATTCGGCTATCACTATTACTGCTCAGTGGAATTTTATGATCAAATTTCAAAACTACTAACGCCATCTACTAACAGCTAAGAGAACTACTAACAAGTCAAAAGTTTTCAAATGGAATTATGCTATGTCTAGTCTTGTAACAAGCTACCAGCGCGCCTCTTGTTAACAGTAATTCACCATACAAATTATAAATGATTTAATAAATTATATCACTGATTCATATGCATACATACCATTTTTGCGAAAACATGTATTTAAGCATGAAAAAGAAACGGCGATGAATAACAGCCAAAAAATACCAACCACAGACAATTAATGTATCCTTTGCGTGCATAGATTATTTATTAACATTGCTGTTTTGTATTTCCATTATTTTGTATAAAAACTATGGAATGAAAATCTGTAAATTTCTTTGAATATTTCACGAAACATCTCCCATATCCGTAATTTATAAGTAGCCCTAATAGCTCGTTATTGTAATACAAAGATTTTATTCTATATCGGTTCATCCAAAACAACAGTACATATATATAGAAAAATTAAAAGAAAAACCAAAAAGGACAGCAAAGTCAGAGTAACATTCATTTATTGAAATTTAAATAAAAAAACATTACATTATTAATAGTTTATTATTTCATACACAATTGTTTATTACATCATTATTTAATTAACATATTATATTCTATACATTCTTAAATTAAAAAATACGACGGTATCTTGACAATTTGTCATCTATATAGGCCAAAGACAATTGCTGAAGTCATCACCGGCCTACATTAGTAACGACGTATTATTCGTGACCACTTCAACTGGCCGGTCTATCGTTGCCATACAATTTGATACCACTTGAGGGTAGGACGAGATCGATACACTATTGTCATTTGTCGTGGCTGGAGCGCGAGTCCCGGTCGGAGGTGGCCTCGCGCGCCTCGTGCGCCTCCAGCTCGAAGTCGTCCACTGCCATCGGGGTATCTGAAATGTAGTCATTCACTATGACATCCACATTTTAGCAGCATTAGTAGTCAGCGGTCCTTTCAAAGGGCATTCACGTTGCAACGGTCATCAGATACATTCGATCGGACAGTCGCTTGTTTAAGGTTTGATGACTACTTCAACGGACCTGCGATATGACTTTGATCGTAGTTTGCTTTACGACCAAACCATTTACGATCGAACTTGTCGTATACGACCCAAGTTCGTGCGACGGTCCGTGCGACCGTTGCAACGTGAATGTTGTTCACCTTTACATATCGACGCACAAAATCGGGACACTGTAATGCGCAAAATAGATGCTTTTCATTCATAATCCCCTATTTGATTGATTGATCATAATCCCCTATTTGGTGATTTTTATTTCACTTGACATACTCGACGGCATGAAAGAACATGGTCATACATAGGTAATGATTAAGCATATAAAGTCAAAATTCTACAATATAAATTATTTCAAAAGTGGCTATCAAAATTATCTAAAAATTCTCGGCATGTATGAACTACAGCTGTGCCGTACGGCGACCGAGAGCCGGCGCCTGACCTTGCCGGGGTCAATTACTTTTAATGAAGTAGTTTAAGACCGCGCGCTGAGTTTGCCACATTATTGGTTTGTAATGGATAATTACATCAAATTTTAAGCACCCTTTTTTATTTCATATAATTTGGAATGAGAATCGAATACTGAGTACCCCCTATTAATATGTCTACTGACTAAAAAATCACCTTGTGTAAAAGCAATATAAAAGCGTGATTAATTTCTCAAACCATCAACATAAACGGTAGAAAGCGGAAACGTCGTAACTCGAATTTTGGGCAACGCGGAAACGTCAAAAGTCATTTCGCCCAAAATTCGAGTTACGACTTTTCCGCGTTGCCTAAAATTCGAGATACGACGTTTCCGCTTTCTGCCGTCGATATCTACAACGCGTCCAACAGTCGTCGACGCGCCCCACTCACCGAGGTGGTCGAGCGTGACGCCCATGGCGGCGCGCAGCGCGGGCCGCGGCGCGAGCAGGCCGGGCGGCACGCGCGCCACCATCCCGCGCAGCCAGCCCGCCGCCAGCCGCGCCAGCTCGCGCTCCGCCCCGCCCGCGCGCGCCGCCAGCACCAGGTGCCACGGCGGCGGCGCCGACAGCCTGCGCGCACACACACGCGCACGCACGCGCCGCGTTAGTAAATCATACGTACGAATAAATGATGCGTACGAAAATAGTCGTGTGCGTACTTATGTACGCACATTACTAGTTACACTTCTTTGGCGTAAGAAATTTGGTGTAAGAAAAAGAAAAAAATTGTTTCTGATCCTTTTTGCTGCTAAAGAAATTTGTATACAACTTTGTATACCTTTGTATGTTTGTGTGTAAAACTATACAAATTTTTATAGCAGCAAAAATGTTCAGAAACAAATTTCTAACGATACAATCAATAAAGATTTGATATAATAACATAAATATATTTACATTATAGATATTTATTTTTATACAATAAATACAAATTATTAAAATATTTACCATCAACTGGTTCTTTTATAAAATAACAATGTGTCTTGTTGATACTCTGCGCCACTGTAATTCAGTCAAAATTTAAAGCTGAACCCGCCCGATGTCACAAATAAATGACCAACTTCATCATATAATTTTAAACTGACATCATCGCGGACACTAAACATTATAATGTATACGGGTACTCACGATTTCGAATTAAACATTTCGATCGTGAGTACCCGTATACATTACAACTTATCATGTCCTTTTTTTGTGACACCGTGCGCGCGCAGCATTTAAAGCCAACATCCAGAGCCAAACGTCCTCACCGGTCTCGCTGCTCCTTCTCCAGCTTGACGAGCAGGTCGTACGTGTGCCGGAGCGCGGCCGAGATGCCGTAGTCGTGGTGCACGGCCAGGATCTCCTCCTCCATGTCGTTGAGGAACTCCACGTCCACGCCCAGCTGCGACAGGCCGCGCAGCTGCTCCAGGTCTATCTTCACCTTCGACAGGTCCTGGAATGTGCCGACCCACTGTGACCACGTGTGCAGTTCACATGTAACGGCTCGTTGCCAGTTGACGGGTGCCGTGTCGGATAATACAAGCCCTCAGGGTTGGGCGTTTTAATTTCTGTCGAAGTCGACACATCGACACGACGGATTTATAAGACTAGTTAAGCTGTAAGCCACATACCATCGTATCGCACGTATCATACAAGTTTGTGTGTGTACACAATTCATACATAAGATGCTAATGCTAACCTACACTAGTGGTAGTAGCTTGCTGCCGATTTAGAGAAAGTCCTAAAGCTGGGTTCCTGATAATATTATTCTATTGCGAACTGATGGCCATTAAGTCAACATATACATACATAATAATATAATATCACAATAAATAACAAATATAATCTTTCAACAAAGAAACATATTAGCGTTATCACTTTAAAAAGGAAAGTTACCACTTCATCCCGGGGCGAGGTTTGTTCCGGCTGCTGTTTCTTGTCCGGGAACAGCGCCTCCATGTCGTAAATGGCCGTCCAGGGCGAGTCGGGCGCGAATCGAAGCAACTCCTCATTACCCTGACCGGTCTCTGAAGCTGGAATGTACTAATATTATACATACACATGTGCTGAAATATGTGGTGATTCAGTCAAATGTCTAAACTTAAATGGTTGAGTTGTAAATTTCTATGTAATAATATAAATGTATATAAATTTATATCCTACGAAAAAAACTATTGAGGCACTTTGAAAACATTATGGAGAACTCTCAATTGTGCAAAATGCATATTTTCTCACTAAACCCCAAAGTTCCTTGTAGCCATTCAGAGTTGTAGGAACCATTCCGGCTGCCAATAGTGCTAACATGGATTACAACTGGTACCAGTGGTAAATTATTTAAAGAGGATACGGATCCTTCAAAGATTAAACCCGAGGAGCGGATAATGAAGCATCTGTCCAACTAAGCCTCTGCAAAGACCTCCGGGGCACGGTAATAGTATCAAACAGTAGAGTGACTCGGCCCTGTCCTTGAAATAAATGCCTACCCCCTCTTTTGGTAGGGGAGCCCAAGAGGGGATTTCGGGATTTACAGAAGCGCGGCAGATTAATATACAGGGCGATACCCTGTACCCGGTTAAGTAACTCCACCAAAAATGAGCCTCATATATAAGGCCGCCCGTGAAGGATACAGGATCAGATTAGTAAAAAAAAATTGATCATCAGACATTCTCGAGCGCGTCAGATTAAGGTAGGGTGAGTTAATTACCTCCTAAAAAGTGTATATTCCACTAATCTGACAATTTGAGAGTGACGAAAAGAAAGGGGAGGGCAGCAAAGTTGTAAAAAAAAAACGTCATCTTGACATTCTCGAGCGTAGTTAATTTTTTTTTTATTTTGAAGGAAATAATTCAAGAATAACGAAAAATATATAATCTGACGATTACCGCAAGCCGAAACAACAAAAAAATCGTCGATAAAGTTAAATGCGTGCAGCTGCGTGATGCCTATATTTCCTTCTCCGCGTTTCTATTCCTCTCTCACTCTTTCTCTATCTATTACTCTCTCACTCCGTCCCCACTCTAGTTTCTGCTGTCATGACGCCATCACCATATTCCAGCAAAATTTTTTTTGAAAGTGGTTTTTTTGGAATAACTTTTAAACGGCTTTATCGATCAACTTCAAAAACTAATCCGCCCTTGAGCTTGAAAAACCACGTCGATCGCCACCAAGTTGGTCAAAATCGGTTGATTCGTTCGAGAGATATCGTGAACGAAAGAAACCCGAAAAAGTATTTTTTCGGGATTACTCCGAATTTTTTTGATTCGATCAATTAAAACTTGTGATTACTTATGAGGATGATAAAACTGCGTCGAATGCCGCCAACCGCGTGAAAATTGGTTGATCCATTCAAAAGTTATTGCGGTTTGAAAATTCCAAAAATAGTGTTCTATGAAACTTCTATCAGACTTTTGAGCTGGGAGAGCTCAAATGCATAGAAATATTATTTCTTTGAACTCCGCGAGCTCAAAATAAATGTCATAAGTACAATTTTAAGCGCCCAGGAATGGAATTAGCGGGAAATTGCAGGGATGGCCTTTAGGGTGAACCGTTTTTTTTGTCAGATTAGGCGAATCCCTCTAGATAATCGTCAGATTATGAGACAGTACATTTAGAACATAAAGATGAACCATATATATCTTAATCTGACGCGCTTGAGTATGTCAAAATGGCGATTTTTTTTTGCATATTATGAGAATGGCCACGAGTTTGCGTCCCATCGAAATCGTCAGATTAGTGAATGAGAGCTTATTTTTGGTGCACTTAACACTCCCTTAGAAAATCTGACGCGCTCGATTAAATTTTTTTTTTTTCATTTTCAACCCTTACATACAACCACCCCCACCATGCAAACGGTCAGATTAACATACGTACATTATTAAAAATACGTAGGGCATTGATGCTATCAATATCTGACGCGCTCGAGGATGTCCATGCATCAGTTTTTTTTTACATATTTAAAAATCTATAGCCGCTTCCCCCACCGATGAAAAGGTATATATTATATAACATTTTTTTCTTCTTATCATCTAAGCTTTGCAACCCAATAGGTCTCTGTGACGCTCGAGTAAATCCCCATTTAGCACCACGGGCTCCCCTACCATTTCTAGTTGTAGAGTTGTAAGTGGGTAGGTAATACGCACGCTTCCTGATTACAAACCCACACGTTCGATCGTCCCTATGGCGCTTCTGTGGCTGTTGTATACTTAATAGATTGAGAGCTACTGGCAATTTTTGGGTAGGTATTTGAGGCAAGCTGAAAACTTGTCTCATAGTTCTCCTACTAAACCCCAACTCGGAGCTGCAGACCTGGCTGCTGAGTAGCGGGGCATTATGGACCCCTACAATTTTAAAAATGTTATTTTTTTATTCCAAAAAAAATGTTTGAGGCAATATGCAATTTTTATAATGTTGTAGTTTAATGTTTAAAGAATAGAAAAAAAAATAAGCCAGACGATTTAGTCGGGGCTTTGACATTGCCAGGCGCGTGCAAAAATTAAAAAAAAAAGTTTAAAAAAAGTGTTTGAGGCAACTTGAAATTTTAATAGGGTGTAATTTATAGCTAAAAAATAAGATTCTCAAAAAGACAGATCATTTCGGTGGGGCTTTCTACCCGCCAGGTGATCTAACAAATTAGGGTAAAAAACGGTTTATCTCGATTTCGGGAAAAACTACAAGTCCGATGGAAAAAAGTTTAATGACAAAGTTGTAGGTAATAAAAAGATCTATAATCTTTGTCTTGACACTTTTTTCACATAACCTCAAAATGTATGTGAAAAATTTAAAAAACCAAATTTTAGATTTTTTATTTTTATCTCTTCCAAAAATTATTTTTTTTTCACTAAATTTGGTGAAAACCTACCTTTTTTTGTCTCAAACACACTGTAATTTTTTTGATTTAAAATATTTATATTTTATGCACCTTATATTGACTTAATATCGAAAAAGCACCCTAATTTTTAATCTAAGTCTTCAATTCAATCAAAATTTCTTTTTTTTTTAAGTCGGTGAGCTTTTTATCGTTGACATTTCGACTTTCTGATGGTGTAATAATATACATTACTATGGTAAATTTTCTCAAAAATGTGCAAAATGTGCCTGATTTAGTCTCAGTAAAGGCGCATTTTCTGAGAAAATTTACCATAGTAATACTCGAATATATGTCGGAGATGGTAAATCGATGGTACGAATTAATCTGTGATACGCGTTAATCGATGGTATTGTTTATCAATGGATCGGGACTCCCGATCCATTGATCAACGCGTGTCAAAATGCAGTTCATTAAGATGTCGTTCCACATAAAAGGAATTCTCGGGAGAAGTTATAAAGGTTCTTAAAGGTAGCATTCGGTTCTTAGCGACCACGACCCGCGACCGCGCGGCTCCACGCGTCTCATCCACTGAATAGGCAGTGCCACTGATGTGCCATTTCTTCTTGGTCTGATGTCTTTATTTATTAATCTGTTTACAAAATCAAACTGTTTATGACTTACCTACAATATTTTCTGAACTTTTCTTTATTTATAATATATATGTCGTTTTATGAGTATTTGAAAGCAACCCTCAACTTCTGGTGATGTGAAAATTGAGTCAATCTTCTTCCTTTTTTTCGGAGGCATAGATAATAACATAATAAGAATATCATCATCTTCATCCACCAATAGCTGATGGATAACTTTTACTTTGCTGCGGATAAATTGTCCGACATATCGTACTGCAACAGAACGACAACGAACACGACGACAACGAAATCTAGGGGTCGCCCCGCGACAGGCGACCATGGTCGCGTAGTTGAATGGAGATGGACGCAGTCGCGCGTCGCGGTCGCTAAGAACCAAAGAACCGGCGAGTAATCGCTGAAAGTGAATAAAGTTCTAATAAAACGTGCTATCACATAACTCGCGGATAGAGCGAGTGGTTCGATCGATAAATCAATATTGCGTATCGCTGAGTAAATTAAACAGGTCGGAATCGGAGATCCGCGTAAATAACCAAATAAACAAAGTAAAAGAGCGTTAAAACGGAGCCAGGCAGTGATCAGTGAATAAATGAGTTGTTTATGTGTTGGTCCGGACTCTTGTCTTTTATTTGAAATCCTAATCTGAAGTCCTGGCATGAAACAATCCCACAATGGATGTTTGATGAAGAATACCTACTTGCATGAAAATACATGCCAAGTGTATAATCTATGATACATGCTACACAGAGTAAAATCGAGTGAAAACCCATACAAACACCCTGCCTACCTGATGCCGACATAATATATTTTTTTAACACCATCGGAAAGTTGATTTCAACGAACAAAAAGCCCACTTAGACTTAGAAAAAAAGAAATTTTGATTGAATTGAAGACAGATTGAAAATTAGGGTGCTTTTTCGATATTAAGTCAATATAAGGTGCAAAAATAAATATTTTAAATCAAAAAAATTACAGTGTGTTTGAGACAAAAAAGGTAGGTTTTCACCAAAATTAGTGAAAAAAAAAATATTTTTGGAAGAGATAAAAATAAAAAATCTAAAATTTGGTTTTTTTAATTTTTCACATACATTTTGAGGTTATGTGAAAAAAGTGTCAAGACAAAGATTATATATCTTTTTATTACCTACAATTTTGTCATTAAACTTTTTCCCATCGGACTTGTAGTTTTGCCAGAAATCGAGATAAACCGTTTTTTACCCTGATTTGTTAGATCACCTGGCGGGTAGAAAGCCCCACCGAAATGATCTGTCTTTTTGAGAATCTTATTTTTTAGCTATAAATTACACCCTATTAAAATTTCAAGTTGCCTCAAACACTTTTTTTAAACTTTTTTTTTTTTAATTTTTGCACGCGCCTGGCAATGTCAAAGCCCCGACTAAATCGGCTGGCTTATTTTTTTTTCTATTCTTTAAACATTAAACTACAACATTATAAAAATTGCATATAGCCTCAAACATTTTTTTTGGAATAAAAAAATAATATTTTTACAATTATAGGGGTCCATATTGCCCCGCTACTCAGCAGCCAGGTCTGCAGCTCTGAGTTGCGGTTTAGTAGGAGAGCTATCAGACAAGTTTTCAGCTTGCCTCAAATACCTACCCAAAAATTGCCAGTAGCTCTTGGACTATAATGTCTACTAAACTCCGAGGCGCGTAGGTGTGATTCGCGTCCGACCGTTTACATGAAGATGGAATACTGTATGATACTATTACCGTGTCCGAAGACGGCTGGTCCCAGTCCCGGTACTCACGCAAGGTGTGGTAGATGAGGTGCGAGTCCTCCTTGGTAAGCGTGGCGAAGGTGCCATCGTAGGAGGGCGCGTACGAGCTGAACGGGCCGTACTGCAGCGGCTTCACGCACTTGGCCAGGTTGCGCCGGTCCTCGCGCGGCGCTGGGAACAACGTCACCTTACAATAATTACACTATAGAAACGAAGGTCGCGCGGTCGTTTTGAAGCATCATAATTGGAGTCAGAAATGACTCCAAACACCGGGCGGCTCATGTCAACGCGCGCCAAACGTGTCTCGCGAAAAAAAAAGAATTATGACGATTTGTCCAGTTAAATTGTGTCACAAAACATCTGAAAAGCTATTTATGTATTATTGCTAAAAACATGATTATCCGCAGCCGAAGTTCAGGAAAGTTTCGGTTTAGTGCTTCACTTTAGACAGAGCGCTTGTATGAAGACTGTCTTTCTTTAGTGCTATTATTCTAAACACGTCACATAACGTCAACACGTCAATATGTGTTTAAACGTCAAATAACATACAATTTTTTTTTTACTTAAGATAAGTTAATGCTTGAGAACCCACCTGACGGTAAGTGGAGATCAAGTCGAGGATGTTGGATGCACTAACTTATTAAAAGCCTAAACCTATTTCTAAGTTTTTTAAAAGAACTTAGTTCACAGTACAGAAAACCTTTTTTATTTTTCAGTTGTCAACCTATAGTATGACGCCTGTCATCTGCAGTGTTTATTGATCTTCAACATGATCAAGGATAACGCACCATCGGTGAGACAAGGGCCGAAGTGCTAATTTTCAAATTGTTCAGGACAGACGTTTTAAAGTTTTTTTTTTAGATTATTATAGTGTTATTCTACCAATATTAATTTAAAATAGTTTTTTTGAATGTGAAGAAGTTTTTTTGAAGTGAATGTCTTTGTTCCTACGGATAGAAATTAACTTTTAAGGCACATTGGCATATTAAACTCGTTTTCAGAATTTTTAGCACTTCGGCCCTTGTCCTACCGAAGGTGCGATAAGCTATAAAGGCCGTAGATTGAAGGTCCAGACTCACTGTGCAAGGTGCCGGTGCCCTGCGTGAGCTTGCCCACGTACCGGCCCAGCGTGAGCGGCCTGTCCTCGCCCGAGCCCTCCACCGTGTGCGTCACCAGGCACAGCGTGGTCCTGCCCTCCGCGTCCATCCGGGGGAACGCTGCAACAACACAACACACCGCCCTGTTAAACAGGCTATTTTACTTACACGTAAAAATTGCAAAAAAGCTGCTTACGTAATACTTGAACGGCCCCTAACCAATCGCAGGACTCACCCTTCTTGGCCAACCGCCGCCTGTGCTGCTCCCTGGCGGCTTCCATCTTAATCTTGACGCTGTCGCCCGAGTCCTGCCGGTCGAGGCCGCCGTCCGACGCGGCCTCCGCCTCGGAGCCGCCGCTCTTGATAGGGCTGCTGTGTTTCAGCACCTTGTGCTGCGGGAATACGGCACACGTTTGCTTGCTATGTACTGGCCGATAGACCCACGGAATTGGTGCGTAGTAAGTGTGACGTAAGAGAAACATGGATTTGGTGAGGGCACTTATAAATTGCGTAAAACTATATTTACTAATTCATAAGCATTTTCGGTGTATCCAATAAATTTAAGATTTGTTACGAATTATATCCAGTTCACTATAGATGGAAGATACTTTAGTTAACTTTGATATTCTGTTATGGATCCCCGTAGAGTAAGAAAAAAAACGAAAAAGTAGAGAAAAAATGCCACATAAAGTATATTTAAATAAAAATTGACATGTAGAAAAGACGCTTAGATCTACACACGGAATATCTAGTTCAAGATATAGTAGCGAAAGTAAATTAAACGTGCAAATTGATTTTCTCGGAAAACCTTCAAAGAAATACTTTAAACAAGCTCCTCTCGGTTCGTTTGGCTACAACCCATTAATGGCCCACTACTGAGCACGGGTCTCTCCTCGTACCTGAGGAGGCCTAGAGCATACTCCACCACGCTGCTCCAGTGCGGATTGGTGGAGGGGTTAGTGGCCAACCCAAGTGTCGGAAATTTTAAGCCGCCCGAAGGCATCCGACATGGCCCAACGACTGCTACCAAATGATAACAACCGGGACCGACGGCTTTACGTGCCCTCCGAAGCACGGAAGCGCTCAAGAAATTTTTGCCACTAGCGGTCACCCATCCAACTACCGACCGCGCCCGCTGTTGCTTAACTTTGTCGATCACTTCAGATCGACGCAAGCCGCCGGGCTATGAGCGCTCGGTTCGTTTAGATTTTAGAAAATAATAAAAAAAGAAATTTTAGCAAAAACGAAGTCGCGAAATAAATCGTTTAGCAAACCCACTCGTGTAATAATTTATCTTCATGCAAATGCATCATTTTATCACATTTACTACACACCAATTTCATGCACTAGAGGGTTCACATAGGTCGTACATATGTAGTACAAGTATCGGGGTTATTTAAAAAGCCATACGTTTTTCGTTTTTCAGGAAAAAATTATTTCCCTTATTTGCGTGTAAACGCAGGCGGTGCAATATTTTAAATTGTAAATGATAATCTAACACGAACTTTTCAAATAACCCCAACGAACACAGACTAGACGTCGAAAGCCAAACTCGCTAATTACTAGGTGCTTTCACTACGAAATATATATCATATTGCAAACCTTCTTGCCGTACGTCCTGTGCGGCTGCGTTGCAAAAACGTTATCGATAAACAAATTTGTCAACTCGCTCAATTTAAATGTCACAGGTTTAAAAAAAGAATACGAGGGTATATAGAAAAAAGGTAAATGCGGGTAAAACGCTGTTTGTTTCCGTTACGAGATTCTGTCACATACAAATATAAAGTGTGAGAAGAATTGAAATTGAGTACCTACATAAAATGTGTGAAGATATTGTCCTAAATCTCTCGCTAGATCACTGATAGACAAAACAGTTAAATTAACATTGTAATCAACCTGTACTAAACTATTTATTCTTTAATAAAATATAAATTTGATAATCTTGGATAAAATAACATATAGTAAACGTATATTCTACGTTTTCTAGTTATTATTGTAAAGGAAATGGAATTAACCACACATCAATTGAAAGGCATAAAGAAATAAGTAGATGAGAACAATAGGCCATTAAATTTGTGCTATGGCAGATAATAATAACGCCCTGAACAATTCTGAATATCCTATTTAGTTAATATTCGGAATTAATATTTTATTTGATAATTTCAATTTAATAGTGAGCGTTTCTCACAAATGGACCACACGCGATACCAAAATGTAATTTGTGTTAACTGGGGCTACACTGAGAAACAATGAATAAGCACAAGTATTTAAAATAACATATACATTAACCAATTGCAGAATCCGGCACGGTTACAATTATAAACTCCAAAACTTACAGTTAATTGTGAGTTTTTGTTTTAAAACACGAAGTTTTTATAACATGCCTAATTCCACAATGAAACAACAATACAAACATAACCAGACATTAATTTTATAAATACACTATGTAGAAGAAACAATACAATTATGAAGACTAGCTTCCAAAACACGCTTTTAACCTCTTCATGGGAACAACTTGTCTACCTACCTTGTGAAGTTTTGACTATCTTTGCAAAAAACCGACTTTAAAATAATGCAAATTTAAGACTTATAATTATGGCTTCCCATGGATGCCATTGTCAGAACTGGACCAAATCGTCATCAATATCGGTTCACCATCGAAAGTTCTGATGTAACAAACATATCGTAGTCATTTTTGAAGTCCATTAAAAATAACTTCAATTGGAGTTTTTAAGTAAAGGTTCTATTACTAATTCTTACATTATTGATATGCACATTTTACAGCTTTAAAATGAGGTAATATAACTTAGCACACTCCATATATTAGATGTTTTATTATAAATAAATAAGATCACAAGACTAAATAATGAATATTACTTTTACATCATAATATCTTTCTTTCCCATATTTTTTCACCATTCAAATTAATGAAATAAAATTCATCCAAATTTAACTCGTCTTACAAATAGAATCATATAAGTTCCCCTTCAACACCCGCCAAGACAACTTAACATTAAAAAGCGCAACAAATAAAAACAGGCTCACCACATCCATCTTGCCGATGTCGAAGCCGAGCTCCCTGATGGGTATCTCGTACATGTAGGTCAGTATGTCCCCCATGGGGCGCAGTTTCTGCGGCGTCAGCTGTTTGAGGCCCGCGTGCAGCAACCGCCGCGCGGCCTTGTGGTACACGGTGCCCGGCTTGTTGTACTTCATCGCGTTGTTGCACATCAGTTTGAAGTCACTCTGTTGGGACATTGTCATATAGTTGTAGTTGTAGTTTGTGTCACCCACAGACAGTTAGTAGTTGTTTGATTTAGCTAAGGCTTAAAGCCAACAAGAGAAAATTACAGTCCAGCAATTTGCTTTGGATGACCAGCTAATGAAAAATTTTAACCCATATTCTGTTAACAGAGCAAAATAAAATTTCGTAAAATAAATGCCCATAGTTTGACTGATGAGATTCTAAGATTTTTATGTAATTATGTAAAATGTGTGGAATTGATGATATCTTGAAATTTGAGAACACTCCGAAGGTTATTTTGCCAAAATATGCATCAATTAGCACTCACAATGAAGCAGTTCAACGACTTGTATTCATTATCGTCGATCTTCTGTTTGATTGTGGAGAAGTCCATGGGCCGCTTGATGATGGTGGAGTATCCCGGCGCGAAGTTGTCGTTCACCGGCCACGCAAAGAACTGGTGCGGGTCACGCTTCTCCAAGTTACGCAGCAGTTGCTCTAGCAGCCGGGAGAGAGGGCGGCGCTTCTGGCTGGCCTGGAGGAGGATCAAAGATAAATTGTAGATACTAGGCTTTAACTGAGATTAAAGAAAAGATAACAAGTTTGTTGACAATTGCTGAAGTCACATTTTAGAACCTGGGATACATCAAGTGTTTCTATAACAAATCTTGTAGGTGAATTTGATGTATAAAATACTTTTACAAACTAGTGTGCAGTTTCAACATTCTTGTATTGTATTACTTGGACCATGTGTTCAATTTTGTTCCATTGAAATATGTAAAAAAAATCTATTGCCTTAAGTTCAGTGGAGAATTCTACCATACAGGAATTCCAGTGAAGTTAGCTATAGTTGTGTTATAAGCAGTTTTTTTAATTGAGATTTAAAATATGATAATCATGCTTTATATCAGGGTATTTCTATTTTAATTTGTTAAACACTCTATACACATATAGGTACAGAGAATTAATGTAAATTCTACCTTGAGTACACATGTCCTAGGTTCCCTATGAGATGCTGGGGAGTTGGGGCCAGGACTGTGCCTTCGCACCATCTTCTTGCCCTCGTCTTCAGAGTCATCGTCATCTGATAATTTAATCTAAAAACCACGAAATGTAGGTTATTTAATAGTTTTTTTAATACATTACAGGCGATGAAGGTCATTGAGCACGTCCAAGAAGTAAAGTACCTTGTATCAGTTCACCCGTCAGTTTCTAGGGTATTTTGTGTTATGAAAACCAGATTTATTACCATGGGATAATAAATAGAAGTAAGAAGTACTAGGTTCTGGGAAAAGGGTAAATTATGGTTTTGATCGCATTTGTGCAACTATTACAATAAATGAATATCATTAAATTCACAAAAAATCACAATTGCTGTCTAAGTATGAAAAAAAATCTCCTGTGAATCTATAAAATGAGGTAAACAAGAAATTTATATAAAGCCTGATATAAATTATGGTGGTGCCTGAAACATGGCAGGTTATAATTAAATATAGGCAGTTAATTGTGATAACAACAGTACTATGGTAACTATGGTGACATTAAGAAGAATTCCTGATACAAATACCAATACCACAATGCCCTATTGCAGAGTTAACTTGTAAACATTTACCATGTCTAACTCTCGGCGTCTCTTCTTTCTCTTCTTGGGCTTGTCCTCTGAGTCCCTTCGTTCATCGGTTGCAGAATTCTCCATATCACTCATCTCCAAAACTTCCTCTGTAACATGCCGTAAAAGTTCCATAATTTTCACCGTAATTCCCAATCAGAAACGTAATGGGTCTGTCATTCGGAAACTCTTTTCAAATTTACATAAAAACATTATTATTGAATAACACTATACCACCGCAACTGCACAGAATTATAAAATGTTACAAGTCCGTAAAAATTATTGAAACTCACTGCAACTAAGCTTGTCGGTGTCATCCATCTTTATTTTTTACCTAACCCTAATACTATGGTTTATTGAAATGTAAAATATTTAATAGTTTATGTTATAAAAATGAAAATAAATAAGAATTAATACTATTATTTTAACTTCTAACATAACGCATAACCCAACTATCACCCAACCCAACCAAGCAAGCGGACCTATCGACAATTTTAGTTGTCACTTGTCAGTCAGTTGTCTTGTCATTTGTCACGGTCAGTGTCATCTGTCACCCACAGAGTACTTTTTGATATTGTTTCAGTCACAGGGAGTAGAAGATGTTAGTACCTACACTATGGTTTAAATGTGCTTTTCAAAAACCGATATTTATCATGAACAGTCTTCGATCATTAAAACTATTAATATATTATGTACTGTTTTTGCATATTTTTATTTTTATATACTGCGCTCAACGAACTATCTGCGCACTTAAAAGTTCGAGAAACCAAAACACAATATTTCTGTTTTTCTCATTTTTCATAATGACCATCTTTTAAGTTGGTTATGATTTATAAGATGATGTGTATGCTTGTTTTTCCGGTAATTATAATAGGTAATAAAAATAAATGACCTGTTCCTTCTAAGCGGTAATGTGCTTCGCCCATTTTTACATCTATCTACCCAACTTCCACTTTAATTTAAAACTGTCAAAGTTTGAATATCGATGATTGAGGTACCCAGATTAGTTTACTATTAACTTCAACTTTTTACTCCAATTTACCAACATACTTAAAAACAGTAGCATAGTATATCACAGTAGGTTATCTTCACACTCGTTCAGGATTGGCTCACTTCACTCCCATACACAACGATTAACAGCACAGTGAGTGCATTTATAATTCACTAGGTACTTATCATTAACATTCTAATAGCGTGTTTTTAGTTTTTCAAAGTAATTCATTTACGATACATATAATATAACATTACTGGTGTGTGCAGCTATGAGCTATGTTCAGTTATCGTTCTGTGCACCGGCAGCGCCGTCCTTCCGTGTGATTCGCTAATTAAATTGGCCGAGCCGCGGCCGGCTAATGGAAAATCGCGTTTAATAAATCTTGCATTGCGTTTTGTTGCTCCCCACTGCAGGACGATTCTCCTCCGACAGTGCAAAACATTTTTACATCGAATAATTCTATATTTTTTACTTATATCAGATCAATCGAAGGAACCTTTGAGATAGATGCACCTCTTTCGATTGGCATGAACAGCAGTAGAGAGCCTAATCATAATGTGGTCTATAACTCATAATAGTCTGATTTTTGAAACCTGCACACCTGAGAGTTCTCCAAAAAAAAGTTCTCAAAGGTGTGTGAAGTCCGCCAATCCGCACTTGGCCAGCGTGGTGGACTTTGGACTTTGGCCTATACCCCTCACACTGTGAGAGGAGACCGTGCCCAGCAGTGGCACAGTAAGTTATGGGTTGTGATGATGATGACGATGATGATAATATATCGGGTGTCCCAGAAGCAACGGATAATCCTGAAGCCATAATAGTACTAACTATCAGGCGCTCAAAAGATATACACATAAAAAACTTCATATTTTGGACACGACTTGGAATATTAAAAAAAAAAAAAAATAGTGCTTAAAAACTAATTACAATCTTTTTTGCTAGGTACTACCATTTTATACCTAAATACTAACTTGAGCGGAACCGGATGAGGATGTCTATTACCAAGCATCCTTGTCATTAATATACTCATCGATAGTATAATAACCTTACTCTACAAGCCGTGTTTTAATACGTTTCTTAAATAGAAAAAATGTAAATATGTAGAACTAAATGTATTCTTAAATGTAAATAGAACTATAGATACGAATACAGAATTAAATTTACAAATTTTGACCATTTTTAGTTTTATTACAGGAACAGATTAAAATGTCCGAATGACCCTCCCGATAAATATTTGTAAAGCGCGGTGTTAAATTCGCGGGGCGCCTTCTAGTTCTAACAATTCTAACATTGTAGAATATCATTCGATCGCGCATCGCAGGTGTTCCCAGGCGAAGTTCTCGGCTGATGGCTATTAGAAATTATATACAATATTTCCGATATCACACCACTGGATCGTGTTACGAGCATGCGATGTGCAGCTCTGCACACGCCGCCGTTATTTCATGAACTACAATAAATAGGCATAAACTTAAGTTCGAATTCTATGGAAGCCTGGTAGATTGGTCGACTGATACCTACACTTTTACTGCTAGTAGGTAAGTATAAATATAAATAAAGGATAATTTACGTTTGTCATTGAATTTACGCAAAAATAATACGGTTTGAAGGAATTTTGCCCCCTTGCGCTCACATTAAGACGATCTGTTTATGAAATTGAAATAACAGAACAATTGAGTTTAATATCTCATTATACAGAATTTTAACAACTGGCAAGATTAGATCTAAAGTAGGTTTCCCGCCAGGGCCCAGCTGACTCCCTTGGCAGGTTACACCCTAGGCTTTAAATAACATAGTATAGGTAGGTACATAATATAAAAGTAGTCTGGATTTAAGTCAATGGTTCATTACCTAATTAGTGAATTAAAATGTTTAGGTATGTTACATTTTGTTCATATCAGGAGTTACTGAGTGATCTATACAAAGTTAGCTTAGTAAACGTAATCGGCGTAATCCTACGCATTTTTTAGAATTTTCGTTTGAACGATTAGAGGACTGCAGAGGACAAGGGGGGGAGTTATGCCGCCGAAACAAAACGAGGAAAATAACCATTAGATATTTTCCTGTACACGTACCTGTCTAAGTACTATTCTGCGTTATCTAAAAAATTCGAAGCCTGCCGGCTCTCCCAATTAGCATGCGAGTTAGTGCCGCACTCCCGGTGATGACGGCGCATTCAACCTGGAATGTGCTCCACGCTCTTGATCTATAATTCTATACTTACTGTTATTTATAAGGCTCCGTGTATTTTACAAAATCAATTTTTTTCGCGACTAAGAGTCTCATACGCTCATTACATTAAAAGCACTTCAAAAAAATTTTTGCTTCTCTGTGTTCGGCACTTTAACATATTTTTTTATATTATTTATGGGTAATTAACACCGCTCGAGAATATTTTAGAAAAACAAATAAGTATTATAAAATAAAATTATTGATTAAAAAAACGAGTATCTGCGGAATTTCTTCATTCGGTAAGAATCGAATCCAATAAAAATTTCGACACCTAAACGAACATAAATAAATTATATGCATATTGCATACGTAAATTCAAACCTCATAATATTTTCGCCAGGAGGTAATGTTAAAACAAAACTAATTGCTCCGATAGAGTCCATTATTTATTGACACTGAGCATTGCTTCTATTTTGATTAATTATAATAAAAAAAGAAACTAGATTCGCATCGAGTTTTACGAGCGCTGAATTACGCAACAAGTTCCAACCACGAATCGGATCACAGTTCGGTTAGATGATTCGGTTAAATAATGCACCATTGCATGTTGTGGGAAAGTTGATTTATGTAAAGTAACAACGTGTTATGTTAGAGTTACCATTCCATATTCCTCATAACACTATTTATCATAATTATCATGCACAGTTGCAAATTATGCATATTTTTAGTGACCCTACCGGCATCCAGTTGTTCTTGGTTACTTTCCGACTGAAGAACATATTCATGTGACAGCTAAAATGTTTGTTACTAGTTAGTTGTTGCTGTTTTTTCTTTGTAGGTATCTGTGCTTTCCTACACACAATTCATCTTCGCAACCTATAGACTGCAACGCACTGCTGGGCTTGGGTTACCTTTTACAATGTACGAATCGAGATGTACGTATAAGTTACAGTCCACCAAGCTAGGCTAGCTGCTGCAGCTGAGGACAAAGAATTGTGGGACGTATATTATTATGTGAATTGAAGTGTGTTTCATAATCACGTTTTGAAATACACTATTCATATCTAATATTGTACATCTATAACTACAACATGGTATGATAATGGCCATGCATAATTTTCGCATTAATATTTTATAGATTCTAGCAACCTAGCCCCACTACCGACTAATTGCAATATAAATATATGGTCCCAATTCAATAACTAACAACTCAATTAATGTAGGAGAAGGGAGGAACCTGATCTTGAGACGTAATTAAGGATTACATTAGTTAGACATGCAACGAAGCAAGACGCTAATAGTTCTCAAGTTGCAATGCGAAACCCGATATCTCACTTCCAAACAGTTGTATCCGTTAATTTCATCATCCTCGTAATATTGTATAACACACCTCTGCATTACACTTACTTCCTACGATATTAGTTGATTGCTTCATAAATTTTACCTTCAATCACATCGGCAGTCATAACACATGTGATAGAATAACTTGTCAATTAGTGTTAGCTACATTTAAAATTATCGGGTTCTTCGGACGTTTATACGCTTCGTATATACACTATTGGAAACCTAAAATTGTAAATTGACTTTCAGGACTCGTTTTAATAAAGTTACTTGCAATAGAAGCATATGTATTAATTCTTGTGATACTTATTTTAATTTTTTTTAATGGGGTCACTTTTTCTTTGAAAAGGTCATAAATTTAAAGTTGTAACTTAGACCATTTTTTTTATTAATAATGTAATTAATATTTAATGATATTTAAATGACAGAGATGCAATGGTTGTGATGCTCCACATGGAAATGACTAGCTTGACATCCAGTTCTGTCGATGTTATACTGTAACCAATATACCTATGTATGTATGTAGTTGTCAAAATTTGCTGAAGTTTCCTTCGCCGCTTATTCACCTTTATTGATTGAATAACTGTTTAATGTAACAGAACTGCTCGCTACTTCCATATAATATTAAAAATATCGTAAATTATTATTTAATTTATATAAATACGATTCTACGAGGACCTAATGCAACGTCGGTAACGTAAGTGGAATTCCTTTCATGCAGGCATTCCTTCGGGACTTCAAGCATTCCTGGCTACTTTAACAATTTAATTCGGCCTCTTACAAGAACACAGATAATCTGGTCCTTTGTTCCCAGCCCTTCATAAAGATAATTGCGTTGGCAAGGAATTATGAATGCAAGCCCTTAAAAATTCCAGGAATTTCTTTAGCACACTGAAAATCGTAAAAGGACGAAACACGGGAATTCAGGTAAATATTTATTGAACTTAAAATAAATTAGCAGTGATCTTGTTTTGTAATATCAGAGAATATGTATACGCAACAGATACTTACCTATTGTTGGAATATTGAGCTGCTAAAAATATGTTCTCAATATTGTGTTAATTTTTATTTTGCCACTTTCGGTCGCAAGATATCTTCGAGCGCTGAGACTGGCTAACCGATTATGGAATATCGTCATATTATTAATTTTTTATTTAGAAACGACGTAACACTAAATTACTACAATGTTATGTAGCTGTTGAATATGCGATAGAATTTCAGATTAGGTACGGCTACCCAGGACTACCCAGGCACAATAAGAGACGAGTAACCTGGTTCCGCCTTTGGGATATATATACCTTACACTAACAAATAGTAATCGTACCCGAAACCTACCTTTATCGATTTTTCACTACCTATTTAATAAACAGACAAGGCCGTTACACTGTTTTAGAGTTAGTTTGGACTAACTGCAACCGCCCACTTAGCTGAGCTTAATTTTTTTTTACATAAGATAAATTAATGCTTGACAACAATCCCACCTGATAGTACGAGAGTGGCGATGAAGTCGAGGAAGTTGGACGCACTAACTTATTAAAAGCCTATTCACTCTCCTCTTCAAGACTCCCACATTATAAGCAGGTGGGAACACCGAAAAAAATAAAAAAAAATCCAGCATCAAATTAATTTCATTTTTAAATATAAAACGTATCGTATTTGGTATTGGTCTCATTCCCTATTACCCTATCTTACATCCATTGCTACGACATAATCTACTTCTATCCCAAAATTTAATGTGTCCAGCAATTCTAGTTCAATTACAAAACGCACATTACATTGACATTTATAATTTAAGCCATAAAAGAACCTGGAAAATTAACTACACAATAGGTATCTCGCAAAAATCCCGCCAGTCATACCGCATTGGTATTAAGTAGTTTCAAATCTCGTTCGCCAACTGCCGTATCAGGCAATGTGTGGGCGCGATCTGCCGCATATTTTAAACTGACGTAATGTAACTGCATTAATAAAAATATTGGTATGAATAAAAAAATACAGTTTACTGTGAAACATAATTTTAGAATCTATAGAAGGTGAAGATCGAATCTAATGGAGATCTATAGAGGAGGAGATATAATATAAAAGATAGGCTCCCTATATCTTCATGTTCAGTGGTTTATCTGTCCGCAATCTGAGATCGAGGCTGCGGTTTTGTCCCCCAGACCTAAACGATCCTCCTAAAACGATGTGAAATTACGTTTCCAGATATTGCTTTGTGAAGTACGAGAAAGTTAAGGATATGTGAATAGGCAATAAAAAGTTTTCACGACACCTTTATTCTTCGCCAACCTAGAACAGAAAGACATTCCCTGCAAAAGATTGTACGTGTCTACAAGCGAAGCAAAACATCGAATGAGAATAGACTTATTTTTCGAATGATGTTGCTGATCGCAGTAGGAGCCGCAGGAGCTAACTGGTAGAAAACGCTTATTGTCTATGGACATGGGGATGTAATGGAAACACGTCATCTATTATTATGAAGACCCCGTAGCAGAGTTGCTAGTGACCCTGCCTGCGAAGCGTGGGGTCCCGGGTTCGATTCCCAGCCGGGGCAGATATTTACGTGACAGATAAATGTTTGTTCTCGGGTCATGGGTGTTCGTGGTGTCCATGCCACCGAGTGCTTCATCATTCTTCATCACTTGTATTCATGCTAAAGTGTATTTCTATCCCTCGGCTACTGTAAGTTTAAATTACTTTGGTCATCTATGGCCATCTATCCTCGAATTACCTAATGTTACAGGTAAATGGTTTCGAGCTTTCAAAGCCTTTCATATATCAGCTTCTTGATTTGCATTCATCATTCAGTTATTTATGAATTAATACGTAAGTAACTATTTCAAAGGTGACATTAATTAATCTAATCTTTATTTTATTTTCATCGTTATGTTTTACTTATTAGGTTAGGTATACCTATTGATTGAGGCTTGTTATAAAGTAAATTAATAAAGTGACTCTCACTTTTGTCAAAATCGCAGGCAGCTCTTATCTTTTATTACGTGCAAGGCGGCTGTAAGCTGTGACAAATGAGTGTTGCGTTCAATTTAAAATGTCACACTGCTAATAGCTTCCAAAAACGAAGGATTGTTCCGCTAAGCTCGTTGAGTCACACGCCCACGTCCGGCCACTGCGTCGCGACTAGGGTTACCAACTATCCGGGTCTGTTTGGACATGCCCGGACTTTTGGTCTTCTCTACGGATTTTCAGCCTTTTTAATGAATCTAGGTGTAAAAAAAATTATTATAACTTCACAATACAACTAATATTCGATAAACTATTATTAAGTTATAAACATACAATAAGTGTCGCTTAATTTGTAGCAAAAAATAAAAATTTTAAACTATTTTATTTTCCTTTAACGTATAGCTTGCCCGGCTTTTTTAATTTCTGGGGTGTTTGTATGATTTATTAATTTGCCTAAATATGTTACTTACAACTGTTTTAAATGTATTATGTATTTAAATGTGTGGGCAAGAAACCTTAGGTCCGGTTTTTTAAATTAAAGCCTAGTTACCCTCGTGCCGACCTGCACAACAAACAGTGCCTACACTTGTTTTGTTTGAATATTGATTATTGTGAATGCCAACCAAATAAAACTATAATGTTGCGTAGATATTTCGGCATCAATAATATAATGTAATGAATGTTAACTAAGTGTCTATTCACACGCAACGCAACCACACATCCACACCACAACGACATCACACTACAACACAACAGAATCTCCGTGGATGGGCATACATTTGTATGAAACCCCATTTGTATGAAATCGCAAAGTAATGAACACTCACGCAGCCAACGTACCCAGACAGCGCAGTCTGCTCAAAAACGCGTTGTACACTGTTCGAGTGAGTCTGCCAAATTGCTATATATATGGTGAGTATTCGTTATTCAGCTGATTCAGCTTAAGGTAGTGTCGGTGTAGCTGATGGTTTGAACACACACAAAGAGGCAAACATTCACGTGCCGAGACCAAATAAATGTCAGCCCCGGCCAGAATCAAACGCGGACCCCTGCCTTTTCCAGGAAATACGACTGATCCCCGAAACATCACAGTAGCTTCTTACCTATTACGTCCAATGACGTAACCATCACTGCAGCGGGTGGTCAGCCACTTCCGCGACGGTACTCGCCGCCCACTTTCCACTACTTCGTGGAACTATCGCATCGAACTCGTATGTCCAAAGCCGTTCGCTGCAATTATTAGCTTAATACTGTTGTAATACACGTGAATCAGTGTGTAATTTTACATAACTCGGTTGATTTAAACTTATGAGAGGGATCCAAGCGTCCAGCGGTCGATGGGGAACGGGACAGATATCTAGCATTAGGACACTGAAAGGTAATTACAATCAATCGAAATAAACATCGATCGGAGGGTTTTTTAATGTTCCCAGGAAATTGTCCCATGCCACTGTTAGTGTTGTCACTGTAATTATTCGCTCTATCGATTTATCAAATGACAAATGTTATCATTTAGCTTTGATATTTTAATAATTTTTGCGCGTTTATTATATGAAACTAGTATCAGTGATACCTACATGAACAAAGTAAGTAAACCCGCCCTCGCTTCGCTTTGGGAAACCTTTGGGCCACAGAACAGTGTCTCTGTCTTCCATGGTTTGATTGGATTTTTATAACTGCATTAGATAAAACCTCGTCAAACATATTGTAACGTGACGCAATAGTAGCCACACACCGACCACCCGACGACAACTAGCCACTTTCCATCGCGTCTTGTTCTTTCCCTCAATTGGAGATGAAGTGATGAGTCAACGTATACATTTCTCCACACTCGCCCTGGTTACTGATCAGTAACTTCTGTTATTATTCCAAATGAACGCATACCGCGTGATTGTGAAAGGCTATCTGGCATACAGCATACTCCAACAAACATTTAGGACTACCTAAATGTTAGGATATAGGACCCAGGAGCCAGGACATGAGATTATGGCAAGCTCTAGGGGAGGCTTTTGCGGAAACGCAAGACAATCATAGTACCGATGTCAAATAAGTTATTAGTATAGTTATTTATACCTATACATAACGTTATTAAGGTTAGTTATATTAGTAGGTATGTTAAGTCAAAGTTTTTCGGTAAGATTGTTTAATAAAGGCTATAAATAAATAAATTAAATAAATTTTAGGAATAACTAAATGTTTGTGTTACACATTTTATTATTCCTGTCAATCAATTAGATTATTGGTTTGATAATTGGTAGGTACCTACGTCATCATACTAGGTATATAGAATACTAGTGTTAGTAGCATTAGTTACCTACTATAAAGAAGATTTGACATCGACGACAGTTGCCCTGATATTATTGGTGGTTGTAGACATTACATTATCTAATTTCATTTTTTTTTCTTCTTTTCTTTCATTCAAATTGCTCCCCAAAATCATCATTAGCTATAGTATCTATTAACGGCCCTCGGTCGTCTGATGATACGCTGTATTCCCAAATAGTTCCCCTGCGACGATAGCCCATTTGATATGACTTTGACTATGGCAGCCTAGTGGATTTAAAAATTTAATGGCTTAACTTTGATAAAAAAGAACTTATTTACCAAATTCATATTTTGGTGCCTATCAAATTTGAAAATCGAAAATGTTTTAGGTGATCCAAAAATTAATTATTGGCTGTGTCCTGTGAGAAACAGAAAAATTCTCAAGCCATTCCCCGCGGCCGCTCCCCGCTATTGGTAAGCCAAAAGCGGCACTGCACTTGTCTTGTCAGCGCTTCCTTCCCTGTCTCTGTTTAGTATTCAAGTGTCAAGGTCGCGCCGCACGTGTCCCTGCGACCGAACGGACGACGGACCGACGAGAAAGTGTTTGAATTATAGAACACACGAGCTACGCTTTGATCTCTTGTCGCTGAGGGAGAGAGGAGAGATTGCTAGAGAGTTTCCATGATTATAGAATCTCCATGTGCTTAATTTTCAATACCTACGACAATCATAGATAGGTTTGCTGGTAGGTGCTTTGCCCAAAGGTTGACTGGTAGTTACGCAAGCTTTTAGGAATAAGTCCACCTTTTAGGAGGTATCATAATAAATTAAGTTATCCACAACTGCCCTTCTGCAGGGCTCGATTGTTCCACAAACGGAGGGTTTAGGGGTTGGCTACATTGGCCAAACGTAAACTGATCAAAACTTCACAGACAGTCGCCACTTACCATCAGGTGGGTTGAAAAAAAAGCAATTCGACTAATTGTTCGCCGAGGTACCTAAGGGAGCTGGACCATGAAAGGCCATGCTCCTTTGAAGGCCAACAATAAAACAGTCATAATTATTTAAATGAATATCTTAGGAGTTATCGCAAAATGGAAAAATAACGCGCATGAAAATATATTCGTGCGCGGGTTACTTTCAACAATTTTGGAATTTACTAAGGTTTTCCCGAAGCGAAACGAGGGCGGGTTTACTAGTAAAATTATAAATGGTGACCACCGACCAGTTAGTGGTAAGACCAGTGTGCACCGGTGAGTAACACGTATGACGTATGTACCTGTACTGAAACAGATGTAACCATAACCTATCCCGCGAGCGGGTCGCCGGCCGCCGGGTCGCGGGGTCGCGACCACTTTCCCTCACACAGCGATAACGTCCATCTTCATTGATAACTGCAACCATCACAGAGCAATAAACACGACAGAGGACGTCGTAGGCATTAAACGAATAATAAAATTTTGTCTGCGGAATTTAACAGAATCTGGAATACTGCAAAATTGGATTGTACAAAGACAAATTAAGTATTTTTGCACACAAGACAAATTAAGTATTTTGTACACGAATGTATTACGTTAAGCTTGGGGAAATAATTAATAATACTGCGACTACAACAACATTCGTCAGCCTTTTTTACATGTTTCGGTAACACTGTTACAGCGGCGGAGCAAAATAAAATGCGGGTTTCTCGCTCCTTTTCTGGCTGGCAAATGGTCGGTGCTGCTAATGCGCCATGCGTCATGGGCGACAGTGATTTTCTTCCTTTGACAGCTGTTTACTTAAAACACCGATGAGCTAAATTTTAAATATTGTGTTATAAAACTAACACGAAAAGATAGAAACTTCTGTTACGTGTGTATTCTATGCATCGTAGAAGCGGCGCTTTCGTTTCGCCCCAGCAGCACGCGTCCGCCGCGGCCGCCGCCACAGCGGCTCGGGAAAGCGGCGCGAGCGCGAGTGTCAGTATTGTCAGTGTTGTCCGCGACGCGACGCGACCCGACGTGTAGTGCCGGTAGAACGACGTCGTGTACCGTGTAGTGCTGTGACCCTGTGACGGCTGTGACTGTGAGCCTGTGACATATTGTTCCCAGTTCTGTGCTCCATATCACCGGATTGTGCAGGTGATTGATTGACACATTTTTGCACGTCTAGTAAGTCTTGTTGTTGATAGCTTTGCGTTAGAAATCGCAGTGTTTGCAAGTTGCTTGCTTCTCATCTAATTTTCTTTATTATGTTCGTCGCATTTCTATAGTATCGTTGTGGTTTGGAATTCGATGAAACGGAAATGACATGAAACGGAAACGAAAAAGAGACAGGACTGGATTATTTGGACTATTTGGACTGACAATATTAGTTTTTTTTAAGTTTCACTTCTAGCACATGTGAATTGCACACATTTTGTTTTTTTAGAATTTTAATTTGAGGTAAAAAGTAAAAAGAGAAGGTTTTCTTTCCAGTCAATTAGCTACTTCCCAATTTAATTTAAGAAGATACACAATAATAACCAAACTTTTACTTGTCTTTTAAATTTATTTATAATATTGATAGACTGAGATATTATTGTGATGATGATGATGATGATATATATACGTACCTGCTTAGCTGTTTACTCGTGTATCGTGTATTTGTCTAATTTTACCTATTGCCTGATGCACGTTTTAAATTAATTAGAGATAGAGATAAAAATCAAATTGGTGTTTGGCGACGTGCTTTGCCGAAGCGCCAAGTGTAAAGCGGCTTTATCGATACAATGCAAATTTTTGGAAGGTGTTCCGCAAAATTGACCAAAGTTATCAAGATTTGCTTACTTTCATTCTCCTATATCTTATTTCTTGCCGGACAACGCATCGGTGCTGCTTGTTGGTCAGCTATTAAAATATACTAAAGATATAAAATATACTAAAAACTTGAGGTAAGTTTAAAAAGCTGAAAAAAAAATCGCACAGAATACAAAATATCCTATTTGCTAATTAACTTTAATTTATTGTTCTATTATATTTCTATTAAGTACAAAATAGAAATGGGCATGCAAGCCATGCAAGGTAACAACACTTGCAAAATTTTTGGAATGACTGCATTCACATAATTATAATCTGTTTCATTCTATCGCTCATTTCCGGTTCTTATCAGATCTTCTCCAAACTGACATGTGTCTATCTAGCTGGTGTACAATTTCAAAAAAAGAATGTGCGAACCGGTGCATAAATCTCGGAGAAAGTATTATGTAGGTAGGTATTCGAAAAATAACGATGTAATAGTGAGCTTCTTATTTCAAGTCGAAAAAAAAAACTCGCCGATAGTTACGCGGATGTGGTAGCAAGTTGGTAGCACTCATCATCGGGAGATATCGAAACACTATGACATATCATATATTTTTTTTGAAAACATTTTGAAAATAATAAGAAAAATAACTAAATTGAATAATAGTTCTTGAAGTGCTGTACCGTTCTGACAAATAAAAAGGTTCACTAAAATAAACAGATATACCCACCTATTTCTAAAATTAAATTTTGTCAATAGACAGATGTTTATTAAATAAATTTTTAAGTAGGCATTCTGTGATTTGATGATGGCACGCCGTTTGCGATATTTTTTGTTCAATAAAAATGCAACGATTCGCAATAAATACAGATTATTTGCTTTTCAGCGTAATTGAATTGTTAATACATGTAACATCATCTGTATTGCTGAATATAATGTCATTGAAGTATTTCTTTGCTTTGTGTGACTCATGAAACAACTATTTAATAATATTTAACATGAATACATAAAGACATTATTTGATTTGCTTGCACAACGTGCAGATTATAGTTACACATGGGTATAGTATATAGTATGTATAGTTTATATTTATTTCTGCGCTGAATTAATTTACCGTTTTTTTACATTTGTGTGAATAATTTTCTTAAAAACCATGACTAAGGTCTGCCCTGGTTTAGAACCCGGGGCAGTCGTTGTTAGGTAACTGAAGAAAGCCTACAACCGCGAGCACTTTCCGTGATGTTCCTGAAATCCATAATTATGGTACTCTTTTAATGTACCGAACTGTTCTCAATATGCAGCACCCATTATATTAATAGATAGAAATGAAGTTTGTAAGCAATGAACGTCCACGAATCAACTAGACAAACGAAAAACGGTATAACTTGCTGAGATAAATTTTTAAAGATCGAATAAAAATGTTTCATTATGTTGCTTGAATTAACCTCTTATTTTAAGGTCGAGTGGGTGATTTTTGTATATACAGAGCGGAGTACTCACTTCATCATACATTCAATTGATTTGCATTCATTTATCAGTTTATTTTTGTAGCTTAATCTGTTCGAATATAACGCCATTAAAGTTTGTGCTCCATGTAACCTATAAAAATGATATACACGTCTTTTTCAGGACCATATAACAAGACACTTACACGTAATTGAATCACAATTTAGTCATCGTTCAATTGTTGTAAATAGCGACCCGTAACCATTCGGGCGGACTTCGTGCGGACGTCACGCACCTGTTCACACACTATTGTAGGCTAATGTCCGTATTAACTATATAACGCGGCTAATTTCATACCGCGCATTTAGCGTTGACGTGTGACTGGATAACTGTGCTTGAACTGCTGCCCGCGAAGTGAGGGCCCGGGTTCGATTCCCGGTCGGAGCTGACATTTATAACAGATCATTGGCATCTAACACTTATAATGGATATAAATGGACGGAGGTAACATCTTTTTTGATTTATTTAAAGTCAGTAACATAAGACAAAAAAAATGTGTCATTCGGGATTATTGCTTCGATTGAAGTAAAATTTATAGAATACCATAAATTGCTAAGCGTCAATCAAGTTCGTTTCAATAATTAAATAATCTATGTATACATATACATAATAAAATTAAAATATATATTTTAATTTTATTATTAAATTAGTTATCATAACTACTCACTGAGGTACCCACTTCTCAGTTACTGTAGAATTGTAGATTGTAGATTTTGTACGGGCCCTAGACCTCAGGACTAAGAAAGTGTGAAGTACTTTAAACAAATCGGTGCAGCATGCGCTGAACTCGTCTAGTAATGAGCCAAATAAAACTGCGAGAAGAACCTAATTAGAACCCTCTTGCTGGCCAGCTCACCTGCTCGTTAGCCGCACATAACTAACATATTTGCACGCGACCATCAACGTGTACAATTGCAAATACCGCGCTGGTTTTTGTAACCAATGATAGAATATAAATCATTCCGATCGTATCTCCGACACATGTCTGGTAGGAGTAAGTATCGTCAGTTAGCTCAAATGATGTCGGATACAATTGTTTCGTAAGGTATATTTACCACAATATCGTGTGCGCGCCGTCGCGTCGTGGTGCGACAATGATATCGAATCGCACGTCGATTTTGACATAGATCAAAGACAAAAAAACAATAAATTCAAACGATTCTTCATCATTGCAATCCCTACGTCCACTACATAGCTCGGGGCTCCGGCGCGCTGCTCCTATTATTATTAGGTAGATACTATTCTTGTATACTTCTTGTAGGATATCCTCTCTTGACAACGTATCCGCGATGCCTCTGGTGTTACGATGTCAACGGGCGACGGTGCCCACTCATTATCAGGTAGCTCGTCGGTTCTGTTATCCCGACTTCAAATATAGATCATTTTACAATGTCAGATCGGTACACCCAGTAAAAAAGGTACGACATACACAAAAAATACAGTCGAATTGATAACCTCATCCTTTTTTAAATTCAGTCAAAAGGGTGTCATATTACCAGTGTTAAACCGCCTCTACTTCGGTGAAGCGTGAATAAATTCTGGGAGCTACCACTTCCTGCTCACAAACTCCCAGTTTGGTCAGTAGTCGGTGCCCTCTTCAAGCAGTTAAATAATCGCCAAGCAGTATCAGTTGCGGCCAATCACACGTTAATTAGGTAGTCACGTGCACGCCTCAATAAGTATCGCAATGCGTTGCGTCAGATTGGAAGGGAATGGGAACCGGAGGATAAAAACGCGTAACCCTATTGAGTAAGCCGAGTGCATTATGTGCGAGTACCCGGTATCGTGTTATTGCATCGTGCTTGTACCCTACTAGATAATAGTGCCTTGGTGTTCACAAATGCGTCCCATCTCAATCCACGATTGGCTATTCGAAAATGATATCAATTTGACTTGGTTTTCGATTCGATCTCTTTGGACGACCCGGAGGCGCAATGGTTATGCTAGCCGTTGAGGTAAAGGGTCCTGGGTTTGGTTCCCAGCAACGTTGTGCTACTACGAGCACAGTGATTGTTTACATTCGAGATGGACAAGATAAAGATAAAATATAGAAAAATTGTTATTAATTATAATTTTGTCTAAACTTATAATTAACAATAATAATGTCGTTGCACTAATTGACATGTAATTATTTACTTCTGTTAAATAAACATTAAACAAAAATATTCATTATAGTATTTCGATTAAATATCGGTCATTCGTTTTAACATGAATTCGCGTTAAGTACATCGCATGGAACACTTTTCACACCTGTTACAGACTCTTTAATATTTATTTGCAATTCTTTCCTAAAGATAAACCAGCAAACACTATAAAGATAAACTGTTTAATTTTAGTCTACTTACACGTACACGCTAGCCATTAAAATTATCTCTGCTAATTCTGCGACCTAGTTGGCTGTAAACGTGTGGAAACGGCTCGGTGAAGCCACTGCTTTTTAACTAGGTATCGGAAAATAACGTACGTACAACAAACTTTATAATAATTATAGCTATTAATATCAGACAATATAAATCGTATAATCTTTCAATTGTTTAATGATTATTATAAAATGATGAGTAAAACTTGCGAATTAACTTAAGTAGGTTAATACAAACTTGTTATTGAATTACTAAGTATAAGTACTAACAGGAGGGAGAATTCGATATTTCTTTTTTAATAAATGAGTTCAGGGAGGACTACTTACAGTTTCATTTTATTGACGGTGTTAAGATTAATAGCTCGAGCCTTTTTTATGTAATATAGTCGACAGAGGAGCTGTCCAGTCCCCTGATGGTAAGTAGACAGTCATCGTCACCCGTGGACATAAGCAATACTACCACCACCAATACCAATACCACCCATGCATTGCCGCATTTCCGAATCCCATCGTGAAAGCAACAGCTGGGGGAAAAGCTGCCACATGCGTGAGCCCCTACTGTCTGTATTAACCTGGGTGGTACAGGCCAGCGACCATACCGGAAGGACCAAAAGCCATATAGCCTTGTCCGTCATCGGATGCAGCACAAGCAGAGGAGGTTCGCTAGGTATAAAGATGGATGGACGACACCGTAAAATCTCATTTTATCGAATGTTATTGTAATGGTTGTAACTCAAGTCGCGGCGTGTCATCACGTTGCGTCAGAGCTGCGATCGACGCACCGTGCGACAGACAAACGAATCTGTAACGTGTGAATGTTGCCTCCTGTTGCCGGTGATTTAATATGAGCTTTTTGTTCATGGCGCAATAGTTGGATGCGTGTACCTAGTACCTACCACATGTACTCGTAGGTGTAGCTATATTTTATAAAAGATATGTGAAAGTTATGTAGGTAAACCTATCACTATACTTCGGCCACGCTCCGAAAAGAAACTATGTAAACAAACCGATATTAGGGTCATCAAAATTCTGGCACTGTGAAATCTACTAATTTTCGTGTTTTCAACATCATTTCTAAGAATAACATGCAATTTGTATACTATCGCTTATTTCTATGGCACAATACACTATAATCACTTCCAAAACGTTTATATTATTGCGTCTATACAAAATTTCATAAAATATCCTTATCAGTTAGTAACTCACAGCCCTTAAAGTAAGCTAAATTCAGGTCTTTATAACATTTTGTCTGATTTTGCCAAGTTAAGAGAATCTAGCAAGCTTACCGATTTGCACCATACAAACCGCGACGATCTCTAAAAAGAGACCGGGCGCCGTAACTTCGTTATTTGTTCAGCAGTCTCAGCCTCAGTTGAGACCTGTGCCCTACAGTGGATAGCAGTGAACATTCATTGATGGTATTGGATGCTTAGATTACAATACGCAACTATCAGACTAAAAGTAAATTAAACATACGCTACTTGCGCGCTACGGTAAATCAAGTAATTTATAATATAATCGTGATTATATTTATAGGTTATGTTGGACACCTAAAGAAATACTCAAACTTGCTATTTGTTATTTCCATAAATAGATTTCTACGTAACATTACAACGCGTAGTCAGTAAAAATTACTCATCCATGTAATTTTTATTAACTACGCGTTAAAGTGCAATTTAGAATTATATTTTGCAAGGTCAATTAAACCCTTAAACAAAAACAAAGTCAAGGACCAATATAGATTCACAAAACTTAATTTAAAGAAGTAAAAGAATTATACATAGAAAATAATTTATTTTAAAACGTTCATAAATGTGCTGACGAAAAAAAGGTTATTCGCATCTGCCTATTATCGGTTGCTAGGCAACAACTGTTGGTAAACATTCTTTACGGAGGACGGCCGAAGTATAGATACAATAACAAATTCAGTCGTGTTTTCATCGAGAAACTATTCGGCTTGGACGTTAGTGAGTTGGGAAGGACACGTTCCATTGCAGTAACCAACCAGGTTCAATGGTGTCAAATTTCGGAAAAAACGGGGATGTTGGTTTGGCGCAACAACAACAAGCGCCTATGGTTATTTGGTTTTCTGTTAAAATTGTCGATGGAAGTTGATGTTTATTTGATGATGAAGAAGATGATGTTTATTTTGTGAAAAAACGGGACGTTCAACGAGTTCCGATCAAAAGTAAATTGTATTGTAAATTTATTTTATTAATAACGGAAAGTGCATTACTTGTCAGTGGCCTCATTCGCCGCCGACTGCAGTTTGCAGAGCTGCGCCGTTCACAACTGCTCTCAATATGGACATACCGCCGTAGCCCCAGGGTTCGAAGTAACCTCCCACTGACCAGCCTCGAAAGTTGCACGCATCTTGCGTAACTTAATGACGAAAAATCATGAGGGCGACTGCGTTCCGGAGGTCTCTGTGATAAGATTTATGAATTATAATTACACCTTTTGGTCGCAAGTTGCAATAGACGTGTATAAACCCGTTGAAATCTTTTGTATTGATTTATTGATCAGTAAGGTATTGGAAACTTGCCTATCAGAGAGTGCTCCTGCAGCCATATATCTTCCAAACGAGTTAAAAATCCCGTTGGTTACCCGTTACCCACAAAGGATAGCATTTAGCAACATCTTCACTGGTTAGGCTTCTCATAGATAACATATAAGTATGTACATATTGTATACACATTATGAGTACTATGTCGAAATTACTTCTTAGTACAGAGCAGTTAACCGTGACCATGACCCATGTAACTGGGTTGAAATATCATCATACATTCTATTAAGAGATTTCTCATTCTGTCGGTCATTCTTTTCTTGTTTATCAGACCCTAAAGTATTGGCGCTCTAGGCAATATTGAGAACTTCATTACCATGCAGAACTATTGTCATTGCAATAACACACTATTGTCATTCATACAACTGCATAATTTATATACATTCTAATAGAAAATTACTAATAGAATAGAAATTACTAATAGAAAATATACATACATTCTAATAGAAAATTTCTCATTAAGTCGATTTTTTTTTCTCCAGGCCCTAACGCACTAGACAACATTGAAAACTTCATTACCATGCAGAACTCTCGTCATTGCAATAACATCCTATTGTCATTCATACAACTGCATAATATTATATACATTCTAATAGAAAACTACTAATAGAATAGAAATTACTAATAGAAAATATACATACATTCTAATAGAAAATTTCTCATTAAGTCGATTCTTTTCTCCAGGCCCTAAGGCACTAGACAACATTGAGAACTTCATTACCATGCAGAACTATTGTCATTACCGTACCATACTGCTGTTTCCCGTTACGACATTCGCGGGGACCTTGCACTGCCTTGCAGTCTCCGCCGCCGCCGCCGCCGTCGGTCGTCGACTCGTCAACACTACACTGACGGAATGAATGATCGCATCTATTTGTTATTGTTTGTTACTCTCAGCGATTAAGGCCGCAATATACTCCTGATAATGTCGGCTTGTTTGATACCAACATTTTTAAGGATGAAGGATTTTAGAATTTAGTGTAAGGACATCGTGCTTGCTACTAGATTGAGAAATATTTTATCAACATACCATAGAATATGTCAGATATAAAAGGTATTACTATTAAAAGGGCGATTAAATTATTTTTTATGTAGAAATAGTTACAAATTTACAATGCAATGTTAGAATAATAAAAATGGTTGTGTTTTTCTATTGTCACTATGGAACATAAAGAAAAATGTAGATATTAGTATCATTTAACATAGAATTTATGTGCTACACTATAATAGTCTATACATGTATATCATTAAAGACTTGTTTAAGTATTATTTGTTGTTTCGAGTACGCCAATCATTCATTACACGTGACTACTTGACCTACTTTAGTAACATTTCAAATATTCTATACAAAATTTATTATTACTTAATAACAATTTTAAATGCTTATTTCATTAGAACTATCTTATCAATATTTGTTGCATAAGTGACATCAATGAGTAAAAAATCATGTGTATTTTGTCTGTTATCGCGGTTAATATATAAATTAATAAATCAATAAATACATTTAGTGCAATGTTGTACGTTAATTGGCTTATATAGCTAGTTCGAAGCAAGTGGTTTAGCAACTTCCTTTAAATTATCTTGCGTTTCAAACTGACAGGTGAGTGTAATAATAAATCTATAAAAGATTATTAAAGCGATTTCATCCAATTACTATGCAAGAATTGAATAGAATCAGATGCTCGAGATAGTACTTTTATTATGTGTTATTAAAGGACGGAAGGTAAGGATTGTACACTGGCCATATAACATCAGACAGGCTGCATGTTAATATGCTAGCTAGGTTATTGTTGTGCAACTACAACAATAAGCTAATCTTCTATGTATATAAAAGCAATATGATACTCACTCACTGACTAATCCCGAAAACTACTTGACTTATGAAATGTAAACTTGGCAGGAATATTGGTTATGCATTCAAGACGTTTGTTTTGAATTGATTTAGTAATATTTTAACACTGAGGGGTTAAATCATTTTTGAAAATTTGTTTTTAAATAATTAAAAGTACATACGCGTGGGGCGAATCGCGGGCAATAGCTAATAATATCATAGTCGGGCACACGGTCACACACAGCTTGACAGTCACGTCCAATAGTGTCAGTGGTCTATGAATGCACTCAATTTGTTAATATTGCAATCACAGCGTGCTTATTTACACTGGTTACCGCTAATGAAGGTATGTTGATCGTATTTTGTTCAATGTCAGTCTTTTGTACACTGCCTTGCAATGATTGGAAAAAGTTTTAAAAGCGTTTTGCATGCAAAGTAATTTATTTTTCTGTGGAGTCAAAAGGTTCTAATTTTTGTATGCCAATAGCTGACGAAATATCAAAGTGATTGGCTGATGAGCAGTTGTCACCGATTAGGTATATACTTTTGTATAATATTTATAAAATTATATTCTGCGAATTACTTTATAAGTGCTTCTTGGATTCAATAAAGTAAAGTAGGTAAAATATGATTTAAAAATATATAATTTTAATCAATATTCTTATTTTTAAAGAATAAATATTTAGAAATTGTATTTATTCACGCTTAATGACTTACAAATAAACATTTCATTGACTTAAATGTTACAAAAGCAAACATTGAATTGAACATTACATAACTCGTATCAAACTCGGGTTTCGTAACGCGAGTGCTCGATCGCGTAGCGTCTTGAACTATTGAGGTATTGAGTCAAGTGCACAGTTGTAATCTGCTACTTGTTCGACGTCAGAGCTGTCGGCTATCACTGTTCAGATCCGAGGTCGGTTACGATCATTTCACCTTTACATTCTTATCTAATCCTATTTCAAAATTAATTGACTTAAGGTCATTGTAGGTGTTCATTTCAGCCCTGTCATTGTTTTTGACTCTTAAGTTTATTTCTTTAATGAATGTCTACGATATCGCTCCTCATTTCCACTAGTACAACTGATTAGGTCAACCGTTGAACTAGTGGGACTTGTTTTTACAGGAGTTCAACTAGTCGAGAGTTGATCTACTGGGACAAGATAGTCGTATTCAAGTGCTAGGAGTGCTGCGAATTCATAAGAGCTGATTAAATTAATCCAGAAGAAGGAGATATTTACCTTGTTTCTACATCTTTAAGTGTGAGGTAAAATCCCGTATCTCTAACAAAAAAATTGATTTAAAGTAGAAATATAGTCCGCAAAAATATTTTTAAAAAAGAAAGGATACTAAATCACCGATTAAACATGAATTGCTTGACCTATGAAGTTAAGATTTGGCGGGAGATAGTTTATGAGTAGGAGATGTTAGCCGAGAACCAATTTTATCATTCTCCGCCCATATAGGGATAAAATAAGGGCTGAAAGTCTGGTTAAAAATCCACCATAATTACTACGCCCAGACCAAACCGCGCGCCGAACATGCAGCGATTTAACCTCGATGGGAACGAAATTCAACATCTTTCACAAATGCGTTACCTGACACTCTTCAGAGCGAAACAAGTGCGCAACCGGCCGCGGGGGCTCGCTGCAGGAGCGATCGCCACCGCTTCATTACCATAAAAATTGTACAAAAAGCGAAGGCCAACGACACACGAGCGGAGGCAGTTCACAAATCTCGGCATTAGAAAACCGTGGGAGCGGCTCACAATGCCGCCTTTCTAACGCTCACGTAATGAACCGCGCTAATTGTTGGCGCGTGCACCCGCTGGATGGCTGGGCCACGCCGCCAGGCTGCCAGCTGCCAACCACCGCTGGGTCAGAGTTTATTTAAACCAATAGGTTACCTAAAACAAAGGTCACAAAGGATTTTTTGTGTGTACGCCGCTGCCGTGTCATGTACCTACACAAGTTAGAACGCACAAATAGATTTTCGTTATAGGCTTGACGATGTTAGAGGCCTATTCGTTGTGTGCGATCAATGGTGTGTGAGGATGACCTACTGTTCTTCATGTACGTTTGCTGGATTATCGATCACCTGTAACCTGTACGTACTGGTCAAAATAGTTACCGTCTAGCCAAATGTTGGCTAGCACGTTTCAGGTTTTCACCGTGAAACGTATTTTAAGTAATTCAGCTTGCAAGATTTGACCCAAACATACAAACATCGCAGGCATCGTGGGTTTAATAAAAGTTTGTAGAAAGAAATTAAGGTCGTCCTTGATCTGTGGATTAGTTCGATTGGAATGTAAGGCTGCGGCTACCTTGGTTATTACGGCAGGCTATTACTGCAACGTTTACCATTACAGTTGGAAATACATTCATAAACGCAACAATGGGCCGAAGTATCGCACGGTGAACTGTACTGTAACCGTAAGACAGCGGTTTCAATAACAAATCTCCGCTTTGTATCCGAACAGCGGAATTGTATCGCGTGCGTGCTTGCGTAAGCGCCCGGCTTTGGCATAAGCGACAACGTGCGATAATAGGGAAGGCGGCGGCATTTTAGCAATCTTTGTTAGTTGCGGTAATGGACATGCGCACCTTGTGATCTAAACGGACCACCATATTCTATAGACACATTTTGACAGCACAGCAATTAAATGATTTAATTCCTTCATCTCCCTTTCTCCATCGAATTACCTTAAGTAAGGCGGCTTATTTAGTTATCACGTCATGTACGAGTAACTAGAATAAATCATCGTCAGCATCATGAAGTATTTTTTATGTACCCATGTAATGTTAACGTTAGTGATCTGTCGTGTCAAACAGCGATGGCCATGGACATGCATGGTTACTTTCAGTCAGAGGGCACGTTGAGCAGGCAGTTTCGGTTTTTTTGTTTTAACCAATTTGAAACAATTCCAAGCGCGTTACGCTCGCGTCTTGTGGCTCTGCAGGGCAAGATAAGACGTGCTTCACTGTTGATAGTTCACAACGACCACAAAACACAACACCAATAAACATACAGAAAACCCACCTTTATAAAACTGTAACTGTTCGAAGCTGCAGAATTTAAAGAGACATGAAGATTTTGACAATCATATTGGGCAGTTTATTAATGAAATAGACAACGATATTAGCAACCCTTAACAACGATATTTGGAGGTTAGGTCTGATTTTCTCGCTAAAATCAAAAGTAAAATCGGTTTGCTGAAGCGCATCGAGGTCTGTTACAAGTAATAATCAAGACGATAAGCCTTCAAAGAGATCTATTTTGTAAAATCTTTATCGTTTTATATTTAACTTAACACGCACCCGCCGTTTCTCACACCTTGCACCTCGTACGAAACGAATCTCCCACGAATTTAAATCGACCGCCGCACCACGGCCATGCGGAGTTATGATTGCCTTCTTCAATTAACGAATAATTTCGTAACTTGTTTGCTTTGCCGATTGACCTCCGCGTAAGCTCCGAGTGTCGAGATGTATTCAATTTTCATTTCAATACCATCTCGAGTTACCTCGCTGGTAAATTGAGTATCGACTGTCGATATTATGAATAACATTGTTATTATTATACTTATTTTTATATACCTCACGCTCGATTTTATATCGTTAATATTTTTTATTTTCAATACCTAGGAATTGTAATTTACTACACTACCGTGCACATTAACCTTAATCTTTTGTAAACATTAGATCATAATCGGGTCTTCAGATTATGTAATTATATTTAGTTGTAAAGCAGTAATATCGTAATGAAAATAAGTAGATTATAAAAATTTGGTAGGGCTGAACCTTAATTCAATTGTACTGAAGAGTTATTGCAGCTTGTATTTTGATGTTATACAAATACATAGATTTGTTGCAGGCTGCAGTTGTCAATTTTCACCTTTTTTTTCACGGTTTCCGTGTAAACGAGACAGATGTTAATAATTTGTTTTAGCTTACTTTAATGTTGTCGTTTTATCGTTCTTGTCATTACCATGTTTTAAAATGTTTGGTCTTCTTTTTCTAAGCAGTCACCGGTTAAATATTGGGCTCACGTCACCATTCATTGGCACTGATTACTTTCCATTAGGTGCTTCAATTGTGTCGTGGCGAAATAGTTGACTTGGACCTCTGATGGAAAGTAAACAGCCATTGTATACACATGACCCGACGGCTTGTTTGGCGCATAATTTGCATAAGACGCAATTTTTACTAGTGTAATTCATTACATAAAACATTCTTATATATAAAATTCTCGTGTCACAATGTTAGTTACCATACTCCTCCGAAACGGCTTGACCGATTTTTATGACATTTTATACTCATACATATTTAGTAGTTCTGAGAATCGAGTACTATCTATTTTTCATACCCCTAAGTGATAAGGGTTGTTCACCCCTAACATTTAATTTTAATTTTTTGGACAACATTTTTGTAGTTATTTTTTTATGTTGTGGCATAAAAAATACACAAAATCCCAAATTTTCACTTCCCTATCCCTACCCCTCGAATTCGAAATCGTTCACCACAAGTAATCTATATGGCAGAACTTTTATATAATCTGCACTTGCAGGTAAAGCGGTCATTTCGTTTCTTCTGCATTCAGAAGTATTAAGAAGCTCAAAGCTCATGATCAATATAAAATCATAGGGCGGTGTTCGGTCGTGGGCCCGTGGGACAAGCCGGGCGCATCAGATGCGCTGATACCGCACCGAGTCACGCGTGGGCGTCCGGCTGCCTCGGCTGCGGGGTGACGCTGCTGACGGCATCGCGCAGCCGTAATTGGAGGGATTGTCCCCTAACTAGCCGGTGGTAGGGTTGTCAGTGCAGTAAACTGATGGACACTCGGATAGCTCTCTGTAGTTTTCCATTTTTGATAACTCGTACTCGAATTTAACATCGTTTGATTAAAGGCTTTGATATCTTACTTGATGTTCTTGTAACAATCATAATCTAATAATTAATTGAAAACCTTGAAATTATATACAAACTTTTATGGCAAGCCACATAACGGTCACCGCTCCAAATATTTAAAATAGGTAATTCATTTTATTTAATGCATAACATTAAATTATCACACATGTACCTTTTTAGGCGTAGCACATTGGGAGAGAGGCTAAATGGTCATTATTAAAGAGCTGTAACACCGAAAGCCCAGTGTTAATCGGTGCTGTAGACACTGCAACGGCAATATGTGAAAAACATTTCGCTTTTGTTCTTAGAATCGTAAAACCTAATGATGTGTTTGTTATAAACTAATTAAAGATGTGTCATTAAATCTCGGAATGATAAATTATATGTAAATTGGAATAGATACTGTAACTGTGAAACCAATGAGGATGTAGCCCTAGCATTAAATAGGGTTGCTATTATTACTCGTATGACTGACTTTTAATATTATTCACGATTACAAATATACATAATGTTAAAATTGAGAAATGTTATACAATTGTGATAAGCTTACCTATGCGTTTCTAAAGGCAAAAAAGTGCGAACTATAAAGAAATAAAGTCAAACTTCTTTAAAGCTTGTCTATAAAACCAACTTTACATAAACTTGTGAGGTTGCAAGAGGAAAAAAACGTGTAAGAGTAAAATGCACCAAAGTATTAATATGACAAATATGGAAAGGGTGAATCTACACGCGGCAGCCCTATTAATAAGTAAATTGAATCGGCCAACGGTACTACAGTGTAATGATGGTGGTCACCGCATGTACTCCTTAGCCTTTATTGAATGAATAGATTTTGCACGCGACTCATTGGCTCGTTGCGGGAAAAACGGATTGGCAGAAATGAGATTTACAGTTTCCTGCATTCCACTTGCGATTCCACCGTCGAAATGAAGCACGATCCGAATAATTTTCTTAGAATTGAAAGCGCACTGAGTTATTTAAATAATTTAGGAGAATGCCCGCAACTGTTCGGCGGTATAATTTATGGGAATGAGACAATTTTGGATGGAAAATTGTGCCCCAATTACGTTCAGTGGGCTTCAGAACAAGAATGTAATTGCGAGAAATAATCAGGCAAATTATAATTTATAAGTATCTGTTTTGTTTTATTACGAAACGAGAATTTTATCGCGTCGTTCCACACTTCGAGGATTTTATGTTTCATGATTAATTCTAATCAAGAAAAGAGAAATTAAAAGATGTTAGTCACAGTCATAAAAAATTGTGTTTAGAATGTTATGTTTAAATTGTTGGCTTACTTCCTGTCCTGGTTAATGCTGTAATGAGTCAAAACTTGTCTGTACGATTATGTCACAGTCCCTCATCGACATACTTGTGCTTGTAATACACGTTTGGTAGGCCTCCGTAACAAATTTTCGAATTATTCATCAATAATTTCCGGCAATTACAAATGTCAACATGCACAATTATCGCTTCCACTTTCTCTGGGTGAAAGGTCGACAAGTCTTCCAACTTTAAAGGTTTATGACGCAACCCGTCACCCAGCCGGCATGCTCGACTGGACACTATGAATATGACAAGTTGTGCTCGCCAAAGTAGCTCCTATAGTGTTCTTGTAAATAATAAAATGCCAAATCAATTTGTTATCTTAATGTGTCATAGTTATAAAACTTCTTGACCTCAGATGACCCGTGGATAAGATTTGGGTTGGTGTTTAGTACTGAGTGGGATGTTTCGCCACTCAGATTATGATGTTGCAGATATGGAAAGGTTTTCTATTGAGACGTCGCGCGACGACGCCTTCGTCGCGTGTACGCGTGTGAATAATAATTATGTCAATGTAAAATTTTGTGAAACGATAAAAATAATAGTAATAATTACATCTATCTATGTTATCAACGTGTTTCGGAAAATCTCGTGATTCCGCTGTTAGGTATATAAAATAAATAAACTACAGGAGCTAGACAAATTTCCCAGTTTCCAGATACAGATAACTGACACGAAGATTTCTGGGAGTAATTAATATTATAAACGGATTGTAGGTAAGGTTTTCCTGTAATACTGTTGCATACAAACTTAAATAATTAAATGTTATATAATGAATCCACGACGACGACCAACATCGTTATTAATGTTTTTGTGAAAAAACTATAGATATTATATAACCAGACGTATAGATCTTTTTCACCATCAGCGAAATCTCTAGATGCACGATGTACAAATACAATGTTGTTGTCATCGGTCAATAATATTATTACGCGTTTGTTTGCGCGTCGTGTTTACGGTTCTGCACCTTGTCGTTTGTTGTTTAATAGTTTAGGAAAGCTCTTAGCTCTGACTGTATTTACTACTCACTTTCTTTTCCGTTCACGCCCAACCGTAAACATGTGTTTTCCAAATAAAACATTGATGAGCACATAGATTCTAGAAAGGCTTTCGATTACGAAATAGCTTGCTTTCTGCGAATGCTTTTTATACAAACTGAAATTTGCATAATTACGGAGTTCAGACATTAATAATACGAGCATTCACGACTTACGTCATATTATTTCGATGCACTTGTAAATAATATGTATAAAATATAATTTTTAAAATATATGGTTGTCTTAATCATATTAGTGAGTTCCTCTTTCATTACCGGTGTTCCTCAAGGTGCAATTTTTGGCCTCTTCCTGTTTCTGGTTTACGTTAACGATATTCTTAGACCTTGGGATAATTATGAATCATTGTTATTTTAATCACAAAATAACGACCACGACCTACTGCATGGTACGAATTCACTCATAATTAAGGAGTTATACAATGGACACGACCCCGCCGCTCCAGCTGCTGCTGTTTTTATTTTGCTTGAATCACTTATAAATATGTCTGACACCTGCCAGCGAGCTTCATTATAATATAACATTTGTTTCATTTAGGGTTATTCAGGGAGTAAAACTGATGACGCTGAAGTCCTCTGTAATTAGATAAAAAAGAAAATAATTCCAAAGGTCTTTTATGTCGTCCTATAAACTTTATTGCATCCTTCCATAATAAAAATTGTAGAGGGGCTCAGATCTCAGAAAAATTATAATCCTAGCTACAATCACGGCGACACACGGAGATTCAGAGACGTGTGTTTATTACTCTGCTGTCGTGATAAAAACTTAAATGTCACTACATCGTAACACCAAGTTTAATGGGTTCTGGAATGCTGTCCCATTTCCGCGAGTACATTGTGGAATTAGGCGAGATCGGACGGGATACTTCAACGGCCTGTAAGTCGGCGCCTTTTTAATTGTAGATACATTTTAAGAGTACATTAGGTTTTTGTTCTGTAATTACATAATAAAGTTGCCTCATGAATGAGGGTGACTAAGCTTAAAGGAAATTGTTGTTACTGGCATTCTAAGGCCTTTTCTGGACTTGCAGGTGTATTTATGAACTTCGAAATCATTTGACTTTTAGTAATCTTTGAAGTAGCAGTGATTTCATATCGAGCTGGTTTTCTTTCGTCCATAGTTCATTCTTAAGGTAGAGCTAAGAAAGTTAGTTTTATCACTTTGTTCGACGACTAAAAATGTTGCTCACATGACTGTTTTAAAGTTCTCAAAGGTACAAATTTGGTATAATGCAGATGTTGAACATTACTTGTAAGTCTTTGATTTTTTAAAGCGTTTCTCTGGCGTCTTAAACGCTACACGAGTAACTAAGTCTGACACATTTTTGTATTCTATTAACTCGACAATTATCTGCGGTCATCTCTACGCGAGCTGCTTTCCAGTTTTTTAAACTTAAATCAAATTATACACACCTGGGCTTGGCCACTACGAGATAAGCGAATAGTTGACAACACGTTTAAATTATCACTAGCATCAAATGCTTCTAGGTTATGTTTACTGAACAGAGTTGATCTTGTCCTAACATTTAACTTGACATTAACGTTCTCTTGTCAAAGAACATTACCTACAACTTTGACAGTCCCCAGAATCCTACTGCTATCGATAGGTTACCCTACACTTTATACTATCATAATTTTAGTTTGATTACTTTACACTTGCTCTTTTTTTCTGTTTTTGTTAAAAATTTCTTACTAGTACACCTAGATCCTGCCCTAGATATACCTCATTCTTTAAACTCCTTACCTTAAGGTTGTCTGGAATATAACGCTCTTTAGCGATTTTTTATTTAATGCGAAGGCGGATTAATTAATTATTATTATTATTATGTGCTCTGTGTATTCATTTATACATTTTTCTTTTCAGGTGTGAATGGATTTACGCAACCATTGATTGGAGTTAACGTAAGTTTTGAATTTACAAGTTTTTATTTTAATTCAGTACATGTAATTTCAATATAGACGTGCAAGTGGTTTTTGCTGTAGAAACTTAACAGCTTATTATCAATATAAAAAAATAAAATGTATAATAAAATTGTTGCGTTACTGAGTGACTGACAGACAACGCACAACCGAAACTACTAAACGGAGTAAGATGAAATTTGTCATTTATGTTCCTTAGGGAGTGTAGCGGAGCACTAAGAGAGGATTTTTGGAAATACCCCGTAAGGGGATAAAAAGAGGATAAACTAAAACTTTTTAATTATTCATTGGATTCACTTGGAACTTTATATAATTATATTATTATGCAGGTTCCTCAAGTGACGTAATTGAGCAGTAAGAAATGATTTTTGAAAATTGGCGCGCGATGCCGCGGGTGAAGCCCTGGTCTATACTAAAGAGAAAATAGCAGCATCAATATTTATATAACGTATCGGGGCCTGCATGTTTAATTTCCCTGATTTCTATACGAAGAAGTATTGGCGTTGGGTAAGAAAATGCATTAGCAATCTGTGTCAATGGCTATGCAGGGCGTCGGCGATCGGATGCAAGTAAATCATTGTTCGGACTGGTGTACATTTAGTCTGGAATTTCTACGGTTTTCCTAGATTTTTTCTTAAGTGCTGCGATCACAATGATCGATCATATTGTGATCTAAAATATTATTTATTATATGTGTAGTTTAAGGCGAGACATGTTTTGTTTGACATTTTATTTAATTATATTTATGTAATAGTTCTATTTTACACATACCTACTGATGAATCATATGATCATTCCAGTTCGTAATTTGTCTAAATTATGTTTCGTGTGTACATCTGTTCTGTTGAGACAATGGAATCAAGGCCTTTTTGTAAGGTTTTTGAAGCTGGGTTTAGTACCAACCAGCGTAATAGTGATATCTGATTATTTGACAGCCTAATAATGATTTAATTAATTAATTAATATAAACGAGCGGACATAACCATTTACCATTTGATCGTCTGTCCGCTGTTATAATTAAAAATCAATGATTAATTATATTTAATCATCGTAGCAATTTTGATAAGCCTAATCATATTGCATGTTCGCATGCTTGTATTAAACACGGAATGAAAGAAATCTGTCTGCGTGCGATATCGTAATTTGGTTTAATGAAATCTCCAATTGAACTATCATAACTGATAAATTTTAATTATATTGTATCCTTTATAAAGGTTTAATTGCTTATCATAATTATACTAATATGAAATGGGTTTTGTAAATAGTTATACGATTTAATGGAAACCTTCTTATGTAAATACCCGACAAACAAGACTAGCCATCTACTGAGCACGGGTCCCTTCTCATATTTGAGAAGGCCTAGACTAAGGCAACCGACATGGCTTAACGACTGCTACCAAATGGTAACAACCGGGACCTCCGAAGCTGATAAAAGATGACATTCGTTACATCACTATTGTGTATTGTATGTGTGTGTATGTGCGTTTGTATGTGTTAACCATTAATCTCTAACTTTGCCTCTCCGTGATTTTTGTGGACAACTAGCAGAATAATTATGTCTGCGGCATTTGCATGTCCACGTGGCTCGTGGCTATTGTCGACACGGCGACTGTCAGTTGCAATGCCCATTAAAATGACATCTGTTTCAGTCGGAAGCGCGTCATTACCAACCGTTAATCCGCTTACCTTTCCGTTACGTCCCTGCTCACTCCCTCCCCCGCAGCCTCACGACCATTCTCTTCCTAACTAATGAACTTTTTACGTCATCGTGACCACACTTAACATTACCGTACATTTAGGACATACGTGTGTGTAATAAATAAATAAACACTAACACACACATAGCACGGTCGCGGGTGGCTTAAGGAGTGCGCACATTACAACGACTCCACGACCGACAGACGCCAACGCGACTAAAACCTTGACAAAGCTAACATTCAATTATGAGCCTTATATCTTTGAAGGTAAGGTTGAATTTCGAACTTATACTTAAAAGCCCTGTACGGCTCGCCCTACACCCATAGCCGTTCCGTTTCGAGACCAACGCGTCAAAGATATAAGGCTCATAATTGAATGTTAGCTTTGTCAAGGTTTTAGTCGCGTTGGCGTCGGTCGGTCGTGGAGTCGTTGTAATGTGCGCACTCCTTTAGACTGTTAAACAACATAAATAACATATTACTAACCCATGACCCGAGAGCCAACAGTGATCTGACACATTTACCTACGCCGGCCGAGAATCGAACCCGGGACCTCTCGCTTCGCAGGCAGGGCCACTACCAACTAGGCAATGCAGTCATAGAAGTCAAATTATGAACATGGAACATAAATAACAGTTTTTCGCACAAACTGTACTTGATCTGTTAACTATCATAAAAACGTGACACATATCCCTACATACTTTCTACGACGATATTCTAATGTAGTATTGCTCGTCGCACGATGTTACAGTACTTATTGCTCGCAATATGCAAATGTTTGCAATTGCTGTTACATTTACATACATCGCAAATCACTCTGCCTGTATGCAAATGGATTTGATGTATTGATATCATCTTTACTCTAGAAATGAAAGCACCTTCATTATTGTTGAAAAATTATAATGTTTAATGTTACCAGTTTATTTATATTTCTTTGCAACAATCCGCACAGTGCGGGTTGTTGCAAAGAAATATAAATACAACTTCAATAACAATGGATTTCCGCAAAGTAACGCCTGATACAATAAATTATGTTACCAGTTTAACACAATGAATAAATGTATTTGAATAAGTACTTTTACCTTCACCAACATTTCTTATACTTACTCATAAAATGGTCACTGAAGATGCTGCAAACAAAGTAGTCGTAGATATTATCGTATTATCCTATATCTTGTAAATAGGTAGCCTCTAAAGTTTTATTAGTATGACCATACATGGTATTTTCAAAGTTGCATTGTCATACGATATTTTGGCAAGTGCAACCAGTTTTAAACGGATGGTATGCAAATCCTGTTGTAGATTCGAGCCAAAACGTAAACAAAGCGAGTGAGTTCCCTATCTTGCGGTTGCCAACAACTAACGGAATATGAACAGTTTCCAGTGGCGACTCCTATTGTATCCGCTTCAAAGATGAGCTCATACTAAAATATGCAGAGATAGACTTTTAGGATCCCTTGTTTAGGACACTATGCATCCTTCAATTGTTATCTTTCCCCGTTATGTAGGTACACCGCTGTTTCAAAGTAGCGGATTATGTTTACTATAGAACCAACTTAATTTTATAATCAGCTTTATTGATTTCCAAACAACTATTCTCGTCAATGCTACATGAACTGAAGATCAAGCCAAGAATTTATTTTAAAGCCACGCGTAGTTTATACGAAAAATTAAAAGTTTAAAATCTTTTTAAAAACAAACTTTTATTAAAGTGCACTCAAAAGAATAAAATAAACTTTTCCTTTGAAACTTTTACTATCTACATACAACGTAGAATACATTACCTACTTACATTACATTTATTTACTACATTCCTTAGTTTGAATATTTTAAAAATTAAAATTAATCAGATCAAGTTATTAGCTAAATTTAATTTCAGGTAAATCTCGCTTTTATATCATATAAATTGTGTAATACACACACATACATTGAAGGTTAAATAAAAGCTCTTAACAATACAACAAATTGTGTGACCCGCTAAACTCTGAACTTTGGATTGGGCGTTATAAATAACAATGTGGTGGCAATTGAGTGGATGCCCCAAAGCGGTGCGGACTGCTGGCCGCTCGGTCGCCACCTCGCCACTGTTGGCAATGGCTCAGCGGCTCAGTAGCTGGTGCGAGTGGTGATTGCACAAGAGGCAACTGGAGCGAGACCGTGCATCTGCGGAGTCTCGGCTCGCTGCGCAGACGCAGGCGACTCACCACCAGACGAAAGTGTTCTTCTGAAAGGACAACGTTCGACCATATCGATTAACTTGTATAGAAAAATATACATACAAGTATCAAAAACTCGAAATGTAAAGCATGAGTTAAACATTTATTTATAAATATAATATGATATTATAATATGAGTTAAACATTCATTTATTTAACGGTGTACATACACAAAAAAACCAACCGAATTGATTACCTCCACTTTTTAGAAGTCGGTTAAAAAATATACCTATCTACGAGTATCAAAAACTAGAAAGCAAAAACTCGAAATGTAAGGCATGAGTTAAACATTTATTTTGTTATAACAATGTTGCGTTCCAAAGACTTCAAGTTCTAAGCGGCATATCAATCTCCAATAATATTATAAAATTGTGAAAACCGCAGCAATGTTTCATTCAGTAGTTTTTACGTTATGCGCGAACAAACATAGACTGACGAAAATTATAAAAATATTTAATCATTTTAGCTTCTATTGGTACTTTGTAGACCCTAAACATTTTTTCTTAAATATCTCCTGTGTACAGACATAGACCATGTTCAGTTTCTTTTTCTTCACCACTACTTTATAAAAGACGCATTTCTCGTCAATTCCAGAAAATTATCACACATTTAAAGCAGTGGATACATTGGTTATATCTGTGATTTGTGATTAAAGATAGATGAACGCGTATTCCATAACAGATCGGCATCTAGGAATACTTAAACGACAGGTGGAGCTGTTGAGATGGTGGCAGGAAGTGATAAATATCCGACGATCAGCTATCGCGTCCCTTCCGCGTGAGCGATTTGCCGCAACACAGAGTACCTACACTCTGCAGTGTGTATCTGCATAATATCAACGAGAGATGCCGCGATTTCCACATTATTTCATATTTTAAACTGGCTCTGCGCTTGACTTCGTTAGCGTGGGAGTATTTCCCGCGTTAATCCTGATCCCGTGGAAATTCCGGGATAAAAAGTAGCCTATATTTTGCCCTATAACCTCCTGTACTATTCAGTGATAGTCCTATTGAAATCGGTTCAGCCGTTCCAGAGATTAGAGATGAAATAACTGTTTGTCCGGACAAACAGTTATTTTGAAATCACAGACATACACTTCAGTTTTATTTATATGTAGGTATATATTATAGATTATTAATGGAATAATGGCCGTGGTTTTTTGTATTCAACTTCAAGAATCACATCGACTATGGATGACCTAATAGATTGACCCAACATGTAAGTGAGAACCATCTTTGCCATGACACAAATTCAAATTCAAAAACATTAATCATTTGGGTATTTTGTAATATACTTATGAACGCTTTTTGCTTCTACCAATGTGTGGAAAGATGCTTTATTAACTATGAAAACCAATTGCGTCCAAACTATGAATGCAAATATGTACTTACATTAAACCGATGGAGACAGTGATAGTAAGACCACGATAACCCAAACTTAAAACTAAAGTTACCATCGAGATGTACGTTAGTACTTATATCTCGATGAAAGTTACATAGTTTTAAACTTTATTATGATACGGGTACTCACAATACGTATTTTGTACGCTGTTGCAAAGTTATCTATTCATCAGATACTTAACCGTTTAGCCGTAAGTTTACTTGCTACCAGGTAAACTATCGTCAGTTCATTGACAGAGAATTCGCGTATTCCCTCACATACTGTAATAAAGAACCATCCACGTCACTTAACACGTGAACAGCATACATTACTGCTTATATAAGGAGTGCAGGAAGCGACGCGCAGTCAGAACTATCGAGCAGGAGTAATAACTTGAGACGTGATAAAGGATCGCGGGTGGAGTGATGCAGCGAGGAGACGCAGACGGCGCGTCTGCTCCCGTTAATGTGTGATGTAAGTGTACCGCAGGAAGCTATAAATATCTGCCGATCACGAACAGTCGCGGGCTAACGGAACCGACCCTCTGAGGATTAGTTCTTGGTTGAGACTAGTTGTTACACGCGGATCCCTCACATATTAAGTACGTACAATTGGTTTATCTCACTATAAAGAGCCATGCTAAGGCATTTGTGATTGATAATCATTGACATATGATATTGCGTACTTTTGCGTACATTCAGTATCGTTTTATTTTTAGTACCCACAAATAATTTCTGATATTAAGTATTAATGTTGACGACCCAGGAGCTCAGTGGCTCAGGGATTCTGTGGGCAAGAGGCGCCTGTTCGATTTCCGGCCGGGACAGAATCAGATCAATGTTTGTTATCGTGTTGTGGCTGTTTGTGTTGTATGTATTATCCATGCCATCAACACCACGCAGATCAATTAATCGTCCTAATGTGTGAGTACTTACCTGCAAGTAGTACTCGATCGGTTGCAATGAATTAAATGTTTCTTTCCTTTCAACACTAATAACACTGTATGGTAAACACACAATATGATTAGAAGATTACCATCGGGTCCAAACAATTTAAGAACTATCCCCAAATAATTCAGAGTTATTCCCAAAATTTCAATAAATATACCTAAATCAAACGAAGGTCGAATTACTTGGAATTGGGAATAATAAAGTAACATTGAGTCCTAATGAGGATCAAATTCGATCCATAACGCGTGAAGAGCGGAATTTATTTGTATGGTAATTAGTATTGCAGTCGATAACATTAGATTAAGACATTTTGTTTCGCGATTGTATTGTATGCACACAATGGGTGTGGCGTGTCGGCTAATTAGTCCAGTACACGGCAATGCCCTTGGTATCAAAATGATTGACAGTCTTGTATAGTACCTACGGCCGGCGGATCTTGGCCGCTCTGAACTTTGTTCGGATCGCTGCGCAGAAGTCAATTTTAGGGTCGAAATGGTGGCTAGACGCGCGGGGTGTCACTTTGAGCATTGTTTGTTCCAGTCACACACTCAGTGTTTGTGTCGCTAGCTCTCTCTAAAGAACAATACCTGCGCACTTTATCCGAAAGCCTAACTTCAGAGCGGCCATGTTCCGCCGGCCGTGCTTTTCGTTCACACATGCCTTCTATAGTATTTAAGAAGGGGCTGACGAAAAAGGCGCGTTTCGCCGCGACATCGCCTATGAACACGCCAAACACCAGAAGAGTCAAGATGTAACTAACACCGGGCCTGAAGGAGAACTATTTTTACACCTTTTTTGAAGAACCCCATGTCATATCGATGAATACATTATAAGGAAGTGTAACATGTTCAATTTGGGTCGGGGAAGACATTTATGTGCCAGGTAAAACTTTGTTCTCAAGTCGTGGATGTTGGTAATTGGGATGTCGTATTTGTGTTGTCCATGCCACACTCCTCACAGGGATACCTTTTTTGAAGGTATGAGTATGTTACCGGTTCTTATTATTATGTGTAAATAAACCACTATCGAATATTTCTAATAGTTTGCAAGCTTGTCCACTTTCCATGCAGTTTTTAGATTGTGCCACTTATAGTATTACATGATTATCTGAAGGAAAATTGGAGGCCAACGGTGAGTATTGGGTACTCTGAAGATGCCTTGCCATCTTTGCAACAATCCAGTTATCGGCCTTTGAGTGAAATCGCAAGCTGAAAGACGACTTTTTACAACTGAGATTGGGTAATAAACTTCAATTCTCCCTATCGAGGCATCTAGTAGTATTTATTGAATGCAAGCCAAACCTTATGACATGCATAGGTGTTATAATAAAATACCTGCATCATTCAATTATTCTCTACTGCAATACATGAATGAAAATAGCATTCAAATTGGTTAAGCCGTTTCTGAGATTAGCGGGGAGTGCGGAGACCAACGTATAAAAATTCTAAAATTCATTGTTACGGGATCCTTGGTACTGTCCGGGAGTCCAACGTTCTAACTTCTAACTACACCTACCGCAGACCACTGCCTTATAATCGAAGGACGTGCAACAAAATCCATATGGTGAGGACCCGTATCATAGTTAAAACTGATAGTTCACAGCAGCCTTGTTACAGCATACCTCGAATAAACCGGCCGTTATTTAACATTTCCACACCTAATAAGAAGTAGTTTGGCGTTTATAGCGAAATCCTTGTGTCCGTTCCATAATGTTGAGCTGCGTTTAGCCGCTTACCGCTTTATAAGGTGTGGGTTGTTGAATAGATAAATAACATAGCCCACATGCCGGCTCCGAGGTCTAGTGGGTTATTTCGGAGGTTTCGTTATCGTTTATTTTTTTATTTTTTTTAAGGATGTGCCGAGGAATTTCTTTCGCCGTTTCTTTTTCTCCTCAAAGATTTAAAAAATCAATATTTAAAGGCACCTTAGCGAAACGGTGGTAAATGCAAAAAATTGACGTTCATAAGTGTATGTATTGTCACAGCCGTGGGTAGGGGATGGGAAGAAGTAAGGCCGGCTTCAATAGATGTTGTTTTATTTTCACTGTAAAAGGGTAACACACGAAACACGGTACTATACACTTTACTGTACACTTTACTTCCCTTCACACTTCACTTCACACTCGCGACACTGTATTGTGAAACGGCACTTCACTTCACTCGCGACACTGTACTGTGAAACGGCACTTCACTTCCTATTTCTTCTTCCCACTGGCGCGCTTCCCGACTCGCTACCAAGACTCGACTGACTCTGCCTTGGCCGGAATCGCCTTATATACCACCAATTTCAATCATTCCAAATTCAAAGGTTTTCTTTTAATTTAGCGTCGAAAACATTTTATAAATTCTATTTTCACATTTTCTTTTTCTTTTATTTTTAATTTACGCGACAGTATCATACCTACATGAAATAAATGATTTGAGTTTGAGTTTGAGTTTGAGTTTGAGTTTGAGTTTGAGTTGAGTTGAGTTTGAGTTTGAGTTTGAGCTTGCGGTTCTGTTTCGTTCACTAATAAACTGTATTGTAGCGGGCGTATCCGTACGTACAGCGCGGCAGCGAGCATACAGCGAATAGCATGCAAGCGAATAAACAGTGTTATGGTCGTGTAAGTTACACAAATATTTTTCGACGACGTTTAGGATAACCTCCTACTTGAAGCACGTTTTATGTTCGTAGCCTGTCAGTGGATTGATGAAACCCCTGATTGACTGGCTTTCCCATTTTGCAATTAATTATGTCCATATTAAATAGTCCATAAAAATACCAAAGTAATTCGGTCTGTCTGTCTGCCTGCTACCTTTGCACGCTTAATTCACTAAAACTATTTCCTGGAAGGACATAAGATAGTTTTTATCCCAGTAATACATTCCCTTGGGATAATTTAAAGGATATTTTGTTGTTTACCGACTTTAACGCGGGGGAATCCGTGGGCAGAATCTTATTAGACATAAACACAATATAAATATTAGACTGACAATGAAATGAGCTGGTGAGGTTGGCACATTCAGGATGGATGGATGGATGGATGAAGCTTCTATTTATAGCTATATAGATTTAATCTTCGAATACAAAATCAATCGCGACGAGATACCAGTCCCACGCTAGGTACTAAAAACTGTAACTTGATAGAAAGTGAAACCACATTATGCTAATGATGACTCTTCCGACAGAAACGGGCAAATATTTCATTCACGATTACTTTCCTCGCAGAGAATGTTTACCGGAAAATATCCCAACGGCCTTGGGGAAAAGGGCTATTTTGGCGTTCCATCTCATCTTCGGGCGAGTCACGAATTATCTGTTAAAATTGTAAAGGGATAGAATTGTTCTTGCTTGGCGTTGCTGAAAGTACCTACGACTTAAAACATGGTAATGTTAACATTTAGACATCAGTCAAATTGAACCAACAAGACAGCGGATAAGCGAAATTGTGAAGGAGTTTGTTTCGGCCTTTGTCCTTTGCAATGACCATGAAGCCTTTGGAATCGATAGCAGTAGATATATTGTTCGAATATTATTGTGGTGTCAATATTATTGAGGTGCCTATTGATATCAATATGAAAGCACAGAAGTGCTCATCAAATTTTACCTCTAGCCATTCACCCATCGATACAGCTGAGTTTGCTCGCGTTGCCAAGAAATCTTTGACACAGGCAGCCATTTGTGAGCAGGTCAGTCACCCGAGATTGGTATAAGATATGTTAATAGCCCCCAAACTAGGAGACGAACTAATAGAGAATGTGATCATCGCTGTTCGTGGGCATCAGAAAATTCAAAGGCAACACAAAAATATACTTCTTAACTCCCGGCAAAAAAATGGTAAACATATTTCATAGCTGGTCTTATTGCAACCGAAATTTGCTTAAAAATTTCACGTAAATACTTACACAAGTAAAGAGCTATGCACGACTACCGTCGAGTATTAACTGGACACAACCGAGTTCAGAGACGTAAGCAGAAGGATTCTCGTCCATCGATCAGCAAGTTAGCTTATGCGCAGCTCCTTAATTCGAAATACGATTCATTTTGCTTACGGATAGTACTGATACTAGATACTAGAACTATCTACGAAGCGTAACTAAAAGGTGATCCAGTGATAAGAAAAGATTATAAAGTATAACGACTTGTTACTGGTAACTCGAAAACGATCAGTTTAACGATTGGTTAAATATAGTAACCGTGCAAAAAAGACAGGGATACAATAATATTTTTGTAGATTGTCTAACCGTTTAAACCTAGTCAGTAAAAAATATATTCTATGATTTCACGCGTAGCAATATTAAATTCGATGTTTTTGATTTTTTCCCCGATTTTTTTGCAACAGAATACCGCAACGCCATATTGAGAAGAAATCAATGAAGTGAATTTCACGCTTCGTAACTCCACAACAGTACTGTAACGTGTTGTATTGAGAATCAGAAGTAACGGTGTTTTTTTGCCAGCGAACTCACCTATTCCACTGTTGCGAAAGAGGCTGTCATGTTAATAGATTGTGAATTTGCGTAACTGAACGGAAAGCGGAAATATACTTGTTGTAGTGATATTATACTGTCTAATGAATTGGGCTACTGTAGATGGAATTGAGTTGATCGCAACACTATTTGAAGATCAGATAAGCATACATGTTTAACAGGGACATCTTCAAGATGCCGACGCGACGCCGCGCCGATGGGACAAGCAGTATTAGAAAATTGCTTACTAATACGCAAGCATTTAAAAGATTTGAGACAAAACGAATAATATTTGAAAAAAGTTTACATTATAATTAGCGATAATTTTTTAAAGTTACGAAGATTTACCTACTTTTTTAAAATACGATAATCACTATATCAATGTCATATTTCAAATTTACTGAAGATCGTCGTTTATACTACTGTAATTCCACGTCTAGCCCCGAAATACTGAGCCAATTTGTTTTGACTGTAAAAGTGTGGAATTGTGACACAAAATAGATCAGCTCAAAGATCAACTCTCAGAATTATTTTGGGAAATCTAATAGCTGATTCGGAGGCTTCTCAGATGCTCTTTAAAGTAGTACAAATCAGGCAAAACGATTCGAATGATATCCCTGATTCCATCGTCTGCAAGTGGCAGTAGACGCGCAGTGAAATCCGAGCGCTTTCGTATTATAATAGTTTGCACAATGACTGTCTTATTACGATTATTACACGGTCTCGATGTGGTTTCCATGCTCCGAGCGATATGCGTTGAACACCTGGGTATTAGAAATGAACTATAATAGAGGATTTAATTAATGTATCGAAGGCAAACGTATCTCTGAAGCTAATGTGACATAACATAATACGGAATTACATTACGCCTTCAAATACAAATTCCAAAATAATTTATTCATTTACAAATCTAATTTAAATGTGCAAACACTTTTAGCTGGTGTACTTTTACTACCAGGGGCGAAAGCTACGAAAGATTCTTTTGACAGGAACTTAGTACCAATCTGTTGCATTTGGGCATATTAGATGAGCTCACCGGTATTTCCGATACAAAAAAACCTGGTGGCTGATCCTGATAAGAGAAGGAGGATAAGTCCACTAACTGTGCCTTCCTCGGAGACACGGAAGACATTGTGTTATCTAGTGCTGGAACTGTAGTTAGATTAATGATTGCACACATTGGTGACATTGGTAGTTCACAGTTCCAGTTCATGACTCCTATCTCACGGGTAACATGCGTGTCTTAAATCTCATTAACCTACGCAGCCCGAAAACAACCATCTTAAGAAAATCGAAATTGTGTGCAATTCTCACGTGCTAGAAGTGAATTGCCGATGCTTACTATCTCATTTTCTCCCACGTTAAAATGTGTCTGTCTCTTTTTCGTTTCCGTTTCGTTTCATTTGCGCGTCATTTCCGTTTCATCGAATTCCAAATCACAACGATACCATAGAAGCTTTCACTTCACAAAAATCTTTCTATCAGGGTCAGGCAGAGATTCGAGTTCCTTGATGGTAGGCTGACGCCCGATTGGCTGTCTACCACATTTTTGGTTGAGTCTGCCCCCAAAAGTGTCCCGGCTGAGAGCTTAAGAGCCACTTATTTCTTTGTTTCCTCTTCCTTCTCTCCTGGCCAGAAACGCATTGATGATGCTTTTGGCGTTACTGTCACACGCCCTCCCAACTTGACTCCAGGGCTGCCAGTCTCAAAACCGTCGGCGGAGTAGGTTCAAGAGGCATATTAAATCATCGTACATTTTTTGTAACGTGTTACGCACACGTTTGGAGCGATCAATGTACGCAACGTTTCTCTTTTTGACACGCTTTTATTATCTCCACCTGTATTAAACCATGTAATCAAATCTACGAAGTATATTTTCCCCTCCTTTAATTGTAGTGTCGATCTAAAACTTTCTGTATTACGATTACAGTATTTTATTTATTATGTTTCAAAAATCGATATGATCACGGCATTATATGAAACTGTAAAATGAACATTCTAATTTGGTACAAATTTATGAAGTCGTGTTATCTTCGTGAAATTTGAACAAGATTAACATACTGCATTCACTTTACAAGAGTGTTTCGCTCGGAATGTTCTGAGATAAGAAATATTTGCGGGCAGATGTTGGTTTGTTTGTGAAGTAAGACGTTGCTAATTAATTAAATTAATGTATGAAAGTCACCGCAACGAGCTTCTTAATTTTGTTAATAGGGTGCATTTATATCCCATGCTGTTGATTAACGATAGGTGCATTAAAATAGATGTTCCTTATATTTTTGTTCTATTTAAGAACAGTTTGTCACGTGATATACTCTTATGTATGTGACACTGAAAAACGTGGCCACTCGTAACTCGGAACAAGGTCTCCCTGTGTCGAGGGTGCCATCTATAACATAAAAACAAATCACGGAGATCTGAGAATAAACATTTATTTGTAGTTTAAAAATTTGCCCTGGCCGGGAATCGAACCCAGACCTCTCGCTTAACCAAAGCTTGCCAAAGTGGATCATTACTTATTACGAGTCCAGTTTTACTGAGAGTAGGAAAGGACTAAATCATCTATAAATAGCTTCCTCCACCTTCAAATTAATCATCCCGGAGCTCGTAGTGATGCTGCTGAATGACAGAAGGGGCAATGTCGCCAGAATGTTACCTATGGCAGGTCGATGGCTTCTGTACCACCCTGTTCAATCAGGTGGAAGGGAAAATCTGTACATAGTGGGAGGATTTTCCATCAGCCTGGCTAAAATCAACCATAAAACGTGTGTTTATTCGTATCGCGATTTCGGAATGCCATAATAATAAGCATTGACCATGTCACCAGTTTCCTTTTTGGACGCAAAACCTTGCTGATTGAAGCCTTTGGTGACACAGATGTCCATGGATGGCAGTAACCACTTACCATTATTACCATTTGCTCATTTTTTGACATCAATAATAACGGCTTTCTAACGGTATCTAAAAGCTGCATGGTTTTAGTCGGAGAATGACAAGGTTACCCCCTACTTGCTAGCTTCGAACGTTGAACGTGGAAATATTTGTAATATTTCCCGCTGAATAGAAATGCCTGAGGTTTATGAAGCTATCGATAATTTAATTCTAATAATAAAACTGTTTGACAACCTTTGTGCAACTTTGTGTTATGATAAATGAAAATGTTTCTAATTTATTTAACAACAAGAAATTACTAATGAATCAGTAATATGGGGAAATAGTGTCTTGTTTTATTGAAATAAATAGTTAGCAATTTAAGGTCAGTGGATTTATAATATGCACACTTTACAGAAGTTTAACAGTATTACAATAACTGACAACGTGTAGAAAACAGTCCTTACAAAATGGTCTTTAAGTTAAGCCGACTTCCACGACTTCGAACGTTAATTCCGCGGTTCAGCGTTTTATCAGAGAGTTGTTGATAAAGTAGGTATCGTTTCAGCATACAGTTCACTGTTGGGAGTTAAATGCGAAGGTCTACACATTTCACGAACGACCGCGCCCGCCTGGGCCCGCCGCGCCGGTCAATGGAATACGTGATTCGATAATCACATTCTCTATCCACGGTTTATCACCAGATTAATCCTTGTCAGTACTAATATTTTGTTATTGCATATGAGAGTTCAGTTACATTAATGTCACGAGGATATAATTATTATTGGTTACTGAGCGCTCATAGCTCAGCGGCCTGCGACGTACCTTGAGGGGGGAAGGGGGTTTTAGGGTCTCAAGGGTCACCTTTTTACCCTTTTGAACTCGGGAGGGCTTTTTATTTTAATATTACAGACAGACAGTCAATTTTATTTATTTGTATAGATTTGGCTTCAACCCACTCCTCAGCACGGGTCTCTCCACGTAACTGAGGAGAGTTGAACTGATGAGTTCACCACACTGCTGCTAACATATTCAGGTACGTATATTGTTGTATAATTTATGTATAATGGTACAAATTGGTACGATTGGTAACTATAACTAATACGAGTATACTAAGGTACTTTATAACATTCATAACGTATTAATTATTGTACGAGAACTGTTGTCGATAAATCACCCTGAAACATCACGCACTACGCCGGACAAAAGAAAACAGAATTCAATGAATTATCGCGAAGGTCAAGGCCAGTTTTTACATCGTAGTCGCCTATTATGTAACTAGTGAACACGAAATTCCCGTGTTCGCGGACCCAAAACATTTATTTTTGATACGAGGGGATATTTTTCATCAAATAAAACTTGGTTATCAAAGATGTAGGATTAACAGACCCGAAAAGTCGCATGAAATAAATAATCATCATCATCACAACCCATAACTGTCCCACTGCTGGGCACGGGTCTCCTCTCACAATGAGAGGGGTATAGGCCATAGTCCACCACGCTGGCCAAGTGCGGATTGGCGGACTTCACACACCTTTGAGAACATTATGCAGAACTCTCAGGTGTGCAGGTTTCCTCACGATGTTTTCCTTCACCGAAGCAAGTGATAATTAAATTTTAATACGCACATAATTTTTGAAAATTAGTGGTGCGTGCGGAGTTTGAACCCGGACCCTCCGGTTCGGCAGTCCAACGTTCAACCACACGGCTATCACTGCTTATAAAATATATAAATATAGAAATAAATGATAGTGTCGTATTATTGCCGCATCTCGCCTATATGTCGATGTCTTTAACTATGTACGAGTATTAGTATATTACGAGAGTTATCGAGGTTATTTTGTTGACACAATGATCCCATAATAATAATTTTGTAGAATTTTTGATTGTGTCTCTGTCTACGTGTGCCTAAATATTTCGAGGCGGGTACTGGGGTTAGGTTTCCCGAAGCAAATCGAGGCAGTTACTATTAAGTAATAAAATTATGACATTATCGTATATCAGCTCTACCGATAACTTTCATGTGCTTGACAACCTCATGTGTGGTAGTAAACGCGGTAAAGTTTCTATTTAACAACCTGAAATGATTAATAAAGTTATAGTTGGCGATTGATGGTGTTGTTGGTAATAACAACGAATGGGCTGCGTGAAAGTGACCATGCAGTCGGTGTCTGGCCGGGAAAGTGAATCTTGTTCCATAAATCTCCGCCGATAGAGATGGAGGCTGGTCTTGAGTAACGTGTTTTTAGTTATGAGTTTAGGGATGGAGAGTACAAAATACGGAAATTTTGCAAGAAAGTCTTATAATAATAAAATTATGTACATGATTGGACGCTCCCCGGGCTGGTTGCCTGGCCCGGCGGGAGATTTGCCAACCGAATTTCATACAAACAAACATTCAAGCAGTTGAGGAATTATTGTTTATTCTGCTTGGAAATGGGTATGCATTATGCCTTCTATTGGACGAATATGAGCAACTTGGCTGTATTGAAGCCAGAATACTCAAAAAACCGCACATTTGGGAATGATGGAACAAACATTTATCTGTCCCGAATCGAACCCGGGACACTTCACTTGAAGTGACATAATATAACTTTACTGTGCAAATTATACAGGTAGTTGAGTAAGGACGCAAACACCACGACATGGCCGCCAGTCGACCGTTGAAATCGTTGACATAACCTTTAACGAATGATCGAGATGTCGTTGAGGCCATCACTTGCGAAGACGGTCAGCCGGGGAAGTCTTTTCCATAAGATCACGTAATTTCTGATGTAATCCACGCTTAACTGTAATACTGGTATGATAAAATCAATATTTCAGGGTAATTAAAGATACATCTTCAATAATAATAAAATGCTGCTCTCTGCAGGGCAGTTCTCATAGTTCCGAAACGTAAATCACCAGCCAGTTTTGTGCAAAGGCCTCCGATATAACTAAACGATAGCTAACGCCAACAACGGGGTCCTACGGCTTCTTGCTTTCTTCGAAGCTCATGCAATACTGCCACAGGCAGTGTCAGAAACCTGGTCCAAACCGTTCAGTTTTCCTTTAAAGAACCAAGTAATATTACCACCAAGTAATATTTAAGTTACCAGATTCGGAACTAAGACATCGTTCGAACCGTGGTAGAGACATTACATCCATCAAATGCCACAGCGTGGGCTTGAGTTGCTACAACACATGCAACCTTTTCAGTTTAACAACTCAAAAAGAGTAATTGACTAATTTGTTCCAAACAAAGACGGCAATCGAGCAATTAGGTAAAAAACAAATTTTTAGTGTCGCAACATTGTTTCGGAATACGTGTTTCGAGTGGTGGCCATTCGTCGGATTCGGTACGCCTCTCGAGTGTGGACATCGCCGTCCGTTTCGGTCATATTGTACTCGTAGCTGCCTAATATTATTGCGCACGTCGCTCATGCCAGTGGAAATAAAAAAAGATGCTGTCCACCTGCTAATTTTGCCGTGAAGAAAGGCACTTCAAGCAAATTAGTCAGATTGTTTCAGACTCATGCTTATTATCATTTATATTCATATATTAATTATATCCGTCAATACACTTAACAATATTTTGCATCTTCAACCATTTCATAAATGTGCCATGATAAGGAGGAAGAGAGACGACAAAAGAAAATCTTTAGCGCATCTTTTATCATCAATTCATCATTCATTGTAAACTATCACAGTGAACAAACAAATATTTAAATAAGGTTAAGCGAGTGTGCGTCTGCCAGTTACAGTCTGTATATTACAATGAACTGAACACCAAAATGTGAATAGGATAATCTGCAGTTAGTACCAACATACATAGGTATCTGTAATGTATATGTATGTAATAATATTTAAATTTTCTTCAAGCATTCTTCAAGGTTTCTTTGGAACTTTTTTCTTCTTACTTCTTCCCTGATTGGTAACGAGTGATGCCTTCGGTTTTACTGATGGTTACTTACCACCAGGCTCGTCCGGTCGTTTGTCTGAAAAAATATCCATCAGACACTTCATTACAGTTGCGACACGAAAACTGCGCGTATAAAATGAAAGAGTATCGCCTGCACGAGTTTCAATCACAGACATGACTGGACAACGTTATGCATAGATCTCGATTAAAACTAACATGGTTTTACGGTATACGGTAGTAAAATCGCTGTAGTTGATCTAGAAAGGGCTCTAAAATAGATTTCTGAGTTAAAATTGTTAGCAGATAATCGGTATTGCATACTCGAACCCGATTTGTTAGCAGACGCGGTTGCGAAATGGTTTACGACGTCGTAGGATAGAATTCATTAGTTTTTAAAGTAAGGGAACATACTTGATGATAAATTGCTGTCAACTTTATTGCGACAATTGTGACGAAGTAGCAAGAGAAGCAGTATCTAAGGATTTATAATTATTAATCAAATCTCAAATATTAGCACATAAGTGTGCACTTATGTGCTAGTATTTGAGATTTGATTTCGTGTGCATAAAAATAAAGCAATATAATCCGCGATCAGAAAATAAACCTCTGTCAAAAAACACGCACTGGCCGGGAATCGAACTCAAAATCCCTCGCCCACCAGTATCACTGTAGATTGAGCTACAGCGTCATCTTAATGAGTTTGTACCTTATTTTTCTCATAATTACGTAGTCGAATAAACTTCAAACATAGTTTTGACGGTAGCCGATAGTAACCCCGGTAAAGCAAACCTTCATAATAATATTGTAAAAGGAACAACAACCGCAGATGACGGAAATGCAATGCTACTGTTATTCGAAACTAAGTACTATCAACCGGTTCAGATTAACTAAGTAACAGATGGAGAGATTAATTAGAAGGGTTACGCAACCCGGTTACGATCCTGATCTGAACGGACTGTGACTGAAGTAGGCGGAAACCTAGTCGTTGACTTACTTTTCTCCGCTAATCTATTTAGACAAAAGGGTATTAGATATTCGTATTTAAGATTTGATCAATTAAAAGACATTGTTCCTGAGGAAAATAAAAAACTGGACGGGTTAAAATCAACGTCTAAATTGAGTCTTAGTTCTTAGTCAACTAACAACGAGAACATTTCAAATTAAGTACGTTAAATGGATTTTATAAATAACATAATTGGTATAGTTAGTAGATAATGTTCCTATAATAATTTATTTGCCTAGTGTTTTGATTTATAAACCTAAAACTTTATGACAAGATACAGATGTCTTCATTACACATGCCTCATCTTCATTACATTTTAGGCACGCTGAAGGTCCAGTCAATTCATTTTATAAGGAATTGGGAACTCCAATTTCTCTGCTCTATTCGCCCTTTATAGTATAGAAACCTGTGAACTTAATTATCTAAGTATACATATCTAAGAACTACACGCTAGTAGTTTTTTCGACTATTTACAGACTATATTTGATTGCGTTTTCTTGCCTCTAATTTCAGTCTCGTGCGAGTGCAGTTTTCCCGATCAACCGTCTTTTTGCCACAGCTAATTGACAGCCGATCTAATGATACAGATTAGTATCGGCATAATTTTCTAGTTCTAAGTAGATAAGTATTGTGCTCGTACAGTGAGTAGATTTGCCTCAATAAATTAATTTATTCTTCGCTTTTATGAATAGATTTTTACAAATGTTAGCATCTACCAATATAATTCAGGTCCTAGGAAGTAGAAAAAATCTTGTTCACTTAAGTGCAAGTAACTGATACAGTAATATTCAAGTTGAAGACTTGGGATGGAACTCCTTATTGGAGCCAACAACAATCAAACATAAACAGGGTAATGTTTGAAGAAAATGCTGGGTGTGGTGGTGCTCTTGGCACCAATCGTTACAACATTTGTCCACTGCTGGTCTCGGATCTCCTCGTAACAGTAATGATTAAGGTGCCTTAATCCTCCAAGCTAGCAAAGTCCAGATATCACAAACATTTGAGAATATTATGGAGAACTCCGTTATTAAAGATCTCTTTACGTTTTTTCTTCATAAACGCAAGCGATTAATTATTTTTCAGACATATAGACAACCTACAGAATCCTAACCACTCACTGATGTTGGTGGTCACATGTCGGTAACTGTATGGCTATTAGCTCCATCCATATCCATAAAAAGCAAGTTCAAGTGCACATTGACCATGCCCTAGTAACCCAAATGAACCCATAAAATTCTGCAAAATTGTCTCAAAAGTCACAGCACACTAATTAGCGACATTACAACCTAATCGTCGCGATTCGTTCACACGTTATGCAAGTTAACTCAAATTTTCATCTTTGATTTTACAATTTTCAACCCTATGCCTATGACTATGAAATATATTTCTATCTTTAACCTCAGACCTAGAGCTAGGAGGGTAATTGCTATTTTTCTCACGGAAATAATCAATATCCGATCAATTCTGGGTGACCTTTTTTATTCATTTGCGACGCAAGGTTTATGAAACAAAGTGCCTATTTACATCAATATAATAAATATAGGTATTAGGTAGACCTGAAGAAGGTAGCGGGAGGCCGCTAGATTCAGAGGGTTCTGGACCGGTCGGAGTGGCGCCAATTAGGGGAGGCCTTTGTCCAGCAGTGGACTTCGAAAGGTTGATACAGATAGACAGGTATTAGTATAATTTGTAAAGTTGGTACTGCTCTACCCTTTCATTTAGTATCTAACAGTAACTCCTAGGATGATCAGAACTAAATTAGGTGGTACCACACCCAGCGACCTTAAACAGGAGGGATAGCCTCTTCTGTTGATCTGTGAGGTACACCCAAGCCTGAGGAGGTTGGCTTACACTGAATATGGATGGAACCTCGCCCCCTCTTATATATTTCCTCTTATGTGTTTCTTATGAATTTCTTTTGTAACTCGCTATTAATACAACGTTCCTCAAATCACTGTTCTTTTTTCCGTCTGTTCACAAATATCAATTCTCCTTTTTGTTACCCTATAGCAAGATTTCTCATTTCCGCCGCATTCATTATACTTACTCTTCTTTTATAAATATCTTTCATGTACAGACATTGATCGGTTATAATTTTATTAAATATACAATTGATCCTTTATTGTCATGAAAATTTATAGAACTATTCGCTGTTTATTTTAATGATTTTTTAATAATACTAATAATATAATAAATACTTATAATTAACATATAAATTAGACTAAAATTTAAACTAAAATTAAAATAAATTTATAAAGCTGGGCCCCTGCGGTGCAGTACCCAAGATGCTGGCAGCATTTCCTCTCTGTATAGCAATGCTAATACGCTGAGCGAGAAAACTGCCAGCTCTGGAGTCGCCAGTTTTGTGTTTTATTTTATTTTTAATTTGTCCGAAAAGATAATGAGCATCAGGACCCCACGGACCAAGAGTCTCCACTCCAAAAGCTTTAAAAAAATAATAAGCATTTGAAATATTATCATATTTCAAATGCTTATTATTCTCTGCCGCCTCTGCCGCAGCACCCGCTCTAATTTTGGTACCATGAATATGAGACGGAGCCAGTGTATCTACACATTTTAATGATTAACTTTCTTGAGCATGATAACATTAGCCTCCTCCAACAAAAATGAAAGTCCGCGCCGTGTGACATAGGCATTATACAACGTTCAATAGATATGGACAAATTAGCAGTGACCTACAGTGACTCGGCACCTAGTTTCATTATCACGGGGTCACTGACCGCCACCACCACTTTTCACTTTCGGCCGGCGGCGGCGCGCGGCGCGCGCATCGCGAGATCGGCTGCCGAAGATTAATTGGATTTGATTCCACATGGAAATGTTTGCTTTCCAATGAAAGTTTCCTATTACAATAATTGGTTTTTTATGCGGTTATGTGGACATACGTCATATAATACGAAGACGATTTCTATGAATGTCAAGTTTACTGGGTCGAGATTAGTGTTAGTTCCGTAATCCGAAGTTTTTTGACAAAGTTAGCTATACAACGTTTAGTAGGCATTCCTGTTTATGAATATTATTTACACTTTTGCTGTTACTCGTCTAGTGGAATATGGAATATAGCCCGGCGGCTTGCGTCGATCTCAAGTGATCGACAAAGTTGAGCAACAGCGGGCGCGGTCGGTAGTTGGATGGGTGACCGCTAGTGGCAAAAAATTCTTGAGCGCTTCCGTGCTTCGGAGGGTACGTAAAGCCGTCGGTCCCGGTTGTTATCATTTGGTAGCAGTTAAGCCACGTCGGTTACCTTCGGGCGGATTAAAAATTTCCGACACTTGGGACAGTGGGATTGTAGCAAAGCATTTACTAACAAAATATTACCATCAGGTGGCCCGTCTGCGTCTGTCACACGGAATACAGAGTCTGTCAGCTGATATAAAACACATTCCGTATGTGTTCAACCATTCACAAATTGAGTCCGACATTACTGATAGTGGACCTTCCAGCTGCAAATCTGCAATCGTAATCGTAACGTTGCACCTGTCGCGCTTACGATTCGCCGTGCGACATTTACTAAACTCATTATATATAATTATACTTAACTACAATTTCGTTAAAATAAAAATATGTTTGTTGTGTAAGCGTTTCGTAATACATTTTTATTGGCTAGTTCGATGCTACGCGATAAGCGACAAACGATGAAAATCGAGTGGTGAGAATGAGCAACTGCAACGGGCGTGTAAACACACAAGATATTCTATTTTGCTTTTATTTCGATTTAAATTGTAAAATATTTCACACAGAAATAATGAAGTCAAACGAGAGAATTCCTAAATTGAAAGAAAATTGGTATGAAGCAGATAAAATACACTATTTATTTTAAAATCTAGTAATTTAAATTTAATTCATGATTCAAAATATCGTTGATTTCCACAAATTAAGCAACTTATAATTAATTGAATAGAATTGAGGTACTAAAAATGCTGTCGCACGTTAACATATACATAAATCCCTAAACCCTGACAGACAAACAAAATCAGCCAGCCTGCTTAGTGGTTACCCAACATCCGTCGTCTAAAAATAAACACTTTTTAATGTACGTACAGTCCTCGAGAATATATCGTTTCCTTGACCAACAACGCTTCTTTGATGCTCCTGGTATTCCATATTTGTACGGGTGTCCTTTTATTCACGTGATTGTGTTCATTCGTAGTCTGTTGACTTAAAATTAATTGATATTTGCCTTAAGCGACAGTGGACTGACTCGCTGTTCGTCCTGTATGAGACAAGTCCAAACATGATTCATACTCGTATGTTATATCAGGATAATATCATCGAACTCTTTCGTTTCGCGTTCGTCTCCACTTTCGTTTTTTAATTGCGACCGGATCGGTTCTTCCTCTGCTCTGAGTGCGGATAACATCGTAAATGCTCGATTATCAAATCAACTTCCTTTAGTGGTCATGCTAATAAAATTATTGGAAACTGATAACTAGCTTCTTCCTTTTTAGATATAAAATACCCACGCATGTAATGCGATCCCTTATAAGGAACTGTTATACACCAGCCAAATAGCCAATAGATTTCCAAATTAAAAGTTTTTTTTTTTAATTTATTAATTCTTTCTTTCGCCTACATAAGATACTTTCTCTTTATTGCCATAAAAACACGAAATAAATCGATGGGGAATGACCACTGCAGTTCATATACACCTGTAAGTAGTAAGGCATTTATTTAAACAACCTTATGTGTAATTAGCTATACTAAATATCGTATAGCTAAAGATAGAGTCGTGGTGAGATAAAGATAGTGTAGATGGTAATCTTTAGAGGAGGCCTTTGTCGGAACACAAGTTGTGACTGAATAAGTACCGTTTGCCGAAATTTATAATTTTTTTCCAATACCTAAACTAAACTTCGTCATAGACACAAGGAATAACCCATACTGTAATTGTCAATTCAGCATCAATAAAAGCTTTATATTCTATTAAGCTATTGCATAGCTTTTATCGCGGGCCTTGAGCGTAGGGACCGAATCCAGAAATTCCGTAACGAAAAAAACCTAACACCCCCAATCAGCGCCATCTAATACCTTAATACTAAGGTATGGTACGTATGTTTTCTACAAACTAGATGGCGCTGTTCTGATATAACTATATAACTTCCAATAATTATAATTGCATAAGTTGATAAAAAATGCTATGCAATAACTTTACCGCGGCAGTCTCCAAGTGCCACATTCATAACTTTTTTATTAATATGTAATTACAGATCTATTTGAAGTCATAGCTGTGTCAGTATCCTCAAGGACTGAGAAGGAACGAACGTATTAGTGCAAATGATGCTGGCCATAATACTAATAATAATTGAAACATGGCTGCTAGAACTGCATGGTTATTTTCATGTAACCCTGTAAACTGGACTAACCATCTTATTCCCGATCTGAGTCTTGTTCTGGGTCGGTCACAGTTGTCATGGGCGGCAGCGGAAGGGTGGTGCTGCATGCTCGTGCTACCTTTTATCCATAAAAAAACGCTCATGTTCTCTAACTCGAATAAATGGCGTTATACAGAGATCAGGGACCTCCTAAGGAAGAGACCTGGCGCCATAACCACGGCTGTTATTCAGCAGAATCCAGGTTACCTTGGCCTCTTTGGATTTGTATCTCCAAGTCCAATTCTGTTACATAAAATAAGGAAGTGTGATAGTGATCCAATTCAAAGTCATGTCTGAGTTATGATGTTACAACAGATTTTCTTATTGTTGCAGGAGTTGCCAGTTGAAAGTGTCTGCAGGACGTCCGGGAAGACCTCTCAGCTTGGAAATTGTTGGAAGGTAAGCCTCATTTACTTTTAATCAACGATCGGGCATTTCATAGATATTGCTGTTAATTTATGAGGTACTTCCTGACATTATTTGAATCATGATCATTTACAAAATTTCAGCTCAATCGATTGAATATATCTGCTTCAAAATTGAGTTGCAACGTTCCACCCGAACAAACATAGTTACATATATACAAACATACCTACTAACTACCCCCTGGTGTTGCTCGTGTCCATAGGCGGCGAAAAAGAATACGGCGAAAATGCTATGAAAATCGTATATAAGACAAGACTACACCCGCGGCTTCGCCCGCCAAAGCTCCCTAAATATATAAACGTTTGTAAAATCAGAAAACTTTCATACTAACTTTGCGCCCCCCTTAAAGGGGTGAATTTTCAAAAATCCTTTCTTAGTGCTCCGTACATTATATAAGGAACCCCTGTGCAAAATTTCAAGTTTCTAACCCTTATAGTTTATGCTCTGCGTTGATATGTCAGTCAGTCAGTCAGTCAGTCAGCTTCTTTAATATTAAGTGTTGTATTCCATTTAATGAGTACTGGTGTCGGTCAGACAGAGTAGTACGGTGTACGGTAGTCGCAAAGTCATTAGTGCCATCGGTATTCGTAATCGAGATGTTTTTATCGTGGAACATATTATCATCTGTGTGGTCCTGCTTAAATAGCGTCTCTTAAGGCTGGTGTCACACTTGCTACAATGCTCACCCGAGACCAATTTTATAAAAGATGTGTTTTTGTAATATTGTGTCCCACAGTTTGTGTTAATCGTTAGTAATCTACAATGAAAAACATTTGGCAGCAAAATTTTGTAGGCATCTCGGAGAACATCTTAAACCCTTGGTCTGGGTATTAGACATCATTTGCAATGTCGAAAGCGATGCTTAAAAAGATCCAACATCCGTGTTGGTCACTCATCCCTCAATCGATAGGTTAGCACTAGAGCATCGCTTCGTAAAATTGAGATCGCGGTGGAGTTCACTCTAGGCCTGCAAGAATGGCGCGACGTGGCTTGTATCGAGGAGCTAATGGATTGCACCCAATATCATAGTGGCTGGAATACTTAACAGAGTCATTCATTTACGAAACCCGCTTGACAAATGACGGTGATAAACACGCAACTGACATTTACACCGTAATGTATTTAACGTTAATATTATCGACACATAAAGCCGTTCGAACGGTCGTCACGAAGCCTGGAGGACTGTCGAAACTCCAGGGTCCGGCGCAGATTGACTGACAAATGCTGCAATGGCCTACATAGCAATTGCTGTTAAATGGCTACTAACGCCTATATAATTAGTCGATTAAACCACACCTTTCTATACAGTCCTTTTGCAGTCTTGATTCTCTTGAAGACTGACAGCCTGAAGCGAATTAGTTCAGCCGATTGAAGGCCTTGAGTGAAATCTACTCTATGGTTTGCTTAGGTGAAGTTGGTGCGTAGAAGTTTAACTACTCAAAGGTCTCCGATTTCATATCAGTGTGGTGGAAATAAAACTCGACGCCGAATTAATATTAAAGTAATGCTCATTGTGGTGCTCAATATACTTACTTTGGTGCCCATTATACTTCTATTCATTACATATTAATTGCATTTCACGTGACATGGCTTCAAAAATAATCCTTATGAAAGTTATGACGTATAACCTCGCATTAAAAATAAAAAAGAGGAAGATATTTTCTGCGGATATATTATGATGTTGTATATCGTTCTTCTGGTCGACGACTATGGTCACTTTACAAGTCATTGTATTATGAATGCAAAACGAAAGTTGTCCAGTAGAAACACGTGGTAGCGGCGCCCTCATACAGCCGTACACAGGTTCCGAGCTAGATATCATGTCCATACGTTGGGCCGTGCAATGTCCCGCCAATTGTCTACTATCACGACGCAGATAACGCGATTGCTCAAAATGCAAAAAGCACGCGAGCCGCGCTGCGCACGCGCACTATTGCGCAACCGGTCGTGGTCGTGAGACGTTCGTGGGCTTTTTTCCGAGTTGCCGATGTTGGCAATGTTGCCGTATGAAACGCAACACGTTGGTATGCTGCGTATTGCGTAAACTGCGTTAAGATCCAATTCATTTTTGAAAATTATACTGATGACACAAATGTCTTTTTTGTTACTTTTTAATTTAAGTTCTTACCGTTCGTTCATCTCATCCGTTTTACGAGGAAATTTTTACCGTTCGTTTTACAAAATCGTTATTGTAATATTTTCAGTATCTTAATAATTTTTTTATTGTTTTAATGCATTGTAATTGGCCAAACAAATATTTTATTATCAAATATTTAGCATCTACGATGCGTTGCCGACCGTGAAAAAAGTAGGAAGAAAAATAAAGTAAAAACTGCCTCTCTAGCCTCCAGCCGGAACATGACAATTAATTTGCTAATTGTATTACAACTAAACATGCAAAGTCGTATAAAAACAATTAGAGCCGAGGCCCAACGATGCATTCCGCGCTTTCGTAATATACTTTGATTGCTGGGCGGCTTCACAATACACTCATTCATGTTGACCATCGTGGGCGCGCATTCTGTTTCGCAAAATGTTCGGAACCAAAAATATTCCATGTCGACCAATTAGAGGCCATCCATAAATTTTAATGACGTCACACGTTACGGAGGTGTCAATAAAGTGTGATAAGGGAGGAAGGGTCAATAAGCTTCGTGACGTCACGGTCACGGCAAAATTTTTAAACTTTAAAAAAAAACCAAAACGCAAAATTTTTAAATGTCAACTCTACCACAATTACCTACGCTATTAAAATGACGACCTGTATGGTATGTTTACCATGCCGGACTGCGTTCGATTCCAAGTAAGCCAAATTTAAATGATGAATTAAAATTCCTGTTCTCGACCTGGATGAATGTATTCTTGTGTTTCTGCATTATCCATGGCACGCACAACACAATGATTACACACTACAAAATATGTGACATCACACCTTGTCCTTATTTGTGACTACGTGTGTCAAGGACAGGGGGGAGTTTCAAGAATAAGGAAATTAACATAAACATTTGGATGAGAGTTGAAAGCCATTGAGCCGCCATTGGCCGCCAAACGCCAACAGGTCGTGCGAATCTGAAATCAATTTAGCATTGAATAAGACGTTGAGTCCGTATGATAATGCATATTAGTAAAACTTTTACAACTTAACTCGGTTGAAACTAGTTTATTTAATAAAAGATAACAGTTTATTGTTTGATTGTTGTAAAACATGCGAACGCTGTTACCACAGGCATAATAGTTTACGAGGTTTAATACGAGTAATTTGTGATTATTCGAATGGTGATGCGAATTATGTGATACCAGATGAATAGTACACATTACTTGCCTGATTTCTTTAGAGAGATAGATTGAGAGTTAAAAACTAGCCTGGATTTGAAAAAGATTTCACGACGTTATTTTTTTTTAACTACGCTTACATAATTTACAGATGACATACATCCCACATTCAAGGTATCTTCAAGGTAACATACATTGAATAAATGAATATTACCTAAGTACTAAAGATTAATTAAAAGTGTTCGCACACTCGCTGTCTTTGACCACCTGTGACCTGATTCTTAAAGTAAAAGAGAAAATATTCAAAGTGCAGGATTTTTTGTAAGTTATATGTATACACATTTTTACAAACGCGTACTTAGTAATAAAATTCTTTGTCTAGAATATCGACGAAGAATTTTTAAATTTAAATTCTAGACAAAGAATTTTCAAAGAATAAAATCAAACAATCTAGACTCTAGAGCTCTAGACGCTAGATTTTGTAACAAGTTTAGTGTAATTTTACAAAACAAAACAAATTAAATTTCCATATTTTTATTCCACAAAAACCGAACTGTGATGTTCGGATACTTTACAGTCCATACCACATACTCCATTGCGTCGCTAGCAGGTCGCCAGTATTAAAAAGTTGCACCGTAACGATCGCACAACTCGTTCCCGCGAACATGTTACTCACATTAGCAAACACATCGATACACGCGTATCGCGCCCATTGAGCCATCACTCCGGCCGGAGATAAATCTCAAATGCTCCAGGATTAAATATTCACGTTCGTTTTTATTTGTAGTTACCGCACATCCAGAAGGCTTATCGCGGCCGCGATCCGCCAGTCAAGCGGCGAATGATTGGAGCGGTTGCCGTGAATGCTTCGCTTGCGTGGTACAAGTAAACAGCTACTGGCTGTTATATTAAACGATCTATAATATAATAAATCTGTAACTGATCGCTGTCTGTACATGATAGATATATTAGAAAACTTTTTACGGGATCGACAATCGATTGATAAATTACGCCTCTGAATTACGCTAAACCAAATCTGAATTACGCTATCAACATTTTTTACAATCATTGCATTAAAATACTTTTACTCAAAATTCAAATATTTCAAAATAATTAAAATATTCGAACAATCACAGTACGGCTGCTTCCCTTGTTAAACGCTAATTTGTCTTCTCAAACTTCTTAGACTTCTCTTCTCAACACGCATACTTGAACTGTGTTGTTTTTACATCCTTACTATAAATTCCTTAACTGCGAAGATTTATCATTGGCCGGAAGGTAAGTGCTCGACAACGTACATAAACAATAGAACGTTTCTTCTTCTTTTTTGTTGGTAACGAGATTTGTTTGTGTGTGGTCTGCGGTGCTGCCATGTAACCATCCATCGACACACAAAAACGAACAACAGTATCCGCAGATCTCCGACGAATATCTCTGTGCGTGTCTACGTACATGGCAATGTAGCAGCGCGCACATGAACAAGCCTTGTTGGTACCTGTGTTTGAAGAAAACTGTGACGCGACCAAACGCTAAGCTCTCGTGATTCGTGCCGCGGCCATTCTCTGTTGGCACGCGCGTGCTATCTTCTCCATCGTTGGTCGTTAATTGATCGGCGCACCTGTTCCGCGGGACATCTGGCGGTCGGCGGACCGCGGCCGGACATCGCGATGTGCGCGGCAACATCTGTTGCTGCACTATTGTTGATCAGTTGCTTTATTAAACATTGATCATTAAAATGTTTAAGTACATATTATATTTACTACGGCGACAAGTAGTGTTGGGAATGGTCACGTCTGCGCCGGTACGGTGGCAAATTATTCCTGCTTTAAGCTTGTTAGTTGCTGTGGAGATAGGTAAGATTATTTTAGTCTTTCCGACTTTATAGCAAATTTTATTAATTTTTAAATAGGACGTTCGCCTCATCCTTTTCAGTAATAAATAAGGTTCAACGTAAAAAATACATCTTTACTAACTTACGAGTAAGTTTTTTAACATAGGTACTTCCTATGCAGCGTAGAGCATGCCTAACATTTGGAGTTACGTACCTCAAACAGAAGGTTTGAATAAATAATACCTTGACACACTCATAAAGAACTGTGTGGCGGGTGGCGTGGACAACACGAATAACACATCATTAACTAACTCCCATGACATGAGAACAAACATTTATCTGTCACATAAACATCTGCCCCGGCCAGGAATCGAACACGGAACCACTCGCTTCCAACTGCCAACGGTAAATGTCAAAAATTTACCTAAATTTTCGCTAAACTACGTACCTAATCACAACTTTGTAACAAAAATCGTGCTCAGTTGGGCATAAGCTGTACCATAAACATCTCTCGCATGCGTTGAAATAGTCAACAATGAACGATTTATTTTCTTATTTCATTCTCGAAGACTTATTCTGAATCACGAACATAATATTACTAATCTCTAATCGAAAAACTCAGAGCTATTCTCAAGTTCAAATCAAATACATAATAGTTACACAAGCGAGGATTTGAATGCGCTATTAGCGTTAGTGGCGAAGTGGCAAGCACAATAGCGAGCGCGAACAATGCGCGGGCGACGCCGCGGGCGCGGCTTGTCTTACAGATATACCGTCGAGCTGGTATTATGGGGAGGTGGCAATACTTTGCATCCTTTTTGTACGAATTCTCAAACATATCACAATGGGTATTATTGTCATAGGTACTTATATAAATCTTTTTTAAATAATATTTGTTTTTTAATTCCTTGTAATAATTAATAATATTATTTGTGGAGCCGGTTACACTTTTAAGAGGCGACCATCTCATTACGGCTTACCTAAGTATGGCTTGATCTCGAAGTGTCATCCCATTCCGATGAAGAGCGCAGTTACAGTCGTTACAAAACCTATTTGTTTAATATTTTCAATTTCGGATATAGTAGGTGATACATATAGATTTACACCATCAATCTGTATCCATCGATAGTGCTATCATTGGTTTTTTAATCGCCTATAACTATAGAAACAATTTAAAGACAAATTCACGTCAAAAACGATGGCAGATGCCATGATGCATACCACATTAGTTGGCTTATCCAAAGCCCGCGCACATCCCGGCCGCTATTAGAGCGTACGGTGTACAATACGCGCGATGCCAGATCGCGGCCATTGTTTCCGACAGAGGCTGCCGTCGGCGGACAGCGCCGGACCACACCATACCACACCATACCACCACCACACACTCCCATCGAACCGCTTCTAATCTACAATGTTATTAAATAGGAACAGGCCGCATCAGCCGTTTATAATCGCGGTGAGCGTTTACGCGTCTGCCCAAGGCCTAACTTGAGGTGTTAGAAATTTAAAATGTTTTTCGATTGTTTTTATGTTACAGCGTGTTTCCCTCTATGAATGCAGGTAATTAGTACCTTCAATATCGGTGACGAATGGTCGTGCAAAAATAATAAATCAAATTCAATTCAAACAATTCCTTACGACAATTTTTATGGGTCATGATAAAAAAATTAGGTTGTTGATCGCTCCTGTTATCTTTACTAATCTGGTGTGATACATTGTTATTGTTCTTTATCTAAAGACAGCTTTCTTTCTAAGAAATTGAGTCGAGACAGGCTCTTCCCACAATATGAAGGGTTGAGGATGAGGACCTATATTCAGCCACGCTGCATGGCTAAGTGACATTTACAAACATTTCAAAGCAATATGTATAAAACCTATATGTGCACACTTACTCAAAATGTTTTCCTTTATCACAAGGAACTGTTAATAATGCTCCTACATGTATAATTTGACAAATTAGAGTTGTACGCAGGATCCCAACCCGACTAACCCGACTTACCCGATCACGACCAGACTGTTCGCTTTCTAACAACAAAGTAAGCGTCCATTCAACACGGAAGAATGTTAATACTGGTATCATTACGTCCACAAGAAGTACGTTCGCCGTTCCAGTTGTAGACGTTGTAGTGGTCAGTAGTGGCAGCGCTGGTCCGACGGCCGGGAGCCGTTACGACATCGTCCCCGATGCCCATACGTGGACTAATCACCGCAATTATCGCGGGAATGCCGCCGGCCTCGAATTAAGCTTCAGTTTCTAGCTCGCAACTGGATACACCGATTCAATGTTTTGGCTCTCACTCGATTGGAAATGGAAATGGTTTGTGAAATTGTGTGGCGTTTGTTACAAATTTGTATTTTGTAGTAGTTACAGGAACTTTGAATCTGTAGGCCTGCCTGGTAGGAATTGCCTGCAGGGAACCATGCTCACATAGAAACGTTCAGAAAGCATAGGTACTATATGTCCGTCTCGATAATGAAATTGCTATGGACACAAAACAATTAAAGTACACTGACTAAAATTTATTATTATTAGATTATAATCACAAGTATTAGAAGATTTTTTATAGCTTTCCGAAGCTACATATTCGGCCTCTATATTCAGATAATTTTTAAATGACACAAACCGTCAAGTGTTTATCTACTCCATTTAAGTTATAAAAATAAATAAAAATAATAAAATAAATAAATTGACAAGGAAGTCGAAGCAATATTCAAGACGACACGTCAGTACCGTTACACGCAAACGACCCCCGCCGTCATCGCGGCCCCACGAGATGAGTAGGGAACGTGAGAATACGAAACGACATTTTCTATTAATCGGACCGTAATTCGTGGGCAACCGCGCATAATTGTTTTACGTATTGAAGATTCACACGAGACAAAGAGCAGTTACGTACGACGCTCCTTTGTCCGTGCGTCTGTATACATAATGACGTCAAAGTAATCGTCCCATTTTGCGAAGAAATTCACAGCGAACACTTATAACAGTGTAACAGTACGGTGTGTACAATCGGTGCTTATTATTATGGTACTGCCTAGACTGCTGTGGTATTCGTTTAATACATTTACGTACTTGTTATCGTAATTACCACACATCTTTCAAATTCAAAGGCAGGAGACGAGATTCTGATGTTTATTTTGAAAACAATACCGGTTGGCCAGTTTACTTTGCTATACATTACATTAGTCGAAACCGCATCCAAATTGGTTAAGCCGTTTCTGAGATTAGCGCAAAAGCACAGACGAATATTTAACGATTATTGTTTTCGGTTATATTGCGTCAATAAAGGCCCCAAATAATAATGTATATCAAATTTACATCTTGCGTGTACGTAAGTTCCTTATGTGCCGTTTGATCCTAGAAGGCGGGACCACCCCTAGCTACCAAGCGAGCCAGGCTCAAGTCAAGCCACAGTTGAGTTCTACAGTTTGCAAGCAGCAATAATTGCTAGTCATCCAAGCATCCATCCATCTCGTTTTCCTAAGCTACTAACACAGATATTAAACCGGCTGTCAACATAACCGATGGAGTCATTCGGTTCGGGAATCGTGTGTGACGCCTGACGTCCCATGCTCGTTGATGACCAGCGCAATCAACATTGTTCGCGAAAATACTTCACACACATTAACGTAACGGAGTTTCGTCTGTTTGTCGTGCACGTCAACTCGTTACAGTTAACGAGATGATTTGCTGATCAAGAATGCGGTTTAGAAATGGTTTACTATTGTCGGTATTACTATTTGGGGCAGCGGCCGGTGCAGTTGGATAACGGAAATATTTTCATTTGACACCATTTTTCTGGTGTTTCAAGCTTTAATTAGATAGAAAATTGTTTATGTAGATGGCAACTGGATGTAATCAAAGATGAATTCGCGCATAATTAAAAAAATGTTCGCTTTAAATGTTTCACTTAACATCATTGCAATATATCATTAAAAACGAATAAAATAAAATTTCTCCAAATTTGGCTTTTACAAACACTTTCTTAAAATCAGTCCACCCTATCCATTGACTTAGTAATAATAAGTCAATGACCCTATCGCTTTAACAAATTCTATCGCGAGTGGAATTGCGTAATTGGCTTTGCAACTTTTACAAGGTATAACATGTGATTGATTCCAGTTATTTTGAAATAGTTGAAATAGTTTCATATTTTTACTCTATAGTCTTTATCAATACAAAATGGGTTTGCCGTGGTGGTCTGTTCATGAGGAATTCTGTATGTAAATAAAATAAAACGCGCGCGATTTATAACAACGTGCTATAATTGTGAAGGGATGGGTTTAAGAGCGGCATTCAATCTTGTAAGGTAATCGCTTGTCTATAAACAAGATAGAAAGTGAATCATGCAAATAGTTTAGGGCATGGTGCAACTTACAGCGGTTTTTGAGTACCTATTCAAGCAATACTAGCTTATTACTTACGATCGGAGCAACAATCTAAAATCTCCTACCGTATATGGTTGGTGCCAATATTTTATGTGTACAGAAAGCGCACGCTTCTTTTTTGGTGCATTGTTTATTGATTTTTTCGTTTGTTTCCATATATTATAAACTGTATACATAATACAATTATGTACGTTGGTTTAAAATCGCAAATCTCCTAAACTTGGTTACTGATCGTTTCGATTCTTTTATCCAAGATAGTATCTATTAAAACAATATTTTTACAGAAGACTGTTTTCATAATACTTTTAACTCTAAAGTTCTGACGGGAATTTAAGATTTAATGAGTTGTGTATTACTTATCATTCTGCATAGTTGCTAGGTTGCTACCTTGGTAACTGTTACTACGGCAACCAACTAAGTTGCAAAAAATAAAAATACGTCGCGTCCGATGTCGTTGTTTTTAATAAATATTCGAAATTCAAATTGAAAATCATTCAAATGTTTGGGTAGTTTAAAAATACAATTATGATAGTTTTAGTTTAATAGTACCACGCTCGGGACCGCTCCGCTGTCACTAGCGGCATACGTTAAGGGCTAGTTGATCATCGAGGCGACATATTAATACATCAGGCGTCGCCCACGCCCCGCCGCCGCCGCCGCCGCCGCCAGCAAGTGGTGCGATACCACCTCAATGGACGGGGAGTGCCAGTGGGTGGGAGCTTTCTTTGGACAATTTAGTACGGCCGTAATACCTGTCGTACTATGCATTCCTCACACTTCAAACTCTACGGCTGTGAAAAATGTTGCAATATTAAATACCTATTACCGGTATGACTGATCTATATGAGAGGTAGGTATTCTTTGCGTCTAATTATAGACATCTAAGGCGTCGTCCTAATTGGCAGCGATCGTACGATGGCGCGATGCGTTCTCGTCGTGCGATGGATATTTCAATACTTGCGAGGTTCAAATAGGACACTCTGATGAAATCTGTATGTTTGAATCCATCGCACGACGAAAACGCATCGCGCCATCGTACGATCGCTGCCAATTAGGACGACACCTAAGACTTTTGAGTGGTGGTTGTTTGTTATTTCCATATCAGTAAAATAAGGCATAAAGGACTGCGCACAGTACAACGACTCCACGACCGACAGACGAGAACGCGACTAAAACCTTGACAAAGCTAACATTCAATTATGAGCCTTATATCTTTGAAGGTAAGGTTGAATTTCGAACTTATACTTAATATACCTATACGGCTCGCCCTACACCCATAGCCGTTCCGTTTCGAGACCAACGCGTCGACGACTCACCGTAGACGAGTAGTCCACGCGTCGACCGACACAATGACGTAATGTACCTAGAACGGAACGTCGGAGTTGAAACGGAGTGGAGACGGAGTCGAGTTGACGTCGATGAAGCGTTGATCGCGGAACGGAACGTCGGAGTTGAAACGGAGTGGAGTCGGAGTGGAGTTGACGTCGAGTTGGTGTAATGTGCGCACTCCTTAAATGTGTCTCATCAGTCGTCAAACATCGGTAGAATCATTCGACCGTTAGTCCGCGTCTAAGCCATTACCGCTCGGTGCTCACGGGTAACGCGATGACGGTCACGGCAGTCACGGTACGGTACCGAATTGACCACGTATCGCATCAGCATCCGGAAGCCGAGTGGTACCGCTCTCCCACGGAGCTACGGACGCCCGCCGCGCCGGCAAGCAGCGTTCGGGAGTAGCGGCGACGGTGACCATCATGCTGTGGAATGGGGGATAGACAGGATAGTCTCAAGAATGTTATAAGCGACAAACCTGTGTAATCCGTTTTTTTATATGTTGCTAAGTTAATCCTTGAAACAATCCCATCTGATGTTAAGTGGCGATGATATCGCATTAACTCTTCGTCAGTGATCACAAATATCAGTGTGAGAAGGAGATATCCCAAGATATAAGAATCCGTTGGTTTTTTAACTGTTAATATAGACTTCATTTTTTCTTTCACTTATTATTATGTTCAAATTTTAAACTTCGTTGGATTAGTTAAAAAAATTATCTGTTCTGTAAGTTTTTGTTCCCAAAGCGTCCTGGATCATCCATCTGACGTGGTATTCCTACACCTAAATGACGCGCCGTGACGTCGATACTTGTACATCTGACTGAATTACATGTTTATTCTGTGAGAATGTCTCGACAGGACGTTTCTCGGCCATCACTACACCTCTCCGGATTATAATCGAGACGGTGGAATGCTAGCTAAGTGAAATAACCTAGTTAGTTCGGTTATTAGTGATGTACCAAGTCTTGTTATATCCAATCTCCAAAGACCAATAAAGAATATTACTTAATTATCTACTGGGATTTGTTGTAAAAAAATATACTTACTTTTACCTACTAAACTGTATAGTGGTGTTTGTCTGTAGGTACATTGAAGATTATTAAAATGATGCTTGGGTATTGCAATACAGCAATCAAGATTTTTTGTCTATTAATTATCTAGTTTTATGTAACTACTTAGGTACTCTTAATTACTAATCATCCCTGAAGTCTTTCATCGATCACATGCAATTGATACAAATTTCTGCTATGTATTGTGTATTTTTGCTCAAGATGTCCGACAAACTAATCGTCGTCTTCTGATTGGGGATTGAGAGCCAATACTGTTTCTCTTTCTTCTTTCGTATTTTCTGATCAACCACGCGTCGATAAAGCCTTCGTAATAAAGTCCATAGACGACGGTAACCACTTATACTCGTACATAATTAATCACTGTATGCACGTTAATCTTACATCACGCATATGTCATAAACGCCATACCCTTTTATGTCACACAAATCGAGGACACATCGTTGTTAAAAGAGCTGAGATTTAATGAATTGAGGATACGATTCATAAGAAGCGTCCACATTACTCAAGTAGAAAGCAGAGTTGCGCAATGCTTTCTACACTCCAACCAGTACAGGTGTGCCGTGCAGCGTGCGTCACTGTGCGTTTCTTCAGACCATCCCTGTACCATTTGGGTAATTAAAATATGCATTATGTAACGGAGGATGTTACATGTACATGTAATACATGAACTGTAATCGAGCTTGAAAACAGGTATACCATAATACTGTTTGCCACGTAACGCAGATTTACAATAAGTTTATCCGGTGTAACAGAAATTGTTTCTTATATCTGAATATAAATAATTTCGCAGCTAAATATAAATCAGTTCTGTTTTAAACACAGAACAGAGAAACAAGGTATCCAGGGTTATATGGAAACAGTTTAAGTTATTTATTTATTTATCAATTAATTAAGCATTTTGATTGATTAATATTAATAAATCAGTTCAACTGTTCCTAACAGAACTCAATTATGTTTGAATATATAAATATGTATATTATACATATACGAGTATATTTAAGTTTTAAGATATTTACATGTATATTAATAGTAAAACAAAAATGAGGGAAAACAGTATAAGTTTACACTACCATTATTATCTTTTACAGAAATAACAATTGTCGAAAAAATATGCCAATCATCGTAGTTAATGATATTTTGATAAACACATTTATTATCATGCATCACCCACGAGTTCACGTCTGACATGACTAATATAAAGCTTGGTGTATACGAAGCCAGTGCGTTAGCGCCAGTCCTACAGACAAGTCAGCGCTGGCATGGCCCACGTTGTTTAGACGAGGCCAATCATTTCTGGATTTATGTTGACGTGTACATACGTTCGACATTAACAAAAAATAAATTCTGGACAAATCAAGCCATTAAAAATGCATATTTAAAGACTATCTGCTCTACTGAATAGAGAAAACTACTTTCAACAACATAGTGGCAAACGATAGATCTTTATACTCTACCATCCTTACTTTTGTAAATTATTTTAACTGTATCCACGAGTGCAAAAATTATTAAATAAGTAAATAAAAACAACCAGATTAGAAGATCCCTCTAATTACAGGTCAACAGGTCAGGTTACACGAGTGATAATTGTTTTATATTTATTTATCGAAAGTTTGATTTAGTGTCAAGTAATGCATATCCAGCAAAAAAGCTGGCTTCGTGTAAACTATGCTTCACAGCAATGTTAGAGTTTAAAACGGAAACCGTTCTGTCAATTCCATTTCGTTACGAATCATACGTTGTCGCTTGATCTCAGCAGTACAATGAGTTCGTTCGAGAATAAAGTGGTCCTGGTAACCGGTGCTAGCTCGGGAATAGGAACTGCTACAGCTCTTTTGTTTGCCGAACATGGAGCAAAGGTAGCTATCGTCGGGAGAAATGAAGCAAAGCTGTCTCAAGTGGTGAATAATTTTGTCCATAAAGGATTATCGAAACCTTTAGTTATTAAAGCTGATATATCAAAGGACGGTGATGCGTCGGAAACAGTGAATAAGACTCTGAAGAATTTTGGGAAGCTGGATATATTGGTTAACAACGCCGGCCTCGTTAGATTCGGCAGCATTTTGGATGGTAATATCATGAGCGCGTATGATGAAATAATGGCGGTCAACGTTCGAGCCCAGATCTACATTACTAGTTTGGCGGCTCCTCATTTGATTAAAACCAAGGGAAACATTATTAACATATCGAGTGTTGCAGGGCAATGTGTGCCATTGATAGAAACATTATCATCTTACCACGTATCTAAATCTGCGCTGAATATGTTTACCCGAGCTGCTGCAAAAGAACTCGCTTCCCACGGTGTAAGAGTGAATAGTGTCAGTCCAGGACCAGTAAAGACAGATATTATGGAAAATGCTAAATCTTCTATGTCCGTAGAGGATTTTAAAACTCCGCTAGGAAGAGTATCGGAGTCTGTAGAGGTGGCGGAACTTATTATGTTTTTGGCAAGCGATAAGGCACTGGCCATCACCGGGGCTGATTTTGTCACTGATAACGGCCTTCTAATTAACATGTGAATAAACATTTCCAGATTTATACATAATATTAAAATGTCATGACATTATTTCCAAATTGTACCTATAATTTGAAAACAATTAAATTTGTATTTTTATTTCGCAATTAAATGGGAATGGGAATTAAGGTCATCCTTTTTATTTTTCAAAATATGTATATAAATTTTCTTTAACATTATTTTTGGGAATTTTATTAAAAGCATACGTTTGTCATTTCTCACGTGTCTAGCTTGTTGTACTCTTGTAGGTACTTAACCTCTCTAAATTCAAAAGAATTGTGGGTCTTAGTATGATGTTTACTTGTAAACAATTTATGCTTCGCTACCAATGTCTTTGTCTGTCACATATCATATACCTTAGTAACGACGGTATCGAGTTATCGTAGTATTATTATACCCCTAGCATTTAAATACAATATGCAGTTGCAGATATACAACGCCAAGCAAAGGGGACAATTTGTGAAACCATGTTAGCGAGTCAGGCAACTGTAAATAGTATACAGTCAAAAGAATGACATCATCGAGCAAGGTATTATTTATTTAGAATCATATAATTATTTCGATGTCATGTTTTAACTATATGTACTTACCTTACCTTTGTCAACGTGTACTTATTACAATGGTCTCTTCAATCGCATCATAATCATTGGAGCTACTGTTATAGTCAAGTACTTCTCAGTGGTCATGGAAAATAACTTGTCTATTATTATCTTACATAATTATTTCAGTACATTATCATTCATTTATTATTTATCATATTATCATTATCACTAGTAACTCGCTCTCGCTTCCCCGTCAAAAAACGTAAATTTTACGGATTTTTCTCGTTTTCCGGTACATGTTAACGGGAATAAACTATTTTATTTACCAGTCTAGGTCATGGTCTACCCTGGGGCTAAATTTCGCATTGTAACTACATATAAATCCGATGAACATTTTTATCCCTTACATACTTCCACACTCTTTTTAAATCAGTTTAGAAATTATTTCCGGGATAAATACAGTCCTTTCCGGTGTCACAAATTACCTTCATACCAAAGGAGAATGATTATGATTCCCCCACTTTTCTCATGCTTCAAATGTACTCCAGAACCATGATTATTAATGTTTAATCTAATCGTTGTCTAAGCATTACGTTCAGTATTTTGAACGGGGGTTTCATGAATATATATAATAAGTTTGGTAAACAAACTGTAACTAAACAATTTACCTATTTAAGACAGATGACGACTATGAAATTAGTATGGAGTTGATACAGATTCTAAAATTCGATTTTTCCGGTTTTTTGCTCGAAAAGTATTTTTGAAAAGGAAATCGCACAATTAAACATAAAACAATGAAAATTATATAATTATGTTTTTTGTAAGCGATGAGGCCGTCGCTATCACTGGGGCTGATTTTGTGTCTGATAATTGATTCCTAGTTGGACAATAAAAACATCTTATGGTTTATACATTACATTAAAACTATGATTTTTACATCAACCACAACTATACTATTGATTATTGGAGTATCCCTACGCCGAGTATTGCATGCCAGGAATGGTTAAATACACGAATTATTTAGGTACTCTGGTGAATTTAGAGCAAATAAAGAATTTGAATTTGAATTACAGTACTAGATTTCGTTTTTTTTATTCATCATATTGAAGATAAGTGGTAAATGATCTTGATCCATAGCAATGATGATGTAATCATTACGCAAAGCTCCACCCCCAGCAGGGGATCCGGTACACATAGTGATAAAATTGTTGACTACAAAGTGAGCTGGAAAACCGCAATGAAGGTAAAATGCTGACGGGTCCAAATGATACTTTAATACGTCATTACCAACCTTTCAGCTCATCAACATTTCTCACCGTAAAAAGGTCGCGTTAGTAATTATTTTTTTACCCTACTGTGCGGTGCTGTGTCCTAGTTAAATATAAAGATCTTACCCGAGATTTGAATATAATGAATGTATTGATACGATAAGATAAGACGTGGGAGTTACATACCACTCAACATTGTGCTATTTATTATAGAAACCAATAATTACTTTTGCATTCACTTTCGATAATTATTAAATCCAAATTTTAAATGACAATACAGTACGACCCCTTTTATTTTCATTTTTTTTATTAGTGGAATTATTGATTTGCTTAAGATACAACTAATGCAAATGGTATCTGCGGGGAATTAAAATAACTCAATCTAAAATCTCACCTTGGTCAGCATTTCAACAATAGCATATTATTTAAATGTCATTAACATTATTCGAGTGATCGATCACTATAATCGATGATAAATTCTCAAGTGGCAGCCCTGCGGCGGTGTCAGGTATGGCGACAATAAAATACTAATTCCGGTCTCATTTAACTACTATTAAAGCGGTCTATCTGCTACGCGCGGAATTTGCCAAAACTCGTAAACACGCCTCGGTCTATCATCATTCTTATCTGCTTTTTCGAGATCATCGCAGCTGGGTTTTTTCGTATAATAAAAACATTTTTTGTGCAAAAAAAAAGAGTTTAAATCTTTTCAATTCCTATTTTTTTTACTATGCTGATTTCTTTGCGTGTTCTTTTAAATAAATAAATAAATAAATAACGCTACACACTCATAGCCCCACACTAGGATACCCTGTGTCGTGGGTGCCATGGACAACACACGAGACAAGAACACACACACCCAGACCAAGAACGGAAATTTAAATTCATCATTCAAATTTCCGCCTCGCTGGGAATCAAACCCAGGACCCTCGGAACGGCGATCCGGCGTGTTAACCATTGCGCCATCCGGGTCGTCAAAAATGGGTCGTTTGGAAATCAAAATCTTATAAAAAGCTGATTCCCGTGAAAAGTTGCTATAATTTGGACTTGCGCGTAAGTACCGTCATCATGCATACGTACTTGGTTTCCGACGTTCATGGACAGTCACTTCACCATTTCCATATAAAAATACATCTCCTTATTCCATTGTACGTACGCGGCATATCGACCACCTTTCCGGATGTAAAAACGAAACTTACCCGAGCTTCACGCCGAACAAAGAGTCTGCAGTTTCACATTCCGACGCTTTAACCCAAAAACATCCACTTGTCAGTCACACCGCGTACCCGATGCTCTTGACATGTTTATTGGCTGCACCGCGCAGTGGACAATCCGTCATTTTGAAATACGATCTTGAATACCTTGGATATTGTTGATAAACTACAGTTTTTCCCATGTGAATGTCTTCGAACAATTTTGCGTTCGGCGTGTTGTTTGATTAATGGCAATTTACCTGAATCCTCCGGCTGTTTGATTTGAATAGCTTGTCAGTGTCAATTAAGGGGCTAATTGGCTATCAGTAATTATAAATTCGACCAATGGACCGGGTCGAGCCCCTTAAAATTATATTTTTCTTAGGAAGTTTTGGATGAGACTGAGTAATAGCCCACACGCGTAGAAGGGTCATACGAAGATGTCTGAGTGATCATCGTCTCCTATGGACATCCGTAACAAACTTACTGTAAAAATATTTCCCAATAAGTAGTTTATAGAACTTGGGTAGTAGACCAGGTACACGAGTATCGTTGATACTAAACTGGGTCGTACAAAGCCCAGTATCAGGGCCTAGGAGAGACCTGGCGTCAGAAACCTCAGCCAGCTAATTTATAAATGCTTCAATTGGCAGACTTTCGCCCGTGATCCCTGCCAATTGCCATTATGAAAGATATGAAACAGCGTCACCATTTTTGACAACATTTTCACGATCTATCCACAGGACCAGTAAAACAAATAATATCAGCAATCCTGCGCGGATTGAATTAAGGGTTTATACATCTACATACCTATACTATATACAAATATATTATCAGAATCAGACTATATGTATACAAATATATTATATTTTTATGACTTTGATGGTGTTCTTAGCTAGTTATGGACTCACGTTCATAATAACAATTCCTATCATAAATACACCGGCTTGTCATGCACTTAAACGCAGTATAATCTGTGTATCAAAAGATCGTCACTTGATTATTTTTTTAGCGAAACAAGAATTCGAAATATGAGAACAGTGTTTTTCCTCGCAATTATACGCTTTGAAGCTTTTAAGGGACACTTAGCGAGATAAGTCGACCAGATATTTATGCGTCCGTCAGCGGAGTATGCGAGGATTGACCGGTGACCTTTATGAGTGTACCCAGCAGATACCCTTCGTCAAGACGAACGCGATAACTGCTGAAAGCTGTTTAAATCATTTATCACACTATTATAATTGCGTTGAGACATTGCTACAATTTTGCTGTTCAAGGTCTTTGGTAGAAATAAATCAACTAGTCATCATCATCACAACTCATAACTGCCCCACTGCTGGGCACGGGTCTCCTCCCACAATGTGAGGGGTACAGGCCGTAGTCCACCACGCTGGCCAAGTGCGGATTGGCGGACTTCACACGCCTTTGAGAACATTATGGAGATCTCTCAGGTGTGCAGGTTTCCTCACGATGTTTTCCTTCACCAAAGCAAGTGATAATTTTTTTTTCTACTAGTCATATAATGACTTTAATTGGTAAAGTACAACTATGTATGAATCGTCGTTTGTAAATTTCACATCTATCGGCCTTTTTCAGAATTTCTACGCTCAAAGATGTCAAGTACATATTCATAAAACAAAATAAATCATTAAAAGGCGATATAACTGAATTTCACGCGGGTGAAGCCGTGGGCAGGACGCTTGTAGATAATAAATAAAAAAAGCGACGCGGACAAAACGACATAGTCGAACAAAACACCTGAAATAGATAAACGAACCAGCCCGTATAGATACGTTAAACCCATCGACATGCCGCGATCATATCAAACATTCACAGGCCGCTAAGTGCGTAACTAATACGCGCCATTACATGTTTTCTTGTATCAATTTGCAGCGGCGACGCACATAAAATAGCGTGCACAATCACACCGCGGACGCGTCGTGTTCTCGCGTGTGACATTTCTTTGATACGCCGAATGTCCTTCAGGGCTGCTATCGACCCTCTGGAGGGCATCGCTAGGAAAACTCATGTAACCAAGCTAGGTTATTGCCAACCATAACATTAAAAAGCGTATTAAAATTGAGATTGAATTCGAAATAAAACTTTGAAGGGTACTATAAAATACAATACAACTTTATAATGCACAACTCAAAAAATATTTAAGAAATGGTCACATTAAGAGTATTCAAAAGCTTTTATTGCTAATTCGATCTCATCCAGACAATCTTTCGTGGCACCTCACCCGTAGAATGAATAAAATAGTAGCTCCAGGCATCACCGATGCGAAGAAGAAAAAGAAGCGGAGAATTCTCCGAAACGATTGAAACACGTAAAAACATTTTATGATAGATTTTAGAAGAGTAGCAGCTATGCACGAGTATCTATCGAGGGGAGTGAATTGGCCGGTGCAGATTCCAGCGACCTGCAACAGAACGAACATAGAAACCCAGGAATCCAGAAGGAACCATGGTTAGTAGTTTAAAAACGATGTAGATCAATGTCAATGGCAATGGCGTTCATATATTTGCACTTTAAAGTATAAAAGCTGATTGAAACAACAGTAAAATTGTATTCCTTGTTAATGAATACACTACATGACTACACGGTAGAAAAGGGAGTGTCGCCAGCCCTGGCGTTGGGAGTCGCCCGGAGGAATATTAAACGGGCATTACACACCGCGGTTCTGTTTTTGCCGGCCATTCCGCGGGATTCATGTGCCATCTTTTTATGACGGACCTGGGCGCTTGCACTTTGTTTATGAATTCCATCCATCATTATTTTGTTGGTGCAAATATCACGCTCTAGTCTAGAGACAAGTGCAATGTCCGTTCTTCGGTTCCCTTAACATAATTATGTATTATTGCATGGTCGTAGATTTGGCGTTCTTTGCATTCTGTATAATATAACTAATATATTCTAGCGATAAAGAATTTCAATCTGAATAATGAAGATTTACCACTACCTATATAAATAATGGCTATATTATTTATTTAGCTGCACAGAAGCGTTTACAGCTCGGCGGCTTGTGTAGACTAGCAACAACGGGCGCGGTCGGTAGTTGGAAGGGTCACTGCAAAAAAAGCTCGAATGCTTCCGTGCTTCGGAGAGCACGTAAAGGTGTCGGCTATTATCATAAGATGCGTGTGCGTGTGAAAGGGCTTCGGGTGGCATAAAAACTAGCATCAATGGCTTGCCAACTACCTCTCATCCAATCCCCACTGGATCAGCGTGGTGGAAGGAGCGAGATGCTTTAGGCCTTTTCAGTTATGAGGAGAGACCAGTTGTGGGCCATTCATGGGTAATACCCATTAGTTGCACCAGTAATAATTTAATAACAGACACACGCAATCCCATTTCCGTTGCTAAAGGGTATCTTGTCATGAAAAGAAACAGCGAAATAAACTCACCGGCACATCTTTTATCTCGCTCTGTCATCTTAATAGACGACCGTGATACAGAATCAGGATATAGAATATGAAATGACAATGTAATTTTATTGTATAATCGAGAATTCCAATGGATAACGAGCACGCAATTCGCGAGAGTGAGCGGCTTCGACGAATTAATTATGGGATTTGCAGGTGCGTTGCAACATTTCGCGAGCTGGGCGAGGTCATTGCTTGTACTTTAGTGGTTACTTGGTTTAATAACGTGTAACGGAAAGTTTGAGACATTGATCATTTGAGGGGTACATATATTATGATCAGATACAGTGCATCTTATATTCTTAATGTTTCAGTGACATTTGAAGTGCTGAAGATGAGGTCTTGATTGTATTAAAAGAATATCGATGTAACAAAATACACAACAAAAAATTCAATTTAGAACTTGACGCAAAACGGAAATTGTTTAAAAAAATACAATATTTTTCTTTATTTTGGGAATAAAGTTCCTTACGCGGCTTGTGATAGGTCTGTTCTGGTAGGAGTTCCCGGGTCAAAATCGTTTTTTGTCTATGGCTATGGGAAATTGGAGACGTAACGGAAACAGTATAGTACAGTAACTATAAACTCTCTGTTCCACTCGAAATATTTTATTATTCTTATTATCGAACGTTTTGTAAAGTTTTTATATTCATTACACATTGATACTCGAAGTTTGGCAATACACACTCGCGCAGCGTGGGAGACGACGGCCTAACGTTCACATTGTTGGAGTCCAGAAGTGGGACAGGGGTTGCAATGATGTTAGCTTCCCATTAAATCAATCTTTTGTCTATAAAATAATCAATTAGTTATCCAAACCCTCAGTCAAATCGAGCGAAGCGGCGCAGCAGTGGCCAGTAAAGGTCACGGCCTTGCGTTATCTACGTAGTGTCACGCCCAGCCCGCGCACGCCAGTTGCCAGCCTCCCGGCCGCTGAACGTGGGAAAATATCAACCGGCTACTCACTATCGGAAATACTCAGCTCGCAGCCGCACTAAGGTCTGTGCACATTACGACTCGACTCCACATCCACTCCGATTTCATTCGCAGGCAAGCATTTAAATCCGCCATACTACTCGTCGAGTGTTCCCCCTGGGAGCTTAAGAGCTAGTATTTTCATTCTTTTCTTAATCATAATTATAGTTACTTAGAACACAGTTCAGCATAATTATGGTGTTTAAAATAGATTTTAGTGATGAATTGATGTGTAGCTAACACATCATCGCACCATGTAAATTTTAAGTTTGTTAGTATTTATTAAATTAAATAATAATTAAATTTAATTATTTCGATTATGATGTCACACTGAAGGAATTCTCTAATATTATAAAAGTGTTTTTGTAAAAGAGAATTTTATTTATTTGTATGATCGCAGTTGACCGTAGATAAACAACATTTGAGTAAATGTTGAAAATTCAACCAATAACATTTTAATTGAATTCAACTGTAAATGTAGTACTTATTTTTATGCTTTCCTGCGAGTTGAATCGGAGTGGGGTTGGCGGCGAGTTGATGTAATGTGCGCAGACCACTAAGTTTAATAAATGATCGAGATAAATATAGTTTAATATATGATCGAGATAAATATTCAATAAACTAGGTATGATTATGTTGATTTCTGCAGTCATTGTGTTGCAATGAGCAGTGTTAGTTTAGTGATTGGAGTTGGAATGGTCGGCGGGAGGGAAAGGGATAGGTCCAGGATCGAATCTACATACACCGGCAATTTTCAAAATTATTATCTTAATATATATAATTCTTCTGTGAGTGTGTATGTCACTGAACTTCTCTCAAACGACTGGACCGATTTTGATGAAATTTTTTGTGTGTGTTCAAGGGGATCTGGGAATGGTTTAGATTCACAATTGGACCCGATAGGTGGCGTTGCTGTCGATATATCACCAAAACATTTTTTAATCATAATGCGGTACGAAGTACGCTGGGACAACTAGTATTGTTATAAGTTTGGGCAAGACAATCATCATGAGGTAATCGTACAAAATTAAATAAAAATACTTTCCCTTTATATTTATTTAAAAATATTGTGTAGACTTATATACTACATGTCATGTCATAAGTACCTACATTACGGAACTCGGTAAATGTTCGGGTCTTGATATTAATCGTTGTTCAGACCATGCCTACATACAGTGTGTACATAGTTTTGGATTTAGTTAATATTATTTTTAGAGCATTTACTGATTACTGTTAATTATAATGAAGGTCCCAGGTTGTGTTGCCAGGTCCAGTATCTAATTTCGGAACGGAAGGTAAAATAATATGGACCATCATTTTAAATCAGGACGGCTAAAAAAATATTTTCTTTTTTTATCGCCATAATTATAATTATCAATTCAGGATATGGCTAAAAATAAAAACAAGGTTACAGTTATCATTAGTTTTTTCTCAAAATTCTCGATGAAAGTACTTACTGACTATGGAGGTTTTTCGGGACAATCGGCGCCTCGTTCAAGGCACAGGCGCCTAAAAATCGTGACGTATTCCATCTTCATACAAACGTCGGGACGTCGGGACGTGAATCATACCTACGCGCCTCGGAGTTTAGTAGACATTAAGTATACAACAGCCACAGAAGCGTCATAGGGACGATCGAACGTGTGGGTTTGTAATCAGGAAGCGTGCGTATTACCTACCCACTTACATTCACTACAACTAGAAAGAGGCGGCCCTAGCGCGCGGGGCAGTAGGCATTTATTTCAAGGACAGGGCCGAGTCACACTACTGTATGATACTATTACCGTGCTCAAAGTGTGTTGAATTTATTTTTATATACAAAGCGGTTTCCTAAACAGGTACAGGTACAACAACTTCGCCACACTTCCACCGCACCCAAACACCGTTATTGTAGTTATTTCGCAACATCACAGAATAAGTCGAAGCGTTTTTGTTCGGAGCCGTGTAATTATCCCCAAATCCGTAGTGGGTTCTATTGGGAGAGATCTATGGGCACCATTACTTCGTCTACGGAGTTGCGACATCGGTTGGGCCTACTTGGGTATACTGAGTTAGTCGGGTGTGGTGACTTGTTCGTTCACTGACAAATTCAGTAACATTTGGCATTAAACAGTCGTTATGATTTTAAACATATTCGTTATACCTCACGTTGTGGATTTTGTAGACGGTTATGAATTTTTGATGCGGCTACTCGCGATGTGATTTGTTGTATATCGTGGTCACAGCCAACTTTACGACCGACGCAAGTAGAAAGAAATATACATTTTAACTGCAACCGGTGGGTACTCACTATTTTTATTATTTATACCAATATTTCGACCCAATTTCATGGATCATGTGTCAGTCTGGCCGTGCCCATGATCCATGTAATTGGGTTGAAAGTCGAAATATTGGTATATGTAATAAAAATCGTGAGTACCCGTTACAGTTTAAATGTTCCACAATGATAAAAGTTTAAAATGATAAGAAATAAATATAGGCCACGATGCCATACATGCCTCCTGATGGTAAGAGATCACCTTCCCATGGCCATCAGCAACTCAAGTCAAATCGGCCTCGTCCGTTTAGTTGGGCCCATGCAGGTTGGCTTGGACTCCGGGATGGATGGATAACCTTATTTTAATGACGACCTTTAATTTAAACATTCTACTGTTTAGCACGTCAGATAACATCTCAAGAGTTGTTCATTCAAAACAACAACAGACAAGTTAATTAAGGAAACAATATCGATGTAGGCGCCGCAGGAACAAAGACCATGATTAATTACATCGAACACGAGGAAGCGATACGCGATGAATTTGGTTATTTATTGATTAATTTTATATATTACAAGTTGTCCCGGCGTACTTCGTACCGCTTTATAATTAAAAAATGTTTTGGTGATATATCGACAGCAACGCCACCTATCGGGTCCAATTGTGAATCTAAACCATTCCCAGATCCCCTTGAACACACACAAAAAATTTCAACCAAATCGGTCAAGCCGTTTAGGAGGAGTTCAGTGACATACACACTCACACTCGAATTATATAATTATATTAAGATGTATTTTACTAATTTGACGTGAGACGCAGGGTTACGGTCATGTCAAGTGGAGACAGGGTCGCCGTATGAGGTGGTAGCGCCAGCAGGGGTCGCCCAGGGATTCGAGGAATCCCTGAGGTAGTGACAGACAACACTCATATAACATATAACTCATATATAATTATCGTGAAATCTCTATTATCAATCAAGTCAAATATCAATCGTCCTGCACGAAAACATAGACGTGATACTGATTGCTCTGTGTTATTATTGATCAAAAAGTGTAAAAAGAAACTTTATAAGTGTAATAAATAAACAATAGCAAAGCAGTGAAATTACGTAATTATATAACACTCACATCATAGTGATTATATTAATTATTGTAATAAACGACTGGCGAATAATGATATTGTTAAATGGTTAATGGTGGTTATAAATGTTTATTAGTATTATAATATAATACAAAAAACATTATCTCAGTTAATCTTTAGTTTATAGATTATGCAATATCTTCTTCACATGTGAAAGTAAATGAAAGTGCTCGTCACGAGGAAATTATAAATAAATATTGTTTAATATTATAATTTAATATGACTTTTTTATAGATTGTTATAATTATATTGAATTCCTCTGATAAAAAATGGAATAGATAATTATCAGAAAATTCCTTTCCGTTCTTAATCTGTGTTTTCTCTTAATCGGTTTCATCAGTTTCATCATTCAATTTGTCTGTACCTAACTTATTTTTAGTATTTTATTTTAAATTATAATTTATTGTGACCTTTACTATTTTATTACAAAAATATCCGAACATTTACATTATTTAAATAACAGAAAAGCTCCGTTACACTTTCATCGTTTATTCGCTACCAGTGTACCGTCAAACCTGTTCCTTATAGCCAGTCACAGGTCACGGTCGCTGCACTCACTGTGTTCGGCGTACAATGTACTAATGATAAATATTTGATTTTTTGTTTCAGGTACGTCATAGGTCATACTCACTCGAAAATTACAGCAAAGGCGTAAGTTGAAAAGACGTTTTTCGTAGTAATCTAACAGATATCTCGGGTTTGATTCTCAGCCGAATCGGATGTTTACTGGACACAGTTGGACACATCTGGACGTAAGTACATTTGAGACATCAAATGTACGTCTATGCTACTGTCGGCCAGAGTGCAACAAATATGTTCGAGCTTATTACAACAAAGACGTACAATTTACTTAAAAAGCTTTTTTACCTTACCTTTTGAGTTTCGACAACCCCCTAGTCTAATTGGTAGTGGCCCTGCCTGCGAAGTTCCGGGTTCGATTCCCGGCCGGGGCATATATTTATATGACAGCTAAATGTTTGTTCTTCAGTCATACTTGTTGGTGATGTGTAAATAACACATCAATTATCCATGCCCCTAGCGACACAGGGAATCCTAGTGCGGGGGATGACTGTGTTAACGTTTCTTTTATGATAACTGTTCACGTCGCTCGTAAAATAAGTGAGACCAAAGGTATAACCGAAGCATTATCGACCGGAGAGGAAGCGAGATATTAATAGCTAAGTTAATAGACGTATAAATTATCCACTTAGACTATCAATTTGTGTCTGCTCATGAGTCTCATGACGCATGTGCATAACGTCGAGAATTTCTCTATGTTAATAGTGACCAGCTTTTACGTATGAGTGGACTTTCCATTGGTAATTTCATTAAACACGTTTAGTGATGGAGATGGGATGTGAAACCGCTGCATCATTCCTCCTCGTATCCAAACATGGGACGACTGCGTTAATTATATGTATAATGGCTAGCTTTAATTAGCTATACCTAATAGATTAAATCAAACCTGTCTATATAATTGGGATTTGAAAAAAAAAAGTTTTTTAAATGTATTTAAGTAATACTTTATTATTAATAATATTGATATTTAATGCGAAAAACTTGAAAAAAAAGTTTTTCAATTAACTATAAACAATTAAAAATTGCTGAAATTTTTAAAATAATCACGTGACTATGAACACGCCACAATTGGTAACCATAGTTGTGACGTCATAATGTTATAGCTATTTAATAACAGTACAGCGTTTACGGCTATTACACGTGACTTGTCAATAATATTGACAAGCCACAATATAAACTACAATAAGTGAAAACTAACATTATGAAGTCACACGCGTTCGAGTTTGTTGGGGAGCTGTCGGCGTGTCTTCGACAGTACGGTACTGGATTCAAAACATAATTTTTCATTTTGATATAACTTTGGAATTATTGCGAAAAAAAATAAAAAAAATAGTTTCGTTATAAAAGTTATATAATTATGATCTTTTCATTTATCACAAAAAAATGGTCAACTGGGGATATTAACATTGAGCCAGTATTTTTTTCTTTTCTCTGCCTTCTTTCTTGACCGCTACCGCATCGGTGGTGATCTGGTATTACTGACGTTCTCGGGTGACGGTGACCACTTGCCATCAAGTGGCTCTCTGCTCTTTACATTAAAATAATCTTACAAGTAAAACTCACTTCAAAATAATGCAAATTTAAGTCTTGTCTGGTTTTCTCATGGATGCCATTGTCAGAACTGGACCAAATTAAAATAAGACTACACGGGAAGCCACAGTATAAAGATACTGTGCACCAGCTTTCAAATAAAAGAATCATCAAAATCGGTTTCTCCAGTCGAAAGTTCTGAGGTAACGACATAAAAAAATACTGTCGCATTGTAACTGCTCCCTTTTGAAGTCGGTTATTTAGGTGCCTGTTTTCTGAATGTCTTTCCTAAACGAGAATTGATCCTGTGACCGCTGGCTCGTTAGGCACCGTGACCACCACTAAGCTACGGTCGTGAAATGCAGTAATTTCCGTTCGTACATCTAACAGCACGTATCTAAACTGTTAGGCAAAAACCTTAAGTAGGTAAGCGGGTATCCGAACGTTCGCTTTCCGTCCAGCTAAGGTAACCATCTTAACGTTTGAAAAATCTTTTACAAAAAATACGGATATTTCTAAAAAAGTCCGAACATTTAAGTAACATACGAAATTTGAAATTTTTCGTTTTTAAGGTACGTTTGAAATGACCAGCAAATTGTTTTTGAGTATGCGTCAGAGCACCTAGACCACCACCGATGTTGGGTTTATGTCAAACTTTAGTACCCTTTTAGTTTTTGACATGGCACTGATTTTAGTCGTATTTTACGAATGTTAAGTTAAATAGATACAGTTAGTTTTTCTTTATAAGCATAAATAAAAAGCCGGTCAGATTCAAAAGCCGGATAGTAGACAAAACTCGGGACATATCCAGCTAAATCCTAGCAGTTGGCAGCCCTACGTCCAGCGCATTAGCGGCTCGTTGTAATGATCTCCTCATATTTGCCAGTTAGCGTCGAAGGGCCGATACTGCGTCTAATAACACGTCGGCCGTCTGTTAGTGTGTCACAGGGCCGCACCGCCGCGCCTAATGGAACCGGTCCAAGTTTTCCAATATTTACCTACCAATGTTTCAAACGCTGGTTATGTACAAACACGTCACGGCCTGTCTTGGTGTTCCCGTGTTTTGTCATTCGATACACCTAAAGTAGACCAGAGAAGACAAACAAAGAAGACCTCTATTTAATTTTATTGCGTATTTTAGAGTTTCTATGTACATAACAATTATGTTAACTCAAAATATAGTAGTTTAAAAATGGAATTACGGGCTCTTTTGTAATCAACTAGATGGATAGATTATACAAAGCACCTGAAACTTTAAGTGCTGATAAATATATTTAGCAACCATTGGTCGCTTAGGGCAGTTTCAGGGTCTGTATCACTCTATTTGACCAATGAAGGTGAAATTTGGCGGCAGGGAGGTATTTTGTGAGGAGCAAACGTCAGCTAAAAACGAATTTCGTCATATTCCCCCTAAGACTAAGGGTTTGTTAAAAAAATCATTTAAAAGTACTTCTACGGGCTACAGCTAGTAATACATACCTATATCCAGGAAAACTCTAATAAGCTCAACGTACCATCTTCCTCATCGTAAACAAGGAAAACTCTAATAAGCTCAACGTACCATCTTCCTCATCGTAAACAAAACGTCAAAACAAGACGTTCGAACAATCACTAAACCAGTTTACACGGCTAACCAAACCTCACGTACATCAAACACGAAAATGAAAACCTATTTACATACGGCCAGTTTCTAAAGCTCACACGTTCAGCCATCGTTCGCACGAAGCTAGCCCTAGGGTGTCAGTGTGTCACAGGGCCGGTAGAAAGCTATCGATGGGATTATCGTGTTTAGCATATCATATGTTTATTGCATGTTAACCTTACGTCGTTAAATAAAATGGCTATGGCTTTAAGGTGCGGTTATAGGCATCTAATATGACATGTTTTGATGGTCATAACTAGAATGACGATTATCCGCGACTGCATGTGTCGCGGATGCGAAAAGTGTGAATGTGAATGGGATCGTTAACTGGCTGAATTGAACAACGGGTGACATCTAATATTTTTATTTTAAAAAAACACGACGTCACGCACGCACACACAGACGTGCTCAGCAGCTAACGGGAAAAAAACGTCTTGCAGGAGAGATCTGTTGTCATATCCTTTGCTTGACCACAATCCCACCTGATGGTAAGTGGAGATGAGGTCTTTATACCTATCAATACCTACCATTATTTTCAATTTGTATTAATATGGTGTCTTAATTTTGGCTGGATTTTACTGGGCTCAATAAACATTTAACTGCTCTCCATTGCAGAGATATTGAGTAGACAGGCGACAATAACACGTCAAATGACATTGAAATGTTTAAACCTCGTAATCCGACTCACGTTTACCTCGCCAGGGCACACAATTAGGTGTAAATCCATTATTTGACTTTTAAAGTATGTTTGTCAATGTTTAAACAAACTGATCGAAGGCTAACTCGTGTTTGGCCGGTCGTCGCACGCCCGTGTGAGATTTCACGGCTGTTCGGCGTCGCGTTTACCATAACATGATTGTGTCTTCGATATCTACCGATACTGTAGACACAATAACATGTTATTATTGTGTCTATATTATATACATTGTCATGTACACGTTATATATACATACATATATATACATTGTTATATACATGTCTATATTATATACAATAACATGTTATTATTGTGTGTACAGTATCTACCGATGTTCGATCGCGGTTCATCGAGTAATGTTTTGTAAATGAGGCTGGTAAGGAACGATGCGAGTTTAATTTAATCCTAACATATTTTCAGAATCCATAATTAATTAATTATAGAAACTTTACTTTAGCGGCCCGTCTCAATATTCTATCAGTTTGACGTGAGAGCATCGGTCCGAACCTTCGTGTATCCACAAGAAGTTCCTGGGCGGCAGAGCTTAAAAGAGAAAACTTTGAAAAATAACTCTTTTTGCGCATATTTTTATAACTTCATTTTATATTATGAGGGGTTTGATAATGTATGATTGTCACCCTTAAGCACTTATGCACTCTTAAATTCTAAGCCTAAACACTATTTCTTTTGTCAGTTTGTATGGAATCCTGACTTATTCCGATTGAGGATAAGTGGGATGCGTGAGAGCTGTATTGCGCGCAGGGACATAAGTGAGAGTCACTATAGTTCTAGTCAACGTAGAAACGGTGTGCAAAGAGCAGTTGTACGTTATACCTGTATTTCAGATTTAAACAGTTTTAACTGTGAATACCGGTTTTCGCCTACTATACTCTAGAATTTTTAATTCGTAATTAGGTACTTATAAACAAAAATAAACAATTAACTATAAGTATCACTTTCTTTTCCAATTGCAATTGGCAGCAATTGTATTTTTAATATTATTATATGTAATCCTCAAGATATAGTTTACTGTGTCGTTCCGTTCCACATATTCTTGGTCAAAATAACTCCGTAACAGTAATGTTATACGTACAATGGCCGTATGTGGGTCTGTGTGTCTCATCTAAATACTGTTTATTAAATGCGCTTTTGAGAACAAACGGCAGCGGCACGCTCTGGTTGCTACGCCTATGTAAATGCAAATTTGATAACAAAGACTAGTGAAAGTTAGATTAATTTAATTTCAATATAATACTGATAATGACGGCCTGCGTGGTTACCATGTCGGACCGCCATTGGAAAGGTCCTGGGTTTGATTTATTTTTTGGACTTAAGAAAGCAAACGAGCATGGAGCACCACCGTTCCTCTGCCGCTCATGACAACCGTGAATGACCCAGAACAAAAATTAAATCAGGACTAGGATGCTTAATCCAGTTAGCAAAGGATGTCGATGTCGATTCCCAGTGAGGAGGAAATTTAAATGTATGTTGTCCATGGCTTCCACGACACAGGAAATATTAGTGTGGGGCTATAGTGTGTAGCGTTGTTTATTATTGTCATATTACTAATCAGCGACAGTTACGATTTATAGGTTTTTTATTCGTTATTTTCGGTCTCATTGTCATGTGTTCCAACTCTGGTCGAATTCAAAACCCCTATAATGTTTTGATTTGATTGTTGTGTGAAAATGTGTGTGCGGAGGTTATCCAACCCTGATGAAATGGTTCACTGATCCGTCTGTGGCTAGCCAAACTCTACTTGTATTGCAAAATACGGTCTAACGTACGAGGTAAAGGTTGTAGGTTAATAACGTTGTATATCGCTGAGCTTTCTACCCCCCAAGTTGTACCTGATGTAGGTCTCATGGCGATAGGGGTCGTTAACCGTCTGGCGGGCTACATCTCTCCAAAACCGCCTTACTCTGATTCAGTTGTGAAAGGTCCAATCAATGTCCAGATTCAGGCGCCAAGGTGTTAGATTTTAACCCTTCTTAATGCAAGACATCTGAGCAGCAGTCCGATTAGAGTACGGTGACGATGACGTCATCACCAACGTATCAAAAACTTCACAATTCACAATACAATATGAAGACAAATGGAATAGACTTACAGATAAGGTGTAAGTTACAGTTAGCGCGAGCACTCACATGTAGATAAACGGAGGTTATTGTTCACCGGTGTGTGATGAGATCGGTCGAGATCACCCGGTCCACTTGCGCCGTGAGATTTTCTCACCTTATTTCCATTATATTTTATTAGCACACGCGTTTGTGTTATGTTTGATTAACACAGATAGCCGAGCTGCTTGCGTATACGCAGATTAAATGATTAACGTAGTTCCAAGAAACTTGATAAGTATATAAATTTAGAATAGGTTTTGAAATTACGCTCGCAATTTCAAACGCTTCAAGGTCTTCTATGAAATGGCATTAATCTTCTTTACGCTTTTGTGTTCGATCATGCTCTGCGACGAAATTACGCTTGCGGCGAAATCTACACCGTTCATAGCCAACCAACGTATGCTTCTATCAATTTTTGTTACGCACTTGGTTTACACACGAACTCAGAACCTCTTGTCACCGTCAGTATTCCCAATGGGCTTGGCATGGAGTGGAGTCTATCTGTTTGTAGCGCTTCTGTTAGTCATATAGCCGACGGTGTTTGCTCACCATCGAAACCCGTCTGCTTGTGACAAAACGTGCCATGAACGGAAATAGAACCCAGTGATGCTCGCTCATTAGGCTCGGCGAAGTCATCATACCTAAACCATTTACTTTGCGTCCTTAGTATTAGACACACTCAGTGAAAACCTCACTAAGTATAGTCATTCTTTCTAGTATTTTACACTAGAGTTAGTCAAGAAGCGTGTTTCCAGTTTAATCCGTGTAACGTGACAACGTTGGGATAAATTAGCATCTAGCAAGCATGATTAGGTCCAAAGGTCCAATCATTGGCTCCGTTGGCCTTGAATCCGGAACATTATAATTACTAATGGCATCAGCCTACACGCGTGAAGAATACCTAAGATGGATAATTGCTATCTCATTAATATTGATGGATGGATATCGAAGTGTTTGGTTTTAACTTCAAAACAAAAAAAGCCGGCAAGTGCGTTAAGTATTGCAATTATGATCACCGATTATACCTACTGTTTTCTAATCCACATGTCGATAGAAGGTACATTAGAATTATATTATTGGTACAAAAGAAGTAAAGAAGATTAGTTATAATATCTTTGGTAAGAAAATTAATGCTATACACTTGTGGCTTGTTGGTGTCGTTTGTGGCATGGAAAAACAAATATTACATCAGTGGCTCATTACCCGGAAACAAACATTTATCTGTCACATAAATATCTGTCCCGGGAATCGAACCCGAGACCACTTCGCAGACAATACACTATATTACACTACAACTAGGTTACGTGGTCGCCATTAATTCTCAGCTTTAAACTCTTGACACAGTACAAAAGTTTGTTACCTATCGATCCAAATTAAATACACACAAAACCTAGATTATTTATCTGTCGCTAATGGAAATTCTAAGGACGATGTCGATTGTCGTATTTGTCTCCACCCGGAGACAAATACGACAATTACCTGTACAGTTATATGATCCTATCCCATCTACAATGGCTGACACTGTGTGGCGAATCGTGACGACGGTAATCCGAATATCAATTACAAAGATCTCGTTTAGCTAATGCCGAACCGTATTATGCCGGGGAGCGCTTACACTTGGTGATCGGGAACGGAATGGGAGCAGTTCGGAACTGATTTACGCGATTAACGGATATATTTCCTTTAATGTATTTTATAATCTTGAAGATAGCTGACAATGTGTGGTTATAGCCGAACGAACTGTTTCAATCACTATGATATAGGTACGCCAAATGTGTTGGAATTTGTTATTAAACTTTGTATAGACATAACAAGACAATAGGGGGCACAACAAGCACGTGAGGTTGACATGGACTCAAGGACGAGATGAGCTTCTTACGGCGCACTAATAATACTAGTCTTGGAACGAGGCGTGTAATAGCTGGCATTACACAATATTTTAAAAATCTATCAGTCAAATATGTTGCATCAGTCCATTCACATCAACCCATATTCTCCGACAAACCCGTACATACTTTATTACATTAACATATATTTCACTGATTAGATTTTTAAACTTCACCAATAGGCCCTAAAGGCGTCTTTTACACCACTTTAAGACTTCTAAATTTTGTTGGACGCTGCAGGATGTGGAGAATCCCTTACCCTTGGGGTTCTAGGTTCATAACTGTAATCGTATCCAATAATTTCGATGAAACTCCTAGCCCCCAGCAGTTACAGATATTAACTGGTAGGCGTACGATGAATGATCGGTTCGTTTCGTTGATGGACGTTCATTAACTCTACTAACCTTCACCAACTCGTTGCAGTCCAACACGACACACCAAAGCATTACTCTTAATGTTACATTGTTACCTCACAATATTATTATTGTACACACTATAAATATGCAATTCGGTACGATTGCCGCAATTGGACTAATTGTTTGATGATTTATCGGTAAAGATATACTTAAAAATTGATATTAGGTTTCTTGTGCCATATCCATCGAACCATCTCAAATGATCTATTTTATTAATATGTGAAGGGGATACTTTTGTAACCCTTTTTATGAATAATGCATGCACGCAAGGGTCTGATATTTTTGGTAAAGTTAAAGTTGAAATGGAAAAGAAGTGCTGAAAGATAAATTTAATATAATAATATGTATTATGTACATATTATATTAAAGAGCAATGTGAAACACAGTGTTCACAGTAACAATCTGAAGGAACCGTCTGACAGAATAAATCACGGTCGAATTTCAAGGGTAGAGCGAGTCTCTAGTCCATATAGAACCAAAGGAAAGACCACATGAACTAAATGATGAAAATGAGCATGTGAAATTTTATGTTGTAATCTGTAAGCTCTGTAGTGTAAAGAACACATAAACTAGCTAGTTCCCAGAAGAAACCATGTCACAGATGTGTAACAGGATGATTTGCGTAAAATTACCGAACACTGATCATCCACTCACAATATAGAACTAAAAAAAGTTAATGATCCAGCTTAAAAAGCGTCAACGTTTCGTTCGCACATCACGTTTGCGCCATGACTGATTGCACAGGCGCTGCCAGTGGGCTATGTGTATGAGTGTGTACTGTGCACATATGTGTACAGAGGATAACATCAGAATCGCTCGCGTTTCACACGTTACTAATCTAGAAATCAGCCACGCCGAAGACGATGGTGTGCGCCTCTGCGGAAGCGATGCTCGAATAATTTTCCGCGTCCGTGCCCGCGCCGGCATAACTGTGAACATTTTAATGATGCCCGCCGGCATCCGAGATGCGGCGCTTCGAATTCATCTATTTCTTGCTTAATGGCCTGTTATTGGAACAACTGAGCGGGAACAGTCCTCTTTCAATGCGGTCTAATTTACCAGCTAAGTGCCGTCCGCTGATTTCATTTTAACCTTATATAAGATGTGTACAAATAAATAATGGGTGAATTGATTATAATTTAACTAAACAGTAGAAGTGCTGTAGAGGCTTTCACATGCTCTATAAATTAGTCATTCAGCTTAGATCAACTCTCTCTATGTATATACATAACTAGTCACACGCTCGCTATTAATTAGCGCATCACATAGACATTTCGACGAGTTCATCGGTATGATGACCTCATTACTCTATATAGAAGAGGTATTTATATTGTATTCATGCAGATTTCTCGATTAAAGCTTTTTTACCTTATTCCATGCTAACCTATGCAATAAGGCTTTAACTTTCAGTAGTGTCAACGACTTTAATGCCTTAGGTTAGTCATGTATCACTTCCTCTTATAATCTATATTCTAAGTTGCGTATAGAATAGGACCTGATGTATAAAATAGCGTTAAGAGCCGAGAATTCCTTTGATACGATACGGCCATGATTTATTTCATTGATAACACTCAATATTGCAATCAATTAATTCTGCGATGATAAGTTGGAGTATAAAGAAATATTTTGTGTAGATATTATCTAAACGTAGATAGACATCTATCTCATTGTTTAGTTACGAATAAGAGAGTCGTATTATATCTTAAGATTTTTAGTTGTATGGTTAGGGTTAGGTAGGGTAAGGTAGTGCCTTTAAAACTGTTTAAGCACTTAGTGCCCTATTTACTCGAAATCTTAATTTCGAAACACAAATAATGTTAGGTAACCAAGGCAAGGATGTATACTGTAAATAGTTAAAATCTAATTTTTAGAAGTTAATATTAGGAGTCGATTATAAATAAACCTATCAAGTGCATGGGTAATAAATACTAAGTATACTACGCAACGTATAATTTTATTATTTTAAAGAGATAAAGTTTGTAGGTTTAGATGTTACTAAGTAATGATCTTCGAAACTAAATGTTAGATTTGTTTTCCATCTCATAGATGATACCTATCCAAAATTTGTTACCCCTCCTCATATTATTAAAATTGAAATAAAAGCTCATAGTATTGAAATATTCACGGATAAATAGGAGTGGACAGTTAAATAATTTTGCATACAGAACCCTATCGCACAGGTGTCCGATTCAAACTTGTCCAGTGTAATGGTCTCACGATAGCTCCGTGAGTCACCGCGCGCCGTGCCGCTCACACCGTAACCGATGCGACCACCGCCCGCGAGCCGGGACGGCAATTACAAGGAGCCCAGGTGGTCGGCCACTACCCACTTGTAAATATTCATTCAACTTGCCCTCCATTTAGCACTTTAAACGCAAATTAGTTTGACGATCCGAACGCGCTTGTACAACTGTGATGCATCCCTTTTATTAATATGGTTCTATCCATTTAAAAAACGGAAATTAAGACTACACTCGATTGAATGTCAATCTGTGGCTATTGTCTCGAAATGTCGGATGACATAATTTTTTGGAACTACATAAAGTTCAGTGACTTAGACGGGTCGACGCAGACGTATTATCAACGTAGCTTAGCTAAATACGGTTTTGAATTTGATTTTTTTTATATCCAACATAGTTTTATAAAACAATCACCCTCCATCATTGACTTATCCCTCCATTAATAGTTTTATTGATATCAGATATTCGAAACTAAAAACAAAAAAAATCCTTTATTTACTTAATTTATAATATTCGCGTTATACCTAATGTCACTCATCACAGGAAAATCTATACGAAAACTAACTCTTAATATATACATGGACATATATATGTGTATTAGAACAGAAACCTACCTGCGCAAATCAGAACCTTATTTGTTGACAGTTCAGTAACAAAGCAAGATAAACTGCAAACGAAATATGCACAGTGCAGCCACGAACGCCCCCCGTACGCCCCGTGGGTCGCTGTATTAACATGCTCATCTTTATTGCCCACGCGTTATGGTAATTATCATCGTCCCGTTCGTGTCGTGTTCACGGCGACTTTGTAAACTCAGTCGGCTATTCGATCTTGACTCCCAGGACCTCCACGTTCTACGATAACGTAACACTGTTAGTAGTATGAAGGAAAGGGTTCCTGGTTCGACTCCCGGTAAGATTATTTTGGAAAATAACCACATTGTAGCGCACAATCCAAGTCTTAGCACAGAGCCCATCCATCCGGATCATCATCATCATCATCATCATCACAACCCATAACTGTCCCACTGCTGGGCACGGGTCTCCTCTCACAGTGTGAGGGGTATAGGCCATAGTCCACCACGCTGGCCAAGTGCGGATTGGTGGACTTCACATACCTTTGAGAACATTCTGGAGAACTCTCTGGTGTGCAGGTTTCCTCACGATGTTTTCCTTCACCGAAGCAAGTGATAATTAAATTTTTAATACGCACATAATTTTTGAAAATTAGTGGTGCGTGCGGGGTTTGAACCCGGACCCTCCGATTCGGCAGTCCAACGTTCAACCACACGGCTATCACTGCTCATCCATCCGGATGGATAGTTCCAACTTTAGAAGTCCGCTAATTATTAGGAACTAAGGGACCTCTGCAACGGAAGTTACGGAACGGCGTTGGAGTTCAAAGAGCACATCCATCCCTAACCCTAAATAGGCATCTTGGCCATAGTCTTGGCCTTCTAAACAACTTCTTCCAACCATCCTATCCTACAAGTAAAATGAAATGTAAAAGGCCTAAGAAAGCAGATTTATGAGTCCATGCCATCAGCAGACCTGTGTCAGGTTCTGAATTTCCACCTTTCTAAAGACCGGTTGCTGGTTGCCAAAGGGCAAACGGTCCAGGGAGCCAGCTCGTTATAATTATATCGTTAGTAGCGGTATGTCGCTGATCCCAATAAATTACGGAGCTATTGGGACATTATCAGGGCTGTACACGGTGGTTACGGGACCATAGAAAGAGAAAAAGGTGTACAGGACGCCTCCCGACCAGGTAGACTGACGATTTGAAAAAGACACCGGGCATCCGTTGGATTCAGAAGACTCAGAACCGGTCAGATTAGTATCACTAAAAGGCTTCCAAGATGGATGAATCATTCCTTACATTTCCTGTCACACATGTCTCTATGGATAATGGATCACGGGTCCGCTTGTCTATGTCCATACTTCATATAACACAGAGAATCCTAATGCGGGGACGTGAGTGTGTTAGCATTTATGTGGTTTATTTAGTGTTATCGGAATGCTACCGAACAATTGCTAAATTGCAACATACGACAGTTAGGATTCCGTCTGTCATCCTTTGGGTTTGGAAACCCAAAAGTTACCACGGTGGTAAGGAATTAATGTCCTCAAGGTTTTAAGTTAATTATGAGTATATTCTCCCGAATTGCAGCTTTATTGTCTCGTACAAAGTCCTCATCTGATTAAAATTATCTCCCCTACATTAAACCAGCTAAAACTGGAATTGAACGGGGAGATAATAACATAGTAACAAACTTGTCGGCTCCAGTGGCCAGGCGTGCAAGAGCTCTAAAATTTAACGATTAGCACGGTAATATCAATAGAATTTCCAGTGCAGTGACAGCCCTGATTAGTCCTTATTTATAGTGGTCTAGGGTATAAATCAGGTGGTGTAATTGTCCCAGCTCAGGGCCGCGGGGCCAGCTCAAAATATAAATTGCGTAATGATCGGCATCGACGATTCTCACCGGCTAAATGATTTCCTGATAACTAAACCCACCGGGAAGGACTTGGCGGATCCTATACGTGGAACTGATCCAATAGGATATAATGGTACTGTTTGAGCTATTGAGTGTATCAGGCGCTCCGATGCACTTTATCGCGTGATATGCACCCATCGCTGTCCAATCAGAAGCCAATATCACGTCATCGGCAGCCAATCGCGTGGCTTCATTAGACCTTACGCATGTTCTTTGTTCGATGTAAAAAATTTGCATTCACCGTCTTACGCACATTATGTACGCATTGTAAATCTGTCTGCAATTAAATAATATCGAACGAGATCGCATTTTTACTCAACTAAATTCTACGCAACGCAACATTTTTGGTCCTACGAGTCGAATTCTAGAAAAGAATCAGAAGAGCATTATATATACGAGGAAGGCAAGCACCCACCAACTAGCAACTGTTAACCATCTGCAAACTGAACCATCTGGGAACTGTGAACCAACGCGCAAGAGGATCCAGGATACAGAAAACCAGTCGGGATTTAGCAGCTGCATTACTCAAAAAGGGTCTAACGACGGCAGTGTTTGTGGTCTGTGACGTGTTCATTCTGGTGTTTGCATACTGTAAGTACTTAGGCTTTCCTCATCATCCAAAATGTCTAAAAGCGATTCCGATAGAAGTAACGATAACGCTATCAAAAATTTAAACAAACTAAGAGGTTCAATTAAAGGTAGATTAACTGTGTTTAAAAATTATGTTGATACTTTGGGGGCCGTAGACATAAATTATACTCAACGAACAGAGCTAAAATTAAGGCTACAGGGGGCTAAAAACTTATATAGTGAATTTAATGACGTGCAAAACAAAATTGAGTGTTTACTCCCGGTGTCTGAGTTAGAATCGCAATTATTGGTTCGTGAGGAATTTGAAAACAATTATTATAGTGTCATAGCAAAGACCGAATGCATGATCAATGATGAGGAACCCGCCTGTGACAAGTCCTTATCAATAAACAGTTCATTTCAATCAGTTAAGTTACCTACTATCTCGCTTCCTACTTTTAACGGTGATTATGACCAATGGTTAGAGTTCCGTGACACATATTTAGCCCTCGTTCACAATTCACACGAAATCTCAGACATTCAAAAATTTCATTATCTCAAATCTTCACTTCACGGTAGTGCACAATTGGTTATCGACTCAGTTGAATTTTCGGCACGCAACTATTCAATCGCTTGGGAACTATTGTTAAACCGATACAACAACAGCAGATTACTCATACACAATCATGTTAAGTCTCTTTTTTCCATTCCTAGCGTAAAACAGGAGTCACCGTCGGTGATGAGAAAGCTAATTGACACAATATTAAAAAATATTCGGGCTTTAAATTTACTTGGTGAACCTACAGAACACTGGGATACTCTTGTTATTTATTTAGTTGTAACCAAGTTAGATCCCGCCACGGAACGCGAGTGGGAACGTTATAAAACTATGTTGATACCTCCTACCGCCGACACGGATACTGCGAATAAAATAAAACTAGACGATTTGATAACATTTTTAAGAAATAAAGCTGATATACTAGAAACTTTGTCTGCAACACATTCAAAACCTGGAATCTCACATTCATCTAATTTCAAACGTCATTCTATCACTCCACAAACACATTCAAAGCTACAGTGTAACGTAGTCACTAACAAGTTAAAATCGCGCACAAACTTTAATAATTCACGTACAAAAACTTGTTTACTATGTAACGCACAACATCCATTATATTCTTGCGATCAATTCCTTAACTTAAACTTGCACGATAAACTCACATTCATACAAAACAAACAGTTATGCGAGAATTGCTTGCATCCTGGCCATACAGTAAGTGAATGTCGATACGGTCCCTGCAGAAAATGTGATAAGAAACATAATTCTTTGATTCATCGCGACGGCCACGGGAGCGGCGCGGAGGTGCGCCCCGTGTCACTGCTGTCTGCTAATGAGGCGGATGGCCGGGAGCGCATCCGGCCGCGCGCGCTTGCACACCAGGTAAATAACACATCTGCAGCGGCCCATACGTTACACACACTCACGCATTCACAACCTGTATTGTTATCTACTGCAATCGTTGAGATAGCCGACGGAGCGGGCACTTATTATAAGATTCGCGCCGTTTTAGATAGCGGCAGCGAACGTAGTTTTATCTCGCAGCGTTTATGTAATAAACTTAATATACAATTAAAACAGTCTACTGCACAAATACATGGGGTTGGTAGTGTCGTCACCAAAAGCTCGCAAAATTGTGACGTACACGTTAAGGCAATCTGTGGAACGTTTAACATACGCATTTCATGTTTAGTTTTACCACATATTACTTCTAATTTACCAACTGTCTCAATTTATAAACTATACATTCCTACGCACATTCAACTTGCAGATCCTACCTTCTATCAAAGTCAGCCTGTCGACATGCTGATAGGGGCGGATCATTTTTGGAATATTTTAGATGAAGGAAGGCTGCGACTATCGAGTGGCCCCTTCCTTCAGAACACCAAATTGGGCTGGGTGGTGTCCGGTCCTCTTTACCAAGGCAAGCAGCTGTCGCAAGCCGTATCTTGTAATTATAGCACTCTAGACACGCAAGCTATAGATAAACAGGTACGTTTGTTTTGGGAGCTCGAAGAGTTGCCTAGCGATCGCAAGTCAGGGGATTCGCGCAGTGAGGGCGAACGTCAATGTGAGGACCACTTCGTACAAACAACAACGCGCAATGCTGATGGAAGGTTCTGCGTTCGTATCCCGTTTAAACAACCACCTGACACGTTGGGCGAATCATATTCTCATGCGGAGCGTCGTTTTTTAGCGCTAGAAAAACGATTAAATAGTAACCCCGCTTACAAAGAGCTATACCGAGATTTTATACACGAATACATACAGTTGGGGCACATGAGTCGCATTACAGCTTGTGGTGACCCTCATTACTTCATGCCACACCATGGCGTATTCCGTGAACACAGTACTACAACGCGCTTAAGGGTAGTATTCGACGCCAGCGCAAAGACGTCGAACGGAATATCCCTCAACGATTTACAACTCGTTGGAGAACCTTTACAAGGTGATTTAATTTCTATTTTACTCAGGTTCCGCGAAAACAAATACGTCGCTTGCGCTGACGTCGAAAAAATGTACAGGCAGGTACTTATCGAACCTGAACAACGTAGTCTGCAACTAATTTTGTGGCGTGACAGTCCGTCTGAGGAAATTGGTATATACCAATTAAACACTGTCACGTACGGGACCGCCTCTGCGCCATTTTTAAGTTGTAGGTGTTTAAAACAATTAGCACACGACTGCGACAATCCGGAGGTCGCAAGGATTATAAATAATGAATTTTACGTAGACGATTTGATTTGTGGAGAAGAAAGCATTGACAAATTATTATTACTATGTGATGAAACCGCGAGCACTTTAAATAAAGGATGCTTTCCCCTTCGCAAGTGGATTTTTAACTTCGATCACGGACATTATGTAAACAACAATACTGTAAAGGAACTATCCTTAGGTGAACACGCACATAGCAAAACTTTAGGTGTAGGCTGGCATAATAAATCTGATTATATACATTTTAATACACGTTTTGAATATTCTAATGATGTTAAACCGACTAAACGCATAATTTTATCCGTGACATCGCAAATTTTTGACCCTCTCGGTCTGTTAAGCCCTGCAATAATAGTTCCAAAAATTATACTCCAAAAATTATGGGTATTAAAATTAACTTGGGATGAGGATGTACCTAGCGAGATCGCACAAGCGTGGTTTACTTTCGTAAATAATCTTTCGATTCTCGATAACATAAGAGTACCGCGTTATGTTTTTTGTGAGGAATTGGTTCACTTTAAAGAATTGCACATATTCACTGATGCGTCGCAGGTAGCTTACGGTGCGTGCGCTTATATTCGTAGTGTTAATGAGAGATCCGCTGTGACAGTTCGGTTGTTGTGTTCAAAGGGCAAGGTCACACCGCTCACTCCCACAACTATACCAAAGCTAGAGTTGTGTGGAGCTCGTCTGGGCGCGCGCCTATATTCTAAACTCAACGAATCACTCAGAGGTCATTTTGATAAAGTGATTTTCTGGACGGATTCGACAATCGTTTTAGGCTGGTTACGAATGTCACCTAATCTATTAAAAACATACGTTCAAAACAGAGTTGCAGAAATACACGACCTTACAAAAGATCATTTATGGCGTCACGTCAAGGGCCGTGACAACCCTGCTGATCTCATCTCGCGTGGAGCGCATTTAGACGCATTGGCTAATTCTAAGTTATGGTGGAATGGGCCTGCATTCCTCCATGAACCTTATTATGATTCCTCTTACGCAAATATAGATTCGAATCTCACTGAATTACCCGAAACCAAATCTAACGCCGTAGTACTAGCTTCTAATCAAATTACTAACGACTCGCTATTTACATTTTCGAGATTCTCTCAGTTCAGTCGCATGCAGCGTGCTGCCGCATATGTTCTTCGCTTTATATACAACACACGCATTAAAGAAAAGCAAGGGCGGCGACACGGCGCACTGACCGACGAGGAGCTGAGGGAATCTATACTGACACTCGCGCGCCTCTCGCAGCGCGAGGCCTATCCTGATGTTTACGAAACCTTGATTAACAAGAAATCATTGCGCAATACTCACCATCTCATGAATTTAAATATTTTTCTAGATAACCGAAACATATTACGCGTAGGTGGTCGCATTCTCAATTCATCTTATTTTAATTTTGACAAAAAACATCCAATTTTACTATCAACAAAACATCACTTTACAATATTACTTTTTAGACATGAGCACAAAACATTACTACACGCAGCTCCACAGTTACTTTTATACACGCTTAGAGAATCATGGTGGCCGGTGGGTGGTAGAAACTTGGCTCGAACAATAGTACACAAGTGCGTTATTTGTACTCGTTTTCGAGCGAAAACTTTGAAACCGCTCATGGGCAACTTACCTGCTGAACGGTTACAACCAGGTTTTCCTTTCATGAAATGCGGAGTAGATTACGCAGGACCTGTGTTCATACTTAACCGTAGAGGTAGGGGCGCGAGATTGATCAAATCTTATATATGTCTGTTTATATGCTTTGTCACCCGTGCCATACATCTTGAATTGGTTAGCGACTTGTCTTCAGGGGCTTATTTACTTGCGCTTAAAAGATTTATATCGCGTCGCGGAAAACCAAGCGAAATATTCTCAGACAACGGGAGAAACTTTGTGGGTTTGATTAGCGATTTTTCAAAATTTCTTAATTCATGTTCCGAACACATTAGGGATTACGTAGCCTCTCAGAGCATAAAGTTTCAGCTGTTACCACCGTATGCTAGTCATTTTGGAGGATATTGGGAAGCTGGGGTCAAAAGTTGCAAATACCATTTGCGACGCGTCATTGGCAACGCGCACTTAACGTACGAGGAATATAATACGGTTTTAATTCAAATTGAAGCCGTATTGAATTCCCGTCCTCTCAGTCCGTTATCGACAGACCCAGGCGATCTGCAGCCACTCAGCCCGGCTCATTTCCTGGTCGGCCGCTCCCTGACAGCTCCGGTCAATGAAGACCTAACTGATAAGCCCATCCATCTTCTCACGCGATATCAACGGGTAGAGCAGATGCGTCAACATTTTTGGACTAGGTGGTCGAAAGAATATGTATCTGAACTTCAGACAAGGACAAAATGGAAGCAAAATACAGAGGACTTATCGCAGCATACCCTTGTTCTGATTAAAGACGAAAATCTCCCACCGTTGAAATGGAGTCTTGGACGCATCATCAAGACGTTTCCAGGTCGTGACGGCATTTCGAGAGTAGCAGACATCAAGACATCGACCGGTGTAGTTCGCCGTGCATTCTCAAAAATTTGTCCATTACCAATTAGTGAAGACGAAGGTTGGAAGACTAGCTGCTTCCAAGGCCGGGAGGATGTTTGAGCTATTGAGTGTATCAGGCGCTCCGATGCACTTTATCGCGTGATATGCACCCATCGCTGTCCAATCAGAAGCCAATATCACGTCATCGGCAGCCAATCGCGTGGCTTCATTAGACCTTACGCATGTTCTTTGTTCGATGTAAAAAATTTGCATTCACCGTCTTACGCACATTATGTACGCATTGTAAATCTGTCTGCAATTAAATAATATCGAACGAGATCGCATTTTTACTCAACTAAATTCTACGCAACGCAACAGGTACGATGTGAAATATATTGCAGCAACTTTAATCTGCTTTAATGTTGAGATTATTAGTAAAGATTTTCTTAACATGTTTAAATACATCGAAAAACACAGCAAGATTATGAGGCCTATCTCAACAAGTAGTCGTTTTCGATAAAATCTATGCATAAACTCGGGATGTGTTAGTAGGTTTCTTTCTTTCCCCTTCTTTCTTATTTGGCCGACAACGCGTCGGTGATGTCTCTGGAGTAGCTGATGTCCGGGCGACGGTAACCACTTACCATCAGGTGCTCGTCTGCAGAAGGTAAAACAGCTATAAACACTACAATGTTGTGACTTTGGCAGTTACTTGGTAATTGTTTATGGTCGTCTTCAATAACCTATCTATCCGCATAATGTCTCGATAACTTTGTAGGTTAAGTAATTTTATTATAATTAACACTATAATGTATTGTGACTTTTTAACAGATGATAGGCTAACTTATGTTTTATGGATAGACAGGATATTGAGAACGACCGGAAATCAAATAAGAGAGTAGTCGAAAGCGTGTCTAAAATTTACTTAATTTACAGCAAATAAAAATAAAATTATGTTTAATTCGATTAAAAACCACTTATTGATATCCTAATGGTCAGAGAAAGTTGTCAATGTATGCATATCTATTATCTAATAAATACATGGAATGCGGAAACGTTGTTAGAAAGACTAGCTAGCGGGTAATTGTAGCCTGTAGGAAGGTTTATTGTCCATTGCGAGCCAGTGGGGTACTGTTAATGATGGCAGACGTCAAGGAGGTCGTTTAAAAAACTGGAGTTTTACAATTTATAATAATTTAATGCGATAAAGACAAGCGAATTAAATGTCAAACTTAGAAAAATAAAAGCAAAAGAAGAAATCGAAAGTGAATCTAAACTAAAATACATAATATATCTACAAAAATTATACACGCGTAGACAGGTACAATAGCGGTAGATTTGTGATGTAAGGGGCTCCATCAAACTTTGAGAGCAAGCCGACTTCATTTGCTCGTGGTTCACCCTGCCGAACGATGGACTCCTTCCAGGGGTCGCTGGAGCCGGACTCAGCACCATCCAGTTTAATCCCAAAGGTCCTTTAGGATGGATGAAGGTGTTGAACCCGGCTGCCTAGCCACCATCCTCTCGCTGGAGTCCGCCGTCAAACGACTTGTCGTGTTCCGGCGGGGGTTCGAGAGGCAGATTTACTTTCTTTCTTACCTCTCCTATCTTTGTTATTTGGCAATGCAATTGTGTCTGTGGTGTTGAAAATGCACGCAGCACTACAATGACGTGCTTATTAAAATTTAATAAACACTTGCAACCGGAAAATATTCCGAGGAAACTTGCACTTTGAAAAGAAATCCGAGCACAATGATGCATTAATATATTAGCGATATCGTCATCATTCATTGGTATTATTACAGAGACGGAACAAAACACAATGAGGAGGATGCGCGTATTATCATAAAGAAAGTTTTAAGTCATATGAAGCAGCCGGTCGCCGGCTTGGAGAAATTGTTAGAGATTTTGCCTTCGCACTGCTGCACCCGCTGCACTTTTGCCTCCGTACTTCATGAATAAAATATAAATAAAAATGCTTCATTTCATTTATTTTTTAAAACGTCGACAAGCGAACGGGCCGCCTGGTGGTAAGTGGACCCGTAGACATCAGCGACTGGTAACGCATCGCTTATAATTTGGCGTTGCATATGTCCATGGCAACGATGACCATTTACCACCGGGTCTCGTCTGTCGGCTATTAACTAACATAAAAAGTCGTATTAAGTTAAGTTTACGTAAAATAAAAGTTAAGGCTCTATTCCTCGTGCGGTATCATACCCTCGAATAAATATATATCTCTTTCTTAGTGGGAGGTAGCTTCGAAGAAATATGATCAATCTGTCATTAAGGAATTACGTAAGACTCATCTGCTTACCCGTCGCCGGATTATACAGAATAAACGATGACAACTTAAAAACTAATCCGGTCTTATTACAATACAACTGTGGCTTTCTTTCCTTTAAACCCAAAGTAATTTCTGATTTGGAGCGTCCAAATTACGTGCTGGGTCGGCCACACACGACGCCATTAGTGATTGGTGATAAACTGATATATTGTCTCTTTCACCGCCTCTCGTCCATGACATAGCACCTTTTCGAAACTGGTAGAGGGCGTAAGAGTATAATTAGTAATTAACTAATTACGATTGTATAATTGGCGTAAAAGTAAAAATTAAAATGAACTAATAAAATTAATATCTTTGAACTCATTACAATATTGTTGTTATTATGAAGCATTTATTCAAAATTAGCACTGTCTTACCAGCTTGTATCAATGTATTAATTATAAAAATTTGGCACTCAAAAGTCTATAATTTATACATTAACTAGCGACCCGCCCTCGCTTCTCTTCGGGAAACTTATTCCTTTAAATTTTTAATTATTTCTTATGAAGTGCTTAAATATAAAGTTTCATGGTTTTAACTTTCAACCTCTATTTCAACCTCTTCATCCCTTTTTTTCGCAATAAAAGGTAGCCTATGTCCTTTCTCAGGGTCTGAAGATTGTCTGTGCCAAATTTCATCAAAATCGGTTGAGAGGTTTAAGCGGGAAAGCGTAACAGACAGACCGACAGAGTTACTTTCGCATTTATAATATTAGTAGGGATGTAGTTTGCCTATTTGTAACCAAATATGTGAGTGACTGTCTATGTCCAAAACCAAATAAAATTAATATTAAAAAAAAACAATTTTCAGTGGATTTGTACAAAAAAAATGTTTCTGTCCCATACACATCTGCCCTATGCGTAAATTGACGCCGCACGAACTAGGCTACAGGCTCGTCAAATTAAAGTAATAGGACAATATTTTTAAATCTCTATCACCCTTAACACGTTCGCTGCGGAGCACGTATACGTTGTGTTTTTGCCATTGAAAATTACAAACGCCGCAGCGAATGTGTTAAAGTGTACCATTTTAGACAAGGTGAATATTTCGCTCCACAATACTAACATACTAGTCATTCAGTATGAGTTATTGCAAAAAGCGAGCAAGAATTTAGTAATGAAGTTTTAAGTTTATGTCTCTGTTCATTCTTCTTTTTATCTGTTTAAGACAACCGACTTCTTCACACGCGAAGTACTGCAGTCTCGTACATTACGGCTGCGACTTTGTCCGCTTAAAAATCAAGATTAATTGTTGTTCAAATGGCTACTGACGACCAGCCTGGTACAATAGATCCTTCCTTAACCGACTGTTAAAATGTCTTACCATATCTATAACTGTTTTTTAATAAATATTACCGTAACTGACTAACCGTACTGGACTATATTTACAACTGCCACAGCTACATAACTATCACAACAATCCCTGACCCTTACCTACTAACAAACCGACCGATTAACATTCGTAATAACACCCTCAGCTAACTGGACTAACCATCCGAGTCCCAATATAAGTCTTGTCTGTGTAGGTCATAGTTGTCTTGGACGGCAATAGAACACCCTTCTTTTGTGCTGCATGCTCGTTTACTGTCTTAGGTCGTTAAAAAGAATCATCGTTTCTAAATGCTACTTTCATATTATGATAAAAAACTATTGCATATACATCATTATAAACATTATTTAATAGATTGTTCAGGGTGTGACAAGACTATAAAACAATGCTCATGGGTCGTAAAATAAGCATGAATTACTAAGCTGTATTACAGAGTAACATTGAACGGATGAACTAAGGTGCTTACAGCTAATGACAAGAAAGTTAGCCAAGCCGCGTAGCCGCACGCAACGGCTATGACTTATCTTATAGCCCTTCGACAGACACGTTACAATACTTTATTTTTAATACCTTTCTATGAACATTATTTATTTGCGTAAGAAGCCATGAATGTTATCGAGGTATTAAGCTAATGAAGTGAGCGAGATTTCTTCCGGATTTTTAGTTTAATTTCTTCAAATGTCTGGTGAAAGTCGTCTGAGGAACGATATTATATATAAGAGGAAAAAATCTTTTCAGTTTTTGTTTTGACTATTAATTATTTTGTCCGGAGCGGCGGTCACTTTCAAATTACGTTCTATTCTCTGATAAATAATGTATAAGTTATTTTTATCTATATCCAACATCAAAGCGAACAAGCAAATAGGTAAATAGGTACATAATTACTAAATAGTGTAAATATAATTATCTCATACCAGATACACCGACAATTGTGATGACACCGTTTCTTACTCTTAATTGAATTAAAAAAATATACATTATATTTGAAAAACTGATTGCAAATAACAAAACTTTTATTAAAGGGAAATAATTCACATTGAAATAAACGTTGAGATAAAACATTAATTCATAGACATTGATAGATCGCGAACAGACATCATATCAGCGAATATACATTATTATATTATAGTGCTTACGTGTTCTATATGGCCTTCTAAGTATTATTCTTCAGGTTATATTTTGTTCCTGAGACCTCCTTCCTTTATCTATCATCTTTCATCAGTTATGAGCACTTTTAACGATATCATAAAAATAAACAAGGTGGTTCTCGATTGCAGATGAGGCTGGAGTAGCATGGGCCAGGCGGGCAGTCAGCCGGCCGGCGCGGAGCAGCGCGCGCGGCGCGCACACACCCTCCCGCACGAGCCGCTACGACACGCGCCGAAGGTACGATCCTCATAGATTGATAGATAGCTTTCCTGCACGCAGCAACCCTATTGCGCTTTAGTGACGACCCGTCCACAGATAGAATAATCTCATCCTGAAATTCCAACGGTGATTTGGTTTTGTATCGAATTTAAAATAAAAAATTGGTTGTCTGTAAAGTCGGTTTACTGACGATAGTTGAACGTGACAACGTCTTAAGAAAATACTGATGGAATGGTAGCATTTTTCAAAAGAAAATTTTAATTTCATTTGTTTAATAGATTTGTCAATGTCAATTATAGCATAACCTACAATCGCTGCACTAGCGGACCGATGCTATTCATTTTAATGATGAAAGCACGAATACCTATTCGACAATATATCACTGAATATATAATTAATATCGAAAGAATCATTACCTTTATCGCTGTAATTATCGTTGCTATAAACAATTGACACCACATTCACTTTTCACTGCACTTGATACTCGATCAAAACATATTAATGTACTATAGTATAGCAGCTGTCCACGCAGACGCATCGCTCACTCAAGTAGGAGAGAGACGGATGTCGGACGCTGCCGAACGCTGCCGAACGCAAAGGCCGATTGCTACGCCGTTACGGTAACGACGGTAACGACGCATGAGTCATGTTTTTTTCATGCGTGCCACCGGCTCTATCGAATTATAAGACGTTGTCACGTCAAAAAACGAATGACATAAAAAAGTAATACATACGGATAGAAAAAATCGAGCGAACACAAAACCGTGTGCAAAATATTTTTAGTTTAGTAAAGCTCTCTGCTACAATTACTAATACTCGTATTATCGGACTTCTCAAATTCTTATAAAAGCCCTCTTTTCATGTTTCTGAAACCGACTTACCATCGTTCAACGAAGTTACTCAAACTGATCTGGTATTCAAGCAAGGTCATTGCACATTGCAGGTGCTGCCATCGCTGACGGAGTCCCCCCGCCTGCGCAGCACCGACAATGGCGCCATCCTGCACTCGGGCGGCACCATCAGCGGCCGCCGGCCCGGCTCCACCATGCCGGACACCGTCTCTCGAACACCACATGGACATATGGTGAGAACTGTTTTATGAGCACTGCGACGTCTTCCTGGGAGCTATTTAAAAACACGCAAAAAGTACTAGGAATATTTAGAAAAATCTGGAAGACAATCAGAGAAGATGGGACTTACGTACAATGTCATAGATGTTTCGAAGCTTATAAGGAAACAGTCAAATATTTAATATAATTTTGTAAAAGAATCCTTACAGATTAATAGAAATATAGATATATGTTTAATGTCAAATGAACTGACTGATATTTGAATTCTAACACATACGTCATGGAATACGAGTAGTTTCCTTCTCGTAGCACGACTTACACAACAAACAATCCCAGAGTTCATTGTTATTGACCCATCCCAGCACAAAATCGAAGATGACACACGACATTAAGCCAGCCCGTCCTCCTAATGAACATGCATCCGTAATTGCCTCCGAACAAACCCTTAGCCCTCATCTAAGGATGTCAACCAACTTAATTAACATGGCATTCCTAACAAAGAGGGGCTTCGACAGTCTTCGGACAAAGCCAGCGGCTAATGGACAAACAATTAGTACCATGTATTCATGTTTACTCGTCGTTTCCGGGTTGCATACTAACTAATCTGAGGGCGGGGCGGGTTAATAGGGATTCCAGTTTGTATTGTGAGCTTCCAATCCGGTTTTAAGCCGATTACTGTTTCAAAATTGTTGTCTGCGTTCAATATTATTACTTCTTATGATATTGCCGCAATTTTTCTCAAAGCAGTGTTATTGATATGAAGTTGCCGTACAAATCATCAACATTTTTTTCTTCATCTATTTGGATATTATTTTTATGAAACTTGTTATTTTTAAAATTTTCAGCACACCAACGTGTACAGATCAAGATCGGCGGGAGGCTCTGGGGAAGCCAGTGAGCTGCGGGCGAGAGAACGGGACCCTCTCCATAGATCGCATACAAATTTGGACATCAGGCTTAATGACCGTAAGCATCCTTTTCATATTAACAATTATATTATAGATGGTATGACATTATTACATATCGCTTTGGGCAACCACTAGATGCTAGTTGGTTCCTTAACTCTTTGGAAGTTATTGTGCCACTAATGAATAATGTATTAACAATTTTAAGTGAGCCCTTTTTTTGAGCTATTTATTCCTTGACCAGTATATCGTAGCAGTAGGCCATTAAGATTGGTGTCCTTTTGCTAACAATAAAAATATAATTTGATCTACAATTAGTTATAAATAAAAACTCTCTATTTTTTTTTACAGCCAGTAATTTAAATAAAAAATTCGGGTCAGAGCCTGATTTAAGAATAGAAGAGCAGCAAAATAAGCCAAGAAATAACAACAAGCATTTTCGGAAGAAGTATCGAGCCCCTCCACCGCCTTGTAATGATGTAAGTTTAGTAGAAATACAGTAATAGACATAAAACAGATAAAATTCTTTATCACTATCTCATATTTTATTTATTATATACAGAACAGAGAAGGGTCGTCACTCGATTCCAGCGAAGGAAATACAAGACAGGAGCCACAAAGGAAGCTTCGATTGTTCAGGACAAGAAATGAAACCAAAAAAATAAGTGGACCCGCTGAGTCAAAAATACCGACATACAAAAGCACTTATACCGACTTCAAATCTCTAGATTTGAATGACCAATCGTTTGAAAGGCGATATCGATCACCTTGTAAAGACAAGGAACAAAATCTTAAATATCCAGACAATAGAGATATGTTGCAAACATCTGCGTCGTTAAAAAGAGAAGAACGAATAATACAATCTCGGCAAGACTACAGAAAACCGAGAATAGACAGGGTTAGTGGATGCAGAGCGAAGACTTCGAAAACGACAGAAAATTGTGAGGCATGGAAAACGCCCTTGTTGAACAGGAATTTTAGATATTCGGAAAGATTTAAGAAAGATGATATCGAACTACCTTCGTTAAGAAGAGAAAAAACTTTCGATACTACCCTCATGATCACTGAACAGGACGATTCTCCCAGAGCTGCTCACGAGAGCAGAATGAGAGGAATCGGGGAACAGATAAAAGGCTCTAAACTCAGCCCGTTAGCTGAGAGTAGCAAGCCTTTAAGAAAATCTCTTCCTTCATTACTAAACAAGAGTAACGAAGAAAAGGATGAATTTCAAAGGGAACTAAAAAAAGCGACAAGTAGGATAAGGAACGAGTTAGGCAATAAAGTAAATGTAAGTGAAAACAAAACTAGTCAGAATGATAAATCGATTTTAGAAAAACCAAACCCAACGAAAACACCAATACAGAGCAAAGTCAAGGAGTCTAGTCTAAAACCCGCGGCAAACGGTAAACAAGAATTAAAACTTGCAAATAGTAGGAGACCTTTGAGTAGACTAAATGAAACCAAGATGAAATTAACTCCACCAAGTAGTAAGTTAAAAGATAGCAGTAAATTCAATTTGGAAATCAAAGAAAATGTACGAACAATGGCGGACAGAGGTCAAGCGTCTGGCAAGGAATCAACTCCCGAACAATCGCCAACAAGAAGAAAAGAGACAAACCGAAACCAAGACAAGTAAGTTGAACACATTAGCAATGGAGTTGATTTGTTTTGTAAAATAGTTAAAATACACAAATACAATTCGTGCTGTCGAAGGCATTTAAGAGTTCAGTTCAGTTCCATTACCCATAGGTTTTAATGGACATCTTGAAATAAAAGCTTCTATTTTTCCACAGACAAAAATCCCAACCCCAACCATCAAAACAATTCTACTTCGGTATGATTGAAAGCAAGCAAACTGAGCAACGGGACCACCTGAAGGACTTCCCAGGACTAGGGAGCCCTATTATTGAGGAGTTCAGCAACTTTCATCTCATCGAAAAGAAGCTTCTGGGTTACCATGATGAAGATGAGTTGGATAAGTTTAATGAAAAGCTCAGAGAAGGATGCAAAAGGAATCGTAAGTGTTGTTCATTCATTACTTGCAACGATTCATTTTCATTTGATTACTACGGTATTCACGAGTCCTTATTTTGTAGTATCATCAGAATCAGCGCTATCGTCAGACGCTTCGGAAGGCGAGGGTTCAGAAAGTTCCCTCGGCATAGCGCTGCGGCTGAGGCCCACGTTGCCTAAGAAGCAGCCCAACATGACCCACTTCTCCCCGGCCTCCGCCTGGCGACAACTGGCCAGTTTGGACGCACACCTGCTGTCTGGTAGGTTTCGTTGTTTCGTATATTTAAATTGATGACTAATTTGCCAACGATCCACCTCGTGGGAAGAGGTCATCGCTGCCAATAATTATCAGTAATAACTAAAGACAGTTACAACTTACTATAATAATAAGGTATTTTGATTCAGGACCTGGAAATAAGTTATATTTTATAATTCTTCTTCTTAATTTCCAGAAACCCAACCGCTAGCAGTGGAAACAAAAATGTCAGGAGACATCTCACCCGAATCATCACCCAGGTCCGAGCAGTCCGCGGACAAGTCTGGGGACTCCGGGATATCCGGGGATCATGGACACAGCGACCACAGGATAGACTCGCCCAGACATGTCGTATGTTTCAATATTTTTTTTTTGTCTATTAAACTCACCTCCAGTAAACTCCTACTGACGCGGAGTCTAGCGACGGGTCGCGTTACGTAACTTTAATAGTATATGCAATATACAGTGCAATGTACAATACAGTAGCCTTACTGTTTAATTAACAATCGGGTGGTAGCTGACTTGGCGTCGGTTGCACTCTTCGAAAGTTACTGATATTCATGAGCTGTGGGAATCACTTGCCTGTTGGCCAATAATTTTACGACAATGTGATGACATGGTACAAAAACATGAGTGTCTTAATTTTTTAGCCATCCAATATTGGACTTATCATCCTATGGTGGATATAGACCCCTCCCAACCGCAGCACTAAAGTCGATTTCACTCTTCTCGTATTTTTATTTTAGTATGGACCACAGTTACACCATTATTGGTGGGCTGTCGGTCACTAAGGAATAGAGAAAGATAGAGTGTGCCTTAAGAACATAAATCGCACATTAAAATGTCGTTTTAAGAACATGTGCTCCCTAGAACCCCGAGCCGCCGGGAGCGGCGTGGACCCCCCAGCAGGACCTGGGCGACAGCTGCAGTTCGGAGGGCGCGGGCGCGGCGGTCCCCCCGCGGGCGCCCGTCGCCACGTACGCGCCCGGCGCGCAGCCGTTCAGCCTCTCCCTCCCGAGAGACCACAACGATAAAGTGAGAAGCAAGGTGTATGGACGCGGGATGTTAGGTCGTGCTCTGAGATGACTTAATTAAATTAATATAATTACTATATTTTCCATGACCATGTAGCTGTAACCCTCCACCGAACCGCTATGGGCTAGCGTGGTGAAGTATGAACTCCTTAATCGTGAGACTTGTGCCCTGTAGTGGGCAGTTATGGGTTGAAGCTAACTTTGTTCTGATCCTGATTGCTTAGCGTAGGCCTAACACATCATCTTCGACATGGAATCCTTGTGAGTGAATAAACAATGTTTAATTCGCCTCGTGTCTTTGTCAGGGCATAAGTGATTGATACTACATAAGAAACATAGTTTCTATTTATTATAACTCGGTGAATCTATTTCAGTCGTCCCTGATGGTAAGCGGCGACATAGTCTTGGGTTTTAAAACGAACTAACTTAGAAGAAGCCTATTAATTCCTGATATGACGACACCCACACTATAATCGACCCGGAACACCGATACTATAATTATACGAAACGATAACGATGCGAAAATTAAGTTGTTAGATCGAAAGATTGTAATAATAGTGTGAAATAAAGTGTTTTGTTACTGTTCAAATGCAGAAAGTCATCTCAGAGCAACTAGTAGCGGTGGTTTGTTAGAGACTAAAATAGATACATGTTAGAACTTAGTGTTGTGACTAACCGAACTAATCTGATCACCCAACCTCCCGCGTGATGCTGAGGAGGAGTAAAGACTAAAATCGCACGCTTACCTATAAATGCCTCTACCACTATCTGTGGTTTCACTTATTTTAACTGTTCACCGTCACTAACTTGCTTTCACATCTTTTTTGTTACAACGTCTTTTTGCTTAAACGTCTATTTAGCTTCAACGTCTATTCTGCTTAAATGTCTATTTTCTTTCAGCATAGCTACCGCTATTGTAGTCTCGTTAAATCGTCAATATCAGCAGTACGCATATGGAAATAACTCGTAGAAAACGCGTGGAAAAAAAATCTTATCGCCGTAACCAATTCTTACCCTTTATCTAAAAAACGTTTAATAGTTTGTGTAAAGAATGTACTAACAGCCAGTGTCTGTACTTAAAGTTTTTTATGTAATATGCGTTGTAAACTAAGTAACCTTACGGTTCTTGTCACTTACGAGTATGATTCTCACACAGGGATCTTAGCTCGGCTAAAACTTCCTTAAAAACTTTCTTCGTTACACTAATTCCTGTTAATTCGCACATGTTTTCCTATACATCTTTCATGATTGATGATGAATTGCTTTAAATTAACGATTTAATTTTCCAGCCGAATAGGTATCAACACGCGATATAAAGTGGATCTTTTCCGGTCTAATAATTAGTGAATTTACCGTCTTCAGCTCAAACGGAGTTCATGTTTTACGTTGTTGCGGGTTATAAATAAGAAATAAATAAAATAAAATGACTCATTTAATTTCGTCTTCTATGATTACTTTTTTTCATGTTAAGTAAAAAATACGTGGACGATAATTAAAATTGAATTGACGCGTCAATCATCATGAAATACAAAAGACTTAATGGCGATAATTCACAGGTTTAACATAGTTTACAAAAGAACTCATGATTACCGTTAATAGCTTTGTGAGTATTGTGTTCTGTGTGTGTGTAGACTTTGTTTAAGCGGTATAGACGTAGGCGGGCGGTAATGGCTATCTACTTATTGTTAGATCAGGGTCTTAATGTTCGTTGAATGTTATTTTCATATTCCTTACTAAATGCTTATCATTTTCCACATTTTCTATCGGCACAATACGACTAGGTTATTTATAAAAATCTATTTGTCTCACCTTTATCTTTATTCATATTCAAATCTTTTAAAAAGATGAATTTCGCGGCGTCGGTTTAATCTTTATTCCTCATCAGCGCTCACCGCTTCAACAGTCGGAGGACGACTTCGCGTAGTTTAAAGGCATGTCGTGTTTTTACGACTGCTTCCAGGGTAAGCAGTTGCAGCAGGGCTTCAACAGTCTGCAGAAGCTGCGGAAGTCTGTCTCGGGGGCGCTGGGGGCTGCGCTGGGCTCCAGACGGTTCGACCTGGAACATGAGCCCATGCTGCAGGAACCAGAGCAGAACTGGTTCCTGACTAAGTCGGCTCCCACCTCGCTGAGCAATCCGCTGCTGTTTGCGCCACCGGCACGAGCCAAGGGGTCGTTGGAGGAGGATATTAAAGAGGAGTCGCCCATATCTGAAAAGGTAAGGTTGTTTGAAAATAAATCCATCCAGGAATTACTAGTAATGTGTTTGTAAAACTGCTCCAACCTGGAAACAAATCCAGAACTGACATGACCATTACTTAGGTCCGAGGGTCGTCGAATATAAAATCTATTTAGCAACTCCCAAAGATGTTTCGCAGTGGCAGCCTAGTAAATTTTTAGGCACCTATGAGATCTCATAGGTTCAACGCGAATGACCACTGATGGCGCCTCCAGTGACCACTGTCGAAGCCCGGGTCGGTCACACGGGGCGCATTGTCTCGTATGGTAGGTATTCTCATCATTAAGTCCAATCTGTCGGCGTCAGGAGGAGCCGAGTCCGTGGCGCGCCGGCAGCTCGTACCTGTCGTGGGGCGGGCACGTGATGTACTTGCCGCCCGCGCCCGCCGCCCCCGACCAGCCGCTCTCCATCCTCGGCCCCATCGACAGGCCGGTCAGGTACCGTCAACACTACAATTACTTACAATTAAGCAGTCATGATCCTGTCCTGGGTTCGATTGACGACCCACATGGCGCAATGGGCCGTTCCAATGGTCCTAGGTTCGATTCCCAGCGAGGCGGAAATTTGAATGATGCGTTTAAATTTCTGTTCTCGGTCTGGGTGTGTGTGTTCTTGTCGTGTGTGTTGTCCATGGCACCCACGACACAGGGAATCCTAGTGGGTTGTATTCCCAAAGGCCACTGCGATAACAGTTGATCTATTGTAGCCGATCAAGCAGTGATAGCCAAGAGGTTTTAACTACTCCAGAACAGGCCTGGGTTCGAATTCTGCACGCACCCTTTATTTTTATTAATGAAGGTGAAGGAAAACGCGAAGAAACCTGTGCACCTGTGGGTAAGCCGTAATGTTCTCAAAGGTGTGTGAAGTCTACCAATACTTATTTACGGTGGTGGACTGTGGCCTGTACCTCACATGTGAGAGGAGATGAGCATCGCAGTGGGACAGTTCTGGGTTGCAAAGAAAGAGAACACTTATGAGCCCTGATTTATATCATCTCTGGTCAACAATTACTCGTGAGAACACACACATGGTATTTCTTGTTATCATTAATATACTACCAAAATTTTAATTAAGTACAAAACAAACATTCATTGTTAACGCAATGGTAACTAACATCAAACGATTCTCACGCCTTGCTTATCATAAAATAATTATGAAACCGTTATCGTTGGTACAATGAAATATATGTCTGGTACAATGAAACATGTTTTGCCAATGGGTTGCTGCATCTTGAAAGCATTTTTATAATCAAACAGACTCAACATGCCTTATGCCTTATACACTAATGTCACGTAACGTAAAAATATAGTCAAGTTTCGAACCGAAGGTCTTTTGGCTTAAAAGCTAAGCTTAGCTAAGTTAAGCTACGCTCGGCGTAAGTGGGGTTGATATTGTTAGATTCGCCCGACTACTTAGTTTCGTACCATTCCGAGGTCTGTCCTCAAGAGCCCTCCGCGACGAGGGCTCGCTGGCGACAGGGCGCTGGCAGCTGTCAGTGTACTAACACGAGGTGTTTGGTCAGGAGCAAGTCGTCGGGGTGCCTGGAGACGGCGGCGCGCGCGGCGCGGGCGGCGGCGCTGGCCGGCGAGATGCGCGAGCGCGAGCGCTCCGCCTCCCCGGACGTAGCGCGCGCGCTGCCCGCCAGGGTCGAGCCGGCCACGGTCAGTACTACCAGACATCACAAGTAATAAGCGCTTTTCATACTTGACTTAAAGTCACACACAATATAATCCAACGGGACACCAACGCTGGCAATTCCAGTCCTTTGGGGTACGCATCATAATGTTTAATCTTTGTGTTGTAACAAAACGGGTGTAAAAAAGTTGTGCCACCCGAAAACCTCGGACATAGAAACCTAAAGAAATGGTGCCTGTAGTGCCGTAGGTAGGATTTGCTTGGATGTTATACTCTTATACTCGTATTATCTGTATAACCTAAAGTATTTATATCTTTTTATATTTTTTCTTCCTAATACAATTGTCGACTTTTTAATAGGAGGCAAGGACCTTGTACAAAAATGGAAATACTTTTAGAAAATTTACTAAAGATTTAACCAGGTTAATTATTAGCTGCTGCAACTTACCGAAGATAAAATAAAAGAATACTTTGTAATACCTTATCTTTTCTAGCTCTCGTCAACGTTGGTAAAGCAAGGCTAAGCCTACTCTCAGCATGTGCTAAGCACGTAGCCAATAACTAAACCAGTTGATAAGAGATCACGACACGACGTCACGACGCGGCAGTTGTCGGCTCGACAGTTTCTGCAACACGTCTACTCAATGCCACCGGAGTATTGTTTCGTTTGATACATTTGCACGCCTTTGACAAGTTACAGACTCACTCATGTTTGAATAGGCACCAATTTGAACTAATTGAAAGTAATTATGACTAAATTAACGTGACAAAGTACTAGCAGCTCGCCCACGCTCGGCTTTGGACTGCTTTTCAATCGAATCTCAGCTTAAATTCATACCGCAAGTTTCAAGTTGCGCTAATGGTTTTTAAGAAACGGTCTTTTTCCTACCCTAATTTCTGCTGCATTTTTTACTATAGATCTATTAAAGCGTTTCCTTGACCATTGTTTAATAGCAAATTATCAGCAAATTATTAAACAAACGTCTTAGGAGAATTTGCAACTGGAAAATTATTAATTAAAATTTCCATCAAATATACATGACGTCATTTCATAAACTATTGCTATTTGCACCACGGTCGAATTTTCATGATTATTAGTGGCCCATTCGTCTAACTATCAAAATAATAATAATATCGTTTATTGTAAACTATTACAAGTTGCAATGAATACGACAATTAGGAAAGGTGTACTATGCGGGCGGGAGGTGAGAATTGTCGGAGAAATATGCAAGGAATTCTCCGAAAACCATGCAGTTATTTCCTATTTTAGAACTGGCGCCGTAGCGTTGGTGACCTCAAGTTTTGTATATTTGCAACATTTATCACCGCACTCATCCATTGACCCAACTGTATTTAGATGAAGTATAAAAAGCTAAATAAATTTTCATAATTATATGAATTGCCACTTAAATAAAGCAAATAAAAAGCTATAAACAACAATTTTAAATTGGGTCTGCTAGCAAATGACTAAGATGTATACGAAATTACTAACTTAATTAAACATATTCAATTACTACCACAATAATTATAGTGTTACTTTTAGTAGGTAATCATGATTGTTCCTTAAATCTTCATCATTCACATAAACTCTCGTATTTGAGTAGGTACATTTAGAAGTAATGGTTTAATTATTTCTTTGTTTTAATTGCCTCATCACGATGATTAAATCTGATCTCTTTATTCTAACCAACGAATAGGATGAGAACGAGTTTAAGAAAATTAGTTACTCATTTAAGAATTAGTAAATGTAGTAGTAAATCGAGATCACGATTAGTTAAGTTTGAGTAATTCATGATAATAAAAGCTACTTCTCATTGACTTACTGAACGTAGAAAAATCTCTAATAAATGTATTTGTAATACATATCTTAAATATATAAAATTCTCGTGTCAGAATGTTAGTTACCATACTCCTCCGAAATGGCTCGACCGATTCTCATGAAATTTTGTGTGCATATCGAGTTGGTCTGAGAATTGACCAACATCTATTTTTCATACCCCTAAATGTTAAGGGTTGTCCACCCTAAATTATTTTCTGGCCACATTTTTTATGGTGTAGCATTAAAAAATAAACATTATCCCAAATTTTCACTTCCCTACCCCCGCCCCTCAAATTTAAATCGTGCTTTTTGTATTCACTCACTACAAGTAATCTATATGGCGGAACAACGTTCGCGGGGTCAGCTAGTTGTAATATAAAATTTAGTTTTCTGCACTTCTTCGTCATGTAAATTCTAACATATTTAGAAATCTCACACTCCTACGTCCGTGCGTAGTTCTAAAAAGTGATTTTTCTCTTTACTTACATATTAATATTATACATATACCTAATTTAAAAGTTCAGAAAACATAACTGTGATCTATATCAGTGTTTGTAATAGAGACGATTGTTAGAATCGCGACAAAAACTTCCCAAAACTTCGACACCATTTCCCACTTCACCTAAAAAATCGAAATATCTTCCCACGGCCAAACCAACGCAATTAGCACTGCATCATGTACATAGGTGCAGGCTTCCGGAGTTTTTGTCTCGTGTGATAAACACACTGCCTCCGAGATGAATGCCTCGTCTCATTTGTGAGACGGTTGTCCTTGCTATAATACGCGTAATAAATCTTGTTTCTGTAACAATATCTCAAAAATATTAGTGTTATTAGACAAAGCGGCAATATGTTACAGAATTACCCGTGATAATGATCGGGGAAATAACTTTTTTAATTGACTCAGCTGTAGACAAAGGTCAACTAAGCAGTAACAACACCCGCTTACACCCCAAAATCGTCTAATGTCCATTTATTAACCGACTTAAAAAAAAACCCTCGGTCTTCCCTACATACGATTCACAGACCTCACCCTACATGCCATTTGTAAAATTTAATCACTGTGTTTGCTTCGTCGGTTTTAAATATTTATAACTAAAATACTTTACAACTCGGTTGAATCATTTAACACGGTTGATTATTTTTTTATGAATCAGGATGTCATGAGTTTTGGGTCTAAAAATTTGCGTTTTGTGTTTTGCGTCAAAATCGTCAATTGTCTTCCGTATTTAATACGAAGCTTTAGCTTTACGACCTAGGAAACGAGACGAGAGATCCACAAACAGACAACATAATGTTTTTTTATGTTGACTTCTTAATTAAAATTCTATTCGTGCACTCAATCTTTTTCTATGCAAATATTTTGAGGTTCAGTAAATATACTATTGTCTATTTCATATCAAAACATCCCCGTGCCCGTGCGTCGTTCTGAATCCACATTATGAAAAAAAATTAAAGAAGTTGTGTACAGTGTAGGATAAGATATGAAACTAGATTTCTCTAAAATACATTGACTTTCCCTCGCTATCTTTGCCTTGAGATATTTTAGATAAATCGTACGTCAATAATCCCTACTAATATTATAAATGCGAAAGTAACTCTGTCTGTCTGTCTGTCTGTCTGTCTGTCTGTCTGCGTGGCTTTCCCGCTTAAACCTCTCAACCGATTTTGATGAAATTTGACACAGACAATCTTTAGACCCTGAGAAAGGACATAGGCTACCTATTATTGCGACAAAAAGGGATGAAGAAGTTGAAATAAAGGTTGAAAGTTTGTATGGGATTTCTTCGGCTTTTAAGCACAGCGCCATCTAGGTGAACCTTCCTAACTTAAAGAATAAGAACGCCTAGCGCCATCTCTTAAAGAACCATGAAACTTTATATTTAAGCACTTGATAATAAGTTTCCCGAAGCGAAGCGAGGGCGGGTCGCTAGTAATTAAATAAAAACGTTTATTGTGTTAGACGTCATCAAAGCTTCTAGTATATTTTACAATTCGAGGTAAGGTATGAAATATATTTTAATTATTTAAGTAAGTTGGTTTCAGTCACGCCTCTCTACTTCATTTAATCAACTGCAAACGAACCAAAATTACGAGGAATGTCGAGTGTCGACATAACATCTCCATAAAAAGATAATATAATTTATAAGGATAATCATAATTTACAATTCGTGTGGTCGATTCATTCAGAATTCATTACATATTCGTGCGTACAAGATGCGTGCGAGCGCTGTATCAGAAACCATCGTAGCTGCGTAAACATCATTGTTAGGGTTTAGTATGCATCTGGCTATCCGATTTTGAAGAATTTCACGTGCTCACCTGGCTTCATGAGGGCTGACAAATGTTCAACAATTTATAAATGATAAGTTCTAATATTATCGTTAAAATCTACTTACTAGTAGTAAGTAGATTTATGATTTACTAATATCGAAGTGCCCGTAATCTTACGACTTGTTTTAGTTATAGGTAGTTTATGCGACATAAGTATTGAGTGCAATGAAGACAGGATATGATATTATTTTTGTCGGATCATCTCTTAAAAAGTAAATTATACCGAGTAAAAAGGAGGTATTTGAGATTTCTGATCGCTTGACAGCAAAGAGTAGAGCGGAGGATTTTCCTACAATCAGACTACAAAAAATCCTAAAAAATGGTACTTAATACACACCTAGACTACGTTATCTCCCAGAAACCTTGCATCGTCCTAGACACTTCAATTTAGCGTCATTTCAGCATAACCTCGTCACTGCTCGAACGGCAAGGTTTTGTCACGAATTAAAAATCTGTCAATTTTTATCACTCGACAAGTCGTAATGCCAGCCCTGCGTCCACGTAATCGCGCGGATCTAGGCGGCATACGTAATTACCACAATATTTCGATAAGGATCTCATGTCCCTCTGATTACATGAATGTTAATAGCGTCTAAACGGCTGCGATATGCCTGCTTACTTAATATGCTGTGCGTAGTTTTGACAAGCATTTTTTCTCGTAAACAAGTGGCGAACACGCTGTCTGCCTGATAACAGTTCTGGTGTGTGAATGGTCGTGCATGCGTTCAGTTTGGGTTCAATGGCAACCGCGGCAGGGATTTATTGACAGGTTTCCTCTCGGTTTCGGGGAGTGGCTAGCTTTGATTCTCCTTTGCTATATTCTCTTTTTGCTATTTTTGTTAATATGAGTTAGTTTTCTCAGTGCGCTAAACTCCAAAATTACAAAATAAGCCTATGTCAACGCCTATTATTATACTTGACCAATTTTTATGAACAACAATTTTTAGCAGTTGTCAATTCTCGAGCTACGTAACTAGTCAGTCATTAGTTTTGACTAGAGATTATTGGTTACTTGAATATTTGAAGATCTATCGATCGTACCTTCATTTTTGTAACGATGCATACCAACCTATATCATCAGTCATCACAATGATTATTTTTTAATAATCATTGGGCTCAGCTGTGCCGCGTGTAATAAATACAGTGCAACCGACGTCCCTCCCACGAGCGCTCGGTAAGCGAGTGGGAGGGCCCGCTGCGCGCGCGCCGCACCGTCTGCGCCCGCGTCTCACGCACGTGCGCGCGCAGTACGCACCTGTTGTCCGTAGCGCGCGATACGTCTTTATTACGTCTTCATTCGTTCACCCCTGTACGTTGACGGTGCTCATCTGCGAACACTCTGGTTAGTAATCTTTTTTTTATTACAAAAAAGGCATTTTTAAATTTTTCTGACGAGATCCATTTAATAAATTTCTATTATTGTGTATCTGTATAAATTAGGTACATTACAATTTTGTTCTAAAAATACTGATTTTATCTATTAATTCTTATTTAGTATTGGAAATTTAAGATGATTAAAAATTTCCATCTTTACATGACAAACAAAACACTTCAATTAATTTTTACTACGTATTCATATTAATTTTATTCTATAATCTGGTGCCGAAAATAAATTATTATTTATTATATTTTAAATGAAACAACTAATTTGAAATATGTAAACATCTCAAACGTAAAACTTTTAATTAAAGTGAATCGTTTGATTAAATTAATTAAACCTTATGACATGGTTATAACACAATTAACTGACCGTCATTGGTCCGGTTCATTAGACATAACATCGATTCATAAACCATCCAAGTGCGACTTGGATTTGTACATGAAAGGTTCCGTAGATCCATGTGCAATGTTTACGCGAAAAACAAGTTTCTTTTTTTGGGACACATTTAATTTTAAACTTTATTTTACGTCATCATTAATTATCTGGAAAAAAAAGCATTGACAAATAACTGTAACTTTAAAATTACAAACAGTGTAAGATCCAAGATCCAAAACGTCCATAATCTCAAGTTCTAACCCAGTGACCAATGTTTGGCCACAGTGTAATAATATCGCAGCCGGTTCCGCTGGATGCTCTCGGTGTCCAGGAAGACGTGGTCTCCGCGATCCATTACCTATCTGTGCAACATGTGAACATTAGCATGGCTCATATCAACATTGCGTAATTACTTTTACTAGAAAAAACTGCTTGTAATGCCGCGATCATCTCATAAGAACTTTCTTTTAAGCGTTTAAGCGTCGGGTAGTGTACGTATAGAATGCTAGGATCTTGTAATACTTAGGTATGACTAATATTAGTCTTGTATAGTAAGTAACCCGGCAAGCTAGCTGGAGGTCCCGGGTTCTATGTTTATGTTTGCTGACGAGTCTTGGGTGTTTGCCATGTGTTACTTTTGTATAATTTGTCCACACTTCTGTATAATTGGTTACCGGTCTCGCTTCGCTTTGGAGAACATAGCACTTGTAGTCTTGTACCCAAACTCTCAAAAATGTTTGATTGGGTTATTTTAAATTCATATGTCTTTGTAGTAAGACCTTAATACAATACATCTAAACATCTCACTAAACTATTACCATGGAAGGTTCGGAAGGCCTCTTGGGGCTCATCTCCAGACCAAAACGTCACCTGGCTATAATGCGAAACGAAACTCGTTACAGTGGAGAACTGGAGACACTCAATTACAACAGTGTCTGGTTACACACACAAGTTCTACCATTTTAAAGTTACCAACGAGAAAAATAACACAACAGAATATCTAAAATGATATTCCTAAAACTAGCACTGCCCTCGGTTCGCTTTGGCAGGCAAAAATGGTCTTAAGACATGATGTCACAAAAAATCTTTAAACAACATTTAGAAAACCTGACCTAAAGATAGTGGCTAGTGTTTATTTCATTAACATAATGTCTAATCCATCAAAATTTAACAATTTTATATGAATCAAATCAAATTATCAAACAAAAGATACTTTGTCAATTTTGTCATCCGTTTCGCAGGCACAGATCGGCATCATATATAATATTATACACTAAAATTGTAACTATATGTTAACTAGGTAATTATACATACAAAAAATTAAAAAACAAATGCAATGGATTTACTATTTAATAAGTAATTCAGTAGATCCCCGTTTTCTTTTTTATTTCACGTTTTTGTCTACTCAGATTTTGTTTAATAAATATATTTTTAGATCCCTAAATTTAATTTAGTAGTTTTGGTTTGATGCAACTTCAGACACAGACAAACAGACTGATGAAAATTCTGATATTGATGTTGTCAGTCCCCCAAAGTATTGTTTTACAAGTAAATATGTATAGTACAGACTACAGACATACGAAACCTTCACTTTTATTATGCGTACAAACTAATAACGTGTTTGTTACATAGTGTTTACGGCACGTCTGCGTGCATAATATTAGTTAAGTTTTCAATTATCAATAGAATAAATGAGCAAGGTTGTAGCCGTGTCATTAACATGATGCAGTTACAATGATTGTTTACTGACCGGCGCCGACTATTGACTTAGGGACGCGTTCTACAACAACATTATTCATTTAAGTATTCATTTTATTCAAAAAACTAAAATATATAAGCTGGACGTATTGTTACGGGAGGAAAGCCAATCACAAGTTTTCATACTTCAATAATAATTTTGATTAATTAATGATTACTGAATGCAGTACTAGTTTACTTTGATAATTTTATTTAACGTCTATTTTATTCCCTCAAATACGTCTACGTCTTATTTATTTATTAATAGGACGCCTAACACAGATGTTATTGGTGACATGCTAAAAAGATTAAGTATATTAGTGTACCCTTAATTATACGGTGCCACGACGATTTCACGAGAAGTTTGACGTCATACGTGTGTGTACGCGAATACGCGCACAATTTTTTAATTAATGTAAAGCGATATAATGTCATCGTTTATCATTTCCCCGTGTGGTATGACGAGGCGAAGCGGGCGACCTTGCGGAGGTGATGTCAGGAGCCATGCAATTTGTTCTTCATGTTCATGGCGTCTCCATCGATTTGTGTCAATATGCTAATGTATCTTCATACTCTGTAATTAATGTACCCGCTGCGAAGATTAAGCTTCGATTTAACTCATTATGATAATCATTTTCTGCGGTTCTAAATTTAAAAATGATTACATGATCGTAATAGGATTTATACATTTGTTTCATATCGATCGTTTATTATCGAGTAAGTGACAAGTAGGGTTGTCAAAGTTGAAAAATGACGTATTATGTTTTGTTACGTACGGTCTATATTTTATCGAGGTAAATCTTGGCTGCAAGTGCATGATGCAATTAATTATTCTAATTAAAGTCATCGGGCACGGGCTTTCTAAATGTATTCAGAATGAACTCAGTGACAATTAAGTCGAGCCGTATTGCTTTGATAACTTAATACAATAAAAAATTAAAAACAAATTGAAAAAGCATATTATAAACTGATAGTATAAACCAAAGATAATTTGTAAAGGGAGGTATTTTCCAAATTATTTTGAAAGACAGTTGTGAACCCTAGTACCATAGCACCCCTGCAGTGCCTGTTAGTGAGCCATAGCCTCTAAATTTTTGCTCATTATTTTCGCTGTGGGTTCCTCATAATGATGCCATCACAATGCTGCAATACTCAAACATCCATCCATCAGACGAATAGACGTGCAAGTTTCGTTTCATCGTACGCTAACCTGCCAAAAATATGTAAAATTCATAAAAACGTGACGTTAGTTATTTATGAGTTGTAACAACCAGTCAAGACTGTCCTCATCCACAGTCAGAAAACCGCTCTCTTGTCCAATCGAGCCAAAGGTCAAATTTTATGCTCGAAGTTAAAAATAAATAATGTCATAATTTTTTTTTACATGAGATAAGTTAATGCTTGACAACGATCCCACCTGATGGTATTATTATTGATATACAGCATAATATACTACTACTACTACTACTACTATAAATACTATAATAGTATGCTTTCCTGTTTATCGTTCAATATAATAAAATTATAAGATCCTACTTTAATGTCATATTTGTAAGTCAATCTCCACTCGTTTTTACTAGAGATAACTGACATCATCATAGGAAAATAGCAAAAGCGTTAATTAATAATACAAGAATGTGGTTGAATAATTACGAAAACATGCATAAAATCATCCCCCGGGTAACTTTAAATCCTGTTGCGAAGAGTTCCTATATTATACTAAACTGACTACATTTTTTATCCGTACAAATGACGGGCAATAAAAGAAAAAACCAAGAAAATGCATACCTTCATCGGTACTCTCTTGTTTTTAGTAAGTACTTGGCTTATAATATTCAAACTAGATTCAAAATAAACATTTTCTCACTCGATGAGCTAATCAGTGAACCGACCGTTCGAAAGCCACGTGAAGATAGTATTTAGCGTTTGTTAATCAATGATCGACCCTGTTAAGTTTGTTTATTGCACCATAAGATTGTGTGCGCTTCCGAAATGTTGTGATGTTAAGTTACATAATGACCCTAAAGTTACAAGGTGTTCGCAGCGCCTACAAATAATAAGCCCTCCGCAGTGGGCCTGTGGCCCTACAGACCGTAGAGTTTAACTAAGCAACGTCTAAAACTATTTAAAATTATAGAGAACAAAGATTTGTATGTTTGTAACGAATAAACTCAAAAACTACTGAACCGATTTTAAAAATTCTTTCACTATTAGAATGCTACCTTATCTCTGAGTGACATAGGCTATATGTGTAGGTATACCTACATTGCATTCGTGCGAAGTCGGGGAGGCTCGCTAGATAAACCCAAGTTGAACTTCAACCTTTATTACAAGGCCCGGGACTTTGCTTTTAATTGACAAGGGAGTAATTATTTTGAGTAAAATACATCGCAGATCACCGTCTACTAGACCAACTAGGTTGATAAACACCTTGAACGTTGCTAGTCACGGCCACAGGTAATCAATTACGAAGCTCTTTTAAAGTAAAGTGCGTAAATTTGTACGCAATTTCACGGCTACTAGTGAAGAAACTGCTGGTACTGAATCGCAAGGGATCATTTCCCAATTACTATAAACATTACATACGAGATAATAATGTTGCGCTGAAGGTGAGGCAAGCAGTTTGGTCGCGGAGGCTGTGGTTGCAGATTACGATGGTTTACGTAAACTTCACCACACCCTTTAAGCCGTTAACAAGAAATTAGATGTAAGCCATTATTTATTTATGCAAACAACGAGCCACCTTAAGGTGCGGTTTCGCAGAACGCGACAGACGACAGAGAGGCGACAAACGGCGATGGCATTTGAAAAGGTGACAAACAGCGTTTGCAATATTAAATCTTGTGGGACCCCCCCATCGAATCGAAATCATTTTTTTATTTAAATAACCGGGAAACGAGCAGATGAGCCATCTGATGGTAGATGGTCATCATTGACCATGAACATCAGTAACACCAAATGCATCACCGATGCTTTGCCAGCCAAGAAAGACCGAAGAACGATACGTCGTTTGGCGGCTGACTCAAGCGAGAGGGTAGACCTGCCAGCTGGGCTGTATTTGCCTCTTACGTCCTGCTCTGTCGGCATGGGAGTGACGAGTCAGTTTTCTAAGGCGACCCAATACGGCCATTCGGTTTCATAAAAATATTATACAAAAAACGCATTGTATATACAACAAACGAGGGCATGTGACATACGGCTGACAGTAAGCCGTATGTCAATGCCCTCGTAGTGTATCTCTGACGTGTGCGGTCTGTCGCGTTTTGAGGAATCGCACCTTAATAGCCACAAATTTATATTGTTGTGACATTTTGATGTAATGTTTCAAGCTCCGACATCGGCAAATATCTAATGAATATGAAATCAATGCCGTCGCATAAGAGTATTCTTGTGAGAACTGATAGATCGGTCATGGGAAAATTTGTAAAAAAATACCTATCAGAATTGAAGCTCATGCCAAAGACATTCCTAAGACAAAATTTTATTACAGATTGCATGATCACTTCAAAGATAAAACTGTTGGACATGAGTTTGATGTACTCCTTGAGCAGTAGTAAGTGCTATCTAAACTGTGAGTAGGAAATAATTTTGGGAGTTTCTTAACAATTGGTCTAACACTTAGGCCACGGCCTATCGTGACTTTCGAAATGTGTTTGAAAAATCAATTTTGAACAAACTTCATTTCATTTCTGAACTTGTTGACAGAGCAGAGCAGACCATGAGCGACATAGGTTGGTTTATGATAGGTGATCATGTCTTGGCAAGGTTGTTATGCCTGCTAATAGCCTTATGAATTCCAAATGGGAAGACTGCACAATGAATTCATAAGCTTGTCTTATTCAAGGGCTTCGATCCTATTACCACAATACCGTGACGCGGCGTGCTACAGTTGCGCGTGCGCACGCGATGTGAATTTAAAAATGCCATATCGCACTTGACAAAAAATATGAATGAGATATTCACTTGTTTAGGTAGCTATGAACTTGTTTAGGTAGCTATGAACTTCGAAAGCTCCTATATTTAAAATGTATCCGTGCCAGACCGTTGAAAGATTCAGTTTTACTACGACTTTGTACTAGAGGTGAAATTAACAAGTAATAAGGATTCGTAAATTTTAATAAAACGTGAGTCACAAACTGGCTCTAAAAATCATGTTTGATGTAGATTGTATAAAAACATGTATTAATTTTCTACAAAACAGAGTAATTTGCAAACAGTAAAAATCACGTAACAACAATACCAGTTATAATAGTTCACAACTATTAAACTGTTTAACACCGCGAACGAAATAACATAATTCGCTGTACCTACTAGTTCGTACAGAGCACAGAGTAAGTTCACATCTTTGCCACAGTCACTTCAATATTTTAAGAGAGGGTCACAAACTACAGAAAAAAAATTGTAAAAGCAAAAATCTCCTAAGAGGTACGTACAATTTTCAGACTAATTCAGAAACTGTGTAGACAGGAAAGTCATGAATGACGTTAATTCGTGAAACGTGAAGCGTTAGCAAACAATAAAACTTTAGACTGTGGACGATTTTTTTTTATGTTGAAGCGACATGGTGATGACGACATTATTAATAACACGACATTGAAATTCAGAAGAATTCAATGTTAGCTACTTATGTTTTCCTTGTGATAAATGAATGCTTGACTATAATTTTGCTGTGTAAGGGGTTCTATCCATTCTTCAATCCAAAATGGCGAAAGTTCACTTCTATTGCTGGGCTCTGTACGGTAGTTTGCACTATTTATTACCACTCTCCTGCTAAAATCGACCGTGAAATGTTATACTACATACTTATATCGGTCGCTGCGCCGGAGAGCTATCCTACTATAATACGGATCCACCGCTTTCTTGTCAGATCAAAAAATAACCGGAAGTAGTTACAAAAATCACTTTCAGCTCCAGTACACCAATCACTTAGATATGAAAAATGTATCCAGTGGATCACAGTTCAGTTCCTCAGCTATGAACGAAAATACCTTTATATACTACGACTACGAAAATACCGTATATAAACATGTATTCAGCGTATAATGAGATGACATCATGTCATTGTTGCTCTGAACTGCTGTAAACAGTTTAATAGTAGGTACTTCAGTTGTTAATGATACATTCAGTTGTTAATGAACACCGATCTCAATATTTATGTCCTTTACACGTTATTGCGTTTTAATTTCACAAAAACTTTAAATGACCTAATTCATACGCAAAATCTCTACTTGGTCCGATACTGCTTCTTCTCACAATGATGAAATTTTAGGCCATAGTTCGCTATGTCGACCAAAGAATCTATTATGACAGATATAATTCTTACGGTGATGATGGTGCATAATCATATTTTTAAATGCTTGAAGAATTCGAGAAACTTTTCTGAATCAGTATGCACACATAATAACTAATCAACTAATGTTCTAACACCGTCTGCTAACGAGACTAACCGATCACATTTGTCATGAGCGGCAGCGGAAGGTGGTGCTGCATGCTCATTTTCTACCTTAATTCCATAAAAAAATATGTCGACTAATGTTAAATCTTTGGTTGTACCTACTATCTAAAAACTTCTGTTCATACGCAACTTGAGCAGTCAGTAATTTTAGTTATGTCTGTTACACTTAGTCCTAGCTACACTTAATACGATAACTAACACATAGTTTAAAGTTGAAAATACAAGATATAATTTTCATAAGAATTAACATGTCCACTACCAGCAGAATGTGTTGCTAAACAGCATCTCTAAACAATTGGTTTCCAATTCACCTGAGCAAGCAGTTGGCGCAATGTTTGCGCACCAACATGGAGGTACTTGGGCCGCGATCGACCACGCCGATGAACTGGCTCCACCTGAACAAGCATTGGCACTCCACAAACACTCGAACATCTTTGTCCTCTTTGTTTTTAAATTATCGATACCGTTATATATTTCTTAAGTTTTCTAACGTTCGTGCAAATTCCATTAGACACACGATGTCGGTCCCAAATATTGTAGTACCAGTCTTTTAAATCAATCTACGGGGTTTGCAATTCTAAATAAGCTTTTGGTAATTTCTGTGTTATTTTTACATATAAATTGATTTCTGTACATTAAATATCATTTCATCAAATTTACTTCTGTTAGTTACATCGGTCGCAGAAAACCGTAAGAGAAAATTTTGTTTAAAATATTTCGTAAAATGAAGGATGGCTGCGGAATATGATATCGGATGATGTGAAGAATAAAGTAAAGAAATGCTGTAAAGAATTTACATAAGTAATCATAACATCAAATTTCAGGCCGTTTACTGCTAATTTTACTACAAATACCTAAATGTACTAATATGTACAATATATATTATGTATATGTACTTGTATGTATATGTACATGTAAAATAAGATGTGCCGCGTAGAAGACGCCTTATCTTGTATTTTCCAAAGTGAATGAGGAAGTGCGTAAGTAAAACCGTACGGTCGGTATACATTACCGTGGTTGTAAAGATGAAATCTACCCGCCGCGGGAGATGCGCGTGACCGGCCGTGGGAGAACCCACTATCGCATTTCATTTATCGTTACGCGTTACGCAATTATAATTAAAACGATGAACCCGTCGAGACTTGACCCAGTCTACCCGAGCACTGAGGGTTCAACTATGTTTATATCCTTTTTTTTCATAATTTCCCATCCCAATATTTTCTCCCCTCCTAATTTCCTGTCTCATCCGTGCCTGCCTCCGTGCTTTGGAATTAAAGAACAACCTTCATAACAAAAATACCGTTACGATATCTCAATATTTCTATATTTGAACGTTTATAAACTACACTTAAATTCGTATCAAATAGAACATTGTACACTTTTATAGTGATAGCTTTCTAATTCGAACTCAATTGGACGGCCTTAAATCCAAAGGACGCTCATCCATACGCGGCTCCTAATGTGGTAGTTAAGGGAAAGTAAGCCAACCTTCCAGGACATGACATCAATGTCAATCTTGATTACAGCTACATTCGAAGGGCCGGATTTGTTAACGTTTACTAATGGGAGTTAGACAAAAGTAACAGCTGCACCTGTTTGGTAAATCATATCAAAAATGTTGTTATTGAAACCGTTGCCAAATAATGAATTTAATTTATATAAGGCTGTGATTATTTAATTCAAGGAAATGTTAGCTTAATTTCCATTCTAGTTTATATTGGAATGCACTCTACAAAGATCTCTGAGCAACCTCGGATAAGATTCGGTTTTGTTTAAAAATCATCTGCATCACAATTTTATTGGTCTGCTGTAGTTGTCCAGAAAAGGGAGATATTTGAGTAGATTACTGCCATTGCTACAATTAACTCTACGACGCTCCTAAATTAGTGACACCTGGTGAACCCTTCACAACCAAAATACAGGCCAATAACCTCAACAAAAATCAGCGGCTTTTTATTTGCCAAATTGCCACAGGGTTTTGCTAAGTGGTGACTGGTACATTTATGTCTTTCTCTTTCTGTTGTATATGCTAGATGAAATAATTGCTTTTTCTCTCTTTCTTTCCTCTTCGATAACTTCAAAAGGTTACTACTTACCATGTATTGTTGTGACATGACAGCCCTAGATCCTTTTATTCGTCCATATAATATATTTACGGCCACAGGACACGTGCCATCCTATTGTGTCACACAATGGACGTCCTTCGGTGGCGTCATCTATTAAACTCGTTAATAATGTGTATTTAATGCGCACCAATCAATCGAAGGCTGATTGAAATGGAATGGAATGCCCTTTGTTATTTCACTTCAAAGTAAATGTTGACATTGCCTTCAAATAGTTGTTGTTATTTAACCACGACAGCGATTTAAATCAATCTGTACAAATATTTGATGGCAACTCTATTTTTGTCAGCAATAAATATGGCTCAACATTACTTTTTGTAATTTCAAGTAAAAAAAGCTTTTGGATCCGGTTAGATATTTTCAGCGGCTAACTAGACTAACAATCCTAGTCCCGATTTGATTCTTCTGTGTCGGTCACATTTATCATAAGTGACAGCGGAAGGGTGGTGCTGCATGGCTGTTTACTGGCTCAAATCCATAAAAAAAACTCAGTTTAATCGTAAAGGACTGCATGAAGAAACTTAACATTATAGCCATTCATTTTATCAATATTATTACGAGATATTTAATAAACTGGTATTATTTATTAACTTTCAGTGAAGTCTCCCTGGCTAGTTACCTTCTTGCAGTACATTCTTTCTTTAATCTCTAAGTATATTCTTTACTCTATCGTAGTGGGAAAAGTATCGGTGATGCCTTTGGTTTACAGGTGTCCATGTGCAACGACGAATTACGAATCAACTGATGACCAATGACATTATAATATATCATTGCTGATGACCATAATATATGTAGCGACGAACCAATACGATCAATAGGCTCATTTGGACGGAGTAACTTAGTTCTATAGTTCTATTACGACACAATGTGTTTAACCTGATCTTCAATCGATCTGTATATGTCCTTATTTCTGTAACAATTACAGTTTTTCCAATCAAAATTCACGATAATCAAATGGGTCCCAACGATGGGTATCGAATACTGCAAGACTATGCACGACAGTGCTGTCGGCCCATAACGTAATAGGACAACAATGATTGTTTTCATATACATATCTGCTTTGTGTATTGACGCACGTGAGTCCGTGAGGCCGGCGTTGTGCAAACGGGCCGAGACAAACGAACACTGGCCTCGAGCTTAGAACTAAACCACTTGGCCTTTCCACCTGACTTCAAGTGGATTAAAAAAATGGAATGGATTAATTACACCACTTGTTGATCGGCTCAATCGGCTGTGCTCACAACTATATCTTTTGTCTAACAATATTAGACAATTGCAATACTTTACATTGATGACTTTTCCTAAGTTACGTTTGTTTGATTGTCCAAATTACATCGACCGTTATTTAGGATTGGGATTTTATTAAAGAACTTATATTAAGTGGACTAAAAATTCAGTGAATCCAAAATTCATTCCTTTGTTGGAAGCTCCAGCAACTTATGGACTATATGATCTACATAACAAGTTGTCTTTATCGTTTCAAAATGATTTTATTCGCATTTTAATGTAGCGCCCAATGCCCGTGAGATCTTACTCCAATTACTTCACGGTTATGACATTTGGTTGTTCAACAATTTGATGCACCAGCAGCCAATTCGCACCACGTTGCGCCACGTTGCTCAAGCGTTCTACTTTTAATTAACGTTCCTCATTTACCATTCAGATATCTCCGTAATTATCTTCCGCGTCTACGAGATGAGTATCGTCTGGTTTTATAACACTTTCCATTTCTGGTCTGTTTAAAAATAGTTTGTTGAAAATAGATTTCTCCTATTTATCGTACGCAAATTTGTTTAACGGGGCATTTAATTAATAAAACAGTACTTAGATACATATTGAAGTGGTACATTACTCTGTACACTTTGTTATGACTTTTTTCTTTTGCTAAAAAAGCTTCTTAGTTATAAAATTCGTCGTGGTATAAAGGTCTTCCTTAATCCGCGAGGCTTAGTCCACCCCTTTTGCTCGTTGCTGGATAAGAGGCAAGGTAACGGCGCCAGTTTGTTTATTTTTGGGCTATATATCATCCGATATGGTAAAGTTTCAAAGCTGATAGCTCGATGCTAAACCTGCAAGTTGTAACATCTTCTAGAATCTAGATCTAGAGGAGCTATCTAAGATTTTAGAGTTGCTAAAACTCTGTACTTGTCATTTCTTTGGTACTTTTTCTGAGGTGGTATTCAAGTGTCGTTGGGATATAATGTCAATGAAATCAATGTTATTGAAATTCGGTAAAATTTTGCTTGTTGAACATTCTTGAATTTCTTGAATACCTTAATTCTCATAATTTCCTTTGTGATAAAACGAAATCCATCGAGCACTTCCGGTTACATGTAATGTTTCGAAACAAACTTAAAGTTTGTTCATGTGTCCCAATTTGTAGAGATGACTAACGAGACTTCGTGTTATACTCAACGTATGCCCTTCAGCTTTCGGCCAGTCATCAACCTCTTCACTGCCCGACGGTCGATACATAATATACCATCACGATACGCCTGATGGTGCATGACTGCGGTACATTGACTCACATACTGTTACACCAAACAATCCAAAGTTTTACCATACATACCATTTACTGAAATAATTGATAGTGAAGATTTCTTGGTCTAGCGGTCTTAATTAATCACTTCATCTGGGACCCCATAAATTTGAGACTTTTTACTTCTGTGACCTTTAATTTTAATTTAAAAGGTCATCTTCATTCATCAACCGTACATTACAGACATTTTGGGACGGGAGGTACACAGACTTAATGAAATAGGGCCACCGCTGTACTGTATTTAAACGCATTGTTTAAATGTTAAACACGAACACATTAAGGAATGTGAGTTGAAATTAGATTAAAGAAATCAAATCGTGCTGATCATTAGCCTATTGACCGCCATTTTCTAATTTAATCCTACGATATGGTCTATCGTTGTTTTTAGTCCTTCCGTAAAGCCTAGTAAGCTGTTTCAGAAGCCTCTAATCTCTATCAATCCGAATTGACCCAGCGTAAGGACCCTTCAGGCTTCCTTAATTTGGAGCATCTTCTAGTGGTTTATTTACTTCTTATTCTGTGATCTTTGTGTCCTGTTCCTTTGTCTTTACTGAACATGTTTCCTTATGGATTGTAGCTTCTTTAGGTTGAGTGCTGAGTATATTTTGCGTGGCCAATCTTGATGCACGTGACAATAGCTCTGCGTGTTACTAACAGAAGTCGGTCGTTCCGACAAGATTGTGTGGATATCTGTCTAGGTTTCCCAGAGGTATTTCTTTACAGTCGAAGTTTTGTATAGTTTCGTGTCACCAGTACATGTTATGTTAATATTTGAGTGTGACGGTCATTACGTGACTATATTTTGTGAATATTAAGTAATTGCTGCTACCAACGTCAACGGGTTGTAGCGTCGTTTTATAGGGATTTAACTTATATTTGAATGAGCATGTTACAATATCGACAGAAGACACGTGGTGGCATTATTCAGGCTGCGCTCCGGACATATTCCATCAAATAAATTTAAACATTTGATTGGCAAGGTCGATTCGCCAAATTGTCCAGTCTGCCATGTACCAGATGATGTTCAGCACGTGTTGATGGAATGTGTCCGTAACGCAGATGAGCGTCGACAAATGCTACGGAAGAGCATGAACGTCGGTGTGTGTAACAGCACACTGTCCTCCCCCTGCTCCGAGGAAGCAAAACTTCTATGTGCTTTATTATTTGCCATAAAGTCAGGTTAGGTTTCTTATTATAGTTATTGTATTGTTGTTTAATTTGGTGTGTGTGTAATGTTATATGTGTGAGTTATTACGGGAGTGGCATAGTCACACAGTGACCAAACTCCTTTTAATAAACAAGATTAAAAAAAAAAAAAAAAAAAAACGTAGACCTAAGAGATATTATAAGATGTTTGTATGTTTTGAGGTGTAACAGACTCCATCATTCTCAGCTTATCATAAGGTGCTCACGACACGTCTGCTCATCTGTCGTCTATTTACGTAAAAATCCGTGTTAAGATAGCAACACGTGCTAGGCTATCTATGGCTAGCTTTAAAGGTAAATGTTGAAACAAATAATTTTGTTTTTTAGCCATTTTAGAAAACCGCTTTGATGGCACTCTTTGTTTTAATAACATTTTACCTATGCATAGTACTTACCATCGGTACATACGAGAGCTATGAGTATAGCAATTAATGCGTGTAAGGTCGAATTGCGCAAAAAGGATGCGATCGCTATCGTGGATGGTCGGCCATAATGCAGGGCATTATTTTATACAACTATTTAGTCTGTGCATGAAATAAAACTAGAAACCAATAATTATATTCTTTACGTCGCAAGATCGCTTACGTTTATGTAAGTTTAAAATGTAACTAAATTCTTGCGAGCGGAATAGGTACCACTAAGCGGTTTAGAATTTAAACATGATCCTTAGCGGTTCGCTCCTGTTGTAACACCACAAACTTCAAATCGAGTTTGTCTGGGTTTTAAAAAATACTATAACCTAACAATAACCAATAGAACTTATACAACACATCAATGGCCGGTGAATGGTAGTCAATTTCAGGTATTGATAATGTGCGAAATATTGGTAAATTCCACGAACAATGCCCCTGTTTGATTGTAACGTTTATTGTTGATGTGCCCTTGTTTGTCGGAAATGTATTTTCAATTAGTACAATATTTACTGAGCATGATTTTCGTGTAAAATTAAATGGGTACATTTCGCTATGTAGTTTATGAATAGCGTAATAAAATGTGTGATAACCTGAGTAATTTCAAATAGGTACCTACATGGTAAATTATATTAGCGGTGTTGGAGGTGCACGAGTGAAAAAACTGACATAACTGCATTACATTTTAATCTTATGGTTAAAACATTTTATGCAGTGCTTAATTGCATCTTTTTTGTAATTAATGATGTAGGTAGGTACTTCACAATCATGCAATTAAGTTTAGCGTGCGGAAGGGACGTGAGGAACTGGTAATTGCAAATATAATCATTATCTAATAATCTTAACGGTAACGTTGTGTTTCTTGATGGGGGTTTTCTCTGTGGTTTTTGTTTATTGGAAACGTAGTAATTATGCCACTTTTCAATAAAGTTTTTATTATAACCGATCACCGTCATCACAATCCATACGTGGTCCCTTATTGCGCCAGTAAAGGTTTGAAGAATTACAAATATATCTGTATTTGTTTAATATTCGAACCCAAACCGTCCCGAGTGGAAGACTAGATTTTCAACATTTATTACTATTGCTGTTAATCATAAGCTTTCTTGACTATAAATAATATCTAGTTACTACCTACCTATCTACATAACATACATTATGTAGGTATCAGTACCTCGCAATTATTACTCACGAAGTACAAATTATTATACTAATAATGGAATATAATTACTGTAATTACCTTAAATAATGGTTGTTTGTCATGCATGCAGTATGTTTAATCCGTTTAGTTATTGTACAAGCTCCTTAGAAGTAAAAATTTACGAAGCTGATACTTTTATTGCTTACTAGATTAATATTATGTTAGAATTTTATATTTGCAAGAATATCATTACATACAGTGTGTTTAAATTAGCATTCATTGACATTAGAAATATTTGTTTCATCTCTTCAAGTTCATTAATTTTAATGTCACCTCTATACTATACGAGGAACTACATAATCAAGAAGCATATTATTATTTGAATATCCGTTAAACAACTTTTCTATTTTGGACTGTCGATGTCGCCTTTATTCGCCGTTTTTAAATTGATTGACGACACATCGATGACGCGGTATCTCTATTATCACAAATATACTGACACACTATCCTGGTCGAGCTTTTGACCACTGACAGAGTCCATTTATGACGAAGATCACTTCAGTATCAAATTCAACCATCGCCATCGCTATGTTCTTGGCTAAAACTAAATTTAGCCAAGAACATTTTACCATCGTCAGTGGTGTATGTGTGAGTCTTATGTACCCATGTGTGTGTGTATGTGTCCAAGGCTAAGCTAGGAGCGGGACTCTAATTGCCCATTATCGCCTCATCGCCGCATCCCGGTTCGCACGCTCTGAATAACCGCCACAAACGTGCTACCCCGCCAGCCTTCGCCACATAATCGCTGATTGTTCGAATCTAGGCCCCTGCATCGTCATTTAGAGCGTCACACTCTACATTAGGACTTACAATACATTGCTTGGGTATATTTGTGGTTTGTGCACATCTGCGTTTGTACTGTTATTTGGTTGTTAATAGCCTGTCGTACGTATCTTGGAGAAAAATCATAATTTATGATGTAATATCTTAGTTCACATCAGTTTTTGTGATATTTTTTATTTTATCATCATATTTTTTACAACCCCTTAGCCTAGGTGGTAGTGACCCTGCCTACGAAGCGAGAGATATCAGGTTTGATTCCCGGCCAGAGCATATTTTTTGTGACAGACTGATGTTTGTTCTCGAGTCGCAACTGTGATGTCTTATTTGTGTTGTCCATGCCACCTGCGACACAGAGAGTCCTAGTGCGCAGGTATGATGTGTACCTACGCTTTAATTATTGTTTTATTATCACTATGCTTTAATTTATGTATGGCGTATAGCATAACGTATTTGTGGTCTGCCAATCTACATGTGGCAGGATTGTGAGCTATGACCGTTACCCCTCACCGTGTGAGAGATCTGACCGCAAGAGGACAGTTACCGTCGTCACAATGACGGTGTGCGACAACAATAAAATAGCGTTTTATAGTGGACTGTTACATTACAATACGCGTTCAAGATGTTATAGCCTATCGGTAACATGAAAGTGCGTCTATTGTGTTTAATGTTGACAATTTCCTTTTTCCGTATGCACGACCACAACCATCACTGTTGTGATTTCAAAATAACCGTGATTTTCTCAAGTGCTTATACGATTAACAAATTAGTTATTTACACGATATTAAAACACAAAGAAACTTCGAAAAAATTCACTATCTTTCTGTTTGTCCGGTCTAATCTCTGGAACTGGAAACTGATTTTAATGGCACTTTCAGTGGAAGATAGGTCATAGGCAACATACAGGATACTTTTTCCCGGATTTCCTACGGGATCGAGATTTACGCGGCAAAAACTTTCCCTCAAAACGAAATTGCGGGCACCGAAGTCTTAAGCTCTAAAAATCGATTTATGGTTATACAAAAATTTCTCCCAGAAATAATTATTTAGTAATAATTCAAAATAAATAGAAATTTAGCCCCCGTAAGGAGAGCTCCATTCAACCTTGCGGTGGTGAAATATCGTGGTGATGAGAAATAATACCCATTAGCATTCAGTCCGCCCTAAGTACAATGGCTACTCGTTTGATCGGTTGTCCCGATTAAAAATAAAATGTTGTTTACAGAGGAGTTCAAACGCTGGTGGTCGCGGCAAACGGTTTACCTTCCAGTCCACGGTCAGACAGCTGGAGAGGCGCAAGCTCGCGGAGAAGCTGTCCAAGGAGGCAGATCTCAAGGAGCAGCAGAGACGCACCGAACTGGAGGCCATGAGGCGGTAAGATTTTCATGAACAAAGCTGCAGATATTATGATTCTAATGGACTGATACAGATCTTTGGCACTAAATAAAAGTATCAAAATACTTTTAATTTGTGCTAAAGAAGAGTCAGTTTCAGTCATGTCTTCAGAGCTACGTATTAGGAAAAAAAAACGTAAAAAAAATTGACAATCAGTATGTTCTTCTGTCCTTTTTGTCTATTAAACTTGGCGGAATAACTTGTTATTTATTATTACACATCTGCGCATATTATTCATACATTTCCAAATTAAAGTATTTCTGTTGTGTATGTAGGTAGTTACTTATGTACGCGCGCGGGCGGTGCGGCTCCCGCGCGCCGTCATGTATGAAATAAAGCAGTGTGTAACTGACTAGCGAGTTTGTTTGACGTGCGTCCCCTTCCATGCTCTGCAGTACATACATAATAAGTGGCGACGATCGGACTCACATCTATGTACTATGGCTACAGGGGCGACTTTTGGAGTTCTTTCTACGTTTGATCACCTATCACAAGACTGGAATAGTTTCAAGTCGCGATTGAATCAGTGGTTTATTGCTAACGATATTACTTCGGTGACGGACAAACCAGCGGTCAAACGAAGGGCGATATTGTTAACGTCATTATGTGAATCTACCTTCAAACTCGCAAGTGACCTGGCGTTACCGAACAAGGTGGAAGAATTGAATTACGAGGCGATATTAAATCTCCTCGACAAGCATTTTACGCCAAAAAGGTTCGGATTTGCTGAAAAATCTATTTTTTATTCGGCAACGCAAAGATCAGGAGAAACCCACACTCAATGGGCGGCAAGAATTAGAGGACTAGCGACTCACTGTGAATTCAAGAACTTGGAGGAGGCCTTGCTAGATAAATTTATCATGGGCATGGCGGCGGGACGCGAGCGGGACAAGCTGTTTGTGCAAGACCAGCGAGAGCTGACGTTCGCGAAGGCCATCGACTTGGCGGAGAGCGTGCGCTGTGCGCGCCAGGCCTCGTCGTTAGCGGGGCCGGGGCCGAGCGCGTACGGCACCGGAGCAACGGGCCCGGAAGGCGTCTTCAACATCTCCAAGAAGGATAAGTGCAGTGTGTGCGGATTCAGTAATCATAGATCTAATCAGTGCCGTTATAAAAACTATAAGTGTAAAAAGTGCGGTAATAAGGGCCATTTACGTAAAATATGTCCCAACGGAGGCAAAGTGAAGTACGTAGGTGAGGGTACTGGGGACGAAGGTGAGGACGACGACGGTGAGTATTTTTACAATATTCGATGTGTGTCGGGGAAGCCTATGACAGAGCGCGTAATGATCGGTGGTCTAGCTTTAGAGTTCGAAATCGATAGCGGGTCGGCAGTAAGCGTAATCTCTAAAAAAACATACAACGCAAATTTTAAACAGTTGCCATTGTCAGCCACTAACAAAAAATTGTATAGTTATACTGGGGAAAACATAGAAGCGGTCGGAGTCGTGTCAACGCCTATTTCTTATCTTGGACAGACACATACGTTGAACGTGTTTGTAGTTCGCGCTGACGGACCGCCATTGCTCGGTCGGGACTTCATTCATAAGTTTGACCTTGAACTTGCGCCGGGACCGTCGCAGGTGCACGCTGTACTCGATAAGCCGCAAACAAAAGGCGAGTCCATTATCAACATTGATAAAGAGCTCTATAACATGTTCCCTAAAGTTTTCTCAGGCAATCTAGGATCGTTTAATAAATATAAGATCGATTTACACTTAAAATCCAATAGTAGACCGATTTTTTTTAAAGCCAGGCCAGTACCTTACGCGCTGAAAGAAAAAATTAATAAGGAACTCGACCGATTACTATCATTAGGAATAATCAAGCCGGTGGAACATTCAGATTATGCGTCACCTGTTGTTCCCGTTTTAAAAAAAGACGGAAGTATTAGACTGTGCGCGGATTATTCTGTGACAATCAACAAACAGTTGGTAGTCGACCAGTATCCCTTGCCGACTGTAAATGATTTGTTAGCTAGATTACACGGGGGTGTACATTTTAGCAAAATAGATTTATCTATGGCTTATAATCAATTTATATTAAACGAAGAGTCTCAAAAATTAACATGCATTAATACACATCGCGGTCTATTTAACTTCACTCGATTAGTGTTTGGGTTGTCCAGCGCACCAGCCATCTTTCAGCGCGCTATGGAATGCCTGCTTTCAGGTATCGACGGGATCATCTTTCTACTCGATGATATCCTTATAACGGGGGCCAATAAAAACCAACATAAGCAGAGATTAATAAAGGTGTTACAAAGGTTAAACGAGACGGGGTTAACGGTACAGATGAATAAATGTGAATTTTTTAAAGATGAGGTTTCATATCTTGGTCACATCATCGATAGACACGGAGTTAGAAAGTCACCTGATAAAGTCAAAGCTATTTTGCTAGCTCAGAAGCCAACAAATGTATCACAATTACAGTCGTTTCTAGGTCTCACTAATTATTATAGGAATTTCGTGCCCGACGCGTCGTCAATATTATATCCATTGTACCAGTTATTAAACAAAAATACAAAGTGGGAATGGCAGAACGTCCATGATGACGCATTTGTAAAAATTAAAAATATTTTAGCATCTGATAAGACATTAGCACATTTCGACCCGAACGCGAAGTTAATTTTAACAGTGGACGCGTCACCCACAGGGCTGGGAGCCGTATTGTCGCAAATCAACAGTGAAGGGATAGAAAGGCCAATATCATACGCTTCACGGACGCTTTCGTCAGCGGAAAAAAATTATGCGCAAATTCAAAAGGAAGCAACTGCGATAATTTTTGGTGTAAGACGATTTCACCAATATATTTATGGTAGGTCGGAACCTTTCGTGTTACGTACAGACCACAAACCGCTTTTGGCTATATTCGGGCCCCACAGAGGCATTCCTGAAGTATCCGCCAACCGGTTACAAAGATACGCTATTTTTCTGTCCGCGTATAACTATACCATCGAGTATATCAGCAGTAAAAATAATAGTGCGGATTATTTATCTCGGTCGTGCGAAGGGGGGGACGCGACGAAGGGGGCGGACGAGCTCGCCGGCTGCGAGGACCGTGCGGCTTACATACATTTTGTAGTAGACGGGGACCTGCCGGTGACACTGAGTGACCTACGTCGCGAGACGGATAACGACGCACTCTTGGTCACTGTTAAGCAACATGTTTTAAACGGCTGGCCTAGGAAAGTTAACGACATAAGTTTAAAACCCTTTTTCAATTGTCGGACACAATTAGCTTACGAAAAAGGTATATTAATGCGTGGACATAAGGTCGTTATTCCTTCGTCCTTACAAGACAGAGTGTGTCGGGAACTACACAGTTCACATTTCGGAGTGGTGAAGATGAAGGCGGAGGCTCGCAAAAGACTATGGTTCCCTGGGGTAGACGCGACGTTGGAGCGAGTGGCGGCGGCGTGTGGCGTGTGCTGCGCGCTGCGACCCGCACCGCCACACTCCGCCCTGACACCGTGGTCCTTGCCGCCACACCCGTTCTACCGAATTCACATAGATTTCTTGGGGCCGTTTCAAGGTTACACATTTTTAATTGTTGTGGATGCCTACAGCAAATGGGTTGAATGTTACGAGATGTCTTTAACTTACAACTCGAAAGCGGTCATAAGCAAATTATATGAGTTTATGTCTCGGTTCGGCATTCCACACACGTTGGTGAGTGACAATGGCACGTCTTTTACGTCCTTAGAATTTAATGACTTTTGTGCACGTAACGGTATCGAACATGTCCTATCCCCGGTCTACCACCCGGCCAGTAATGGTCAAGCCGAAAGTTTTGTAAAAATTGTAAAGAAGGGGCTTAAGGTTATACTCTTAGAAGGTTGTAATAAAAGAATGATTAACAATAAAATAATAAAATTTTTATTCGACTATAGGAACTCTAAAAATAGTACCACTGATAAGTCACCTGCGGAGGTAGTGTTTGGGCGTTCGTTGCGCTCGAGATTGGATTTGTTAAACCCCGCCGCCCCCTCACCCTCGTCCACAGATCTCACTCGAACCGTCGAACGAAATCAGTCCTCACAGGTTAGATGCTACCGGGGCAAACGTAGACCAGATTTTAAAGAAAACGAAGACGTTTGGATTACTAAAAATATTACAAATAAAAAAATCTGCTGGGTTCATGGAATCATTAGGAAGAAAATTGGAAAAGTAATGTACTCAATATACGTGCCACAGATAGGACGTGAAATCACTAGGCACATAGATCAAATTAGGAAGCGGCTGGACACTTCGCCGAGTGACGACCTCGAAGATTTGGACCTAGTATCCGATGTGGTGCCGCTTACTGGCACACCATCCGACCTGGTGACACAGGCCGTGGGGGAAGGAGGAGTAGCAACGAGTCCAGTACAGGGAGCGACAACCTCATCACCTGCAGCTGCTGAGACTCCCCGATGCACTCCGGCCACCGCCGAGGTTAGAAGGCGTCGAGCCATTAGTCCAATCTTCTCGACACCTACAACGGACCTGTACACCGACAACGATGATGATGAGCCAGCAGATTAATCTTCCTATTTGATGTTGGCAGCTGGGATTTAAGAGTATAGTAATTAATAGGGTTAAGTTTAGTTCCTAGCTTAAGGGGAAGGGATGTTGTGTATGTAGGTAGTTACTTATGTACGCGCGCGGGCGGTGCGGCTCCCGCGCGCCGTCATGTATGAAATAAAGCAGTGTGTAACTGACTAGCGAGTTTGTTTGACGTGCGTCCCCTTCCATGCTCTGCAGTACATACATAATAATTTCAAAATAAAGCTTAAGATTTTCTATACGATGTATTTTATTGCCAGTGTGGAGGAAGAGTTCCAGCGCAAGCGTGCGAGGGAGAAAGCAAACATTCGGCAGCAGCTGCGGCTGGTCAGCAGCGGGGCGTCCAGCATGCCGCCCACCACACACCTCGGGAAGGTAACAGTTCATACAATATTACCGCTCTTATCTGGTTAAGACACGACGTTGCTGGAGTTCACTCTGAATTATATTTTGTGGTGTTAAGAGAGTCGTATAGTCGTATGTTTAAATCGTCATCTACCTGGTGACTTGAAACTGCTTTCGCTTTGTTTCAAGAAACCGATGCCTCACTCCCCACATTATCACATAAAAAAAATTCAGATAGGTTGCAATAATTATATTTTGTAAGTGTACCGATTGAAAATAAATAAATAGCTTCAGCCATTTCTGAGGTTATCAGGAACACGTACAGACAAACTGACAAGTGATATTCTAAAAATCCATCGTTATGGGCTCTATGACGTTAATAAATAGGTATGTCTTGAAATTGAAATGAATTCGAGTATTGTCGATTCCAGGCCAGGGACGACCCCGACGGCTCGTGCCGGGCCTCCCCCACCGAGCGCGCGCGCGACAGCCGCCACCGACATAGCAACGCCTCCTCCGAGGTCAGCGGCCGCAGCAAGAGCACCACTCCTGTGAGTACTTCCACTCAGCTAATCATCAATTGAGCGTAAAGTTGTTGTATAACGGAAAACAGAGAATACTCGTAGGATGGCTTGTCACTCGCATACAAGAAGAACCCATTGCAGAGAGAGAAAACAGAGCAAAATTTTTATGTTTTTGACACTAATTGCTTAGTATTTTGTATTCATGCAATCTTCCACTTCGTTGCTAATAGGTTGCTATTATCGAAGTCTAAGATTGATCTTATCATTTTGTCAGAACTATCGCATTTAAATCATCAATTATACCTTTTCTCAACAGATTAGTTCTTACCGAAACTTTAATTTTAAGCTCTATATAGGGTCATTGAAGCGCTCATAGCCTCCGGCTTCCGATACTAGGGTTGTTAGTGAATCCCTCCAATCGGCACTGGCACAGCATTGTAAAGTATGCTCTAGCTAGGCCTTCTCAATGTTGACGAGAGACCTGCTAGGAGAGAGCTCAGTAGCGAACCAGTAGTGCTGGGTCGATGCCAGCCAGTCATGTCAATAACCAGTCTATCGTGTGTTGAGGCCGCAGAGCCACATTAACCCCGTGTCGATGTCCAGATCCGGTGCGTGGAGCTGTCGGAGTGGCGCACGGAGCCGGGCGCGCGCGTGTACCGCGACTGGCCGGCCGCGCCGCCGCCGCACCCGCACCCGCCCGCCTGCGCGCGTATGCCGCTCTCTGCGCCCGCGCACCGACACTGTCAGTACTCAATACTTTATGATAAGTCATTGAGTTGACTCAATTCTAAAACTAAAAAAATACTATACATGCAGCTATAAATAATAAATATAGTTAATATCCTACACCTGAGATATACACTAAATGCTACATTGTTGTGAGTAGATGTGTTTGCACATTTTCAATATGGCTTTTCAATAGGTATATACTTGAAAGTACTGATACCCAGTCCTCATACTTAATAAACTAAACTAACCCAACTAATGTTCTAACACCGTCTTCTAACTGAACTAACTATCCTAGTCCCCTTTCGAGTCTTGTTCTAAGTTAGTCACAGTTGTTGTGGGCGGCGGCGGAAGTTGGTGCTGCATGCTCGTTTGATACCTTAATTCCATAAAAAAATCCACACACGATTGAGGCATTTTAAACGTTCCAATTCCGCTCCGGCCGAAAATTCAACATAGAAAATATTTACAAATAACAAACCGTTTAAAGCGTGTCTAGTGAACCAGGTTTGTGTGGCAAGGTCGCAATGGTAGCGGTGTCGCGGTGGCATGGTGCCGAACACACGTGGTACCTGCTTCCGGTACACATACTTGTGTATTGTTTATCTTGACAACTGATTGCTGCATGTAATGGGGACGCGTGTTCCACTTGAATCGCATACTATTATTAAATGTTCATTGGGGCTTATTTAAATTTGATTTAATTTGTCAACGAAATAGTAAGCGGGTTACTTCAATTTTTTCTCGGTTGACAATACGTTGATTATGCCTTTGGTGGTATTAAAATCCGCATATACGTACTTTGTAGGTACAGGCGGCGACCAATTACCACCAAGTGGCTTAAATCAAGCCAATTGACTATCGACTACTTACTAAATAATGTATTGGTCCTGTCTGAAGTGCCTAATTAATAATGAGATCTTTTTAATGGGCGTTTAGCTATCTGGAAATCAAAATACAATTATGCAAAAAATCAACTTGATTGAGGGTATCCATTAGTAGCGCCATCTAGTGTCATTAAACTGAACTATATGAAATCCGGACAAAAGTATTAATGTGAGGTTATACCGGTACCCGTGCAGCAGCAGTGGAGGTGGAGGCGTTCAGCGGCAGCCCGCGCTCCGACAACTACCGGCTGGAGTTCGCGCGCGGCCGCTCCCCCCGCGCGCCGCACTCCCCCGCGTCCCCGCGCACGCCGCGCGCGCCGCGCCTGCTGCCCGCCGCGCGCTCGCCCTCCACCTCCGGATCCGAGCTCTCGCTGCGGCAACCCATCAAAATCAGGTCTGCATACTGCATGCACAGGTAGCCCTAGCCTGTCGGTTTCTGTCTCGTTGTAGCGATGGCAGATTTGTACGTAACCGAAACATAACAATAAGATAGCATTGACTACATGTATTAAAACGGAGTCTGGAGTGCATTTTAATAGTTGCCTTATACCTAAAAGAAACACCGTGTACGATGTTACGGATGGTATGGAGCATGGACATACACAAAAAGACAAATACCCACGAGATCCGATAATAAACGTTTATTTGTCACATAAATATCTGCCCTGCAATATATCGACGCGGGGGTCTCTCGGATACAGGCCCTAGAGTTCCACATTTTGCTACACTACATAATACATCCAATCAATACAAGTGTTTGTTGCTTTATATGTACTCAAATATCAGTGTGATTAATTCACGTTTTAAATTTTGGTTCAATAATTTTATTTAAATCAATAATTTAATATTATATAAACGTGGCCTGTTTGTATAATGTTTTCTCCTCAGGTTATTGACTCAATGTGCGCAATGTAGTTGGGGCACTATAATTTTAATAAAGTGCTCTTTGCTCCATATGTTTTTAGTTTGTAATGAATGTAGATCTTCTCAGTGTATTTTACTAAACCAAAGCTTTACCTTATAGTTGTCGCTCTATTCTTTAGTTTCGTGGTAGAAATTGAAATCGCATGGCATTTTGTTTTTAGTGTAGCTCTGCTCTTTTGAACAAATTTACGTAGAATTTGATGAAGTATTAATGGACGCTGCGATAAAATAATTGTTGCATGAATACATTAACGCTACCTACCAGAGTACCCGCTTCTGAATGACTTACATTGGTGGAACTACCCTCCATAGCGAAGTCGGTCGCCGCAGGTAGCTTGGTTAACCAGTTATTTATGTTCCAAGGTGGTGATCCGGTTGCTAATAACAATAACCGCCTTGCCACGGACAAGGTGAGTGCTTGTCAGCTTGTTATGACTGTCAGTTAAAGAATTTAATGTGGAATACTTCGATATACCCGCGATTTACAAATTTTGTTTCGTCTTCCGAAAGTTGTATCGATTTATTACATCGTGTTCATTAAATCTCGATTTGCTTATGTATGTTGAACATATTTGTCGAATTATAATCGTTAAAGTAAAATGCAGTCTGAATAGTTATTGCTATTGAATGTCAGGTGAATTCCCGAAAAAAAATGAGTGTGGGCAATTCACACCCGGTAAAAGTGAACTTTAGAAACTAGAGTATATCAATCCATAAATTTGTAAAAATATCGAAGTGGTCATAGTTCTGAATAATATATCTGTAGTCGATAATTAGTGACGACTATTTCTATCTGTTCTCGAAAGTAAGTTATAGTTACAGTATCATTGATTTATTGTCATTGTCACTTTATGAAGTTATTACTTAACATGTTCAATGTTATTTTCCATTATGAATAGTGGCTCAGTGGATTAAGAAATTAATTTAATAAAGTGCTTTAATTTAAATAATTATGTGGGCTTCTGTTGCATTTGAATAAAATTAAATATGTATGTACGGGGGTAATTAGTTATAATGTGTAATGGGCATTGCATGGAAGCGTAGAACTTTTACCGCTAAATATATTTTGTAGATTTTAACAAACCTACCCTGTACATCATTGTCGAAAAAGGTTCCCTATCTTTAAACTAATAATTTTAATTTAGTATAAGTAGTTATAAATACAGCCCTAGTTGTATATTTTTGATAAAAATAATGAAATAACAAAAACTTGTACATAGTATCTAACAATTTCTCCCATAATGTCCAACCTTTAGTGAACCAACGAAGGAGGAACCGGAACTTCTGGAGGAGCCGGCCATAGTGCCGACGCTGCGGCCGTCGGGCCCCGCGCGCTCCGCGCTCGCCATTCGCTGACCGACCGCCGACCGGGACGGACGTGCCGTCAGCGTGGCTCTGACCGGCCTGTATGGACGATTTCTTATTCAAATGTTCGAAGTGTTCAACATGAAATTATTACTTTATAAAATAAAATTTGTCATCGACATCTTAGTTTACGCTATGAAGTACCAGTTTTATATATATAAATGTATATTAACATTCCAGTAACAAAAAATTAACAGAACAGAAAGTAAATTAGGTGTAGCTAGGGACCACGGTGTGGTTTACAAGTGGATTTTATGTACGATGTTAAATATATTGTAACATAATGCATATTATGAAGATACTTCCAGCAACTAGCACAGGAGTGTTCAAAGAGTAAGGTCTCCTATTTAAGATATATCGAGACTTAACCCAAAAGGGTTTCTAATGACGATACAAAGATCTAAGGAAACAATAGTTGCAATTTGTGAAATTAGGTTTTCAAGCTATTTTGAACGTTAATGGGTACAATTTCATGAACTGTAACGATTATTTTTCCTTCATGACAATATTTTATGAAACAGCTGTCGTCTTCCACTCGCGAGCGAATACTGAAGCTTTAATGTAGTCTATAACTGTACTAACTTCTAAGTGTAAAGGTGCTAAGTACTTAACTTATACTATTATCATAATAACACTTGTTATGCGTTGTGTAAGTTACGTCAACGTGGCTTAGAATGGATCTGTTTATATTACAAAATGTACATTATGCAAAAGAGACAATGCAAAAGAAGAGTAGAATTGCGGATGATAGAGTGAGATATTATAAATGAGAGCTTCGACGACTGTGTCCAGCTGAAATGGACAACCTTTCGTGACCTTTTTACGAATTTTATTTTTATGAGTTGTTTAGTAAAAAACATCTGGAATGTGTCAGCTAAAAATAGTACCGATGGGTAGATGATTTAGTGATTATACAATATACTCGTACATTACACGTATCAGTGACATCGAAGGCTGTTGTAGCGTGTTGGGCCTCGATTGCATTGACAGCCAATAACAACATTGTTTTATTGTCGTGTCCTCAAGTACTTAATAACCCCGTCCAGTGTGAAATAGGACAGCGTGCAGTACTAATGTGGCCAATGTGGGTAACCTTAATGCAGGAAGTGGGTTAGCCGCGGGGGGCGGGGCGCGGGGTACGATCGGGCGCACCCTGCACCTTGTCAATATCGTTTACAGTGATATTCATGAAATCACGAGGCTGAAGCCGTAGAACTATTGTGTACAAAAGGCTAGTTACGAGGCTTGATAAAAATTAAATTGGTCGCCTTTTTAATGAAACATCTAGCTCAAAATTTAAGTATTATTTGTATTTAGAAAAAAATATGCGATTTATGTTACTATTTTTATTAAATTACAAATATGAGTTTTTTTTATAATAATAGACGACTTTGATATGGAATGACCGTTTTGCTAGAGCTGGTAAAATTTTAAATATATAGAAGTTTATATTGAGCAAAACTTTTCACGTAAGTACATTATTTTTTTAGGCTTTACCAGGTGTCCAATAACAACAATTATAAACATCGTAACAATGTCGGAGAATGGTTGACAATACCGTAACGTATCTCAATGTTTATCAAGCAAATAAAATCTGCATCAAACAACATCATTGTATTTACATCCATATCTAAGTACTTACAGAGCGTATTTTTAAGTGTTTAATTTTACGTACTAGTACTTAATGTTTAAAGTAACGGTAAAATATACTTCAGGTGCAATATCTACGTAAAAGTGTATTCTATAAGCGAATGTTAAACGTAGTTTATCTTGAAATGGTCGTTTTTCAGTTTATTTTAAATTGTTATTATGGGAAACTAGATCTGGCGTCGATAAATAAGTCCATCTTACCATGGAAATTAAGTGTGGATATAGTATAACACTTACATAATTATATAGTTGTATTTAAAATTTAATTACATATACTATTCTCACACTTCTTTCCATTAAGGAACTGTATTGCTACAATGATCGGCAAATTGATTGGGCTTTTAAGAAAATTGTCCTAAATATTTCAACGACTTTTTATGTTCTTTGTATAAAAATATCAAAGGACGTCGGTTTCTCATTTTGACAGTTTATAATAACCGTAGGACTGAATCACAAGGTTTGTTACATACGTAAATATTTTATTGTACCTACTTAATAAGTTTAGCTAGATTTAAAACTTATTTTACCATGTATGTAATTTATCTATACTCGAATATAAAGGATCATATTATTTACTCTTGTTGGCCTGTATATAAGTATTGAGGGTGCGTAATGATGTACATACGAATAAAATGTTTATATATAGAACATTGTTTATTATTGAGACAATAAACATTTGTATAACAAGATTTAATTTTTATTTTCTTCCACTATTTAGAAAAATGTTACACATACCTGCAAGGCGTACATACAAAAACATTTTAGACTATAGGTATGTTTATTATACATAAGCAGTTGAAAATGTGATTGCTTTCATTTAAAAATATTGACATTCAAGAAACGGGTCTATCGCTTCCTTCATCGCTTGCAACGCGTTGGTTACGTGCTTCGTGTTGCTACTATGCATCGGTGATATCATGATATGTGTCCCGTCTGCTCATATAAAATATTGACCACACAATAACTACTGAAATCATGAATTCCAAATAAATCAATCAATAAAACAAACATATTCCAAGGTGTTAACGCGGTCAACGTCCTAAAATTACCATAAAGCTGAAAGCCATGAAAAAGTTTTGTTAATCGGCCAAATAAACATAAGACCGAATACATTGCTGCATTTCATTTCAATTCCAAATTCATCTCGTTCACAAAATACAATGGATATCTCTTTCACAATAATTCCGGAAATAAGACGTACAACGTAAAAACAAAGAGTTAGATCATTGACAGTTGTAGTCTGTACATTGCTGCTTATTCACGTGACATTTGAATTTTATGTATCACAACCAGCAATGAATTCAATCTGTTAAACGTTGCAACTGGTTACTTATAAAAGCACATGCGCAAAGGTGTTGGTAAAGGGTTTTGGAGGGAAAGGCTTTCAGTATCAACCACCTCACAGAGAAGCACGCGCGACTGCGACAAGTAATGTTTAAGTCGCGTGTTACGTTCTACTAATAATTGGTCATGAGTTATTCATTCGTTTGAAATGGATTATTAGCTACAAGCGACCAGTTTCTAATACGTTAACTAATTAATAACATGTGCTATATGTTAAATCTGCCCACTTAATAATAGTTGATTGTAATTATCATACAGTAGTGAAAAGCGCACAGCCCCTAACGTAGTAATAACAATGAAAACTTACTCCTCCTAACGTAAGCTTTGAGTACCTATTTAGTAAAAATGTTTAGTAGTTTTATAAATCATTAAATTTTAAAAAGTGAAGCGGTTTTCGACGACGTTTTGATAATTCCACACGAGGATAGCCGTAAATTCCTAATACTCAAGCAAAACAAACCGGGATCAATAAATATTTTTCTTATCGGACCCAGCAATACCAATGTACCTACATAAAGAGTAGGCTATCTCCACACTCGTTGTTAACGTGGCTTGTTTTTGTGCCCGCCACAACGCACCCAAACAAATCTATCGTTCTCAGACCTCCGGCGAAGACGTTGTGTGCACTACGTTACGTACTAAGTTACGTACGCCTTCTGCGTAACCAAGCCTGGTTGTACCTTTCTTTAAAGATAACGTAGTTGTTTAAATACGCTACGCAATCCGGCGTCAAGCTGTTGCCGGAGATCCCGGACCCGTCGACGGCGCCGCCGGTACTGGTGGTGCCCAGCGCCCGGGAGAAGGTGCGCTTCCACCTCCCCAGGATGCAGCCGAAGCCGGACAGCGGCGTGCGGGAGGCGCTGGAGGACCGCGACCCCAACACCTTGAACCAACATCTACAGGTGGGGATATAATGCTTTATTTTTTATGCTAAACACCGGCTTCCTCTTATCTTTGTTGTTTACGTAAAAAGAACAAATTGACTGTTACCGTTTATTGTTTGCAAAGATTCGCATTTAACCGTCTGCGCTAATAGGTTCGAGGTACCCAACACTCACATTCATCGTAAAGTTTGCGTGTTCGGCACCCGGCTTTTATGATATGCTGTTTGTGATTTATGACACAAATTTCATATTTGATAACAGTAGTCGACACATAGGAAGGTGAAGTGAACTAAGATTGAGAGATAAATTGAAATAAAATAATAGTGAATAAAGGCTATTAAATAAGTACCAACCTATCTCTAAATGAATAAGTGAAGAGCATTGACATAAATACTATAGACATAGGGTCTCCTACTAAAATCGCGAAAATAATGTCCCAATTTGACATTACAAGAATATAAAAATGTTTACAAGGTAATTTAAACACTAAATTCATTAAATCACGGTTTTATTTCGATTGCAACAAACACATACGTCAATGGCACCTTATGACACAACGATTACACTACACGCCATAATGACAAGCAAAATAATTTAAACAAAAGTAACGGATATATTTATCTCTTTCTGACTACAGTCTGTATAGCGAGAAGACAAAGTCAAAGATATATTTTTGATTCTTTTGAGTGATTCTGAGATTTATTTACGAAATTAATTCGATTTAAAATAAAATAGTGTGTATTCGTAGCAAACCAATACTTTAAAAGATAAAACAATGTTTTACTTACCGAAAATATGATATACCATCGGCTTTTTTCACTTTACTTGCGTAGTTTTTACACGATTTCAAAATAAAATACGGCATCGTTGATGTGTTGTTGACAGCACGGTCAAAAAGTGACTAAAGCGGCATTGTTGTTCTTCTTGCATTTTGTTGTTGAGTTGGTTCGGACATTTTTTAGCGCGGACCGTGCGTCCATAGTAATATCATATGTCAATGGTGAAGAGACACTCTTTACACCCCTTTTTGCTATTTAGGAATTTGATATTTGCTATAGTCGAACTTTACGTGGAGAAGAGTAGAAAGATAAATTTTGCGTATAACTAATATGTGCTACAAATACTTACATTTTTGAAAGGAAATTGTAACGTTTATAGTGTCAATGTGAAGTAACCCTGTGCTATTAATTAAGGTCGAATTTCGAGCGCAGAGCGGGTCTCTAGTAGGTAGGTACATGCTTTCACTCAATTATTCACAATAATTCACCAAGACGAATTAACCCAGGTGAATTAAGTCTACGGCACCCAAATTTATGACCTATTGCAGTCAGTTCATAAGTAGTAGAAGCGAATAAAAACGATATTTATATATTTTATCGTCTCTGAAAATAGAAGTCGACCTTTGTTCCATTCCGCCGTTAAAAAATATAATTACGTCCTTGTGAATGTAATTATTTCTTTAAAGCAATGCAAATCAACCCTTGACTGTATTAGCGAAGCGGAAACGAATTTGCATGCGCTATGTGCCTAATGGGACGATGTAAATGTAATGGTGCTATAAACAAGGTGTGGCCACTAATGCCTCCGTGCCACAGCGGCGCCGCGCCGCTCGCCGCCGCAGGTTGACAATGTAAAAGCCTTTCTTTGTTAACCTGTGGTAAAGGCCTTATTTATTGGAACGAAGTAGGAGCTAACTGGTAGAAATCGTCTATTGTCTATGTACATCGAGATGTAACGGAAATACGTCATCAATGTTGGCCATAGTGTTTATAAACAATAATTGCTCCCGGCTTTTTTCATTTAAAATCTTCAAACATCTTTAATTTATGTTCTGCCTGTTATAATAAACATAATATTGTAGTTATTCCGCTATAGTAAAAAGAACTGTATTCCAACACGTTGTTAAATGACACCTCTTTTTTCTAACCATATTTTTTCTATTACCTACACCCGGGCATTCCCTAGTAAAAGTTAATGTTTCTTCAACCAAAGGCATATTCTAAACGTTACTTAAGTCTAATCTTCTTACCTTAACAAAACAACTGATAAGTGCTGTAGTCTAGTGGTCTTCACTTTAAAAAATCTTCCCCGAAACTATTGCTGGTTAGAAGCAACATTACTAGATAATATCATCTAAAGCTCATGTAGAGATATCTCTTGAGAGCACGTTCATTCCGCATTCCCTTGCATCAATCATTAGGCTCTTCTCAGATGACCGTCAAATAAGAGTTCCCTTGGTCATAGAGATGATAAACTAATTCATCCAACGCAAAGTTCCTACTTACCTACTACTTACAGCATAATTATGATTAATTTTGCAGCGGACTGCTAAATAGCATATTAATTAATCGCTATTCTGTTCTGCTGCTGATTAACGTTACCTACTTATATTTATATTATATTTTTTATCTCCCCTTTGTATGTATGTCACCATAACATAACCATAGAACTTGATCATAGACTAAGCGTTTCACTGAAGTATATAACATGAGGAATATTGCTACCTAAACACAGCTACCTACTTACACACTAGTCTAATTTAGAGCGCAATCTAGAACCCAAATTATGCAACTATACACCTATACAATTTGCCCGCTGCTAGCCTGCTGCCTAAATTAATAACGTTGGTAGGTAACCTAGTGCTAAAACAAACCATTTGTCAGAAACTCGAAGCAGTAATAACGAGTGGGGTACAATGCCGACGTGGACAATCAACCATTACATTGCTACAGTCCTTTGTTTAGGGACGCCCAGTCAGTCAAGAGCACATCACGCAAGAAGAAACGATTTCGAGCTCGCGTGACTCGGCCGGTAGCCGCCGCGGCGCGGGGCGGCCGGCTGCCGGCAGGGTGTGGACGACCACCCCGACCAATTGAATATTTGACCTGGATTTACATTATAATGTGCCGCGGACGTGACTAATTCCAATATTGTTTGTTTAACGAAAAGCCTTCCTGTTTAGGGCGTTAGGAAGCTATATGACGACATAATACCACGATTTTTTTATGAACACAGGGATCGACTGCTTAATACGCCCTTTGAAAAATGTTTTAGACTCATACATATCATCATCTGTCCATGTCTGGATCTAAATATCGATTTTATAATATCTAAGTAAATAATAATATAATATTACGGGCTTTTACATTACCCTTCTACGCGTGTAACAGCTTATCACACTGATCATGGCCATCCATTGAATTTGAATCCTTACTTCTGTGTCATCGCGAGTCGAAACGGGCTTTGAGACATCATCATACTCAGTGAATTAGAATTATTAACAATTGCTAACTGGACTATTCCTAAAAACCAACTATTGTTCTAACACCGTCTCCTAACCTGGCTAACTTTCTTAGACCCTATTTGAGTCTTGTTCTATGTCGGTCACAGTTGTCATGGGCGGCAGCGGAAGGGTGGTGCTGCATGCTCGTTTGCTACCTTGATTCCTTAAAAAGCGTGCTTTGATATTGGCAGATAGTATGGGACGACATAATCGGCGAGCCGGAGGGCGCGCGCAGCCCGGAGTGCGCGTGGCGGCTGAGTCACGCGTGCTTCCGCCACACCCGCGACTGGTGCTACACGCTGCTGGCGGTGCTGGCGGCGCCGCCCTGCGCGCTGCTGCTCGGCTGCGGCTTCGCTTGCTTGGCTTTCGAAGTTAGTGCCCCCTCGTTACGAAACAGCCATAGTTAAGGAAGTATTTCAAACGCTATCAGATCCTCCTCCAGTCCAGGAGTGTTCCTAGGACGATGCGGTTGCCAAGGCCATAATAATTTTCAGTTATCGACCGAGGATGATGATGTTTCAAGATAGATCATCATAGTCGATCTTCCCGCCGCAGGTATCTTTGTGTACTCAAACACGCAAAGTGCGGCTGGAAGCACATCGCTCGTCAGGATTGGTGACAGTTTTTAAAAGAGCGTTGCTTTTAAATACGTAAGTAGTTTGTACCAACTGAAGATTTTCTAAGGCTCTGCTACGATTAATGTTGTGAAAATGTTGGCATCGCTCAATTACTTGCGAAATGATCGAGAAGTGGTCTATTTCATTCTACTACCGAATAGGCACAAAAATCTGCTCATTCTGTATAAAAATATATTAAAGATCTATAATATTCGCTCAAAACGCGAAACATTACACCTACAGTTAAGTAAAAGCTGCTATCAGAAAATTTTACAGTTAAAGTTTTAAAAACAAAATAGAACTACGTTTTCTTTTCTTGGCACTACGGACCTGAATTTTAACGTGAGCTAACCATGCTGACCTCTATTACACCTTTAGCCTTCAGGTCTAATATAGGTTAGAGGTCACTGTCAGCATGCCTAACAACCTATTTAGAATATTTAGACGAGTATTAGCACAGTTTACACTCTGCTGTCGGCCATTTGATCCCGGGTTAGACTTCGAGACTAAGTAGACACTCGTGTAAATGACAGATGAAACCCACCCACCCTTCTGCTGCAACTGCGAACGACCTAGAACAAGAATTATATCATGACTAGGATGGTTAGTCCAGTTAGCGGACGGTGTTATAAAATTAGTTGGTTAGTGTGTTATGAATTATGAGGACTGGGGCAGGGACTGTTAGTGATAGTTAGTCCTGTTAGTAATTGCAGGTGTGTTGCTACTCCTAAAGACTAAAATGCTCGGTTCTAAAAAAGTGTGACCAAATCTACAACCAACAATCCACATAGGTCAGCTCAGCTCGATAGGTTGTCTGAAAGCGTGTTTCAACTATTATTCTTCCAGCAAATCTGGTGCACCACTCCGTGTCTGCGGTGCCTCAAGATCTACTTCGCGTCTCTCCGAACGCTGGTGCAGTCGTGCATGGCGGCGACGGTCGCACCCTGCATGGAGGCGGTGGGCCACGTCTGCCGCCACGTGCGCGTCAACCTCCGGAAAGATGCGCCCGACGAACGGGACTTGCTGGTTGTGTAGCAGAATTTAAAGAAAACATAATAAAATGTCATTATGCCAGATACACAAAAAATGATAATAGGAATGCCAAAATAGCAGATACATTGCGCAAGTTGTAGGTCCTGTCTACAAAGTGATCTGTGAAACATACGCGGAGCATATACCTTATGAAAAGTCTGAAACTTAGAAACAGATTAATTATAAAATCATTATCGTAAGTCGATAAATTAATACCTAATAAAAATAAAATGGCACATTCTTTTATGTTTAAATATAAATTGTGTGTTACCTTAAATATTAATTAATAATATATATAAGTACCTACTTTGTGTCTCTGTTATTAATGGATAATAACAACTAAGTAATGCAATTAAATAATTCCGAAGTAATTCGCAATTACACGAAGTAAGTAATAACGTCGTTACGTTTATATGGTACTTACCAAGGTAACTTTCTCATTATGATATGGTAAACTTTTTGTCAAAAATCTTCAAAAACACACGTCATAATCTTCTTGCAGAAAAACTCATATCAAACGTACTACGGAATACATTCCGTGAAAGTTTCACGTTTCACGGTGAAACGTACCTACTTACGTTTTGACTTTGATACATTAATATTACTAAACTTGTTATAGGTACCTAGCTAGATCAATAGGTAGGTACCTATTTTATTTATAGGTTTTTAATTATTATTATTTGTGAATTGGGCATTGGTTGCGTTCCATGGGGCCACTGCGACCATAATAATTATTGATCTATTATTAATTAGCAGTAGGTAAGTTTATGTAAGAAATGAATCAATAATATTTAAAACGCCACAAATAATTATGATATTTTAACATTTTTGGTCTCAATAAAGAGTTCAGTTGATAAAAAAGGTGTTTTTTTTTAAATTAATTAATTTTAGATTACGTCAATACTGCTCAATACTTCAATAGTCTAGCTCGAAAAAAAAATAGCATTTTGGCGGGAATTTCTTCGTTCGACGCAGTTCGACGTCTCAATGATAGTTTCGATTTTATTTTACAGTGTAGTGTAGTTTTGAACGGATGTTAAGCTCGCTACATTAATTTGCAGTAAATAAATACAACATTACTTTTACTTATTAAGATGAATGAAAGTGATGGCGCATCAGTGAGTGGGGCGCGTCCGTCCGCAGTGTCGGCACAAAGCTTGGCCGCTAATGGATCGCACCCCCGGGAGGGTCATTTTGTAATATCCAAATGTCGAAGGTGAGCATCATTTATTTTCGTTCGGTAGCTACAGGCAATTTTTTTAGACCTTTTTAGACGTTTAATTAATGTAACTACTTGGAAGGTTAGGTAGTCTCATTATAACTAATGCAAGTTATTTCAACACAAATCTCAAAGTTTCACTCTCTCAAGTTTTAAAGCTTCTATAATACTATTCAGTCCCAATCCCAACACACCCTACCCGATGTTGATTTTAAATGTATGTATAATTATGGTGGATCATTTTTTGGAATAAAGTTTCCTAACGCAGCGTACGATAGGATTTAACTGGTAGAAATCTTCTATATTGTTCATGGAAATCATCACTTGACATAAAATAAGCTCTCTTCTCTTTCTCCCTATCTCTCTAAGGGCCTGTTTCACCGGTTACATATAAAGTTCCGGATAGTTATCTGACATTTAATGCTATCTACCTATTATAGGCTGCTAATAACTTTTTTCTGTTTCACCATCTAACTCCTGGATAATTTAACTGATACATAAAGTTGTCGGCCACTTGACAGTTAACGGAACGGCAACGCAGCGTTGCCATATATACAGATTTCTCCGTATTTATACAGATTTTCGATGTGTGATACAGATTTTCACTGGATACAGATTTTTATACAGAATTTTTACTCTATTGATAAAATGACCATATTCCTACCTAGTCTGTGGACCATATTCAACTAATAGCTAAAATTACCGACCACTCAGCGGTCCCAAGAGTAGTTTCGTTGAACGAGTAGGCAAGCACAATAAAGATTAAAGAAACACTTCTTCAGTACAAGTCAAGTCAAGTCATTTATTGAATGTTAATGCTGGATACTTATAGATATTACAAAAAACCTCACCAGCATGATTCAGAATTACAGCGTTTTACTACTCAGCGCCATCTAGTATACTGCGAGTGAACTACCAGCTCAGCCAGCCTTCCTCCATCGATAAATGGACCCATCTAACCTAATGAATAATTGTTCACTGCACTGCACAGTACGTAGATGGCGCTGGTAGGGGATAATAATGCACCACCCCCAATCAGCGCCATTTAGTGCCTTAATACTAAGGTATGGTACGCATGTTTTCTACAAACTAGATGGCGCTGTTCGGATATAACTATATAACTTCTAATAATTATAATTGCATAAGTTGATAAAAAATGCTATGCAATAGCTTTACCGCGGCAGTCTCCGAGTGCCACATTTTTTTTTAATACAGATTTTATACAGATTTTGAGTTAAAATAGGCATACAGATTTTATACAGATTTTAGCCGTTTCAAATACAGATAAATGGTTTATGGCATCTGGCAACACTGCGGCAACGTCGCTTTTTTGCGTTTCGTTACTACTACGTAAATTATCGTCATTTGAAAACAATTTTAAAAACCTAAATAATAAAATACTTTTTGATCAAAATAATCCAAGTCAAGTTTTATTATATTATCAAGTTTAATTTATCAATAAAGAACGGAAATAGTTGGATTCCTATGCTTTACTAGGTATTCAAATTCTAAATGTGTTTATAGAAACAAAACGCAAGACATGTGTCATTTTATTTTTTTCGTTTCCGCCATTTGACTTGACAGATTTTTTATCCGTCGCATAACGCCTCTAACAGCCACTTGAAGTGGCAGTTATCATAACCAACACTTTATTTGTCAGATACTTCTATCCGAGACCTGTGAAACCAAAAGTTGTAGTTTATTTGGGAGTTAAGTTCCTAATAGGCTATCCGGAACTTTATCCGTAACCGGTGAAACAGGCCCTAAATGTCTCTTTCTACTTATATACGGATACTGTGTGCGTCTGAGTATTGCAATTCGATCGGTTATGTACCTAAGTATCGTACGCGAAAAAATATATTTTATGTGTTGATGACATGAATAATTTTACTAGAAGTGCATGTGTGATGCGGTGGTTTATTATTTAATGCATAATATAACTGAACTGATTTGTCATACTTCTCGCACTGACGCAACGCCATGAAGGTTCGTATAGTAGGTATAAAGTAAAACAGTGGGTGTTACAAACCCCATTTTTACAGAGATACAGACTCCACTACAAACAACTGCAACCAGGAAACAAGCGACGAGACCGATTGCGAAGAGGTAATATTGATGCTGTACAATACAAGATACAAATACACTTTATTTGTACACCAAAATGATATAAAATAAAGTGACGCTAATTACATTTATATGAAGACCTCTGCCACTTCACCAGATTTGCATCAGAAATTCAGCTCTTTATTTACATAGGTACTGTAATAAAGCTTTTTGTTCAGGTCATTTTGTTTTTATTATTTGTAGATTGAGTTGGTCCCTAAGGGTTACGAACCGAAAGCCACTGCGACCAAACATCTAATTATTGCAGTCATTCATTTTGTACTTGTAAAACAAACTTGCGATGATTTATCTGTCCATTCCATGAAACCATTGGTAAATCGATTATATCACTGCCAAGATGTTTTTTCAGCGTCTGCTGACAGTATTCTGCAGGTCGGGCAGGCTGGGCGCGGCATGCTACACGTTGCAGACCGGAGAGGTACCTATTATTACACATCATACATTTAGGACGAAAAAATTGGTTGTCTGTAAAGTCGGTTTACTGACGATAGTTGAACGTGACAACGTCTTAAGAAAATAATTTCCTTTGAATGAGTAGGCAAGCACAATAAAAGAACACTTTTTCAATACAAGTTAAGTCATTTATTAAAAATGAATGCTGGATACTTATACATCCTACATCGTGATTCAGAATTATAGCGCCCCACTACTCAACGCCATCTAGTGTACTGCGAGTGAACTACCAGCTCAGCCAGCCTTCCTCCATCGATAAATGGACCCAATCGAACTTAATGAATAATTGTTCACTGCACAATACATGGATGGCGCTGGTATAATAATTCACCAACGGGAACGACGGTAACGCATGAGTCATGTTTTTTCATGCGTGCCACCGAATTATAAGACGTTGTCACGTCAATAATATTATATTCGCATAAAATAAAACGGAGTCGGTTAGTCACAGGCCCGTAAATACCCAATTGATCTGCCTTCTGATCAGGATTTCTCCTGTAAATTGTATTAAATAATCCGTCAGCCGCAGTTGCACACGCACAATTAACTGTGGGTACACACACACAGGCATTTGTTCGATTGTTTTTATGCTCAGTTTATGCCGTACATTTTGACGCTCGCAAGATAATCAGAACCTATAGACTATAGAGCACTTGCCGTTGACCTAATCATGAAAGGCTAGAAGTGAAAAATTGGTTATTTATAGTTATAGGCATCACAGATGAAACTATTACAAAGACAAACGGAACGAGCTAATTACTTATCTAAAGTTAGGTGGAAACCCTCGGTGCGCGAGTCCGACTCACACTTGACCGATTTTTTATTTTTGTGTTAATTTTACTTCTTTAAATCTTTCTTCTTCTAATATTTGCAATAATTCCAGTTGCAAATATTAGAAGAGATTGTGGATAGGCCGCCGGAGCACCAGATATTCCTGGCGCTGTTCCACCAAGTGGAACCCGCGCAGATACTGCTGGACGGGAAGGCGCAGGCCACGTTCGCCGCCGTCGTCAAGCAGACGGTCTTCGCCACCGACACCGGCGACCAAGGGAGGTGCAAGCTCATCTTCATGTCCAGTAAAGAATATAGTGAGCTTCACAAGTTATTTGTTTGGATTGAAAGTGCTAATTTTCGATCATTTTAAACAGCCTTTGTGTAGTTAAGGGGTTGAAGTAGCTCTAAATTATTCGTGTAAATAACAAACGGCTGCGTCTTCGCCAGTTACTTGAACTTGGCTTGGCCACCGCGGTACTAGAGACATAAAAGAGAAAAGGAACATAACCTATTTAATAGCGCCAAGTCACGCTTCATTTCAAAAATATTGCTCTACCTGATTTCCCTGATAATTGCTGCACTAGTTAGGACCTAAAAAATAAGGTAGCTTCAGAAACCGACGTCAACTCCTTTAAAGATTTCGAAGCGTGTAAGCGTCGTATCCTCTCGCTGTCGCTGCCGAGCGAGCCCGCGCACTGCTCGGAGGAGGAGCGGGCGTTGTTCCTGCGCACTGCGGTGGACTTCTCGCAGACACAGAGCGTGCACGCGCTCGGCGCGCTGCTGCGGTATGTCGACCTCAACTCGTCTAACCTCTGCATGGACCTGCACTCGAAGCCGGAGTTTCTCAGCTTGAGGAGAATATCCCTGTAAGTGTCTTCAAATACTGTCGTTCTAATTCATCTATTGCAGAGAAAAAGGTGTTAAAAAAATAAAATATAACTCACTGATACCGCCAGCACTAGGATCACCGTGTATCGCAAGTGGCATGAACAACACAAATTAGGTACACATCACTAACACCCCTGACCGAGAACAAATATTTATCTGTCACATAAATATCTGCCCCGGCCGGGAATCGAACCCGGGACCCCTCGCTTCGCAGGCAGAGTCGCTACTATCGAAGCTACGAGGTCGTCCTAAGTATGACTAGTGCTAGGATCATAGGATGTCAAGCAGTTTTTTGAAAGTTCTCAGCTTGCAGGCTATGAGAGACTTCTGTAATGTACGATCAACTATTTAACTACATTCCGTGAGAACTGCCTGGCTAGTCACCACCTTCTTCATCTTCTTGCTCGAGTGAGACCCTAAACGTCGGTCACTTCGTTCCGCCTGGGGACTCGAGAGCCAACCCTCCCTCCCTTCTTTCTTGATCGGAAACGCATTGGTGATGCTTTCGGTGTTACTGATGTCCGTCTAAATAGTTACATTATGATTTATGATAGGTCCAAAACTTCCTTAAAATATGGTTGGTTTACCTACTGAAATGCGTAGTAAGGAGCCTAGGGTTATATGTTGCCCCAGAGCCGATATAGTGACGATGGACGAGGACACGTACCGCGGGCTGCAGATCTTCAGCTCGCTGGCGCACCCCAGCGACTTCAAGAAGGGCATGCAGGGCTCCAACAAGGAGGGGCTCAGTCTGTTTAGGCTGTTCAGCAAATGTTCTTCCACCGTTGGTCATAAGAGGCTGAGGTAACTTTTAGATACTACTTTTATACGCTTAAAATGCTTAGGTTAAAAAATGGTTAGGTTAAAAAACCCTTTAGGTACCTATTTTAAGATAAGCAATGGCAAAATTCAGAGTGACAGACAGATTTAATAAGAAAATTTTACTTCACATTTCCTGAGAAAATATACAAAATCCCACTTCTGTTCTTGAAATCGACTTATCTAAAAAAGTAGATAGTCGTAGATAAATGTTAAGGATTTAAGGGACGTAAGAGACGCCAACCAACCATTATGGATTTTAAGTAAACCGAATTTAACTCCGATATTTCATCATCGTCGCTGACCTCGTTCCGATAGTACAGTGTTACTTCGTAATAAGACCATAGGACCTACGGCGTACTTTATCACCTAGTCCCTTTGTACCCATAGGTCGAACGTCAGACCATCTCTGTGCATTCAGTATTATATCGATCCTTTGGGTTACGTTCGAAATTATTTACGGCAGCGGAAACCCCAACATAAAGCTGTGACTCCACCAATCTCAAGTTGGCAACTTTTATTGCATCACGAGTTGGCAACGCGTGTTGGTGAGAACCGTTAACAACTCTTGTTTGGTGCACACGCAGCTTACTGCAATAATATGATCGGTTAGAGTGTTGATGCGGCACCCGACCAGCGACATGGAGACCCTGACGCGGCGCCAGGACGTGGTGGCGTTCTTCATGCGGCCGCAGAGCGACTCCATCATGAGGAATATCTGCTCCTCGCTGCGCTACATCAAGAATGTTAACGTTAGTTTTATCGCAAGTTAAATATGTTGTTTTGTTTATGTTGCTTATATGTTTTGTCAGTACAGTAACAATTTTTTCGTTTTTAGGGTATTCTAGTTAAGATCAAAGCTTTGTCGAGCAAAGCTTATCAATGGAAATCGCTTTATAATGTGAGTATTATCTTATTCCATAGCTCCATTTTTATTTATTGCAGGTGGAAGTCAGGAATAAATAAATTTCATCCGGCATGAGATACTTTTTGCCGGAAGATACATTTCCGCGAGTTACTTGGTAGCATATCTAAGCTACAATACCATGTTCAATTTGGTACCTAGCGATGAAAGGCAACTTCGATTCTACCATTTTTTCGAACCGATTTGCCCTGTAATTATCACCGGTGTTCATCATCACGTCATCATCGACGATGAAACAAGTGGAATATCTGATTTTTATTTCTTGTCCGACTGACTAACGATAAAACAATCGAAGAGTGCGCTATCTTGTCCGACCCTGCAACTGAAACACAACAATTGAGGCTTAATGAACTGTTATTGTAGACATTGTCTGCCAATCCCCACTTGGCCATTGGCCAGCGTGGTAGACTATGGCCTGTACCCCTCACATAATGAGAGGAGACCCGTGCCCAGCAGTGGGACAGTTAGGGGTTGTGATTATGATGATGATGATGATGATTGTAGACACTGTACAACGCGGTACTGATATGTGAGCTGTGCGAGGGAGCGGGCGCGGGCGGCGCGCTGCTTCAGCAGCTGGCCGCGTGCGACAACAACAACCTGTATGAGGCAAGTTTGATACCGTACTACTCACCTTACTTATTTTTCTACAGAGTATTTAACCCCATTAGTAAGGTATGTATAATGTGCTGTAAGTACAATTCCACGGTTCCACGGCGCCGATGTCATGTGATACACAAAAATATCCGCGACTAAAAAATCAAAAATTCACCTGTGATCTGTGATAAAAAAGTCTGTCCCGGCCAAATCAACTTGAGACCCGTCATTTCATAGGCATTGAAACTCCATAGTCGTCTAAAAATGAATGAAATTGTCTGTTTATTTTGATATTAAGTACCTATGTATTTATAGAAGCTGGATAAAGTGTGGTCTGTCTGTGGTGCTCAGAGATGGTAAATTGCGAGGACTTTTAGAGCTCTCTGAATGTGCCAATCGGGCATCATACACGAGAGTTACCGGTGTTACCTAGAGGCCCGTTGCCGAAAGGATTTTAGTAGATACGAGACCTGAACATTTTCGCAAGAAATTCCCTTATCCTTATGAAGGTTTCTGTCCCACCACAAAAAAGGATGGGTTTTAAGAACTAATGGTTTCCCACAGATGGCGTTGTATATGAACAGAATAATAGATTTCGATCTGTCGAAATCAGAAGGAAAATTCACGGTGAAGACTGGCGTCGATCCAGATTTAGACATGAGTGAGTAGAAAAAGATGTACATATGTACCTACTATCCTTATATTAATATACCAATCCTCATCTCGGCGAGCTGAAATTGATTTCACAGCATATCCTCATACTGATATGAATGAATGATTCCAGTCCTTAACTCCAAACATTGGAAAAAAAATAGTAAAATTCCATTGAGATTTGTTGGAACTTATCAGGTGCCGAAAATTTTCATGTCCTACAACGGTTTATGACAAAAGTTCACAAACGTTAATTAACAATTAGGTACAGACGGAACCGATTGCTGAATGCATTCTCTGAAGTACAGAATAAGTATAACTTCAAATCATCAATTAATGTTTTCCGCTAAATAGTGACCACCAATTAAAAAACAGTGTGCCCCCGATGTGATTAAACCATCAATTTCTTACCACACAAACCATGCTATGATTTGATTGGGAAGCTTACATCAAATAGGACTTTGGGTAACTGGTTTACTCGCGGCTAACCTGACCTCCAGTGTCCTTATTCGCTACTAGCAGACGATACCACTTGAGCAAAAAACAAAGTTTCTCCGGATAGCTTGGTTCTAACAATTGAGCCATAACAGCATGACAACAACGTTGACGCCAGAGTTCTGACCGTCTGACAGAGAAGCAGACGATGGCGAGCCTGCACGGGCTGATGTCGGAGACGGCGCGCGTGGAGCTGCAGCGGCTGCCGGCGTTCGTGCGCGAGTGCAGCATGCTGTACATGCCGCACCTCGGCTACCTGCTGGCCGTGCGCGCCTGGGAACACAACCTCACCGCTGAACAGAAGAATTTGCCGGATATGAAGTTTATGGTAACCAATCCTTACACTTGAACACAACTACACACTACCGAATTAATACTTAATCGTTTACTAAATATAAGTACCTAACCTTTTGTAATAAAGTTTCAGAACAACGAGTACATTCACTACAAGAGCAAAGGATGTGAAGGTGCGTACCATGTTTAATTACTTCACCAAACCTGAACACACACAAATGTGTATAATTACACACAATGATATAACTTCAAAAGAACCTTAAATGCAACATGCGAAATTCTAGCAATTAATGTTAGTTAGCTATTGGCATCATGTTGGTACCAACGCAGAATGTAGATCATCTTTGAAATAAATCTCATTTATCCTGCCATAAGGTCCAGTGTTTCATTAAAAATTTGCCTGGTCAGAGCTGGACGTGCTGATAGGCGACACGTACCCCGAGATAGTGGCGCACGAGACCCGCATCATGATGCGGCTCACGGAGGTGGTGCTGCAGAACCTCAGCAGCCTGGCCGCCGTCATCGACAGATGTGCCGAGCTCGACTGGTGAGTGCGCTTACCCTGATGACCATAACTGCCATAAGGAATCTCATAACATATTTGGTCATTTAGCTTAACCGAGTACTTAAGAGCTCTTCTCAACAATAAAGTTTGCGACCTTGTAGGACTTTAAATGGGACACTAGACATTAGCAGGAGTTGGACCTAGCCTAGATCATCTTAGAAAGAGGCTGAATAACAAATTAATAGAATAAGTAGATAATTATCACTGTGTTTCAGTAACTTTAGGTACTTACTCTACTATTTTAATATCACATTTGAACTTCCGTCTCTGATGAATTTCCTGGATTAATGCTCGATGTAGCGATAATGTCGCCTGCTGTTTTATTTCTTTGTACGTTCTGCAAAAGTGGCCTTATCCACCATCTACATTAATTGCAATGAAAAGCTTGTATAATACTAAATTCCAGCCTGATAGCCATATCGAAGGTGAGCAAGGAGCTGAACTTCGTGCGGCCGCAGCTGACCCTGGAGCGCAACATCAGCATCAGCCAGGGCCGGCACCCGCTGCTGGCGGCCGAGAGCGTGGTGCCCAACGACACGGCCAGCGCCGCGCCCTGCCTCACGCTGCTCACCGGCCCCAACGCCAGCGGGAAGTCCGTTTATATCAAGCAGATTGGTGAGACGGCCTTTTTGAATTGATCATAACTAAGGATTTTGAGGGTATTTTGTTCTCATTTTGAGGGTATTTTGCCCCATGCATTTTTGAGGGTACTTTTTTTACCTACCTTTACCTTTTTTTCAGGGTTTGTGCACACGGATAACTGAATAAGAAAGTACATTTTATTACAATATTTTAATTTACATTTAAATTTGTTCTATGGATTTAGAGGGTACTTTGTTTTGAGGGTGTGTGTGACATTAGAGAGCATTTTGTTAAATGTTCCCTAATAAATAGTTCCGGTGTACGCCAGGGCTGATAGTGTACCTGGCGCACATCGGCAGCTTCGTGCCGGCCGCGCGCGCCACGGTGGGCATGCTGGCGCGCGTGCACTCGCGGCTGCACGCCACCGAGTGCATCGCCGCGCACATGTCCGCCTTCCTCATCGACTTGAGACAAGTACGCGCTTAGACAATACAACTATATATTTATTTTAACGTATAAAGTCATAAATTTCGATTATAAATGGCACAGCTTGGCACAGGTGTGTCTATGGGACGTATCAATTTTTTAGGAATACATTTTGATAAAGAGATAGCGCTATATAAAAAAAGAACCAGGAGTTGATGAACGCTATTATAGTATTAGACTTGGACAGCTTAGGTAGGTACTTATAGCATCAAGTCACTGTACACATTGACGCGATCCAACTCCGTGTTGTACTGGTACCTAGATCGTGGATCGCAAATCCAAAATAGATTGTCAGGGTTTACTTATCTATTTTGTGCCGGGGTGGTCGTTTTAAATATTCTAAGTTACTCCCTACGATTGTAATACCGTTTGTGGTCATCGACTTGCGACATAATTATCCAGACATCGACCGCAGGGTCGCTACATTGTGACGACAGCCTCGTCTCACCACCATAACATAAGCCGCGGACGGCCGCAGATGTCGCTGGCGCTGCAGGAGTCGCCGCCCAACTCGCTGGTGCTGCTGGACGAGTTCGGCAAGGGCACGCCCGCGGCGGACGGGCTGGCGCTGCTCGCCGCGTGCCTCAACACGTTCGCGTTCCGCGGCGCGGCGTGCCCGCACCTCGTGCTCGCCACGCACTACCGCAACCTGCGCCGGTACATCGTGGACTCGCCCATCGTCAAGTTCCTGGTGGGTGTGGAGCACGCTGCCCAATATTAGGACCGAACGCAGTGGTGGTATACTTAAAAACTGTTCAACCGTGTGTTGAGGTTATAATGTTAAACTAGAATAATATCAGTATACGAGTATAAACGTAATAGTTATAGTGATTTTTTGAAACAACGCCATCTACCATCATCATCCACCCTCATCTGAACTAATAGGTATAATAAATTGTAAAGCAGCGCTGTACTGTGCTATCTAGTTACAAAACAATACTTTAGATGGCGTACACCCGGTACACCTTTATTACAAACACACACTTTCACAGCATGCGGCATTTCGTTACATGACTATTTCTTCTACATCGCACTACCCGAAAGCCGCGTTAAGGAACTTCGTTCCAAAAATATTGACCAACGACATCAGTTCCCGGCCAACTGACGGTACCAACCTCGTCACAGAGCTTCGAGTACATAATCTCGGAGGGCGAGCCGGTGTTCCTGTTCCGGCTGGCGGAGGGCGAGGGGGGCTCCAGCCTGGCGCGCGCGGGCGCCGCGGCCGCGGGCGTGGCCCCGCCCGTGCTGCGCCGCGCCGACACCGTGCTGCGTGCACTCACGGTAATAGTATCATACAGTATTGTGACTCGGCCCTGTCCTTGAAATCAATTCCTACAGCCGCGCGCGCTAGGGCCTCTTTCTAGCAGTGAATGTGAGTAGGTAGGTAAATCGCACGCTTCCTGATTACAAACCCACACGTTCGTTTGTCCCTAGTGTCCCTACGCATATCGCATTTGCGGCTGTCGCGTACCGTTTGTATGAAGATGGAATACTATTACCGTGGCTCTGTGTATCATAGGCCTGGCCGTCTTTGTCAGACCGTTTTTACGTTTACTTGTTGGCCGACAACCATTGATGTAACCTGATGGTGATGTTGACGGGCGACGGTCGCCACTTACCATTAACTATAACATAACTCACCTGCACGTTCGTCGGTTATTTCACCAAATAAAATTAAATGTACCTTGATCGATTTACTTTTTGTAACACAAAACATTCATTTTCTACGAATGCTCTATTCCCAGAACAACGAGGTACCCCCAGTAAACAAGAAAATTGTGGCGAAGCTGAAAAATATCACAGACGCAATGAAAAACAAACTTACGAGAGAAGAGCTTTAATAATATAAAATAGACGACAATTTTATGAACAATAGCTTAGCGTAATATATTTGCTTAATAAAATATCAATATAAATTCCAGAGTATAAACTAAATACTTCCTCAAACAACTGGAATGTCATTTCATATTTTCGCTATACAACACAAACATATAATATTTACATTCGTCTTTATTCGTCGTTTATAACATGGCAACAATACGTTTGTGACACTCCACACTTGCAACCAGATAATTATATCAATGTTATTAATAATAATTAATTTAAAAACATTGGTTATTACAACCATTGTTACTACCTAATGGCGTCCTACATTTTAATAAGTAGCTGTAATATAATTTCATGATATTCATTCAACCCGCAGTGCAGCGTTAACATGTAAATAAAATCCTTATATAAATAACGAAAGCTATATAAAATATAGTATAACAAACATCAATATATTTATTTTATAGTCCCACAGCTGGGCTCGGTCACAGTAATAGTATCATACAGTATTGTGACTCGACCTTCTGCTTGAAATAAATTCCTACAGCCGCGCGCGCTAGGGCCGCCACTTTCTAGTTGTAGTGAATGTAAGTGGGTAGGTAATACACACGCTTCCTGATTACAAACCCACACGTTCGTTCGTCCCTACGGCGCGACTGCAGCCGTTGCGTACCTAGTGTGTACTAAACTCCGAGGCGCGTAGGTATGATTCGCGTTCCGACCGTTTGTATGAAGATGGAATACTGTATGATACTATTACCGTGCCACGGTCTCCTCTCTCAATGAGTGGGGTATGGGCCATGGTCCACCACGCTGGCGAAGTGCGAATTAACGGACTTCACACAGCCTTGAGATTATTATGCAGAACTCCGATGCGCTCCGTTATACTAAATTTATTTATCCATAAATCATTTCATTATACATAATAATATATAAACGATTTACAAAATACAACATACAATAAATTGAAGTTATTTTAATAGTTTATTTCCAGATTTTCTATTTCCTTAAGCATCTCAAGGTTATATTGAGCAAGCACTAAAAACTTTTATGTGTATATCACTTTTTATAATCGATTAATTGGTTAGGCCCAGTATGTATGTCAGTCAGTTGACAATAAAACAACTAATAATTATGCTTAACCTGCACCTCCATACAATATAAAAATTCAACATAGCTGACAAGCTCCACACATTCACGCTTAAATGCAATAATAATAAGACACACAACACAACACAAGGGAATGAGCCGATTTTTATAACGAAACCAATGTGACCATTTAAAGTGTAATTACCATCATTGCTATGACATTGAATAATGATATTATTTCACAAGTCCAACAACTTTTGATAACGGTCTTAACATCAAAATATCTTCATGGGACATGAGTCCCAATGATTGTTACCATATATTGTTTTACCCCACATATTTTGTAATATTAATACGAGTAACAAAAAAATAAATATACAATCCCAGAAACATCCATTACATTCATTGCAAGCCTATGTCGGAGAGGTGTTCAATATATACTTCGATGTAGGGTTCATCATTATAACTAAGCCGAGGTGGAACTTATATCAGACAGACATTGTTCTATCATTATTGCTAACTAAAACCCCAAATTGATTACATTAATTGCAAGCCCAAGTTGGAGAGATCCGATATGTCCATTTGTGCAGTACCTTCCTCGCGAAGCCGTTTAGGTCATGTCGAGTTGAGGTCGGCTGAGGTCCATCTACATGGACTTCATCTGCCGCATGAGGTCCTCCAGCGAGAGCTCGGAGGCGGCCACGGCGCCGCCCGTGCTGGACTCCGGGGTGCTGCTGTCGACGGGAATACTGTACGCTACCTGGATATACAATATGGTTATCTCAATACACTAACACAAGGTTATAATTAATGTACAGGGGTATAAATGAAATGAATGGTACATAACCACAAATTATGGATTATATGGATATCGTTGGGATATAATACTAAATATTTGTTATAAAATGATAACTTTAGGAATTTTTAAAGTAAACTGGAACATAGTGATACTGATGGAGAACTGTTATTGTTAGCAGTGATACTTCATTAGGTACATACCTGAACACCATCAACCAGGTTTAGATTTGGTGAGTCTTCATCTTGCGGTGAATTTTCATCCACTAGGCTTATACCTGTGTGAAATATAGGGTACATTATGTATATTGTGTAAGTTACTTCATAATAAATGATAAAACAATGTAGACGAAATGTAGAATGGTCAACCGTCGGAATGCTTCAGGCAATATGAGAACTTCTGATACTTGAGATGGGTACTAGCTCCTCGACCGATGCCGGGACTGGAGCAGCATATTGGAGCATGCTTTAACTTATGAGATGCTTTAACTGATGATATCATCATTATCACCATCGCAACCCATAACTGTCTCACTACTGGGCTTGGGTCATCCCCAATGTGAGGGGTACATTCCTGAGTCTGCCATACTGGCCAAGTGCGCATTAGCATTCTTCACACATCTTTGAGAATGTTCTGTAGTGAGCTATTTATATCTAGAAGGCATACCCCACTCATTGTCAGCGTGGATAGGCGTAGAGTCCTCCTTGACCTCCTTGGCCAGTTCCACCACCGGCTTGGCCTTGAACTCCAGCTGTCTCTGGCGGCAGTACGTGTCGTCGCATTGCGGGTTCGGCTGGCGACAAACCATATCAATTATGACCAGCATCAAATAAACTATACATTATTATAGGTCAGGTAGAATCTCTCATAGTCCGCTTTTGAAAAACGTGACTGATCGTCTACTTCCGATCAAATCCGACAGAAGATGGGAGGAATGGGACCAATGTTATTCAATGATATAATAATTTCAATATGTAATATGAAACTCACCTTTAAACTCATTGTCGGGAAAAAGTCGGTCAAAGCACTGTAACCTAAGTAATGACTGACCGTCCCAAACTCCAACAGGTACTTAAGAGTATTTTGAACTGTAAGAAGATAAAATTATTAAAATCCATACATAATTTAAAAACACACACATTAAAATACAAAACAAAAGCAAAGATCTCCTAAAATAAGTGAAATTTGAAATAGTGCAAGGTAATAAAAGTGAATATTCACCTAGAAAACCTGCAACAATGCCCATGGTGGTTGGTAAACTGGCAGCACACACCCCTTCCCTCTTGAGCGTTTTTTCATCGATCTTTGAAGCCACTACCAGAGGAGGAGCACACTGAAAATAAAATTAAAAAATAATTTGACATATTATTGCACATACATGCAACTTTTTCCCTGGCTATGGCAGATGGCAAATTATGACGCGCGTTTTCAAATAGCGATATGAAAACGCGTGTCAAAATTTTGCCTTCTGAACATAGCCTTATTGTGCTTGGGAATGTTGAGATCAATTTGACTGATTAATATTATTTGTTCCTCATACTTTATCCGGACCTCTCCTCGAATGATGTACCTATGGTTGTTGTACCCTTTAAAAATCTGCATCAAAAATCCGATTTGCTTCCCCTGGTCCAGCCAGGAGCTTTGCCTCCCCTTGATGAAAAGGTAACTAACTGGTAACTATGGCTCATGGATCTAGAATTAACCAGAAGCAACACCAATGTGTTACTGAAAAAACTTAAAATAATATCCCGCAAAGCATACTTACAGCGAAGCACGCAGTCTCCCCCGGCACAATGAACTGTATGTGTCCTGACACAGCATTCTCGCTCACTCCAGACTCAAACCAGCGCTGGTTGAGCTCATTGCACGCCGTGTTGATTGCCATGCGAGCCTCGAAATTGTCCACACAACTGAGCACCACCTCGACGGGACCACCTTTTAGGCTTCCGGTACTGAAACATTAAATAACATCTGTAATGGGCACCATCCATGCTTGAGTCCAAGCTCCTCCTATGCCTTGATAACAGAAAATGTAATGAGGTCAGCTTCCTTTTCAGTTTTTGTTTCAGTGGCAGTGTCGGGAAGCCGATAATGAAAGCACTGCACTTTAAACCAGGCCCTGAACTAAAGCAAGCTAGATTACATTTAATCTGAATTTAGATAAATCACAGTTCACCTATTCCCCAATTCACCAGACAGGAGAAATTCCTTTGTTTTACTATGCAAACATCTACTGTACTAGGTCAGCATAACAGAATTTCCCTAGTTTAATTACAAACCTAATAGTATCGCAGAACTTCTGGAAGTTTTCCACAGTAGTGATGTTATAGTTGTAAGCATCAATTGCAACATCTGGGTTGATGGCCTGCAGGGTGGCAGCCGCTGCATCTACCTTGCTGAGCCCTGCCTGGTGGGGTTGGAAGAACAGCCGGTTCATGTTGGCTAGTTCCACTTTGTCATAGTCAAACAGGATCAGCTGAAATAGAAGAAAGCCATTTAATAAATAATTGCTGCTGTATTAAACCAACAGATTGTGATTGATTTTAAAATACTGATGCTGTAAAACCTCAAATAATGAAATAAATGACACTACAGTCATAGCCCGTCACTAGGATTCCGTGTCTTGTGGGTCACTTAGAGAACACACAAAGACAAGAACATACACCCAGACCATAAATAGAAATTTAAATCATTCAAATTTCCACTTCACTGGGAATTGCACCTAGAACCGAAGGTTCCTAAGACCATTACCATGCTGCACTGCCATTCTAAGGACCGTCAGTCCAGCATGGTAACCATTGCAACATACAGGTTGGCAAATTATACCTCTCTTTACCCTATCCGTAAATTAGCTTAGTTTCTGTAAATAGTACTGTGCAAAAGGACATTTGACTAGATATGCAAATCATAATAACCTTAGTTTTAGCAACAGTTATCATGAAGCATATGACATCATCCACAGCTGCATTACCTTCCCAATACCACACCTGGTGAGCATCTCGGCTGTGACGCTGCCGACCCCACCGACTCCTACCACAGCCACTGACAACTCCCGAATTTTCTCATAGTTGTCTACTATGCCCATACGCTTCAGTGCCATTAGCCGACTGCAATATTACAAGTTGGATAGTTTTTTATAATATCAGATCATTAAAAACAACAAATCAAAGGGTACGTGTCATTTAAACAAAACATTTGAACAACCAAAGCGCAGCATATGGGTTTAAATTTCAGAATTATTTTAGACAATTCTAAATAAGCAGAGGTATCGTAAGTAAGCGTATATTGTACACGATATTTAGAAGCTAGGGTAAGTTGCAGTGGAAAGAGTTATCATAAATTTACCTATAGGGATTGGAGTCGACTACTTCGGAAGACATCACCTCAATTTTCTGGCGCACCGGGCCCGTTGGTCCCTGAGCTGCGGCCAACTTAGCCTTCAATTCCTTCACCTCCTTCTGTAATGCTTCCACTGTAGCCATGTCTCTGATAGAAATCAAATAACGTTAAAATCGTAGCTGGTAATAACCTGCTACACCTGCTTCACCATACACCACCGATTATGAAATTATAAATGACAGATGACATGACAATGACAACATTCACTCACTATAGTCACTATAAAACATGGAAGTATGAAACCTATGGAAGTGACATGTCAACAAAAAATGCGTGCCACTGTTACGTCATCTGGCTGCCAAACAGCAGTGCTGACCTATAAGTCATTACATTAATAATAACCAATATTTTTAATGTTATTTATAGCGTACCTGTGTATGGTTAAAGATGGCTGATTTGACTTTGACCACGACTTTTTGACAAGACAAGTACCGGCTGAACTGACTGACAATGACATTTGGGTCGGTAAACATAGCGGATTTTCGGCCTCATTAGGTAGTAGTAGTAGTACGTATAGAACAATATGTCGTGACCCTATTATAATACGTCCTATAAACACTTATGACTTTTAGCTTGACAATGACATTTTATTGAACATTGACATTAATATTATGACAGTTAGCCTCCAAGATGGATACCTACGTTCGATTACAATGTCGATATTTAGGGGTTCCATACGCCACATCGAATTCCATTACATCGAAGTTCATGACATCGAACACGTTACATCGATAGTTTATTATATCGAACTATCATCACATCGAATGTTTATTACATCGTTATATATAATATTATATTATTATATTAAATGAAATAAAAAAAACATTTTTACACTAACGTTACACATACATTCATATACATAAATACATACATGTACATACATACATATACATACATGTACGTATGAATAAAATTAAACGTTGGTGTAAAAATGATATTTTTTTCATTCATTTAATATATCAAAAAAAAAATGTCCGTTCTATATGTTATAAAGCTGTCGATGTCACGACCTATCGATGTGATAAGGCTTCGATGTTATAAATTCGATTCAATGAGCTTTCGATTTTAAAAGCTTTCGATGTCATGACCAATCGATGTAATAAACATTCGATGTGATGATAGTTCGATATAATAAACTATCGATGTAACGTGTTCGATGTCATGAACTTCGATGTAATGGAAATTGGAATTCGATGTGGCGTATGGAAACCGATATTTACAATGTGGAAGATATAATAATTAGGTCCCTTTTTTATTATATACAATTTCTGCTTGAGATCGGTCTAAAAACCGTTATTCACACCGAAATTTATAATTTTGTAACCGTACGTGCAGGGATTATACTTAGTAAAAATGTATGATTGGTTGATAAGGTCGGCGCACACGTAACAACTCAGAAACGGAACGAACTCAGGCCGTTCAATAATAAAATCTTTAAATTAAACTTCATGATTGTAACCACATACATATACTCTTGCAGCGATAGCCGTGTGGTTGAACCACGAACGTTGGGACTCCCGAACCGGGGGGCCTGGGTTCAAACCCCGCACGCATATCTAATTTTCAAAAATTATGTGCGTATTACAATATATTTATCACTTGCTTCGTGAAGGAAAACATCGCGAGGAACCATAAAATCCTTAATGTTCTCAAAGATGTGTGAAGTCCACCAATCCGCACTTGGCCAGCGTGTACCTAAATATAAATACATAATATTATGTATTTGCCCCAGTAGGGAATCGACTACACCAGGTATCCAGATACACTTGCTCGGCAGGGTAGGCAGAGTAACTATGTGGTAACTAACTACTGGGCTACAGAGTTGTTGATTAATTGTTAAAAAACATAATTGCACACGCCATAACAACTTGAGGATTAAATGAATAAAAAAAACACATTTATTCTATACTTTTTGTTTACACATACTCTCTTCGGTTTAACTCTCTTCAAAACTTTTCGAGAGCGCTTTTCTATTTTCGTTAGGGCATACCAAGTTGTGTAGTTCAATAGAGTTATGTACCTTTTCTAAGTGGATTAACTTGTCTCCACAAGGTACAGGCGACCAATCCGTGGTCGGACTAGTCGGTGGGCCCGGAGGTGGTCGAAATCGCATGTTTGTAGTCGCAACCGGACCGACAGTCGCGTCGCGCGTGGCCCCAACGCTGCGGCCAAAACATTACGAAATAACATTCGAATAAATTAATAACATTAACGTAACCTTGATATATTACTGTTGAGTTTATTTTGTTATTGCATTTGAGATTCCGCCGTTTTCTTGGGTAAGTTTACTAAATACGCATTACTTCCATAAGGTAATTTCTTGAAAAAATATTATTACAGTACCTACCTATATTTTTTTCATTTATGCAAATTTTTATTAATGTCAATTCATTTCGGATAAATAATTCAAATAAGCTTCTCCGAGTTGAAATTAATCGTAGCATCGAGAGCATTAGCTTAAAATTTTTTCAACTTTTCTTGTGTGAAGGAGTTGGTGGCCAAACTAAGTATGGAACAATCTTTTGCCGCTGCAAAGACCTCTGACACACTTCACGAATTATTGAGTCTGCCTAGGAGACTGACACTTCCACGCCGGCAGGCCAGGCCATAAGAGGCGACAGAACCCGGCCCCTACATGTAGTTAGGGCTGAAGCCCGCCTGGCTGTCTACATCTTTCTTGGCCGGCAACGCATCCGTAGCTAATGCTTGTCATGTTGCTGATGTTCATAGGTGACCATCTGGTGACGTCCAACCCTCGACTACGACCCCATTTCCTTCACCCGGTCTACATCGCTTATGAAGCGTCTAAATCGATGGTTTGCAAGCACATCCAGTAAAGCACAACGAATATATTTATTTTATGAATTATTTTTACACACCATTTTTGCCTCTACTATACCTAATGTAACAAGAACAATCTTGCATGCCGCAGGCCCAATCGTCGTAGACTAGGAGGATGCGCGACATTGGGCTTCGGTCACTCAGTAGTCAGTAACTAGCCCTGCAAAGGGAGGAAATGATTTCTTAATTTAAATGGACACACTAACTGGCAGATGTGATATCCTGCACGGCCATTAAGGATAATAATACGATAAGTTGGTGCGTGTCCACATATGCTTGGCCTGTAATTTATTGTTAGAATTTAACATAGGTCTAAGCGGCTAAGTTCAAGTTATATGAAATATGTATAGTACATATTATACCTAAGGGACTCTAGGAAATTCGCGGCATTCGAACAAAAACTGCTTACAAAGAGGACGTTACATCCTCTTTGTAATCAGTTTTTGTTAATAAGAATAACAAAATAAATGTGTACTTATGTCAAGTCAGGGGGTTTGTAACTGGTAACTTTCGTGAGCTTTATGTTTTATCCTCCTGACCGCCTACTCTCCTGTTCATAATTGTGCTAAAAGGTCCTGTCAAACTGGAATCGAACCCAAGACATTTCATTCGACTCCACCTGGTTTACCATTAGGTACAGGGTATCTTAGATTAACTATTGTTTGATTTTCATCTATCATTATAAAAACAGAGACATAAATGATAAAGTTACTTTGAAACTAGATCCGTGCCGTAGCAAATGCTACCAAGGTAACCCATAACGTATAATCGGCCATCAATTTGACCGCACTACGGTCTGGCGGCCGCCAGTTCGTGTGCACTGGCATGGCTGGCAGCCATCTGAGACCATTCCTTCATTAAGCCTGGAAACAACGAAATATTTGAACACAATCGTCCATTATTACTTATCAAACTAAATAACTACATTGACAATTTGAGATAATGGAACGTCAGTGGTGTGAAAGTTTAATTGTTTAAGTTAAACATTTAATGACACTTCACAGTTAAGTATATGGGTCATTGCTAATTTAACTTCATCAACAAATTCAAAAAATAAATACATTTTTCAAACGCGAACGAAAAATTACTGTTACCCAATTGATGATTTCATAAGCTTTAAATACTATAACTGCCACAACTTTATCTTATGAAAATCTATTAATTAAAACACAGAGGCAGCTGTGTAGGTACACTAGGCATTCATACAAAATTATGTACATTAAATGATAAGCTCATTAACGACCTTATCTCCTACAAGCGTATCTTCATTCCAAGAATGCTGTTTTACTCACACGCTATAAGTAATCCGCACCGTACCAACCACAAGGAGAGATTGCTGCTTTTCAAAATCACTTGTCACTCACTCACTCTTCTTCATGTACCTAGCTACTTTTTTCGTAGTCTTCTTGGAATAAAGTCTGTCGACTTGTATGTATTGCCACGTAGGGTTAGGTCGCAATAATAACTTATATCCTATCGATTTCCTTTTCTTTTGTGCATTTTTGAGCAGAAGCGTTACGATCGATCGACTCATTGGACGCGTCACATTGTATCCGTTTAATTACAACAGACTTTAGTTCTCTGCCTGGGTGAAGATGCAGCGGGGACCAGGGACCTCGGAGCGCACGCCGCTGGTGCAGCCCACCTACATGTTCGAGTCCAGCTTGACCAGGAACTACCAGCGTCGGCTGCGGAACTTCCAGTGCTCTGTCTGCGTTATACTAATGTCAGTAGGGTGAATAACTCTTTTTGTTTTTTTTAAAGTAGAATCACTTAGGTAGTCACTTACGTGACTTAACCTGCCTGCTAGGTTTTAAGGTTTGTCAGCTATTATTAAAAGATAAGGATACTCTTGTAACATTTTATATAAAGGACAAATTTAGAACAAGGTAGGTAGGTATGTAACATGATCTACATCACTCTATCTCAAACTTCAAGTTCATTATTCGAAATTGTCGAGGTTAAACTTTACTGGTGATAGGTAGTCGGTACAGTCTATACAAATATTATTTACATTACAAAATTTTTGTGGTACTATGTTCTTAAAAAAACGGTAGAATGAGAGGACTTGAACTGCCTCAATGCCAGCTTTGTAGGCTATATAGTTACCCCCTATCTCAAGCGTAATCTCCGGATTACATTTTAATCCTTAGCAGTAGATTAATACGCAGTAAATACCTACGTTACTCCAGGACCTAGAAAAAGAATAACCACCCACATTAGTTTTTAAACATAATAGATCACCATACTGTAAGGGCAAAAATTCGATTGATATTTCCTTCTGTCCCGCCCGAAGCAAATGGTTTCATTTATCATATAATAAAACTTCGTATAAATATTTGCTTTTGTTATTTTAGTGTGCTTCTCTCCATAACCCTGTTGCTGACGGTCTCCTACCACATGATGGACGATATGGATGACAACTCCACCATCGTGGAGCCGCCGACGAACCTCACCATGACCTCCGACCTAAAGCCGCTGCTGCAACTCCAATGGCCCTTGAAAGGTGAGAACATTCTCATTGAATAGGTCTATTATTTTCAGAAAATTTACTGTGGTAGAAATGATAAATTTTATTTTACCAGAATTTTGCGACCCCATTTGGTAACATCATCATTATAACTGATATTTTTCCCCAAAATTTTCTCCGTAGCTCAACCACTTCCAGCATTTGTAACTTCGTCCCCCTCCAAGGAAGCCATCTCGACGGCTGTACTGCAAGGGAAAGCTGCGTTGAAGGCTCGCAAGGAGTTAGAGAAACTCCGAACACCTCTAAAGCAAGACACTCCCGCCAGCAGGGCGCAGAGGGCGGCCGCCACCTCGCCCAAAGTCAAGCCGTTGGCAGACTCCGCGTTTGCTACAGAACAAGCCACCAAGGCACTCTCGAGCGGGTAATTGACATCATAGGTTACCTACATAGTACATGTAAACACCAACCTTCAATAAATAGATTTATTGAACCTTGAGGGTTATTATTTAACCAGATTCGGTGATTTGGTAGGTAATTTGTCAGTTTTTTTCTATTCATATATATTTTTTACGTAATAGGTATGTAAGTGACGTAAAAAAGTTAAAAATGTAAGTGTTGAATTTAGTTAATAAATTTTGTATCTTTATTTATTACTCAATAATAAACGTTGAAGGCCTTCGGGCGGCGTAAAAAATTCTCACACTTGGTTTAGCCCGTCTGTTTGTGACCGACCGATGTGCACTGGACCGATGGACTGGACCGATGTGGTATTCTCTAGGGCTAGAGTAGGTAGGTTCGGGGTAGAGTCAGTCTAGGCCTCTTCTCTTCCATAGTACCCTGCAGAGAGCCGTTAATAAATTATGTAACAATCGTATCTGGACGTTTAGATAAAGACAATAGTAGTGAACATGAAGGTATAATTTATCATAATATTACCAGGCGCTTGCGATTTCGTTAGGTACTACTTAATTGTACAAACTCTTACCCTCTATTTAACCCCTTTAGATGATGAATTTTCAAACATCCTAGGTTCCTATTAAATAAAATAGTAAAAGTGACTGACAAACAACGCACAGCGGGAACCAGGGGACATGGAAGCATGAAACTTTGTTCAGAGGTTCTTTGTATACTGTGAGGGAGCACTAAAAAAGATTTTTTGAAAATTCGCTTCATGAAAGTTTGTAAGACGTATAAAATCACGGGCACTAGCTCTTAATTTTAAAATATTTTGCTAAACCGCAATTAAACAAATCAATGGTTGTCCAACTAACAGGCAATAAGTACTCCTGCGAGCGGCAGGCCCGGGCCGATTAGCTCAATTGGAAGAGCTAGGTCTCGAATTTAGGTCCTGGTCTAATTTTAACAAGGGATCTATTACGTAGTAGGTATTCTTGAAACTTTAGTCTCTAAACAAACAAGGTATGTTTCACTTAAAAAACTATTTAAACTGGACCTACCCGTGGTAAGTGGTAAAATTACCTATTTACTTACCTGACTCGTTACCATCCTACATGACCTACATCGCTTCAATCGTCGTTCTTACTTAGGTATATCAAATCGTTAAATGTTTTGCAGTTTGCCGTGTTAATGATTGCAGAGTCAACTATTAAGCAGATTCTTATGTTGCGGATATTTGGTAGTTACATTAGGAAAAAACCCTGGATATTATACTCGTATAGTTACCTACTTTAGATGACCTACACGCTTAATGATGCAGTCGGTGGGACGACAATAGTCGTATTGCAACGGCTGATTACAGCATAGGTTCAGTGTAGTATATAGAAATGGTTTATTTCCTGACCCAGATTAGCCAAGTTCGAAGCTATCACGCGTTACCGTCGAAGTCAATCATTCCGTCACACATCTGTGTAACCTGATCTGGCAACCGCGACACACTATCCGCTCAAGTTTGGCTTCGTTTCGCCCCACTGCCCACCAATACCTACAATGATAAGCGATTTTGATAAATAAACTTAATCGGATTCCGATCCCCTCGGAACTGCCGTAAACTTGAAACCCGTCAAAATCGGGCAATGAACGAAGGAAAGTGTTTGACGACATTAAGCGCATCTTTTAACGCCTGATATTAAGATCGTTGCAAATGCGAATGGACTTAAAACGTAATTGCTTGAAATAAGGCGTTCCCCTGGGGCCTCGCGAGGATATATCCATGCAGCACACTGCATGTTACACCAGATCACCGCATGTATCACCTTGTCCATTTGGTACTTCCTTGTTCCCTTGTTCCCTTCCCTTCCCTTTCCCTCCCCTTGTTCCTTCCTTCTTGTATACTCATTTGGTACTTTGGTGTAAAAACCGAATTTTGAAAACTTTAGGCTGATCATATATATAGGTTCCGTGGATCGTGGCCAGGGCTAAATAATAAGTGTCAAACTTCACAATATTTAACAATTAAAATATCTTTAACACCCGTAACATTTAAAATTGTGGACCATCAATGTTCACGTTCCATTTCCAGCGTGTACTCGTCGAAGCGACCCGGTGGCGTCGGTGTCGGCCCTCCCACATCCGAGTCGTTCCCCGAGCCGGCGTACTGCGCCACCCCTACCGCGCCCTGCACCCTGTCCAGGTATAGGACCCTGGATGGAACGTGCAACAACCTGAACAACTCCCTGCGCTGGGGCGTCGCCAACACCCCCTTCAGGAGGGTCCTGCCTCCGGACTACGGAGACGGTGAGACACAAGTGACTACACGACACTAATATAATTTGCATTATAAGTATTTCTGAATAACATTTGTGACCGAAACGGTTATTCTACCAGAGACTAATTACAGACAAATCATTGTAGCAATTAAACATAAAACTGATAATGCTCTCTGCAAAACAAAATTAAAAATACTAAATGGTTTTTTAATAGCAATGCTGCTGTGTAGGCTAACATGGTCGCGCCTTTGAGATTACGTAGATACAGATGACACATGCTTTATTCTTTCTAAAAACGATTAACTAGTGCAAAATACAAGTTACGAAAATGCAATGTCCTCATGAACCATGACGCAGGAGTGAGCTCGCCGCGCACGGGCGCCGGCGGCTCGCAGCTGCCCAGCGCGCGGGACGTCAGCGTGACCGTGCACCGGCCGAGCTACGCGCACGACACGACGTTCACCGTCATGCTGGCCGTGTGGGGACAGTTCATCGACCACGACATCACTGCCACTGCGCTCAGCAAAGGTACACTTTCACTAAATGATCACTCAGATACCACGGCCGTATTGGGGCGTCCTGAAATACTTTGTTTTTATTTAATGCTTTATTGACTCTTAAAACAAGTAGTACAAAAGACGAACTTTGAACGACGACGAACGACCGATTGTATTGTCAATAATTATTACGTGAAGCCTTTCTGACTAATAAAACCCTTGAGCATGAAACAGTCGCCAAAAGATCATAGTTTTCGCACCGAGTCCTCGGTAAGTTTGGCTAAACCTTGCCTGACCTAATGAAAACCACCTCTTGTAGCAATATGTTTCTGAACCCGAAGAGGATTCGCGGAATCTACTGAAATGACTCAACATTAATGATAAAGAACCCACGGTTTTAAACTTCAACACTTTTAGACATGTGGTCCAAATTTACCAACGTCTTATGTTTATGTTTGTAGGAGAGAACAGTACCGGTCTCGTGTGCTGCGACCCCGACCAACCACCGCACCCGGAGTGCTTCCCGGTGCAGTTGGCCGGGGAGGACCCCTTCTACCAGGACTACAACCTCACGTGCATGGAGTTCGTGCGCTCCGCTCCTGCACCGACCTGCTACTTCGGTCAGTCACACTTTAGACATGTTCTAATATACTTATTTCTGATATTAACTATCTAATTACCTGAATGTACCAGGTGTGAATCAGTCTACTAACTTTTTGGTTGTACCAAAATTCGATGTACTGTCCATCGTCTGAAGCTATGCTCATCCCAAACCGTGAATTACCTACACGACTAAATAAACCATATTATATGAATGACCCTTTTCTAATTCCTATCAGAATTTACTGTCATGTGATAAATAAAACTAAATCTTTGGAAGTTTCAGAAATATATATAAAAACTTAAAAGCGTTACTTAAGTACCTACTCGTATATAAAAAGGAATGCACAGGGCTTTGGGTGTTTGAGCCTTTATATATAAAAAAAATAATTAAACAGACTAACATAGAACCTCCTCCTTTTTTGAAGTCGGTTAAAAAATAAAGAGCCCTTAATAACTGACAAAACCTCGATCGTTTCCAGGTCCAAGAGAGCAGCTGAACCAAGCCACGGCGTTCCTTGACGGCTCCGTGGTGTACAGCCCGGACCAGTTCAGAGCGGTCCAGCTGCGACTGGGCATTGATGGTCAGCTCCGAATGCTGCGGCTTGGCCCGTGGGAGCTATTGCCAGTCTCTACTGACCCCGAAGACGGATGCAACATCGCCGAAATGAACGCTAAAGGCCGATATTGCTTCGAATCAGGTAAGAAGCAAACGGAAATATATTATTCATTTATGAAGCGAGAACCTACTTCGGTTGTTCAAGCATAATACATGGCACTCCTGACAGGATCTGAATGTGACGACGATTTGTTCAAGGTGATGACCGAGCAAATGAGAACCTGCACTTGACCACGATGCACTTGATCTGGGCGCGGCAGCACAACAGGCTGGCGACCATCTTGAAGGGTCTCAACCCTTCCTGGACGGACGAGGTCCTCTACCAGGAGGCCAGGAAGATCGTCGGAGCGCAGATGCAGCACATCACCTATGCAGAGTTCCTGCCGGCTATATTGGGTAATAAAGGACGCTTTTATAAGAACGTCGTAGGTACTGGTAATCATAGACCTGCAATTGTAAAAAGCCGCTTACCCTAATTACCTCCCTGTTTGCTACTGATTGTAAATCAAGAATGAGGCTAAAGAGATATGTTGCACTCGTCTGACTGGATCTGTGGTAAGTGGTGACTGAATGCGAGGAAACTATCGCAGATTTTCTATCGTAAGAATGAGACGTCACAACTAAATATTCAATCTTACTGAGCAATTTAACGGCAAAAGAAGGTATTAGAAATGACCTATAGTTTTACAAGAGTCAAACTAGTTGAAATTGTTCCCACCCAGGCGCCGACGTGATGTGGGCTCTGAACCTGACGCTGCAGCAGGAAGGCTACGCGGAGGTGTACGACCCCGCCGTGGACCCCTCCATCGCCAACCATTTTGCTGCCGCCGCCTTCCGCTTCGCGCACACCCTGCTGCCCGTGAGTGGCACAAATTATACCTTCCACTGCAATAGAAATCAGTTCAACACCACTGGCCGAAGATTGATGTTTCATCCGCATCGATTGGACTTGGAAAGAACATACAGTCCCATTCTCGAGATAGTTTTTGCCACGTAAACGTTTTTGCAAGCTTCCTTACAAGTATTCCCGGTCACTATAGCAAGGGGTTATTCAAAAAAATGTTAGAAAAATAAATCTCCTCTAACTACATAAACTATTAAGAATAATTATTATAACGTTAAAGACAGATGAAAATTAATTTATGAAGTGAGCTATGCCAATTTATTTACTTTCACAAAAACAAGCTCTTTCAACGTTGTTATTATGCTTGCCAATAATGTAATTGCGTCAGTAAACATATTCATTACAAGTGTTGTGAATTGATTAATGTCTCATTATTTGTTTTTTAAACCTTTGACAAAACAATAAATAGAAATTTATTTATTCATAATTATTTTATTTACTGTTGTACGTTACATTTAAACTTGGTGGTACATATCGCTGTTATTACGGCTTGTAGTAATAATAACATTCCTGCTATTGTAGGGATAACAAAACTTCGGCCTTAAAATTATAAAGTTTCACCTGTTTATACCTATACCTACATTTACAGTTGCAGCGATTCTCTCTCGTGCAGTAAAGACCCTAAAAGCTAAGGAAACGTAATCCTTGCCGACAGGGTCTGATCCACAATGTGGACGCGAACACGGGCACGGTGAGCTACACGCACCTGCACCAGATGCTGTTCAACCCGTACTCGCTGTACGCCGCGGAGCAGGGCCCGCCGCACGCCGTGCGCTCGGCGCTCGCCACGCCCGTGCACGCCGTCGACCCGCACGTCACTTCTGAGGTCAGCAGTGCAGACTGTACCAGCTTCCTTCGAACATCCTTCTGAAATATTTGCACTTAAGTACTTGGAGTTCTTTAAAAAATGTCATATAAGTGACGAAGTGTGACTTCTCTGGTGCTAGTGCATTGTCATAGCGTCAGCGTCAGCTTTACCGTTCAGAGTAAAGAAGCTGTGTCTTCGTATCAGTTAATTGGGATGCGATTGGTCGTATAACTTCACTTCACATCGTAAAATTTCTGAGAAAAAATCGTGATCGATGTCACCGATGATACGCGTTCCATCATACGCCCTGGACGTATATTTTGAATTAAATGGTTAGACGTGGGTTAGACTTAAATCCACACTTCATCACATTATTGTTTCAGCTCAGCAACCATCTCTTTGAGCGGTCTGCAGTTCTTGAAAATAGTTCTAACTCGGAAGTATCGTATAAGGAGATCAAGCTCGGTCCCTGCGGCCTGGACTTGGTCTCGCTCAACATCCAGCGAGGTCGGGACCACGGTCTGCCCGCGTACCCGGCCTGGAGGGAGCTGTGTGGCCTCACCAGGCCATCCACTTTCGAAGATCTCAAGGACGTATTCAATGACCTCTCCCTCAGCAGAATCAGCAATATTTACTCGTGAGTTATTCGTTAATGTCATATTATTTTGGGTCATGTTTGTTGTCAGCATTGTTTACAATTTCAGATGGTAATACTAGCCAATCAAGCAAGTTACTCCACCTTACGGCCATATGCAGTGATGTCGTTTCACCAGGTACAGACACAATGGACCAGGCAAACGAATTTTTTTTTACACGTCAAATAAATCTATAAAAAATTACAAGAAAAACTGTGTTTTTACTTTTTCCATATCTCAATAAATGGCTGAGATATTAACGATCAAAGTGCGTATTTACGGACGTTGGTTTTTTTAAAAACGCAGGCGGGCGGTCACTACTCGATGACGTCATCTCTCAGTAGTCGCGCGTAGTTGATAGGGATTTTTGACCGAAATGTTAATTTAAACTCAAGTAAAGCCGCGAGCAAACCTTAGTTATCAATAATAAAATAACATATATAATTCACATACTATCTACTACATCTATGCAAAATTTCAAGTCTGTATCTATAGAAATAAGAAAGTTATAGATTTTTGAACTGCATAGACCCATATTTTCTATACTTGCGTCGTATCGTGCTCGCGGCCGAGCCACGTCGTGACGTCATAGCGTAAGCGCGGAAATTCAAAAAAGGGCTTGAACTTCTCGTCTTTATAACTTCGGAAATACTGCATGTATTGAAGTGAAATAAAAAGTTATGTAATGTATATGACCTAAGCTCGGATTTTAGGTGTATTTGATAGTAATATTTTGACCCTTTTGCCTTCTCCATTGTTAAAATTGCCATAAAGTTATAAACCTGGGAAACACCGAACATCAATTCTCATTATTGACCGGTTCAAAATAAAAAGATCATTCGTAACTCATAACACTTTGTCGCGCCTCAGGAGCGTGGATGACATCGACTTATACACGGGGGCGCTGGCGGAGGAGCCCCACGGCCGACTGCTGGGGCCCACCCTCACCTGCCTCCTGGCCGACCAGTTCCTGCGGCTCAAGATCGCCGACCGCTTCTGGTACGAGAGGGGAGACCAGACACTCGCCTTCTCTTTAGGTACCTATTGATTTTATTATAATTATTATCCATGGAACTTACCCCGCAAGTTACCTCAGAGCACTTCGACCAAACTGATGCAATTAGCAATGTAAGACTATGTTACTTTGCTTTTAATTACTATACGACTCCTGCAATGAATCACGGCAATGCAATCGCCGCAGAAATAGTATATCCGCCTCCATTGCAGGATCGAAATTGAAGTGCTGTTGTGTGCCTAAACTACCTTAGCATTGTGGTTTGTGAAGCAGCTGGTAAAATTTCCTTTTCCTTTTATCTTTTCCAGAACAGTTAGCTGAGATCCGAAAGACCACGTTGGCGGGGGTCATCTGCGCCAACGAGAAGATGCTGGACAAGGCGCAGCCACGCGTCATGGAGGCTCTGGGGGCCACCAACCCGCTGGTGAACTGCACTGAGCTGCCACAGCCGGACTTCAAGCCGTGGGCCGACAGGACCAGCGAACTAAACGATTAGAGATCTGATTTTTGTTCGGAGTGCTGTAAGACTATGTTCGTAAGACTGCGTTACAAGTTAGTGCAATAGATAAATAAGTAGCCAAGTTGGTCGCGATCTGGGTGCCAGTCCCGGTTGAAGCAGTTTTTACTTGACAGGTAGGTTTGTTGTAATGCATTGGTGTAGGTTGGTTGTAATGTATTTATTGCGCATGTCATTTGTGAGACAGAGGACAGAGAGAATTCTAATGCAAGGGGTATGCTAAACTTGAATCGATTTCCTCTACTTACGAATATGTATTTTAACATTTATTTACTAAAAATAAGTTAATGGTTGAAATAATTATGGTCTCTTGTCTGTCCAGTTAAGTATTTGTAAAACTGAATTTTGGAATAGGTACACTTTAATACCTACCTATTTGTATAATTTATATTTAAAAATAATCTTACAACCCAATACGTGCGTGTTCAATAGTGGATACATTTGATACTCTGTGGGTGTACATTTTCAAGTTTTACGTGTCTTTTATCTTTTTATGAACAATTTAATAGCGCTGTTTATAATGTACACACGTTTATTAAGTAGGTAAGTATCTGTTGTATACGAGTAGTACCTAGGTATATTTTATTTTAATTATTAGTATAATGTAATCGGTGTTTGTAAACCTATACCTATTGTATTATTGTAAACCATAATATTATTGTAGGTACTGTTGTGATAAGTACCTACTTGCTTGGGAATATTGTAAAATATGAATTACGTCACTAACTAGTAACTACGTCATTCTACATTTTTTTATACTCGGAAAATATAACACGAAATTTTACTAAATAAGACAAAAAAGTATTAATTAAAGAACCGTCTCAGTATTTTTTGTTTTTTGTTCTGCTAATAAACCCTAAAAAGAATTATAATACCTAAACAAAAAACTACTTCGTATTTTGTAATAAGACTACAAGTTTAGGACTTCTCTAGGTTCTTTAGAACTGTGAATCGAGATTTTTCAAATAAGTATAATCCTACCTAAGGAACTAGCCATACATTTGACTGTATGTGAGTGTAATCTAAAACAATTGGTAATAAGAGTTTAGCTCTGATGTATCTATACCTAATTTATTTATTTTTCACTCTTTATTGTAAACCTAAAACTAGATTACAATGTGCAGGCTAAACATCACACATTAGATATGTGGCATTCTAGACCAGTCAACCCTAGGCGACATAATAGAAGTTCCATGCATTCATATCCAAAGTACCTATTCATTGATAAAAATTATAGACAATTAAATTTTTTCTTATCTTTCATCACGTTAAAATAAAATTCATTAAATAAAGTAAACAAAAACTACGGGTCCTCGGCCGAACACACAGCTACGTATATGACTCACAATACCGCATTGTTTGGATAGCCGTAGGAGGCAGTTGACCTTGCCTCCTCGGACCTGATGCAGCGTCGCTGTTAAATAAGTGGGATTTCTCCAAAACAAGCGATAATAAACCTTCGCTTTATAGAAACAAGGACTACGTGTAAGATACAGAACGCCAAAGTTATGTCGGGTGGATGGATATGGAGACTAGTTGACGTCAGATTGTTGGCGTGTCCTGAACCTTGAAATGCTCTCAGGATAGTGATATAATCAGGTCGTTGTTAAAAATTGAGATACATCCAACACTCCGTCTGCGAAGGCTCGACGCTACCGCCGTGTATGTTAAACAAGATTCTTGATGTCGTAGGTAATGACTTCAAATCATCATCATCATCACAACCTATAACCGTCCCACTGCTGGGCACGAGTCTCCTCTCACAATGTGAGGGGTACAGGCAATAGTCTACTACGCTGGTCAAGTGCGGACTGGCGGACTTCGCACACCTTAGAGAACATTATGGAGAACTCTCAGTATCAGGTGTGCAGGTTTCCTCACGATGTTTTCCTTCACCGAAGCAAGTGATAATTAAATTTTAATACGCCCATATTTTTGAAGTTATACTTCTTTAGGCGCGTTATGAAAAAATGATGAGAGTGAAATTTTAATATGTGAAGTCGGCTGCGACACCTAAATTTAACAGCATGAAGTTAGTTCTAGGTGGTATGAAAATTGATAACTATGTTCAAGTTGTATATTCTAGTATTTTTTAGTTTGATTTGATACACATATAATTTATTTAATTGCAATATCACAGTTCATAAATTATAACTATTTAAAGATAATTTAGAATGAAAATACTACATTGATTGTTTTATTCGAATCGGGTTTTAAGCACAGCGCCATCTAGGGGTGAACCTTCCTAACTTAAAGAATAAAGGAGTGCGCACATTACAACGACTCCACGACCGACCGACGCCAACGCGACTAAAACCTTGACAAAGCTAACATTCAATTATGAGCCTTATATCTTTGACGCGTTGGTCTCGAAATGGAACGGCTATGGGTGTAGGGCGAGCCGTACAGGGCTTTTAAGTATAAGTTCGAAATTCAACCTTACCTTCAAAGATATAAGGCTCATAATTGAATGTTAGCTTTGTCAAGGTTTTAGTCGCGTTGGCGTCTGTCGGTCGTGGAGTCGTTGTAATGTGCGCACTCCTTAAGAACGCCATCGGTCTAGCGCTATCTAGTAAATAATAGTAGAATAATAGAACTCGTTAGTATGGATTAAGTAATCGTCCTTGCCTTGATAGTTGGCGGTATATTGTATTTATTGAAGAATTATGAACGTCAAATTATTTACATCATAAACTAAAATAAATTTTCACATTCTTATTTAATGTGTAATAAGTTTATAAATAAATTAATAATAGATACAAATAAAATAATAATAATATTTCTCATTATATTATTATAATAAATGAAATTTTTGAAAAGATTTTTATCTTTTTACGCCAAAGAAGTATAACTTCTAAAGCGTGTACATAAGTACACACACATTAATTTTTTTTTAAATTAGAGGTGGGTGCGGGGGTTTGAACCCGGGCAACCCGGTTTGGGAGTCCAACGTTTAACCAGGCTTTCACTGCTTATTGCCTGCTATGTCGGTTACTCATGAGGTTGTTACTTCTCCTTTGGTTCGAAGCACTAGATTGTAGGTACTTCTACTCGTACTATTATAATGACAAGTTGATCGGCCGTGAGCTTTACATTTTCGTTCTCTAATTGGGCATTTGTTCCACCGCCGGCGACTAGCGAGTAGAGCTAGAAACTGAAAACTATTTGGCGATAGTTTTGTCGCTGGGCTGTCAGCGAGTGACAGACTGCGACTGGTGATTACTCGCACTACTCGCTGGGGGCGATACTATGTGTACTCGGCGTGTGTTCTGACCGCCAAGCGAGCTTCGCTGAGCGAGTATTATGTTTTATAGCTCTGGTCGGTCAGCGACAAACTAGAGGAGCGAGTCCTCGCCGGCAATGTGAACAGTCAGCGATCAACTATTAAATATCCATCTAATTTGTTTACGTCGAAGTTATATCTTATAGTACGTTTCTTGAGCGAGAAAATAGCCGTTAGTTACTCGCTTACTCGCCGGCGGTGGGACAACTGCCTTATACACTGGGCTTAAATTAGGCAAGCTGGAATGTCGAATTTCCGGGTGCCACCTACTATTTGAAAAATTAGATATTTAGCAAATTGAAAACAAAAGTAAAATATAGGTACATCACAATCAATACTGATCTGAATGTTCATGTAGCTTCGTAGTACCACAGTAGAAATACTTTATACTGTGGCAGTACATAACTATCGTGTAAAATACATTACTAGTAGAATCTAAATAATAATGTTTTGCAAAGTTACCTATTAGGGTTTAAGGGCTTTATTACGAGATTTCAAATAAAGCTTAGGTACTTTTTATGCTTTTTCTGATGATTACCTGTTCATTAGATCCAATTAATTGGCTTTTCAGCTAGTACCTACTAAGATAAACAATGTAGGTAGGTAAGTAATATCAAAATTCAAAGATCTTCATTATTCCTAATTTGTACAGAAACAATAGGTACTACTCAATAACAAACGTAATACCATTTAAAAAAATAAAAACATCGTAGGACAAAATGTAATGTACTTACGTATTTCCGAACAAATGCGTCAAACAAACCAAAGCGCGCTGACCTTCATCGCGCGGAACGAGCCTGACGCCGTTGATTGACACGCTCACATACTGGCACTCTGGCACGCACAGCGCCGTGCAGCGTGCATCCAGTTATGTCATAGCAACGTCAATAATACGGTACTGCGGCTGCGGCGGATGCGAAACGATACACGTGGCGTGGCACTGATAGGGCTATGCCATGAGGCCCATGAGAATCGCTCGGATTAATGAAGTAATGAGTAGTCTTAGAATAATAACACTATAGAAAGACAGTCTTCATACAAGCGCTCTGTCTAAAGTGAAGCACTAAACCGAAACTTTCTCGAAAGCGGGGAATGATTCGGCTGCGGATAATCATTTATGTTTTTAGCAATAATACATAAATAGCTTTTCAGATATTTTGTGACAAATCGTCATAATTCTTTTTTTTTTTCGCGAGACACGTTTAGCGTGCGTTGACATGAGCTGCCCGGTGTTTGGAGTCATTTCTGACTCCAATTAAGGTGCTTCAAAACGGCCGCGCGGACTTCGTTTCTATAGTGTAATTATTCTAAGTGAGTAGTGTTAATACATTGACATATCATTTATTTCAATGTGTTAATAAGCCTTTTTTTTTGTCCCGGCTGGTCCCGCGTTATCGAACCGAATTCATTGTTGTCATCTTAGATGAACAAGTTGGGATTATTGATCTAAGTTTTTTAAAATACTAAAATGCTAGCAATAAACTATAATATATGTGAAAAGCCGACTACTAAGCAGAAGGTCACGGAAGCTTCGAGGCGACGGCCAAGGCCCAAGAAGCTCCGACACGCCTGCCCCGGTTTTCTTGCATAATTATTTGCATTGTAAAATATTATAGATATTAGAGCGCCTTCGCATTGATATTTGGCCAGATAGAACACGTCTGCGTATTTGTGATCGGCACGTTGGCGAACAATAATACGAAATACGAGTATGCACTACATAATGTCTACCACCAACGCTTGCTACCGCATATGATTGGCGGATTTGGGACCTCAGTCTACTCGTATAAGTGGTATCTACATACCACTTAACTACTTACCAATTAAGTAACTACTTAATTACAGAAAAATCCAGCACGTTCATAACAACTTTGATTCGAAATTTATTATCTGTTTAAAAAAAAAGTAAATGCCAAGCAAGAAAGTGCCCCCATACCTCACTTTAGACATGTTGCTGCAGATAATAATATCTGACGTAAAGTAGATCCTTGGGTCCTTGGCTAATAAGGCGAACAATCATTTTGATAAGCTTTTAATGACGTCTGCGCACCATGCAATCGTTGTATATATAAGTTACTCTATGGCCATGATTATTTTATTACCTGAGCTCATAGATTAACTTTCTTTGTTAACCTGTGTTTTAAGGAATCACTACACTAAGTGAAACATAGTAAGGGGATGATTTATGTGTTGTTGGTGAAAACGGGCATCAGGCAAATACATAATAATAATATGTATACATAATTGGAACGAAGTTCCTTACGGCAGGCTTTGAGGGGATAGGTTTTGCTGCGGCGACCGAACTGAAAAATATGTGATAGTAAAACCGTAAGAAAAAATGTGTGGAATAAAAGCGTTAAATGAGACGTGCGCAGGCGCGACAGTCGCATACACAAGTGAGTAGTGTATAATAGCTTTCTCTTTCTCCCTCTTTCTTTTCGTTCGCCGTTGCCTTCATTAGCCGAAGGAACTTCGTTCCTACCTGGTGTCCCACGACACCACATCATTTTTATGTTATGCTTCATAAAAACATACTTAAATATATATTGTAATAGATAGATATTATAATAGATAGATAGATGATAGATATAAGTACTTCATCGTCATCGGTATTTGATATTATGTCGGGCCACAAAACATGCGTTTTTTAATAATCATGCATAATAATGTAAATAATGTAATACTGATTATGTAATATGATTTATTCTCCCATAAGGGGAACGTAACGCATTTCACTTTCTCTTATCGAATTAACAGGGAATCCCAGTGATACGTTCTGAGAGATGTCATCGGTAAACTTAATTAATGACGTGTCAAAAAGTATCAACAAGCGAATGATTCAAGTTATGCGAATACGACTGTACCTGCTGTACCAAGTCGGGACTTGGTACAGCAGGTACAGTCGTATTCGCATAACTCAACAAATAAGTGGTGATTTAGTAGGTAATTAATTTCGTTATGCAATTAATGTAAACAAGGTTCGTTAAGTTTATACAATGAATGTAAACAATTGTTTTAGGTAAATAAAACATTATTGACGCGTTTCATGGTTACACAAGCACGTTATTATGTTAAAATATAAAATAACAATGTTTCTTAACACTGCTATAAGTCGACCAAATTGATTGTCATTTTTATTATCGACACTGGAGGTCTAGAAAGTGTATTTTAAAATAGCCGAGCTGTATCGATAAGGTTGCGGCAGCGAGAATCTCGCGGTCGCGTGGCTGGTCTCGTGTCACGTTCTGTAAACACGTGACGGCGACGAGCACGTGGACACAATTTAAAATTATCATCTGCGTATCGTTGGACAAGGACTTCCCTATTTCGTGGGAGGAAAGGGTAATCATTAAAATAGGTACACTTTCAAATAAACATGCTAATGCTCCATAAAAAAAACTTGAAAAGCAAAACAAAAAGCGAAAGATTTCGCCTTTTAGAATACCTACTTCTCCCTTCTAGTATTTTTTCGCAATAACTAAAATATTACTAGATTGCAACAAAACCGAAGGAACGTTCTCGCAACTTCTTGTAATGTTTGTTCAACGGAACTTGAACACGTTGCCCTAGTTGTTCTAAAACAAGAAGGAAAGCTGGTGGCATCAAGACAATGCAAAAACTAGTCTGTGCAAGGCTAACGTGACAACCCAGGAGCCACCTTACGTCCTTCAGAAACTGTTAACGCAGAGACTATTTTTGGTAGGTTGTAACAATAATAAGTTGACTGTTAATGTAATTAGTTGCCACAACTAAAGAAGAACCGTCCCAGTAGATAGATCTACATTGCAAGTAATTTAATTATAATGTAATTCAACTTTATAACTTAGTCATTATAAATTCCGGTCTGACAGCCATTACTGAAATGAAAACTACGGGCAAAGTGGATGTTATCAAACCACGGTATTCTTCATGCTTTTATATATCTTTAGACCTAAATATTTTTTTTCCATTTGTTAGTGTCTGATCTTCACTACACTTTTACACACCGGTTTATGCCTTACCTTACATTACTTAATTTTCTCTTAATTTTTTTTCTAAAAAATCTCTTCTCTTAATAACATTTATATGTACGTGAAATACTAGATTTACTTATTTCATTAAAATTATAAAATCCGTTAAAACGATGTTTTTACTTTTGCACTATGGACAGTACCTAATAAAAAAAATAAAAAATAAAAAAATAATTCAAGTAAAACAAAAACGTGAAACAGGATCTTTGAAACACGATTCATGCAACACAGAAATAATAACATTGAATTGAAGATTAGCTTCAACGTTCAATATAAATAATGTACTCTTTTAGTTATCTACCGGTCATGTTGCAAAAGCAATTCAATGCGAGTGAGGAGCGACGAAACGTGTGGTTCTTTCTCGAATGAACTCGAACGGAGTCGTAACGTCGAGTGCTGTGCGACCGGTTCGTTCGCTCGAGTCGACGCGACGACTCGAGAGTTCGAGACGTTCGGTGGTCGGTCGGTTGGCTTCAATCAAGTTTCACTCCATGCAGTTCTTTGCGTCGCCTCGCGCGTCACATCGCACTTGCGGACATTAACTTGCACTAATAAAGACCCTAATGCACACTGATAAGAGTTTATGTAAGCACATGGATACACGTGAGCGTCGAGATTGTTCCTTCACTGTACTAAGCAAGTGCGGCACGCTGCCGCTGATATACTACGTAGATCACTTATTAAGTTTTAAGATAAAGTGCCTAGTTTAATAAAGTAGTCCTATTTTATACCAGGATTTTGACCAATTCACTAGATACTGGCCAATATTACAGTAGATAGTAATGAGATAGTAGGTAAATTAATTTTAGTTTTCAATTTCACTGAACTGAATATTGGTAGGTAGGTGGATGAGTTTACGTGACCAAACTCGTAAACTATGTCGTAGGCGCCTTGGCACGCAATATATTTAGAAAATAAACTGTCACTGCAACTAATGTCGAGGTGTTTATGTTCCAATTGATATTTTGTGGGCACATATTATATGTAATTATAATTAGACACTTCAACAACAACTATGTTGGTAATATTGCATCTCCAGCGGCTCCCGAGAGTCCCGAGTCCCGCCCGACGATCACAACATGAACTACGCTAGTGAGTTCGTTGACCTTTTTGCCGCACGAAAAAATGGACCGCGAAACCCGTGAGTAATCTTTTCAAACCTACTTTTAATCATATCATTGGGTAGAAGAAAAAATATTTATTATTTATTACATAATTATTATATCTATTGAGTATCTGTATACTGTATAACAACGTATATTCAATTTGTAGTAGAGTACTAGGTGAACATTTCTGGCTACAAGGTTTTTTCCTTGTTAACCTGTGCGTACCTTAATGTACCTACCTAATTACCTTACAATGACGAAATTATGTCACTTGTTTCACTACACCTGTAAAAACACAATTAATGTAGGTTGGTACTGAACTACTTACCTACGTAATGATTTAAGTATTTTATTTTCTATTCACCGTCCCCCTAAATTAATAGTTCATGTAGAATACGGAAAGAAAAACACAAAACATGAAAATATATTATGTTTTTAGGTAGGTAAGTAGTAGGTGATACTGAGTTATAGGAGTCAGTCATACAAAGGGAGCAGTGTCCGACTGTCCGATGATTCCTTCAACGATGGTTCACTGACCTCTCATTACCTAGTTCACATTTCTTGTCCGGACTCCGACCTATTTCGATTTTTCGCACTCTTTGTGATGTAGGTACAGTTGATATAGTAATACATACCTATTTACCGATAATGAATTTCTACCAATGATATTTTTACTTTAATATCATTGCTTTCTACCTTATTTATTCCACAATTGGAAGGAAGTGTTTTATTCAAATATGAGATATTGTAAACTAAGTCGGAAGAGAAACATCACAATAAATAATAATAATTTAGAGCTCGACTGGTTAGTAGATTTCAGGGACAGCCTTGCACCCAACCGAACTCCAACACTCCAGCCTTCCATCATTCTGAGTGGAAATTAATGTAACATATTTAAAATAACATAGTACAAACTTTAGTTCATTTACGTTCGTTCGAGCTAACAAAAGTTAGCTATTAAGAACGAAAGTAAATAAACTATTTATCTTGAGTTATTATTTGGTACAGCTACTAATGCAATAATACTCCAATGAGGCATAGGGGGTAGGTATTCGGGGAAGCCACGGGAGACAAACACGACCAATAGAATCTCCTGTAAACGTGGTGACCTGGTGACGGAGTGACGTGTACATACTCGTATTATAGGAAATAGATAACGCTATACGTTAGCGTTAGCATAAAGATCTAGGGCAATAAAATCTATCTGTAAATAGTGACATTCACTTGGACAGCAATTATGTTGTACATAAGTATTACACAGTCTTCACGTTTTTCAATGTTTTGCTCATCTAAATTAATCATAATTATACAAAATTACAAAGAGCATAATAACCAATTAACCATACCAGTTCATGCAAACGCTCGTAGGTCTACGTATTACCTAGCTTATTATAGTTAATAGTGTTAATACTATAATATATAAGTTTTCGATATTGCTCATAGATAAAATATTTCCATCCTCGGGCGGATTGCGGGTAGCCTGCTTAAGTTACGACATAGTCGTATGTACACTTATCTATCAAAATTCTGACACTATCAACACACTACACTACTAGGAGTTTGTACTCTGATATAACTTTCTATTGCTAACATAACAGATTGTAGTATAGGTATGTTTTAGGATAACGTTGAATTATACTATCTTCGCTTGCAGTCATGATCATTATGCTGCAATAAACTAATCTAATCTACAAAATCTACCTGACCACGCTTTTTTGCAGTTCCCGTTCAAGATTTACAAGAATATCAATTTCAATAAGAATAAAATATTTTCCATGCATTAATATGTATCACGTGCGCAACCATTACGTAAAATTTTAAAAAGTCGGGAAGATACCTACTTTCCTACTTATAGTTGGCAATTTATGTTGACAGTATATTGAACTCGTGAGCGAAGTCAATGCCTACTGCCACTACATTAACATTGTATTTTTTACTCAAATAGCATAGCAAAAATACGTCTATATTTGTTTACTTTTTTACTGCATGTATAATAATCTCCTAGGTAGATATCTAATAATTTTGAGGCAATTGTTATCATTACCTATTTAGGACTTTAGGTAAGTATTATGTCCCTAAAATACAAAGTTAAAACTAAAGAATACCTATGTCTTTGAATTTTTCAGCACGATTGCTCTTGCATGAAACTCCATCTCAATTCTAAGGTTAACTAAAAAACACGAAGAAAGCTTCAGTTCGTAGAACCCACGGTGACGATGTCATGTCCCCTGATCTGCACTTTTCATGCGCGGCAGACTAGTACGCGATGGCCTTTACCTTTGTCAATGAAAATTGAAAAAGATATGAACCCCAGGAATAAAATAGTTATTGATTTTACTGAACAAGGGCCTAAGATCAGACGATTTACATACGAAGATAATAATCTATAAATCAACATTGTAACCTACTTATCAATAATGTAACGGTGCTGCAGTGCAGAGGTTCTGTCATGATACTCTTAAAGTCTTAATGTAGTGATCGGTGAGGTCATAACGTTAATTGAACGTTTACCAAATTTTCCGAACGGTGTTTACCTAATACGTGTTACGTCGAAGGGTATTGTAGTATTGGAATTATTGTATCAAGGAAAATTCTTGTTTAAATTATGCAGTACGTAATGTGTAATTAAACTGTATTGTTATAATGTAATTTTACGTATGTGGGCAATACGGTATCGGTGAAAAATATAACAAAAATTGAGTTCTGTTTAAACTAACTTGTATTGATTTATTTCGTTAATTGATCCCAGCAGTATATATTAATTTATGTATACACTTATCTGATTAGAATCATAGTATATTATACTACAGTGAAAATATGAAAAGTCGAAGCACAGCAAAGGGTCCACCTAATACGTTAGCGTTAAATAATAAATTCACTCTTTATTTGTACAATTAATGCAGTTTTTAAAGAGAACAGAAAATGACGCACGTCTACGAGCAAATAATATGGACCTGTCTGTGATTGGCCAGCTCTACTTGGTGCAAGCGAATATGCGTGCATCTGCAATTCTGCATTCGTTCAAGCGTCTACCCTGCCTGTGGTCTCGCGCCCGTATAAATCGACCCCAAAATAGACTATGGATGGACTTAATAGTACTTCTATTTGGGGAGCACGGTAGCGGATGTAATATTGTGTTTATTGTTGTTATAGTTTTGGGCATCCCGCCAAGTAACGTTAATTGACATGTAAATTGGACTTATCCGAGATGCAAATACGATTTCTTTGTGATCCAGATGGGACTTCTTCCGCGTGAATTTATGAAACCTACTTTTGCATTTCTGCCTACTTTTATGAACTCAAATAATTAGTGCTTTCGACCTAGTTACAAAAAAAAATTATATGGAAACTAAATCCCACCCAGCGTACTAACACGCCGCAGTATGTATTTTACGATAAAACCGCTGTTTTTTTTGGCCATGGTTCCAGCTTGGGCCAAGGTGCGAAGCACCGTGCCAACTGCTACTGTGTCTGTGACGCTTTCACTACAGCTGTTTACACTGCGCCTGCGCCACGCCACCGCGCTCAGCGCTGGCGGCCATTCGTCCGTCGCGGTTATTATAGTCCGCATTAAAATAATTCCCCTTCAATCTAATGCTTGGTAGGTGTTCATACTGTGCCCAACTTTTTCAGTGTAAAATTTAAAAACTCATGTATTATGACTGAAGTGTCCGACTGACAGTGTGTATTTTTACATAATGCATTTTAAAAATAAATTGAGTGAAGTTAATTACTATGAATATTTTAGTGTAAAATTTAAAATATGTAGCTCGTAAATTGAATCCGTGTATTTTTATTAAATGCTTTTCAAAAATAGAATGTGTTATTTTATGAAGTGTAGGCGTAATCGAATGGCAGATGGCGATTGATTTGGGACCAAATAAAAGATTCAAAATAATTTCATATTCATGTTTTATTAGTCAATCTTTTAACAGCAATTATAAGTATTAAGTTTTTAAATTGTCGGTTTACAATAAAACACTACATGAATGGTTACGAGTCAAAATTTACTTTTGAAATCCAATCCTGTTATTGAGCCAATAACAAAATTCTATTTCAAAATTTCATCGCAATTGTTAGATTACGTTTCCGGACAATACATATGGTGGAATACAAACTAATCAGTTCAACAAATTGCTAAGATAGAACAGGAAATATTGTGCGGAAACCTAAAACTTACAATGGCTGTCCTAACTTTTAAGTATATACATAATAATTATAATAGTAAGAAATATTTACAACTTAACATTATTAAATAAGAAACACGCGCACACAGCGTAGATCTAACTCGCCAGTTCCCCGTACTAAAACGCACGAAGTTCTCGCAAACATACTCGTACATTAGCTAACAGCATGCGTCAACACGCATTCATCCGATCTCGTCAGATCGCTCAGTTCGATGTATCTCAACAATCATAATCAACACATTATTATACTTGCAAAAAGGCGTCCCATCGCGGCATTCGCGGCGACCAAACACGCGGATGACCCACTTTCGACTCGCGTGCGGCCACCTCGCGCCGCCGGCCGCCGCGCGCCGACCCGACAACGTTTACAAACTCGAGTTATCAATTCACGAGCACAATCCGCTAATCGGTACAATCTCTATACGGAAGCAAGGACGCTTTTACAACAACATCCTACAAATCAAAACCTGTGGACCGGCCCACAGGGATGAGCATAGCGCAGTCCGATGACCTACATTATACACTAGCAGTCCTAATGGTGACTAAGGCGAAACATTAATTGGGTAACGTATCCATCAGAATCTCCTTAACTCCTGGACTCAACCGGTCGGGGAATTTGATGTCGAAGGCGACTAGCAGGTCACCCTTCCTGGTTGGCTCCTTGGGGAAGGGCAGACCGTAGCCAGGAAACCGTTTCACTGTGTGCGGCTTCACCACTTCTCCCTGCAGGTTCACCACTAACTTCTCACCGGACATGGTTGGCACTTCGATGATGGTTCCACAGAGAGCCTGGAAATAAAACGATTGGTTAGATAACAAGTTAATGAATCATGCAGAATAATCGATTTATCAACCATTTAAATTATTGTTTGTATGCAAATTATAGTCATGTTATCATTCAGTTCTTGTGATTGTGTAGCATATGTATTTAGCAAACTTCCTCTTGGTTGCAGTTGGTAAACAAAGAGGTAGGAACAATGGCCGTATACATTTCTATTATGTGCACACTTATCTCGTTTTCCACTAACATCTGGACACAATATGGTGAAGATAACTATGTTAAGAACACAATAAATTAAAAACTAAAGTGTGACAAGTTAAAACAAAAAAATAAAACATGAAACACATACCTGTTTCAGTGAAACTTTGGCGGAGTATCTGATGTCACTTCCTTCCCTCTTGAACAGGGGGTTTGGCTTGTCCCGGATGATGAACACGATGTCCGCGGGGATCTTGTTCCGACCCTGATCGCCCTCCTTCTGGAACGTGATCTTAGTGCCCGCCTTCCAGCCGGGTTTGACGTGGATCGTCAGCACCTTGTCTTCCTTCTTCGACGTGCCGTCGGGTTGCATCACGCGCCGGGATATCTTCATTTTCTTGACGCAGCCGCGCGCGATGTCCTCCAGGGACACGTACAGGTCGTGCTCGATGGGGGGATCCTGGGTCTTGTCCTTCCTGTTGGGCGAGCCGTGGAAATTGAAGCTGTGGCTGCGGAAGGCGCCGCCGGGCCCGCCGGGCCGCGCCTGGCCCATGCCCATGTTCGCGAACGGATCCATGTCGACGTCCATGTCTCTGTCGAAGAACATGGTGGTGCCGCCGCCACCGCCGTTCAGATCGAAGAACGTCTGGAAGGGGCTGGCCGAGCCGAAGAACTGTGCGAAGGTCGCTCGCGGGTCTCCATGGAACGTGTACGAGAAGGACTGGCCGCCTCCAGGCCCGTTCTGGCCTCCCATTCCTCCCTTCAACCCTTCTTCGCCGTGCGCATCGTAAATCTCCCTCTTCTTTTTGTCCGACAACACCTCGTAAGCCTCGGCCACCTCCTTGAACCGCTCCTCTGCGCCAGAGGCCTTGTTCTTGTCCGGATGGTACTTCAAAGCCAATTTACGATACGCCTTTTTGATCTCGTCGTCCGTCGCTCCTTTAGCGATTCCTAGTATTTTATAGTAGTCTTTTCCCATTTTGATGATTTAACCTACAACAAAGAAATAATTTCTGTTAGCCTCATACATCTGACACCATTTTTGGAGACGTTGATCGATGTTCCCCGCAATCCTACTCTTACATCTAGAAGGTTCAGATTATTTTAAATCTATCGACTTTTCTCACTAAAATCACATTAAAATATTATAAAAAAGTAACCACTTACTTGCAAGTATAGATTTTATTCAGCAATTCACAAGAAAGTACTGGAAAATGCAGAATTAATGAATATTCACTCACAACACAACTCACAACTTCACACTCTCTACTTCACAAATGAATGAAACGTAGCGCTGCCGTCGCGTTAAAATATATACACTAAAACGTCTAGAACATTCTGGGACCTTCACTCGAGGTGAGAGCGAGATAAAACATAACAGATGGCGTAAAACTCAATGCGATAGAACGAGATAAATATAATTTTAGTTGTTCAAATACCAGTGAATAATCAGTTCACGTTGACTTCGTCACGTCGCCTCGGTCGCCTCATCGCCTGTACCAAGTTCGTTCTCTATGAGCACAAAATAATAATAAATGTACGTTTCCCGAATTTCTACCAATAGCATATCAGGCTATGCTTTTTCTATCAATTAGAGCTGGTAATGGAAGCTTCAACAGAAACGCCAATATTGTTTGGGAAAAGAAAACTGCAAATTTAATGTGATGTTATTGATTGAATTTTTTCCTGTTCTATAGATAGGTTCTGTTTTATTTAGTTTTATATTTAAATGTAGACAAAAGTTTACAAAACACTAAACACAACGGAGACACGTATCTTCTACCTGCCTGCTCTTCTAAAAAGTGCTAGGTGTTCTTTTTACCACCCATCCATCATGTTTTCATGTGAAAATAGTTTAGGCCAAAAGGTTTAGGTTTTAGGCAATGCTATGGTATGGAAAATAATTTTATTATATTACTAGCTGACCCAGCGAACGTTGTTCCGCCATATAGATTATTTTTATTTTTATTTTATTTTATTTTCAACAAAATCCACAGCTTAATCTAATACAACTATTTAAAACTTACAATCTAGTCTTACTTACTTGTCATGAATGAATACAAAAAACGCGATTTAAATTTGAATGGTAAATGGGGGTAGGGAAGTGAAAACTTGGATGTATTTTTTATGCATAATCAATAAAAAATAAAAACATTGTCAAAAAAATAAAAAAAATGTTAGGGGTACAACCTTATCACTTACGGGTATGATGCATATAAAATTTGATAAAAATCGGTCAAGTCGTTTCGGAGGAGTATGGTAAGTAACTAACATTGTGTTAACTTTATATAATATATAAGATATTATAGGCAGATAAGATCATTATACCTTACTTATACATACAAAAAATAATGGGAAAACATTAAAAACCTATTTAAACTATAGATAGAGATATTTAAACTATATCTTTCCATAGAAAAATGTTCTTTCCAAAGCCATACATAATTTATTTTCTCTTAAATTTCTTTGATAATGAATCAGATAGTCGACCACGTCGACAGCCGAGCATAGAAAAAAAATAACTGATTAGTTATCGCCGCGGCAATCGCGCCATGTGATGTGATGTGAGTCTAGCCTACCAACCAAACGCATTTTTTCTTGTCCTACTTACTCAGCAGTACTCCTCCAGCACGGTAATTAATATAAATTAATTTATATTCTATTACCGTGCCTACAGGTACAGTCCCTACAAAACAAAATATATTAACTAAGTAGGTATGTAACGTACAGTGTAAGTTGCACGTGTGTATGTGTAGTCTATTCTTATTATTATAGCTATTATAGCACTCCACCCACCGACCACCTAGCCACCTACTCCACCACTACGGAGCTACGGAGTCAAAGACTCAAAGTCAAAGAAGAGTCAAAGAAGTCAATCACATAGAGTAACTTATATATAGGTCAATCACTCACTGAAAGGGCAGAGCAGTAGCGCGCAGCGGCTTTTTTTGTGTAAAATATTACCGAGAAATTTGAATCTTATTTTGTACTAAACAAAGTTCAAAGTATTTATTTTGCCATCCCTCTTATTGTGAATTTGCACTACAGAGAAACACGCATGATCTTTTTGGTAGTGTTGCCTGATATACTTATTGTGACTTATTAACAAAATATGGCACAGTAAGAGTAAAATAATGCACTCCAATGAACTAATCAAATTAATATTAATAATAACTTACCTATTGTACTTTCAATTTTATAGAATAAATTAAGATCATTCTTTTTTATGGTCTCCATCACCTGGTAACAAAACCAAACTGTCAAATGATTTTTAATTGTCATTGTTATGTCAAAATCAACGACTGACAAGCGGAGGTCGCAAGGCAAATGTCGGAACTCGGAATTATTTATTTATAATTTCGTAAATCGGAAATTCGGTTAATTCGGAACTCATCAACTCATGATCTCATGAACTCAAGAGTATTCTGATCTGAATTTCTGACCGAAAACATTGAAACAAAATTCTGCGTGTTTTCACTGAAAACTTGAAAAGTGTATTGCTATCGTTATTAGTATCAGTGTTTTTGTACAAATTATAACAATCTTTATTTTGTTAATTGCAACTAAACATCGACGAATAATACGAGTTCATGTATGGAAACTAAAATAAAAACCGCCCTTTTTCTGAATCGTTTATTTATCATCGAACCAGTCTCAAAAATAGCGCGTGCCGGCAGCCCTTGTGGTCAATATCGTAGTACTTCTCGTAGAAGTCCTGTATGAGTTCCTCGACCTGAAATATGAACAACGATATACTGGTGGTGAAGTGTGCCTCGTGCGGCGAGATCGCCCACGAGCCGTACATCGAGTGCGCGGTGTGTGACGCGATCCTGTGCGCCGCGTGCTTCGCCACGGGCCGCGAGGTGAATGGCCACAGCAACTCGCACGACTACGCGGTACGACGCAACGACTTCCCGCTCTTTGACAACTGCAATTGGTCCGCGAAAGAGGAATGCAAGTTATTGACGGCTCTCTCATCATACGGGTACGGCAACTGGGAGGAGATTGCCAAAAGTGTTCACACCCGATCCAAGCTCGAATGTCAAGAGCACTACAGGAAGTACTACATAGAAAATGTGCAATACAATCAATTAAAATTGCTCCCAGAAACCGAACAGTCCCTCTTCCCCAAACCGATAGTGCCTTACTTGTTTAATCTGGAGCCCAGTCAAAACCCACCCAGAAATAATAATGGTGATAAGCATTTGGCTGGATACAATGCACATAGATCTGAATTTGAATTAAGCTACGACCACAATGCTGAAAACATATTCAGCATAGAGGATTCATATATAGACAATGAGTATGAAGACTACATGGATCATTTAAAAGTCAGTATGGGGTATGCTCTAAATACTAGACTCACTGAAAGAAGGCGCCGGTATAAAATACTACAGAACCATGGACTAGTGATGCCAAATAAATTGATATCATGGTTAAAGAAATTTGATGGCACATTCACGTTCAATAAGCCGGAGAGGTTGTTGCCTTTTATGCAATTCATGACCGGGATGCAGTTTGACACTTTTGTGGAGTCAATAAGTTTGGAACATGAGCTCTTGCAGCGTCTGCTCTCCCTGTATGAGTACCGGAAGAATGGTATTAAATCGTTGTACACTGCTAGGCTATATAAACACTTAAAGAAGGAACGAGAAATAATGTTGAGAGAACAAAAGTATGCCACCTCAGTCATGATGAAGAAGTTTGATAGTCAGTCTCCGTTAACTAAACCCTGCTACACTAAAGATGCCGACTTTAAAAAGATGATGAGGAAGAAAGTGCCATTGGACATTTCGGATCTACCAGGGTACCATCTTCTTTCTGATGGTGAAAAGACTTTATGTTCACATTTGAGGTTGCTGCCTAAAAATTACATGTCCATCAAGGAGTTGCTAATTACAGAAAACAATAAAATAGGCTGCCTTCGCCTCCTGGATGCCAGGAGGCTTCTGAAGATTGATGTCAACAAGACTCGGAAAATATATGACTATCTTATAATGGAGGGTTTCATACAGAAGTGGGTGTATGTTTAATAGAAGGTGATGCATGGACTATACAGATAGAGGATTTCATTATTAAAGTATTGTGATACATTCCTATTAATAAGTAAGCATAGAACATAGCATAAAGTATTTTTAGAATTAAAAAATATAATTAAGTTACATAATATGCTTGGTTTGTTGAAGGTTATGATGAAGTTGAAATGTTCCAGTGAGATGTTTTGTATAAAGTATATAATGGTTATACTAGAATGATTTACAACACAGGTACCACAATCTTTACGTGACTGTTGACAGCAAAGTATGATTGGTTGAATCACGCAGACTGCATTTTCTATTAAACTATCTCCATACCAAATTTCATCTAAATTGTTTCAGCATATTAAGTGGGAAAACGGCAGACAGACAGACCGAGTTTCTTTGTTTCTTTGCAGTTATAATATTAGTATGGATTACTGGGTATGCAATATTACTTATTGTATTCACACTAGAAAGAGCAGCATGATAATAATATGACATTGATGATGTTACATTATTTAAATATCGTCGAATATATCTATCTAACAATTATTTCAATGTAGTTTCAGAAATAACTACCCTTTTTGCTGCAACAATGAAATTTCTATTCGACTGTTGTATGAAAGGTTATATAATGAACTAAACTGTTATTATTAGTAATGATCTCATAGAATTTGCCACTTGTAACATTTGTTGTTACTGTTACACTGCCTGGATCGATTGTTCAATGACCTTTTTTATACAAAAAATTAGAACACATTTATAATATTTTTAAGCATAGACAGGTGAAGAAAGTGATAGATATAATAAAATAAACTATGTCTCAATAACTTTTCACGTTTTTATTACATAATATTATTTGACTTGCTCCGTTACTTACGTAATTATATTACGAAATATTGCACTATTGGATTGTATTGACATAATATATAATTATTGTTTCTCAATGCAGCTGGCACAAAGAGAACACCATAAGTAGTAGAATAATTAAATAGATATTCATTCATAGCCTATAGTATCAGCATAAATCGAAGGCCCGTATGACGTTTACTTGACGTCTGTCCGATCATCAAGTTTCGTATAAATTATTACATAAATTTGAAGGAGCAAATTGCTGTTCTTCATTGTCAATAGTGATGTGCAAAAAGTCATAAAATTTATCGAATGTATAACTTAGGACCCAACGTTAATTAATTACATGGATATTGAAACAATATATATATTTAAATATTATGGACTAATGCGGGACCATATAAACAAAGTATATGGTACCGCGAACAAATTCCTTCACGTTTTTACTAACAAAATACAGTGCCACCTTTAATAAAGTAAGTAAGTCAATTACATAAATGAATATACTATAAATCATCTCAACCCAACAAGTCAACACTACACTACTGAGCTCAAAGCCAAGGAGACCTTAAATATAAGGTGATTCGTAAGACTCTTGTGATATTAATAGGGGGTACTCAGTATTCGATTCTCATTCCAAATGTGTAATTAAAAAGGGTGCTTCAATTTTTTATTCCAAAAATGTATCGATGCCACTCGCACTTGACCATATTTTTTCGATACTAAATTAACATTTTTCACGTCACTATTTTAATATGTCAAAGGGGCCTTAATTTTGTGCCGCTACTATAGTACTAATCATGACTTAGTGATTCAATTTTTGGATGGAAATTATTTCTTGCACCAAAACATCAGTTTCTAATTTGAAAAATTAAGGGATGCTTATAGTGTTGTACCTGGTAATCTGGTACCTCATGTGTGATATTAAGATCCAAACCACTATGCTACCAGAGGTGTCGCGCTCTCACCTTGAATCCAAACTTCTGGTAGAGAAATATAGCTGGGTTCGTCGGCGACACGTGCAGTGTCACATCTTTACCAGTACACGTCTGTAAAATTCAAATCTAGTAAATTAATAACGAATTGTTAACAAAAAATACATATTATTCATATTATATATGCAAGTTAGTACTACACTGTTTCAAGAATGCATTATTTACTTCCGATGTGCCAACTTGCTCGGCTTGTGTTTCACGGGCCAACATCCCACGCCTTGCCAAATTTGTATATCCAATTGAATACCAACGTCGCAACTACTCGCGTATTATAGTGTGGTGCTCATACAAAGTAAAGGTTCATCGCTTTAATCTTGGCCGGAAATTCCTTGTGACTCCGTTAGTGTAACAGACGTCAAGCCGCAGTGGTCTCCACTAACCATCATACACCAAGTATTTAGTAGATTTAGTAATAACTTAATATGAAGTTAGTGCGTCCAATATCTTAAACTTCATCGCACCTCAGCACCAGATGGGATTGTAGTCAAGCATTAACTTACGTAAAGTAAAAAATAAAATTGTTCCTTCACCAAAGCTAACGTGAGAGATTCTTATATGAAATCACAGTAAAAAGCGTTGAACCCCTTGGCAGCACAAAAGTGTATACACCATAGATGTATAATATACATAGATTGGGTATAAGAGTAAAAGAGAGCTACCGAAGCTTACGGTACTTTGATGTGTTAGAATGAGAGAGAGAATAACGCTTCAAACGAGACCTTAATTTATTTGATCAGTGGCCTAACAGTCAATTTATTAACACCTACATTATTTGGCGAATATTAACGTAAATTAAAGTGTTTATCAGTGTTGTCATAACGTTATAATGATGGTTACTTGTAGTTTTAGGTATTAAAATGAAGTTAAACCAATTTACTTAAGCGATTAAAACCATTTTCGATGCACACATTGACACATCACGCACACATGAACAATTGGGTTTTTGGTCACACATAGTTCACTGTGGTGTGATGATAGCTTAATATTAGTTATACACGTAGAGATAAGATTAAGTATTGAAGATTTGGTCAGTAATAAGATAATCTAATAACCAGTAGATAAGCACGTAATTGGTAGTATATAAGATAGCTTCACACCTAAGAAATATACAGTTTTTACGGAGAACTCTTGTACCTCCTGCCGCCTCTCCATGGGGTCCTCACGGGTCTAGCATCACATGGCGACCCTAACGTGCGCCCCACATCACATCACATTGCCAATCTATGTATACTACATGTATGGTACCTGCAGCAGGTGGTAGAGCATGAAGGTGGCGATGCCGGCGCGCCGCCACTCGGGCCGCGTGAGCACGAACGAGATGTACGCCTCGCCGGGCCGCGCGTCGCCCACCAGGAACGCGCAGCCGACCACCAGCTTGCGGTACGTCACCACGCAGCTGAACTCGGGCCGCTGCAGCGCCTCCGTCACTGGAACGGATTGGCCGGTTAGCACCGATCGTCCACACTTCGACTTGTGGGGCCGCTCGGAAAAGTCAGTGGTCGTTTTTACCGCGACCCGTCTCACCTATATTTATCTGGTATTTTAAAATAAGCAGACGAGCAGTTTGATCGTATGTGCTCTCCAAAAGAAAAAGGGAAGTGGAGTGGAGATATGGTAATATTTGTCTAACAGTTGGTTTGGACCCATATGGACGGTGCTCTTACACTCCAATTGTATTTCCCGTGTGAAGAAGTAATCAGAGAGACAGAGAGAGAGAGAGAAAGTGTGTGTACTGACGGTCGATGCCGGGCCAGAAGAACTGCGCGCACAGGCTGTTGACGGCGGGGATGTGGTGCGGCCGCACGTACGAGTAGTCGAGCGGCGCGCGCGCGGGCGGCACGTACCCGGCCACGTGTCTGCGCACACATGTTCACTGTTATTCTATAACAACTTTAATATAATCATCTGGAATAAACTACATGACGATAAAAATAAAGTCGTCGAGCATAAAACCTTCTTTTGAAGTCGGTTAAAATAGATCTTACAATGTATGTATGTCTTAAAATGATCATCATCATCATTACAACGTATAACCCTCACCTCGGGACGTAACGGCGTCTAGAACCAGCGTCCCCCAACACAAATAGCAATAACACACACCGTGACGTCACACCGAACCTGAATCCCGCGAACAGTACCTATTGGTCCTCGCGAGCAGCTCGTCGGTGAGCCGCAGCCAGAGCGGGCGCGCGCGCCGGTCGCGCCGGATGTACGGCTTGAGCAGCGCGCCCGAGTGCGGCGAGCGCAGCGGCGCGCCGCCCGCCGCCGGGACCAGCGGCGGCGCGCGCCCGGGGCCCGCCACCGTGCCCGACAGGCTGTCCAGCAGGTACTGCGCGACGGAGACAGAGCGAGATGAACATAGGGAGCGGAATACCACGACGACGACGACCCAGATGGCGCACTGCTTAGAATAATTACACTATAGAAACGAAGTCCGCGCGGCCGGCACTGGGCAGCTCATGTCAACGCGCGCCAAACGTGTCACACACTGGGTTCGATTCCCAGCGAGGCGGAAATTTGAATAATGAGTTTAAATTTCCGTTCTTGGTCTGGGTGTGTGTGTTCTTGTCTTGTGTGTTGTCCATGGCACCCACGACACAGGGAATCCTAGTGTGGGGCTATGAGTGTGTAGCGTTATAAAAAAATAGTTTTTTTTTGTCCATAAAGAGGGATAATTTTTGCAGTGAATTGAATGCTTCTTTAGTATCATTGTGATTTGGAATTCGTTGAAACGGAAGTGACGCGAATGAAACATCGGCAAAATGGCGGCTGACGTAAGCAAAGCGAAACATCAATAAAAAACCAATAGTCAGTTGAAACTCACTGACCGCTGGAACCTGTCCAGCACCCGCTCCACGTTGGCCACCACCTTGGGAGCGTCCGCTACGTACCCGCCCAGTACTTTCACTGTTCTGCAAAATAACAATACAAAACTATATACTTTATCGTGCATACCAAATAAAACAAAAAAATCAAAAAAGTGAAAACTCAAATAAACGAATACTGTCAGTCCAGATATTGATGTGTTGCTTTGCCTACGTAAGCCGCCATTTTTCCGTAAAAGGTATTGCTCTTAGGACCCCGACCTTGGAGCACGCCAGCGGATAATGCTTCCTACCTCATTTTCTCCCACGTTAAAATGTGTCTGTCTCTTTTTACTGTCGCTTTTTCACGTCATTTCCGTTTCATCGACTTTTAAATCACAACGATGCTAAAGAAGTTTTCACTTCAAAAAATACAGGCTACAAAGAGGTGCAGTTAATTGAAGTAGTCTATGTGTTTCTTATTGTAATTGTGTTACACTTTTTTAGAGGCGACGATCTTAGTTCACAAACTTACAGCAAAACTTGAAACTCCTATATAACTTGCATTATTCTTAAAAAGAGGTCCAAAGTTTTCTCTTCATGTGAAATATGGATCACCCTTATTGTTGAGCACTTCATATGAACAAAGGACACACTATTGGGCAACCCATTTGAACATTAAGTTAGACATTGACCATTTCAGAACAGATTCCAAACTCACTTGTCCAGATCAAAAATGGGCAAGTGCCTGTGTCTCTTGAGCCTGCGCAGCGCCAGCTTGGCCCGCAGCCGGTGCAGGTAGGCCCTCTTGTCGGGGTCGCGGACCTTGCCCACCAGGGCCTCCACCTGCTTCAGCAGCTGGACCTCCTCGTACTCCGTCAGCTCCACCAGGTCGGCGGGGCGGCTCTCCTCCTCCCTGTGCAGCCACGGCGTCTCCACCGAGTTGGGTTGCGACGAGAACAGAGATTCTCTTGTCACTACCTGATGATAATAACAAAATTTTCATAAGTTTAAGCCTACAATATCGAGTTAAAATCGTTTATTCTATCCACTTTGGTGTTGTGTCTGTGTACACTTATGAATATCAAATTGCATTTACCACTTTTTCTGAAAGTCACAAAGTTAAGTTGTTCTGGATGTCAGAAAGTAATTCTATTGTATCAGGCGTTACTTTGCGAATCTGCATTATTACACTAAAGAATAATTTATTATTTATTAATTTACTTTGCAGCAATCTGCGAGTAGTATGATGGTGTATACTTTTATGCAAATAGCACGTAATTTGGAATCAATATAAGTCACCAGACAGCAAGCGGTGTATGTGAATTTATAAAGCAATTTTCTTTTCCCTACAAAACACTCACAGTTTCGGTGTTCTTTCTCCTGGCGGTGTGACGCGCGCGCGGCTCGTGGTCGTCGGAGCGCGGCTCGGGCGGCGGCGGGGGGCGCGGCGAGGGGGGCGAGCGCGGCGAGCGCGGGGAGCGGGGCGTGGGGGGCGAGCGCGGCGAGGGGGGCGAGTCCGAGTCGTCGCCGCCCGCCGCTCCCGCCTCCGTCAGCGTCGTGTGCGTGCGCTCACTCGACGAGTCGTTGTGATCGTTCTGAACGCAACACAACGAGTACGTTCAAAATTAAACTTTGTGGCAACATCGAACACACAACACACGATGACGTCATTATAAGCCTAAATCACCGTATCGAAGTTTTCTACACTGCTCGCATATACAAGGTGATTTTTTTGTCAACTGACATATTAATAGGGAGTACTCAGTATTCGATTCTCATTCCAAATATCTAATTAAAAAGGTGCTTAAAATTTGACGCAATTATCCATTACAAACCAATAATGTAGTAAACTGAGCGCGCGGTCTTAAACTACTCCACTAAAGGTCATTAACCCCAGCAAGGTCAGGCGCCGGCTGTCGGTCGCCGTACGGCACAGCTGTAGTTCATACATTCCGAGTATTTTTAGATAATTTTGATTGCCATTTTTGAAATAATTATCTTGTAGAATTTTGACTTTATAATTTTTACTTTTTAATTTTTACTTAATCATGCTTTATCATTACATATGACTATGTTCTTTCACGTCCTCGAGTATATCAAGTGAAATAAAAATCACCCTGTATACAAGCTCCCCAGGCATGACGATTCGCCTGGCGGGAGATTTCCTTATGCCAAACTAGTACGAGTGTTACCGCGTGCGCGCCGGCCTGGTAGCCGAACTCGTAGCTGGTGAAGAAGCTCTCGACGTCCGCGTACGAGTTGTTCCCCGCCAGGCACGCGTACGACTCGTCCAGGATCATGCTCTCTCCCTCGCTCCTGTCACACAATGTTACACTCGTTTTTAACCAAAGCGCATTGACGTTAGAAATCGTAGACGGATAAGAGTATAGACTCATGGATGCCATCGATCAAATCACACAAGACAACGAATAATTTACGGCAATGACACGAAAAAAAAACGAGATAGAATGATACTGTTTTGTTTCGCACTACGTGCCGGGTTTTTTCAAGAAAAACAGTAAGTTACTTACAAGCGACAGCTGATCGTCAAAATTTTCTCGTGTCACATACAAGGGTTCTTTCTCGTGCCATTTCATGTCGGCCACGCTCACCAGATGTCTATATCGATTTCTGTCTACGTTAGAAATGCACGAACGTCGTTTACATCTGTTAACTGACCGAGTGTGTTGCCCGTATGCGGTACACGACGAAAACGCATCGCTCCATCGTACGATCGCTGCCAATTAGGACGACGCCATAAGATACCTTAAAAGACCTATGATATACCTGGGCTCAAAGTCCGATACGCTGCGACCGTCCTGGTCGTAACCTGAACATCTGGGCGCCTCCGACTCGGTCTCGGAAACCAGCCGCGCCTTCTTTGGGGCTGGCTCGCATGATATTGGTGTCTCTTTCTCTGATCCCAAGAAATTATTGTAACCTGGACAAAAACACGGGACTTAATTATATTTTATATTTTAACAAAATTATTGAATACTTTAGCTACATTCTCCTAATATGATAGACATATATAGGACCATTATATATTCTTATCCAGCAATAAATTAACTTGATTCGCTAATGCGTTGATAGCAGAACAATACTAGCAAAGTAGGTGTAATAATTGTACTACCAAGCAGGAGTACCCTCGAAACCAAAATAGGTGGTGCATTGTCATGCAACTGTAATACTGAAAATCTAACTACTTCATCATTACACAAAAATGTCTTCTCACCCAGAGCCCTGATTTTAGCATAAAACAAGGACTTGTCCATGCCAAGTTGGCCCCGCAGCCGGCCCTTGGGCCTGTCCTTAACCATCTCCGTGACTGCAACAAATAACCACATGCATTTTGTTAAACCCCTCCTCTATGGGACTACACTTTGACCTGTTTCTTAGAAGAAACTTTTAAAAACTTACTTCAGGACACCCATCTCTTATCACTTATTATTTAATTATAAGGTGATGTAACATCACCAGGATTGAATTTGATTATTCACAGACAGTCTGCTAAGTGGTCACTACCATCAAAAGATATCTGTAACACCAGCATTATTGAGCAACAACATCAACAAGAAGAATTCAAGTCAAGTCATAAGTCCAGACCCAGTTAAGGTTACCAGGAAACATTGTAACCGTACCAAAAAACAACAGATAATAAAAAAACAAATGAAAATTGTTATAATATTCTCCATAGTGTAATATGCGTACTGATGTGTGCTGCGAGTGCCGGAGAGAAGCTGTGCCGCAGTTTCCACCAGCCTGTCTCCCCCAGGATGACAGACCCCGACCGAAACAGCAGTCCATTGTAAACTGACAGAGTGCCGGCTATTGTCCCCATCCAATTCTTCTTTTGTTTGCTTTAATAAGAAAAGTTCAGAATCATGTTTTACTGTATCAAAGCTGGCACAATTACTACCCATTTAATACTAAGATTTTAAGTTTTTTTAAAAAACTAAGTTTCCGTTACATTACTTCTACGTTATGTTATGTTATGTAAAATTCAAATAAAGAAATTCTTGCTACTGGAATGTGGAACAAGAAACTTGTTTGCTTCTTCCTCAGTAACTTATTAGGAACTGAATCAGGCAGTGACTATGCAGCTTTAATAACTTGTGTTCTTAAACTTGTGTTCTCTTGGAAAATCTCAAAAATAGTTACATATTATATGATCTATTTAGACCACTCTGCATCCTAGTTGTTCACCCTGCCTGTAAAGTGACATATCAAGTTTTGATTCTTGACCGAGGCAGATATTTATGTGACCGATAAAATGTCTGTTCTTGGGTACTTGGTAGTAATGTTTTATTTGTGCTGTCCATGCCACTCATAGCACAGGGAATCCACAGTAGGTGAGCATGAGGGTGTTAGCATAATTATATTATTTATATTACACAAACTTACACTTGACTGCCAAATAGTAGATGCCAATGTCTGTCAATGAAGGAAGCTATGTGAGTTTTGTAGTGGAAGAAGCCATGGTGACTGATGCCATGGGACTGAATGTTCAGGTGATGGATCGTCAGCAGAATTGCATTTACCCTGTAACAGTTATTATAATTAAGGAACCTCAAGCTACACATAAGCAAATCAATTAAAGTCATAGGTAACCACTCCAAACCACAACAATGGCCTATGTAATAATGTTTCAACGTCTACGAACATTCCAAGTAAACCCTAGGATATGAGCGAGCATTAACAATCATATCTATAAGCGAGATTTCTTTGCGCATCGCGTATTTATTTTCATATTATGAAATATGAGTACTGTACTTGTTATAGTTAATTTGGTACAGACGCATCCGATCTCAATTGTACGTCAGAAAGGAACTGGAGTGCTCAGTATTGGGTGACCCAGTATTAACTTATAATTAATGTAGGTAATGTAATGATTAGTACCAGGGCATTTTGTTGCGAGTGAAACATTCTAAGTTGTTTTCTGTACAGTCAGTGCACGTGTAGTCGAAGAATACATCCCCGGCAAAATCCCCAGGCGTTCCCTGCCTCACCAAACATTTTAAATGTACTATGTTCTCGCAAATAATACATTTTAGAGCCGGATTATCTTGTTTATTCTCCAACTCCTTACAATATTTACAAGTCGGTTCCATTTCTCACAACAAAACAAACAATTATTTTTTGTTATCAAAATAGATAACTTTTCTTTGACAATTTGATTGACATAATACCGGCTGTATCGGCAGCGGCACCGGCCAATGACGCCAAGTGTCAACTGCACGTCAAAGTCTTTCAGATGACTGTGACATATTGTACACAGTGTAATTTAATTAACGCACACATTATTATCAACTCGAGAACATTTCGAGAACGAAAAATTAATATTTAACATGGTATGAAACTTTATTTATCTACCTAACTAATGTTATTATCTATTTTGCCTCAAGTCAGGTGATACCGAATCGTTTCCGAGTTAATAAATGTATGCCAACCATACTATTATTTAGAATTTTAGATAACTGATAGTAGATTTTCTAAGCGTAGGTAACCCAAAGAGATTAAATTATGACACAAACCCCTGTAGTTTTTTCATGTTATTTTAATAAATTTGTATTTAATTTAAGTTAAATGAAAAAATGTAAAATAAGGGAGTGTAAGGGGCTCCATCCATGTGGTGCCCCTTACACCGTTCGTCGTAGTCGTGTTCCGGCTTTCCGTTTGTTTCTCGGCCAGCAACGCATCGGTAGTACTTTCGGTGTTGGTGCTGCCCATGGACCACGGTGACCACTTACCGTCAGGCGGGTCGAATGCTCGTTATTCAGCTATTACATACTTTTAATTAAAAATGAAATTGAATATTGTTTCACAGGTCTTTGCAGCAAGCGTGCTCATTCTTAAATAAGGACCTTAGCTTACAGATATCATCTAAATTTCTTTTTTATAAAAGCATAGTGTGGGTGTCATCGTCTGTAACTACAAAAAATTGGAAGTGGGAAATATAAAACTCAGTTACAAATATTGTTGAAGCATTTTATTACTACTTTTTACAACATACTACATTAATGTCTAGCCTTGTTCTGTTCTCTAAACTCTGAGATCCATCTATCAATATTTTGCTTGTGTATATTCCTGGCCAACTTCACGGTCTGGGGGTCGAGGCTGTTGCTGGGCATCAGGTCCAGGTGGTGCGCGGTGTCTATCAGCACCACCGCTATGACTGTGTTGCTGATGCTGTTGAGGATGCCACCTGATCGGAGAGTAAGTTCATTAAAAAGCTGCGAGAACCATCAAGCATATATTTTGTAAATATAGGAATAGGGGAAATAATTGTATTGTGTTGTGACGGAATTGCAAAAACCACCAGTACAGGGAGTAAGACTGTTAGACGGTACACCGAGTTTCCACAGCGCTTTACTGAAGAGCACGTTTGCTGATGATAGGTGAACATACGACCTGAAGAAAACTGCACACCTCCGCTGGATGGAGAAGGATTAAACCCGGTAGCGTAAGTTACGCGAAGCCTGTCTCCAGCAGACGTCTAAAGGATGTTGGATGATAGCAATGCATAAGCATCACCTCCGGCCCAAGGGTCGAGCAGTCCGTTGCTGAAGACGATGTTGGAGGCAGCCTGCAACCGGTCACCGCCGTACTCGACGCGCGCGCCCTCCGCCCGCGGCCGCACGCCGTACTTCTTGTGGCAGTCCTCCGAGAACTGGGTCATGTTCCACGGAGCCGGCTCGAACATGTCCTCCTTGCCCGTCGTGCACATCGGCATCACCATTTCCGTGCATGTCTGAAGTGGTTTAAATTATTTTTATGAAGTTGTTACGTAACGTTTGAGTAAAGTGTTTTAACCGATTAAGTATCGACAGGTTCAGTACTACCTGGGTTTGTATTTCTTATACCTAGGTATATGCAGGAAATGTGAGATTTCACTTGTTGATACTTTTAACAAGCTGTCAAATTGTAATATTCCCCGATATTTTTTGTTCTATTTATGAATACCTAACAAAGTTGCAATGTGTCAAACTCAGACCCACACTCAAATAGTCCAACCTGATATTCCCACCCGGAAGCATCCAGATTGCCATAGTTGTCACCGTTCTTGTAGTCGACGCACTTGCTCTTTCCGTTGTAGTTAGTGTAAATCTCCAACACTTTACCGACACCCTGGAAGGAACAAACATCGTTACCATTAACATCATTACGTATAAATATAGTATAGTAAGTATGTAGTGTACTGTGTATTAACACGCTTCATAAAAATGAGTAAAAATTAGTTACTCCTTGCGAACATGAACTCGTAAGGATTATGTTTTTCAATTGATCATTTCGAAATGTTTTATGAGGGGTATGTCAAGCATTAATTGGTATTTTGATAAATTAATGAAATAGCTGCTGAATGTAGCAAATAATGTTGTATTGCAACACGAAAAAGAAAACTTACTTCCAAAAGCTTTTGGCCCGTCAATTTCTCATCAAGATACTGGCAAACTGTCCTGACGGGCTGTCCGGGCAGTGGCATCAGGAAGTCTGAGGAGAATGGATAGTTGACCATGGCAAGGGTCTCGTACATAGATTGCAGGAAATCTACCAGGGTATTGCCGTCCGATGGTGTTTTGATAGGGTCGCATAACTTCCATTGTTTCTGCAGCCACTCGCTATTGTTTTGTGTACCAAGGAAAGTTCTGAAAGTCATCAAACAATTATTCATCATTATGTTTCTTATACCTATCTTACCGATAGTAATTATAGAAATATTTTGCAAATTTAACTTCCGTAATCTTTCATGCAAGATGTAGAATGAACTTCCTTCTGAAGTATTTCCGGGGCGTTATGACATGGGATTCTTCAAAAAGGTGTAAAAAGAATTCTTCTCGAGGGCCGGCGTTGTATTGGTGACTTCCTTGTTGCTCGTGTCCATAAGTGACGATTGCTACTTACTATCAGGTGACTCGTTTGCGTTTACGTAAGCCCTTCAGGCTATAAGATAATCTGCTGAGGTGCTGTTTATTTCGCTTACCTAATAACAGGCCAGGAGTTTTTGATGTTTTCCACACACTTCCCGCCGGCAACTTTGAAGCTGGAAGTAACAATCCGGTGGAAAACCTCACAGGGCACCATGCCGGGGAACATGTGGACGGGGGCGGACGCCGCGATGGCGCCGGCAACCAGGTGAGGGTACTTGATGCGGAAGTACGCTGCCAACATACCGCCGTACGAGCCTGAGAAGCGGGGGTTGAAGTTTGCGAACTGTATAAAGGTTTTGATACAAGCTACAAGTTACAACTAAGTATATATGTGTACATGAAAAGGTTACTCGTGTGCTTACTGTCACTATTGTACCTTTCCGAACATACCATAACATGTGCAAAGAGCATGGCAGAACGTTTGTATATTGTTCTAATACTAACGATAACGTGCATAAGCAGGTACCTACTTAACTTTTGCTTGTACAACATTTATATACTGACCTAACACAAATCTTAACTTACAAGATGTTTTGAGAAACACTATTACCATAGGTATATACTTAGAGCCCTCACTTACTTAGTACCTTAGGTACACTTATATTGATATAATTATCTACGCTGAGAAGCGTTACCTACGCCTACTTCACGACAAGTACCTAGTTGATCTTATCCCATGATAGTAATTCTTTTTTATTAAGTATTAACTACTGATTAAGTATAGAGATAAATCAATATTGTACCTAATGCTGCGTATTGTGTTCACTTTTCCCTATTTGTCCACACGAGTCACCCGAGTACCAAGTTTGCCTTTGTTTCAATTTGTTTAGGTATCTTTTTCCTTAGGACACACCTATTAGTCGACCAATTGCCAGAGCACTGAAAGCTATTAGTTGCCTTACAACAGAAGCAGCAGAAGTTATAGATAGAGAATTCTTTAACTGAACTAAAACATACATAAACCTAACGCGAAAACACTCATATTCCCGCACTAGGATTCCGTGTGACATTCCGCGGGTGGCATGAACAATACAATTTACGCATCACTGACAGCACCCTCGACCGGAGAACAACATCTAACTGTCACATAAATATCTGCCCTGGCCGGGAATCCAACCCAGGACCTCTCGCCTCGCAGGCAGGGTCACTACCAACTAGGTTGCGGCGTCGACAACAAAACAATTAGCTTAAAATTCAGGACTTTACCAACGTGCATCTACTGACCTCCAAATGCAATAACCGGGTACCTCGGGTGGATGGTGTCTCCTTGCAAGAAGTTGATCAGGTCTGCGTAGTCGGCCAGCGCCTGCGCGGCCGTCAGGTATCCGATGTGCTCGTTGTCCAACGATTTGTTGCCGAACGGCATGGATGCGCCGTAGTACCTGCCAATTTATACTGTTAAATAGTTAAATACTTCAAAGTTCAAACGATCTGCAGATTTTACAAGCGCGGTATCTTGACCTTTAACTTTATTTTTAAGTTTTTGTTTTAGGTTTTCCGTATGCGAAGCAGCGGGTATTCGCCCCTGCAACTTCCAAGTCTTGAAGTAGACATATTTTAATTATTATTAATAAAAGAGCAGAATAGTCTCGTAATGGTAAGTCTGCCAAACTTAGAATAATAACATCAGGGATGTTCCCGAAGCGGTTTTGACAACAAAGGAAGCAGAGAATCAGCATTTCCGCTTAAAGCAATTTTGTTGCGCGTAATTTATTGGAAGCCAGAATATGCCCCACTTTCATATAAGGCAACATAAGACGCAATAAGAGAAACCAAGAGTCCAGTCACTCAGTACCAAAACAGACAAGGTAATGTACCTGTGTTCAGCAAACACCACCTTGGCTTTGTAGTGGGCGGCTATCTCCCACACGAAGCCCGTGTGCTTCGCAAATACCTCGATCTGGCCCTGCAATGTGATGAAAAATCAGTACTTACCTGTCCTGTACCTGGTAGTTTAGGTGCCTATGAGTGCATAGTTCTTGCTGACACCATTTTTTAAGCGTGTATGTTCAGCAGTGAATAATTTCGCCCTTTGTGGTGTCATGGGTAAATAAATGCAGCCTACTTTGTTTTGTGGGTATTATTAATCATTTGAAAGTGATACATTAATATGGAGCAATAACAAATTAATGTTAGAAATAAATTAATGTAATGTAAAAAGTACTACTTTATACTTTTACTTTATACGAATAGATAAGAGAGTAATCTATCTATTCGCATAACATAATAACATTCTGGACATAGCTATGTTCGAAGTATTCATACTATGTAGATACGTACGATGTTAAAGTTAAAGGAATATTTGGGTATGCGTTTTCCTCACGATAAAGGAAAATTCCTTTACCGTAAAAGTGACAATATTTTTTAATATAGGTACACAAAGCTATAAATCACGCTTTCACGTCAGCTCCAGGAGAACCTTAAAAATAAATAACGAATAAGTACCAACCATTAATAAGCCAGCTAACTAAAACTAATCGAAAAACTATCCGAATTAAACTATCGAATTTCATTAACCATTGAGAATCTATTTAAAAACTACATGAGGATACGTTCAAAAGAAAATTTTAATTAGCATGATAATTGTTCACAATATTTTTATGTTTCTGTAATGAGAGCCAGCGATGAGATCCTATAAAATATATTCTTTCTATTTTGTTAAGACTCTTATAAAACACACTTATCTGTTCAGCAGCAATGGACACAATATTCACGTCATCGAATGTTTTTCCTGTTAATTATACACTTACCTACATATTACAAATTCAAACGGACTCATAGCCCGGCAGCTTGTGTGGATCACTGAGCATAAATAATCACTACGTTTTAGTGTGGATCCTGAGTGATTGACCGAGATAAGAAACCGCGGGCGCGGCCGTTAGTTGGATGGATGACCGCTAGTGGCAAAAATTTCTTAAACCCTTCCGTTTCGGAAGGCTTGCAAAGAAGTCGCTTGTTATCATTAGATAGCAGTCGCTGTCATGTCAGAGGTCCTCAGGCGGCATAAAATATGAGTTGGCCATTAACCCTTTCAGGAGCAGCTTGGTGGAGTATGCTCTGGGCCTCCTCAGTTAAGGGGAGATATCCCTACCACACCCTGTAGTGGGCAATTAATGGATTTAAGCCAATACAAATTAATCGAGAAAAAAGAATAGGCATTGAGATGATTGAGATGTAGTACCCACTGGGTCTCGATGTTAAATGTGTTCCTAGTTTACTTTTAAAATAGGATTGTTTTGACAAATTACCGCCCAGTACATAGTGCCGTTAGTAGTAAATAATAATACTCTTCATACGTACATAGTAATACGGATTGATACTCTTGGTTGGTATTCATTCTGGGAACTAACCGGTACGGTCAATATCGAGCCCAGCCGATTCAACCAGCAAATCGGAAAATGGTAAAATCATTGGCTTCATTTAACCAAGTACAGAGGTACGGCGAGGGACAGAACAGCTGTACATGTCAGTAAACAAGTTAAAAAACACTTACCTCATTGCCGGTGTAGAAGAAAATGGGACCATTTCCCTTGTCCCAGTTGTCATCGTTCTCCAAATACTTTATATTAAATGTCTCATTCCGCTGATACCCGAAGTGGTCCAGCGGGACTTTGAACCACTTCGTCTCATACTTATAATCCGCTACAACACTGCACACAAATAATATTAAAATATATCGCCGCATGACGTCCGCTCTGCTTGCGATACCAAGTGATAATAAGCATTATGAGCAAGCAATGTATAAGCACTAACTGTAACGACAAATGTACACTTCGGAATAAAAGTGTTAAGATCTACGTCATTATAAGGTTAACCTCCGAGATGCTAATAAGGTTTATTGACAATGCTTCCCCGTACGGATCAATGGCTTGCAATGTTGCAACAAACTAGCAAGAAAATCTTTATGACTTCTAATGACGATCATTATTCTCTACGAATGAACCTACGGAGTACCTATTATGTATGTATATTGTTTTAAGTTATGTGTGTGTTATGTGTTAGGTATGTATATTATTTTAAAACATTACTTTTCTGAGGAAATAAATTAAAATGTATCTTGTGTACAAATAGGTCTTGGTCTTGTCCAAAAATTCTTCACAAATGTTGATATTGACAAAGTTTTACATAATATATTGGCATATTATTATGTTGAGCTGGATCAATCGGTAGTTACACTTTTTTAGAGGCGACCTTTTCAGTCCTCAAGCGTAGTAACACAGCTCTGACTGAATTAGAACTAGACTCTTACTAACAATTACTAACTGGACTATTACTAACGACAACTAACAGGATTTACTATCACTAAAAGTCCCTGTTCCAGTCCTCATACTAACCAGCTAATGTTCTAACACCGTCTACTAATCGGACTAATCATTTCCACCTTTCGATCCGGTCAAACACGTAAATGAAAGAGAATTGGAGTGATCATGAATGGAAAATATGGGAATCATGTTTGGCATCCAGTCGTTTGGAGCCAGGACAAATGGCGCGACCGTGAATGGCCACCTTAACCAGCCTAGGCCCCATATGAGTCTTGTTCTAGGTAGGTCACAGTTGTCATAGGCGGCAGCGGAAGAGGGGTGCTGCATGCTTGTTTGCTACCTTGATTCCATAAAGAAACTCCACCGTTCTATGTAACCGTTTTACGAAACGGTTATCATTTCTAGCCTTTTGATTTTGAAGTCCACTGCTGGAACTACTTTGAAAGAATTATATTTTATAGTCTCCAGTTTTTACTTATGGTAATACCTAGTAAAAGTTGAGTCTATACCACACAGTCAATGCACTCCACCTAGGTATTAATAACATAATTTTAGATCTTGCCAATTCAGAGCAATATTCGAAAGTTAAAGGGTATATAAATATTATCAAGAGGAATGAGATAAGGAGAGATATCGAAAACTAGTTCGTTCCACCAGTACTCAGAGCTTATCAGTACCATTTGACCCCCGCTAGTACCAGGATGTCAGCGTTCAGTGGAAATGACGCCGGCCGTATAACACGGACAGTGCAGTTGTGATCGACACTGGACGCTATGCCGCGACTGCCCTCGACGGAACTATTGACTCATCAATGTGAGGTTGAATAACAATACTCTTTGGTGACTTGGATGTTTAGGCTCGTGGTTTTACAGGCTTTTGTCGCTCTTATTGATGACTTTCAGCCATAGCTTTTCTTTGTTGACTGGCGACCTTGGTGACGTGTTAATGTGCGTAAGGATATACACGCAAATATAAAACGTACGTAAAATATAAGTAGTTAGGTACAGATACATTAATGTCACTAGCGCGCGAAAAGTGGGTCAATCAAACTCGGCCAATTGGTGTACTTTATCTAGCACATAATTATGTTCTATACCACACGTTCCGTACCTAATTATTATCTTTCACATCCATAGTTACAATAATGTCATCGGAGCGGATTCAAAATTCATGGTGTATGCACGTAATGCATCTATAGTTTTAATATTTTTGCACATTATGCGTCTATTTTTAAAGTATTTCCTATTTTATTATAATATGAGATAATATATTCTATCTATATTCTATAGACGCGCTCGTCTGGAGGTAAGACTCATAAAATCAATAGCATTTAATGGAACCAAGTAAATTTCAAGAGAGTTCTGATAATATTAATAAATGGTAATTTGGGTTCCGTTTCTAGAACTCGACTATTCTGCTATAATTGTAGGTTTTGTAGATAGCTAGTTACAAAACAATAATATGGAAAAAAGTATTTTCTTTTTAGTCTGATTCTGATGATCCTTGTCAGCATTCCATCGGACCTTGACTTCTGTGCAAATTTTCAAATTAATCAGACTCATTAAAATTGGTAAAAATTATGCTGAAAGATTCCGTTACATTATGCATAAGTACATACAGGTCAAGCTATTCAAATGTCAAGTCAACTTCATTTAGGTATAGTTAGTAATAATTATAATTATTGGATATACCTACATAATTATGTACTATCCAATTACCTACTACCTACTTCTTTACGTAGGTAGGTAATTTTACCACATTTAATATAAATTATGCAGGTTAGTACATAATCCATAATTATCGATAATGAATTAAGTATCAACAACATTTTATTAATTTTCGGACCTTCTAGTTTACCACAATATAATTTTATACTAATGAAACGAGATACGAGTGGAGTATGACACAGAATGGTTGATCTAGCCAATTAGTAAGACATGATTGTGATGAGAATAAAGTCTTATAAATGCATTAATTTAATTTTCATCACTGGAGTATTAGACTTTGGTCAGTTGGGCGCGGCACACACCAGGGTTCAAGGGAACCACCAGTCCAATCACCTCCAGATCCTGCACGTGTTGTCCTTGGAGGCGGTGATGATGGCGTCTCCCGAGTACGAGTAGGCGCACGAGAAGATCTCCCCCTGGTGCCCCGACAGCACCTGGCGGAACACAGATTGATGAATAACAGTCCCTGGTCACCATGGATCGTAACATCGTGTGCTTACTTGTGTATGTACTTACAAATGACAAAGCGCTTATATCGTAATATATCAGTCAATTCACAAAATTCAGTTTACTCGATTAAGATAAACTTTGGCAGAGTCCTTGTCTTTCAAAGCTTCCGTGTATACACGAGCTTAGCAAAAGTAGCAAGAGCTTAAAACTATTTTCTGTCCAACCCTGCAGCAATCTGCGTGGAGAAGGATGACATGCCTGCCTTTTACTTGCGTGGTGGGACCGTGCCGTATGGTCAGCCGATAATAGGGTTAATTAAAGTTAGCAAAATAACCTACCAGTAGATACATAATGAAGTTGTGTTACAGATGCTGAGTATTGCTGAGGATTGTTGGTTGATTTTATCATTAGACACAGACGCTGTTTTCTACTCTCAATTTCACTTAACGACACAGGGAAATCTATGTGGAGATATACTAGTAAGCATGTATGTATTTACATGTAGTTATTTGTTTACTTATTTGTTATGTGAAATATTTTTCAGATTTGTGGGCAATGAATACCAAGTTTAAAGTATTTAAAGTCTATGTCATGCTCGTGACACACACACACACACACCACACACACCACCGCGCGACGCCAGTCCTTCAAACGACATGATTGGACAATTGCTGCAAATTGTCCGGTGTTGACCTTCTACCTACGAGCACATACCTAAATTATCAAATGCCTAACAAAACCTATTGAGAAATCAATTCCATAGTTAATCGAAGTTTGCGGACCTTGCGAAAAACAAAACATTTGGACTGTTTACATCCAAGCACTAAGTAGGATTCCTGTTATGCTGTTGGCATAGATTAGACATCATTAGATCATTATCATTGACTTAATTTTAATGCAATAGGGTTTGCACATCAGTGAAAGTACCTAACTTTTTATTTTATTTTTTTAGGTATCTATGTTAATACAGCGTTACGACGGTTCTTAAATATTGTGAATGGACGGCCCCATTTCGGCCCGGCCTCCTTTCGGTTTTACGGGCAGTTTTTGAACACCCTTTATATTTGATACCATTTTTCTATTTGTGTTATTATGACATCACTTCGCGCCGATAACTTACTTATAATCTCATAAATAAACTTAACTGATAATATTGCTTAAAACACTGACTTTGAGGTGACTGACTGTATTGCGTCAATAAAAACTCTGATATATAAAATAAGTATACGCCGTTTTTCGATAACGTCCGCAAATAAGCGGCCTGCAATCTGTCTAATTACACAAAACAGCAGTCGAAATCTGAAACTGGAAGTAGATTTGTCGAGTCTACATCGGAGAAGAACCTGTGAAACCGGTGATCCTCATCAATAAATATCTCTTGCTGAATAATTTAAGATATTCCTCGTACATAATTATGTACATACATACATATAAAGGTAAAAGCTATCGGCCTCATTACCCTGGCTGCTGAGCCGACGGGTTCCGTCTGTCTACGGATCGGGGGATCGTGATGTCAAGGCAGATATTTATTTGACAGTTCTCACAAATGTTTGTTCCTAGGGTCATGGATGGCCGTGACGTTTGGGATGTTCGTCATGACTTCTGAATGTTTGAAGTCTCATTTATAAACAGGCCAAGATAGGCCCCTTTGGTAGGCCAATGGTATTTAGTACATATTTTATAATTTGTTACCTGGATGCAATTCCCAGTGTTGGTGTTCCAGACTCGAGCACTGCGATCAGCGGACGCCGTGAGGAGACACCCCCCGGCTGGACTGAAGCACACCTACAGGTGGGGATCAAGGAGAGTGAGGCTTGGCTCTCGCGGCCCGACGAGTTGAAGCTTTTGAGTCGCTAATCACAACCCTAATTACAGGATGATACTACGATAAAATTGTGGTCTACAATCAACAAACCAAATTTATAAATATTTTTGATTTAAGATGCAGTTTAATTATTTTGTTCATCGTCGTAGATAATAGCTGACTTTACACACCTGTGAGAAATCGTCTCAACTTACAGAAAAATATGTAACAGAAAAAACTCAAAGATGTGATTTATCAAGATTATTCCTCTACCGAGACGAGGGATAATTCAAAACTAGTACCTTGGTACATAACTTTGAAAATTAGAGACGTGTGGAGGATTCGAAATCAGACCTCCCTTTCTGACGACCAACGTTCATACTGGTGGTACATACTGCAATATTATGTTACAGACGGGAAATTCTCGGCAATTCCAAACAGAACAAGAGAGACGGAGAATTTTTTTTCTAAAGGCATAAACCTTGGAGACTTCCTCCCGGTGTCCCTTCATAACGGCGAGCTCCTTAAAGTCGGAGCGCACGTCGTAGATCCTGGCCGAGCAGTCGCTGGACGACGTGGCCATGCGCTGGCCGGCCCAGTCGAAGCAGATGTCCAGCACCTGCACCAGCGGTTACCTACCCTTAATTGTTACCCAGAACAGACAATCGAAACGATGTGATCTGGTAATAATTTTGACTAAACACTGATTTTGTACCAAGTAAACTTTTGCATTTTGTTTCAAAGGTACCTTTTTCGCCAACACATAGATATATCTTAGTATCATACTTAAAAATAGGTTTGCTTTGAAACCTGGGTGGAGTCATGGTTGTTATATGAGGCAGCGAATATTATGCGAGGCCTCGGAGCGCCTTACCACACTTCATTTGTCCTATCAGTTCACACAATAGTAGAATAGTTAATGCGGTAGTGCAGGCGCTACTGCATTGTATTCAAAGATATCCTAACTTCTATGGTTGTATTACTTGCAGTAACAGAACAATTTTGTAAATTACAAGTTGACACCACCACAATAGATAATTTCGGAACAAAAGAGCAAAACCTTATTGCGTTGCATTGCTATGGCAGAAGTACCTAACAATTTTATAAAAAACGAAAGGAGAATGTGTACTTACTTAATATAAATATAAATGTACTGATATATTTTAATGGATTTTACGGAATTACTCATCGTTAATGTAATGTAAAAATGGTAATCGGTAGCACGATATTAGTACAAAAATTCTAGCACTAAGTAGGTATAATATAATGTAATTGTTTCCTCACTTCATCGGTGTGCGAGGCGACGGTGGCGAGGCAGGCGGTGCGGCGCGCGTCCCACAGCTTGGCGCTGCCGTCCAGCGACGAGGAGCCCACCAGCGAGCTGTCCCAGTTGAACTGCACGTTCGAGATCTCGCCGCTGTGCCCCTCGAACACCGTCACGCGACTGGACATGACCAACAAACAACTGCTATCACCGACGCGATTTTCAAGCCAGCCACTCCAAGCAGAAAGCAAAAGGGAGGTTTCAGACTAACTAATTAATCTCAGACTAACTCATTCATTTCCCATAGTCGCTTAGGTTTTTTTAAGTGTGTCACTATTCAGATTTTCGATAGAAGATTTTAAGATAGAAATGCGAAGTGGATTTAACCCATTCGCGGTTGGCAGATCACTTGAAGGCACTTCCCATTATTGAGTCCAATTAAAGATTTCATCATCCACCGTTAATTCAGTGAAAATAGTTTGCAAGGTTTATTTTAATGTCAAGAGCGCCCTAGGCAAAGACCTCATCGGAGCCCCTCAAGCGGCCAAATATTATTAAATTTGTAAGTATTTTAGATTTTTATTTTATTTCTATGCGCGCCCCCTTACAACCTCGCGCCCTTAGGCACATATGTACCTAGTTTGTCTAAGGGATAATCCGCTACTGAGTTAACCCAAGTGTCGCAAGTTCCTATGCCATCCAAGAGCCATAAATGACTTAACAACCATCAAGTATCAATAAACATGATTGATACTCACTCCTTAACTCGTGTGTCCCACATGGAGATGGTGCCGTCGAAGGAGCCGGTGATGAGTCGCTGCCCTTCGTTGGGGTCGAACTGCAGGGCGATCACTTCGGCGCTGTGGCCAGAGTAATGGTGAATTTCAGCTCCTACACAGGAGACACGGCTCATATAAAGGATAATTGTACCTAACAGATTATAACTAACAAGCTTTTCCCCGCAGCTTTGCCCGCCAATTTCTTAGGGAGGGAACATTCCAAAAATCCTCTCTTAGTTCTCCTCTAAACTCCCCAAGGAACACACATACATACATGACAAATTCAAAGAGTTTGAATAAATACTTTTAACAAGTTGTTATACCTATGTATTAATTCAAACTCTTGTTATTAACAAAGAATAAAACCATGTTACATTCATTAATTGAAAAAACAAGGCAAATCGATAAAGAAGAGTCCGAAAAAATAAAAAAAAATATGCCTACTGCCTACCAGTCCCGGTGTCGTAAAGCCTGGCGGTGGAGTCCATGGAGCCGGTGGCCACGTGGTCGCCCTGCGGGCTGAACTGCGCCGCCACCACCTCCCCGCTGTGCCCCCACAGCGTGGCCAGGCACGCGCCGCTCACCGGCTCCCAGATCTTGGCCGACTTGTCGAACGACCCCGTCACCACGCGGTCACTGGACGGCGACGGCATTTGTAGAAAATTGGTCAACGTGTAGTTAAGATTCAGCGAGGAGCAGGACTCACTCTCGATTCAGGCACAATACGGTATTTATTAATTGAGCTTCGAATAAATCGTGGGAAAGGGTTCCTAAACATACAGAAAAACTTAAGGTGAGTTAACTTAGACGTAAAAGTGAGGCATGAGAACCTTAAAAGTTTTCATATAAAATAGCAGCAAATAGATGGTATTCATTTTATAGGCCGTGTTCTGAAGTACGTCTCTTTGGCTTTGTTCCTCCGTGACTGAAACACACACGTCATCTTGGAATCACAATATACTGACCATGTAGGGAAGTTGAACCCCACACAGTAGACCACGTTCTGGTGGCCGGCCAGGGTCTTCAGCTCCTTGCCCGTATCCACGTCCCACACCTTGCACGTCCTGTCGTAGCTGCCCGATAGACATCTGCGAATGTCGTGAGCAATCAGATTTATACAACAGTTCCATTGAATGAATATAAAGTAGAATATTTCGTTCTTTAGCGAAGTCACATTGACATAAGCAGCTGCCTGGTCTAATTTTTCAATTGGGGTAGTTAAGTAATAAATAGGGGGCTGAATAAAAAGTAGTATAAAAATAATAAAATAAACCTCTTAAATCCCCGAAAAATGGGTTTCAGAAGAGTAGGTATAAAGCTACTCTTTCATCAAAGACCCTGACTGGAGCACGAAGACTACCTACTCGATAACGTGTAGGTACCAAGTGGTTTTTATACCTTCAGAATTGAGATGCATGACCACACTTGACGTATTTCCGGCAGTGGTTCACTAGTGCCTCACCTCTTCCCGCTCTTGTCGAACGCGACATTTGTGAGCGGCAGGACGTGCGTCATGAGCGTCTTGTAGATGTAGAAGCGCTTGCCGGCCGGCCCCTCGTGCTCCACGCGCTTCTTCAGCGTGTCCAGGCACAGCTCCAGCTGCTCCCGAACCTCGTCCGTGATCAGAGGCTCGCGCTGGTGCAGCCGCCCGGCGATCTCCTTCGTGTCCGAGCTGGGGAATACGACGTTTGCGATCAAAGATGGGAAAATTTTAATTTTCTTTTTTTAATTTTGAGCCGGCTACACTTTTTAAGAGGCGACCTTCTCAGTCCTCAAGGGTAGCAACACATCTGTGACCGAATTATACCGAGACTCTTACTAACAGTCCCTGTCCCAGTCCTCATACTTACAAACTAACCAGCTAATGTTCTAACACCATCAACTGCACTAATTATCCCAGTTCCCATTTGAGTCTTGTTCTAGGTCGGTCACAGTTGTCATGGGCGGCAGCGGAAGGGTGGTGCTGCATGCTTAAAAAAATTTAAAAGAGGTTTAAATGTCGATTTCAAGTAGGTACGGAAAAAGGAATGTTTTGGGCATTGTGATGTGGTGTTGTGATCGCTTACTTAGTGGAACGCGCCCGTATTAGAAGGGATAGTTAAAATCTTCATTCGGTTACCTTGCGACCTGTCTGACTATCTTCATGGTTTGCAGCGATCATTGTTATCATCGTCTACAATAAGACAGTACTACGACTTTTTGCTGCTTTCACAAGAATCACTTTCACAATTCAAAAATCATCGATGAGATCGGTAACTTAAAACTAATATAGCGTGAAAGTAAGTAGCTGCGCCATATAGTCATAGCGCGGGTGAAACAGAAGGTAGACAGAAAGATATTTTTGTTCTTTTTTCATTTCATTCATGACAATCATCCATGATCCGTGACAATTTAAAAATGTACTGTACAACTGCCCGATTTTTAGAGAGCTGAAAAGTTCGAGTTGTTATATTATTGACATTAATATTATACGTAACCATTACAGGCTGCTCTAACTAGGGGATCGTGGATTTAATATCTACATTGTCAAGATTCTTTAAAATATACGCACTCTTTTATTTCTACATTAATGTTGCAGTTTATGGACGCAAATATGTAGGAACTACACTAATTGTAGGAATCACGGATCTGTCACCTTCAACCCTGTAGCTATATACTAACCCGCCACCCCAATACATATAACGACATTACGACACATAAAAATAGTTTCATATTTCCGTGCATGCTCACTAGAGTCGGGAACGAAGATTGCCCATTTCGTTGTGATGATAACATCTGACATCCTATTAGAAAGTTTCCGCGGGAACTGCACTACGCTTGTGATACTTTATCAAGATGCTGTTACGGAGAACTGAATGGTAAAAATATTACAAGACTATGATAATGGGAACGGAGCAGTCGCAGAAAGACTGAATTTTACGATAATAATATTTTGCATGTCCGAAGGCAATTTTATCAAAACACCGACAAACGTTTAGCCATTCTATTGACCAAGTGAATATGTTACGTCGTAATAAATCGTTCTGGTACATTTATTTCAGTAATTATTCCGGTGTACAAATGTTTAATAACGTGACAGCGATATCTGTCCTCACAATCATATTGAGCGAATGAAACTTGTTCTTTCTGAGATGTTCCCAGATTTATCGAAAAGTCTGGAGAAAGAGAAGCCGAAAAATTATGGTACCGCATCTACCAGCCATTACTTAGTTGGTTAATTTGTTAGTACTTAACTATGAAGACTGGGACAGGGTTTGTTAGTGGTTGTTAGTCCTGTTAGTTGTTGTTAGTTATAGTCCAGTTAGTTATTGTTAGTAAGATTCTCGTTCTAACTTGATCACAGATGTGTTGTTACCCCTGAGGACTGAGTTGGTCACTTTTAAAAAAGTGTAGCCGGCTCAACACCTTTCTAACGGGAACACTATTTCTGTTAAAACACAATTACTTACAATAACACAATTATTACACGGCAGAAATGGTAGAACTGCCTTAGCGAGCGGTAGTACTACCCAGGGCGAACTCTAGGCTCTACCTTTTAATAATACCAAAGATACTACTATTAAGTTTACTAAAGATACCTTAATAAAGCGCCAATATTTTTTATAGCCTGAAGGGCTGACGTAAAAGCAGACGAGCCACCTGGTCATCGTAGCCCATGGACACGAGCAACGCCAGGGGAGTCACCAATGCAACAACTCCTTTTACATCATTTTTAAGAGCCCCATTTCATAGCGCTCCGGGAATACAAATGGACATGGTTACATGCCTGAGCTTGATATACACCCAAACAGCATGACAGAACTTTATACTGTTTGCACACTTTGTCGTTCTTGTATAGTGCGGGGTAGCACCCAGAGGCTCAGAGCTTGGGGGAGCACTAAGAAGGACTATTTAAGAAAGCAATGAGTTAAAGCTGTTATGAGCATAAAAAGTCCCGCGCTACTACAGTTGCCAGGCTGGGTCTACGCTAGACGAGCCGAGCACGAGCCGAGCACTTTGATTTGCTTTTGACCATTACGTACTTGCAGTTCAATTCCAAAAGATCGATATCCTTGTTCTTGATGACCCCCTTCTGCGAGTACTCCAGCACGAGCCCCGGCGGGTGGTACCGAAGGTGGAACTTCAGCAGCTTCATCTTGTTTTACTTTTTACCCATTTTACAATGTTTTAAGGTTTTTGTAAAGTGTTTCAAAAACGTACTGACAGATTTTGTCAATAGCGGAGTCGCTATGGCGACTGGTTTCTTTGTTTCCGTGTTGAGTCTTTAGTGTACGTACCATAAGATCGAACAACCTTTTCTAGAAATAAATGTGTATTAATTCATTGACTTATTAAGGTAGGTATAGTTATAAAGGTTTTGTTTTATCCTTCCTAATGTCCTCCTAATATCCTAATGTCTTTTCGAAATATTTATGACCTTTTATTTTTAAACAGCGATTATGGCTAATTGCATCCTGTATTTATCTGAAACGTAAAATATCTCGATATTTGGGTTATTAGTTTGCATATTCATCGCGGGAATTAGGCGAAATAGTCCATCAAGTAATAGAAAACAATCAGGTCGATGTATGATCCCGCGCACCAAAGCGCCGGGCCCCGTAAGACGTATCTAGATTTTGGAACAAAAGGCTCGACACTGCCCCAGATTCCGATCTCGGCTTACTTGGGACTAAATAGCTGCCGCAAAAAGGCTGTGTTTGTGTTGCGCATCGCGATGCTGCGTTTTGTTTCCTAGTATAAATAACGACTGTTATATTATTCAGGAATAAATTAAATAATAATAAAACAAAAGCTTAATTTTTTTAATGAACACTTCAATAAATACAACAAATCAATTAAATACAATAAATTACAATATACCCTAATACTACCCTAATACTAACGAACTAACATTCTAACACCGTTTGCTAAATGTCCATCCAGGGACGAACTATGCTAGTCGTTATTTGAGTCTTATTCCATGTCGGTCACAGTTGTCATGGACGGCAGCAGAAGGGTGGTGCTGCATGCTCGTTTGCTGCCTTAATTCCATACACACCTACAACTGGAACATGTTTTGACAAGCACGGCGTTTACCCGCAACCCGCAACCCGCTCACCCTCCCATCGCGAAAAGCTTCAATGTGAACGCGGCCGGGAGAGGTTCTTTTCAGGCGCGGGCATATTGGCAGCGGGCGGTGTGTGGGGCGGCCCGCGGTACCGCGCTGAATGGAGCCGCTTCCGCCAAGCGAGGTTAAGAAAACAGAGAACCGTTGAGCGGTACGGGCCCATTGTGTGCTTTTTATGTTAACGAATGTGTTATGCGGCGCATAGTTCACGGTGCCTCGTCATGATTTATAATCTATACATGTCAGTGTAAGTCAACATTAAGTAGGTACATAATGAGGGCAACTAGACTGGTTTTTACAAACAAAAAACATAATAGAAAAATGTTTCTTTGTAATCTTTAAATATAATTAATACATGAAGCAATATTTTATCAATATAAAATCAATAAATAAAACACACACTAATATGAGTTAGATGCTTTATACACACTACCATACGTTTGACCCGACGTTTGAAATGTGCAGCGGGTCTCTAAGTATGAGATGAAATTTCATCGTCGTTTTTAAAAATATTTTTCAAAAATCAAACGAAGTACAACATCGTTTCGCTTTTAGGGTTCAGTACCCAAAGGGCGCCAACGAGCCCTTACCATCCATCCCTACCCATCCCCATCCATCCATCCATCGAGCCCCTGTCCATCCTTTTGCTTGTCATAGAGCTTTACAAATTAGAAGATATTATAAGAACCAAACGAAGCACGGAACCCTTCGTCTGCGAGTCGAGTGGACTTGGCCGGTATTTTTACGTCAGTAATAATTATAAATATAATAGCCGCTGACTATTTTCGACGTATTTTTCACAGTCACAAACCATTCAAGTTTCTAAGCGTAGTATGTTGTTTCGGCGATGTTGCAATTTCTACAAGTACCTTTATACATTAGGGCTATACAAGTTTCCTCACTACTGACTAGATCCATCGCCCTAAGACGCATCAAGGTAGATCACGTCGGAACATTGTCATTACCTTATCTCAGTCAATCTTAATCTTAAACTGAGTTATCTATAGGTGCTACAAGGCAGCATTAAACATACACTCACGCGTACACATCTAATGATAACTACGAGTACGTGAGTTAACGCAAATATGAATTTATGTTGGAGGTCGCTAGGCGCTGTACCATCCATTTTAATCCCAACGGTACTCGTTCTTGGTGGAGAAGAAGACTGTCCTATCCTATCCCTATTTACCGACCCTATGCTATCGCTACCGCGCCCTTTGCGGGGGCCGTGGTGAGGTATCTATGGGTCCCAAGGGTTTCCTTTTTACCCGGACATGAACTGGGAGAACAAGAGTCGCCCGGTGGAGGGTCGGAGCTCGCTGTTGAGAGAAGGAATTCTTGGTGGTAGGTTTTAGGTGATAGGTTTTAACAGCCTAACTATATTGCTGCTCATAAAATTGTGTCAAATGTTTTTTACGTGTTTCGATTGTAGCGTCGGAGATCCAGAAATAGTAGAATACTGGTCCTAAACAGCTCTCTGCGATCCGTCTTTTTTGGCTGGCAACGCGTTGGTAATGTCTTCGGTGTCCCTTACGACGACCCCGTAGCCTAGTCGGTAGTAGCTCTACCAGCGAAGCGAGAGTTGCCGGGTTCGATTCCCAGCTAAGATATTTGTGTGACAGATAAAAGTTTGTTCTCGGGTCGTGGGTGCTAGTGATGTGTTATTTGAAATTAGTGTTGTCCAAGCCTCCTGCGACACAGGGAATACTGGTGAGGTGGTATCAGTGTACAAGTGTTTATTTGACCACTTACCATCAGGTCATTTACATTAAATCATTTTTCCTTGTGTGCAAAACAGTTGAAACAATGATCTCGTGAGAATTTCTGCTCGCGACTGTAAAGGAGGCTTTATATTTTTTGTTCCGCTTAATAAAGTTGGCCTGGCAAAGCACGTCACAGACGCGGCATGTCCGTTAGGTTGTCCACGCCGCGGATTTTTTAGGATTATTAGATGCATCTTCCAAATTTGTTACCTTTAGACATTGACTTAGTAATAATAAGTAAATGCTTTTAGAAGATAAATACTTCGTGTATAATGTTTAATGATAATAGTTGTGGTCTATGTACGCCGTTGCTAATCAATTTTGTTCATAAATAAGAATCACGTAAGTAATTATGTTTTTAAAAGAGTCACGTGTCGTTGAAATTCTTTGAAACCTTGAATCAAGTAAATTACACACTTTTACATTATTAATTAACTACATCTAAGTATTACTTATATTTACATAATTTAGTCCTTAATTATGTTTCTCTCTCTCTCAAAATAATAATATTGAAAATAATTTATTATAAATTTTTAGACTTCAAGGACTAAGATATAAAATATATTCAGTATGAATAATCTGCAAATATTACAAAAGAAGCAAAGAAAATTAAAATTTAAATGATATTACGTTCCACCTGACTGCCCTCCCGCTAATTACAAGTTAATATCAAGAAGCAGGGAATAAAAATCCATAATTTCCCTGCGTAGTTGGCCACCCTACATCCGGTCAAACAGGTTACTGTACGGCCCTCGACCGGTTTGTAGAGATGGGGCTTACTGTCGATAATACTACGTCACTTTTGATTTTTAATATAAGCATAATTTGGAAATTGAATGATTATTTCATTATTATGGAATTAAAATGAGGTCTTCAAATTCTAATTCAGAATAATTATTATATAATTATGTCGACACAAGTTATTATGTGTTTGGTGAAAGTAGTTTAAAAACAAATGTTAGTTGGTATCAATAAGTTGATTCAGATTGTACTTATAAAAATAAATAAAAAACTTCATTTTGAAAATGGGTAAACCGAGAAATGACAGTGCTTTAACCCTGACTCTGATATCGATAGATCGGCACTACAGAACAGTAACCCTGCGCTGCGGTAACGGCGGCTGGCTGCGCGTGCGCGTGCGCCTTCGCCAGTTAGTGGTGGCACAGGTGAATAGGTGCACGCTGCGCGCGTAAAACTTACATCAAAATTCGAATCGCACCGCCTGCCTTACTTTTACTTTCCCAATCGTTACGTAACTGATGTGACACCGTTTTGTAATCGTTGTGATTGGTGCCGGTATCATTTTAAAGCGTTCTTTTTTTAATTAAGTTTTTTTTAATTATTGCAAATAGTGCGCGTGTTTTATTTTAAAGTTGCTAATCGATTATTTCTTCGTGTATCAAATAAATAGCGTGAAAAGTGAATTGTTACAGTGTGGTGTGATAGTTATACTTGGTTAAAGCAACCTCCCTTGGATTAAGTAACGAGCATGAAGCAGTGGCATTAGATGCGCATAGGTAATATATTTAGTTGCTACTTACTATTCATAAATATCAATATTTTTTAACAATTCGAATTACTATACGTACTACACATACGGGCCCTGGATATAATAGTAGACAATAGCAGCCCTTGCATCATTAGCAGGGCGGTATAAAAGCTTCGCTTAGAAAAATCAGGATTCGAATTTCAAAATTTTATCCGGTTCACACTCACTATGTTGACCGGATAATTCAATAATAGGTCGACGATTAAAAATAGTACTGGGTCTCTAATCATCTTAATAATTAATATGTGTCGTGTAATGTTTATCACCGAGAATTATATTATGTTAATATCCATGAACTCTATTAAACAATACCTTGTTTGCATGCTTGTTTGCGTGCTTGTTAGCTCCTATAAAACCAAGTCTCCACCACCAGTTTGTCTTCTGAATGATGCCGCGATTTCTCAAAATGTACAAGTACATGTTACGTAGCAGGTTTACGTGTATCGGCGAAACTTAAGACATTACTAAATACCTGATAATAACTTGAAAAAAATCCGGTGTGGTTACTCTTTAAAGTAAGGATAATGTTAAGTACTCGAAATGAAGCGCAGGAGAGTAAGTAAATAACGAAAGAAATATTAACGACATTCCTAAATAATTCCTAACATCTCTAGCCACACAAAAGGACCACAGTCCTATCTGATGAGAGTGATGAGGATGACAAGTGCCGTACAGGCACCTTTCTCTGTGGTACAGGTTCGCACTAAAAACACATGCGCATCAATTTAATCTGAAAATTTAAAATAAAAGATATCAACGTCGTCGCCTCGGAACGCGTTCCAGTAATGACACTGTTTAATGGCTCCTATCCGATTAATTTAAAAAAGTCGTGACAAATTACTTAACTAATTTGCATAATGTACTCAAACCTGTTAGTTTCTTGGGATTTTTATTGACGCGTAAAACCCACCAATTTTTCCCATAAGAAATTGGCGTGATAAAATCGCTTTGGTGTAATGTTATTGGGGGGAGATTACTCCACCAATCCGCACTGGAGCAGCGTGGTGGAGTCAGCTCTAGCCCTCCTTTGTTACGAGGAGAGACCCGTGCACAGCAGTGGGCGTATTGTCCCACACTTTTCATTAAAAGTCATGGTGTTGGGGGTAGGCAAGGTTCTATGGGGAGGCGGAGTGGTACTATGTTGTATTGGTGTACGGTGGTAACTTTTTGCTACCACCATTCTTGTGGTATCAAGGATAAAGTGTTGAAACCCAATCGACAAGCGATTTTACCTTATTAGGTAACACGCCCCTAATGTTGTGTTACGAGCCTCTTCTCACCATGCGGCTCATGTTGTCTTTTATCATGAAAATAATACACAATAATTACACTTGTAATTTGCCTATCCAGCTGACGTGTCTAACAAATATTTGGTACAGTTTCACTCGCAATAACTCGGATTCAATAGTGCTAATCGTTCTGACTTACCCAATATCGAATTCGATTTGAACAATGAACCGTAGTACCTTTTTTAACTATGCTTACTTCCTTATTTTCATTACATGATGAGCGAGCGTAGGTAAATGTTACAGATCCTAGCTCCAAATCTCTAGCTGAAATAGACAGTTTAGGATTTGTTGATATATCAACAAACCTAAACTAAAGAACAAACAATAGTGACGGGGTGCTATCAAACAAGAAGACACGATACGGTCTGTCGCACTTCCGTGTAATACGAAGGTCGACGTTTAAACGTGAATTCTATATTGTAGTGGTGTTTTGTTTAATCCATTTCCATAGATATTGTGAGTGAGTTCGTCCAGGCTCTACCTCACCAGGGTCGTAATTATAAGAGCAACATCTATACTTATTTCTGTCATAAATCATTATGCATTTTCAAGTATTGAAGTTAAAGTTTCGCTGGAATTTTTTTATGGAATTAAGGTAGCAAACGGGCATGCAGCACAACCTTTCCGCTGCCGCCAATGACAACTGTGACCGACTTAGAACAAGACTCAAATGGGGGCTGAGATGTTCGGTCCAGTTAGTAGACGGTGTTAAAACATTAGTTGGTTAGTTTGTGAGTGATTTCACGCTAATTAACTATTTTGAATTTATCATAGGTGAATCGTTGTAAACTTGGCTCTGCCTTGATGCTGGACGCGGGACGGAGGGTTTGACTTTTTCAAGTTACGTTAGATGTACGTTCTATATTTTTTGTTAAACATATGTAACAGAACCGGTCGCTGAACCGCGGTGATGGTTCAATTGCATTCATTTTGAAAGGTTTGTTCAGTGACACGGAACGCGGCCGTGACGTCACTCATTAAATAGAAAGGCGGTATGCGCACGCGCAGCCGCGCTAGTTCTCATGACTTTGTATTGTCTGTTCTCACAATACCTACGGTTACTGTACTGCTAAACGTATAGTATCGGATTTGCACACTACGATCAGCCTACAGTAGGGTCTTCACGCATGTTCTGCATCGTAAAGTCCGCATATCGTAAGTTCTTACGAAATCGTCGATTCGCTTCTTTACAACCAATAACCGTTCGGCGTTTTGTACAAGCTGTGTGTCATGCAACTTCTAATAATTTTTTAATCATATTAACTAACAAATCTCGGTGGTGTTGATAATTCGATCCTGTATTTAACTCCGCGCGTGTTAATCAAGTTGAAGATAGTAAATGATAACGTTTATCTTTACAAGGTGCTCATGCATTTAACGTAAAACAAACTTAGTGTTTATTTTTCCAGCAATCAGGCTCGCGTTAAGTTGATGTTAAATATTATGTTCATATGTTTTTTGCCCTCTAATTCCATTGTGGCAATTTACAGATGTCACTTCAAACAATCTTAATTTGATTATTGCTCTATTATAATGTACGAGTAGAGTTGTCGAGTGCAATCGTGACCAAGTGAATTTCGAAAGTCGCGTAGCGAGTAATTCAACGTCAATATGACATAATATTTTATACGGAAAGATATAAGCACAGGAAACAAAATTCTTCCATTTAAGAAAAATATTTTGTAAGTCAACTGAAGAATAAACAATAACTGTACATAATTAATGTTGAGTTATAATAGAATACTGCAGTCCTATTTTGACATATTTATGTAATTATATACCTACCTATTGAAGACTGAGTAAGACTGAGTAAGGTATTAATTTAATGAAAGCTGTTAGAACAGGAATAGTCAGTAGGAACATAATCGTGGTATAAATGTTAGATAAGTATGATAACTTAACTTAATCTCAATGACTTCATCGATGAACATGGTTAATTTGAACATGCTCTTTAGAATAAGACATTGTGAATTTAAGTCTATTTCGTATTTTTTTCTTAAAAAAAATATTTTGTTGCAGCTAAAATGGCGGAAGATGGCGGGTGTGTAAACAAGGCCTTCGAAGGTCTGGACGACGGCTTCCAAACGATCGACTTGCGGAGCTCACGAAGGGACGATGGCCGACTACCGGTAAAAAACGAAATCCTATTTAAAATTAAAATTTTATTATTTTTATAGTAGGAGAGTAATTAATCTAAGGGGAGTAGTAAAGCCTTAGAATAATGACATATAGAATGACAGTCTTCATACAAGCGCTCTTTAACACGTTAAGTGCGAAACGAGGCCTAAATCACCCCTGATGCAACTTCCCTGTGGTGCGGCAAGCAAAAAAGTGAATTTCTCTGTCGTGCGAATGGCGTAGCTTTGGTTTGGTCCAGTGTAGGAAAGAGATAAATATATATTTGAGATCACTAATGGTTCCGGACTCGGTGGTGTACCTACCTTGGTACCGGATGTCTTAGGCCTCGTGCCGCACTGAATTAATATAATTTTAATGCAGTGCGGAACGAGGCTAAAACGTCCCATATCCCCCCTGACCTCGTACCGCACTCAACGCGAGCTTCCCGCGACCAGTGTTGTGCATCACGTCGATTGGAGAGCACGTCCTTTTACAGCTTAAAATCTAAATAAATCTTATTGTCTACCCTGTTTCAATGAAAAACACTCATAAATAAGTACAACATATATATTGAGATTTTTATAAAAAAGTATATTGATACTGATTTTTTAATGTTAATTCAAGTTCTAATAATTGTATTTTTAAAGCCCGAGGCAGAATAAATAGGACAGTTTCTTTTCTACTTCTGGTTGCCTTTTTTTTCTATTCTGTGAACCGCATTAAGATTTTCATATACAAATAGAAAGATAAACCTTATGCATAAACCGTAATCCATTATTTTCCAATAATAAGTCTGTAATAGGTGCCTCTTAATGGTATAGAATGGAACGCTTCGTGCGCGAGTCCGACTCGCACTTGGCCGGTTTTTTTTTTCTTTATGGCGCCTTCAAGCACAATTTAGATTATTTAAAAAAAATGTATCCTTTGATAGCTTTGTGTTGTTTTGCCAGGTTTTGCCCTTAAAACGATCTAATGAGATATAATTGATCAAAATCGGTCAAGTCGTTGCGTAGTTAAGACAGTTTAAAAACGTCGATATTATTTTTCCCATCACTAATCGCAGCGAAAATTTGCCCTATTTCAGTGCGTTACGAGGTGTATAAGATCCCATATTTTGTTTTGCTAATAATTCCTAAACTAGCCATCAGATCCCGGGGCGACGGTGGATTAGGGTTCATCAATTCACTGTCTATATCAATAAGGACCAAAATTCTCATTTATCTTTGATTTCGCGCCAGAAAATGGATTTTAGTCTGTAAAAGGAGGTGGGGTCTAATAGACCGCGTGTCGCCCTAACGTCTGGTCACGGTACGGGCCGATTATACCTCGTGCCGCAGGAACGGAAAGTATGCAAAAGTTGGTGCCGCAGCTAACGTGTTAAAAAGTGAAGCACTAATTTTCTTTTTTCTTTTTTTTTATACATGTTTAATGGTTGCCAGGGAAGTGCAGTTTCCCGAAAGTGGGGAATGATTCGGCCGCTGATAAGAATTTGTCTTTAGCAATAATACCTACATAAATAGCTATGTGTGGTAAAGTATGGGTATGGTTATGTAAAATTGTTATATTACGAGAATGTTTATTTAAATATGAAACGAATACAAGAAAATATTAACATCATTTTTTTTTACTATTTATTTTTTTACATATCTTTTACGTATCTGAACATAAGCATGAACACAGGAATCTAGTATATTTTAATAACAGCATTGAGTAAAAAAGTTTTGTTCCAATATTAAATAAATACTCTGTGAAAAAACAAAAAACAATGGGATTTGTTGATTTACTACTCTATGGACCATTTTATATCTGTGAACTACTGTATCTGTGAAAACAACAATAAAAGGAAATGAAAATGACATTGACAATAGGCATGATATAATAATAATAACTAATAATAATAATTTAAATATTAATGGATATCTAACAACTTCAATAATTATAACAGCGGATAACAGCATTTTCACGCAATCTACACGATCCAACCTGTGTAATGTACAGGTACAGGTAATGTACTTCATTATTAAAATGTTTTGAACATATTCGTGTATTTTTGGTTGGCTTCCAATATACTTCGTATATCACTCGTCACTTAAAATGGGAAAATTTATTTTCACAATTGGGCAACACTGAGTATTGAAACAAAACGTTTTTATTTAAACCTAATTAAATAAAAGATATTATGAAATATTGAAAGATTACCTGTGAAAAGTGATGTTATTACACTTCTTTTGTTTTTCAAATGTGTTGTGACAAAATTTAACCGCACAAATCGACATAATTATTTTTTTTCCGCGAGACGCGTTTGCCGTGCATTGTGATTGAAGACTACGGAGCTGGCCGGCGTTTGGTGACATTTACTACTCACATTTAATGTTGTCAAAGTAGCCGCGCGGACTTCGTTTCTATATGTCATTATTCTAAGAGTAAAGCATAATACTACAGATTTTTCTAGAAAGAAATAGTGATAGTAGGTATTAACCTTAGAATAATGACATATAGAAACGAAGTCCGCGCGGCTACTTTGACAACATTAAATGTGAGTAGTAAATGTCACCAAACGCCGGCCAGCTCCGTAGTCTTCAATCACAATGCACGGCAAACGCGTCTCGCGGAAAAAAAATAATTATGTCGATTTGTGCGGTTAAATTTTGTCACAACACATTTGAAAAACAAAAGAAGTGTAATAACATCACTTTTCACAGGTAATCTTTCAATATTTCATAATATCTTTTATTTAATTAGGTTTAAATAAAAACGTTTTGTTTCAATACTCAGTGTTGCCCAATTGTGAAAATAAATTTTCCCATTTTAAGTGACGAGTGATATACGAAGTATATTGGAAGCCAACCAAAAATACACGAATATGTTCAAAACATTTTAATAATGAAGTACATTACCTGTACCTGTACATTACACAGGTTGGATCGTGTAGATTGCGTGAAAATGCTGTTATCCGCTGTTATAATTATTGAAGTTGTTAGATATCCATTAATATTTTAATTATTATTATTAGTTATTATTATTATATCATGCCTATTGTCAATGTCATTTTCATTTCCTTTTATTGTTGTTTTCACAGATACAGTAGTTCACAGATATAAAATGGTCCATAGAGTAGTAAATCAACAAATCCCATTGTTTTTTGTTTTTTCACAGAGTATATTTAATATTGGAACAAAACTTTTTTACTCAATGCTGTTATTAAAATATACTAGATTCCTGTGTTCATGCTTATGTTCAGATACGTAAAAGATATGTAAAAAAATAAATAGTAAAAAAAATGATGTTAATATTTTCTTGTATTCGTTTCATATTTAAATAAACATTCTCGTAATATAACAATTTTACATAACCATACCCATACTTTACCACACATAGCTATTTATGTAGGTATTATTGCTAAAAACAAATTCTTATCAGCGGCCGAATCATTCCCCACTTTCGGGAAACTGCACTTCCCTGGCAACCATTAAACATGTATAAAAAAAAGAAAACAGAAAATTAGTGCTTCACTTTTTAAAGAGCGCTTGTATGAAGACTGTCATTCTATATGTCATTATTCTAGGGTATTAACGTTATAATTATTACGTCGGCTTTACTTAAGTGGATACATAAATACATTGAGTTATTTCTGGTTTATGAATAATATCCTTGTTAGGAAATGTTGTAGTATTAAAAGAATTTCTAATTTCTATTAGTGCAGTACACTATAACTGGCAGAATACTAACATTTTCTCCCTATTGCCATAAATATGGCGCGCTTTTAATTTTGTTCGAAAAGCAAATTATAGTCACGTCAAGGACCCGCACGTGCGCATTGCCGCGCACAGAATACAGATTAAAAACAGAGTATTCATTTCAAAGTTAGGATAGTGAAAAGTTTCAGTTCAGTACTCTGACTTGAGTTCGGAATTTAAATGAACTGCATATCTGCATGTTATTAATAACATCTAAATAATTACGTTACGATAATAATTATAGTGTGTGAGTTTTTGTTAATTTAGTATCTATACGTAATTGTTTTTTTCTATTTATTTTCTAATAAAAATAAAAGTAATAAGTACCTATATAAAACTAGCTGACCCAGTGAACGTTGTACCGCCATATATGTAGATTACTGGTAGTGAACGATTTAAATTTGAGGGGTGGGAGTAGGAAAGTGAAAAGTTGGGATTATGCGCATTTTTAATGCCACACCATAAAAAATAACCAAATTTTTTTTGTCGAAAACAAAAAAAAATGTTAGGGGTGACAACCCTTATCACTTAGGGGTATGAAAAATAGATAGTAGCCGATTCCCAGATGCTCAGATAGTTTCGGAGGAGTATGGTAACTAACATTGTGACACGAGAACTGAATGTATAAAATTACATCTTTTAATAAAAATTGAGAGAATTAGTATCCAGCTGAACAAAATAATATTGATTTGTGATTCATGATAAAAAATTAATGAATGTATTAGTAATACGAATATGTGTATCATAAGTCTTAAACTACCGTCCATTACATATTTTGCGGTTAAATGATTTACAACTGAACAAAAATGATACCTACTCAAAATTTAATAGGGACGATCTGAACTTCTTGAGTGTACTGTGCCCTCGTTGTTTATATACTGGTGCGGGATGTTCGCGCCCTCAGTTCAGTTTCCCGCGTGGGGTTGCCCGGCACACCCAACTCAGCGCCGCTCCTGCTCGCTAACTTTTCACGATAACAACACGCGAGCATTTTGAAACGGATATTTTTTGAATCTTTTGTTAATGTTCCGAGGCAACTGTGTTCTATGGACTTACTAACATGTTTTGAATTTAGAAATCTTTTTGGATTTGGAAGCGAAGTTTAAACATGGTATTGTTGGTCATTTATTTATTATGAAATATAAAGTGCTTAAAAAGTTTTTTCATATTTTATTGAAAAAATATTTAGGTTTTACGTGCCATAATTATGTTTGTAATAATTATAAAATCAACGACGTTTAAAATATTACTGATTAAAAGACACCTTTAGAATAAGTTACATTACTGGAACACAGTTATTTATTAGAAAAAAATACCGATTCAGACCAGCTAGCAATACGAATAACCAAATAACAATTTAAAAAATCCTGATGAGGCTTACCAGTTTTATCGAATCCCAGCAGAATATAATTTATGCTCCTTTTGCTAAATCAAAGTTTTATCCCAGAACGTGTTTTCTTCCAAGGAGACCAAGAGCTATATGTGATGGTGATGTGGTTAGTGATCAAACTTCATATTGGTGTTTTTCTTAGGTCATGTGAAAGGCAATGGCACGGTTTCATGACAGTTTTTTATAAAAAAATAAATTGAGTGGCAATCGTTTTCTCAAAGCACGAAAGCGGTCATAAAACTTCAGCTCTATCGGTCTGCGATCTTAATTGTTTCTTCTTACTAGGTTTTTTCCTAACACAACAGATGTTAGCAATCCTATTTATGCTTATTACACTGTGTATTTCGTAATTTTATTTTTGTAAGCAAACTTATCATAAAAAATTAACCTCCATAATTTAGTATAAGACATTGAGTTATTTCAATACATAGCTTTGCTTATGTAATAGTAGTTACTGAAACCTGAAAGTTCCAGTTAGTACGGTATTATGTTTACAGCAAAAATTGGCTGACTTTTATATTGTTACTGTGGTTGGTTATCGGTCAAAGACGCCGTAACATTGAACCACGCTGAAGAAATAGGTATTTAATGCTGCATTATCATCGAGTTGAACTGAATGTTTTGTATGTTTATGTCTTGCAACATTAATTTATATACAATAACACAATATAGGTAGTTACACAACAGATCATAAAATCTGTAAATTCATAATTAATTATTAATAATCCCAAAATAGAGGGACTATTATGAGATTATTAACCGGGAATGGAACCCTCGCTCAGCAAACACCTACTTAAGTACTTACTGCTTTTAGTTTTATTTTAACCGATCCGGGTAATAGGTATGCAGGTACGCTGTAAAAATTAAAACTAACGAAAGCTTTGCTCATTAAAATTATAATTGAAATATAAATCTCACATAAAATTAATTTTAATTATACATTGACTATTTAATAATCTGACTAAATTTGAGATTTTGATTTGCAATTTAAGTTTAAAATATTAATTACATTTTATTTTTATTTTAGAATTGAAATGGAGAATCACATAGCAGTAGTTAGTTACCTACTGTAGTACAGTCACTGTTTACAGAATTTCTCTAGGTGTTTTCCGCTACTGAAGCAAGTGATAAATCTAACACACATTTCGAATAGCACCACATGCGTATAGAATTTAGAACCGGAATGTAGCGCGGAATATCGCGGTCAAACCATCTCGGCTCCAACCTTGCTACAAAACATAAAAATTAAAAATTCTATGAAAGCGTAGAGATCAAAAGGCGAGAAGCGGGTCACTTCGCTGGCGATCAAGCGACAATCTCTGGGAGCATCAGCGGGGCACGTACCCGTGTTCAATGGCTGAATGACGTTCAATGACTTGAATGGCCAGCCACTCCTTAATGGAGGCAGCGCACGTAATGGAAGTACAATGGTCGCGGCTATCAATACGAGCCGTTCAACAGCTGATATCCTGTACTTTGTGGTCTAATAATGGATTCGATGTCTTGTTTCGGATGCGTTGATATCGTTGCTAACGATAGTTAGTAAGTATGTTACAACAAATCATAATGAACAATTATTCATATGGTATGCTCTAATGGAATCTCATCCAAGGTGGACTCGATTTAAATGTTTTCCATAGAGAACAAAGAAAGTACCAACATAAGTAAAAACGTCCACTGAATTTAATAAATTTCAGCATCATCTTATCTTATGATACTATGATTCAAACTTCCCTCGTACAGTCTACCGCAACTCGGGATGTCCCGACATTGAGTTAAGGCCCACCCACATGTTAATTATCCTTTGATACAGAACATATAATATTGCTTCCTGCTATTTAGTCGTTAGACTCTTTGACATCAGTCGATGTCACATTTTATTTGCATGGATAGGGTTGGTACACAGAAAACATTAAAAAATAAAGTCCATGGATTTATTTATAACTCGTTTATTAATATCACAACTCAAAGTGCAGTATTAGAAGGCAAACACATTCTGCAGTAGGTGTTGGTTACATTATTACAACAGTTTACGAATAGTATCCAGGACTTGAGATCGTAAATCCATATAACATAACGATATGTTTACGAGTAATGTTACCATTAGAAGAATGAGTTCATTGACTCAAATAGATTTTAACTTAAAGAATTTAAAGAAAAAGAAAGCCTGCCAAATATAACCTGCAATTGGGAACATGGGACGTACCGCGTAAAGCCAGTAAAACGTAAATAAATAATAATCGAATCAGTGTTAAACCTATCAAATCAAATGATAAACGATTATAAGATAGTTCATGCAAAAAATTGTGATTTTCTACACTAACTGAAAGTAACCAAAGATTACCAAAAATACCAAGAAATCTTATAACTCATCACTGACTTTCTACTCTATAAATACTTGGGGTCTTTCATAAAGGTATACAAAATATTTTAAGTAGTTAATAAAATTGTTATTTTACTCTCGTAACATTTAATCCAAGCATGGGAGCAGACCCTAATGAAAGACAACTGATACCGAATGTACAGCGCGCATTAAATCTTAATTTAAATTGTAACGAAATTACTAGTTCCGGTACTCTATTGTTTAATTTGAACGTTCGTCCTTCAAATAGTGATAGCCATTGTGTGTTTACAGCGGCGTGGAGCGAGTTATTCACAAAATTGTTGCAATTTGCGTGGGTGGAAGGAACTGTGTACTTGTGAGAGGAATTAGTTTTTTTATTCCTGATTGAGACAATTACAATAAACTGCTCTTTTATGATCCGTGTTTATCGTCTCACATCTAATATTTTTTTGTGTTTGGTATAAAATGTAACAGTCCCATGTTGCTGCGGAAATCATAAGCAATTTTTGAATAATTACCGTGATGGTTCATGGTTGTCGTAACCAACTTGGTTTGCGAAATAATACATACAGTTGCGGTGATTCTACTTAGTTCAGAAGTCCTACTGGGGCTGAATGTAAATATCTACTGTGGTACTATTTGAGGTTGGCAATACTGATAATAGTCCAGTCCGGTGGTCGCTGAAACCTGGATAGAATATTGTGTTTGTTACTCTCACCACAATGAAGGTATCGCTTACTAAATTAAGCATTCGCACTATTTCGTACTTACAAGTTTTTACTGGTGTGTATTTCTTTTGCAGCATGAATCGGAAGCTGAGGTGGATTCGCAGGGGCGGCCAGCAGAGCCCCGCGCGCTCCGCTGCGGCTGGGGGGTGCTCCGCCCTAGATGGCTGCAGCGCTTCCGCACTGCCAAATGGGCACTCTTCTGGCTGTGTTGGGCCGGTGCTATACAAGGTCAGTGCACAAATAAATTTGCGCGGAACGTTACGATTCAACAAAGGTGTTAATTAGAGTAAGGTATTGATAACCCAGCCCAATTTACGTGTTTTTGCCATTTGTAGTAGGTATTATAAATAATAAAATTTATAGGTATTACTTAACTACTTCTTCCAACGGATTGATAAAATTTACACCCCAAACCTTAAAGAGAAATTTGAGGAATACAGGTTTCGTCACGATGATTGCCTTTCCCGAATCTCAATATTTCTGCTACGCACACAGCTTAGCTATATAACAGGCTGACGAACCCAATAATGCTTGGACTACTCAACTAAAATGGCGACTGCTATCAAATTCAAATGAGATGAAAACTAAGATAATGGAATGATAAATAACAAGATCAATTAAGACGACAATAAGAATGATTGCATAAAAAAATCTCAATAATATTGTGTGTTTGCCTCCGACAATCACGCTACCTATCGGTTGGCGATTGGCAGCGAATTTTTTCACGCTGCAATAAGACAAGATAAATTCTGACGCAGCTGCTTAATTGCAGCTGTTTAGTAAGTAGGTACATACACTTGATTTTTTTACCCGACCATGTCATACTTTTCTAGGATACCATACTTATATACTTAGTATTTATATCTAATACCTTTAAACGAGCAATATATAATTGGAATCTCGGAATCGGCTCCAACGATTTTCATGAAATTTAGTATATAGGGGGTTTCGGGGGCGATAAATCGATCTAGCTAGAAATCATTTTTAGAAAATGTCATTTTATTCGTGTTTTTGTAGTCCCAATTTAAACTGAAAAATATGACTCTTCCTGACATCTATTGGCGAATAATAATACTTTTTTGTGAGCAACTAATTGCTTTAACGACACAACAGCAGATGGCGTTGTTAAGTAACACGAAGTCAAAAAACACAATTTATAAAAAAAATACCGAGCAAAGCTCGGTCATCCATCTAGTTTGATTGGTACGCATTATAGCCTAAACGGCTTAATAGATTTCAACATAATTGTTAATGTCGTTACATTCGGTTCGATAGCGCTAGTGTCATTTTACACATGTCATATACACACACACAAAAGTTAAAATCTTCACATCAATTCATTTAAAATCTTGTTATCTAAGAATGACATGTATTTTCAATTAATTAAGCACCGCTGCATTCAATTCTCATTTTTCATTATTGCCACAAGCATAGACAGCAGTATTCCCGCTTAGTGCGGATACCCCCTAAGTCGTTATCATACATGCAATACGCATCACGTCAGTAACACCTCGGCACCTCGGCGTGCATACTATATGGGACACCGGGCAATTGACTGTGACTTGCAATGTTAATAGTTAACTGCGATAAATTTGTTTAACGAAAGTATTTTCTTCGTAATTTTACATAATAATCAAGTTGTAAATTCGTGGGACTGGAACTGAATCTTTCCTTTGGATTTAATTAAATATTTGAAGCTCGTACGGCGTAGGTACGGTTCTTATTTGTTACGATTTAGTACGAGAATTTGCGCTGTGATCCGCATCACCTGTGATTTGTTTGTTACGAACTCAGACCAACAAAAAAAAGAAGACAGCGCGCCGCGAACATCAAAAGTGAAGCCACCTTTTTATCTATGTGTGTATCGTAGGGTTGCCATTTTTTTTAAATGTTTCCCTATAATTTGGGGATATTGTGCAGCTAGAAACTAGTATAATATTGTACGACTAAATTATTGTTGAGTATGGTATTGTACCTCAATAATAAATTAAAATTAAAAAAAATAACTCATATTTTCAATAAACTTAATTAAATTCAAAAACACCACAACAACAAAATTAATCACTGACTACAGAAAAAGTAATCTATATACTCTATAGTCTATACAGATAAATAAAATTTAAGTGTTTGTTTGTAATTCCAAGTTACTTACATAAAAAAATCAATAAAGTGAGGTGAAAACTACTTTGCAACAATCCGCAATCAGAACGCCTGATTCTATTATAATTATATAAAAAAATCAATTTTAAATTTTTCTGTAAAATGATCGAAACAAACCACGCTGGTTTTCGATGGGAGCCAATCTGGATCACTCCGACTATTTCTTATAGCTACTATCCATTAATTTTTTATTTCATTATATATTAGAAACCTAAAATATTAAATACATAACAAATAAAGTTAGTAGTAAGACATCATATTTTATTTATATGCATATATTAATCGGATGGGAAATTTTAAATCGTATCATGGCAGCCCACGCACTCTATGTCACTGATTTTGTTCTTTGAGGTTTTGTGTTTCAAGTAACCTAAAATTCATAGTTTATAAATAAAGAAACGATGTTATTTCAAGTACTTAGAAGTGAAAAGTGATTCCGTGAGACTTTTTATGTAATTTGCTGTTGTTTTTGCAACTTTTCACTACACAGGAAGGCATAATTATATTTTTTAAATCTTTGTTAACTTGAAGACGACTCGTGACAGACTAAGAGCGATGAGCATGGTTTTAGTGTAGGTGTGTGCGTGAGCGTGTAAGTTTACTTGCAGGAGCATGGTTTGATGGCTTCACTTTTGATGTTCGCGGCGCGCTGTCTTCTTTTTTTTGTTGGTCTGAGGTTACGAAGAAGATATTTATTTCTAATTCGAAGAAATTCAGAAAGTTTTTACTTTAAGTTATTTAAACGGTTCTCGAAGTGAGTAAAGTAATCAGTTTACTTTTATTTTATAACTAGCTGACCCAGCGAACTTCGTACCACTCTAATTAATAAACTAATTTGGTGACATTTGGACAGCAGCACCACCTACCAGGTCCAATTGTGAATCTAAACCATTCTTTGATCCATCTGAAGACACAAAAATTTCAACCAAATCGGTACAGCCGTGTAGGAGAAAACTTGTTCTCTACGTTTAGGTACAAACACTAAATAATTTCCCGTTATTGCAACATTTATAATTGATGCTCCAATCCTATTGGTCGTAGCGTAATGTTATATAGCCTAGAGCCTTCCTCGACAAATAGACTATCCAACACAAAAAGATTTTTTTAATTCGAACCAGTAGTTCCTGAGATTTAAGAAGTCATGAAACATGTCAAATATGATAAACATTTGTAAACCTTAGGAATAGATTTAGCTAGGTGAAGAGGATTATAAAGTTAACTAGTAAACTATGCTCGCTTCACTTTGGGAAACAATGCCTTACGTGAGGTTAGATCAGCGTCGGTAATGTAAGCGCCCAAAACTGTAGATACGAAATACGAAACCTTAACTTTTTTATATTTTATGAAAATATTATTTGCATGTTACATATTATACACCTAGGTATCATCTGGAAGAAATTGTCTCAATGCTACTGAAAAACTTATCAAAAATCTAAGCGTACAGATACTCGTATGAACATGCGTGGACTTATCTTACTACGTAAAGAAGAAGCTATACTTTATAGATATCTTTTAGTAGAATAAGATACAGTTTGTAGATAAAATAAACATAGATCATGATACAGATATTCGCAGGTGCAAATTAGTGAATGTTTAGATATCCGAGCCGATCTCACGAACCACCAATTAGATGTAAGATAATTTATCGCGTAATCAATGTTACACGGAATCAACGTTAAACACGGTTGTAATTAGTGAGTCTCAGTATTATTGCGTACGGTAATCTAATACCAACGTAAGTAATCCGATAATGTTACTTCATTAAGGAAGACAATTATTTATTAATTCATTACCACTATAACCACCATAACACGTTCTGAGCACTCAGCAGATGGGGCAAAAAATTGTTTTAGTTTGAAAGATTTTTATTTTGATTTGTTTGATTTGAAGTTTATCGATATTATATTATTATATCGAAGCAGGACTCGGATTGGATAACAGTGCGGCATGGTAACCATTGCGAGATACGGATCGGTAATTAGTATGCAACTCATTAACTGGTTATAAGTTCAAATTGTGTTAATCCTGTGTTGTAGGACCTGAGGATCCGATGTACACAAAAGGCTCGGTATAACACAGTCACCAACCTTTCGGTAAACATCTTTATCGCTAAGAAAATGTCAGTAATATCGTTCCAGACCATGTATACAGTTAATTTGGAACACAATGTGATATCAGCGGCAATATAATACGTGTGGTATTCGTTGTCACAAGAATAGGTAGCTATATAATTATGTAGATACATATAACATACAAGGATAAATTTTTCTCTTCGGTGAATGGTAGGAAATGTACGAGCACTGTAAATAAATAATTTATTTGCGTTAATACAATAGCCATTAAGATGGATAATTGATATAACTGGCTTTATCACACGTCATTAAATCAATAACTGACGAGAATTAATAATATAAGTACATCGCCGATGCGTTGCCGGCCAGGAAAGAAGGTGCCGCGGAAGCAATAGATGAAATGAATATTTCGTAAAAATATTAATTAGAAACTAATAGCTGCTACAAGTATTTTGTGACTGTTAATATAATTACTTCTACGAACTAATGCATCGTTAGCGTTGAGTGTATTTGAATTGATTAAAATAAATTCCGCTAGTAACAATAGGGATAGGAACTATGAGCGTGTGAATGGGAACAAACCCTGGTATGGTAAAAAAACCTAAACCTATAGGGGGCAGCTAACAAGATTTGCGGGGCGATTTGCTCGCTAAATTAACAGACGCCAGTGGGTTATAAGCGACAAGCGGTTTTTAAGACAGTGCCGCATTCTGCCGGACTTAAGTAGTACATCTTGCTCGTCATCGATGGTATTTTTATGTTAAAAACCGTATTGATGGTCGCATTTAATTTATTACAATAATAAAATAGATACAATAATTGTTTCAAATATCTTTGATAAGTCATTTAAATAAGTAGACGATAACCAACCACAGTACGAGTTCCTATCCTCCTGACGCCCAAACTTATATAAGCTTGCAGCAAATAGCAGCCCAACGTCCTATTTATAGGACTCAATGGTTACGACCCAGAATTTCAGAGATTAAAAAATATAGTGTATGATAGTTGCATTAAAGATATTTTTTTTCTGTGCGTCTAGGACCATTATGAGCCTCGAATGAAACATAAAATAACGAAATATATGATGAACTTTTTTAGGACTCGAGGTCGCAATATTTCAAAGAAGTGATATTACTAAAAAAAATTTTTAATTCTAACAATGTATAATTTATGTATCTTTTATCGTGGTCCTTTCAAAAGGACCGTGGGTTATTAAGAGCTGAAACTGACTTTATTGCTGGGTCATAACCACAAGTGAAGGAAGGTCCTTCAAATAGGACCGTGGGCGTCAGGAGGCTATTTCTTTTTTAGAATTCAATTTTTTTATTCACTTTTAAAGTCGTTAGAAATACTACAAAAGAAGTGAAATTAACACGTATTTTATAAACCTAAGTACGTTAAATATACAAAAAAAAATGTCTTTGGTCACTGGTTGCAATTGTACTTACCCGGTTTCATGCTTTCTTACTTAAAATAATGGAAGTGAATCGCTTCTCGCTCACGGCTCGCGTCGCACCGAGAGTAGCGGTTGCCATTTCACGAGGAAAAAGGGCCAAAAGCACAACATAATTAAGTCTGAAAGTCTATTAATTTTTATGGAAGCTTCCGGACCGGAGTATTTGTAATTGTAATATTTGTTATTGCCTTGTTTTTTCCTTGTAATTGTGAAAGTAGGTAGCATTCATTGTTCATTAAAAGAAAATGATTTGATATAAAATAAATGTGTAAAATAATTACAAACTTTCAATTTATCGATTTACGTTTTAAGTCCATTACTTAGTTTCAAGATTCTCGTAATGTTAGACCCTTTGCATTACTTCCATTATAATCGGAACTAAGGTAAAATATAGTGACATTTCATTGACGCTGCAGAATAATATTAATCAATATCCATTACCACGGGCGGCAGTCGCCAGCCCACGGCGAGTGACGGGGGATTACCGTGTTGGCTATCCAATATCACGGAATGAAATACAACCAGCTTAAATGATGGACCTTTTTGGAAAGCACAAAAAGTTTCATGTCATTTCGTTTTGAAATATAATGCACCTGCGCAATGCATCGTTCTTTAATAGCAGGTTTACTACTTAGATATCCAATATAAATTGGTCCTTTATAAAATACGCTGCGGGATAAAATTTTACAGCTGATAAAAGTGCAGATGAACCTCGTGATTAGGTTCTCCTAATTAACCTCTTAGGTCAACGTCGCCTATGAACCTTAATGCCACTATGTCGATGCATTACTGGACAAAGAAAAGCCGGCTCTCGAATTATTTGAGACTGCATGTATAAAAACATAATTTTTTTGGTGAACCATTTTGTGCGAGGATTACCTACCATTAAACATTAAAACCATCGGTAATAACTGGATTCCAGAGACCAGCGACCTCCTATAGGAGGGACCTGAATTCATAACCTCGTTCATTGAACTCAAGGAAAATAGAATCCCTTAGACACCAAAATTAGTAGCCCAGTCTTCCGATAAAAGGCCAGTACAAGTCGCAGGCACATTTGCAAACTTGATAATAATAGCGAATAACAACCGGAACTACAGCGAAAAATTACAGATTTAGGTACAAAAGAAACCTCGGCATCTCACGGTTTTTAAAAAGAAAAGAGCAAGCGTTTTACCTCTCTGAAGTTACGTCGCGGAGGTAATTGAATTACGGGGCTCGGCAACCTCGTAAACGAACAACTCTACCATACCACCAAACCAATGAGTTCAAACAGCGTGTGTCACATAATACCACCTCGTTAAAAGGCTACGCAATGAATGTAAATTCACGAGCCCCGGCCATAAACAACGCTTGGGGCCGCCGTCCACACACCACGTATAGGAACATGAGAAATATACTAATCTTTCTAAAAGTTTAAATCATTTAAGATTTAAGCATCACTGTTGGAAATTGAGGAGATTTTAACATTATAGGTGATTCCCAAAAAGCATTTAAGCAGCATAGATTTTAGTTTTATCTCTTCTGATGGGAAAACGATAAATAATTATGTACGTATTTTTATCGAAACGGGTGTTTTTGGAAAACAAAAAGCGAATTAATTTTTTCAAATTAAGAGTGTGCCTACCAAGATCCACCTAAATGTTGCCGTTAAAAAGACCTAAAAAGTAACTTCTGTTACATGCAACTCTTAAAAAAACATCTTTTAGTCGAGCATTATAAAGCTTGCAATTTTAAAGTTTACGGTGAGCAGTGGAGGACCGGCCGGAACGAGCTATCGCGGACCGCCAGCCCGGCCAGGTTTAATTTTATAAACCCATGATTTGTAGGGCGGCCGGTGAATTAAATTTTTGCCTTATTGCCTCATTGCTAGGTGTTCGGTCCGTATTATTTATTACACCCGCCCCTAAGCCAGTTTCTTATGACGGATTTTTTGTCCCTTAATAAAATATATTGCGGATTTCGCGACTCTCCGTCATCTTAATTGAAGTTTTGTGTAATAAATTTTAAAAGTTACTTACACATTTTTGTACTTACTTAATTGTTGTATTTTCCATAAATCGAGTATATTCTACAAACTTCATATCCTTGTATGGTGAGGAGGTGAATATGATTTTATCAAGTGAGTTATCGAACTTATGTATTTATCTACCATATATGGATTCGATTTTCTGTAGGCTGTAAATAGCAGAATAACTTACGATTTTAGAAATCTTTCGTCCTGAGATCAACTTCCCATTATTTTCCTATCCTAACAGAGACCTAAGTATGGATTAGAAATCTAAAAAGCATCAACGAAAGCAAAGTTTCTGCCCATCATGACGTATACAGCAATACACAGCAATAGCAACATTGCACCAGACTTACGTACGTACATTATTACGGTACATTGTAGCACGAAGGTGTACAAAAACACGGAGAATGCGAGTCGCATACACCTGTTGGAAACCATAATTCCTGCCCCGACCTTAACGCAGATTTATGGCCGAACTTTACTCCAACAAAACGGACTGGATGCGTCCATGGATTTTTATTGATATGTATAGTAAATGTACTGTAAATTAATGTCTCGCAGGAATTCTCGTCCTTTTCGCGATTTGGCTGACGTGTATTGGTGTACAATTGTACATATTTTTTTAAAACATCAGTTTAAAGTTTTTATTACCGTCATTCAATAAAAATAGAATACATTCTAAGGGGACCAATAAAAGGATGAAAGTAATTAACTGGACTTACAAAATAATACACCTATGACGTTAATACAGTATTATAATACAACTAATGAAACAGTTCTTTCATCTAAAGTGGAATTATATACATACATACATACGTACATACTTATATATTATTTATTGGCGTGTACAAATCTCAGTTGACTATTTATTGAATTCAAAATCATAATTATATGACTCATAATTTGGTACAAATATCTGAGATCTCAAAAATGTGATCTTAATATCTTGTAAATATATTAATGCTTTTAACCATTGACTTGTAAAAACAACACTCTGTTTAATCAGCTGATTACATTCTAGTTGAATGACTGGGTGACAGTAATTTTTGTAGTGTGTAGGTAAGTGTCTCTTAAAATCCTCCGTACAACCAGTATAATTATGTTAGCGAGTGTCCTATCCAGTACAACGGACTCTGGAGAAATCCGCAATGGTTGCACATAGCTAATGGGTTTTGAACGGCGGTGTAACAGTGCGTGGTTAATATAAAAATATTGAGTTTCTCAGTGCTCTGAGCCTGTTTTGTAAATGGATGTTATGTTTTTAAACAAGTTTTAACGAAATATAACTCATATAGAGAGTGTTTAATACCCGTTCGCTGTTTATATGTCGATATATAGATGTGAGTAGCGTTTAACGAAGTTTTGAGGTGTGTGTAAAATAATAAGGTTTTAGAAATACAGTTATTGATGAAGTTGTAGTAATCAATAAAAACATCAATATGCCCCAATTTAATTGTAGGTAGACCTATTCGTTTAATTAATTAATACAAACTAATTTAGACCGTTTCTCCTTCCGCGTCCTTCTCACATTGCTGATACAATAGCATGTACAAAATTACCAGGAAATAAGAAAAAGATTAGCAACGCAGACAAAATGAAATAAAAACGTTTCCACTTGACTTTCGTATTGAAATCTTAATCGGACCAATTTTAGAACATAATAGAAGGATACATCAAGTAGCGCCGGCGCGACGCGGGGCAGCCGAGTCCCGACACCGAGTGGCGCTCCGCCCGGCCTCGGGGGAAATTACAAGATGCTGATGCAGGAGTCCGTATCTCCAGCTTACTGCCCGCTCCAGGTGTGTCTCGCTTCTTGCGGATTATCTCGTGGTGCAAAACAACCTACGCGCCAATATTGTAAAGGAATGTGTCTAACTTAGTAAAGTTAGTTATTAGCCACAGAGCGATTCATTATTCATTCGTATTGAGCTTTACTAAATCGTATGCTGTATAAAATTATACTCACTTGTATTTTATACGGTGGAAGCTATGTTGGTATCGCTACTCTTGTTAACGTTATCAATATCATCGTAACTGTTAAACTGGCCTCATCAGTGTAGGGAGTAGACCATAGTAGTCCACCACGTACCTAATAAATGTTTAATTATGTACCGGTCCTTTCTGCACAGGTGGCTTATAATGCAAAGTTAAACGAACTTTGAAACCACCAGAAAAGGTTCCAATTTGCCTGCAGGATAATATGCAAAATGTCGACGTCTGCTAAGAAAAGAATTTTGTATTCCGCTTCATAAAGAATGAAAGTGGACGCCAAACATTTACTCAAAAATATTAAAGTTTCAAGGATCTTGGAGTCCTTGCGCTCCAAATGGAAGTTCTACTGACTTTAGTACTTCACTACCTGACTTTAGTAGCACTGACAGCACAGCAGAATTTTGTGAGAATGATTTAGCAGCCTAGGCTAGTGGCTTGAGTCTATTGTAATGAGGATTAGGGATCCAATTAAATTTTACGTCTTATTTTGTACAATTGTAGTGAGTAACGCATTGAAAAATAAATAAAGCTTGCTTCTGTGAAATACTGATAACATGGATAACGTTTAAAAGGTGTATAGACCAACCTATATTTGGCCAACGTGGATAGCTATATACTTATGTTTTAGTGCTTAATGCTTATGCTTATGCTTCAGTGGAGGTGACTATTTAAAAAGACTATTAAGTAAATAATAGAATAAATAAATATATAGTAGGCATCATTGGATGAGGGATAATTAACTCTTAATGATTTCGTAAATTACGGTGTCGCCATCTAAATTAATACCCAGTGCAGTAGCCCGGAAGTCTAAGAGCCAACATGGCGCCGCTTCCGGTCCGGGACAAGTGCGATAAATGTCTTTATTAAACCCGCCTTTGATCTCCACTTATAATTATGGGGGACTACGAAATATTCCGAGCGCACACCCATAGACACCTACATTTTATGTCAATTAAAATGTCGTAAGAACGTAATAATAATATTTTTATGTCAGTAATTTCATTTATTATTGTTTTTTTACCTTCAACCACAATTGACTCCCTAGTGTATTTTCTCTCAAATAAAAAACTCTCAGATATTCGGCGAAGTAAAAGACTGTGAAGAGGTGTGAGGAGGTCTCCTCACAATTATGTTAACAAAAGCGAATCACGTAGGAGATGCATCTCTTTAATAGCCTGTAAGATTCAATGGCCAACGTACGAGAGACAATGCTTGCATATTCATGACTAAAAAAACGTTACAACTTACATTTCAAATCTAAGTAACCTCAAAACACATTTTTTCAAAAGGATAAATAAATGCAATGATAAAATAAATAAATAACATTGAATCGTTCAGGCAACGTTAGTAATTGATATCGATATCATTAATTAGATCTCAAATAAATTTTGACGACTTTTCCATACCATACTTTTCCATTCCATAATTACTTTCAGTTCTATATTACGACTGAATAATATCAACTTCTTTAATGCTTATCATAGAACAAACTTTAAAGTTTACTTTGCCTTAGATATAGTATTTAACTAGATTACATGACACGGTGACACGTTTAACAAATTATCTGTCTGTATTTGATTAACAAGAGATATGATAGTTAAATATGTAGGAAAGATAAAGATATTCAAAGCGTCTTCTACGCCACAGAAGGCGCTTTTTGCCGCCGCACACTAGGGCAACGTGGCCATTAGGGTGCCGGAGGAAAATGGGAAATTTGCTTTTGCTTAGTCAAAAAGCTCATTAAAATTATTTAATTTAATTAAAATAATAAATTGTTCCTTTAAATTGTTCCTTTACGTTGTATGGTACAAACGAGTCCAAATAATAGTTACTAATTAACAGACAATAATTAAAAATATATTTTTCATTTATGGAACCTACCACTAAAATTACCTGACATCATAGGTGTAGCTTGAACAGGAAAAGTATGCGGAACATTGTTCTATTGCAAAGTTTTTAGCGACTATAAAAATGTCTTAACTCAATGAACTTTAATAAGGTTTGTAAGCGGAGCAAGGGAAGTATGTTTCTTGCAGTACTTTTATCTCGATGGTTTCTTGTTAAAAAGTAGGAGAGCTATAAAAATGTCTCGAGTTAAATAAGGCGCACCTGTTGTTCCGTGACGCCGTATATCCTGGCTTAGTGGAGTTGCGGAGACGGCTCCGACACTTTGTTGCAGTTCTTTTAATATGTTTAGAGACTTTAGAGTACCGAGGGAGAGCATCCTTGACTAAAGCAGTTCTGATCTGATGCTGCATTTGGAAAAGGATAATAGTTTTGAAATTACACATCCTTACTATTATAAATATAATTGTAAGTTTGTTTGTTACGCTTTCACGCGAAAACTACTTAACCGATTATCATAAATCTTTGTACACATATTCTTTACACTACACTTACTTATTCTTTACACGATACTTTTTACAGACCAAATTTCATGCGGGCGAAGCCGCGGGCAAAGGCTTTCGTACATAAATGAAACAAAAGGTATTATTAATACAGTTATCTATTCATATATTTATCATGTTTCTATTACGTATTTCATTGAAGTCTTGTAAACTGATATGTATAAACAACTTAAAAAGTAACTGATTTTGAATTAGGTACATTAAATTTAAACTTTAAGGAAAAGGCGTGTCAAATGACGATGTGGATGGTGAGGTTAATTTCAGTAGAACATTTTTATCCCCTGGGACGTAAGACGTTAAACCAAGACATAACAAAGTTTAATAATTTAGACGTTAATCAAAACTTTGCGTGTCAATTTACACACGTTAATGAATCTGGCACCTCTGCGAATTAATTGAAAAAGTTCCGTTCTGGAGGCACGACCCTGCGACTTGCTCATCTGGAGTGACGAGGATTAGGGTAGGTGACATTTTTTAATTAATTTAATAAAGTATCGAATGTTCTGTAACAAAATAATGCTTTAAGTCTATCTATATCAGGTAGGACGATCCCAAGGATTTCCAAGAGTTTCCGAATTGATAAATATGCGACTGAGTATTGCGCGTTTGTAATGAAAACAGTTTCTATTACATGCTAACTACTAGCTCTGTGCTCGAAGAGATCTTGTCAAGGGTTACTTCACATGGACACTATGAACGTAAGCATTTCCTTTTATAAATGCTGACTTTAAGCCATTTAGTCAGCCATAGCATAGCCATCAGGGCAGCGAGAAAGCCTAGAGCATACTCAACCATGCTGCTTCAGTGCAGATTGGTATAGGGGTTAGTAGCCAAGTTTTCTTCTCAATGTTTGAATAATATCGTTATACAAAAACACAGTGAGTGCAAGGGGTCAGGAATGTGGAAACAATATCCCAGGAATCGGCAATAAAATTGAAATCATTGTAATTCAACTAAGTGCCTACTTCACCAACTTCCCTCGATTAAATGATCGAATCAAATGAAAATTTCAATTTTATTAACAGTACAAATGTAGAGTGGCTCGAGTGAGCAGACTAGTGGCAGTGGGTAGGTGAGCGATGACCTAACGAACCGAGTTTAACGCGATGGCTTTACTTGTACAATGTACAGGGAACTGAATAAACAGAGGCTGAACGCACTTGACGAATATAGATGCAAACTTGGTTGCGAACTTTTCTACATGTTGTAGGTGACAAGCGATCATCGGAGCAATGTCCGGCGAAAATAAACTATGCTATGATTTTGGTATTTGACAGACGCCTAAAACAGTTTAAACATGATTTTTTTATATAAGGTAATGCTTGACTATTAAAGATGAATTATTTTAGCGCAAAAAGAACCAATCATAAAATAATGGTCATTACACTAGGCCTTGAAGAGACAATTGTAACTATTGTAAGTTAAAATAAACCTAACATATATTACAACTCTTATGTCATAATTATCTTTCGGAATATTTTATACGTGTCATGATAAAAGGTTGTATATTCGGAATAGTCTTGAAAGCCTGGGATATTTTATAATCAATATAATAGTTATCGCGATTATTTCATAGTTAAATAACTATGTGTACATGTGTATCTGAATGTCAAACCTCTACTCATAATATAATATTAAAAATAGTTTCCTGACACATCAATAAAAGCGTTTCACGTAAATGAGGCATAAGTTTGATTCCAATCAATTTGCAAGTTTCAAGTGGCGTTAGCTATGAGATAACCGTGAGACGAGGGGCGAGGAGAGGCTAAGCGATCGACTAACGAACTGTTTAACCCGATGACTCCTAGTTAGTGATTGAGTAAACACGGCCAAATGAAACTGACAAACATTCATTGGACCTTTCCACTATTGATTAGTTAGGGGCTGTAAATCCACTGACACATTCTGGCAGTAATAAAGTGAAATAAATCTATCAATAACTAGTAATCGGACTTCGTTACGCTTTGGGATAAATGGCCTTTATGTTTACAAATATGGAAACTTTAAATTCATTTATCTGCCTAGAAAATCCAAGGTGGAAAATGTTTAAGGGTCAGGAAAATTTTGTCGGACACGCAATCATAACACTTGTTATTCTCTGTTCGTACTTATTCTGTGGCTAAGAACGCGTAGAAATGTAAGCAGGTAGAATGGGAATGTAAATAAGAAAATATTTTTTGTTATTTTTGTCGCGAGCAAAGCGCTCAGGATTGCCGATGTTTTAGCCTAACCTTGCGTAATTTTGCTAAGCGGCTGGTGTTCGAGGAACTTGAAGTACTGCCTTTCAGACTTTGTGATGCAAACTCTTACGCGACAGGCAACGTAATAAAATGTACCTACGTTGGTTGCATGCTACGTTGGTTACGGCTTGCATCGAATTGACTTTACGGCGGCTTTTTAATGGATTTAATTTTATCATTGTTATAATATTCTGAATTTTCTACTGGTTTTCATGTTTCCAAAATTTAAAAAGGCAAACTATAATAAACTCGCAGCCCAAATTCCCAATAAACGAAGTGAGTGTACCGATTGCGGAAACAGCGCAGTGTCCGACATAGGCGCCGACACGACACCGGTACGGAGTATTTATCGAATCTTATCGACACGAAATGTCCACAGACCTTTGGGAAATTTATTTTGCACATATTTTAGAATGTTAAAATTATACACAACATTGTTTTTTACAACATTTACTTTTTATGGATGATGACGTTTTGGTTTTGTTCGTCTAGAGTTGAACCAACATACTCGTATCAGTGATATTGTGTCTTTCTGTGTGTTTGTTTTGGCTAACCTCTGGAACGGCTGGACCGATTTTGACGGGACTTTCACTGGCAGATAGCTGATGTAATAAGGAGTAACATAGGCTACTTCTATTGTAGAAATTTTCCCGTAACAACTAAAACTCCACGTGGATGAAGTCGCGGGCACAGCTAGTATACAATATTTTTAAATAACATCTCATACCTTCTGTAGGGTACCTAATTAAACATTATTACACAGCGTAATAACGCGAAGCTCGCTTCGGCACTTAAATTAATGAATGTTATTTGATCCGATATGTAATACAGCCTGCAAATTAGTTGGCGACGTTGATCGAGTTAGTGGGAAGGGCGCCCGGGCGGCTGCGGCGCGCATCTAATGAGCACGCTCTGATTCTGATTGAACTTGAGCCTTGGTTACAACTTCTTGGAATTTTATATAATTGAGGTGTTACCGGTGAAGGCCCGGTACGGCCATTCACCCCAACTGGCAACCTTCGATTCGAAATCTAGTTTAAACTCCTAATGACTTCCAACGCAGTCGTTGACCCGAGCTAAATTATATACCAAAATAATAAAATTGTCACCGCGTAGCATATTAAGTGCGTAGTATATTAAGTCCAAAACTAAGTAATTTTGGAGTAGATATTTGTTACACAGATCTGACACTAGGCGAATGTTGACCACTTACCATCAGGTGGTTGGTATGCTCGCTTGTTTACTAGTCACTAGACCCCTACACCCTAGGTACATGTAGGTACTATTCCACTTTCAAACAGTAACAGTTTAGTTCAAATCGTAGTACAATTTAGTAGACTACCTGGAGGGTTCGGCAAGTCGCATCTGTCTGAGGAGTCGTGCTTAAACCTCGACTAACTCGAAAGTTCCTGCCCCTACATATTATCAATAAATTATATCTACTGGTACTAGACTACATCTTATCAAGTATACTATTATTTATTAGTTTGAGCCAGAACTTTACCGTGTACTCGGTTGAGAGCTGTTCGTTTATGGTTTTCTAGAAAAAAGTTATCAGGCTATTTGCGTTTGTGAAGTGAACCTTTTTATAAAAGGTGCATATAAACCTGGTTTTGCCTCGAAACCTCAACCATGTTGGTCAAATTATAGGCCCTTCAAAGACAACAGCAGTCCTTAAATCTAGAACAACAACACCATCAGTTACCGTTAGTAATATGTTGTAGTCTAATCATAAACTTTTCACTTTTCACCATTGTCGCCCCTCCCTCAGAGCCTTGTCCGCCTCGCTGGGAATCGAACTCAGTACTCAAGTTTAAGTTAAAAAAAGGCTCCAGTCCTCCTTTTTACTGCTTGATGTCTGATCAACCTGAACTTACCCTTCAATCGACACCTCAACACCTTGCTCAGGACCTAAAGCAAAGTGCACATAACATCCATTAACGTTCAAAGACTTACCTCGATAAACTATCAATGTAATATCAATCCCGGAACAAAATTTACGACTCAATAAATTTCCGGCTTATCCCGAAGTCGTACTGAGCCAATCTATGGAAAAAGTGCATTTAGTTGAATGAAAACAAATGAGCCGTAGCCAGAGACACATGCGACACATTAGCAACGTTGATCCTGCAGTCTGTCCGTGTCCGAACTCGCAGTCGTTGTCGGCACTCACGCTCTGGCTGCACTGGTCACGTTGAGCGAGGAAATACCTTTACTACAACATTGAACGCGTAGGATAACAAGAAACTGTACAGACATTTCTATTCCCTGTAGTGAAACAACTTTGCTTTATAAGCAAAGGAAGATGGTAGGTTTGATAATGTGAACTAGTGACAATACTAGAATTTTGACCCTAAAATAATAAAGTAAGCAATTAAAGTAAACTTGAATAATATGTTTTAAAATTACACGACTACGATCTTCTGGCTATGAACGAGCTTCTGGAAGAACCCAATGTCCTAGTACTGCGAGAACAGCGTGGAAGGAAGTTAGTTTCCCATAGTACCTACACGTACTGATGTATTCCATCACCTTTATCCGTCCGTTTTGATGGCATAAGACTAGTTTGGACTACAGATGCTTAGGCTTACATATATACGATTATATCAGTACAGCTACTAGTTGCAAGTCAAACAAGAACCGTTCTGGGAATTAGGTTTGATTCCAAAGGACACAGCTATACAATCCTCGAAAGCTCTGATCTCTCGCGGACTTATTAATGTTGCTATTATTGTTAAGAATTGTCAGTATCTAGCTTTCCGAGTTCGAATTCCGACTCACATTTTATTAGTTACTTTGTAGCTGTACTTATTTGTTTGAACAAGATTTAAAGTTATGTAACAAGCGAGTTGTTAATAGATGTCGTATTTATGTTAAGTTTGGGATTTTTATAGCTATATTTTGGAACTATAGACATGGGTTATATGTGGTGGAGAGCCAGCAAAGAGGGTCTTTACACAGTAAAGAAAAATAAATTGGGAGTGAGGGTGGATGCCATGCGTTAGTATTGAATAACGCCCAATAAGTACTTTTTACCCAATCAATAATAAAAAGCACTTTTTTTTTATTAAAACGTGTTGAATGTTTGTCTTTTGCCAATATTTTGGCCTCACTTTGTTATTTTTAATAATAACTACTACAAAATGACCCCACATATTTTCTCGTTAGACACGTAGCGCAGTCATGTTCTTGCATAATTAGCGTCACTACGTGCTACGGCTACCGTGGACAAACAAGGGAAAGTTGTGTTCGGACACGATCGACCAAATTATTGCTGTTATGCATTTAAATGTATTAGTAATATGATATCACCATATAACATATCAAAAATGTGGTTTAATCCACTCTCGATCTTTATTGAAACGTGACACTAATTAAATCAAAGACATTTAGTTTATTTTTTGTAATCTTTGAGTACCTATATTATTGTAATCGAAACTTCCTCAAAATAGTTATTAATGGCTTTAATTTTACCCCTTTACTTCATTTGTAAAACGGAATGCCTTACAGATCCTACATAATAACTTGTGTTCAGACAAAAGGTGTACTTTTACGGGAACGGTTTCCCAGATTTTGTTGATCACCATGATTCGCGGAACCCGCTATTCGAGATAGCTAATTTATCATACCTTTGTCCCTAATGACAGTGTTTAGATTATATTTGCTTGCCTTAGCAAATTTCATGATATTGAAATGGCCGGGAAAATGTTGAACAAAACATATTTTAAGATGAATTAAGGTCGGTTAATTCTATGGAAATTTTAGGAGAAATACATTATTATCCCTGTTTTGTTTATTTTTTCTTTGTTGTGAAGTAAAGATATTGTATGTTGCTAAACAATATTTTTTTATTGTACAAATGTACATAATACTTGGAGTGAGTCATTAACCTCAACCTGTTGTAAACGGCATAAGATAACGGATTGTAACATTTGTAACTGTGTGGGCGGCTGGGGAATACAGTCGTGTACTCGTATGGTAATGAGAGTCCATATGAATGGCGCGGAATTGCTTTATAAACTGACCAGTGTAACCGACGACACAACTGTTACTACCAAAGTGGTTTCCGTTTACTTCTCGGCCGGGAACGGGTCGGTGATGTCTTTGGTTTTACGTTCATTTACCACGAGCAGGGGAGGTTGGCTGGGCACAAGGAAACACCCATATAGATTGTATTATCTTAACCTTTTATCAGTTAATATTGTGATTGACGATATTTTTCAATGATTACCAGTACCAAAACGTATTTACTTTGACAAAAGCATCATGCGTGAAATTTTGCTATTTTCTAAATACATATTATTATGTATCCAAAATTCCGAATACTAAATACATCCGAAATTAAAGCGATGAAATCTACCGACTCTAGAAGTTTATAAATCAGCACTGGGCTTTTAGAATTTTTGTCTTACGTGTCAGTCTATTCTGCCTTCTGTATACTAAAAAACACAACAAATTGAGTGTGAATGCTATAAGTATTTTGTTTCAGCACTAATAAAATTGAATAAGTGTGTAGGATAGTAGGTTGTCTCCGTGCGGGACAATATTTCGGCGCGGAGACGTGACCGGGCATCATATTGAGGTATTTTCACGTCCCCACCCGCGGACGGGACATTTGTTTAGCCCATTCCGCTCTAATATATGGCTATGATATGGACTTTTTATTACCGTTTTATTATTTATAGTGCAATAATAATTTTTAAGCAAAAAGGAGGGAGACGGCAGATGAGGACAAAATACTTTAGTGATTAAATTGGTTTTATCTGGAATAGGGTCTTCATTTAAATATTTATGAAAATAAAACGAGAACGACTGGTCTGTTCAGCCAGTCGTTAAAGTTTAAGAATACTTACAGTAATTTGGCAAATTTTGTATTTTAGATACTAAAATAACAACACGGTATTATCAGCAGGTATTTTCAGTTAATTTAAACAGCTAACAGATAAAGAATAAAAAAGATTTTCAATGTGTACTCGATCATCATCGTGTCAAGACGACTTATGTGATGTATGTAGTAAAATGGAAATATTGCTTAAACATGATTCGAGCAAGCGTCGGCACCGGCCGCAGTTGATGGGGTCACGTTCGACAAAAAGATGACCCCGACCATCCGTATGAATTTCAGATCTGATGTCTCGTATAACACGGAATCCTTCTCAGAATCACTGTTTGGAAAAGCTTCGAAATTTGAAATTAGATACAATGGCGCATACAAAATAAAGGGTATACACAGATTTCCATTTTGTTGACTTGTTTACACAATAAATCTATTTAATAAAAATTTTACGATCGCTGGCCAGTACTCGTATCATGTGGCAGTTCTGAAAAATACTAATTTATTTTAATGACAATATACTTTTTTTCGTACCTAACAGGCGGATTGTCGACTTCGACGTCGACGACTGTCGACGATTCCCAACCAATCTTTAATCTCAAATCTTGTGTCTCTTTTAGTGAACTGAATTCGTTAACTAGCTTTCTAATCAGAATCAAACCAGAAGAACTGTAAAAACAGTTACTTATGTTAAAATGGGAAACCAGCCAACCTTTAACTTATTAACTTACTTATGTACTTTTAAAATCATGCTACCGAAATGCTGTAAATTCTAGTTTTAAGTAGTAAGGTAAGGTATGGGACTATGTAAGATAATTAGGTACACTTAAAACAGTCGGAGTTGATGTTACCTATACTCAACTCCACACAGGGTTTTTAATATGAAGTATATTAAAAATTGAAATAATTTCAAAGTAATGAATATGAATTCAATCACGTTATTGCTTCGAAGCACACTTCGCTAATCTTCTCACGCCGTGGTTTTGTTCATTTCATATTGGACATCGGATTGTACCAAATGGATTAATCCTCACCAGTGCGTTGTTGCTTGCAACATCAGCTAATCGGATTTTGTCTATGACTCCCAGTTGTCGTTGCAATAAAAGTCGCGACGGTACATTGTAATCATTTGAATAAAACCACCGATAAGATTATGATACTACATAATATATTTATAAAAGTAATATTAAAGTAATACCTGCATAACCGTGTTCAATTTAGGGCAAATATTATCCATTATAAAATAATATAGCTTTAGATTCCGTAATAGGATGAGGGATTGCGAAGCTCCTAATGCCAGTAAGTAAGTTTGACTCGTAAAAGTTGTTTAAAACAATCACGACGAGGTAATGCGCATTTCTTTGGCTGCTATCATATTATACAAAATAATTATGTTATGTTCATTATTGCTGCCTTTATGATAGTCAAAGGTTGCCTTACCGCTTTCTTACTACGCCCCTGTATTGCAGTTAAATAATAATGGCTGTTACCCTTAAAACCTCTGCTAATTATGACTGACCTTATTGTTTTGGTATTGGTTCTAATAAATATTTTTAATAATAAATACAATCTGTCAACGCGTTATTATAATATTGCCCTTGAATGTTCAGTCGAACGAAATCAGCAGTCAGGTCCTGTATTTTTGAATCGCTCGTTTAGAGTGATTTTGACCTGACCTTGAGACTAGGAATAGTCCCATGACTCTAAATGCTATGTCTAAGGAAATCACTTGAGCACTCGCCGCGCCGCAAGACGAACGATTCAATAATATAGCCCCTGGTCCATAGCACGTTGACTGGCATTATCGCTACTCGTCAATCAGAATCAGTTTCGTGTAGAACCAGTAATTACGGCCCCAAATTATACCTACTGTGACTTATTACGTGTTTGTGTAAGTAATAAAGTATACAAAGGTGAACGAGCGGGTCCAATCGACTATGTAGAGATATGGGGGACGAGGCCAATGGTCTGTGTGGGCTTTGCTAAGGAATATTAAATTCTCAAAAATAAAAGAGTTTTATAGAATTAATATAAAATATGAACACTTCGAAAATGTAAAGTAGTAAAAAAGTACTAAGCTAAGCTTTGGCCACAAAGTAGATAAGTAAACTTTGGCGAAGGAAAACATTTGCTTAAACTTTTTAAGAAAACGTACGGAAGGACTACCGCTGGACTACGGTCAGTAATTTGGTTCTCCATAACGTTGTCAAAGATGTCTTCGAGACCGCCAATTCATATTATAATATAACCAGCTTTACTCCTCTCATTGTGGGAAAAGAAGCAAGCCTGGATACGTCATGTAGTGTTTCGATGATGATGAGACGATGACATGTGGAATTTGAACTTAAGTTCTCAAAACGCGAAATGTACTCACAAACCAATAGGTACAGTTCATTCAACTTAAGCCCGACTTTCAAATTACTAGACTGTCTTAAAACTACTGCTGATATGAGGTACCGATAGTCAATTTTGAAATTGATGTTCAATTGTTTATATTGCGTACTAAATCGGATATTTGTAGAATCCGCCATCCGGGTAGCATAACTAGCATATCACAATGACTTCCGTTTACCTTGTGGCAGGATCGGACAGGCTAATGAATACGGCGAGTGTCCGTCTATTTCGGTGACGGACCGTCCGTCAGTCCGTGCCGTACTGAATTAATAACGTCGTGGCTCGCGGCGCCGTCATGAGATGTATTTTTGAATTGAAGTCCAATACTTCAATCAGTCCGAGTGTGTCACCGAATGTGATCACGGGACAAGAGTGTGGTTGGGTGGTAGCTTTTGAAAATAAATACACAAAAAAACGATATTTTTTTTTTAAATATTGGAGTTTTAATTTATAACTCGTAAATTATCATTATGTACCATACCTAAGTATTATAGGCGACATAATGTTATTATGAGCTTAATCATTCACAGTTTATAAAAATATCTTATAGGTATATCTACCCTTCGTATACGACCTTCAAGAACTTAAATCTACGAAAAATCAGTCACGAAATATTGTTTATTGTATTATGGTCCTAGAAGTACGACAATACATAAACGTAAAGTAAATATGCACATCATTAGTGTAAAACTGAAACTTTGTACCAAACAGACCGCAGTAAAAAGTTTCGTCGTAAAAATTTCAATGAAAGCGTCATTATTAGAAACTCGTGGCATGGTCAACAGTGGTCGTGTGATGTGATGTCGTGTCGTGCATCAATAGCAACGCGTCGTGTCGGTTGACGACATGACGCGACGACGTTACGACGTTGATTGGCTCCGAAAGTTCACGGACCAACTTTTGCGACACTCATCCAACTTTTAAAAGCATTTTTTATCTTTTTTACTCTATGTTGAAGCCTCGACGAGCTTTTTTAACATGTTTGATTCTTTGAACATTGAATTTCATGTTTATTTTAGAGTTCATTGAAATACAAACAATGTTTTTTGGTTTGTAAACCGCTAAGTATCTCCATTTACCATTACGTGGGATTCAGACATTATCTTATAATGTGTAAGGAAGTATAAATCACTCGTTTTGTGGCTATTGTCGTAATAAAAACAGTGAAAATTAGAAATAACTCATGGGGATTTCTCATATTTACGCAGGATTTCTGAATTTTAACGGGAAAAGGCCAACTTTTGCTATGAAAGTTTCGTTAAAATCGGTAAAATTAGTCAAACCACCAAATAAGGGTAATCATTACCCACACGTGTGTTCCCTACCCTAGGGAGATTAGCGTGTGTTGTGGAGGCGCAAACCGCTGGCGACGGACGTCAATGCAGCTGAATCCTAATGATTTATTTAGTGAAAACAATGTCATTATTACGCAATTGTGTTAAAAAATTATGGTGTCATTGGACACCTGTTTGAAATAAAGTTATTTTTGCTGCAGGGAAGTATATTATGTTATGTATAGGGTGTCCCACGGCGGATTTATGTTTTTAAATACGATTATTTCAAAAAGTAATAAACGGTTCGGAGGGAGGGTGGTATCGTTGGAATCAGTGATCGTGCGGATTTTTTAATCACGATGTCGCAGTGGTAGAGTGAGCATCGCGCGCTCGCCATCGAAGCATGTTTAAAAGGCACGATTCGTACGTAATTGCTCGTCGACAATTTTGTTCACACTTCGGTATTCGACGGATAAGTGATGAACCGAGTGTGAATTTAATTCGTTCCTGGGTGCAGAGGTTCCGCGCAACTGCTTCGGCTATGAACGCCTCACGGCCGGGGCCCAGTCGATCATCAAGGACCCCCGATAACAATGAACTCGTTGAAGAGAGTTTAACGTAACAGCTCCTATTACCGCCAGTTTTAGCTGTCTTAGGATTCACTTTAAAAAAATAGATATAAGCTGTATTGTTAGGAAAGATGTTATAATTTATAATTAATCTCAACGAAGTATTCTTTGCAATACAGCACTTAAATTCAATATTTAATAACACATTAGTTACTAAATAATTATTTAATCCAAAAGAGTAGTTAATTCTATTACCGACCCATACAACGGTAAAATTCTATTAACGATTTTTCTACTTCTATTACCGACCGCTACGAAGTTGGCAAACCAAATAAACCTACTTACATTTATTATTTTATTTAAATAAAGATAACTTCAAGTGCTTGTGTAACGTTAATCGATTAGGTTACGTTTACGGTTCAGAAGTAGAAGAAGTATCTTTGTAAAATCGATTTATTCGATAAACTCATGTGCTACAAAATAATAATAAATAAATGTATTTATTATTAACATTATGTTTTATCTTTAAGTTATGTTTGTATGCAAACTGCACACAAGTGACACAAGGCATATTATTTATTTATCTTTTTTACATTATCCTATTTCACAATTGAAATGTAAGTTAAATTTTATTATTTAGAAATTAATGATATTATTTAAGACGAATTCTTCATTGAATAATCGACCAGTTTTTAATATTTTATTTCTAGATACAGTACGCGCTAAGTAGATAGGCGGAATCGTTTTTATTCTAATTTATTTATTTATTTATTTACTCATAATGCCGACCATTACAATTATTAATAATTAATTGACTGTTTAGCTATGTTGGATAATAAATACATACGTACTTTTCATGTTAACACACATCGATTAATTTACGATTAATCGATTGCATTCTCAACAGTGTAAATCAAATTATCAATAACAACAAATGCTCGAAAACTGGGAAGCGCCTGAATGGCAAGAGCGAACATGGCGGCCTCTTTTGATGCGCGGCGGCAAAGCTGATGCCTGATAGGTACCTATAACGTTGCAAACTATTAGTGTGCGTTTCTGCGTTGTGTCTGTGTGGGTTTAGGACTTTGAAGATTTTATTTTTGAATTTATACCGCGACCAAACGATTTTAATATTGTAAGCAGTGTAAGATTACCTAGTTTGTATTTTCATGAGTACAGCTACGTAGGTGTTATTTTTAAAGTGAAACTTTTATTTATTTCTAATGCTTTAGATAAATATTGACAAATTCCTTATTAATGACGTTTTTTAATTATGTATTTTCTCTTTTCAATGTAGGTATGTTAACTTAGATAATTCGGTATTGGTAGGTAAATTATTCTTTAATAGTGTTGTTATTGCCAAGCCACATTCTGACAGTGTAGAATTCAGATTAATTTGTTGTCAGAGTACATTTGAGCTGGGCAGTGTGTTTCGTTAGGTATCAAATTCTACCATAACTTACGTCTAATCATTTTAAGGTTGTAGGTATAACATTAATCGTAATGTTCACTACGAAGATTAAGATTAAGATTAAATAATTCTAACATTTTCATCGCAGAATAAGATTGATTTAAAATCAAGTACCAAGACAATTCGAACCGTGACAAATTAGAGCGCTACCTTGAGGTGTGCTTGAGGTCTACGTGTAGGACTGAATGGGAATAGTAATTTTCATTCGCTGTAGTTCGGATGGGCCGCAAGAATAGTGTCATATTTCGATATTTAAGAATTTTTTTTTATTATGTATGTAATGTTACATTCCATTACATTATGTGGAGTATGGAATGTTACATTCCAAACTCTGTGGTGCCCGTTGGTGGGAAAACCCAAGCCTGGTTCGACAGAAACTGCTGTAAGGCTAGTAGCCTGAAGCAATCTGCTTATCAGGATTGGGTAAAGGCGCGCAAGCTCGGTTCTACAGACGCATCTCAGCTGAAGAAGAAATTCAATGCTGCCTCCTGGTCCTCAAAAAAGCAAATCACCAAGGCAAAGTTCAAGCACATTCACAGAACAGGCAAGAGACTTCTGGGCTATCCTTGTGGTAGTCGGGCCTTTTGGTCTCTAGCCAAAGCCATACAGGGCAATTTCTGTGAATCGTCCCTTCCACCGTTGCGCAGAGCAGACAATACCCTGGCCCATACCGCTAAAGAGAAAGCCGATATATTAGGCACACTCTTTGCGTCGAACTCTAATGTGGATGACGAGGGGAAGGCACCACCCACCATCTTGCGGTGTGACGAGCTGATGCCTGACGTGCGTTTTAACCAAACTGCTGTGCGTCAAGCTCTCTTCTCCCTCGACATCAACAAGTCGACTGGGCCGGACGGTATACCTGCTGTTGTGCTAAAAACGTGCGCTCCGGAGTTGACCCCGGTTTTAACGCGCCTATTCCAACTCTCTTACTCTGCCGGCATCGTGCCGTCTTCCTGGAAGGTGGCTCTGGTCCACCCTATTCCCAAAAAAGGAGATAGGTCTAATCCATCCAACTACAGACCAATTGCTATAACCTCCCTGCTCTCCAAACTAATGGAGCGAATAATAAATACCCAACTGCTCCAGTATCTAGAAGATCGCCAGTTGATTAGTGACCGTCAATATGGTTTCCGCCACGGCAGATCGGTTGGCGATCTTTTAGTATACCTAACTCATTGCTGGGCAGAAGCAATTGAGAGCAAGGGAGAAGCATTGGCTGTAAGTTTGGATGTCGCGAAGGCCTTCGACAGGGTGTGGCACAAGGCTTTGCTGTCTAAGCTGCCTTCCTACGGAGTACCCGAGAACTTGTGCAATTGGGTTGCCAGCTTTTTATCGGAGCGGAGCATCAGGGTCGTTGTCGACGGAACATGCTCGGACACTAAGCCCATAAATGCTGGCGTCCCACAAGGCTCTGTGCTGTCGCCCACACTGTTGATCATGCATATCAATGATATGCTTGATATCAAGAATATTCATTGCTATGCTGATGACAGTACGGGCGATGCCCAGTATACAGGCCATGCCAATATGTCCCGGATGCAGATTGAGGAGAGGAGGAAAAAACTTGTGTCTGAAGTCGAGACATCTCTGGAGCGGGTCTCAGAATGGGGCCGACTAAATTTAGTCCAAATCAACCCCGAGAAGACACAAGTTTGCGCGTTAACCGCTAAAAAAACCCCCTTTGTCATAGCACCACAGTTTCAGAACATTCCCCTTAACATCTCTAAGAGCATTGGGATCCTAGGTGTCGACATTTCGAATGAAGTTCAGTTTCGGGACCACTTGGTGGGTAAGGCTAAACTGGCTTCAAAGAAGTTGGGAGTGCTCTACAGAGCTAAGCGGTACTTCATGCCTGAGCATAGGATGTTGCTTTATAAAGCACAAGTCCGACCTCACATGGAGTACTGCTCCCATCTTTGGGCCGGGGCCCCAGCTTACCAAGTGGATCCTTTCAACCGAATCCAACGGCGAGCTATTCGTCTTGTCGACGATCCCATGCTCACAGACGGTTTAGAATCACTCGAGCTGCGGAGAGATGTGGGCTCTCTGTGTGTTTTCTACCGTCTGTATAATGGGGAATGTTCTGATGAACTGTTTAACCTAATACCTGCGGTTAACTTTCGTTACCGCACATCACGTGGCCGGCAACGCGATGGTGACGCCCCTGGTGTTGTCATTGTCCATGGGCGACGGTGATCACTTACCATCAGGTGACCCGTCTGCTCGCTTGCCTGCTTAGGACATAAAAAAAAAATTATATGGAATAAAAAAGGGCACTGATTTTTTTTTTCTCGATGTAGTATTACTTAGAATCACGGTCCGAAAGCGTGGTTACGAGGTTTCTGGTGGAGCCCCTAACACCCTGTAGAATTTAATTCTTCCAAAGAAGCTTTAAAAAGTTACATTTGCCCCATTCCGTCCCGCCATTTTTATTTGAAAACATATGAAATATAGCCAATGCCATGAAGCCATGAAGCCATGAATGAAACTGGATAGCAAATATTATTTTACATTAATAATAATTATGGCCTGTGACAAAATCTATCAAAACGTCACGTATGCAAGAAATCAGCCAATTTGTTCAAAACTATACATTTTGTATTTGTGTACTGTAATATTACCAAAAAAAAATGGTTGCCTGTAAAGTCGGTTTTACGGGCGAAGATTTTACGTGACAACGTCTTTTTCTCGGTAGAATATTTATTGATATGAATATAATTAAATTGCGCAATAGGAACAAGGAATTGAATGAAAATAAGAATTGCACAAATTTTAACTATAGAAATATATTTTGTTTACTAAAACATTGTACATGTAAACTTAAACTTAACGCGCCGATTCAATGCGCCTAATTCTCTAGTGCTGCGCGCGCGACAGACCGATCATAGTTGAGTGGGAGAGAGACGCAAGGCATTCGGCGGGCCTCTCTCTCGTTCGGTGACTCATCGTAACGTTACCGAGCGTTACTATTTTTCATAAGTGACTCCCAGCTAACCTAATTTAAGACGTTGTCACGTCAAAAATAATATCGTTACAGCTGTGAGTCGGTAATAGAATCAAGTATGAAGGTTACAATATTCTATTAGCGACCAATAAAATTAATAATAAACAGATAAAATATCCACTTTATGGGATACTGTTAAATTCGATCTCATTGCTATATTATTTCTTTTAATGACAGTTAGTCTTTAATTCAGATAATAAAGGTTATTTACAGTATAATATCCTTATAATAATAGGGATATTGTCTAACGTTGAATCGAGTTTTACACAAAAACTTTAAGAAATAACTTTGTCGTTAATAGATCTAACGAAGTAAAATAATTTTAAGAATTGAACAAGAAAAAAATTAAATCAAATGAGGTAGTATATAATAGATATTATTTTAATATACTAAATGTTCTCAAAATTTTAACAACGCCATGGGTCGTTATTAGAATCAAGGTTTAAAATATGGATTCTATTACCGCCTTAAATTAAAACATGATTTTATAACACAAAACCCAATAAAAAGTATTATATTAAGAGTTAGTTTAGAAAACTAATATATACGTTACATTTGTAATGTGATAGCAAGAAGACAAATCCATTTTTAGTGTGTTATTTTCCTTAAGTAATATTTAGGTCTACTTACGTGGCCGGAGTCGCAACACTATGAAACATGCGTCCGCTTCGGGCGCGTCCCACTCACTTTCAAATTATTTCTTTCACTGGCTGTTTAAACACACAAACTTTACTCTATTTGTTGTCCAACAAAAATACGTAACTAATTTTTAAGGTATGACTTTTCTGGAACCCTATATTATGTCTAATATGAGTGATTTAAAAATTAGATCGGTAATAGAGTCACATTTTTGGGGGTCGTTAATAGGAGCTGTTTCTTTCTTGCCGAATTTCTTTTTGCCGAACCTGCGAGCTCACCCATCGTTCTCATCGCACACGTGGTTTCAACAGGATAGTGCGACCGCACACACGGCCAGAGCTTCGATGACTTTGCTTCGGGAAGCTTTCCCGCAAAAATTGATCAGCCTCTTTGGGGACATCCCGTGGCCACCGAGGTCCCCCAATTCAACCCCAATGGTTTTATTTTTACGGGGCTACCTCAAAGAGAGAGTTGACATTAACAATCCCCGATCTCTTGTGAACTTAAGAGAAAATATTCGTCGAGAAATCAGCACAATTGAACCAAGTTTACTGCAGCGTGTGGCGCGGAAAACGAGGCTCCGTTTTGAATAGTGTGTGCAATTCGACGGAAGACATTTGGATGACATAATCTTTAAAAGATGAAATCCGCATTATTATTCCGTCGTTTGGTACTTTAATTAAAACGATATGTCAAATAGTTTTTGTTTTATTTAATTTTAAAAACATAAATCCGCCGTGGGACACCCTATATAAAGAAATTACTGTGTACTTATCTACAACATGCCAAAAACATTTCATGTAAAATAGGTTGACGAGGTCACGAATGCATAACGCTTTAGATGTTAAGAAGTGGTGATGGAAGAAGTTACCAGATCTCAAGACGAGCCCTATAATAAGAAGTAACTACATAATATGACTCTACTAGCGCTGACTCTGCAGTACCTTCTTACTGGGGAATAAAGTAACTAATCTAACAGAATCTGTAAATTCTCTTCGTCTTATCATACATACATTTTCTTATTACGATTATCATTATTGCTATTTCCCTGAACTTTAATATATTATCTAGTGTTCATAATAGAACGCTTGACAATAAGGCGTTCATTATCAACATTAGCCCCTTAGCCCCCAGGGGGCTTAGCGCACTGACCGCGCCGCGGCCGTACGGGATTACTGCTGGACTGCTCCATTTGGTACACGATATTAATACGTACGGTGTATGGAATAACTTACTCCCTGAAATAGTTTCATTAGAAACCAATTACCGATTGATCCCCGGAGAGTATCGAATAGTGCCGTCAACTTAAACGAATTAATGCTATTGTTTGCTGACATTGTGGAATTTGTGGATTGATGATTTTATGACGTAGGTATATGAATGAGGATATGATTAAGTTAAATGCTTATCGATAAAGGTTATCAGCCCGAGCTCCTCATTTGAAGAATTTCGTCAATTAATGGTATGGGTATAATCATAATTATAATGGTGTGGGTTTTTTTGTTAGTTGCTAGGCAACTAACTTGAAGATTATGCACAGATAGAATATTGACAACCACCGTAATAGGTCAGCATAAAAAAACGGGTTTTTAATTGAATAGCTGTTAAACTAACACTCGGGATAATCGAGGCATCCATCACCGGGGCGCTTTGCCGGACAATAAAAAAGCAGGGAAGCACTTATTTTCCTCACTTTGTTTGTTTGTGATATTTTTTTATAATTGATAATTATATTTTCTCGACAGGCATGGTGGTAAATGGATTCGTGAACGTGGTCATCACCACTATAGAGAAGAGGTTCGGCTTGCGCTCGATGCAGACGGGGGTTATCGCTGGGGGGTGAGTGATTTTCAATTGTTGTGGTATAATATGCAACGCAACATACAGTAAAGTCACTATGTCGGAGAAATCGGCCAATCAGAGTCCTGGGACGGTTTTAAATAACAGTTAGGCTCCCAAGACCTCGATAGTACCTAACCCTTCTAATTGTAATAGAATCCACAAGGCAGATGACAAAATCATTACGATGGAACCACCGCGATGCATCCGTTGTGTTGTAAGGTCGTTTTGGTGGATAATAATTTGTCCTTTCCTGTGTGCAAATCAGTAGGTGCACATCCCGTCAATGATTGTTGCGCGATTGTTGAAAGCTTTGAACATCACATCGGCTTAGGTTTTCCTGTAAAGGTCATCTAAGGTATCAAACATCATGAGGGTCGTATTGTCGACGACTTATGCCACAAGTTACGGCTAATAATAAGTAGGTGTCTATAACTAGAACCTGACAGTTTATTGATGACTTTTCTATCATGGGTTTTTAGTACTTATCTCATAACTTCATAGACAGTTGAAGCTATAATGCGAGCGACTCTAATTACCATCAGGTAGCCGTCGGTGTTTGCTATTTGTACTTACTCTAAATATTAAGTTAGTAAAACCATTTAGATAGAAATGTAAATTCATGAGTAAAACGCCAATCGAAATCGAAGTCGAATTGAAATTGGCAAGAAACAATATTTGCTCGAAAGGTTAAATAACTGAGTGCTTCGATTCTGCAGCTACGACATGGCGTCGTTCATCTGCCTGGCGCCGGTGACGTACCTGGGCGGCCGCGCCGGCTCGTCCAAGCCGCGCTGGCTGGGCTGGGGAGTGCTGCTCATGGGCGCTGGCTCGCTGCTCTTCGCGCTGCCGCACTTCCTCGTCCCGCCCTACAAGGTAGCCGGGGATGAGCCCGACGACCTCTGCGCCGCCAACCGGACTGTGGTAACATTTACCAAGTTTTACTCTTACCTGTACCTACTCTTCCACACCTCCCTCTTCCCACGTCCCCGTAGAGCGAAAATTAATTAAGTGATAATTTTAGGTAAAATGAGATATTAATGCCATGCTGATAACGAAAGTTCGTTATTGGTATAGTTGTCTCGGAGTAATTACTGATACTCTAGTCTATGACAGTAACAGTGATGTAGTTACCAATCAATCCGCACTCCAGTGGCGTGGTGACCGTTGGTGGCTTCAGGATAGGAGTAATGTTTATACTCTATAATATAATATAGGTAGTGAACTGTTACGGTTCAGTCAAGCACCTTCGCTAATTATTTCGTGCATGACGATGTTAAAAATTCTTACATTTACCTTTGATATGACTGTTTACTTACAGTATATTCAGAGCTAATTATGAAGTTTTATTCAACCGGGAGCCTGCACATATCATCAGATTGGTATTAGGAATTCAGCATCAATAACTCAAAGTTGCGTTGCATTAGCGACGGAGATTCCAATTCGGGCTCCATTGCTATCCACTCCTAACTGTATCGAACTATAGATGGGTATCTGTATAATGGACATTGGACGCGAGGTAATCAGCGTTCGGGCCGATTGATCTTGAATAGGGCATTCATTGCACGGCTCCGGGAGCTGGTCGCTTTGTGACTTGACCTTACTGCGGTAATTGGTTGTGATGACGCTGGTATTTGGAGCCACTGCTGTTGGTCGGCTTGTGAACACTGACAATACCGTGGATGATATGTATATGTTGTATGTATGTATGTTGTGTGTATGTTGTATGAGTTATGCCTCTGGACCACTGATAGGATTTCCTCTACTTCGTAAGAAAGATATACTTATTTATGTAGCGTCAGAAGTTATTTTACACCGAGTAATTATTTCATTCCAGTTAATAAAAGTGTAAGAGGGATTATTTATTTGCCTCGTAAATGGAATCGTTTTACATAATACAGTAAGATTAAATTAAAATTAATTTCTTTTCGGTAAATTCAAGTAGGTAGAGTTTTTAAAGATGTTAAGAAGAGTCTCATACAGTCATTCTGGTACAAGTTGTTTGTAATAAAATTAAGACTAGAGTTACATCGACATTTTGACATTTTCCTATAAAATAACAAACTCGAACTAATTTTCTGTGTAAGGTAGTCAATGCAGCCGGATCTTACCACAACGTCTCAATACATATTGAATTGTGGCCCCCAGACCAACATTTGCGACAGCGAGAAGCTCGTGGAAGGTGGATCCTGGGCCGTGGCCATCTTCGTCGTGGCTCAGCTGCTGCACGGCGCCGGCGCCACGCCCCTGTTCACACTCGGCGTCACCTACATCGACGAGAATGTCTCCAAGAAGATGTCGTCCGTGTACCTCGGTAAGATCACTAAGTATCTACCATTTGTTCTGAGCTGACGACATCAGTAAAACTAAAGGCGTCACAGACGCGTTGCCAGCCAAGACAGAAGGAAGGAGGAATAAATTACTGGCTATCAAGCTCTTATTCATAAACACAATACGGCATGTGATTTGGCGGATGACTCAGCAATACGGCAGTGAATGCAGCCTAGTCCATGTTCCAACTTCCTTCAAACATATGTATCTGGTATGGTATCTGGTCTGTAGAGAGATTTTACATGACATACATAAATGTGTGTTTGGTCTTCGTTACCTGTGCTTTTGCGTATGTTTTTGCCACCTGCACCTGCACCACAGGCAATCCTGTTGAAGGGTGCGAGTGTGTGAATGTATCACATGTACCTAATAGAACAGCTGTTCGGGCAAGTGGCAACGCGATAACACCCCGACTACGAGCGCGATCGTATTACTTAACATGGGAAGGCACTCGACCGTGTCGTAAAATAGTATAACGTTATGTTATGGGAGCTTTCGTAATAATGATATAATAGCAGCTAGCGAAGTGCTTCATGGAAGCTTTTCTGCATTAGGATCATTGAACTTTGTTACGATGGTGTCACAGCGGATGTACGATCCAACGGTAATGATAAGTCATGGTAGATGGAAGTAATGTTCGAACTCCTAATGGGCGTATTTTCATATTGAGTGTCTCTTCAGTCTTGAATTGAAGTGTTACTATTGTCAATGGGCGACGTTGACCAATTAATTATTAATTAAATAATATTAAAGGGCATCCTTTTCGTAATAGCAGCTACTGTCTGTGACCGACATCACAATGAAACAGTTTTTCCCTAGCCAACACCACCGTGACGGATAAGACTAACCACAAAGCACAAAAATTAATTATCCTATTAACGAAGAAATTAAAATTGCGATACAATTTGACCTAGCTACCAGTATCACACGGTGGACAGTGGACGGCGACAGGTAGTGCGGCGGCGATGAGGCCGAGTTGCAATTAATAGAGTGACCGCGATGCATTTCCGATTGAGTGGCGCAGGCGGCTTCGGGCAGGTCGTTAAACTGGCTCACACACTCACGGTGTGCGCCACGACCCACGTGCTCTTGGTTTTTCCATTAACCTGTCCTTAGCATGTTCTTATAGCATTGACCCTTATACATCTAGGTGGTCGATGTAAGCTACTTGATGAGTTGATAATCTTTTCTCACGTAGGTACAACTACTTACGGAATCACCGTCTCAAATAGGGTACACGGTTTCCACCAATGCCACGTTTCTGTGGTTTTTCGATTAACCTGTCTTTAATATGTTACTAGTTAACATTTCTTTGCTTAGTCCGATCGGAATTAGCTACTTACTAATCAATTACTAATTCTCCAATCAATTTTAAGTCTTTATTCAGTATTACTTGTTAATGGAAAACAGTCGATAGTCGATCGTAGATGGCAGTAACTGAAGCACGGTACCATCAAAGCGTGAGAGTAGCGGCTGCGGCAGCGAGACTGACGGGTATTTAATAGGGTACCGACCGCGGCGCTTCCCGCCAGATTGTGTTGCTATTAGCTGTGATCGGCGCTTTGTTACGGCCATGTCATTCAACAGCGAACAGTACCTACAATAGATACCGGTTCTAGTTATGTCGTTTTAATTGAGAAAGTAAAGCGATTAAATACTTCCTACATGACAAACAAGTGATCACTGAACAGCATCAAGCTTCAGAAAACATTATTGTGATACTTAAAAATTGTATTAGTACAGTAAAACACGATGCAAAAATCGGCGAAGTCCCACTCACAAACTATAAAAGTTTCATTGTATTGAGACCACTACGAAAACTGCAAATTCTGCAGTGAAAGCGCTTTGCACAACCAACCACAATGTAATGTTTCGCAATAAAGTCAACAATAGTCTACTTCTTTCATAGTAGGTTTTACTTAGTGCTCAACCACAATACCCTTGATTTTAACTGTAAGTGACGTTGTAAGTAGGTACTTATTATTAAATGAAAACGTGGGTACTAACATAATGAACTTGATCCAAGTTATCTTGACAAGTTTCTTGGCATAACGCATGTTGTATGTGTCTGTTATATGTACGCTTGTTTATGTGGTGCCATTTACTCTCGTAGGTACGTATGAGAAATGATATGTATGTATGAGCACATTTACGTGCTAAGCAAAGTACTCAGCCACGACGCGTCTCGCCGAACGTCTCAGGTGCGTAACATATCACCGTACGAGAGAGTAAGGTCCATTAGCCATGTATCGAACCGCCATTACCGTCCGCCGGCACCGATACCACTCTCCACTCTCCAGCGCTCTCCACTCCTCAAGGACGACGTCGGCTTCCAGTGCGAGCTATCGAACAGTGCGCTATATAGTGTTCAGATACTGACTCATCATAAAAGTCGTGCAGAAGTAAATACATACACGGTTAATTAATAATAATTATGATTAAAAATAAGAAGATACATTCAACATTATTTCAAGTAGTATTTCAAGTAAATAATGTAACGACTCGTGCACGGCGAATCAGTGTTTGTCTACAACACTAAACGGAAATACACACCCTAGAGCACAGCATGCCCTATTTCATTTAATTGTGTCACTACACTATAATTATTTTCGACGGCGCGCGGCGCTACAACCCTTTGTAGTTCTTGGCCTCCTCAACAAGCTTTACGATTTAAATTTAAAATCGTGTGAAATATCCCTGACTCCTTTTCAAATAGTAAATCTCGAGGTGTACAACAACCTTTTTCCCGCCTTTTTCGCGGGAGCTTTTAGCTGTGAAAACACGCCATGAAGGGGTTTATAAGAAATGGGATATCGCTCGGGGCTTTGAGCTCCTCCACAAACAATGACGGGCTGTTTCGAGATCGTAATGGACCTATTGGTGCACTTGAATGCTATTAATATTAACGCGGTTGTGTTTTGCCGCGTTTTGCGCCCGGCGCCGGTGCCCAGGGGAGCGAATCATTTCCCTGATATATTAAATAGCATTTATGCGGAAATGTAAATCAAACATAATAATATGCGGAAATGTAATTCAAATGGAAAGGTAAATAATATTAAGGTGGTTAAAGGAAAATTTGATAGTATTTTTAGAATGCAAATAGATGCTTTGGCATGTTATTAGGTAGGTGTATATTTATAAAGTTTGTATTTTTGTAATTATTACATTGAGGTATAAAAGCTTTCTACGGCACGGATATACATATCAACATCGTCTGGTCGAGGCTCTGGGACAGAATGTGTGTTTTAGTAGACCTTTTACGAGGAAACTCAGTGAAGTTATTGGTGGTATTAAACCTCGCGGCCCGAGGAGACACGGTCTGCAATACAACCGCGAAGCTTAACAACTGACGGGAATATTAAATGAGCTCTCGTAGCTCGTGCTTCGAAGTGCACATCAAACCATCGGCTCGAGTGGTATCGTCGCCATAGTGTTTAAGCCAAGTCGTACATTTCCGCAGTCCAAGTTCGTAGGTCACTACTAACTTAAAGCCGGATTCAATTACTAAGATTATCCAGTGAGTGCACGAGTTAATTTACCGTTTCATACGTTGGATAAGTTTTCAACATCTCGGGTTTAATGTATTGATGTTACACTCATTTAACATGTTACATTATGCTTTTAATAGGTGTGTACTACACGATGGCGGTGGTGGGCCCAGCGCTGGGCTACGTGCTGGGCGGACAGATGCTCAAAATCTACACAGATTTCATCACTGTCAACTCCGAAACGTAAGCATATTTTATATTCATTTGCAACCTGTGTAGTTTCTTAACTTTCATGATCCTGTTAAAAAATTAAAATACATAGATTATATTAAAATTTAGTCCATTTACTGCTTGTAATGCAACATGTATTATTTAAATTTAATAGATAATTGAGTATTGACACCGTCATTTTCTAATTTTAGTGCACACGTTACCAAGCACAAGTCATTGAACGAAGTTATAGTTAGGTACATTACAGCTGTAAAGCTGCATAACAGCTGAAATTCGCAGGATCGGGGCCAAGTGGCCTACCCAGCCGAAATCTTAGTGCGCTAGAAGCGTGTGTCGAGTCACTTGATCCACAATCCTTGTAAGAGCCCCGATTATAATGGTAAAATGATTACTGTGCAATACAATTAAGGTCTCTAGAATATAGGTAACCACTAGACTACTTAACTTTAGTAACCGTTCATTTAGGGTAGGCACTTTAATAAACGAGGAGTTATAATCATCCCTCAACATTGAGTTCAAAGCAACGCTGGCGAAATTTGTAACGAAACACAATTAAACCAGTTTGAACGTTGGGTTTCTTCTTCTTCTTCTTAATTTCCTTTAAATTCCACTCTTGGTCAACGTGGTGGACTACTCTAGGTAGACGGTACCCTCTGTAGCCTAACGCCATTAGAGCAGCCCAAGTCCACCAAAGGTCGATGAGGGATAGTTATGGTGCTTATGGGTTGCGATCCTGATGATGGTATTTTGAAATATTGGCGATACTCGCTAGTCTATTTTGAACATTCGACCTAAGGCAACAAATATAGCCTGTTATCCGAGTGTTTGCATGAATATCGTATCACATCATGTTGCTCCAACTCCGATCACGCGGAAAAGCAAATTCGCGCGCTTTGCACCCGGCGTACCTACTCGTACCTTTATTATCTATGCGTGCCTTGTTCAGTTTTTAATATTTCAGCTCGGCAGCGACACGGCTTCATTCTGCCAACTTGCCCTCTCGCTTTCATGTCATTGTACGTTCCTCTGGCAACTTTTCAGCCAAATTAATTCCAGCATTTTATACTTTCATGGCTTCCGCAGCGAAATATGATTTTCCGTGCGACGAATTTTTGAACGATCTCTTTGATACGGTTTCACTTCTAAATTAACTGCGTGGGTTTAAAAACGTGGAGCGCCGGTATCGACGCTGCCGGCTGCCTCGCTATCGGTATGGAAAAGTGTATGCTACTTAGTTTATGCGGCTTCATTAGCAATTAACATTTTTCTGCGTAGGTACAAGTTCTTTCCTGTTTTGTTTGGAAATTGATTTAAGTAAGATAAGTTTTTATTAATTATTCAATTGATTTTTAATCAAAGCCTGGGTGACCCCGATCAGGGACTACACAAGTGGAACGACATGATGGCGACTAGTGGGCTAGACCCAAAATGACGTACCTACTCTGTGAGCAGAACAAGAAATTAAAAATAAGCGCTCATTATTAATTGGCAAGCACATGATATGTTAATTAAAATACTTGAGGTCGAGAGCCCGCCTCGGACTGACCACGTACTTAGGTTCCTATCCTCCCCTGTTCGCTACGGAGCTGACTAGCTATCAGAGTTGTTTGTATGCAAAGGACTTTATTTTGATGTTGGTCCTCGCATCCCAGCCGCGGCCACGGCTCTGCGCCGGGCGCGGGCGTGCTATTTGCATATGAAAACATTTCCAATTACCAACGTAACCATGCTCCCTTATTTTAGACGATCCTTTTGTTATTCCCAGCCTCTAAACGCCGCACGTCGGCCGCCGCTTGTTTTGATAATAGAATGTAGTAGAATAGATAATGAGATAACAAAATTTGAATAACTTATTGTAATAATGAAAATTGAATTAATTTGAAGGAAAATATTTACCCTCGTTAGGTAATAGGTCCTACGGAGAAAGTTTAGGGAGGTAACGTGGACAAACGGAGGCCAGTCCTTTCGTCAATTATTTTTGCGTCTCGTCTCATATGTTATAACAATGAACATTAACGAAACCTTTTATTGTAAACACCTTAAATACCTATCGTCTGTTTTTTTAAAGTAAATATCATCTAGATATGCATCCTATAAGAATGACAGTTTAAGATCTATTTTGTACAATACAATACAAATTATCTTCATTGTAAACAATAATAAAAAAACAGCACTAAAGTCTAGGACATACGCTACAACTAAACGTTTCTCACGTCTCTAAATATTCGTCAAATTTTATTTAAAACTGCCCAATGTTTATAAGAACACACAGCAAAAATAACTTTTTTAAGTATCGTTAATAAAAAATCTGTATTCTTAAATGTACCGACATACCATTGACTTATAGTAGCGGCACAAAATTAAGGCCCCTTTGACACATTAAAATAGTGACGTGTAAAAATGTTAATTTAGTATCGAAAAAATATGGTCAAGTGCGAGTGGCATCGATACATTTTTGGAATAAAAAATTGAAGCACCCTTTTTAATTACATATTTGGAATGAAAATCGAATACTGAGTACCCCCTATTAATATCACAAGAGTCTTACGAATCACCTTATATTTAAGGTCTCCTCGGCTTTGAGCTCAGTAGTGGGCTTTGTTGGGTTGAGATGATTTATAGTATATTCATTTATGTAATTGACTTACTTACTTTATTAAAGGTGGCACTGTATTTTGTTAGTAAAAACGTGAAGGAATTTGTTCGTTGTACCATATAGGGGAGGAGTGGCATGAAAGGGACACGTATTGAAAGGGACAATTCAAATAACTAGTAAAATAAAAACAATTTCGAAACAACACTTTTTTTGTCGTATGGCAACCTTGAAGCAAGTTCGTTCGCGGCTATCTTCATACTCCTGTAATTTCAAACATGGCGGATTTGTAAGAGTGTTGATATTAGAATTGAACAGTATTTTTTCTGTTATAATTGTGAAGCGTCTTATCGAGTGCTGCGAGTTAATTATTTATGTGTGAATCACTGTTTAAGATAGGTTGGACATCCACAGATACGAGAACATAAGGTCAGTGAACTTTAATTTAATATTGTAGATTTTGTGGGTATGTTTTCAATTTTTGTATGATATTTATGAAAGGGACACAACAAACGGTTATGAATGGGACGTCCCCTTCATAACTGTCTCTTTCAAGACTGCTACTTTGCAATAGGTTTCTTCTAAATTTTTTACTTCTTTTTTAGATTAGAAATGCCACCTAAGAAGAGAACGCGTGTCGATGCAAGCAAAATTGAAGAGGCAGTACATAAATGAAATGTTAGAAACCCCTGAAAAAGATAGATTAATTTTAGAAACCCAGGACCCTCGGCACGGCGAACCGGCATCTTAACCATTGCGCCATCCGGGTCGTCATACGTGTTTAATTTCTTGCTAATTATATGGAGACTGAATATATGTCTTCAGAAATGCTATTAATAATTTTTAAGTTCATTATTTATCTCAGAAAAACATTTTAATATCGTTGATTGCTGTTTAAGTTACATAAAAGTATTTCATTATATTATTTGTTAAGATGAAAACGGTAAGATTTAATAACGACAATAGTTTTAGTCACTTTTTAATTTGATTTTTATCGTACCTAGTTATTGTATAGGTACATGTTTCCTCGAAATTTGGTACTGTCCCTTTCATAAATTACTACGTCCCTTTCAATACCGTTCATTTATGAAAGGGACAAAATACACATTTTTTTAAGATGCGAAAATAAACAACTAAGAATTGATTAATTACAATTATTGCATTTCATTTCAATAGTTTAATAATAAACGCTTCCTATTCGACTCCAACCTGTTCCAAATATTTTCTCAATCGCTTACTAGGACCTCAAAATCAAAAATGTCCCTTTCATGCCACCTCTCCCCTACTTTGTTTATATGGTCCCGCATTAGTCCATAATATTTAAATATATATATTGTTTCAATATCCATGTAATTAATTAACTTTGGGTCCTAAGTTATACATTCGATAAATTTTATGACTTTTGCACATCACTATTGACAATGAAGAACAGCAATTTGGTCCTTCAAATTTATGTAATAATTTATACAAAACTTGATGATCGGACAGACGTCAAGTAAACGTCATACGGGCCTTCGATTTGTGCTGATAGTAATAATAAGTCAATGCTACATAATTATGTATCTATTCTATAGGCCGACGAACTATTTCCAGTCTACCTAAAGCCACAAGATGTCTCTCAAAATAAGCTTCAAATGTGCTTTACAGAAATAAGCTCCGTTGACACCAGCGCGAGTGATTGATTAGAACGATCCTGTTCTGCAGCGTCCGGGTCGGAGACTAGCTCGTCGTGTCGCGGTCGACGCGCAGACCGTTCAAACTGGACTGGTTATTTATATTGTTCACCTGTCTCAGTCGGAACGTACAATATCTTCGATGCGCTTTTCGCTGCACACTTATTTTTCATCGAGTTGTTGAAATCTATGCTATAATTTTTAAGAAATAGAGCAACCGCAAATTTGGTGAACTCCCAAATGAGTGTGCAGTCTTAAACGTTTTTCTACTGCTCTTGCTCTTCAGTATTCAACCATGAATTGCCATGAGGTCTTTTGACGGGCAGCAGAGATTGGAGATTGGAGAGAATCAGCCTTTGGTGTTACGTGTGCCCACACCACTGTAACTAGTTACCGTCAGGTGGAATGTCTTCTCCTTTGTTGGGTTTACATGTAAGTGTATCTTGTCCTCAGCATGGGCATCACCCCGCTCAGCTCCGTGTGGATCGGAGCGTGGTGGGTGGGCTTCATCCTGTCCGCTCTGCTCTGTCTCATTGTGGCGATACCGTTATTGGCCTTCCCATATGAACTGCCCGGTAAGTAATCATTTACTTAGATAAAAATTATTTAAGGATAATTTAGAAGTAACAATGTAGGTGGGTACATGGTACATGCAAATGGCAAACCATCTGGATCGTAGACCATCTGGACCTTGTGTAGAGTTACTGACGTAAATTAAATATGTTTCTTAATCTATATCATTGTAAAATGGTCACGGTCGTCATGAGAACTTGATGCTGCGTTATTGACATTACAGATTCTGTTTCCAGGTGCAGAAGAGATTCGTGCATCTAAAGTATCGGAGGCGCACGAGGGCGCAGCGTCCAAGTCAGCGGCGTTCAGCGCTCTGCACGAGCTGCCGCGGGCGGCCGCCGCGCTGCTCAAGAACCCCACCTTCCTGTTCCTCAACCTGGCTGGCGCCAGCGAGGGCATGCTCATCTCCGGCTTCGCCGCCTTCCTCCCCAAGCTGATAGAGAATCAGTTTGCTGTCAATGCTTCGGAGGCTGCTTTGCTGCTAGGTAAGCTGCGATGTGTGTGATGTCATCGATCAAGTCTCTCAAGATCTTATCACCTAATAGCATACATATATTATGGAGAATAAACTGAAGCTCGAAGGACTAACTTTTTATTTTCAAAATATATGATAAGATCTTGTCGTGAGTCACGAATGTGTAAACTGTGTGTGCAGGTATAATCACGGTGCCGGCGGGCGGCGGCGGCACCTTCGTGGGCGGCTGGCTGGTGAAGCGCTGGCGGCTGGCGTGCGGCGGCATCATCAAGCTGTGCGTGGCTTCCACGCTGATCGCCGCCGCCTTCACCTTCAGCTTCGTGCTCAGCTGCGACGACTACCCGTTCGCCGGGGTCACTGTGCCCTACGCCACGCCGGCTGTAGTAGGGTGAGTTGTGCTTAGTAAGCCACATTGATTGCCCCACGGCGGGTGCAGAGGCTTACACCTCTTGTTGCACTATCAAGTTTTTATATAAGATCTCTTGTCACTGTTCTCGCAGCCGTAACATTCCCTTCACATTCTTGCTGTAACCAATGACGCGGCACTGGAAAATTTGATTGAGACATTATTAATTTTCCAGTATCTTTGTAGAACAGTTATGGTGACTAACGTGATAATGATGCGCATCGTGGATCGTTCCCAGCGCGGACCGGCTGGTGGCGGAGTGCAACGCGGCGTGCGGCTGCGGGCACGCGGCGTTCGCGCCGGTGTGCGGCGCGGGCGTGGTGTACTACTCGCCGTGCCACGCCGCGTGCCGCCGCGCGCTGCCGCAGGGCACGGCGCGGCTCTACGCCGACTGCGGCTGCGTCTCCTACGGGAACGCCTCGCTCCCCGTCTTCACGGTGGAAGGTACTGCTTATGATGCTCGGGTCAATGTCTCCACACTTGATCAATACCAATATACGAATACTGTTAGTGGTCACCTACAGAAAGATGTCATTTGTAGAATAAGCACTTGTTTAAGTAAAATATTTAAAGGTATTTAGGATTGTGCAAACTACTCCAGGAATATTTGTTACATGAGTCCTCAATACTTAAATTCCATATGACGTTTGCAGGTAGCGATGGCTCGGTGGAGTACGAGGCCATCAACAGCATGTGCCGGTCGCAGTGCCCGCACCTGTGGCTGTTCGTGGCGCTCTCCTTCTGCGTTATGCTGTTCACCTTCCTGGCCACCATGCCCGCGCTCTCCGCCACTCTCCGGTAACTACCACTGCTACTCTACTGCTGCTGCTAAACAGACAGACAGTGATGTCTCCACCAAACCACCGCAGTATGCGCAGTATGGGATACAAAAAGCGTTGATTACTTTCCCATTCTAAGATGACACTACAACGTGAATATAACTCGATACTCATCAAAATCCTAAATCTCTACATAAACTCCTGGCGCGCCTTCTAACTTCTTTACGATTGCTTAATGGAGAAGCAAGTTCTGTTCTCTGTGCGGCCTGTGGGAAATACAATATTGTTATCAGACTTGACCATTAACCTTACCGTAAAATGAATTCAAGATGCGTCCGCGAAGACCAGCGGTCGTTCGCGCTGGGCATCCAGTGGATCAAGGTGCGGCTGCTGGGCACCATCCCAGCGCCGCTGCTGTTCGGCTTCCTCATCGACCTGTCCTGCTCGCTGTGGGCGCGCGCGTGCGGCCCGCCCGGCTCCACCGGCGCCTGCCTGCTCTACGACAACGTGCACATGAGCAGGTACGTGACCGCTGACAACCGCAGACAGACAGACCGACTGCTAGGACTGTCAGTGATGATGACGGCGTATACTGCCACTTTATGGAACTTCATGACTAGGCACTCACTTTTAGTTAGTCAATTTGACAGCCTTTTGAAAATCTCTTGAAAAGTTGAAACTAGCAGTGGAAAACACCGCGTCGAAATCCGATGACAAATATGATTATGTACCTACTGCGCAGCGCCCCAGCGCACGGTACGGAGCAGTCTGTATAGAATTTGTAGAATAACAGTAGGTATACTTAAAATCTCTTATAACTCTTCACTTTATTGTGCCCTTTCAGTTATTATTTGGTGTTTCTGAATAATGGCCAATATGTAATACGATCCACTCCAATTACAGGTACATGCTGGCGCTGGCGCTGGTGGGGAAGCTGTGCTCGCTGCTGTTCTTCTCGCTGGCGTGGTGGTGCTACAAGCCGCCGGGGGGCAAGGGCGCCGCCGTGGGGCCCGCACTGGGCCTCGTGCTGCGGGACAAGACCAACGGGACCGCGCCCGGGACCATCAGCACCGTCAGCAACGGCAATGTCACCGGCAACGGTCTCGCCAACGGGTATTGCAACCCCGCACTCGACTGCACCGACCATTTGTAGATGCCTAGAGAGAAAGGCAGATTTAGGTTTTGAATTTCATATTAAGGGTAGACCGAGAACGTTATACCGAAGGGACCGCCTAGCTGTAGGTACCGCTGTTAGCAAGGGACGGTCCCAATTGGGTCTCGTAACACCGGGCTCACTGGTACAGACCATTTTTAGATATACCAACTGGATAATATGGACATAGATTTAAGTGTCCCCACTAGACTTCACTAGAGGGTAATGGAAAATGTATTGGTTGATAATCGTACCAACCAGATAGTTAATATTGAATGATTTTAACTGTGTTAGGCTGTGTCTGTAAGGATTCATCATCGAACTGGAGAGTGAAGACCTGATCTGAGCTGACCTGACCTGAGCAGAAGACAAATAAAGTGAGGTTTAATATTGTCATTGAACCAAGTTACCATTGACGGTGGTCGATGACCATGATAGAACTACGAAACGGGTCAACTAAGATAATGGAAGCTTCGTGTGGTTGATCGTGTTGGTAGCGATAACTAACACCACGTCGACAAATCGACTATAAGTAGGTAATCTATGTAAAATCGATTAAGGTTTGTCGTGTAATGTGGTCGAAAAGCTCTTAGGCATATCTAATACGTTTCATAATAACAGCGTTAGGAAACCAAGACTGTGCAAACATAGAACAATCTTGTACCATTTTATTGTGAGAACAATGATGCACTCATACTTTATGATACAAGCTATTTTAGCGATCAACTTTTACTAGTAAACCTAGACCTAGTGTTCAATTAAATCAATTTCATACTACTTAATCGAATGGTTTGTACCTGTTTCGGGTAGTAGGTACGTGTTAAAAACCATTCTGCTCGTCAGCCACGTGGTCACGACATATCAAGTCGTCAATGACGAGCATCTAACAGATACTTATGATTGTTTCAATATTTTATACAAATAACTATTCTATCTAGTGTGTGTCAATTGCAATAATCGATTCCACTATAAGTTTTATGACTTGGACATTCCACTATACATTATTGAGACTATGTAATGAAAATTAAAGACTAACCTTTAAATCGATCTATTAAGTAATTGTATAAGTGTAGCCATAGGATGGTTGTAAAATAGTAAAATTTACCGAGAACACTAATAAAGGTGAAACAGACCACCCTATGTAGCGGGACTAGCACGTGGCACACACGTATACAAATGAAACTACTTTTTATCTATTATAGAGTCTAGTCTGTGGTGTTTTAGGGTCTGTGCGTACCTATTACATTAAATCATCTCATTGGAAAGCATTACCTAAAATGAAAGCTTTATAATGTGCTTCTCATGGTTTAATTTTCAATATTTACGTGTCAGGTTAATCGGAATCGAGTTGAATTTGAGGTGATGTAATGTGACCTGACCTTTACCTACCTGTATGACGTTTTGTTGTAAAGCATCTGTGATGTCGTAGTGTTTACAGTGCGTTAGTTATGGTTAGAGTAGGTAGTTATAACAAAATGTATAGGTAGCTTAATGAGCAGCACGTTAAGTTGTATTATAATGTACTTTCCATGTATGTAGCATGTACCTACTTCAAACAGTTTTGTGAACAGACTAACAACCACAGCCCTAGTGTTGCCAGGTTCAATGTTGAATTTCTAAACGGAAGTTAAATAATCTTTGCTTTTCAAATCAGAGCAGCTACATTATTACTACTGTTATCATAATATTTTACATATTTAATAAGAATTATTATTCATATGAGAACATTCAGTTTTCGGTAAAAAAAGTTGATGAAAGTACTGACCAAGGAGGTTCGTGAAAACTCGCGAAAATCGGTTTCTCGGTCAAAGTAAGTAAATCGAGACTATTCGGGACACATCAGCAGACGTCAGACATCCGGTACGAGTATGTCCCGCGCAAATACGGGCTTCTGGCAACGTTAGCTACGAAACTTATATTGTAACAATCTCAAAATCGTATGGAATAACCGTAAGCATATTGAAATAGAGTACAATTTGTAACGGCACAATTTTAATAGACTTTATCATAAGTTAGTGTGTTTAGACTAAGAGAGCCGTGAACGTCGTGGTAGTGGTACCAAACCAAACCAACTGTATTACTGTACTGCGGTCGGTGTTCGGTGGAGGACGTCGCGTTGGTTGTTAAGTTGTGGACATCACTTGTTATTTGTATGTTAAGTGTATTTTGGTTGAAGACTGATTGTTTATTTAGTGATAGTGACGCTTAGGATAACGTTCTTCTAATTCAATTATTATACTTAGTAGGACTTTACTCGACTTTATAGCATAATATTATAACAAGGCAACTAAACGCGTTGACGTGAACAAATTGAAATAATTGCTCGAATGAAGATCGCGTTTTGCACGATCAAAGGAAAGTTTGTTTTTAAATAATTGTAAATAAAAGGAGTCGTCCAGCAGCGCCATCTATTCAGAGATTTGCACTGCCTTCCTCATTGGTCTTGAAAAAAGGTGGCGCCACTTGTACCATTTAAAGCAATCGTAGTTCACATTATGTATATTGTAAACTTTTGCCCAGGCTGATAATGCAATTAATAGTTAATCTCATACATAGTATTGGCGTATTCAACTCTATAACCACTGGTCATAACCATTATTCTTAGATTAGATTATTATATTTTATGTTTATCTAATACAACTTTCAGATGTTTCAGAAGAGACTATTGAATTGAATAAATTAGTTAGTTAGTCACATTAGTGTTGTAACTATTTTTGGTGTAGGAATTTTATACATAACTTGGAATGTGGAAATCAGTTACGCACTGCTTGGTAAATTGGCCGAAATTCGAATTTAATACTAGTACATGTTGATTTTTTAATATAAAATTTATTCATGTGTTTAATAATGCTTTATTTATTTTAAATTAAAATTGTTATTTATTTGACTAAGTTAAATTTATATGTAACATCAATGAATAGGTAATTTTAAATACTGGTAATTCCTAATGTGTATTGTAAATTACATCTTATATTCTAGTTCTACAACCCCATTTTACATAGAATAGTGACAGGTCCTTTATAAACTTATACACTATACCAATGCAATTTGTATAATATGTATAGTACCTACTTATAATCTTGTAAAGGTGATCAATTTTGAAATTGTACAATTTTACACTTATTCAATACTAATTAAACCAAAATAAAGTAACATTGTGCAGTTATTTATTTTAATCAAACCCAGATAATATTTATCTTTATTTTTAAAGAATTATTGGAATATTGGAATATTGGAGATAAAACCCCCTAGGTATCAATACAATTGTAAATTAGGAACATAAGGTTTTATTACTATATAGTGAAAATTAGGGTACTTCAAGATATCATTATCATAACTGTCCCACTGCTGGGCCTGGGTCTCACAATGTGAGGGTTACAGGTCTTATGTAAGTGCATGTTCACAGACTTCAAAAGACCACTGAACAATATGGAGGCAACAAGAACATTATGGAGAACTTGCAATTTCCTCACAATGTTTTCCTTCACCAACAAAAGTGATAATTAATGTCTCATACACACTAAAGTATGTAGGATTCACACCAGGCACCCCCATTCTGGTGTCTTACGCTCAAAGCACTCATCTGTCGCTACTTTTCCTCGGTAGTATAGTGGTAAGTATCCACACGTGTCAGTACAAGACAACCATAATATAAATAAAATTCCATTAAAATATAAACAATATATTCCAATATTACAAAATCTGTTAACTTAACGAAATGCATTCAATATTTCATTATTATACACACTTACCATTATAATTATATAAGGCTATTCTGCAGATATTATTTGGCCATGGAATGGCAAAGGAACTAGAAGTACGGGCATGTGAGAAGCAGGCATTATTCAAATTTACTCTTACTATTCACAATTTAACCTGTGTTGCTTGTCACACATGTAGATATAAGATGTTTTTAACAATAAGACAATGTAAGTCTGTACATGCTGGAAAAAAATCCTCTGTTTTTATAGTTCTGCACCATGTTAAGTCCTTTTATTAAGTGACTAATCTTTTTATTCAAAAGCATTAGTCGGCAAAGTGGGGCGCCTCGAGAACTGGTCCATTAAAAATATAACAGTATTAAAAGAACTTCACTCCCTGGTTGTCATCAAACTGGATCAATTCGCATTTGCCTTTTGCTTCTAATGACCTGAGTGCCTTCAATAGCACATTGGTGTCCAATCCATGGAATTCTGGAAAATGCATCACAAATATTTATTACTAAAGATTTTATTTTTATATACGTACATATTGTAAAAAACCTGATTTCAGATCGATTTCAGATTTTACAAAAAAGAATAAATAAATAAAATATATCTATGTACACAAAAAATATATTATAATACTGGCTACATGTAAAATTGCTTATGTATGGGCGACGAGCTTTACTTCGTAATTTATTACTGGATATGACAAAGGTAGATTTTGAAAAATAATTATTTCAAAATCAAATTAAAAATAATTATAATTATAATTTAAAATGATTATTAATTAAAAATAAGATTCCTAATACATAAGGATTTGACCATTTGCTACTTCAGCATGTGTTTTAAACCATGGGAGTTACTACAACTGGCTACAATGTACTATTTTATTCTTATTTTCTTATGCTATAACTTTGTTACGCAAGATTTTCTTACATACCTTCACCTACTGTATTTTCACCTTCTACCAATTCAAAAATTGTGCAGACAGAGTTATTCATGCCATTGTTGCAGACCCAGCTGTACACCATGTTGCCCCATTCATCCAATGAATGCCAATATATTTCCCAAACATTCTTGCTCTTATCTATAGGTGCAGCTTTGCCAGTCTTAGCCATCTGTTCTAGTACAGTCAGAATAGATTCTTGTGATAATTTCCTATTTATTGAGGCATTATTGAATAGTGGACTGTTATTTGACTCTCTGATGTCTATCGTAGATTGTTTTGTGACCTTCATATACTCTGCTATTAGTTGTTCCCATGCTTCTAATTGCTTTCCTCTCGTCTCCAAATGTGGCTGGATTCTGAAACAACAGATGAATATTAATTATTATTTATAAGGTTTGGATATAAATGCATGTCTCAATCATAATAAACTATGGCTGATTATCAGATATACCTGTTTAAATATGCCCACACAAAAAAGATCCAATAAATTTGTTGCATCACAAAAATTTCACCCTAAATACTTACTCTAAATACTGTTTTGAATTAACATATTTGTGATATGTTTCAATCAACTTCTCCTCGGTAATCTTCCTTTTTAGCAAAGTGGTTGCTGGTTTTGGTTCCAAGTCTGTTACTGAAGTTCTGTACGAGATTTTTAAATCACCAACTTGAATGTTTGGTAGCTTGCTAGTACTTTCAGGCGAGAAACTGATCATAATGGAGCAATCCCTAGCGACAGCAGATATGAGACTCCGGTGCATAGGATTCAAGCTGTCAAAGAACTTTTTTCTGTCCTCTTCAAGGTTCAGCTGTAAATTCTGCTTCTCTAACACAGTTATGATTGATGACACATATTCAAAGCTGCCATCACTTGTCTTCATGTTGGCAACGAAATCATTTGTCAACTTTTGTGAAGTCAAAAGCTTGTATAGAAAAGTACCACATTTCAGAGTGTTGGCCTCTACACATTTATCATTTTCTAGTGTTATAAGTACTTCCTCGGTTTCATTTGTTATTTTATTTGCATCCCCAGTACTTAGCAATATATCAATCACAAAATCTAGGAAAATATTTGTTGAACAAAATATCCCCATATTGTTAACTAATTCATGAAACTGCATAATATCAGATTTTTCATTGTAAATAATTTCTCCATCTTTAAACATTTTAAAATTGTTCTGAGGGTTATGCGCTAAGCTTAACAAGGCTCTCTTCATTCTCTTTCTGTCTCCGGAAAACAGATTTAGAGGACAATAGCTACTTATATGATTAATCTCCCTCGCTTGCAATTTTAAATATTGTTTTAGACAATAAAAACATTTTGATAGCTTATTGAGACTAGTCGACATAAACCCTTCCTTTGGTTTGATCTCTAAACAGTAGTTTACAGTATTTGGACTAATCATGGTTAAGTTAGGAGCTTTAATGGCATACTTGCTGAGGTTTGATTTGTTCCTTCTATGTGGAGGGCGAATTTCAAGTAGTTTTTTTGATAAATACGCTAAACTTTCCGATGAAATCTCAATAAGTTCTTCGCAATATTGACTGTCATCGAAGATAAGAGGTACCATCACGTTATTAACGAATTTAATGAAGTTTTGTATAACTTGCAGATTATGTGCATTTTCGTCTTCTTTAACAAGGCGAAGGACGTAATCCGTGTTTAATATTTGTAAAACTATGTGGGCATTGCCTTCATTGATATATTTCCATTGTATATTGGAAATTTCCATGGTAAATTGATAAATTCAAGTAGAAAAAAGTGTTGCGAAAAATGTATCTACTTACGTAAAGAAAGGTGGAAAATTATACTGCCAAGGCCATGATATTTCTGCCATTATTGGAAATTCACAATTCACATTCTACTTCACTTTACTGTGCTTAATTTAATATTTCTTTGCCTTCAATTTGAACTCATAGCTAATTAGGTTTTCTGAATCATCATCTAACTGCTAACACTGTTCACAGTTGACACTGACAGTACAGTAGTTAGTGACAGTCAAGATTCAAGAAGCAATTGAGCCAATGATTGAATTGACAATTTACTTCACACGCTCGCTTGTCATGTAGGTCTTGACACTCTTGACAATTTGACATTTTTGACAATATCACAATTGACATTTGTGGGTTGTACTTGTACGAGCGAGAAGTCGAGAACTTGACGAGAGCTAGCTAAAGGCTGGACTGGATATCCGAGACGAGATTTCAAGAAAAATCAGAAGAGAATTGAGGACTCGGGCTGAATTTCATAATCCATAGTGAAATATAAAAACCGTCTCATCCAAAGCAAATACTAAAATTAGTAATACTTGTAACAAATGTTGTGATTTCAATCTAGATCTCTAGTACAATTTTTAGAATAATGATCACGCTTAATAGGAAAATAAAAAAGGAACAGACTGAGACCAATAATGGTGTCGCAATAGAATCTGTTAAAAGGATATCGGTTAGGGACAAGTTACTCGTGAAGGAAGTCCAGGAATTGAATGAGAACCTGCCGGCGACTTGTTCGGTGCACTTCGACGACCCCAATGTATTGAGCGAATTTATTCTGGTTGTGAAGCCCGACGAAGGGTACTGGCAGGGAGGAAAATTCAAATTTAGTGTAGTTGTCACCGAAGATTATAATATGGCTGTAAGTATAATAAATTAGTTATCCGTCAATTATGTTTAATAATAATAGTAAGAGACTTAATGGTCAGTAGACTTATTGGCAATGCATAATTTTCAGTTAGTAAGATAATAATACCTAATGACTGCTATTATGCTGGTAAGTGTTAATGTAGCCCTGGATCGTAAGTAAATTGCATTACTTTAGTAGACTTGAAGTTAACCACATTTTAATCAGATGGATATCACAGTAAGCAACCTATTTTAGTTTTTTGTATGCATAAGAAATAAAGTAAATTGTTTGAATGGCTGCATAGGAATATTACCTACGTATGAAATAATATGTGTATGGTAGTGTGGTATTTTGTCTGTTCTCACATGTAGTAGTAGATTTCAGGTCATAGTTATTTGTCTTCAGCTAGACAAGATCTTTACCTTTGTTATGTTGTTAAGGTGCAATTCCACATGATGAGATAATATATAAATTATAATTTATTGTATCAGGCGTTACTTTGTGGAAATCCATTCTTATTTAAGTTGTATTTATATTTCTTTACCACCACCAAATGTGCGGATTGTTGCAAAGAAATATAAATACAACTTAAATATATATAAATTAGCCTGAGACTGACTCTTACATGCGAGACAATAGAGTTGCAAGTTGTGTGTCAGACTCCATCTCGTATTCATGAATACTGCAAAAAACTACTGTAATTGATGGTTGGTAAGATCTGAGACATTGTAGTTAGTGCAATCAGATTTCTTAAATTGTCACTATAAATTGCAATACATGTTGTTAGATAGAAATCTTACTTAAGACATTTATTTATTCCAGCCTCCAAAAGTGAAGTGTTTGACTAGGTTATGGCATCCTAACATCAACGTGGACGGGGACATCTGCCTGTCCCTGTTGCGGCAGACCTCCATCGATGAACACGGTTGGGCACCCACACGGAGATTGAAAGACGTAGTCTGGGGGTTGAATTCACTTTTTACTGTAAGTTATCTAGAATCTCTTTCTTCAGTGCTCATGATTTGCTTCTGACACCGAGGTTGACCACTAACCCATCCACCAATCCACACTAGAACAGTGTGATGGAGATGACGGTGATGATGATTCTATGCCTCGTCAGTTGTGAGGAGAGTCCTGGGCCCTGTAGTGAGCTATTAATGGGTTGAAGTCATTGATTGAATATGAATATTTATTTATTTATTTGAATTTCAGGATCTCTTAAACTTTGATGATCCCCTCAATATTGAAGCTGCTGAAATGTATAATCAGAACAAAACTGAATTTCAATCTAAAGTCCAGGAATACATTGGTGTGTCCAAAGGGAAGAGATGAGACCGGCTTGTACCTGAAATAATATTATCTAAGTCACGGAAAAAAATGAGAACCTCCTATGTATACTAGGTAAATGTAGAATATGTCAAATATTACGAATACTCTGAAACACTGTTTTACAAACAAAGTAGTTTTATGATTTCATGTATGTTTTATACTAATATTATCTGTTCTATGTTTTCATAGCAAACATGATTTTTGTAGAAACATAATTAATAAAGAAAAATTACACTGCAATATTATTTTTAAATAGAAAAGTATTGAAGGGAACACCAATAGTAGGTACTCCTCAGATAGTTGTTACTATGGACTCATGTGAAAACTTTGGATATATATTATTGCTGGCATGTGTAAAGCTGTGCAGGGGCAATTATAAGTAGCCCATCTGTTTAAAATCAGTGCAAAAAGACATTTTTACCATACACTTCAAATGCATGATGCAAGATCTAATGTGACACCATCTTTTATTGAGCAGAGAAAATTGAAATTGAAAAAATAGTGACAGTGTGTAATATTATTATGACTACTGATTATTATTTTATCAAATTGTCTATGATATTAATTTTAATACTATAATTACATTTACAATTTAAAATATGAGTAGTCAAGTGGCATTATTAATATTATGAATATCACATTGAATTAAAATCCTTCACTGTTCACTAGTGTGTGGCTGCTTCTGAAACGTAATATGTTTCATGTAATTACTCACAATACTTTATTAGAAGGTATTACTACTAGTGAAAATAGAAAGAGGAATATATGAATATTATGTTGGGGAAAATGGAATTCTTGAAATGTGTGCAACAATTTGTAGTAACGCCTTACACACCTTAGAAGTATTGTTGAATGTATGTGCTGTGCTTAAATGATATTAAACTAATGTTATAGAACAGGATGATGAAATTAGGATCTATTATAAAAAAAATGTAATGGTGGCCAATTCTTATCTACTCTTATCATCATATTAATATTTGTAATAATTCTTCTTTGTGTCTGTGGGATATTGTTACAAAGTAACTTTATTACTGTGTAAGAATAATTTGTTTTTAAATTAACTACTTACCCAACCTCGCTTTGCTTTGGTAAACCTTTGCCTAGAAGTATATGCACCCGAAACATGACTAGTCATTTATATCAGGCACTATATAAATTACATATTCACCTTTTTTTATCAACTAGGGGATAATTTTTGTTAAATAAAAAAATAATAATCTATTGCAATAATTGTGTAAATTCTGACAGAACGTCAGTTACTAACCATTTCACCGAATCTTCATCTTCATCTTCAAGTTTCTACATCAGACACATTGACTTATTATTACTAAGTCAATGATCAGACATATTTGTTTTTGGGATGAAAATAATTCCATGATGTATACTACAAATGTCACTAGTGCCATCTTAATCTGATCCGCAGTAACCACATGGTGATCGAACAGACATTGTAATAAAAAAAAGATGCTTTTGTATCAACTATCAACAAATATCAACAAAGTGTACATATAATAAAATATACATGTCATGTTAATGTTATACCTTATAAGGCATGCAAAACTTTCGGTATGGTCCATGTATTGAAGTTAATTGTGTATAATTATTGTGAATTGCCTGTAATAATAAACCAAGTCTTTTTTCAAGAAAGTGGTATTTGTTTCCCACGTCCCGATTATGTTCTTCAAGTAATAAGCCAATACTACATAATTATAGTGGACGGCATTAACATCAAAGCCTTTATTTTATTGATACACTTAAGGGCTCCGACGCTGACCGTAACATGTGTAATACATTTTTCATCATTGAACGTTGTTCAAAAGATAATGATACATCTATTATTAAAGCTCTTAAATTTTACCTATAATATAATTACCTGTCATATTGTGCGACTATTACCCAATTTTCGCTGCTATTACCATTGACTTCCTATTACTAGTCAATGGCTATTATGTACCTTGATATTTATAAGTATAGTCATTTAATAAAACACAGAAAACAATTTAACGTTTTTTATTAACTTCATTAATGAAGTATAAAATTTTGGTATAAACAATAAATAAAATGTAAAAATGTTGTATACAAATAAATACAATAACTTAATTAACATTTAATATAAAATGTTTAACGTTTCGTAACGTTCCCTTCTGACTAGATGCGAGTGATACATGTTTTATACAGTGTAATTAGCGTAATGTAAGTGTGTGTCGGCTGTGAGCGGACACAGCCCGTAGGTCGACGTGCCTACCGGTCATGACGAAATAATAAATAAATTGTTCCATTTTAAAGAACTTAAGTAATAAATTAGTGTTTTAATAATGCCGTAAAATACTTTAATTAATCCGTGATCATAATAAGTGCAATAATTTAATGCAATGGTTTTCTATATTAATGTAAAACTAGTGAGTTCCCTCATTCAAGAAGTTGCCTTCCCTCCGAACCAATGTTCCGGTGATTGTCGACTAGAGTCTAGACCGACAGCGAGTATTTACAAGCGGCTACGCAGTATTCACAGTCCAATACAGTTGAACCACTCAGTTTTAATTTCATTTAAACTCTACGTCTACTACTTGCACACGACGACGATTATATCTTATTTCTATATTTTTAAGAGTTAAATGTGAGACAAGTTTTTTTAACGCGTCTTGCAGAAATCGACTTGCAAGTTTTTGTTCATGTATTATACAAAATAGTACTTATATGTAATATATATCGTGTTGTACTGGGCAATTGCTCGAATGTAGTAATAACGTCGAGAGATCACTGAGCGGTCCCCCGTCCCCCGCCCCCCGCCCCACGCTCGCAGCATCCATCGACCACGTCAACCACAACATCGCGAGATACGACATCAGTCATTTAAACATGCAGCGCACTCGGCTGATACACTACAATAAAATTAATATTTAATCACATCTAATGATTCCAGTTACACTTCTAAGCAAATAAATAGATAAAAAATTGTGACATGACATAACAATAAAGTCAGTTACAGTAGTAAATCGTGCTGCGGCCTAAGTGATACCCCAGCCGTTGACGTGACGTGTCCGGTAGGTGCTGTGACGTGTGTGTGTGCGGGGGCGGGGTCAGCGCGTGCGTGTGTGTGCGCGGGGGCGGGGTCAGCGCGTGCTGAAGTTGGTGATGAGCTCGTCCTGGATGGAGTTGGAGCGCGCGAGCAGGCGCGGCGTAGCCAGCCCGAAGGCCGCCGCCACCGTGTCCGCGTCCGACGCCGCGCGCGCCTTGCGCTCGTGGTACTCCAGGGAGAACTCCTGCCCAACGAACAAACATTATTATCTACTTGCCACGAATCGGAGAGGCCGAAGCCCCATGGCGTATGAAATATGGTATAAAACATCCGAAGATATTAACTAGCACGGCGTTCAGCCGCTGATCGCTAAAGATCGAGACAGGCAATCCAAAAAGTGTCGACAGCAGAATTGCGATCCTCAATAATGACTAGAGAGAAAGAGAGAAGAAAGTGTATTTGTTAATTTGTTTTGGCACAGTGCTCCATGCTTGATGCCCGGGTTGCACTTATTAATTTATTGATAGTTGCTTGGTGCTGCAGACGGAGAGACAGGACACTGACCTTGAGCCTGTTCCCGAGGAAGACGGCGCGCTCGCGCTTCTTGTTCATGAAGTCGGAGTGCGCGAGCCAGCGGTGCTCGCAGCACTCCTCCGCCGTCGGCCGCTTCAGCGGGACCTTCTTGAACAGGAACATCAGGAACCGGGTCGCCTCCTGAACGACAGTATTCGTACATATTATTAAACGAACAATAATGAAACGTAGATACATTCCGTATATTTGTTGGGGATTCTGGATCAACTGTCAGGAGTGAATTTAGTTGAGGACGTATGGATAGTCGCTCCTCAACACTACGCTCCTGCATACGAGTAAAACCTTTCAAAGTTGGTATCTTTACCGTAACAAGTTATGAACACATTATTAGAAAGCCTTTTATGAAAATCCAGTTCCATGCCATCAAAGTGTTGCATCATATTGACCGATTGCTCGCCATAAAATTCGGATAATTCCGGATGATAAAATTTTACGATCGTTCAATCCGCTGATAGGCTGTTTATTACTGGAAGGTGTTTATTACCATCGTGTCGTCATACCTGCGTGATCTCCTTGTAGAGGTGCTCGAATCTGTATCTGACGAAGGAGATGTTCTGCTTGGTCTCGTGGTCGTCGGCGCCGCGGAAGGGCGAGACGCCGGACAGCATGACGTAGGTGAGCACGCCCAGCGACCACAGGTCCGTCTGCGGGTACGCCGGCTCGTCGTTCACCACCTCGGGCGCTGCGACCGACCGATCATTATACGTATGATACGTATGGGGTGAGCACTTTTGGTTACTTTAACGTCGTGTCATTAGAAATTATTGAAATAGCTTGGCTGCGGCGGTGTTCCCGCCTACTTAGGACGTGGGACTCTACAAGAAGCGACGAAGACGAATACGAATATACCTAAATGCATATGAAGGTGATTTTCTAAGTGCGCTCAACATCAACGACTTCATCACTACTCATCATCAAGTGGGATTGTTGTCAAGCATTTACATTACATACACATAATATTTCATGTAAAAATAAGATTGAGTTTGACGCAGTCGTAAAGAAGCAATTTTTTTAGCACTTCTGTGCTATCACCATTAACCCTCTCACCCGTTCACTCTGGATTAACATGTGGGGGAGACGTTCCAGGCCTTCCCAATTACGAGAAAAAGCCATTGGTCCAGTACTGGATAAAGTTACTTAAGTCAAAAGATATTGAAGGAGGTTTCAATGTTACCTTTGTAATCTAATTCGCCAACTTGCGGCACGATGGTGCCCAGCTTGTTGACCTTGTGCGCGGAGCCGAAGTCGACCAGCTTGACCTGGACGGAGCGCACGGTGGCCATCACCACGTTGTCGGGCTGCAGGTCCAGGTGGCAGTAGCCGCGCCAGTGCAGGTACTGCAGCCCGTCCAGCACCTGGGTGACGATGGTGGCCACCGTCTGCTCCGAGTAGTCGTGCCGGCTCGACAGGTACGTCAGCACGTCCGCGCCCTGCAGCTTCTCCAGGATGAGCACGGCCACGGGCGAGCCCAGCGCCTGGTACGCGCCGAGCAGGTTCGATATCCTCTCGTGCCGGAGCCTCCTCAGGCACTCGTACTCTCGCTGCACTTGCACCTCCGTGTCCTGCCGGCACTCCAGGATCTTGGCCACCACCACGCTGTCGTCGTTCTTGTCGATGCCCTTCACGACGATCGAGAACCTTCCCCGCCACAGCTCCGAGACGAAGCTGTATCGGTCCGTTAGCTTGGAGCCGTCCCACTCGAGCGGGCTCTCCTCCATCGAGTAGTTCAGCTTGGGCCGCTCCTCCTCCAGCACGATCTCCTGGCCGGCCTCCGTCAGTTGCTGTAAGTGTCTCATCGCCTTCGTTACCTCAATCTTCGGCGCCCCCGCCGCCTGGGTCTTCACCAGGTCGGTCGGGATGCCCTTGTCGCTCCAGCCGATCCTGTTTCGGGAGGAGAGGCGGAATTGGTAGCTCGTGTCCGGCTGCAGGTTGCGCACCACGAAGAATTCGTGGTCGATGTTGTCCGCCACGGTGACCCACTCGATACCGTCACCTCGTTTGTACTGGAGGCCGTAGCAGACGACGGGAGAGTTGCCGTCGTATTTGGGCTGCTTCCACCGCAGCAGCACCTCGGTGTCCGACACCTCGGCGGCGGCGGGGCTGTCCGGCGCGTCCGGGTGGGTGGCCTCCACGATGCGGGTGCGCGCCACGGTCTGCCCGACCTTGTTCCTGGCGACCACCTTGTAGAAGCCGACGTCGTGGTGCATCGCCGGGTCAAACTTCAGCGTGGAGCGGCCGTCTTCCTCCTCGACGATCGTGATGCGCTGCCCCTCGGCAATCACCATGTCGTTCTTGAACCACTGCACTGAGGGCTTGGGGTCGCCGACGGCGTAGCACGACAGCTGCGCCGGCTCGCCCTCGCGCACCGGCAGCGTCTGCGGCTTCTCGCGGAAGAAGGGGATCTGGCCGTCCTTCTTGGACTCCATGAAGGCCTGCGCCTCCGCGTAGCTGTCGAGCCGCGTGCCCAGCTCGTGCCGCAGCCGGCGGATGGTGTAGCTCTCGGTGCCGTAGTTGTTGATCCTCTCGCGCCGCTCGTCGTCGATCTCCTCGTCCATGATGTCCGTGAAGCGACGTCTCTCGCGGATTATCGGCGCCTGGAAAATTCATGACAATGTTTAGATGTTTAGACATATTAAACGAGATTAGTAAAGAGGGTGCGAGCGGAGGGCGGCGCGGCGCTCACCCTGGGGTCGTAGCAGTCGTGCAGCGAGACGCTGAAGGTGGGCGAGCGGGCGCACGCCACCTTCATGTACTCGCGCAGCCGCACCGGGAACTGCACGTCGCGCAGCTGCAGCAAGTACGTGTCGGGCCCATTCTGGTAGCTGCAACATTACACGCATACATTAATCGTTCTGTCCTCTTAGCAGGTAAAGTCGTACGCGGTAGAGGAAGCGGCACTCACTGGCTCTCGGACTTGGCGGAGACCTCCCAGTCGGGGTGCTCCCACTGCTGGAACTTGAGGTCCCAGGCGCCCGGCGAGCGGTCGTGCGGCACCCGGTCTCGGTCTGGGGTGGCTGGAGAGCACACATCGATATTTAGTACCGGACAGCTTTCTATGCGTATGTCAGAAAAATTAAACATTATTTTGGTAAATGCGACAGAATCGGGGTGTACCTTCCGGCGTGTATATTTCTCCCGGCGGGTACACCATCTTGGAGGGGTGCGTGAAAGCGCCGCTCAGCGGCCGGCGCCGGAACCACGTGCGGCACTGCGCGTTGCTCGTCCAGTCCCTGCACGTATTAAAAAACATTATTGCCACTATTGACAACACAACACACGAATTATTATTTTTCTTCAATTGAATGAGAAATAGCGCCTCACCTGTACAGGTTATAGTAGTTCCTGAGCCTGTCCGTGGTGATGATGTACTCGTCTTTGTAGATCTTGTCGGCGAGCGCGAGCCAGGGGTGCTGCAGCGCGGCGTTCACGTCCATGCGCTCGCGCCAGTCCACCACCAGCAGGCGGGAGATGAAGTCGCGGCTCTCGCGGCTCAGGCGGGACCACCACTCCTCGTCGTGCCACTCCCACTTGCCCTCCTGGATCCTGGTGAGGGTCTCCATGTCGTTGGCGCCGCGGAAGGGCGAGCGGCCGCTGAGCAGGATGTAGGTGATGATGCCGACGCTCCAGCAGTCGGCGGGGAAGGCCACGCCCTCGCCGCGCGCCACCTCGGGCGCCACGAACTCGGGCATGCCGTAGTCGAGCGCCGCGTGCTTGTTCAGCTGGATGCGGCGCGACAGCCCGAAGTCGCAGATCTTCAGCTCGTCGCTGCCCGCGTGCGACAGCAGCAGCTCGCCGATCTGGACGACCAATGTTTCGTTTCGTTCATTGACGAATAAAATCGACGTTATTATACATTTACTTCGACTATAACAAATAATATGTGCTTTCTAGAAATTCATGATCACTTGCTTCGATGAAGAAAAACATCGTGAGGAAACCTGCTCAATTGATACTTTGTTATAAAGTTCTCAATAATGTGTGAAGTCCGCCAATCCGCCCTCGGCCAGGGTGGTGGACTGCGGCCTATACCTTTTACATTGAGTCCTGGCGTTTCACTAAACGATCACAACGACGCGCGACGACTACATTTTCTATAGTAACAGGAATGTTTTGAACGTTTTGATCGCTTGGCGGCACGCACTCGAAGACAGTAATGGGGTGCGATGACGATCACGATCTACCCGGCGGAGGAGCGACAGGGCACTGACCGTGAGGCCGAGGTGCGCGACGCTGTTGTCGTGCATGTACTTGAGGCCGCGCAGCAGCTGGCGCACGTAGCCGGCCAGCTCGCGCTCGCTGTAGCCGGGCCCGCGCAGCAGCCGGTCGCGCACCAGCTCGCCGCCCGCCGCCAGCTCCGTCACCAGCGCCAGCGTGTGCTCGTGCTCGAACGCGTCCCGCAGCCGCACCAGGTGCCGGTCGTTCAGCATGTTCAGGATCTCCAGCTCGTTGCGCATGAACGGCTTCAGCGCCGAGTGCCCGTGCATTATCTTCGCGGCGTAGTTGCGACCTGGGAATAATAATGTTTTTACATTTTTTGTAAGCGTTCACCGTTTAATTAGCTTCGCACTTTTACGCGCCAAGCGCCGTGATTAATTCATTTATAGTTTTGTATGTATCCGGGAAACGAGCAACGCCGCGCTTGCTCACTACCATTCATTTTACAACATCTTGAAATTGGTCTTTACAATTACAACAATCTTTCATTTAACTATCGTATGGTAGCATCCACTCGTACAGCCCGTATGTTAGTCCGCGCATCACGCAAAAACTACTGAATAAAATGTGCTGCGGTTTTCGCTTTGTATGGCTGGAAGTCTAACTTAAAAACTGAGGCATGTTTCATCTTAATCCGACGCTTAGAACCTGAGATATAAATAATATATGTTGCAAGAGAACGTTTACGGTGTCAACTACTTTTCTTATAATAATATAATAACTAATAGGTGAGGGGTCGGTGGTGCAGGTAGGGTCAAGGGCGTGGTCGTCTCACCGGTGAGCCTCTCGGCAGCGTGGTAGACGGCGCCCTGCACGCCACGGCCCAGCTCGTCGCCCAGGTCGTAGAAGTCGCCGAAGGGCTTCGTGCTGGCCTTGATGCGCGGCGGGTGCTCCGGCATCCTGCACGATTACACCCGTCCATCAAACACGCACTTCAAATATACCTGATATTTAATAACTTCAGTTCCACAACTTAAAGTGCCCCTGGCCCCTTAAGTGGTACCTGAGCACTGTCCAAGGTATAGTAATGATGTTTTCAAATAAGATTTAAGTAAGGACAGTTCACGTTCACATCGTCTACCGAGTGGATTCACTATTTAGTACGTTTATTTCATATAGGAATGACACATTAAATGGTCAAGTGAAACTTTAAAAACATTTGCTTGTAAGAGGACAAGCAAATGTTCCAGAGGATATGATAGAGCAGATGATGCACCTGCTGGAGTACTCGTGCTCGCTCTCCTCGACGTGCAGCATGGCGGAGGAGCTGACGGCGCCGGCCACGTTGCGCGCCGACACCGAGTACAGCCCCTCGTCCTTCAGGATCGTGTCCGAGATCACCAGCACCACCGTGTCCGGCTCGATGAAATGCATCTGACGACATGATGGACATCGATATCAATATCGACTTTATCACTCGTATTTCCAAATCCACTTTCAAATCAATCACAATCCATCAGTAGCAGTTCAGAAGAACTATTCAACAACGGTGGTGGAATCAAGGAATGACGGGCATAAGTGTGTCAGTGATACCTACATGAATAAATGATGTTGAGTTAGATTTAGAAACATTGAAAACTTAACACTGTCCTTATTATAGGCTACACATTTATAGCCCCCTTACATTATGATTTCCTGTCTCGTGGATGCTATGGACGACACAGTCATGTACACACACACATCCAGGTCAAGAACAGAAATTCAAATTGATCATTAAAATTTCCGCTTCGCTGACCTCGGACGGGACGCCAAATACGAGTGTATGGAATGTACACCGACCTTGATCCGCGAGCTGGGCGCGAGCGGCTGCCAGTCTTTGTACCACTTGATGTCGGGGTAGGGCACGCCGGTGACGCGCGCCTCGATGCGCGCGCTGTGCCGCTGCAGCACCACGGCGGGCTCCGGGCGGCGCGTGAACGCGGGGTACTCGGCCAGCTGCAGCCGCACGCGCTGGCGCGCCTGCCCGTGCTCGTTGGTCGCCACCGCCTCGTACCAGCCCGCGTCGCGCTCCAGCATCCTGCCGGCCCCCGGACGGTCATGGTCATGGTGGACTCCCTACTAGTTACATTACGGGGACGAGCATTGCAGAGCTCGTCGTTAGACTATTGTCTGTCGTATTGACCTGGACGCGACCCGCGTCTGCTAACATTTAGCATCTGTTTAGGTTATTATATCTAAACCCAATGGATATAATACAAACTACCAATAAAAAAATCACGACTGTTTGTGATTGATTTTGTCGCTGTACACTTTAGCACGGTCCATCAACAAAATTATGAACGGGGAAAACTTACTTATTGATGAAGAGCGTGGCCTGCCCGTTCCTGGTGTAGCTCCAGTCGTAGCGGCCGCCGATCTCGACGGGCTCGTCGTTGAACAGGTACGTCATCTTGGGCTTGGGGTAGCCGTACACGAACCAGAAGAGGTTCGCGTTGTGGCCCTTGACGCCGTACTGCGAGTCGTGCTCCTGGCGCAGGAAGCGCGGCGCCTGCGCGTAGCCGTCGTGCGGCGGGCGCTCCACGTCGAAGTCGCGCGGGAAGTAGGGCGAGGTCTCCGGGCGGAAGTCGATGCCGGGCTCCAGGTAGGGCACGAACTTGGGCGGGTCGGGCTCGAGGCGCGCGCGGTGCGTGGTGGCGTAGGGCGAGGGGTCGCTGACGCCGTAGCGGTTCTCGACGCGCACGCGGAAGCGGTAGTCGCGGAAGGGCTCCAGGTTGCGGATGTCGCACGCGCAGGAGCGCAGCCCCGTGCGCGCCGTGAACCAGTCGCCGTCCGGCACCTCGCACATCTCCACCTGCCCGACGAATGAATAAATAGTTATAAAAATCAACATAAACGACATTTCTTTATATCTTGTTTTAACCATAAGATACCGAGTTTGCGTTCAGACGCCGTATTTTCTTTCATTCGTTTGTTCATGGAGACGTATCAAGTGGTGATTAAAGTAGGTAGTAGTTAGTAAAAGAAGGCTGATTTTGGTCGGTTTTGGTTGCAAATCAGCGTCTTCACGCGGTGAAATGTCATTTGTTTCGTGGAACGAGGATGGTAGGTGGGGCGGCGCACCTGGTAGGTGACGGGGAAGCGCGGGCCGTGCGGGATGGAGGGCCGCCACGACAGCGTGAGGTGGCGGTCGGCCATGCGCGAGATGATGGGCTTGTCGGCCAGCGGCATGGGCACGCCCGTCTTCTTCATCTTGTCGAAGTCCGAGTACTGGTCGGACAGCGGCTTCTTGCCCGTCAGCGGCTCCAGGGCTGCGGAACGACACATTTCAATACTCACACAATATTTTATTGCTGCACAGTTTTCCAGAACTTGGGCTCGATAAGCTCTACTTCCGTATCTTAGCCGGTGTCTTAAGTAAGTCTTACGGTAGATATATTAGAGTAATAAGGAACTTTTTATTATTCCACCATTACCGAATAGGGTAGTTGACAGTAAGAAAATATTTTGAATATTTCTATTTTTTATGGTAGCTTAATATTTACAAATGCGAAAAATCCATCTTATTGATTAAATAAATCATGATTATTTAATATTTTTGAGAAATAAAATCCCGAAATTACAGTCACTAGTCACGTGACAGCGAACGCCAATACGACGCGTGACGTCACACGTTGCAAAACTAAACAAACTTGACATAGCATTTTGGTCTTTCCGCTCAACCAAACAGCTCTTCGTTTTCCAACATATGACGTCACACGAGTCGCCATGACAGTTTGACGCGTTTTTTGACGGAAACGTCAAATAGTTCATGAAAATATAAATTAAAATATGTTACAGTTAGTATTTTACTGAAATATTAATAATTCAGTTAAATTAGACCATTTGGCAAACTATGATTTAGTTTTTCAAAATTAGTCAACTAGCCTATTATTTAAGACACGCAACATGCGTACCAGGTATACTCATTAAGTAGAGTATCCAGTGCGTTTACGTGAGATCCCGGAACTTCCCCATTTATATCGGATAGCTGCCGAGGGGATTCTGGGGGGTAAGAATTATCCATAACCTGCGACCTCTACTAGAGGTCTATCTTTGTCACATTTCGAGATGAGACCAAAACAAAATGTTGTTACTGTCGTATGTGAGTTGCGCGGAGCAGGTGTCCTCCCCGTGCGGGTTGTACACCCGGCAGCGGTACGTGCCCACGTCGCCGGGGTCCACGCCGCTGATGGTGAGCCGCAGCAGCCCCGTGCTCTCCTTGTCCATGCGGATGCGCTCGCACGGGAACAGCTTCTCGTCGTTGCGGAACCTGCGCGCCACGGGAAACGACAAATAACAAAATGTCTGTGCAATTGTTATAGATAAACAATGATTTTTTTAGATACTCAAAAATTTCTTAAGAAAATGATACAATAAATGGTGACAACGAATGACTTAGGATATCCGAGTGGGAAGTCGCCGTTTAACTATAAAGTCGTCGCTGCGTGTTTGCCCTTAGTGTAACGAAACCGTACGTACCACTCGACGTCCGGGTCGGGCGTGCCGGTGGCGCAGGCCGTGAACTTGGCGCTCATCCCGCGGAGCACCTCAATGTCGCCAATCTTTTTCAGGAACGACGGTGGCTCCACCTTCTGCTGGCGGCTTCTGTGGGAAACGAAAGCAGAACGTAAACCGACCGTCGTGGTCTGTTCCAAAATCTGTTGTGAAATATTTTTGTACGTATTTTGGAGTGTCGCAGTCAGAAATTATACGGGCCCGCATAACGCGTAAAAGTCCAGAGACGAACGACCATTCAAAAGCGGACGCTTCACCCGTCCAACACAACAGTAAGGGCGCGTTCACGTAGGACGTCGGACGGAATGTAACATTCACACAGCATTTTGAGCGCGTTCACATAGAACGTCCGTTTTACTGGATCCGTTTTAACAGGTCAGTATTTCCGTTGTGTGTGGGAATTTAACTGGATCCGGTATACTGGATTCTGTGTGAACACGCTCATACATCTACATACACTACTAGCATCCAGTATTCTGGATCCAGTAAAACGGACGTCCTATGTGAACGCGCCCTGAAAGGCCGGAGGCGACAAAGATCATTCACAAGCGGACGCTTCACGCATCCAACGCAGACGACGTACATCTTGTCGACGACGAGCAGCAGCGCGTCACACTGCGCCTCGCCCTCGCGGTTGCGCGCGACGCACGCGTAGCGGCCGGCGTCGGCGGGCGCCAGGTCGCGCACGTACAGGCAGCACGCGTCCCCGTCGCGCTTCATCTGGTACTTGTCGCCGGCGCGCAGCGGCTGCCCGTCCTTCAGCCAGCTGATCTCCGGCGCCGGGATGCCGTACACGCGCGCCGGGAACTTCGCGTCGAACGTCGGCAGCTACGGACAGTACATGGAACTCGGTCGAAAAATGCTACTTGAATGTAAGTTTAGTACCTTGGAAGATCTCGCAAAGAAGACCGTTCTTAAATAAGATATCGTATCAGTAGACACATATTATTATCAGTACGATCGTACAGGTCAATTCTCGTTGAAAAAGCGACTGCGGTTTTTCAATGAAAATCTTACGCACAGATAGGAAAAGTTCAAATTCAGAATATCAGAATGGGTAGCCGAAACTTGTAGTGATGATTAGCAAAGCACTTCCTATTCTTTGGCTCAAACAAAATGTAACTTTTCCATTACTGCATAAAGTTTAAAACGCATAAGGTTCATTTTGAATCATGCGCATAAGTATTAAGAATCAAGAGTACTGCAGCACATCAAATGTTTGCTTGCATGATTTCCACGCACCGGAGTATTCATATCTATGGACGGCTCACCTGCTGCAGGTCGGTGAACCGCTGCGAGAAGCTGGGCGGCTGGTAGACCTTGCGTACGGTGAGCTGGCCCTGCGTGCGGTCCTCGCCCAGTGGGCTCACCAGCCGCACGCTGTACACGCCCGCGTCCGCCGGCTGCACCTCGCTGATCTCCAGGCCCGCCTGGGGAACGCCATCCACACTATACCCACTTTATATGAAACGAGGAATTGAGGAGTCAATTTGACCTCTCAGAAATGTGGTGCAAGTTTAATTTGGTACTTGTGCATCGCGTACTGGCGGTACCGCACAATGCACAATGACCACTGATTGGGGCATATTAAGTGTAAAGTTAAGTTTGTTTAACTATGTTTTTTTTCATATCGGCTACAATAGCAATAGCATACTATATCGGATATTGAAAATTCAGTGGCTCAGTCCGGCTATTAAGGCAGTATAATATACTTTGACATGGGCGTTGCGTTTTTGACCTAGAAAGGAGTTTTAACAACGGATCAATCTGAATAACGTGTCGGGGCAGTCGAGGGACTCACCCTCTTCCCGTCGCAGGTGAGCAGCACCCGGTCGGAGGGCTTGAGGTCCTGGCCGTCCTTGGTCCAGGTCACGTGCGGCACGGGGTTGCCCACGAAGGGCGCGCCCACGGACAGTGGCTTGCCCTCCTCCGCGGTCACGTCGCGCAGCCCGTGCACGAACTGCGGCCGCTCCTGCGGGGTGGAGTCGTCGGTGCGGCCTGGGCCAACAAACAGCTGAGTAACATTCTAGGAATCTTATTTATATTGAGTACTTACTTCAGGTATTAGTCAAAATAATTTATTGGACACTAGGCACTCTCATCTGAACTAATATAATACATTGTTAAGCAGCGCTGTACTGTGCTATCTAGTTACAAAATAATACTGTAGATGGCGTACACCACTATTAAAACATACACATACACAGCATACGGCATTTCGTTACGTGACGATTTCTACTAAATCGCAATACCCGTAAGCCGCGTTAAGTTCGTTCCAAAATATTGTATTCAGATGCGCTTACTGGCAATGGTCAGCTGCGCCTGACTGGCGGTCTGGCCGTGGTCGTTGGTGGCGTACACGATGTAGGTCCCGCCGTCGGCCGCCGCCGCCGCGCTCAGCAGCAGCGCGTGCGAGCCGTCCGGCTGCGACACCAGCCGCACGCGCTGCCCGTCCGGGACGATCTCCTCGCCGTTGTGGGTCCTGGGGGGCACGGACATGAACCATAATGTTTATCGGTTACAGGACGAAACATTTTTTATGCGTATGAGTTTGGCAACGGCGACACAATCAACAGATTACTGTAATTCATGCGCAGTACTAGTATTGGGTTCGGATTTTATTAAATTTTACTAGGTATATAAAGGGCATCATTTTTGGGCCGTTCAGTGAACTGTAACATAGCTGAAAACCTCACCATTTCATAGTCGGCGGTGGATGTCCTAGCACCTTGACCTCGAGTTTGGCGGGGCAGCCTTCGATGACCTTCATGGGCTGGAGGTCGGCCACGAAGGCGGGCTTCCTCTCCTTCTGGCCGACGTCGACCTTGGCCTGCGACTGCACCTCGCCCAGCTTGTTGGTGACGGTGAGCGAGTACACCCCCGCGTCCTCGGGCCGGCAGCTGTCGATGCTCAGCCCGACCACCCCGCCCGGCTGGTTGATGAAGTTGATCGCCTGCGACGGCCGGATCGGGAGACCTTGCACAACGATCCACTTTTATAACCTCTCCAGGATGACCTCCAATGACACTGATGCGACATTATTATGATGGTATAAGTTATTGCAGATGAGTGTTGAAGATCTAAATATTATGTACTTAGTGTTATGGCGTGTTTCCTGTTATCGGTACTAATTTGGGTCAAATAAAGCGTTTATTGAATAGCAGTGTTTAGCGTAGGAATAATTTTAAGTGAAAAACTTCATCTCAGCCCTCAAAAGTTAGAACACTTCTGCAAATGTTGATTGCAAAAACCTATTTGTAACTGGTTATTAACGAAATTTAATCAAAACCTGCTATCTTAAATTACCTAATAATTTTTGGCACCAGAGCAACTTAAGATAATGCGCTAGGAGTTAGGATAGTAAAGCAACTGACCATCCTTGAACCACTTGACCTCGGGCGCGGGGAAGGCCATGACCGTGGCCTCCAGCCGCAGCGGCTGCCCCACGACGGCGCGCGTGTCCCGCAGCGCCTCGCTGAACGACGGCTTGCGCGGCGTCGCTGGGGAACGGGTGGACATATTTGCTATACAATTGCTGTTAGTGGACGCTCTGTATGATCTAATCGATCTTCAATACAGTTTGAATTTCAGGGTAACCTTGAAAATTATTTTTCATTAGCTGAGGTGTTTAGTCTCAAGAAAATTTTGTGTGCATACTTAAATAACGTACCAGGCTCAGTACTCAGGGTAGGTTAGGTTAAATGAATTTGAAACATAACAAAAATCGCAACGGGGTTCAAGGTCATAGTGAAATATAAAGTTACCCGAGTTGAGGTACCTTTAACAGTATGAAGAATTTACTTTTTTTTATGCAACTTCACCAACTCTCACAATTTTTCACATAATATTTGATTGTTTTTTGTCGGTAAAATTCAAAAGTTACCCTCATTTTATTATGCGCTCTTTATGGAGACTCACATTTAAGATCATGCACAGTAGGTACGTACGGTTGACCGCGACGGCGCAGAGCGCGGAGTGCTCGCCGTTGGGGTTGGAGATGACGAGCTTGTAGGCGCCGCAGTCGGCCGGCGTCACGCTGTCGATGGTCAGCTTGACGGTGCCGTCGGGCAGCGCCGTCTGCCGCACGCGCTGGTCGCTCGGGGACAGCGGCACGCCGTCCTTGAACCTGGGGGACATACCCGGCTACACTATGGCCCCACGGGGCCCGGAGCTCCGGCAGTTACTCCCCTCTCTGCTTCGGGTCGTATTGGTAGTGTTATAGTGGTTGACCCGGGCGGCGGAAGGGTTTGTCCGATCGACGGGAGCGTTTCTCAACGACTACCACGCAATGTTAACAACCAGACTCGACCGCTTTTAACGACAGCCACAATGCACGGAAGTACTTACTTTATAAAATATAACTGATTGTGCTGCCAATTTGTCAACTTCCTATTTACAATTTAAGGAAGAGGTTTTGTTTTTTTTTCAAGTTTGGAACACTGTTGTTAAACAGAAAGATGTGAAATGTAATGTATAGCATATCGTTACCACTTGGCGGTGGGGATGGGGCTGCCGTCCAGCTTGGCCTTGAGTTGCAGCGGCTCGCCCTCGTCCACGTCGCGCTGGCGGTCCAGCCGCTGCGCGAAGCCCGGCGCCGCCTGCACCAGCGTCACGGCCGCCGCGCACTCCGCCTCGCCCGCCAGGCTCACCGCGCGCACCTTGTACTGGGGCACCGAAGTACATGTTTATTATACAACAATCAAATCAAATCAAATTATATACGAAATGTAGGATAGTTAAAGGGTGCAAACGGAAATTTCATAAGGAGGTACTCAGGTGACCTTGGTACCATATCGGCACTGCATCCTTTCAACTGTTAAAACTCCACAGCTGCTGCACATACTCCCCGATTCTACTTACATATATTCTAGTTAGATTTTTATACTGAACAAACACATTGTATAGATTTTATAAAAGAAGCATTATCTGAAATTCTTTACTTTTAAAAACAAATTATATAAATTACTCCAATCTCAATTCCCCACTCTACGCCTAAGTAGTTAAAGCTCACCTTTCCAGCATCGGTGGCATTGAAATTCTTGATATTCAACTCGCTGTCGACCTGCCCCTCGACGGTGGTGGTGACCGCGTGGCGGTCGTCCTCGGCGATCTCGTGACCGTCGCGGTACCAGTGCACCTGCGGCTTGGGCACGCCGTCGCAGCGCACGCGCAGCGCGCAGTCCTCCTGGTCGCGCACCGCCGCCGGCTGCAGCGGCCTCGTGAACACCGGCACGCCCGCTGCAACACGACACCGAACCGTTACTATTTAGAGAATAAGTTTGACGTGTCCGTGCGTCTGTCTGTGGCATCGTAGCTCCTAAACGAATGGACCGAATTAGACATTCAATAGCGATATTTGCTCCTGATTGGACAGCGATGAGTGCATATCACGCGATAAAGTGCATTCGGTTTATTTGTCTGTAAGCCTGATCGCCTTCCTTCCAAAATTTATGTCGATCTGTTCAGGCGTTTGGTGATCATCAGCTCATTTCAGATTTTCTTAGTCGGGGGTTTTCAATGTAAGTACTTACATAATTATTAACAACAAACGAGCAAACGCTTTCGATGGTAATTGGTCGCCAGTAGATATCAGTAACAGCAAAATGCAAGAAAGTATATACTGGCTCTCACGCCCGCAGCCGGAACACGACAAGCTGTGTGGCGGCTCCAGCCCCGAGCCCTTGCTTAAGCTGTCGTGGGCTACTGTCGCATCTTAACGACACCCTGCCGCCGTGCGTTTGCAATACGGCTGAGCAAAGCAAAGGTCCTGAGTTTCAGCCAGCTAAGCTGTGTGGAAACGACTAAGCATGATTGGAGCCCACCCGTGTGGGCGATGTTTAAACACAAGTGGCGTCGTGTCACTCACTGTGCACGGTGAGGCGCGCCTGCTGCTCCGTGTGGCCGATCTCGTTGGTGGCGCTGACGGTGTAGAGGCCGGCGTCGTCCACGCCTACCTGCTTCACCACCAGCTTGAACAGCTCGTTGTCGCGGTCCTCCACCACCGCCACGCGGCTCGACGGCACCACCACGATGCCGTCCTTGCTCCTGCCGGCGGAAACACGCCGTGTCAGATATTGGAAGGAACACAAAAAATGGACTGGATTGGAGTCACACATTACGTGTGTGTTTCATATAAGTGGAAATCATAGTTATGGAAGAATTCAAAGTCTTCAAAATATTTTAACGGCTTATCTCATAGGCTGTGAGTGCATAATATATTTAAAGGCCCTACAACATAGGTTCTCAAGGGATTGTACATAACCTGTGAAACTATTTAACGAACTGACCATTTGACCTCAGCGATGGGGTTGGCGATGATCTTGGTGACGAAGGTGGTCTCCTCGTAGGGCTGCGCCACCACGTCCTTGAGCGGCTCGACCTCGGGCCGCAGCAGGATGTCCAGCCGGGCGGAGCTCTCGCCCACCCCGTACTGGTTCTTGGCCTGGATCGTGTACTCGCCCGTGTCCGCGTGGCGCCCTGGGTGTACCCAAGTGGAGATATAACGCCAGTAAACTCAGAAATTCATTCTATGTACCTGGTCTAACAAACACCGTATCGTATCACCGATTGTCAGACACCACATTGCTTCGAGAACCAACGATGCAAAGTAGAACATGAGTTGTAGGATTTGTCATGGTTTGAAAACAAGTAACGATTAGACGAGCTACTGCCGCCTGTAGGTTAGTAACATTCACCATCCGTTTTGGGTCTTTTAGAAATGGTCGCTCCCCGAGACTGAAATGATCTGGAGTAAATTGTTGGAGCCGACTAGAATCAGTGACACACGGAGGCGTTTCATTCATTTCGCCATGATCGGTTCTACTAAATACTTCTCGCCAAAATTTATGGCCACTCTTTTAGGTAGGTATATACTGACTGCAGTTTTTTACTAATGGCGCAGTTCCCTATCAAGTATAGGCGAGCAGTACACGTAAACCACAATACCTGTGGGAATATGCAGAGTGAAGGTGCACTCCTTGAGGCCGTGGTCCAGCTCCTTGGTGTCGGCGCTGGTGGTGACGGTGGCGTCCGGCGTGATCTCGCTCCCGTTGAGCAGCCAGGCCACGTGCGGCAGCGGGTCCGCCGTGCACACCGCGCGCAGCGTCACCGGCTCGCGCTGCAGCACGCGCTGCGCCTGCAGCGGGTGAGTGAACCGCGGCCGCCGCAGCTCGCCCACCGCTGTCGACCATTACAAGGGGCCTTAGCCTTACATTCTGCGTCTTTGTCTGGCCCTAATGTTTTATGAATTAACCCTTGAGGGGTTCTGGGTATAAAAACATGACCCTGCAAGTATCATTTTACTTTCTGGAATTAGGAGATGCTGTTTCTACAGCATTTTCAGGCACTTCAGTAACCACACCAACTTATAAACTCAAACTCAAATCATTTATTTCACGTAGGTATTTTGCATACACTTGTGAACGTCATTTTTTACATTTACCATTTACCACCGTTTCGTTAAGGTGCCTTTAAATTTTAAAATCTTGGAGGAGAAAAAGAAACGGCGAAAGAAAACTCCTCGGCACATCTTTTAAAAATAGTGCTTAAAAAACGAATTACAATATTTTTGCTAGGTACTACCATTTTATACCTAAATACTAACTGGAGCGGAACTGGTTGCGGATGTCTATTACCAAGCATCCTTGTCATTAATATACTCATCAATAGTATAATAACTTTTCTCTATAAGCCGTGTTTTAACACGTTTCTTAAATATTTGTAAGGGGAGGTCAATGATTGACTTGGGCAATTTATTATAAAAGCGTACACCGAGTATATTTTCCTTTATCTTATAATTTCAATGTAAATAATTCGTTGTCCTACGTATTGGGAATTGCTCCGATTTTTAGTTAGTGTTATGTTCTATTACACATTCCAAGATAGTTGAAATTAGTCGTGACGTGTAACCCAGCGGCCTGTGTCGATCTCAAGTGATCGGCCGATACTGTGAGAGCCGCACGCTGAAGCGAGCCCAGTAGTAGTAGTTGGCGTCCGCTCGTCACAAAGTGAAATGGTAAACTCACGTGTGACGTCCAGTTTGGCCTGCTGCACGTTCTTCCCGAGAGCATTGCTGATCTCGCACTGCCAGGTGCCGGCGTCGTCCATGGTGACGCGGTCGATCACCAGGCGGTGCACGCCGCCGGCGCTCTCGACGTGCACGCGGGCGCACGGCGCCACCTCGCGCCCGTCGTGCAGCCAGCGCACGGCGGGCGCGGGGCTGCCGCACGCCGCCACCGTGTACACCAGCGGGAGGCTCTCGAACACCGTGCTGTCCTTCATGTCGCTCTCCTTGAGTGAGGGGGGTGCTGTAACGTTAAAGGTGGTCAGCGAACGTTGCTACGACGTGTACGATGGACAGAAATTCGGATATATACAACGATTTTTTTATTAAATTTAATATGCAACAAATTAAACGATTAAAAGGTGAGAAACTATTTCTTTTTACTTGTCTTTGTATCTTACGATTGATTAATCGTAAGAAGCAACATTCATGTGGAAAATAAACTTGTAGGTATAATTATTATTCAAATTTGGAAATATAATTTGGAGAAAGAGAAGATTAATACAATCATTACCGAAAAATAAGTATTTGAAAACAAAACTAATGAACTTGAAATTTTAACTAAACATTTGGAAAAAGAGAAATTCTAAAGAATAATATGTACAACCTTTAAAGATAATTTTAAAACAATGTTTTGCCAAAGCATAATTTGGAAGCTAATTTGCCAAACACCATCGATATGTATGTACATTATTTACGTTCATTTGGACTTATATTTTTGCGATATATACAGCTCTGTAAGCTTTGTTATTGTAGAAACTCTTGTTGTCATCAACTTACCATGTTGAGTTGTGTTTGAGGCTGAAGCATGGTGTACCGAGCGTGTCGTGGATACGTACCGTTTGTGTTGAGTCAGAAGAGAGAGGAGAGAGGATAGTTTGTCGAGCACTACTGAAGCGACTGGCCATGCCTGCGACATGCACTTAGGTTCATAAAGATTACCTTGATGACGTCGCGGGGAAGGCCACGGGCGCTCTCAACATCGCGGACGCAGCGGGACCCAAGTATTAGTATGCCAGAAGGGAATGTTATTACGCATGCGTGCTAGAACAGACATACGATAGACATTAGTACATTACAATGGCGATATGCTGAACGAATAGGTTGAATCGATCTGATGATCCCTTCTCGGCAACACTCCCGGGCCGAATTAAATCCGGACAATTCCCGATCCCGGAAATTGGTTATGGACCAGAGAAGCTACCATCAGCTCTGTTACACACTGAAGCAATTCATCGGTTCGGAAGCAACAGTGAACATTAACCGTGGCAAACATTGCGTAGCGTTACAAAATGAACAAATTCAGCCGCGCGCATCGTTAATTTATTTATTATTCCTTTCGCATAATATTTTATTGACTTGAATTACCTTTTTCATCTTCTTGATTTAGGATATCGTCTAATATGCTCCTTTGCCTCTGGCTTCGTCTCAACAATTCCTCTATATCTCCCGCCTCCTCTTCCACGCTAAACAACTTAACATTTTGCTTTTTCTTTCTTTCAACGGTCGTCTCCGTAGTATTTTTTGTAATATTATCAAAATTTTTACTAGGTCCGAGAACCAACTCCTCTAAAATACGATTTTTGATATCATCTATTTTGTCATCGATCTTCATGTACTCGTTTTCGCCAAATTCTTTCGATATATGAATGAGTTTCTCCGTGACGTCATTCTCGAATACTCTTTCAGATTTCTCCTTTAGTATGACTGATTCCTCGTCACCCTCGTCCGTAAAGTAATCTTCCTTGAATGAAGATTGACGCACGTAAGAGTCTTTGCTGAACACCTTTCTGTTTTCGTCTATTTCAAAAATAGATTTAGAAAGATCTTCTATGGATATTTCGCGAGAAAGTGAATCATTGTGCCAACTCATGTCGTCTTCGGAGACAGATTTGATAGACATACTGGTAGTTCTGCTCCCAAATTGTCTTCCGTGTCTTGAACTATTTTCTGCTTCGGAATCAGTAGGAGGCTCTTCTATAATTCCATAAATACCTCTCCTAACGTGATCGGGTATAGTGTAATGTCCCAGTTCGGAAAGAAAGTAGCTGTGACTGGCTATCTCTTCCACTTCCAATGAGGTCGTGTGAGGTTTGTTCGGTCGAATTAGTTTTCTTTCGTATTCGTCATCATCATCGTAATACACGGCGGAGGAAGTCATTTTGTGTAACGTGCGCGTTTCGGCTGGACCTACCAGTTAAAATAGTATTATGTTGACTTTGGACAATATCTATTACAGATTTTAATAGACATGCGATGGATTGCTGCGTTATACATTTTAATAGTTTCGTATTGAAAAGCAATTTCGTATGATTATTAGGATATATAATGAACTATGAGGTTAGAATTTGGGAAGAGAAGGAAAAAAGCTCGGTACTGACCTGTGATAATAGCGCCGTGAGAGCGAGTGCTGCTGACTTTAGACATAATAATTGAACCATCATCGCCCTTCTTGAATGTTGTTACTGTTTCGAAAACTCGGCCTAAACAACAAATCACACTTGGTACGTTATAAACACGAGTTAAAAACATGCGAAACTATGCGTGAAACAGTGAGTGTATCGTAACCTAAAAGCTGTTTGCTGATTGAAAAGTGAGAAGCGAGAAGCAGATAAGGTTATACCTTCTGATTCAGCACTAAGTGGTTCTTCTTTGATGACCTGCTTTTTAACAGATTTCCGTTTTGGAGATTTTAGTTCAGCATCAATTGGTACATCTTTAATAGTTTCTGGCTCCGTGACTCCTTTGTCCCCTTTCTGATTTTCATTCGTTTTGATATTTTCCGAAGTGGGTTTCTTTGCTTGTTCGTTCTGATTGTCATCCCAAATTGACTTTTGTTCTATTGTTTCTGGTTCACTGATGGATTTTTTGGCCGTCTTTACTTGTGGTTCAGCCTCATCTACCTTTGCTTTCTTAGGTTTAGCATCATCTTCATTAATATTATCCCAAAATGATTTTTCTTCGGCAATTTCTGGTTCAGTAATTGATTTTTTTGCCTTGCGCACAGGGGCATCTACTTCAGTTACTTCAGTTATTTTCGGTTTGGCATCATCTTCAGCAATATCATCCCAGAATGATTTCTCTTCGGCCTCTTCCGGTTTGGTCATCGATTTCTTACCTGTGTCTGGAGTTTCTGAATCTTCGATCTTGGGTTTTTTAACTGTGGAGTCATCAATATCATCTACCGATTTCTCTTCTATTGACTCAGCCTTTGTCCTTCCCTTCTTTGCTGATTTTTTATTTTCTGTGTCTACTGAACTTTCAATTTGTTTCTTTTTTGACTTCTCTTCATCTTGGACTTCATTTTCGACTAGTGTTTCTTTCGAGAACCGCGAATGAACTTCCTTTGCTATTAAACACAATGAAAATATGATAAAATGTTTTTATTGGTAAGGGTCACAAGACAAGTATTAAACACGTCACAAATGTAGGGTGAAAACAGAATGGAAATGGTGCAGCAACGTTCATGGGTGCACACAGGAGCATTCTTGTCTATTGAATGCTTTGGGTCTAAAAAATAAATTCTACTGAACGTCCGTACTGGGGACATCACAAAAAATCGTGCAGTGCAGTCATCTAAGATCTATGCTACGGTTATGGAATACTACTACTGTACCTATGGGAACTGCCAGCGTGGCCAATTCACTGGTGAATCTACTGGACTGTTCGAGTTCGGATACTTTACCATTGCCTGGTGTGTTTGACTGTTCTGTGGTTTTTTAGTGTTCTGGAGCTATGGTGCTACATTCTAAAATTTGTCTACACTATAAAATATACTTAACATTTTCAAAATAAATATCTGCTCATCGACATACTCGTACACCCAAAATACGTTATGTATTTATCCCAGCCAGAAAAAGAGCTTTTATAACATTTCAGTTTTTTTCAAAATGTTATAAAATTAAGTTTAGTTCAAATATATCGTCGAAATGTATACTAAAATTTTGAATAGAAAATTTTGATGTAAATAGCTTCATAATATACCTAAACTAAATTTAAATGAGCCTATGCCTATTCGACCCGTATACTTACTGTGTACTGTGACTGTGCTCTTGGACGAGACGCTGCCCATTTCGTTCTCAGCCCTCACTTCGTATTCGCCACCGTCTTCCTCCTTCACCAAAGTTACCGTCAGGTGATAATTTTCCAATCTACAATTAATATTCTCATTTAGAGTATCATGTAGATAAGGCACAATATTTCTCATAAAATAATTTGTCCATAAAGTTAAATTCCTTATTAAATAAAAGACAGCAAGAAAAAGCAAACTCGCTGCTTCAATCAGTCAATGGTTCCTTCGCATGCCATGGAGTTTTGAAAATATAAACAAGTGTCTACTTAATTAAGAAGATGCATAATTAAAAATGTACGTGTAAACGCTTTCAAACCTATGAGTGTCTCTCTCGATCCTGATCCTGGCGTCGGTGGTGACCTCCTTCCCGTCCTTGTACCACTTGACCTTGGGCTCGGGGCAGCCCTCCACCTCCACCTCCAGCTTGAGCGTCTGGCCCGCGTCCACCGTCATGTCCACCAGGCTCTTGGTGATGCGCGGCTTCCCTGGGAACGAAATTATCATGAGCCTTGGAGTTTGTGCATTTGTAACTACTTATTAAAGATGCTTAGTGCGTAAGTTGCTACATTAATATTCAAGTTCAAGCCAACCTTGGCCTTGGTGGTAAGCTTAGCAGAATAACGGATGAGGATATGGCGTTAAGTTCATCTTCTCGATGAATCCTGGAATTTATACCACCCATATTTTTATACATACACCTGATGTGTACGACAACCTAAAGTGCTCAGGACTAGTAAGCGTGGCACCATTTGACGACCCGGATGGCGCAATGGTAAACACGCTGGATCGCCGTTCCGAAGGTCCTGGGTTCGATTCCCAGCGAGGCGGAAATTTGAATGATGAATTTAAATTTCCGTTCTTGGTCTGGGTGTGTGTGTTCTTGTCTTGTGTGTTGTCCATGGCACCCACGACACAGGGATTCCTAGTGTGGGGCTATGAGTGTGTAGCGTTATTTATTATTATGGGAACAGTTTATATCCAAACGCTGACCAATAGGACCTTTAAGTTCGGTAAACATTTTCCTCGATATCCGCCATGTACACGCGACACTCACTGTTGACAGTGAAGGTAGCCTGGCAGCTGTCCTCGCCCAGCTCGTTGGCAACGCGGCAGGTATACCGGCCGGAGAGCTCGGCCGACACCTCCTTCAGGATCAGCTTGTGCGAGCTGCCGTTGTCCACGCGAGTGTACACCGACTTCTTCTCTGTGATCTCCACGTCGCCCAGGTACCTGTGGACATTTCAACATTGCAGGGGCTGCGTTGCGCGACCGGGGGACGAGGCAATGGTTGATTTATAATGACTCAGTGTCATGACAATGAAGCTTCGAGTCCATCCGACGGTGACCCTACAATTCAATTAGTGTGTACCAAGTGAACTCGAGCACGGAATGGTTAAAGTTGCCACGGAAAATAAATTATCTGTGCAAAATATTTAGGGAACTTAGTGCAAATTTCAACGCATTTTAATGCGCTTTTAATTAATATATTTTAAGCAGGAAATAATTTTTGCGTTTCTTTTATTTCAATCAGTTCATAAAAGGTACGTCAATTTAAAATTTAAATCCCATTTTTCGCTTAGACTAATGTGATGTAATGTATGTAGTCGAATAGTGACCATTTGACGCTGGGCGCGGGGAAGGCGTCCACGTCGACGCTGAACTCGACGTTGACGTCGCCCTCGCTAGCGGCCGTGTCGCGCAGCGCGCGCGTGAACACCGGCCCGCAGCGCACGTTCAGCGCGCACGCGTCGCTCGCCGACCCGTGCGCGTTGCGGATCTGTTGCACGCAAAATTTGTTACTTTATTTCAGTAATCCAGAGGCGCATTCTTAACCTAGCAATAGTCGGTTATCTCATCGCTCCTTTGTAACAAAGCTTGTTTGTGTGCGGGCGTCGCTGCATCGTGAAACGCACATAAAAAAAATGAGGCATCAGGTCTCCTACTAAAATTTTTATCACATCCCAATCAAAGCTGCGGTCGTCTGTACGTAGGTACAGTACGCACCGTGTAAGTAGCCACGAGCCGAGTTGGTACCTCTGTTAAACAACCCGTGACCAAGGCAGGTGCGGCCTCACCTCGCAGGAGTACTCCCCGGCGTCGGCGCGCGCGGCCGACGTGATGACCAGCGAGTGCGCGCCGCCCGACGACGATATCTTCACCGACGACGACTCCGTCACCTGCTGCTTGTTCTTGTACCTGACAGCCACCGATGGTATGATATTACAATAAGGTTAATGTTCTTACATACGAACTGGGCATGCACCTATTTAATTATCTATATTTCGCGACTCACCAGACGACGGTGGGCGCGGGCTCGCTCTCGGCCTGCACCTCCAAGGTCACGGTCTCCGTCTCGCGGCACTCGCGGTCGCCGCCCAGCCGCTTGGTGATCTTGGGCGCAGACGCCACGTGCCACTGCCAGAAGTCCGAGCACTGGTTCACCTCGTTCCTGGGACACATAAGTGATACATTTGTAATTTATATGTAAGTAGCCGACGCACGTATAGGTACTGAAGATGGCATGTAGTCAGCGTCAGCGTCTACTGTTGTCACTGTTCCAAGGTTCATACAAGACATTATGCTGAGGCACTCACTTGGCAACGACGGAGTATGACCCGGTGTCGGTGAGCTTGGCGTCCTTGATGGTGATCTGGTACACCTCGTCCGACTGCTTCACGATGGTGACGCGCTCCGACGACTTCAGCTCCACGCCGTCCTTGTAGAACGACACCTCGGGGGCCGGAGCGCCCTCGATTTCGATGGTCACCGTGTGGGTGTCGCCCACCTGGGGGATCACGAACGGGTTAGGAGATTGTAGCGCCATTTGGAAATGTAATGCATCGGATGAAGGTATGGGATTCCTTTGGTCTTACTATAAATTGAAGAAGAATAAGAAGAAACGTTTATTCCATCATGATTCTCCAAAAACATTATGACTTATGTAATTAATCAAATATAATATGTTCGATGTTACTGTTGCGAAGGTACCAACATGGTGGAAATGGATCGTACTCAGATTTTAAGAGTTAAGTGATGTTAACTACAAAAACGATTAAGTTTAAACATTTCAAACTTCACGATTTTTATCGTATAGATCGCAAAGCTAAGCTAAGCAAAAGATCCTTTCCGTCTGGGATAGACATATGATATTGACTAATGGCTGTTCATGAAAATCTATCTACCCCTGGATTACCCCTCTATCTATCTCTGGATAAGTTAGAAAGTAAAATAACAATACTATTATGTACATAGGAACTGTGCTGTGTATTATGTACATAGACACTGTACTGTGACAGCTGCTACGTACAAGTAACTAACTGAGGATTATGGATAGATAGACCATAGGTACCGGCCATAACAGTATTAGAGCTTATTGAATGCTCACCATACAAGACTGGTTTTCAATCTTCTTCTTGATCTTGGGCGCGGCCTTGACGATGAGGTGCATGGAGGAGGTCTCCTCGCCCAGGTCGTTGGTGGCGGTCACCTTGTACTCGCCCGCGTCCGCCGCCGATACGTTCTTGATCACCAGCGACATGCTCTCCTCGTCCTCGTATAGGAACCTGGTCAGGACAATGTCGGGGTGAAGACAGAACATCTTTCACGGTGCATTACTGGACTATAGCACTATAGTCCCAAAGTAATGCATCCTCACAACTTGAAGAGGCTATTAAAACGGCGCCATAGTCGTACTTCCAGCTACACCTCAAAGCTACGATTAAACTGTGTGGGAAAGCTTAATTGCTCCCAGTAATATCTAATTACAAGAAGTAAGAAACCTATTGGTTACGATATTATCTTTGTTAAATCACCGTTCCCTTCATTATTTATAATGCCGATACATAGTATACCGTAGTAGTAGGTTAAGGCGTAGGTTCCAGGGTTTAGTTCATAAAAGTAGAAGACAGCACCGTTTGACTTCGGATAACTTCTCCCTATCCCGCCAAGCAGCATGGCGGCCTTACTTATGCCTGGCGTCGGCCTGCACCACCTCCCCACGGTGCTCGAAGACGACGGCGGGGCGCGGGAAGCCCTTGCAGCTGAGCTCCAGCATGGCGGAGCCGCCCGCCGCCACGATGGCCTCGCGCTGCTCGATCACCAGGCTCGGCTTCTCCGGCTCGCGGTGCAGCTCGTTCACCGCTCCTGGACACCAACACCACATTACATTACATTACACTATTAATGACAATAATACCTACGATAAAACGGCAATGTTGTTAATATAATTATACGTCAAACGTTGTTAACCTAAGTCATTTGGGGGATTATTGATTAGTTATGTGAAGAATTTAGGGAGGGGGGGGGAGTCGAGACAGATCTCACACAATATCACGCGGAGGAGAGAGAGAGGAGGAAAGGGTGATCAAATATCACGTAATTTTTTTAGGATTTTACCAACTAGGTACAACATGCTGGTTCTAACCGGGTCCTATAAACCTCTTTTATGAGGAAACGCTGCGTACCCTGAACAGTAAGCTCGGCGGAGCAGGAGATGTTCCCGGTGCTGGTCTTGGCGACGCACGTGTACAGCCCCGCGTCCTCCGGCTTCACGTGCTGGAACACCAGCGCCAGCGAGTCCTCGTCGTCGCCCAGCAACACCTGCCACGACATACCCCTGTTACATGTCTACGACCAACGAGCAGATTTCGCTATCCACAATAGATCAATTGAACCTTCAATTGATGTTAAATGAATTGAAAACTAGATAACCCTAATCGGGGGCGTTCCATTAAGCGATCACAACGTTCAAAACGACTCTTTTTTTGAGTAAAAGGGATGTTTTAAAGTTTTGATCGCTTAGTGAAACGCGCCTCTCGTATACAAAAAAACATTCCATCCATCCATCATCCATCCCCTAAATTCTTTTTTTCAAATAAATTGATTTTTAAAAAGATAAAATAATACAGTTGCGTACCAATTTTTTAATTTCTATCATTTCAAAATTTGTTGAGGGAGTTTGATTTATATTATAAAATAATTTTAATTGAAAATTGGAAAAAAATCATAATTCCTGAGCATCCATCTATAACCGTGTCCGCGTCCGGAAACAGTCCACGCACGACATACCAGCATTCCCTGTGACGGGCGCGCCTCCTATCAATGATATCAATTCGTCCCGTGGACAGCGCGGTATGCGCGCCACGCGAGCATTTCAACACATCGGCTGTGCTGTCGGTTGACTAATGCACAATTCAAACATAAAAAATACCTTTACTAAAAATATCAATCGGATTACCGTTTTGTTAAGATTTTCAATAAAAAACCTGAATCGCCATTTCTAAGTAGTATTTCCAAGAACTTTGACAAGGTACCAATTGTTTTACCGTAGATGGGAAATGGGAAAATTTTAATAACGAAATAAATTCTGTTACCTTGAACCTCTCTTCGGGGTCGAAGGGCTGTCCATCTCGCTTCCAGCTGAAGGAAGGCTTCTCGCCCTTGGCCAGCAGACCCTCACCGCCCGGAGCCAGCTCGAAGAATATATTTTTATCATCTGGAATATACACATGATGTCAAACGTACTTTAATTTTAGTATTCGAACAATTTGATATTGCTGAAATTGAAAATATATAACAGCCTGCCCAGTGAAGGCACATAATATTAAATTAAAAAAAAAATTATATTACAATTATAATTATTTTACTTGTTACTAAAAATTTTGTCGGTTTTTATCTATTCATATTATATTAATGGAGTGAGCAGCAAATCGGAGAGTCCAGATTATATTTTATATTCAAATTATTATAAACAAAATTACATTACCTAGTCATTTATATGGTCATTAATTGAGTAGAATGCTTTGTTAACTAAAAAATCTCTTAATTTTATTTTGAAGCTTTGAATTTTATGTTGCATCTTCCGTGTTTAGTATTTCATCTGGTAGTATATTGTACATATACGGAGCCTTCCTGGTATGTTTTTGCTAAAAAGCGCTGACTTTGCAGGGAACATGGTAATCTTATTCTTAATCCGTTTTGACCGAAATGTACCTACCAAATAAATTTGAATTAATTTTACCTCTTGGAGTATCACTGTTAAGTTTGCGTACGACGAATGTACGTTTTCGGAACTCAATGGTAGGTATTGTTCACTACAAAAATATTTTTGGAACTTCATAACTTTTGTAAACTCATTACTTTGTAGCTAAAAACAATGAATTTTTATTATTAAATTGTTTAGGTATAAAATTTGCATTGGAGGTGCTGGATTTGTTGTAAGTAACATTTTTCACCACCATGTTGCATATTGTAACCATGGATTGTTTTAATGTAAAACAAACTTTGTAAAAAAAACGCATTCTAAAACAATCGAATCGATGGCACATTCGACGACTTAAAAGAGCTACAATTTTCTACAGCTAAATATATTTTTCACGTTATCTGAACTGAAGTTTTTCAATACCTGCGTCCATATCTACGGATCCTCTCTCCAATCCCATCCCAGCAGAGAACACTGAACACTGCACGATTTACAGGACCAACATTATTTGAACCGTTTATTTTAGTAGTGGCAATTAACTGCGGTACCCGCATGTAGGTCGCGGCGGCGCGGACTACCGCGGGTGACCATTACAACAATTGCTGTGAGGAAAAATGTTACACGTCTGGATGCTGTCCAATGTTTGTTTATGAGGGGCGGCCGCTATAAATATTCTTGCTAAAATTACAATGAACTTGTTGATTCCCAACATTCCTATTATGTAAAACTAAATTACGTCAATTCTTCATTCACAAAGTATGCCATTCATAATACATACGCTGCTATAGCTCAAGTAAAGAAAATATGTTTCGAAAGAGCCTTAAGCTATTTGGATTTAGGATCAGGGCTTTACTTTAGTTAAGTGCCTATAAAATTGTTGAAAACAAATTGAATGTGATGCTCATACTGCAAGAAAATGAGCAAGTACCTAACTGTTTCCATTGCATATTTTATTACACTAGAAATGGTACTCGGTAACAACCACCAGAAGCAGGCCGTTGGAATGGCATTTTGAACAGCTAATAACAGTTTACAAGCCAACAGAACCGGAAGATATTTAAAAAACAAACAACTACTTACTTGACGGCATGTTTTGATTAATGAACGTCGTGTCACATCACAAATACGATGTCTGCCAAAACAATGATGACGATGAAATATTATCGAAATATTTCCTACCCTATGTTATATTAAATTAATGAAATCCTTTCATTGATTGCGGTATCCCTGCGGTATCATATAAATCGTACAAAAGTAGTGATGCTTATATTTTTCATTGATATTTGTTAAAATTTAGTTAAAGTAAATGAATTTAATCAATTAAGCAATTCCTATAAGATAGACCTATGCGTTTGTCTCTTTTTAACCGACTTCATTATTGTCGCTTTTTCGTTTCACCGAATTTCAAAACGCGACAATTCTAAAGAGCTTGTTGAAGTACAAGCGTTGCCAGCGACCGGGGCGCGCGACTCACCGACGACAGTGACGGTGGCCTCGGTGGTGACCTCTCCGTAGACGTTGAGCGCGGTGCAGGAGTAGCGGCCGGCGTCCGCCGCGCACACGTCGGCGATCACCAGCTCGTAGCAGCCGCGGTCGGCGCGCGTGCGCACGATCGACACGCGCTCGCTCTCCGACGTCGTCACGATCTCCTTGCCGTCGCGGTAGCTGGAAACGACGTTCCATGTTCAATTCCTTTCTATTTCATAATTATTTATTTTAGAGATGTGCCGATCATGACTTTGGCCTACTCACCGATTAGTCGGTTTAAAGAGGCCGATTAATCGGCCGACTGGTCGGCCAAGCCGTGCACTGTTATTCCTACTCTAAATCCCTACTCTTTTATTTAAACAAGAAGAAATAATTTTAAATGTTTATTGAAGATAAGAAGATATTATGTTATTGTTGTTTGTTAATTAAGATAAGTATTAGTTTTGTATATACATATGTATTGTTTACAAGCAAGCAATTTAAAAAACTGATTATCAAAGGAAGGGTTGCTTTTGGTTGGTTTGCCGAATAGTCGCCGACTACTCGCAAACTACGATAGTCGCCGAATAGTCGGCACATCTCTAATTTATTTCTTTTGTTCACACAAAAGATAACAATAATTATTCCAAATTATACATATCATCGCGGACAAACATTTTAACTGTCGAAAAAGGAATTAAAAATGTACCATATTTGTAAGAATTTATTATTTCTAATTGAAATGTATTCCAGGAGGCCTTAAAAATAAAGGTAATAAAAAAGCCGGAAACAATTTAATATGATCTATAAAAATATTACATACTGAATATAAAAATAAAAATTAGAATTGTTTGCTTTATAGGGTAATTCACAAGACTGGTGTGTGCTATTATAAAAGACCTATCGACTTACTGATTTATTCACCCTATAAAGCAAACAATTCTAATGCCAAGTACGATGAAAACAAAATATATGCAAGTCGACTTATCAACTTATTCAAGCCTGGTATCCGATTAATTCTATGAGCAATCCTATCATTTACTTACAATTTGACCTCGGGGTTGGGGTCACCTTTGACCCGGACCATAAAGCGGAGGTAGGTGTTGAGCAGGATCTCCGTGTCCTTCAGAGCCACCAGGAAGTACGGTGCGTTCAACGCATTCTTCTGTCTCCTTTCCTCAGGAGTCACTACAATGTTTAACAAAATATTAGAGAACGTATTAACGATTTTGTAATTTATTTATGTACCCACAACATGTTTTAAGATCCTTCAGTTCACACAGAGAACATTTACAATTATTATGTGTTGCATTCAAGACACCTCATTGTTCATACAATACCACTAACTTGTTATTTTTGACCAATCAGTTCTGAAAATATACCTAAACAAACATTTAAATAAAAAAGTCAAATAAACTTTTCCTCAAACAAACGTTAATATGGCTGAAACGTAAACAGAATATTCCTTCAACAACGGACAAAATCATGTATTACACAGTAAAAGCTACCAAGGCATGCGATTTTCGAAACTACGGCACGTTCAAGTTGCAGAAGACAGGAAAATTATACATTGGACAGTAGACAAAGAGCTACACGGTTATCCGCGATACAATGCCTTAATTGGTGATAATGTTGCAACGACCATGCAGGTTCATAAATAAGAAAATAAATAAAAAATATTGATCTGCAAAAATAAGTGTTTATAATGTGAGATGGAGTTGGGCAAATTGAAATAGATATACTTATGAATATCACACCTCAAGTGGTGAAATTACACTATGAACTTAACTTAAGATTAAATTTGTTTAAATCATTGACTGGTCGACGTTGTGACCAATTTGCCCAACCCCCCGAGCTAGTAGTGCAAATGGACTCACGCTCGTGAACGACTAACTGGGCGGTGCAGTGCGCGTTTCCTTTGACGTTCTCCGCTCGCGCCGTGTACATCCCCGTATCGTCCTCTCTACAGTGCTTCACCACCAGCTTGTGGACCCCGCTATCCGAGATGACGTTCACTCGATCCATGAGCCGGTCGGTGAGCGGCTTGTTGTCCTTGAGCCAGGTCACCTTGACTTCCTCCACGCTGTCGAGCAGCTTGCATTCGAAGAACGCATTCTCGCCGGCTGGAGATTCAAAGCATGTTTAGCGGAGGATCCGTACGGAACTGATAATGGCGTCATTTTATTAGATGAACAAGCCTCTGTTTCAATATGATAATTTTGTCGTGTCTTATAAACGACTTTTAGCTCTTCTAGCTAGTGATGTTTCCAATTTGAATTTTGATGGCCCCGAAATGTTTTTGCTATGAAACCGTACGAATCCTCAGAAAGAAGGATAAACAACGAAGCTTGGTTAGAAAAATGTGTCGTGGAAGTTAGTTTACTAGAAGCATATGTACAAGCACTAAGTGTATCTACTTCTATAACGATGTATTTGCTACTCTACATACGGGTGTTTTTGTACTTACGCTCGATGTTTTGCCCTTCAATTGTCTTCGTAAATACAGGTCGTCCATCCGCCGACTCCGACCTGCTATATGACGTCTTAGTTTGCTCAGAAACGGAGCCATTCAATATTTTAGAATACTTGCTGTCCAGAACGGACTCTCCATTTCTAGAACGCTCGTAGCTCGACTCAACCTTAGTAACACTTTCGATATTATTGCCTTCGCTCGCGTCGATGCTGAGTCTAGTGGACCTGCCATTTTTGGAGTCACGACGGTACTTCGAAGCGATGCTATCAATCTTACTAACGGTGTCTGTGCCATCGTAGCTGGATTCGATACTTAACTTAGTTGAGCGCCCTTCGAGTTTGTCCTCAGAATTGTTGTTGAGACCGTATTTGGACGCAATACTATCGAGCTTGCTAGACCCGTCGTAAGATGATTCTGTACCATACTTTGAGCTTCCTTTAGTTTCGTAGCTCGATTCAATTCCATACTTAGATCCACCTTCAGTAACCGAACTAGAAGAATACTTAGATTCATATCGAGAAGCGGTCCCTCCTTCAATAGATCCGCTAGTCTCGTATTTAGCGCTCTCTAGGCGTGAGCCACTTTCCCGGCGAGCGTAAGCAGATGCACCAGTACTATCGTAAGAGGATGATTCATAGCGGCCACCACTAGACAACTTGCGACTACTACTGGAGTACTCTGAAAGCATAATTAATTCATTACCATAAAAGTTATCAATACAAAGTATTACATAATTGATAAAAATATTTAATTTTATATTTACCTCCAGACACCCGCGTACTGCGGCTGTACCTCGACATTTCTTCGTCAACGGTTTCCCCGGTGGTTACAGTTTGACTATCCTGGGAAGCTGTTTCGTTAATTTTTTCAGTCACAGTTTGATTAATTTCAGATGAGTTTTCCTCAAATACCTTATTTGTTTCAGTTTGGTCTTTTATTGTTACTTCATCAGCTGGTGTTGCTGCTGGTGGAGCGGTAACGTCAGTTACAACTTTCTGTTTGTCTTTTGAAATGACAGTTTCTGCACTAACAGTTTCAACTGCACTCGAAGAAGTAACGTTTTCAGATACTGACGATGTTTCTAATTGTGATGTTTGTTTTTGCACTGATGACGCTTCTTGTACTTCCTGTTCGACACTTGTAGCTGTTGAAGTCTCTTTTATACTAGTCGATTGTTCAACTGAAGATACTTGAGATGTTTGAGTGCTATATGATATCGACTCTTGTACTTTTTGAGCTGATTCACTTAATTGTCTAACAACTGTGTTTTGACTTTGTTCGACGGAGCCCTGCTCAGTTGCTTGTGTTATGGATGATGATTCTTCAACCGATACCTTGGTCGAAGTAGCTTGAACAACTGAATGCCTTTCTTCTTCAACTCTTAGCTCTGCAGATTTAGTTTTAGCTGAAGAAGCTATACTTTCTGTAACAGACGCTTCTAAAACAGTTTGCCTTGATTCTTGAGAAGACTGTTCAATAGAGGCACTTTGAGCACTTTGAGATGATTGTTCTACAGATTCAACTGTTTGCGAAGTTATGTAGCCTTTATTCACAGATTCCTGGTTTGTTTGTAGGCTTTCGTTAGCTGTACTACTTTCAGTTTGAATAACAGACGAGTTAATGGACGCGCTTTGAGCACTTTGAGATGATTGAATAGACGATTCCTTTTTGGATTGTTCCACAGATTCAAGTGTTTGCGAAGTTAGGCTTCCTTCGTTAACAGTTTCCTGGACTGTTTGCAGGCTCTTATTAGTTATAGTACTTTCAGCTTCAGTCACTGACGATTTCAATTCTGAATCTACAGCAACTACTTCACTTGTGACAGTACTACTTATAGTTGAGCTAACTACTTCTTGTTGTTGGGTGACGGAAGCGGTTTCGGTAACTTCTTGTTTGGAGATTTTTGTAGCTACCTCACTAGCCTCTAAGGAAGCCTTTCTTTTGGATTGGACCGCTTGAAGGGACTCTTCTGTTTTAAGCAGTTCAGCCGCTTCTGTGGTTTCTACTCGAGATCGTTTTTCTTTAACTTCTTGATTTTCTTCTAACTGTGTGTCCTGTATGTGTTCACGTTTTTTCTTCTTTTCTTCCGGTTCTGGCGATTTGTAATCTGGTTGTTCTTGTGGCAGTACTTGTAAATCGTCAGCTGCGTGTTCAGCTAAGGCAACTAAAAAAAAGTATTTGTCATAATTTTTATTATAATAATAAATAACGCTACACTGTCAAATTCGAATCTAATCCAGGACCCTTGGAACAGCGATCCGGCATGGTAACCATTGCGCCATACGGGTCGTCTAATGTTAAAGATATTTTTAAATTAGGTACTAAATTTACAACATCATGGAATAATGCTTACCAACGTCACTATCGTATTGTCCAATCTCTTTAAGCCAATTGGTTTTTACGTGGTCTCTGTGAGCAGTAAAGATGATTGATGCTTGTGACACTTTATGCCGAAGTTCAAATTTTGCAGTATTTGGATGGTCTATAACTTCGTTGTCAGGAAGCTGTAAATTTAAAGATTATTGGAGAAGAACAAATTAAACAAACTTCCGATCAAAATAAAACATATTGTTGATATACCTTTATGATATTCTTGAGAACGAAGACAGAGCGATCCTCGGCAATCCTTTTGACTTTGCAGATTAATATTCTTGCTTTAAAAAGAAATACGTATCTCTCCTTGCTTGAACCCTCGTTATCTACGGTAAACCAGTCGTGGGTGAGCAGGCGGCCAAGTTTGTAGATGTTCCCTCGGAAACCTTCGATGCTAGCGATAAACTTATTGTCAGTGGCGCGACTTGGGACGCCCAGAAACAATTCTAGGGCTTTTTGGAGGTCTGTTATGTCGTCTCCCAGACGTTTTGAATACTTCACTAGTTCCTGTTTTAGAAAAAATCAAGTTGTTATTTTTCGTTCTAATAGTTCTTTCTTTTCAAATGTTTTAAGCATAGTTTAACTTAATGGGATCTTTACATAGATTTTGATGGCTGTTTTAGCGAACAGAATCAAAAGTTCGTTACAGATTTGTTGATAGAGCATAACAAGCTATAATTCAGTTCAGTCAGCAGCTACGTTTTTATTGCAAATTTTAGACTTTTACGATTTGCACTTTCTAACTCGTAGGAAAATTTAAATAGAGTTCACTATGTAGTACACCATATACCCTTCATTTAACGAATCAAAATATACGTACTTACTAAACATTGTCGTTCTAAATCTGTTTCAATTACCTTTAATAGTAGTTGGTAGTCGTTTATTCTCTGTATAGGAAGCTTGAGATGTTCTGAAAGTCCTTTGTCGTCACCAAGCTTGTCTGATAAATTCTGTAAAAAGAAGAATGTCTTATCGCACTTTATGTACAGTATTATCCGTGCCAAATAAGGACTACCGGAGGAGCAATAAGTATTTCTCAAAAAGCTACCTTGAGAGGCCTATTTATAGTGACCATAGTGTAAAGATCCCACCCTTAACACATATCAATTTGTAAAATGTAATTGAGCAGAAAGTAACATGAAGCATTCTGTCATCGAAGTTCGATACGTGGTGTAGACAGCTGGCGACCCGCCAACCGATTTAGGTGACGCCGGTGCACGGTGGGATACGTGCTCTCCTAATTCAAATTGGCGTTTGGAAGTGCCTAGCACAGTGACATTAGAAATGCAATAAATCTAGTAACGGATAAATGAGTTACAGTTGAGGTTATAATCGTTGCCGGCAAAGGGTAATGATTGGTATTTACCGGGGAACATGCCGCATCGTAAAGATCTTTGTGTAATATAATTGTTTGTAATAAATAAGGAAGACCTTATACATACTATCGCTGATATAGGCAATGCCAAAAGGCCTTTGATGTGTCTCAAATTATTAATTGGTTGGTAATGATATATTATAATCCAAATAAACAATAATGAAATTAGTCTGGCAGTTGATCTTACATCAGTTCAGTGGCAAGTGGTTTCTGTGATAGTAAAATAATAAAAAAGGACTACATTTTTGTGTGAAAATCACATTATTAATCAGTCGTGAAAACTAACGAACTCCGACATTCCGGTAATTAAAGTTAAAAATAAGGATTACGTGATCTTGAAGATAATTTATTCAGAATAATGGAAAGGCGAAACTTTAACTATCATAAAACACAATAATTTATCCATTAAACAATCTCATATATTAAGAAGTGTGACCTCGTAAAACCATCATAAATACATCAAACTGCGCAAACGAGAAACTGCTCGGGTATATTTAAAGCACCTTGACACATTGCTTCCAGATCGTGGGCAGTTCTTTGGCGATCACTTAAACAGCCACCAGTGGAAATGTGAAAATCCATAGGTTACTTCAAAAACCCTTTCGTAGCGTAGGTGCCACAACCAATGTTTTACTGATTTAGTACAATAGTTTATAGTGTTTTTCGTATTCAATACAAAGGAGATAATTTGCTTATGCGCTTTGAGTTTGTCTTTGAAAATGTGAGACTTCCTCAGAATAGAAGGATATATTCGTGATAAATATTAATACTTCCAGGATCATCGATGTTTTATGGGGACAAGTTTTATGCAGCTCATGATCCCAGGATCATCTTTCTTTCTTTCTTCTTTCTTTCTAAATTTATAAAATAAAGTAGCCTTAGTTACTCCTTATTACATCAGCTATCTGCCAGTGAAAGTCCCGTCAAAGAAGGCCCAGCCGTTCCAGAAATTACCCGGAACAAACAGACAGACAGACAAAAATTGTAAAAAATGTTTTTTTGGTATATGTATGTACCGTGTCCATACCGTATATTTGGTATTTGTACCGTACCATCCATATGCATTTAGTAAAAAGAGGTTAATTTAATATAACAGACACTCCAATTTTATTTATTTGTACCTATAGATGATTAAGGTTGGCTTTTGTGTTTTATTTAATTTGGGTCACAAATAAAACATATAAGGCAATTTATATAATTTTGTTTAAATATTTTTTTAGTAGTTAGGCGTAGGTTTCCCTAAGCGATACGGAGCAGTAAGTAAAGAGTAGTAAAGAAGTTAAATAATAAAATCTGTCGACAAGCTCTTTATCTGACAGTTTCTATACAGCACTCGGAATATATAAGTACTGCAATATTAGGTTTATTAAATGTTGCAAATTCATGAAATTCATTGAGGCGAGTGATTTTTCAGTTCCACTACTGAGTTTCCTATGTTGAATCGTGGGATAAGCAATAAAATATTTTCTACTTCTTAGTTATTTTTAGGAAAAGCTGACGGCAAAAGTTTAATTGACTTGACCTCGTCTTATCTTTAGGAGTCATTTTATCTTTATCAAATAACTTTTTATTTTTTCTCAATATCATCGCAGGGTTTCAGGTCGCCAGGTGAGATTGCTGTCAAACAAAACCAAAAGTGGCATCACTAACAAATAGAAATTGTGTTTCATTTTTACTTATTAATCGCGTTGTACATTGAAGAATATTTAGTAGAATTATGTAGATATGTATCTATGTGCCTAACTCTACATGAAGTTTATTTGATGATTGGAAAGGTTTCGAATTCATAGGATCTATGTCACCTATATTGAACGATGTTCAGCCGTCTACTGAGTCAACTCAATGAATGAATTTAATCCATTAAACTTACTACAAAGCATTGAACCCATAATGACCATAGCTTTGTATTAAGCGTGCTATTATTCCAGTAATCATTTCCAGCCGACTGGATTTAAAGCTCGTTACCGTTTTATAGTTAAGGGTACCTAAGTACTTCACGATTAACATCATCCTTGTTCAACTTCATTCTTCTTGATTAACCTCTAAGTAGTAACCTATTTCAATTTCCATCAAAGCTTTTTTCGCCCAATTTTCAATCTAGCAACACAATTTTAGCTACTTAATGGTAAGATATTTCAAAAGTAAATTTTACTTTATTTACAAAACTTGTATATTCGATCTCTAAGCATTCGCCAAATAATCTTGTTACAGCGTAGCAAAAGCAGAAATATATCTACAGAAATATAGTTCAGGTACACTAATGGTAGTAGGTACACGTAGAATGGATGCGTCAGAGTAAAAAGGAACTATGTATATTGTACTGTCTAATAAAATGTTGCGATCAAACTTCCTGGGCAAGGTCCTACTTAGGTATAAAATAACTCATCGTCATAATATAGTCAACTATTTATGTAATCTATAGGTAGTTATAGTAAAAAAATAACTGATCGCTGTCTGTATCTGTACACGGAAAATTTATTAATATGTTACAATTTTTGTGTTTGTCTGTACGCGCCTTTCTTTGAAGCTTAAACTTGAAGCTTAAATGTAGGAACTGTGGTAAGATTCATTGTTTTATTTCAATCTGTTTACAAATAAAAAGCGTTAAGTGAGTTTAAAGAATCACCAATAACAATTTTCGAATGTGGGTACAAAGGGACAAGTTTACCCATCCCAAGCGAGGCAAGAACGGGTTTACTAGTATCTAATATTTTAAAAAGTAATCCAAGGAAGGACTACGAAGTAGTTTAAATGGATCACCAGTTTAACAAACATGAGAAGAGTTCTAGCTCTACCATCCTCATAGTAACCTCCAACGATAATACATATTTACGGCTCTCGTAAGTATGAACAACATAATATTGAAATGTTTGAAAACACAAAAGACATGACGGGAGATCTAAACTGCTCTAATTGAAACAAGTTACAGATGAACGAAACAGCTGCGGGGTTTATTATTACCGGACCTAAAAATTACATTTGGCAATTGGGTCAAGGTCACCGTAGAGATCTTTTGTAGGGCCACCCGAAGCTTCTCGCGCGGGCACGATATTGCCGGCCGACGGGCGCACACGGCCGGCGGCAGATAGTGACGGCGCACCACCCACACGGCCCGCCTCGAAATAAACCAGACGTGTGCTTGAAACACTACACCCGTTGGACGTGGATGTTGGGTAAATTCACAGTAATTTGCAATCGGGCAGTTACGTAACGGGTAGCCGGCGGCTGGGCCCCCGGCGGACCGGGGAGATCGGCTCCTACCTGAGCGGGGGCGGTCGGCGAGAGCACAAGAGGGCGAGAGAACACAATCACAGTCACACACTTCACTCGGACGAGTGGTCGAGGGTCGGTAACGCTGGAGCGTGCGAGGTGTTCGCGGCCGCGGCTTCCAAGCGACTGGCCCACTGCTGGCCCTGCTCGGTCCACCGCTAAACATAGAACGGAACGTCGACGGTTTTTAGGATGAATCCATTTCTCCGGTGACGTCGTGTTGTCGGCTGCAAGGCCCACGGTCGCCCGGCAAGGTCGGCAAACAAACCTTGCGGATCCTTGCTCGGGTCGCAGCGCCGGTGCAGTGTTGATGCGTTTATTCCGAACAGATTTCTGGCTGCTGCATTGTCGGCACAATGGTCGATAACGTAATTCCTGCAGTCACGCTCAATGTCGCAGTATCGTTTGGAAAGTCACGAAGTCTACGAATTTCGATCTGTTTATTCATTCTACACGTTTATCTAACATTGGCCAATTTTAATGTTATTACATCTGTCATGTCTCAATTACGTGGCTTTTCTTAATGCCCTTGTGAATCTCTGAAAGTCCTAGTGTCTCTTAGTAAACAATCTGATAAAACGATAAATCATTGTCGAAGGTAGGCACAATATATCAAGATCAACACATTCCGTAGCGGTCAGCGCTCTGTACTTGTGATTTTATTTGCTTTGCGTTACTACTTATTCCACTTACCTACTAGGAGTTCAGTACAAGATTATAATTAATTTTAGACAATAGAGTATAAATACTTTACACTTTTACATTGTACATCATTGGGAGTTCCTCTAGTAACAGATACGTACTTTCCGTGTTTTTCAATTTTATTTACTTACGCCCATTATTATATGTATATTAAACATTAATGTAATAGCTTACGACTATTTTAACCTTACCGATGCTATCTCAATATAAAACATCGTTTCGTGCCGTTTTAATTGACCGTAAGGCCAGCCGTAGGTAATCCATGGGCGCAGGTCATCAAAATTCTCTTCACTTTATTTTAAATACTAGAGACTTGGCAAAGTTTTTTGTAATTTGTTTGTCATTTAAATGTTTAAATTCCATTGCTAGCAAAGACTTTTAAATTGGGAAGATCTACAGTGAATATACGAGTCAACGTAAATGGCCTTCCCACGGCCTAAGGCCCCGACATATTTGAGCGATTGCTACAAGCATATTTTTCGATGGTTGTGTACTAAGTAGTAAGGGGCAATGAATAGAAGTAACAATAATAGAAATCCGATTAAAGTGATGTATTTCTGGAACTGAGTCAGGTAGGAGACGAGGACTGCGTAGGATCATTATTTTTGTACCGCGCTGAAATAGTTGGATCGGCGGTCATTCAGCTCGATACATGATTCAAATATGTAAGGTACGCGCGGATGAAGGATATTTGTATTTGTAACATCACCAACCATGAATTTTGTTTTAGTTGAGAATTAATGTTGTTGTTTCTCCAGTTCTGTGTGTTTTGGCCAGTTGGAAATGTTCTGGTTATAAAATTATTTAAAAGGCTATTTAAACCGCGACACCTTTTACCTCACCCTTCGGCACCAAGCAAAACTAGTTTCAAACAGCGAATAATAATACCTCGTTGGTTTCAAAAGTTGTTCGTCTTTCAGTTTCCACCCACAATGAATCGTTTTTAAGCAAAAACAAGAAGAGTCAAAAGCCAAAGTGTTTTTGTTCTGACAAAGAAGGGACGGAGGATACTCTAAACTGTGTCTCTAAAGAATAATTTAGTAAATAAAAGAACCGTTAGGGTGCCCACACATACCAATAACACTAAAGAGATCGACGCTGCATTGCCAGTCACGAAAGGAAGATAAAACCGGTATACGACAAGTCGTTTGGCGGATGATCCAAACAAGATACTCTTATTCTGATCAAATTTGACAAGAAAAGAAGTCTCTTCTGATTCGATGTTGTAAATTACTGCGCGAAGATTTCACACATAAAATTACCTAGAGTCTAGAACATACACGTGTACTCTCGAAACCCCTTTCCAGTGATCGTAGCACAACAATGAGCGCACTGTCGGGAGCTAAGAATACAACAATGCTATAAAACAGCTGCCGTAACTTACAGCGGACAGACCAGGTGTGTTTGGTTCATGCAAGCTTCTGAAGGCAACGGATACTGGTCTATAAAATACAGGAAAATAGTGTGTTGACCTGTTATTGTTGACCTGCGTAGTTAATGTCTATTTTGCAGCGGGTTTACTAAAAAAGGTGTATAACAACGTTGGCACTAACGACAAGTAATAATAGGCTTCTTAATCTACTAGTCTGTTGAAGATTGGACATGTGGACTTAGGATATTTTTCATAAGACTCATCACGAGAAATAAGTTTGTTCTTGCACGATAACATAATGGTTTGGAGGTTCTGTGAAAAGCTTAGTATTAGTAATTTTTGTTTTGATATACATAACATTTGTAACTATTGCAAGATTTACCACATTTACCGCTTTTTCCAAAATGCTACTAAGAGCAATCTTTGTAACAAGTCTGTTTTCAGATAATACAAAAAATATATCGTTTGTCGCAATATTTGAGGTAAAATTGAACTTATTTAACGTAATCTGTATTATTGTATAATATGTCGACGAACAGTCGGCTACTAATTTACTAGTACACTGACGGCCAAAGCCCCATTAACCGTCTTCTGCCGACATTCGCAATTTGTTTACTCGGACAGCGCGACTCGTGCCAAATCCGCTTCGCAGGGATTTACGTAAGAACCCAGCACTCACGACATAGGTCGCGAACAACTCACGTACTTACAAATTAATCGTTTAAAGTGTTTAAACGATGCAAACACCCTTTTATTTATATCAACTGCATTAAAAAGCTAATTATAATAAACTCGACAGGTCTTCCCATTACTGCAGAGGCTTCGGTCGCTTCTTCATAAATTCTACCAGCATTTTGATTTCCACAATATGTTAAATAAAATATGACAAGAGCCTATGGTAAGCAGGCTTACGACCCATCTGTGGGTGTGTCACCTAAAGGCACGTTCAGCATCAATGGCGTAGCAAGTGCGCTTCCGGCCTTGAAGGAAACTAATAACACTCCATTTAAAGAAATCCATGTCGTAGGTCGGTGGTGACCCCAAATGGAAGACCGTTGCAAATTCTGCAGGTTTGTAGGAGTGTTTGTAGGATAAGTGACGTGGGTGTCAGAGTCTGTTAGACTGTTAGTGATGTGTTAATTGTGTGGTCCATGCCACCCGCGACACAGGGAGTTCTAGTATGGGGGAATCGACCATTTAGTGCCATTTACAAACAAAAAAAGAAGTGTGTTGAATCATCGTGATATCTCAATGCATTAATATATAATACGTATTCAATTTTACCAAAACAATAACATTTTGCTGAGGTAAATGAAAGTTTATTTCATCGCCTTCCTTCTACTATTGCTAATGACTAACGTGTTTACCTAAACATTGCGCAGTTTCTAAAATCCGCAGCAAAGTATAAGGTATTTATTTTGGTGCGAAAATAAATAGAAGAGGGGAAAATATGAGATCATTTTAACTAATGCATCCGTCACCTAATGGATCTCAATCGACAGCTGGTAATGCATTTTTCTTCTTAACCCCGATAGTTATACCGTCTATGAACTATATTATTATGGAGAAATGATAGTATACCTAAGTATTTAGTACCTTAAAAGTTGTCTAGCAAATCCTTCGAATCTACAGGTTAGAAATAAAATGATGTGGTGTCGTGGGACACCAGGTAGGAACGAAGTTCCTTCGGCTAATGTAGAATCGACACAAATTGCAAAAAAAAATCGTGCTCAATTTTACGTAGGTTTTCTTGATTTTTCTCTTAAATTTTGCTGATTAGTTTTTATTTAAGTACAAGAAAGTATTTAGGAAATTCAGTATTTTAGGAAATAATAAATTACTTAAAATAAAAAAACATCGTAATTCAAATTATCAACTAAAATAACAAAATATGTCTCTTTATTTTTGTTTGACAACATAAAATTACATAGAAATAGAAAAATAGAAATAACAAAGTTCACTCAAAACTATATGCTGTTACATTGATGGTTGATTAAGATGAAGAAAAAGTGATATCAATTGAATGCCATGATTGTGTTATTAAATTTTGGAAAACCCATGTGTATCCATTGTTATATAAAAGTATAGAATAGAAAATAAAAATGCATAATCATTTGTGTTTTATTTAATTAGAGAATCTTGTATATTAATCAAACCACAAGCTATAGTAAAACTATGGTTAAATGGTATATTTGTCTGTTCTTGAATCAAGTTAACTAAATAATAACAAGTTAAAGGATTGCCAATATAAGAACGGGGGCTTTTTTAAATTTTATTTAAGGTACACTCTAAGGCATTTAAATTTTCTCGTCTTTTGTCATCCTGTATCATCACTACAATCTGAAGAAGACTCCATTTGAAAAGATATTGATGATTCTGTGAAAGTTACAGAGGGAGTATAAGATGTATCACTATCTGATTGTTCTATTTTTTAACAATTTTACTCAAATAATGTTTAATTAAGTTTTTCCAAAACAACTAATTTATTCTCAAAATAAGTTAGCTTTTCTCAAACAAGTTGGCTTTTCTCAAAATGAGTAAACTTTTCCAAAACGAATAGGCTCATCGAACGTCACTCAATTAAATGTCTCTTAAAACAAGACTAAGAATAATTACATCTAACCTGTATACATAGCTCTCATATGTATCGTCCATCCCGATACAACTGTCCATTGGCACTCTCCGATAACAGAACTGAACACCTCTCTCTAGTGTCTTATAAGGGCTATGCATTGTACAAAAATAACAATGATCAAATAATAATTTCAAAATGAGTTACGTTCGACAAGATGGCTGAATTTTATTAAATTTTCAAAAACAAAAGAAATCTCATTAAAGTGAATCAATCATCAATCAGTCTGGCTAACTTACTAAGCCATATCATAAATAACTCCATATGTTACAACCCCATTTTCTTTTTAACTATTAACTAACCATTTAACTGTAACTGTCAATAATTAATTATGTGACCGTCTCTAAGTATCAGACTAATCTGCTACCTATATCACCAGTAAACCCTGTGTGATAAAACCAAAGATGGGTAGGTACTTCAAATGTTATACTCCTAATACCATATTACCACAAAATTACCAAAAAGTTATTAACTTTATCAATGTCATAATTAGAACTCAATATTTAACTTCAAAAACTCATTTTCTTGATAATTTAGTTCCATTGTGTCTAGATTATCGCAGCCTTGCTTGCCAGTTCATATTGACATCCAAGCTTTCTCAGTAGCTAGTTTCTTACGGATTCTTTATCCCAGCTTCTGATATCGGCGTCAGGTAGGCCGGGTGTGGGTGTTTGTATGGTTTTCCAGTCGATTCTACTCTGTTTAGCATGTATTTTCATGAAAGTAGGTATTCTTCCCATAACCTCCGTTGTGGGCTTATTTCATGTCAGGACTTCAGCTTAGGATTTCAAATAAAATACAGGATTCGGGACCAACACATGAAGAACCATTTATTCTCTGATTACTGTCCCGTATAAACGCTCTTACTTTGGTTATTTACGCGAAACTCCGTTAAAGACATATTTGATTTATTCAGCGATACTCAATATTGATTTAAACGTTTTAACCACTCGCTCTATCCGCGATATCACATTTTATTATAACTTCATCAACAACTTTAAGAGACTCCGCGACTTAAGACAACTTTCATAACTTTTTCCGCGGGAACTCAATCATAATCTCCGTTTTCTGACAGATCTTGCAAACTCCACTTACATAACCAATGTAAAATATATTATATTTATATATTTATAAATATATATTTATTAATAAAGAATAAACTAATACTTACGTATTTAATTCTTTTGCACTGAATAATTTCCCACTATTATCACTGTCAATTATTGCATTCAAGTATTTCAAGTCACTTGTTGGTTCACTTGCCATTGGTACTATATTTATTTACTATAATATTTATTATTGTTTTGACGATTTGAAATTATATGAAAACTAATGAAGGCAACGGCGAACGAAATGAAACAGGGAGAAAGAGAAAGGTAATAAACACTACTCGCTTGTGTATGCGACTGTCGCGCATGCGCACGTCTCATTATTCCACGCATTTTTTCTTACGGTTTTACTATCACATATTTTTCAGTTCGGTCGCCGTAGCAAAACCTATCCCCTCCAAGCCTGCCGTAAGGAACTTCGTTCCAATAAATGACATTCGGTTCCCACATGAGGGTTAGTACCTAATTACATCGAACTGGAAAATGATATAAAACACGTTCATCAGAATTATATCCAAGAGCTTGAAATTTATACATAAATTCCCCATATAAGCTATTTGGCACATTCTATATCATGGCATATCCTGTAGCTCCCCGATAACGCCTATGGAACTTTACTCAAGGTGACTCTATAGGAAGGAAAATTCTTGTAATAGATCTTTCTTAAGAAAATTCGAACGAATAGGAAGCTCTCGTCACGACCACGAGTGGCTGAAAGCCCACCTCTAAACGATCGTGGCTAAAAGTGCTTTCTGCTACGATCGGTTAAAGGAACCAAGTAAGTAATTCACCTCTAACTCATTATCTCTCCTGCAATGTAGGTATATTTCTACTTTATTAGCTCTACCATTTAGGTTCACTCACTTAGAGTAAATACTCTAAGTTCACTCAACTTTACAAATTTAAAGAGCTCATATCCCGGCGGTTTGCGTCGATCCTAATGCAACAGCGCTGTCGGTAGTTGGATGGGTGACCGCTAGTGGCAAAAAAAATTTGAGCGTTTTCATGCTTCGGAGGGCACGTAAAGCCGTCGGTCTCGGTTGTTGTCGATAAATACTTAGCAATCGTTAGGCCAATCCGAAAGCTTACGGGCGGCTTAAAAACTTCCGATACTTTGGTGTGTAGAGGTTTAGCGTGGTAGAATATGCTCTAGGCCTCCTGATGACGAGGCGGTAGCAAGGGTGATATTAGGTCATTACTTTAAGAGCCAGGGCCAACCCAACGAAACGCAATATCTCCGAACATTATAGCAGATTTTAATGCGGCTTCCGCACTCGAAACCTACAAACCAAATGAAATTAGCGCAAGCAGCTAAATTAGTGATATTTTTACAATCGATTGCAACCAGATAGAATAGTTTGACTTGGAGGATTCTAAAACTGTGATTTTTTTGGTTAAAGCCGGCAAGAAATAAAAGTCTACCTTAGGTAGGTACCTAAGGTACACGGGAGAGCACCTTAAACTCCTAAATTATTGTTACTGAATAATTTTATTGATGATGATATGATAGCAATACAAAGATTAGTAATGTGACAAGGAAAGAAAATAAAAAAAAGGGCAAAAGAAAATAATTTTGAGACGTTAGAGGCTTCATCCATCTTTGCTCCGTCGCATCCTGCTGAACTACGGCTGACGGTATGATGCCAAGTCACTCCTTTGTTGGCCACTGCCCCCAATGTTCCAAAAGTATTTTGACGCTGGATTACAAACGCAGCCCTCAATAAGACAACTATGGTCTCCCAGAAGAGACGGGAGATGCAAGTAGATATGGTTATTGGAGATATAAGATGATCAGCCAGTTATGACAGCGATCATACGGGCCGGCACGCGAACTATTCTCGTAGTTGGCCGCCTGCCTAGAGAATCCCACTGGCGCCCGCGGTCCCTTATCCGATCTCAAATGAAATCGACTCTCATTTCATATTTGTGATTGATTGATTATTCAATTACAATGTGAATGAAGTGTTCGTGTAAGATACATTCTTTCAAAACTGCGTGTCAATGCAATTTTCTTTTCAAAAATGTTGTGAACATAACATGAAAATCATAAGAAATGAATATTTATAAAGCTTTAATGCAATTATTGAAAACCAAGCACCTACATGGTTATGTAGGCTACTGAAAAAGTTACATGTAACTAACAACAAAAGAAGTAAGTATAATTATGTACTTTAGTATCAATTAAGTAAGTGTAGGTACTGTTCTTACAGTATCGGGATACTGATAGCGCCATCTGTTAGGATGTAGAATAAAACGAAGTTAATGTTCAACACAGATTCAAACCATGTCAGCCAGCGACATCTTCGTAGAATTCAATTGAGAATAAATGCGAGCTTTGTAGGCTGAGCATTTAGTTTTAGGCATTTTCGCTAGATGGCGCTGTCAACGAACCGATCTTGTGGTTTGGTAGACGGGTATCGCATAGCAATATGGAACTAAAATTGATAAGCGCTCGTACGCACTATGCGGTTAGCCGGACTGCGGCCAGCCGTCCGGCCAACCGCTAGCCCAACCGCATCCTCCGGTCAGCCGGACGGTTGGCCGGAGTCCGGCTAACCGCTATAGTGCGCACGAGCGCTAAGATTATGATTTAAAATTCTTTAGTTCTTAGTTATATTGGTCATGACGAAAATGTAATGTAGTGATTCCGTTTGCCAAGCGAGGGATTCGATTCCCCGCCGGGGCAGACATTTGTGTGACTTTACATGTTTGTCCTCTGGTCGTGGTTGTTATTGATACTTGTGTTTGTCCATGCCACCCGCGACACAGAGAATCTTGGTGCGAGGGTTGTGTTAGCAAAGGGAGACCTCCCGCCAGGCGGGGCTAGTCGGGTGCGATCGGGTCTGACCTGAAAGTAGTCCCGCACGGCGGGCTCGTTGGCGAGCAGGTACTGCGCGCGCGGCTCGTCGCGGCAGTACGCCACGTGCTTGTCGAACTCCCGCTCCATGCGCAGCAGCGCGCGGCCCAGCATGCGCGGCTCGCCCGCGTAGTACTTGATGCCCTCCAGCAGGCTCCTGCCGACATCCGTCGGGTCAGTGCCGATCGTAGACAGAGAAGGATATAGGTAGTCATAGTATGCCACATACTATGGCAAAAAAAATTGACATCATCTATCAAATTTGCGTGTGGGCAACTGTGCTTTCCTTGAAAAACCGACACGCAAAGTGAGACAAAACATCGTATCATTCTGTCTCGCTTTTTCTGTCTGTTCTTTTTCTTGTGTGAGTGCGATAGATGGCATCCATATCCTTCTCAGACAGAATTATGATTTCAAGTACCTATTTTATACACTTTGAGAATAGAGAAAATTGGAGAGCAACTAAGAAGCGAATCCATATGTAATAATCCACATAAATAAAGCCATACTCACGAACTATGAAACTCGCAGATCTGTTTAAAGTTGGAGAAGAGCAGCTCGCGGTTGTCGAAGACGGGCTTGGGCGTGGTGGCCTTGTCCATGGGCCGCATGTACATGCTGACCACCTGCTGCATGTCGCGCCCGAACTCCTCCTCCGTCTCGATCAGCTCGCGGATCACCGCCCTGCACAGCACCGACGTACCACATTACTCGCGGGACTGGACGCTCCGTCCGGACAGCTCCCCGCCTAGCTAATACATCTAACTCGGTACTGTGAAGTACTGTCGTCACCGTTACCTGTCCTACAGAATGGTTTATAAAGTAAATTATTATTCGACGTTGGTTTTGAGGGTTCCGTATGCAAAGGGTTCATCCCTGAAAATGTATTGGTTCCCGCCGATAATAAGGTTGGTATGGAGGTTCCGTGAAATCATGAGTAGATCTTAATTTTTGTTTTGACAGCATTTGTTTAACTATTGCAATAAATGAATAACTTTTTTTTATTTATAGAAGGAGAAATATTGTCCAATACATCCGTAAAACTAGGTAAACATGAAAATCATACAATGTCAAGGCATTGTGGTAGATCATAGATAAAGTGCTAACACTTGCCAAATACACGATGGCTTCTAGATATAACAAATTATTGATCCACAACGATAAATATTTATTCTACACTTAAATACCGTACTTGTAAACCCAAAACAAGCAGAACATAATAATAAAAAAGAGAACGTCTGCGTTAAGGTTATTTATGAAGTTAATTTAGCAAATATGTAATCTTAAATCACGGCCGTCGAGGCGAAGTACCCGCAGACAGTACTCCTGTATAAATCAAAGTCGAGTGAGACGCGGGCAATCATTCGGTACGTTTTCGGAAATCAGGACAATTAAGATAAGTGTGATCCGAAAGCAACCCCTCGCGAGCATGTGTGCTCTTATTTTTATATTAAACCGTCGCAACAGTTAGGAATTAGGATCACGAATAAAGAGAGAAATATGACGAGCGCCAAAAGACAAAGAAATTATAGAGCGATGTTATTGACTTCTAATATAATGGAGTATTTATAAATTCAGTCCATTGTCAATTGCCAGAACTATTGACTATGATATGTAGTATTTCATATCAATGTTTCATGCATTGAACATTTCTTACATAACGTAAAACATCTTTGCTTCTTTATTTAAAAGCATATATCGGATCACGCATACAAGTCACATGACTTACACGGGTTATATTACCAGACAACCATACGTCTCAAATTATAACGTGACACACACTTTTATGCTTTCTGCCACCTGGAAAATATCTACATGATTTCTGGTCTGCTCGTAAACGACTTCGCGGTCAAAGAAGTTGAATTGATGTTTCTGGCATTCACATGACTCGTGTTAAACAGTGATGCTATGTTTAAATTATCCGTTGTGTCTCAGGAGGCGGGCAGGTAATGAGACAAGTAAGCGAGTAATTGGGTATGAATCTGATTTATCGCCGGGCGGAGACAGGTTGTTTCACGGTGACTTACGACGCGCTGGCCATTTGGCGATCGCTTCGAAAGGGTGTTAGCGTGAAGTGGGTAGATTCTAATGGGTGCTGTGGACTGTGGATGCATTGATAAACTGCAAATTGATTTACGTGTTGTCACCACATGTGATTAAGAGGGTAAATTTGTCGTAATAAATAATTAATAATGCTTCTATAGTCAAAACTTGATGTATTGTAGGTTGCAGGGTTTCAATAGGGGTTCATTCAGATATACGTGGTACCTATTCGCTGCCGCCGCGGCCGAAGAAAATCCGAGTGCATCAGCGATATTGCCTGTGTTCAGACCTGAAGGAATATTGCTACAGCTAAGTATTGGTAGATAAACTTAGTTGATTGTCGTCCACTATAGAGAAAAAAAGGCATCCAATGCGTGTGTTATGTGCTACGCGGAACTGTGGAAGCTCACTACGTATTTGACGGTGTTGGATGTTTCGCAATAGCCGCGGCGCGGCGTCTTCATATAATTATTGTGGCAGGTGCAATCAATTATGTGGTTGTCATTCGCACAAAATCAGAAAAAAATCGCTTAGTTTGTTGCCTAATGTGGCGGATCATAATATTCATCTATGTCTTACAGTTAAACCCGGACTAGTACTAGTACTAGTCCTAGTAGAGAAATAGTTCTGAGCAGTTTTAATGTTGATAATAAATTTCAAACACGGATCTAAATTTCCAGAACCAAACATTGTAACATACAATGTCGAAAATAAATTAAAATTAAATGAAGCATGAAGGGAAATTAATAATCACCTGGCTGAGTTATCGCTGACAGACGACGCATTACAGTACCTACTTGTGAGGCATAGGTTATCTAGTTTTGACACTCCTGACGTAGGTACTGTAGCTACCTTGGTTAGTATTTCTGTTTGTTTATGTTTGTTCAATACTATATTGGGTATGTCATGTTGAAGGACATGTTTGAAAATAGCGTTTTTCTTGTTTTTATTTGAATGCACAAAGATATTGTCATGAACAGAAATGTTACATTCACAAGTGACTTATAATTATAAGATTTTTAGGAAATTTACCTACATGATTAGGCAAAAATATATTGACGAAATATGGAGATTGAAATTTCGATGGTCTTTACAAACACTTTTGGAATTGTCATATTTTTGTGTCGAATTTCGAATATCTTAAAACGTATGAATTTCTGTAGCGTTTTATTCTGGAATTAGTTCCAAGATATTCCAATTTATTAGCCTTCCAGTGACATCGGTTGAGTGAGATCCAAGGTAGTGGCCGACATAAACCAGCGCGGCGGTGTAACGCGAAGCTATAAACCTTTATTTAAATCTGTCAAAGTTTTGTAATTGCATCGCGGTGACCCAAAATTGGACACTTTCAGCGATGCATGGCGCGTTTTGATGGCGGCCGCACTTGATGGCTTCGTGCTATCGACCTGGTATCAATATTAGTTTAGAGTTCCTTGAAATCAAACGTATGAAACGTTAAAACGTAGATATGATTTAATTTGAGATTTTGCAACGTAATTCAATAAATCGAATATTTATTTAGAGAATCTATACAAATAAATAAAATTGGAGTGTCTGTTTGTAATATTAAATTAGCCGCTTTTCACTAAATGCATATGGATGTATACACGGTACATATACCAAAATAACATGTTTCACAATTTTTGTCTGTCTGTCTGTCTGTTTGTTTTGGCTAATCTCAGGAACGGCTGGACCGATTTTCACGGGACTTTCACTGGCAGATATGAAGAATGAGGTAATAAAGAAAGTGAAGTAATAAGGAGTAATTTCACTTCGAAGATTTGCATCTGAACAGTCCTAATGTTCCAAGCGAATAATATACAATTTGGCGATAAAGGTAATCATAAAATTTTAAGACACACAGAAGAGCCCCGTCTATTTGTATAGAGGTCTAGAACATTTATCTCTCCCATATCTGCCTGCCCGGCTGGAATTGAACCCAGAACTACTCAAATCGCAGGTACGGTCACATCCAACTGGGCTACGGGGTCATCGAAACTTCACGTACAACGCACCCAAAAAGGCAAATTTAAATAACATCGTAATAACCCGCTGAAGACATCGGCGATGACACGCATCGTAAAGAAGTTTTTAAAACTTCCGAACATATTGACGTGCGCCCCAGCTGGAGATTACCTTATAACGATCGATATTTGGGTCACCTTTGAGTATTGGAGCTGCAATTGCCTCAAAATTTATTTATGACTTCAACGTATTTTCATTACGATGGCATGTCCTCATTGTAAAAGTTATTTTCGGTATTCATAATGAGATTTCTCACTCAATATGAGATTTGGTCATATTGGAAAAACCTTTATAACTTTTTCGACTGCCCTGAATTTAGTCTATATGTTCAATAGCATCAGTGTCCCTTATTGGCCGAAAACTAGTTCCCCTGAATCAGACACTTCACACTATTAGCATTATCCGCAAAATATAGCCATAGGTACTTCTCCGCCATAATAATCTTTCAAATAGTAGGTTTCAATGGGCGGTGATTCATCATCAGCATGCATCACGCTTCTGGCACCATTCAATGTTTGGCAACACGTGCATTTTATCGGCGGGCAGCGCGCACCGCCAGACTGCCGCGATCTTCCTTCAAGTGCCGGTTTTATAACGCCACCAGTTTCAGCCATTAAAGTATTAGCGCAAAATAATCGGGATTTTAGGGATTTGGGATTGACGTTCGTCGGTTTACGATTCAGAGGTAATGGGTCTGTTTCTTAATGCCCTGCGGCAAACGCGGAATGTTAAGCTCTGAATATTTGGGAGAATCTTTGGTGATCTTTAATGGTCTTTAGTGGTTAAATTTTATAGCAAGGCAATTTCAGTTACTTCTTTACTATTCGTTGCTGGAAAATGTATTATTCTTCTGAAAATATTTTGGCCTTCTATTGAAAAATACATAAACCCTAACACGCTAACACACTCATACCCCCGCACTAGGATACCCTGTGTCGCGGGCGGCATGGACAACACAAATTACACGTCACTAACACCCATGAAATTTATCTGTCACATAAACATCTGTTCGGCCGGGAATCGAACCCGGGACCCCTCGTTTCGCAGGCAGGATCACTTCCAACTAGGCTACGGGGTCGTCAAATCTTTAAAGTTAGCCTTTTACCACAAGGCTTTAGACATACTCGTAATTGCCAACTAGCAAGCAATTAAAACTTGCTCCTCTTTAAGGCAATTTTATTGAAGGACTTGGCCCCCTGAGATCGTCGTGCAAATTAAACAAAATAATTCAACTCTTACAAATCAATGTGTGTATCGCTAATAGCAAAATTTTCTTGAATTGGTCACTAACTCACCACTTCGAGAAGAATGCTTTTAACTTCCCGATTAAGAAAAGTGGCCCACGTCGGTTTTTTGTCCGTGTTCCAACTGCGTATTTCAAGTAGTTGGATCGTGACCACTATTTTGTCCGTGATTCGACCAGTTGAACCCGTTGTGGGTGATCGCAGGGTCGATGTGAAGAGTGTTTGTGATGGTTTTTTTTTACTTCTTATAAGGTAGTGCTTGACAACAATCCCACCTGATGGTAAGTGGCGATGAAGTCCTCGAGGTGTTGAGCGCACTAACTTAGATAAAGCCTATTCATTCTCCTCTTGAAGACTCCCATTTACATCATACATAGGCGGAAACACTGACGCAGGTAAAGTATTGCACTCCTTCGCGACACACATAACGAACGACGAGGCAAACCGCTTCGTTCGGACCGATGGGATGTTCACAACGTACGGATGGATACCAGCCCTGCGTCGGGTTGTACGATGGAGGAATGGGGATGGGGGAATTATTTCAAACAATTCCTGCGCACACTCCAAAATAAAAATAAAATGGTGCGTGGTACGTACTGCCGCCGGGCCGCCAGCGCGGTCTCGTCGCGCTCCGGGGCGCGCGTCTCCCGCAGCACGCGCGCCGGCACCAACCCCTGCCGCGTGCGCAGCTCGCCGCCCTGCACGTCCTCCACCACCCTCACCAGCCATCTGGAAATGACGACGTTTCATTATCCTCACATTACAATATCTATTTATTTGTATCATAGTAAACAACGTTCGTTTACACTCTTACATAATGATATGCAAATACGGCTTATGTGATAAATTATCTTACACAATAAATTTAACGATCGTTATTATTTTACAAATCAAAAACATTTTACATATTAGCGATATAAAAGTACTGTAAAATATAATAAAATCAGTCTCAAAACTATGCAAGTAGGTACAGTTAAAAAAAGAACATGCAACCACAAAAGGGAACTTCATCAATACATTATAACAAATTCAACATACCTAATAATCTTACTAAAAATGTAAAAAAATATTTAAGAAGAAATATCGTTTACGTATGCAGACGTATCGTTTATGGAGGAAGATAGTTATTTAGCTTCACCCTAAAGCAAAAGCCAAATCTATTTCAACTTTTACATAACCAATTCTTATGAAACTTTGCATATACATTAATCGCCCATGACAATACAACTTGACTTGACTATGACAGTTTTTACTTGATAACAAGAGTCTAGAACAACGCCTGGTGGTCTCCGACAGAAGGGATCTGTCGCGATAGGCTCGGATGTTGTCCAGTAACGTGTAATATTAGCAAGGGTGTCTGCTGGAATCAATCATACCTAGAGATTTACATTTATATGTATACATATACCTAATAATTATCTAACCGTACCTATCTGGTGCTACGTACCGTAGCAATACCCACTACCTAGTTTCAACGCTATTTTGATACTGTTAAACGTTTGGTTTTCAATGCCAATTCGATCGTTAAACCGGCTCGGAGATGTAAACTACGGGTTTAAAGTAAACTGCACTCCGCTCTACAGTCCACCTTGGGGCATGCTCCGTGCTCACATGTGATTACGCACTAAACTTCTAGACTTGTGCTATAAAAAGCTACGGCATTATTGTATCGCCCGTTTGCGGGCTGACGAACCAGGGAGCGACGACCTCAATTCATCTTTTTAATTGTCTGATGTTTAAAGAATTTTAATTTTGGTTTACTTTTCTATTTCTGTAATACCTAACCTACGCCTGTAATACCTTTTTAAAGGTACATTTGGAAAAGAAGGTTTCGATTTAAACATTAAGTTTTACTCTTTCGTCACGGAAATAAATTACTACAGCAAATAAGCTCAAAAATATTAAGTAGGTAAATATGCGCGCAGATTTTTTTCGGTTTCAATCAAAGTTACATGGCCTATGGAGTTGCGCCCTGCACTCTGCTGAACCACCTACATATATTAGCCTATAGCACAGATATCTATGCACGCTTCTACTAGTTGCATATCGTATAAATATGCACAGTTTTGTCGAGGCAACCAACGCCAAACATTGCCTCGCGCGCGTTGTGCAAACCAAACGAATTATTTCAGCGCTGTTGATATAACCGGTGATGAAAGACCACCATATTTCCGCTGCTATGATGTTCCAATGATGAATCGATTCCGAATTTATTAAACATTCGCCCGATGTTATTCCTGTATAACATTGACCGAATACTTCGGTGGCTGGTCGTTTATCAAATGAACTACGCAATAATACGAACGTAAATAGAACGTATTACGAAAGGTTATAATTTGCTGAAAAAGTTCAATGTCCATATTAAAAAAATCCGTCGTCATAATTGAGAATAATGAACCGTATTACGAGACAAATGTAGGATGCAACGGCCATGTTGCAATTCTGTTTTAAATGTGACGAAAATCACAAAGCTAATGCCTTTCAACAACCGTAATTACCAGCGACTCGGATAAATTGAAAACATGTGTTACTTCTCATTGTTGAACGCACAAGCAAGCACACAAAATCTGGGTTACGCGTGAACACAAACAGTTCATTTTTATACAGCCAAAAATAAATATTGTTTTTCTATCTTTATAATCATGTCACATAAGGTATTTAGCGTTTATTAAGGAATTAATTAATTTATACAATTTTTTACTTTTTGACGATTCATAAAAATATATTTTCTATCCCAATCTTTGCCACATCTGTTTGGTTCAAGCCGAATTAATTTTATTAATTACTAGTAAACGCGCCCTCACTCCGCCTCAGGGAACTTATTCCAGAATTATGTTTACATAATTAGCACTGATTTGGTGCTAGTGTGCGCTTGTGGTGGGTAATAAAAGTGAGTTAAGGGCGCAGAAAATTAAATGAATTTAATTTATTCTAATTTGGTTTTTACAAACACCTTTCGAAAGTTTCGAAAGCATAGTTTTCGAAACTTTCACTTCGACAAATCCCTACCCTGAGAAGAAGCGGCAAGGAACTCCACAAACAAGGTTTTTCCTACCCACAGTTACAGACAGCACTACAATGACATAAGAATCAAACTGATGTCCAAGCTTTTTCATTTTCGAAGTAATCATCCAGTATGTAAAAACCCTTCGTCCTGAAACACATAATTGTCAATTTAAGGAATAACATTATGTTCTGAACATTTTTATTAGAATTAAAAAACAAGTGTTGCAAAGCGGATTGAGAGCGTGTAACTTCTGTAAACTACGTGTATCATTCTAACCACTGGCAAATGCATATAAAAGCTGTGCTACAACACAAATATCTGAGAAGACTCTGGACAGTGATGGGCAACGCGGGCAGCACCGGATTATACGCTGCGAGTTCCGGCAGACAGTTCATTACAGAAGCGATCGTGGGATGATGGGACGGAACTGGGCCGCTGATCACGGCTTTGGGACACTTCCTAAAATTTTATACTAGGGTTGCCTCTGTTCTTTGTATGATTTTTTACGATTACGATGAAAACTATACCTAAAATACATACATAAGTACACTTAAAATTTTTACAAACTTTTATATTCATATTCAAACGAACTCTCTTGTCGTTGGTGATAATGACGATGATGATGGATATGATGATTAAGATCGTGATTGATTGCGACGCCACGTAAGCTTAATAAATTAAAATATTCCATTGTATTAGTTTATTTTTATGGTATTAAGGTAGCAAACGAGTGTCCACCACCTGTCCGCTGCCGCCCATGTCGACCGTGACCAACCTAAAACAAAACTCAAATGGGGACGAGGATGGCTAGTGTAAGAGTTGGTTAGTTTGTTAATAAGTATGAGGACTAGGACAGGGACTGTTAGTAACAGGGGCTGTCATGTTAATTGTTGTTAGTAATAGTCCTGTTAGGAATTGTTAGTAAGAGTATCGTTATAATTCGGTCACAGATGTGTTGCTACCCTTGAGAACTGAGATGTGTGCCTCAAAAAGTGTAAGCGGCTCATTATTACCCTTAGGTACTATTATTTCGGAGTTATGAAAGAAAGCGGCGTAAATTTTGAAACTAAATTTATTGAAATAGTTATTTTATTACAACAAAATTCTTCACGCAAGTCATGATACAGAATTACAATTTTTACAATAATACAACAAACGTACAAAATTGTAAACTAAGGAAGTTATTTTCAAGTTATAATTATTCCATTATATTGGGACTAAACTATTTCCTATTTCAGTTCTAATTATATCTACGAAGGGTACCTATAAATAACATACACAATAAAATGTTTATACAAGAAAATGGCAAATAAAGAAGGGAAACTATCAACCCTGAGAAAGAGCGGCATTTGTTTCGCAAGTATGTAGGTATTTGTGTGCAGCCCTGCTAGCAGTGTTTCAATTAGTTTGGCGTTGAACTTATAGCGATAGATTGGGTGTTTTGTTCCTATTAGCACGGTAATAGTATCATGTCGTTTCCGACAATTTGAACACATTGTTGACTTAACACACATTTTAATAAAAACATGTGTTTATATGTGCTTATTTCCTGCTATTCGATTCAATTCTACTATTCAAAATGCGTAATATTGTAGACTTGTATGGGCACAAGTAGGTTTATTTAAGTATACATTTTTTCCCGTTTAGCGCAAAATATTTATTTGTCAGGAATGTCAGGTCGTTCGGTGTTCAATGTGGTAAGCACAGGTGCCGTAAGAACAGGTTAATTTCCCGAAATACAAAGTAACGTTATAAATATAATCAATAAGATCCATGATGGGGTGAATATATTTTGTGGCTTTAAAATAAGATTGCAATACTTCTAGAAAATTTTGGTAATTTTAATTAATTTGTTAGTATTATGTTATAAGGTTTGTTGTAGATGTCTACCGCTTGGGTGTAAGCTGTAAAGTTAATGTAAATAGTGAAATAATTTAATACACTCTTAATCATAATTATAATTCGAAATTTAACATAGCATTAAAGCCCATGAATGTACATAATTATATCTATGTATATACTATCTGGATGGATATTGTTCGATCATGAGCGGTACGGGTGCCGGATATTAGTCTAACCCTGCGCCATGAACTGAATGTGGAGTACGGAATTGGTGTCGGCCAGTGCACGTTAGACTCCCCGCGAGCTGGACAGCTAATCCCGGAGTGGCATGTGATGGAATGACGCGTGGGCGCCTGATAGAATGATACGTATTTAAATTTGTGGTAAAAGACCAACAGCTATAAAAATAGGCTGTTACGTAAATCTGTAGGTACGTTATGGTTTATTTCTTATATTGCTTATTATTTCAATCGGTTGAGAAATAAAAAGTTATGCCAGTTTAAAGAATCGCCCTCAATTTCCGAATGTGCGTACGAATGACTAGGCAAACCGCGTCGTCCGGACCGGTGGGATATTAACATCATAAGGATGGATTCTTGCCGTACGTCGGGTTGTGCGATGGAGAAATGGGGATGCGGGATTTAAATCGTAAATGGAATAAATTAATAATAGAAATAAATTGTTGTTGGTAACATTGCGCGTTCATCGGCCCCGGCTGTACCGCGTTGCGTTGTTTAGCGTTGGTTGATTTATTAATAACAGCGTACATAGAATGTTGCAGCTGGACTCGTTGCGCTGGTTCCGTGTGCATTCAACATTACTAGCAAAGCATGCACGCCGGAAAGCCCACTGGAGTTTCGCAGAGTGAGATTTCCCGCCAGGCCATGTCTGGGGAGCGGCCGTGCTCCGATCGTACGAGCACCGAGCAACCGGTGTAGAAAACTTCGATATGAAAACTTGAAGACTTATTGGATTAAAAACGAATGAGGAACCAAAGCTTTAAGTCAGTAAAGGAGGAAAAACGACGAAAACTGTCTATGTTTATGTATGGTGAACAATGGATTTGGGATGAGAAAGGTTTTTCCATATCTTGAGTTCAAGCCAATTCCCTTCTCATGGCTCGAAGCGCACCTTGCAGAGTAATTGTTTTGATAATAGAACCAGGTCCCTCCAATTGGCAGTTGCTCGGCTCTGTGCCATTCTATTTTATCTCAAATATAACCTTACTTTGGAATTGATTTGCGATTGATCAATGGCGTTACGAGTTTCGAAAAATAATATAAGCAGCAAGGAACCTATTGTCGAAATTTCAAGCCTCTGGATATAGAATTTCGGCTCGGCGTTGATCTGCCGGTCAAGAACTCAAGACAAACAGTTTAATATAAATTAAAATAAGTGGGATACCCTTCCGCGTTTTGGCCGTCAATGTGTCTGTGGGATACTTGGTCTAATGTTTATGGGTGGTAGCGCTCGCTCGTCTTGGGATGACCCATGTGATTAATTACAGGTTTCAATAACCTAACAATAACCATTAAAAGTGTATTGTCCATTTTACCATACTATATGAAACAGCAGCAAACAGCAAAGTGTGGATGTGTTAGCGTTTTATTTGTATTTCCTGACCTATCTCTAATATCGCTAATCAAGACCCAGAAATAAGTGTTTTTCAGCAACACATGTCACAAGTTTGTCTGCAGATATTTGTTTCGCTAAAATATAATGCAAAACTTTCCAATAATATGTAGCGCAGAGTGTGCAGTGCGCGGCACGCGTCGGCGTGTGTTGAAAACACCGTCGAGTGTTCTACAGTCTTAACACAACGAAACGTCTGTAACGTTAATTTGAATTAAGAGAAGCTATATAACAACGAAGATTTTCTGCATCTTATTTTACGCTGCAGTAAGGTTTGCATCTTTATATAACACAAATAAAATACATAAAACGTTTCGTAGCTATGGTCTCTAATAGGCAGATGCAGTAACGATTACCTAATTGTTTTTAGTTTAAACCTACTTCTACAAGGAGGAGGTTCTCAATTCGATTGGTATATTTTTTTGATATATGAATATCCGACTTAAGAGCGAACGGACCTTCTGATCCTGAAGTAATTAGTACCGTAGGCGTACAGACAATCTTGAAGCCGAGTTCATAACTGTTGCGTTGCCTGAAATTAATAAGAAAGCAGGTAATCTGCTTCCTAACTGTATATGTCATGTAATAAGACACCCGGAAATAATAATTTACAACTCGTCGACCTTGCGAAAGCCGTTACGTGCAACTGCCACTGAATATGTTAATTTTTTTAGTCTGCTTCGGGGCAAGGGCCTTTCTCCTTGAAAAAACTATAACGATCTGGTAACTGCGAGAAAAACCGACTCGTCTGTCGTCGCACCGATCAGACAGGGGACGATTCGCAAAGCATCGCATCTTGACGCCACATTTAACTAGTAAACAGCGCCGCTTGTTTTTCAATTTAAATGTTTTGGCACCCTCAGTTGGCACTTGCTGAATAGGCATTTTAACTTTATCGGTTAATAATTTATAATTTTATACCTACATTCTTGCATGTCTTACCACTTTGAAGAGTGGATGTACAAAGCTCAGTACAAGTACCTAATAGAATATTGACATAAAAACGAAGACTTAAAATATTTAAATTTGTCATAATTATAATACCTACCGTTCAAAAATATTTGAAGAATTACTATATTTCTATCCTTTGTATAAACATTTCTTGTAACAACACTGCCCTTATAAACTTTGTATATAAGCGACGACATTTTAATAGAATCCAATAGAAACTTCAACAAAGTCTTATGCACCTGCCAGCGCATTATAGGTATTTGGATATAATATAAGTAGTACAAAAAAGAAACAAGAATGAGTTATAAAAAGTTACAAATAGGGGATTGGACTACGATATAAAATTAGCGGACTAAACATCTCAAATTAGAGCTATCGAAAAGTAGGGCAGTCAAAATATGAAAGGAAAAAGCCGCTGAAACGGTAGCTCGGTCCATCGGCTCGCGTGGGACTTCGTGCCATGTTGAATGCTAATAATATAGGTAGAAAACCTATTTTAAAGAGAGCGAAGCCGCCAATTAGTGACCAGTATAATATGATCCGCAAAGCGGTTTAAAACTAAGTAAAGATTATTAAATTGAATCAAATCAGAGCTCTCGCTTTTGATACTGAAGTGTCTGAGGGAGCAATAAACGTTGAATCTATACTCGAAGGAAAATGTTTCGTACGTTGACCCAACCGACTGACACTGATATCGGCCCACGCATTCAGATATCAAACAAAATAGCGAGGAAATTGCGCGGACCTTCAAATTGTTTTACATAGAATTGGCTGTTTTACAGTCAATTATATTAATCTGAATTACGTTTTCATTCGGGATGATATTTTTTTCAATTTAAATTTGTGTAAACTGAATTGGACTTTTTGCTTATTCAATGTTCGAAACATATAGGAATGATGTAAAAAATTCTTACTACATTATTATGTAGTAGAACTACTATATTTCTTACTAATATTACATACATTGATCTCCATATCAGCCAGAGATATATTGATATCCAATGATGTTGTATAGTAAAATTTACATAAAACGTCATCGTTGATATCAACTTGTAAATAAATTGATATTTATTTCAATAAAAAAAATCATATTGGTGTCTTGAACCCAGTTTCAGAACAGTTAAAGCAATGAAATTATATAAATGCGTCGTCAACAGCGTCTACAATATGTTATAATAATTTAATAATGTAGACCACATCGCAAGTTATTTGGAATACAAGCTTTTAGTACTTTGTTTCAACATGAAAAATTATACCCATTTGCATGAAATACTTTCCAGATTTGCCGGTGTCCTTATTATTTAGCATTAAGGAAAACATGTCTCATTATTTTTCTAGGCACGTTCTCAGAAAACAGGTTTGTGAATAAAGAATTTTGCGGAAAGATAAATTAGCGGCGTTACAGATAACTAATATGTTTTCCTTTTTATTCCGAATGTGCCATTTGTATTATTGCTCAATTTTCCGTTTATCGCTTCCGTCGTACAAAGTGGGTTTATTTCAGATTTTGCCGGCGACTCCATTTGCTAAATTCCCGCTTAGATCCGAAGGAGGATAAAGCTGTAACCCCGAGTTTGTCAGACTCGGTTAGTTCTAACATTGGCAGTTTTTAAGTTGGTTTATGGGCTTTTGAATAATGAAAAAGTTAATAAATTGCGTACCTACCGTAATTGTTTTTAAGCCTGATGAACATTTTTATTTACCACTAGTAAGTAACCGCCCTCACTGCACTTTGGGAAACTATGCTTTTTAGAGCAGGACAAGATAAAGTGTGGTTTATGAACACCAAGGGGTTAGCTTGTTAAATGGAGGGGGTTAACGATAAAATGTACCTACGTTAATTGACAACGCTTTATTAGTTGTAATCGAAGAACAATATAAAACTTTTTAATTGTTGAAACGGAACTAATGTTTATTGTTCATAAGTTCTATTATTTAAATAATCGCTACTCCTGGTTTTTAAAGTGTACCAAAATGTTTTCCTACCAGTTATTTTACTTTCAAACCTTTATAATGGAAGAAAGTATTGCACAATTTGTATATAAGTGGGAGAAGGTGGGTTTTTAATGTAACTAAGTCCACAAACAAGCAGACTAGCAACTCAATAAAATATTTCAAATTAATCTTTGAACTCAGTACAGCACTGATTTTATCAGCTAGCTCAATGACATATACGCATAACCGTCTGAAATTGCATAAAGGGCCCCATACACGGTAAGATTTATCTGAACGATCCGTCGCGTCAAACCGATTGAAACGACGAAACGATGGTGTATGTCAAGATCGTTAACGATTTACTTAATCGAAGACGATGTCGGAATTCGCAACAAAAACCCATGCAATCAAGAATATCGTAACGATGAATCGACTCATATAATTGTGCCAATCTTTTGGATGGAACCTTAATTCCTTTAAAAGATTTACATGCGAATACTGATCTCGCTTTAATAGCCATTTCTTAACCCACATTCTTCTAGGCTTTCTTTTTTTCTTTTGAATCCGAATCAACGCTACCGCCGCATAGGTAAGGAAAAGAAGTTCATTTTCCATTTTATGGGGCACGTATTTAATTATATTATTTGAACACGTCTTTATCCTTCAGCTTCAAACAAGTAAATGATCGATCGTTACGACCAGTCGTTTCGTGTATGAGCGACATTTTTGATGCGATCAATCATCACGATTTTCATCAGATCGATCGTATAGACGAATCGTACCGTATATGGGGCCCTTAAGAATTATGTAAAATGTACCTATACTTAAGTGATTGTTTGTTCAGTTGTAAACCTACTGTTCCGGATTTGTTTCACGATCAACATACTGCCGATATATTTATAGTTCACAACTGCAATAAAATCCTATTTCGAATAGGGTCACGGGATTAATGATCACAATCTAATTTTTAAATTCTAATGGTTACATTCTCATAATTCAAAGTATTGGTTTATGTGGGCGTGAAGGACTATTTTATTTTTTATAGTATGATGAACCTACTTAACAGCTGGTAGGAGAATAGAAGCGTCGGGTTATGGAAATTGGCCAATTTTGCCCGTCATGGTTACCGGTAACGTCAGGACAGTCGCACTCGTTGTCCGGCAAAAGGGAAGAAGTAAACAATCATATGACCCTTTCTTCTATCCAGTATTTGGGGGACACTGACCAAAGCTTCCCCATTTAGTGGCATAAAAAGTAGCCATTACCTATTAATTGTCGCTATCTTTGGAACTGAAATATAAAAGAAACCATGGCGGATTTGAGTTAAGAACTATAGTAATTTTATAAAAAGTATATAGGCACCGCCACAGGTCTACTACTACGATAGATTTAGATCGTAATTTACCCACTTACTAGAGTGTGATGATGAACTCCGCGCTCCTGCGGCATTAAGGTCGATAACCCCGATATAAAAAAACTGTACAAAATTTGTCAGTACTTTATCCACCCACGTCCACAATGTTGCAATGTGTTACAGCATTTGAAATATCACTAAATTCGCGATTTACTCTTGGCCCACTTTCTTGAGAGACATTTCTCGTATCAATATTTTCATGTCTAAACTTTTAACGGTACCGTCGCCATCGTGTAGACACATTATTTTACTCTAACAAATCTAGTTTTATAAAAAGAAAATTGAATTAAAATAAAATAATTAAAAAGGGAAATTAAAGAAAATTAAATTAAATAAAAAGAAAGAATTAGAGAAAATTAAATAAAAAGAAATAAAAAAAAAATTACTTTGTATTCATTACTATTTTAACTATAATGTAGTTTAAAACACAAAGAAAATTAAGATGAATACATCGTGTGGAAACCTGCACATATAAATAGCAAATAAAACAGCCGAATAGCAAACCTTCGAATACTAATAAATCAGTAAATATTGCACCAAGTTGTCTATTATGAATGGTATTTTTTATTAACGCTAGCTAAGAGTAATGAGTATTGTTTCATTATCTATGTAATTATAGAATTGTGTACATCGTCTGTGCGCGATAATTATAATTGACACGCGTAAGGTGCAAGGTGGGCAAACTCTCAGTCCTTTCCTTTGATACTCGATGAGTTATGACAGTCGGTAGCGGTACGCTATTGTTACAATATCTGGGCTCTTTGTCCGCTTTATAATTGGCGAACACATGACGACGGCCGACGACCGACGTCAATACTAAAAGCAATTCTGCCTGTACTTTGTTGCTAGTGATGAAAACGGCATGTAAATTGGTGTGAAGTATGAATATTGCTCCATTTGAAATGACATTTCCGTTTTAATTAATTTCCGTGAACAGAGCACCTATACGGTAAAACATGCCCCACTTTTTGAAAAAGTGCTATTACTCAACACTTACGGATCTACTCACAATATGGTACATGTACCTATAAAAAACACCGATCTTTAATATTTTGATCTTTATTAACACAATTTATATAGTTTAGGAGTAAATACTGTTTAAACTGACCTCTTGAAAGTGGGATAGATGCCTAATATGGCGGATAGATGCCTTATATTAAAAATGCTGGGATACTGACGACTTTAACCTCATGAAACCACTAATACTCATATCAGTTTATTTCGTAATGCAATGTGTCATACTTTGTTTTCAGTATACAAGTTTTTGTTGATAGATTTTAGTTTATTGTTTGATATAATTTTCTAAAAAAAGTTGAATATACGAGTAGATGTTAACTATACTACGGGTGACGCAATCTTTAGGTCTATAGCAGAGTTTTAAAGCCTATATATTCGTATGTATCATAAGTTAAGACTCGTTGCCGAGGAAGTTTTCGAGAAGGACATGATCTTTCATTCACGATGCTGGCTGCGGAAGGGCATGCATCAAAGTACATAGAATATTGGAAATTCTGGATCACGACTATTCATGACAAGGAACACCTACCTTTCATCGTTAACCTTTCTCTTCTTCGGATGATTCTTCTTTGGTCGAACGGCCAGTTTGTGTCGCGCGGCGGTGGTGTCGAGGAGTTCCGCCGGCACGTCCAGCGAGGAGTCGGCCACAGCCCTGGGAGAGGGAGTGGGTTAGTGTGAGATCGGTACATGGATACATTAATAACTTATGGGGACTAAACTATAGCTATCGCTCAATTACACGGGGGTCTACTGAAGTGATGGGTTGTAAATTATAGAATAGCTACGAAAAACTGATATTTTGTTACGGTAATTTTAAATTTGATGTAACTGACGTAATGTAACTGATAGGTGTGTCGAGCAATGTACTGGATGTGATGCTTATTTGATGCAAGGTTCTCAGAAATACACTTGTTAGTTAGCCTTTGAGCAATCTTATTACTGTGTCATCGTCCGTACTTCGAGATTACAGTAAACTAAATCCGCAATTCTCCAGGAAAAAGGCCTCTGGTAATTGCGGTGATCAATTACCATTAATGCTGCAATCTATCTGTCCGTTTGGTATTAGCACGGTAATAAATGATACTATTACCGTAGTATTAGGTACCTACATAATACATTAAACTGTTTTTACGATTTAATTGAAACTTTCTTACTAATACTCTTGAAAGTTGTATGCATTAATATCTCATAATGTTTAAAGATAACAAGGGTGAAGAGAAAAATAAAAATATTGGTTGTGTTTAGTATCACCGACCTATGTTAAATCACCTCGGTTTTCACTCTGTCTTGTACATCACCTTGAAACACTGGACTATCGGGTACCCACTTAGCGAGAAAACTTTCTCGAAATATCGTCTCGGTTATCCAAGAGCAAGCCGCAATTCATCATTGTAGTAAGCAAGTGGTCGGACAGTTCCGTCAGGGTGAGTGGTTTTACCATCAATCAAGCGACCGAGGACTGACGCGTCAATGTCAGGGCTGAAGGCTCTCGAGTTTCATCACGCGACCCGTCCGTGGTGCCAACAGCGTCGTGTCTATGTACTGGATATAAATACATGGCGTGTCAAACTGTGCGGTAATGCATCACACGGAAACTACAAAGAAAGTTGTTAACCCAGTCTCTAAATAATGGCACATTATACATAAAGCCGGGTTAATTTTGCTAACGTTTGTTCTTGTATGTTTAGTGAATCTACATTAGTATTAGGTATAATGTATTGACTATCGAAACGTTGCTATTTCAGTAATCTGTTTCTGCATCTAGATCTTTCAAACTATAAAACGCACTGTAGTACGGTTTTTATGATAGTTTGGGATTTTTTCTGGAACGTTTAAATAATTATAATCATCATCTCAATTTTCATAAATGATTTGAATTTTATCTCCCGTGAAGAGGATGGAACGGGTAATGTTGTCATCCCATTATAAAATGTAAAATGTAAAAACTGAAAATGTTCGAAATATAAATAATAGTAATAAAATAGCAAGCAAAATTATTTAAAGTATCGCATTTGCATGACCTTTTTTTTAAAAAAATAGTGTTGTTTATTTCTTTCATCTGCCGCCACCCTCACAAACTCTCGAGCATTCTAAAGTTGATATCCGATCTAACATCAGGTCAACACCACTGGTTGGACGACGCCCAATACCCTTTCACTAAGCTATAGTCACCAGCCAATATACTAAAGTAAAGCTAAATATACTAAACAAAAAAGTTAATTAGTGTAATAACGAAACAATAATTTAAGTTACGCTAGCCAAGTTCCACGGAGATCTATTTCAGGCTGGCCCAGAAACGGGGTGACGTCAATGGCGGCACACTTTCCGCGAGTGGTCCCGCGGCTACACGTCGGTACTCCAAACACATGAACACAGTCATCAACGGAAGTGTGGCTTTCCGATCGGCTCCTAATAACACGCGTCTTGACACGAGAGCGGCTTGTGGCTTACCGCTACGATCTATACCATCTTATATAAATAACAGTACGGTATCTTCATACTCGTTGGTGCTGAAGCTGGATTGTGAGCGTACCATGTAGGGTAGGGCGGGGCCAATAGATCCGTGGGTAAAAAGGTCCACCATAGGTATCTAAAAGACTAGTGACATATAGTTGTTTCTGGTGTACTGACTGAAGTAAAAAGTAAAAAATAAAAAAACTTGATGCAAGGCTTTTTTCAGGTTATATGTCAAGACGAATTTATTGGTCCTTACTTGATAGATTTATAGACGATATTTGACGACCCCTTATCCTAGTAACTCTGCCTGCGAAGCGAGGGGTCCCGGGTTCGATTCCCGGCCGAACAGATGTTTATGTGACAGATAAATGTTTGTTCTCGGGTCATGGGTGTTAGTGACGTGTTATTTGTGTTGTCCATGCCGCCCGCGACACAGGGTATCCTAGTGCGGGGGTAAGAGTGTGTTGACGGTTATTTATTTATTCTCGTACATATAGGCATAGGCAGGCCTATGCCTTCCAGCGTCTTGGCTTCTAACTTCGTGCTTCGTCATCAGGCCAGCTCGGTGGTAATGTAGTATTGTCACCGTCACCGAGTCATACTTAGTACATACATATGTGTGCAAATTTTCGAATTAATCAATAGTTTGGATGTCGTTCAAAATCCCGTCGAAAAATTTCGTTGCATAGCTACGCAATAGGTGAAGCTAATAAACGCGCGTGTTAAAAAAGTGCAATATTTGTAGACAAGAGAATAATTAGTTTATATGAATCTAATACCTTTAAACGAGCAATTCTTGTATATATATAATTGGAATCTCGGAATCGGCTCTAACGATTTTCATGAAATTTAGTATGTAGGGGGTTTCGGGGGGGATAAATCGATCTAGCTAGGAATCATTTTTAGAAAATGTCATTTTTTTCGTGTTTTTGTAGTCCCAATTTAAACTGAAAAATATGACTCTTCCTGACATCTATTGGCGAATAATAATACTTTTTTGTGAGCAACTAATTGCTTTAACGACACAACAGCAGATGGCGTTGTTAAGTAACACAAAGTCAAAAAACACAAATTATAAAAATAAAAATAAAAATACCGAGCAAAGCTCGGTCATCCAGATATTATAATAAACTATTAGGACAGTCAGTAGCTCAGTTCAAGTGATATTGTCTGTCGGCCCAGGCTATAAGAGAGATAGATAGATTCACGTTTCTAGCCTGTGTCGGATATGTTGTGTGTTTATAATTATGTGTGTATACCATATACCTACTCCTCTAAGGGTAATCCCTAGAGTAGTAACTACGGTATGTGTCAAATGTTATGTTATTATTTTTTAAATTATAATTCTACTTCAATAGGTACAATTGTATAATAGTCTGCAAGTATATAATAATATATACTAATAGGTATTATATAGCTGAAGATTTTGTTTGTTTGGACGTGGTAATCTCAGGATTTACTAGTTCGAATTGAAAAAATATGTTTGTATTCGATAGTCTATTTGTCGAGGAAGGCTATGATAATTATAGGCTATACAATTTTCATCAAGCTACGACGAATAGGAGCGAAGTACTCGTATCAATAAAAAAAAGTTTGCAATAAAGGGAAAATATTTAATATTTTTAAACGTAAAAAATAAGTTTCCCGAAGTGAAGCGAGGGCGGGTCCACTAGTGATAAATAAAATTCGCAATATTTACAGATATGTTCTATATTATTTCGTCTGGTATTTCTCCCGAAACAATGTTTCATATACGTCGATTAACATGTAAAAGAAAGTTGAATGCGAGAATACTAGGGCCGCTGACAAGTGTAATTAATGACTAATTTGGCAGTCACATCAAAGGTACACGTGGAGTTCATGGAACGAACAATATTACTATAAAACTATAAATTATTATTATACCTGTTTTTTATACATTAGTGGATTCTACAATATAATTTTAGTACAGAGGTAGGTCGGAGACGAAGTTTTTAAATGTGAAAATTTTCGGTGCTTGAATTAAAACAGAATTTGTCATAAACTTGATTGTATATAACCACCTATCGAATCCTTTCCTACATATTATTATCATCTTACTTACGATACAGTAACTCGTAGAACCTTTGTAGAGGCTTCCTAGCTGGAATCTACGCCTTTTAATTATGAACCATAACAAGAAAAAACCAGACTACGTAATAAAGTGAGAATGGTTGCTTAAGATTTTAAATCGTAGATCCTAAATTAAAAAAGGTGAGATTAACCCACAGATTATTTTCAAAAACCTATTCAATGTTGTCCCACTTAAATAGTTCGTCGATTTTCATTTCTACTATTTCACAATACGGCGTCTGGTTTTAAGGCATATTCAATTTTAATGTAACGTCTGTACTGATAAGTTTAAGATAAAAATTATCAAAATCGTCCTACGCATTTGCTCTCTACAGGAACCAAAACAAATAAGTACACACACACAGTACAGTACAGTACAGTAAGTTGTGTTGTGTAGCCTTCCCTAGCCATTCCATATTTTTCAACATGAACTATTGTTCAAGCACAAACATTTATCATAAAAAGGTTTTATGGTGATGATTTCAGTGAATTTCTTACTAATAGAATTTAAACCACAAAATAATTGTATAGAAAAAGCGTACTAAAGACATAACGCTTAAATTTTTATGCAATTCCAAGAATCTCTTGATATTTTGGAAGGAAGCCAAGGTTAACAGTCATTATCAATTAAGCTTGTCGCTTTTCATTCCTTTATTACGATCTCCGCGAGTGTTTCGAACTGCCGTTCATCATATTTTTGACATTTCCAGTGAAGAGCGTCCCCTTCATTCTTCTGAACATTTATGAGATCATTTACTCGTCGTTAACGCCGCGAGGCCATCGACACGATCTGTTTTATCGAGGTTATCAAAATAGTAGACACGTATTTGTAAAAATATTGCAGTCGAATCTAAAAATATACAAACAACCTCTAGCAGTAGTCTTCTCTGTGTCATGGACAATGTGGATACGTTAGGTTCTCTCGCCGAAATCGCTCATTGAGCGAAAAACTGGTCGACAACGTCCCTAACGTAGTGTACCTTTACACAAAGCTTTTGAGCTTTGACCCATGAGCTTATTCTGAGGCAAGGTGCAATGCTGATAATGAAGGACGTTATGTTAAGTTCATACAAAGAAATTTAACGGCGCGCTGAGAGGCGATACCGAATCATTAGCAAGTTGCTAAGTGTGCTTCAAACGTTAGTACGAGTATAACAGACGATGAGTATGACGAGCGGTAAGCGTCAAATGGTTTGAGCGTGGGACTCCCAAACGGGGGACCTAGGATCGAAATCTGCACGCACCTCTAATTTTCCGCAAATCATTTGCGTATTAGAATAAGTATGAGGTGATATCATAAGTAAACCTGTACTGTACCTGTACAGTATACCTACTCGTACTTAAACCTGAGTTCTCCATAATGTTGTCAAAAGTGTGCGAAGTACGTCAATTCGCACTTGGCCAGCGTGGTGGAAATGGAATGGCCTGTACCCCTCACATAGTGAGAGAGAGCTGTGCTCAATTGACCCACTGTCAGTTAGGGTCGCAATGACCATTAGCATTATGGTGCCCCAAGGCTCCAGATTTGAATTGATCCCACCCCTTACACAATTAACTCTTAAATAGTTTCGGCGAGATTTGTAATAATGCAAGGTATTTAGGCGGCATCCGTGGCACCAGGATATCCAGTATAGGGGTATATGTCTCAAAGTAATAATCTTGGACATACTAATGTTAACACACAGACCACTTAGTGGTCTGTGTGTTAACATTACTATCATTTAATCAATTTACTTCCAATAATTGTCATGCTAGTTCTACCTTGTCAACACTTTATTCCAACTTGTTTCATTAATAATAAATTGTTGAATCTACAAATGTTTTTTTATTAAACAAGTAAAGCATAAATATGTGATAGAAATAGCGTAGCTTTTTGGAACGTATTTTTTTTCCTTGGAGCAGTAGGTACCTAGTCTTAAAGGTGGCATAACATTATTCATTTATCTATTCCATACTGTATTGTAACTTAATATAAATGTTTAATTAGTATTATTACAATTAATTATCGACAAACAGATTAACTCGAATTATTGACGCATCGAAAACGATAACAGCTATGGTCATTAAATAATAAGTCAATGACTATGGTAGACGGAATGAAGACGGGCTGAATACAACACTTTATGATTAAGACAGTAACATACTTACCTAAATAACCTCGTACTTATACTTATACAGTAGGTAATTGTTGGTGCAACGAAATAAATAATAGGTATGTACTATATGACCAACTAGGATTACATTTTAATATAGGTAAAGAAATATGAACATAAAGTACTAATTATTTAAACTTCAGAGCACCTACCAGGGATCTGAATCATGTAGGACTATGACTATTTTTACCACACTACACGGGCGAATCTTGTCAAAGAGCACCTTACGTTTCTATTTCAATAAAATAATGTTTATTCTAAAATTATTTTGAATTGATATTATCAATTATCCTGCCAATTTCCTGACTGTTACCTGTGTAACAATCAATATTACACGGATAAATTGAGGCAACAAACATTCATGAACATAGATCTTCTGAGACACTAAATAACAATATTTAGTGTTCTATATAACTTATTGCAAATAATACGATTCTGATGAACGGTATGCCATAACATATAACAATAACATCGGGATTCCAGATTTATTAATTATCTTCTATTTTTAGACCAACATTATGAATGGTCCGACGCTGTCCTAAGTGAGTCACAAAATTTATTTCTGAATCGTATCTACTCCCGCGCGGGCAGGTGTGGGTGTCTAAATTCCACATCAATAATGCATTGTCACCCTTTTTATAACTTCTGAAGGAAAATGACGGTAATAAATATTATGAGTAAACGCGTCAGACAGGCCCATGATTACGCCTGCATTCAATGTCAAGTTATACAACTTTAGTGAAGACTAATATGTTGTTTGTATGTTAATAGTTGGCAAACGAGTAAATTGAATGCCACCTGATTGATAGGTGGTCACAGTGTCCGTGGACAGCAGTGATCACTTGGACCATGGTCCATTATAACAGAAATACGCTACTGGTACACAGAGACAAAGCAGTCTTGCTAAACGAATTAACTATAAGTTGAAGTAGGTAAGATTTGAATTTTGGATGTTGATATTCAGAATTTCAGAAGTCCTGGACACATTTGAAAGAGGCAAAATTTACATCTGAAACTCTAAGCCACGAAAATTGATATGCAGAATTCTTAATGAATTTTTAAATTTTGACATCTAAAATATTTCCACCGATAAGAATGACTAGGATCATGATTAACCAAAAATAGACCAGTTACTTACATTATAACTACCATTTTTAGAGAGTTTTCTATTGTATCAACGAGGAGATTTTGAGTAGGTATATTATAGGTAGATAAATCAGTGAAAAAGTAGATAGTAAATCAGTGAAAAGTACAAAGTTATGTATATCTAGTACACTGTTATGTGTAATTATGCTAAACTTCTAAGATAAAAGAAATATAATATAGGTACATGGTGGTTCAAAAACCAAGATGTTCAGTAGTTACCATTGCTACTAATAAGTATGCGCAAAAAGAAACTCGCAAAACTTTTATTGTCTTTATTGATCGTAATCGTTATACAGTGTATCAATACGAGCGTTAAATGTGATGTATAATACTTAAACTAATGACATAATGACATGTAATAATAGAATACTAATGATAATTATCACAATAATGTTGACCACGACACATAAAGGGTAAATACAACATAAAAGATTCATTTGGCGATAAGCGAGATATTTACAATGATGGTGACGTTGACTGCTCTTCTAACATCTTCATCGTAACGTATAAATGATCAGTAGTAATACATTTTATATGTGGGCACGCTAAACACATAGTCCAAGGAGGGACCTCGCGACTGGAAGAAATGGTTCTCGTAACTATAGACACGCCCCCTGTACCTGCATAAACAATTGATTCTCATTACGTCATCACAGGATGAGGATAACGAATATTATTGATCAACTAACTAAGGTGATGGTTCTACTAATGATGGTGGTGGTCAAGGCAATGAAGATGAATCTAATGAATCCACTCTGTGTTAAGATAACGGTGGGAATGGAATGAACACACACGGGTATTAAGTATTAGTTGATGTTGGTATCATTAGAGACGTTGATGAACATATTATGGAAAATATTGTTTCATTCATTGGATGATATACGTCGCGTTGTGAAATTATAATTTAGTTATGTGCAAAATGACTTGCAACAATTATTATCATTGTCTAATAATCTAAATTATCTAGTATAGTATTTTTCGATGGTAAAAAGTTTATTTATTAATACGGAAGAAGCTATTGCATTCGGCCAGTGTTGTGTGTTACGCCACAGTGCATCGACCTCGGCTAATTTTACCCAGTATCGGTGTCCAGCGCATTGGCATCGCCGGCGTCGCATCAGCGCCATAAAACGCAATCTTCCCGCTTTATCACCGTTTTAATCCTTTTAGAATGTCATAAATCCTATCTGATGATCTATCTAATTACACGTCATATTGACCGCTTTTGAAGATTGTTCATAAAATATTTTAAATGATTTAATAATGCCAATTTATTGTGAATTGGAAATTGTTAATATTTAGGCTAACCATCGACAATAAAATAAAATTCAGTATAAAGTTACCTTCATACACTTCATCGCTAACTAGGTTGCTCAGTTACGAACGTGGTTATAGGCATGTAGACTAGACAAAAATATACGAGTACCTACAACATCTTATTGTGGAAGATCTAAAAATATTAAGTGGAACGGCCAAACTACATTGTTTTTTACATAATCTCGGAGGATTAGATCGTTGATTTATGAACGTGAGCGTTTTATGAATTTCGAAGGCAAAACGTTGACATGGATAATATTTTCATATGTCAGTTACTCAGCAGATGGTTTATCAAAAGCTGAAATAACGACTAGTTTCACAAGACGCATATCAATCGGGTTAAATATACATTATGAACTACATACATCAATGGGAGCACGGTTGTGCAAAGCTCATGCCAATAATTGCTTTCTTACGCCAGAGCCGTATCTCCAGTACTTTGATATACAGCACTTAAATGTAGAACATTCGGATTTACGGGGCAACGGTGATATGACTCTGGAGATGAGAGCAGGCCAAGTATGAATGTTACTCACTTTGATCCAAGGGCGGCTTTAGAGTCGAGAATCTCAACAATATCGCCGGCTTTGAGGGAAACTTCATCGTCGGCCGTGGCGGTATAGTCTCCCGTCGCCACAACCACATCTTCTACCTAAAACAAAAAAAATATATATTATAAAGTGGCAAGTAAACAAATGGTTTTTGCTAACTCAAATGCAAGATTTTGAAGGGAACAGACCTAAATGCAAATAAGATTTAAATGTGTTTATTTTGTGGTATTCATTTTAATTACCTTTGGTGGACTTCTGCTACAACTAGATCGGGATCTAGTTGAAGATCGAGATGGATATCGTTTGTAGCTTGGTGTGTTATCTAAACTGCTCATTCTACTCCTCGTATTCTCTCTATCCAACAAAACACCGCTGTATCTACGATTCCATCCACCCAATTTTGTGATTCTTTGTGCATTGCTTATATTGCAATATCCTGTAAATGTTTGTAGATCTTCGTCATTATCATCTACCACAGGGCAACTATACATACTGAACCGATGAGCAGTTGGCTGACTAAGATTCAATGCAGAGAAAACATGTAAAGGCTCAAAATGTCTTATTCCGCTCTCGTCAAGTACCGTATAAGCTACTTGACCAGTCAGGACTGCACGGCTTGCTTCACGGGGAACCACTGCCTGTAGTCCTTTTTTCATGATTAATAATGCACCAGGGTGCTTTTTACGTTGAAACAAGAAGTCTTCCATCGCTAGACTATTCTCGGGTTGAAGCAAACTCAACGGAACATCTGCTGAAGTTAGTAAAGGATTATCTTCTGGAACGATCATGAGTGCAGCGCTCTCTCGTACCAAGTCCCTAAGTTTAGGGTCCGTACGAGCAAGCTCGGGATCGGTTTCTAGTTTACGAAGTGCGGAATGTAAGCTTGGTGTTTGTTCAGCAAGTTTTCTCATAACAGTCATCCTTTTTAAAATATTTAAACTTGCTGTATCTGAAGATAATTTTAGCATGCTATCTTCATCATTAACAGCAAGCAATAATTTAGAAGCTACATCGCTAAATCCGAGTATTTTTGCGAGACCAACTGATTGTATGAGTAATTCTTTAATCATTGTTTTATCGGAGCTCTGGAATAAAGATTCAACAGATTTTGAACTACTTTCTTGGACTGCTGATACTATAGCCTTTTGAAGTGTTTCAGCTGCTTCATTGTCTGTTTTGATGAATGAGATTGAATCTGATATGTGACCCAATACGTGGTGCAGCAGACTTGTGTCATTTTTAGAAATATTTTTAAACGCTGGCCCGAGAACTTCATTTTCACTGCACAAAAAGTCGCTGAATTTTTCAATAATATCTTCTTCTGTCAGTATATGTTTATTCAATGTGGTATTCAAAGCGATTTTGATCAATTCTACTTTCGGTTGCGAAGTATGTTCCAAAATTTCTTCACAAAGATTTTCTTTCTTTTCTTCTGTTTGTAGAATTTTGTACATAGCAGAAACAAAATCCTCATCGATTGCTTTACCTAATATGGTGTCAATCGACTTCAATATAAGCTGATATTTTTCTTTGCCATTGTTATTATTAATTTCTTCAAATTGTTCAGCAGTGACCAAAGCAGCTAAAACTGCTGCGGCAATGGAATTTTTTACATGTTCTTGATGAGCAGTTTGACCATTGCCACCAACGTAGCCCAAGTTTTCTTGTACTTCCATTCGTTTTTTATTATTCCTACTCTTTTTCGATTCAAAGCTGTTTTCTTCACTGCTATGATCTTCATGTATTTCAGTCTTCAAATGGACACTCATTTCAATTATGGATTTTATTACGTCCATTAACTGATTTGCCACGTCATCTTGAAGCCCAAAATCTGAAACAAATGCCTTTAAAGCTTCTGCATTCCTCGTTTCATTAAGTATTACTTTGATTGCAGGCAAATCAGCTGGAACCTGTCTGCCTATTGACATGCCAGCTGCAGCTAATTGCTTTAACATACTGGTATCAATAGTTAATTCTCCTTTTGTTGATGTTGTGTCATTAGGATTTGTTTTGACTTTTAATAATTTTAACTCTTCAGGTGTAACTACAAAACTTTGCACAGAAAATTCCAATCCTTCTTCTCCTTCCACAAGATCAGGGGCAACAAACTTTAGGCCTTCAGGGGTTTGAACGATTTGTCCAGGCACAAAGGTAACGCCGTTGTCGTCTGTTTCTATTACTCGGCCAGGGACAAATCTAGGACCTTCTTCCGTGTCAACTACTTGCCCAGGGACAAACCTTGAGCCTTCATCTTCGGTAGATATTACTTGACCAGGAATAAATGTGGGGCCAGCCTTTGTTTCAATAATTTGTCCAGGGACAAATCGTGGGCCATCTATGGTGTGTATTGTTTGACCAGGCACAAATTTTGGCCCACTCTTTGTATTAACCACTTGACCAGGAACAAATTTAGGGCCGTCTTTTGTATCTACTACTTGACCTGGTACAAACTGTTCTCCGTTTTCTGTAAACACAACTTGACCTGGTACAAAAATACCCTCTACCATCATTCCAGGGACAAATCGTGATTCATTAGCTTCATTTTTCACAAGCCTTCCTGGCACGACTTTTCCATCTATTGTAGGTACTCTTGAACCTGGATAAAATTCAATGCCTTTAGATGTTTGAACCATGTGCCCAAATACATATAATGATTCTTCAGACAGTGAACATGTTTTTATATCTATAGGCAACCCCATAGGTACACTTTCTGTAAATATAATATCTTCAATTGATTTCGCAACAGAAAATTCAATGTTCCCATCAGCTTGAACAATAGTTTTTCCCGGCAAAAACTTTTCCCCACTTTGTGTACGCACTATTTGTCCTTCAATGAATTTAGGTCCATCAATTGTATCAATTGTTGTTCCTGGTACAAACTCTAAACTACTATTGCATTCCTTAGTTATGCCAGGTATGAAACAGGATTCTCCGTTTATGGCAATTGTTTGACCAGGTATGAATTTAAGGCCATTTGGAGTAGATAACGTAGCTCCAGGCACGAAATGCAATTCATCATCTTGGTGTACCACCTGACCTGGTACGAATTGCCACTCGTTGTCTATCTTGGCATTTTGGCCAGGTGTAAATGTTACGTTGCCATTTTCAGACATGGTCTGACCAGGTACAAAGTGCATGCCATCTGGGGTCATAATAGTTTGTCCAGGGACAAATACCTCTTCTGATCCATTACAAATAACTTTTCCAGGAACAAACTTAAACCCTTCTTCAGACAATACAGTTTGACCTTCTGTAAAACGGGACTCATCTTTATTTCTCATTGTCTGTCCACAAACAAACTTTTCACCATTAGAAGTTTTGAAAACTTGACCCGCTAGGAAGAATGGTTCGTTGGTGTTTTCATTTGTTACAATATGCCCTGGAATTAAACCAGGTCCGTTAGGCGTATTTACGGTAATCCCAGGTACAAATATTGGCCCTGCAGGAGTTTCCACAGTTTGGCCTGGAACAAAAACTGGTCCCTGAGGAGTATTTATATGTTGTCCAGGAATAAACGTTTTCGCTTTATTAATATCTAAAGTTAAGCCTGATATCTTTGCTAATTTTTCTTTTTTGCCCTTTTTAATATTTTTCACAATATCAGGCAAAATATCTACTGTAGGCAATACATCCATTTTGTTTGCTTCCAACAATTTTTCTGCTATATTTGAAGTTTCCATTAAACGATCTCCTGAAATTTCCTTAACAGCATTTAAAACTGAACTTGAAGGCTGTGATTTAATCGGTTTTAATGGATTAACACATGGCACATTTTCTAAAGCTAAAGAAACATCGCTTATGTTACGATCCACTTCATATATTTCTGCATCACAATGATACGGTGTTATTTTAACTGGTTTCGGTAATTTTGTCACTTTAGGAACGTGATGCTCATCCATTACTTCTTTTTCAAATGTTTCCCAGTCCCAAGACTCAAGTAGAGGATGCATTTGATCACGCCATTCACCACGGCACATAACAATACTAGATTTAGACCGCATATGATTCACATCAAAACTATTGTACGAAAAACTTTTTGTATCTCTTTTCTCGTGTTTGATTTCACTTAATTTGGCCTTTTTAGCGACACGATCTTGGCGTAACTTTTCTACTTCTAATTCCTGTACTTCTGCAAGTCTTTCCTTACTTTCAAATACTTTTTTCATAGAAGAAAGTCCAGCAGTTCTTTTTCTCTTTTTCTTTTTCTCTTCTAATTCTTCTAATTCTCTTTGTTTAAGCACTTCAGCATTAGGCCCCTCGCCTTCATAAATTTCAATTGCATCCGTAAAATCTTTAAAGTCCATGGAAACATGACGGCCTTGTTTCATTTTAATCAACACCGTATCAGAGTCCTTAGCCAGCATAACATCCCGCACATCACCGTCTCTTACTGCCGCTTCCATTCGGGCGGAGAACACTAAACCGCATTTCCTTTCTTGAACAGTGTAAACATAGCGTTTGTCATCGGCCACTTGTTTAGTTGAAAGCATTTCCATTAACACTTTCTGAGCTTCGGATGATCCGTCCAATACGGGGAATATGTATCTGTAGTCCGGCAGCAACTCATGTTTTCTGTTTCCATAATTAATTTCCGGCGAATAATGGTGCGGGCCTAATTCACCCGATACGTTCGTAATCTTACACTTGGTTTTCCCTGAGCTGGACGCAAGTAAAACTGGAATGTAATGATGCGAAGGCAATCCGTAAGATTTGCCCGTAATCCTGCAACAGCGCTTAGCATCGGCCGGCGAGATGGGCGCGAGGAGCGGAAAGTAGTTGGGTTTAGGCAGCCCCCGGCTGCGGCCCGTAATTCTGCAGAACGACATGGCGGCTCGGATCACGCCAGCATAATATTTGTTTACAAGCCGAAGTAGTCGAGTCGAGTAAAAAAATCACAACAAAATGTTCGGGGTTCGATCTGTTTCACGGCGCGAGTGTTGCGTGTGGTAGGAGCGGTGGTTGCAAAGTGACTGCGCCGGCGGCGTCGCGAGCGGGGCTGTAGCGTCGATTCGCACCTTCGCGAAGGCAGACGGTGTGCCGTATATATGTTCCGGTTAAACGCTATTTATAAACATAAAGAGAGACGTATTTATTTACGCGAATTATATGACACAGTTTCATGGTAAAAACACTGGAAGGAACCGACAGAGACTGTTTTGATGCAAGCCATTTTAAAAGCTCGTTTTTTCCGAATTATTTGACACATTAATGATGGTCCAACGAATACTTTCTGCAAGTGGCTATAAAATGTATTGGGGTGATGAAATATGTATGTAGAATTGATTTTTATTTCAAGTGTGTCAATCTCAAGTCTTTATTAATATTTATCTAATTTGAAGACACGAAATAATTAAAGCAAAATCAATCCTATTGGCGATTAAAAGCGTTTGAATCGTGAACCGGAACAAAATTGCCAGATGGTCGTTGTCGAAGGAATAAAATGCAACGTAACAGCAATCTTTGTACGAGAGTAATAAATATGAAACATTTCATCCTACAACAAAGAGACGTCTTTGTTCGATCACATCGCGCGCCCGGAAGATACATTTCACGTACTTTTCATCGCTACGGTGATAAATTACACACAAAACAAAGGATGATTGAGTATAAATAAATACAAAAATATAGAAAGGAAGTGATATGACTCGGTTCAGCTTGAGTTTAATTTATTAACGGCCCACTCCAGTGCACACTAGTAGAGAGAGGTGCTAAGCTAAGAATCGAAGTTCTTATGCTTCCGAAATAGCCTAGAATGTTATGTATATAAGTACGCGGTATATAAGTACTATATAGGTATATAAGTGTATATAAGTAAGCACAGCGCGGCGGTATGTATGTAAGTAGCGGTAGAATAAAAAATAACGGGTTCATAAGTGCATATCACTTATATTATAAGTACCTACCTATACCTATGTGCATGAATAAATGATTTTGAATTATGAACAAGAATAACAATCAGGATTGATAGCTTAGCATGTCTCCTAAATTACTATAATGTTCAAGAAATTATGCTTCTAGCGGTCACTCATACAACTGATCGCGTTCGAAGTTCGTTTGATATATTGTTATATCGTTCCCCTAGCGCTTATGTTTGTGTAACTTATTTTTATCACACGAAATTGCACGAAATACATCGACGTCAATTTTTTTGATACACTGTCATAATGGTACAGTCGTTAGTTATAGAGGACACAGCCCCGTTAACACGGATGATGATTTTCGTTACGTGTAAATAAATATAATGCTTTAGAAAAATAGGTTACTTACTCTATTAGTTTCTATAACAATTTTATATATTTAAATGACTAAGTTTGTCTAATAACGAAACGTGTTGGCGTCAGTGACTTTCACAAGAAATCCATTTCATTTCAGGTGTAGTACCTAGCAATACATAGGTACATTTTTATAAAGTGCCCAATATCCGACGGCTGTCGTCAATCGTATGTAATCGACAGAGTTGTGATAAAAAGTTGTAAATAGTTTCAGGCGCGGTCATTAGTTGGATGAGTGACCGTTAGTGATAACATTTTCTAGCGCTTCCTCTTTGCAGGGCGTTCTAAGCCGTCGCGGTCGGTTTACGTTGAATAGTAGCTACAAAGGTAGCTTACTAAATACTAAACGGGCCAGGTGACCGCAATATGACATCCAGCTGTCGTAGCCGGCTAAAGAGAACGCGATAAACTCGCATTTAACTGGGTCTTAAACATAAAAACCACCACTAGCTTAGCGTTGTTAGGTGAAAAAAAAACATTTAATTTTAAAACTTTAAGCACCACGTAAAGTATCGAAAACTTAACGCCCCGTTTAGATACTCGACTAAAATCTACACGGCCTATTCGGTCATCTTCATTGACGTAGACAGGAGAGTTTGACTAGAGAACAAAAATATATCTAACAGATCTCAATAAACTCTAAATCCTATTAATATTATAAATGTGAAAGTTTTAATGGTTGTATTAATGTTTGTTGCTCTTTCACGCAAAAACTACCGAATGGATTTTGCTGAAACTTAACAATAATATAGCTTACACATCAGAATCACAAATGGGATATAATTTATAAAGATATAGTGTGAATTATCCAAAATATATAACTAAATCTTTGCAAACCGAAGGAATAAGTTTCCCGAAGCGAAGTGAGGGAAGAGCGAAGTCAGGAGATAAGTTTGATTAGCAATATGTCATACAAATGTACACGTTTTCAAAGCACGATAGAAGAGCAATTCAATCAACTTTTGTAAAACGTCGCGTCGGACGCGTCGTTGTCTCGTCGAGAAGCGTTAACAGATAACCTAGAGTCGCGGTTATTTGTGAACCGACCACAGACCTTCAAGTTTAAGTGAGCGTGCAGTGGACCGGCTATTTCCGTACGGACAGTTCTTTTTGCGGAATTGTCGGTTTCATGCGAAGACTACTTTTAGGTGTTGAAACAAGTAACGGCGATAGTGACCTACTGTTGGTGCGAAGGGTGACTGACGTTTCCGCTGACGGTACTGTTGCTTACGTACGTCATTATATAACACACTACTACGTGACCGCTACTGATAAAGTTTCGTCAGTACTTCCAGGCTTCTGAATTATACAACGCAGGTTTGGTAGATAGCAAAAATCATAGATTTTCATTTATAACTTTGTTATCTGTAATCCTACGACTAACAGTTACGGGACCTAAGTTGTAAAGAATTTAATTTGCAACGAAAAATGTTTTCACAAAAAGCATGAAAACTTTAGGAGTACGCCATATTGGATTTGGAGTAACGTCTCTTTATTTTTTAGTTATTCTCAGCAAGCCCTTTCATTTGATACCCATATTGTGGGTGGTGTATTCCGCCTTGTTGGATTTAGAATTGCGCCGCATAATCCATGCCAGCTAACCATGCATTGTCATCCTAACTTAACGTGAACACAAAATTTCAGCTGAATTGGTTAACGATATCTGCTTCAAAATTGAGTTGCAAAATTCCACTCGAACAAACATAGTTACCTACATAATATGTACATACATACGAGTACATTACAAGAAAGCTTTTAAAAATATAACATTTCGAATAACAAATATCCTTAATTTAATAATTAGGGCTTCGCGATAATCCGTGACCTTAACGATGTAATAATTGATATTTTCTATACCTTGACTTAGAAGTTGTTCCCACAGTGTGAGAGTATTCTTTTTCCAATATTAATTTACTAGATCTTGAATCTTTAACTACAGAAGAAATTATAAGTCCATCAAAAACATTTCATTAAATATAGGTTGCCAAGAAAAGTTGAAAAAAAACGGCACATTTAGCGGAAAAGTGAGTAGTGCCACAATCACTCGTCTTGGCAGAGGCACTCCCGAGCCTCGAGGTTAGTTTCTAAAACTTTTTATTACTTGGCGATAAGCAGAATTTGCTACTCAGGCATTAAAACGTTCAGATAATATATGAATTGAGACTATCATTATTTATGTTACAGGTCGTGATTCACAACATTTTCACGGAAACATTTTCACTTTGTTGAGATACCTCAACAACAGGAAAGTGATTATTGAAAAGTTGCTCAGTCATAGTACTTGTCATAGGAGCTTTGAAAAACTGTTACACTGAGTCACACAGGGATCATTAAACTTTATTAACACGATGGCAAATGTACAAGACATCATTATTTTGTCATTTAAATAAACGTTTTAACTTTAAACCACAACTGAATAACGGTAAATTTGTTGTTGTTCGTTATAACTTTGGCAATGGTAAGGGCAATAACCATTCATTGCATTAAGATATTCAAAATTCAGAAATGCTCTTATACATATATCAAAGTGATCACAACGCCGCAAATTACATTTTCACCAGTCGATGTGTCAACAAGAGATAATTATTTGTATGAGTCTATTAAATATTATTACTTACTTACGTAATCCGCTTTTATTTCGAGAAACTTATTTCTTACGTTTACAAATTTAATATGACTACTAACACATGAATCAAAAATTTATTAATAAGAGAATTTCGTTCAGATCTTTTCGGTAGTGTCCTAAACGTATTCTGAAGAGTACCGGTAATTTCGTTCGTTGGTTTTTAGGGCTCCGTACCAAAATGGTAAAAAACGGAACCCTATAATATGCCTCCGATGTCTGTCTGTATGTGTGTGTGATGTCTGTCTGTGGTACGGAACCCTACTTTTGCGAGTCCGACTTGCATGGTGGTACGGAACCCTACTTATGCGAGTTCGACTTGCATTTTACCGGTTATTATTGTTTTTTAGGATTTAATGGCATTTTGGTCAATGGCGACTACCCAAAAATTTAAAAAAGTGTTCGTTTCCAAGTTCGGCAATTTTTGTTTTTATTTCCTGAGCTAACGTAGGGCTGAGCTAATATGAAAAAGTTACACCTCTAAACAGTAAACAGTATGTATAGTAGTAATATAAAAAATTTGTTTTTATTTTTTTAACAATCTAAACGGGGAGTACCTACAAATTGTGTAACACTTTCCTGTCTGACTTTAATCTAATTTCAAATAATCACTTTAACTCGGAAGCAGAAATTTCGTAATTAGGTCTAGCCTGTAGCCTGTGTTGAACAGTGAAATCTGTAAAACAATCACTTTCATGACTATGATGGACGCGGAGGAGAGACTAGACATAAGCCAATTAATTTTTGGCCGCAAAAGCAGCTGACGTACAACAGTGACGTCCAAAAACAGGATGAAAGAGTGCTTAAAAATTGAGCAGTCTGGCAAACGTTTTGTTACATTAAACAGTCTTTGTGTAAGATTATCTATCGCATTGGATGCGATTCAAAGAGTACAGCCCAGTTACAGATCAAGACAAGCGCGAATCTGGTCCGCCTATTTAGAGATTTCCTAGAAAAATAAATCTCTACACGCACATTATTTAGGAGTTTGCGACCACGTGTTTGCAAACTTGTCTTACGGAAATTCTTACGAGATTTATAGGATGAAGTGGTCTGGACTTGTAAGATTAATTACTGGAATTACAATTTTGTGCCTCCGATAAAAATATGGTTTATGAATGTATTTGTCACGTTTAGTTGTCTATTTATGAACACGATACTAGTCATTACACTCCGCGAATACCTACATACGTAAAAGTATAGGTTTGGAAACATTTCGGAAAAGTTCTATTTCAGTTGCTTTATTCACTATATGTATATTCATCGAAGTAAATAATGATGTAAGTAAATAAATACGTAAGAAAAAGCCGTGTCAAATTCTCACTAAATTTGGTATTATTTCATACGAGAAATAAAGAATTATATGATACATTTTTATAACCCAATAAGAATTCTAATTTACCAAGAATATCATAGATTACATATTTAAAGGTAGGTAGGTAATATAATGTATTCGCAGTAAAGCACCCTGAAACTGGCAAACGATCCGGTTGGTGGCAGGCGTTCTGCGGCAGGAATAGTGTTGACACATGACATTTAATAATACACAAATAGGACTCGTTGATTATTTCTTATTAAAATGCCACTCCAGTGCCTCAGCGCTACTGTATGACTTTATCCTGCAGTTTAAAGTTCATCCGGCCGATGCTGTTGCTACAGTCCCTATAATATTTGTTACGTCGAGATATAATAGGATGATCCTTCAAGGCTTTATAAACGCAAGTGGGGGAACAATTGTTCATGTTTTGAATATGTTACAAAACAACGCCTGCGGAGATCTTTATTTATTGGATAAGGATGTTTTGCGGTGATAACCCTCTGTGACCCAACACACGGTTCTCCTCCCAAAACTGGCGCAGCTGATTGGGATTTTTTTGAAACTATTTTGCACAGATACGTTTTCAATAATATTGCCTCCTTTAACTCTCTGTTTTTGGCCCTGAATCATTTCAACTAAGTACGATCATTTTGAATTTTAGAAAATTCAAAAGGTTTCTTTGTACGCTTTGTCCAGTGAAAGAGCCTTTCAAACCTTTCTGTATTTTCACAATTTACTTAATTACAGAAATCTCGAAGATTTGCAGTTTGTTTGACACGTCACGAAACCTGATTCAGCCAGGGGTCCAACGGTGATAAATCTCGATGATAAACACGATGCATCTGGGAAGCAATGCAGCGAATTGGGTCGTCTCCAAACTAATTATAAGCTCATAAATCCACGCGCGACCGACCGACCCTTCGCCTGTACGCATAAATTTTGCTGCGGACGCTACAAGGGGATCTGCTGACGCCCGCAATGGATTGCTGAGGAAACAAGTTGTTCCTTAATATATCCAGGTTCAGTTGGCTAAAAGCTTAAACCAACTTTTATAACAAAAGCTATTTGCGTTTGCAAAGACTGTTTGCATAGGTGGGCGGTGGTAGAAACAGGTTTTCACTTCAGCAATAGTTTGAAAAGTATTATATTATTAGACGGTAGATAAATAATGCACTGAGGGCCAACAAATTTCGCATTTTAGTATGTATGCACTGGAGCTGCGTGATCGAGGACTCTTCCTCAATCAGGTAAAAGTAAAGGCACGTGCACCAAAGTGCAGGGTTAAGGAGTGGAAGGGTGTGAAAGAACTAAATCCAGAACTCCAGATATACCTACTGTTGAGATATATATTAGTACTGAGCCCAAATCCGTGTAACAATTAGCCTTAAAATCTGTCCACACAACACAATTTCCGGCATGGTCGGCCCTATAATGATGTCAAAATAACGACAATTTTTACCAAATAATCAGTTCGTTCCTCAGCACCAATCAAGTATTTCAGGACAAAACGTATTTACGCGACAGATGTTAAAATATGCGACGTGTTGAAAAAACTTTTCATGCGAATCTCTTAATTTGTTTATGGATTTATCACTCGCCCTAAATATTTATTATTAACTATATATACAGGGTGTCCCGTAAGTAGTGGACCAACGGCTTATGGGGGGTAGTATATCATCCACGTACGCTAAATATTAAATTTTACCATATTAGTTTTTTTTTATGGTAAAATTTAATATTTCGCTTACGTGGATGATATTTTGATCACAATTTGGAAAAAAGCATAACTCAAGAACTACAAGGCCTAGGACTGTAAAATTTAGTATTTTCGTTAGATACAAGTCCCACTACTCCCTCGTACATAACACTCGTACATAATATCCATAATATTTTTAACGACCCTGCAATATACTATGGCTCAGTTCGTTTTTTATTAATCAGAAAATACTGCAGGCATTGACAAATTTAGTGTTTTCCTTGCAGTTTAATTTATTCTAACAAGTCAATGTAAAGCTTTGTAACAGGAATCGGGTGTCACAGCGCTACGGGAGAACTTTTTCACGTTTATGATTAATGCCCACTTCCAATACAATAATTGTTCACGTTTATCTGTGTCTGTGTATATTTGTTATATCTCATCGTTTTAGGCTATTTTGTACCTACGGCATTAGTTTTTGTTTTTAAACATTAGTTATGGAAAGATATTGTAAATGTTCCTAGATGCTGCACATTTTATTAAAGCGAAGCGAGTTAGGGCTGCTATTGATAGTGCCTAATAATATTAAGACAGTTGCGCAACAATCGGCGGGTGCGCGAGCGCTACTTACAACGACTACATCAGTGTGGTGGCCCCGCTAACAACAAACAAAACAAGTAAAACTTTACATGACCAATGATTTTAATAAATAAGGAAATCTAAGACATCAATAACAGTAAACAGTAACGGTCATAATTATATTCAACTATCGCCCTTGTAGTATCAGGTCACTTTGCCCATAACTTTTACAATTTACTTTAATTTTATCCCGGGGAATATAAAAAATCCTCACTTAGGGGATGACTACGTAACAAAAGGAACGCCTTGTCCAAATTTCATGGTTCTAGCCTCAGTAGTTTAGGCTTTGCGATAATGATACAGTCAGGAGACACAGTTTTCAACCCAGGAACAGGGTTCAACGCTTCTATCCCGACCGGCAACGCTCACCTGCCAAGGGCAGACTCATCGGACTAAATTTCAAACTCGACCGTATAGCACCAACAATAATTTATAGAACAACCGAACACTTGGCACGGTCCGATTCGCGGACAAAGTAAACGGAAGGTCAGTAAGTTACCAAACCGCAGTATTTTCAGCGGGAGTTATTAGTTAACTAGTTCAGGGCCGCCGCCGCCGCTGTAATAATACGCGATTTTCTTCGAAACACAACTAAATGTAACCCAAACGTTGTATTCTGGAAAAATACAGCTAAACGCTGGTTGACGTACGAGCCGTCATGTTTGTTTTGACGGATCCGGTCAGCGATATGATGACAAAGTGGGCACGCCTGGTGGGCGATCTCGTTGACTTAGATTTTCTACATGATTAGCCGATGAGCGAACAGTCGGGTCACCCAATTTTTAGTAATCGCTGCCTATGCCTATGCATAGAATGATCCGTAACATCACAGTCACCAACGACGTTCGATATGATGCTGGCCGAGAAGCAAACGGATAACCCACTTAATGTAAAACGCCGACAAGCAAGCAGACGAGCTACCTTATGTAAAGTCGTAATTTCACAACCGCATTTGCCCTCCATAACAGCCTGGTAGGTGATATACCATACCATTATGGAGTACCGTCGGCGTCAGCTAATACAGCAACCTCCAATATAATCAATGAGCTAGGTATTATTGTTCGCTGCCAAAAATAGGAAACGCTCTCTACAGCCTTGTATGTTGTTCAATAAGGATTTTGTATTATAAGCAGGCACAAGCAGTTTAAAGTTAATGATAGAGCCATTTTAAATTTAAATGCTTTAGAGTTTTACCTGGTACCTAAGAGTTCGGCAAAACCAGTCAATTGGATCCGCAATGGCCACCCGGCCATCCATGTGGGTTTTCCTGCATAAGCCTTATCTTTAGTAAATTTCTAGTCGAGTTCCTTACTGTGAATAGAAGACTCCACAATAGTGCCGAGCCATTCCTGAACACTACATTTGCCACTCACCGAAAAATAAGACATACCTATCGGAAATAACTGTTAAGGAATGCGGCATTTCTGTAAATAGAATCACGTATCAGTTTTTATATGTGAGAGGAGAATCGCGTGGCCGGTCGACGGCAGGCCCGAGCTACACCCCCGTCGTGATGGGTTTGGTGAAATATCACATTTTTTTTAATTTCTGATTTTCCACAAATCTATCTAACGAAGAGTTCTGAACCAAATGATATTAGAAAGAGAAAACAACTAATAATTCAATTGCAAGTTTTTTTGACATACAAGTTTTTATTTATCAAACAAGAGACAAACACGCAAAAAAACTAATAACAAACAAAAAAGGCACTAGAAAATGAGAGTGCTTACTGGAAAAAGCAAGACAAAAAGGACTGGATTGCGTGATTAGATTTTTTTTCATTCGATGGGATTATTTATGTAATTGAATGATTGATTGATGACGACAAACTCATGTCGTCTTCCGATCAAACTATTGCTACTTAAATAAAGTCAATATCCGGCAAGTAAAACAAAGAAATATGCGTTTTTGCAAAATATTCATGTTATTACCACAAGTGGTACATCCACTGGCAGCCGGTTGACGACCGCATAACGCTGTTTTACTACTCCCATATAATATACGGGCTCGGCTGAATAAATAAATTATATCAGCGCATGTCTCAATAGCATACGTTAAGTTTTACCGCTGCCCTCACTCAACTTTATTATCCTTGGAGATCGTAAACATGCGTATACACAAGCGACGTCGTGCTTTGTACGTAATGCGAAATGAACGCGGGAAAACTTGACTGGAGACATGTTTATACGTGTTGCTGTTGTTGTAAGGGAGACATGATATTTCCTTGTTTCGACTTTCAGATCGCTACTTTGTATAAAGTGTAAATATATGGTATGATAGTATTTTTACAGTTTTGCCTATACTTATACATTCAGAAGTAAGAGTATAAGTAAGAACAAGCCTACCCACTGATATTAAAAGAACCGAAATGAAAAGTATTATTGTGGACTTGTGGAGTGTTGGTTACAAACTCTCCACCTATTCGTTAAACGTAAAATCGTATTCGCTACAACCCGAACAACAGATAAACGGAAAAACGAACAGTAATTTTTAAAATAATTATTGTTAAATCTATTGCGTAATAAATTAGAATACAGAATGTTTAAAAAAACGATAGTGAAAAGCCGTTCGTGTAAAAGGGTACCAATAGTTTGTTGCTGAATGTGTCACGATAACCAAATCAAATAATCTTTCGTCGTGTAAAAAAGTTTTATTAAAATGTCAGTCCTAAAAATCTTTGTTCACTGCACAAACACATTGATTATCCGTCCCCGCAATAACCCGTAACGGCTTAACGGTTTAACGGTCTTAACGGCTGTCTAAACAAGTAGTTACCGTCAAAACACCGGCAGTAGGTCAGCGCAACCGATATAATTGCCGCCACATCCCATAACTCTCGGTAATACTCGCACAACGCGAGTCGCGTTTACCTCGGAGCCATTTATTTTATCCGTGTCGAACGGTACGCAAGTTCCGAAATAGATCGAGAGAAAATAGAACTCTGAGGAGAGCTGAGCACTAATATATTTATTGCAATATACACTTATTAGCGCAGCTGTATGTACAATATACTTACCACTTAGTTGTTATTTATTAGCGGATATAATTTAAGGAAATTTATTATTAAATAAGATGGTAACATAGCGATGCACTAGGAGTCTCACAAGGAAGGTGGTCACCTCTCGCATAAGTGGAGTAATATTCATCTCCACTTACCTTCGGGTGGGATTGTGGCCAAGCATTAACTTATAATTAAAACATTTTAAACAATTAACAACGCAAACAAATAAACAATTTAAAGTGCAATAAGAAATAAACAGAATAAATGTATGCGTTAAGTATGGTTGAATGTAATGAACACAGTATTTCATTGCATCTTACATCACGCCACGCAGCGTGAAGTACGAGTAGGTATTTGCCAGCTCTAATTCGTCAATCTACATTATTATACAACGTTGCGGCGATGCGTAAACAAAAACAATGTCTTTAATGTGTAGGGTTTAAATTATGTTATGATATATATAGTAACTGTATTCGAGTCGATCGAAGCCCCAGTTTCATGTTAGTAATAAAAATAATCTTTGTACGAGTGCTATTGAATAAACATTCAATTATGATATTGAACAATATAACGTTAAAAGCCGTAAAGATGTCAAAGCCAAATGATTTAACTAATACAGTATCGTGCTACGTTTGCTACGCGCATCGTATCAAGCACCCGTAGCGCTAACCCGCGCTCTACAGCTCCCTACGGGTCCGAAGCTCGTAGCGAATGCATCCAACGTAGCAGTTTATAAGTAGCCAGCTGGGAGACTTTTATAATTCCATATAGACTCCGATTCGTTGCCATTTATCAGTAATCAGTAAAGAGAACCTTGTAGGCTCCAACAAATATAGAACTTCTAGTTCCATATGAGAACAAATAAGTCCAGTGGTATATGAGAACAAAAAGTTTGTGAACCTCTGGTATAATTATAATTAACAAGACCATACTATAATTAATTCCCAAGTTTGTTTAATTTTTGTAAATAAAGTTTATAAGGAATGAAATGTCATAGGAAAATAGCTGAGGATCTTTGCGTAGTAAGATTGCCTACATATTTTCTGCATGTTTTTTACATAAGTTAATGCTTGACAACAATCCCACCTGATGGAAAGTGGTGACGAAGTCTAACATGTTTGTGACAATAACTTAATAAAAGCCTATTTACTCTCCTCTTGAAGACTCTCACATTAAACGCTGATGGGAACACCGACGCAGGCAAGCTATTCCAGTCCTGCGCAGTGCGCATAATGAACGACGACGCAAACCGTGTCGTTCGTATCGGCGGAATATTCACGACGATTTTTGCCTTGTCTTCAAAAAAGTATAATTTAGTAGTAGAAGTAATAAATAATCGCTAACACACTCATACATACCCCCGCACTAGGATTTCTCGTGTGTGGCATGGATAACCCAAATAACACATCACAAACACCCATGACCCGAGAACAAACCATTATCTGTCACATAAATATCTGCCCCGGCGGGAATCGAACCCGGAACCCTCTACCATATTGATCTACGACCGCTACTAGCTGGGCTACAGGATCGCCGAAAACCAAAACACGTCAACAAGCAGCTTCACGTAGCGCCATCTCTTCGCGTCGCAGTTAACTATCACGAGTTTTCAGGTTTGAATCTATATTTAAAGGAGCTTTCCTCTCGTCGGGTATAATTTAATTCGCACCACAAACAACAGATGTCGCTCGTACAACCGAAATAAACACTTATAAATAGAGAGGTAAACAACTAAAAATAAATGGAGATGAGATCAGGAATAATCATTTGGCAATCGGTGCGCATCAAATACATTTGAGGATTAATAATGCTGAAATAACGGGCACCTTATATTAACTAGCAGTGACAGAATGTTGTAACGATTTGGATCATGCTTTGTATGCACAAGGTGTTGAAGTGTAATAAATCGATTTGAATCTGCATTACATTGATATTGCTACGCTATAATCAAATCCAAAGTAAGAGTCTCAGATTTTTCATCCGTCTACGACTATATTATGTTAAACTTTTTTATATATCATTATTATTTTAATATGTTAAACGTTTTACAGGTAGTAGAGCCTAGAGTTCGCCCGGGGTAGTACTACCGTCCGCCAAGGTACTTAGTTTTAACAGCAATTGTGTTCCGGATAGAAAGGTGTGGAGCCGGCTACAATTTTTACTGGACCCGGAATACTGTATTCTGTGTGAAATTGCTCATACAACTACATACTTTACGCGTAGCACGTCGAAAGGGAATAAGAAATAGAAAACATGCATCCTTTCAATTTATTTGGCAGCTGACTCTAGCAACAGGGTAGCTGACCAGCCGGGTCCTAACCCTACCACCAAAAAGAGTCCGATATCTGGCACCTCTTGCGACACCGGCATGGGCTTGCGTATTCCGGCATGGGATTAGGGTCAATCTTCTTACAGCCAAAATATTTGTTAAGAATTGTGAAGTGCTTTAATTTTCTACACGCTGTCTATGTGTTACATTGCCAAACACACTGTATCTGTCTAATACAAAACTTGGATTTACACGATACGAGATCAAAGTGGTGTCACTTGTCACACCGCGTCTTGATACATTTGTTACAACTCGAGTATGCCGCGGCAATCAAAACCCACATGAAAGAGGATTCAATCAAACGCCGCATAAAACGGTGCGAAAACCGTAAAACCGACCAACGGCGGTTCATTACGTGTTTATGAGATGTTACGTAATCTTGTACTACTGGGCAATGGGCACACGACGACATGCATAAAGGTCAATTGCCAATGGAAGCGGCGGTACGCGGTAGCAGTGGCTATTCGGATTAAAGAATTAACGAGCATTTGGACTTAAGTAACTAATACAAAGTTTAAATTTACATAAAGTGAAGGAATAAGTATCGCGGCGCCGGCGCCTTGAGACTTGCAGCAGTGTATACAAAACGTGTAGCGACTACACATTCTTTCACTTCAAACAAATGAACTATTCCATTAGAGCGTAATATTAAAATTTCCGGTAATATTTTTTCGGTGACCCCACTGTGTGCTGTTGTTCTCTCAGTGGGAATTGACGACTATTGACCTATTGAATTGACCCTAGGCTGCTTTTCTACCAGAGGTGTGCTATGCTACATTGCTATGGATGCGTTTGATATCCACCAATCATATTCAATGGCCCACATGTAATAGCACTGGTGGAAACGGATTCCAATAAGCTAAGCTACATGCTTAGCTACATTCTTAGCTTATTGGGGGTTTTCTAAGGCATAAGAACATCCTACACAAAAGTATAAGACTAGCAGTGAACCGCTAATAAGTTGAAGCTCATCACAACTTCTAATATATTGTATGATAATATTCATACTAGGAATAAATAATACCTACACAATCTAAAATAAAATATCACAAGCTCACCTCCATCTCCATCCGAAGCGTGGCCGCGCGGGCGCACCTCTCGCTGAGCCGGCGGCGCGCGCGCACCAGAGCCGGGACGGCGACCCTGCTCACCCACTCGCCGAACTCTGCACAACACGGCACTTGTCACCAATCGACACGGGATGGACACTCGATGACGACACAACAGGCAACAGAGCGACACACACACTTTGCAATAGGGGGTGATGAAGGTGATGATCTACAATAGGATACGAGTACGTGATGTATGAAACAATGACAAAGATGACATAATATATTGCGTGTTCAATAATGATGAAGTGAACAATGCAGTAAACAATTCCAACTGGGAAACAACGAATTGGACACTGCCGTTGACGAATAAGTGAGTAATGTTGAATCAAGTGCAGAATAATAGAGATGATTTTATACCTACATATAGGACGCTATGTTAGCAGTATGTCTGCCAGAAGTAATGGTCAAATGACACAGACTGAAGTAAAATAATAAGTATTATTAGTATAATATGGTAAAAAGACGCAGACAAAGATTCACTGGTGAAAGTAAATGGTATTGATTGAAACAAGAATAGTTTAATTAATTGTGAAATAGAGATAAAATAGCCCACAGTACTCCATACAACATAACACGCCAGCAAAAGGCAACAATATCACAAGTACATATAAGGAATATACAGGCACAGAGTTCGAGGAAAGGTCGAGGAAAGGATTAAATAGGAACATGTGTAGCGTTGTACTTGTAAGTCATACATTTGTATTATAGCAGCGTTTTATACTAAACTACTAAAGCAGTCTACAGATTATTATTTTTATTCTACAAAGCATTTGTTATGTTACATATTTTTAACGTTTGAAGCCGTACATTTGTTAAACTACGATACCACGCTTAAGTTTAGCTACTTATTGATTCCCTCCTGTAGTAAATAACAGAACCCAAATCGACAACAAAGGCACCAATCATCAGATTATCGTGTCAGTTACGTTTATTATTATCCAATTCACGTTTTTTATCATTTCTGATAAATGAATACCCCATGTTGTAGTTGTTATGTGTAAATAAATTATATGTCAGTATGTTTATTACACTACAAATACTTCTACTTTAATCGTGCCAAATAATTTAAAATGATCAACGATGTAGTTTTCAGTACAAGCATTATTATAAATGAGTAAATTTTTCATTTCATAAATTCATTGTAAATGAACAAGATTTTATATATTGTTTAAGAAACCAGACTTTATTAAGTCAGTCCAGGCTTAGTTAAAGATACCAAACTATTTGTTTTTGGTTCAATTTATTTTATCATTGACCATTTTAAATTGAACTGTATGTGTAAAGCACTGACCTATCGCTTCTTTTGACATGATGTCTGGTGTGTCGTGTTCTGTGTCCATGGTGTGTGCTTTATCACTGTCGGGTGGTGTGATTTCAAACCGTGTTTGATTACATCCAAGAACTTCACACTGATTCACTTAATCACTACACATCTCAATTTCTCGTGCACGTTTTCATTAGATATAGTTTTATTTTCGACAATCATTTGGCTCTATTTCTCGCTACAAATAAATTTATCATAAAACGAACTTAATTTGCTATGCTTTGATGTAATTAAGTACCTATAATGTTTTTATATTCACAACAAGACTTAAAAACAGTCGAAGAAAATATTTTTACCGAGCGTGGTTGTAAAAGTAAAAGGAACTATTTTTTTGTTTTAATCAGCGATATAGAAAAAAAGGCAGATGGAGCGTGCAGAACAAAAAAGTGAAGCCACAAAAGCAAATACAAATTCAAAAGCGAATACAAACTCGCATTAGTGCTATTCAGACCGTCGTACTGTTTAGACGTCACGCGTAATCACGCGTCACGCATTACTACAACTTAAAAATGCCGTCTTGTATATTTAAACATTGTAAAAGTTGTTCCCAAACACATAAAAACGAAGATGGGATATCTTTTCACAGATAACTATTTTTATTTCACCGTTTTGTTGTATTTACCCATGTAAATAAAGAAAGAAATAAATAAAATAAATAAAAATTTTATAACCAAAAAGCTACTCAGTTACTTGGCAATAAGGTTCGTTTTAAGTTTTAAGTAGTAGTGCTACTTCCAGAACTTTCTATGCTACTCGTGAAGGAATGGGGTAAAAATGTATCGATATCGACAATTTTATTATGTTATTTCTAGTTAAAAATTTTCAAATGAATAATTATGAGTCTTGTTCTAAGTCGGTCACAGTTGTCATGGGCGGCAGCGGAAGGTGGTGCTGCATGCTCGTTTGCTGCCTTAAATCAATAAAAAAAACATGTGTATACAGTTCTGCTACATGGTGTGGAATAAATAATTATTATATTTTGCCCTCTACACCACTCCAAGCTGTTCATCCAATTGTAATGAGATTTTGGTTAGTTGTTATGCGTAAGGGATGAAAATGCAAAATAAAGGTGGTTAAGATTTAATACCTATAATTATCTGTGATTTGAATAAATATTTTAAGTTACCTACGTATTTATGTCTCTCAAATTCAAAACACCTTAATATGTTATTACCCCTGTGTGTGATAAATTAATTATATCACAATATTATCATAAAATGTAATCACGGCCGTCTGTTGTAGTAATAACGTGACATGTCACTACACGTAAGATGGCGGATTTAAAACCCGCCACGGACAATATATTTTCAAAAAACGTTCATTAAAGTTTATTTATTTATTATGTATATTATATTGAATTAATATATTATTTATCTTTTATTTTAATTATAATAATAAAATATTTTAGTTTTAAATAACGGGAACTTATTCAATACCTAGCAACATTACACGCACACAGAGATACACGTGTCCCTACAGTGGCATTCCTCGTTGTCACGCATACATACATCAATGCTAAAGAGGCCTATGTTCTGTCTATTGAATGTTATAATAAATAACATAATATTATAATAATATAAGTAATAGCACTAGGCTATTACTGCCTTTCATAATTATGATTAACAAATATTATACGAGTAAACAATACAGTACCAGTTTCTATCGTTTTCATATAAAAAAGCAACATCATAATAATGTATTGTAGATCTAGTTCTAGACCATGCAACAATAAACTGTCGATAATTGTCGATAACGTGGCAAAAACACCGGCACATCACTAAGCCTAAACCGATAATGGTACTATGCCTGAAGCAGTTGTTAACCAAAAATGTAACTTAAGACTATATACGTAAGGTCAATCTGTTATAGATACCAGTCACGCCATCTAGCGTTCAATAGCGTTACATAAAATTCCATTGCCATCTAGCGGTGGATAGACGAACTTTATAAATATTATGTACTTAATTGATGAAGGTAAGAAGACACCAAATATGGCAAGGAAAAATAAAAATTAAGATAAAGTGTTAAGGTGCATTTTCAACTAATAACAGCCGGTTTGATAGACTATTTGAAGTTGACAAGTACCGACCAATTAAAATGTAAGTTTCTTAGTGTGAATAATACTATTAGCGTTGTCACGCACACATAAATGCTAAAGTGGCCTATGTTATGTCTATTGAATGTTCCATCTAGTTAATCTATGGTTTTAATCTTTTTAGGTTTTAAACTCAGATTATAATATCAAAATACGTAGAAATTAGAGTTTTATGATGCATCTTGTGTTGCCTAACCGTGAATACGTCAGAGTCATGTATATTTGAACATTGCAACCGAAAATATCTGGCTACGTCTATTTACATTTCATGAGTCAATGATACAGCGATTTGGACTTCAGCGGCGCACTCTGGCAAAAGCTCCTATTCTTGAGATACATAATTCCTACAAGATGTGCATCATGATCGGTACGGATCGTTTAGTGCACTTGCAGACCGAGAGGATGGCGCAACGCAGTCAGCTACCCTGTCAGCTTAATGCCAACTGACGGATGCCAAATATGTGAGATATTTGAGCGAATCGCGGCGATGCCCGTGTTAATTTGGATCAACATAAATTTTATCGACACAAAATCAACCAGATAAAAGGACATAACGTTAATTGCAGTAGCTACTGTATTATTAAACCATTTCTTCATCTTATACTCATAATTTAACACGTTTTAACACAAAACACACTAGGTACTAGATAATTATGTAGATCCCAATACATTTGAATCAAACTAAATTTGGAACGACCCACTAGTAACGTCCAAATAACACGAGATTAAAAGTATCAGCAAAGAAAACAGGTATGCGTTTGTAATAACATACATTTTTTATGCACATACTACTTATTTACATAGTCAAATCAATCATAATACTTTGGTCAATATTTGCTGGCAATGATTTTAGTCCTCATTATATCTTCGATCGCATTATTCTGGAATAATTCCGAGATCGGATTGATGTGTTATGTCCGCCCTGGAATAGGTATTACCGCGACATCCAATTTGAGCACACACAGACTAATGTACTGTAGTCTGACATCTTCATGCCATATTTTGGAATCAAATTTGAAGTTTTTAATGCCTTTTTTTTATCCACAGATGTACATGCACTCTGTACGTAACATCTACTTTGTTGCCGAAATTTATTTCACATACTTAAATCTACTTATAGATGTTAGACATCAGTTCATCGTTAAAAGAAATATTGCTAATGTTTTTAGTATGCGTGACGCTTGACCTAATTTAAGAATGGTGTCATGAATAAGTTTGACCTTCAATATTTGTGTTTGTAAACCATCGAAATCAGAAGCGACGATAAAAAGAAATAGAACTTTACCACTTTTCACTTGTAATAACTGTCTCAACAGTTTATATTAGTTGAATACTTACCTACTTACTTACAAAGTCGACAGTAAAATAAATTATCCATTTCATCATCATCATCTTCCTGCCCATTTCCAAATTTTATTTGGGGTCGGCGCAATATGTTCTTTTCTTCCATTCTTCCCTATTTGCCGTGACTTCTACACTGACTCCCTTTTCTTTCATATCCTCTCTCACAAAATCCATCCATCTTTTCTTTGGCCGTCCTCGTCCCCTTCGTTCATCCACATTCATATCAATCACTCTTCTCGTTACATGCGTTTCCTCTCGCCTCATCACATGCCCATACCACGACATTCGGCTTCCTTTCAACTTATCTGTAATCGGTGCTACTTTCAGACTTCCTCTGATATTCATTTCTTATTTTATCCATTCGCGTAACTCCACACATCCATCTCAACATTCTCATCTCTGCCACATGCAATCGTCTTTCATCCGTCTTCTTTGCAGCCCAGCATTCTGATCCATCCAATAAATTATCCATTTACTACTAAATATTTATACATAATATCAAGTTGTACTTAACGAAAAAAGACCTCCACGCGGACGAATCTATACTTAACTGATTGCTGTCTGTAAATGAGAAAATTTTTACGGGTTTCTTTATTAACGCAATATACTGAGAAAGAGAGAATGTACTGAGAGAAAGGTCTCCCGAAGCGAAGCGAGGGCGGGTTTACTAGATTAAGATAATTTATAAGAATTGCATTACCAAATCCGTCGTACGTTTGCATTGAAAGTACTTAGGTATATACGTTGCATTTATTTACATCGCAGTGTTGAGAGACGTGTCGGAAATGTCAGCCACGGGCTTGCATACAACAAATTGGGCGAATGAATCACTGTACCATTTTGATTGTTATTTATTCATAGAATGAATAGTTGCATACCGGATGAAAGCAGGATTTTTTATAACAGATGCAGCGGACATACAGATTTAGGAGTACTAAAATACAACGATAGAACATTCTTTCATTCCTGGCTGTCCCACACCAAGTCTCCTAAATTTGTATACCAGTGAATAACTGATTATCGTCTAACTAAACATCATTTGTGGGCCTTCAACGAACTTTGTTTAGGTTTAGTGACGAATCCTATCCTATGGTATCATTCATATCCGGCCTAAGTCCCAGGTTCCCAGTTAAATCCCCCTCTCTTCAGTTTTCTCTTAAGTAAGTTCGTTTTCCAGTCTTATTTGTTGCGGTTCATTAAATTCTTACAATGTCAGTAAGTATCAATACGTTGAATTTACGAGCAGAGTCCATAATATCAGTCCGTCTATTTCTAATAGGTACATTTATCAAACAGATCATTTGATGCAACTTTTTTCGATCGTTTAACGCTCATAAAAACATATTATACCCGCTTTTAACAACTTTAGGGAATGATTTTACAAGTTGTTTTCAGTGCACAACCACACTATATACGGAGCTTTTGCGCAGTTTCATGCCTCCAGGTCCATTGGTTTAGGCTGTGCGTTGGCTGTTCAATCATCGTTACAGTCTTATTAATATTATACATGAGCTCCTTCCAATAGTTTCGTACCACTTGGATCTGTAGAAGAACAGGGGACACAAAACAAACGCTTGCAATAAAATGGCCAAGACGTAAGCCGTTCAGGAGCTTAATATTTTGTAAATAAACAGATGCTACTTTTACGATACAGTTCGTCTCTCGAGAAGATGAAAATTTGAATGGAACTTATAAATAGATTACGTGCGGGATTAGTATCCGCGTTATGGCGTCTATGAAACATGTTTATCGGGCATGCTGACCAAATATTATCGGATAAATATCGCCGCGACGAAATATATACTGTTATTGACAGTGACAAACACAATATCGGAAATAAACTCAAGTCTGCGTATAATATTAGCCGAGGCTGCTTGCTGCCGGTTGCCGGCTGTATAAAAGTTCTCTGAACGGACTACATAACAAACTATTGCAAAACCATGTGACGCAATTCCAAGTCTATAGACGTACTTAGGTAAGCGTGTGAACTTGGTCGTTTCTGAAATAGATAATAAGTACTGTACGACTTTGAAACAAGAAACGGTCTCGACTGTGTCGCTGTGGTGTCGCCGTCCACAACCCGAGCGCTGTTTACGACAACCGTAAGGCTAAACCCAACTAACTGGATACCTATTTTTTCAGCATTCAAATGTCAGTGTGCGAAGGCGAATCAAACGAAGTCCGCGTTCCATTGTATCGAACGTTGTGAGGTCACCGACATAATCTTTATTACCGAGTGCTAAGGTTCACAGTTGAACATGCATGTCACAAGAAAGTTTGTCGAAGTTACAGATTACAATATTGACTGCGCTTTCCCTACCGCCCTTATCGCTTGTCAGTAAGGTCCGTAATTGATTGTGAAACTGCGAAAGAAAGTTTGCGAGGCAACAGGCCGGGCAGGCCGCGCTAAATGTGTCCACGTCTTTGGCACGGCACTGGGACAAGGACGCTTAGCGCCCATGCAGCCGCAGATTGATTGAACGATTAATCTTAGATAAAGACTAGACTAGACTGCGGAGGTTACGCGATCGCCAAATGCGGTAACGCCGCGCCGGCCAGAGTCCAAACAGCAGTGCTTACCCGAGGATCGGAGGAGCTTACCGATGTACAATAAACTTTACGCACAATACTTCTTTCAACAACGGAAAATCAATTCAAATCTGTAGTGACAGTTGTAGTAGGCATATACTGTATTTGTCTTTAAGTTTATTAGCTTTACTTAAAATGCAGCTGAAGCATTTAATCGTAGCCGTCCATGTCAGTCGGAGCAGTGGCAAAGTTTAACAGTGTCGTTAAAACGTTACTATTTACAGAAGTTACAACTGAAATATTTGGGAAGTTACGATACTTGTTGAGCCAAAGCTTAAAGCTTCACTAATCGGCTTCGAATTTTACTGTTTAACAGAACATATTGTAACAATGTGCAATGTTTCGGTCGACCGGTAGCGGTTTATTTACGTATACCGGTATGTGTTCACTCGCGGCATGTAAACATGAGCACGTGGGTCGCGGGGAGGGTGGGGTGCACGAGGGGTGGGGTTGCGAAACTATTGATATTACGAAACGCTTCCGATCGGTCGATGTATTTCGGTCGCGGTGCGAGCGCGTCCGTCGCTCGCCGTCACTACACTATGACTGCGGCTCATGCGGTTGTGGCCGTCTCGTCTCCGGCTGGGATCGCGGATGGTCGCGGTGCATTGCATTCATCACTACCCATAACTGTCCCACAGCTGGGTTCAGCTCTCTGGGTACTCAAGGTTATGTTCCTCTAATGTCAACCCTTATTCCTAAATTATGAATGCATTATCTGCTGACGGAGTCTAGAGTCGCAGGTCCGTGTAGACGGCACAACTCTACATTGCTGACTTATCTAAACAAGGACAGCACGGTGGTCGACGTTGGTGGTACCTATAGCTAAGTAGGTATATGTTGTTTCGAAACCCAAATTCATTCATTCCAAGTCGTTGCAAACAAACGAACCTCCGGAGCACTTCTCCGAAGTCTTTTGATTTTGAACCTTCGTTTCAGCGGCCGCCAACCGGCAACCGCCAACCGCCGTGCGCCGCTTGTAATAAACCTATATTGCATTATTTAAATCTGTTTGCACAACACACACACTTGCTGAAAATATTATAAGAGTATTCTATTACAATATATAAAATACGAACAATATAATATAATGTGACAATAAAAAATGCATTAAATTTCTAAATTTTATTGTACCACTTCATACTAATCTTCATAGTAACATCATAATAATTAAATGAATTAATGTTTCGTATAACATCATCACCTATACATAATTTATGTACATAATAAAGGAACTATCGCCAATTATTCACACAAGAGGTATTCTTATTCTTATCTTTATCTATATCCTTATCTGCGAGCTGTATATGACTGTCATCGACTTACTATTTGCACGAACGATATTCAATTGGTCGGAGGCAGTCAGAAGTACATAAAGACACAAAACGACATCTTTATATTTAGGTACTTTTTTTAAATAGCAATTGAAACATGTTTTAAAATATAGGCACTGTATACATTATGTGCATTAACACAATACATCTTCTTAGTATATTTATTACTTACAACAAAAAAATAAGTCGGCTTCAGGTAAAACTTATTTAAATTCATTTAAAATAGGTACTTATATAATCCGAAGCATTCACTTACCGACTATTCACACACAGAAGTTACACTTCCAATATAAATTAGTAAAAAAGCGACTTACAGTAGTTACAGTGAATACCTATGATACACTAAGCCCGTCGTCTCGTTAGTTAATTCTACAAATGCAAAGTTTATATGGATAATAAAGGTAATACATTGATGATATGTATATTCGTATGACATTCCACACAATTTTTATATCGAATTTCATCATAGTTACATGTATGTAAATTCAACGCAGGAAAGCGATATTGTCGTATCTCGAAAAAATATGAATATCGGTTACATACTTATGTAATTGGAATCAGAAAAAAATAGTAGAATGATTCCATTAATCGCAAAATGAAGATTTCATTGTAAAATTCATTTGCTACAAAAATGATATCTCTAAGTCTTCTAGTTTACAAGGGTTGAATTTTTAAACTTTGGCAAAGGGAGATCTCCAGCCGGGCAAAACGTCTTGCCCGGGAGGCGTGGAAGCCCCGACTGCTCGCTGTTGGAGCTTGTATATATTATGCGAGCGGTGTAGAAAACTTCGATAGCGTGATTCAGGCTTCGTGACTTCACCGTGTGACGTGTGTGCGATGTCGCCACAATAGATTTCGGCTCTGGTGTAAAATTGCATTTTTTCGAGATACGACAAGATCGTTTTCCTGCGTCGTATGTAGATCTCAGATGTATGTATGTAACGATCGTCTCGCATCACGCTAGGAAGCGCAGCAAGTGCGTGTGTTCAGACGGCGGCGGGCGGGTCGAGCGCGCGCAGCAGCCGCGTGCAGCGCGACAGCTCGTGCCGCGCCGCCGTTAGCGTGCGCTGCATCTGCGGCGCCCTGCGCACTCACCGACGTCACGTCAACGGCCGCTCCAGGAAAAGTCGACGTTTCGGACGACGGATCGTACTTTTTCCTACCAGTCACGGTCGAAAAATTATGTTTCGTGTGAACATATGGCATTAAAAAAAACTCAATGCGATTTTCATATATAAATTTATTTTAATAGGAAAAGAAACATGTAACATTAAGAAAAAGTACGATCCGTCGTCCGAAACGTCGACTTTCGTTTTTCGTAGTAGGCCTCCAGCGCCCCGGTCACGGTAATAGTATTATACAGTATTCATACAAACGGTCAACCAAAAATCATACCTACGCGCCTCGGAGTTTGGTATACAGCTTTGGTACACAACAGTCGCACCGCTAATGCGCCGTAGTTGCGTACAACACCCATGACCCGAGAACAAACATTTATCGTACGTGTGGGTTTATAATCAGGAAGCGTGCAATTTACCTACCTACTCACATTCACTACAACCAGAAAGAGGCAGCCCTAGCGCGCGCGGCTGTAGGAATTTATTTAAAGGACAGGGCCGAGTCACAATACTGTATGATACTATTACCGTGCCCCGATCATATCAACACACAAATCCATACATTCAAGTCAATCTCAGGTTATTTAGTTCCCTTTATACAATTTATAGCCTAACGACAACATATTGATTTAAAGATCGACGTGCGTCGTCTGGGGTTCGAACGCTGCACGAACTTATGTGCATATTAATATAACATTGAGAGGAAACTTGCGTACTTAAGAGTTCCACGTAGTGTTCCAAACAATGCTGAGTAGCTTCTTGATTCTAAAATAAATCTTACGAATTTTCGATCAGGTGATCTACACGTGTAGGTACGCGAAATTATCATTTTTTATCCATCCCAAAAAGTGCACAACGCCGCTAAAGAAGATTTCATTGCAACAAGTGACCGTAATTTTTCGTTTGCAACTCAGATTATTTTGCAATGAGAATCTCCGAGAAAAAAATACATAAAAATACTTACGAATGAGATTTTCCTGTTCTGTTACACAGACGCGTCTCCCCGTCCGACAAAATAGTGGCTGGAATATGAAAAATAAAATTGCTAACAAAAAAAAACTCGCGCGCGGCATGTCGGTGATTTTGTTTGCTTCTGTCTGTCTAAAAAGTACTTTTACATTGAGGAGTAGAAAAAGGTAATAGGAACTTCCGAGTACTTATTTGATGACAATTACAAGTAAGGTCATCCGGGGCAAATGCAACTGTGGGGCAAAAGCAACTAATGAAATTTTCTCTAAATGTAGTATAGAGCATAGAGCAATTTGTATAGAGCAATTAGTATTTGTATAGAGCAAGTTGAGTATAGAGCAATGATTGCTCAAAAGATGGCACGTCTTATAAAAAAGCCACTACATTTAGAGAAAATTTCATTACTTGCTTTTGCCCCACAGTAGAATTTGCCACGGGTAACCTTAATAGGGTTTTTAATATTTTTGTATCAAAAGCATAACATCTTTGTGTCAGCAATACCAGTAGTCAAACTATCTCCAACAATACGTACCGTCCCGCGAGTGGGGCAGCTCGCCCTCGCTGAGCGAGCCGCAGTCGGTGGTGGTGAGCGCGGTGGTCGACGGCTGCGACCCGCTGGCGGTGGGCGGGCCATCCTCCCCCGGGGATCGGCTGCTGCTGGCCCTTCCTGAGACATCCCGCGGGTTTACTGTTCGTAGTTATAGTACGGCCGGCGGTTCTAGCCCGCTCTGAACTTTGTTCGGATCGCTGCGCAGAAGTCAATTTTAGGGTCTAAATGGTGGCAAGACGCGCGGGGTGTCACTTTGAGCATTGTTTGTTTCAGTCACACGCACAGTGTTCGTGTCGCTATCTCTCTCTAAAGTACAATATCTGCGCACTATATCCGAAAGCCTAACTTCAGAGCGGCCTAGAACCGTCGGCCGTATATACGCGTGCATGACATTAATGAACAAACTAATTTATAAGAAGTGGGATAGCTGGGAAGTGCCTGCAGAATGAGAGGTTTTGGAGGCAGCATTTGTCACAAACAACAATTTTATTACTTGTCCAGGTTCATGGTTGTTTATGAAGCTTGAGAGTGTTATAAGTTTATTATTGTGGCAAAGAAGCTATATATTCCTGAATATGAGTCACATTCACTCGAGTCAGTTCCGGCTGCGTATGTGAGCCAGAATTTTCTTTTTCTTCTTGTCTCGTCTTTCTTGGTCGACAACGAGAGATTCGGTGTGACTGTCATATCCACGGGTGAAAGCGACCACTTGCCATCAAGGGACTCGTTAGATCGTATTTTGTCTACATACTCGTAAAAACTCACGCGAAACGTAAGCACTCGATCTCGCGCATAATATATGTGTTGCGCCACGGAATCGACACGTATCGAAGTTACGTAGATAGAAGCCATTTTGTTACGTTTAGTCCTGTTAATATGTAACGTAAACTATGTAACATACCATCTCGCTCTGACGGCAAGTCCGACAGTGAAGATATTTCACACTCCGTGCTCTCCGGGGAGACGTCGCGGGGGGCTTTGGTGTATGTTCTAGGTTCGCTAGTTTTAAACCTACGCTGAAGCACTAACTTATCCTTTGTTGAAGCTTTATTCAATACTTTCTTAACATCAGCAACTGTGTAAGAACTTTTATATTGTTTATTTTCTTCACTTACGTCAAGAAGCGCATTATCAAATTGATTTTTTACTCTTAACGCATTCTCATCTTTTTTAATTGTGTAAGTACCATTGCTCGAATCACTGTCTTTTTTCCTACCATCTTTTGTATGATCAGTGATATTTTTTTCTGGAGTTTCAGCGATTTCCTTATTTCGAGATTCCTTATCAGTCTCCTTAACTTCTTCGTTAAGATTATGTTGAATACTTTCATCGGGAACATTCAATCGTTCCGCGTCCGCAACAATGTCATTATTCGACTTGCTAATTTGTCTTTTAAAAAAGCTTTTCGCACTTAAATTCTCTACTTCGTGCCTTGTTTCTCCGTCTCCGTTGGCGCTATTCACAAGACTAATTCTATTTTCATCTAGCGACCCTGTCTTTAATAAAGTATTTTTCTTTAAGTTACTTTTAGAAGTCTGTAAGCTCAGTTTTCTACTATCAGGCGGTGTTTTACTTTCACGACTTAAATCTTTACTTCGTCTTATAAAATGTTTTAAACTTTCACCGAATTTATTCTCAATATTAGGTGCTTCGGGGTTTTTATCTCCTTTATTGTTGCTCACTGGATTAACTGATATTGTTTTAGATTTAACATCATTATTTTGGTCGCTAATAGTTTCTTGTGTTGTTATATTGCTATTTACCTTCTTTTCGGTAATCACTGATTCTGAACTTTCGGATATGATAGTTTCATCCCTAAAATTAATGTTAACAGACGTTAATTAAAATTAAGTCATTAAAAGATTAATCTTTTGATTTTTTGCTGTTTCTAATCTTCTATAAATACAAAAATTAATACTTTCCACTGTATGATCTTACTGCTTGGTTATCATTAATCCTTAGCACATAAACGTATAAATGGTGATTTAATTAATATTTATAATTAGGTATAATATACATTACTTACATCTGATGTTTTTCAGCAAGTGTAGTAAAACCTTCAGTATTTTCTATATTCATTTCTTGGGTTAATTTTAAACTATTGTTAGGGTTATTGTAGTTGTTCTGTAAAGAATTAGTAAGAAAACAATGTTCAAATGAAACTGATAACTCTCATAAATTCATACAAATTTATAATTACGCATTTAGACTTACTTTAAATGCTTTTAAATTGTTAATTTGGTTCTGCAGATCAGCAATTTTCTCCAATAGCACTTGGTTGATGTATGTTGACGTCTGTGAAAAACATATAACTATATTATTATACTTTATTAAAATTAACCATTAACTTATTATATCGAATAAAATATTTTGTACGTACTTTGGTTTCATCACTATCCTGGCTTCTATTAACTTCTGTGTATCCAGAATCATCTGGACTTTTGAACACTTCATCGAGCTGCGAGTTGCGAGAAAACTTCGTGCGGACTGCGGCCTTTGGTTTGTATGGAGGACTTGGAACTGTTAAAAACTGAAATAAGCAGTTATTTTCAATAAAGTCATTATTTTACTAAGGATTTTCAGTTGAAGCGGAAACCATTGGCTGTGCGACTACTTTGTTTAACAGGTGACAGTGTGAGTTGTTCCCTAGGACGACATACTGAGATCAGTAAGTTAAACCTAGTCAGTAAAATCTAGAGCCAGAGCTCTCTGTTATTGAGGCTGGCCAACACAAAATTATTATTTACCTTACTAGTATCATCCGTAGGTGGCTTTTCATGGACACCGACCTCGACTCCTCTGAATGCATTGGTGTGATCTTTGGCCATCTGGCGAAGAATTTTAACATTATTAAATATAACAGTGTATACGGTACCTATAACGCCTAGTCAACCATTTGAATCTGGTATTTTTTGCTGTAATATAGCGGTAACACAGACATTTCCACTTGATTGCTATTCTAATCTACCAATAAACTTTAAAAACCCCATATTCTACTTCCATATTAACGATTGAAAATCGAGAGACTGACCAAATTTATAAAAAGTTCGACTTCTGTATATTTTTGGTCGTAAAACTCGAAAATTAGTTGATGGACTGACTTGAAATTTTTATGGAAGATAATATTTTTTTATAAACTTTGCGGCATGAGGCATGACATCGTCGACAGAGAAGGATACAGACATCAGGTGAGCGTGGCCAATATGAGATTGCACGAGGAAGTACAATTTGTATGTGTCACAAGAAAAGTTTGACATCAGCTGTCAAATTCGCTTATAAGTACTGTGCTTTCCCTGAATACACCAGCACGCAATGTGAGACAATAGATCATAGAGACACAGAGACAGATCACATAGAGACATAATCACTCTGTCGTTTTTTTCGTGTCACCGACGTAAGGTGTTCCTTTTCTTATGTGAGTGAGATAGATGACATCCACGGGTCTATACTGTTAACCGCGTACGCACGAAACCGTCTGGTGAGAGATCTCCGTTTGCTAAACTACAGCAACCGTTGGTGCAGCGAAGCGTGACCCGCGAGCCAGTACCCTTAGAATAATTACTATAGAAACCAAGTCCGCGCGGCCATTTTGAAGCACCTTAATTGGTATCAGAAATGACTCCAAACACCGGGCAGCTCCGTAGTGTTCAATGTCAACGCACGCCAAACGTCTCTCGCGAAAAAAAAGAATTATGACGATTTAACTGGACAAGTTAAATTGTGTCACAAAATAACTGAAAAGCTATTTATGTAGGTATTATTGCTAAAAACATATGATTATCCGCAGCAGAAGTTCGGGAAAGTTTCGGTTTAGTGCTTCACTTTAGACAGAGCGCTTGTATGAAGACTGACTTTCTATAGTGTAATTGTAATTATTCCAAGGCAGTACCTTAATATTGGTGAGGTGTGTTTGGATGGCGCCGGCGACCCGGCTCGACACGGCGGCGGCGCGCAGCCGAGTCTCCAGCTCCGCCCCCCTGCGCGCCTCCGCCGCGAGCGCCGCCGACAGCTCCTCTGTTACAATACAGATACAATACAACATCATCATACAACGCTGTTAGATCACGTTACCCGAGCTAAAATGAGAGGTCTGCAATCTTTTTTGTAGGTCAATTAACTGACAAGTGAACTGCTGCAAACGAGCAGTCACAAATGAATGGGTTTCTTCTAAGTGAGTCTATCTCACCATCCAAGACTACGTTCACTTTATCATCAAATAGTTGTAGTCAAGCATTAAGTTAATGATAAGTAAAAACAACTGTACTCTATTTGCGTGTTGAACCATTCTAGAGTTGACCCGTTTGATTTGCAGTATCGAGAACCGATAACTACACTGTAGTTAAGATTATGATAAAACCAACTGCTACGGCTCCCGTAAGATGACACTGTCCCGAGACCGCGGCCTCCTGGCGACGCTTACCGCATCGTGTCTCGGCGGCGGCGAGGCTCCCGGCGGCGTCCCGCAGCCGGCCCGCGCGCTCCGCGGCCAGCGCGCCCGCCGCCCGCGCCTCGCCCGCCGCGCGCTCCAGCTGTGACGTCACCGCCGTCAGCGTCTCCCGCGCCCTTAGCAGCTCCTGTATACATAGCTGGGGTCACACACGCTATAGGAGGAAACATTGAATCTAGTAACTTTTTAAACGAAGTTCCATAACGCGGCTTGCGAGTAATACGATTTAGTAGAAATCATCACGTAACGAAATGCCCTAATTATGCTGTGTACGTGTGTTTTTAGTAGTGGTGTACGCCATCTACAGTATTATTTTGTAACTAGATAACACAGTACAGCGCTGCTTTACAATGTATTATATTGGTTCAGATGAGGGTACCTAGATGGCGTTATCACTTCTATCGGATTGCAGACGATATTTTTTATCATATAAACTCAACACACGGTTGTAAAGTTTTTAAGTACATTTATGGAGCTGAAGCTAAAACGTAAGGAACTTCGTTCCTGACGAGGATCCTCCGACCGCAGAGTTTTTTTATGTATTATACATTCAAACGAGCAGACGGACCACCTGACCACCACGGTCGCTGGGATATGTTAACACACGCCACACCAAGGGCGTCACCAGTGCACTGCCGAGAAGGAAGCGATAAACCCGCTTCTTGAAGGCCCCCATATCATAGTACTGTCATAGTCGTTCCTTTCTTGAGCGAACCATGCGGAGCCGTCCTGCTAGACCCATATTATTATGTATTTTTTATAGCCTGAAGGGCTGACGTAAAAGCAGACGAGCCACCTGATGGTAAGTGGACACGAGCAACACCAGGGGAGTCGCCAGTGCAACGCCGGCACTGAAGGAGAACTCTTTTTACACATTTTTAGAAGAACCCCATGTCATATATGTGTGGATGATGTGTGAGTGATGGAACAATGAAAAAATTATAATCTTGTAAGTGTATACATATGTTCAATACTTCGTATTTTGGTACTTTCACACCGCTACAATGTTTATCTGCTTGGTCAAAAGTTACAACAAGGCTGTTCCCCTGACCTTTTATTTTACAGATCATTTGAACTTACCTCCTCTAAATCATTGTTTTTCTTCTGTAACTCCTCAATACGGTCCCGACATTTATTTTCATCGCAAAAATCATACTGAACACCTCTGCAACATATAATTTAAATCAAAAATCCAAATATTAGCAAAACCAACACTGAAAACTTTGAGAGTAGGTAGGTACGTAGTAAGTGTACTTACTTTTCGTGTGAGATTATATTATTATCAGCTGTTCTGGAAGACAGTATATCCCTGAAAAGTATTTAATAATCGGTAGAATATGAAGTGCATAATTATATTCCGACACGTCTGATCAACCGAAATAAGCATCTGCGAGCGGCGGGCATGGTCGACGATGAAATGGCTGACTAATGGTTGAAGGCAACTTCCCATGCTCCTGAACCCTTCCTTAAAAACGAACGGGGCTATGGCAATGGGTTCTCACGTTGGAAGTCGCCGGGCTCCTTCGTGTGACCCCTGTAGTTTGGTAATTTTCCTACTAACGTTCCTTCCAAATACGAACTGAAATGGTGATGTCGTTGGTGATGTACATGGACGGCGGTAACCACCCACCATCAGGGGCGTCGTCAGCTCAAAAATATCGAAAACCAATCATTCACCAATCCCCACTGCATCAGCACGGTGGTATTAAAAGTATGTACCTACTAGGAGCATTATGTAACAGGACATACTTCACTAAATATTGTCCGGAAGCGGCCGCGCTCCTCAAGTTGCTATCACTTCTCTTTGTTATCAGAGCGCTCATTGACACATTCCTGTAAAACAAAATGGTTTAGGTTCACGATATTATTGTATTAATTCGAAAACCGCATCAAATTTAATTCAATAGTTTTTGCGTGATACGCGTACAAACATGCAAATAGACATAATAATTATAAAAAAAAATTTAGGCTTCTATTGGCACTATAGAGACCCGTCATACATTTTATTTATATTGTGTTATTATTAGCACATAGTAACTCTACTATGTATGTACATAACAGATATACATACATGCACATACTTATTACTACACCTATTGCAGCGAGATGTTGATTGAAAGGGGCTTCTCTTTAAGAACTGTTTCGCTGAACACAGCCTCATGTTCAATTGGCGGACCCGCTCCGACAGGCACTGGTTAGCGCGTTTCAATTCTGATATACTGAAATATAATTATGACTTAAATACATACAACAATATGCTTGTAACATAGATAATATATTACTAAGTTGAATGTGGTTATAAATTATTTAACTGTCTAAGCACCCGTTACATGCCTAGTATGTAAATATATATTTTTTAATTAATGTAAAAAATAAAGTTGATAATCCTGGCAGATACCTTACCACTCTTTTTGTTCATGTATTAGTGCCTTGCTGCCATAACACTCTTTTGGCTCCTTCCCTAGGTAAGTCTTTTGTAGCGCAGTCAACCGTTGTACTTTAGTAGACAAAATCTTGATCTTCTCACGCTGGCTGTTGATGGTTGTCTTGAGAGCCAAGTTATTCTCCAACAGTGTGAAATACACATTTTCTAGCTCTTTCTTGTTCAAGCTTGATGGACAGACCCGGCAAAACTCTGTTTACATGTGTATCAAATTAATGTATCAAATTAATCAATAGGCACAATGTAATATTTACAACCAAGTCAGGTCTATTATTTTGTATCAAATTCAATCTTAGAAAAATGTCATGTAATTTCCCCAGCAAAAATTCAAATCTTAAATTAGTTTCATGTTTTTAATAATAAATTAATGTATCACAAATTCACAATGATAGCAAATGACACATGATATACACTATTGGTTGGGGTACGAAATTATTTCAACTTCAAATTACATCATCCTTGCTTGAATAGAAAAGGGAAACTAGGTAAACATACTTATTTGAACATGGTATCAACATGTATTCTCCTATTTATACTTGATCCATATTTGATGTATCTTTTATACATCATAGTGAGTCCAGAAGTGGAACAGGAACGAATTTAAGATTGTGGTTGGTAATGAACAAAGTTTACCCTACTGCTATAGATACACACCTTTTTCCGATCTAGCCGAGTGGTTCTTACATAAATCACCTCCATAGTCTTGCTCAGTAGTCATTGTTATATTCTGTCGTCAGGTTCTCACTTCTCATCATTAAAACTTTGTTTTAAATTTCAAACTACGAAATTTACGAATATACCGCCATAGCAACCGTCAAGCAACAACAGTGGCCATAGACAGTAGACTACATCCACAGAGTCCAAGAGTCCATAGACTAGGACTAAATAACAGACTAGGTATGACTATGGATTACTTAAATTATATCACAGACTAGGTAGAATTATATTAAAGCATAGATATATAATATACATAGATTGGGTATAAGAGTAAAAGACAGCTACCGAAGCTTACGGTACTTTGATGAGTTAGAAAGAGAGAGAGAATAACGACGCATGGCAACACTGATTATAATTGAAAAAATTGCTTTGATACTTTATTAAATTTAAGTCAAAATAATAATAGTATAATATTTCACTTAATACTAGTAAATACTTAGATCCCAAAAACAACAGGAAGGAAAAAACAATATGGCAATCAAGATACAACTTTTTATTTCTAATCTGTATAGTCAAAATCAGACTCGTTTTGTGTTTTTAAACTTTTTAAATATTGCTTTTGGATCAAATGTTGACGTGACAACGTCTTAAATTAGGTTAGCTGGGAGTCACTTATGAAAAATAGTAACGCTCGGTAACGTTACGATGAGTCACCGAACGAGAGAGAGGCCCGCCGAATGCCTTGCGTCTCTCTCCCACTCAACTATGATCGGTCTGTCGCGCGCGCAGCACTAGAGAATTAGGCGCATTGAATCGGCGCGTTAAGTTTAAGTTTACATGTACAATGTTTTAGTAAACAAAATATATTTCTATAGTTAAAATTTGTGCAATTCTTATTTTCATTCAATTCCTTGTTCCTATTGCGCAATTTAATTATATTCATATCAATAAATATTCTACCGAGAAAAAGACGTTGTCACGTAAAATCTTCGCCCGTAAAACCGACTTTACAGGCAACCATTTTTTTTTTTTTTATGTACATGTTTTTCTTTAAATTTACTAATCATTGTAAAAAGAATCTTTCGCAATCGCTTTTCAGTGTTTTTGTCAGGTTTTCAACGAGAAATCACTTGCTTGCTTTATGCTTTAATCGCATTATATATTTTTCACTTTGACACAACATCAACTCAGCATAAAATGACAGTAAAGTTAAGTTATTCTGTTGCCGTATAATAGTTCAGAATAAAAAGCCAGCCTCATCTTTCAGTAGCCAGACTCTACGAGCGTATCGTATGGCCAAAATATCGTATTAAATATCGATGTATCGTAATAAAGTACTGACCGATCACGTTAAATCGTGTTGTATTATTAGGCATCCCTACTTCGGTGTCGTGTATTATTAAAAGTAGTTGGTACTTATTAATAAAAGATTGAAAATGTAAATATTTTCTTATTAATCCTTTTAACCAATAAATTCACTGAGAATAAATCAGTAGGTCTCTTCCGTGATATAATCCATGCCCTACAAAAGTCCATAGGAAAAATTAAATGTGGCACTCGGGGTCTGCCGCGGTTAAGCCACAGTTAAGCTATTGCATAGCATTTTTTATTAACTTAAGCAATTATAATTATTTATTTATTTTAGTTTTTACTGTATTCCATGCATTTTTTCATATTTACTTACCTTTTATACCTTACCTGGACTTCCTTTTTAAACAGTTCATTAAGAATTTCGAATATTGTAGAATGCAAAACTGCCATCTAGCGATAAAATTTTAAACTAGGAAGGGATCACCGTTACCCAATCCAATCAATATATTAGTATCAGTGACAAAGCCCGCGATAAAAGCTACGCAATAGCTTAAAACTCAAAATAGTTTTAAGAAAAAAAAATAATAAAAAAAAAACACTTTCATGGTTGTTGCTATGGTGGAAAGACTAGATATTTGTAAGGATAAAAAAAAAACAGCTCCAACAAATTTTATTTTATTTAAACAAACAAATAAATATTACACATTATCATGAGATACTTAGCAGCTACCTAACACTCGAGTACAATGTTTACCACGTGAATAATTGTTAAGTAAAAAAAATATAAAATATTTTTTAATTTGTCTTTAAAAATTCGTTGAAATATTAGATAATTATTCCAAAACAATTTTAATTTAGAATCAACAGCCAAAAAATAAGCATTGCATTAATACAGCCTAAAGACAGTAATATAATCCAAATTACTTAAATTAGGTACTCTTAATGATAAAGTACATTTAAATGAACCGAGGAGAAGACATTTATAATGTAAGTTAAAAGTTTTTTGTTCTCCCTTATTTATCCACATTATAATATTTTTTAAACAACAGCGACTACATCAAATACCACTTTACTACTGGGCTTGAAAAGGTACAACTTACGCCTGTGACACGAAAAAAGACTAAACGGATTGAAACATTTGTCATTGCGTATCGGTTTTTAAAGAAAATCACAGTTACATAGATACAAATTTGACAGCTGATGTCGAATTTTTTCTACGGTTAAGTATTTTCTCGTGCTATCTCATTTTGGCCACGCTCACCAAATGGTATATCCTTCTCTGTCTAAGGAATGTAACTAATATATTTTTTAATGCAATTACCATTGATCATAGCAAAATGTTTTATCGTCGATTATTACTTGACGAGTTGGTCAAAAATCGAGTCTACACTGCCTTCATAGGACCTACCCACTTAATTTTTGTTTCTACTTTAAAAAATATATAGGTATTAAGTATTCCAATAATTCCAATGCTGTTTTATTCACAATAAGGATTTAAATTTAGGAAAAAATAAAAAATATTATTTTTAGTACACTTTGGTAGTTTTCGGAGTCGTTATGGTTAATATTTCGGAATTTTACGTTTTTTTTACTTCAAAAAATAAAGAAAAATTCAAAAATAATATCACAAAGTAGCTTTACAGTTTTGATATTACATACCAAATGACAAGCTTATACTTTAAACGCTGAAATATTTTTGTAAATACAACCTACTTACAAAGTTACGAATCACAATAAATGCAGCAACCATAATAATATCAAGTTATTCTTCAAGTTCATCAATAACAACTTTATTGTGTTGTGCTTAGCCCTAAATTTAATACTGGGGTCACATTTTTCGTAATTTAGGCATAAATAATTACCGTAAGCGTAAAAAATATTTACTATACTTTCTAATCTTAATAATTACACTATAGAAAGGAAGTCCGCGCGGCCGTTTTGAAGCACCTCAATTGAGTCAGAAATGACTCCAAACACCGGGCAGCTCATGTCAACGCGCGCCAAACGTGTCTCGCTCGTTTGCCAGTTCGCTTGTTTGTCCAGTTAAATTGTATCACAAAATATCTGAAAGCTATTTATGTATTATTGCTAAAACATATTATTATGATTATCCGCAGCCGAATCATTCCCCACTTTCGGGAAAGTTTCGGTTTAGTGCTTCACTTCAGACAGAGCGCTTGTATGAAGACCGTCTTTTTATAGTGTTATCATTCGAAGTTTCTAATATTAAGTGCGACGCGGGAAAATCGACTTGAGATCGACCGGCATTTCAAAGCGGTTATTGGTCTTGAAATTTCTGAAAATTACACTTTGATCAGTTTTGATTGAAAACTAAAAAAATGATCCATTTCCAAACTTACTAATTTTATTCCTGCAAGGCTTTAAATGTCGTAAGAATATCACAGTCGGCAGGATTTTTGCAGATACAAAAGCTATGACTTCATGCCCTGTAGAGGTAGAGGGCACCATGTTGTATTTATTGTGACGTCACATAGCTGAGGTATAGTCGTATTTATTTATTGGCTAAAATTATAACCCCTAATTAGGCTTCGCCGTAGTCAGATGACAATAAGATACTAAACTTAGGTATACTACACACAAAGGTAACGTAATCACAGCAATCACGAGCAACACACATTATCAAATCTTCCTCGTGTTGTCCACATAATTATTATTACAAATCCGAAATTCATCTACTTACTGAGAATAATGTAGCAACCCAAAGCAAAGTAGGAAAATTGCCATCGAGCACTAAATAATTATATTTACTCCATTGACATATTTACTCCTAAACCTACTAAAATAGCTGCACTGTGGCTCAGAACGGCTCTACGTTATTTTCCTTATCACAGTTGATTCGCTTGAACGTGAAACCCGCCGGGCGCGCGGGCGCGAGGCGTTACAACTATTGTCAAAGATGACGTCTTTGCTCACGAACCGGACATTTTTATTGCACTTAGTTCCTGTTTGCAAAAATATTATTTGTGCTGTCATTTCATTAGTAAAGGATTGCTGGTAAAACGAATTGTTAGCTTAAATGCAATTAACAATTTGCACAATTAATATTAATATTAATAATAATAATAGTTAACGCGTGGTCGTACGCAACATTGAGCTCCCTATTCTTCGTTTACAATACAATTTCAATCAGTAAACTACAATTTTTAGACAAATGTAAAACGTTCTAAACATCCACTACTGTTACACTACGAATATAACATTTATTTACCAAAATATGTTTGCACAAAATACGCGTAGATTTGGTACAATATTCAAGAGTCACATTTTATTATTGTCGCGATTACATTCACTAATCTAGGTACACGTCACACAGTATCCTAAGCTACACTACTTAATACAAACTAGAACATTTTATTTCTTCAACTGCATAAGTAGTATTCCACTGTATGAGGGGACCGATACATTATTACATTTTTACCTAAGATTACATTTTAAAACTGTTACGAGTCACAGTTGTCGTCTGAGGTCTGTTTACCGCGGCCCACGCCTCGCCGAACGGGTGTCGGGTCCACTATGTTCGCCTTCGTCTACACCACCGTCCACACAGACACAGCCTCCTATATACTCCTAATAACAGGCGAATGGCTTCTGTCAACACATCTGGCCTATAGTACCGATATAAATTCGTGCCGTCTCATTCTTTCTCGTTGCTCAAATTAATGTATTTCTTTCCAATATTTCGTGTGGCCTTGAATTAGCCAATCACAGCGTTGCCAGCCAGTCACCCCGCTTCTTCATACCTCAGCTAGTTGCCAGAATGTATTCAATGCGGAAAGTCAAACATTAGGTGTCTATTGGCTGTGTGGTCGGTGACCTCTCCACATTATTTTTCGCGTATTAACATGATTGTAAACTCGCTCGAGTATCCGTGGGCCGTGGAAAACAACCAGAGATGAAAATAACTGCTACATTGAACTCGATAACAAGTCGATTGAAATTCACACATCAATATTTTCTCGTTTACATCACTACGGGGTTGAACACTACGGGGAACAATATCTAGTTTTCCAACATGAATGTAAATGCCTACTGAAACGCCAACAGGTTATTATATCGCTACGTTGTACATCAATTTCCCTAGAACATCATGTATATGAATAAGTCTTAGAACTTGTCTCGTAGTTGTTATAATAAAATATAAAATAAATAAAGACAGATCAAAACAATAAACTGTACCATCACAGCCGTAGCCCCCTAATAACAGCTAAGTGCAAACTAAACACATATTATTAATTATTTTTCTTTCTTATATTTTCTTTATCATATTATCCTTAATACGAGGCTTCTTAACAGATATATTTAGACGGTTATGAAACCTATCTGCTTTCTTTATTTTTAGCCCAGACATTATATCTAAAAAAATATTTCAAAATATCGTTGTGTTAAAAAATCCTTGTATACGTAAAATTTTTAAAAATAGACGAACCATGAACTCTGTCCGTAGTTTGGTCTGCTCTTAGCTGTTTTCGACGAATCCTGTTTTGTTATTCACTAAATTAAATACAAAAATAATAAATAACAATGGTCACCGTCCGTACCGCCGCACGGGCCGCGCCGCCAGCGCCACACAATGGTTCATGCTGTCATGCAGCAAGCAGCCGGTACAGGCCGTCTGCTTCCTTTCGCTTGGGTAAGTATACCAAAGTACGACACGTGTTGCAATTTTTCGCTTGTCAATTACATTACTGAAGTATAAATAGTCACAGAAAATAGTACAATCTTCCTAGATGTTTGGGTCGGCAGTTATTTTAATGAAAAGGTAAAAAGAGCAGTTTTAAAAACATCCATTCTCTCTTTTAAAAAACCTTCTTTTTTATCATCTAACATTTAAACCAGTATATTGTTTTTGATATAAGATTTTAAACAAAATATATTAAATCTTTTTTTTATTTTCGTACAACATTTTGAGGCGCACTGACATAAAAAATCTTATTATGCTACTGCTCTGAGCGTGTAATTACGTATGGACAATAATATGTATGACACAGCCGTCATCACGAACCATTGTGTAGCATTAACGATACAACGTGTACGACTCTAGCAGCGCAGTAAGACTACTAACAAACGTGACGTCATCAGCCAAGTATTGATAACAAAAAGTACAAAACTGATGTCATAAATATTTTTATAATTATATTAAATATTTTGTTGTTGGTCGGCTGCATATTAATAAACAAATTGAATTGATTTATTCCGAGGTATCACTGGCACACTTACATCCTTCATTTTTTAATGTGAGGAGAGGGAAGCGGTTTTATAATTTTACATCCATTGGTCTAACTGAGCTATAGCAACATTGACTTATTACCATAATATTAAGTAAATGTATAGCAACGAGATATTATTTTGCGCTGAGTTAAAGAGTAACTCAACGAACACCTTACTTATATTGTTTCAAAGAAGCGTAATTATGATAAATGCAGTAATTAATTATTGCGATGTTGGCCAAGTCCAGTGACCCGGATGCGGTTCGCGGTCATTTCGAAATGTTTTTTAAACTTGTTTCCTGTTAAGTATGACATACGCAATTCGAAGTGATTTTTAACTCCCTAAAATAATAAAACTTGAGTTGAATCGCGATTTCGTTTAATCAATACATGCATGAACTCATGAGCGTATCCAGCTCCTGATCCTTGGGACAAATTGGATTTTAGAGGAAGATTTTTAAACGGTACAACAACCGTAGGTACTTCATCCGAGGTCCGGGGGGGGGGGGGGGCTGCCCCCCTGCCCCAGCCGGTTACGCCCATGCATGAACTTGCTGTACCTACGTCAAAGTAATCTACTCCTTCATTGAAAACTAATATAAGTTTCTTCCCCAACTCCTCATGAGTAAGCGGGAGGATCTATCCCTTGGCCTGCGCGGCCTGGCGGCGCAGGTCGGAGCGGATGGCGGCCGTGATGCCGGCGCCCAGCGCCAGCAGCGCGCACAGCGTCAGGTTGGACCAGCGGTCGCCCACCGCGCTCAGCATCCACTCGTACAGCAGCGTCAGCACGATGCCGAAGATCTGGAACCGTATTCACTACATGCCTACACGTCAAACGCCAACGAGCAGACTGCACCAGGGCATTGTCAGTGCATCGGTCGTGTGTGAACGCTTTGGTGTTACTGATGCAACCGTGGGCAACGATGACCACTGGTCTACCATCCATCCACTCGCTTAACGGTTTTTTACGAAAAAAATACGGCTGACTAGTAGACGAAGCTCGTGACATGAACAATTGGACATACAATGATTAATGTTACCTAATGAAGAGTTATGTAGCAACCAGTACTGCTATCAGATTAGTCGCCTTAAACCTAAAAACAGCAAATTCAACAATATAGCAGTACACAGAGAAAGAGAATAAATCCATCGTTTCTGTTACCTGAACGACCGCGTTGAGAATCCCCGAAGTGGTGCCCTCTGGCTCCGGGTACGTCACTTCAGAAGCGAACTCAAAGCCCACGGGCAGGTAGCCGGTCATGAAGAACCTGGAATAATCAGTTTTTAGATTGTTGTAATCGCACATCTTTAAATAAAATTGTTTTGTAACGAGATCAATATAAATGTCAAGTCGGACCATCTCGGACTTTAACGGAATAACGAAAAAGCACTCTTTTTAAATGTAACGATATTTTAAAAGGGCAACTAAATTATCCATGTTTAATACTAGTATCGTGTTATTGGAACGAAGTTCCTTACGGCAGGCTTGAAGGGGATAGGTTTTGCTACGGCGACCGAACTGAAAAATATGTGATAGTAAAACCGTAAGAAAAAAAATGCGTGGAATAAAAGCGTTGAATGAGACGTGCGCATGCGCGACAGTCGCATACACAAGCGAGTAGTGTATAATACCTTTTTTTTTAAGCTATTGCATAGCTTTTAACGCGGGCCTTGAGCGTGGGGACCGAATCCAGAAATTCCGTAACGAAATAATGAAACAAATAAAATAAATAAATAAATAATTTTTCATGGTTTTCGAGGGTACTAAAGCCGATAATTCCGTCAAAATAGATATCCAAGATGGCGGCTGCGCGAAATTATCAACTTTTCGTCATGGGTATCGTTTTCATGGTTTTCGAGGGTGGTGAAGCCGATAGTGCTGTCAAAATAGAAATCCAAGATGGCGGCTGCGCGAAATTATCAACTTTTCGTCATGGTTATCGTTTTCATGGTTTTCGAGGGTGTTGAAGCCGATAGTGCTGTCAAAATAGAAATCCAAGATGGCGGCTGCGCGAAATTATCAACTTTTCGTCATGGGTATCGTTTTCATGGTTTTCGAGGGTGGTGAAGCCGATAGTGCTGTCAAAATAGAAATCCAAGATGGCGGCTGCGCGAAATTATCAACTTTTCGTCATGGGTATCGTTTTCATGGTTTTCGAGGGTGGTGAAGCCGATAGTGCTGTCAAAATAGAAATCCAAGATGGCGGCTGCGCGAAATTAACAACTTTTCGTCATGGGTATCGTTTTCATGGTTTTCGAGGGTGTTGAAGCCGATAGTGCTGTCAAAATAGAAATCCAAGATGGCGGCTGCGCGAAATTATCAACTTTTCGTCATGGGTATCGTTTTCATGGTTTTCGAGGGTGGTGAAGCCGATAGTGCTGTCAAAATAGAAATCCAAGATGGCGGCTGCGCGAAATTATCAACTTTTCGTCATGGGTGTCGTTTTCATGGTTTTCGAGGGTGGTGAAGCCGATAGTGCTGTCAAAATAGAAATCCAAGATGGCGGCTGCGCGAAATTATCAACTTTTCGTCATGGGTATCGTTTTCATGGTTTTCGAGGGTGTTGAAGTCGATGGTGCTGTCAAAATAGAAATCAAAGATGGCGGCAATCCAAGATTTATTCATCTAATTTTTAAACTTTAAGTTGTTAAGCTTTACCGCGGCAGTCACCGAGTGCCACATTTAATTTTTATTTTTTTATCCCTCTTTCTTTTCGTTCGCCGTTGCCTTCATTAGCCGAAGGAACTTCGTTCCTACCTGGTGTCCCACGACACCACATTTCTATCTATTTTAATAGATAGAATGATTCAAGAGGAAAGTCTTTATGTATATGTATAATATATGAAAGTTTTTTATTACTGTAATCAATCTCACTGGTACTGCTGGTAGTAAATTAATTGAACAGATAGAACAGGTAAAGCCTTAGGTAATTAGGTATGAGCATAAATTTGAATACTTTTTTAAATTTGTAGTGGACACACACAGTTAACTGAACATAAACACAAAAAACTTCTTAAAACAATACAATTCTGAAGTGTGTGAAATCTGCCTGATTCACATTGTGAAAGAGGACCCGGGTGCAGTACGACTGGAAGCGACATATCAAAGTGGTAGAGCAGATAAAACGAACAGACCCGAGGATGATGCTGCTGAGGTAGACGACGGCGATGACGCCGCAGTCGAGCGTGAAGGTGAAGATGATCATGCCGACGACGGAGGCGGCGTACACGGCCAGCGTGGTCTCCTTGAACCGGTGCGTGCGGTCCAGCACCAGCCCGCACACCACCGAGCCCACCATGCCCGCCACCACGATCACCAGCCCGATGCGGCCCGCGTCCGCGTTCGCGCCCTGCCCGACACTAACATGTTTAATGTTGCCCTCACGACCGTGTACTTTAGCATCCACTCCGATCACATTACTGTAACTATGACTATTTGTACGACGATACAATAAAAAAAATGAATAAATGATTTTGATATTGGATGAGAAGGATAATTAAGGAACATTATGAATCAGAAAGATCCAATTATCAGACAATTAGCCAAATTTGACTGTCCCATTTTTCACGCTAGTGATATAATTATCTAGGTACCTACTTCTTTTTTACATATAATTATTTAGGACAATATTTTAATATCCAACACTACAATGTTACTGCCCTTGTCTTCCACATTCCACCTAAATGTTGTCTGGAAAAGATCGCTTTTAGCGATAAGAGAACCAATAGACCAAATTAAATTTCCTGCGTCGGCCGTGTCCGTATTATCGTTCGATTATAGGTAATGTGGGTGCCTGAGCGTCCACAGGACTGAATTGATTTAAGTGAATAAAGACTTCTTAATTCGCTTTACCATCTAAGACTACATTGCCATTTATTTTTCATCGAATGGAGTTAAATTCAAGTGCTAATCTCTAATAAGTAAATCAAGAAAAAGATGAATAACAGCATTGCGCAACTAACCGGATAGTAAGTCAAGATGACTTGGTTGAGCAAGGTGGAGATGGCGTAGAAGACGCCGACGTTGAGCCCATAGGAGATGAGCAGCAGGATGTAGTTGCGGTTGGTGAGCAGCTTCTTGATCGACTGCAGGAAGTTGGAGTCCAAGTTGTTGCCCATGTCCGCCGCGGCCGACGGCGGCGACGCTGGCGCTGCCTTGAAGACTGCAAGTACATTAATGTAGCTATAACATGACAAAGCCAAAAAAAACCAAAGCCTCTTAAAGAAACAGCCGAAGTATCAAATAAGACGAAACTAATTTTATAACTGCAAATGTTCATAACGTGGAAGGAATAGAGGAAGGGAGTGTGATAGTAAATATTATTATTTAATGTAGGTACTCGTAGATCTACAGGAAAAATGTTTTTTTAATTACATACAGATAAGATAACCAAAGGTACGAGTATCAGCTATGACAATAGAAATCCATGGCAGGAGTGTAGTCATAGTCATGATAGGCGCTAAATCAATTACACGGGAAAATGACTTCACATATTCGGTTAATCCAATACATTGTGACGGGTAGACAAACTGATCCTTTACTCACGCCAGACTTGAATCACGTCATCAAAGTTTTTACATAGTTCGCACATACAAGTTCAGAATTGTTCACAATTGGAGCTCGACCGCTCCGCAGGGATGGTCACCTATATAACACATAGAGAGCTTCTCTGCTACCTAAGGCAATAGAACTTACATAGCACGATCAAGACGAAGAGCACGCTGGTGAAGCCGGCCACCAGGTAGAACATCATCTTGAAGTCGTTGGCCATCTGCTCCACGGTGCCATCCGCGCGCACCAGCATGGGTGGGAGGAGGAACCCGAGCGCCACGCCCAGCTGGAACAGACACCAAGAATTGATGATGATGTTCAACACTAATCCTATTAATATTATAAATGCGAAAGTTTGTATGGATGTATGAATGTTTGTTACTCTTTCACGCAAAAACTACCTAATGGATTTTGCTGAAACTTTACAATAATATAGCTTACATTGATATGTTCTGATATATTCTGATCTGATCTGATATGATCTGATCTATATTCTGATGAATAACACATAGGCTATACGAGTAAAGATATAGTGTGAATTATCCAAAATATTTAACTAAATCTTTGCAAACCGAAGGAATAAGTTTCCCGAAGCGAAGCGAGGGCGGGTCGCTAGTTTTCAATAATATACTGTGACCTGCACACCTGAGACTTTTCCATAATGTTCTCAAAATGTGTGTCAAGTCCCTCAATGCGCACTTGGCCAGCGTTGTGGGCTATGGCCTGTACAAGGGTAAAAGGAGACTCGTTCCCAGCAGTGGGACAATTACAGATTGCGATGATAATTTTGTTAATTTATTTTTTATTATTATTATGTTTATAAGTTCCTTTATCAAATCTGACACAAAATAGGTACTTACTCAAAAATTAATTACCAAAAATATGAGAAGTAATTAGTATGCAGCGAGCAACTTATTTCGTGCACGTACCGAAAAATTAATGTGTTGGCATTTGTGATTACACGGATGATGTTCACTTTTTTGGGCATAACAAAAACATTAGACTTTTCAACAAAAATGTATATCCCTTAATATTAGTAATTAAGTATAAGTATCTAATTGTGACTTTAAAATACCACGAAGCAGACCAGACGTGTAGATATAGATAGTAAAGAAAACAAATAACATGCATTTTTTAGGTTACAAAAGCCCTCAGGATTATGTCTTAAAAAGAAGTTTTCAGCCTATATAGATCAGGGATCCTATTATTATAAATGCGAAAGTTTGTATGGATGTATGAATGTTTGTTACTCTTTCACGCAAAAACTACCTAATGGATTTTGCTGAAACTTTACATTAATATAGCTTACACATCAGAATAACATATAATTTATAAAGATATAGTGTGAATTATCCAAAGTTTCCCGAAGCGAAGCGAGGGCGGGTCACTAGTAAGATAAAATTACTTAATACTATGGTACACAATCCTCTCTCCGCGACTTCAATTCACACTTAGCCAGTTTTTTAACCGTCTTCATTATGCCTCATCTACACTTAAATGCCACTACAGTGTTGAAACTAAGATTTGATGTGGCTTTAATTAAAAGCCGTAATATTTTTAATTCAAACGAAACTTCAGGAACTGTTTTTAATAACGCATTCATCGCGCTCGTGGCAGTGCGTAGGTTTCTAACTACCGACCGACGTGTCAGAGGTCGTTACGAGTAATTTATTACGACGCCGTTTTCCATACTAACGCGGAAAATTGAAATTCCTGTAATGGTACCTATACTTACATTATACGTATGTATATACGAATTCGATGTTTAACATTCTGAGACTTGAAACTTCTATTATTTTCTAATAATATCAAAATTACATGATGAACGGCCTGCATCCCTCCTGAGTCCAAGCCAACCTTCGATCAAATATACCCTGGTCGAAGAAGCCAACCGCCTCTACTGAACTCCTGACGCGACTATGGCGACAGGCTCCTGCTATATACTTAGTTCCCATTTGAGTCTTATTCTAAATCGGTCGCAGTTGTCATGGGATGCAGCGGAAGGGTGGTGCTGCATGCTCGTTTGCTACCTTAGTTACATAAAAAAATGCCTTTTGATGTTACGGCGGCGGTGACCACTTACCGTGAGGTGGCTCGTCTGCTCGTTTCTCGGCTTTTTACATAAAGAAACTATGATGAACACTTCGTAGTTTGTCGTTCGTCATGTACATACATACGAAACGCACACACGCACAATAAGCCTAACTGCTTACCGATCAAGACCGTTTTAACCCTCTTTTATTAGCTTGTATGTATGTATGATTCTATGTATGTATGGCTGTAACGGAACCTTACAACATAACTTCTGCGAATTTCAAGAACTTTGATCAACTTGAAATTCGCAGAGGTCAAGGGCCGATGACGATGGAATTTTATGACAAACATGACCGAATGCTACGCTCAGAATTATCTCCACACAAGGGAACTCCTAAACACTTTACAGCACAGTGACAAAATTTAAAGCTTTATGAAAGCGCGTTTTACTGAGTTTGTACTTTATTTTATAGTCATTAGTCACCCCAATAAAAAGTTGTAATAAGTAGTCGGAATCACAGTCCCCCACAGTCCTCGAATCCAATTGGATAAACGTTTCCGAGTGCCACAATCATACAATCACACCACAACCACACCGACCGCCTCGAACACGGCATAGATTAGTGCTAAATGGATCGAATCATGCATGCACTCATCTCACTCGCAGTACTCGTACTACAGGATAACAGTTCTAGATTTAAAAACAATTGATACATGTGAATCTCGGGAATTAATAGTGTTAATTCAACATAATAAACATTTACTATATTTGACTAAAAAAATACTGTTTGCCTGAGGCCACATCACTGGCTCATCATTGTCATAAAAAATATTTTTTGATGATCTGTCAGACCAATTATTTTGTTCGTTTATTATCACACGGGCAATCCTAGTGCGGGGGTATGAGTGTCCTAACGTTTATTTATTTATTATTACGATGCATTATTGCAGTCGAGAGAGTCTTTCTTCAGATTGGGTTATAGATGAACTTGGTCTACACTTAGATACTAGATACTTAGCCCCAACCGCTTCACTTCGTTGTAGGTACGTATCCCAAGCGATATTCGGTTTTCCAACATCATATTTATATTGGTAAGTACTAAAACCGAAGTATGTATCACTTTGTATTCAACGGTGTTTCACAGCCACCAAAAGGACTTCCAAAGAAATTTTGTAATGCAAGTGAGTTGCAGATTCCATACATGGCGGAAGACCTCACGACACGTGATTAATGACAGTGGAACTCTTTGGAGAGTGAGAGCTTTAAGTTAATGGCTGTAAGGTTCACAGGGAGGCTTACAGCAGTAATATAACACTGAAATGCAGAGCAATCTTTATGGTGAGATAACGTCAGTAAATTTGGGGCATGCATGACCTACTGTCGTCATCTACTCCCTCATTTAGATGTATTACGGATCTCCGGAGCGTTGAGACTGACCGTTTCTAAATGTATTTCATATGATACCCCTTTGTTCGACAAAGGACAATAATTATGAAATATGAAACAGAACAGACATTCAGAGAGGAAAACTGGAGAAGTCAGGTAGGTACTGAAATCTATAATAAACAGATGGACAATCCATGTCGCTTAACTTGAATCTTTTGGCAGTACTACTCGTATAATACACGGAATTGTATTGTGATAACTGGCTTTAATACCAACATCATTAATCTCTTACAAATTAGCCACTTCTAATATTTGGCTATCAGTTTCGGGGTAGCTCAGTATAAGGAATATATTATAATTACTAATATAATGTACCTACTAGGTAATATAACTAAAGCTGTAACTGAGCCAAATCTATACATTAAATATTAATATAATGTAGATTTCGGTTATATCCAGTAGTAATCATGACTTAACGTATGCTGACATGAGTTAACAAAATTGCTATTATCCATTGCTATTTAGTCAGGGTAATTAATTGTTTTCTCAGTTTAAAGGTGTTTAATTAAATTAAATATTGACTATAATTTTTAAATTCACTTCAAGTACCTAGAAAGCAATTGGCCATGACCTATATTTTTCTTGTAGATACTATATGTAAACATAATATGTTTATCTTCGCTGTTACAGGCATTAGGAAGCGAGAACTAACAATCCCCTACAAACCCCGACATCGAAAAAAGTTTTGCAATCAAAAAGTTTCAGAGGAAAAGTAATTAAAGTTAACTTTGCAACTGAAAGCAACTTTGCAGCTGAAACACGATTACGTAATTTCTCTTGATTTGTTAAGAATAAGGCTCCGCGAAAATTGGCCACCGACAAACAGTTTACATGTTTTTTCATACATTTAGTAGGAACTCGGCGTGAATTCGCCACCGGTGGCTATGGCTATTATGGTCGGTAGCGCTTCTTTTGGAAGCGCGTTACGGCCACCGGTGGCCTGATTTGCGCGGAGCCTTCAGAGTTTAAGAAAAATTTTAGCAACAACCAATTTTTTACTAAACACTGACTTAACTATGTCTAATGTAATTGGTGACGAACAGTGAAACGGAAAGTGAAAGAAAGAAAAACGTAAGTAAGTAAGACATTTTCAATTAATCATGTGTAAGTAGATAACCAATGTTGAAAAACTTCAATTTATTTTTATAATGTAGGTAAGTATACCAATTTGTCCCAAAAATATAATTTTACAACATCATCATCATTAATTGTTGTATACTTCAAATTGTATCAAATTGTAGGCTCATGTTTATACCTGTGAATGATACCTTTATGAGCAAAAGCTATTAAGCAGGGGACAAATCGTCGCCTAAAAGGCAATTCAGTATAATTGGTCCTCCATAATAGGGGCGAAATGAAGAAGAAAATTGGTTGCTGAGGCGATATAGTCCAGGATCCCAACCCTATTTCTATTACGCTTAGAACCATAACTCGGGGCAATTCCTTATCGCAATCCTGCGGTCCAGAGTCCAACACGAGAATATTTTCAGTAGCATTTTGTTATAACGTACGGCTCGGGAAAGCAATAAAACTTAACTGAACAACGTATTGCCTGGTAGCAAACTAGGTTGTTTATGACCTCATTTAGTATGTTAATTTAGGTAGAGTTTACCGACCAACCAAAACAACTCATTAGGTAATATTTACTATAAATACAAATTAACACTCTTTTTTATATTACACCCTTGAGGACTGAGACGATCAACTCTAAACAAGTGCCGTGGCGGGCGGTAGCGGTCTTACCATAGCTCCTATACGGTTTAAACGTAATCCATCCATCGTCAATTGATAACTTATAACGGTCATCATATTATAAGTTCTTACCAGTTGATACCCTGATCTCATAATATGTAAACGGCTGTCCATCAATTGTCAGTTTTACTATGTGACAGATGCGGATCAGCATATAACTGTTTGCCCTTGGTAGAGCGTTCACAGTCGTTACCCAACTTTGGTCACTCACCTCCCGGCATTTCGCTATCGCACCCTGTTGGTTGTTCGCTGGCTGACCTAAAGTTGGACAAACTGCCGCCCACTACTGATTTAATTTGGTCGGCCCACAGCGACGCCCGCGACGTCTAGTCCTACAAGCCTAGCCACTTAAGTACAACTTGATACCAACTTGATTGCCAAAGACACCGATGCTGCAGGCCGAGGAGACCTGGTCGGCGCCGAACCAGACGGCGGCGAGGCGCGGCGGCACGTTCAGGATGAACACCTGGGAGATGGCCACCACGGTCTGGCCGGTGAAGCCGAGCCAGAACATGTCCTGCGGCACCGAGAACACTTTCAGCCACGAGCCGAGGCATGTCCCGAACGAACCGATTATTGTCGTCACGCGGAGGCCCTGCAAAGAGAATGAGAGAATCATCAATAATGGTCGTATTCAAGTTATACTTAATACTAAGGTAGTTACTCCGTACCGTACTCTTATAATTAAAGACTAGTAGACATAAAAACTTAGGTTACGGTAACGCTATCCACGAGTACCGGGTTCCATACGCCACATCGAATTCCATTACATCGAAGTTCATGACATCGAACACCTTACATGAGTACCTACTGTTATAGATCTCAGCGAACTGTACCTAACATGTGGGATCCGCCGCGATTGTCTCTTCGCTAAATAGGGTCCAAAACAAGTAAGGCGGTTAGATTCAAGGAAGCATCACCAATCTCCATTCATCACGTACACTGTTCACACTCAAAATACGCGACCTATTTGTCGGGACCAACTTAGGATCAAAGGTCGCGTCACCGACCACACAACCCTAGTGGGGCTTAGAGCACGTATTTAAAGCAACGTGTTTGTAAAGACTACCTTGTAGCCAAATTCGGACCGGTGCGCGGTACGGCGCTAATCGTGTTATGACACACATTTCATGGACATTTTATGCCTTGTTATGGATATCATATCTACATAAAATGTTTACTTATTTCGTTATTGTGCTTTGATATTGTGATTTGTATTCATAAGCAACACAATAGTCACATGGAATCCGTTTCAATTTATGGTTATGTAAATATTCACATATTCGCGCTGGAAAAATATTCGCAACGCTCTAACATTATTATGTAAATTTTTATGAAACTCATCAAGTTATGTCTTTCAAAATATATTTTGTGTAATACAAGCACGGAATAGTTTAAATAAAAGCCATGTATGTTTTTAGACATTATACCCAATGAAAAAAACGGATTAGCTATGGGATAACTCTGTTTGACTATCCGTCAGCTATTATTTAAACGCTGCAGTTTTATGAAATACAAAACATTTGTTCCACAGCATAACAGGACAATATTTTGCAATGCAAATCGCCTTTCAATTGTGAACATTGTAACGCAAGACATCATTCGTCACTTTACGACTATTCAAATAGGGATGCAAAGGTCACAGGCCATTCAGGCGAATCGAATTCTTTTCCCTCTGCCGCCAGCGTGTTGTGTCGTGGCCTCTACACTACTCGTCAAGTTGATCGACGTTGGGTGTCGAAGTCGGGACTGAGAAGCTTCATATTTAGGTTCGGGCGACTTCCAATCATCATCAGTTACTCGCGCGAGACAAAGGATGGTCGTGTGAGTCTCTTATTAAAAGAACCGTTGTTTCCTTCCGAAATTGAGCCTACATTTCATGTAGGTAGTGAAACTTACTAAATAATTATTATTTTAAAATAGCCATGGTCTTTGATTGAAAGCGATTTCATGTCATGTTTAAATAAGATTAAAATAAAATATTCCGTATTGAGGTACATGGCAAAACGTACGATCATTTTAAAATACGTTTGCAATCCTTTGTAGAACAATAATTATGATCCGATAAGTCACTTCGCTTTGACCGAATAGTAAAGCTGCCTCTTTGTGATCTCGTAATAGTGAACCCATGAGGGGTTAGCTGACTCAGTTACTGCTGCAGGGACCGATAAAACGGACCTATTCAATTCATGAACGCTGGAGTAATTTTACCACAAAATTTCAAAGCTCTCAGAACTAAACTTCAATTATAATATTCTATATGATGGACGTATACCTATAATAAATTCAAACATAGCCTTGGACTTCATCGCCACTTACCATCAGGTGTGATTGTAGTCAAGCATTAACCTATGTAATATAAAAAGCCTTTGAAATAGGTAGATAGAATGTTTCCTTTCACATCAGCAAAATTGATAAGTTTCGGCAATTATTTACGCTTTACAGGAATAGCGACGGCCCATTAATATCTGTCTGGAGGTGAAATAGATCCGCCCATCCAAGTGGGCCACTCATCATGCGTGCTCTCTCTTTACACATCAGTGAAGTTCGCTGTCGACATGTTCACGGGTTCACGCTACAGTTGAGAGGGTACATGTAGGCTTTCATGCTTTTCATTTTATATCAATCTGAAAAATTAATAATTTGTGCTTTATTTTGCACATACAAAACTTTGTTTCGTAAATAATTTTTATCGCGTTGTTTTAAAAGAATCCCTTGACGGGTTTTCGATTATAAAATAATTCACAGTTTTCCTACGCGATACAGTATCAGAATATATTATTAGGTATTATATAGTACGCTGTCAGTAGCCCCTCCCGTTGTGGGGTTCAGTGTGCTAATATTATTATTAATTACTCATTCCTTTTTATGATAGTAAATTATTTAATACGCGGTCAGTGCGGACTAATCAACACGAATAATTACTTTTAATAGGAACCCAAACAATAATTGGCAAGTGGCCCTGGCACTGTCCAACTCCATTATTATCCATCGCAAACAGTAATAAGCGATATAGGATATAATCTGATTTCGAGGCGGCAATTGTTACAGCGATCTGTTATATTTTTTGTGGAGTCACGATAAACAAACGTTGGGCTCGGTTCCGGAACCGAATTCCGTATCTCATTGTCCTCGTCTTGAGAGCCAATATTTTCTTCTGCTGGTAAATACAATGGCGCGTGGCGTTCCAGTGGTGCGCAATTCGCCGGCTCATTTACTTGGCCGTTCGGTTCTGATAGCTGCATCGATTAGTTTACGTTACGTTTTTGCTACTTGCATTTTAAACATTTTTTTATTGTTTTGGAAGTTTTTAACGGATTGAATTTCCCGCGTTACGGGCGCTACAATCTATGAACATAATGATTATATACCCGCTAGAACGGTAGAACCGATTTCTAAGAGTCAGAGCATATAGAATGCTACATTCTAAACGTACCGACATAGCACTCAGAGTTAGCCGGCTGAAGTGGCAATGGGCAGGCCTCATCGTTCGTAGTACAGATAACTGATGGGGTAGGAAAATCCTCCAAAGGCAACCACGCCTTGGTAAAACGAGCACAAGTCGAGTCGATTCGATATTCGATTGAGATCCGAGTAAACTTAAGTTAAGAGTTCCCTTTCCCTTCAATTCAGCGTATCATTAACATTAAAAGTAAAATCAGTTTGGTATAATGCCATGTCATAAATATTTGAGCTTGTATTTCTAACCTAGTAACATATTGAGGTTGCAGCACAGGGGACCCAAGAGAGCCCTCTAACGAGCTCGTCGCCACCTACTCCACTTCACTACAGTGAGAACTAGTTTGTTTGCGCGTATTTTTAACTGACACGCGACGTATTTCCAGTCGTCAAGCTAGTTCTGTAAAAAAAGTATGCCATGCAATTTGGCCCACTTTGAAGTGGTTTTTATTCATCTGGAGCGATACTTGGTAAGCCAATTAGTGAGGTTAGCCAAGTGACACTGCAGCCCTTGGACATCTGTTACGCCTTTTTAGATATCCGGCCGAATATTCGGTCCACTTTCTCGCTGAATACTTATTCGTACAAACAACTCTACAAAGACACCCGTTTACATAATCTCATCATCCCTCTCTCTCTTCTCTAATCGTGCGCACGAATACAAACGAGAAATCCTTTTATTCGCAACAAAAAACTGACACCGATCCGAGCACTATCGAATACTCGTAGCAAATACTGAAGATGCTCGAATGGACCGTTTACATACTCGAATTCGTGCGTACTCGCCCTTTGCCGGCTGCCGTCGTGTATCTAAGCAGGGCGTAACAAATTCTCTGTTAAAAATACAGTAGCCTTTTTTTTGTTGGTGTAATTAAGTATTGCTACTCTAAAGAACTAAGAGAGAACGACGAATGGGACGCATTACTTCTCTCTCGCCTCAGTATTTTCCAAACCACAAACTAAGTAGCTAAAAGTCATTGGCGCAGTGGAACCAGTAGAACCTTTGCTCAGTTAACCTAATACAAGTTTTTGACTAAGTTTTCCTTTGAAAACTTAATGGAAACAATTTTCTTTCAGTATCTGACTGTTTCTGCAATGAATACCTACTGAATATTTTATTTCAAAGGAAGCAAAACCTCTTTATACTGTGAAGGTTACCTATAGATACATAATTATACATTGTGCCATAATCTACATTAGGCCTCGTTTGTCAGATTACAAAAAAAAACATTTCAAGCTTGAATGTTAGGTATGTAATATTCAAACAAAGATTGGTTGATAGCCAGCGATAACTCAACAAGAAACAATACGTACACTGGTATTGTGTATGTCGTTTACTCTGCCGTGTTGTTCGAACTACCGATTTACGTCACGTACCTACCAATGTAGACAATGTAGTGTACTTGTAGTTTCAGTAGATATTACGAGTACCTGTTTCGTATGACTACACACTGGGGTTACCAGACGCACGCGTAGGTACCTATCATTAGACTAGGATAATGTAAGTACTCGTAGTATTAAATATATCGATGTAATTTTGAGAATGTTTTTACTTTTCTTACCTTTTTAAACAGATCATTAAAATTCCATTTCTCATTTATACTTTTCTAATGTAAAAGTTACTAACCTTCATATATACTGTATTTTGCATGTTGTGTCACGATAAAGCAATTTAATTATCCATAGAAACCCTTAAACATACCTATTATTTTATTCTTCATTAGGATTATGAGGAAGTTGAGTGTACAGGAAAAAGTAAATCTAAATTATATTCGCTGACCACACAATATTGTGTATTAAGATACCAAAATACGCGTTAGTAGTTGGAAGATGATAAAGTTCTAAAACTGTAAGATACGCGCATTCGGTTGGAACTTGATGAAGTTTTAAAACTGTCACATGCAGCAGCACTACCGGCGCGGCGGGGGCGGGGGCGGGCGGCGAGCGCATCGTTAATACTTGTGCTATCGTATTGCAAACTTTTATGGAACCTATCACGACTTGGCCAAAGTTATTTGGAACGAATCGACAGGTTTCATGCATCTTTTGTTAGCTACGACAAATTTATTGCAGTCCACGAATACCCTACTCTTAAAACTCGACATAATTAATGCTGTAAAGGCAAGTTACGTCACTACATAATTTATGTAAAGGAAGTTCGGACCAAATAATATTGGTTATACGCATGCAGCCGGTTTTCAAGGTTAAGTTTCCGGGGTCTTTTGATTAATTTTAATTTACATTCGTGTTAGCGTTTTTGCTACTAAACGAATTTTACGGTCAAATTTCGTTTATTTTGAAAAATAATCACTATCTTATCTTGTATGGTAAGCATTTACACCATATAATTTAAATGGGTATCTTAGGAGGTATTGCCAAATTAAAAATTACTCGCGTGAAAATAATTCGTGCGCTGGTGAGGGTACTAAAGGATGGTTATCTCGAAGCATAATTTCTTCAATGGATTCACTTGAATCTTTGTATATAGGTTCCTCAAGTGAGCACTAAGAAACGATTTTTGGAAATTGGCGGACAAAGCCGCGGGGGAAAGCTAGTATATACATATATTATATACCTCATCCTCACATTACCTATACGCATGTACATACGTACCACATGCCTCAACAATATTACACATTTACAAGCTCTCACCTACACACGTACGCCACCCACCTCCGCTCTACATAAAATTATTCATAAATTCTGCTAAAACCATATCCTGCGTAAAAAAATATATAAAGTTGCACGTACAACGTTTGTACCTCGACGATAAGCTCCGCTGGCCCCGGTGCTGACAGACACATACATATTTACGGCTTTGTTTTCTCTCAACAGACTTTCACAAATGTTTTTGCATTGATTGAAAACCCTTCCTGATACGTTAAACCTGTTATATTAGAGCGAGACTTGTTATATTGAGAACCTTTATTAAAACCGGTCTATCCCGGCTTTGGCCTATCCCGGGTGTATGTATCGTCATACATCTGAGCTGACGTGAAACGCTTTCGTAAGCAAATCTAAGCTAATGGTCGTTGATATATGAGCAGGAGTGATAGTGTTTCTCATGCGACAAAGAGGAAGGAGTATAGAAGCGGAAGAATAAAATTAAATGGTTTCTCATCTCATCTGCATTTAAAATGAGGATTATTATTTTCGTCTACAGTATCGTAGTGTGTTGCGAATCGTATTGTGTAGACCAATTTTAGATTTGGGAATCCGTTTGCAAAAACCAATTTGCATCAATATAATATTATTTGCTAAAATAAAAACACAGTTTATCGGGCTTTTTTTTCAATATACAAAGGCACTGAGTTGGATGTAGTAGGTACGGAAGGAAACGCTAAGTCAGCCCCGGTATAACGTTTGTTGGAACGCGACCACGTTCCAGATTTAAGACTTGGACTCGTTGAAGCAGCTGCATTCGGACGGTGTACAATAACATGCTTTGAAAGTACGTTTTATGAAAATTTAGGTTGCTACAAACCATCCCATCAGCTGGAAAGAATAACTAGATTACCTTTTATTTTGATATCGACTACACAATTCGTTCCACTTAATCATCCTTGTGTTAATCTTAAGTCATCTTCCGTGCCTGGAGATAAGTTTTGGCCTTGGGTAAATTAGTATAAAATATTTGTTCTCGGATCTTGGTTACAAGCCACCCGCAATTCAGCGAATCCTTTTCAGGCATTAATCTATATTTATGCATACAGGTCTTTCAAAGAATTTACAAAGACCAGCGACCTTCAGAAACCTACTTTTGTTTTCAGTATTTGCAGCAGTTTCCTATTGGTGTCTTTCCGGTGCGCTATGACAGGGGGTGCTTCAAGAAAGGTATAAATATTTTTATATCTCGCTCTCCTTAAAACAAGCGAAGCATTGGTGATTCCTTGGCGAGTAATCCCTCAGGCAATCAAAAATATATCTAATAATATTTTGGGTTTTATACCCACTATGCTTTTCAATTATTTAGATACAGCGCACATCACGACTACGAATTTTGTACTAGACGTCTACGTAACTGACATCAAAAATTAATCGCTGATAACATGCAGGTACAAAATGTTTTGCCCCGCAGCCACAATGAAAACGATGTTCATTACATTACATTCAGCAGTAAAGAATTAACTGAAACCATAAAACACGATACTTAATTAAGTTTTCAATGTACACAACGTAAATAATAAATAATTGGATCCCGATACGAGCGTTATTTGTATGGCGAAGATTTTATCATATCCACAAAAACAAACAGTGCTAAAGCTGAAGATAAATCGTACGAGTACATACTGGATATTCATGAACGCATAGCAATAGCGATCTTGGTTATATCTTCCCACTACATTGTAGGAGCGTTAGAGTGCAAAGATTAATTGTGCAAACATGAGTTATAGATAATATAGTTATCTGTTACTTAGATGGCCGTTCAAATCCCAGAGACTCGATATTCATCCACAAAGGATGCATGTCTTAAAATGACTGTATTTGACCGGCTTTGACGTAAAATCGTAACCGTTCCCTAGACTGGGTAGCCTAAAACACATCTAAAGAAGGCCCTGATAGTGATATCATATTCGCATTATTTATAAATAGTCCATACACTTAAGTTAAGTTAGATGCGGACAATAGGTACTTAGTGAGACTGTCAAGACTTCAAGAGGTAGTGTTTGTTTGTACATTGTTTGTGGTTAGTGCGACACATCTCTGACATTTCATGAATGACCCTATTTGTTGAGCCGGATCGTCTGTTCGGTTCTGATAACTCCTCATATTTGGATTGGCCTTAAGCCCCCTATGCTGTCCGTATTGGAGATGCGAAAGTGAGTATGATTCATTGCTGCATTAACAAATCCAAAGACAAAGTAAATAGATGTACTCGAATCATCTTCTACATATAAAGAGGTTGAAATGACAAAGTTATATTATTGTACATATTCGACCTAATTAGTAAGAGCAAGGTAGGTACCTATAAATACAGCACACAGCTAAGTAAACATTTCGAGTGAAACTCTTGTCAGCAACACTTTAGGTACTCGATGGAATAAGTCGTAGCGACGTTGTGACGGAAAATAGAAAATCTTGAAAAATAAGCGGACATGTTGGTAGGTACATGTAGGACTTGTGTGTGCGTACGGCACGGATTTAGGAGGTGAAAAGCGCAAATATGACGAGCGCAATTTGACGGATCATCTTGTTCAAACACGCAAATAACACCGTCTTATGAGATTTACACTTGTTACGCAGCACGTTCAAGGCTGAAATTATTTTATAATTGGTGTATCTCAGTAGGTAGGTATTGTAGCGACTCTTATTGCGATGCCAGGGATTCCGGGTTCGACTACCGGGCGGGGTGGCAAATATTTAAGTCACATAAAAGTTGTATTTGGGTCGTGACTCGTAAGTGTTGGTGATTTCTTACTTGTCTCTCGGGTAATGCGCGACGCTAGAAACTTAATACCTACGGGTAACAACGATTATAAAATAAATATGTAACGACATTTACCGTAACTACAGAATCAATAAAATTGATAGTTCATCATCATCTTCCTGCCCATTTACCAATTTTATTTGTGGTCGGCGCTATATGTTCTTCTCTTCCACTCTTCGCCGTTGGCCGTCACTTCTACACTGACTCCCCTTTCTTTCATATCATCCCTCACACAATCCATTTAAAGAACATTATTCCTATCTTGATCCTAGAAGAATAAAAAAAGATGAAAACTAAAATGGTGAACTTCATACTAGGACTTTTTCACAATTCAATTCAAGTAGGCACACACAAAGTGTTCACACCAAGAAGGCTGAAGGGAACATAATGAACGAAATAATATACTTGAATGTTCTCATTTTGGTTGTTGTAAATGAACCGTTTCTTCAGTTATTTGCGGTTATATTCAATCATATTAAGTAATATTACTTTCATTTCTAATTCTTGTACCTATTTATATCTTAAACGGCTCATTAAATTTCACTGCTCGTCTCCCCAAAATTGCAATTAAATTGCTACACGACACTGCGACCGTCGCGGACGTCAGGAGCAAAACGTAACACAATGCGCCCTTGTTAAACTTGTTGGAAACCACAAAATATTTCAACAAAAGAACGTTACTAATTGTTCCGGTTTGAAATTCGCAAAAAGCTTTCGTACAATTCAAAAGTACTTTGCAAGTTTCACCGACGAGGGTCTGGCTTCCTGTAATTGGTGACCACGGGCCTTAGTCGATACTTTTTGTGGCCAAACTGTACCATTAATGATTTTTTAACCCAACAATTAAATGGATTACCAAACGGTCATATTTTCAACGTTTATTAGATGAAGGCATTCACGAAGAATGCATGAAGGCAGGTTCTTCTTTCACGTTAAAACGTAGCGGCGCCGATGTAATTTCTGGGATAGAAAGAAAGACAGGAGGAGACGCTCCCCGACTCGCCGACGTCCCCGACTCCCCGAGTGCAGTGTAGGAGGACGTACGAGGACCCACGTCTTCTGCAGCGACTGTGAGACGCTCCACCGCACCGCCACGGCGCGGGTGAGCGGCAAATGACGTAAATATAATTATATCACACTCACATTTACGAAAATGTTACTGCTGCCTTCACTTGAATCGTTTTGACCTGATTGGTAAAAAAAGCGTATTAATGAAACTTAGCCATTTCTAGGAATAAAAATGGCAGATAAGGGAGTCAGTGCAATTCGGGTTTTAATTTATTTTATTTGTGTCTTTCCTCGCGCAAAGAATTTACACCACGTATAATTAACATAATATTGTGACAACATTCATAACCAAGTAGGTAAACAAACTTAAGATAATCTAGATTTGAAAACTCAAACACTGCTTATCCAACCTTTGTTTTTGTTACAGAATAGGAAACAGAACGTAACGTGTTTAAAATTTGTATTTTGTACTTTTTAAAATTATATTCAGAGTTGGCCCAAAATATTAATTTCGAAATTAACTAGGGCTATTATCGCTCGGAGTCCCAATGGACGCCAGTATCCGCTGTCAGATTGCATTACGTTTGACGTTTCATTTTACAATATTCCGATGGTACCGCGTCTCGACCGCGATGCAATTTAAGGAAAATCAACATTAAAATTGCATTACGCGAGCGAGCGGGAAAATTACATTTTATCCTCGCTGGAAATTACTTAAGATAGTGGACTGATACCTTGAAAAGACAACTGTATAGTTTAACATTACTTACTTCTTAGTTCTTTAATATATCTATTGTTATTTTAGATGTTTTATTTACGCGTAAATAAAGTAATGGGGATTCACAAAATTAATAATAAATAAATTTATGTTAAAATTTTTGCATCAACTATAAACTAGATAAAATGCCTTGTTATTTCAAACATTTTATTTTAAACATACGAGTACCTGTACGTATTTAAGTATTCATTATCCTTTATATTATGCGAGTTCGCTGCGTCCATATCTTTTGTCCAAATAGATAAACACTTTACATACCAGGTTAATTTTTCAGGGACGACCGCATAATCAATTATGCCAACCGTAACAGAGGGATTCCTACTGCGAGCATCGTTATGAGTGTGTACCTAAGCATATAAAGTTAGATTTGATTTATTATAAAATTCGATAGTAAGATAATGTAAATATCGACATGTTTAATGTCACTTAGCGATTACGCTATAATGATCTAAATTAATAACGATAATACTAACGATGGCTTTCAAACTCTTGTTAGTTCGAATTGACGCGTCTGACAAATTAATTGCAACGTTGTTTGGTTGGTACGGCTTTATTCGCACATCGATCGCGAAGCTCCACTGAAATCCGATGAATACGAGCCTGTGACGTGCGTGCATCTAAAGCGGAAGTTCATTGAATCACTAGGTACTAAATCAAGTAATAATGTAGTGTAAGTATTGCACAACGTAATTGGTTAGTTATTTTTTTAAATTATGATTTCGGTCTATCATTAACATAGTCATTTATTTGCGTCATTATTAGAATTTCCTCATTTGCCTCATTGGGTTTCGAACATCGAATGGCAATCCACCATGGTAACCATTTTTCCGTAGGAGTCGACAAGTTATTAAATTACGTCAACAACCAAAAACACGTGACCATAATGAGGCGTGAGATATCTCGTGCCGACGTTTAAAACACGCACCTACTATGTATATTATTTGAAACTGTAATGTAGATCTGTGGTTGGTATGTCCCGGTATTACAGTAAAACACGCTGCATGTACCTACTGATAAATAAAGTTCAAACGATTTAATGTTCCCAGTATTCTACGAGTACAATGTCGGACATGTGGAATTTCAAAACGCCGAGAGAATATCAAAATGTGGCGGAAATAAAATGAAGTTAACCAGGATATACCAGAATGCCGGAGAAATTCGGGATTTCGGTGAATAACAGACGTCACGCAGCTGCAAAGGAAATAAATTTAAAAAGGCCGGACAGAAGGTCGTAATGTAGCCGTCAGTTGAAACTGCTTTTAGTTATAATGAAGTACTTCGAAGTTTCTCATGATTACTTGCTTGTTTACATTATATTGGGTAACGACTTTTCGTTTGGCGCATAATTTAATACTCGGTTCTAAGCGTATTGATGACGTGATATTTTGTAATTTTTTTGCCGTCGCTACCGTACCGCTATCGTGAATAATATGTAGGTACAGCTAACTAAAAAAACAAACCAAAATTCATTGATTAATAGTATCTTCTCATAGCAGAGATGCTGTTCAACTTACCGTTTCCATCGTGATTCCATCCGAATTCACGGCAATGTACTTACCAGTAAGTACATCGTAATAATAAAGCCGTATCGCAAAAACGCGATTCAAAATAAAAATAATTTGGCAAAAAATTTAATGATCGTTTTTTATCACCGAGCAACATCCGAATTTCATTTAATTTTGCAGAAACGTGATTCACAAAAGTCATTCTACCGAGTGTATTTTGTTTGTGTATTTCATAGACCCTACAAGGTAAAAGAAGGTAAAGTTGGTCACGCCAGGTTACATGTTTCGTCATTACGGTCAATGGATCAACAGATAAACCCTTCTCCGTCAAGTCTGGTCAAGTACAGTTGGAGACAATCACATGTGAGTGGCACACACAAGATATTGATGTTATAAAGATTCGGTGTTTAAATCGAGGAAATTAAATCATTGTAAGCCATATACATCAATCAACAATCAAAATAGAACTCTATCCTTTCAAATCGGTCTCAAATATTTATATAAACACACGTCGAATAACAAAAATAATAGAAATGTTGGCGCGCAAAAGAAAAAGCAACAGATACTAAAAAATAAAAAATAAACGAACTATAAATTTATACACTTTGACGTCCCGCCTTACACGAAACATTCAAACTATTCAAAGGTTGTACCGTATAACCGTATAGCCCGGACAAGTTTAGTTTTCAAACGGTTTGCATTCTGAAAGTATTCCGGGCGGCTGCGGCTCACATATCCGTTCATACAAACTAGGCTCACGATCGTATTAGCTTGAACTTGGGTTACCTTTACGGAAAGAAACTCGGAAGAGCCGTACCAAAGTTTTTTATTTGGCAAAAATCTTCGTGCTCCTTTCTCGTCACATTCGACGTCAGATATCAGACATCAGATATAACCGTTATATTATTATCTGTCTGATTAGCTAGACAAGTAGACCGTAAGTTTGCTGTAGTTTTTTCGCATCAATCGGGTCAATCAGAAACAGAAGCTGTGTCTTTCTAATGTCTGTATAATTATTATTGGTCATAATGATTAGCTAGGTATCTTTAACCATATCATGTAAATGATGAAAGTTTAATTATAACGAGTTATAATTAGATAATAATGGTGTGTGCTAGAATTTATTTGCGGACTTTGGTTTGTACGCAAATAAAAATAAGATAGGCGTAGGCGTACCAATAAATAATATAAAAGGTATTTATCTCAAAACAATGAGGCGAAAAGTATGTAACTCCAAAGTAGAGGCCAACTATGTACATTGCGCTCTGTTTAAATTAATAATTTAACCTTGATTCAGTAATAAAAGGAGTAATTTATGAATACAGTTTTGATTAGACGAAAGTGAAAACTATCTAAGCAAACCAAAAGGACAAACGTAAATTTTTTAACTTTGAAGCTAGCATTCGACACGTTCAAATGCTTTCAAGATTTGTATACATTAAAAATGTATATTATAATATTATAATTTACTTTAGTCCAAGGAAATCATTGCAAGTTTTAAATTCTGACAACCCGCAATGGTAGATAATGTTCGGAGAACCAGTAGGTATCATTAATAAATTATATGGCTTCAACCCATTGATGGCCCAGTACTGAGCACGGGTCTCTCCTCATACCTGAGGAGGCCTACTGTATACTCCACCACGCTGCTCCAGTGCGGATTGGTGGAGGGGTTAGTGGCCAACCCAAGTGTCGGAAGTTTTTAAGCCGCCTGAAGGTATCCGACATGGCTTAACGACTGCTACCAGATGGTAACAACCGGGACCGACGGCTTTACGTGCCCTCCGAAGCACGGAAGCGCTCAAGAAATTTTGCCACTAGCGGTCACCCATCGCACTACCGACCGCGCCCGCTGTTGCTTAACTTTGTCGATCACTTATGATCGACGCAAGTCGCCGGGCTATGAGCGCTTCGAATGCAAATAAATTATATACACGAAAAATAAAATAAATACTTGTTTCATGATCAATATCGAAAAGTCCATTTAAAACATGAATCGCAAATAGCGCTCATTTTAAACCGATCAAATATAGCAATCCATGAAATGTTTTTCGAGTACGTGTTCATTATTTGCATAATTCGCATACATCGCGCGGAATTCGCGCCGAAACACAATTTTACAGTTTTACTCGGTATAAATACCTACTAATAAATAGATCGAATGTAGCGGATGTCGTTGACAAAGACCGTCGACTGTGGGAAATTAACAGTTGGTTAAAACATTGCCAACGAACGATGTGTCCGGAACTGATTCCTCATTCTGATGCACTCACGTATTGCTTTATGTTTCAAATGAAAACTGTATAAGACTTGCATGAAAGTTCTGGATTTAAGGAGGGTTTATATAAACGAAAATAAATCTAGGAAGTGAACAAAAATAAAATTAAATAAATGACGATTCTTCTCGTAATACTTCAAAAACAGTTTTTAAAGTAGTATTTTGAACGGTTGTCATTGTCGGTTAAAAATGTTAAACCGACAATGACTCTACAAAGTTACAATCAATGTTTTAAGATGAAAAACGGAACAATAAAATAATACTGGGTATACTCAGTATGCACTATCTAATTTATAACTTTCAAGTCGATATCTACCGGGTCTACAGGAATCTACAGGGTGGTAACCTTCCTGAATCGACTGCGAAGTGTCTTTACGTGTTTCGATCGCAATGTCGGATAGCCATAAATTTATAATGCAGTTTGTTTCCCCATTGTAGCATACTTAAGTGGTAACTTCGAATAATCCCCCATGGCTGTATAGGTACAATGAATAAAAAAACCTTAAAAGCAGTTCAGAAACAACAGAATTACAGCTGTAGGTACCTCATTCCAAAACTAAAATAATCCATACATACGAACATAGAACCTCTTCCTTTTTTTAATTCCGTTGTAAAGTTACTAAGCTTTAGAAAATCAAAGTTGTTTTACAACAAAATAACATTGTATGTTAATATCAACAAAAGCATTCCATAGACTAAAAGACTGATAAAGACGGAAATAGGGAATCTAATTTATTCTTGGCAACGTGTGCACTCAAGGGATTATATTGTAAATAATATTATCCCCGTTATACCTATAAGAAAAACCGATACACAACGTAAAAACGCTTCCAACCTCGGTAGTTCACTAAAGGATTTATCGGATTCCGCGAATGCCTGTTTGCTGTATTCATTGGATTTCACGATATTCGGCGTTTCCTGAGCTTAATCGGTATCGGATTTTAGGAGAACTGCAGTACGAGTACATACTTGTATAATAATAATAATAAATATGTTATAGACTTATAGTGCGATCGTGCGGTTGACAATATCATGAATTTGCCAACAATTTGTTTAAAAAATAAAAGTTTCACTTTAAAACAAATTTGAATAAACTTCAATTTTTTCATTTCACATCTGTGCGACGCAAAGGAGGTTTATGTATTTATATTTAATATCGCGTTTACACTTTTACGAAAGTCAAAACCTGTGGGCCGTGACACTAAAACCCTGTTGTGAATTTCAATATGGCGCTATTCGACACAATACAGGAAAAATTAATTCTTACATTATTTTTAACCTTGTTAACAGACAAGGCGAATGATCCGGTAATAGTTTTTGTTTAAAGATCATAAAAGGGACATTCACCTTTGCCTCATATGCGGCTCAGTACCTAAATCCTACGTCATTTCTAATCCTACACCTCCTCGCAACTTACCTGGTAGGTCATTTACAACGAGTTCGTGTTCGAACGTTATTTACCTTATGGCCGACACGAACAGTCGTTAAGATTGAGAAAGTATTATTATTATTCAATAACTATCTATGTTCTATTGTCTAAACAATTAGATACATTGTAACTATTTAAATGCATGGTAAGATACTTAATTCATCGTGGACTGCGGAAATAATTTGTATTGCTCGTATCATAGTAAAAATTGTTTGATACCCAAATGGAAAACAAACATGAAAAATATATCTACCAGCTGTCAAATAATATGGCATTTAAATATTATCAATGATTATGACATACTAATGCACATGTTACTTAATAACACAGATCAATTATTTATTGCTTTATTATTTATTACTGACAGATGATTGTATTCATTGAGCATTGCTAATTAAGATTTATTACAAGTATAATGTAGATCAGAGAAATTGAAATTGAACATTACTTAGTGTAATTAGCTTACCTACTTAGTTATAGCCGCTGGGTTATGTACAACTTAGAATAATCCCGAAGGTACTCTTGGTGGTACCTAGAAGATTTTTAGCGGCCGGGCTAGCTTCTTATAAATTAGACTGTCAAATGTTTTGGACGTGCTTTGCCAGCAATCAAAATTCAACGTCATTTAATCAATTAAAACCTTCTGTGTGCCTTAAGGAACATGAGAAAAACAATTAGCTGATTTAATCGAGCCATTGCGACTCGACTCGTGTTCGACTCGTGCTCGACTTTTGCGCTTACCAATATTCATTTTAATTTAAAAGTTAAAAGTAATAGGATACCTACCTGAAGCGAATAGTATAAAAATCTTGCGACGACTTGGAAAATACAAAGTTGTAAGAACACGACGTTATATTAGGTACTTTAATAAAACACTTAAATTTTCCGAACTTATAATCAAAATGTGTTTGTGATAAAGGGTGTGGGTTTTCCTTTAACGAGTTAGTAAAACACACAGTACCTAAATTGTTAAATGAATGCCATTCCGGGAATGATAGGAATGGGTTTAGGAATGATAATGATAGGGCCGGCACAATGCTCCTAAATCAGTTACGTAAATCCCTAAGCTATCCCTTACCAGACCCCGGTTGTTCATTCAATCGCAACCGACATATGGACTTACTAAGGGCGCGTTTATATGACGCGATAGTTTTCGCGCAGTGGCCGGCGTGATCATGTCATTGCAAACATTATAACCAGCATCCGATTTGGTGGCCCTGTATGACGAAGTTTGAGGAGGTAAGGTTCTAGGTTCGATCCCTGATTAAGGCAGTTAGGTACCTAGGTATATGATTGAAAAAGATAATAAAATAAATTGTGTTTTTGTTCGCTTACGGCCTTACGGTACGTACATCCTGAACGCGGGGAATCCCGATATAATAATATAGTTTACACGTGCAAGCAAGGTTCTGAGTGCGTTATTTGTATGTATTTTTTAATTTGTTTTTATAATGTTGACATGCATAAATTAAAGTCGGAATTTCCGAAACTCCCACGGAATAGTGATTAAAGAATACTATTGTATATGTTGCCTCGCTTCGCTAACGAAATTGAGGCAATCGATGCGAGCGTAGCCGAGAGCCGTTCCTAGTGATAGTCTAGTTATAAGTACCATAATGAATCGATAAATAAGACTTACAGATTTATCCAGCAGCCAGCTGCCGGGGAAGATGAGCGGTATGTATGTTATCATGTAGATCATCGATGTCCAGTACACCGTGATGCTGTTCACCCCGTAGTACTTCACCACGGCGTCTTGAATTATACTGTACTGGATCCATTGCATCGAATTCGATGCCGAGTACAGCACGAATATGAACAAAACGAGCCATCTAATCGGGAACACTCTGTATTCCGTTGGCACCTTCTTAGTCGGAGATTCCATGACGACCCCTTTCTCAGCGACTCCGTCCATGACGCTTCCGCTCACTTCGATATTCTTTGTGTCGGTCATTTTTAAATACCTTTTTCTTTAAAAATATATGTAACAACTTATGCTAATATTATTGTCGTAATTTTCTAAATTGGAATGTTTATTCGGAATGTGTATGGCACATACGTTACTAATTCTAAACGACGTAAATATCTAGTAATAAGGAATAAATATATTTTATTGTCGCTTTAGAAGCGTTTTTAACGGAAAAATATTATTGTCAGATTTCCCGCGCGCGCGTTTTCTCCGCAGCGAAAGTGAGGGCGCGAGTGTCCCGCACGACCGCTCGTGCTCGACTGTTTTCTATTCTACTCCCAATCAGAGGCCGAATGGAGTGTTTCCTGTACACCCTCCGTCCGGCTCCGTGACGGCAGCACTCATGCTAGAGCAGACGACCTGTCTCCTCAAATGACGATCTCAACTGCTTTACAACAAGCTGATCATTTCCAATAGACTGTAATCACCGTTGAAATTGATTGATCATTCGTCTTATCGGCTGATGGGTCAACACTAACAGGTGTAAACAATCACAAGTTGTGTAATAAATACTCGGTAATCGCGGTTTACGAGTGTGTATAGACGCGTGTTGAGATAATGGTTCTAGCAATGACATTATTGTCTAGAAATCAAAATTACGAGTTTAGTAGACCACCTCAATATTTATTGTTCTCTGTAAATACACTGGTCTGATTAATTAGCTTCAGACTAATAATGGTTGATATGACAATGAGTAATGGTAAAGCGGTGGACAACCCAAGTCTTGGATGTTTTTAAGGTTCCTGAAAGCCTGCTACATTGTTAACTAAGAGCAAGCCGAGACCGATTATAACGTGCTTTCAAAGCATAGACTCCCACAAGAAATTTGGGTCACTAGCGGTCACGGTGTCGGAGAGCCAATGCATAGGTAATGGTAATATCTTTTAAGGTTAGTTTAGGTTAGGTTAGATTGATGGAAAGACCATGAAAAAGAACTAGCTTATTGCCGAATCTGAACGTCTACTTGACTTTCTTTTACACAAAAAAAATTAAACAGGTAAAGAGACAACGTGGTAAACTCGTAATAAAATCGTAATAAAATAGAACTTTGTATCCAAACGACTGACTTACAATTTATTTTTTAATAATTATTAACTTAAAAAAAGGATCAGAAAGAATTCAAAATCTTTTGGGTGTTCCAAAGTGTATGTGTAATGTTATTAAAATATTAATATTAAAGAATTTTTTCTATTATTCCTGCTTCAAAGCGAAACAATATAAATTGGATCTCCCTACTGCAATAAAAAATCTATTGTTTCTTTTCTAATGGCATGAAGATTTGCTACGATATAATAGAAAATTAATTTGCAATATGCCTATCATTCGTAACAAGGTTGATCCAGTTTAATCTGGCGCAGCTCACGTTTCCTGACTAATCCGGGTATACCAGGATAAATTCGTTCAGGGGCCGGCCTGGACGACACCTGACATGTCCCAATCCATTCATGTCCTGTCTTAATATTAAGTGCCATCCCTTTAGTTCGGAAAACCTATGCCTTATTACCCAGATGTGACAAAAATTTAAGACGGACTCTTTAGTTGACAAAATATTTTTTAATTGTGAACCGTTTGTGAAACAGTAAATGTAACCCCAAGCTTACTACAGTATTATGGAATATATTACGTTAATTAATGCTCCCAATAATATTTTTCTTAAATATTTTCCATGTACGGACGGACGACTGACGGTCTATCAATAACTGATCGTTTATGTTTGAACAATTTTGTGTGGTATGTTCACTGCCATCCGTCGTTTTCCTTGGTTTCCCGATTCTAGTGAATACGACAACACATTTTGCCCCATATATAAACTTCTTGTTAACCATCCGTTTCCATCGTAGCGACAGACGTTATCTGTCGGGTGAGAAATAAATGCCGTTACTGGAGGGATTATCGCGGTTATTATAATATAAATAATAATAATAACTAACACTACACACTCATAGCCCCACATTAAGATAGATTAGGTATTATTATTATTATTATTTTCTGCGCCCGGCCCCTGCTTCGGGAAATCTAGCTATGATTATAAACTTATATCATCGCGAACACAACATTTTAAATGCAAACCGTTTAAGTAGTTATGAAGCTGATTATTTTAAGCATCAAAGAACAACTCTTGAAAATTTAATTGCAAAACAATTTGGAAAATGTCGTTTACTATTTTTGGAAAATTGAAAAGCTCTTCAGGTCAAAATATATTCAGAACTCTAAAACTACGAAAAATCGTGGAACATACTTATGAGTCATTCGGATAACCCAAGAGCTGCTCTATCTTTGAACTTCAGCTTTACACTATTTTTTGGGACATCCTGTATACATTTTTCAATATTTTCATATAAAGAAGCGTGACTAGTTAAAGTTTGGATTAATATCACTCTCTGCATAATTATAGGCAGCTACTCACTTAGATCCATATTAGGGTTTTTAAACACGTACATAGACATTGGTAATTAAAACTCTTTCGGTAAAGTGTGCATCTAAAGATTTATTTAAATCCCAGGTAACACTGAGATAATAAATAATAGTTTCAGTACGTGCTGTTTCTGAAGCCTCGACAAGCCTCAACACATGCTTTGTGTCATAATTATTCTAAATGTCTTACTGGCTATTAACAAGAGCTTATCTTGTACAATGTTTTTGTAAACATTTTAAATAACTTCCTTCTCCCTTTGCTGGTATCGTTATTTTGATATTTTTCTCTGTTGTTTTTTTTTGTTCGATTAAGTATGTTTAAAAATCCTCTTAATTTGACCAAAATATGAATTCTACTTTAAAATACTCTAATAACCAAAATCTAGGTACTATAATATTTTATCTGCATAAATATTTACTAAATTCGTACTAAATTCGTTGATTCCGAGGGTCAATTTGGGCTCCAACGCGGCTTTTATTAAATGCCGAAAGGTAGACACACGCTACGCCACAGTATCTACGCGACTAAATAAGATTACATCGACGTTCGTGAGTGTTAACTTACTATGTGCAATTATTCTCCAAATCACATCCCTAATTTAATTATAGCATAATTTTAATTTTTAAAAATATTTTGTGACATTATAATAATAAGTCAATGACATTAGCTGACAAACGAGCAGATGCATCAAATGACATTAAGTGCAACGCCCATGGTCATCCCTAACACCAAACGCATCACCAATGCTCTGTTGGCCAAGAACGGAGCTAGATACATACATCATAAATAGGTTTTTGATACAAGAAACGAAACATTAAAACATTCCATTGGTTTTAGAAAAAAGGTTCCAGCTCGCTCAATATACCTAAAAGGGATCCTCTAGACTAGAGATATAGGTCGTCCCTACGGCAAAGAAATCCAGAACTCAACAAAAGTCCCAATCTGATCTTGTAAATGCAATTAGACTAGTAGTGATCCAATGTTATTTACGTGCTCATCCTATTGTATCAGGGAGGTCGTCGCTTCCGACGCGGCTACGTTACGTTCCGCACCGCCTCACAATTCGGTCCATGTGTTACGAGCGTTTGTTTACAAACGGCGACATCAATCTGCCATTCACTGAGCTCAGTGAGTTCCCATGACATTACATTATCGCTTCCGATAACCTGTTGACGTACTGTAAACCGTAGCACGACGAGTGTTGTGGTAGATTTCAGTATCGAGCGATTAATATCGCTGGGGTGCCTACAGTTTATGCAAATACACGCGCTCGGCACTTCACGCAATGTCAATTAACTGGTCAATTTCTACCAAAATATGAACAGGAACGCATCTTTAAATGGGGCTTAATTTATCGGAGGTATTTGTGTGTTATTTTAGCAGCCAAAATAAAGAAGAGGAAATAAAGAAAATACCTAATTTGCCTCAAGCCTCCGTCTAGACTCTAGAGCCCAGAACACGACAAGTGGTTTGGCGGTGGTAGGTGGTGGTAGCCTAAACGTAAACGAACGACTGTCCGATGATCATTGTGTTTTCTTTCGTTCATGAGGTACCTACTAACAACGCTCGTGGCCGATCCCTTTAATAAAAACTCCTCCATGTTATATTAAATTTTAAACTTCCGCTCTTTGCCGTAGCCAGCCCAAGCTCATTTTGAGACTTGACCTTCTATAACGACGCTGAATTAGCTACGTTTGGGCGCGTTCACATAGAACGTCCGTTTTACTGGATCTGTTTTAACGGGTCAGTATTTCCGTTGTGTGTTGGATTTTTTACTGGATCCGGTATACTGGATTCTGTGTGAACACGCTCATACAACTACATACGCTACTAGCATCCAGTGTTCCAGATCCAGTAAAACGGACGTCCTATGTGAACGCGCCCTTACAGTTAGTTACCTACTTTTATTTTTACTTCTCCAATAACCAAGACACGTTTAAAGTTATTTACTAACGTAAATTATATCAATAGCAAATAAACCATAATATATAGTTGGTCGTCGTCGTCGGAGTTTCATTATTAGGTACAAATAAAGAATGATGTCGTGAAGTTCGTCGAAGGACTTCTATTACCTATTTTAATTATTATTATATTGTAATATTGTAATACTAAGGTATGCAAAGGAGACACGGTTTAATTGAAGGAGCCGTTTACTTTCAAAATATAATTTTCCTTGTAAACATGAACGTAATATTGTTTAGCCTGCAAATTCAGCAAATTGATCGTCCTCAACCGTCGGCTGGCTCCGGGCAGGGCTCGGGTAGGGTCAAAGAGGTGACCCTTTGCAGCGTAACAATAATTTCTGAAATTATCCAAATAAGTTCTATACCGGATTGCTGCTATTAGGTACTACTTACTACTACTTACTACTTGCTACTTGGGTACAATGGCTGAGTTAGGTACTAGTCAGCAATAAACAGGTAACATTTATAAGAGAAAAATCACATAAGGAAACACTACATTTAAAACAACATTTCAGCGCTGAAAGTCGCTACGTTGCCGGTATTACCATCTAGGCCTCCCCACCTCAATCCGCGCCACCCTAACGGTGCAATAATAAGAGATGAGATAACTGGAATACAATGATTATTTATTTATGAATGAATTGCTCGAATGAAGCGGAACAGCATGAAAATAAAAAAATATCAGAGGAGAATAGCTGCGTATAGTTGGGAGTGCTATTGTAGTCAATGGTTATACCATACCTAGATGTAAATAAATAATTTTTATACAGTGTTCACAACTCAGTAAGATGCACTTATAGTAATTTACATAGTTCGAAAGATAAATAGTAAATATCTATGCGTATCTATAGGAATGAATTAAATAGGTAAAATTCACTCAAACTACTACAAAGTACTTATTATTATACGTAAATACCCAGTTCCGTACCCTAAGTTCAACCGTGACATACGGAACCCTATTAATATGCCTCCTCTGTCTGCTTGTCATACAGTGATACAGTTCTATCATAATAGGTAGACACCTGACATTTTCACAAATGCGTGTTACTGTGCCCGCTATCACAACAAATACTATAGTGTTCAGATAATCAAGTAAAACTGGTTTGTAATGACGTAAAGTTATAAATTCGCTGCTTTAATTCAAAACTACCACAAATCCGAAAATTGCAAAAACGTTTTTATTCCAAAAATACATCTGTAATCCTTCATATTTTTATATTTAGACAAGACACCCATTGATTTCCCATTTTAAGTTACAGAAATAACGCAACCGTTACTTTTGAATTTAACGTTTTGAACGCGCGAAATATGATCTAAACTGCCATATTTTCAGTTGTGCGAATTTTAATTATTTTAAGCACGTTTCTTTTGTGCAAAAGTGCCATATCTCGAAATTTAATCTTTGTTACTCATTCATTTTATACAGAAGACGACCATATTTCGAAAAACTTCAGTATTTGAATAAAGGATTCATGTAAGTAGGACATTATTTTTAAATCAAAAGAACCATATTTCAAAAAGGGGTAGTTTTGCAGAGAAGATATACCTAAGTTACCTTAATTTTTTTGATCAAAATAAACTAATGAACCAAAGTGTTCGTTTTGCATTTAAGTTATTTAATATGAAGTACGGTATTTAAAAATAGTTTTATTTTGAATATAAAAACTACTTTCTATTATTAATATTTAAAAATTAAAAGGGCCTTATTCTGGAATACACTAGTTTTGCTTTTATTTAAACGGAGTTGTTTCAATACATAAGTTCATATTTTGAGATACATTACTTGAGCATTTTTTGTGCAAAAAGCATTGTTATCGTTGTAATTATAAAATTGTATTGTAGTTATAAAATGTTTCTACGGGTAATACGTAAACCATACATAATATATTATTGTAGGTATGTTTTTACGTATTTGGTATACGTAGAAAGTTAGAACCATAGGTATCTACTATTTCCGTAGGTTTAATAAATTAAGTTTAATTTAAGGTGATTCAGTATTTATTTTTGTTTACTAGGTATTTAAACTGATTTATGAAGTTAAGTCATTTTAAAAATGCCAGGCTCCTTTTGAACCATCATGTCATCATGATTTCAAAAGGAGCCTTTAAAAGAGAAAGATACCTGTTTCGCTTACATACTTATTTCGCTTCGTCCACTTTCATTATTCCCTTCATACATGCTCTTCGGTTTAGGGTACCTACTCTTGACCTGGCCTTTTTTCAAGATGTCCCTGATTTGGTCACGTCCGCCTAGGTCTACCCCCTACCCCTTCCAACACTTTCATTCACACTCGCCTTATACACTTTTTCGAAAATCGTTCTTCATTCATTCTCTCGACATGGCCAAACCATCTCAGCATACCTTTCTTAATTTTTGTCACTACATTTTCCGTTTCCTTATCTCACTATTTCTTATCCTGTTACCGTCCACTCAGTTTAACTCCTATTATACTTGACTTGTTAACGCTCTCATCTCAACTAAATTTATTCTACTTTCATGTTTCTTCTGCCATACCCAACTTTTACTTCGGTACATGAGTGTCGGAATCAACACCCGCTCATCTACAGCCAAACGAACCTTGTTAGACACCTTCCGACTGTTTCTAAAGGAGTGCAAAGCTCACTGCAAATATCACTCTCGAACTTTCCATTAATCTTGTTAATAAAAATATTATTCCAAAATATTAAGAATCGTTCTTTACAAATCTGTGGGTACCTAACACTGATAAATAATTAAATTAAGAGAAACGTAGAGAGCAGTTTAGTGGGTGTGTGGTACACCCACGTAAGTAACTTTAAAGTACTCATACGTGTTAAAAAGTTTCTATTTTAAATATGGTTCTTTTGTGATCTCAAGTGTTCCTAATTGCATTTAAGAAACTATTTTAGCTATAAGGTAACATTTTAATAGTTATTTTTGATTTAAAAGTTAAGAGTAGGAATGATAAAGAAGATTTCTCAAAAGTTTTGAATGTTTTCTTAATGTTTATAAAGTCTTTGTTTTATTTTGAGTTTTGAAAAAGTTACGTTAGTTTTGATAATTAGTTTAGCTAATTTTATTAGTTTACTTTTATGTTTTCATTGTTTCAATAGAACTTAAACAATAATTGATGATTATTTTACAATACATTTAACTTCTTACCGGTCCATGATTACTTAACAAATTTGGTGACATATCGACAGCAGCGCCACCTACCGGGTCCAATTGTGAATCTAAACCATTCTGGGATCCACCTGAAGACACACAAAAAATTTCAACCAAATCGGAACAGCCGTTTAGGAGTTCAGACCATTTGATACCAATAATAGTGTTACATTTTTCAAGTTAACATGTTTCAACCCCCGTATCTTTTACACCCTTACAACTATCGACTTGCAACCACCATAGTGCACGATGGGAGACTTGTACCTATTGCCACATACAAACAGTAGTCGTCTGCGATGCGTAGTTTTGGTTGTAAACTGAAATATAGGGACACACACCTCCAATTTTATATATATAATAGATAGATTTTGAGGGAAATTTTGATTTGTTTTGGATATAATTTTACACAGATGAAGCATTTTAGTTACTTTATTAAATTGCATGGCGATTTTTATTGTGTTCCTAAAAAAAATTATGGGCAAACATGATTAATACAATAATTTTTTTGACTTATGGTTGTTTTATTCCATATTTAGAATATTTCGCAAATATTTTTTATATTCAAAAGTAACTTATATGCTTATATCTCCGCTAGCATTCAGTTTATTATAAAATTACTTAAAACATTTAATGCAGTTTAAAAATGCGCTTCTAATGATGTATAATATGCATATATTTTATGTAAAATAAAAAAGCATCAGACAAAAAATACTTTTTTTTTTCTTTGTTTGGCTCTCCTGTAAAAAAGTATAATTTTGATTTGTGGTAGTTTTGAATTAAAGCAGCGAATTGTGGAAAGATTCTTAAACTATTATAAAAATCCACAAGTTCTCAAAGTTGACAGGAAAGACTAAGATTCCCTGTATCCTAAGATGCTGAGGAGCATGAACAAGATAAATAAAACACAGCAAAAACCCACGACCCGAGAATCGACATTTATCTGCCACACCGTCGGCGTCCGTGTATCGAATCGTGGATCATTGGCTTTGCAGGCAGGGACTACAATAATCTAATAAAATAGAAATAGAAATTGTTTTTTGTTTGAAGAAGATTTCGACAAACACTTTTCGAAACTCATACTACGTCATCGCATTAGCAAGTCCCATGAGTAGTTTTGGCATAAGGGTCAGCCAAGCGGCAAATCCCAAAGAAAATAATGTCTATTCACAGTTCACCTTGACCTAATCACTTGCTGAGCGAATCATTCAATTTGATAAATTGCTTATCCTGCTACTATTCCGTTTCATCCTTAGAGGGTGGGGTTTCGGCGTTTGTAAGTCTAACAAAGTATGTGAAATTTTCAGAAGCCTTTTCGTAGGTCTGTTTGAAAATCGGACGTGTTTTGGAGCCTACTAAAGTAGGTGCCTAGTCTCCTGTGTATGACGTTCTTTATCAATACCTAGGTAAGTGCCATTGTTCTATCAACAAAGAACATTAATCATAACTAAGTACAGTTTAACGTCCATCGCAAAAAGTTAGGAAGATTAATTATAGCATTGTATTTATTTCGTTTCCAATTTTAACCCTTCGTTGCGAGTTTTGGACGAAAGGCACGTTATTATACACCACAAGGACCTCGTATCTAAATTATAGACGCACCGCACCTTTGATAGATAGTCAGAAAATAATGTAAGTACCTAAATGATATATAAGGGGCCATCCATTAATTACGTCACATGAATTTCATGATTTTTTGGCCCCTCCCCTGTCCTTGTCACAGCTGGTCACATTTGTGAGACCTTGCCCACCTAGTGTGATGTCACATATTTTGCAATTTTTTTCTTTAATAATAATAAATAATAAATTTAGTGTTTTAATACCTACTTAGATATAAAATGGCTACAACCCATTAATGGCCCACTACTGAGCACGGGTCTCTCCTCATACCTGAGAAGGCCTAGAGCATACTCCACCACGCTGCTCCAATGCGGATTGGTGGAGGGGTTAGTGACCAACCCAAGTGTCGGAAATTTTAAGCCGCCCGAAGGTATCCGACATGGCTTAACGACTGCTACCAAATGATAACAACCGGGACCGACGGCTTTACGTGCCCTCCGAAGCACGGAAGCGCTCAAGAAATTTTTGCCACTAGCGGTCACCCATCCAACTACCGACCGCGCCCGCTGTTGCTTAACTTTGTCGATCACTTGAGATCGACGCAAGCCGCCGGGCTATGAGCGCTTCTAATATATAAAATATTATAGGTATAAAATATTATAGGTATATTGAAAAAATGTGATATCACAACATTTGGGTCCCCTCCCTACACCTTGTCACACAATGTCACACTTCATCGACCTCCTCCCTCCCCTTTACGTGTGACGTAATTTTTATATTGTGGAACAAGCAACTAGGTATACCTATGTAAAAACTCATAATTAGTTATTAGGTATTTCAAAAATAATTTAAGGTAAGTCCAGGAAACTTTGTTATTATAATAATTGTTTAATTTACTAGTTTATTGAATAGGGATTATTTCAACAGACAGTTTAGAACCATTGGCCTAGGCAATTAAAAGTTCTGATTGAAATAATTGATTTATCACGTAAATAAGTATGTTATTTTCATACATTTTGAATTCACTTAATTTCGTTAACGCTTACATTGTACCTACCTATCCTAACACAACAGGTAGTTTCTGCAACGCCTGTTATTCCCGCGTATAGAACGTTGAATAAGAAATATTGCTATGCGCAAATGATAAGGAGCGCTGGCTTGAGACGTCGTCGCGCGTCGGCGGCGGCCGGCGCGGCGGCGGCGTCGTAAAACCTCTTGTCTGTCGCGTCACGTTCATCGCGTCATCAGAACTTAGAAATAGAAGACAATACCACAGTATTAGGAAGTTTATGATCACCGTCGGGACGGGCAAAGCCTGGCTTACATTGCAGTAAATCCGGCGGTTTCATCAAATAAAATGTCTGAATCAATTTGATCCACAAAATAAAATAGGGTCATTGCAATAAACAAATACAATACATATTTAGATTTATGCCTTTACTGTACAACAGGATGGTCGCCAACTTATATACTTACCTATGTCTTAACATCCGAGTACCTAAGCTATGTCCTATAAAACTATGTCATCAAACCATGTTGACTACAGTGATCTCTATTGCAACTTTGGGACCTATTTATTCAACGACCGAAACAAAACAATGTCTAATGGTAACTTGATTAATCGCCTAACGAATTAGTGTTTTATGGAATCATGACACTTTACGGCCTAGTTTATGCAAATATAAAACCTAACAAAGACTTTAGTATAGATAAAAAAGTATTTTGGTACCTAATACATTTTGTGATCGTGATTCCGTGGCCTTTTGGTGATATTCGACTCATTTATTTATTAATTTTAAGTACCATTATTTAATTCCATAAATTTTAACGTCTTTGCTGGCATCGACCTCAGGTTAAATTAACTTTAAAGTTAAATTAATATTTTTTATTCATTCATTCAACGTCAGCAATACATGTTACTACATAATATTTTGCCAAGAGGAAACTCGTAGAAGTTTACACAGTTGGAATGAATGCCACATTTCATAATATACTCGCTGCTCACTGAAACAGAAATACGCGGATTTGTTTGCGATTTCGAATAGCTTTCAGTACTTCATCGGCTGGAAATATTGAAAAGTAGACATCATACGTTTCAATTGAAATAAAATAAAGGTAATTCTCACATAGGTAACATTAATATTATTATTATGTTCTGTACCTTGCACCTGTAAATGGGTTCACCTGCGCTACCTATAAATTTCCCACTGCTGGGCTTGGGCCTCTCATAAAATGAGGGGGTCTCATTAAATGAGGTACAGGCCATAGTCCACCACGCTGGCCTAGCGCGGATTGGTAGTCATTAGCGTTACAGACCATTGAGAACAATGGAGAACGAACGTTCAGATGTGCGGTTAAATTAACATTAAATTATACACGCACTTTAATTATTTATTGCCTGTATTATAGTTTATTGTCCTGAGGAGTTTCTTTTTCCGTTAGCGCAAACTCGTTGTGTGCCGTGGGCAGCCCGGCCGAAGTGACGAAGGTACCTAATGTCTAGTTCGACAGCTACAACTTTTCAACAGCTACAGCAGTACGATGCAAGCGTTGCGATACGGGCGATGCTGTGGACGTTCACCTCAGTATTTTCTACTTATTCCTTTTTCTTTCCATTATGACGATGATCATTCTTTATTAGTCGTATGTACTTATGTACCCACTGATCGGGTGTCGATTTCCTGCTCGTATTTATTGTTGAAGGTCACAAGAATAAACGATAATAATTATTATTGTCGCATTTGAATCAATGAATTGTCGCTTCGTAGGTACTTAGGCATTTCTTCGCAGCTAAAGATGACTTGATTTAGTATAATTTTTATGTATGCGTTTAAATCGTATCTATTCTTTGGTATGTAGGTACCTATGTACCTAGGTAGGTACTAAAATTTCGCTTGGTGGCATTTTCATAGCAATTTTATAAGAAACACTAATAATATTAACTAATAATGAACTAATTACAGGACCTTTTGCGTGATTTTCTCGTGTGGAAGGAACTGGGGTTACAGAATCGCCTTGAGAGTGGATGTAAAAATTAAAAAAAAAACATTAAAAAAATAATCAATTTGATATTTATCAGTCTGAAACTCTGAATCAGTCTATCGGTTTTTACTATACGAATCTATTTACATAGCTTTATAAATTATACTTATCCAAATGAAAATAAGGTTTCTTGGAGTTCCATTAAGCCGGGATTGAATTTTACAAAAGAATTAACAAAGCCAAATGATATCCAGATTTGTAGAATCCGATGCGGACGCCATTGCTGTGTAAAATTGAATGAATAAATCAATGAAATTGGATCCTTAATTCAATTCCGCCCTGTGCTTTGTCTACAATATTATTACGTATTCTATTCCAATGCTTCCAATGGCCCCAATTAGGGCCATTTGAGACGTGTTCTTGTTTTATTTCCACATATATAAAGCTATAAATTCGTTTAGAAGTTTTCGCCAATAATGGCTGTAATAGATCTGAAGTACTGCAACAAGAACCTTAAAAGGTTTAATTACAAAGACGAAATCCCTCGTTCCCCACAACCAATATTATCGGAGCCCAGCTACTCGATTGGTGTTTTGACGAAGCGAAGACCGATGGCGTTAAGTATAGAAATTGAGAAATTGAATATTATAACAATTACAAGACAAAGGTACATTGGTCAATTATAAACATTATCCAAGATTCATTATAAACTTTATTAGTCAAACAAATTATTGATAGACATAGATTATATCAGTAATATAGATTTAAAATGCAAATTAAGTGTCTTCTACGTGACCAAATCAGCTGAAGGGAATCTAGATATGTATAACCAACTTTGTGGGAAAGAAATTGTCACTACCGTATTAACATCCAATCATGCGAAAAATTCGTGAGCCATCAATCAACTGGCAAAAGAAAAGCGCGTTAATTTCCGCCACTGTTTTCATTTAATTGTAATGACAACAATTACCAGAGATCTAAATAAAGTGGTCGTTCTAGAAGACGAATGGAAGCTCTCGGTAGCTGGTTGGCGGGTGGCTGCCGTGGCTGGGCCAACAAAGGATGGCGAGTAACCAGTGACGAGATATCAGATTAAACGCTGAGAAATGAGTGCCTTTAAACTATCCGGTTTCATTCCGATAAACGATTTAGGTACTAACTCATGAACTACTCGTATGTACATATATCATTCACACGATCATAAATTGAATGTTTTAATATACCACTGAAATGGGCCTAATGTAATCATGATTACTGATTACAATTTCGGAACGGAACTTCAATTTTCAAATTCATTGATGTCAAAGTAACTTAAACTTTTGAAAAATTAGGTAGGTAGTGAATTTTAGTGTGAAAACCTGGCTTATAAAAATCACAGTTATTATGGAGTCTGAAGTTCCGGTATAAATAGTATAATTTGAGCTACTAGAATGTTGACAAAATATCTAGATTATGATTTAGTCCGCAGATTAGAGTTTCGTTAAAAATATTAAAAATATTGTATAGGTATATTAAATAAAAAATACAAAATGCAGTTAAACTAAACGAGGTGGATTTTATGACCACGAAGTGTCCTGCATTTAATTTTACAAGATTACGGAATTTAAATCAATGTACAAAATATTAAATTGCATGTATATGAAAAAAGCAATACATAACTTAAAAGTGTGTGGCTTCACAGGTTTGCAAACGGTCTTATTCGTACAATATTTTTGGTTATCTAACGATGCAAAGTTTTGTAGAATTCTGTAAATGGAATACAGAAATACGAATATTATACAGAGCATAAAACAAATTCCTAAAAAATAAAATTCAGTCAAATTTCAATGATAAAAAATATGGCTCCCGAATCTCCGTACTCCACTTTTCGATACCTTTCCGCTGGACGGTGATGCCGCGGGGCAACATCTCGTTAGAATGGAAATACAAACTTTGAACAACCGACCAAAAAAACTTTATCTCTCGTATTTTCGTCGTGTTAGACAAAGATTTTACAGTATTGTATAGAGTGACGCTGCATAATCTATATACCTATATAAAACTAAGTAGCTAGTGTTAGTTAGACTATTTATAACTCAATTTTTATGATTTTTGTGTTTTCGGATTTGTCTTTACCAGTACCAGGAGATCTTTCACACTCATGTTTTGCTGTAATTGATTCCTAGGTTGCAGTGGCCAGTTATCACCAAGAAGACTGCATGCGAAAATACGCCTGCACATATACATAAGAAGACTGTCCTTAATTTTCTTATCAGAGCCAGAGCTTGACAATGCCAGTGAACAGGAGAAGGATTTATCGTCAATTCCAGTTGGGTGCGCGAACGACTGCAAGCGCGCCCTGCACAGTTACACTACGTAACTGGGTACGGGTAGTTAGTTAGTCGTCGCTGTAAATTAGATTCGCAACTTGACTCGGGAGTAACTTTCAGATTTATGCGAACACGAGCTTTGCTTGCGTCTGGTAAATCGCTTATGCAGAGTGCAAGCGCTGCGCTACTGCTGCGTGTGTACTGTTAAATGTTTTATCACGTTTGACTATTATTTTGTGTACGAAAGGAAAAATGGAACCTACATTATTAATTTTTCTTCCCATTAAATACATTCAGAAATGTTTATTTCATTTAGCAAACTGCATTGTGGTGGATTTTACATTGAAAGTATTGATGTTTACACGAGTAAATTGATTACAATTCAGTAGTGTAATTGTTGGTAAAAGATCAACGAATTTAAGTAAAGACGCGACCATGAAAGTTGGATGACACCGGCATGGCGGCAATGAGAAAAATATTTAACGCACTCATAACCTCATCTACCTTTACCTCATAAACTCATTATACCTTTATTACATTTTGATCACTTACCGTTTTGTCCAGGAGCCAGCTAGCGGGGAATATTAACGGCACATAAGTCACCATATACACCATGGACGTCCACGACACTAGTGTGCTCGGCACACCGTAGTACTTCACAACAATATCGTTTATTATGGTATACTGGGTCCACTGGAGGGAGTTCGACGCGGAGTACACCACGAAGAAGGCAAGCATTATCCAGCGGGCCTTATACACCTTATATGTTGTACCTTTCACGTCCAATACTAGTCCATCCATGACGCTACCCGATACCTCCAAACTGCTGCGATGGTCGCTCGAAAACAGCTTAGAATCACTTGGCTCTGAAGGAGTTTGAACATTAACGCATTTGTCATTCGTTTTTGAGGACATTCTACGTCACTCCTCAGTGTTTTAATCACCGTAAGGTGATTGTTGTTAAGCCTTTCTTTGTTTTCCTAATTGCACTACGTTAAACACTATTCTTTACGCTTACATATAATTAATATATCAATCACACTATTGGACCCTCAGGTGTTCAGCCGATTGCGGTAAAATCTCTCTAAGGCCACGTTTGATTGCCGATTGGTATGATTATTTATCAGTCTTGTTTGTCGCCGAGAATCAGGCGATCATTCGGTGAGCTGTTTCAAAGTACTCAACTGATAAGGTTATCATTATAACAAGGATAATCGTAGTAATCGCTTCAATGTAATCTTTTACATATTACTTCAGCTTCAGAGGTTGTTGGCATGCGATTATGAATGTTTCTTTCTCGTTTCAAAGGTGAATTACCATGTTAATTCAACTTACGTAAATTGTGATAGTTATAATTAAAATGTAGAAACAACGTCACCGTTTATCGCTGATACGAAACACACTGCGAGGAGGGTATTCGACACGGGTAAGGGTAATAAGAATGGGCTCGCCACGAGGAAAAATACACGTCTTCAACAATCGAGTACACCGGAGGGCCGCGGAGTGAGGCGGTGTAGCACAACATGCACGGTTTAACCAAACTGATAAGACGACTGACGAGACACCGAGACAATAACGAATACATACATGAAGTGTTTACTTTATATTGCGATAACTTTTTGTTTAAAACAGATATAGCTAACGATGTGTTTTTAATGGAAGTTAGATTCAATTTTAATTAAAATTGTATTAAACTTAATTTACATGTACCTAATAGTAATGATAACACGTTATATACCAGTTCAATATTTTGGTTTTCATCAATGAAGCGAAATCATGCCACATCCCAGCCAAATAACCTATCACTGCCCAGCGTTATCAGACGAAGACATTTGTGAATGAAGTGTTACATTCACAACGCGTAGATAAGTAAAAGTAAAAGTTGTTAAGATGTTAATTCTGTTACTGATATACCTACTACAGGTGAAGATCTGAGATATGATAAAAAAAATTGTTAGCTTTGTTTCTAAGTGAGCAAGTGTACATAGGATCAAGATTTAATTTTATCGATAAATATTTATTGAAATTCAATCTCGTCTCTCCTCTTTAAAACAACATTGGAAACTAAAAATAGAATCTGGTATGATAAATGACCGACATTGGAATTGTAAAACGGGATGAGATAACAATTTTGAAAAAATGACGGCTGATTTTAGAGTCCGCGTTCTCTGAACCGACTGCGATAGATTAATACTCCCGATACTCGACTCAACGAATTCAAAGTAGCGATGGTAAAAAAATTAAGTCAATGTAGCTTTACCACAAAAGAAAGTTACTACTTAAATCAAATAATGAAAAAAGTTAAGGGCCAGTTTCACCGGTTCCGGATAAAGTTCCGGATAGCCCTAGGAATTTATCTGCCACTTAACAGTTGACGGAGCGGCAACGTCGCTTTTTGCGTTTCGTTACTACTACGTAAATTATTGTCATTTGAAAATTATTTTGAAAACTTAATTAATAAAATACTTTTTGTTCAAAATAATCCAATTTTTTAATATTTTCCAGTATAATTTTATCATTATAGAACGAAAATAGTAGGATTTATAATAATATGATGTACTACAGTTCCAATTCCAAATGTGTTATAGAAACGCCACTTGAAACATTTTTTATCCGTCAGATAACGCCTAACAGCCACTTGAACTGGCAGATAGCTTAACCAACACTTTTCTCTGTCACTTCTATCAGATTACCTGAGAAGCCAAAAAATGTAGTTTATCTGGGAGTTGAGTTCCTAGGGCTATCCGGAACTTTATCCGTAACCGGTGAAACGGGCCCTTAATGTTTTAAATATTATTTAAGCAATTTGATTTAAAAATGGAAGCAATCAAAACGGACCTCGATTATTTGTATTTGTATCGAATTTTTTTGTATAATTAACTTTTTTGTATGATTACTTTACTTTGTAAGGGATAGGTACAAATTGGAAATATTTTTCTCTTTAAAAATAGATAAAAATTTGGAAAAAACAACATTGCTGAAAGAAAATGACACAATAATGAATGAATGAAAATAACAATGAAAGGGTTAAGGAGACATAAAACAATAAATAAAAGCGGAAATTTACCTATATTTTAATAACCCTCTGTCAGTTTGAAAATATCTCAACTAAGCGAATGACTTCATTCACTAGAATGATGGGTAAAATTGTCTTACTAATGTTTCACAGCAATACAATATTTAATACCCGAGATCTCATTGCTCGTATTTGTCGTCCGAAATGTATGCTGCAATTGCATTTTGTCTGTTGATCATCATATTGAGTCTTGTGCGTTGGTTTGAGGGAACAATATTAAACCTAAGTAACTACCAGATCCATGCAACTGGGTCGAAATATCGGAAAAACAATTCGAAATCGTGAGTTCCCGTATACATTAAAAAAATATCAGATTTTATTTATTGTGAAGCTTTACATATTGTGTTCTGCAAATACAATATGACAAATGATTGAAACTGTTCATTACATCGGGTAAAATAAATAATTAGCATTTTTACAGACTGTGTGGGTCAGAATCAGAATAATTTATTTGTCACGATACGTGGTAATAAAATAAATTAACATAATACAGTGAACATTTTTTGCTGACGGTCCCCATGATGGCAGCGCGTTTCAGCGAGATGTTAGCAAGTTCGTAAAATGAAATGGCGTGATACTAAGCGACTAATCTTTTCGCTCTATTTGAGAGAGGGGAAGTTCGGGATGTTCCTATTCTTCTAATATCTTAGGCGTTACTTCATATAATTTTTGAACATTTTCACTCTTCTATCATGGTAAATTTCACAAGTAGGTAATATCTCCATCAAATGGCTATGCAATGGTTTAAAACATGTCATTTTCTATTTTAAGTACTAAGGTATAAATAGTTTAATGTTCCATTATATTTATAGGAACTGATTATAAATTGATTATGTACGCACGGCCCTGACTGCCACGCAAATTATATTTCTGTAGTTTGGAACGTAGAGTATTGTGTACGACTACGTATATGAAGCTTATATGTAGTAACTATCTGTAAGTAAGGTCTATAATGAAGTTCCCCTTCTATCTGTACGCACACCCATTGTAACCCTTTGCGAGGAACCCTCTGCGTCGTTCGAATACCGGTAATTCCGGAGCTCGGATCGTAGCCTACTTCAAAGGGAGCTTCAAATTCCATAAAATTGTTTTTAGCCCTAAGAATACAATACATTGTTTATGATTATAATCTTTGACAGACTTAAAATGCACCTAATCTTACCTAAGAAAACAATTTTTTAGAAATGTTATTTTTACGTTTAATATAAGTAATTTACTAGTAGGTACCATTAAATTTTTTATTTTTGGTTTTTTTATTATTTTGTATTATTTAGTTTCTAAGTTCTACTGTGTGTGAAGCGTTCTGTTTACGGGTAAAAAGTTCAGTAGGATGATGAAATAGCTCCGAAGCGAGAAAGAGACAACCATCCCGGTCACCAACCTCACACAGCTGTTTTCACAATAATATTTTTAAATATATCCAGTCAAAATTGTTATCGTCAGCAGCTTGCTTCACCGCCCCAGAAGCTTAAAACTCACTTGTATCTAATATCCGCACTAGTCGAATCACAATAATATCACTATTTGTACACGGTTCGGTATAAAGTCCGCCTCGCGTCGATTCGTGTCCGATTGACGTACGCTGTGATTGCTAAGTGGTATTTCATTAAAGATGGTCCGATCCTTCGGGCCAATGGAAGGAAAGGCGCAAAGTGTAGCGGCATAGGTTAGGGTAATGTTTTGATGTGGTGTTTTTATTTAGAGGTTATGGTTACGGACACGCGAGAACGCGACAGCTGCCTGGACATTCTGGCGCGCATGCGCGGAATGTGAAATACGCTTTGTAATTCACAGAATAAAAATACTTCGCGATAAACTATTACAGAATAAATACTTATAGCTATACCTACTTTAAGTTATTTTATTATTGCTTACATTGACTTATTATTACTAAAGTCAAATAATTTGATAAAATACGAACAGAATAGAAATTATTAAAAAAAATTTTTTTGGGTGGACGTAAACTGCTGCGACCGCTGCGACAGATTTTTACTATTGCAGTTGTGTACAACTTTACAATACTTTTTATTTTTTTATACTATTGTTATTTAGATTTTTTAAACAATAAATCTTTAAACCTAGGTAGGTTTAAAGATTTATTGTTACTACTCTGCAATCAATCCACAATAATCAATTGCATTTAATTTTGCAGGGATAGATAGAAATATTGATCACTGATTTAATAAATAGTTGATGTGCAAATAAATTAAAATTAATAAGTTAATTAGATTAATACCTTTTATTTTTATTAAGCCGATGCTTTATTCTCTTATCGTGTCAGTATAATTACCTATAGGGTGATTACTTACATTAAATTCAACTATTTGGTGGTGCGTGGATTAGCGTGATAGATGAATGGATGCCTAATCGATACGATACGAATACGACGTAATCTACCTTTTTTATCGAATTGTACCATTTATAAAATTATGAAGTCTGTGTTACTAAAAAATTTTTTTTACATAACACAATTCCCCAAGTGATAGATACTTTAAAGATAGAGAAAGGTATTTGGGTATACCCCTTACATATTCTGCAATATCCATTTATATTATAAAGACCGCTTGTTCTATGCAAATAGCCACTGTTCACCTGCCAGTGCCAGCTCCAAAGACGTAAGGAAATATAGGTTGGACCTTTTATGGCTATTAGCAAAAAGTTATCTGATAATAAAACGATCGATGGTGCCCGAGGTGGCCGGTCATTGTACCGAACTGGACAAGTGAACAATGGCCCGATTAGAATATTGACTTTATAAGTTTTTATACCAAATAGTCCAAATACTAAAAACTGGAACTGAAAATTGTGAATAAAAAGGCTACATTTTTAAAGTTCCTATTTTATACGGAGTGAAGTTTTACTTTTTATGTTACGGATGTCGCTGTGATTGCTACTACATAATTAATTTTAACCGGGATATTTGTGAATAAACCTACTACATCACTTTAGAGTAGGTATAGGTACCTACCTAATTGTTTTTGTGCCAATTCCAAAAAATGCTATAAATATTAGTAGTTTCGCATCAAAAAGTACAAGCTCCGAAGACATCCGGCCTACACGCGTTGTTTACAACATTCTTACAGTAAGTTGTTTTAATTAATATTCCTTGAATGTAGGAGTCCAATAAGAATCAGCCCTATTGTGAAAGAAAACAATAATTATGGTACAGTACAGTAATTCAGTCTATGTAGAGTGTAGACTTTATTCCACAGCCATGGTAATAGTATGATCCTATTACCGTGCCACACCTGATTGTATAGGAAATCAGTAGGTGCTTCTGGTCATCTGATAATCATAATAATTATATACAAAATGGTTTGTGAAGCGAAAGTTTGAGTAGCCCTGCCGTAAGCCTTTACTCGTGAATTGCAAACCTCTGTAAATAACAAGACTTTCCCGTTAAATCCGATTTACTACAGAGATATGCACTTTACATTTTGCAATTCTGCATCGCAAAGGTTTACGTTAGGTACCTATTTCGCGTTTAAGGATAATCCTTATAATTTGAACCAAACCAAACAAGTTTATATTTTTTTTAACGCCTGACAAAAATTATTTGCAAGAAATTTGTATTGAATAAATGCTAGTACAATACAAAGGAACAATTTGCTTTACCAAATATCTAGTAAAAAAACAACAAATATACGTACTTGATTTATTAAGATCTTCACAAAAATGTGTAAAATGGTGTAGGTATTGATAAAAGTATTTAAGTATTTTGTATGGCAGTTGTACCTAACAGTTTTCGGTTGACATGAAATCATTGCAATTCTGCTTCTGCAGGAAGGGCATTTGAGCTACGGCTGAAGAGTGTGCTCAGGTTTCTCAAAAGTATATTTTCTTAGTCGAATTCAAAATTATATTGTGACTGGTCATGTTTCTAATTGATTATCATATGTCAACAGTCAACTAGCTACAGTAATCACTTGATCTCAATTCTCTTATTCAATTTCAATTCAATATTATTTATAACTACGGTTGGGTTAGTTGTAAATAATCGATCAGATCAGGGCCAGAACGAGCTCGAATGGCACTATTTTATGGGAGGTCAGAGCCAAAAAGCGGCTCACAGATTCAATGGCACTTTTGCATATTTTATCTGCGGTTGCATTTTCATCGCGTGGTCGTGAATACACCAGGGAATGAAATTGTGCGCAGAGTGCGCCTCATAATGGATTCAGACCCATTGAGTCACTTTGAGGCGAGAGGCACTTAGCTCAGCGATTGAGTTACCTATAACATTGAGTTATGTATGTAATGAACTTTCGAAAGGTAACGCTCGTTAATGGATTATTATATAAAAGTGGTCAGTACGATTTTGGTCCGCTATGTCCGTCGGTTACCTGTTATGACCTTTTATTGTTATAGGTCACATGTAAACTTTCAACAAAATACGTTATTCTTAACATAATATATTTATAGATAACCTCCAAAGTTTTCCAATAGACATATCGAAATTTCATATTAATAAAATTGATAATGGTTTCGCTCTACGAATAGGACCATTATTTTAGAACAAATATGGTATGTCTTCGGTAGTATAGTGGTCAGTATCCCCGCCTGTCACGCGGGAGACCGGGGTTCGATTCCCCGCCGGAGAGGATTTTTTGTAGTTTTATGGGGCTGAAAATAGTAAACATCTAAACCACAAACAAACGTAAATATAAAATATTTTATGAGCTAAACTATTTTCAAGTATGTAGTTATTCTGTTAATAAATTTTATTATTAGCTTTGATGAAAGTCATCGCGCCGTTAATGATCTTCAAATATTAGCGAATTTATTTTAGCTTTATTGCACCAATTTGATTTTCCAATTTCAAAGAAGCCTGAAGTTTTAACTTGAAATTTTTCACAGAGGTCGACATCCGATGACAATGCAAATATTTCAGAGTTTCGTTCTGATGTCCTGACTAGGATTATCGGGTTTTAACAGAATAACATGTTGCCTGGGGCTGTAACTTTGATCATCATTGACCACCGTCGTGAGAGTCAGTGAATCACAGAACACTATTACTCCCAGTTTACATAACTACTTTGTGCTCCCAGTGAATTCGCGGATGCGTTGTGCGTTACGTTATGTTCATATTGTTACCGTGTTACCCTCATTTTTAACACGCTGCTATTAATGTTTTTTAGTTTTGTTAACCTTTAATTTATTTAATTTAAGAAACTACAAAGAGAGAACTTTCGGGAAGGGATCAGACAAAAAGTTGTTTGCAGTTATCTGAGGCAGTCATTTTAAAAACTAAAAAGGGGGTTCGTGAAGCTAAAAGTTTTACTAGCCCCGTCTGGCTTACTCGTTAATCCTTTAAAACGAAACAAAAAATACATCATAATTTTGTTAAGTAAGTATCCATTCACTCTAGGCTCATTGAGATAGCGACAGTAGGAATAATATTTGCACATCGTAAAATAATCATCATACAATAACGTTATCGTGAGTGCACGGTACCAGTGAGTGAAATGTATGACATAGGTATGTATGTAAGTAAGTACAAGATAGACATTATAATATATGACTGTATATTCCTATACCGTAATGAATAACTTCCATAAAAACTTTTGTAAAATATTCATAAGGCTCGGTTTGTTGCTATTATTTATCGGTGTAACTGTAACGTATTGCTTGAATATATGTCGATCAAAAATGCAACAGTCAATCCCATTTAATTTTCAAAATTTTTGTAAATGAAATTGATTTATTGTGTCACTAAAATACGATATTGATTTATTCTGTCACTGTTATAATAATAGTATTGTACATAATAATTATTATCTTTTTATTTTTTGTTCCTCACATTACAGCTTGATAACTAAAGATTCAGAAACATGATTAATACAGAATACTAATGAGCCAAAACTAAAAAAATGATATGTATGATACTCCCATCCGATCGTAGAAGAAATCCGGCAGTCCATTGGAGCTGGGTGTTAACTGGTAACCCTTCCTGAAGCCGGGCAAGCGTCTCTTATCGAACCGGACGTGACTGCGAGTGGTATTTGGGGAATTCTGCAAATAGCTGACCCCGTTTATGAATCGCAGCTGTAATTCTACATATTGTATCTAGACCTCCAACAGCTCGAACGAGTAATGGCGTGTGAATTTTCGAATGATCGAATACGATCCCTTACATATACATAGTAACTCTATACATACGGAATTTATGTACCTATGTATATCGTAATTCTCTTTATTTTGAGACGTTTTCGATAAGTCTTCGGTAGTATAGTGGTAAGTATCCCCGCCTGTCACGCGGGAGACCGGGGTTCGATTCCCCGCCGGAGAGATGTTTTTATTATATTTTTGGAGTGACATTTATTTTGTGGTTATAATTAATGAATTAAAATATTATGTATTATAAAATAATGTAACTAATTATTATCTGTGATATGATTAATATCATAAATTTAATACGTAATTATAATTGTAAAAATTATAAATCAACTTTTATGCCAGAACTAACTACTTACATAACACAACATACCTGCCTAAATAATATAAAAATGTGGTAATTATTACTTACAAAAATGCTGAAGTTCATCCAATTGTTGGAGTACCGCTGGCATTTTTACCTGTGGACCTTCGTGCTTCGTTTACATTCCTATTGTTTGAACAGAAATGCTTTTGATTAACGTTTAAAATATTGGGGAACGAAAACTAATTGAAAGATGGTTCAAATTACCGATCTGATAACCAATTTTTCTTTTTCAATATTTTAAACAATGAAGCGCTCGAACCTTGAGAACCTGTAAAATCAAGAGGACGGGCCAAGTCTACATGTTCCATCCATATCGTGACATTAAGATAGGCAGCTCACGCCAAGATAACTGTCAGAGGGCAGGATTTTCTCTGACATATCGAATTACATCAAATCTTTATAAATTACTAGCCCATAAGTTATTTTGTTCTATACCTACGAGTAAGCTATCTTAATATATATATTTCTTGTGTTCGTGTGTATGTGACTGAACTCCTCCTAAACGGCTTGACCGATTTGGTTGAAATTTTTTGTGTGTCTTCAGGTGGATCCGAGAATGGTTTAGATTCACAATTGGACCCGGTAGGTGGCGTTGCTGTCGATATATCACTAAAACATTTTTTAATTATAAAGCGGTACGAAGTACGCTGGGACCACTAGTATTACTGTAAAATTTCATCTAAATCCGTTCAATAGTTTTTGCGTGAAACAGTAACAAACACGCACACTGACACATATACATACATACTCACAAACTTTCGCACTTATAGAAAAACTTTATAAGTACATATATAGCGATATCGTGATAAAGTGTAAGAGTGATAATGCGGGAAGTTATTGTTGTAACTTCCGTTGCATATTGCCGGGATTTACTGTATCAAATCCAGTTTTACATCCGTTACGTAACTGATGACATTACTAACTACAATTATGTACTTTAATGGAATGTTAGGGGAAGTTGTCAAGTTGTTCCTCGCTCTTCCAAATAAAGCAAGACGACTAGACCACTGATGGAGATACGATTTCTTTCCCAAAGGTTTATCTTTTACTGGTGAAGCCGCAGCCGACACTGTTTAGCATAACGAAAGTTGGTAATGCAGTTTTAAAGTAATTGCTATCTCAAGCTTCTAATTAAATTTCTACTTTGAATGGAATAACTTCCTTCAAAGAAGAAATTAACTTAAGAAATAACCATTTAAAACAGTATTCTATTCGGAATCATGAAAAAAGTGAGCCAACGCGAGACACCCGGCAGATGTGAAACATCGAAGTTATTTTGTGCAGGTAATATGCAAAAATTGATAGTTTACGGCAGCAAATAAAATAATGAAAAATTACCTCCCTTAATAGATCAAATAGTATTCCAGATTTCGTGTTTAGGGTGTGAGTACCCTTTCGCTTAAATAAAAGTATGTTAGTAGATATAGGTAAATCACCAGACAGCACGCCTGCTGATGGTTCACATCCAAAATCAAATCAAATCCCTTTATTGTGGAACACAGGTTATTTATATAAAAGCTGTAAGATAAAATCAAATTTTAGGTTCACTATATTCCCGCCACATAATGGGCATACAATTCATGAATAGGCAGATCAACATAATTAAACATAATCAAAATAAATTATTATTAATCACAAATTAACATAATATGTATTTAATTATCAAACTTATAAAATAAAATAAATATTATCAAATAAAATAAAATAATAATAATTTAGATCAAAATTATGCAATTTAGTCTAATTTGTCCATTAAAAACTCATTAATATGATAATAACATTTTGTCAAGTAGAATCCTCAGTGGTGAAATGTGATTAACCCAGTATTGTTCTTTATAAAAGATAATAAATCTCTTAATTTGCGTCAGTGTGTTAACGATGTGATGATGGTCAGACGGCAGATAATGGTGATAATTATACCGCGGTGGCAGGCCAGCAGCCGGTCGGGCGGCGCGGCCGTACGGTAGTATGTACCGGGGAGCGGAACACCGACCGAGACGTGTATGTTAAGGAGGTTAGTGAAAAGAAAAGTGACCAACTGTTGCAGAGTAACATTTATTAACTGGAAAGAAATGTGGACCAATTTATTATATCATACTTGGTCCAGCAAGTGAGATCGATTTAATGAGTTCACAGCCAACGTTGCTCAAGGACGTGAAACGGTGAAAATAATAATTATTACATGGTGGTTTTGTTAGGAGCAGATTCACAACAATCCTTGGGCTTTACTCCGGAGTTCGGACTACGGACGGAGATATTACTTACTAATTACTAATACCTTAGAGTAAAAAGTACTCTAAGACTAATACTTAGATACTAATGTTCTACCTAGTGAAACTTTTAACGAATCAACTGATTTCCTTGGTTTTCATTGCGGACCGATTACTCGGTATCAGTGTTAAGAATTTATAAAATTAACTGTTCATAAACTGTCAATGTTTTAATCTTGTTACGTATTAATTCATTCAATTAATGATTTAATAGTTGCATATTATATTTGTCCTCACCATAAATATTATGTTCTTTGTGGCTTCGGAATATTGCAAGCATAGCGCGGTGTAAGATGCTGACGTCATCAGACCACGGCAGATAGTGCAATTTAATATAATGTCCTTCCTAACATCCGGGCAGTCTGCATCAGCAGTGTTCAGTAAACGGAAATCTATGTCTAATTATAGTCAAGGCGTACAACATTAGGTACCCATTACTACGATTGTACCTATAATAATTATCTTCTGTCCAAATACAAAATAATTTATTAGGACATAAGAGAATTATTGTACCTACTTATTACAAAGTTAATTTATTTTGAATTTACGACAGACGATATTGAAAAATTTAAATTCATATTTTTATTTTTTATTTTTCAATCTATCAATTGCTTTGACGTAGGCAGACATCACATAAGAATATACCCAGGAATTCTCCTTCAAGATCCTAAGTATGATAATTAATTACTTTGCCTGGAGTCCAACTCTTACAGGGTAATTAGATCAAGTCATCTTTTTATTTATTCATGAACCACATACCTACAATATTCAGAAAAAATAAGAACCGACGTCGGAATTTGAAAAATATTGAAAAGAAAGTGTTATTTAACAGTATTGTGTCCTCCTCCGATTCGGAAGAGACCAAGGTACTTCACCAACTACACCTACCAAGATATTGATCTAGTTATATTTTGCGAGAATAGCTTCTTACATGATGTGAATAGCGTCACGAGGGCGACGAACTATACCATAATCTTGAATAAATAAATTAGGAATAACACAAAAAGAGTCACAATCCCATTTAGTCTGAAAACTGACTTATAGTTTACAATAAGTTATAGTATATTCATAATTCTTACTTTCATTATTCTATTATTGTTGTCACCTATCACAACTTTTCTACACCAACTACGCCAAGGGTTGACTGGTAGAAAATGCCTTTAGGCATTAAGTCCGCCTTTTGTAAACAGCTTTAGGTTTATACAATTAAATGTAAATAAATAAATAAGGAAATACAATACATTTGTTGGTAGTATGGCTAAGTACACGAATTCATCACACGAAGGTACTCGCAGCGTAAGCTGCGAGCCGCGTGTAAACAGCATTATCACTCGTTACCTCGCTGCACGAGTCACGATCCTATTACTTCAGAACTGAAAATAATTTACTAACATTCTGTGTTCGACATCTCTCATTGCCGCGTATGTAGATTAAGCTTTCATTCATCTCTATCGGCGCCATGGCGACTCCGGTGACCATGGCGTTCATGTTAATGAAGGATTCATAAACAATTAAACATTTATTTATTTATCGTTTATTGCAACAACCTTAAAACTAAGAAGTACAAATACAATGAGCGGACTTAATGCCAGGTTGCATTCTCTACCAGTCAACCCGGGAGCTAATGGGAGGATGTTGCACTTGCAGGTGCATACAATAAAGCATAAAAAAGGGAAGCTATAGTATTTTACTGAGTTCATGCACTTATAATAATAATTAAAAAGGAGTTTGTATTGTTTCTGTAGCTGTTAAAGTTTTGCATTTTGTAAAACTTCCACATTGTCGGCGTCGCGTCGTAAGCCTCAATATTGAAAAGGTTCATTTACTTCAAAATAAGCATTAAAAATGGTTACTGTAATATCTTCCGGTTCCACGATTTTTTTCTTAAGCTATATACCTACCTATTATTATATTATTTACTATACTTAAGCAAACTGGCTATCTGGTAGTAAATGGTGACAACCACTTATCGATATCGGAATATTGGGCACAAGAGATATCTGTAGAAAGATGCAGACATTCCCTCATTACTGGCTGGCTTGGGCAGGTATAGCAATGCATATACGAACGCTTGCATACAGTTACATGTAAATGTCATAACGTTACCTTTTATTGCTGAAAACCAACGTGATCACCCGCCTGAGACAACCTACATGATATGTTCCGATCTGGGCGCCGGAACATGGCCTCCCCAGTACGTACTCGAGTCTCGTGATAACAGCGTCTTGTCATCTGCGCTCGCGCATCGCCCGGCGCGCTCGCGTCTTTGTTCATTAAAAAAACGCGCAAATCGGTTGTTAGTGTTTACTTAATATTGTGTCGGGTACTATCCACTGGAGAATTTTTAAAGTGTTTCATAAACTAAGTGTATTATAAGTTAAACTTGGAATATTTTTTACGCTTCGGTAAGCCGTGACGGAATTGTTTAGAATGCTATTGTTGTTGAAACTTAATTAGGTAATTAGCTTGAACTTGTGTGACTGAATAGTGACTAATTAGTTTTGTATTGTGAACTAATTGCATTCGTCTATTCGTTTATTACGCTCATTTAGGAAATTTTGCGTTTGAACCTCGGCGCCTGAAACGTATGCTCTCACTATAGTTACCTATCCTCCTTGTTATGAGGCAGTCTGTTGAACCGATATCTACAGCATGGGGCCTTTTCAGCTGTGAGGGTTGTTGGGCCTTCATAACAAAATACCGGTGAAATCCAAATGGGGATTTGTACTGCAGACATACCTAAGAATGTCTTAAAAATGTGAACGTAAGCGTAGTTTTCCTAATAAGTAATTATTTTTTTGACGGTAAGTGACGTTAAGTGGTAACCGTCAATGCAATCGTCCATGGACATCAGTAAATCCAAAATCAAAACCGACGCGCTAGCAACCAAAAAAGAAATGGGATTCCGTATTGTTATATTCTGTGAATTAGACATCATATTCCATATTTAACGAAACTTGATTAGAAAGGCTAATATCTATTTTTCGTACCTATAAGGGATGAGAGATCTTCGACTGGTAGGTATTACTTACACCCTTTGTAGATACTTTCCCGGTTCTCCAACTACCTCTAGGGATACCAAATTTAATCTAAATCTGTTCAGCAGCTTAAGCTTGAAAAGGTAACAGACATACAGACTTATGCATTAATAATATTTTGCCCCTATGACCCTTTAACCCTTATTGAAAACTTTAGAAATAAGTCATACAATGACCGGAATTAATGCCTAATGTTTACTGCTGCAAGATCGTTTGCGATCTTAAATCTAAAATAAAAAATACCATATAAGTTCTCCTTTCCATATTTTAGAAATTCAATAAGGGATATAAATTTTCATCGCCGTTTATACCTAATCTTGTTAAAAATTCCGTCCTTTTCTGCGCCGAACATTGAATTCACACTTGCCCCTTCATGTGCCGCAGGCTATCACAATCTCTCCGGAGAACCACACACGTGGCCCAAATCACTTTTACTTTAATCTCGATCTATGCGTCAATTGCTATTATGCATACAACAAAATTCACCACCGGCCTTTCTATTCTATATTGCGAACGAGCTAGTTTAGAAAGAACAATTTCGTGAAGAGAGAAAATTTGAACTTATTTTTAAAATTTCAAGCATAAATAATGAATTTGTGTGTAATGACTCACTGTTAAGTTAATTTGGGCGTGTATCTAAATTATTTTTGATGTTATGTATGTACATGCGACATAGAACGTGTTAATGTTGTAAATAAAAAATGCATTGCTTTGTTTATAGTAAGTTCTTTAGGAAAATAAACGTCTTTTTACGTGTGTAAAACAGTTACTAATGTTTTACTTACACGTAAAATGTATTCAGTCACTCACGAATCATTCAGTGTTAAACAAACACCATTCAATAATGTATACCATAGCTAATTGGTACTTTGTCGTATGAAGAGAAACAATAGCATCTATCAACAAGGACTTTTATATTCATAACATTCATTATAACGTTATTTTTAATGTGTTCTTTCCATGTAAATTTTCCACAAAACAGTTATGACAAGTATCTTCATAATGAACATAGGAAAAAATGTCTAACGCGACGATACGATACAAACCTAATTTTACTCTCCGTACGTCCGTGTATTTACGTATTAGTCAATAATATAACTTACTAGTCAAAAGCAAAATATACAAAAAGAACAAGGAAAATATTGAAAATCGAGGCTCAGAGGAAAACTAAATTACTTATAGTTCATTCGGGTAATTCCGACAGCGGTAGACGGTAGTGTTCATCTCTTCAATTTTATCAGCCCAACGTTGAATAAATTGACGTTCTCAGAAATATGTGGTATTAGATATAGCCTTACAGGTACAATCAACATTAAATTTGTATCAATGACAATACTTTAAAAAATCGTTGGTGTGGGTAGTACGTACACTTTTAGAACAAATAACTTAATGAAAATTTCGTCGGTTTTTCAGTCTCTTGTGACGCTTATGACTGTAACGGCCCTAAACATAACACTAGTGTTTGATGACGACACGTCGAGATGATAATTTATGTCGCGTGTACCCACAGTTATCACGTTGCCGCCGCCGACGCCTTGATGTGTGTACACACTGTACACAGCTATCTAGATATAGGTACATTCATCAAGTATATCATCCACAAGGTTGCGAAATGCGCAAAATGCAAACTCCAAGTAACATCCATTATCTAAGCATGCAAGACGTTTTGGATGATCCTTCGAATAAAACACATCTGTGACCAAATTAGCACGAGCCTTATTTACAATTACTAATTGGACTACTATTATCAACAATTAACAGCAGTAACCATCATTAACAGTGACCCAGTACATACCAACTGACCAACTAACATTTTTAATAACACCCTCTGCTAACTGCGCTAACCATCCTAGTCCCGATTTGAGTCTTGCTCCGTGTCAGTCACTGTTGTCATGTGCTGCAACGGAAGAGTGTTGCATCTGCAATACAATATAAGTAATAATGCAAGTCCATAAAAAAATGAAAGTCAGTGTCACCCTATCCAATTTTATGCAAAAAATATAAATGTGAAAAGTTTAATCCGCTAGTTTTACATAATCTGCCGGTACCCCGGCAAATCGATTAGAACGTTCTTAGACCACATAATAGATGATTAGACCTTTACACCGAAGTTTCCGCCGTCATATTGTCAAGTGCCTATCACCGACGTATGCTCTGATAGCACCTTCACTAACCCACAGTTTTCTACGTAATTAGCCATGGCCTTTATTTTTATTTTTATCACACGCAGGAGTGAATTATTGAGAATTGTCTTCTACCCATCATCTATTGTTTTACTTGGCTTAAATCAGTTTTACATTCAACGAAGTAAATATAAATTTATCTATCGTAGCGTATTGAGTTAGTGTTTACGTAACATATTAAATAAAAATTGTTATAGTGCAATAAACAAAGTTATTTTAAAAATAATGGAAAACCAATTTACCATGCATACGTAACGCTGTAACGTTTTTATTTTTATTTCAACATTCACCATTCGCTTAACCTACCTAAACCCATTTGTTTTAAACATTTAAATAACTGATCGTTTAGGCCAATGGACAGTAACATAAAACACATGGAAACTTCGTAAATATTTAATAAAATACTCAATAAGCCATCAAAATATAAGTCCATAAAAAGGATAAACATGATAAATGTATATAAAATAATAAAAGTATAAATAGGAGTCTTGGTGAATTGAATGAAAAGCAAAATGCATTTCAAGTAGACAAGTTTAAGTACATGGCAGTTGATTGTTGATTATTCTTTGTTGAATTTCAAATTAGAATTCAGTTCGGCTCACGTCATGGAAGTAGGGCTGATGACCGGCAGCACCTTAATGCCGTCCTTGGAGATGGTCTTGACGCAAAAGTTGGGGATGTTCATGAAGAGCCTCTTGTGGATCTCGGAGACGCATAACTTTAAAACTCCGTACGCTTGTGCTTCTGATAAATCTATCAAAAGATCCCAAGCATTATTGTATTAAAATAGAACAGTTTTTCCCCCGAAGGGTAAAAAACTGTTATTTAGGTTTCAGCCGGAAGGCTTGACCCATTTGAGATTAACCTCTTAAACATCAGCGCCATCTAGTATTATACACCCTTAACTATAATGGTTTAAGTCCGTTAGAGGGAGCCACCATGGATCGTCTGTTGTCTATACCTTTGCTGGTCGGTGCGAGAGATATTTGCTTCAGTACGTGAAGAACGAAGGCTGTGAGTATAGCCGGCAGGCTCTAAACTATGGGTCAAGCCTTCCGGCTGAAACCTAAATAACAGTTTTTTACCCTTCGGGGGAAAAACTGTTTTTCGAGCTCGTTTTTTGACCTCGGGTTTCCAGAATGCCTTTTCCCGCCTGGGGCATATTAATATGTAATTCCCTTGTGACTTGTTTAGATGTTGAAGGACACGTGGTATAAGGGCTGGTGGGGGGAATATCCATGCAAGTTTGTGTTTCCACGGTTTGCTGAAAGCGTCTGTGTACTCGCTCTGTTGGTCCCAAATGTCTTCGCTCACGTACCGCTTCACAACAGCTGAGTTCTTGGATGCAAACAAGTCTATTTCTGGAACACCCATCCGTTTGAATATGATTTTCTGTATGTGTCGACTTAGGTGCCACTCTTGTTGTGGTTTGTTTCTTGACAACCTGTCTGCTAGACCGTTGTATCTTCCGGGAAGATATTTTGGTATTATGTTGATGCCATTCATTTGAGTTAGGTTCAGGATTTTTGAGGCAGTTTTTAGTAAGCGAAGTGATTTCGTTCCGCCTTGTCTTCGGATGTATGAGGCCGCAGTAAGATTGTCTGTTTGAAAGATTAGTGTCTTTCCGCGAAGGTAGTCTTTTTCTTGTTTTAAGACTTCTAATAATGTCCACAATTCTTTTTGATTGCAATGCCAGGATCTTTGATATACTGCCCAGGTGCCCGTAAGTTTTTTGTTGTTTAACGTTGCTCCCCAACCTACGTCGGACGCATCTGTGGTCAGAAAGGTGCATGGAGGTTTTATTCGGATCTCCGATGAACGCGATAGGTTTTGTAGCCACCAGTGAAGTTCTTTGGATACGCGTATAGGTAGTGGGGACGTTCGAAACTTTTCTTTCTCTGGCAGTAGTTTGGATGCGATTTGAATGTGTCTGCAATGAAGAAGTCCAAGAGGAACAGCATTAGAAGCAAATACGAGTTTACCGAGGACTTTCTTAGCGTCTAACCAACTCCATTCATTTTTCTGAATAATAAATGAAATGTGTTTTATTAAGTTTTCTTTTTTTGTTGCGGGAAGAATCTTTTTATTTTGATTGGTATCCCAAAGTAAACCCAGGTATTCGATACGGCGTTTCGGTGTTAAATCTGTCTTGTCTTCGCTTATATACCATCCTAGTCTAGTTAGTAGATTACACACCCATATAGCCTCGTTCTTTAGAGTATCAGCGTTATGGTTGATAAGTAAAAAGTCATCTAAGTAAACAATTATTTTTATGCCCATTTCGCGGATTAATCCGGCCACCCAATTGGTTACTTTGGCAAAAATACATGGGGCACTTGTTAATCCAAAAGGAAGACAGTTCATATTAAATAATTGGTTATTATGGCATAAGGTAAGGTACCGCTTATGCGATTCTCTGATAGGAATGTGATAATAAGCATTGGATATGTCAATTTTTACTAAATAGTCTCCTATATCCATAATTTGTGCAACTTTTTTCAAGTTTATAAGTCTGAATTTATGTAAATAAATGTAGTTGTTAAGATTTTTAAGGTTAAAAATCAACCTGTGGGAACCATTTGGTTTTTCTCTTAGGAAAATTGGCGAGAGAAAACCTCTTTTAAATTTATTAGGAGAAATGGCTTTTTGTTCCAGTAACTCCTTAATTTTGTCATCCATGTGTATTGAAGGTATATTATATGGAACCCTCTTAATTAAATATGGTGACAGGTTACTAAGGGGTGGTTTACGAATAAATGGGATACGATAACCTTTTAATACATTTATTATTGTTTCTGAGGCCCCAAGCGATTCCCACAGAGCGACTTTTGTGAATAGTTGACCTGCTGCGAATACCTTATTGTTTTTTATTAATTGTAAGTTTTCTTTGATGGGCATATTCTTGTTGCCTATATTTTCCGCGTGCTTGGGTCGGCAGTTGCCGGGGTGGTTTTTTCGTTTTCCAGTGGCCGCCGCGGATGTTTTTATTAGTTGTGGGGTTTGGGATTTTCTTTGAGCTAGTTGTTGGTTTCCTCGGAAAAAACTTATACGCTCCCCCTTGGTCCTTCATAATTTCGGATAATTTTTCTTCGGAAAATAAATGAGTTTTTGAAGGGGGGATGTCGTGCAATATCTCATTCAGAACCTTATTTGAAGACTTGTACGTCTCCCTCCGAGTTTGTATAATCTCCGCTCGTCTCCCGCAGGTGTATTGCAGTAGTTGGTCGGAAATCTTTTTAAATTTAGATTCCCCAAAAATTTTTTGACCGAGTTCTTTGCGTGTATTTTCACTCAGGTCTTTAAAAATTTCCTTCAGGGCTTCTCTTTGTAACAGCAGTCCATGAGTGATTGCCCCCAAGGACAAATCAAATTTTTCGAGCTGGGCTAGCGACTGCCAGTTTGGTGTATTGGTCGCTAGGTGACTATTTACCTTCAAAGCGCAGAAGGCTGGCGTTGCTTGAAAAATTTTTTGAACGTCAGCATACCGTATGTTTTTCCAACCTTCCTCACCGAATCGTTGGCAGTTTGTTGCTTGATCGACCAATATGGGGTTGGCTTTCGTTATTTTGGCTTCCGCCTCGGTTGTAGATGGGTTGAAGTCCCATGGTTCAGCATTTACTTGTATTTCTGATGAATTTTGTGCAAGTTCTTTCTGTGCATCCGCTATAATTTTTCGTAGTTGTGCATCACGTGTATTGCTCTTTTCGTTTGTGACTTCATTTACATCCGGAGAGAGTAAAGCCGGAGCTTCCCAGGAGTTTTCCAGTTCCTCACTTGAGTCCGCGCATCCCGTACTGTCTGGTTCAGACTCAAATGACTGGTTTAGGTCCTGTGTGGTTTGTTGTGCATTTTCTAAATTATTTACTTTTTGCGTTAGTTTTTCCATTGCCTCGGCTTGCTTCGATAAGAGCTCCACTATGCTGGCGAGGGTATCTGATTTTGCAGAGTTGAAACCTTTCTTTGATTTTGGTGTTGACTGTGAGGGATCGCAGGGTGGTGAAGCCGATCTTTTCTGAGCTTGTCTTGCGGGGTCTTCTGGTGTTTGGCGGTCAGCAGAGGACCCTCTTACCGAGTAAATTTTTGATTTTAGCGCTTTCACTGTTTGCATAAATGTTTCATATGCTGGTGGGCTCGCATGTATTCTGCTCATTATGGCATGGGGTGAATAAATAATAGCTCGCCCCAAAGGCCAGTCTGTCAGCATTCTCCGTGCGCATTTATAAACTCTCTCTGTAAGAGAGCCATCGGTACCACAGAAGATATTTTTTATGTCGTCGGTAGGTAGAGCAAACCGTAATCTGGCCTCTATTTTCGGGGAAATATTTGCACCAAATAATTCCTCAAATGGTACATTTACCACTTTCCAAGACCTCCAGTCATTTGGGTAGTTTTTATCTAATGACTCGATAAACTTATGGAAAATGTTAACCTCGTTTGGAGGCACGTCTATTTCGGCTAGTTCTCGCATAGTTGTTGTATGCATACTTGCCATGGTCTGAAAGCAAACAAAAAATTGGTTTCTGAATGACATCAGTAAAGGATTGAAGGCGTATGGTTTTATATTATGTTGTATATAAACTTTGCCTGATCCATATGCGTCGTATGCATATGTATGATGTCGTATGCTTCTCATACGATCTGTCGTATGAATTGATACCGTCGCGTGAGTATCATGGAAGTCGTATGTGCCATCGTATGAATATCATACGACCGTCATGCGTCGTATGAATATCATACGACCGTCATGCGTCGTATGAAAACCGCTGCCGCATGAAATTCTTCATGTGACAGGTGATGTGCTGTCGCATGAAATTTATTGACTGTCATGCGACTTTTTCATCATTAGTATGGTGTTGCATGAAGGTAGTTGTGTCTATTATGCGACGCTTCAAGGTGCGGTGGGGTATTTTGATTTCCCAGCGGTTGTGCTCTTTGCGAGGCAACAACAGGTATCTAGCGTTAAGATACCAGCATTCACGTAGTGAAATGCTTGCACCATAATTTAAGCTAAATCCATATCGAACTATGGAAGCACTTACCTTTGATAAGTTACGTCTGATGACGCCGAAGTTCAAAAGCGTACTGAAGCAAATATCTCTCGCACCGACCAGCAAAGGTATAGACAACAGACGATCCATGGTGGCTCCCTCTAACGGACTTAAACCATTATAGTTAAGGGTGTATAATACTAGATGGCGCTGATGTTTAAGAGGTTAATCTCAAATGGGTCAAGCCTGAAGGCTCGAACACCTAAATATTACAATTAATTTGCTCCTGGCAAGAGCGGCTGGTACAAAGGATGGATTATGGATTAAAAACTGGCCATGTTCTTGTCGTATTATTCCCATAAAGTGAACGTTAATTACGATGAATAATGGAAATAAATAAATTTATACTGGAAAATAAAAATACCTACTCGTAGATATTATTCCTAGTTTAGTTTACAATGATTACAAAGCTATTTCTGGAGTTGCTAACTTCGAAATGTATAGACAAATTTAATGTATCTGTCCCGATCTCAAAAACTATTATTATAGGTTATGACATGCAGGTAGACAGACACGACAACGTTATAGCAGTTCTTCTTGCTTCTTATAGCATGTTCTTGACATTGAGATACACGATATTTTATAAAGTATAATTTCAAATTATCATTATTCATGGGTTTATTAATTGCTTTGGTTGAAAATACTTAACAAAAACTTTACTATTTTTATAGAACAGTAGGTAATTACGTTTACTTGTTATTTTTTACGCTTTATTTAGGAACATAATTAACTACTTAATTGTTGTAAATCCTATTCAACTTGAGTTATATATTACTGGATAGGTACAACAATATTTTATTCATTTTGACCGTTCCGTTCTTCCTTCGTTAGAATTATCGCTTGGCCATAATTCCTCAGTCAGCTTTTCTGAATAGAAAAGCTCATTAAATATTTCCAAAGGGCCCCCATTTACCGTACCCGTACAAAAGATTTATTGCTTCGTCGAAATGCCATAAGGATGAACGATAAAATCAATGCGGTGTAAAGGACCATAATTATTCTTTTCTAGCTGTGGTACACAATGCCCTCAACGAAAGAAAGAGACAATGTTGAACCTTTCCTTCGATTTTCTACCATCCAGAAGCCAGATGGCATCGGACTGGTAAGGTTTGCATTTTCTCATGTCCGTGTTTCCATGAATGTTAAAATCTTCTACCTACTATAACCTGTGAGGACCACGTCCCTATATAAACGTCTCTTACCTGGTCTATAATATTGGCTTAATATGCTCAAGCCCAGCAATCCCCCGAAGCCGTGGCTAGCAAATGGCACCTGCAAGCAGGTCGCCAAAAAATCCAAGTAGTAAAGCTGAGCGCCATTCTCCTCGTCGTATCCAGCCAACAGGACGTTAACGATGAACGGCGTCTAAAAAATCACGAACTGGAATCAATGACACACTTTTACGTGACTTTTAACAGTGTTCGGTGGTTTTAAAAAGGATTCAACGCTTCTTGCTTGCGTCGTCATTAACGCGTGAATGAGGGTCGCCTAGTCTTCTATTATTTTTGCAAGGCTTGGCAAAGTAGAATGGAGAAATGAGATTCCCATAGAGTACGGTCAACGTCTAGTCAGGAGATCAAACCCGATGTGACACCCATCAAATATCACGTTGCAATGACTAATACTTATTGGAGGAGCTTAAGAGATATCGAGGTAATAGCTGTAAGCTATCACGCACCAGACGAGGATATTACGAAACGAGCTTAATATTGTTACGAAACTTTTTATTTGTTTTGATAGTAGAATGTTATGGGGCATACGGCAATGTAAAAATTAATGTTGTAAACGAGAAGCCAGTTGAAGCAATAACTGCTGTAGCCAATTGATGCTATTATATTGTGGCTTTTAGTACCCGACGATGAAATGTTTAGTAAATAATTGTACGAGTATATACTTTTGCCGAGGTGAATCGATTAAGGTAGTTATTCTGGCGTTTTGTCTGGAAAATTATATGTACTTATATTCTGTCTCTGAAAAATACTGATATTTTCTGACTGATAGAGATATGTGCAAATAAATCATTGTGTTGTATTGTATAGAAATAGACCATTCAAACTTTATAATTTATTTCATTTCCATCAGCTTCTGCGTCTCTACCTGTGTGTTACTTTGAAACCTTTACATAAAAACAATTCATATAAGAGGTTGGAGAAAAACGTATGTAATTTTATCGAAACACCTTTAATGATGATACTGATGAACACGTAGATTTAATGCAGACATTTGCAAGGCTCCCAAATGATCTGCGAATCTCGTGTAGCAATCTTCTATGTTACTTACTGAACCAACACAGTAAAGATGACATTATGTTTTGGCTAATACCAGAGCGAGCGTAATCAAATTAATAGTAGGTAGGTACAATATTCTTACCTCTATTAACTATCATGGCAATTTCATTTAGTTGTTGAAGCATTTGTACATGATTTGTGTACGACCGCTAGGGGCTCTGCCATTTCCTCCGGTAAACTTTATACGTATATTGGCAACCGTTATTTGTTTACGAATTCTATATTTGTGGATCATGTGATGTTTTAAAATGACAAACTTACTATACCTAACTGAGACCCTTCTGGTGGTAGGGTAGGTACCGTCCTCTCGCTTGAGTCAGACTACAAACGACTGGTCGTGTCCCGGCTGTTAGTTCGAGAGCCAGTACTTTGTATCTGTCCTCGTTCATCTTTATTGGCCTTGAACGCTAAGGTGTTGCCTTTGGTGTTACTATTGTCTATAGGTTATGCTGACCACTTACCACCAGGTGGTGCGTCTCCTCGTTCGTCGAATATTAATGTTAAAAGATCATTACGCAATTGAATTCACGACCCTATGTCACAGTCGCCAGTGACCCTCGTTTACGGACGTCTGATTGTCGGACGGACATTATGTGACAAACAAATGTTTGTTCTCGTTACATAAATCCTAATGCTGTTTTATTTCCTTAGCAGTTAGTAAGTACTAGCTGGTGATGGCGACTTCGTCCGCTCAAATACCGCCCTTCCAAAGGGGAAGCATTTACGTACTTACATGTATTTTATAAATTCAGTTAAGAAAAGTAAATTTCCCATTTAAAATTCCCTTTCAAGTAAATCGAACGAAATTTATTTTTATAGTTGTATTTCAACCCGTTCACTTTTTAGTTGTCCCCAATACAATATATTATGGAAACTGTGTACAAAGTTTAATGCTTCTGAGTCCATTAGTTATGACTATGCGTTGTTTGTCAGTTCAGTCGCCGTAAGCCTATTATTAAGTAAATAGTAATTTTTCTTAACAAACTACATGGTGTTAATGTTTACTACAATGGTCTATCAGAACATTTTATACCAATACCCCGTTCTGCAAAGCGTCATTCATGTTCTTCCTGGTGAAGTGGGTGACGGCCGCGGTTCCCAGCTCGTACTTGTTTCTCATCTGGTACAGCTGCAGGTTCTTGGCCACCAGCTGCGAGAACTGCGTCCGGTCTCCGGCGTCCCCGTTCAGGCCCATCAGCTGTCTGTCCGACACCTCGTATAGCTTGTCTTCATCTTAATTAAAATTTATTCAATTATATACGTAGGTATCTCGGAAACACTAAAGTATGTCATTTTGTGATATTATCTCGTTTCAAAAGCGTGGTTTATGAAATCGAAAATGGAGAAGAAACAGCGAACAACGCTTCCTCCCTTCCTTAGCGCTTCTTGCAAACCTAGCCTAAAACACCTAGTTACAATTTGCAATACCCACCCACATTATATTCATTTAAATTAAATTCCTCGCTGGTTATCGTTCCTTCGAGGGTTGGTTTCGGATAAAATTTATAGATTTATTTTAATCTTTCGCCAAATTTAAAATCTTATAGCTCACGGCCTCACGCCAATCTCGCTATACCCAAATGCAGAGAGAAACATACCCATTTCTTAAAGGACGTATTAAAGTACAGGTAGGTGCAATAAACTAATTGACTCAAGTAGGCTTGTTACCATCTTTCATGAGTACGATATTCTGCAAGTTCATCTGATCGGCCGCTAGGATGGTGAAGTCCGCGCACTGCATCCCCAGGAGACATTGAAAATGAAGGTGGAATGATGCCGCCATCTTCCGCCCTTATCCCAACGCTACAGTTATTAAAAAGAAACGTAATTCTTACAAGATTTTTAAGGCAATATTGAGGTTATTTTATAATAAAATTATATAAATATAATGTACTTAGTTGACGTTTATGTCTGTATGGCAGATGCCAAGAGTCGGTAAGAGAAGAGTGTATGTATGTACATAGGTGGTCTGTGCCGGGATATTGTGTGGAATAGATTAAGAATATATTTATTTTTAAGTCGCGTCCAAAATATAAAATAGTTAATACCTAATTAAAAAATACACGAAACGTTACTTATGTAAGTAAACGTAATAGATTCACGTTAATAGATATATTATTACCGGTATGTAGCTATGTGGTATGTCGCAATGTTTACGAGCCTGTGTAGTAATATTCTTTCACTATCTTTACAAGGCTAATATTGACGCCTAAGCTGTTATCACGTTGCGTGGTTTCCATCTTACGTTTTTCGTTTACTCTTACACTATGTTGTATACTACTTACACCATGTCTCCGCACCATGTTGAAATTCGTTTTTACGATAATAGTCGCGATATACTTAACATTCGATGACATGAACTTCGACAGGTATACCTGGTGTGATTGTACGTGGCGAATGGGACCCTCGATTACCTTGTGGAAGTGGCACATTGTAAGTTGGTAATACTTTACTGATACGTTGTTTAGCAAAAAGGAAGCATAACACCCGCTGTAATTTGAGATTGTGAAAAAAAATTATGTATGTGTATTACTGTAGTAATACCAAAAGTATTATCGATACCAAGAAGAAACAAAAAAAAGTACTCTGGTATTTAGGTACATTTTTTTCCACGGTCGACGTTGACCACTTAGGATTGTATCGTATGTTTATTTGTCGGCTATTTACATAAAAAAATACAAATGATACACGTCTCGGGATGTTAACAATGTATGTCACTTCATGATTTGTAGTCTGAGCTGTTTGACTGTCCACTTAAATTATTTACTATCATTATGAACACTGCACGATTAAATTCAAGTGCGGCGAGCAATTATCATGTTATTACTTTTAATGCGAGCAATTTTTTTTCTGCTGAAAAGCAATTATTTTTTGTATTAGTTACGTACCCAAAAAATGGCTAAAAGCTTTGGCAACCTTACGAGTACATTATTATTATAACATACATATCTTAGACTAAAACTAAGAGTATCGTCTTAGAATAATGACATATAGAATGACAGTCTTCATACAAGCGCTCTGTCTAAAGTGAAGCACTAATTTTATTTTTTATTTTTTTTTATACTTGTTTAATGGTTGCCAGGGGAGTGCACTTTCCCGAAAGTGGGGAATGATTCGGAATAATACCTACATAAATAACTATGTGTGGTAAAGTATGGGTATGGTTATGTAAAATTGTTATATTACGAGAATGTTTATTTAAATATGAAACGAATATAAGAAAATATTAACACCATTTTTTTACCATTTATTTTTTACATATCTTTTACGTAGCTGAACATAAGCATGAACACAGGAACTTAGTATATTTTAATAACAGCATTGAGTAAAAAAGTTTTGTTCCAATATTAAATATACTCTGTGAAAAAACAAAAAACAATGGGCTTTGTCGATTTACTACTCTATGGACCATATTATATCTGTGAACTATTGTATCTGTGAAAACAACAATAAAATTAAGATGAAAATGACATTGACAATAGGCATGATAATATAATAATACATAAGAATAATAACTAAAATAATAATGAATAACAACTTCAATAATTATACCTTAACAGGGACAACATTTTCGCGCAATCTACACGATTCACCCTGTGTAATGTACTTATCTTCATTATGAAAATGTTTTGAACATATTCGTGTATTTTTGGTTGGCTTTCAATATACTTCTCCACGACTAAGCCTTATATCACTCGTCACTTAAAATGGGAAAATGTATTTTCACAATTGTGCAACACTGAGTATTGAAACAAAACGTTTTTATTTAAACCTAATTATATACAAGATATTATGAAATATTGAAAGATTACCTGTGAAAAGTGATGTTATTACACTTCTTTTGTTTTTCAAATGTGTTGTGACAAAATTTAACAACACAAATCGTCATAATTATTTTTTTTCCGCGAGACGCGTTTGCCGTGCATTGTCATTGATGACTACGGAGCTGGCCGGCGTTTGGTGACATATACTACTCACATTTATAGTTGTCAAGGTAGCCGCGCGGACTTCGTTTCTATATGTCATTATTCTAAGAGTATCGTTTATCGAAGTTCGAAGATATACCTATACAGGGTGTAATCGTTAAGTGTGTACAGGCGATTATTCCGTAACTATTACAGATATCAAAAAGCTTTAAACTGATATCGAAAGCACTTTACCTAATGAGTAAAATTACAATAATAATTTATTAAAATAAAAACGAGAAATATCCAAAAAAATTACATTAAACTCTCCCATACATTTAGTATGAGACAGTAGAAAGGTTTTACTTTCTTTATTTAAAGTGGAATAGTACCTACTCATTTTACCCTTATCATTTTATAATTATGTATGATATGATATTGATGAATTTCAAGTAGATACACACGTGTAGATTAATAATCTTACCACTTCAAATTAATAATAAAGCTTGTTTCAATATCGTATTGATTTGAACTGGCTGAAAAGCAACATACTAAATAGTTTTTATTTAGTATGTTGCTTTTCAGCCAGCCAAAGAAAGATACTCTTTGGTGTTCGTTCTAAATTCAAATTCTTTATCGCGGGAGTAGGTACTATTCCACTTTAAATAAAGAAAGTAAAACCTTTCTACTATCTCATACTAAATGTATGGGAGAGTTTAATGTAATTTTTTTGGATATTTCTCGTTTTATTTTTAATAAATTATTATTGTCATTTTACTCATTAGGTAAAGTGCTTTCGATATCAGTTTAAAGTTTTTTGATATCTGTAATAGTTACGGAATAATCGCCTGTACACACTTAACGATTACACCCTGTATACGTAATAAAAAAATTATGAAATATTTAACGAGTCTATGTGGGCACACGATAGTTTAACAATACAAGTACAACTATCAGGAATGGTTAAAGTGCAGAAAATGTCAATAATTACTTACAGAATAAGGTTGCGTGGGTTAAGCTTTATTGCTCTTTCGAATTCGACAGCTTCTTGTGTTCTCTGAAGCAGAAAGGCGCTTAATATTTTGCCAATCAATGTCACCCAACTCCCTTCCGCACTCCTCGTTGCATAACTTTATCTTATGATCGGAACAAGTCGCGTTGGGCCACGCTTATTTGTAATTAGTGTAATTACTTTTATATTATGTAATGTAACAGTAAGCTGATATTTTAAATACTTACGTGCATAATATCGGTGCCCAAGTGTCGCCTTATCTTACAATTACTTAGCTCAGCCTCACAGACACGGGTGAGTGATGGAAGGCGTTGTTTAGTGGACAGCAGATTATTTTGAGGTTGATTGATCGATTCATAGAAAGTTTAGTAAAGCCAAGTCGTGCTCGAAACTTGGCCTCCGGCCTCAGGATTCAAAAGCATGTAAACAAACTTCATTTCGTCCTTTTTTCGAACGCCAGAAGGGTGAGTTTCGGAGCAACAAAAACTTGTAAATCTGATGACGTAGGATCAAGTAAATTGTATTTTCACGTAAGTCCGAGGGGTTTCGCGAAAAATCTGACCTATTATTGCGAAAAGTGTAACATATATTTTATGCTGAAAACGTTCTTCCTGGATAACGAATCTAAAAATCCTTTCTTTATGAAGTCCTTAGGAATCAACCTTACCAATGAACTGGTTTTAATAAAATTAGATTAAAAATCTTCACTCGATTTTACGCTGCAACTGACAAACAGCGAAGTTCTCTGATTTGTTTTACACATCAAATAGCCGCCAACATCACATAGCTTTATTCACATAAGAAAGTCATTAATATGAAGGTCACTTTCATTTATAAAATACACTTTCACATAATCCCTGTAATAGCGATGAAATTATAATTTTATCTGTTAATGTTACAATTTCTAGACAGTTGGAAACCACTTGATGTGTGGGAGAAACAAACGTTTTTATATTCTTTTAATTAACATGACTCGTTGAATTCAATGTACCTAAGTTGCGCAACATCTCTCCGTTTCATTACGCTTTATCTTTCACAGAACCTTTCATCCAAAATTAATTAATTGTCATGTTGACGAAGTATAATTAGCCTCAGATGAATGACAATATAATTAACTAATCTATATACATATAATACAAAAGAAAGTAGTGTTGTTTACACTATTTTATAACCCAAGAACGGCTGGATCAATTTTTATGATTTTATTGTTTTGGGATTGGTCTTCGTCCGGAATAGAAGAATAAACTATTGAAACATCTAAAAAGTTAAGGGGAAAAACTTTTCCTTATCCATAGCAACACAATTGAAGCGAATCATACTTACCTACATGTTAATTATGCAGTGTTTAGTTTTTGTTTTGTAATTTCATTTTATTTCCTGGCAATGTTGCTTTTGTTTTGTGATACTGTAACGTGTTTCAGCTAATAACTAAAGACAACTTTTAATATAACAAAAAAATGTCTTGAGACATTTTAACATCTAGAACTTTTAACAACACGTAAATACTAAATATCTCTTCTATTATAAGTGATAATTTAAATTGTTTAAAACTATTCTAGAGTATGTAATAAGTAGATAGCAGTTAGAAGCATTGCTAGCTGTACTAGTCACTGTAGCAACGTCACCGTAACAAGTTAAGGCTCTCTAAACTGACACCACACTGCGAGCCCGCGGGTGGTCAATGTGGTAATACCACATCATCGAAAGTGTCAATTGCACTGTTCACGTAATTAGCATATTCTTCGACTGTAGTGTGAAAGAGGGTCAGCCAGTGCGGCAGATTCTAATTGAATATATTTCTTTGGTTGAACATAATTATTACAAAGCGTACATCGTGATAAATTTAAACAATTTCGAGAGGCAGAAGTCTGTACTAGGATAGCCTGTATGACAGTTCTCCAGACTCTCACAGATTCACAAAAAAATACTTATTTCAGTCCTATAAATTAAAATGTAAACAAAACTAACAACTCCTCGTACCACTGGAGAATCTTGAGCGCAGCATAATTGGGCGCTTTTTAAAACAAATAAATTATAAGTAGGATTTACTATACTTAACTATAAATATGTTGGGAAAGGTAGACTAGGTACCTATACTATGTAGTGTTTAGTGTTTATCTATTTACATGATGATGATATTACTTTTTACATTAAGATCTTTTTATCGTTTTTTTTGGAATAATAAGTAGGTTATTCCCTGCTATTTCAGCAGCTAAACTAGGTGTGAGAAATACTGATTACCTAAGTATATTGCGACAAGTCTAACCTTCGATCGTAATCTTTATCAATAATCATAATTATTCTTCTTGTTGATTGAATTAAAAAGTTGCGGATAAAGTTCGGCGCTGTCTATTCACCCTGATCACTGCGGGCTCCCAGGGCCCGGGGGAAATCAGTTATGGCTCCTATAAAATTCTGACAAATATTATGCCACCAACGTGCATAAATAAACTAATTTCAGGAACCATAGAAGTGAAGTAAGTGCACAATTGTAATTTTGAAATCATTTTGTACGTAGTCTTCATCCTCTCTTAACTACTTATACCTAATAGGGGTAATTTTGTAAGCGCCGTCGATTTAGCTTAACCGGTCACCCGATGGCACTTCGAAATGTCACAGTCCTTGGAAGGATGACGATTTAAAAGAAAATGGAGGAAAATTACGTTTTTAGTCATGTACTAAATTACGCCAATTTATGCCGCTTTTGAAGAAATTGTCTATTTTCATTTGTTGATTAACCTTTAATCTTAATTTTATTTCTAATTTGACGTAAAAGAATTTTTACGAATTTTGATGCATAGTTATTCAGACTCAGTATCATACGTGTCAATCAGTACGATGAAAATCGTTATTGTTTTTTGAAGTTGATAATTAATAGTGACAACTTATTAACGTTTAGTACAAAAATAATTATACTACAGACTTAATTAAGAGCAAGATATTTGTGATACTTATATTTTTTTTGACGTTAAAAACCATAATTTACAGTTACAAAATTTTATACCTTGCAACACATTAACAATACTGTCTTATCCCCTCGAGATACTAGATGCAGCAAACCTTCACTCAAAGTCGCACGCAGCATTTTCTCACTATCAGACCATTCACTTGCACGTTCTTGGATTACAAAGATTTCCTAAGAACCCTGTCGTCTCGCAGACACTGTTGGTCGCCTACTTCCGAAGTGTTCCACGAGGAGCTTGGGAAGCTCTCATGACCGTTGCTCGAGCATTGTGCCACTAAAACTGTTCCACCGCCTTGTGAAACAAAGCGCACTCCATTGTTGGTGCAATGAGACCCATCTGATAAATTAAGAAAATGTGAATAGCCAAATGTGAATATCAGAGGAAAATCTGGCGAGCGATTTTGAATGAGGTTGCATAAGGTTCGGAATCGACTAGAATTTTCAGGGTGTACTTAAAACGACAAAGCAATTTCGGATCATTCCGCTTCTCGTATTAGAGTCGTAGGTGTAGTCAAGATTAGAGATAAAATTAATATTAGGTATACACAATACACATTTGAATCAAAAGTATGATCGAATCCTAATCTAGTAAGGCAACACTGCCGCAGCAGCATCTAATAAAACGCTTGTTTGAGGATAGTTTCAGACGAGGCTAAGTAGACACATGGTCACTCAATGCAGGTATGCAATTTTACTCGTATGAGTTTCCTATCAAGAATCGTTAGGTATTTACATTATCTGTATTGATAATCAAAGGAAAATGTTCGAAGGGCGATTTATGGGAAGCGATTAAGGCCACGGGCTGCCCGCCTGTCCGCCTGTCGTTACCGGCACTCATCGAGTTCGGCCACAAACGAGAGAACCGTTTAAGTAGGTATAGTAGAGCGTGATTGTACTCCTGTAATTTTCACAAGGCTTTACTGGTATCACATAGACCACCTCATAAACAAATTGATGACCGACCGAGACCGTTAGTTTTAGAAAAGTACTTGAAAAGGGTGAAGTTTTACATTAATAAATAATTGAATAGCTAGGTGCATAATGGTAATAAATTGGTAAAATTTTTCGTCTATAACAATATGAAATGAAGTGAAGTTAATTCGAAGTTGGTTTTTCACAAAACTTCCAAGGAGTTACTCACAGTTAGACAATATTGCACTTACTACTCCTTACGGCTTGAATAAAGCTTTTGAATAATGAATAATTGCGATAAATAAAGAAAAAATGTAGTCATCTTCATCACCAACTTGTAAAATAGTACTTAAAACTTGTGATTTAATTTTGCTTTTAAAATTGTTTGACGATTATTTTATTACGCAGCTAGGAGCTGAAATCTGCAATCCATTCATAAACCAACCTCACACAGTTTTCGTTTAAATTAGTACATAATTATTATCGTTGTACAGAGTAGCCACAAATCCCTTCGTCATGTCATGGACCAAGGTTGCCGCAAGCAGTTTCCTTCACGGTCGAATAATAAGTGTACCTATTAAGAAACGTTTTAAAATAATGACCGTAAAAAGATTTTTATCCCTCACAAAGATAATATATGAAGTCAGTTTTTCTATAGGAATAACTAACCGGCCTGGTAAGGCTATGCTGTGGTAAATTTATTCTGCTTTAACTGCCGCCCGAAATGACTGCTACTCTTATAGTTTTTATCATACAAATAAATAAATAAATATACTAAGCGCTACAACACAACCATGCCCTCCCCCCCCCCCCCCCCAATAGGATAACAATTACGTATCACTAACACCCATGACCCGAGAACAAACATTTATCTGACACACAAATATCTGCTCCATCGGGAATCGAACCGGGTTCCCTTTTTTAACAGGCAGTATCACTACCGACTAGGCTACGTCGTCGTGTGAAGAATATTCCAAGTTTATCATTAAGAAAACTATTTTATAGTGTAACTACCAAATAAACAATCTTTAATGTGAACTGAACATACAAACAGTGTTATATAAAGAAGAAAACTAAGAGTGAATGTGACGGAGATATTGCAAGAGAGGGACAATGCCAGACACCCTGTCGCTGACCACGGGGGTGAGTCTGGGGCTGCTGGCCGGGATCGTCTCCGGGGTGTGCTACCTCGTCGCCAACGGACTCACTTGGTCAAGGTGAGTGCGTGCACAAATATTGGATTTTATGGCAAATAATCACGATTGCGTGACTGGGTACTTAATCATTGAAACACTTGAGCCTCTAGCCCACTAAGCCAAGCTAATTGCCTGTGCAATAACGTAAATAGTCATTTTTATTTACCTTACACTGACAATAATAACTCAACAAAAAGAATGCACCAAGGGCGTCGCCACGTCGCGTCGCACAGTGGGACGAAAATCAGCTTTCATAGACATAGGAATGTTAATTCATAAATATCGCTGTTTTTGTTGGATATGGCTTTTGTTTACAGTAACTAAGCCTACATATGTAAAAAAAAGTAATTGGGCATTTATGCGAATGATTTATATTGTTTTCGAGAAAAAATTGTATGGAGCTTTCTTGAAAAATCCGATTTTCTACGGACCTGCAAGTCAAACCGTAATATCCTTCTAGGGAGTGTTACTACTAATTATTTGTAATTTTTTGACATATCACATACAACGGTTACTTCTGCAGAATTTTTTTTAAAAATCGATATGTGTGATCCTTTTTTTATTTAATTTTATTGCATTGAGTTTTTTAAACACTAAGTACTAATTACATTTTATTACCTTTCTGGTGTGAATAAGTGATATTAACTAAGTAAACAATTATATTTTCTAATAGAACATACCAAAAAAAATTGTTATTGTTATTTTATTCTGAAAAGTGATTAGGTAATTAGGTAGGTTATTCTGAAAAGTGATTGGCTAATTAGGAATGAATTCTAGTAATAATAAAGAAGTAAAGATATGAGCACTAATTAACTATTATTAAAGAGAGTAATTAAGAAATCGTCAATTTGCTAATCATTTAAAATCAGTCCTATAACAACTATAAATGAACAATATTTTTAACACATAATTCAGTTTATTTCAAACTTTTGTGCTGTTAACATTAAATCGTAATCCCGAACTGTGAAATATTTAAAATGGAAAGTCTGCGTACCAATTTAGACTTGTTTGTTGTGCTGAGAAGGGAAGGTACTTCATTCGATTATGAAGTATTGTTTAGTGCAGTTGTAAATCGACTTGGTGATAGCATTTCGGACGAAGATCGGGTGACACTTAAGGAATTTTGTCGAAGATTCACACGTGCTGCATCACAAAGATGGCAGAAATCTCACCGCATTCTGGATACATTCAGAAAGCAGTACGAAAATTGGCTTCAGTCTAATGTCGATTGGCCAAGTTGCGTGCCAATCAGTATGGTCATGCCACAATCCAGTGAAGAAGAACAGCCAGGACCTAGTGCACTTTCAATCTGTCCAGGACCATCGACATCATCTATTGGGACAATGACAAAAACATCAAGGAAAGCATTTGAAGATCTTGGAAGCAAACAAAAGAAGAGAAGGTCTGATGATCACAAAAATGAAAATCCAAATGAATTGGCATATTCCGCTGCAGTTCTTTTAAAGGAAGAAGGTCGTGAAGATATCGCATCTGTTATCGAATATATGTTGAAGAATCCAGAAGCAGCAACAAAATTTAACGAAATGATTAACAAACCAGTTAAAAAAGTTATCTTTACTCCAGAAAAAGCACTAGGATTGCTTCTTTCGCTGAAATTGTCAAAGTGGCAATATATGACGCTGAGAGAGACTACCATCCGAGAGGGTGCAACTGACATTTATCCGTCATATTATAAAGTACAGCAAGTAAAAAAACAGTGTTACCCTAGTAAGCAATCAGTGACTGTAACGGATTCATCAGCAAGAATTACGCTTCAAGCATTGCTTGACATCACAGTGAAGAGGATCCTGGAAAGTCTTCCTGAAAGTGTGCAAAATAAGGACTTAAAGTTAATATCCAAGTGGGGCTTTGATGGTGCTTCGAACCAAAGTCGTTATAAACAGAAAATGGATGGACAACAAGAAGATTCAAGCATATTTATGACGTCCTTGGTGCCATTAAGCCTGACTGATGGAGACGAAATTTTGTGGTTGAATCCCAAGCCATGCTCAGCGTTATATTGTCGTCCAGTGCAGTTCACATTTATTAAGGAAAGTGAAGAAGTGGTCATCAGTCACAAAAAGCAAATGGACGACGAAATTAAGTTGCTTATCCCCACTGATTGCAACAGAAACAAGGTGAGCCATCAACTTAAGATGACAATGATTGATGCTAAAATTTGTACGTATCTTTCGGAAGCCAGATCGAATGCATCGTGTTATCTCTGCTTAGCTAAGCCTACAGAGATGAACCGCTTGGATATTGCAACGTCAAAAACAGTGAACAGTGATGTATACGAATTTGGACTATCATCGTTACACGCTCGTATAAATACGATGGAATGCCTTTTACATATTGCATACAGACTGGACTTCAAAAAGTGGGCTGCACGAGGACAAGAGCACAAGGATTTGCTAGAGAATCGAAAAAGAATAATTCAAAATAAATTCAAAGATGAACTCAATCTATTGATTGATATTGTGAAACAAGGCTCAGGGACAACAAATGACGGGAATACAGCAAGAAGGTTCTTCGAGTTCCCCGATATAACTGCAGCCATCACTGGGTTGGATGAAGAGCTAGTCAGAAGATTTGCTGTTATTCTTCAAGCAATAACATCTGGAGAGGTAATTGAGCTAATGAAATTTAAAGAATATGCACGTAAAACTGCAGAAAGATACGTGGAGTTATATGATTGGTACCATATGTCATCGACCGTTCATAAGCTGCTGATACATGGTGCAGACATAATCGCCAATAATAACATTGTTCCGATAGGTAAGCTTTCAGAAGAAGCCTCAGAGGCCCGCAACAAAGACTTTAGGAGATTTCGGGAACATAATTCGCGAAAAATGTCCAGGCAAGCTTCAAATGCCGATATATTAAATATGCTGATTCTTTCGTCTGATCCATTAATCTCTTCTCAAAGACCGAAATTGGAAACTAAGAAAGGTAAGGATTTCTTCGCTGAAACTTTAGAATTGATCAAGTTTCCAGAATCTCCATTTGAAGTTGTAGATATGTCCAATTTGGAACCTGATTCTGAATTGGGATCAGATGAAAGCGATTTTGATTAATTAGTAGATAAGTGCTTGTTGTATTTTTATTTTATTTTTTATACATTTTTTTATCATTTAAGGAAATTTTTTATTGCCCTGTACAAATTTTTCTGATCACAAAACATGGGGTCTGTTGACTTGCATCAGCTCCCCTCCCACAAACTTTAGTTAGTAATGTTATTTTTTTCTTTTGTAACTCTAGTCTTTAAGAGGCCTTGTTTGTAGAGATAAATAGACATTTTTATTTATTTATTTCTTGTATTGTTTTGTATAGTATTATCATACATAAGTAGTGTGTAGTAGGAGAGTTTAATTTTTTATTAATAGTTCTTTATTTTTATTTGAATATTATATAGGAAAATGTTATATAGTATACATTTTTTCATTTTTTTAATCAAGTGTTTTTGATATTTTTTGTCATAGTATTTGATATTTAAGCTCATTTAAATAATTTAATAAGCTAGCAACAATAAATATATGATATTTATAAATGAACAAAAGTATAATTATTTACTGCCCTCACTTCTCATAACTTATTAACTCTACAACGTGTCTGGGTTGCATGCTCTTACAAAATGATAATACACAATTTTTATCACTCATTTAGAGAATATTTAGAGTGGATGCCGAAAAATTAAGCTTTAAACTAAATAAAAAATGTACATTATACTTAACGATTTTTAAAAAAAATTCTGCAGCTGTAACCGTTGTATGTGATATGTCAAAAAATTACAAATAATTAGTAGTAACACTCCCTAGAAGGATATTACGGTTTGACTTGCAGGTCCGTAGAAAATCGGATTTTTCAAGAAAGCTCTATACAATTTTTTCTCGAAAACAATATAAATCATTCGCATAAATGCCCAATTACTTTTTTTTACATATGTAGGCTTAGTTACTGTAAACAAAAGCCATATCCAACAGAAACAGCGATATTTAAGAATTAACATTCCTATGTCTATGAAAGCTGATTTTCGTCCCACTGTGCGTCGCCAGGATTACTTTCAGCACAAAGTAGATAAGTAAACTTTCAGGGAGGTGCAACTGCTTCTACACATTGCTGTAACTAATTTAAAGCACGTATAAATGTATACACATGTAATTTTTCATATGTATTTTCTTTACTGACAAACAATAAGTTGATCCGAATATCTGACAGAAAAAAAATAGTTTTTGATAATAATATGACATCATCATCATAATCACAACTATTATCAGTCCGACTGCTAGGCACGGGTCCTTAACAATGTGAGGGGTACAGTTTTACGTATAATACAAAGTAGGTAGGTACTCTGTGAGTACAGTTTAACTTATCTACTTTGTGGTACAGTTCAGGTCATAATCTACCACGCTGGCTAGGTGCGGATTGGGGGACTTCATCACTTCACACACCTTTTTTACAATTATACAATAAAGTAATATTGCAACAATAACATTTTTATTAAATTGCACGCGGACAAAGTCGCGGCTAGTAAATAATAATAAATACATTTAATACATCACTACATAGTATAAAACAAAGTCGCTTTCTCTGTCCCTATATCCCTATGTATGCTTAGATCTTTAAAACTACGCAACGGATTTTGATGGGGTTTTTTTATTAGATATAATGATTCAAGAGGAAAGTTTATATGTAAGTATAATATACTTATTAAAGTTTTTCGCAAAATGAAAAATAACGCGCGTGAAAATAAATTCGTGCGCTGGTTACGTTTAACAATTTTGGACTTGGGTACTAAGGGACAGGTTTCCCGAAGCGAAGCGAGGGCGGGTTTACTAGTTAATTTTTTTTATTGTTCTTTTCAACTAAGCGTAGCTAACGCCACCTGCTCGACGTTGACATGAACTATTCGTGGATTATGTTCTGTTCTACTTTATTGTAGTTACAGAGTTTGATGACAGGTGGCACTAGTAGAACTCTTTCACGGCAGAAAAGAAACATTTTTAAATTTTGTAAGTACTTACAGGATTTGGTAATATGAAAATTAATAGTATAAAAATCAGAATTAACATTACGTAACTACATGATAAGTTGATGTGATTGATACGTTTAATTGCGTTAGTGTAAAACCTTTTCATATAATAAATACTTAATTTCTAAATAAGAAGTAAAAATATCTAACCTACTAATAATATTTAGACTAATATTGGTGCCACAAAGAAGACGACCTATTTTACAGACCTTATATGAAAAGCAGACTCAATTTTTAATAAAAAAATATAAGTACCAATACTCTACGGTACGATCTTTTACTGATTACTGATACTTCGTTCACAATAATCATTTATTTCAACAGAAAAAACATTATTTTATTTCCAAATCCCATCAGCCGGTTGACCTCTAAGCGCAGCGCAGCTATCACTAAATAAATGTATTTCGTCACATCCGCCCACGCTCACGTTACAATTACAATACTGGGCAAAGCGTGGAAGTACGTCGGTCGTCGCGCGCCGACCGCTGACCGTGACGACACTACGATCAATGACACATTGATCAACTGATATTAGCTTCAATCAACATAGCATTGTTGATCGAAGAATATTAGTGAGATTTCAAAACAGATTCCCACTACGATCTTAGTGTCTGTTTTACTATAAGAGCGCTATGAATGTCATCGTCTATCTATGCCATACGTAGCTATTTTCTTCGTTATAAATTAAGGTGACCACAATATCTTTAGGTGGTCGGTTTCATCGATAGACAGATATTACAAAAAATAAGTGTCTCTATTTCGTAATGAAATGAACTTAATATTTTATCAATCTATTACTTATATTCAAGGCTCGTCACTGACATGGCTGCTCAAAAATATGCAACTTAGTAATATTGTAATTACATGCATTAACATTTGTAGAGCGGAACATAACTTTCAGTGGATGGAGAAATTGTCTGCGTGCTCGTCAATTATTGTGAAAGGATTTTTCATTTTGAAAAAGACATAACTAACTTTGATTTTTGGGTTTAATTATTCTCGTCTACGGTATTACGTGAAAATCATTTTTCTATTCAAGATAATTTTTGTTAGTCAATCAAAAAATAATAGAATTGTAACTAAAACCTCCAAATATTAGTGTAGTGTATCAACGAATGAACGATAGTGTATTAACGGAGGGCCCATTCAATTATGGTGATAGCTCCGTGCTTTGTATTATACCTACCGCTAGTGTTGACGTTAATTGATTTATTAATCCAGCGGTTGAACGTGAATTCCCCTATATACATATACTCACTTGAACTGAGTTAAGCCGGGACTGTTATTGATGAGTTGGCCGTGCAGCGGCGATAGATAATGGAGATAAAAAATGGCCGCTAGTCAGCCATTTTTTATCTACATTATCTCTGGATAAGTAAAGTAACAACTGACACTATTAAGTAGTGACGTGACAGTAACAGCTGCTATGTACGAGGTACTTACTGAGGATTGTGGGTAGATAGAATATCGGGAGCGGCCGTTATACAAATACGTACTGAACCCGGAATTGATAGGGGCGAATTTCAAATTAGGAATGCATGAAGCATATTGCCGGGCGGCGGGCGAGCGGCACCCGCGCCGCGACTAGGGCTGCCACGTGTCGTTATGGTATAATATCGCACTATGTTGCAGTGAATTCTGCTACATATTACAGTATAATAAAGTACTAAATATTAATATATTTTCATCGCTTATTTAATACCGCGCTTTTATATTAACTGTGACCAATTAAACATATTCTTCATGTTGCTCAATCGGTCAATTTATTAATTTAGAGTTTAACTTAGAAATATTTTTGTAATGAATGCGATAAAATAAAAACAGTAAAATAAACAATGAATAAAAATAAAATAGTCCAGTTTCTAAAACTGCAAACTTAAACCTACTTATTGTTATGACATTTTTGTGAAAAGTACCTACTAAATGTATTTTTGTAATTTTTTTTTACTATGTTTCACATTTTATTTAACATTGAGAGAGTGCGCGCACGGAGGACACTTGTCTGCGTGACATAAAAGTTTTTGTCTTCGTCGCGTCGCGTTTCTAAAGTGGATGCGCTCACGAGGGCGACAGTGACAAAACTTTTTTGATATGGAAGCGTCATTGGAACGACGATCTGGCATGTTAACCATTGCGCCGTCCGGCTCGTCAATGTGAACGGACAGTGACAATTTTGTCACCGACGCCGGTCGGCGTACATAAAAGTCACCCAGTTGTCGCGTCGTAACGTGCGCGCACCTCCATACATATACAAGGACTTTATAAGAGCGACGAAACAGTCACGGTGACAAAAGTCCCCCGTGCGCGCACTCTCTTAGGTGTGAACCCTAGCGGCGAGCGCGACCCACCGATGGCTCGCGCCGATCTTCCGGTAGTGGGTAGCTGGGTAGTCGGTTCGAGCGGCATTTCCGAAACGGTGGGAGCGGTCGGCGGCGCGGCGGGAGCGCTCGGCTGTTGTTTACAATAACATTATTATTAAAATAATGACAATTCAGATAAAATATCACTGTTAGTGTCTAGTGTTATTTAGTGATTGTGCTCTCCTAGTGCTGTTACTTTCATCGGATACGAAGCCGGAGTTTTAAGTTTAGATACAGTAAGTTTGTCATGCTTTTTTACATTATAGCCCGATCATGGTGATAGGTATAGAATTTTGTCTGTCTGTGTAGCAGCAGTGACAATGAAAGGCGTCCGTGATATCGTCCTGGTCATAAAGGTCATGAGATAGTTTAATCTTAATAATCTGTAAGTTTTGATATTTGAAGGTTTATACCTCATACTATAAAACATTCATATTGATTTATTCCTCAATGCTGTAACCTTTATAGCACTAGATTATCCAAGATCGCAACGAAGATAAACCACAACTAGGTAATTCAAAGCCGAAGAGAACCTCTAGAACTCGCTCTCTTAACAAACATTCTCGGTTTCAGAAGAAGCATGCCTAACCGTTACTTTATAAAGTTGTCTGAAAATAAATTTTCTTTCGGCTACGGTAATAGAAAGCGCAGTTAACCAATTTCAGCGACTTACGTCACGTGACCGAATAAAAGGTACACAAGTTTTTGTGGCAAACAAATTTAGACATAACAGTATCCACCAGCGGCAGATGAGGACTGAACCAGCAAAAAGTTGTAAACTGGTCCGTTCAGCGCTCGGACAACTTAAGTGGATTGCAACATCGTAATCTTTAAATTTTCGTCGTCATTATCTTGCAAACACTTTCAAGTTGTATTGTTGTTTGTGGAATTTCAAATGCCTATTTCGTAGCCCAGTCATTAGGGACCTGCTACGAAGCGTGAGGTCCCAGGTTCGACTCTCGGCCGGGCTGATACAAGTCAATGTTTGTTTTCGGGTCGTGGGTGTTCGTAATGTCTCATTTCGTCATCATTACATCTTAAACTGATATCGCAGACACTTACCATTTTGACCATTTTGGTACTCACGATTTTGAAAAAATATCATTACATCTGTTTGTACACTGTCGAAGACCCGACATGTTTGTAGTCGACGGTTACTGGTTGCCACTCGACGAGAATATCGGGGGCGTGGTGGAAGTCCCCAAGCAAACCGAACACAGGGCTTTACAACTCATCTCATAATTTTCTTCACCTAGGGGCGTTTGTGAGTGTAATAAAAAGGTAAATTAAAATAACCATAGTTATATTAAAATATCATTGTAGATATCTATCTCCCTGGCTACAACATTAACTACGATTGATCTCTGAAGAAAAGCTACACTACGACAATGACTGTAACATAAACTTATTCATAATTAAACTACATCGGATTATACCGTGAAAAGTAATAGGCTTCTAGTCCTCAAAATACTGAAGCCTATAAAAAAAACCAACTCGATAAGTGAAGTATTTCGCTCGTTATCGTGACCACGAGATACGGGATCCGCACATACAGACACACGGACGTCCAAGACAGAACTTTTTTAAACAATTTTTTAATTAGTTTAAATAATAAAAAGAGATTTAAAAATATCATGAGTGTTAAAAATAGTGTTTTTTCTCAACATTTGTCTATTTATATTCACTTATAAAAGCAATAAAGAATAAAAAAAGTGACATTTTAAGTTGGAGAATCACTCGGTGTGCGTAATCTGACAGCAATACCCACCTCAACGCTTCGCTTATGAGGCGTGCAATAAATAGCCAACAATAAATAATTAGTTGATGACCGCTCATCACAGTGACAGTACACGGGCACCCATTTTGGCGCATCACGCTCCGCCGAGCGCGATCTCGTGTTGATCATTTCATAACGCGGCAGCCGGTGCCCGGGGCCCATTGTAACACTACCTACATTAGTGTCACCGTCTGATATCAATATTGACCAAATTTTGGAACGAAGTTCCTTAACGCGCGTTGCGACAGGGCGCTAGACGGAATTATCACGAAAAGTTGTAACGAAAAATTATCACGAAAAGTTGTTATTAATGTATTATAATTAGTAAAAAGTAAATTAGAAAAGTTGTAATTATTGTTTTTAATGTTGTTGGAACGAAGTTTTGGAATAAAATTTAATTACAATTCCTTCACTATTTAATCGAAAGGAACTTCGTTCCATTCGGGTGTCCCTTGACACCTCTCAAGTTTTTATTTATTTACGGACGGTTACAGCAAATTTCAGCGTCGATTGCGATCGGTAGCATCATTGAAGTTGATTAAAAAGTCGAAAAACAGGAAAAATATTATTAGTATTGGCTAAACCAATTTTCCAATTTTACATTCTATAAAGCATAATGATTAAATTTGTAAGCTCAGAGCTGTGTCAAAATCGATTGTTTCGAGTTTGCGAGACGTGAAAAGTAGAATTGCAAACAAAATTATATATTTATCAAAAATTTTGCCGACTCTAGGTATATACTTCACTCGCAAGTGTTTTTAGACACCTGTCTAACTAATTTGTTTACTGCTAATTTGGACCTCATCAAAAGTGCAAGGCTCATTAAAATTATAGTAACAAATAAATAAAAGATAGCAATATCCAACGACGTAACGTCCGGTGTGGTGTTCCGCCATCCGTTTTGGTGATTGCCAACGTGAGCTGTATCACAAACCACCACCGGAAGGTGCCACCGGGATAGCGCCACAAGAATATTAAGTGGATTACCATTTCTTATTAATTCTATCCTTTGATTAAATTTTTATAGCTCGACAGGACGGATTGTGTCAACCATATAGAGTTAAATTTTCTTGTTTGATCAAAATTCAGACATTACGATTAATATTAGTAATATTTCTTTGGTAAAATTAACATTACTGCGTAACGCCTGCAGTTATTTATTAGCACTATGTCTCACTAACGATATAGCTATTGGCATTACTCAGAAGTTTCATGCGTTGGATGGATCCGCGTTAGTAATATTAGTATTAAAATATTCATCATTTTTTCTGTCTATTCGCTTACTTTACGCCTAATTTATAACTGGAGTTTATTTAATAAACATTCGAGGAATTTTTATTCGTAAAGTCAATAAAGTTTATGCACTTATTATATACGTAAGTTATATTATTTTAACGGGTATGGAAATATCGTATAAAAATAAAAGATGACATTGGTAAATTTTTTTAAATATAATTAACAAAATGTATGTACATAGGCCCTTACTTTTTCTTACCAGCTGGCTTACCACCGGCACCGGGGGGAGTTACTTTACCCGGGGGAGTGGGCTTCCCGACGGGCGACGTGGTCACCGGACTGGTGTCTCCCGTGGCTAGGAACCGCTTCACTCGGTTCTTCAAGTCTTCGTAGATACGGTTTTCGTGATTCAGTTGCGGTAGAACCGAGACGCGTTTATTGGTTTCCTAAATTACAAACAATTTATAGATTATATTTTGTAATCAATTATGTCAAAAACCGCATTAAAGTTCTGACTGCTATGTGTCGTGTAGGTACACCATAATTTTAAACAAGAAAATCATGCTACGATTATAGAATACAAAACCTGACGATGAAGTAAAAAATAAGTAAAATAAATATCACGCCCTAAATGCATCTCATGAGCCTTTTCACTCAATAGGTCAAGAACAAAATTTTTCATACTTCTAGCAAACAGTGATTTGCGCTTTTGAAATTGTGTTGAAGTAGAGTCCTCAAGCGGGAGGAAGACTTGAATCGACTTGGAACTTGAGTATGCCCATCCATCTACCAGCTTATAACTGCTGGCTGACTAACAATAACTGGACATACCTTAGCATACGACTCCTACAGATAGCAATTTTGCATTATGTTAGAATCAGTATTCGAAAACTGTTTAAGTAAGTAGTCCAAAATTGCCTGCATCGATTTCCATTCGATTGTTCCCGTTTACCAACAATGTCCAGAATGAGCAAGCGGCTCTTATTATACACGTGAGGTATAAATACAATCTCGTATTAATGTTCTCTGGTAGTTAAGAAACATGTTGTTGGCATCAGGATCAGAGGTCTAACCTTTGTGCCACATACTTACCGGTTAATTCAGTTTATATGCATATTCTATCTTTATCTTTGTCTTGTCTAATGGTTGCAATTAAGTAATAAGAAGGAATCAAAGATAATAAACTAAGTACTTAACATAAATTCTTTCTCCAATGCACTTCACAGTCACACACGTAAGTAGCAGAAATAATTATAGTCTATTCCGTTTCGTTTCATGTCCTATCGCACTGTACCTTTGTTTAAATCACAACTTGGCGATAAGGTATTGTATAAACGACTTTATTGCTGGTGTAACCATCAAGAGTAATGTGGACTATCTTTCCACCTTTCCATTTGCAAAACCGACCTACCGACCATGAGCATCCATGGGGCTAACGATACCTTGTACGACCTTAAATATACCGAAAATTCCAAAATAAATCCAAAAACCTTACTTGCTTCAACACAATAACGTAATACGTCTTCTTGTGCACAAACTTATCAGTAGCGTAGGCGTAAGTCGGCAGGTTGAACAGGCCCATGAGGCCGCCGGTCTCGTCGCAAAGGTCGAACTCCGAGTAAGTCCCCAGTTTGCACTTCTTCCTGATGTACTCCAGCATGATCCGGACCGGGCAGTTAGGGTTCACGAGGAGCACCTTTTCAACGGAAGGATCCGGTTCCGATTCGCCAGACCCTATCGATTGTCGGCGGAAGTTGGACAGTTCTGGCTCATCCTTATACGCTACGTTTATGAACATTGCTTCTAGCGGACCTCAGTTTGCTGTAAGTGTACGATTCTTTGAAATTGTATGGAAACAAAGCAATGGTTCTTGACTATGTTTAAAGTATAAATGTTTTTTTGCAACATTAAATGATTATTATTTTAAAATCGTTTCTTTTTCCGTTGTTTGGTAATTTACAACCGATGTTTTTGACATTGACAAAGATTGTCTGTTTGCAAAGAGTATATAAACACTACGTTGTCTGTTTGGACTTTGAGATGGGGGAAATTATGATTCAATACTCGAAGGAGTTTATTTTTTGATTTGCATATCAATAATATTTTATACGTATGTCCCAAACGTTGACCCGCCATACCTGTGTATAATTTAGGTTGGCACCATAGAAATGTGCGCCAGCTTTAAAATATTTTTGACGTGACAACGTCTTATAATTCGATAGAGCCGGTGGCACGCATGAAAAAACATGACTCATGCGTCGTTATCGTCGTTACCGTAACGGCGTATCAATCGGCCTTTGCGTTCGGCAGCGTTCGGCAGCGTCCGACATCCGTCTCTCTCCTACTTGAGTGAGCGATGCGTCTGCGTGGTCATCTGCTATACTATAGTACATTTATATGTTTTGATCGAGTATCAAGTGCAGTGAAAAGTGAATGTGGTGTCAATTGTTTATAGCAACGATAATTACAGCGATAAAGGTAATGATTCTTTCGATATTAATTATATATTCAGTGATATATTGTCGAATATTCGTGCTTTCATCATTAAAATGAATAGCATCGGTCCGCTAGTGCAGCGATTGTAGGTTATGGTTAGGTAGGTTATAATTGACATTGACAAATCTATGAAACAAATTAAATTAAAATTTTCTTTTGAAAAATGCTACCATTCCATCAGTATTTTCTTAAGACGTTGTCACGTTCAACTATCGTCAGTAAACCGACTTTACAGACAACCAATTTTTATAATGATTTGCGTTTCGGAGTGAGGGGCACAGTTTATTTAGTTTAATGTTCCAAACAGTATTTCACATTCTCATGGTTATGTAGCGTGACATCACAATCACAGATTACTATAACACTGTCATTATGTTGCACTGTAATCAGATCAGACAAAACTCGTTACGTCAGTCAAGTACGTAAAATATAAACAAACGCGCCTTAAATATTGATACAGATTACCCAATTACCCATATAGATAAAAAGATAAAGAAGCAGTGCCAGTTATAATTATTTTTCAATAAAATGTAGACCACTGTTTGTCGAAATACATTTGATGGATTAGCTGTGTCTGATAAAACAATTTTAGTCTGAAGGCCAGCGAACAATTAGGTTTGGCGTGAAGAGGGTCTTCGAAGTCACTGCAGGAATAACGTAACACATCCCTGTCGATACTTCGTTGCACCTGTCGCCGATGTTCAAGTTCAAATAAAAACAACTCCATCTCAGTTGTAGTTGCAGTACTTGTAGGTCAAAGCTTGTAGGTTGCCGGGTCAAATTGGTTCCAAATAATAATATTGGTAATACAAAAATTGTGAGTACCTGATAAAGCTAACAGAAATATGATTCCTTTTTACTTTAATTTTAGTTATAATAGAGTCCTCGTGATCACGATACTCGTATATCCGTGGAATGGGCATTAACTTTAACGTGAGGCCGCTTTGAATTTTATTGCCTCCACTAATGGAAAACACTAAGAAAAAAGAAGCCATTCTGAGTTCAAGTTGCTTCCTATAACAGAAGTATTTAATATTTTATTTTGGATATACTTTGTCTTTGAACGTTGTCTTTTGAAAACTTTGTTGCTGTACTAACTTTCCACTCTGTCTGTGTCTGGAATGTCGTGCAATGTGCTAGCTATCCTCCAGGAACATTTTGAACGAGGTAGGTTATCTCAAATTGGCCACAGCGTGACTAAAGTCGGTCACAATGATCTTGCTACATCCAACGGAACGTCCTCATTTCTCATAGGTAAGTGGTGTGTTTTGTAAACTGCAAACGAAAGCCAGGAGCCCATCTTGCGAATCCGAGACTTACTTCATGTTTATGTTACCTTGGATCTTCTTGACATCATGTTACGACATGGTAGATCGTTGCAAGCCTGCTCTTAGATTGATATACGAAAGGTGTTCTCAAGCCCTAAAGACGTGTATTTAGTCCCTACTAAATCCATCCTTTAGGGTGGATAGGTGGTAGTAGGCGCTTGCTCTACACCAGTGACCCTTCACTGGGGTAGAGCAAGAGGAATGGCGCAAGATCATTAGGGGTGCTAAAAAGGGAAAGGAGATCAAAAATTTAAATTTTGATAGACGGGCCATACGTTTGCATTGTCGCGGGAGCCAGATAGAGCTAACTCAAAACATAAAACCGAAATACATTTTTCCGTGAAAGGGTCGAGCGAAGACGCTGAATAACAATCTCACATTACCCAGATCACAGGGCTATGACCGGTGTTGGATACATGTGCGTAGATTGCCGGCGGTGACACTCAACCATTCATATAAGTTTTTTGGCTATAAATATACAAAATTTAAATAAACAGACGGACAGGGCGTCCGTCTGTTTATGCAGGTCGAGTGCAATTTTCAACAAAGACCGTAAAAAACAACACGCACTGCTTCAAAACATGCATCATAAAGGTCAGCGTCCACTGTGAGAGGGCGCCTTGACCGCAAAACAGTTGCGTTCACCCGCATTTCGAGCATTTCCCAACGCAGGGAATCTAACTAAAACGATTCATATTTCATAAGACACGGGCGTCTGGTGCGTTACAACAGTGCAGCGGGCCGCGGCGGGCTGCGGGCGCCCGGCCTGCGGAGCGCCACCGACCGTGATAACCCGCATTACCGAGCACGCGCGCGCCCTGTCGGCACGCCGCCGAACAAACAACTAGATCGAAAATATAACCTATTTAAAACGAGAAACATTCAACATTTTGCGTAATGTACCCGACGCGACGCGATGCAACGACGGTTGCAAGGAAAATAAATTTCGAAATAATTTGCGAAATGTAAAAGAAATGTACGGAATATCGAGTCTCGTCACCTTCGGAGTGGCGGCCTGGCCTCCGCCCGGGCCTTCGCCCAGCTCCTTCCAGTTCCACCACCAGGGATCGAACTTCGCGATCTTCGTCATCCTCTTCGCCCTGTGCATGATGGAGGTGGTCGTGCTGAAGATCATCACGGAGGAGTCCAGGGACCAGGGCTCCAGAAGTGTCACCTCGATGTGGTTCGATATGGACGATGAGTGACAGTTCAGTGAACGCCTACCATTAGTGTTATTACAAGACTGATTAACGGTGGCATAGGTATAAGAATAGATTGTACGGTGAAAGAAATAAAGTTTTAAAATAACTTACCAATCTTTGAGAATGTTTTATGTTATCAACGAAAAATAGGTAGAAGCCAATTGAACCCCCTTTGTTTAAGAATATTGTGGACCACTCTCAGGTATGACAGTTTCCTCAGAATGTATTCCTTGACCGACGCAAATAATTCATTAATGTATGTATTTGTTGAAGTTAATAACTTGAAAGAAAGGTAGGTGTAGGTTTCGACTCTGGGCCGCCCGTCAACTTACAAAACCACTAAGCTAACCGGCTGCTTGTTATCGATATTGAACAATTTTATTCGAAATACTTTAAATAACAATAGAACGACTTCATGTCTCAATTCATTCCTCTGTCTTTGGTTAAATTTAATAAAGCAAAACATTAAAATTAATTCCGATGAGTTAGTTTTAACAATTTAATTATGTTTGCGTCTCGTTAATGTACGAATAATTTTATAAAAATGTTAATTTTGTTAAGGATTAACAAAATTAACTAGTATTATAAATGCGAAAGTGTGTTTATTTGTATGGTGGTTTGTCATTTTACGTCAAAATGGAGAAAATCCATGTGATTTTTGGTATGGAGATTCTAGTTAGAGGGCTGGGCTGGACCTATGTCCACATGTCACTACTTATGCTACGGTTTCCGCCGAAAAATATGTAAATTCCAAAGGAAAACACTTTTTCATCAAATTAGGGCCAGAGATGGCGTTAAAGATGGCGCGGAATAATACTAAATATTTGTAATCGTGAGGAATAGGTTTCCCGAAGCGAAACAAGCACAGTTTAACTCGTTATGAATAATAGCAAATAAGCTTAGCACGGAAAGATTTCCTATTAAACTAATAAAAAATTCAATTAAATATACAATACCGGTAATTTGAAGAACATTAACTATGATAATTCAGTAGGTATTCAGTTAGCTGTCCTCGGGTCGAGACAACAGCGGTCGGTGTTAGTGGCGGTAGACCCTGCACGAGCGAGCATTGTCTAGTGGTATGCGGTCCTGTAGTCACTCAGGTTCGAATCGTGAAAATTTCAAAGTTATGTTATAAAAATATTATTTATCACTTCAATAAATAAAGTTTATGAGGAAATCTACGCGCCCTAAATGCTCAATCTTGTGATGGTATGGGGAGTCTCTCTGCCACTTCACTTCTCCTTCGGCCAGCGCGCGGCGTGGTGAGTTCTCCATGTGTATTGTTCGAATGGTATCGAAAAGGTTTAGGTTTAATTTTGGTTATGAGCACACATAAGGCTCCGCATCCGTAAGATATACGATATAACGATTATACCTATTTCATTGCTGTCTTATGAATAACATCTGAATGGAGTTGATGTAATGCGCGCAGACTTTATTATTGATGCGTTTTAATAGCGTGTATGCGTCCTTGCAACGTTATTGCATTATTATTATCTAAAGCCAGATTACAATCTCACCTTTCATGACCCTTCATCATATTAATTGCCTAGCACGCAGCTAGCGAAGCCATACACTAATTGCTATAGCAATTTACAGTGATGTAAAATTAATACTTATAGTCACATCACAAAAAAATATTTCTATGCAGTTACAGTCCTGATTGGACCTGTTTAATATTTTTAAATGTATTGTAGGTATGTGAGGTCCCCTTGCGATTTTGACGATGTTTTGTCTTTCTCCGACTCTCGCGGGCGAAGCCGCGAGCAAACATGATTAAACTATTTATAAAGTAAAATTCACAGAATAAAATATAGAAAAAAAAACAGAACAAGCTTTCAAAAGAACTATGTGCTATAAAAATTAAGCATAACATTACGTCTATTGAACTTCATCATTCACACTTAGCAACTTAGCTGTAGTGATGAGTGGTGACACTATCGACTTATGCCAGGTTCTATTTCGCTTGCGGATAGTTACTAAGTATCTACGAGGCACGAGGCAAAAGTGATCCTATAATAAGAAATAGGATCACTTTTGCCTCGTCTGTCTGTCGCTATGTCTGTCTGCCCGTTTGTTTGGGCTAATCTCTGGAACCGCTGGATCGATTTTGACGAGGCTTTCAATAGCAGATATCTGAAGTAATAAGGAGTAACTTAGGCTACTTTAATTTAAGAAAAATTTAATATTAAATACCACGCGGATGAAGTCGCGGGCACAGCTTAATTTAAAATCGAAGTATTTTGTAATGGACAAACCGCACCGTGTGCACCATACCTAAGTACGGGGCATGAAGCAGGAAGAACGCATTTCCCAGCCGTCTTAATTAAGGGGGAACTAGTGTTCGAACTAAGTGTTCGGCGGAAATAAGTTATTTCGTTTGGACAAAAACTTAACTGTTCCGGTACGCCGCGACCCGGAACCAGCGGAAAAATAGACAACAGACTAAAAATGTAACGTCGATATTTTTTTATTTCCTTTAAAACTAGGTGAGCCTGACGAAAGTTTAGTTTTGAAATAATATGATTGAAGATATCCAATGTAGGTAGTTCAATATGTACATCTACCTATTGAATATTGAAATTCTTTGTTATAGTTGTTATTATACAAGAAAAATGTTCATGATAATATTACGATAAAAAAAAATTACTTACCTACTTGACACGTGATAATCATTCCATTTATTTATAAGAAATAAAAAGTTGAAATTTTTTCGTTATTTAGTCAGTAGTAGTTAGTAGGTATCTATTTTAAATCTTCCGACTGAAAATAAATTAACATAAATTAATACATTACATCCTGATTACCTTGAGATTCTAACGAAAAACAAAATGAACATAACTCTGTAAATTCTTTTGTACATGCGAATAAATAAGATTTTTTGACGGCAGCGATATCTGATAACTGAGAGTGGATGGACAATTTTCGTAGAGGATTTGCATCGTCTTTAATACGCTTGTGTCACGCTTTACCAATTCCTGTTGACTTTCATGAAAAAGTAGTAGGTCATTGGCAGAGCGACCAAAATGCGTATATAACATTTCACGGTTGATCGTACAAACGAAGATGGTAACCGACGGTCAAATGACGCAATGTGTCACTGTCAATCAAAGACTCCTGGGTTCGATTCCCAGCGAGGCGAATTTGGATGATGGCTATAAATTTCTGATCTCGGTGGGGGCGTGTTTTGTTGCCGTTGTTGTGTCGTCCATGGCACTCACGAAACGTGCAATTTTTGTGTGAAGCGTCGGTGTATCGTTATTATTTACCTACAACAGAACTACGAATACCGGAATTAAATACCAAATGATGAATCAATAATAGCGCGGCGCTTTGCCAATTGTCAATGGTAAGTGTCCGGTCTGGCTCGTCGTTTATTATGCTTGTTCTGCTCAGGCAAGGGTTGTTGAACCACATCAAAGGATTTCGGTTTTCAAGTTTGATTGAATTTGAAGGGCCACTACCTGTACATAAATCCGTACTGGAGCAGCGTGGAAAGGATGGTCTAGGCTTTCACAATTTTAAAAAGAAAGCCGTATCCTGCAGCAATCTGTCAACATTGTAACCTTTAAATTGGAATTGAGAGAAATGTGTCATTTCTTGTGCGGTGTAGGAAGTGACGAGGTTCCCTGAGCAGCCGACAGTGCGGCCGGCTGCACCGGTTCACCTTCACACCAGCCGCGCCCAGCCAGCTGCCCGCCACCAGTCGCCGCCCGCCAGCAGCCACAGCCTCCGGTTGTGCAAGGACTTAAGCAATCCCACTTGCAAACCTTTTACTTGTCAATCATTTACGAAAAAAGTAATAACACACTAGTAGATATGCAATTCGTATAAATCATAAACTATAATTTACTTGAACTAACAAGAGCTTCGGTTGTGAAAGGAACGCGTTCGAGTTTGAGCCAGTATCAATAGATATCGTTCCCCGCGAATATGCAACATATGGACCTATAAACTTGTCGTATCAAATTGTTTTTCAAAATCATTTCATCACGTGGGGTTTTCGACTATACAGTTATGTATTTACTATACTCTACCACCGTTTCGAAAAGATACTTATTAACTAGTAGAAGAAACGGCAAATGAAACTCACCACATATTTTATAAATATTACACAATTGCACATGGGAGACCTAAACCACGATAATTATGATAGCATTACCCCTTTTGTTTTATTAATCTGAGCTATTACCGTGCCTAAACTCTACGCGGAACTGCATGCGACGGGTACCTACACTACCTACGGTTATTTCCTCATCATTTAAATGATTGTGACGTTTAATTGTGTTGTGACGTTGTGAGCCGACTATACTTTTTTAGAGGCACCATCTCAGTCCTCAAAGGTAGCAACACAACTGTGATCGAATTAGAACGAGACTCTATTACTAACTGGACTATTACTAACAAAAACTAACAGGACTAACTACCACTAAAATTCCCAGTCCTCATACTAACAAACTAACCAACACCAACCAAATATTCTAACACCGTCTTCTAAGCGGACTAACTATCCTAGACACCACTCGAGTCTTTTTCTAGGTCACACTTCTAGTCACAGTTATCATGGGCGGCAGCGGAAGCTGGTACTGCATGCTCGTTTATTACTATCTTACTAACGTAAAAAAACTATAGTACCTGTTGCACACTAAACGTCATAGTCATCTCCTAGCTAGCTGTACAGGTATCCAGGGTGAGCGATAATCACAGTTTTATCAAAATGCAAAGCGATGATACCCAGATACAGCATTGCTGCTCTCGGAATCTACGCGAAAACACATCGACTCTATATGTAACTTGGTTGTACGTGAATTATTACTTTTTTTTGTGCATTGTACATATTGAGATAGGTCATTGCACCCAACAGCGTACAAATACGAAATTGTTATTTAAAAACAAATGTAATTTATGTGTTTTTGAAAAGGTTTTTGTGAATATTGCTGGCAGGTGCGACAACCTTGGATGTAAGCAGTCACACACACACGGGCGATTTCCTCAAATTGCCATGTTTCGTCACGCTGCGATAATTAAGCGGCTTTAAGCGTACCAAACTAACATGCGGACAGTGTATTGCGTCCTCAGATTTACTATGTATCATGAAGTATTACTACACGTGTATGTAATTATCGGTAAGTATCCATTAAAAAGCATTCCGTTTGATGGATAGCGAAACACTGCAGGGGAATAATAACCCTTCTAACTAGAGATAATTAATTTTTCTTTCATTTATTGGAACGAAGTTCCTTACGGCAGGCTTGGAGGGGATAGGTTTTGCTACGGCGACCGAACTGAAAAATATATGATAGTAAAACCGTAAGGAAGAATGCGTGGAATAATGAGACGTGCGCATGCGCGACAGTCGCATACACAAGCGAGTAGGTAGTGTATATTACCTTTCTCTTTCTCCCTGTTTCATTTCGTTCGCCGTTGCCTTAATTAGTTTTCATATCATATAATTTCATAAACTAATAATATAATATAGTAATATAAAATAATAATATAGGTAGTAAATAAATATAGTAAAAGAAAATGCCAATTGAAAATGACAGTGCTAATAGTGGGAAATTATTACTATATTTATTCAGTGCAAAAGAATTAAATACGTAAGTATTAGTTTATTCTTTATTAATAAATATATATTTATATTATAAATATAATATATTTTACATTGGTTATGTAAGTGGAGTTTGCGAGATCTGTCAGAAAACGGAGAATATGATTATGTTGAGTTCCCGCGGAAAAAGTTATGAAAGTTGTCATACTTAAGTCGCGGAGTCTCTTAAAGTTGTTGATGAAGTTATAATAAAATGTGATATCGCGGTTAGAGCGAGTGGTTAAAACGTTTAAATCAATATTGAGAATCGCTGAATAAGCCCACAACGGAGGTTATGTGAAGAATACCTACTTTCATGAAAATACATGCTAAACAGAGTAGAATCGACTGAAAAACCATACAAACACCCACACCCGGCCTACCTGACGCCGATATCAGAAGCTGGGATAAAGAATCCGTAAGAAACTAGCTACTGAGAAAGCTTGGATGTCAATATGAACTGGCAAGCAAGGCTGCGATGCTTTGAGATGACTATGAAGTACAAGATGTCATATCATGGTATACAAGTATTGAGTGAGGATGTTACATGAGGTCAAAGAGAGCTGCAGTCTGCATCACCTGTATCCAGGAGTCGCTATCCACAAGTCCACGCTGAAGGATTTGTCAGGTATGACCAAGTACTTTTTGAGTTTGAGTTGTTATTCATTAGTTATGAAATAGAATAACATCAAAATAATAAAATGATAATCTAGACACAATGGAACTAAATTATCAAGAAAATGAGTTTTTGAAGTTAAATATTGAGTTCTAATTATGACATTGATAAAGTTAATAACTTTTTGGTAATTTTGTGGTAATATGGTACTAGGAGTATAACATTTGAAGTACCTACCCATCTTTGGCTTTATCACACAGGGTTTACTGGTGATGTTACTTAGAGACGGTCACATAATTAATTATTGACAGTTACAGTTAAATGGTTAGTTAATAGTTAAAAAGAAAATAGGGTTGTAACATATGGAGTTATTTATGATATGGCTTAGTAAGCTAGCCAGACTGATTGATGATTAATTCACTGTAATGAGATTTCTTTTGTTTTTGAAAATTTAATAAAATTCAGCCATCTTGTCGAACGTAACTCATTGAAATTATTATTTGATCATTGTTATTTTTGTACAATGCATAGCTCTTATAAGACACTAGAGAGAGGTGCTCAGTTCTGTTATTGGAGAGTGCCAATGGACAGTTGTATCGGGATGGACGATACATATGAGAGCTATGTATACAGGTTAGATGTAATTATTCTTAGTCTTGTTTTAAGAGACATTTAATTGAGTGACGTTCGATGAGACTATTCGTTTTGGAAAAGTTTACTCATTTTGAGAAAAGCCAACTTGTTTGAGAAAAGCTAACTTATTTTGAGAATAAATGAGTTGTTTTGGAAAAACTTAATTAAACATTATTTGAGTAAAATTGTTAAAAAATAGAACAATCAGATAGTGATACATCTTATACTCCCTCTGTAACTTTCACGGAATCATCAATATCTTTTCAAATGGAGTCTTCTTCAGATTGTAGTGATTATACAGGATGACAAAAGACGAGAAAATTTAAATGCCTTAGAGTGTACCTTGAATAAAATTAAAAAAAGCCCCCGTTCTTATATTGGCAATCCTTTAACTTGTTATTATTTAGTTAACTTGATTCAAGAACAGACAAATATACCATTTAACCATATTTTTACTATAGCTTGTGATTTGATTAATATACAAGATTCTCTAATTAAATAAAACACAAATGAAATTTATGCATTTTTATTTTCTATTCTATACTTTTATATAACAATGGATACACATGGGTTTTATATTATTGTTTTATATATTATATTTTATATTATTTTATATTATTTCTTAAAATACTGAATTTCCTAAATACTTTCTTGTACTTAAATAAAAACTAATCAGCAAAATTTAAGAGAAAAATCAAGAAAACCTACATAAAATTGAGCACGATTTTTTTTGCAATTTGTGTCGATTCTACATTAGCCGAAGGAACTTCGTTCCTACCTGGTGTCCCACGACACAAAATCATTTTATTTAGTATGTTGCTTTTCAGCCAGTTCAAATCAATACGATATTGAAACAAGGTTTATTATTAATTTGAAGTGGTAAGATAATTAATCTACATGTGTGTATCTACTTGAAATTCATCAATATCATATCATACATAATTATAAAATGATAAGGGTAAAATGAGTAGGTACTATTCTGTTATTACTGATTAACACTACGTAGGTACGTAGCTCCATTGTAGAGAGATGAGTGTTCTCAGTGTTAAAATAAATGAAAATTATTTACCACAGGAATATCTCCTTCAATGATTATATTATCGAGTCCTCATCAAGAGTGCCCAATGTTGCCTATAATTGTAATAATGACTTGAGGTCAAGAATGAATAGGCTTTCATTGCGCTTCACCACCCACGACTACATCGCTGCTTACTATCAGGTGGGATTTTATACTAAGTATAAAACAGGTACCTACAATACATTGTCAATGTAATATCTAAATCGTTTGGACTTAGTATAGTAATTAGCGAAGGTAATGAACAGCCCGACCGTGAGTAGCAATCTGATCTTAACTAATTGTGCAACAGTGTGCAACTCGCCGAGGTGCTTTGCGTCGCCGGTTGCTCAACCACCAGGTGTCGGAAATACTCGTGTCTCAGGATAGACAAACTTGGAAGTAGCCTAGTAATGTGGTTGGATGATGTAAATGGACGGCTGTTATTGGATTTGTGAGTTGGTTTTGAAGCGCTGAAAGTCTGGTAAAACCATGGTGTTCCGCGGGAATCACTTAAGGTTTTTTTAAAGTTTGAAGCTATTGTTCGAATGTTGCGTATACCACTACCATTTGGATTGATACAGTTTGTGATGAATAAAAAGGATATTTCTGTGTTAATACATTTCAATAGTGACTGCGTAGCAAAGGGTGTCGGGTGCGATTCTCGGTCGGGGCAGATATTTATGTGTCAGATAAGCATTCATTCTCGGGCCCATGTAATCCGTTCCACCCACGACTCAGCTAATCGTAGGGTAGTGGTGTGAATGTGTTTATTAATTTTAAGAGCAGTATTGTCATCATTAAATGATAGGTAATGACCTCCGCTCATATTAGTAACTCTACGGCTACTCATATTAGTATCTCTCCACCACCGGGTCGATAAGATCCACCACTTTCCTCTCCAAGAGTAGGACTAGGTAGGTAAGACCGTAAGAGTAGGTCCGACTCTTGGAGAAGAAACTGGTGAATCTATCTGTTGAATGTCGACTGACTCAGCGAAACTGCAACAATGGTATTTTTGAAGCAGGTAAAGGACATTGGAACACGACTATCGGCGACATAATGTTTGGTGGTTTTATGACAACCCGAATGCCGCATTGGTTACCAGGCCGGACTGCCGTACTGCCGGGTCCTGATGTCGATTCCCAGCGAGGTAAAAATTAATTATGAGTTTTCTTTTTTCGGTCTGGGTGTGTATTTTTTGTGTGCTATCAAGGCTCCCATGACGCAAGGAATCCTAATGTGATGCTAAAAAAAGATAATAAAATATTTCCGTATCTACTGCAGTAATAATAACCATATATGTACGGTGGCATTTTCGGTTTGAAAGTCGTTGAGTCTTGAACCAGGCTACGTGTAGGTACCTACTTGCGTATTAAAAAAAAATTATAATTGCTTAATGATCTCTTGCGTCGGTGAAGAAGCACGTCATGCGTGAGGAAATATGCGTAACTAAGATCTACTTTGTAATGTTCTCAAAGTTACTTGACGTCATCCGCGCATGGCCAGCTTGGTGCATGGTCGCACCACATTCACCACATCATTCCAACAAGAGACCTAGCAAAGTAGGTACGGTTATTACTTGTGATGACCTACAAAAAAAGTATTTTGATATAATCGAACAAGTATTTAACTACTAACTTAATTACTTACGCTACACACTCATAAAACCCACGCCTGGGAGCCGAATCCAGGTCCTTCGTACGGCATTCGGGCATGGCAACCATTTCGGCATATGGATCGCTAAGCCGACCAAGTCCAAATGCTAAACACATATCTAAATATGCGTTACGTTAACCCGACCCTGACCTTGACGTGCCCCGTGGTATTGCACAAGGCCCTTGCCTTGTGGTTTAATTGCAACCGACTGAGGAGCTATCGTACCTTCGAAGGTCGCACCCAATAAAACTATCACTACGTAGCTTGATTAAGTGCTACCCCGACGCAAAAAGAGGGGTGCTATAAGTTTATGATGCGGTTTTTGTTAGAAAGCTGACGTGATCGAGATTTTCCTTAGCTATAATCTATGAAGATCTGTTCAAGCCTTTGATAAACATTAGAATATGAGAGCATTTTCTTAGGGATTTTAAATATTTAACGAATACGTTACTATTTCCAGAGAGGACGAGGAGCCGGCGTCCGGGCGATGTGTGGCGAGCTCCAGGTACAAGGACGTGTGCGGTAGATGTGGCGGCGACCTGCGCGGCGGGCTCGTGCCTTGCATCTGTCACCATCATAAGTACGTCTTATTATACAGTTACGACACCACGGGTAGCTGCCAGACTACCTGGCAGCTTACCTTATCTCCACATCGCTAAGATCTTTAAAGTCAAACATGGTTTGTAAGTCGTTCTTTGATTTGCATCCGAAATTCGTTCAAAAATGAAGCCAGGACAATGAATGCTAGCGCAAAGTAATTTCGATCGAGATTTAAGTGTTAAATCTAATACCAAAATGTGTATGGTTTTCAATGACTATTAATCGTTTAATTTCGTCGTCAAAAATGATTATTAAACAAAAATGAAATTTAAGGAGTTCTCCTCAATGATAAAGCACCTTTCAAATGGTAGAAGCAAAATTTATATCAGTTAATATAGTATTGTGATGTTGGTTGCGATGTTTCAGGCCGGTGAAGTTCGAGTCGGGAGCCTGGTTCCTGCGGCAGGTGCAGCGCGGACTCAGCCTGATGCCGTGGTCAGCCAGCACCGACAAGTTGGAGCTGATAGGTAACTTATTTACGTATCTTCTTCTAGCAGTAACATAGTTAAGTATGCAGCATTTGAATTTTTGCAACATTTGATTTTTTATATGGAATAAGTTAGTGCTTGACAACAATCCTACCTGATGGTAAGTCGATAAATTCCTTGGTATTGAGCGCACTAACTGCGCTAAGTACCTACTAAACTAAGCACTAAGCTCACTTAGTAAAATAAGTTTATCACTCTTTTCTTAAAGACTCCCACATCCCACATCATACGTAAACGGGAACACCTTAACTTACTTTACATGGTTTTTGCTTCGGGTCAGGGTTCAGTTTGGGTTGAGAGTCAGTAGTTTCCCTTTTTCCTTTTTAGGGCGGCTTCGGGATGGCCTTGGTGTTATTGATGTCCATAAGTCGGCTGTTCACACAATAATATAACGTTTGTTATTGTATTTAGTAGAAGAAGAATGCGAACCAGGCTCGAGCGCCGGGCGAGGCGACCTGCAGAGCGTGCGGGAGTTCCTGGAGGCGCTGTCGGCGAAGCTCGCGGGCGGCCCGCTGGAGGGCACCAGGGTCGCGCCCCTGTACGACCATCCTGCCTGTATGTATATAGCATCTAAGCTTTGTTGATTGTGCCATTAGTGTTCATAGTTTTATATATGGATTTTAAACCAGTTTGGAGCATACCGAATATACCTACTCGGTTTTTAGAATGTTTTAGTACTCTTTGGAACTTCGTTGAGCGCCTTTAGCTTCCCGCGTGCAATATTTTGTTCTTACAGCTATGATTGCATCGATTGGGTGTAAGTGAAGCTGAATATTTTTGAAATCTTTACGATTATGATTTCAAGTAAACAATTTAAAAACTTTGTTACATAAATTCATAGAATGTTGGTTAATTATTCACTTACAAGATAATTGACATAAGTAAAGCCTATGTTTTCGCACATTATATTTATTGCATCGTACGTAGGTACTTATTTTTTATATAAGTATAACATTATCACAACTCATAATAATATCCTTATTGTATCCACGTTGTTGAAATTGATGTATCTAATACGAAGGGAGCACACGGTAATCCTCATTAACTTTTATCATCATAAAGTTAATTTGAAGCTGCAATTCGAACTACCTGACATAGTGCCACATCCAATGGAATAAGGAACTATTATTTGCCTGTTTCAAACTTTTGTTGCTATAATTAACCGTCAGGCTCTCTAATCAATACCAAGGCTTGCCTCTAATGATTGAGAATAAGTTTGTGTATCATAGTCATATTAGGGGTGTTAGTGTTAACATAAATAAACCATTGTGCAATAATTTAGACGTAAGTTTCTTCGAGCGGCACCATAGACCACTGCGGGCAACGCTCGCGGCCCTCTCAACAGCGCTCCGAGACGCGCTCACACGTAAGCTGCACACTTCATTTGCTTGTACTGTCTAAGGCTTAGAACAAGTGATTAGTAGCTAAGACAGTCGTAATGCACAGCATCTTTCAGCAGCACAGCAGCTGGCCTTCTTGCACTTTTCCTTTTACATTTGGACCTATATCGGAAATATAGGAATACCATTTGAGAGGCACAAATTAGGTCCAGATTTTTTAGTTTATTTAGCTTTTTAACCGACTGACCAGCACCTAAGCACCTCTCACAGTTCGAGCAAACATACACTGCACCACTGTCTGTACAAAACAGTCAGAACACCTATTAGGATGCAGAGAGACATCCACGGTGGCTTGCTGTAGGTAGTTCGTTAATTAGAATTATGTTTTTTGTCATGATAACTATAGTCGTATGCATTATTATACACGTTTGCACGGCTGATGGCATCTACTTGTGTAATTAAAATAATAATAACTTTTTTAATTTTACTCGTGATTTAGCGAAGATAAAAGTGATTGCATTTTCATTCTTACAGGCGCTTAGGGAACGTGCCAAATAATGACATTGCTTTTTAAATTATTGGAATGTTTCATATTAAAATGTAGGTGATAGGGATTTGGAACTGGTAGCTCCATCTATCTTGAGTATAAGCCAACCTCTCTGCTGGTTCCTGGTGGGGCACCTTGCCGAACAGCGAACAGATATTTACATTGGAAGGGGCCTGTACCATCCACTTTAATCGACAGTACAAAAATTATGTTTGGATACCTAAATAAATAAATAAAAAGTTAATTAAAATTAAACTGGATATTCCAAGATATTAGCAAAGTTCTCTGTGTATTAAATTTTCTTATTTCATAAGAAACCTCATAGTGTTCTTTTATTCTATTTTTTCTTCATAGGGGACAAATTTACAAAAATGTTGAACGGGCCTTTAATTTTTCTCTTAGAAAGCCAAACTACAAGGTACTAAGGTGTTATTTGTCATTTGGCCACGAAGCGAAAACCGACGTATCATTGGTGATGGTCAAAACAATAGCGCCCCGTCTGGAGGGGAATGAACCGAGTTTTTCTTGCGTTGTTTCCCACGTGGTAATAACGCCGCGACGGACGCAGGCAAGTGCCGGCCAAGATCAAACCTGTCGAATGTTTCTTTTTGCCATCAGCGGCTGCGCGGGCACATTGTACTTACGCTTATTTTTTTGCTATCTGGGGTCCGACGCCGTGCCATAGATATCGTCAATAACGACTCATCAAACGGATTAAGTAAATATACACTAAAACACTCAATCCCGGCACTAGTATTCCCTGTGTCGAGGGTGACGCCAGGCATGGGCATCACAAAAAATACATTACCAACACACCCATGACTCGAGGACGAGCTTTTATCTGTCACATACCTATGTGCCGGATAGGAATCGAACTCGGGACCCATCGCTACGAAAGTAGGGTGGCTACAAGTAGCAACTAAGCTGGTATGAATTAATATTAGAGATTCTTATAAAGCTAAGTGTTTGCTTTACTTATCTACTTTGTGAGATTGCGAATGAGCTTATGAAGTTACGTCCTATTCGTAAGAACTTTGTTCGCAATGCACCACTTGTTCGGTATACAATACCGACTTAATTTTTTTATCTGAAACAAACCTGTTTGTAATGTCCGGGGTAACTTAACTGAATAATGTCGCATCGTTGCGTAAATCGGCCACCAGTTCTCTTGACGTCATCCGAAAAGATACATGATGTCATCTGTTCATTATGAATTACCTTGTTATGTTATAAAATCAACATATTATTTTTTATATGTTTAAATGATAGGTACATATTGTTGTTGAAGTCAGGAAATTACTGTGATTGTAACATCTTTATAAATTTATAATATTTCGCGTTTAAGTAATCGAGGTACTCCGTGAAGCAAATCGACTTCGGCAAACTGAGGCCCAAGTATTAGCAGACTTGGGCCGATGATTGTATTTCGACCAGTTTATAAGTGAAGACATTAACGACATGCATTACAATTGGGATACTCAATTTCTGTCAACATAAATAAGAGTAGCGACATAATTAAATTATACCGAGGTACCATCGAGATATAAGTACTGCACGTTAGTACTTATATCTCGATGCGAGGTACCTACTCTGTCTTCCATACATACATGTTACTTTTTAATTTAATTGTTATTGTGCGTTGGTTAAAAATAATGGACATTTAAGTTAACAATCTGCGTATCATTATTGGTTTCAGCGACCACTCATATCGATATGAAAATAGTGGGAAGTTGGAAATAAAATAAAGAACATAACTAATGGCATTAATATGCAATACATATTTTTTGTAATTTGTAGTTTCCAACCCACTAACCATCCACCGGCAAACCACCAACCAGCTTCAAACTCATTGCGATCTCGAGGAAAAAATATAAGACCACATTGCCTCATAGATCATTGGTGTGATATTATAGAAGAGCATTTTCATATATACATAATTCATAACACATACTATAAATGATAATAAGTCCGTCCATGTGGGTGAATTTGTTGGCAAATCTATTCCCGCGTACATCGCTTTTAGTGCAGAGTAGTCGCCGTCAACAATTCCCTCTGGGTTCGTTTTGTTTCTTCAAAAAGAATGGAAAAGAACAACTTTACTGGCCAGCATTGCCTCAATCGGAACAATGTACCTACGGCCACTTTTGTAGGGATGGGCTACGGTTGCTGTATAGATATCGTGACTTTCTTCCCTTGTTCTTTGTTGACAATGCGTCGGTGATTCTTTTGGTATTACTAATGTCTATGAGCGGCGGCTATCACTTAGCATCAGCTTGTCTGTCTATTTACTTAAAAATACGAACAGTTTAGATGTGTAGAGAAGGAGAGTGTTCTTTGTTAGAGATTCACCAAATCTGATAGTAAAGTGTTTTTAAACAGAAATATTAGCGAAAATAAAGCCAAGTTGTAAGTTCGATTTAAAATAAAAATGATTGTAACTTGTAAATTCAGGTTTTCACACACTATAACATCCGTTAGGGTGTGAAAAGTTGTATAGAACTTATTTCTTACATATTCAAGGTTCCACGATTGTTTTTAATTATTACTTATGTTAGCTATTGTAAATCGAAACCTATTTATCGATGATACGCAGTTCGCCCATCTCTAGTGGGTGTATTTTTCTCGTTTTATTTCGTTTATATTTCGCGGTCCCACGGTCCGCTGGACGCAATAAAAACCTGGCCGGTGGCGGTGCTGGCTACAAACTCCTTACTAGCCAACGAACGTGGCTTTACGACTGTACCCTTACATTGTACGCTGTGATAAAAAGTTGACTGCTTAATTAGCATGTGCCTATACTATACATTTGTGTGTTATACATTTAGGTATAGTATATTGTTATACTAGTTGTTATACTAGTCTCCGTATGAATCTGCTCGGGATAACAGAATGGTTAGGCAATGTAGAAAGGTATTAGAAATGTGACAACGTAATATAATGATTAAAGCCAATACCAATAAAAATTCTATATTTGTGAGCATAAGTAACTACTCTATATTCGACCGTTTTGGGTCTACAAATAGTACTATTTATTAGTTAATTTCAGTGTTCACTAAAAATTCATTAACATTAAAAAAAACTATTCAATCATCAAAATTTTTAATAGTCTATTCGAAGCAAAGCTTTATATGATTTATACATTATTTTTTAATGGTAACTTATAAATTCCCTTTGACTAGGAACCTTGCAAAAATATCAAAAGGGTTATTAATATAATTATACTTTATACACAAAGAGACTGCATTTCTTTCTACTCGTACAAGTTACGTTATACGATAATAAATCAGCATACCGTAGTACTGCATATTCAAACTCTATTTAATGTACCGTACTCAATGGTATTTGCATAATGCCCATAAGGCCTAGCATATATCGCTTATACGGTCGGTACATTTACTACGCTCGTAAGTATTTTAGAGGTAGATATTGTTTCACGTTGGAGTTGTTCCCTGTGTTATATGGCATTGAAGTACAACTAATCAAAAAGGTCGCCAAAGAAGTCCTGAGATCGGTAGGAGCGAAAGACTGACTATTTTTGCTGTAACTAATGGGTTCGCTAGCGAACCTTATCGATAACATGGACGTTATTATTAGTGATCTAAGTACATAAATATAAAAACCCGACAGATGATTTATTAAAAGGAGTTCTATTTACGTACGACGAAACACTTATGTATATACCACAGTAGTTACGGAAAAGGTATGGTTAAGTTAGGTTAGATTAGGTGGATGGACTTACATACCTATGTTGAGCTTATAGTTGGACGTGTTAATGCTGCAGGTAATTTTTTAGACAACGTCTACATGAATAGTAACATGGTATAATTGTCTGGGGCTACTTGCACGCGCCGGTAACCGCGTCATGGTTCATTTATTGCACCGCGTTCATCGTGTTTAGAGGAAATTATGCTTTTTATCTAGCTTATTTCTTAGAAATATTAAAATTTGACAACTTTAGATAGGTACTTTGTCAAACATGTATCAAGCCTTTTCTCACAGCCCCACACTAGAATTCCACACACACGAAGACAAGAACACACCGTCACTAAGAACAGTAACTTTAACTCATCATTCAAATTTCCGCCTTGTGGGGAATTAAATCCAGGACCCTTAGAACGGCAGCCCTACATGGTAACTCTGTGCCATACACGTCGACTTTTTGTTTTAAATACAAATCAGTCTAATAGCTTTATTCTCTTTACAACGCCCCATAATCATATTTAGTTCGCATGTGACTAAAACACATCATTTCTTGAATACTACTCGCTTGGCATACGTCATTATCGTACGTGAAACTTTGAAGTGAAACTATAGTGTAACGTTACCGCCGTTTTTCCGCGAAGTAATCTTACTTGCACTAATACCTAGCCACAGTAAACAGAAACACACATCACCATAATAATGATAGTTGCAGTAACCGACTTTTGACAGAGACATTACCTGTGGTTTATTCCTAGTATTTCTGTTGAACAGTTGTGTTACCGCCTTCTAAATCCTAACAGTAGATAAATGTCGTTGATGTGTGTTATTGCTGATAGCTGGACTGGACTCCTCCCACACTGTAGCCGCTGAGGTTACAGTAGACAGAATAGAAGTAAAGTAAAAGTAGTGAGAAGCTCTATCGTCAGGAGAATCAAATGGTACCTACATACTTGCATGGTGGAAGTGTAGTTTACCCGCCAGACTGACCATTACCTCCGTCTTCAAATCGACCGTGAAATGTTTTATACGTGTTTCGATGGTAGGGTCGAAGACCAGTTGAGCCAATTATAATGCAATTCACATAGCAAAGATAACATTGGGTACATTTAATATGTCTGTGAATATAAAAAATATTGAAAAAAGGGGCAGAATTAAATATGTAGGTCCCTATAGTACAATATCCTTAATTCTGGTGCATTTCCTTGTTGTATCGCAATGCTAATTCGCTGAGCCACCGACTCTTGGGTAAGCTGCTATCTCTAGCTTTCGATATTACGCACGCAGGAACTAAGATAATAGAGGAATATTTTCTTGACACAATTACATCGATATCGACTTGAAACGTCGTCGTCACAATAAAGAAAGTGGGGATAAGAAGCTGCAACAATTTTACTATGGGAATCGAGATGTTCAGATAAGAGATTGTGGGACATTTCCACGGAGCGCACTGATTGTTCTTAGCTACTTCTTACCTGCTTTTTGCAATGATAACTAGCCCATTTTCATTGATAAAACTGATAAACCTTTCTAATGTAGCGTAAAAAATTGTAATTTTATCGTTACAAATACGGAAGGAGACATTTGGTTACGTTAGGATGTGGCTATCATAATCATCGGCAATTTTCATCGAGATAAGAGTAACGCGTTTTTATAGTTATATTAATTAAGTATACACAACAACCTAAGTTATACATATACTCGTACCTATATATCAGACTTATAAGAATGAAGTTTTCGATTATCATCCATCTACTCTCCAGGTTTAGACATCTACCTACGGCTGAACATAAACCTACAAATATTGCAATTGTAACCAACAGGAGACCTATGTTCAAACACCAATAAAAAGTCGCAATTGAAATCTGTCATAGTTACAAAGATAAAGAATGAATCGGAATTTAGGATTATCTTACCAATCATACGGAGTAAATGGGACGTATGCACTATCTATGCTTCAGAGCATAAAGCACGGACCGTGAATTATAAGATCAGTCGGTGCCAATGACTAACCGTATATTATACACCTAACAAACGTACACTATAAATGATTTAATAGATGTTATTAACAAAAATTTAGACTCAAAATGTATTGTTTGTTTCAAACAAAACTAAAGCGTCGTAATAAATTGTAGAAATGGAGACATACCTAGTTTATCGCGACCGACTATTCCGAAACATTCACAGATGTAATCGGTAAAAACAATCACTAGCCTACTTTAAGACAAATAAAAGATGCCCTTTGCTAAATTTTATTATTAGTCAAATGCGTTACTTAGATCTCTAGTCCAATTGCCTGAATACGATTCGAACGATTCATTTCATGGCTTTTGTGTCACAAAAGTATTTGCAATTACATGCCCCGTATCATTTATTTTTTTCATTTGGTACTGACGAAGCAATACAACTTGTAAAAAATATTTATCAAGTTTATATAATTTAAAAAACAACAGATTAGAGTACTATTTACAGGTTTTTCATGTTTTTACTCGCATCTGTTGCAAAACGCTGACATAGTTTGTTCATTAAGTGAGTTAAATATTTTTTGTATAAATAACCAGTCGATTTGAATAACCCACTTTCTCTCAATTATTCTCAATTTTGTTTTCAATCATTCACACAAATTAGGTACTACGAGATTTCAAGATTTTCCACATTATTTTACAACCAATTAGGAACAGTAACAATATTTACAAAGATATCACTACTAAGTATGTACTTAATAAATTATACCTACTACAAATAAAACGACACGGTGTACATATTAAAGAAATAAATAAGAGTGACAGAAAAAATGCACAATAAGAGACTATAATAAAAAAAAGACTACATTAAGGAAGACCGTCAGTGTTGGTAAGGAAAACGTGATAATGGTAGAAGGTTGAGGTGGACAATTTAGGGAGGAAGGAAGCTTAAACTATTGTATAGCTATAGAGTAAAGGACAAACTATAAAGCAAAGCCACAATCAGTAGCAATTCTGTATGATTAGATGTTTTACTTCGTTTTCTTATTTAACTCAAACTCTATACACATGAATCTTTCCCCGTGAATCATTTATCTATTTATGATATATTTTTTTTCATAACGCGATATTACTATAACGCAAACTCATATTAATATAACGCCATGTAGAGACTGCGTTCTTGAAATGAACTGTTTGATTGTGTCTATTCGATTCGTTCTATCGTTATAACGCTTAAAACGCTGAAACTAATAAAATGGGGCTTAATCGTACACTTTTAATACTAGCATAGATAATTTAAAGGATTTCTTCAAAATGTAAACACAATTGAAAGCCTTAGAAGAAAGAAAACCTTAAAATAAACTATTTTCTTTGTTTCTCTTTTAAAATCGCGACCCATTATCGTGGTAGGGGATGGGGGCAGACATCTGTGGTCTGTGGTCTAAAACCACCAAAATCTATCGCTCACATACATAATACTTACTCTATAATGTAAGCGATAAATTGTGGTTGTTAGTGAAGTGTTATTTGTGTAGCCATGTCATCCACGACGTAGAGAATACTAGGGAGGTGGTATGAGGGTGTAAACAAGCGTTTAACGTTTATGATGATATATTGTGGTAATTAAATACCTGAGAAAATACAACAACAACTGTGTACCTACCCTGTTCAATCATACTTGGACCGTTAGATGATTGGATTCCCTTGATAATACTCATTTTCTGATGTGATTTTTCCAGATGTCTAACTAGCTAACTAATTTTAAAAACAATACTAACAGACATACAATTTAACAAGTTTATATAATTGAAATTTTACCAAGCAATAACATTGAGCATTTGATTGAATAATCACACGCACGACGAGAGCACGAAGAAATAACAGAACTGTCATGTGGGTGATTTAAATTAATTACTGAAGTAAGGTCGACTGCACAAGGTCGGAACGCGGAAATCTCTTTGGGTATTAACACTATTGTAACTCATACCTTCAAAGGAGGACTATGTTACATGGGGCCCAATTCAATCGATGTATTTATTAATTTGCAGACCTTGGACCCTTTGTGAAAGTATCCTTTGATAAGTATCAACTGATAGGCAAACTTTTCCAAACAACAAACTTAGGAGATGTTTGCTGTTTCGAAAAATCATTCATAGATAAAAATTAAATTTGTACATAGAGATACATTGTATTTTTTATGGATAGCAAACGAGCATGTAGCACCAACTTTCGCTGTCTCCCCCGACAACTGTGATCGACCCATAACTTTATTAAATTAAAGGTGCTTGCAGGATTTGAACCCAGGTTCGGGATTCCAACATTCAAACCACTCTACTATCACTGTTTATTAACAATAATTCGAAGTTTAAACCTATGAGTAGTTAATTTCCATATTGTACAATTAAGTAAGTAGACACGACATAATTATGTATCGAGTGTGCATATGCTGCTGCAAATTTCGGTCATGTATTAGCATTATGTCACCCGCGCGCACCGGCCGGCGAGCCGCCGCGGCCGACCGCGTCCCGCTCGGTCTTGACATGTAACGAGACACCGCCCTTCAGACACGTAACACTGCACAAATTCGCAGCCACCCACTCACACCGTTGCGAACTCAACATTGCATATTATGTACCTATTTGTGAAACATCCTTCCAACATTTTGAAAATATCGTACAGGAACATTCTTAAATTAGGTCATTCGAATCATGATTTTTGGAGTCCCTCTTCAATCCTTGTCACACGTGGTCACCAATTTGTCATTGTGACGTCATAATTATGTTTATACTATAGCAATTTTAATAGAGTCATAGAGTTGATATTATTTTTAAGTTTTGCGTTGCTGTTTAAGTTCACAGTTTTAGTATCTTTTGCCCCCTGACAAAAAAAAATATTTTGTTGACACCTTCTCCCTCCCCACCCCTTAACCATTAACGTGTGTGTGTGTCTGCGTGTGTGTGTGTGGAGGGGGCGGGGCGGGGACAAGGTCCCCTATCGCAAATGGCTCGCAATTTTATTTTAATAACGTGTTCAAAATCATTCAGTTACAATCATAATAAAATTGTAATAGAAAACTCTTGGAAGTGCCATTACAATTTTAATCGACTTTGAAGATGATCATTTGAATTTTTATTAAGTATCAAACATTTGTGTTATTTGATACGGGACATAAATATTCTATAGCTAATAACTTTCTCTGTATACATTAATTCTGTAGATCTCAACAGGCTGTTAGTTAAAATGAGTAAGAATAATTATGACACATTAACAACATAGTCCACGTGAGATGAATCTTATCTTCTTCGCTCTTTTTTCTTGGCCGGTAACGCATCGCCGATGTGTTCGGTGTCACTGACGTCCACGGGCGACGGTGGTCACTTGCCGTCCGGTGGTCTGCTTGATTGTCGGCTTTTTACATAATAAAATCACACATCACAAAATTAAATTAATTACTTACATGACGGTGTATTGACGATCGTTATCATTAATTAAGTTTTGAGGTTGGTAACCTTATGCAAATTACTTACATAACATGTAAAAGTAGGATATCAATATTTATTTATTCGTACGTGTGTTTTGGTGGTGAAGTAATGTAATGGTATTCTATTAAATTATATAACTGAAGTTTATCTTGTAAGCTATTCACCCATATAACTGCAACCTGCAGGTACCTAGTTAAAATTTTGTTTGGTTTTAGTAATTAACTCCAATCGAGTAAGACATAGCATCTTAAATCGATGAAGTATGCTTAGTGTAAATGTTTTAGTAATACGGGCGGCAGCTGCATGCTCATTTGCTACCTTACTTAATACCATAAAACAACGATAAAGTTTCGACGAAGTTGTATACGACGACGACGTATCAATGGGTCAATCCCCGTCAGCCGAACTGGGCTATACCACTTCTGAATGGTCAAACAATACTGCAAACGGAAGAAGCAATAACAAACACATTTCACTTTCCATCGTTACCGTAGGTTGTACGATTATTACAGTTCGTGAACGGTTACTGGAGGCGGTCTGTACGATTACGTGAGTAAATGGATTCGTTCCAGCCGTCGATACACGTGGCCATCGATTTTTATAGTGTAGGTATAGGGAAATATTTACTTTCCAACGCATATGAAAGTAACAATGAATACCTAACCAAGATACCAATGAAAAGTCCTTAGCGGGATGGTTCTGTTCTAATGAGTCTTATTATAACTTACTAGTACAATAAACTGTCTATGTGGAAAGTCATGAAATTACCGAAGTTTATTTCTATAAGCTTGCATCATCGTAAGTGATGCACAAACTGAAGAAAATGTTACATTACCGACTGCTAGTAAAGGTGAAGTTGGAGCCGTGATTCGACAAATACCTAACCTAACCTATTAAATTATGCATTTAATATAATAACTTTTTAATTTTTAAGGGGTCCAATACTACATACTAGTGATAAAGAACTATAGAAAAAAATTGGGAACACTTTCAAGGTGGAGCCGTGATTCTACAAATTTATCCATGAAAATTCTGGAATGGAATGCTTCTATTGTAGGTATACAATTTACAATAGAAGTACTATTATTTTTAACAAAACATCGAATCCGACTTCTAATACATAATACTCTGAAGAGCGAAAATTTTACTCACTAAATTACAATTCATACATTAGTCCGATTAGATTAGTCATCCATTGCTATCTCTTAAATTGAATCACACCAGCCCCGTCATGCCCCGGTCATTATTTAATCATCATTTAACAGAGTGAAAACATTAAGACGCAAATTACATAAACATTATTCAATGCGATATTCAGGAAAAAGCCGAATATAAATATTCTGATTTCTCAAAGAAACGAATCTCAAAACCATCGAATATGATTTCTCTTTTAAACATAGATACTCCGAATGCACACCAATCAGTGTGACACTGAGATGTAACGCCAGCTAGTCAGCGGCCCAAGTTTGCTAATTTAAACATGCATCAATCATCATCATCATCATCACGTTGTACTTAAACATCTTTAATACAATAAAGAGGATTTGTATTGTATTGTATTGTATCAATTGCGTCGTGTTTGAATAGTTAGTTATTCCATAATCTATCTAAACTATTCCGACAGACGCAATTGACGCATTTATAAAATAGCAGACTGGGCTCCAGGTTCTGATTCAGAGGTTCCAATTTACACGTACAGTTGCATGATTTCCAAAGAATACTAAATGCAGGTTACTTGTTTTACACATTACATTACAATAAAATGATTACAAGGAGATCTATACCACCAATATCTTTCGAATGCTCTAGGAGTTGTGTTTTGATTGCCTTAAATTAGTGGGCACGTGCCACACTGAGAATACTGAGATCTAGGCGACTTCATTCTGAGTGGAAACCTCAGAGCAGCATTGCAGCGCTAATGGAACAGTAATGGACTGTGACGATAAATGTCAGATTACAAGAAAATTATAAACATTACTTTGTACCACATGCAACACTAACCATGTAACAATTCAAATGATTCGAAATTACACGTTTGATAGCGGCCGCGCGTTGCGTTGCCAATTTGCACGCAAACACTTTTACGTAAGAGTTAGAATGGCGTGAAACAATAGCGTAATCTACAGCTTATCACGTGTTCAAAGGCCTTGATCTTCAGCTAACACAGCATTATCAAGTTCACAGATTAAACATAGAAAATCAAAACGTAGATAAGGCACCTTTTAAAGTGGAGATGTTTTAGATGTTTAAAGAAGTAGGTCCAGTTAAATTGACATTAGTTTCCTGTGATGAGTGGTGAAATTCTTGGATCTACCTGGAGCACTAGACGGGTTTTCTGTTTCAGCACAAACGAATAAATCAATATTAGTAAATTCATACATAATAAGCAGTGATTTGAATTAAATGGTTTAGACGGTTGGACTTCTGAAAACCTCTAATATAGATACATAGAAGTTATCATTTGCTTGTGAACGATAACCATCGCGGTACTGTGAGAAAACCTGTACATCCGAGTTCTCAAAGGTGTGTGAAGTCTTCCAATCCGCACTTTGCAAGCGTTGTGGAATATGGCATGTACCGCTGACAGACACCAGCAGTGGGACAGTTACGAGTTGCGAACAAACAAGTTATATTTATCTACTCACATCCTCTGACAAATCTCGCTGATAAATAACCTGTACGAAAGACGTTGCAAAATACCTGCTCATCATACCGTTCCGATCCGATTAATCACTCTCAATCACTAGTTTTTATTCAACAGAAAACTGCATATTAATGCGGATGCAGTATTAAGAGTGTTTTATATTATCCTATACGAAATCTTCATCGGTTAGAATCTTTCAACAAGGGGTAATTTTATCGAGAGTATTCCATTCTCAATGACACGATTCTATCGAATTCCGTCATCCAGAAAATCGATACGTCCGATAAATTAATACAGGCTTCGCGGCTCATGGTTTTATACATCGGATTAGTGGCCAGTAAGCATCGGATAGTGTGACAATTATCTAATAAATATTATAGGCTAATTGCTTGTACACTACTTGAAGACATTTTTTCCATATTAAGATTACAACTTATATCGGGTGTTATCGTTCGTTCAAATATTTTATTATACAGCGAGTCATAGAAAAATTGTAGGAAGTACTTGATACCTACTATACTTAGTTAACTTATCAGGGAGTTATCAACGGGAAAATAAATCGTCAAAGAGATTTGTTTCAATCATTGACCTTCTACTCAATGGTTTCAAATTTCAATCATCAATAATATCGAGTTTGTTCTCAATATCAAAAATCACATTCTTCATAATAATTGAATTTAGATAATGTATCCACTATAAGTAGTTTAGAATAAATAGTTACAGATTATTAATTCAGTTTTTATTGTTATTTATTTACTCTTTATTAGTTATACCAATGGGCGGACTGAATGCCTGAAGGCATTCTCTACCAGTCAACCCTTATTAGATTTAGGTTAACGTTAAAACATTATGTCAAATAATACTAATTTATTTTTCCGTCAGTAACATTCGCATTATCATCAGACCTGTCAAGAATTCTTTTCGTTGTCCATCTGAGAAAGTTTCCTTGTCTGTTTTACACGTATAATTGATTACCTTTCGTAGTCATCATTCTTTTCGTAGCCTATTAAACTAGATTTATTTTCGGACAGATCACCGCGCGCCGCCGCGACGTACGAGGCGCGCCGACAACTTTGTCACTCGAGCGAAAACTGCATAACTACTTTTTAGTACTTAATTTAAATTATTATATTGAATTAAATAAAAATAAATAAATAAATAACGCTACACACTCATAGCCCCACACTAGGATTCCCTGTGTCGTGGGTGCCATGGACAACACACAAGACAAGAACACACACACCCAGACCAAGAACGGAAATTTAAACTCATCATTCAAATTTCTGCCTCGCTGGGATCGATTCCCAGGACCCTCGGAACGGCGATCCGGCGTGTTAACCATTGCGCCATCCGGGTTGTTATATATATTGATTGATGAATATAGTAAGTATATATTTCACAGGATAATCGGACAAATTGGAACTTTTTGAGAGTCCTAGGTTGACTTTAATTCTGCAAAGGACCGGATAAATTTAATCTGAGACAGATTCTCGCAATCGTTCGAGTTATTTTTAGGATTACACCAAAACGATGTCACAAAATATGATGTTAACATTTTTAAACGTTTGTTAATATCAAATATTTTACCAATTTAAATAATAATTCTGTCGTAGTTGCCAACAAAATTGTGAAATTACTTTGTCTAGAAATATTAATTAAACTGTGTTAAGTATGCATGTTCTAACAATTACTAAATAAGAATTTACTAATCGCAGCTATCAGAAATCTACTTGGTTTTGTAATAATGTGATGCGTTTTTACCCAATTACCAAGATAAAACATTCTTAATTCATCTGTACGCGAAATCCTTGGGCCGGTCGCACCGAATATCGCGTTGTGTTTAACTTAATCGTTGATTATCTCTCCGTTACTGAATCGACGTATGCATGTATTTGTTTACACAGCATTCCTATATTGTAAATTTGTAACTGTATTTTTTCATCATATATTGTAAGTATAGTTACATTTTACGTGTTACCCAATTAAATTGTCACAGTAGTGATTATGGGCGTTATATTATGTTTTCTTTAAAGTGCTATCACCATATTGGTTTGTTTTAACCATCATAAATATGTATAATTGAATATTTTCTGTAAGTCAATTTGATAAATATTAAAATTATTTATTTAAATAAAATACAAAGTTAAAAATTTACAAAATTTTAAACCAGTTTAAATAAGCATAGATATCTTATATACCAATAAAATCTTTCAGTACTTAATAAAACTTGAATAAAACTAATGTAGCTGTCTTAGAATAATGACATATAGAATGACAGTCTTCATACAAGCGCTCTTTAAAAAGTGAAGCACTAATTTTCTTATTTCTTTTTTTTTATACTTGTTTAATGGTTGCCAGGGAAGTACAGTTTCCCGAAAGTGGGGAATGATTCGGCCGCTGATAACAATTTGTTTTTAGCAATAATACCTACATAAATAGCTATGTGTGGTAAAGTATGGGTATGGTTATGTAAAATTGTTATATTACGAGAATGTTTATTTAAATATGAAACGAATACAAGAAAATATTAACATCATTTTTTTTTACTATTTATTTTTTTACATATCTTTTACGTATCTGAACATAAGCATGAACACAGGAACTTAGTATATTTTAATAACAGCATTGAGTAAAAAAGTTTTGTTCCAATATTAAATAATAATATACTATGTGAAAAAACAAAAAACAATGGGCTTTGTTGATTTACTACTCTATGGACCATATTATATCTGTGAACTACTGTATCTGTGAAAACAACAATAAAATGAAGATGAAAATGACATTGACAATAGGCATGATATAATAATAATAATTTAAATATTAATGGATATCTAACAACTTCAATAATTATAACAGGGACAGCATTTTCACGCAATCTACACGATCCAACCTGTGTAATGTACAGGTACAGGTAATGTACTTCATTATTAAAATGTTTTGAACATATTCATGTATTTTTGGTTGGCTTCCAATATACTTCTCCACGACTAAGCCGTATATCACTCGTCACTTAAAATGGGAAAATTTATTTTCACAATTGGGCAACACTGAGTATTGAAACAAAACGTTTTTATTTAAACCTAATTAAATAAAAGATATTATGAAATATTGAAAGATTACCTGTGAAAAGTGATGTTATTACACTTCTTTTGTTTTTCAAATGTGTTGTGATAAAATTTAACCGCACAAATCGACATAATTATTTTTTTTCCGCGAGACGCGTTTGCCGTGCATTGTGATTGAAGACTACGGAGCTGGCCGGCGTTTGGTGACATTTACTACTCACATTTAATGTTGTCAAAGTAGCCGCGCGGACTTCGTTTCTATATGTCATTATTCTAAGGTAGCTGTATTCATACAAAACAACTTACCATCGTCGTAATTACAAAAACATTAAGTTAGATCCTGCGTAGAAAAGTGTTTCAGACAGGATTGTGTTAACTGTTTTGCAATCCGTGGATAATTATCTTAATAATATGAGCCAGTCGAGCTGGCCAGGTAATATCGAAGTACAGTTTACTTAGTGTCGGTGCCACCGTATCGGTTTCTACTAGAGTAAACCTGCGCACGCATTAACTTCAACGACTTTGCACGCGACGCGCGCATCCGTCTCCGCGCTCTCAATGTTTCGCGCCGCGAAATCCAATTTCCGAACGTGGATTTTAATCGCGTTTTTCTCATTTTAAAACTTAACGCTTAATTAAAAAAGTAAAATAACATTTTTTGGCGCGAAGTGTAGTGTTGTGATTTTTGTAAGTGCGTGCGTTACCTAATTGTGTCATGTCGCTTATTTTTTTAAATAATAATCTTAATAGTATTAATAATCTTATTTATCTGTAATAAAACACATATTAAAAAAAATATGAAATTTTGTTAGTTTTCGAAGTGTGCGCGGTAAAAGTGGGCAGTATTCAGCGTTAAGTGTTTAATGGTTTTACATGATGGTTTACATTACATGATGTTTGCACAGGTTGGTGCCGATAAGTTTGTTTCCATCAGTGACGTCATAATGCGCGTGTTTTGGTATACTACCAAACACTTTTGTCGTTGACTAAGCCATGGTTTTCGCAATTTTCACAATTCACGCAATTCACATAATTAGAAAAAGTTAAAAATGGTTCCACCCGGAAACTATTATTCGTATGGAAGTATTGATAACTACTAACATAATATTCATAGGCCAGGAAATTAAATTTATTATGGTAATATATACACAATCTTTCAGTATAAATAGATGATAGTATTACCATTTCTGATTTACTTACATGAGATCGTTTGCAAATTAAATTAATGTCGCATCTGTTTACTGAGTTTTCCGGTTATATTAATAAATGTTCACCTTTGGACTGCTCGTCTGGGGTACCTATCGAGGTCAAAATTCCAATCACTTTTCTTCTGCGTTGATTTAGCCAACCAACATCTTTCAGACGCTTTGAAGCAAGTTCTAGGAAACTGAAAATGACATGAAATTTGTGTTTAATGTGCTGATTATAAATAATAAAAATCTTGTTTCAACGTTTTTGAAAATTCTACCCCTAAGATAAGGACCAATTACTACGAATTACTATGAATAAAATATAATCTTACAAGTAAAATAACCAACTTCAAAATAATGCAAATTTAAGACTTATATGGTTTCATCGTGGATGCCATTGTCAGAACTGGACCAAATAGAAACGAGACTACACGGGAAGCATCAGCTTTCAAATAAAAAATAATCATCAAAATCGGTTCATCCAGTCGCAAGTGCTGAGGGGACAAACATAAAAAAGACCTATGTACAATATTACCTATATTGTTTCCTTTATAGTTTAAGGTGTACATGAAAATTTAAATATATAAATAAATAAAGAACAGTCGAATTGAGAACCTTCTCCTTTTTCGAAGTCGGTTAAAAAGTGCGGAGAGACCTACATAAATGTACATAATTATTACAATAAAGAATTCCATCCTAAACATTTTTCGAGTGTTTTCCAAAAGCGAAACAACCACGGATATTGCGGTAACTAATAAATAGGATAGAAATAAATTCTCAAATCGGTGTTCTCACAAGTGGGCAAGTTTGGCCTATTAGTGAAGTGGACCACGGCTTACAACCCTCGTAATTTGTAACTGAATATTCTTCACTTTAATTACCCATCGAAGCAAAAGTGGAGAATTACGATTTTAGTCAGTGTACTTAACTTAAAGTGTTAGGTGCGGTTAAAGTTAAAGCGAAAGCGTATGTTTACACTGGTTGAACGGAAGACGTTCCGGTGGGCTCCACCCGGGCCGGCGAGCACCTACTGCACGTTCAGACATATTTTATTTGTTTCTAAAATCAACGTAAGGTGATACCGATCACTTCATCAACTAAAATGACTGAACTAATTACTTAACCATTTTGGACTTTACGAAGTATTTCATGTTAAATTTAATAAAAGTTTTATAACTCTTTTGAAATCAAATGTATGTTATTTAAATGTAATTGAATAATTCGCAAATTGGACAGCAATTTAGTAAACAATATAACATGAAGTACCTAAGGAAGCTGAGTGCGCGCCGCCACCGCCCGTCCTATCTGAGTTACGACACGTGTCACGACCTTTGAACGATAACCTCATCGAGATACATCTTTCTTCTAACACTATCATGCGCATTACAACTTTAACATGAAATATTATAATTATTCATATAACTACCTATTTATTTCTTCTAGGTTTAGGCCACTACCACACTATCGTTAATTTGTCGAACATACGCGTTCCTACGACGCGAAGACGAAAATGACATGTATTCTATTTAGTTATAGGTGACTCTATCTCGTCTATATTTTCCGCTCTCTAAATCGAGGTACATTTTATACGCGGACTTGATAAATTATCTTCTAGTTGTCATGTCAGACTTGGTATTGGAAAACAATCAAATAATATATTAAGTTGGTCCGTATTTAATTTTATACTTGTAACAACCCACAATACGTGACTGTGGCATCACATCCGTTAACAACAAACAATGATCTAAACTAAAAATCATTATGATCTAAAAAAACAATTAAACACGACCTGATTCTGTCAAGACTCAATCCGTTCACAAGTAACTCGTCTTCATGTAACAAACGCACAAACGATTATATTATATGAACGTTAAAAAACGGCGACGTAATTGCATGTTGTTATGTACACTGTATAAGTGTAGAGTGTAATTACTTTATCTCTGAACAAAAACAGCAAGTTATCTCGTTGTCATTCGGTCACCTGTCGCCGTCGTGGTCCCAGCGGTGGTAACCTTCACCTTTGTGGCAACATCGGGATAATTAACGCATGAGATAGAGCAGCGCGACCGACGATTATTCCCAACAAATTGCAATTCAATTCATTTATTTTTTAGTCATGAATACGTAAATTAATGTATTCAAGACTAAAAACAATTTATACTGAATTAAAAATTAATTCGCTTCGATCTTGTGATATATTTTTAAATTTGATCGTTTTTTATTAAGAACTAATTAACATTATTCATTATCATTTTCCTGCACCTTCCTTGACATTACTAGTGCAACTAATTGGAAATCAAAAGCACAATTTCGGTGGAAAAACCTTTTATTGATACAAACATAGCAAACATGACGATGGTCCAGCAGACCATCGTCATCGCAACCCATAACTTCCCATTTCAGAGAAAAGGCACATAATTTTTTTTTTAATTTATAGGTGCGTGCTGGATCGAACCCACTCATCCCATGTTTGAGAGTACAGCGTTCAAACGACCTGGCTATCACTGCTTTGCGAATGACCCGAAAGAGCCAACTTCTGTAGATGCAACTTGGCCTGTAGCCTAGTTAATAGAGGCCCTTCCGTCCTTTCAAGAGTTTAGGGGTTAAGTCTCTGCTAGGAAACACATTTATTTGACAGGTACTTAAATATAATTATTCCCAGAGTGGGAGAGTTTTTGAATAGTTTTTGATCCTCATACCAGCCACAATATAATCAACTACAGCAAAAGTACCTTCGTGTGAAAGTTTAAGAAAATAAAGAAGTTTTTAAATATTTAAGTACCACTGCATTATTGGGAAATGGGCAGGAAAATGATGATGATTTATTAAATTTCCCCAAGAACCGTACACGGGGAAAATGTTGGACCGTGATTTACGCGGCTTTTGAATCTGTAGAAACAACCAGCGCAAAAGTGCATACCTCACATTGATATTACATATGACAGTGATCACATAATTGCATTTCTCATCGTGCACTCGGACCGGCGCCGGCAGGGTTGCCAACCGTCCGGACTTGTCTGATCTTATGCCCATTAGTCCAGCTTTTGATTTTCAGCTTTTGAGTTCATTGTCTATATTTCTAAAACCTCGCTAATAACTTAAACATATAACTTTTCAGCTTTATTGAGCAGTTACTGCATGACTAATTAGTGTCATTTCAAAAACATCGACCTGTAACTTCTGAATCAAACATACTTAATTTAATTCTAAATAAAATGCAAAATAAATGCAAAGCGATAAATTTAGCCAAGGTGCTGTTAGCCGTTGAGTACCCTTGTCTGGAGCCAATCATGTCAGAATCCGGTCAAGCTTGTCACGAAATTGCATTGCCACCGGAACTTAAGCAATATGCAAAATATCAAGTCTGTTCAGTAAGAGGAACTAGTTCTAGTTCAGCTTGCAGCCCGAACATACATACAAACATTGCAAAATAAATAAAATAAAAGCTTGTAAAAATTACAACATTTTATTTCGTAACAACAAAAATCTAGACTTTAGATAATATATTATCCGGATTTTTATAATGTTATTTTAATAACTTTAATTTAACCTGCCACAATTTCTCACCTTCACTTCACCATGGGTTGAGTGGTAGCGAATGCCATCAGGCAGTAAGTCCGCCGTAAAAAAACCTGATTTCAGGTCTTACGAAAAGAATAAATAAATAAATAATATATCCATCTAATTGCCCTGCTTTTCTAAACCCTGAGATGATAACCCTACGCCTGGCCACGCGGCCACGCATCGGCACGGGCACGGTTAACAAAAAGCCCATTAGCGCAGTTACGCCCGCTGACGTAACACGCACGTTTTGGCCGGTTTCCTTGTAATTACAATTATTGCGCCGCCATTTTTAGCAACCTGCTCCTCCAGAACTTATCTGGAGTGCGTAAGGTGAATTTAAAACAGCCGTCTCTTCGGCGCAGGTTCTTGACTCCTGACTGCAATTTCGGTTGCAAAACATATTCCGTTCTTGGCATGGAAAATTTACTTATATTTGTAACACGAATTTTTCCTCGTAATTGAATAGACCTCTCTCATTCGGATTAATGAAGGGATTAAGGATTAAACAGAACGTAGGTAATATCTACATACACAAATATTTGTTATATATGAACTAATAACTATACTTACTTAAAAAATTATACCTTACAATACATACATAATACAACAATTATAATCCAATTAATTACGAAATTGAAACGAATAGAAACTAAATAACTATTCATCAAAGGATGTAAATCGACAGGGGAAGTTGTTAAAATTAACAAAACAGTCGATACCTACGAGTGTTATAAAAGGAATTCTTGAAAAAGAAAAATCAATAATTATTCCTTGTTCTTCGTGATATCGAATATTTTCCAATATGTAATGAAATTTAATCGAAGTTGGCTTTTACAAATAAGCTCGCCTCTCTGTCCGCGTGATGCTGTAAATGCCCCTTGTGCCAACAGCGACCATCCAATTTAACGTCAAAGTCAACCAACGCCATTCCAATCATAGCAGAACTAGGGCAAACACTAACAACGGTCAATATTTCTTCCTACTCACAGTGAGACTCTACTACTGATGGCTAATAATTAAAATTATATCACACTCATGTCCAAGCAGTTTATCTTTAAAATAATCATCTAATTTGTAATCATTGTTGTAATTGTAAGTAACTTAGGCTTCTTATTACTCACGCCTATTAAAAACATTTTATTAAAACAGCTTTCTTTAAATTACCATTTTCTTTTTGGAACGAAGTTCCTTACGGCAGGCTTGGAGGGGATAGGTTTTGCTACGGCAACCGAACTGAAAAATATGTGATAGTAAAACCGTAAGAAAAAAAATGCGTGGAATAAAAGCGTTGAATGAGACGTGCGCATGCGCGACAGTCGCATACACAAGCGAGTAGTGTATAATACCTTTTTTTTTAAGCTATTGCATAGCTTTTAACGCGGGCCTTGAGCGTGGGGACCGAATCCAGAAATTCCGTAACGAAATAATGAAATAAATAAAATAAATAAATAAATAATTTTTCATGGTTTTCGAGGGTACTAAAGCCGATAATTCCGTCAAAATAGATATCCAAGATGGCGGCTGCGCGAAATTATCAACTTTTCGTCATGGGTATCGTTTTCATGGTTTTCGAGGGTGGTGAAGCCGATAGTGCTGTCAAAATAGAAATCCAAGATGGCGGCTGCGCGAAATTATCAACTTTTCGTCATGGGTATCGTTTTCATGGTTTTCGAGGGTGTTGAAGCCGATAGTGCTGTCACAATAGAAATCCAAGATGGCGGCTGCGCGAAATTATCAACTTTTCGTCATGGGTATCGTTTTCATGGTTTTCGAGGGTGGTGAAGCCGATAGTGCTGTCAAAATAGAAATCCAATGAAATATAATTGCATAGGTTGATAAAAAATGCTAGGCAATAGCTTTACCGCGGCAGTCACCGAGTGCCACATTTAATTTTTAATTTTTTATCCCTCTTTCTTTTCGTTCGCCGTTGCCTTCATTAGCCGAACTTCGTTCCTACCTGGTGTCCCACGACACCACATTTTTATTTATTTGCGAACCGTTTGAATATACCTACCATTGTAAAATTCTTGAAAATGTACCTTTTTATGTTCTTGGCTGTTATCAATATTTCACGGCTACACTAGCTACCTTATCTTAAACCGTATGTGTATTGTGATCTCACTACCAACGAGCGTCATACCAGTCCGCAACCTTCAACTAACACCATAGGCACGGGTACACAGACAATAAATATTGACGAGGATTGATGGAACACCTAGAAATTCAGATTTCGTTAATAAATTTGACGAAGTTAAAAAAAACACTTAGCAGCGAATCGAATGAGTACCGCATTAAATACTGTACGACAGATATCAAAACAATTTATTTAAACAATAGAACGCCTGTATACCTTAAAATTCTAAAACCTCAGCATTCTAGCACGGTGAACAACCACTGAAGATTTTGTCTTTCATGATCGTTTATTGTTTGACTTTCTTTTAATATTAAAATTTGACCGTGTGTGCGCGCTTTATTTGTGACCTATTAAAAATATGTAGGTACATACTTAAACAAAAAATTGTCGCTTACATGCTTTATATTATTGACTGTGATCATACTGTCAAAACGAGGGCTTCTAACAACTAGTTATTTTAACAGGAAAGAAATATTACAAATAATTGAAAAACAAACAAATAAGTACTGCGCGCTCAGGAGATTAATTAATGAGATGTTGAAATGCAGACTTAATAAGTGTTTTGGATCGACCAAAGGTCTGCAACGACAATTTTCCTGTTTCTTTTTATCTTTTTCTTTTAAAAGCTTTGCTGTAGTACCTAATTCAAAAACAACTTCTGGTTGGCGAATAACTGATTAAATATGGTAGCTATGTCACAAATCACAGAGACGTCCAATATGTGACGTTCTAGTTAAATCAAGGAAACTCAAACCCAACGGTAAAATGTGTTGTCTTTTGCGGAGAAATACTGTCATAACACAGAATAGTACTCACGATAATTTACACTTTCTTAATGTAACGCCCGTAATGTTGCTGCTTCATGGGTTGGATTGCAAATAGTCCGTCTAAGAACTTCTGACACTAGTATTCTAAACATGCCAACTAACTGCATAGTATATCCCGACTGCTCTATCTCCCGCGCAACACACCCTGGAAACCTAGGTTGATAGTGTCATTTTAATAATAGTCCATTATGTGTTGTTAGTGTACCCTTCGATTATAACGTGCGTCGTGTCTTCAAGCCGAGGGTGAATATAGGCTTCTTCTTAGTGCGCTTCACCCGAGACTTAATGGCCACTTAACATCAAGTGGGATTAAAAAAGTCGATACTGAATCAAGTAATGTTTGCGATTATAAGATGAGGCTCTGTGAGGTAACCAAATATGTTATTAATACACGACGCTTGTTTTCGAAGATTCCGCGTGCAGATAATGTTAAGAGTTTTTGCCAACCGTCCTCCGTGGTCGAGGTAAAAACCTCTTTGAAATGCTCATCGAATGATGACGTCTCTGACACGGTGGCTTTGAACTCGGATCGGTGAATTATTACCTCGGTCGTGTCGTATTGTAAGTATAATAGGTTCATTATACATCCGTAGTTTTATTTTATTAAAACGAGCTTGCCTCGTTTTTCAAACATTTTGCATCCGAATCGGCTTGGCAAATATGTTATTTTACTGAAATGAAAAGAACACTGGTAAATGTAGAGACAGATGAGAATAATTCCTGAAAATTGCCTAATTTCCAAATATTTGATCGCAGTACGGAGCAGTTTCATACACGGCTTTCCCCGAAGCAACACGAGAGACCCACCAAATGTCGGTCCACGTCTCAAGTCAACATCGCACGGACATGCAACTCGCTATTAATAGCTACTTTCCCAGATCTCACAATGCACTTGTTTTGAATTAACAATTTCTCGCAAAAAATCCACCATTGTCTTTCCGCGTTTCTTCGGCAATAACCGACATTTGTGATGGAAACATCATATAAATTATATTTATCTCTAAACCTGGACGAGAAAATATTTTACTTGGACGCAAGTACCTAGGTATACCATAAAGTGTAAAAGTAACCATTCACCTAAGTTTTTCGTAACCCGACTATGGTGTTGCCAAAATGTGGGTTGTGATTTAGTCATCTAAATAATCCCGCTTATCTTCTAAACTATTTAACATAATTTGGTAAACAAGATATAAATAGATGCGTCATGATCATCCGCGGTTTATAGACTGTCTTGAATGTGACAAGTGTAGGGGACATAAATTGAAATAAGGTGCCATGTTGAATGAAAAATAATAAGTTAATTTGAACATTTTGAATTTACAATATGTATTTACTTTTCAGAGCGCAATTGGGGGGTTTTAAATTTTAAGCATGATTATTAATTAGTTTTATTGGTAATCGACTTTAAGCTTAACTTAGGCTCGTCTTCGTTAAAACCCATTCTCCCAATCTTGCAGCCATCGGGGGGCTCCGCATGCAAGAGACCGAAGTTCAATACTCGGTTTTAATTTAATTCCGAAACATCATTTATGTAGTAAAAAACAAGTTTAAAAACTTCACAGAAGTTGTTTTACTTCGCAGTTATTTTAGTTAAATTTTTTTCTTAAGTAACATTTTATATATCTATCATTCCTGCATAAAAACTATAATAATTATTATAAATTTTTTGCGCTATATCCGCTACAGACATGGTCTTGTGATTTTTTTTCCTTGAATATATGCGATTGAATTTAAAATTCTAAATGAATTATTTCCATTCCATTACGAATTCTTCCATATTCATAAGTCCATCTCGAACTTACATTATTAGCTGTGTATAAAAACACATAATAAGGATTAAGTTATCTTTACCACTGGAGCGAACATTTCGTATCTTATTATGTACATATCTGAGGTAGCTTAAATATGTTTAATATATTTAAAATTAAAATATAATTAGATATAATTAATATTTAAATTAAAGTAGTAATTGCGGATTAGTTTACTGAAGAACTGTTTTACGAATATCGAGAATGGCGACATTTAAGTTCCACCATAAATACTCTACATTTACAAAAGTACATATTATTAATCTTAACTGAAATAAAAATATATGTGTCGCGGGTTGCTCTGCCACATACTCGTCAATATCTGTCCCGGCTGGGAATCGAACCTAGTACACCGCGCTTCGTAGATAGAGTCACTACCACGCTACTGACTAAGCTACGGGGGATGTATTTCGCAAGAAGGTATTGTTTAACTTGTAGTACTAACTTGATTCTATTTCAAAATTTACGCAACACTTTTAGTCACTTTTTGCGGTTTTACAAACCTGTTTTCAGGAATAGGGGAAGGCGTCAGCGCTTACTATCTTTCATGACCGGCAGCGGATCAGTCGTGCCTATGGTGATGCGGATGTCTATGAGCGACGGAGACCCTTGGCTATCAGATTGTATGCTATTTAGTTAAAAAATAAGGTAGGATACACTTAGTAGTATATTAAATTATGGGGTTAAGTAGGTTGTTTAGTCACAAGGGGAAGTTGATACAACAAAACACCATATTTGAAGGAGCGGCCCCGTGACGAGGATGAGATCATTGCAACTTGTAATATCAACACGTTCGTAAATAATATATCCATATAAAATCCATATAAATGTTTTTGTTCCGCAACTTTTTGCCCATCATTTAATAGGCATACCGATGACAGCATTTGAGCATTATACGATGTATTCCGTGTAGTCGTGACGCCAGCATAAACATCGTGTACTGCTCATAAAATATTATATGTATAGGATAATTTTTAGAGTTTTTTTATAGTCAAGCCATGCCTTTTTTTAGCACTTCTATTTCCCAATCTGTATTTGTAAAGTAGGGCACATAATATACGCTTTGGCCCAAAACTAGACATTTATTGTTCTTTGAGTCTTATATATTCCCGTGATATTCTGTTAACAAGTGACAATGATTAAGGAATTTCTCTCTTTCTCCTCTACAACAATCCATTGAGAATCATGAGAATGATGAGAAAATCATCCTGTTCCAAAATCCCAGTAGAAACAAGATTTTAATTTATGATCATATTACTCGATAAATAAATGTTTCTGTACAATTTTCCAAGGTGCTTAAAGTTTCTATTGCCAATAGAAACATTTGAAGTGCGCTGTCATGGAGGTTTCATTTTCCCATCACTGGCAGTGATTGCAACAGGTGCTAACATTAGTTAGATAATATTTGTTCTAGCGCTCCGTAACGCCGCGTCTCCGCACCGACTCCATTAGATACGAGTTACGCTTGTTTGGAACTTCGCTAAATGTAGGACGCGGCGTGCGCGTAATGAATTACTTTACTCAAATACCGTTGTTGATTTTAGTTATCTTATAATGCAATCTGTGGATATCTGTGACATCTTGTTTGCGAAATTGTAACTAACCTGTAACTCAACCTTGGGACGTTCGACAGAATGGTCAGAAACTCAGAAATAATAGATTCTATTGTTTTGGTCACTTTATTAGAAACACGTAACACACTGCATTTGGCTGTTTATGAAATATTTGAGATCGACGCGGACGATAATAATGGGGTTTTATCATTTCGACGAAGGTTATATTATTACATTGCCCACTTTGTAGCTACGGACACTTTATGCAATTGCATTTTATTCTCAGTTCCAGAAACAAATAACTGCCATGATGTGAGCGCAATAACATACTGTAATAACCACCTGCGTGTAATTTTCGCACAAGGTACAGAATGTGAGAAATCGAAACGGTAATTACACAAATACTACAAATCCATCGAATTATAGCCGTTGCCTATAAATCTATGTAACTACAGCTATCTACTTATTTGTCAGTTACTGAGTAATCGTGATCACCGACAGTAACCAGGCAAATTATCCAGTCTGTATCAATGTACCTACATGGCTATAATGATAGCGAAAGTGTTGTCGCGCAGCTTGCCCTTAGATGGGCCCTTTACTACATACCTATAGCTCAGGACTTCCCAACCGGTGGGGCACGCCCTCCCAAGGTGGCGTAGAGGAATTTCAGGGGGCATACTAGGTACGTTATCATTTCTGAAAAAATATATTTAACGCGTATGTAGCTTTAAAAAGTCACAACACGACGGCTGGATGTCTCAGTATCCGAATTCCCACGAGATCTGTAGATTAGCGGCGGATGCTTGATTACATTTCGAGCTTGCAATATTGAGTAATAGTTCGGACAAATGTACAAAGAAATAGATGATTAGGTACTTAAAAAACCAGTAACAAGTTAATTATGATTTTTAGTTTGCACCAAGGAACTGGAGAAGCATCATTCACGCTTAAAAAGTATTACTTGGTAGAAATCTGAAATTCAAATCGAATTTCACAAGACCAAAGTGTAATATTCCTTGTTTCACCTAATAACCATGACTGACGAGGTGCTGATCTACCTATGATTGAGCAATCACTCACCGGCCGGCGAAAGAAGTCTCACTCAGCGAAAGTGAAGCAATCGACTTTCCGACCCCACATGGCCACTTGAGCAGCTACCTATCTTCAGTCAGAAAACGATTACGGTAATACGGGAAGAAAATCTCCTTCGTTACTCGCAAATCGACATTACAGTATCATAGCTAAGAAAACTGGATTCTCATTTTTGTGTCTATGCTAAACATACACCACAACAATATTTCGGATATATTCCGGCAACCTGTGTACCTATTGAATTTGAAATAATAGATTGTAGAGTCAATCAATGTTTGGAATACCTTGAAAGATTACCATCGTATGCGCCCGTATAAACGGTCGCTCATATGAAAGTGGTCGGGCAGGGTTGGCATTATTATAAGGAAATCTATGGAAGATGAGCCTGTGAGAAAGTGTCTGTTGTGACCTTTGTTTCCATCATAATGTATAGCCCCCGTACTCACAACTGAAATAGAAAGTACTCGCTACCATATTCTCAAATACGTTCTTCATTTAACGTATTATGTAAGTAATTACAGCTACGACGTGCCAATATTTGATAGGTGCTTGTTTTTAATTTGACGTAGAATCTAGAGCACGAATGCGTTGGAAAGACGCTATTTTTTACTATCAAGAACACGGTAAGCTCATAAAGATGACCATGGATGGACCAGACCAAAGCTAACCGAGTTGAAAAGCCTATGTTTAGCGTGATATTTGTACGTACGTACATGTTTTGTAATAATTATATTGTTGCTCATGTCAAATTATTACTAAAATGATTGTGTACATCGAATGTAATCATGAATCAGTCACAAATGTAAAAATGTCATGGGAATTCGGATACATTCGGAATTCGGATGCATTTCGACACTCGCGATAGTTATTACCGTCGGCATTACGCGTTACGTGAAGAGTTACGGCAACACTCAGATGCGAACACTGATTGGATTACGTTAAATCAGTCACGTTAATTACAGTAAAACAATGTAACAATGCCACCGATCCACGGATATTAAAGATTACGTGAATTTGCGACTGATGCATGCTGAAGAGTTAAGATGTAAAGGTGTTATGTTCTACTTAAATAACTTTAACAAATTTAACATTGTAGGGTGTTTTTTTTCTAGATTAATATTCTGAAAGTAGAAAAAAGACAGCTAGAAATGGTGTGGCAATTGACGTCAAGTTTTTCTTTTACGACCTCAACACTCGTTAAGTTGGTCAAAGTTGGGCAAAGGCGAGATTTAGACAGCCATTTCGAAGAACTCATTTCGCCTTGTAACTTGTAATACCTCCGATCGCTGTTGGGTTTTACACTTGGTAAACTTGGTGGTTGGTTACTGGAGTTACGATAACTAAAATTGCATTGATCAAGCGATAAGTAAAATTGCAATGAAAGCTTATTTTTGAAGTTTTGGTGATTTTATTATTTAACAACATAAAACCGAAATAAAATGTACGTGAAATAAAAACGGCCATGGCTCTGAAAGACAATTTTGCCCTGCCCTGAAGAAAGCTAGAGCGTCGGCGCTGTGACAATAACAGTTTCCTTGTGGTGAACTGGTGGCATTACATCATACCGTGTAGGAAGGTCACTAATAGGTACTTGAAACAATTAACGATAAATAGTACGAAATTCACTAGACGATGTACAATAATTACTTCATACAACGCGCTATACTGACATGTTTTCTGGGAAAACACGACAACCATTCTCAGTAAACCTCAGCTCGTAACTCCACAACCCAAGTAAGGAGATGATACCTTGCATACGTAATTTTCGTGTTGGGCGGCAAACGGTCACTGCTACATACATACAACCTAGTTAATAGGTTATATTATAAGTAATATCTAAGAAAAGATTCCGCCTATACGAGGTGTTATTAATAGTTCAAGTTGTATTCCAGATTTGTTATTACCTTACAGTCCGTCCTGTCGTGTAGTGTAGACTAATTACAATGCAAATGTAAATGGACACAAACATCTCTCTCGAAGTAAATCGTGCATATACCAAGTTCTTTGAATGCTCTGGTTAACCATTTAATTATGACAAAACCGGCTATAAACAAAACAACGGAGCGGTTCTTTCACCAGAGCGCAATTTTAACGGACGGCACACTCTTCACAGGAATTTAGATAGTATACTTTTGAGTGACGAGTGCGTACTGTCAAACGCGGTTAGGAGTTTGGGTAAATCCGGTGCTTGGTATTGCGAGCAGGTGTGCGCGACCTCTGAAGGTAACTGGGCTACCCGCAAGCGCGACTGTGAATCGGAACAAATTGCGAATAATTGCCGTAATTCAATGATGTGCTCGAATAACAATGAGGTAACACATGCGTGTAATGGACTGTTTGTTGCGACCTTGTCTTCTGTGGTGTATTGGCTGCGTACTGATTACTTTATTTAATAAATTGAAAGTTAGAATTTACAGTATTGCCTTTTTGATCTCGGGAGTTCAATGTCAAATTGATTGATCGGTGTTTATTATTAGGTATACACTCAATTTCAACTATTTCGGTAGACGACTGAAATTCAGTGGATTACATTTTTGATGACTTTAGAAATAATTACATAATAATTATGAGGTGAACGTTTGTATAAAGTTCCTATTTGTCGACGTGAAAGGCACATTTGTGACTGTGTTGGAATTATGAAAATATCTAAAGAATATGAACTAAAATAAACGACATCAACTAGCTTTTGAAATATTTTGTTATCAGATAACATTCCTAGCATCCGGCCACGACTTGGCATGGACATACCTACTTAAAGTTACTCATGAAGTAAAACCAGTAATACGCGATATTATAAAAATCCATAAAGGGCAAGAACGCAATAAGTCCATGCGGTGAATATTTAAAATCGGTTTGTTCAATGTCGAATACAAGTTGTACGAGTTTTGGTTGTAGAATCCGTAGTTCATTATTGTTTTAGCAGGAAACTTCAAGCGAGTTCTAATTCAGTTTAGCCTACAAATGCCTAATACTTATTGGTTTACGTTCAAGATATAGGTTGAGAGGTCACTGTTCTAATTTCCCATTACAGTATGGTGCGAATATACCTCTACCTACTTGTAATCTACCAAGATTACCCATTAGTTATTTGTGATTTTATCCACAATAAAACTGAATCCTATATTTCTCCATAGTGTAGACATAAGTATTTTTTATTTTAATTCCATTGGTTGTTGTTTGTTCATTTCTTCTATTTTACCAACCTGTGCTCAAACATCATGTAAACCGGTATATAAAATTATAAATACAATCTGTAATAGGTAACAAAATGGAATAAAAAGTGTGCGGTACAACACATTTAGAGTATAGTGTGCAATGAGATAAACGATGTGGGAATATCTAGTCGTGCTGATCATCGGGTTCTGGCTCGGTGTAGCCATATTCCTGTACATCTCCTGCTACTGGCTGGAGGAAATCTTGGGTGAGTTGCTCGTCAAATAATTCATTCATCTTATTCAATCAATAGTTGAACAAAGCCAATATTTGAAGTAATTATCGCATGAAGTCATCAGCAGCAAGTAAACAATAGGTATATTGTGTATTTAACATTTTCGTTTGGTTATTCACAATCCCCGACCGTATCGTGGCTCATATTTTCGGAATGTCATTGTGTGATCATCATTTGCATGACAATGACCTCGCATTTTACTATATCTACTCTTAATTTATTAACCACTTATTTAAAACTGTGACTAAGTGGAGACGAATAAATTTTAAATTAACTATATTGTTTATTATTATGCGCACAGGAATTCACAAGCAAACTACATTCACAATACAAAGCGTTCATAATCTAGCAGTGTATCGATCCAATGTGATCGATAGAGATAAAATAATTTGATGGATGAATTGGATGAGTGGCCGCTAGTCTGTAGCTGTAACGTCGCGTCGGTCAACCCAGCCGAACAACGCGTTACCGACTACACTACTGTACCCGTAACACGTTAAAAATATTATATTGGACGAAAGGTGGTAGCTAATCGGACAGAATAACCACCATCAACATAGATTGGCAACAATCTATAAATTTTATACTGATATTATCGCTGACACTAAACATTATAATGTATACGATTTACGAGCGACGAAGTATTTCGACCCAGTTGCATGGATTCCTGCAAGAAGCAACAATCTATGTTGATTAGGATATTGTTGATTATAATTATTATGTTGATTAGGTGACTTTTCAGCTTTGTGCACCATTTGGAAGGTTGTCTGGACTCCCAGTATCAATGGCCTCACTTGAATTTCCGTATTGTTCTTAACTTATCATGAATATCAATATAAATTCAGCTTGCCGACAACCGATTTAAATGAAAGCTTTACGAATTACGTAAGGCAAAAATGGACAAGACGACGATTTAGGATCTGAGCGTCTACTTTCGGCAAATGACAATCAATAACATATTTATGACGTTTTGCATTTTAGTTTCAAGAAACTGCGTGAATACAGAACAATTTTCACACCACCATTTTATTTATACCCCCGCATTTACCGCAGCTCCAGTCTTGTTCAACGTATCGATCAACTACTTTATTAAAATTTGCAGCTTTTTGTTGCTAAAATTCCTTGACAGAACTACTGCTAAGTTAGCAAACGAGTTCGCGTCGGTGAAAACTTGTAATAGGTTAACCATTGACAGCAGCAAGAGCAGCTTGCACAAGCATAAAATGCTACGTTTGCGCTACAGCGCTACGCCTTTTTAAAAGTATAAAGTCTACCCAAAATAACATTCGAAAGGCTTACATAATTGTCATAGGTTTTACCCTGATATTTTTTGTAGGTTTTGTTTTAATGGCACCTACATTATTACAATCTTTAACTTGATCATCTACTCAGCACAAGGGATGCTTCAGGGCCCACTCTTTTTGAATCTACATTTTTAATAGCAACTACCACGTTTTTATTTTTAACATAAACATTTCACTTGTTTCACCTGGGCAATTAGTAGGTAATAACAGTGTGTCTCAACATTGCACACTCACAATGATTCTAAGAGCACTGGCTTCCTAAAATATGTCTTCACACATCTATTCTGTTCAACCATTGTGATACGTAACGAACCCTATTTCCTCCCGACAGACATTCCCCAGAGCCACAATGCGTTATCCAGCGCTTCAAGCGGGCGGTCGTCCAGCGGAGCCAGCGGCGCGCACGCTCAGCTCAAGCGGCTGGTGGCCCGCGTAGTGGAGGAGGCCGCAGCGCTGCCGGCGCTCGCGCGGTACGCCGCCGAGCCGCACTCGCCCACCGAAGACTCCACGTACGAAGATCTACTGGCTACTGCTATTTTGAATAAGGTGAGCTCTACTGTTAAACAACTTGTAAAGAAAGTTTTGCCGCGAAGAAGCATGTTGTCTCTGTTCAACTGCTATAGTACCTATTAGCTAGGACTCACGCTAACAGTTACAGCTGGTACATATTTCGTTTCAGTTCATTAAATGCGCGTTATCAGATTGCAAGCTTTAAAACGCCAAATGTGTACAGGGGGTTGTACTTAGTGGTCATTCTCAGACTTCAGAAATGAGTCAACTGACCAAACTTACATATACCTATCACACGAGTATCAAGCAATTGAGTATGTCTAGACACTTTTAACCCCGTATATCTACATAAACATACATGCTAACTACCGAATTAGTTTTACCGACAGTCATCAAAAGTCATAAACTATTTTTTTCATAAAATATATTCATTATAAAGTAAAAATGAATTATAAAGTAAGTAGTCATTATAAAGGGAGTCAGTGTAGACGGCCAATAGTGGGAAACGGACAAGAAGATAATGATGATGATATTCAGTATAAAGATGTAGAAGGAAAATTCTTATAGTGAAATCACAAAATAAGATCGATATCAGGTAAATACTTCTATTTGAAATACCTATTGACCTGATTATGCAGCTATTACGAATAAATATAGGTATAATTAGGTAATTAGTTAACAATCAGATTAGAGATACCAATTCGAAGAATTATAATTCTCATCTTTTATGTCGTACTCATTATAATACAATAGTCTATAGAGCATGTACTTGTCATATTAAATATTTTTAATCTAAAGAAAAAAAAATATTTGAATAACTTTACAATATAATTAAGTAAAATAGACTTATATCTCAGTATAATATCCTCCACTAATCCGCAATGGAGCAGCGAGATCCTCTAGGTCTCCTCAGGTATGAGGAGAGACGCGTGCTCACTAGTGGGCCATTAATGGATTGAAGCCATAATATACCTATAGGCATCAATACATTTTTGGTACTCTACCATTCATAAATTACCATCTTATAGATCAAGAAAGGAGTTTAAAAAATATAGTTATTTGTGTAAGTTTGTTTGAAAATTCATTTTTGCATTTGAATTAGTTGTTGGACGTTAAAATAAATAAATTGCTACGTGCATGCACGCTACGCGCGAAACGGTACGTGAGTGCGTGAGTTCTCATTGTGTGAGCGTTTTATTATATGTTTACTTATAACAATAGTTATTAAATGGTGTTTATTAAACCTGCCACGTTAAGTGCCATTTATAATGATTGTTTTTATCTGTAGCGGGTGGTATTTTTCTATGATTTCCCGCTAATTGTTGTGAGACTAGATGCGTTTCATGGCGGATTCAGTCATTAACCGCACGCGGGTTCGTGCCGGCCGCGGCGATGCCTAATGATGATGACTTCTGACCATGACTTACTAAAATAAAGTAAACGGACATCAAATATTTAGCGTACAATAATGTATTTAACGGGCATTTGCTTTAGCTAATTTCCGATTATTTTCAACATATTGCTTAACAATAATTTAGAAACCTGAACATTAACAAACGAGGCAATAATGAAAACGAAAATGCGTTCAATATATAATTTTGATATTATTAACGTAATTAGCGCTGGATGCGTTATAATTTTGATATTATTAACGTAATTAGCGCTGGATGCGTACTGATCGCCCGATAACGGATTCCATCACGTACTTACTGTGACAGCCTGCGCCTGCGCAGCCACTTCGATGAAACGAACTCCCGACGTTAATTGGAGGATTTCATTATATTGACAGATAAATCCGTAGTTTCGTAACACGCGTACTAAACAAACTGATGATTTACCGTGATTAGCAGACAAGTGCAGTTTCATATACCGTTAACACACTAGTTATCTGTAAACAGACATTTTTTAATTGAAAATAACTCATCGTACAACGGATGCTGTTTCATTCGTTAACATTGCCTTCTCATAGGTATAATCAAATTTATTTATTCCATTAAATAAAGTAGTTTTTTATGAATCTTTAAACTTCCTTCATTTACACTCGAAGTCTCTCTGGTCTGCGAGGCTTTATTTACAAGGATTTGCAGTTGCACGCATCTTCGACTAACATTTACTGAGATTAGTTACAATGTAGACACTTCATCGTTTAATACAACTGTACCTACTAAATACGTTCCTACTGATTACCCACTTATGTCTGTTTATGTCGCTACGTGTAGATTTAACCTCCGACATTTCTATTAGATTAATTCCCTGACCCAGCCTACAACCCTACAAATAATTGAGTTCAAAGGGGCATGTGTAACTACACCTCCCCCTCGACCGGTCGGCGTGGACGACGCAGCCTTACGCGAATCCGTACAAAACCTCCGCTCGCCATGCGTCGATGTATGCACTCGGCTATTTTAATTAAGGGTTTTCAAAAACTATATCTTTTTGCAATACATATTTTTTGTCAAAGAAGGAATTTCGGGGTGGTTAATCATGACGGCGCAGGTCTTCTTTCAGGAATAGGATTTGAATTGCATTATTCACTTCAGAACCGTGTGGAACATTATAGTAATAGTTATCTAAGTTATATATCATGTTGCAGTGACAAAATGTCCTACCTGGGCACTCGTTGTTTTGAAAATAATTACACTATAAAATTAATGGGCTCTAAATCATGTCGCTCAGATTAGTTGATGGACACTTTCTGTGACTAATGAAGGAAGCCTGATTGTATTTCCGGCGGGCAGTTAAGTGCTAGACATTATTGTCTAACCTTTACCTGCTCCGCCGTTGTTCCCAAGACTCGTTCGTATGTGATGTCTTATTTGTGTAGGCGACGCCGATGGGTCCCGTGAACGAAACTACGAATATTATATCATAAAAAACACGCAATTCCCAGCCTTTTGATAAAATCTTAGCACATTACGACTATCAGAGATCACGGGCTTCTATCTCGTACAAGCAATACGTTTAAAACGACACACATTGAGGCAGATAAGATCATTCCAAAATAGATACTCCTGGAAGGAAAACACGAGGTGTAAAGGCCGTTAAATCTTCAGACACATTGTACTAACGATCGTTGATAAGGTGTATCGGTGTCCTGCGATACGCCGTTATCGCGATAACACTCAGCGGCGAGCTAAGCTTGGTGCGTTCGACGGTCTTATAAAGAAATGGTAAGTTTTAATTCCTTTTCACAATAATTATTACGTGATGCCGTGTGCCCGCCCGTGTCCGAACCGATGAGGGGTCTGCGTCGATCCCTCGCGTTGTCGCCAGCATGCTTACGTTGTATGTGACTCTGTTTGTGATGTTTCTGTACGTGGTCAGTTGGGTGAGTGATTACACAACGATGTTTTAGAAAATGTGCATAACGTGACAGTTGCTAGGTTCGTGTGTGTTGCTGTTGCTTGGACGCTTCGGGCTATTGATAATGAACAGGTAGGTAAGTAGGTACAGCTAAGTAATCTTTAACCTTTTCCTTATGTTCGTTCGTTACGTTCAATGTCCAAGTTTTAGTAGCAAAGTTTAGTTTGGTTTGTATTTATATTGTCGTGAAAAAAAGTCATTAATTAGGCGATATAAATTAGGTACCAATCTTGACTCGTACTCGTATCGTACTCATACTCGTGCAGATAGCAGTCATAGTCAATATCGTGTTAGTAATGTTACTTCTCAGTACGGTTCCGGAATAGAAAAACAATAAAGGAAGGCGGAAGAAAGTACGCATGCTTTGAAATAAATAAAGCAAAAATAACAACACATTTCGTGGAAAATTTATAATATTTTAAAAGCGTAAAAAATTACCTTAGTGAATCTTAGTTCCAATGAGTTACAAATTACGCGAACGTTAACAATTAGGTACTACGCTGGTGTTTGTTGGAAAAGGGTTATTTTACGTAAGGGTGGGAATAGTGTTTACTGAGCGGTTCCGTCGTGCTCAGGAGAAGGAAGAAGATGATGATGATTAGTCTAGTCGTCGTCCCGTATCACCGGTGGGTAAACGAAATCGTCGTGAAAATAATGATTAATGACGGACATTCACCAGCTACCTTGGTGATTATTAAAGACAGACACCAGTCTGCCTTAGTACACATTACGCTTTAGACATTCGCAGTAACTGAGTAGTAAAACACGGCAGATAATATTTATTAATAATTGTTAACTACAAGATTCCACTTGGCTGTGAGGTCAATTCATACTATTGTTCTATGATTGCCACTTATACCTAAAAATATCTACAGATCAAAGGTTGTGCGCGACAAAAACTGATATTCGTGAAAATTTTAAGCTACTGTTGCTTCCCTATTTAATGATTTTACCTCAAAACAAATAATGAATGAAAATGTAATTCAACAGCAAGCAATTGATTGTAAGATAACGTTATCAGTAATCTTAAAAAGATACGCCGGCTTTCTAGGAAAAGTTTCTGGGTTTGGCGGTACCTATCTTATAAAACCCCCTAATCTAAGTATAATTTGGTATATTGAATAGAGAAAAGACTGTCAAACAGCTAACTCGGTTCCATTTTAATAAAATGTGTGTAGATCGGTTGCACACATATAACTTCATTCGATTACCATTACAGTTAGTATTTTTATTTCACTTTTCCGACATTTTTATTATCTTTATTATTTTTTAGTTCAAGTAGTTTTAGTTTCAACCCTAACCGATGTGCCGCAGTAAAACGCATTCGCTGCCAGAAGCCGTCACGCAGTCAGTTGGAGACCGCTCCAGGCAGCCCGCGCCGCGTGCGAAAGTCGCGCTTCCCATTGTCGCGCCGTGCACGGCATAACCGCCCCTATCACAACGCACTAACAGCCACAACAGTTCGGAGATGTATAATTTCTTCAGTGGCATCGTCGGCTACTTTCCCAGTGAAACAGAAGTTCTGGTTTCTATTTTTCTTGTGATAATCTTTTCATTTGTCATATTGGCGGGCCGTGTGTTGGCTCAAAGTGGCACTAGTCGTCCCGTAGGTCTTCTAGTTCTCGGTCACAAACGCATGACGCCGGAACATAAAGAGGCAATTAATTCTATTCAGTATTTATATTTAAATGCATTCGCATCGTAAATTTTGTGTTTTGTGAATAATAAATAGTATCTCATTGTATTGTAGGTATCACGTGACATGTGATGGTTGCAATTGAAAAATGTCCGGAGATATTGAAACAAGTCTGTTTGTTGAGCGCGTACTGATTGGAAGTCAGCAAATCTGCTTTATATCATCAACGCAACACATAACTGTCCCTGTGCTGGGATTAGGAAACGCATACCTACTAATCATGTATACAGTATACTTTGGAAGCTTTAAAACGTCTGTTAAATAATATGGCCGCAGGAAAGTGTCTGGGAGTATTGACAATTTATTTTGTACTAGATATATTGTCTAAAACATACGTGAAAATCAGCCACGAAAAAATACGTGAACTTAGTAATATTTTTATGTATCTACCTTGGAAATTGGCCGTTTGACCAAGCTAGCAGGTAGGCATACGATCGTAATACATACTAACACTACCCAATCGTCCACATTTCGTCCGTCCGCCAGAAAATATGACGTCTGGTGGCCCTGGGATCTTGGACCATTACTTATCAGTAACTCTTTGAATCCTACATTTTATTCATCATGTAGACTTTTGCATTTTTACACGCTTTATATTAGCTTCACCTGTATGTTTGTTTGTAACCGACTTCTTTGGGCGCGATTTTGACCCACTTTAAACGGCCAGATTACGTTCAAACTTTGTAGATTTATTGAGGACCGATGACAATACACTAATTTGATAAAATTATTAGATATCTCATAATAAAATTGTACGTAGCATTATAGATAGCATTATAAAAGCGTGTTTTCAGTTTTTCAAACTATTAATTATATTAGTTCTATAGATAAGACCTTATTTTAATACCTATTTCGTGCGTTTAGCCGCGCGTGCTGCGGCCGCGATGCTGCTGAAGCGGCCCAATTTAATGTCCCCATTAGCATGCAATGATCATAATCCTTATATTACCGAGTAATTTAATAACACAATATTGATGTTTAACACGTCGAAGTCGAATATCATTCGATGATGATTAGACGATGATGACTTCGGGATTTCGATTGGATTCCAGGCATCTTTGGAATGTTATAGTTAATCATGAGTTATGCGCTACTCCAGTTTTGGAGCGAATTGGTGGTAGGATTATCGCAATCTAGTCGTCTTTACGTAGCTTTCAAAGCATGCATTTGCACTGCCGGTCACCCCACAACTCCGACAGCGCCCGACATAGCTAAACCCGGTCATTAACTTACGGTGAACATAACCAACGCGCAATCAACTCTTTGTGAATGCTAGTTAATACTCTTAACCTATTTGACAAAAGTGTAATCAATCCTGCCGTCACTACGTGCTGTCGCACGTCGCCGCATTATCTGTAGGTAATCCGGTTGACCATGACCTCCGTCATCTTTGTAATACTTTGAACGTACCTAATGACTTAAGTATACAATATGTCCGTACTGATGCATCTTGATTGCAGGCTTAAGACATCTTGATAGAACGAAATGTTATAACAATAATGAGTCTCAGCGACTTTAAACCTACCTGTTTTTGCTTTTACCTCGTTAAGTACTTAATGGTGCACATTCACACCTCTTCCTCCTATTTATGTCTACGTTCATGACTCCTATGGCTACGGTCATGGGCCCGCAAACTCAAATTTATATGCCCGCAACCCGCATCACCCTATGCCAGAGAATGATAGATCTATCTCTACATAGGTATTTCGACCACTTCGTAGTGAATTTATTAAGTAAACTCACTATAGATCCGTTATAATTTAAAGATAACTAAGTCTTATCGAGTGTTAATGAAAGGGCTATCTAATAATTTTATTGTTTACTAATCGGATCTAACGCCGCTATCGTACATTGCCCAGGGATGTACAGATACCACGCACTGTCCGTGACCTTCATATAAAATTCAATTCACTTTTCTAGAAATAAATTTCGATAGTGACGTCTGATGGACATCGATATCTACTGAACGAATTACAACTTTGAAGATTTTAGACATGGAATTTTATAAAAGTTATATAATTATGTATATCTAAATATATAAAGGTATATAAATGGTGGTTTGATATCTCAGCCTACAAAACCAAAATATAAGGATAACGATTGTAAAAACTCCACATGCAATGATTAAACCAATATAACTTTACAACGGGGACCTTGTCGAGGAATTACCGCGACCGACTATTTCATTCATTGCACAATGTACCTACGTCGAGTTCACGACATGACGGTGGACATCGTCGCTCCAGTCCTTGCTCTTCTTGATGGAAAAGCTGACGAACATGTGTTATCAACACAGAAAATATTTCGCTACAAAAAGAGCTTCTAGCGTGACGGCTTGCCTTGCCCAGCAATGGGCAGCTAATGGGACAGCTACCCTTGCCAAATTAAACCTGTCATGGGGCGCTTGAGGACATAACCCACACCCATCATACTAATAAGTGGCTAATTCAGCAAACATGTACCACTCCGAGGAGCCTCCCAAAAGCCTTCCTGTATGTATTCGATCATGAATGCATTACTGCGAGCTCGCATGACCCACACTTGATACGAACTATCGGGAACGATTTCTCAGTTTACGAGGCCCAGGTTAAAAGCCTTATTTTGTTTGCAGGTGATCGAACGGTACCAGACCGAGAACGGTTCGGGGGGCCGCAGCAGCGGCATCCACTCGGCCAGCGACAGCCCCTCGCCCTCCGAGCGCTCCTCCCCGCGCTCGCTGCCCTCCAGGAGCACCAGAGACATCACTCCTCCAGTAAGCAATCACTTTATGTAAACACTCGACCGACGACCGACTGACGAGCAGACGCGCCACATGACGGTAAGTTGGCATTGCCGCTGGAGGACATTAGTAACACTAGCGATACGTTGTCGTCCAAGAAGAAAGGTAGCTGTAGGTGCATTATATTGATAAGTGATAAAACATCCTTACGCGAATCGCTACCTTGGAGGCAGGGATGGCGGCTTTTGTCGCCTCTTACGATACCCTGATCTGTTGGAAAGGGAATTTTAAGCCTCAATACGGTTAAAAATTCGCTATATGACATAATTGTTTAATAGCTCGTAGAATTAACTAGTAATAAATGGTTAAATTAACCTTACCACTATAATGATCTCACCAAAATAGACTATAAAATTTTTATATTCTCACGAATTATTCTGCTCGTCCCATACAATTTATTAATTTAATTTAGTGTCAAGATATAACAAGATTTATAACTACAAAACCAAACTCACCGAAGGCTGAAATAAAATAGATAGTGTTTATTTGAAACCTTGTGACTGGAATTTGTGTGAAGGTGATGTTGACAACACATTCGGGGTTTAGATTTACGAATCGCAATCATTAGTTATTAGGGAAAAAAGTTAATTAGATAAGTATAATGGTATAAAACTTACCTACCGACTTATTGTCGTACCCATAAAATAATTATAAGTTACAATCAATTATCATAGTAATACTAGCTGACCCAGCGAACGTTGTTCTTCCATATTGATTTCTTGTAGTGAATGATTTTGGTGTTGTTCATACAAAAAATCAAAATGCATAATTTGAGGGGTGATTTTAGGAAAGTCAAAATATTGGGGTTATGTGTATAGTTTTTTACGCTTAATCAATAAAATTTCTCATTTCATATTCGTCAAAAAAATAGAAAAAAATATCTGGATAAGGACACACTTAAGTATAACCTTAATTTTGCTTTGGTGAAGGAAAACATTGTGAGGAAACCTGCAAATCTGAGTCCTCCATAATGTTATTAAAGGTGTGTGAAGTCTGCCAATCCGCACAACTCCAGCGTGGTGGAATATCGCCTGTCTCTCTCACACAGAGACAGGACCCTGAGCCCAACAGTGGGACAGTTACAGGTTGCAATGATCATACGATTTATTACTTAGGCACTAACAATTTCATTATTTCAGCTCTAGAGCTGATATGAAGCGTAGATAATTGTTTTGTTTTTATAACCTCAAGCTGAACTCGCAAGTATGGGTGATTATCTCATATAATTATGATAAACGTGTTCAACTTTGTTCATGCATTACGTAAATTAAGTATATTTAAATTAGAATAATTCTGATCTTCTCTGTTCGAATTTGAAGTTAGTTAATTCAACGCTACCTACACAACAATATCAACTTAACAAAGCTTGAATTATTTGCGCGACAAACAAACTTAAGTTAGTTATTAATTATGATCACAATCAGATAACAGCTATTGTTAATATTCCTTCCTGTCTATCCATCCATAATGCACAACTTGACTAGCAACTGACAAAATTATACTGAGACTTGTGATTACTTCACCTACTAACTTATCCAGATAATATAGATAGATAGATTATTGCAAACGGACGTAAATACGACAAGTTATACGATCACTAGCAGCATACCAACAATTATTAATTGTAACTATGATAAAAAAATGAACAGTAGGTTACCTTTTATTTGAAGTTTCGTGAAGAAGCGGATGTCTCCGACTGGGAGGACGGCGAGGCCACAGACGATGCTCTGGAGCTGCCACGACGAGTGCCCTTCCCGGAGTTTGGAGGGGACATCGTGCACCACACCGGTGAGGATACCAGTTAACAACCTTTTAATCATATTTTCACCACAGACACACATTTTCGCACTCAAACTATAACATATATTTTCAAACTATCGTTACCAACTTAAATTAAAGAAATAAGTTTATATTTGTTTTAAATCATATTATCGTCACTTTTGCAGACAATGAAGATCGTGATTTCGACGAAGTGTCTAGCAGCGACATTCAAGCGGCCGACGGTTCTTGGGAAGAGAACTGGCTGTTCCAGAAGAAGAAAATCAAAACTATACAGTCTGTTCCAGTTCCCATGTTAGTTCCCAATTCCAACACAGATTACAGAGCCCTCATCGGTGACCGTGATGCTGAAGATACAACAGATCTGTCAGACAACGCTAGCGACGCTGAAGAACAGAGCGCTGAATTTAAAAGTGATATCAAACGAGTTTTAGATTCAAAGCACGTGATCGGTGGTAAACCTAAAATCGATGAGACATTGGACTTCGAACCGGACAGTCTTATGAGTATAGACGGATCCGACAACTTAGACAAGGAATGCAAAGAAAATGTAGACACTGTAGATGCTGTTAATACTATATTTACCGACAACGTTAATAAAGATAATGTGGCTGGCAATCTAGACAATGATACAGAAAATAAAAGCGACTCCAAATTGATAGTTGGTGTAGATAGTGGCCCATTGCCTAAAGCAGAATTCAATGTACACGAAGAAATACATAGAACCCAGCTTAATGGAAAGGTTGACGATTTAAAAATACATATTGAAAATTTGAACACGGCCGCTACAGACAATTCCATTTTGGAACAGCAAAACTATACGTATAAGAAAGGTAATATCGTAATTTAAAATGTTTACTTAAATGTATTTATCAAATTATTCTCCTTTATCGACGTATACTTAATAAATTAAATTTATGGCAATATTTTAGAATCAAATAACAATACACTCAGTCGTCATGAACGCGAGGGAGAATACGAGGAAACGGTATCCGTACCGGTGCAGAGGTACGCTGATAGTTTGCGCAGAAAACATTTTGAAGATGAAACACAGCAGTATGTATTATGAACATAACATGTTGATTAAAAGGCAATGTTTTTTATGGTTTTATCTTTAAACTTTCTTATTTCAGAAACTCAACTCCTAGTATTGAAAAAGAGGAAGATTTAATACCAGGTACATAATTATATTCATGTCTGTTTTTATTGTCTGCAATACTTTTATGGTTATCATTTCTTACAATTAACTTACATTGCAGGATCAATAGCATACAGAGAACGCAAAAAATGGCTAAATTACGTTGATATGCCGAATAACCCTTACTCACCAGAAGCGATTAAAAAACGATTATCAGCAAAGAGCACATCATCATTGTTTGACACATTAACTAAAAATAAAAACCTTGAAGATGGTAACATAGAAATACCAGATGACATTTCGAAAGAAAATGAAAAAATGAATGGTCATTCAAATGTAGCAGGTCATGGCAAATCAACACTTAGTGTGAGTACTGGCAATATTAGCATGAACGGTAGACGATCACTCAGTCCGTGTCCTAAAACACTAAAGGACAGTTTGACCGACGAAGATCCTCAATACCAACGGTAATATTGTTCTCTCCATACTAACATTTTTTGAAGCAATCAAAACAATAATTTAAACAACTGTTAACTTTCTGTTTTAGTTACGGTAGAGATTATTACATTAAAGAGGCAAAGACGTCCTCCGGCGGCCGCACCAAGAACAGTTTCAGTGAATCTTCCTCCTTAACGAGCTCCATGAATAAATCGACCAGTTTAGACAATTTTGAAACTGAGTTCGCCTCGCCTGTAAGTGCCAGCAGCTCGTTGAGTGATCTCGAGGCCACCTCCCTTCATCAGAACCTCGTTCGCGCCGTTCTAAGCCCTAGAAACGCGAGTCCCAACTTCGCCATAAATCCCATTTTTGAAAATTCAGACAAACAATGCGATAACGCTGACGAACTTGCGACAAGTAGACGCAACGTCAGCAAAACCGCAAACGTAAGACATCAAAGTAAACCTGTGTGCAATGGAGGTGACGGTTTTGTGGAAAACGAGGATATAGTTAGACTTAAAATTCCGAGAACACCCGAAATAACTGAAGATCTATTTGAATCGTATACGGACGTTAGGCGCAGTAACACGCTACGGAGCGAAGACCTGTGCATACGTGCCAAGCGCCGCCCAGGTCTCAATTTTGCTTTCGGTGGAAGCCTAAGGTTAAACAAAGGCTTACATAAAGATTTGTGGTGAAAGAAAATTAATTAGTCCCAATAATTGTCTAATACACCTCCAATCTCGAAGCACTAGTACTGACAATGTAGATAGACCGAACGCTAACTCCGTCTTAACGAATCGCCGTCCGCTATGTACAATACTTGCATTAGACCAAGTCGATCATCATTATTTAGGGTAAACTGTAGGTTTAGTAGCATACATCACGACCATAATTCACTCATCAATGGATATGGTGAAAAAATAGCTGAACAGCTGCAGTCAAAAATATCTTCGTTTTTGACACAAAATAACATTGCCTGTTGAGTGTAATAGTTGGCATGTTTTGTTGATTTAAAAAACTTGGCTGACTAACAGCACTCCGCACTTTATATTCATTGGACTATGATTCTAGATACGCACTCATAGATTTATGACCTTCTTAATAAACTTTTCAGTATTATTACTACAGTAATCCTCAAAGAAGTTAGTGGTGAGTGTTGTAAGATTTTGGTGAATGAAACGTTAACTAACAAAGTGAACAGCTTACTGCTGGACTAACCGAGACCTTCTAAACACATTACCTCGCCGCCATCACTTTCCGAACAATAAGCTTTCATATCGCTTCAACTTTTAACAATCGGCATGCAACGTCTTTAAACAAATTTTACATTATAACAAGAAATATCCCATATATTGTTTTTGTCGCACAAATGTTTTACTTTAATGGCACGCGGAAAACCTTCTAACATTATATTTACAAACCCTAATATTGTGGCCTGATATTTTATCTATATAACAAATTTATTAATATCCTAAATTTACTAATAGCACATAATCATAATACAAACTACATTTCAGGGACTTCTAATAAAGCAATTCAATGCGATTGCTACAAATCAACAGTATATAAAATTCGCTGGAAATGAACAATCACAAAATTCAATAACTACAGTACCCCATAACGATAAAGATGAGATTTTAATAGAATACGAGGATGTAGATGACAAAACATTATTCGCAGCAAAACCCATCTACTTAGAAGATGACACCGATAAGAAATTCGAAGAAATATTACAGACGGCATACAACAATGATATCACTCCACTAGCGATAGATATACCACACGCTGAGCCTGACAGATCACCGAACAGCGCCAGCATCGAGAATTGGAGCTCGAGTAGTTTAGAGGATTCTATCAAAATATACAACGTACAGACTGGAGAAATAGTTAAATGTAAACCGGAAGATAAGGTATCGCCGAGATATGACGAGGCGCCTGACAGCAACGACAACATTGATATACCTGATAAGAACGTCCCAGGAGAAGGCATCGATAGGCTTAGTGCGAACGATCATGTAGCTCAAGAAACATCGGCACCGCTACTGAGAGAGGAAAGATTGTCGCAGATAAATGAAATTGAAGAAATTCTACTACATCTCCCCAAAGTGAAGGAATTGGCTAAAAAATTTGCTAGCATGGAAAATCTCAGTGAACCAGTCAAGGTTAGTTACGCTAATTTTAATTTTACTTCAGATTTTTTTCTACTTAAGATTTTGATAAAAGAAACACCTGCATAGACAACACGATAAAATTACTAAGTATTGAAAGTTAGGTACATACTATAAACTGATAGACTGATGATTCTTTGTTTCAGCCGCTCCCTCAAATAAATGTTAAGCGACGGAAAAGCAGAGAGAACTTTTTGAGTCCTGACGGTAAGGCAGACTGGCCCGCGAATAAAGTCGGATACATGCACAGTCTAACAGCGAGAAGCATCTCCAAGGAATTCCGGGATGAGCTGAAACATTCGATGGCGACTCCCCTGACGGTTCCCGGGGGCTCCAAGGAGATCCCGGAAGGTGCCGAGGACGTTTCTAAGGAATCTAGCAGGCCAGGAAGCCCCGTTCCTGAACCTGGGACAATTAAGACCAAGCTGGCGTTCTTCGAAAGTTTAAAATCTAAGTTTAGCACTAAATAGCTAACAACCGATATGCTGTACTTGAAGTAGCGTAAAGTCTCGATGTGATCCGAGTAACTACCATGAGATAGCGTGATTACCGTTTTTTATAAGCTCCTGATGTTTTACAAAACCAGAATTATTAGATAGTACATCTTTTTCGGAGCGTAAGTAGTGTTTTCTGTCCACTACGAAAAGTAACCCTACTCATGGTTACAAAATCACGGTCACAAAATCTATACAAGTCTGATTCTTCCAATTCTGTGCACGTTGTTTTAACCTGAGGTATCTATTAGTATGTTATTGTCATCGTTCATAAATGTGATCCAATTCTATACAACTTTAACTAAATATTTTAGATGTTATTGCAACTACAACTTGTTTACCCTTTTGTAAACTAGTGCGGTAGTGATCGAGCTTGTACAATAAGTTACTTAGGATTTGCTAAGCGTTTCCCTAATCTAATTTTACAATTTAATGCGTACCAGTTAAATCACTCTAAACTGTAATACATTTTATTACTACTTGTTTGTATTTTTGATATAAACGCCATATACTTATTATGAAAAATATGAAGATCATGGTCCAGTGAGTGAAGGTTTGTCATTTGACACAATAAAGGGCGGGAATAGTTACGTTACGTAGTATGTAAGTTGGCGGTCACATTACCCTTTATTAGGTTACGGTGTAAATATATGGTGCCATTTGTAATCTGTACTTATTTTAGCTAAAGCCAAAGTTGTAAATAGCATAAACAGTGGATATAGGTCCACGGGTAATATATCTCTGGTACATCTCTAGTGGTTGTGTCCCTACATATTATGTAGTTGTATTTGTAATTTATGCTGTAGCCTAGCTCGGCTCGCTGATGTTGAGTAGCGATAGGACTTTGGTATCCTAGTAAATTTGACATTAGTATTCAATTTTTATATAATTATTGATTATAGTGTTTGTTGCAAATAAGCGAAAATATTGTGTCCACTCCTCTCTGACACTCAACATCAATGATGCGAATTTTATTGTAAGTGCAATATGTCTGCTATATAGTACTTAATGCGATAACGAACTTAATATATCCTTAATACATAGGTTTTGTAACATATAAAGTTTTATCAATGTATTTGTGGATCGGGTGATTCACATTAATGTACTTTGTGAATAAATAAATACGACTATTATGTACTTCGTTTATTTACTTATATACATGTTAAAATTATATGTACAAAAAATACTGGAACCTGAGTTCAGATAACTTGAACCTTTCTTATTGAAGTGAAACTTCTAAATCGACATACTTCTCGGGAGAAATTGTGTAGGAGGTACAGAAAATTTTTCGTCACGTTTTTTTGAAACGGAAGTGACGTATTACTTTCATTCAACCGTCATGGCTGAAGAACAGCAACTAAAGTACCTACAGTAGATTAGGGTACCTATCTATGTACCGAACAGTATGTAATTTAAAGTCAAAGATAAAAAAAAATTAAGTTGGAGTCAGCACAAACACGGACAAAATGGAGTCGGAATCGGAAAAATCTTTAAGTATGTCGTAAAGAAGTTTCATTTCGAGCGTGTGTACACTAATACGCGCACAATCTTTTTAATTACTGGCGTTCTCACATATTATACCATAATTATATTTCTTAAAAATATATCTCATTACCTAAAATAATTAGGGCGCTTAAATAAACATAAAATAGAACTGCACTTCTCATTTATGTCATCAATAAAATATACCAAATGTCTTGTGATAAGGCACCTTCTCCATTTGAGTGGAATGTTTCCGCCTGTAGCACCACAGGAAGTAATCGATTACGCTGGAGTTCGGCACCTCAATCTCCATCTTCTCTCGTCTTGCCCTTTCTTCAATACATTTTTTCAACAGTTCCACTGCATGAATTGAACATCCTCGGATCTCGACCTCTTCTTCAGATCCACTGTTCAGAAGAACATCTGTCGAAAAATTAATAAAATACAAATGTTGTTTGATATTTGCGAACGTTAACGAACGAAATGAGATTTTATGTATCTAATTAATTGACAAATGAGCAGACGAATAAACTAATGGGGAGTGGTCACCGTCGACCTTGGGCATCAGAAAACCAAAGGCATCACTGACTACATTAAAACTGGCTCTCAGACAGCAACCAATACATGTTTCAAACATTTCACTGTCGATTTTGGGAGGGGACTGCTAAGCACCAGAAATTATTATAAAAAAAATACACAACTTCACATATTTATGATTGATTGCTTCATTCTTATTGTGGCATATTCTTATATTCATATTCTGCTATAGCAACGAACATAGTCACTTATTGTTATTACTATCACTATCCCACAATCTGAGACAATTTTTGGTACAGTTTACTGAAAAACTATCACACCTTTAGATTTGTGCTTATCATAGTAAATTTTACTTCACAATTAGACGCATTATTTGTCAAAAAAATATAATATAACCATTAAAAAAAATGAACATTAACAATTTTGTATTCATTGGATATAATGTTATTGTACTACTAACGCTATCTGTTAGAAAAGCAAAGAGTTAACATCCCTTCAACAAAACTAAACTCCATACTCAAATTCTCATGTATGTGTACCTACATCATAAGTTATTAGATAACACCACTAGAAGCAGGTTGTAAAATAACGGCGGAGTTTTAGCGGGAAAGGGACAATGTCACATAGCCCTTAGAAAATTATTACAAAAATTATTATTATTATTAAAATTATTACCGGCTAGAAATACTACGCGAGCCCTCACAAAGCTCAGTTTTTTCCTAGTAATATAAGAGGATTGCGACTACTATTAACAGCAGATACAAATAATGTGTAATAATGGTTGTATATTCATACAAATTACAGGAGATGTCCCAATTGGAGACACAAAGACGACATTGACGACATTCACTTTTACTAAGTCTAAAATCTAAAATTCCTAATAAGAAATAAAACAACTTACCATTCCTTAGTCTTTGCATCAATTCATCAGTGTAACTAATTGCCCCGAAATACAACAACACCTGTGGTACTCTATAGTCTGCAAACATTGTTATTTCATCTATATCTTCAAACTCCCCCCACCCTTCTCCACCGAAGAAGTTCCATAAATCTGCTACCAGGATCTGTGCACGCTTGTAGAATGAAACTTTCTGCCCTTTATAGTATGACTCATCTTGGAAACAAGGAAAGTTAGTAACAACTATTTTCAACAATTTCATTGCAGATTTGTTAGCTTCCATCACACAAGTTTCAAATGTTCCATTATATTTATCTAGTAAAATGGATCCCACTTCATGAAGGACAGATAACCTCTGGTCAAACAGTGGTATTTCGGCATCAGTGCTTCCTTGCAATATTTTCTTTAGATCCTCACTGGTTATTTTTGAGTAGTATTCTGGGTTTGTAATATCATATCCATCCTGTAAGTTATGAAATGCATTTTTTAACAAAGCGTACTATCATGATGATATAGTGTGAAATGTTTAGTTTAATTAAAATACTCCAAATTTAATTTATTATAACATAACTTGAAACAGTCCCTTGAAACAAAATGATATAAATACTTGACAATTGAAGGCACAATAGTGACTATTTATGCAGACAGGTATCAAATGTTACATAATATATCACATTATTACTTCAACTGCTATGAAAAATATTATACTATTTATAACACATAATATACCCACATATACACACTGTTTTGTTGTGTTAACTAATTAAATAATGAGGTATTATTCTGTAAGTAAGTAGTAAGAATAACTGTAATGAATTCTCTAATTGGAATAGTTGAAACTGGAAAAGAATCATCAATCCATCACACAAATATTGGTAAAGGACTTACTTTGATGGCTCTGTGCAAGGCAGCCTCCAGGGCATAGTATCCCGTGTGGCCATCAACATGCCACTGCTCCGCCTTGGTCCTGGACCAGAAGCAGAAGTTCAGGGCATCAATGACAAACACCCAGTCTGCCGCCCTCAGGTGCTCTCTGTTTGGGTGGATGTCATCTGCCCCTGTCTCCGGTATCTGAAGGCTGTTGGCTGTGACATGGCAAAGCATCTGTAACGGATAAATAAGTACTCCTCTGTACATTTTTACATCCAAAAGTTCAATTAGAGCGCAATGAACTGGTTAGTGACATTCGATTTGGTACCTCATTGCATAGCTTTTCTATTCCATCCTCATGTATTTTTACATATTTCGCATTTTTGGCAATGAACTTGGCTGATTGTGCTGGTGCTAGGACGCCCTCTCGTATCATTGTGCCCTATGTTTAGATATTATTGAGCATATCTATTAAAATGTGAGATGATAGAAATAACAAGCCTTTTAAACAATGTTGTGTAGGTACCTACTGTTTGATAGTCCTAAAAACGTATTCCCCTGCAATAAATTAAAAGATTTCATAGCTGGTTTATAACGTAAAACAAAATGAGTTAGTAAAAATACATTTTTAGTTTTAAAAATATGAAAGCTACCGTATTGTATTATACTTTTGTTGGTAAATTAACGATTCAATTCTTTGTGGTTTGTTACGTCTATTGAAAGTTTAAAATCAATATAAAATAATATAATTATGTTGAACTGAGTTGAATGTTTTGTATCACTTTGATAAGATCACTTGATCACAAAAACACTATGATGTTATTAATCATGTTATCATCACACCATTGTTATGATAAGGAAACTCTGACATTGACATGAATCACATGAACATGACAGTGACTAATCTGACAGATAAATATAAAAGGGACAGATGCGGAACTGCGAACCAGGAAAGAAAGACACAGACTAGTTAAAAAGTTGCAATACTCTATGTGGATGATATGATTTTCTTTTTAATGGCATTTGAATAAATTGTCAATTTTTTATACTGATGGCAATCAGTAAAACTATAAGTTTTACCTGATAGCGTAGACAGAAAGGGCGTTCCACTTAGCGATCAAAACATTAGACTAGACTGGTCATGTGGTCATTCATCTTCGATCATCCTAATCCTAACTTCATAAGCATGTACCTACGTTTCGCTAAGCGACTTAATTCGCATAGTGGAATACGCGACCGATCTATATAGTCTATATAATAGGTAAGGTATCAATATCAATACATGTCATGCAAACCCAAAAAAAATTGACTTTGACATCAGACGTCATAATCATGAATTCATAATTATTCAATTCATAACAATTCTAAGTTCTAACCTCTAAACCTTATATTAGATAACTTTAACGTAAGTCCCAAAAAATAAACCTAAAATAAAAAATAATCTTTTAGAACGACTCAAGGATTTTGAATTTTCTTGCACATTATTAATTAAGATTGTTGTAAGCTCTGCAAAAGAACTGAGTAACTCTGTACAGAAAAATGCCGGTGGAAGTGCAAGGAACATTTGTCTCTCAAAAAATTAACAAGATACGATGGATCCCGGAGGAATACGTAGATACGAAGCATTTTTTCACTGGAAGTTGGGATGATGACGATAATTCAGTAAAAGTTTGGACTCTTGAGAGTCCTAATGACGAGGAAGATGTGGAATATCCCCGTCAGTTATCAGAGTATAAAGTGAACGGCGATGTGACTGAAATCAAATTTACTGATAAGAACACGATCGCTGTGTCGTCTTCTGACGGAAATGTCAGACTGCTAGAAGTGAGTGCTTACAACCGCCAAGCACCGCTTCAGGAAATTTTCTCATGGCAAAAACTTCACAACTTTGGGTAGGATTGCATAATATCTGATTTCTATTATATTATATATACTAAGTATTATATTGCCATGCTTGCCAGCGTTTGAGAAAGGGTTAACTATTATATTAAGTTGCAGTAGCTTGAGTTCTGGTTCTGGCAGACTGGCATTGCTACATCGAGGAGGCCGAAGTTGTATAGCATATTGTTATAGTTCAGTTATAAAAAATATTTTACATATTACTATAAAAATCATCTTGAAAACTCCCAACATTTATCATTTTATGACAATGTTTGTCAAATTAATTAAAAAACATTGATGGTAGGATGTTACATACTTTTTAGCAATGATGTTATTACTCAGTGCTTTTTAGCCATTAAATTAGATATGCCTTATAATGCATTGCAAAATTATTGTGAGTTTTTAACAAAAGTTACATTTTTTGTTAATGTTTGTAGAGTACAACAATGTTCCTGTACATCCCTCGATACCATGGAAACTGACGTTGCCACCGTCGGTGAAGATGGTAACGTCAACATACTGAACGGCAGACGAGGAGACATCACACGGACAATTGCTGACGCTGACAGTTGTTCCTTGCACTCAGTTTGTTTTATCAAGCTCAATGAGGTATGTATATCAAAAGCTGGTCCTGCATGCTCATTTAATTCAAATTCAAATTCATATTTATTTGCTTAAAAGTTGGGTACATACATACAAGATGTTATTGATATGGCGAAGAATAGTCAACTTTAACCAAAATGTGGCATGCAAATCTTAATATATATATTTCTTGTGTTCGTGTGTATGTGACTGAACTCCTCCTAAACGGCTTGACCGATTTGGTTGAAATTTTTTGTGTGTCTTCAGGTGGATCCGAGAATGGTTTAGATTCACAATTGGACCCGGTAGGTGGCGTTGCTGTCGATATATCACTAAAACATTTTTTAATTATAAAGCGGTACGAAGTACGCTGGGACCACTAGTATATAATATTTTTTCCTAATTACATTAAATTAAATTAAACATTATTTACTACCTTAATTCCATATAAAAAATAGGTGGGCATATCTCCATATAAATAAGGAACTTCGTTCCATAAAACCAACATGCACTTTACTTATTTTGCTTGTTGTAGGTAATAACAGGCAATCTCCGTGGCCACATGAAAATTTGGGACATCAGGTCTTCAAACAACAAACCATCTGCATCATTCTTACTAGCCGGAGATGAATTAGCTGCAACATGTATAGTTACCCACCCCACCCAACCCCACATAGTGCTAGCTGGGAGCGAATCAGGATCTTTAGCCATGTGGGATTTGCGCATGAACCAGTTTCCAACTTCATTACTGACCGCTCATGCAGCTAGTGTGACAGAAATGCACTTTCATCCAGAAAACCCAAACAAGTTGTTAACATGTTCCTTCTCTGGGGAGGTCTGGGACTGGAACATGGAGTCGTTGACCAGGAAAGGATCAGAGACATGGATGCAGATAGAAGATAAGAATACGATGGCTGTCAACTCACTGCTGCCAGCGTTACACAAGGCCATAAACACAATACATTGTGATAAAGGAAGAATACTGTGTGGGGCAGACAATGAGGCCGTTTATTTGATTAAGAATGTTCAATACTAAACTGATACTTATGTGATAAGTGAGAATAAAACCTTTATAAAGGATCTGTGCATTGAAAATTTACAATTGTGAGTTAAACATTGTTAAATGTTTACTAATCAAAAAAGTGTTGAAGTGTGAATTGTTGAAGGAGGTGTTGCTATAAATAGGCTTTGGTCATATGGTCAACATGGTCTTAGCACAGCTAACACCACACGAAACTGAAAATAATCCTACAGTGTCTGTGACAAGATGGTAATGTAATTATTTATTTTTGTATCTGTGAAACTGTATCTGTATGCAAGGTACTAAATAAAAATAACTTTTAAATAATATACATTTATTTTAAACTGTGGAAGTAAATACACTTACAAAGTAACATTATACATTATTTTATTAATAATACACCAAGTCAGTCTTTGCTTGCCCTAGTCAATTGGTAAGACATTAAGAATTTACAATAGTATTTACATGTTAAATTTAACTTCTGTTTGTGAGCTTAAAGTACAATATTGTCTAGCATCGAGTACACATCCCAAGAAGTACTGTTTAAATTGAATCAGGCTTGAAGACTACAACGACTGTACGATCTAGGACTGAACGCAAAGTAAAGCTATGTAGAAGCCTCGGTCACCTCTGAGGGCAGAGATTAAAGATAACTCATAAGCTAATACCAACAATAGTTCTGGTTATCTTTTCAATATCTTAATAATATTAAGACAATCATTCGATAATTCTTGGTATTAATTCCCTGTTTGACATGTGTAAAATTTGTCGAGAGAATTACGCCAAATAATTATTTTCTCTCGGCGTTAGGCCACCTAATTTTAAAATAAAGATTTACAATTTCACTATTCTTAAGTAACAATAACAAATAAGCTAGCTTTAATATTGCAATACATCATATCTTTTTTTATACACTATTCACCGGCAGACAGTCGGTTTCTTGGGTGTGTGTACGTACTGTGCATACACAATGTCTCTAAGGCACCGTTACTACAACCGTAGGGTACAATTCTGCCGAATGGTAACTTATCCGAATACCATACCCAATGGCACCGCGCACCGCCTTCAAATGGAACAATCGGTTACATCGGAACATACAATCATGGCTCAGCTTCACGCATACTGGAATAGTATTACATCGAAATATCACTAATCTTGATGAATATAGACATAACATGATAAATATTTGGCATCTCATTCACATTTCTATACCACACTAGATGCGTTAATGGACACTAACGCACGGTATATGCATATCAAATATAATTAATTATCAAACGTATCACTCGTGAACATTGTTCAGGAATTAAATAACATAGCACAGCACAACTTGACTGAAGAACGCACTAGTCGCGACTAACTGATACTGGAGCACCTCGGGCTCGGGCTGGCCACCGGCGGCTCAAGGGGGCGGAGCCCGTCGGTGCTGCGGGAGCTTCCTCTGGGAGGCGGCGAGCAGCGACGGCGGAACCATCCACAGCTGGTCGCACCAGCGCATCAGGGCCTCCGTCACGTGGCAGCTGTTGGCCGCCGTGGCCAGCTGCGTCTCCAAGCTGTCGGAGGCCTTGATCAGTAGGCTGAAAGTATAAATAAATGTCGTTTAAACAAATATTATAATAAAAGTGATCCCGCTCTAGAGTGCATTGCTGGCTACGCGTTGAAGGTGGCCTTTGGAAGTTATTCGGATGTATTAAGTAGTGATGAATTTCCAAAGACGGCGGCGCGGTGACTGAATAGTTATTATATCAAGATAATTTCTAGCTATTCCTGATAATTGAAATCCTAAATCCTTAAGTGTATTTTTTTTGACATAGGTAAACATTGTTGGTAATTTTGGGTGGTGTTGTGTTGGGTACGTCCGGGCGGTCACCTGGGCGGGAAGAGCGTGGGCGCGATGATCATGGCGACGTTGTGGCGCGACATCTTGTTGGTGTCGCAGTGCGCCACGATGGCCCGCACCAGCCGCAGCAGCTCGCGCAGCGTGGCGCGCTGCTCGCCCGGCAGCAGCAGCACCAGCAGGTTCAGCGCGCGGCCCTGCGCCGCGCCCGTCAGCGCTGCACACACACACACACACACTTTAATATAACCGATTAAAAGCAGACGAGCCACCTAATGGTAAACGGTCGCCGTTGCCCGCGAACATCGGGAACTCCGGGCCGGCAGACCAGTAAAGATGGTAAGGCAAGTAAGAATGTACTGATTGTCAAGCCTACAGTCGGAATACGACAAGTCACTTGGCGGCTGAGTCAAACGAGAAGGGGGGGAGGGGGGTAAAGCCGAACTCTTTGGACAGATGCCCCTCCACCATTAATACGCAACATGAAAACACTTGCGTTAAGTGTTTTTATTACAATTTCTATTCATGTAAAGTGCAACTATCGATTACACCACTACTTAATCGATTTGCTAAGCCTTCGATTTCAAACTCAATTAAACTTTCGATTTCTAAAGCTTTCAATGTCATAAACGTGCGATGTTAGAAATTTCAATCTGCCCATTTCTGAAGCTCGTGTCCTCCTCTATTTCGTGGAAATACTTAAATGACTCTTTTATAAAATGTAGGTTTTTGATGTTCCCGGTAAGTAGACGTACCGTATGTGTGGTAGAAGAGCCGCATGAGCTCCTGCGTGAGCGGCGGCTGCGGCAGCGCGCGCAGCAGCCGCTTGAAGACGGCGGCCAGGTCGTGGCCCGTGGCGCGCCGCAGCGCCGCCTCCACGCTCGCGCGCGAGCAGTACCACTGCCGCTCGATCAGCTGGCACAGCGCCTCGATCTGGAGGTAGCCACGCAAACGTTCGCCAAATCTTAGCCTTAATATGCAACGTGCCGTAAATTGCCTAAGTTTCAAAGGGACTGTCAAGGCCATGGCCCCTGCACTCGCCGGGCATGGTAATTGCGCATCACATAAGGGAGGTCAACGTGTGTAAATTTTAGGGTTTGAACAAAAATACTTTTTTAGAGATCCATTCCAGAAGTCTTTTGGTCAATGGGCGGCAACACAAAAAAAGGAAGGATCCAGATATGTAGGAGAAGCAGAGAGTAATAGTACCTTGTGCTTGTTCCCCGGCACGCGCAGCAGCCCCTCGTCGTGCGTGCGCGCGCGCAGCGCGGCGGCCAGCGCGCGCACCACTGCCGGCACCGAGCTCCACGTCTCCTCCCACAGGATCATGTCCTTGCGCAGCAGCGTCTCCAGCGACACGCCGAATACCGAGCCCTCTGCGACACACCATTCATCGTCAACATCACTAGGTACTGGTAAATGGCCTGTTCAGCTCGGGTCCCCTTCACCAGTCAAGTGCGTATTAGCAGATTTTTCACATGTTGTATTATCATCGTAAAGATCCCTCAGATGTGCACGTTTCCGCACGCTTTCGAGTGGGTACGACAACGACATCACCAGTACCTACCTCACTAATAACGAGTAACTAACTAGCTAACTACATAAAAGGATTTATATTTATTTGTAGGGGTTAACAAATGCGTAGAAAATTAGAATTACTTTTCTTACAATTCTGAGTAGTTAAAAGTTGTATCTAATTGATTTACAAGATAAAATATTGTGACAGAACATAATTATTCGAAATTTGAATGAGAACTGAAAATGTTAACTTCTCCGTGCGGCCCCTCACACTGCAACATGTGCGAAAATATGAGCGAGGTAGCACAGTTACCATACACCTACGAGTAGATATCTAATGAAGTAATCACGTATGTATAGCTTTGTATGGCTTTAATCGATTTTTGATTGCGCTTTCTTTGTGAAATCTTGATCGTCCGCGAACACGTGGTGTGACGCTGATAGTAAATACTACACCATTAGTTTGTCGTCGCGTGATTGAACATAATAATAAAGTCACCATTAGAATCGAAGTTAAACTGTCTACAATGCGACATGTCATTTTAAGAGCAATGATAAATAGATATATTAATAGATCATTTACAACTGACACTAAGGTAGCTCAGGATGCCTATTGCTAGGCCTAGCAAAAATTGATTAATTGCTTCTTTACCTAACATTATGAACGAATGCTTGGGGCGTAAACGAACCTCTAATAATGCCTTTCTCCTGCACTCCGCTTACCTGCAGCTAATGGAGTTGGGAACACAAGCTATTATATAAAGTGTGAGTCGCTAACCTTCCTTCCGTTTCTTCTTGGGCGGTTTCCTCTTGTGGAAGGGCAGCGAGTAGCGGTCGAACAGCGCCGTGAGCTCCAGCCACAGCAGCGGCTGCAGCTTCTTCAGCTGCGGCTCGTGCAGGCTCTCGATGTCCGCCGAGCTCTCCTCCTCCGGCCACTCCTGGAACCAACCATTCCACTGTCAATGGTTACGTCATCAGTCTATCATCACGGTCGTGCATAGAGCTCATGCCAATGTTTATGGTGAAGTAGTTTGTCGCAGGAGATTGTTGCAGACGGAGATTTAATCAAATCTCTAAGGACCAATTCGTGACTCTAGAATCTTAAATAGGTAATGTTCATATCTCGTCATAATTATTGTATCAAGAACCAGGATGACTGTAAGAAGTAGGTGAACCTACCTCTTCATTGTCGAGCATCATCTGCCGGTCGAGGTTGAACTTCTGCTCGAAGCTGAGCGGCTGCTGGCCGGCCGCGGCGCTCTTGGCGCGCGACACCGGCGCGTGCTTGTTGCTGTAACCAACGCGGTACGCTCTCAGGACGCGATCCAGACCACCACCACCACGCTCGGTGACAATACGTCACAACAATTAAGTGGATATTAGGTAGAGTTCACAAAGACTGAAAAATTAGTAATGTTCAGAATGCATATAAGGCTACATGAATGCATACGTAGACACGTATCACACACTTTATCGTTACGCAAATTGTTAAATATTGCAGTACCTAATAACTTTACATTTTACATGGTAATATTAAATAACGTATTTATATCCAGTATAAGATGTTTTAAATAAAATATTTTTGGTAATTTGACGATTGCGCACAAGGTAATTTAGCCCGATGAACAAATGAATGACGACATTAGATATCGGGCACGCGTCACGCGGCCAGCGGCGGGTGCCGGCGGGGGAGCGGGGGAGCGGGACTCACATGAAGGGGTCGTTGTCCTTGAGGATGGAGCCGTTGATGCGCTCCTTGCCGATGCGCGGGCCCTGCACCGTGCCGTACCGCTGGTACCCCAGCAGCTCGATTCCTTCTGCGAATGCAGCACACACGCGATCCGGTCAAAAGTTTGTAGCTCGCTAGCAATAGTTTCAGATCAGCAGGAACAGTAACTAAGTTGACCAGAGAAGCAGTAAACATTTTTCATGAAGCTTAAAACTAGTATCTACGATATAAGTACGTTTTTAATGTATTTGAAGCTTACATGACCACAGATAAGAGACTAAGGCAAATATAACTAAATCGTATATTAGATAAGTAAACTTGGGGTGACCTAGACTAGCAGGGGAAGAATCGGTGCCACTTCTCAGATCCTGGAATCACCACACGCACACCAAATAGCTGCAGAATATGAGAGAATAACCCGAACCTTCCGTGAGCCCAGGGTTCTTTTAAAGATTTCGCCTGCGTTCAAATAGCCTTGACGACGATATCATCATTCATTCGCCAACCCGGAATATCTCAGTTCGCGGACAGGGTCAATACCAACTAGGCTACGGGGTAGTCCTGCCTATCTTTTATTCAGCACATAGACTCATTTCGCTCACCTGTATTGGAAGCAATATCGGCCCAATGCAAGTCATTGGGTTTGAAAAGCTCGTGCACGGGGCGCGGCGGCGAGTGCGCCGAGGGCGGGGAGTGCGGAGAGTGCGGCGAGTGCGGCGAGGGGGGCGACAGGCGCGAGCGGCGCGCGCCCGGTGCGGACGGCGTGCGAGCGAGCGGCGCGTGCGCACCCGCCGGCGGGAACGCGTCGCTATAACACAGGAACGTTCCTTCATTCACGTGGAACTAGTAAACGGCAGGCAGTTCCCGTTGACACTCTAGATAGAGTCTAGGGAACTCTACCGAACACCTCACGTGCGGTAATTCTGTCATTGCTAACATTGACATGACAACTGGTGAACCGATCGTTGCCTTGCTTCGGCTCATATTTTTAAATTATTGTCGATTACACTCACTTCTTGAAGCCATGACCTTCGGGTGGCATAAAACCTTCCGTACTTTCGTTCGCCACTAACCCCTCCACCAATCCGCACTGAAGCAGTGCGGTGGAGTATGCTCTAGCTAAGCCTGTTCAATGATGACGAGGGACCTGCGCTCAGTTGTGGACCATTCATGGGTTGAAGCTAAGTCAACCCACACTCACTGCTAAAAAGTAAATCCTAATTTTATGCCTTATTGGAAGACGCAGTCAATTCCCACATTTTTGTTTTGTACTGCCTTTGTTTTGTTGGTACTGCTGGACATTTTTAACGTCTTGTTTTATGAGTATGTCCAGGAATACTACACGAAGATGGTGAATGAATTCGTGCTTTTACCTCCACAATAATATAACCGTCAAGTGGGGCAGTGGGTACTTACACGAAGTCAGGTGGCGTGGCCGCGTCGGCCCACTCGGTGGGCGGGCTGCCCGAGCCGCCGCTGGGCACTGAGTCCAGCGAGTCGGGGGTCGCGCTGCGCGACCGCGGCTCGCTGCCGCTCGAGTTCTGCAAGTTATCCAATACCTTAACACATTGAACATGAACTTGTGACAAGCTCCTGACCAAGCTTCACTGGAGCTAATTGTTAAGTAGATTGGACAATGTAGTCTCATTAAATAGGTAGCACTTTCAATAACGGGACATTATCTACCTACAATGTTTCTCTTTACTTTTAATTTCTATACTGTCTGTACTGTATTGCTAAGCCAATATTGCTAACTACTACCAAAAAAGCTTAGGTATCTAATGCATTGGACTGATCAAATTCGCTCCAGTCTGGACACCAACCTGCACGACGCTCTACATGCTGCCAAGGACAGAGATAAATGGTAAAACTGTCAGGCAGAAAATAATTCCACTCTTAGGGGATCACGACCCTCAGTATTGAGGAAAACGACGCAAGGAGGAGGGGGATCAAATGCATCATTATCAATACATAATATTATATGAAATATAATGGAGCAGCGGATAAGAAACAATCGGTAATTTTTTCTCGACACGCACGAAGTGTAATAAGTAAACAACGTGTTAACATAACTCACTTACTATTTGGGCTTTAAACTTCAGACTAGATTTTCTCACCAACTTTACGACACGAGAAAGTAATTCCAACATTTCCGAAACTCACCGCGACTATTTTATGCCAATAAGTAAACAAAATTAATGGGTAAACCGAATACGGCGGAGACAGAGACAGGACGACACGACACGGAGGCATTCGTAGATACTTTAATTGTTTCGTTAATGAGCGTGTTGTTGTCGAACTCCGCCGTAATCGGCGGGCCAGGTGAGAGCCGCGGCCACCCTGACCCACGTCCCACATTGCGTACGTATGCTGTAACCGAGCCGTTCACTAATGAGCATCTACAATTGTTCTGTTTATGGGAAGTGAAATCAAAACTACTTTTTCCCCTTGCGGGTTTGTCGCATTGTTTCGTAACATGATGGGAGTAAAAAAGACGTGTGCTCCCAATCTTGTGTCACAAGCCCATCGGCGCACAACACAATGTCTTCACAAATCAATTCTCTTGACACAACATTGTACTATAGGCCGCGTAAAAAATAATCTTCGTGAAGTTAGTACGTTGATGGGCGAGCCATGGCGCCGAATGGAGAGACCTTTTACATTACGAACGACATACGAGTATGATATGATGATAGACAGACGAACGTACAGGTTCACCGCTGTCGTACAACATGTAAATAGAACCGGTTCGTCGTGAACACGTTGTTCTGAACGTTCCAGTCCCTTATCAGTTATCATTATCAGCCACTGAAACTTGCACTGTTTATACACGTATAAATAGAAATAAAAATAAATGGTTCTGGTTGTATGGGAAAATATACTTCATCATCACAACCCATAACTGTCCCACTGTTGGGCACGGGTCTCCTCTCACAGTGTGAGGGGTATAGGCCATAGTCCAGCACGCTGGCCAAGTGCGGATTGGTAGACTTCACACACCTTTGAGAACATTATGGAGAACTCTCAGGTGTGCAGGTTTCTTCACGATGTTTTCCTTCACCGAAGCAAGTGATAATTAAATATTAATACGCACATAATTTTTGAAAATTAGTGGTGCGTGCGGGGTTTGAACCCGGACCCTCCGGTTCGGCAGACCAACGTTCAACCACACGGCTATCACTGCTTGTCTTGAAAATATACTTATTAGTTTAGTATTAGTCGTGAATCCGCTCTTTGATATGTTTATGTATTGTTTAAAAATGATTATACTATTAGCATGGCTGTACTACCATCTTTAATACAATTTACGAGTAAGGTACCTACAATGCCGCTATCAACCTCCTAGAACTGCCGTCTTCAAAATTTATTTACCTCATTTGTAATAAAAAGCCGATATTCTGCACATAATATAACTACTAATGTATTGTATAAAAATAAAAAATAATCATACTGAGTGTGATTAGGTAGGATACCAATTTCGGCTTTATACTGGTTGGATATTTCTAGCTTACTCAATATGTGACACCAAGTCAATAACATCACAAAAACCAGCTTTCCAACCATATTCATATTCACTTAAAAGAATTGCTCTAACAACAGATTTATCCACAGAAACCGATACGATATCAAAACAATACACGTGTATATATGTAGGTAGTTAGAAAATCCTATCGTATCTTGTATCGACGATTATGATAATTATTGACTAGCGGAAGTGCAGTGGCTTGTACTTGTAGCTCATGACACTGATCCGGTGGTGTCGCAGCCCCGGCCGGAGCCCTGTGTGTCAGTGTGCGAGCGGAACCCGCCCGGAACCAGTCCTAACCGTGTCTAGTCTGTGCGAGTACTATGCAGATTAACCAACCATTCATACGGTCTGCTATAATACCCATAGTAAGCGGTGTCGCACCCGGCGCAAGCTGTAATTAGCTTACTGTTGAGTTACTCCAGCTAGGTTATGCCACAGAAATACACGTCAATTTGCAATAAAAAAATATGCATGTTATTATGCAACTATAAAGAATCTTACATAATGTACATTTAGTTATTTTAAAAAATTATTTAAGTAAAAAGTGCGTGCCAGTCTTTTGTCACTGGTCTTCTGTTTCCTGTCACATTTTTTTCAAGAGTGAGTCATCAGTTTATTTTAATGTAATAAGTAGTACTTTTTGGCGTAGAACATTGATGTTGCCAAAGACCTTTTTCATTGACACAATTATGTATATACCTACAGGTAGGTTCGCGCTGTTCTTGCCTGTCGCCAGAATAACGATAGTATTCTCAGTATATTCATATAGTACCTACGTTCACGTAGTATATAATTTTAAGATAATTAAATCAATTCGGAATATTGATTGAAGCCGTTTAAAGTATTTTGTTGTTAACAAATTGTTGTAAGCCGTGGCCATTGTAATAGGTCAAAATATATAGATTAGAGTTCAGAAACCAGTGCCCGAATAATTTAACGCATGCAGTCCAAGGTGTAAACACATTTAGGGACTGCCCTTAGATGTATGAACACTATGAACCTACTACTAGTACCTTCAGGCTAAAGTTAAGATTTCGTTTGGAGCCTTGATAGAGTTCCGCACGATCGCCTGCGTTCATTATGAAACGCACGCGCAAACCGCTCCCATAGACCTTATCCCACGTAGACCTACCCCAGCACATCCGTGTATTTAAATAATATAATTCCTAGTAGTAGTAACCTTCTTTATCAGCATCACTGTAAAGTAATTTGTGTTTTAAATAATTTACGTCGCTTTGCTGTCAATGAACTCTTCGCAGCTTAAGATTAAACAATGACAGATGTTGATATTGCTGCATCCTGAACTACTACTACCTATTTAAATAGTTTCGAAATTGTTGCCCATTTTAATAGTTTAGAAATGAGTGTCGTATTCTTTCGTAATTTTTATCGTGACGTGTTACAATATTTCCTGGTCTATGGTGAGGCCGCTCGTACAAAGAAGTATTTAAAGCTATAAATAATTCCCATTGGTGGGCTGCAATAAACTTATTATTCCATAGCTGCGTTGCACGGGACACATGGTTCCTCGTAAATACATGATTTGATTTAAACGCCAACCAATGTTCTTGGAACTGCTGTTCTTGGAACTGCTGCTCGGATGTCATTCACCCGTCATTACATGGATTATGGTAAAACCAATTTTGTGAGGAAAAACTAGCGAGAATCTTGATTTTACCGTTACGGTCTAGGTCCAATTTGATTATAAGTAATAAAGAATCACTTAGACAATGTTAAGACAATAGCTCGCGAAATGTGAGGTAGTAATGAAATTCGGATAATTGACCTAATTTTCATTCAGCTGTCTCCATCTGTCTCATACATATATATGTGATTATCTTTCGCATCCACAGTTACTTACATTGATAATATTGATATCTTAACAGGGCGGATCAAAACGTGCAACTCGCGTTGTACGAACATAAAGCATCTAATAGGTAGGATATACGAGCAGTTATAATATATATAATGTTCGTCTACGTCCTTACATTAGATAAGAATCATAAATGTAATGTCGTTATTATTGATAATCTAACACGATTAAAAAACCACAGTTTTTTAACTTTATAAATAATGTATAGGCAAACTATAATCCTTATTTAAGTAATTGAATACGCAAATAATAAATGTAAAATAATGCATGTGCTTATTTATTATTAGTGTAGTGAACTGACGCGATGGTAGCGGAAACAGCTCATTAAGTACCATCCAATTTAACTAGTATTGGGGTCAGTTCAGCACACTCGGGGAAGACCGTCCCTCGCAAAGTGCTTCACAGAGGAAACATTATCGAACCTAACTATTAATTGTTTCCGTAATGAAATTACTTACAAAAATACGTCAATCAGTATTATGTTTAGTACCTACATTTTCCATGGGAATTTAATGGAATGGAAAAGTATTGATTTTAGCTACTTGTTTACGAGAACAACAATATTGATCAACCGTCAGGTTATTGCGAGAAGAGACACGCGGTGGGTTTGTTTGTTTGTTTGTACAATACTCCGTAAGTATGTTTGAATACTTCCAAGCATCTTCAGGATTATCTGCATTCTAATGATCGACATACAAAAAATGTTAGGCGTTGGATGGATGGATGCCTACATTTAAGAAGTAAAGCACAATAACTGTACTTATTAAGAAGAAAGTGAGATTTTTAATTTCCTCCCAATTAGAATATATGCGAAGTTAACATATTAGTCCAGATAAATAAGTCATGAACATTGAACATACATTTTTTTATGTTTTCACTTTCCCGCTACGTTTCACATTTAGAACGTCAATCTCAATCCGTGCTCGTGTTCGTCGGTTGCATCCATCTTAACTGCGTTCTGAATTTAATAAATAATCATGACGAGTGTCTTCGATTTAATAAAAAAAAAAATATAGAAGAATAGATAATTGCTCAGCACATTAAACGTCATATAAATTATGACAATATTCACCAAAAGAAATGAAAGTGATTTTAGAAAGTAATAAATATATGCAATAATATATAAGCATCAATAATATAATATTATATACGTAGAATTATTCATATTGATATGAAGTTAGAGAAAGTTGGCAACAAGGTTGTATGAACACAGAGCTGCATGATGCAAAAACTGCATTGCTCAGATTCATATCGCGAAGTTAGAGAGCGAAATGCGTTATCTTTAATGCAATTGTAAACATTTCATTAATATTTGCCGGTTATAATTTTTATACACTTTTATTTCATTGTGGTAAGTAATGACTGTGTCTGATGTTGTTTCATCAGACGGCAACGCGTATTTATTTAAATCTTCCAAACTAAATTAAAAACTAAGAGAATGAAGATTATAAAAATACTGCATAAATGAATGATTTTCTATCGTGTAATTTATTTGTTGTTTCGTTACTACTTATCACAACAATTTATTTTCGATATTTACATAAAAAAAACAATGGATATGACAATTCTTAGGTGGTTTGTGAAACAATTACCTAAAATTAAGTACGGCATATAAAAAATAACGCTAAATCTTAAAGTTTTTTAAGCGAAGCGTGTTCAAACTGGCCTAGTTTGAAAGAATTATTTGTTGGTAAAAAAATAATAATTGAAATTTACCAGCGCATCAAGATATGACTTCATAAACGCCAGCCCCTTGCAGTTGTTGACCTTCTCGCAAACCTTGAGGCGCACCGTATCACAGATCATGTTGACACTCGGTCCACCATCACATCGGTCACAACACAAGCAACTGCATCGACCACCAACCGACCGCGGTGTGTACAAAACACCCAATTCAGTTTTGAAATTCGCCGGATGCTCTGCAATTCGTGTCGGCGCGGCGCGTACGTCCGTTTTGTATAAATCCACCGTTCATGAAACGCCACACTTGCCCAATTAAATACACTAAGTAATTATTTAGTAAGTATTTTTGCAAGTACACGGATTTTATTATCTGTAATGACAAATTATTATTGGCCAGAATGAATTAATTAAAAAAAAATGTGTAAAGAAACGCGTTTTACCGAATTAAATTTAACAATAAACGTTTCAGAAAGGTATTTGTGAAGTCAGTAATTTCAATAATACAAACGCGACCACTCGCGACGTGACATTACAAAACTAAGTTTCTAGTCCCTTACGTTAATTACATATTTATCTAATGACCGCCGAGGTTACTTATCGCGTAGCCCCAATATGGCTCCCATTGCCCACTGCCCACGGAAGGCATTAACCAGTTTCGAGAGTCGTAACGATTGCTTATAAATTCCGTGAAAACATTCGGAAACAATCATGTTAATAGTTTCGTTGACGTTAATAGATATGTTGTGTCGTAATTTTATTGCCGTCGTAAATATTTTTAAGTGCGTTACAGATAGAATCATACGCTAGTTTTTGTACTATACTTCAATGATACACGCTACATTATAGTGGAACCATGTGTATTTCAACTTATAAAAAGCGCCTGTATCAATACAATTAGTCGGTTGAAGATTTTGGTTTTAAACCTAATTTTTATCGTATCGCAAGTTTTACGTTTTGGTCTGAATGGGTGTTCACTGTTCACACAACCAATGTAAGTATTTACAAACAAGACGTTCTACTTCAGCTCTCAGGAGTACCCCAGGAGTAAGCCTTCTTTATTTTCATTCATTTTAGTTTCGGTTAGAACCAAATAAATAGCTATTATTTAGGGGTACCTCTCAATTTCATACAGAGTTACTAAGCCCCACACTGGGCACCCTCGAGTTAAGTGATTAAATTGAACGATTATCCGATGATAATAAGATGTAATAATGTGATCACGAGCAGGACACCATGACGCGCACACGTCGTACGCATGATCGACTGCTCGTTATGTAATCTAGGACCTCATTAGCAATTAGTAATCAAGTAATGGCATATTCATAACTACATAGTTACTCTATAGGTAGCTAATTCGTAGTAGTTAGCCATTACACAGAACCACGTGAAAGTGATTTAAAAGTATCTCGCTAGTTATAAAATGTGTTGTTAGAATTATTATGATACTGTATCAAGTACTAGTACTCGTACTTAGTTATCTTTGTATTCCTTAGTTCTAAAATAACGTAACCGAGACAATGAACTACAACGCTGGGATTGATCACTGCCTTAAATTTGATACCTGATGTATTAGGAATAATACTTTTATTTCCTCTTGCGTTCCAGATTGCAGATAAGGAAGCACAAATCACAAACAACCGCATTCGCTAAAAAATTTTGTCGCGCTACCAGTAGTGATGTAGCAAATTAGCAAGCCACCGCCCGCCAGTCATCTAGCTCGCTGTAACAGCTTACTTTCGTCATGTGTGTAACCTGCGCTATCACCGGTGTTCTTTGCTATCTTGTACCTGCACTTGTATAGTAGACAGAGGGCAAACAAAACACAAAACTTATACTTCGTTACTTTCGATCGTAAAAAGCCAAATCTCCGCTTCCATTTCATTATTACTTTAAACTCTACTAAAATGATTACTTTGTCCATACTTAGTAAAATTTATAATGTAAAAGTGCAGTTACAACTTGCAAGGGTCAGGACATTCCATGGATTCCTGCCCGACACTTTTCAGTTTCCCGAGCTGGCCCGTGACGCAAATCGCAAGTCAGCAGCTGTGAGCCGCAATACGATAGTAACCACCATAACTGGTCCACATGTTTACTGTGAAAGCAACCGACGCGAAATCGTTTGAACCTTAATGACTGTCCGAGTCTAATCTAGGAGATTTAGATCGTCTAGCGAAAGAAAGTGTCGGAGAAAAATGGACGGTGCGCTCGGAAATTGCACTTCGTATGGACTCGGACGTTTGTAACGTACATACTTGATGCACAATAAAATGCCTCTCGATCTATCTGACGGCCACCAATCATTCAAAGACACTGTCTACCAAACTAGATAGTTTTGTTTTCAATGTGTCTCAATTTAATGAAACAGCTTTCCACTTGTGATAAATTTTTAACGGAGTAAGAACTTTCGAATCCAAAGGAGGGTTACGATTTCAGTCAGTAGGTGTCCATCTTATCGTAATTCGAAAATGAGGTAGAAGCGTCGTGTTTGTCCGCTTTTTATACGTATAAATAATGTAAGTTTACACTAATTTAAAAAATATAAATTTCATATGGCGGTGTATCGGGGATGAATGGAAAGGGCTTACTTGATAATTATCACTTTCAAATATTGATATATCTATTGGAGCGATGTTTTCGTAGTCAGGTTTTTATTTTTTAAACTTATATCTTGTTAATATGCAGTGATAGCCAAAAAGTTGGTCTCCTGAAAAGTGGCGTCTGACTTTGAATCCTACGCACTTCTATCAGTTAGGTACTTCATCGAAGCAAAGGTATGTAAAGTTTGACAATCCGGATTTACTCGTAGTGTGATAGGCGACCTGAGCCCAGCGGTGGGACAGTTAGGAGTTGTGATAATAATGGTGATCTTTTTAATACGCTTTTATTTTATTTATGATAATATTCATGGTCGTCTTTAATAATCAAATGATTGTAAATGATTATAATTCTTAAATTAATTACATTTTGTAAGCAGTAGGTAAATTATTGAGAATATTAAGTTGCAGTAATGCTGTTACTTGAGAAAACTCGCTCTCGATTGATGTTCAGACGCTTTTAATTCCATTCAAGCTTATAATTATGGTCAGGTGTTCAAAAGACGACAGTAACAACTAGTACGATACGGTTACTATCTGCTACGATTTTACAAATTCAATTCTGAAGTGGGAAGAATCGGGCGACCGTCAACACAAAGACTTTGTTTCGCTTCTCATTTTAAACGTTGATTCAATATGATCAGTATCAAAAATAAGCATTTCTGTAGATTAATGAAATCAGAAATATTTTAAAGATTTTGTGATCTAATGCTTAGACGCGTGGCTGTGTCCATCTAATCTTTTGTCATTCGGTAAAACCAAGATAACTGTAAACACATAGTATGAATGATCTCATCATTACTATTGTAGCATCATTAATGAGTATTGTAGCATCAAAGATTAGGAGCTATAAAGAGGCAAGGTCTTAAACTTGACATAGCAAACCTGTTTGGGAGCTGAACGCCTGTGAATTTGGCTCACAGCGCTGCACGTGCACGTTTCGTAACAGACACCGCGAGCCGCGAGCCGACAGTCATGAATGGATTTAATGAATATGGAACTTTTTCTGCACTTTAATCTTCCGACGATCGCAACATTGATTGATTTCAACCCATTAATGCCCACTACGGGCAGCTATATTACGATAACAACCGGCACCTAAGGATTTATGAGCCCTCCGAAAACTTGAAACAATCAAGAAAGTGACGCTATCGGTCACCCATCCGACTGCACCCGGTTTTGCGTAAATCGATCTCGTCAAATGAGCATGAGCGCATCAAGATATTGATATCTGTCAAAAAAATCACAAGTAAATGTACGAGTAAACCTCTCGATATATTACGAACAGAATGACGCATAGGTCCGGTCAGTGACTGAGTCGACAGTCGGGTACTGCTAGAAGCCCTCACGAATATAAATAAGTAAGAAACAAAATAAAGAACCGCCACTGACTCACGGCACATGTCATCAGGGCGAAACCAACCAGCTCAGTTAAAGGAAAACGAAAATACAGAGTAGGTATGTATAAACATGTCTTTGATGCGAATACCGATGCCCAACAAAGAGTGAGCGAACAAAATCCTTTCAATAAAATAAATTGAAAGATTGATAAATTGAAAGATGTACCAGTGAAATTTTCCACAATAGCCAATACAACAATTGTGTGTTTTATAAAAAAAATACTATTTTACATATTTCGATGAAAGGAAACATCGTAAAAACTTTTCAACTGAGAGATGAAATTGTTTGAAGTCTGCCAATCCGGCCAATCCTCGACCAGTGTGGTGGGCTAAGGCCTTTACTCTTTTTTTTTATACGATGCTAAGTTAATCCTTGACAACAAAGATAAGTGTGGTGACTTGAGTCTAATTACTGTTAGACCTAATGGACAATTTTTACAAATTAAGATGCAATTTAAGGTATTACCATAACCTGATTTCAGCAATTCTGTGTTTAGTTAGAAGGATGTTAGAGCATTGGCGGTCTTCTCAGTTGCTTAATCTAAGAGTGTGGACTTGATACACAACCAATGAAATACCAATGAAAGATTTCAATCTAAAGACGATATGAGCTATTATTATGAGATGAATAGACGTATCAAAATGATTGAGTCGATTATTAGGAACGCAGGTATAATATAAATAAGAAGTCCGATTGTCGCACGAGTGCACGACACTTTCATGAACATGATATATTATTTTGAAAGTACCTCACGACCTTAGAGGAATCGAACGACCGTTACAGATTGTGTTGTATTACCGCTTTTTGAATCTCGAAGAAAGCGGAGACCGGTTTATGACATCAGTTGGCTCAGTCCGCTGCCTTCTCGCGAGGGACGTTTAAAAGCTGCTAACAAGTTTGGAACGAGAACGAGGCATCTCGCACGATATCACAATTATTTAACTATCAATCTTCATTGTTTAGAAATCTGTGATAAATTATCAGCATATAGCTTGCAAACATTAACTTAAACCCCCAAAATAACGAATTTGAATGATTGCAAGTGATAAAGCCTTTACTGAATTAACAAAACAAAGTAATAACATATGTAAAGGATATTGTGATCAAAAACGAACACTTTAACAAGTGTTGGTTTTTACATTTGGCGAATTTGATTTTGTGTACCAAATGAGCCACTTGCGGGATATCCATGATTCAGGTGCGCCCAGTGAATTTACGTCAGTAACCAGCGTCATAGGAACTTTCACTTACATTAAAAATTGACCAGGTTGTTAAGTTCATAGTGTCAGGCACTTACGTCTGAGTATCACTTAGGCTGATGGATTTCATACTCATTGTAACATGTCACTTAATTTTCCTTTTAAATCAGACTTATAACTAGATCAATATATGTAATTTGACTGGTCCATTGATAAAAGACTAATCGGAATGATTTTATCAGTAAATGATTCATGTGCTTAAGCAACAGCAACGATATTAATTATCGTCACGACTTAATTGACGAAGGGTCCTTATTAGTTTCAAAATCCCTGACCCACATAAACATTTATATGCAGTGGAGTAGCATAAATATCACCTACTTCATCTAGACCTTTGTATTTGCTTCGTGATCTAGACATAAATCATGACGGATTAATTAATTCATTATCTGTGTCAAAAGAATGATTATCGTATGACGAAAACTGAAATCGCTGTTTTTTTTGTGCTCGAGGTTACATTTATGGTTCAATTCCTGTCTACATTCTAACGCAACTTTTCTAGATACTGTCGCCTTTTGATTCACATTATTGCTCTAGGCAGACATAGCAGTAGTTCAACTAACAGCGGGCTGTGTAGGTAATAACTTTCTCGGTCACTCACCTCCATATCCCTGAAGACATCTCTGATATCTGGTTTCTTGGCCCTGGTGGCGGCTTTGCGTCTCCTGACGGTGCGGTTGAGTCTGCGCACGCGGCGTCTGACGGCGGCGGCCTGCTCCCGCGGCAGCGGCCTCACGGCCTCCCCCAGCTGGGCCTCCGTGACCTCCAGGCCGGCCTGGAACGGTGCCGCCAGCGACCCCAACCCAGCTGCTTGAAGCCATTCTGTTTCCAATTCGCCTTCTGTTGACAAAGAATGAAAGCTTTATAAATAATATGGACATAAATACAAGTACCTCAACTATCTGATGCTGGTACAACCAACTCAGACGGGAAAAATCATCTCCGGCGCGTGGATAGATTAGAAGTTAATGGTGTACAAATAAGCTTCCTAGGTTATGAAGGCATTGCTGCAGCAACAGTCCCAGCAAACCCTGATTATTTCAAAGACTGACAACGTTGAAGAAGCAGACATGCTCCCCAATTTATAATATAAATTTTATCTTCTTACACGCTACCCATAATAAACAGCAAAATAATACACACGATAGGATATACATACAACCTGGTGAAGTATACAGTTAATATCGGTATACAATGGTAAGACGGTCGTTAACAGTACGCAGGTATTAAGAGGAAATGACTTCATCTCGTGAGATGAGTCATAAAAAATATCCATTAAACTGGATTCGCGGTAGTAAGAAATAAAAATTGCAATTAAATACAAAGCTAATTCATATGAAATCTGCCGCCGGATATCTTACATATACATTATGAGCAGTTAAGGAGCATAATGATGCGATGAAATCGCCACATTTTTTATCCAACGATGTACGAGCACTACGAACAATATACAAAAACTAGTAATGGAGAAGGCAAAAGGGTCAAAATATTACTATCAAATACACCTAAAATCCGAGCTTAGGTCATATACATTACATAACTTTTTATTTCACTTCAATACATGCAGTATTTCCGAAGTTATAAAGACGAGAAGTTCAAGCCCTTTTTTGAATTTCCGCGCTTACGCTATGACGTCACGACGTGGCTCGGCCGCGAGCGCGATACGGCGAAAGTATAGAAAATATGGGTCTATGCAGTTCAAAAATCTATAACTTTCTTATTTCTATAGATACAGACTTGAAATTTTGCATAGATGTAGTAGATAGTATGTGAATTATATATGTTATTTTATTATTGATAACTAAGGTTTGCTCGCGGCTTTACTTGAGTTTAAATTAACATTTCGGTCAAAAATCCCTATCAACTACGCGCGACTACCGAGAGATGACGTCATCGAGTAGTGACCGCCCGCCTGCGTTATTAAAAAAACCAGCGGCCGTAAATACGCACTTTGATCGTTAATATCTCAGCCATTTATTGAGATATGGAAAAAGTAAAAACACAGTTTTTCTTGTAATTTTTTATAGATTTATTTGACGTGTAAAAAAAAATTCGTTTGCCTGGTCCATTGTTTTGCCCTTCGACTGTTCGCAGGCATCGCACATCAGTCTACAAACACTTCCGTGTTTCAGCAATACTCGCTTGAGATCACGCTCACGCACAATACATTATGAAGGCATAAAGAGACTTGCAGAGGACCGCATTTGAATACATTACAGAAGAACATAACATCCGCGGTTGTCGGCGCTCCTCGAGCACGAATATGTAAATGCGTTTTTTCGCCAATCGCCAGATTCGGAAACAATCCACGTTATTATGCTAATGCGCTGATCTCTATTTCCAGTCCATTATTAAATTATCCAAATGTGTTAATACTTAAAACACAAAATAAAATTAGAGAAAGTTAATAACACTTAATAGACGAATAAATTACATTAGATTTGTTTTCGATAAATAATCCCACGAAACACAGATCGTAATCTTTATTGTCAAAATTATGTTGAGTAAACTCAATTTAAATTGAAAATTTACCGATTTTATTTTTAATTTTGCATTGAATACATTGATTTCTCCAAAAATATTTATTTTTTCAGTATTATATCACAAAGCAAATCAAATTACACAATATAAGTCGTTTACTTTGGAATATAATTATGTTTAGTTATATCATCACTTCCTTTGACATCACCACAGTCGTTCAGTGAAATGTATAATGTTCGTCGTTTCGCTAAAAGGGATGCATGCATGCACAGGATGTGACCATCACGAGGTGCAATGTCGTTGTCGATGCACACTAAACATAGCCGCTGACTCAGTAGTTAGCGCCTGTTGGGACGGGCAGCGGCTACTCGGTACTCAGTAGGTGCTCAGGGACCAACACGCTTTCAATCATTTTAAGCATCCTTTTTTCGCTACGTTTTCTTACGTTTTCGCTTCTTTATTACAGATTTATATTATGTTTTCCCTTAACATTTTACAGAGTGTCTATACTGATTAAACGAACGTCAATCTTTCTCCTTTCTTTGTTACTACTTACATGAATTTAATATAACTATCTAATAAAAACGACCTATTGTGGCTCCGTTACATTTTTGTTTTTTGAAACGTTTAATATGTTTTGAATATTTTTTAATCCATTATTTTTATTTTCGCCCACTGTTTATCTGACTAAATGTAAGTATTTACTGTTGAATGACATTAATATTATTATGCAAAAAATGTGTCAGTGTACCAGGGTAGGCACTTTATATCCCTTTGTAAAAAATTAAAAATAGATCTGTTCCCTTCGAACAGGAAATTAAAATTATTACAAAAATTCAGTAAAGGGTGCAGCAAATAATATTTTGAATACTTAGTTTGAGTGTAGCTATTGTAACAAATAGATCCATCTAATTCATACAGCAAAAAATGGGCTGGTAACAGGTGGAAAACAGGTAACATAATTAATTAAACACCACCAAAATAAAAATAAGTAAGTAATAATTGGTTCGGAGGCAGTTTATTTAGAAAAATAAAAAACCAATAGTAATGACAATACGAGAAAAACGTCAAATTATTTGAACAATTTTCCCTTATTGTGAACAACCAAATAAATACTACAGACCGAGTTTAAATTCGCCAACGTGACTAACATTAATGGAGTCAACGGGACGGGAATAGCTGAGTTTTGACGGCAAACAGAAGTAAAAAGCAGTTTAAATAATGGTCGAGGAGAGCGGAGAGCCACAGTGGTATACCTATTTGGGGAGCGGCAGGATGTTATTTGTTTGCTGCCAGGGTATTTATAGTTAACGAAACATCCGACTGGAGCCGCGCGCTGTCCGCTCTACGGAAACGCGAACTCTTCCCCACAACACAACGTAGGTACTTATAATTTAAATTTATTAAATAAATCCCTTTACTTCTTATCGCCTTCATCAAAGGTAGTAGAATTTTCGATGGGTTCGTCTTATTGACATTTTCTTGTGGTTTAAAAAAGGTCGAGTTCAAAGTTTAACTTTTAAAAGGGACGATTAAATTCAATTTACAGGTGTTTATAATGGTTGAAAAATAATAATTTGCTGAGTGGGTAGTTACACAAGGACCCACAAAAGTTTGCCCTAATAGCTGAACAAGTTACCGTCTCATTTAAAAAGTGACACAACGAAGAATTATAATCAAAATAACGAAATTTAAGACACCGGCGCTGATAAGTAAAATGATGAGCTAAACAATACTCCTGCAGATATCATTGTTATGATACAAAACCAAGAATTAATGCATGGCGGTACCGTGGTGGGCAGATAGAAGCATTATAACAATGGGGCAAGTTAAGACAAACCAATAGGTACATCATAGATACCAATATGGTGAAGATCAACAAAACAATATGAATTATAGTATATTAAGATAATGATCGAGTGGTACACTCACCGATAACGTATTTGGCGTGAAATCGACATAGTGCTCCCATAACACACATGTGCGCGGTTTCTAAACAAAGCCGCGGACTACGGATGTCCTTTATTCAAATTGCAACAACCACGTTCAGTGACCATTCAACCTGGTAAAACAAGCGCCGGCCACTCGATCAGCTGGTGTTGAACAAATGAAGCGATGAAATCGTCCCAATTTCATTGTTTGAACTCGCTACTGACTAAATTAAATGTGGGTGAACATCTCATACATTTCCACGTTGAGTACGGTTTATAGGTATGGTTTTAATTATTTTACTGTGGGTGTGCTGATTCAGACTAACCGTGGGCGAGCACTACTTGTCATTCACTAAACAGTTGCAGTTTTAAACATTGGCAAACCACGCACTTATTCATACGTCAGACATCGTAAATCTGAGATGAGTTGTATAACTTGTGTACAAATATTCGTCGAAAAACGCGGGTAGCGTACAGTTGCTATCTCTTTCCTAGTATCGAGCTAGACAAGAATAAGCTATGTCGTGTCGTCGAGTGCTCGTGGTGTCAACACGCGTCAAGTCGCGGATGCAGCCAAAATGACGTTTTGTTGGGTGCTCGCGATGTCGCTATGAAGATTCGATAGACCGAGTAGCGCTCAGCGCACGGCGCTCGGCGAGGCGCGCGGCCGACTGCGCGTGGGCATGGGCATATAACTTTGCATCCGAGTTTATTATGGTCTTGTATTTATAGACTCGATCGAAATTTACTTTCCTATATGTATGTAATGTTTAGATAATTACACTAGGTATATAGGTGCTTCCGTTTGCCAAATAATTATATTTAAAATTATGAAATTTGACTTATTTTGTTAGCAATTTGATTTAGCCAATTATGTAATGTGTTACCTGACAATAACAAACACAACAATAAAAGAATTAGCGAAATCAGTGCAGTAGATTTGTAAATGGTTTGAGACTATTTTCATGCTTTCACTTAAATAAATCAATTCAATATTCCTTAAGGGAAAATAGGCATTTTATAGGTAAAATATCCAGTTGCAACGTTTCCCTGATGTAAAATTATAAACATAACACCACCAACAATATAATTATTCGCTTGGCCAAATATTCCAAATGGTGTACTAAATTTGTATATTAGTAGATAGGTCCATCGGGCAACGGGTATCCTACGTATCCGTGTCAACGCACGGGAAGCGGACGTCTAGACTGCGGACGGGTTAATTTTACATCGGCTCGTAATAAACGCCGCGTATATTACGCGTATGCCGTGACGCGTGACGCAATCTATGCCGTAGATCGTAGATCCTACGTAATGGTGAACAACCTATCCGTCAGGTAGCTATCTGATGCTTAATGGAGAACATTAGAAAAACTTAATTATTATATTTAGAAAAAAAAATCGTATCACAAAATGCTCTAGAATCTAGCTACAGTGTAGCTGTTACACTATTACATTATTTTGAGCTAAGTAAGTTTAATTAATTAATTTAAATGTGGTTAATTTAATTTAATTGGTTAATTTAAATGTGGTTAATTAATTAATTAACCACATTTTTTACAACATTTACATATTAAACAATTCCACAGAATTATGATAAACGCAATGTCACTATAATCTTTAAACTTTTTAAATTTGTTCGGTATCCTAATCGAAACCCATAATTGTTGACATGAAATTAAATTACTTACCGACACTCTTTAAACCGCTCCCGACTCATAACGTCGCAAAAAATTCCCCGTGAAGTACAGAAATGAAAAAAGAGAACTGAGACCCAAGAAAACATTTTTATATATCCCACAAATGTTTGCTTCGGCCGGGAATTAACCCAAGCACCCTTTCTCAAGAGACATTGTCACTGGGTCGTTCAGACTAGCGGTAACTAAACGTCCCTATGTGTTTGTTTACGTGTTAACGTTTTAATTCACCATACACTAAGTATGTACAAACAAATCAACCTAATAAATAATAAAAAAGCTGAATTTGAATATCACTCAATCAACAACTCACCATTATCAGAAGTATACGAGAATTCCGTCGCTCGAAACCTCAGCAACACAACCATGTTTGTTAAACAAATATCCTAAGTAAAGACACAACTCTTGTAGGCTAAACACTTTTGTAAAAAGGACAGGACTCCTCGGCGGGGACACAATACATCATAAAGTACAAAGTGCGACTGGACTACGTCAGAGAGTACTCAACCACTAACCTCGGACAGAATAACATCATTAGCCATTAAGATAACAGATAAAAATTAGCGGCGATTTGGGTAATGACTTCCAAGTCTCAAGATAAAGGACAGATTTAGATGGCACTTATATATTTTTACATTAAATTATTACATGGGTAAGAAATAGTACAGGCGCACATGCTAGCATGCTACTGTAATAAAATCTATCTGCCGGCATCAGGTAGGCTGGGGGTGGGCATTTGTATGGTTTTTTATTCGATTCTACTCTGTGTAGAATGTATTTTACACATGATTGCTTTGGGTGCAGTTAGGTTATATTTGCAAACGTAGGGTCATATTTCTCGAAAATGTTCCGGCCGCAGCGGAGGGCAAGTTGATAAACTTTTGGACTTCATTCAGTACCTACTTAGCCTTAAGTATTTTGAAATCTTGGCAAACAAATGCACGATGCGAGCGACAACTATCGCATAACAATATCGTTCTCATTTTATACAACCTTGTTTCAGTTACATGAAGATATCATTCAATTGTGTTGATTTAAAAATACACGACTATCAGCCGGTGGGACGCATCATTCTTATCGGGTATAAGTTCTCATTGTTCCGTCGTCAAAGATGACAATCACTTCAGATAAAAATAAGACAATAACATTCAAATGACTAATACATGTAAGTAAAACTGATGTGCCTAATCATTTAGGTAAGGGTATTGTTCTATGCGGTGGGTAAAACCGACCGAGGTGTAAAGTTTTTAATGTTTTATATTGTATTCTCGGGTTACTGCAGTCAACTTATATGCCAGGATGTGTGGTACCGATCTTGTTACAAAATCGCAAGTTAAAGCACATATTTAAGCGCAGGGTACTCAACATTTCGAATATGTACCGATATTTCGACCCAGTTGCATGGACCATCGTCACGGCGAGACTACAAGAGCCTAGCTGAAAATTACACACACTTTATCGTACTGTGTTCCAAACTTCCAACATAAATAGTAAAAGTAGGTAAGTACCTAATACCTTCCTCGGATTTAAGCTATCTTTGAAATCATTGTGCTGTCCCTGCTCACTGTTCGCTGCTACGTGGATGCCACTCAACTTTGTCATTCGACGGAGCGAACGATAGCATCTCCGGCTAATTAGTAGCTACAGACCAAAAAGGGAACAATGGATACCTACGCGACATCAAAAAGGATGCACCGTTAGGTTATCGCGGTCGAATTCGCCCACGGCGAACGAGGGTATTGTGTTAAGTGTGCTCGTACCTGATGAGAATCGATTACCGAGACGATTTCGCTCGAGACGATCTCCATTCGAATGTTGAAATGTGAACGAGGATACATATCTGTGCACGTTAGCTTGAAAACGTGCACAGTCTAAAGCTAAACAGAATGTCAGACAATCGGAAGCCATGGCTTCCACCGATTAATGGCCCACTACTGATCCATAAGACATAACTCTCCCTAAACATTGTAATGACCCAGATAAAAGTGTTCTGGGTTAAACATATACAAATGTACATATTATGACAAAAGTAGTATAGGTATATTTGACTTAAAACCACTTCATCTAAAGGATTCAACAATGAGGCATAATTAAATACGGGTTAAGGTTTCGGGACACTGGATCCAGAATATACCTAACTATTATCCTGGAGATCCTCTTTCAGAAATATGATGTTTCTAAGGTTCGGCGTACGGCTCTTAAGGCTCACTTATCATCTGGTATCCGCATCTGCCAGTTTGTCGGCTATTGACGTAAAAAATATAAGTACACGTATATTAATCACAAGAACGTCAATAAACATTTACCTACAAATTCCTCTGAATAAAGTTAGGTATTTAACGTAATCACACAACTCATACGATGCGAGGGGCATTAAAACAGATTCCACGTTCCATCGCGACACAGTCATCGAAGTACAATTGTTTACAGATTAAAAACCCACCCACTTAATGTCCAAGGTAAATGGAATTTATTATCAGAATAAATATTCATAATCTCTACGGCACATACGCTCGAGAGATTGTGATACTAACTAGCATGCTACGCCACGCTGCTCCACATCAAATTGGTAGAAGCAGGGAAGAATGTAAAAACTATTTTGTGCACTTCACACGCCTCTGAGAACATTATAGAGAATACTCAGGCGTGCGGGTTTCCTCGCAATGTTTTCATTCTCTATAGCAAGTTACAGTTTTCATAACTTTGAAAATAGATGCAGTATTCGAACCCTGTGCTAGGCTACTGCTGCTAGGCTACTGCTTTACTGCTTTACTTGTAATATTATATCAGATTATGAGTGTACTTTAACATATTCGTTGCACGTTTCTTGGCTATTGAATGGTTGCCCGTCGTACGTACCTATAGCTACTTATAATAATACTTTAATAATTCCACTCACATGTGCAGGACATACTCGTGCATGCGCCACGCAACAGTGCCGGTCGCTAGGCTGGCTGACAACGTGTAAAATTACTGTTTAGTCAGAATTTTACCTTATCTACGGGAGTGACGGAGGAAAGTGGGTCGCGAAAGGAGGCTGCACGGTCAAGCGACTTACACTTTTGGCTTAAAACAAAAGCGTATGTTTGCATTCTAATTATGACCTTGTTTGTTCAGGTTTAAACAAGATTTATGTTGTCACGAAAGGCCTAGGTTACTGATATCTATTTCATGGTGACGATCAGACGATCGATAAGATCGACCGCGTGATGGCAATGGTTTCTGCCATGCACATCCGACATTACTAGAAGCATCACAGGAGTACCTACTCGTAAATGCAGAATTAAATCACCTTACAAATATTATTATAGACATGCGGTTGAGGAATAGCTAATTGTACATTAAGTCAAGACAGACGTAAATCATAGTGCCCTGCTATTGAATTTAGTAACGTAAACGTAACACGTAAACTAACTAATTTATCACTCTCCATAGTTACGCAGATTCGATAATATTAGGTACTACGTACCGATACAAACTTGAAATATGTTTTGAGTGCCAAAAATTATTAATTACTTAATATTAGAAGTTTGCGGAAATCAAACCGGTCCTCAAACCGTGAAGCAACACTTGTTATGAATAGAAATACCAACACGTGTCTCGAATTGTCGATCCAAAACTAAGCAAGCATCATCAGAACAAGTTAAAGGTCTGCGTACATTACATTAACTCGACTCCAACTTTATGCAATTCAACTCAACAAAAGAGGAAAGCATTGAAATATGAGCCTAATGTAGTATTTATTGCGGTTCAGTTTTCAACATTTGTTTGAAATAACTGAACTCACATTTCAATGCTTTTCTGTAACTTGAACGGGAGAAAAGTTGTAGTTGACTTGATATTAATGAATGATTACTTTTAGTATGCGATTGTCTACCATAAATAACGGAATCCCGATGATCGCGCAAACAGTACCGCAACCAATTAAGTTCCTGTCAATAGAAAACAAAGAATATTCCTGAACCATGACCCCTCACTCGCTAGAATACCAAATATGGTTCTACATTGGTAACGTTAATCTACAGTTAAAGTGACAAATAGCGTCGAGGTTTCTATTTCTATTGTACTGACGAAACAATCACGACATCTAATCTAACTCCGCTCGCGGTCCAACCATGAACTACATTTGAAAGTTACTCATTGTTTGAAATTCGGCCATCTGCATTAGCACTTGGTGAAAGAATATTATTACACGTAATTTTCTGACGTGAAATCAAATATTTAAGTGAAAGCATTATTGTTTTAAGAGCATAATTAGGTATAAATCTTGTACGAAACAATGCTACTCTAGTAGATACACTACTACCAACACTACAACTACTAAACTACGAAATATTAATTTACAGATAATTAATTTACTTATTGTCATTAATACAGATTATTAATTTTAACCAGATTCCTTTTATAAGTCACTGCTCAAATGAACACCAAATCTGAAACAACCTTTTAAAGGAATTCAGAGGTGACACAGTACAGATTAGCGATATGCTAAGTGGCTTCGATCAACGCCACCTATAAGCAGTCGTTTAATGGGTCAGACTAATTATAGATAGATCGGTGATAACAATAGACAGGTGTGCGCATTACCAATGTGTAGGGCATCTTATCAAACCATTATCACTATAATCCATTGAGTAATCTACGGTTACACAATACTGCCGTCTGGTATGCACTGTTGTCAGTATTCCAATTCGTGAATGAGATTTTTAATTTGTTATTCATTACCTTTATGCGAAATGTCAGCTCCTTGTTCTTGGTTTTTCATGTAAAGAGTTTGTTGTAATTTTAGCGACGGACGGCTAGTGAAATAACATGCGATGTCCGGTCCCAGTGTATGTTATGCAGCTGAGATAACGCGATCGTACTCTTCAGCTGCACTTATGACTTGTGTATACTTTATGTTTTGTTGTACCCTTGTTTATAACGTTGTCATTAACAAGAAAAGCGTTTCGTCTCGGTGTTCCCAAGTCCCAAGTAGAGTGCATTTGTGGTTCGTTTTAAATCTCAATTAACCGTAATTTATTGACGACGGATACGATATTTGAGGCTACTTAGTTACGGATTTGTTGTTAACTGCATACAATAATGTCGTAATTTTGTCTCAACATTATTTCAGCAAGTGTTAACAATAATTATCATTGGTAGCCCATCTTTAGCTTCGCTTAATGTTAAATTAATCTATATCTATACTAATACCTAATAAAACTGTAACTGGCCGCTGTACATAGAAGATATTATGAATTTCAGGGGGGTGGGGGCTTTATTATCGCTATAGAACCCAAAAACAATGATTATTTTTCTCTGTTTTGCTGTGTTGAACCCAACCATTAAGTTAATTAAAGCAATCCGCGCTCAATTAAAAATTACATAATGTACCGGTCCACTTTTAAATTGTATAACAGCAATTTTAGAGGAAAATGTAGATAGTTAAATTCGTATGCAAATAAGTTGCATTAGACATTAGACAGAAGCATCGTGTCGTTCTCACCGCTAGTGCTGGCGGCCGACCGCCGACGGCTGACGCTGACGGCGGCACCGCTCGCCCGTGGGAAGGGCCGTGGACCGTGACCACACTTCACCCTTGACTTCCCGCTGTACACAGACGCTATTCTTACTCACCAAGGAGAACTAGTTAGTAACAGAGCGCGTACTTCCTTTATGGGAAAATAATTTCGTCAGCAAATTGTCACATCCGAAAATCGAGCAGTTTGTCGCGACATGCGAAGCGCTTTTAAGTTTCAGAGTGTAAAAATGTACACATGTAAAGGATACAATGACACTAGCAGAAATTAAGATTCTTTTTAACTACTAACTTTCATGTCAAAAAACTAAACAACCATTTATCATTTCTCAAATAATCGCAAATGTTATCCACCTTATATCCAACAAATAAAATGACCGGTGTCACAACGCGTGAAGTTTTCCATTCCATATTATTATCTTATCTCGAACAATAACCATATCCATCACAATAACGAACCACCCACCGGGTGACATTGTGTCAACAAAACCCAGCTGATCGATTAAAGCAATCGCTTGTCGCCCAATGAATCGAATTAACAAGAAAACCGAAGAAAGTTATCGATTAAACTATCGGTCGGAAAACAATGGGTCATAATATCCCAAGGTTTAACTCACTGGTAGCGATGAGAAAGTAAAATGACACGTGTGGTATACGTCGGAAAGGCTAACTTGCGATGCAAGCGGGTGATGTGACCGTGCCAGTGCAGTAGTTCAACTGCGGGCGACGAACCACTAGAGAGTTGACCTTGCGGAACAAGCTCTCAGTAATTTATTAATAACTAGTCTAAAATTGCATAGATTAAATGATGAAATGGGCGGCGATTGTTGCAGGAAAGTGGTCCAGTAATTCATCATCACCACTTAAAATATGGTTAATTGTGTGATCAGCGTTCACCATCACCACCGACACGAACTTTTAAAAATTTATTCAAAGACAGAAAGCTGTTGAAAGATGCAATAGAAATTGGCAGCTAATAATGAGCCAAACTGACGGTTGGTTGGTGCATTGGTATTGGTACAGCACCGCGACGAAAAACTTATGTGATTAAAACGGCCAAATCATGTATAATATTTTTCAGGGAATACAGTCATATTGTCGCGCACAAGTAGCGTAGACGGTACAAAAATATTATTGCAAAAAATATCGTTGTCATATCATTTATTTGAATTGAAAGTAATTTTATATGCAACCTTTTTTCTTTTTCTCTCGATAAGTTGACAATGTGGCAGCTTCATTGGATCTTTATGGTATTAATTCATATTTCATTACCAGTAATCGCCTCCCGATCGTCGGTACGACAAGACTAATGTAAAGAAAAGCTTAAAATGGCAGCCTCTCCCACGTGAAAGTGCTTGTCTCGGTGCTCCTCGCGCCGCGTCCCCGCGCCGCCGCCACTTCGTGCTCGTGTCGTAAACGTGAGATAACGACACGCTGTCTACAAAATATATTATATTGCGATCAGTTTCTACGTATTTTATTGCAATGCCGTATAAATTTGGAATGTTTTAATTATTTATTAATTCAATGTTTCATACACATACAACGGCAAATATGGATACATAGACTGGAACACATAGTAGAAGTGAAACTTCAACGGACAATTTGCATTTCCACTATTTATAATGCCGTCCGATTCGCGACGACGCGACGCGACTGCCGTTCAGTGGTTTCACAGTATCACACAATGCCTTCATTTTAATTTATACATTTTATCGCATATACATTCATTACTGCCAATTTCATGTATAAGTCGATTTAGCATAATAAATTAGGTATAATAGAGTAGGTTATAAATGTGGGTGGTTATAAATCAAATTGTATCCGTAATTTTAACCGTAAACGTTCCAAACCAATAATCGTTAAAAAGTGTACTCAGACAGTTCCAAACAAAACGCATTCTTTCGCCAACAACAATGCTAACTACAACAATTGCGCGGCTTAATCTAATGATAATGACAAGTAAACAACGTTATTAACTGTTGTTTTGTTTTTACTAGACGTATCCAAGTAGGTACTGTTATTGGCCATTTATTGGAAGATACGTTGTGCGGCAATTACTTCTATAAATAATTATATTAATAATTTTTGTGTTTCTATATCTACTTACTAATATTATAATAAATATTACCTATAATCACAAATTTATTTTCAACTTGTCTGTTTATAATAAATAACGATTAAAATAAAGTTAAAATTGATAAAGAAGTAATAAAACAAGCGAATGATGTTCGTTTGGTACACGTTTTGTAACAAAACAAAATAGTTATAAAAGTTTTTGTCTTTCTAAACATCTTTCAAAAAGTACCTATCTGTTATAAAAAAAAATTGATGGGCAAAATCGAGAACAGAATGTTCTTATAATTACTAACAATGTATCAAAACGAACCGATAATAATGTCCACCTAAGCACATTCTTATAATTATCAATATGAATCACTCCTTAAATCAGAACAACAGTTGCTAAATTTAAACGATATTACGGCCACTGACACGACCAAAAATGGTCATGAAATATGACCGCTTACACGTCACTTTGCGTGCGGGCAAAAAATATTTAGATCAAATTAAGACTACGGCCCACACTGTTCCCACAGTGCTATGACATGGGGTCCTTCAAGAAGCGGGTCTTTCGCTTCCTTCGTCTCCGGCAACGCGATGGTGACGCCCCTGGTGTTGCCATTGTCCATGGGCAACGGTGATCACTTACCATCAGGTGACCTGTCTGCTCGTTTGCCTGCTTAGGCCATAAAAAAAAATGTGCCAGTAACGCCAATGGTATGCGTCGGCGGGGATCATAATGCAATTTGGACAATTACACTAAATTGTATAAAGTAGGTCGATGTAATGCTATCATTAATTGAATGCTATGACACGTTATGTATGTAATATCGTGATTGAAAGTATGTCGGTCAAGGAACATGAACATAATATAATTAAAAATGTCGGTTTTCAGTCAAATAAACAAGTTGTAATTGTTTATTTTTTGATATTTTTTCTAAGGAATAGAATTTGTATGTTGTAATTGATATTGAAATTAGTATCAACGTTAACTGCGGTGCAGTGCAGTGCAGTGCAGGTAACCTAATTTATAGAACACAGTTGGAACGAAGTTCCTTATCGCGCGTTGTGAAAGGGGGCTAGACGGAAAAAATTCTTACGAAAAGTTGTCACGACACTTTTTGCTATAGTAAGCTGTTGTAAGCCGTGCGGCGTGCGCATGTTTTATATTATTAGTATAACATATATATATATATATATATGTATGTGTATTTATATATATAATCTAAATATTATATTTTTTTTACAATTTCTTCACTAATTAATCGAAAGAAACTTCGTTCCATCCGGGTGTCCCTTGATTAAAAAGTAAGTAACGGATTTTAAACCATTTGAAAACATTAAGAACAGACTTTACTAATGAACCAAATGCATTCGAGGCTGAAGTGCGCACCCGGAGATTTCTGATTACAGTAACTAGGACCGAACGCGAGTTAAACTAAACGATAGTTCGTTTGTATTAACCGCAAACTAGACGGACAGGACCTTAACTTAACAAAACCTATATGTAATTATGATATCGGATTACCTTCTGCTTTGAGTTAACTGTATGGAAATGAATGACGACAAGTGTAATAGAATTCGGCGAGGAGCGGCAGCAGTGACATTGTACCTAAGTGGTTGTTCAGCGTCAATTGGCCTCGGAATTCTCCTCGGTTATCATGTTAATGATGTCACCTGAGTAGCTTTACTCGCTATGGTAAGGTCATCGTGAGGTTACTGACCACCGCAGAACGATCCTAGCAAAACACTGAAAATTCATCTTGTGAATACACCAGATACACATTAATATGCTTCAAATGTGTCAAGGCTTTGATTGCAGCCAATTCATACATTTACCGACCTTTGATATGGGATTTGTATGTTATGGAGTTATACAACACATTGTGACATGTACACGAGTGGAGGGGGCTTGTTGTGTACGGTCACGTCGGTCTTGAGACGGACCACAGGGTGCTTTATAATAAAAATAAATAAATAATAAATAAACATTAACACAATCTTACCCCCGCACTAGGATTCCCTGTGTCGCGGGTGGCATGGCCAACACAAATAACACATCACTAGCACCCATGACCCGAGAACAAACATTTATCTGTCACATAAACATCTGCCTCGGCCGGGAATCGAACCCGGGACCCCTCGCTTCGCAGGCAATGCCACTACCAACTAGGCTACGGGGTCGTCAATATACGGAAATAGAGACAAAACTTGGCGCTGGAACAGGGTAATGCATAACTAGCGCTCCTGGTAGTTGGATTAGGAACTACGTACGAGTATATTTGATCGAAGCGGCTAGCGCATAAAACAACGTTTTCTTATCAGAAAAACTACACCAGAAACTTACATTTATTTTCGAAATCTACATTTACATATTTAGTGCTCTTTTAATTTTTTGTATCTTTTAAATATTTTTACACAAATGTAGTAGAGGCGTTTGTTTGTGAAAAGTCACGCTCAACAAATTCAACAAGCTTCGGGTCAAAATTCTCGTACAACAATGAAACAGAGACAATACACCATACTTTACTGTACATTAAACAGTGACAACAAAACAAATACGTACAACAAGATTTACGGCAGGTGTGTAAATGCGCGCAAACATTTTAAAACCAAACAACATTCGCTACAATGACATGTTTGCTCGAGGACTCGAGGTGTGTTAAAATCGCGCCATCTGCATCGGCGAGGGTCCTTCAAAGGGAATGGCGCAAAGTAAGGAAGAATATGTCAGTTCCTGGTACGCAAGCTTAGATAATTATGCAAGTAAATACTTGTCCCGTATTGAAATCTTTAAGGCTGTATAAATTTACGGAGAAGTGTGAAAATGTTTGGCTTTCTTACATTTGGCAGTATTAAGCCGCTTCACCTCACCAATATCTTCAAGTGACCCGCGAAAAGTCTCATTCGTAGGTATTATAAGAATATACCAAAAAAGTATTTTACCTATGCTCTAACTCTAAAGTAAAGTATGTACTTTAAAAGGTCCAGACCTATAAGTCTTTTTGACAAAAAAAACCTTCACATCACCCGAATTTATCAAATTCGAATTCAATTTCATAGACCTTAGTTTATTAAAAGATTAAAGTTAAAAGAAAGATAAATTAATTATATTATTAAAGTGTGAGCTGCAATTATTATCTTCGGTCAGGTAACACTGTTATAGATGATTATCCCGAATAAGCAAAAAATATTTATTAATTCTGAGATATCCGATCATCACAAATTCGGGAACATTATTACTCGTATAACTATTTAATACGAGTACAATAGTCGCATTATGTGTGTAGTCAATACGAATATTATGGCAGTGTGTTAAGTTTGCCTTCATACTACATCATCGTGGAGCGGTCTTGCTATAACATTTACGACGACGTGCTAATGGCAGTTTGCTTGTTACATCAATTAACGTATTTAATTAAAGTACATCTCCATTGCCGTTCAAGGTCTGCTAAGAAACAAGCTCCATTGCGCCAGAACTAAATTAGGAATGTTACATAAATCAGGACGCAACAACAATTTCAAATTAAAATTCATAAAGGGACATAAACTATTCAGTTATTTCGAGTTTATTAACCCCTCGTACATGTTAGGCGTTAAACGCGAGTTTTAATAACTAAAATGTCATATAAACGTACACAAGTGCACACGTCCATTACGATGCGCGTTTTACTACATGAACATACCAGGCTGAAGCTGAATAAACTGTGAAATACATTACCACAACGTGAATGAGATTAAAGTGTACTGCATAGTAGTACACTTTAATCTCATACAAGACGGGCAATTTAAGGCGATTTTCCACCTCACAGGCACTAACGATCGACCGGCAGTCCCTCAGCATTATAATGAGGAGGCCAGGGAACCTCATTAGTAAACACCGGTCGCGGAGCATCTCTTGCTCTATACGTCACGAGATCATAGGCACCACTAATTATAGGCTTTTATATTAAAACCCCTTGTGCAGGGGGCATTTGTTCGGGATTCCCCGAAATTATCCTCGTGTAGAAGGCGTCCGAGGATTGTTCGGACAAAACAAAAGGGTCGTGTTCACAGAACACGATTACTCCTACCGGAGGTCGTGTTATTCGAATGTACCAACATCCCATCGTTCATGCCGCGGTGGCTACAACTTTTAACTACCAACTTTTACTCCATCAAAACTGTAGCAGTTAAGACGTATACCTATTTATTACGACTATCAAATCATGTGAGACACAGCCTCTAATTTTCCTTTCACTGTGCAGTGATTTTACAATTTTTATTATACTTTCTATTTAATACTCTACGTGATGGTCGTGTTACGTGTTTTAATAGCCACCAATGATGATTTACAAGTACGTTTAAATGCATTTGTTTCCTGTCTTATTTTTAAGCTATAGTTTTAATTCAAGGTTCATTAGCCATTTCCTTATTTTTCCTTATTTTTCGTGATTTTAGTAGTACAGAAAAGGTGTATAATTTGTTTAGTGCACATATTGAATGCAAAATTGCCGACCAAGAGAAGCATTATTCTGGCTTTTCGCTACTGCGATCTAGTGTTAAAAACATTTCATTGTCAACTTCACAAAGTAGATGTTAGCTAGCAAGACGGGTAAAAATCTTTACTACCTTTTTTTTAATAGCCGAGCTGCCGCTAACTGTTCAGACGCTGCCATCTAATTTCTATGATTTAAACAACAAAGCTTATATCATCGTGGTCATATTGTCACCGATTTAATATGTAATACTAACGACACAGATTGCTATCAAGATACGTAATAAAGTCTATCGTAAGCTCGTTAGCGTGTGATCAGTGCACGGTCGGCATGGTCGCCGGCCGTCAGTTTCAAATTTTCAATCATGCTTCATGCGCCGAATTGCACAACACATCCATTGATCGACCGGCAGTCCGACAACCGACAATCAGTGTCAACGCACACCGTGTGTTAACGTGCCGTCTATAAACGCCGGGAGGCACATCGCACTTATGAAATCAATTATATGTCGGAGCTATGGTTAATCTTTGGTAAGCGCTAATCGATGATGAAGTAAAGGAATGTTAAAACCAAGCCGGTCAGTGATCAGTAAGTACATTAATTGTTTGTGCGGGTCCGGGATTCTGGATTCATTTAGTTATCCAAAGCCAATCGTGATATGAAACAAGCCCACTGTGTGTTTTAACTGTTTGTGTACTAAATATAATTGAATGGAAATACAATCTGTTAAAAGATCTATCTACTTCATATTCATTTTTCTCAAATATCTTCTATGGTCAGATACAGTTTTATTACCTGTATAATGTACATTTTCTCAGTTATCTAATGATGGCAAAAAAATTATGACAGCACACACCACGCTACACCTGCTCACTACTGAACTTTTATCTAGCTCTAGACGTTTGATTGATCGGTTGATTGATCGTTTGGCGTCTACACGAGAAACATTTTGGTAACAGACTCACACTCTGGGAACGACACAACGACGGAGGCCATTCTTTTCCAAATGTGACGTGAGACTCGGCCAGAGTGGCCTCTATCAATGTAACGAGTCGAGTTTCTATTTCTGTCCGGAGGCAAATTGTCAGTGGTCACGTCACACTTGTCTGTAATTACTCCGGTTATCACACTTTCATTAGTCAATGGGAGCTATTAGGTAGGCGGCGGCGGTCGGCTGTCGCACAGTGGTCTGAAAATCAAGCTTCATACTCATAGAAACTGATTGTCAGAAATCAATAATTAAAAAATGTTATTGTAATAAGTACACCTCCCTTTGTTAACTGTTATAGTATGAAGGTCGTGAGTAGCTCCATGTGTGAGAAAAAAAATATTGTATATTTTTTTGTATGGGAAAAAAACTTCAAAGTGGATTTTAAAAAAACTGATCATAACTGAGGGTCTGGTATTCACATGAGTTATTACACCTTACATGGCGATTAAGATGACATACAATTGTTATGCCTTTCGGTGCCGCTTTGCATGTAGCAAGCTTTTGAAAGTTTGAGTTTTTGGTAGATGATTATTCAAGTCTTCATTTTATATTATAAGGATACCTATAACTTTCAACATGAAAATAATTGAAATTTATATATACACAAGGAATAAATACGTACTTAGGATATATTTAAATAATAATTGTTTAAAAAATAGGAAATCAAAAGCACATATTCAATAAAAACTGTCACAATTTCTTTATTTGATTATACTATTAAATATTATTTCAGTAAATTATATAATTAAATGTAGTAATACTCAGAGCTTTACATATATATTATTCTCTATTACTAACTACTTATAAAAGACCAATTATCTATCAAAGAGTATCTTCTTCATCAGAGTCCAGCATAGGTGCATTAACATCAACGAATTCAATATTCTCCTTGTCTATATCTGCATCATCATCACCAATGCTCGGGCCACACTAACGGGAAATGCCGTTAATTATGGCGATGATCGTAGGTGTAGCCACGACTTCAACGCGATAATGTCACAACGGCATTCACATTGCCGTGTTAATTTTATCGCAATAATTATGGCGATGTTCGGCATTGCCGTTGACGTTGACGATTTCGTTAGTGTGGCCCGAGCACAATGAGAAGAATCGGTAATAGGTGTGCGTTTTGATTTTATCAGCTGTGGCCTTATGCTGGACAGGTAGGGATCTGACGAAACAAGAAGACCATTGAAAATGTCTTCGTTTGTTGCTTTTCTCAATCCGGCTCAATTGCTGCAATCTCAGCTTCAATCATAGCTTGTTCTTCCTTTATATTCAATTTGTTTTCACTTGCAAATTTGAAGTAAAGCGGTCTGCAGAACATTGTGGAAGATGGCTTTGGATTCTCCCATAACTTTTCTTCGCCACAAAGTGTTAAAGGCACAAAGGAGCACATAAAATTACTGTAATCATCTTCACCCCCCATAGTTTGCTTGTATATACTTTGCCCTGAAGCACCATCAAAGCCCCACTTGCATGTAAGTGTTAATACTTTTCTGTCCAGACATGATTCCAAACGTAGGAATTTCCCAAGTCTAGCAACAGTTTTGTCCAAAATCGCTTGAAGCTTAACTTTTACCCCTCTTTCAGTGATATCTATAGTATTTTTTGGTGGGTAGCAGTCCTTCTTCGCCTCTAATATAGCAGTATATGAAGGATATAGGGGTATTCCCTCTTCTTTTAAGCAAACTCTTAATGTTGTATACTGCCATTTTGAAAGTTTCAACGAAATCAGTATACCTTATGCTTTATCAGCGGAATATATGGGCTGAGCTTTCTTGGGCTTCAACAGTTGCTTTATCTTAGTAGCTTCCTCGGGATGTTCTGTGATTAATTTAATTATATCTGCTACGTTTTTGTTACCAGCACTTAAACCAGTTGCAAAAGCAAGGCTTTCATTAGTATGTGCTAGTAGCTCTTCCACTCTTCTTCTCTTCTGTAGCGGGCTTAGCTCAGAGAACACTTTTCTTGGACTCACCTCTGTTGATGTTCCAACACTGCAAGTCTCTGCATTCAACCCTAATGATGTTGATGCGCCCTCATTTACACTGCAGTCAAAACTAGAACATGGTTGCTGCTCTTCTAACACCAAAGAAGGTGTGATTTTTTCTTTTATGAACTCAGGCCATTTTATGTCTTCTTGCAGCCATATCTCATACTTTGTTATGAATGTTTTTCTCGTGCGATTACACGAGATCCATTTGCTTTTCAACGAACACACAAAAGTCTGACAGAATTGTTTAAATTCTTTAATTTCATTTTCTGACAAAGTAACGTTTTTCACCAAAACTTCAAATAATTCGCTGGGTTTTGAAAAACAGCTATTGTTCGCCACAAACATAAACATATCCAAATTGGTACTGAAGCTTTCCATTATAACACGAAAACAAATCGAACTAAATAAGTATAGTAAGCGCGAACAAGTGCAAAGAGCTACTAAATTAAGTTAGCATATACGTCCTACTTATATTATAACTACCCTCATTTACACTTGCTGTCCTTAATATGCTTATCTTATCAAAACTTGAAGGTAATTACTTAATGAGTTACTTTATCAAAGAAATTTTGTAGTATATAATGTAAAAAAATCTGCAACTTTTTTATTGTATTCATAAAGAAGGTCATTAGCAAGTTGTTAACTAATGACAACATCAGTAATGTTATCATCATGTAATTATATCAAGGGTATGATTCAACTACCAAAAACTCAAACTTTCAAAAGCTTGCTACATGCAAAGCGGCACCGAAAGGCATAACAATTGTATGTCATCTTAATTGCCATGTAAGGTGTAATAACTCATGTGAATACCAGACCCTCAGTTATGATCAGTTTTTTTAAAATCCACTTTGAAGTTTTTTTCCCATACAAAAAAATATACAATATTTTTTTTCTCACACATGGAGCTACTCACGACCTTCATACTATAACAGTTAACAAAGGGAGGTGTACTTATTACAATAACATTTTTTAATTATTGATTTCTGACAATCAGTTTCTATGAGTATGAAGCTTGATTTTCAGACCACTGTGTGTCGGCGCGGTGCGGGGCAACGTTAACACGTAATGTTACGCAAGCACGCCACTTGATCGATTGGCGAACTGCAGTGGTACGGGTGTACGGTGGTAGCCGCCAGCTTCAATTAACGTTACAGAACGTACAGTCAAACGTGATGTATGACTGACGACTTCCTCTGGAGTGTCTCCTCCGTCTCCTATCGACGCGATAACCTTAACTTAATGACAACATATTTATGTGCCAAGGTGGACGATGTCGCTTTTTACCCGTACGCGATGCAAAGGAGGGTAAGAGGTTAATAGACTATGTGTGTATATTTCTTTGTGACACACTAAACATATCTATCGTAGTAGTATCTATTGTAATCCCAAATATAGCTGGTGTATTTAATTCATGCCGATAAAAAAAGGAAAACAAATAATACCTAGTCTTAAAATAACGACGAAACAGAATATTAAAATTATTATACACTACCTATACTTATTAAAATAGACACACACAAGGGAACAATCATTATAAGGGAAGAAGGTAAATTACAATAAAAACACAAAAAGGCGTATTAATAGTTCCAAGTATGTAAACTCGAAGGTTTTTCGCCGGCATTTTCCTATTATTAGACATTCTTTAGCTCGCACTTTTCGCCATTAATTCAGGGTGAACTGGTAGACACTGTCGAGTTCCCCAAACGAGTTTCCGAAGGATCCCCACAGTGTGTCTACTGTCTAGCTACGTAGCTACCCGTTGCGAGAGGCTGCAAGCTCGGTCGGCACGTGTCGTCAATGTATAAGTTACTCTATGCGTGTCGTCATAATATATGTGATACACACACACACGCAGTATGCACAGAGTAGTTAAAGGGAAGTACTCATATGTCGTAAGTAGGAACCGGAACCTCTGAACGCCATTGTTGTCATTTCACGCACTGACATAATGTTGTTACTTGCTACAAGTGAAATTGCCGTGACGGCAGTAAGTAACAGGTACCATCGATTATTTATTATGTAAAATATAACTTTTACTAATGCTCGGTTTCGCTCTTGCAGTTTTTTTATTACCAATAGCGTCATCACTGTTGTCCGATATAATAAACTTTTTAGACAAATATTTAATGTAATAATTAAGGTTTTTTGTCATTAAAAACTAATTTAAACTGCGCAAAAATATTGTTTATTTTTGCGCAGTTTAAATTATTTATATATCCATTCACCTACTCGGCCTGCTATATTTTTAAATATACACCTACTTCAAGAACTGCCTTATAGGTAGGTGTGAATATTAAAACAGACTTCCTCGTCTTAAGAATTGAAGGTGAAGGTTAAGTTCATTGTTACTCACTTTGATACTTTTTGATCTATTTAAGTCCTCCTTTGATCTATTTAAGGGCTCCTTTCTAATTAAAGTTTACCATATATGGTGCAGTGTTAAAAAAATGGAATAAATATACTTAATTAAACAGTAGGTACATGGGTATATAATAAATATCACATGCAGATGCTTACAACATGAAGATGCTTACAATACATTGACCAAATGATGAAATATGTACCTATTGAAATCAGTTAACAAATATGTTGTTCGTTTTCCTCTTGACCAAGTCTGGCATACATCTATCATCGCAATGTAGGTACTGGGTACCTAGTCATAATATGATGGAATCATTTGCTTAGATGGATTAACTTTCAACACGTCATGGAGCCAAGGTAAGTCATCTCATTCGCAATGTCGTAGACACACGCGCATAGTTTAAGTAAATAAAACAGCACCTTGCATCATATCACTTGCACTTTTGATTAAGGCGAAGGTTTTTGTGCAGAACGTATTATATGGTCACACACACACTCCGTATTAAAATATTGTAGAATATCCGGTCTAGCGCAATCGCAAGTTTGTTCATTGCTATCAGATACTGGCATGTGTTGTAATAGCGTCAAGAAAGTTACACGTTACGTTAGGTTTATTTACGTCTCTATAAAGTTTGAAGTATAAACATAAACATGTAAAGTAATATCTAAAATAAGCTCGTAGCCATTCAATGCATTCATACCCCGATACCCCGAATGAAGGATGTCACTGTGAATAAATCAATAATAGGTAACTGTAGATTGGACGGTTGAGCAAATACAAGTTGAGCAAACACGGAATATGAATATTAATAACTGTGGGCTAAATGTCACAGCAAATCTATGAATTAAAATATGTCCTGTTAAATTAAAAAATATATTATGCATATTTTAAAAATTCTACTATCAAGATTCACAAATGTAGGAGGATAATTTGTACCCCGAAAAATAGGTCTATTTCATCAGGATGAAAGATAAGTCAAGTTATTCTGTTAAAAGGTTCCCAGAAGTTTTTTATTTAGGATTAAAAGTGATAAATAAGAAAATATGCGTTATATTATAATCTGCTCCGCGTACTATTATACCAGTACAGACAATGCGACATGTTACTATGATAGCCGAGAAATAGAACTGTGAGGAGATTTACATTATATTATTATCGAACTATCGTCGGCTCGACGGAGCCGCTAATGCAACGCGCACTACATTCCCAATTCGGTCACACAACGGACCGGCCAGCCCATTAATTTCTATGAGTTTCAAAACCTTGATAATTATACTTACCGACATTGAATTAGATCGACAGCGTTACAAGGCAATTATTAAAAGGTATATAACCTTATCTCAGGTACATATTCTATAACTAAGTATGAATACTTTATGAGGCGATAGTTTTGACTAGCACTAAAAATAAAAAATGTACATTTTATTTATTAATTTTTACTCAAATGACAAAAAAATGTAGAAACTCAGTGTTAGAAGAGAAATTAGAAAGTTAAAATATATTTAGTTAATACCATTATCAATGCTATGAAATAAAAAGAAACTTGTGATTCAAATAAAACACGTTTCTGATCCAAATGTTACGCAAACACCAACACGCTAAGTAGAGTAAGTATGTAACGTTAATTAATGCTTAGTTACAATAAATGCAACAATGGCAAAGAAAATGGTCCGAGTTAGTACAGGTATGATGGCAGGCGGACAAAATGTGGGACATATAGTGATAAGTACTACTCGTATCATAACAATTATTATTAGGTACACTAAGCAAAATATAGAAGCTTCCGGGAGTGATTTTTTAACATAATTATTATTTTAATGTCAGGGCAAATTAAAGAACAAGTCATGACGGAAGGACAAAAATCCGGATATGTCCAGAGATAGCCGCTTGGCAACGCTATCTGGGCCATCAGAGAAGGTGTCGGCTTCCTAATATTGACCAAGTGGCGTCCTTCATTGCGGAACTCGGCCGCGACCTTGCGGCTTGAGACCGCAGCGGAGGCCGGAGCGCCCCTCGCCCGCCGCCCTCCGCCCCCCGCCGCCGCCCTCCGCCCCCCGCCACCGCGACCTCCGATCCCGTTATGAATTTCAACAAAACTTTCATTGAAATTCAACAACTCGTAAAAGTTCGTAAGTATGCAGCTGCGTCTTCATCGCTTTGAACAGTATCAAGATTGATGTGATATTAAGATATTATTATTTATTAATTTTGTTTGCCGTTTAAAGTGCCTAGTAAGTGCTTAGACTGCTTAGGCACTTGCCTACGAGTACTACTCGTAGGTTCTAACTTAGGTCAAAATGGTGGTTACTAACTTTCTTTTACTTTTCCTTAAATTCCACAATATCCTGCTTTTAATAACCTACACAGCAAACGGACAATTTCACGTTATGGCATAATTTATTATATAACCGGGGCGGGGGATAAAGTAGATATGGATAAATTATATATTGGATTTTGGATTTAATATTGGATAACCGTGACTAAAGCCCAATTCTATATATTTTACCAATCGGTAAACCTTAAATAAATGGCCTGAGAAGTACAGAAAAAAATCCACTGCTGAAGCGAGGCGATCTACATCTCCAACTTCATGACGGGTTGATGATCAAAACGTGGTGAATATTCTACAGTTACAATCAACATTATGACAACGCTTATCCGTGCGAGCCACGAATGTAGACTGTCGTGTAATTACCAGGGGATTAGCAAATAAAACAATGTACTCGAATCGGAGGCCAGTCGTCAGAGATGATCAAATGAACATATGAAAGGAGTGCGACAGGGCGGTCCCGTTACGAATCTCATTCCGGCGTAACGGGGCACCGGGGCCGCGCGGCCGGGCCGCATCCCACGCACGCCGCACGCCGCACGCCGCGCGCCGCACGCAGCAAGCCGCACCGTCACGTCACCGCTGCCAACAGTGCAACCGTCGACTACTGCTAAGGCTTACGTACATTTTTATCGCCAATAAATTTTCTTTTAAAGTTACCTGACCTAGAAAGCTGGAATTTTGCACTGCTACATTTCCTTCGTAATTAAGATTTTTCAAAATTTCCCTGAGTTAGGGATTAAAATAGATTTATCACAATTACACTTTAAACTTCAAATAAAATAAATAGTTATAATTTCGTGTAAATATAACGTGATAAAAACCACGAACTTGGTAACTGTTCATTATTTTCAGGATGTTTAATTTCTCACTGGATAGGGGAAACAAACAAGATTTACATTTTTCTTTTTTAAGTTTACTTATTTTTGTAACGAAATTTGGACAAAATTCCAAATCAATTTGTGCGAAGCAAATAGTCGTTTGTAGTTTGTAGTTTGACTAAACTGAAAACAATACTACTTAGTTAGCAGCTTACCAATAATGTCTGTGATCGCGATAACATTTTTCTACATTCTTCTATGCTGCTAGCTGACAGAAAAAATTGTCCAGCTGTATGCGAACTGCAATATAATTTCAATTGAAACACCTAAGTACGCTTAAGGGCTAGTTATCACGATAAATAAGATGTCATAGAGAAAATAAGCAGGCAGGAGCCTGGAGGGCCGGTCATCAACGGAGCGATCGCGCGACCAATTAGGCAATAAACATCGTTCAGGTTTATCTACTCGCGGCAGCTTCCGGTTCGAGTCCCGGATGCGGCCCCGCTCGCGCGATAAACTCGTGCCCTACATGCTTACTATAAAAGGTAGAATAACCATTTCTGGTTTAGTTTGATCGAACAAAATTTATAGGCTGACAACCTGTAACAAGTATCTATGATGGAGCTAATTGAAAAATAACTATAGCCTATGATGCAAATCTTCCATTAAACATATTATAAGGATTAACGTATACGCGCAATGTGTCTTATGTTTGTGTTTTGGCATCGGTTCCCTTCGCCTGTAACTCACAATCTAGAATTCTAGCCCGCACAGACCTGCCGATGTCACGGCCCTTACCCCTCCAGCCATGTAAGCAGGTGCTGCAGCTGCACTGCCAATTAACATTAGAGTAAAACCGAACCTACGGTATACAATTTGGACATCTATCCAATTCCCATCTGGGAACAAGGTCTTTGAGAGAAGGAACATAGGAATTAGGAACGAGGAACATAGTAGTGATGGAAAAAATGTGTCGACGGCTACTGTGTAAGTAGAGTAATGCAATAATTGTTGTATTTGTAATTTAAAGTGCATTAAAACTACCCTCTAAGACATTGACTTATTACTAATAAGTCAATGGTCTAACAGATAAAATAGGGTTGCTTACCCAATATACTAAACTGCAGTGTCTGTTACAAATAAGTAGGATTAAAAATAAGTGTGTGAATATAAAGGGAAACGTTTCTAGAAGCGCAGCGAGGGTTACTAGTTACTATATAAAGTTCTTAATTAACGATAAGTAACGACGGGAAAAATCTCGGTTACAGTATGTACTGTAAATCATCGTCCTTGCGAGCCGACCAAGCGATCGCAGTGCGATGGAGTCGATTAGCGTAAGAAAGCAATCGGTTTAACAAGCGGGCGATTGTATCGGCCGGCGCGCTTTCATGAGTCAGCCTTGGAGTTGGGAGCCGGGCCGCATTCCGCGCGGCGTGACAGGTTTCGATGAGGAAACCGGACGTTTCGCCAAGCAGCCACCACCATCTGTACACGTCAGGCCCACGCCTCTTTGGTCTTTCCAAAGTACAGAAATTGCTCGTATATCATACAAACATAGGTATTTGTTTCACATTGTGAGAGTATTGCGCATTTTTGGTTTCCATTCAGATACTTCCCGATAAGTGGTTTAAGATTTATAATATAGACAGTCACATTCACATGGACTACTGTCTACACCAATCAAGCTAACTGGAAAATACCTGCTCATAATCGCTCCTTGATCAGCGATAGCTTATCGATGTAAGCCATCAGTACTTAGAGCACGGAACACGTTAGAGTTAGAATGTTCCCGCTGACGCTGGCCCCCGCACCGCTGCATTCGGTCGGCTCGGTGCGGGCGGAGACTCGACGCAATTACAGATCGTAAACCACGCTTCATTATCGCTGCATTACCCGGTAACTCATCCCGTTGACTGACGTAATGTGCTCTGACTGTCTTCACAATGTCGCCAATTGGCCTGGCTTGCAGCCGCAACGTGACCGTGTGAGGGTTTCTCTGGGTATGTCAAGAGGTGCAGCATGTAGCTAAATATTGTGATGATGTAATTATATTATATTTGTGTAAAGGCTGTACATACTCGTACATACTCATTCGTAGTACTTAAGTCTTAATTCTAAATAAAATGCCATCTTTTTATTATATGTATACTTTTTACAATTGAATAGTGTAGTCGTTCATAAACTTAATATTTTATTTTATTTGAATTGTATTTTATTTTTTTAATTTTATTAATTTTACACCTTTTATTTATTTAACTAAGAAATATCCGTGTGATAAACTGAATGAAATAAATAAAAATAAAATAAATAACAGCGATTTTGTGGATAAAACTTTGAGCTGGTCTGTCTCAATAATGCTCGGCATGGGAGTCGGCGCGTTTCGTTATATTACGAGTACATCCATATCTAAAGGCGTATCCGATGCAATAGTGTAACCTTTGTTGAACCCTTTCACCCTCACATTACGTCACCGTTATCTAAATGTCAGTGGGACGACGTGACGCCAGCCGGGAACACTCGACACGCCTCGGCAACAGTTCCTCAAACGCATCATGTCACAGGGAAACATCAATGTTATGTCATAACTACGACGCAGTGTTTCGATACATGTTTCTTGTTTCAGTTTTTTGTCGCCCTCACAGTTACTATAATATCGCGATCAAATGTCAATTAAAACGTGGCATTACGACTTGTTTGAACAGTTTTAATTGTAGTAACTTAGAGCAATGACCCCGTAAAATAACCTCGGGTAACTTGTGACGAAAATAACAAAGGAACTGACTTAATTACAATCGAAATCGAGATAAGCGAGCCGTATATGCAAATTTTTATTCAGCGAATGAATGTAATCAATGCAATGATCATTATTATGCAAAAAATGACTATAGCTAACTAAGCTAACGTTACGCAGGTACGTATTCACACTGTCAACTTCATTCACATGTTAATCATAAGAGCACTATTGCGGCCAAAATATGACAACCTCCACCTATTCTTGAAATGTTTAAATTACCAATTAATTACCAATGCGACGTCGGCCAAGTATAAAGAGAAAATAAAGAACGAAATCTTCTTTCCATAAGGCACGATCAGTCCTATTGGTCGCCCAATAATTCCTTCCTTTCCTTCCTTCGAACAATACGTATAAAACTTCGTTGTCCGCTATCTACTGAAATCTCCTTATTGTGTCATCCAGGTGCAACACCGATATAAAATTTAATGTGCATTAATAACGATAGGTAATCTAATGAAAAAGGCTACTTGTGAACCTAATCTGATCTACACCTTAATTAAGTAAAGCTAATCGAGAATCGAGGCACTCGTAGCCGAGGGCGGCGCAGTTGGCAATTATGATAAACTGGTACGAAATGTACTGTTTGATAATAAATCAGGCATGAGAGTCCCGTACGGCCTTGTATTAGATCGCGTGGTCGGACACACCCACTAACCAGTTCCTGCTGCACTGTTATATCACTGATCACTAGTTCTTTCAGATTTATTACGACTTATCATAGGTACCTACACTGATTATTTATTTGAGCTAATAAAATAATATTGGTCTGAACGTTATTAATCATTATCGTGTACTTGAATAATATTTATCGATCACAACAATGACATTATCATTGGGTCGTAATTTATTTATTGCCCTATATCCTCTGTTGATGATATTATTTTGATCGTAACCATACCACAAATTTCAGACCGGAATGGTAAACTAGTGGATCAGACTCAGAGACAGATCAGAATAATAATATAATAATTGGCAGTGGATCAGTTTGGGGGTCAGACCGGAATAACTCAACAAAAGATAATTAATTACATATATGTAATTATAAGCACAGCCCAGTTGGTACTGATTGGTTAAAACGTGTTTTCTCGTGGAAATTGGATATTTTTCCACGAAAAAAGGAGTCCGTCACTCTCCAGCCCTACGCCCTCCAACTATATCCAATTGTCCATACCAGAAATCACATAGAGCGCGGAAGAAAGACAAACAAACACACTCTCGCATTTATAATATTAATATGGATTGACCAATAACATTTCCTCAAATGTATTTCAAACGGAATGATCTATAACGCGTTTAATTACAACAGCCGACAGACTGGCCCACGTATGGAGGCGTGGGCTGTTAACAAATCAATAATTAATTAGTTACATAATGGCACTGATGAACTCAACAGCATGTTGCTCTATCAGCCTTGCGAGATTGTGTGTACACATCACGAAATAATTTATGTACGATTTTCAAGTAATTATACTAATTAGTTTTTGATGAGATATGACAAAAGACGGCCAAACAAAAGCTCGGGAAAACAAATGAGTTCAAACGCACTAATGTTTGGCTCTTTTATGATATCAAGTGCTTGATAATATCTGCTGAAATGTAATTAGGTAAACAGTGTTTTCATTGAAAATAGGTGGTTTCACGTATTTATTTCACTTAATGATGAACGTAATGTTATGATCAAACATAAAATATGTTATAGAAATATTATGATAATAAAAATTATTACAGTTCAGAACAGTAATGCATAATATGCATGCCTAATTATGGTTAACTAGCGGCCCGCCCTCGCTTCGCTTCGGGAAACTTATTCCTTCGGTTTGCAAAGATTTAGCTATATATTTTGGATAATTTACACTATATCTTTATAAATTATAGCTATATATATCTGATGTGTAAGCTATATTATTGTAAAGTTTCATCAAAATCCATTTGGTAGTTTTTGCGTGAAAGAGTAACAAACATTCATACATCCATACAAACTTTCGCATATATAATATTAATAGGATGTAAAATACAATACATGGTAACTACGACCTCTTGTAAACATTACTGCAAATAAAATTCATTGTTTCGTGGTGATTTCAGACTTCAAATACAATCGATATAATTAATTAAACACGCTCGTTCTTACAGGGAATGCTCCTTTTGGAGAGGAACAGTCACCCATAGATTGGATATTAAAGTACCCCTTACCTTCGTAAAGGTTGTCATCATCATCGTTCTGGTGCGTGGTGGTGATCTGGCGGTAGAGGTCCTCGTACTCGGCCCAGTAGGCGGCCAGCGAGGCGGGGTCGGGCGCGCGCGGCGCCGCCGGCAGCGGAAGCGTCATCGCCACCTCCGGCGACTCCTGTTGGACAATCATCGGGCATTTGAACAGATGTGGTCTTTCAGGATTATCAATGTTTTATTTGGATATTCAACTCAATAGTGACTGAGACTGTCATTGGATTTTACAGACGTAGTGAGCGTATTTGAAGTTTTGCAATGTGTAACGGATGTAACTTTAGTAAGATAAGATAACGCAAGCGGACTACGATTGATGTAAGTGTACTTATAGGTACTCTAGAAAAATGTGTATTCTACACACTTCTTCGAAAAGTTTCACATTAACCAGCCATGAGAGTTGTATTGTATTGTAACGCGCCGAATGAGTACCGTAATAAATACACCATACGGGAGTTTAACTGAATTATTTATTACTACAATAGCATGCCTATATACATTTAATTACATAATGTAGTTAGAAGACTTCTTGAAACCCGAGAATTATTTGAGAGCGCGCCTGCACGTTAGAGTGTTAAACTATTTATATAGATACACCGCGGCAGTTTCACCACCCGGAAACGCCGGACCAAGACCGGTAAGATGATTTCGTTGTTTCAACAGTACTTCATTTCACACCATAGTGGCTTACTAACGCACCGAAAAGCTTTTTAATGTCACTCTCGCGATAACCGTGTTAGATGTTAGCAAATCGTACCGACCAGCGTTTACGAGGCCGTCCGGCCAAGTGAAACCACATAATAGATTTATTACTACTTATTATAATAATTATGCCGTAACATTTTATTCCCTTTCAAATTAATTTACCTAGTTCTTTTTCACGAGTGTTCGGCATCACATTCAAATGGTACAACAGGAGAGAGGTACTGCATCTGCTTTGTCCCAATCAAATTTCGTTTCTTCTAACTTACTCAAATCACCAAAAGCCTCGAAAGCTCATTTCTCGAAAGCACTCTGCGACTGCCAACAGGTCCGTATTCTTATTATCGTTCGGTTTCAGCACAAACCACTTGGTTTCAGTTAAATAAATATAAGAAGTTCATTTCATGGGACGGCTGGTCATTACTTTCTGGGTAATACGCTTGTTCGATGTTGGCCTTTTGAAGTGAAAACTTCTATAGTATCGTTGTGGCTTTGAATTTGATGAAACGGAAATGACGCGCATATGAAACGAAACGGAAATGAAAAAGACACACGACACATTTTAACGTGGGAGAAAATGAGATAGGAACAATAATAAGAGTTAGAACTAAAGTCCGCTGCAAAGCTAAAACAATAGTTGTGACATCTAACCAAACTATGTTTTGAAGATTTCACTTACAGCACGTGTGAATTACACACATTTTGATTTTTTGTTCCAGTAAATACAAATATTCGGAAATTACTACCGGTCACCATCATTAGGCTTATAAAAGGACTGGCAGCCGTGGCCACACCATGGCCGCTGGCCACTAGCCCACCACCGTAACCGACCCACGCCAAGCCCGTAGTAAGCCAATCGTGACGTTTGCGAAATAAACTATTATCGAGATATCAGGGTTGCGCGTCACTGCCTTAGTTTATGCAGTTTTCTTCTTTTATATCAGCGAACGTTTCTAATCTATACATCTATATGGTAGACCAAATCAAAGTTCATAGGTATCGGTCAGTTGCCGTATTTTGTTATTTTAAACTATGCCTAATTGTTTATTTAGAGTTTCTTCCTAGAACTTTAGTATTGTAAAAATTAGTACCAAGGTCATCAAATAATATAATAAAACGAATAACTGTATTTTTTTTAATATGTATCTCAAACATAAAACATATCACTGGATCAGCGAGTTGACAACCCTAGGGCCTGTCATTGTGGAAGCACGAGACAGTGGATTGCGACACTCCGGCCGTCTGTGTGTGCAGCGCTGTAATTGCTGCTGGTAAACACGTGCGGTGTAGGCACCGTGAACCATTGTACCCTGTAGGGTACTAAGGCTGCTTTTCGACCAGAAATGTGCTATGGAGCTACGATGCGAGGATGCGAAAGCTAAGCTACGAAACTATGTCACCGTTTCCATTGATACTAAGCTATGAATGCGTGGACTATGGGAGATACTGTTCCCTGCACGTGCTACCCAACTCGCATTCGCAACCGTCCATAGCACGCATCCAACCATATAAAAAACATAGCTTAGTAGAACTCGCTTCCACCAGTGCTATGATATGGGGACCAATGAATATGATTGGTGGATATTAAAAAGCATCCATAGCAATGTAAGCATAGCACATCTCTGGTGGGAAAGCAGTCAAATAACTAAACGCGCGCCTCGACCCGAAGTGTCGTCGGTCATTGTGCGTTGAACCTCCGAACCAACGCAAACCATAAAAGACAAAATGTGCGAAATGCGTCAAATGCGTCGTCATTGTCTCTCTCCTCTCGAACATACAGACCGACTAACGGTGAAACTCCGAAATATTTACAAATACCGGCGATTACACAACACCAATAGAACAAACGTACTTTCTAACATTTTCATAGACACATAGGTATTATTAGGACTCATGCGGATATTACCTATTCGTACAGGTTAGAAATTTTATGACTTAATACCATGAACAGATATACTTATTATACGTATACAACATTACATAATACGTAATATGACTAATTACAGGTACTGGTCTTAGGACTGGAAGTGCTCTGATATTTTAGTTAGACAGTCACACGATACAGTTTCAATTGAATGCCTGCGCCTTATTTTCCTTTACCGTTGGCTAAATATCATAATTGAATTTTAGCTTTATCAAGGTTTTAGTTGAGTTGGTCTAACGTTGGCGTCGGTCGGTAGTTGAGTGGGTCTAATGTGCACAGACCTTAAGACAGCGTAGTTCAAATGACTGTGTATGTTTGCAGTGTACTATAAGAAGGTTTACATTAGACTGTAAGTAGGTGCTGTGACCACTACATCCGATATGGTATATAAATCCTGGTCATTTGCAAGGATTCATTGGGGATAGGGGTGTCGCGCGAGGGGACGAGACCATTTCCCACTGCGAAAGGATCTCCAGGACGACCTCTCCAGATCTAGGAACCCCATTTGTACAGCATGGTTGCTGAATATTAATCGATAGAAACGTCGAGGCTGGATCGCTTGTAATCAACTACATCGATAAACAATCAGGGCCAGTTTCACCGGTTACGGATAAAGTTCCGGATAGCCCTAGGAATTTATCTGCCACTTAACAGTTGACGGAGCGGCAACGTCGCTTTTTGCGTTTCGTTACTACTACGTAAATTATTGTCATTTGAAAATTATTTTGAAAACTTAATTAATAAAATACTTTTTGTTCAAAATAATCCAATTCGACTTTTTTAATATTTTCCAGTATAATTTTATCATTATAGAACGAAAATAGTAGGATTTATAATAATATGATGTACTACAGTTCAAATTCCAAATGTGTTATAGAAACGCCACTTGAAACATTTTTTATCCGTCAGATAACGCCTAACAGCCACTTGAACTGGCAGATAGCTTAACCAACACTTTTCCCTGTCACTCCTATCAGATTACCTGAGAAGCCAAAAAATGTAGTTTATCTGGGAGTTGAGTTCCTAGGGCTATCCGGAACTTTTATTCGTAACCGGTAAAACTGGCCCTCAGTCTATTGTTAAAAATGACCGTGACAATTAATTAGTAAAATACGAGATACCTAAGAGAACAAACGGTAGAAGTTAGGATCTGTGGATACGATGCACTCACGTTATTAAATTGTTTAAAAAATGTATTAACACAGGACAAGTTTCTTGTCTTAATATTATTTGCTGTGACAGAATGGCTAGGCTCGGACACTCGCATTCCAACGGCACGTTTGGTCGTATAATTCTACATCTGTTCCGTCGTAAATTATAAGCTTTCATATAATCATAATCCTAAATAAATTATAGACTTGATTAATTGTGACTTGAAAAATTGACTAGTTGTAAAATATTTTTTGGAAGCTGTCTCATAAGTAATTTAACGATTAACTACTGTCAATTTTGTTAAGGTATCACGGAGAGGCAGAGTACATAATGTGCGCAATACAATAAAGACGAAATACACTGAGCAAGCAAACGTACAGTGAAATCCCCTGGTTACGCACTTGTACCGCCTTCACCGTCACAGGCAGACAGGCACGTTCACACCGACACGACACGACACTGCAGATAAAGGACCGGTTGCGTCACTAACAATCGAGACATCAATTTCTACAATGCAAATAAAATAAACAAATGAATAAGATAAATTACGCCTATTACGCCATGTTTGTTATCAGTAAGGGAGACCGGTGACACTAGTTCCCCTTAATTGTACAATCCTTGAATGCATGGAACTATGTCTGTGTCGCGGGCGGCATGGACAGCACAAATAACACCCATGACCCGAGAATATATAAATGACTGGCCCGGCCGGGAATCGAACCCGCGACACCTCGCTTCCCACGCAGGGCCACTACCAACTAGGGTATAGTACGGCCGACGGTTCTAGGCCGCTCTGAAGTTAGGCTTTTGGATATTGTGCGCAGGTACTGTACTTTAGAGAGAGATAGCGACACGAACACTGAGCGCGTGACTGAAACAAACAATGCTCAAAGTGACACCCCGCGCGTCTTGCCACCGTTTCGACCCTATTATTGACTTCTGCGCAGCGATCCGAACGAAGTTCAGACCGGCCTAGAACCGCCGGCCGTACTATACGTGGATGTCTACGAAAGCGACTTGCATGGCAAATATACATTTCAGAGGGGTATTATGGTGAAAGTATTATGGCATGCATGCTTTGTTTGAAATTATCAATCACCGGCGATGACGTAACACGGTGGCTGAGAAGCTCACGGTATATTTGAACAGCGGCAGTGGCAGCCACCATTCATAGAAATATTAAATTCCCAAACAATTAATTCACAATGGAGGCATCTTTAATTGATCATGATTATAGTTCGGATTAAAACATTAATACCAATTTGCATTCAATAAAATTTGCATACTGAAATTTCAGCGAGCGGAGATATTCCCATGGTACAGTCGGATGTTTATAATGCCCGGGCGAAAACAATGGGGGGTCACTAAACCTCTAATTAATGTTAATTCAATGGTATTCACGACTAAAGCCATTTGAAGCATGATTTAAAATTATACATTTTATACATTTAATACATACATTTAATATTATTAAAAAAGAAAAAATGATCCACCATTATTAATAATTAATACATTTAACCAATTAAAAAAAGGTAGATTGGATCCTTGTCATTTTTCTTTTAGTTAATTTGTTACCTTAAGAATTTGTTTACTTAAAAAAAGAGGTAGTTGATTCTCATAACGTTAAGGTAGTTTACGGTTAAATAATCGATAATTAGGTGCTTAATTGTCTAATAGGTGTACATTATAACTCAAGACGATCGTTAACGCAACAGCAAAATCGTGCAAAGGACCGCCGCCGCCGCCGTGCCGGTTTCAACGAAACTATAAAATACGTGTGGCGGTTTCTAGTAGTATATTTCCCAAGAGCATGAAGATGCTAAGACTTTAACAACTATTTGCATAAGACTTCCTGTCACGTGTACCAATGACGTAAATTAATAATATGTGTGATATTGGTGAAGACCTTCGTAGCAAGTAAATATTTATCGTCGCTTAAGTAATTAGTGTTGTGCCAGCATGTTTGAATGGCGCAAGGTTGTTTGTATTTTCGTTAAAACTACTTTAACGTCAATTCATAAAGTATTTTTCCCAGATGGCCTTGTCTAGGTATCTAGATTCACTAATGTGGGTGAACACAAGGTTTTGAATTAATTAGGAAACTGTACTATTCTGACTGTATGTGTACCAACACTTGGTAAATAACTATTTAGATGGAGCTGCGCGTGAACAGGCGTGTATTTAAAGTTGGCTGAGTTAAAGATGACGCATCGGTTACTTGAACACTACGGAACCCTAGACTATTACTTATTCTGTGCCCTAGATATGAATTTCTCCGCCGGTCTAAAAGCAACCGCGAAGCAACCGGACGTCGCGTCGCCGCGTCGCCGAGACTGTAATATCCACCGCCAGCCTACACGGAGCATGATGTCAGCCTTTGCATCTGATTCATTTATTATTTAATCCTGGCTGTACGCGGTTAGATTCAAACATGATTTCATCACGCGACAATGCCAAATGAGACCGATGCCGTTAAATAATATAATCCAGTAGAAAGAACATGATACAGCTTGGCAAACGCCAACACGCTGTCTGCAACTGCACCACCGAGAGAGGAACTTATTAAATAACAATTTTGCTTCTAAAAAATATAAAATTGGTAGGATGATACGAATACCAGTGTAACGAGGCACAGCTGCGGCGTGTAATTTCTGTGGGATGGCGTAATTTCTAAATAGTCATAGCACAACCTAGCTTAATAGCTGCCGGTAAACCCACTTCTGACTAACGTTATGAAAATACTTTCAAACTAGAGACCGGTTTGCTTTACGGAGACTTTATGTGAGTATTACATTCGTCGATAGACGTGTGGCTGTCATGTAAGTGACACTAATGCTGCAGTCATCATAGTCCTCGACAGTAATAAAGAAACTGGAACCGAGTTCTTAACATGTTGTATAGATAGGCGTAAGCTACGAATACGTAGTCTTAATTATAACTGGAGATAATTAGCCGTCGGCTTACGCTCTCCTGTCCAGTTAGTACTGTTTCCGACGAATAATCATTATATTTAAAGCGCTATTGATCAATTTACGATGTGAGACAAAAACTACAATTTACGTAAAACAAAAGAAAATATAAGGTTCGCAGGAATATCGAAGGAAGCACTTTATGTGTGACTTTTCGCCAAGGCCAATATCTAAGTCCCCACGCCGTATTTAATCGCAATGAAACCTTAATGTACAATGAGATTACACAAAAAATCCCTTTCTATTGTAACAAGTTAATTAAATAATTAAGCTTGTAATAGGTATGATATTGTGTAACTAAATTAATTAGCTATGAAAGTGAAAAATACTTCCCAATTTGATGTAAAAATGCAATGAATTAATTGGTATAATTAATCTAAATAATTTCGGCGGAAGGCTGTATTAAATTTAATTAGGTAATGTAATGAAAGATGCATCTAATGCTGATGTTTATGCAACGAATAAGTAATTGACGACGAGTATGTACGTAACAAGATCGGAAACCAGTAAACCTTTGCTTACGGAACGTCTAAATGACTCACAAAACACATTCCACTTCTGTCGCATTCACTATTTAATAATTTGCGAACAGAATTTATGTATAGTTAATTATTTTCGGCCCAATTATTAAGTATAATATTGGATGTGTATACAACACATCCAACACACTCACTCACATTCACTTTCATTAAGCGAAAATACTTACCGTATAAGGAAATTATTAAAAAATATTGGGGAACATTTGGCAAGTAGTTAAAAGATACATGAAATTAAGAATCTGCTACTTCCCGGCAGGCAGGCAGGTGATTCAGTTCTAGATTGCAATGCAGTTGAAGATTGCAATGAGGGAACCCAGTAGAGAACTGTAGATAAGAACCTATGTAAAGAGTGGAGTATCCGAAGGCCCGGTCTGCAGCACATACAAAAGAAACACGAGATAAGAACGTCATTACACGTGTGATGTAACGCTTATCACGTACATCCATCTCCACTCCACGTTGCATCATATTTGTGAGTGACGTAACTTGGATATGCTTCCCCGGTATAATTGGTTATGTTATGAATCTCTATCTGCATTCTACACAATGAAGGAATTTACTTACGTCGCCGCGTTGCCCTGGATTTGATTTAATCCGGAGACACGGTCGTTTCTCGCGCACAAAGTACACAATCAATAGCGCGGGCAGACTGTCTCTATTCTCGGCTCATAAATGTGGGTCTGACGCCACATATTTTTCAAATGCCTAATTTCAGCATTTATAGTCCCAAAGCTATCATATGCACTTATATGTCATTAACGACATCATTTATATCCAAATATTATTAAACTTCTTTGATTTTCACTCATTTTATAGGAAATATAATTTTAAAAATTCACATCAGATCTATAATATATCAGTACGTCACTTCGTGATCGATTCTAAGTGTTAAGACACATTCCGTTATGAGATAAAGTGAGCAATAACTCAAACAGAACGCTGTCCCACCGTAACTACCACTTCTGAGGAGCCTTCAGAAGTGGTATCCCCATTTTAGTGTCGCTGGCCTATCCTCGTTCAAAGCAAGAATACGGTGACGCTAATCAATGTCTGGTCTAATGGTGGTTACCATTTTGGTGGACGTCAAGATTTGACGCCGAGTGCCGAGATCGTGCATTGCAACACAACCCGTGCGGCGGCCGCAGTCTACGAGTATTTGAGGTAAACAATGGGTTGCGCAAGCGCAAATTACCTGTCCGGCCATATTGACAAGGTTACAAATTACAATTAGTGCGGTGGATGACCGATCACATTGTCCATTAGGGAACTTCCATTAATTTTAATATAATGAGCATTATATGCGTGTATTTTTTACTTTTACAGTTGTACTTTATTAATATTTTTTCTTAATGACATTATTGAAATATTAAATTAAATTTATGGTAACAGTTTGAGATGACGACGTCCAACACAAAAACATTACGAGTTTATTGAAGTAAAACTTCTTTACGCAAGCTTGACTTGGGGAGTAAGCTGGTGAACGCGTGACGAGAGCGTTACGAAAAGTGTGATCGGGCGAGGCGAACGAAAGCTGAAAGGGAGATATTCAAATCACAGTCCACTTATCAGGCAACATCTCGAGATGGGCTACACTCACACTTGGCTTTTTCTGTGACAATATTGATTTGTTATCGGAAGAATATTTATTTTTATACTAACTCCATCTACTATCCTTGTCTTTCTTTCTGTTGATATCAATAACTACTGAGCTTTTTGTACCGGATGTTGAAAGTCCATCCATCCAACAGTAATCAGTTATTACAGGTAATTCCAGTATAATTTGTAATTAAAAGCCATTCAAAAGTAGTAACAAAAGGCGAAGATAAAATAAATATCAAACCGAAGTAACACCGAGTAAAAAATCCACCCGGTCGTTTACCAAGCAAGTAAATGATTTTGTTTCAGATAAATCAAACCATTATTACCATTATTTTGAAGGTAATAAGGCACACAACACAGTGAGGAAGGCTGGACGGATAATTACGATCCAAGTGAGTATATTTAACATCCACAAGTAGACAAAAGGCTCGAGAGTTCAAGGTAATCGGGGCTCAGCAAAACAAGATTGATGAAATGGTATTATTGGTGGTAGAATTAAGAAAACTGCGTCATATTAACTGTCTTTAGTTAAACATATATTATTATACTTAACATAGGTAGATAACATAGGATCTTAAATTCCAAGATACTTTTTAATAGTACGTAGTTTTATTGCACATTTGCACGAACATTTTAGTGTTAATTCATGTTATGCTACTGTACGTCATACCTGACTATACGTCAGGTGATTGAGGGGACTAAAATATTTTATCATGACATATTCTCTCAGACCACACTACCAGAGCAAATCTAAGCTTGTAACAATATCATCATAGGCACCTACCACTACCACTGACTGTAAGTACCTACCTATGTACTTACTGTTTGCTTTGTTGTTACCGCCTCTGGATGACGCCACAGTTTTATTAGTATTGTATTTGAGCAAGAAATTATTTTATAGCACACTGTGACCTAAACCCGCATTTATGCCACGCTTTTCCGTGCGTAAAGTAGTTGATTATAGCACGGGTTATGATGCTAACTTCACACCGTGCACAAGATGACACTTACACTATTGACACTTAGAATCTGGCAGCAGACAAATTTTTAACAAATATTTATGGAGGGTAGGGTACTAGTATTAAATAACTCAATGGAGGGTACGAATATTTAAGGGTGTGTTCCGATATACACTGCGAGCACTTTAAGGTGTGACGTCAATTTAGTATATTACTAAGCCGTTCTTTATAGTTAACTATACTGGTTATTTTGTAAAACGGCACGCAGTAAAGTATACTGTCATCAATTTATGTAGTACCTAAATATGCAAGTGATCTGTTTAAGAAGAAAAATAATTTGGCAATTGAATTAATCGCATAATAAAACGGCCACTTGGTAAAACAATATTCAATAATTCAATAATAATAATCAATAGCATTTTTTTAAATTTCTGGACGCTTTTAATCATGTGATCAAAGCACTGAGAGCATCTTACCTCGAAAACACCAGTGCTTACGAGTACAATAATGACAACGTTTATGACGTCATAATATTTATCAAGGATACTGCGTCAGTACCTATACTGTAAATCCATAACGGAACGAATTTCTCACCAAAGAGCACTGGACAAGTGGAGAGTGGACTCGCAGTGTAATTTAGTGTATATCGGAACACACCCTTTAGGTTGCTAGGTAACCTAAACCCGCATTTTAGTCATCATTAATTACAAATGTTTCTTTTTATGATCTCAGTAAATGTATGCCTATAATTTAATTATTGATGCTCTGGAATCAATGCAAAAATGTTTTGAGATATATAGTTTTATAATACATTTTAAACAATAAATACTTTTGAATGACGTTTGACATGTCGGTAAAGCAGACAAATTAATAATACTTTTGAATGACGTTTGACATGTCGGTAAAGCAGTTAGTGATCAATTAAGAACATCAACAGCCTCGTAAACATTTCCTTTCTTTTATTTCCATGTAAATAATTATATGTTTGAGTATAGGCGGGTTTATGTCACTTGTGCTATAAAATAGTATACGATACTCGTGCGTTAAGTAGCTATATTATTTGTACAGTGTTTAGAGCACTCGCTCCGCTCGTGCTCTAACTTCACACCGTGCAATAATAAGCTACTTAACGCACACGTATCGTAATGTACTAATTTATGCTTCTTTTGTTTCAAGACAAATAACATTCTAATTTTCCTTTATTTATAATAATATACGGTTTATTTTGTTCACAGACAATTAAAGTATTAATTAATGAACGCCTCTCACCTCAAACATTAAATTAAAGAAATACCTAGGTACCTTCTGGAAATTATTTGAAATGATCCAAACTATTTTAAGAATTACAAGAGTTTGATATCTGGGGACATTGATCGGTCGCAATCGACGCACTGCCTACAAATTATTTGTTATAGAATAACCGGCAGACATAACATAATAATGTATCATTACACCGCAGTTATGTGCAGATAAAAGAATTGGGTAATGCGTAATTGGAAACAACGACAGGAGAAATCGCATCGCCAGGGGCGTGATCAATGTAGCGCTACCGAGTGCTATTAGGAGCCGCGACAACACGCAACCATGAAATCGAATATGGGTAAGTGGAGCAGTTCAGCAGTCCGAGCCGATTACGATGAAAGCTGATGTGGCTGTGGATATCCCAGTTACATGTCGAAACGCATGACGCTTAAATTGGCTTAGTCGACTTTGGACTTATTCGCAAAATGCCCCATTCCTAAAACTACATGTTTAAGCAACAACCCAATAAGTTCTTAGTTCGTTGTGTAATTATAACAATCGGTTTGAACCATGTTCAATTCTCGATTCAGTTGATAAGGATGTTTTCCTGAAGCATCATTAAAAGAAATGACGGAAAGTCAACAAGTCAAATTGGCGAACAAACGAAACCTGTCACATCGAATACTGTGAACGGAAATAAAAAACGTATAAACCGTAAGGACTCGACTCGTGGAGCGAGACTGCAGCGAGAGCGAGTTGAAGGCGCAACACGAAACCAATCATTCATACCACTAAAAGTAATTTAACAACCGCATCGGAGAAAAATGTTAATGACGTTCGCGGTTTTCAGATATCAACGATGCTATCATTATGATTCGCATTCCGTGTTCACTCACGTTCACTACTTTTTTAACGAGTGTTAGCTTCAGATGGTTTATCTTCATGTTACTAGTTTCTATTATTTGCAAATTTAAATTTATAGTAATTTCTATCAGTAGGTAGTATCTTAAAGTGTGGTCCAGGACAAGATTTCCAGAAGTCTACTCATAAATATCTCCATGCCTATCAAAAGATTTATAACCACTGCTACAGATTTTCTTTAATATAATTAAATATTACTTCATGTTACCAGGCATGTCGTATAATATTGGAGTTGTTATGCTACTTTTTTCCAAAATGTTATTCTATCAATTCCAAAATTGTACTAGCACATAATTTTAGGTCTATATTTATATTATGAATGTTTAATACTTTAAACAAGAAGGCCGAAACAAACTATTTTTACGCTCAATTCGGTAATTTGATTGAAATTCACCAACGAGAAATTAAATTTATCGAAGAAAATCGAGTTAAATCCAATGATGCATGTAAAATTTCTTAACGCAACATGAGCAAATCTAGACGAGTCACTTTCATTTATGATCGCAGACAAGCGGATGCATACGAATATTTAACTTTATTTCAATTGCAATCCACAAGCTTTTAACTAAAACGTGAGTATGATTGTTAAATTTCATCATAAAGATCCACGTGAACGAACATTTAACTGCTTTATCGATAAGGAGAATATAATGTTATTGAATGACAAACATTTTACAAACAAACGCATTCATTTTATTAACCCTTCAATTTGTCTAAGGATCAAACAGTATCAGTAGGTACAGTACACATACGTATGTTTCTTATCTATTCTATGTACGTAATTCCGTGAAGGTTACTGTTTAATAAAACAGCAAAGAACGGCGTTAGATCTGCTATTATCTCAGAATACCTGACGTGATTCGCAGGACATTAATTGATCGACAAACAGTGTAATGGCACTTGTATCGTTGGATCCATCAAATTGTATCAACGATATTATCATACATTGCATTAACTCATTTAGGTATCTTATCGCTGTTCAAACACCAGTATCAGGTAAGAGCAATGAAATGATGATAGGTTGAAGCATGAGAAATTACGCTCAATGATAAAATATTTGACGTAAACAAAGAATAATAAACGGCATACAGTCATGTACATGGTCACCACATTCTCCTCAGCAATAATAATATTGACATATCAACATTAACACCTGACGACAATACAAGAGTGCAAGCAACAGACAACAATACTTTAAAAAGCAAAAAGCAATATTGCTATGAAACACTAACCAACTTCAGCATTTCTAGTCCCAAAGAATCGCACACACGAACTGTCAGTACAAACAAAAGCCTAATTAAGTCCTCAATTGAACAATCAAGCGTCCACAGCACACACACTCACTTTTCCCAAACTAATTATTGCGGGGGAGCATTCGGAACACGAGACGAGAGTTTGTTTTTATCGCCACGCGTCCGCGGTCCGGCTGTCTCGAGGATGTTTTCAACGAGACGAAGCACTGTTTCACAACACTATTGAATTCGTTATTCGAAATTTTAAACAGGAACTCGTTTGTTTTCTACTTTTAAAAAATCACTCGGACTTCGTTAAGTTTATTACGCGAAGGAGTATCGCGACAAGTATCAACGTCGACAGTTGGCGCGGCACTGGTAAGTGGCGATGGCGACTGGCGAGCCGCGAGTACGGCGAGATATCGAGAATGAATCGAGGAGTCGTGACTCGTGAGTCGGGTGGAGAAGGCTCGCCCGCGTCCGCGCGGGGCCCGGTTGGAGTCGCCGCCGATCGTGCCTCTCGCTCGTGCGCAGCCTCTGCGCCCTCTGCTACCCCGATAAATCATTCATTGTTGCGACCTCGTGCGCAGCCAACCTGCTGCTTTTTTGTGGCTCCAGGTGGATTTAGGATTCCACGATAATAGTTTCTTTTAATTAAACACGTATCTGGTTTTTATTGAACTTTGAACTATTTCAAACCAACTATTTGAACTATTTATTGAACAACATAGCAACAAGACTTATTGCGTAATCCATGAGGGTTTTCAAATAGCCTACATTTAAAATTAAATGTAGTAATTAAATAATAATATTTGTTATGAAATGAGCACGTATGATGGATATAAAATTCAAATCGTTACACAGAAACGCAATAACACTTGAATTAACAAATGAATCACGATAAACACAAAGAAAATATGGAATAAAAACACAAACCTCTCTAATATTGACACTGTTATCAAACTGTTACGATAGACGTTATAGTCGAAAGAAACTATAGCGTGGCCGCAATTGTTTTAACAAACTACTGAATATACATAGAAACCTACAAATTGTACAAAAAATCTCGAGATATTGATCTATCGAAGGCAACCAACAAATAAATGACCATCGCCTTCAGCGTTTGTTTCATGCATGACTAATTATAGCGTCACGAATAATTATTGTTTTACAGATATTACACATATTTCATGTCACTCACCCATTTTATTAATCTGTTTTAGATACGTCTGTAATTAAACAAACAGTAGACAAAAAATAATATTTTCCGGATTCCTTCGTTGGTCGGCTAAGTGCTATATTCTGAAGGAATAATTTTAACTGATGATTTAGATACGAGAGTGACAATTGATGTCCTATTATCAATAATTATAAATGTGTTTTCTTTCTTTCTTTATTTCTTAATTAGGAAAGAAAATTAAAACGATAGAGCGTATCGTTCTTTTTTACCACGATAATGCGCCCGCGCATTGGTCCTACGTGGCCCTCACTGCTATCCAAGAGGCAGGGTTTGAATTAATGGATCACCTGCCATATTCACCCAACAGAGCCTCTAATTAATTTCATCTTTGCTGCATTTTTAAAAAACCCATACGTGGCATAAAATTTAATGATAATGTAGAATTTATGACCGCTATGAAGTTTTTAGGAGACCCAACAAAAAATTTTTTCTAATGGAATTAGACGACTTGAAAAAAGTAATTTAGGGTGGATTGATGTAAAAAGAGAGTACGTTGAAATATAAAATATTTTTTTCGACATACATTTCCCATTTTTCACCATTTCCCATTCCCATTTCCTAATAAATCAAAACAGTTAGTAACAAACAGTGATTTTTGATCTGCACAAATGCGAGGACCAAAACTTTATAGCTGTGACTGTGATACACGATGAGTTTCAACACTCAACCGAGCCTCATATGAAATCATCCAGTTTTTGAATGTGAGCAGCGTCGGCTACGGCGCGGGCGTCGCATCGCACGGCTTTTTGTTCAATCACCAAGTCATTAAACTTTCCCGGTGCAGCGGTAATTGATTCTGGGAACAAGCAAGTTTTCGATCGCAGCAACTGTACCAACTTTACGTTCTTATAACTTCTTATGCTGATGTAATATACTGCTGGCGACTCGATCTTTTTTATTGATATTCAATTAACGAACAGGTATCCAGCTATACTTTGCAGTGAATACGTACTGTAGCTCAATCACATTTGTTGGATGCCGCTAATAGATTACAGTTCTGTATAAAAATGGTTAGGTATACGAGTCATATAGCGTCATTTGGCGTCTCATTTACAAGTGCTCCACGAATTTATTTACCGAATAAGCAGATCAAATATCTGAAGATCTTAATTAAACGCTGTGTAAAAATAGCATTCCTTTTACATCGTACATCGTAGCGTTATTAAATATTTCGCAAGCATATTATGACCCTCAGACCACACCTACATTCATTCATGTTAACTCCCAACTACTCAATAAATTTAATCCGCACATCGAAACATCGTCGTACATTCAAAATGTGACATAATCTCGATGGACAAGTGTTAAGGTTGCTCAAAAAGTAGTTTTCCGATGTTGTGTTTCAGGCTTGCAACCATTGATTAATGAACTCGTATAATTATCTGGTAAGCGAGCGTATCCAATACAGATTTTTAATTCGATTAAATGGTCTTACCTTGTACTTTACATATTCAGGTTTATTGTAATGTTAAAGTTCAGGAATTTTTAGGACTAAAATTTTAATGTCATGGATTTTCTTATGTGTACCTACTTGTAAGTTTCATAACGAGTTGAAATATTTTTATATTTTGTACTTGACTGCAACTTTTACATATTATGACGTGAAATCTAGACGACACATCCGTTGACACAAGATGACTTTAGATACTATTTGAATTTGTTTATCTTTTACGAGTTTGCTTGAACCATCCAACCAGATAAGTGAAGTTGCTATTTCCCAACCAATCTAGTTAGCCAAGAGCCCTTTTAAACAAAGTTGAGACGAGGTTTTATTTCTGTTATTAATGTTCATGATGAAATTAATTCTGACGAGTCACAGTAAAATATTCCTACCTAATTTTCGCAATATAATAAAATGAACTACAGTCTTTATTGTAATGGTAATTAACTGTTCTAGAAATTGCAACGTTAGTTTTCCCACGTCGAAATCGTGTCTTTTGTAAACTTTGTTGGAGCCGGTAAGGCGTACGACAGCAGTACCAGCAAAATCCATTGTAACGAGTTCAAAGTAATTATAACAAAGGTATTGACGTGCGTAGCTTCCTCCGATTCAGCTGCTTCCTCCGATTGTCCACAACAACACCTTGACACCATGGAGGCGGTAACGGTGCCGACTTGACCTTCTGCGCCCTTATCATTTTAATGTTTCACTACTGTGTCTACTGATGGTTCGTTTTAACTTTTCATCAGACGACCTTCCTCTGTTTGATAAGGCATCTCCAAAGGCAAATTTCGACGCTATCAGGCAACATAATAATATAATGGACAGTAAAATTTCTTCAAACGTCTGGATACTAAAATTCAATGTTTGTCGATGGATAATATAAAATCTGTGTATCTAATGCGATCTAGAAATCTATTTCAATGCAATAAATCCACTGTCAAGAAAACTAATATCTAACTACGGCCAGTTAGTGGTAATGAGCTGATGGGTAAGACTGCCATCAGCAAAACTACTCGTACATCATGGCCGGCAAGCGGCAGGCGGCAGGCGGCCACACTAAGTATCTTCGCTAATAAATTCCGCCTCGCAGATCATGTATCCCAGTATCCTACATAAAATATTGTTAAAAATCATCTGAACCTTAAGCTTAAAGAACGGTAAAGATGTTGGACATCGCAAGGAACTAGGAACCTTAAAGAATGTTTACTTTAAAAAACGGAGGAAATTGTTATTTGTTTACCTCTTTGTATAAACGATCATCAAATTTTTTATGCTAGTATACGTTAATTTTTATAACTTTTTGTAGCCTGACCAAAATGTGAACCATAACAATCCTTTATACACTATAAACCTACCACACTAAGTATTCAAATATCTTCGAACGGTAAGTGTTCCAAGTCCATACGCGATGAGTGAATCCTGAATTAGGGAGATAGTGAGAGCAGACAACGAACTATGTTAACAGAAGATAACTAGGTACCCGACGAAATACGAGAGTATGCTGCAGCTGACGTCACCGCAGTGGCAGGGAGCACACGTTAAGTCATCTCCGAGCTGGTAACTTTCCATCTGAAAGTAAATCAGCTTCAATTATTTTTAATTATCTCGGCTGATAAGCCGCGCCGCTCGCACCGCGCAAAAACGCAGCGACCGCCCGCTGGAGCCCGCTGGAGCACGCTGGCCGAGCATGTCGCATCCATCATCTGCGTTTTGTATTTATTGTTGTAAAATCGAGTATAAATAACAAGTGTAACGCTTTCTGATCAAAACTCTCTGGACTTTTGTAAAACGCGACGCCGCGCGCCGTGCCGCCGCCGTTTTTCTGTCAGTGCGATTGTAAGAAAGTCACTTGTGATAGCTCAGATGGCTATATCCAACTACCGTTTTTATACCTGATACGTAATTAAAATGATAATATGAAGCCAACGAGATTAACGACTATCGGTGTAATCTATTAATCAATAATTATTAATCTACTAAAATTATATACAGTTATCGTGGATACCAAAACAGTTAAATAATACCTATATCAGGTACTCGGATATTGCGCCGAACTCTGGCTAAGCTCTTGAGATGTGAAAAAACCCACTTCGTTTAAAAGCAACGGTATCAGAAACTACTTTAGATAACTTGTATCTGATAATTCTTCCTTACTCAAAAGCTGATACAGAGATTGAACTAAAAAGGAATAAATCAAGCCTGAGGGCTATAAATATACGGAACTCAGCTAGTTGATGCGCCCCGGCGCCGGCGAGCTGCGCGGGGCGGGGCAATCACGTCGCGAGTTTCTTTAATTGGGAAATTTCTCTCGTTATCTCGATGTCTGCAAGTCAAGCAGTCTAATGCAGAAGCTAATTATAACTTATGTTAAGTAAATATATAAAGTATAATAAGATAAGGTTGCACAGCATAACATGGATCGTTTCAAGAAAGGTCTAATAAGAGTTAGGTACGTCTTTAATATCCATGAAGATTCGGTGACTCTTCACTTTGTGACCATAATCATTAACCATTTTGTAACTGATTCTCATCATAAAAATACAAAATATTTTGTATTTCTTCATACCATTATAAGTATTTCAACATGCTGACCGGTCGGCTGAAACCTCATGCAAAGCCTGCCACGTTACCGAGACCCGAGACTGGCGGTTCTCGTTAATTGTATCTATTCGTACCACCGACCACTCGTACTTATGATGTGGTTGTCGTCACAGACGCCGAGTGGAATAGAAATGATTTCGTTATAATAATTATGAAATAAATTGCCTAATTTTTTCCTATAGGTATTTATTTGTCCCTGTATTGTGATCTTTATACATAACATAATACTTGGATCACTATTTGTGGTGGACCACCTTGTTCGTTGGGCATTTCCGAAAACCTTTACATTTCTCCGTATTCCATTAGAAGTCAATCAAAATTACGAATATTTTCTTGTCGAATATCAACTTCAGATAGCCCGAGAACCATTAGAACTTGTAATTAAAAAAATTATCTTGAAATCAAATTTCATAATAATACTTCGATTTTTCGGGACTATGAAAATAGGCACCTGCCATCTCTAGACGTTAACAATTCTGCAAGCATCGCGACAGCCGTCTCCTCACCTTGACCGGCGTAACAACTATTGTCAGAGGGTAAGCTAACGCAAAGTTCACTGGGACGCAGCTCGCCGTCCCAACACCATCGGTAGCGCTGATCGGGACTGACGGACCGACCCATCAGCCATAGCAATATTTTTGCATTCAACGTTTGTAACACCCAATTTTCCAATTTCGGGAACTTCGCACCCGACATTGGAAAATCGAGCTTTTTTTATTCTTATAGATTATTATTTAAATTCAAGTATTTGACTTTACATTTTTAAAATTAGCGAAGTTTGAAAGAACTCAGCGCCCGCTTTTATCAACCCTAAAATTTAAAGGTTTATTCTTTAAAATCATCGTTCGTAGTGAACTGTAGTGAAAAAGATTTTGTTTGTTCTTAAAAAACAACAAAAAAACATATTAATATTAAATTAAAATTATATAAATATTAATTTAGGCTGCCGGGGCTGCCGATAGAAGTGAAAACTAAGTAACTTGTGAATTGTATCGTCGAGCTATTACATTATAATTTTCGATGATTATTTTTATAGCTTATGGAATTATTATTATAGATAATCAAAAAATACACATATGTGTATACACAGTATACCTACATAAATAGCTCATGGAAAGCCTTCAGTGACGATGACGCGAGTTCCATGATTTTTGTTCACCCAAAAAGTGCTCAACGCACCTAAAGAAGTTATCACTTCAAAAAAAAATTGGTTGTATGGAGATTTCACCCCTTTGTTTAATTAAGTCTGTTAAAATTATTTAATAACTTGCTTCGGCGAAGAAACTAAGTGTCTGACAGACATCGCAGACACCAATCTCACATTGTGGGAGCAAGCACGAACCCAGTTGGCCAGAAGTAGGTCAGAATGATGTAGATAAACCATGCCTAATATGGTCATAGCATTAGGGGTGTCTCACTGCAAGGCAATAGTGAGTTATCTGACTGCGTATGCGTGCGCTAAACAATTGTCATAGAAATTTATTGTGAATGCAAATACAATACAGGTGTTGAGTTATTATAAATAAATAACAATAATATGAACTCATAATATGGGTCATACTCATAGGTGACAGCAGAACGTTGCGTGGGCGAACACCCCAAGACCGTTATTTATCAACAAATCAGCGGCCGCCGGCTATTGTTGTGTTTCGATCGGTTGGTGTGAAAAAATATTAGTCTGTTGTGTGAAAAAATATTGTCGTGGTCTTTTGAAACTATGTCACGTCTGCTCGTTAGCGTACATTCCGCTTATAATGCATTGTAGGTTTTGTTGTGAATTGCGACCTATATTAATTTGCGATTTTTTCGTATGTCAAGGCAACGCAATTTAAATTTTAACTCACGTTAGCATCGCCCGTTACCAGTTCTGCGACCTTCTAACAAATTTATAGTTTCGGTCATCTTCATCTTCATCTACCGCTAGTCAGCGTAATGACGTTCTTTAATGCGTTTACCCTGACTCTACATACATACCCCTTTGCTGCAGCGGTTTTATAAGTAATGAATTACAGTCAAATTTCAAGCGCAGAGCGGATAACTAGTTTTGATAATTGTATTAGTTAGATGAGGTTAAATTGAATAACAAATACCTCATGTACGATGCCGACATTTTGAAGGATGTTGGAGTAGTAGAATTATCGCGTTAATGATGACTCAGCTGCGGGGCAGGAAGCGCACTTGACACACATCAGCATCACGCGGAGACCATTAACTAGGAGATACCTGCACGACCTGAGCACCAGCAGCGCCGAGGCTACCCGGCCGCGGCAGCGCGGGGATGTGGCAGTGAAGTAAATAAATCACTACATAGTATAAAACAAAGTCGCTTTCTCTGTCCCTTTGTATGCTTACATCTTTAAAACTACGCAACGGATTTTGATGGGGTTTTTTAATAGATAGAATGATTCAAGAGGAAAGTTTATATGTATAATATATTCAAGTTTTTCGCAAACAATTTTGGAATTGGGTACTAAGGGACAGGTTTCCAGAAGCGAAGCGAGGGCGGGTTTACTAGTAAATAAATAAATAACGCTACAGACTCATAGCCCCACACTAGGATTCCCAGTGTCGTTGGTGCCATGGACAACACACAAGACAAGTTTAAATTCATCGTTCAAATTTCCACCTCGCTGGGAATCGAACCCAGGACCCTGGTGATGATGAGTTCTGTTCTCGGTCTGGATGTGGGTCTTTGTCTCTGTGTTGTCCATAGCACCCACGATACAGGAAATCCTAGTCCACACTAGGATTACTTAGATAGCTCCTCGCGTATGAGAGAGTAGCGTTATTATTTTTTAAATAGTTACAAGTAGGTAAGTATGTTATTTTTATTCAAAAACAATTTTGGAGAAAGAACACATTATCTAATTATGCTAACAAATTATATTCCGATTTTCACGCTAACATAATAACATTATTATCTAACAGTCAATTTAGCTAAGTAAGTAAGTAAAAACAAGTTGTACGACCATTATCTTCCATCGTTGGTTTCTCGTAATGCAATAAAGATTGGCTTAACAAGCCTCCGACCTCCAGGAACAATAACGAGCCGCTGTCGCGGGGCAATCTCGTGGCGCCACCTGGCGGTGATCGCGGCTCACCGTCACCATCATCTACCACCCGACGCCCGCGCCGAATGCTTAAACTGTGAAAGTGAGAAAGCGCGCGGTTCACTAACGTTCGTACAGCTCTGTGTAAACATCGCCCTGCAACACTCCAGTGTTTGTTACTAAATTATTGGTTTTTTTTCTTTTTTTTTACACGATGCTAAGTTAATTGACAACAAATTAACTTGACAACAATCCCACCTGATATTAAGTGGCGATGATGGCCAAAGTTGGTAAGCGCATTAACTTAGTAAATTCCTATTCACCCTTTCTAAAAGACTCCCACATCAAAAGCATGCCGATGCGGGCAAGCTATTCCAATCCTTTGCGGTGCGCATTGCAAAAGACACGCGACGAAGGAAACCGCGTCGTCCGTACCGATGGGATGTTAACATAAAGATGGATAGGTACCTGCCGTACGTCGGGTGCGATGGAAAAACGGGGATGCGGGAATTAAATCGCGCAAGTCCTGCGCACATTCTCCAAATTTTATAGAAATTCTATCGAAAGCCGAGAGACTGGCGGCAACTCTGCGCCTGTGCTCGAGGCTTTGCAGATTGGTCTCAACCAGATCTGGGTCACCAATAAGCCTCTTTGTTTGCACGCCTCTCCGTCGAATCCAAAGCAAAAAGATAACATTTGGCTGCGCCTCCCCAAATGTGAGAACAGTAACACAACGCCGAACCTGGGCCTTAGACAAACTTAAGAGTTGGCCCGGCGTGAAGTACCGCCGCACCTTTGCAAGGATGCAAAGTTTCCTTGCAGCAGCCCTAGCTTTGGATTCAATGACCCGCCCAAAGTTTATGTAGTCATTGATTGCGAAGTTGCTCTACTGTTCTAGCAACATTATTTAATCCAGTCTTAATCGTCAGGCGTCAGCCGGCCTTGGTTTTGGCTCGGTTCTAGCTTAACACTATTATTTATCATGCGTGACGTTCTTCGTGAATAAAATATTTCACAGATAATAAGTCTGCTTGCACATTATCCACATAGTTTTGCACATCGGTTACGGTATCTACCACAACACTAGAGAGGAGCGATAGGCGGAAAGCGTCTGTTTTACGCAGAGTCTTGACTTTAGAATGGGAACCTCCCGCGAAATTTCCCGTGGCATTACATTTAAAGGCCGTTAGAAATGGGGACCAAATCCCAGGCGAAAGAGTTACTGAACAAGCTCGCGGACTGCTTGTTTACATTTGTGATATTATTATGTACACCCTGTACAATGTACAATCATGCCGTCCGCATATAGGGACCTACTCGTAATACGGGTGATGTGAGTATGTACGTTATTTTTTATTATTATTATTTATTTACAATTTTTATAAGCTTTAAGACTCAAAGTCCAAAGACATTTCTCGTGACATCCTTGCCAACACGCAAAGCAACAGACTACCTAGCTACACTAAACGTAGGTCCGTCAGTACATAACGGAAAACAATTTGGATTTGACGCTGGACTCGAAACTCGATAAGTAGCTCTCAGTTTGCGGTCACGATTGTTTCTGGACCATTTGCCGCAGCCTTCGGTAGCTCCACGGCTATTTCAATAATAAATTTGCGGAACAAACCGCCCATTATTTTTATACGATGGCTGATTGGCGTCTCGCTTTTGTTCCGACCGAGCGTTGCGGCTGACAATGGCATATTCTTGACGATAATGGGTTCCTGTTTCTACAGCTAGGCCCAGTCACTAGCTCGTTTAATGTCGTACATTACACGAGCTAACGAGGAACGAGATGCAAGGAGCTACATTGTTACTTTAGTGGCCGTAATAATATATGAATGATCATGGTGGAGCGGTCGCGGGCCAACCCGGGCGTCGAACGTCGAAGGCCATACGCTGCCTTAACGATTGCTATCTCGCGATAACAAAACATGTCAAATTAAGTTCGCGGTATAACAACAAATATTAAATCAGAGCTTACTTTTTGCATCATAATTATAAAAACCCCGGAACTCGTACATGAACAATAGTCCTTAATCAGAACTCGTTAACTGAAATACTCGGTTGTAAGTAGGTGTGTAGGTCTTAACTAAGTCTAAAGGACTGCGCACATTAGACCCACTCAACTTCCACCCGTCACCAACTCTTCGACAAAACTAAAAATCAATTAGGAGTTTTATATCTTATTATGCAAAGTTGAATTTCGAACGTATACTTGAAAGATGTGTAGGTACTACTCGTCGCACGTCGCCGACGTCGAGTTGGTTTTGAAAGCCTTAACTCTTGCGGAAGTGTTAGTCTTGTGTCTTGTTGGGGCTTAACAAAACGTAACATAATTACGTAATTGCACGCCATTAAAGCAACAAGGGTTGCCAATTACTGCAAAGGCTGTACCGCACCGTATATGGTGCTGTGTCGAGTGACGGTGATTCTAAGGCCATCAAACCCTTCGATAAAAATAACCACTTCTACACAACACCATTCTTGGGATCGGCTACCTTTGAAACATAGAGCTTTCATATATTTTTGCTATAAAAATGTATCGGTATTTTAGACTTTTTACAGGGATTTCTTATACAGTATCAGGGAGCACTAAGTACGGATGTTTGAAAATACGTCCCTCCAAAGGGGTAAAATGGAGGGAGGGGTAACAACTTCTATGAGTTTATGAATAAAATTTCCGCGGACAAAGTCGCTTGGACCAGCTAGTACTGACCAGCTAGTACTTATAAAAGTAGCGTTTGCCGCATGTTACATCACGAGTGCTACATCGGAGCGATACAGTTGATAGCGGAGGACTACAGTCCGCATGCAGTTCGCGTACAGACATAATTAGGTTTCCAAATGTCACGACGTTACCAAACCGAGCTGCAGACGGTGCAGGCGGCATTCGAGCCGCGTTCGAGGAAGTTTCGTAACGCGCTGCCAATTCGACACAACGCACAAACAAATTGGAGTGTGATTTCTAGAAACGACGACGAACTAAGCAAACTGCCCACAGAACAATTGTGAATAATCTAGCTTCACCTCACGGCTCATCTCACGTGAAAGCGAGAAGTAAATTGTGAGTCTCATCGATGATTGTAAACAATACCCACTCCTGTTACCCTACCAAAGAGTATGGCTTTAACCGATTCGGCTTTTATGGCGCCCGAAAGCATCCGACATGGCTTAACGACTGCTACCAAATGGTAGCCGGGACCGACGGCTTTACGTGCCCTCCGAACGGCAGCGACCAAGGAATTTGATCACCCAGAGTAGAGTATGTAAGATGAGATTAATACGTTTGTTAAAAATAAAATAGGAAACCGACATCGTTTTTCACATTAAGTGCTATGTAGTCATCATTTGAAAATTAAAATAAAGAGTTTAACTTAAACAATCAAAACCTATTTGACTACTGAGTAAAAAAATATATAGGAACTTCAACAATCTAAATAAATATTCGTGAAATGACGTCAAACGCTCGCATTCACGACATACGAGTTCTAGAAAAATGCCTCAGATCGCTTATACTTTGTCAAATGACTGCTAATTGTTCAATATTTCTTGTTAGTGGAAGAAACATAGAAAATTTCCAGATGTAGTATTGTATTGCGTAAATTGGCTTCTTCTTCTCAATCGACTTTAGCCTCATTCGTACAGGAAAGTCGCCTTTTTTTAAATTACACTAAAGATTTGTAGACCTAGTAGAAGACAGTAATTAGAGAATAACTCAAATGGAATGGTTCCGTTTATTCTATACATACTATGCTTTATTTTCGGGCCACAGAATGCCATGAATCGCACCGAAAGAAACAAAACTCAACATAAGCAGCACGTCTTTACCTGTTAAGATTATAAAGTAACCCGCGGTAACGAGAGCGCGAATTAGGTAAATGAAAAGTAGGCAGCGATGTATTAAGTCACCGCAGTTACGTGTCATACATTTATCTCTAATTTAATTACAACGATGGGAAGAGCGGAAGCGCGCCCGCGTCTGTCGAAACGTAGCGCGTCGTTACGTCACTGCGATGTATCAAGGCCGACGTGGCCCAGGGGCGTAAACAGTATTATCTATGGGTGTCAATTAAATCGAAAAGCTACTTGAGTACGTCCCCAAAACCCAACATGAACGGAGTTAGCTTTTCTTAGCATTTTGAAGAAAGTAAGATCGAAGATACTTACTAGTTTTAAGTCTTTGCTATAAATTTGTATTGACTCCGCTGGCTGTCTATTCGTTCATCTTAAGCAGTAACAAATAGCCCCTGAACTTTTACAATGATTCTGTGGAAGTTACAACAACAAATACTAAAAAAAGTTAAAAATTAATAGTCTCCATGCAAAATAAGGAAGGTTTTTTGTACGAAATATTGCAATGTGATACGAAATCCTTTGTGTCCTAGTCGGAATCGCACTTAATCGGTTTTTATTTACATAAGTAATAATTAAAACCAATCTAGGTATACCTTGGTATACGTTTACATTGGATAGCTCGTTGGATGGTAGATGTTAACATTGTATGTGACATTTTCACAGAAATCAACAATAGAATAACGTCGGGAGAAAGTGACGGCGATGTCTCGAGCCACGAGTCACGACATATGTCACGACCTCACGACCCCAGGCACCACAGATACAACAGAAGTTTAACTCGGGAGACACCTGTGGGAGCCCAGTGGTTTGAACGATGAACTTCCGAACCGAGGGTCCCAGGGTCAAATCATGCACAGACCTCTAATTTTCAAAAACTATGCATGAGAATTTAATTATCACTTGTTCCGTGAAGTGAAGAAACCTGCACGCCTAAGAGTTTTCCTTAATGTTCCCAAAGGTGTGTGAAGTCCGGCAATCCGCAATTGGCCAGCATCGTGGACTATGACCTGTACTCCTGAGTCCTGACATTGTGAGAGGAGACCCGTGTGTATCAGTGGAACAGTTATGTGTTGTACATTTGACTCAAACATCGTTGATTTGAAACATATGAATAACCGTGAAAACAAACTGTAGTTATAAATAGTAACTCGGTCCTGTCGAGCTGATGTCTACTATCAGAGTATCAGATAAAGTCGGTACACGGGCGCAATATGCTCTAAATTATTGTAATCTAACTAGGATAGGCCTCAAATAGAAACAATAGCACACAATGATTTGATGTCTATTTATATCTTGCTATCAACTGTTATCTACCGCGCCTGCCTTCAGCTGTCACTCAGGCATACAAATGTCGCCTTTAATAGATACAAATTTCTTATGTGTATTCTAAGCTAAAGAAGTAATGTACGAAAACTGCTTGTATTTATAGAATTTTATATAATTTAGTGTATAAAACGTAATATTAAAATTTAATCTGATCACAACGTATTATGAATGCAATAAACGACTTTCTTGACCCATAGGAACTTACTTATTACTTTTAAGTCTAAACAGAGCAGAAACGTGAGTCAAGGCTTGCATAATATATGAGAAATGTTTTAAACATTAAAATTTAGCGTTAAAATAATTTAAATGGAGGCCAATGTCGCGATTATCTAGCTCGTTGATGGCACAACGTGCGTGCATAATTCGCTAAGTGAATATTACGGATCACGAGCCAAATATCGTTGTCTTCAAACCTCATCAATCGTGATTCGAGACTGACCCACTGCTGGGTGCGGATCGTCTCACAGTTTAGGCTAGCAGGTGCGATTGACGGAATTCTCACTTTGATAATGAAGAAGTTATGCGTGTTCGTCTTTTAGGGACCAAATCTAAATCAAGAATTTTTCGTATCTATATCTATATATATATTGTAAAGTGTCAGCAAAATCCATTCGGTAGTTTTTGCGTGAAAGAGTAACAAACATTCATATATCCATACAAACTTTCGCATTTATAATGTTAATAGGATTATTTACCTTGTCACAGAAAGTATTATTTAAGAGCGTATCGACAAATATCGTTACGATGAACAAATACTATTGGCACACCTGGCTCCGTATAACATCGGGTATATCTTGATGTTGGTGTTCTAATACAACGCAATATATTAAATTTAATAGGACGGCTACTTAGCCATCAATCAATGACATCGGTGTTTGTAAACACGGCTAGAATGCTGCTAGCTGCCACTAGTGGATGACCGCTCGGTACGCGGCCTGCGCGAGGCTCGGCAGCGGAATGCGAATACATTTGTATTGTAATTATTGTAAACCAGCTACTTGGTTGCCATTAATCAACAATGTTCCAACCATTGCTCCGGGGTGCGTGTGGTATGTGAGCAATGCCATATACCGGAATATATTGTCAACTACGTTATGGCGCGGTACGTTAAGCGTGCCGGTGCCGCAGCCGGCAGAGGTCTGATCTTGCAGCTGAGAAGAAATGAGGAATATTTCAAATATGCGTAAACATAAGGGGGAGTTGTTACCGAACAACCTCACTATCTGGTTTCATCTAAATTGTAACGAACAAACGACCTGATTAGTGTTCACGTCGACCGTGGTGGTGAACATTAGTAACACCAAAAGGTATCACAGATGCGTTGCCAGTTGCCGGTCAACATAGAACGAAGGAAGAGGTTGCGGCGCCCTGCTTACATTTTGAGTCTGCTGTGTAAAAACGTATTATATTATTTAGGTACTTATACCTATTAAGTATATTATTTGTTTATTTACAACACCTATACTTTCGTTGTTGTCCAACGAAACTTAATGTGTGTTTCGTGTTTTATCTTTAATTTTGATTGAACAAGAACTTTGAACAAAACAGTTTTCCGTCAGACTTATTAAACCCTATACACTGTTACACACACTATACACTGAAAAATACAGCTCGGTTCTTGGGCTGTACGTAGTCGTTTGTAATTTGTTACATAATGTCGAGGAAATACACTGATAGGAAGAAGTAATTTGCTATTTATCTGTTCTGTATCGTACGCGACACGTAGCACAGACCTATACATTCCATGCCTTTAGTTGACCATACAGTACAGTCAGCCACCAGCCACCGGCTGGCGGCTCGCCTTCCGGCACCGGCACTCGGCCTTCGCAGACGACATATTGATCGTCGTTAGAATAACAATCATCTACCTACACACAATGGATGTACAGTGTAGTAAATATGTATGTACATTTATTTATACATCTACCTCTGACGTTGTATACCTATGGTAGAACAGGAATAATTAACATTATACCGTAGCTTAGGTATTATATATCTACCACATATATGGATTATTAATTTATCAAATCATTACCTTCATAATTCTCAATTAACAGAATTGGTTGACAAATGCAGTGTTTAATCCGAATTCACATACAGTTCTACATTCTACACTTCAAATAATTAATTACTAATAACCCAAAGTCATGTCATAGATGCCTATATTTTTTTATATAAATGTTTTCCTTTTCGGTCATATCCAAACGGTAGCATGCATTAGTCGCGCAGTTGAACAACAAAAAAGTTCATAATAAGAACATTTTACTCTGAGAATACGTGGGCCAATACTTAGTTATTGTTCACCATTGTTGAACCCAATTCCCTGTAGGCATACTCGTAAGTCTTTAATAATTAAGTAAGTAGGTAAATTAACGATGCAATCTGCTCCACTGCAATCCACTAACACAATACACATATTGCTGGGATACAATACTATTTAAGTTTATAAAACAATCATATTTCATACCATTACAAAGCTGCTTAAATATCTCGTTGCTTTTGCAAAGATAGTCATCTCTAATATACAGCCCGATAAGTGTTGCGCATAACTCGATGTAGCTACTGCGCCGTACGTACCTAAGCTACTCCGTATCAGGAGGATCTCACAATCAAGTCAGATCACGGATAATGCTAATAAATATGCAGGCAAGGTTTAATCGTTAATCATAGCCCGACGCGCGCATAGTTGGCATTGCTGACACAAGATTCCTGGTCCTGATACGGGTGCCAGCGCTTCTGGTAGCTGGCGCGGGAGCGACAATGACTTGTAGCTTTAATATAAGTGTCCAAGTACTCTGTCAATGACGTAAGAAGGTAGCAAAATAAAGAAAATATGGCGACTCCTTACCCGAACAAATATTTGCGTGGTAGATATTTTTTGTTCCAGGTTCTTTGTTTTAAACTCGATCGCCGACAGTGAGTCAGCCAGTCGTTAATTATTTTTGTAACAAATTGAATAGGTACCTACTTCAACTGATTGTTTGCGATGTCACAATTATAAAGACCTAAAGAGAAGATGCCCCGAGAAATCCTTATGCGAGGATTGCATTATTTCTATAACAACAAACTGAATCCGCGTGCTGAAGTACACCCCTTTCTACAACTAAGAATAAGGCGGAATCTTTAGAATAATTACGCTTATTCTAAGGTGGAATCATAACGTGGCGCAAGCAGTAGAATTCAGAGAGTGAAAAAGGTAACTGAAAATGATGTAAGGGTTTTGGATTTTAGGACTATGAAATGTGGATATCTAATTTTTGTCTATAAGCAATCGGACATCAACGTTACTGCTGACGTAGGAGTAGTAACATGGATGATAGTTTGTCCACAGTAAATATGTTTGACTATGACTTTGACATAACTTAGCCATGTTGTCATGATCGTTTTCAAGTTTTCCCACCTAATTCAACATTAAGTAATTTCGCAAAAATTGTACCTAAGTACTTATTTATTTACTAAATGTTGATACTAGGAAGAGCCCCAACGGAGTATGCTAATTTTATTCTTTGCGAAACAACCTTCATAAATAATAAAAGAAACCAAGTAAGAACATTAAGTTAATGAATAAGAATGAATGTTCTCAACGAAGACTACCTATTCAGTGAGTAAAAATATGAAAATCGCTGAAAATTGCAAATGAAGTCAAACCGGAAAACAACGCATGCAATGTGTTAACTTATCATAAACAGACATACAATCAAAGTTTTAGGCTTTCTTGATGTCGATATGTGATTTAAACTTAACTCCAGACGGTTGTAATAATTATTAGCAACTACTCCAGGATTCCTTAGAATTTCATGACATCATTCTCATTGAACTCGATATTCGTTCCATCAATATTGTCATCGCGGGTTCAAGTCGAGTTTCATTTTTCTTTGTTAGGAGAGCAAAATTAGGTCAAACGTAGAGGTGTAGCAACTATTATAATTTATTACTAACGAGGTTATCGCTTGTACCCGACTAACTGACATCACATTTATATTCCTTAACTTGATTGTGAGAGAGGGAAGAGGAACACGTGTTATGGAAAGAGGTTATCTACTGGAAAATTAAAAATAAATAAATAAATATTCTTATCATAAGTCATGACGTGGAAATGTCTTTGGGACATAACATTTTGCCGAAAATGTGGTGGTGTGTGGATTTGTAAAGTTAGAACTTATACCTAGAATCATGCCTTGTAGCGTCCGATAAGTTTCTGTACAGTGAACGCATTATGAATATGTGAGTCTTCGCAACCGACATGACAAGAAATATTTTTGGTAGGATTTCATTTATTTCTCCAAATGAGTCGGTTATTACTGTGGGTTTTTACTTCGATACGCTACTCGTACTTCTCATCAAATTTTAAGTCCATTGCTGAAAAAGACGTATCTATCATCCAAAATTGTGGTGACTGATGACGTAAACTTGCAGATGACTTGCTGATGCCATCAAATACTACTATCTTTAGTTGTCTCGATATTTTAGTTATTACTCAATACCTAATGACAACGGGTAAACGTATATTGAATGCACTGTTACCGAGTCTTCTTTATCGATAGATACAATTTGATATACCGAACAAGATTTTATTATTGAATGATGAAGAGACTGATTAAATAAGGTGACATAACTACAGTATCAACACTATTTTAACAAGTCCGGCGTGATATTTATTCACAGGTAGAATAACTACGAGTATTATTGGTAAAAATCAGATTAGAGGATAGAATTCTCAAGACATGCTGATGACATGGGTACATGCATCGGGTAATCAGCAAGCATAAAACAGTCGTAGTAAGAGCATCTCTAAATTTTACAAGTTGTCAGTGAAGGTGTCTATGTGAACCGTTTATTCTCCAAGGGACCACGTCCTTTATGCGGACACGAGAGCTCGCCGGGCGACTGACAGATGCGAGCATTTCTCCGAGTATAGTCGGATACCTACTATGACTCAAACACACGTTTGACTCCGTGAAAGCGTCTGGCCAAAAGGGAAGTAACAAATTAGCACAGAAGAGATGCAGACCGCATAGTCCCCTATCTCCTGCTACAACCATCTCTAATCATTTGTTAATCCGAGTTGACCGAGTATAACCTCGTAGTGCCTCGTAGCATGTTTTGTTACTGTGGTTTCTTACACTTACGATTTGAAGTTATGCGTGATATTTGGCACCGATTGCCTTTCATCAAGTATTGAGAAACGACTATGACGATGAGATGACATCATGCACGTGCGGTTAGCGCACAGCAGGCACGCGGGCGGCAGCGCCGCAGTACTATGAGCTGCCCAAACAAAGAGTAGGTACCTACGTACAAGGAAATGAGCTTTGCTTTCATTTATATCCCGCATTACATTTAACTGTATTCAAAACTAACCCCTCATATTTTATGTATCGTACATACATATTTCATATTGATATAGTAATAATGAATTACAATTTTCACATCCATCCATATTTGACGTAAATAAAATGATCTAAGTAAAAGTTGAAACATAATATATGACCAAAATTCCTTAGCATTATAAACTTCAAGCCGAGACCACTCATGACTCACGTCTCATCAAGAATATCAAGCAAATTAGACATGCCACATTGCCATGTCGAAAATAGCCCTTATGTACCTACTTCTTTGTCAATTACATAACAAATTCGCCAGTATTTCGATAACGAGCAAACGCCAATTATAGTTCGTACGTGATTATTGTTGAGCGCGACAAAAACGACAAGACCATCGAAACGATCCACACACGACGGCGGCTGGTGGCTGGTGGCTGGTCGCGTGGTCGGCTGGGAGCTACCAAATACGTTTCAGTTCATTGCCCCCTGCAATTTGATCGTTGTCAAGTCTGATCAATACACTGCCAAGATTGTGTAAAAGGTTTATTATTAAAATACGGATATAAAAATTATACTTATTCAAACAACACGTCAAAAAAACTAAGATAAATTATTATAATTAAATTGTTTGTTCATAGTTTGAGATAAAAAAAATTGTAGCAATAGGTATCTAAACCTAGAGGTCAGTGATATACCTACATGGTGATTGATTTAGGAGCCCGTGCTTCGATTGCAGATTAATTATATTTTTTTTACTTCCGCCCTACCTGTAACCAATGCTACCCTACCTTAAATTTGTATCTAGCTACAACCCTGCATGACTACATAGGTGGAACTGGAAACAAACCTATTATTAATAAAGTTTTAATATTTTCTAAGTACCAGGGCCGCAGGGGTCCTAGTCTGCTAATGTAGTTACAGGTTTTCAATGTCTTCATAAGCTTTGATAAGCGTGGTCACTGATTGTTTGCATAACGCTTAGAGAAGTTATAATGTGTATGTTAATTGTGTAACTATTACATAGGACTTATTCCGTCGATATGAGAAGGACTTGTGAAGTTGATACCAGCGCTCTATCTTAATCCGGATAGAGCCAGATTGTTTTGCAGCGCCTTTGATCGACACTGTCATAACACAATTTGGTTTTATCAGTTTTTAAGAGAGCGTGATACGAGATCTCAAAAGTAACGAATCTCAAATAATTATTATTATTAACACTCACATATCGTACGTACACAAAGTAAATATGTGAGACGGCTGTTATTCGTAGCTGTGAATCGTAAGTTGCGAACCATTACATCCGAACCGTTACTTTCTATGACAAAACACGTGTTTCTATGACAAAAACACACGTTTGCATGACGATGGGATTTGCATAGCTATTATATAACAAACGTACGTCGAATAACGGTAGGAAATGCGGAAAAGCCGTGGTGGTGGAGAACGCCGAGCGCACCGATGGACCGGGAACGCTGTCGAGATGAGTTTTAAATTATCCCGGCCTCCCTAACTGTAAGTCACACTGCACATGTACACTGCAAGTGTTTCCTGATTCCCATGAATCAATTGAATACATTGCAGCGTTGGATACGTCACATCACATAACAACAGCAATAGCAGCAACAACAATAGCGATTTGACGGATGCTGTTAGTGTTAAGCATCACAGAGAACCTATTTATGGAAATCAAAGCTAATCTGATCGGCTGATGGGAAATGGTCGTCGTCAAACATGGTCATTTATTCATACATCGGTCGAGCCGTTTCGGAGGAGTTTGACCACTAACACCAAGACACGAGAGTGAATATCAAAATCCTTGAATTAATATTCTTGTACGTCCTTATCACTCATGTGTCAGTCTCCTACGTTAGGTATGTAATGTCTCATTCTCATCAGGGCCCGCTTCATATACTCTCACGTAGAGGCGCAATTCGTTATGGTCACACCGTCGTTGACACACTATGCTAATCTCACGAAGGATATGCTCATCGAATGCTCAAACACTGGCTGCAAGGACAACGCTCTGCCCTGCATCTAGGGTTGACTATTTAACCGTAAACAACGCGCGGATAAAACATTGCAAATAAGGTCAGATCGTATATTACCCATTGATTAGAATTTTGCTTGTATCAACCCGTAAATATTATGTTGGTACCATCTTCCAGTGAGGTGAGACCTATATATAATTCAACACAGACCACAGACACAACAACAGGCGCGGCGATACGCCACCGTCAACGAAAAATCATCAGCGCTCCGTTTTTGGACTGGCGGCGCACTTGTCTAACTACTCTCGGATATATAATTACGTTCACGATTTGGTCATTTATTTCAAGTTACACGCCCCCCGAAATCAAGTCCTTAGCTAATTTCATCAGCTAAAATTCGTTGTTCTGTAGCTTAAACAATAGGAACCAATAACACAACATACCAGAGCGTAAAATAATGACAATCTTAGTCACAAAACAAAATCAAGTCCAAACACAAATCGAGTAGCCCTGATTATTTAAAATATACAAGTGTACGTATTAGTTGACTTCAACATCAGCTCACTTATATATGTAAATCACAACCGTAATCTAATTATGATGGCTTATAGATTGTTTACTGCGCCTCAAGTATGCGTGTGATATACGAGTTGACTTGACCAATTAATTAGAATTAATTACATCACATAAATGGGTAGAGTGCCCTGAGTTATATACTTTAAGTCTTTCTCAAGTGTAAACAACAGAGTTGCATACCAGCCTGGCTTGTCTTACCTTACTGAATCAACCTTGAAATAATGTGTTCTATGTGTAGGGGACACTTCCTTCTAGCGAACCTTTTAAATATAATGTATGTCAAAACTTTATGTTGATTAGGTGCTTAAATAACGTAAATAATTATATTATAACTTACTTATAACCTTACAAGAGACATAAAAAATGATCATAATTATAATAAAATCCACGCGATGCTCGGTCCCGGTCTGTTTGTATCAACAACAGTATTCCGCTGTTGCCCAACTGCTGGCAGAACACGATGTTCAGGAAGAGCCCGCCCTCGGTTCTTACAACTGTTACAAAGGAGTTACAGCTAAGGAGTTACGAGTACATTATACACAACTTAGATATTCTCGAGTTGTTCGTATTACGTTTCTACGTCCGCCGCACGCCGCACGCCCGCACGCCCGCACCCGTAACGCGATCGACTTTCTACGCAACTGATGTAATTTTCAGACCTTGTCAACATTTATATTATCTCATTTTGTCCTTCGCTGTTATTTAACTAAAGCAAGAAAGAGGAAAATCCACAAATGGCTCCACAACTGTAACATTTGTCACGATGCAGACATGCATACAAAACATGCTTCGTAACAACCTAGTTTAGAGTGGACACTGCAGGTACGACACGACTATTTCATCGAACAATCTAGAATAATAGGAACCATCCATAGGCTTTAAGACCGTCTGTTGAAAAAGGAAATAAAGAGTGATAAAATATAAACAGAATCAGAGATGATTCTCTTTGACCCACTTTAAACATTCGTTGCAACCCTTATATAGGATGCAGCATAATCAGTGTCGTAAACACCAACTCCTCTTATCTAGACATAAGATTGTTTGGATCGGCGCGTTTTACGCGGTTATCAGATGGTAAAACCCAGCATTCATTCACAACCTGCTAACTGGGGTTGTACCGTCATTACTAATGAAGGCAACTGTACCGACCACGTTATGTCAGACCAGAGATGAATATGCAACGCGAACAAATGAGAGATCCACATAATCCAGGATAATATCGCAGTAACGTAAAGTATTAAAATGATATTAAAATGAGACGTAAAGGCTTAAAATGAGAAAATCCGTAAATTAGATACTGAAGGCAATAAGTATCGTAGAATATTTCCTACCGATTCGTCATCTTATCAAGATTTATTCACGTTGCTATCTTGGGAAATAACCATAGATTAAGACTGTTTTTCTCGACGGGCTTCTGCAATCACATGACCGTGATCTTCTTATCTTTGATCCGTTAAAGTGGATTTTATGTACTTAAGTACATTATATGCTTACCTACTTTATACACGTGTACTACAACATGAACTTTTATTTTATAATCACAAATCCACAACCCTTAACCGTGCCGAACTCACAGAACGAAAGTGATGAAGTACCTATATTCGAATCTAAATTCCCCGATTAGGAAGCTTAATTTCAAACCTTCATGTTATTTAGCTGATGCCGTTGCAAAACCTCAATCCTTTTTCTGTGTGATATCACTTAGTTCAGATAGGAAATACATGAAGAGGCATAGGCATAGGATTCTTGTGACAAGCGTCATGGGTATAAGGCAGTTATGATCTTATTGCTGAGAAACATAAACAGGGATCATTTTTGAAGAACTTTAAAGTGATTCGTTCTTACAAAGAATGTGATTGTGACACATTTTATAGATACGCTCGGGACATTGAGGGGACCTAGAGATAAGAGAACAGGACCTGTAAGCTGCAGGCTGCGGCTCCGGGCCCTCATCAGTCATCCTGACGCGGACAGATGCAGATAGAAAAGCCTCACGCACAGCCACAATCTTATCTTAAATGTAAATTAGTTTTGATCGTGTGAGAAATTATTTCGTAACGTTCGTTCGTTATAACGCTAAACTGACACCTAGTGCTGCAATGGAGCCTCAATCTGTGACGTAAGCTTACCGGGTAGAGTGCACAATGGAGTGGTAGTCCCTGTGGTTGTTTATTAACCAATTCGGTCACTGATCTGCTAAGCAACCATTGTTCTTCGTCTACAAAAGGAATTGGTTTGATTTGCAAAGTAGGCATTACACTACTTACTTATTTAAATTAAGTTTCCCAAAACTATTGCGAGGTAAAACCTGTTAGACAATTATAATGAAATTCCTGGAGTTTACCTGATATCGAACTTGAGTTCGACTTTCGTCCGTACCGTCAACAATTGGGTAACACACCTTTCTATTCAGTGTAAAAATGCGTAACAAGTCAACAGCATATTAATCAAGAAAAATGGTAGAAACTAAAAATCATCATAACTATACGAAATCTCACCTTCAAGATATCTTCGTCACATCGCAACATAATCACTGTTTAAATAACATCTATGAACTTTCACACTTGTCCTCGGTATTGAAGCACTGCCCGCCAACTGACTCCAGGTCCAACGGACAGACGTGAGTTGTCTTGTCACTTGTCGAGATAACCGAGATACTTATCTGTTTAGAATATCAACTGAGCAATGTCATCAATTCTCCAATCTCATGAATTGTGCTCATTGTGTGCAACGTTGGGTAAAGACATTACATGACATAGGTATAAAGTACCCAATTTGTTCTGACAGAGTGACACATTCTCTGATTAGTGAACTTTTAAGGGTGTAAATAATATTAAAATAATAAATGTTTAATCAAATTAACATAATACTTAAGAAATCAAAATATATCATTGTAAGAAATGGTCTTTACTGAGCAACACTTCTTGTAAATAGCTGTATTTCACACCCTGTTGGACTATAAATAGGTTTTCAAGTCCTTTATTAAAGAATCGGACTCGCACACGTAGGTGTCCGTACCATCGAGCGATATTAATTCTAATGATCTGGTCACAACAAGACATAATGTATAAAAAAAATCCATCTTTTAAGAATGGAGTATCCCTTTGGGACCTAACTTTTTGACTTTTTTATTATTGTTCTAATAGCGGCCACAGTAACACACATTCTGTGAACATGTAATTGTTTATTTAATTCCATTCAAGAGATAGAGCCATGTGACGGACATACAACGGGGGCATATTAATAGAGCTCCGTTTGTCATCCTTTGGGTACGGAACCCGAAAATATAAGAATGAGTAAGCCCCGGTGAAAACTAGCCCGCGCGTTGCCGCACGTACCTACCTATAGCCGCCGAGTGGCTTCCGTCCGTGTATGGCAGTGCTCAAGTGGCGATTAGCCATTATACCCGCATCCTCATAGAAAGCTACCACTCTCATATCTGATTGGAAACGTGCACGTAGTGCCAATATTTAGGTCACTATCATACAATATTTATAAAATAATTTCTCTGTCAACGTTGAATGACAATGACCAGAAGGTGATCAATTTAGCTACGAGGGTACCTATACAATCAGCGTAATCTAAAAAATATTTTTTATAATACCTGACATTATTTTACAGATTGGACAATACTTTTATAGATTAGTAACCGTAGAAGCTGGGAGATGAGTTATAGCTTGCTGTACGACGGCCATTAATCACACAATAGCAGCCTAGGTGCCCTGTACGCCCAGTCGCCCACCGCCCACGGTACCAGGTCAGTGAGCAGCACACACCGCCATATACTAATAAACAACGTACAAGCCTTGTGGGATTACAAAAAACTGACTCAGATCACTTTAGCAAATGTATGACGAAGTCAATTCCTTAATTGCAAAGTACCTACTCCTATGATAGATAGATAGATAGATAAACACTTTATTTGTACACCATAAAAAAAATACATACAAAGAATTTCAAAATAAACATCACTGTATACAAAAAAGGCGGCCTTATCGCTACGCAGCGATCTCTTCCAGGCAACCTTTTGTACAGGAAATAAGAATAAAAAATGGGCTAGTGTTACAAAAAAAGTAATAGATTGTTCTTTCTTTTTTTGTAATAATGACAATGTGGTATAAGGAAGAAAATAGCTAGTCGCACTTTTGCAAGTAGTGTTCTTTAATCTGCCTTTTGAAAGATTCTAAGGACTTAGCGTGACGGATATTAGGAGGAAGGGAATTCCACAGACGAACTGCAACGACAGAAAACGATTTGTTGTAAAAAGAAGTCAGGTGTATAGGAGTGAGAAGGGAAAGATTACTGGATGACCGAAGAGCGTGATCGTGGGAATGGGAGATTAATTGAAAGCGTTCTTTAAGGTAAGAAGGAGCATTTGGATTGAACAGGAAGCAGTATAATGCAGACAAAATATGTAAATCCCGGCGAAGTCGGATAGGGAGCCACTTGAGTTTGGTACGAAATTGAGATATATGATCATATTTGCGAAGACCAAATATGTATCTTATACAGATGTTCTGAAGACGCTCAAGCTTGTTCAATTGCTCCTCTGTGAGATCAAGATAGCAAATATCGGCATAGTCAAGTATGGGTAGAATCAGAGATTGAACTAACGTAATTTTAGTAGCAATAGGAAGTAGATTTTTTAGTCTGCGTAAAGATCCCATGGCGGAAAACACCTTTTTGCTCACAGAAATTGTTTGTGGTCTCCAGGAGAGTGAAGAATCCATTATAATACCTAGATTTTCACAGAAATCGCTAAAAGTTGTATTGCAATTAATGAATGAGAAAACAGGATGTGATCGTTTTCGAACCTCTCCACTAGGGAACTAGCTCCGCCGACTCGCTCACGCAGTGCGCTGCTGTCCCCGCTAATTATAATGGACTTACCCACGTGACCTACATAGTGCACTACAACGAGAATGCAAATTGAGCGGCGGCCCGCGCAACAAGTGCCACCTGCGAATACCGGCGCTAACGCACTTGTATAACGGGCCGCCTGCCTGCATCCAGCGGTCGGCGCGAACCGCATCCATGCCGTTCATAAGATGCGGTTACAGACACGAGCCCACCCAAGTGGTCAAAGACTGTGGAAATTACCACCTCGTTTTATAGTTCTCTGTGAGGCTCGGGCTCGGGTGCGCGCTTTAAGTGCTACGGCTGAATAAGAAATTAAAATTTGTGGGCACCGCTGTGTTATAACTGGAAATATCCTACGAGTCCTTCCAGAACAAACATATTGTAAGTCGTCTACTACAGAGCGCTGTGCCTACGACACGTAAACATCGACGTGATTATACTTATTTCCGTACCCTACCATACTATCGGAGCATAATGTGCACAGTAGAAATACAGGTTATACTGTGATATGAGTTCCGGCAATTATAAAATACCCCATAAATGGTTATGTCAGTATTTAACCGAGCAAGTGCCCACCGCCATGACTCAGATACTTTGCCGACCACTAGGAAAAAGGAACACGGCTTAATGGGATCGTCGCGAGGACGTTGTACGGCCACAACACGGAGGGCCACAACGGCCAGAGACAATGGTACAGTCTGGAGTATTACAACGACATAATCCGGATGATCTGACCCGAAACACCATTCTTAGTAAAAAGTATAATCCTATCCTATTAGGTAATATTATAAATGCGAAAGTTTGTATGGAAGTATGAATGTTTGTTACTTATTCACGCAAAAACTACTGAATGGATTTTGATGAAACTTTACAATAATATAGCTTACAAATCAGAATAACACATACGCTACAAATAATGAAGATTTAGTGTGAATTATCCAAAATATATAACTAAACGATGCGACGCAAATGACACATGGCGTTTACTTTCGTTTTCATCCGCCGCGGGCAGTGAAAGCGCAGATATCAAACCTTGAGACTGTTGACCTCCGAGGCCATCCGACCAGCTCCCGGCCAGCGGCAGGTTCGCCAGTCCGCCAGTCCGCCACTGCGCGGGCAGGGGGCGAGCTACATTTCATACCGACAACTGTACCTACTCTCAAGCGGTTACTGCGTTTACAACGAGAACAAACATAGATAACTCTTAACTTCCCACACGCCTATGAATGAAGTATCTATATTTTTGTGTAAAACCAGTAGTGTATAAGTCGGAGAAGAGCTCTGTTTTAGTGTGGCCCTCGCTTCCTGCCAACGCGTCAGTGACGTCTTTGCTTGGTGACTGAAGTCTATGAGCAACGATAACTACTTGCTGGCAGATGCCGCTGTGCTGTGTCAATACTAGGTCGTCGTAAAAAGAGCAAGTAATGGCTTGTATGTGTCTAGCCGCTCTGTATGATCCGTTTACTCTGTGTCGGGCCGGACGAATGGATGCGTGTACACAAATACAGAGAAAGCAATAAATGTCGTCACCGGCAAACGAAAACCCGCGACTATTGCGCCGCTAGTCGCAGACAATAGCCCACAGTTCATCTGCATAATTGTAGGCGGTTGTATTGTCGAGTTAACGACGATACTATCCATTCACAGACCAGCTGCTCAGTCCGTATGAACAGCCCTAACTATGTTGTAATATTGTTCTGATAACCATTATTAATATGAGTTGAACTGGAGGAGGAGGAGGTTTAACTGAGTGGACTGTAGATCCATAGGTTGCTGGTTCAAATCCGGCTCGAAGGACCAAAAAACTGTAGTGTGTAAAGTTTTGCGAGGGTAAAGGCGCGTTCACATAGGACGTCTGTTTTACTGGATCCAGAATACTGGATGCTAGTAGTGTATATAGTTGTATGAGCGTGTTCACACAGAACCCAGTATATTGGATCCAGTAAAACGGACGTCCTATGTGAACGCGCCCTAAGGTAGAAGTGTTCAAACCGCACTCCTTGGGTTCGGTTCTATCACTTCTACCTTCCCCTCGAAAAACTGTACACACTACAACGTGGTTGTTAAAATTAAACAGACGCCATTTCTGCAAATTTTATTGTAACTTTATTTGTGTATATTACATGTTTAATAATAAATATAAATTTGTTTCTAGGATTACGTCCTTTAAAAATAGGTGCGTTCATAGAGGTTATCAGTACAGTTTTAATAAAGTAACTTTAACAATTCAAAGGTGATCCACTGACAGCACAGTTTATCTTATCGCGATTGGTAGATCTATAAACACACCTACAGTAAGAGTCAGGTGTGAGGGTAGTCAACGCACATGTACCAGACCTCTACCACTAAACTCTAACACGGAACACTACAACCAGATTTGACACTAACAGTATACAACACACAAGTTTAGTACAACATGCCAACTGACGTTCCGATGTTTAATATTCACACACAAATGGGACATTAGAAACACTCACGGAACACTAAACATTTCTATGCCACATAAATGTCTGTACCTGTCGGAAATCGAACCCGGGATCCCTCGCTTCGTAGGCAAGGCCTACTGGGTCGCCAACACATGAAATTCTTGCAAAGTGGCGCTAGTATGTTAAATTAAATATTTGTAATTAAGCTCTTTTTATTAACATAAAACAACGTACAACCACGTTAGTCCAACTAAATGAGTTAGAGAGCCTATATTGTTTAGCTTTCAAATATCCATAACGAACGCAACACACTAAGTTACGTCACGGACAATAACTGGACACTGAACGGAACAAGTAAATTAAACTAATACGATTCTTCCACCTTGTCGTAGTACTAAACGTCACGCGAACCTACACAACATAATGGGCGTCAATGGCGATTCACTGAATAACGAACTAGCCATGGAGTATAGAATTATAGATGCTATTATAAGTGTCCGTCAAAAGGTATTAAAAAATGGCGGCGCTAGCGTAGCGAGCGGCAAATTTAACAGCACTTTTTGAGGTTATATTGAGACGATTATATTATGGTAAAGGTTCTGCATACAACAATTTCGTTAACACGTTACTGTTAACGTTAACCCTCGCCACAAGACACATTTTCCACTTGTCCACTATATGAGATAATGCTCCTTGCTTCTCTACTCCATGGAATTAAAATTACAAGATTTTCGTCAAGTTTAAAGACGACGGTCAAAGTTGCCGCTGATTATTGCGAACAGCGCCATCTTTGACCGATCACTGTATTATGTAAATTTCAACACAAGGTTCTAGTTTAGTTAGTTTCAGTAATATCTCCTAGATGGCGCTGTTCTGTTATTTCCAAGCAACCGCCGTCTGATTCTGATCCGATACAGAGTACGCTGGACGCGGCTGGCCGGGCCGTTAGCTGCGGTTGTGCCGGTTGCCCCAGCCGCGGCGGTGCTCGTCTTTGTACTCGTCCATGGCCCGCAGCCGCGCCAGCTCCTCGGGGTCCTCTTCCTCGATCAGCCGCTCCTGACACACAGACACACACCACCCATTAACACCTAGGGGCCGTTCAAGTATTACGTAAGCAGATTTTTTGCAAAAGTACATTGGTACTTGCATTCAATGGTTTCTTAATTGATTCAAGCGAATTTTGAGAAAATCTGCTGACGTAATCACCATCTAGACTCTCCCACCCCCCGTCATCAAAAATAAGCAAAGACCCCCCCCGCGTCCCTGTTGTGCTTACGTAATACTTGAATGAATACCCACAATATAATGCGGGAGATTGATCGTAGCCAACTAGTGGACATTTTAGTCAGAAACAAACCCTTAAAGCAATCTCAGCTGCCATATATGTCCGTATAAACGATATGATGATTGCCTAGCTAGTCCAAACATCTTGCCCAATTTAATATTATGAACAAATGAAATAATGTAAACACATATTTGGGTTACCTTCTGCACCTGCTCCTCTTCATCGGCTGCAGCTTCCGGGTTCTCTATGGTGGCGTGCGGTATATTGCTGGCGGAGCCGGGGAACCTGCACACCGTAAGGAAACGTTTGTTTAAGGGTAAAAAACTGTGTATCTCGATTTCCCGAGAAACTAAAAGTCTGATGGAAAAAGTTTAATGGCAAAGTTGTAGGTAATATATAGATTACAACTATTGTTTTTACTTTTTCACATAACCTCAAAATGTATGTGAAAGTTCAATAAACCAAGTTTTTGGTTTTTTATTTTTATCTTTTCCAAAAAATTGTTTTTTTTTCACGAAATTTGGTGAAAACTTACTTTTTTTTGTCTCACACTGATTTTTTATTTTAAATATTAATTTTTTTCGCCTTATTTTGACTTAATATCGACAAAATACCCTAATTTTCAATCGAAAATTGTAGCGTTAAATATCTAACCACAGTGAAAGCTGTCAACTCACACGCCCTCCCTGACGCGGCGGTCGTAGAACTCCTCCACGGTCATGGTGGGCAGCGAAGGGTACCCGGCGCCGAACACCGCCTTCTGCAGCGCGTCGCGCGTGATCACCACCGGCTGCAGCGGCCTGCTCGGCTCCTTCGGCCGCTTCTCTGTAACAACAGCGACGCACGTGGAGACCTAAGATTCATCTCCGGGGCCGTGACAACTATACTATAGAACAGAATACGTAGAAGTAAGACATACCTGAGCCATGTTTAGCCATATACTCCAGGATAGGTTTCTCCTGCTCTATGCTACTGAGCTCGTCCAGTGCCTGATTCACATAACTGTTCAACATTGTTGTGAAGTACTCCCGCTTCGTCTCGTCGTCCACATTGGGCTCCGACATGGCTTTAGATAAAGTACTAAGCTTATTTTCTAACTCTTTCATCTCCTTGTATCTCTTGATTTTGACTTCCCTTGATTGTACCTAAAACGGGACTTAATTTTATTCAAAATTTGTCCCCAATCTAACCAATAATCTCAAGAGTAATGTCATCAAATGAGTTATTGTTATAACAGAAATTAATGAAAGATGGGTATCATGTTTTTAAAATAAAATAACAACAGCGCACCATTTGGGTAATCCTAGCTTTCTCATTGAGAGGCTTGTCAATTGCCTGGCTGGTGCCGGGCTGGGGGACCTCCACATCTGTTACACCATAGTCTTTGCACCTTTGTAGAAAATCCCTGGAATTCCAAATAAAACCAACAAATAAAACTGGAATCTGCAAATGGGTTCAAAATTAAAGTCGATAAGTAAATAGAAAATTATTGTAATTGTGACATCTAAGTTTATTATAATTAACCTTGACTTCAACCCATTAATGGGACTCACTTAAAGTAAACTTCAGCCACAGTAATATGCTCCTGGCGAGACTGTCCACATATCTTCAACACGAGGGTGCCGAGCAGCGCTGGCAGAAGGAGGTACTGCAGGTGCTCCGTCGGCAACTCCTCCAAGCTCTCATTCTTACTGAACATACCAGACAGCGACACCAAGTTTGTAGCCTCCTCAAACTTTGCGATAGCGGTTTTGATTGTACGCTACAAAGTGATATCATAAGTGATTGGTTAAACAAAAATAAATAAGCAGGAAAAGCTTTTTTTCACCTAACTTTACAATGAAATTCTATATAAATATAAAAGAACAGCAAAAAAACTTTATTTTGTTCTACATATTTTTATATACATAACATGTTCATAGATCCCTAAGTCATACTAAGGAATACTGGCATATATAGAAAACATCTTTATACTGAATAGCAATAACATTTATACCCTATCTATTGAACACAAATTATTGAGTATTGAGTATTAATTATTTACAATTACAAATACAAGGGTATAAAGCATTGAATGTTGCAAATATTTTAACCATTTAATAAAAACTAAATTCTTGTACGGTTTGTTTTTCTAGATAAAAACATGTTGACGTTATAGAAATTTGTAGTAGATTACAGACGCACTTAACACGTAACAAAAAGATTAAAGATTAATTTTTAAATTAAATACAGACTCAAAATAATATAAATGTAATTTATTCACTTATTATTAGTTCCCATTAATATCATAATAGTGGCCGTTCCGGTACCGATTTTAAAGCAATCATTTTAAAATACAAAATACAGTAATTACCTGTTTTGTTTCGCTATTAGTGTCTTCATTATTCTCGTCTAAGGATTTAAGTAGCTTCATAGCATGATCGAAAATATCTTTCAAAGAATCTTCTTCTTTCGATTGCGATGCTAAGTTTTGATCCATTGTAATCGTATTTATACAACAAATAACTAATTTATAGCACTTTGACCACTTTCAATGCACTTTCACTATTCTATTAGGTGTAGGTACCGAACAAAACCGATCCACTGCAGATGCAGAAACTCCTATCCTAAATTTCTAATCTTTATTTGAATGACGAGTTAAGCTAATAATTATAATAAAACTTTTTTTACATAAATAATACCTATACTTACAAAAAAGCAAATTTCCGTACCTACAATATATCTGCTATGTCACAACACAATGTCACTATGTATATGACAGTGACAGCTGACAGCAAAGCAGAGAGAGAATTTATTTGGTAAATTAGTTTCTACCCAGTGCTGCCAATGCAAAATTTCAGATTCCCTGCTATTTAGCCTTAGTTCCTCGAATTTCCCCGCCACATTTGACCAATTCCCCGAAAATTATCCGACACCGTGTATCGAATTAAACGAAAGTTATATTCAAAATGTTAATTATTAGGAAAAAGCTGATCTTTGTGAGAGCTCACGTAGTTTTTCTAACGGGCAATAATTTTAGGGGTATGTGACGATGACAATGCCGTTTTCCCGCCAAAACTCCGCCGTTATTTTACAACCTGATTCTAGTGGTGTCATCTAGTACATAATATTAAGTAGATTAACTACAATTATTTGAATATTAAGTTTAGTTCTATTGGAGCGCAATTTTTGGTTTTCAAACAGATGGCGTGAGTAGTACAATAACATTATGTCCGAAGAGTACAAATTTGTTAATGTTCATTTTTTTTTATTATATTTTTTGGTTATAATATTATTTTTTTGGCAGTTAACACATCTAGATATGAAGTTAAATTACTATGTTAAAGCACAAATCGCCCTAAGTAAATTATTTCTAAAATAAATAAAGTATAAATATACTTAATAATTATTATTTACTTATCAAACTTAACATGTATTTATTAGGCTCAAATTTTTAAAAATTCCTGCTTTAGACATTCCTTGTTTAGTTTTCATTAAAGCAGCAATAGTGTCAATGTTCAGACATGCGCTGTAGCCCGTTTTTATATTATTTGCCATACTAAAAACAGTTTCTACTGAAGCGTTTGACAATGGCAGAAAGTAAAAAACAAGTTTTAGTAAATGTGGTAAAAATATTAAAATAAACTTTTCCTTAAAACTTTACTATAAACTTATGACGTCATTACACACTTTATATGATATAAAAGCTTGTCGCGAGATTTATCAGTGTAGATACAAATGAAATTAAATAACTCGATCTGATTGATTTTAAATTTTCAAACTAAGTAAATACGATTTTCAAAAAGTTTAGCGCATTTACATAAATAAAAGCTTGTTTGTTAAAAATACTTATTTACTTTTAATTTATCAATTTTTAAACTTATTAATTTCATTTAAACAATAGAGAATCTCAATGAAACGGAAAAATAATGTCGTACAAAATTTGTCTAACCGTAGACAATCATCTTGTATGATACGGAAATGGATGCGTTCAAAAACCCACCTAAATATGTTAAATTGTTTATTCGTGGAATTCTCCGATTTGAACCAATCCCCAGTTCCTCCCCAATCTCACCTCCCATTCCCCGCAAATTGGGGAATTCATAACCGATTGGCAGCACTGTTTCTGACAGATTTTTCTGATTGATTGACTTGACGTTAAATTTTGTTTTGTCTTCAGTAAAATGCCAACTTGACAATGTCATAATGACATTTATATCATGCTCACTGGTCAGACCACAGATTACATTTGCATTTATATTTACGAAACTAAATATCTACATTGCCTATATTCAGTCGTTTTAAATACTACACATTCTGAGACGCGGAAGCATGCCTGTAGCATGTAAGATGGATCTTCGATCGATTTTTCACTCATCTCTTAGACCAGACCACAGAGTATTAGGTATCTACTTTTTTAAATCATTCACTCATTAACAGGCGCTGCGTGCACCTGTTTTATTAGTCGCTTAAGTTATTATTCGCTTTACATCTCTGCATGTCTTAATTGAATGTAATATTACCATTAATTATACATTAATTGATAATAATTGATGACTATATGAAAGTTAATCCAATTATCTACTTGTCATAGCTCACCACTTCTACAATTTGATTGACATTGTTTGAGATAGGTCAGGTTATTAGACATGATTCAGATGAACAGTTGATAAAGTTATATATAAGATTATGTTGTTTATCTATTCAGCTACTGAGCAGTGAGCACGGGTCTCTCTCTACTCAGAACTGAGTAGGCTTGGAGCATACTCCACCACACTGCTCCCGTGCGGATTGGTGGTCAGTGGCCAACTATTCCACCTAATGTATTGTGTCGTAAGTTGTTATGTCGCCCGAAAGCCTCCGACGTGATGGTTACAATAATAGGTACGAAATAAAAAGATAAGAATTGGTATCTACATAAATATATTAATAAATACAACAGTAATTAAACAGACGCTCATGCTTCCGCACACGTATCTATTCCTCGTGTTGTGATTGACATAAATTATACACTACGATACAATTAGCCGGGTCCACACCGGACGATCCATCGCGCTCCGATCGCGCGCGGCAGCAGCGCGATCCAAAGATGCAGGCGGTGTGGACGTGCCGCGCGCGATCCATGCGCACGTATTGGAGCGCGCGCTCCCTACCTCGCGCGATCCGTGTGCGGTCGGTTTTTGTGCCAGCCTCAAAGGTGCCTCAGTTGCGTGATGCGCGCGGTGTGGACGGTTGTGTTGGTTCGCGCGATCCACCTCGCCATGGACATCTCAGAAAGTCGCCGTTTGATATCGCTTTATAAAGAATTTAAATGTTTATGGGATCCCAAAGATTCTAATTACACCAATAGAGGTGTTAGAGATGATGCTTGGTGTCAGATTTCTCGTGAAATGGGGAATAAGTCGATCGAGAACCTAAAGAAAAAAATGCGATCTCTGGCGGGAGGCTACAGAAGGGAGAAACACAGAGAGAAGCAAAGCCGTATAACTGGATCCGGTAAGAAAACAAAGCTACTTTTTATCTGTAGGTATTAAAATTATATATTTTATTATAAGTAATTACATCATAATATTTACTGTGGATTTCACGTGATTTCGCTTTTTACATTTAAGCTGTTAGAAATACACGTGGTTATTTTAATGAGTAACTTGTTTATTTCAGGTGCTCAAGATACATATAAATCAAAGTGGTTTGCGTATGATGACTTCGACTTTATGGCGGATAAAAATGAACCCGGAACCACACGCGATACATTGGAACATATTGTGAGCTATTAGTTTACTGATATTCATTTTGCCAAACTATTGTATGGTTTGTAACAAAGTGTCTTGCTAAGTGGGACCGTATTGTAGTGGCATTTTCTGTTGCTCTTCTTGGTACGACGGCCATCGGTTGTAGCGATTGTGATGGCGGTTCATTTCGCCAGCTTCCAGGTATTACATCTCCATTGTCCTGTACTGTATCAAACGTTCCTGGCGATATAAAGTTAGGATTACTGCGTAAGTAGTTATATAGATGAACCGTTGCCAGCACGACTTTAGTCGCAGTTTCTGGTTCCAAAAGCATAGGTTTACGCAGGACTCTGTAGACAGAACTAAGTACTCCAAACGCGTTTTCAACTACTCTACGTGCTCTTGACAGTCGGTAGTTGAAAATTCTTTCACAAGAACCCCTTTCCCGTGTACCATCGTATGGTTTCATAGTATAATCATTAAGCTGAAAAGCTTTATCACCTAGTATATAATAGGGTACCTCAATTTTATAGGGAACTTGCAATATCTCCGGTGGAGGAATATTTAGCTCTTTTTTTTCAAGTTTTTTATATAAATTTGTGCTTTTGAACACGCCTCCATCTGATATTCTGCCTTTAGTCCCAACATTCACATACAGGAACCTATAATTTGCATCTACTAATGCAAAAAGAACAATACTAGGAAATAATTTGTAATTATCAAAGTCGTTGCCACTATTAAAAGGCGATTGTATAGCGACGTGTTTGCCGTCCATCGCTCCTATCACGTGTGGGAAATTCCACTTATTCTCGAATTGCTGAGAAACTGTACGCCATTCTTCTTTAGTTGACGGCACCTGAAAATAAAGGAGATCTTAATTATAATATAAAGCTGAAAATAAGAATAAGCAGTAAATAGTAATAATAATTGTTGTTACAGGTAGAATCTGATACGACTGATGGGGAACTTGAAGTTAATACTACAGTGAGCGAGAACAGTAACATTACTAGTGACACACAACCGGAGAGAGCCAACCACCACACAGATCAGACTAGAGAACAGAATGCACAATCCAGTGTCCAAACAACAAACAAAAGAACAAAAAAAAGAAAGAAAACTACTTCTAATAATGCAGATGACATTTCCGATGAAACTCTTTCAGAGGCTTTCCAACTTCTGCAACAATGTGCTCAGCCACCACAACCGGAAACTGATTCTTACATTGCTTTCGGGCAGTATATATCTACTGAATTGCGGAAATATGATGCAGTAACATTAGTTAATGTCAAAAATGCTATATGCCAAGTTATTTTTCAAGCTGACACAGGAAGATATGGGGATAGCAATTATGGATATTACACTAATTCATACCCTGGCACACCAATAGCATCCACTTCATCACAGTCCCAGTCTCTACAACCTCAAAATTATCCAGCTCCAATTCCACAGACATCACCGTCTGCTCATCTAGCCTCCAATTCATCGCAGTCCCAGTTTCTGAAACCTCAGGATTATTCACTTCCACAGTCACCACCGAATTAAATAAGTACCTACCTATATCATGTTTTCAAAAAATAATTAATAATTGTAAACATGTTACTTCTTTAAATTATGATTGTAATACACTACTTTTTTATTGAGTAATAAAGTATGGTTTTACTTACCTTTACATAATCATTTAACAGGTCAATGATGGCTTCACAAACTTCAGGAATAATTATCGATATAGACTGTTTGGAAATGCGGAACAGATACTGCAAACTGACGTACGAATCTCCAGTTGCTAAAAATCTCAATGTTAGTAATAATCTTTCCTTCACAGTAATGGCATCTCTATAATTTGTATCATTCTTTCTTAGCTTGTTATTTAATAATGAACACAATATCTCAAATTGATTAGCATTCATTCTTGCAAAATTGTGTTCAACTTTATCTGACACTAACTCTGCGTACAGCTGAGTCCCAGATTCCAAGCGATTTTTGTAAATTTGTTTCACCCAAAACCGTCGTTTTCTTTTTTGTGATTTTTTGCGCAAGCATTTAAGCAAAATAAAAGTTACTGCTGCAACGGCAAGACGCCGCCGTTGTACGTGTGACTCCATATCGTACAAGAGTTAGACTGGCTGAATCACGGATCGCCTTAGGATCGCTTGGAGCGCATATTTGGGATCGCAAGTTTCCAAGAGTGGATCGGCATAACACGATCCACGATCCACGCTCCGCGATCCTGGATCGCGGATCGCGGGATCGATGGATCGTCCGGTGTGGACCCGGCTATTTACAACCGATTTACAAAAATCCGCGACTCGGAAATAAACATCAGTTACGGAAATGTCTGCGCCAGCCGGAAACGAAACCGGGTTTTCTCACTTTGGACGCAACGTATAGATACTTAAGGTCTATATTTTCCAATAATAATACCTCACAAACACATCTATTTCTAGGAATTATATTGCAAGAAACTAAGTTTTTGAATGACCAACTAGTCCGAATAATTTGAGGCGAAAGACGTACCGTACTATTGATTATTCAAAGGGCGTGATGTAAGCAAACAGTTTATGACCATTGAATAATGATATTGACATCACATAAGACTACAGCCCTACCTTAGCACTATAGCAAATAAGTACCTAAGTAAGCCTTGCGGAGTGCCTAATGACCTAGTGATGTCCGCGCAGCTCATGATATAAGTTATGAAACCATTGAGATACTATGTAATAAAATACTAGAGAAGACACTGCAAAGCAATCTTGTGCCCCGGTCAAGTGCGGCGATTGCACCGAACCTCTATCATTCGCTTGCTAGCTCGTATGCGAGTATGAAGTAAAAGTAGGTAAAATTTAAAATTAGTTGACGTAACGCCAATTACGTCATCCAAGCACATCAAACGATAGAATTCATTTGATTCGGGCGGTCATTAATAAGTACAAAACATGAAGCGAAAACTGATAAAACTATTGACTATAATTCATCAAAAAGGCAAAAGTTGACTAAACTAATATAGATATATTATAGATTTTTTAGTCGGGGTTTTAGTCGGTTTCTTTCTAGAATTCTGGATTTATAGGTATTACACCTCGTTGAACTACGGCACCGCTCACCGGTGCAGTTCGTCAGAATAGCATCAGTGGCTACCTCGACACTTCAAGGCCGCTACGAAAGCCCCTGTCAATAACAGGGGCTTTCGTAACAATGACAGGCTGTCATTATTACTTACTAGCGATCTTCCATTCGATTTCGACACACCCCCAATAACCATAATACATACTGACTATCTGAAATCTTTACTTATATTCATGCATCGCAGGTAAGAGCAATACAGCGTTATCGTTATCGATAACGAGCAATGTGGTGTCACATCGTCCCTGCACTAGTGAGCCGAGAAGAGTGCGTGGAGAAGCCGGCAGTGAATGAGTGGATAGCTGGTTAGTCCGGAGGCAGTGGCGCAGCGCTGTGCACACCGGTTACACCACGAAGGTCGGCGTGAGTCATGTGAGTACTACGACGTTACATATCACTGTATGCCGAACAACACGAGACTCGGACTTGTTGACACACATACACCTAGCTATAGTCGTTCACGATTGTATCAATATCATACGTCAGTGTTATAAATATAAAGCCTATTATTTATGTTTTGCAAGCCTTATCAAAAACAATGGAAGCAAAGTGTGTTCAGACTGTTCAGAGTTAAGACCGCTCGAATGATTTCACACAATATACAAGTGCGATGTGTATGTCTGAAATAATAAACGTTTTAAAATGGTAAGATTTTTTAGCTTGGAATAAGGAAAGCTTGAAGGAAATAATTGCGGTGAGGAAACTTCCGCGCTCGCTGGTTGCGGAAAGCAATCTCTACACGCGGATAAGTATTCGTTCGATAACTTGTCTGTCTGCGTCAACTTTGTAATCCATACAAATATTATAACTTATTTAAATATCTAAGCAGTATTACGTCGGTACTGAAAAGTGCGATTGAAACTGGCCCGATGCCGTTGAATTTTCCGAGAAGATTAACTTGTTGCGTTTATGAAGCTCTATTTTAAAATTATATACGCAGTATATAAATGGTATATACACAGATTCGGTTTGTCTACGTCAGTAATCACAAAACCTATTGCATGGATTATGTTGTATTTATCATTATTGATAAATGATAAATAGTGATTCACGAGGAAGGTTTTTGTGCGTAATTTATGGAGCTTTTATGAAAATCGCCCCAAATATAATTGCACCTACGTCTAAAATCTGTTCACGAGAAAATAATAAACTTTTTTAATGTAAGCTTATGGCGTTTGACACAACATTGACAGAATCCGTGCTGCAAAAATTCGAATTCAATATTCATAGTTAACACACGGCAACGTCTGTCGGGTCAGCTAGTTTTGTTAGGTACATTTAATTTTACCTTTATTATTATTATTATTGACCTGAAGTTCAATGCCGGGGCGTAAGGGACTCCATCCATTCTTGAACCAAGCCGATCTATGCTGGTCGTGGTGCATTCTGCTGAACGAGACTGTTGCTACAAATTCCTCCAGTTGAAGACTGGTCTCTGAGCCGCCCTGTTCAAGTGTTCGGGTATTTTTGCTCGTCCAGCTAGCTTGGTAGCTAGCTCCTCCTTTTTTAGTAGAAAGTTAAATCTATGTTGCGTAGTTCCGTTACAACATCGGAGAGCCAGAGAAATGCGTTCCCCCGCTTTCCTCTTTGTCGGAAGTGTCGAGTGCCGACGACGCCTTTAGTTATTCCAGACGTCCATGGGCGTGGGCGGCGGCGCGCGGCGACCACTTGCCGTCTGGTCGGTTGTTGATTATGTAGGTACATTGTACACCTATAAAAAATTAATAGCGTGATTCACGAAGCGTGACATTGCTACAAATTCATCCATTTCATCATTCTATAATATTTTTGTAGAACTAGTACAGTAATAACAAAATATTGTATTTAAATACAGTTAAAATATTTTGTTTATATCTTCCATTACGACCGCTGTACCGGCATGAACTGCGGGTAGGGTAGCTATTAGCGCTAATAAAATGTGTATCATGGTAATCATGCTTAACAAATATTTTGAGTAGCCAGCAGTTATATTACTTAGTATTTTATTTATTTACTACGATACCTAAAGCTTTATAAAATGCGTTGATTTGTGTTCATTTACTTACGAGTATCTAAACTTAGTTATTATGTTAATCTTAGTAACTTTAATTAAATCAAATGTTAGTAATCATCTGATTTCAGCACTGCTTAAACGATGTGTTTAAACAGGTTAACTGATGCACTGTTGAGTTGAGTCATACAGAGTACAGCGATGATAACCAATTTAATTAATGCAATCATGATCTCCTTTCCTCGTTCGCGCCAATTATTCTAATAGGTATGTACCAACGGTGTCGCAAAGCAGTAAACAATTAATTGTAGACCATCCAATCCAACGGTGGCTTGATACCTGCTTCTGTAATAATATAGAAATATCTCAGTGTACCCAGATAGTTGCTACTAATTTAATATAGTAGTACTAATATACTACACTACAGTTCTACAGCCACCTGCCTGCCTGCCGCCATTTGCCTGTGGTTTTACGTTGTTGTGGTTGTGGTTTTGCAGCTGTTTAGATAATTTTTCATTCTTTTTGTATGTTCATAAATTGTTCAGGCTATAATCTACCTCGAACAAAAATCATCAGTTAAGTTAATAAATAATATTATATAATAATAATATGATCTAAAAATAAATATTTTGTGGCTAATGTAAGTAGCAACGTCTAACAATCAAATACAAGGAATTGAATTGAATTGAATTGTTTGACTTGAACAGACCAAGTAAACAGTTTCTTCCGCCCACCCAGCTGCACTAAGCTGCAGCGCCACCACCTACCGCCCCGAATCAGCAAAATCAATAACCTGTGTGTGTAATAATTCGAGTGTGGATTGCGAAGTTCTGATAAGATCAGATTGGCGTCCGTATGTATAATCTGACGCTGACCTCATGCCTTCTTTAAAATTCAATACTGAAACCAAACAAGTTTCTACCTCGATTTTACATTGAGCGCCTTAAAAGGATTGTCCGCGCGATGTAACGTTTCAAAAGGTGTGGAAGTCTTTATTATGAATGTAGGTAGCGTGAGGAGGTCAACGATAAATTTCAGAATTGTAACGCATGAGAATATAAGTCTCTCTTTTGTCTGAAAGATATACCCTACCATAAGTACACAATGAACAGTTAAGTACACAGTGAATCCTTTTGCAGATCATCTGGAATAACAGTAGTACAATGTTGCTTAACGTGATATATTAGTACATTACATTACATTACATACATATACAGTACATTAGTACATTTTTGTTGTATTGTCGTGTTTATATGGGGGTTGGTTCACTCTATACCACTGGTTCACTGATGACCTCACCCTACACCAAAGTTTTGCAGTTATGGATAGCTCATGAATGTGCCTTTTCAAACACACGAAATGATATACTTATTTCCGAACGAATTAAATGATATTTATGAACGAATTAAATGATATTTATGAACGAATTAAATGACTTATATGTTCAGTAAAAGCTCAATAATCCAATGCACTGGGCCTTAACAGAAGCATGACCTAATCACAGTGAATTACGGTTCTGGAAAATTCTGGCGGGAAACGGCTCGCGCCGGCCGGCTTGCGGCAGGATGCCGGCCATTACGTCGCGATTGTCCACCATTTGTCCGTTTCTAGTTCCACTACCGATAGCGCGCTGCGGCTGGTGTCTGGACGCGACGCGTGGCTCCAGCACAGGGTAACTACTCATGTGGCTCCAGCGTTGGACACTAACAACTGTAAATTCAACAGAAACCACACAAGCATGTACCAAGATACCTACTAAATCTCCTTACCAATACCAACCTCTTTTCAATTATTATTATGAATAAAATAAATATATTACAAAATATTTTTTTTTTATAAATAGGTACTATTATCTATAATCTAGGTACCTTGAACAAAAAACATGAATTTAGATAATAGGTACCTATAGATACCTATTATCTAAATTCATGTTTTTTGTACATACCTAGATACATTTTTTAAGTTCGCAATCACACACATACAGTAAATTAATAATCTATGTCTTATGTCAGATGGGAAGATACAAAAAGGTTTGTTCCTATTATTTTTATTAAGTAAGTACTAGTATGTACTACCAATGTACAAAGTAGGTAGGAATCTACTTACTTTTTATGTTGGTTCACGCCACATTCCCCTGTATTAACGTTAACATAGGATGGAAAATACTACGCACTCAGTTGGTTTTATGGTTCAGCTCGTTTGAATAGGTACATATGTGCGAGTGACTTCACGGTGTAATTAGCATGTCACGGCGGATTCAGTCCGTTCACACAGCCTCATGTACATAGGTAATTGTTTATCCTTGTGATTATCGTTCTGTTATTGTTGCCCGTTCGGACGTCTGCCTAATCAACTCTACTGCAAGGACTCATAAAATTAATATCCACAAGCTTTTTGATCGCGCACAACACAAGTCTTCCGATACCTTATAGATAAGTGTAGATTGTTTAGAAAAACGCAGGTTACCCAAAAAAATTTTTTTGGAACGAAGTTCCTTACGGCAGGCTTGGAGGGGATAGGTTTTGCTACGGCGACCGAACTGAAAAATATATGATAGTAAAACCGTAAGGAAGAATGCGTGGAATAATGAGACGTGCGCATGCGCGACAGTCGCATACACAAGCGAGTAGTGTATATTACCTTTCTCTTTCTCCCTGTTTCATTTCGTTCGCCGTTGCCTTAATTAGTTTTCATATCATATAATTTAATAAACTAATAATATAATATAGTAATATAAAATAAAAATGATGTGGTGTCGTGGGACACCAGGTAGGAACGAAGTTCCTTCGGCTAATGTAGAATCGACACAAATTGCAAAAAAAATCGTGCTCAATTTTATGTAGGTTTTCTTGATTTTTCTCTTAAATTTTGCTGATTAGTTTTTATTTAAGTACAAGAAAGTATTTAGGAAATTCAGTATTTTAAGAAATAATATAAAATAATATAAAATATAATATATAAAACAATAATATAAAACCCATGTGTATCCATTGTTATATAAAAGTATAGAATAGAAAATAAAAATGCATAAATTTCATTTGTGTTTTATTTAATTAGAGAATCTTGTATATTAATCAAATCGCAAGCTATAGTAAAAATATGGTTAAATGGTATATTTGTCTGTTCTTGAATCAAGTTAACTAAATAATAACAAGTTAAAGGATTGCCAATATAAGAACGGGGGCTTTTTTTAATTTTATTCAAGGTACACTCTAAGGCATTTAAATTTTCTCGTCTTTTGTCATCCTGTATAATCACTACAATCTGAAGAAGACTCCATTTGAAAAGATATTGATGATTCTGTGAAAGTTACAGAGGGAGTATAAGATGTATCACTATCTGATTGTTCTATTTTTTAACAATTTTACTCAAATAATGTTTAATTAAGTTTTTCCAAAACAACTCATTTATTCTCAAAATAAGTTAGCTTTTCTCAAACAAGTTGGCTTTTCTCAAAATGAGTAAACTTTTCCAAAACGAATAGGCTCATCGAACGTCACTCAATTAAATGTCTCTTAAAACAAGACTAAGAATAATTACATCTAACCTGTATACATAGCTCTCATATGTATCGTCCATCCCGATACAACTGTCCATTGGCACTCTCCAATAACAGAACTGAGCACCTCTCTCTAGTGTCTTATAAGAGCTATGCATTGTACAAAAATAACAATGATCAAATAATAATTTCAATGAGTTACGTTCGACAAGATGGCTGAATTTTATTAAATTTTCAAAAACAAAAGAAATCTCATTACAGTGAATTAATCATCAGTCTGGCTAACTTACTAAGCCATATCATAAATAAATCCATATGTTACAACCCTATTTTCTTTTTAACTATTAACTAACCATTTAACTGTAACTGTCAATAATTAATTATGTGACCGTCTCTAAGTATCTAGACTACACCAGTAAACCCTGTGTGATAACGCCAAAGATGGGTAGGTACTTCAAATGTTATACTCCTAGTACCATATTACCACAAAATTACCAAAAAGTTATTAACTTTATCAGTGTCATAATTAGTACTCAATATTTAACTTCAAAAACTCATTTTCTTGATAATTTAGTTCCATTGTGTCTAGATTATCATTTTATTATTTTGATGTTATTCTATTTCATAACTAATGAATAACAACTCAAACTCAAAAAGTACTTGGTCATACCTGACAAATCCTTCAGCGTGGACTTGTGGATAGCGACTCCTGGATACAGGTGATGCAGACTGCAGCTCATGTAACATCCTCACTCAATACTTGTATACCATGATATCATGGTATACAAGTACATGACATCTTGTACTTCATAGTCATCTCAAAGCATCGCAGCCTTGCTTGCCAGTTCATATTGACATCCAAGCTTTCTCAGTAGCTAGTTTCTTACGGATTCTTTATCACAGCTTCTGATATCGGCGTCAGGTAGGCCGGGTGTGGGTGTTTGTATGGTTTTTCAGTCGATTCTACTCTGTTTAGCATGTATTTTCATGAAAGTAGGTATTCTTCACATAACCTCCGTTGTGGGCTTATTCAGCGATTCTCAATATTGATTTAAACGTTTTAACCACTCGCTCTATCCGCGATATCACATTTTATTATATTATAACTTCATCAACAACTCTATGAGACTCCGCGACTTATGACAACTTTCAAACTCAACATAATCATATTCTCCGTTTTCTGACAGATCTCGCAAACTCCACTTACATAACCAATGTAAAATATATTATATTTATAAATATATATTTATTAATAAAGAATAAACTAATACTTACGTATTTAATTCTTTTGCACTGAATAAATATAGTAATAATTTCCCACTATTAGCACTGTCACTTTCACTTGCCATTTTCTTTTACTATATTTATTTACTATATTATTATTTTATATTACTATATTTTATTATTAGTTTATGAAATTATATGATATGAAAACTAATTAAGGCAACGGCGAACGAAATGAAACAGGGAGAAAGAGAAAGGTAATATACACTACTCGCTCGCGACTGTCGCGCATGCGCACGTCTCATTATTCCACGCATTCTTCCTTACGGTTTTACTATCATATATTTTTCAGTTCGGTCGCCGTAGCAAAACCTATCCCCTCCAAGCCTGCCGTAAGGAACTTCGTTCCAATAATATAGTAAATAAATATAGTAAAAGAAAATGGCAAGTGAAAGTGACAGTGCTAATAGTGGGAAATTATTACTATATTTATTCAGTGCAAAAGAATTAAATACGTAAGTATTAGTTTATTCTTTATTAATAAATATATATTTATATTATAAATATAATATATTTTACATTGGTTATGTAAGTGGAGTTTGCGAGATCTGTCAGAAAACGGAGAATATGATTATGTTGAGTTCCCGCGGAAAAAGTTATGAAAGTTGTCTTATGTCGCGGAGTCTCTTAAAGTTGTTGATGAAGTTATAATAAAATGTGATATCGCGGATAGAGCGAGTGGTTAAAACGTTTAAATCAATATTGAGAATCGCTGAATAAGCCCACAACGGAGGTTATGTGAAGAATACCTACTTTCATGAAAATACATGCTAAACAGAGTAGAATCGACTGAAAAACCATACAAACACCCACACCCGGCCTACCTGACGGCGATATCAGAAGCTGGGATAAAGAATCCGTAAGAAACTAGCTACTGAGAAAGCTTGGATGTCAATATGAACTGGCAAGCAAGGCTGCGATGCTTTGAGATGACTATGAAGTACAAGATGTCATCTGGATATCATGGTATACAAGTATTGAGTGAGGATGTTACATGAGGTCAAAGAGAGCTGCAGTCTGCATCACCTGTATCCAGGAGTCGCTATCCACAAGTCCACGCTGAAGGATTTGTCAGGTATGACCAAGTACTTTTTGAGTTTGAGTTGTTATTCATTAGTTATGAAATAGAATAACATCAAAATAATAAAATGATAATCTAGACACAATGGAACTAAATTATCAAGAAAATGAGTTTTTGAAGTTAAATATTGAGTTCTAATTATGACATTGATAAAGTTAATAACTTTTTGGTAATTTTGTGGTAATATGGTATTAGGAGTATAACATTTGAAGTACCTACCCATCTTTGGTTTTATCACACAGGGTTTACTGGTGATATAGGTAGCGATACTTAGAGACGGTCACATATTCACTGTAATGAGATTTCTTTTCTTTTTGAAAATTTAATAAAATTCAGCCATCTTGTCGAACATAACTCATTTTGAAATTATTTTTGTACAATGCATAGCCCTTATAAGACACTAGAGAGAGGTGTTCAGTTCTGTTATTGGAGAGTGCCAATGGACAGTTGTATCGGGATGGACGATACATATGAGAGCTATGTATACAGGTTAGATGTAATTATTCTTAGTCTTGTTTTAAGAGACATTTAATTGAGTGACGTTCGATGAGCCTATTCGTTTTGGAAAAGTTTACTCATTTTGAGAAAAGCCAACTTGTTTGAGAAAAGCTAACTTATTTTGAGAATAAATTAGTTGTTTTGGAAAAACTTAATTAAACATTATTTGAGTAAAATTGTTAAAAAATAGAACAATCAGATAGTGATACATCTTATACTCCCTCTGTAACTTTCACAGAATCATCAATATCTTTTCAAATGGAGTCTTCTTCAGATTGTAGTGATGATACAGGATGACAAAAGACGAGAAAATTTAAATGCCTTAGAGTGCACCTTGAATAAAATTAAAAAAAGCCCCCGTTCTTATATTGGCAATCCTTTAACTTGTTATTATTTAGTTAACTTGATACAAGAACAGACAAATATACCATTTAACCATATTTTTACTATAGCTTGTGATTTGATTAATATACAAGATTCTCTAATTAAATAAAACACAAATGAAATTTATGCATTTTTATTTTCTATTCTATACTTTTATATAACAATGGATACACATGGGTTTTATATTATTGTTTTATATATTATATTATTTTATATTATTTCCTAAAATACTGAATTTCCTAATTACTTTCTTGTACTTAAATAAAAACTAATCAGCAAAATTTAAGAGAAAAATCAAGAAAACCTACATAAAATTGAGCACGATTTTTTTTGCAATTTGTGTCGATTCTACATTAGCCGAAGGAACTTCGTTCCTACCTGGTGTCCTACGACACCACATCATTTTTTTTTATACAATTACAGTTTTAAAACATTAAAGGTCGGTTAACGGGCGATAGTTTTACGTGATAACGTCATAAAGAAACATTGATGAAAACACGTTGTCGCGTATTCAACATTTGTTATAAATAATGGCTTCCGTCGAGGTTGGCGGTTGTTATTGTAAAAGTTCTCGAAGAAGCTCGCGTGGCGGCGTTCCAGTAGCAGAACTATTCTGAATGCTAGCTCTGACGTCACGCTCTGGCACCTATTCCTTTTTATATAGGCCACCGCAATGGGACTATATCGGCGAGCTGATGCTGTAACATACATCATACTATTATTATTTATTTATCATGTCATTTACGATGACTTCGCCCTAGCAAGACGACTGTGTAGTCTAAAATAACATAGAGCTTTACAATGCAAATTGACATTAGTACGTCGAGTATAGTTTTCGCAAATAGAAATACTTATGAATGTGACGTACGGGACACCAAACAGCAATTTGTTCAATTTAAGCTTGTTAGTTACAAGTGTTGCCGACACCCGCATCGATTTCTCGTCCTCTTCCAATGGGTTTCGCAACATGAACTCTCAATCGCCACCGTCCATAACCTGTAAGACAAAGCCGAGTACACAGTGGTGAAGTGGTGGTGTCATACAATCGAACGCTTTTAATATACGTGTGGATACTATGGCTTCAAGATAACCCTTAAATAAGGAATCTCAAACTCATCCGTCATAAGATCAAAAAATTTAATTAATATCCCTTCTATATTCAGTTTCAGATATCTCTATCATCCAAGATGGCTACGATATTCATATGCTGAAACCCAGAAAATTGGAATGGCGCGCCTGACGACTTTTGCTCTTTGTCTCCTGGTGTCGCGCTTTTGTCTCGGGTTCAATGGAGACAGCTTCGAGCTGGAGTGTCCCGACGACTGCGACTGCCACTACTTCAGGATCAACTGGGTCACGGACTGCTCCGAGAGCAACCTGACCGTGATCCCCTACGATGAGCTCAGCCTGAGCGTGTACATCCTAGATCTTAATGGAAACAATATAACGGAGATTAGCACCTTTCCGGGTGATATCAAGATGAGAAGATTGCAGATCGCTAACAATAAGCTGACCCGAGTGGATAAGGATGCTTTTAAGGGCCTGGAATATCTCATAGATGTAGATCTTTCTGGAAACAACATCACCTATGTTGATCCGGAAGCATTTTTGTAAGTAGCTACTTTTTTCCAACACTGACCATTATAGCATAGTACGAGAGTGAGAGAAAAGTATGAAAGTTAACATCTAGTTTATAGAACCACAATTTCGATGCAAGAATGTAATCAGAGATTATTATAATAATAAACAGATAAACGCTAAACATTAGTCTACGAGCAAACCAGTATACAGATTCCATACTATACCACAAGTCTTCGACGAAAATAATAATAGCGAAAACACCTCGATAATCCAAAGGGCGATGCCTTAAAAAGTTGTGCCATTAACTCCATTTATATTTGAATGAATTCACTTTCATATATAGACGAGCCAATGCAGGAATACTTTGATGTTTCCCCTCCTAAGGTACAAAGCCTCGGATTGTGCGAAAATACCATTACTCATTTGTTGTGCAATACGTAGGTATAATCGTTGCAACATTTATTTATTTATGTCCAATTATAAATGAAGTCGCGATAGACCCTCGTTGGTTTTTCAGATGAACTCATCGCGAGCGACAAAAGCCGCAGCAGTGTTCGACGCCATGACATCGCTAATCAGATTAACCAGTATTCGTAATCTCATTGAATTCGCAGTAACTCTTGAGGACCTACATCGTATATATACGAGACGGCATTCATAATATGATTACGAGCATTACTCTAATCCTCACCATTCCTTTTATTACTCTAAATTTAAAACACAATCGAAGGTGTTCGTATGACGAAAGGTTTTTTTACAAACGTGATCATTTTAAAGATGAAACTGCTTGGACATGAGTTGATATTTATATAAGTCCGTATGTGCAATCTGTAACTGTCAGTAGGAAAAACTCCTTGTTAGTTTCTTGCCGCTCCTTCTTCTTTCAAGACCACTCTAACGGTAGGGATTTGTTGAAACAATGGCGTAGTTTTAATATTTATGAGTTTGATACGTATCCGTAAGTAATATTTTATCCGTAAGTGTGTGCCATCTGTAACTTTACTGTGAGTAGGAAAAAACTCCTTAGGAGTTTCTGCAAGCTTCCTCTTCCAAGTCCACTTACAGAAGGGATTTGTTGAACCAATAGGTACGCGTATTTTGACTTTCGAAAAGTGTTTTTAAAAAACCAATTTCAGATAAACTTCATTTCATAGATATAAAAAAAACATGACTACCGTACAATAACACCCGAACTTGTTGCCTGCAAATTGCTGGTTGTAATGAATCATTGTTAACGTAGCCTCGAACGTTTTCCCACGAAAGACTCGCATTACTTTGAAATAGGATCGCACAATACTACCTGATGACAAAATTACAGAATTATATCAATTGCTTTTGAACTTGTCGGACTGTGTCCACGATTACGACGATTACGCCTTGTGACATGACGCCAATATTAGATAATGGTCGCGCAAAGAATGCAGATTGAATTAGCCGCCTAGAGCACTTAACTCGTTGACGCTCCGGGGATTTTGCAAATTAACCCAGTGCGCATTTAGGAACTTTAACCACCATTTGTAGTCTGCTCCGCTGGCGAGCTATCAACTTACCGGTATTTGCAATGATGTGAGTGTGTGTTGGTTGGGGTTTAAGGGGTTCATCCATCATCTATCTTTGAGTCTAAGCCAGGACGGCTAACAACCCACCAGTGAGTGGTACACCCTGCTGAGCAACGGACGGGGTTACGGTGTTCGGAGCCTCTTTGAGATCGCTGGACTTTGGACCATCCAGTTTAACCCCGTATCTCCTCTAGGCTTCGTGGAATGGGCTGAAGCCTGCTATTATCGCCGTTGCCGTGTGCCGGCACTTATCATAAAAATATGCAATGATTTGTTATTGTTAAATAATAAACATATTTTCCTCCTTTCAGAGATTCCCGAGGGCTTCTGAATGTAGAGCTTCAAGACAACCCACTGAATGTCACTGAAGGACCCTTCCTGATCTCTAGCACGCTGCAATACCTAGATATTAGTTATTGTAAGATAAATATCATAAATCCTCAATTTTTCGAAAATTTAACCTCTTTAACCACATTGGATCTATCTAATAATCCTCTGAAAACGATAGATGAAGGAGTATTTGACGTTTTAACTGGTTTGGAAACATTAAAATTAAATGACTGTCAACTTGTTGATATATCAGATAATGTTTTCACGAATTTAGTAAATTTAAAAAACTTGGAACTCGCAGGTAACTCGTTGACTACTACAAATTGGTCAGAAGTATTGGGTAATCTTAACAGATTGGAATATTTGAACTTAAGGAAATCAGGCATAACTTCGCTGTCTGAAGACACATTCTCCAATTGTACCAATCTGGTAACACTTATCCTAGCTGATAATGAACTACGCAATTTAGACGTAGGAATCACTTTAGGCACTAGCGTCAATCGTTTGGAATTACTAGACTTGTCCAACTGCAAAATTCAAGGGCCTATATCTGGAGAAGCTTTTGCTAACGCAACTAGATTAAAAATTCTACATCTGTCTGGCAATCCCCTGTTCGCGCCAGATTTGCAGGAGGCATTAGCGCCGCTCCCGAAGCTTGAACGACTGTTCATGAGCAACTGTGGTTTACGTAATCTTCCAGACAATTTCAACGTATTCGAAAATCTCACAGAATTGGATATATCTCATAACCCCTTAGTAAATGTGTTTATACGGCTTCTCGCCCCACTTGACAAATTGGAATACCTTAACATGGGGTACAGTAATTTGTCATATATAGGACCGGATACATTTGCACATATGACCTCAATGAAAAGATTAGTTCTCTCTGGTAACGACTTGTTGTCACTCGAAGCTGGACTCTTCGGAAATCTCACACAACTTACAACATTAGAGTTAGAGTTCTGCGGATTAAAGAGACCCTTGAATGCTAAAGTTTTCTTTAAAACCCTTACTTATACGGATTTAAGAGAAATCAGGCTCGGTGGAAATCCTCTGGTGATTCCGCCTTCGGGACCATTATTTCCGAAACAACTTTCACAAGTTACAATTCTCGATTTAAGTAACTGTAACATTACGTCTCTAAACGTCGATGCGTTCAAAAATATGGAAAATATTACAGACCTAAACCTTGCTGGGAACAAAATTAGATCAGTTGAAGGCAGTCTTGCCTTTTTGGAAGGCTTGCATCAATTGGAAAAAATTAACTTAAGCAATAATAATTTGACAACAATCGATCCTCAAGTTTTTGTCGGTAATCCTAAACTTCACTCCCTAAATTTGATTGGAAATCCGTTTGTATGCGACTGCAAAATTGCGGAGATGTGGGATTGGGCTAATATGATAAAGGGTGACTTGGATGTTCTAACTGGCGCCAAGAGCGCTGAAAAAGATATCGTTGTGAAAGGTAATAAAAAGAAAAAGAATTTGTATTGTCATTACAATGAATTGCAACTACGTAATATAACAATAACCCCAAATAAAAATGTCCCAGGAAGGCGACCATTCGTTAAGCCAAGAGAATTGACTTATGCAAATAGAACTTGGGCAAAATACGTAAGAGAATCCGGTTGTGAGCCAGTTGTTAAAATTCTAAAACCAGTGGCACTGAAAGCTGACTCTAATGAGTCGATTCAGAATGATAAAGCACCGAGGACGGCAGTAGTAGTGGCGTCGGTCGCCGCAGCCCTAGGTGTAGCAACTTTATTGATGACATTTCGCCTTTTCAGAAAAAAACATGATCCAAATTTTACTGTTCAAACAGAAAATAATCGTAAACAAAGGTAGAGTTTGCATTAAGCTTGACTTACTTATATCCTAGCGTTTTTAATGTAATTCATCTGTTTTTGTATATACCCAATATTATATTTATACTTTAAGGAAATAATTAACACAAAAACCCCTGTACAATGTGTTAGTGTTAGACTAAGTAGATAATGTTTTTATGTCTAATTGTTATAAGATTATGTATAATTTACTAGTCAATAATATATTTATTTTAAAAGAATAGTTGAGGTAAATATTTTTATATTTTGTAGATCTTCTCCACATCTTGTTTTGATAGCAGTATTTGATTTATAAATAAAGAACAACCTCCAATATTTTTACATTTCATTTAAAATTTATTGATAGTTAAATAGTTACTGAATTCAATGTCTCAATGTTATTGAAATGGTTTCGAAACTCATTTCTCTTACTTAGTAAACCGTAACTAACTGCCTATAACAAAAGTTAAAGAATTTAGATAATAATTTGGTATTTATAGACGAAAAAAGTTAAAATACGTAATTAATAGAGACTTTTTGTAAACTAATTACATTTTGCAATTTACATAATTCTCAATCGATTTATCATAATGACCTTTAGAAAAGCTAGAGTTTCAAATATTTCTTCAGAGTTGCTCCACTGTGCCGGTACGTTCGGTGTGGCTGGCAGCAACCTTAATCACTTCGCTTGCGGAGGCATGCAAAATCGATGTCAATACTTTTTGCTCTATATCTACAACGGTGGACGACTTTGAAGTAATAATTTTGTTGTTTTATTTTCACAATCAAAACAGGTCCAAAAAGAGTTTCTATCACGTAATATATCAATAGCGAAAGTTTTATTATGTAAGAAGTCATATTAATTCGTTATTGTAGTTGGAAAAGGTAGTTAGACTAGGGATAAAGATTTTTGAAAAACGATTTTTACATGTTATTTATTGAGGAACTACTTTAACTTATTAACAAAAATAATAAATATTCTATCAGCTAGTAGCCTTCTTTCCCTTCGTGCTTGTCTTTTTAATGTACCAATTTTCTTTGTATACCTTTTTCCTCATTAGCGGCTTCTCGTTTTCGGAGCGGATGTTACTAGCCATCGCAGACAATTCGCTGTCGAGTAACCGAGGCAACACTGACGGCTCGAATCCGTACTGAAATTGTGGTTCCACAAACTGAGTATAGGTTTTCAATCTTTGATACGGGCCTGATGCATACGCGGAATTATCTTTAGGAGCCTCCTTTGCGTAATCATATCCGTAGGCTTGCGGCCGTGGAGCCGCTTTGTACTTTGCGAAATATTGCTTCGGTTTCTGAGCAGCCGTATGGTATTCGATTCCAGGAGCTGCCGTATACTTGGCACTCTTATGACTTTTATTGTCGGTCTCATCGTCATCTTTCAAGTATTGTGGTTTCCGGTGCATATACGTTTTATAATAGTCTTCCTTCTGTTGGAATCTCGCTAACATACTTTCGGGTTTACTGATAGCATAGTCTAAGTAGTATCTATCTTTGGTTTTATCTCTCGCGTCTTTATAATTGGAACGAGTTGATTTTGGATATTCATCACTTTCAGCAACGTATCGTTGAAACGGACTGTGTTCAGCATCAAAATCGGATTGGTATTTAGGTGGTGCGTATGGTTCAGGATTGTATATCTCTTTTTCAGTGTCCTTGGATTCGTAGGCTGGAAAGCTATACGGGGCGTTCTTGTATCCGCTTTCGTATTTTTCTTCGCTTCTTCCTTCGTCTTCTGCAGCACCATTGTTCTTTTCTTTACTATTTTGTCTGACTTCGTCAGGTGTTTCTTCTGTGATTATTATACGCTTAGCTTTTTCCTCCACTAACTCCTCTGGTTGATATTGTTCTCTTTGGCGACTGTGCGGAGAGTCATCAGGGTTGCTCCCATGTTCCCGAGAGTCATGTTTCTTTGCTTGGACATGCTGGCTTGGGTCCACTTTGATAGATGCGTATTTTTTAGGTGTGGGAAGAACTAGAATATCTTCTTCATGTTCTTGTAAAACGAGTTGTTTGTGATCATTAGGGTCGTCAACAGAGAGATTTTCAATCTGACTATGTTTCTGAGGGGATTTGTGATGAACATTTTGATGATCAGGTTTTCGGCTCTGTTCTTCCTTCTTGTGAATAATTTTCTCAGATTTTCTGTAAGGTTCTTCCTCTGGTCTCCCGTGACGGCTTTTTTCTGTATGATAACTCTTATCTTGATGGTGTTGTATAAGACGCGCTGGTGGTTTATTTTCGCTAATCTCTACAGAGTCCTCAGATTCCTCTCGCTGAGAATTGTGATTGTCATTTTTATCATCATCATCTTCTTCGGGTTTAAATTTGTATATAAGATGTTTTGGATTTGGTTCCTTATCATCCGCATTATGATTTTCTTCTTTTTCTTGTTCTCGATAAGGTTCTTTAGTTGTGCGCACATAATTGTACGATAAAGGTTCTTTTTCACTCTTCATTGCATAACTATAGTGTACAGGCTCCGATTCTGTTTCTTTGTTGTAATTAACAACCTTCTCATTGTATAATTCTCGGTAGTTAGGAGAATTAATTTCATACGAGTCGTCATTGGGTAAATCTCTCGGTGAATCCTGCTCCTCTCGTTTATCTTCTGAATGTGGCCTGTGTTGTTGCTGTCTTGAGGATTTTAACTTGGGCGCACTTTCTCCATCTCCGCCATCGTATGTTTTTGTTCTTTGTATCATTATTTCTTTTACTTTTGCTTTGATTCCATCCACATTGAGCTGCGGAAGTTTTTGATAAGTAACTGAACTAATTCTCGGCAAAAAATGTTGAACTTGAGGAACTAAAGGATTTTCAAAAGTCAGGGGTTCGAGAAGGGTGAGGTCTAGCAAAGGCACAGAAGGTTTCGTTTCTTGCTTAATCGCTGCATTTTTCTGCTTGTTGTTTGTACCTGAAATTGGGACGACTTCATGTTCGTGTTGATTATAACGATTAGAATTATCCACCAGACGTTGTGATTTTTCCACATTGTTCGTTGAGTGCTGCTGCTGTACAGGCGAAAGAGTTCTGATCGGTCCAAACTCGTACGGCTGATTGATAGCGTAGTGATTTGCTGTCGATGGTGCTACCGCTTGTACTGTCTGAACTTTAAACTTAGGAGCTCCAAAGAAATGGGGGCTCAACTGTTTGTACTCAAAGCTCGGCGCCGCTGCTACGAGCGGCTGAGCGAGATGAGCGGGCAGTTCTTGCAGCTGAACATACTGCTGAGGAAAAGCCGTTCGATATGGCAAAGACTGCGGCGACTCAACGAACTTATTGCCATAGGAATCCTTCAGGAATCCCTGCTTATTCTCAACTATCACACTTTCCTGTTTAATAGGCCCGACGTGCGCGACTTTAGGCGACGTTGCAAAAGCAGGAACGTGGAAAGAAAACGAAGCATACGGGGACGCACTAGCGTATACTCCGACGGGTATGCTGCGGTACAGACGAGGGAGGCTCGCTTCAGCCACGCTGTCTTCTAACTTGATCGAGTCTACGGAAGGATCGGCCCGGCTCACCGTGAGCCAACACGCAACCGCCAGCAATATCTGAAAACGACAACACAAAATTAGTACATTCAAGAAATAAATCGACACTTAATATACCTACATAACACATTTTCCAGCGACGTTTACTTTATATTTGGATGAAGTGAGATTGAAAACCAATAGCAAATTAAGAATAGGTTATAGGCTGGGCATAACTGACTTGGACACTTTTTCGTTTGGTTCATTGCAAATAAAACGGTTGTCACTTCACAATCACTCACTATGTTACTGAGAAATTTCCAACAAAAACAAACGATTAACGGAAAAGTTTAAATTTCGTTTTTAATACACCTCACAACCACCACAACAAATTTAATTGCAAAAGCAGTTTTCGTAATTTCGGACGGAGCGTCATTGGCACAGACATTTAATATTGACAAACAAATATTTGACCAAATTATTAGTTTATTACCTTTCTCCCCATTATGGGTAGAGTAACGTCTAGGACGGTGGAGGAGAACTGCGGCTGAGCGTTTATTCCGCATGCTTATATTGAATCGCGTCCGTCCGGCCGGCGCACAGTGGGACGAAAATCAGCTTTCATAGACATAGGAATGTTAATTCTTAAATATCGCTGTTTCTGTTGGATATGGCTTTTGTTTACAGTAACTAAGCCTACATATGTAAAAAAAAGTAATTGGGCATTTATGCGAATGATTTATATTGTTTTCGAGAAAAAATTGTATAGAGCTTTCTTGAAAAATCCGATTTTCTACGGACCTGCAAGTCAAACCGTAATATCCTTCTAGGGAGTGTTACTACTAATTATTTGTAATTTTTTGACATATCACATACAACGGTTACAGCTGCAGAATTTTTTTTAAAAATCGTTAAGTATAATGTACATTTTTTATTTAGTTTAAAGCTTAATTTTTCGGCATCCACTCTAAATATTCTCTAAATGAGTGATAAAAATTGTGTATTATCATTTTGTAAGAGCATGCAACCCAGACACGTTGTAGAGTTAATAAGTTATGAGAAGTGAGGGCAGTAAATAATTATACTTTTGTTCATTTATAAATATCATATATTTATTGTTGCTAGCTTATTAAATTATTTAAATGAGCTTAAATATCAAATACTATGACAAAAAATATCAAAAACACTTGATTAAAAAAATGAAAAAATGTATACTATATAACATTTTCCTATATAATATTCAAATAAAAATAAAGAACTATTAATAAAAAATTAAACTCTCCTACTACACACTACTTATGTATGATAATACTATACAAAACAATACAAGAAATAAATAAATAAAAATGTCTATTTATCTCTACAAACAAGGCCTCTTAAAGACTAGAGTTACAAAAGAAAAAAATAACATTACTAACTAAAGTTTGTGGGAGGGGAGCTGATGCAAGTCAACAGACCCCATGTTTTGTGATCAGAAAAATTTGTACAGGGCAATAAAAAATTTCCTTAAATGATAAAAAAATGTATAAAAAATAAAATAAAAATACAACAAGCACTTATCTACTAATTAATCAAAATCGCTTTCATCTGATCCCAATTCAGAATCAGGTTCCAAATTGGACATATCTACAACTTCAAATGGAGATTCTGGAAACTTGATCAATTCTAAAGTTTCAGCGAAGAAATCCTTACCTTTCTTAGTTTCCAATTTCGGTCTTTGAGAAGAGATTAATGGATCAGACGAAAGAATCAGCATATTTAATATATCGGCATTTGAAGCTTGCCTGGACATTTTTCGCGAATTATGTTCCCGAAATCTCCTAAAGTCTTTGTTGCGGGCCTCTGAGGCTTCTTCTGAAAGCTTACCTATCGGAACAATGTTATTATTGGCGATTATGTCTGCACCATGTATCAGCAGCTTATGAACGGTCGATGACATATGGTACCAATCATATAACTCCACGTATCTTTCTGCAGTTTTACGTGCATATTCTTTAAATTTCATTAGCTCAATTACCTCTCCAGATGTTATTGCTTGAAGAATAACAGCAAATCTTCTGACTAGCTCTTCATCCAACCCAGTGATGGCTGCAGTTATATCGGGGAACTCGAAGAACCTTCTTGCTGTATTCCCGTCATTTGTTGTCCCTGAGCCTTGTTTCACAATATCAATCAATAGATTGAGTTCATCTTTGAATTTATTTTGAATTATTCTTTTTCGATTCTCTAGCAAATCCTTGTGCTCTTGTCCTCGTGCAGCCCACTTTTTGAAGTCCAGTCTGTATGCAATATGTAAAAGGCATTCCATCGTATTTATACGAGCGTGTAACGATGATAGTCCAAATTCGTATACATCACTGTTCACTGTTTTTGACGTTGCAATATCCAAGCGGTTCATCTCTGTAGGCTTAGCTAAGCAGAGATAACACGATGCATTCGATCTGGCTTCCGAAAGATACGTACAAATTTTAGCATCAATCATTGTCATCTTAAGTTGATGGCTCACCTTGTTTCTGTTGCAATCAGTGGGGATAAGCAACTTAATTTCGTCGTCCATTTGCTTTTTGTGACTGATGACCACTTCTTCACTTTCCTTAATAAATGTGAACTGCACTGGACGACAATATAACGCTGAGCATGGCTTGGGATTCAACCACAAAATTTCGTCTCCATCAGTCAGGCTTAATGGCACCAAGGACGTCATAAATATGCTTGAATCTTCTTGTTGTCCATCCATTTTCTGTTTATAACGACTTTGGTTCGAAGCACCATCAAAGCCCCACTTGGATATTAACTTTAAGTCCTTATTTTGCACACTTTCAGGAAGACTTTCCAGGATCCTCTTCACTGTGATGTCAAGCAATGCTTGAAGCGTAATTCTTGCTGATGAATCCGTTACAGTCACTGATTGCTTACTAGGGTAACACTGTTTTTTTACTTGCTGTACTTTATAATATGACGGATAAATGTCAGTTGCACCCTCTCGGATGGTAGTCTCTCTCAGCGTCATATATTGCCACTTTGACAATTTCAGCGAAAGAAGCAATCCTAGTGCTTTTTCTGGAGTAAAGATAACTTTTTTAACTGGTTTGTTAATCATTTCGTTAAATTTTGTTGCTGCTTCTGGATTCTTCAACATATATTCGATAACAGATGCGATATCTTCACGACCTTCTTCCTTTAAAAGAACTGCAGCGGAATATGCCAATTCATTTGGATTTTCATTTTTGTGATCATCAGACCTTCTCTTCTTTTGTTTGCTTCCAAGATCTTCAAATGCTTTCCTTGATGTTTTTGTCATTGTCCCAATAGATGATGTCGATGGTCCTGGACAGATTGAAAGTGCACTAGGTCCTGGCTGTTCTTCTTCACTGGATTGTGGCATGACCATACTGATTGGCACGCAACTTGGCCAATCGACATTAGACTGAAGCCAATTTTCGTACTGCTTTCTGAATGTATCCAGAATGCGGTGAGATTTCTGCCATCTTTGTGATGCAGCACGTGTGAATCTTCGACAAAATTCCTTAAGTGTCACCCGATCTTCGTCCGAAATGCTATCACCAAGTCGATTTACAACTGCACTAAACAATACTTCATAATCGAATGAAGTACCTTCCCTTCTCAGCACAACAAACAAGTCTAAATTGGTACGCAGACTTTCCATTTTAAATATTTCACAGTTCGGGATTACGATTTAATGTTAACAGCACAAAAGTTTGAAATAAACTGAATTATGTGTTAAAAATATTGTTCATTTATAGTTGTTATAGGACTGATTTTAAATGATTAGCAAATTGACGATTTCTTAATTACTCTCTTTAATAATAGTTAATTAGTGCTCATATCTTTACTTCTTTATTATTACTAGAATTCATTCCTAATTAGCCAATCACTTTTCAGAATAACCTACCTAATTACCTAATCACTTTTCAGAATAAAATAACAATAACAATTTTTTTTGGTATGTTCTATTAGAAAATATAATTGTTTACTTAGTTAATATCACTTATTCACACCAGAAAGGTAATAAAATGTAATTAGTACTTAGTGTTTAAAAAACTCAATGCAATAAAATTAAATAAAAAAAGGATCACACATATCGATTTTTAAAAAAAATTCTGCAGAAGTAACCGTTGTATGTGATATGTCAAAAAATTACAAATAATTAGTAGTAACACTCCCTAGAAGGATATTACGGTTTGACTTGCAGGTCCGTAGAAAATCGGATTTTTCAAGAAAGCTCCATACAATTTTTTCTCGAAAACAATATAAATCATTCGCATAAATGCCCAATTACTTTTTTTTACATATGTAGGCTTAGTTACTGTAAACAAAAGCCATATCCAACAAAAACAGCGATATTTATGAATTAACATTCCTATGTCTATGAAAGCTGATTTTCGTCCCACTGTGCGGCGCGGCGGCCCGGGTCGTGCCGCGCCGGTCGCCGGCCGCGCCTTTCCGAATCTCGCACCCCGTTATATCATCCTCCAACTGACCACTATCAACACTCAATATTACGAGTCATACGAACGCACAATGGAAAACCAATTTAATCAAAACTAAGTAGATAGGCGCCGAATCCACTGGAGCTCAAATCAAATTTAACCGCACAAAAAATGTTGATCACTGATTCAATAGCGAAATAAGTAAACCGTCATCTGCGCCAACAAACTCGGTTACCAAAACACAATTAGTTGGCGCACTTATACCTAATTATGTAACGGTGAAATTGAATTGCAAAGTTACCGGTAGTTATTGGTTATGGTTAATTAAAGAAACAAACACGAAAACACATAATACTTAGACAGTAATATATTAGGTATATGAATGAGTATTCAGTTGCTCATATAACCGGTGCGGCAGTGGCCGAGCTGAATCAAGTGCATGATTTCCTTTTACCTAAGTATGTACTAAAATGCTATAGGGTCCTACCTACTGATCAATGTTTAATTACATCCCGTTTGATAGTAATTAAACACTTGTTTTCAATGCATTAGGTATCGATGATGTTCCAGCAATTTTATACAAGCTTCAATGTAAGGAATATCTCATAAAAACGACGATCCCCGCATTTCTCAACGGATGGATGGATCCGTGAGCTACTTTAGGTACTTTGATAATTTTCCGGAAATGGCCGCAGTTTCAGCTGAATCTATGTACTTTCACTTCCACTGATGATATCGACATTAATATTATGAACTTTGACAACGAAACCGATTGAACCATGATTGACACAATAACTTTGCGGTCAAATATTTGTTTGAACTATTATTTTGTATGGCATCACGAAATGGTATGTCGTGACCACTCTGAGGTCTGGGGCCATGATCGTATTTAACACCAAAGGTGTCGGGAACACATTGCCAGCCAAGGAGGCGGTAAACCTAGTTAGTTCATTTCCTTTTCTGCACTACATTCGAAACGCGTCAAAACATTTGACGATCGACATTAGCAAGCGAGTGGCACCTACAAAAGCTTGTAAAGAATGTTATCACGCAACGTTAATAAGTACGTCGTGACGTCGCGATCACGCTGAGCGCTACAGAGGATACCGAACTGCTGCCGCATTCATTGGTCAACAAGGTGAGGAGGAACAGAAGAGATTTACTTGAACTCAATGATGGATGAAACAAAAAGTATTCACCTACATACAGTAGTTTCCCATTGATGATTCCCAGTCTGGATGACAGAGGGACACAATTTTCCTACTTACCCTAAATATCGAGTAAGCTCACCAGTACCTACTCGAGGTTGATCCACCCGTCATCAGTGGCAACAGGGCCGTGGCCATTCCGAGACCAGAGACTGAAGCGTGTGTGCGTGTTCACCTGCCATGATGCGGACGGATTTGAATGAGGTCACAATCACAAGAGATCCTTATATTGGCTCCGGCAAGGAATTAATCTCTTTCATAAAATCACCTCAGGCTTATCTAGATAAACGCAGGTTTACGGTATATAGTTTTATTAGTTTTATTGAAAATCGTTTCTGCTTCCTCTGGATTTTTTCGTAACATTGTCATAATAAGTAATTATTGTTTACGAAGTTTATTACACAATCAAACCTTGCGTTCAGTCCTAGAGTGCCTGGCTAGCAGCTAACAGCTGACCTGAGTAGGTACATACCACGGCAAAATGTGGCGAACCACACTGTTGCGCAATTGTAGCCTAGGACTTTACAGCCTCACTATTACTCCATGGAATCGAACGACTGAATTTTTTTCTTTATTTTTTATAAAAGCAAATGCATAATAAATGTTGCATCACGGTTACGTTAGGTTAGTATAAATTAGTTATAATTTCTGTTCCGTATTTATTTATGACAAAATATTTTATATTGATGAAATCTTAATAAATTGTGCACGGCTAAGAGCTCACCTAATTGTAGACCTTAAATGTACCATGAAACAACTCCGCAATGTTTGCTTTAAGAAGTCAGTGCAACCACATGACTTCACTATAGAAAAAGATGTTGGTTATGATGTTTAGTTGTAAAAGCATGATTTATATTCATTGTAGCTTTGTAGCTAAGAAGATAGTTAAGTATGCTAGTGTGATCCCCCAAACGAATCCACTGCCAATTATTATTATTATTTAATTCCGGTCTAATCCCCTATTTTTTTTTTATAAGCATTTACGAGGGTCAGACCGGAATAGAAAATATTTTGAAACATAACTGATTACCTATGGGTATCAGTTTTAGGGATGAACTGTTTAGCAGAAACGAAAACGAAGATTACTTTTACAAATGAGCACGTTGTCGCTACAGAGGCTCGTGTTTCAAGCACTAGATGTGGTAGTATACTAATCAATCTTTGTAAACCTGATACAGGGATCTTGGTGTAACTTTCCTATTAGCTTTCCTCAGTTGGCCATGGTCAATGGTCATGGTTTGCGAACGCTGCGGCCGCCAATGTTGTCAGTGAAAGTAATAATCCAAGTTGTGATGGGCGGCAGCGGAAGGGTAGTGCTGTGTGCTCGTTTGCTACCTTAAAAATACCATAAAAACGTCGAATACCTACAACGATACACATACGGTTCAAAAACAATAAAATTGTAATAGTTCAAATGTCCACTATCCTAATTATATTTTTCGTGTGGACCACATGCTTCTACACTTTCTACTTTGATTGGTCAGACCGAAAGAAATACACAAGACCCACTTTAATTTGTTGTATTGATTACTTTTCTTTCAAAGTAATGGATTCTATTTGTCAAACTAATGGAGAGCTACTAGTGGCTACTGCTATGAATGGGATTTTTTTTAATAATATGGAGTAGACCTGGCTTATGTAAATAATCTTACCTAATAATTCCGGATTCTATTATTATACTCGTACTTACGTTAATTAAGATTAGGTACGTATTTCTCCTAAGTAGGTAGGCTATACGCACGAGCGCACGATTGATGGGCGCACTGAAATATCAGAAGCTGTGGTGCGTTAGCACCGCGCCACATTCTGAGTGCGGTACGTTTCCATCATGAATACAAAACCAAAAGATGCAACTAATTTGTTTAACGAGGTGGTCGATACCGAACTTCCAGTTAAATTTTATATAAAGGTCACAATTCCACAATATAGGCGCTAAAGTAGGTCATCATCGCAACCCATAAATGTCCCACTGCTGGGCTCGGGACTCCTCTCACAGTTAGGGTACTCGTACACCACGTTGGCCAAGTGCGGGTTGGCGGACTTCACACACCTTTGAAACTAAGTACAACTCCCTTTACGTACATTTCCTCACAATGTAATCTCGTCACGGAAACAAGTGATAATTAAATTCTAATCTGCACATCATTTTTACCGCGCGCAGGATTTATACCCCTCGAGAGCGACACCAAACAGCACCATCAGGTTATTAGGTACTTTTTTGCTTTATTACTTATAGTTTGGTGTTGCAACATCGCCCTAGCCGGTGTCGTCACCGGTCACCTCGCCTCAATGTTTGCCAAGTGCAGTTTGTATAGTAAACACTTTATAGCAGGTACCTATTCGTAAGTTTTTGTTAAAAATATCACTGCAATCGTTCAATTTATGAAATGCATTTCCAACTGACACAAAACATAAACAACACGAATAAAGACAAAAAAACATTCCGGAGAACCAACAATAGAAAGATGCAATACAAGTAATGCAACAACGTCTGAACTGTTTCTTCTTGTTCGAGGAAGATCCCGAAGCGATCTACACCATAATTTTTGTAGCGTGTGTGTGTGTGTGTGTGTGTGTGTGAAACAAGGGTTGCTTGACGCAGCTTGTTGCATGGAAAACTGCGATACTATAGTTGTTTTAAGGAGTGCGCACATTACACCAACTCGACGTCAACTCCACTCCGACTCCACTCCGTTTCAACTCCGACGTTCTGTTCCGCGATCAACGCTTCATCGACGTCAACTCGACTCCGTCTCCACTCCGTTTCAACTCCGACGCTAGTTACATTACGTCATTGTGTCGGTCGACGCGTGGACTACTCGTCTACGGTGAGTCGTCAACGCAACGTCGACGCGTTGGTCTCGATACGGAACGGCTATGGGTGTAGGGCGAGCCGTACAGGGCTTTTAAGTATAAGTTCGAAATTCAACCTTACCTTCAAAGATATAAGGCTCATAATTGAATGTTAGCTTTGTCAAGGTTTTAGTCGCGTTGGCGTCGGTCGGTCGTGGAGTCGTTGTAATGTGCGCCCTCCTTTAATCTATCTATCAAGTACCAATAGGTCGGTAATAATATCCACATACCTACATAATCTCTCCTTAATCCTTAATTAAATTTTTTTTTAAGTTTAACTAGACCGCCTCATTATAAACATTTCGCTTTGACATGTCATTCTATCAATAAAATAAGAGAAGTTCGAGATAAAATGAAATCTTTTTCCGCCAACACTTGAATTGACTAACTGCCAATGCTGACTGCGCAAATTTTTTTTACTGGATCACTGGGAAGTGTTGCGTTGCCAGTTTGTAGGTGTTGCAACTATTCGTTTTTTAATCCATCTTCCCGCAAAATATATTTCACCATAGAAAAGTTAAGAGTCGGTTACACAGTTATGTGTAATATCTGGGGAATAATTTGAAATATTAATCGCGATAAAACTAGCTCAATCAGAAAGCTTTCATACTAAATTAGGTGATGCCACCAAACTTTTCTGAAACCCATTTACCTGGAATACTTTGTTTGGCGTTTGCTATTTAACAGCAAATAAAGATTTTGTGCTTCTGGCCGTGTATCACCGGCCGCGGCCCACCGACGCTGAATGTGTTATGAAAAGTGTGGAACGATTTTGTTAGGAAATCCAAAAGTTATACAGTTACGTAACACAGCTACTCAAAAACTTTAAAGAGGTGTTTAGGGAATGACCGGAATGAAATGAAATGAATTTTCTCGAAATGATTTTTGTTTATTAAGTAACTGGGTACCTACATTACATATGTAAATTACATTAACATGTACCTAATCAAAGTTTACATGTATATACAGGTGGGTAAACATAAACAGACAGGGCATTTAGCCACGCTGCCCGCTAGCATAGGCGTACCGCTCCGAACGTTATCTGCGAGCAATGTTCTGTAATTCCCTGAGAAGGTAACTATGTAATTGATTAAGTCCATGACTAATAGATAAATCTTACAATGTCGCAAATCAAGCCAAACAAATTCGTTAAATTATAAAATTTCACTCATTCAATGTCAAACAAAAACAAAATCAATGAAAGTTATAATATTGTTGGATAAAGAAAGGAATTAACTAAGTATACGAATCGCGGCCCTGGCGAAACTTATCCAATTTCTATTAATTCCACAGTCGCACTACACGGGAACACAATATTTTGCTTTGAAACGTAATTTAACAGTAATTGCAAAAATCGTTAAATTTTTGTGGGGAAAAATCGTTCGGTTTTATGATATGTACAATACAGAAGGTAAACTACTACGTGATAATTCCTAAATCGCACGCATGTTTCAGAATTTTTAGTGCGCGCAGGTTTCGAGTTCGACCCGTCAAGCTTTGGAGAGATAGTCCCGTTGCGTTTGGACGTTAGCTAAGTAACTAATCCGACCCATATTTAAACTTTCTTTTATGAAAAATAATTGAGTCTTACTTCTATTGTGTTCTTAGAGTCAAAATTATACCCATACAAACAGAACAAGCATTTTCTCATGTACCTTTTATGATGTCCATTTCCCATCAACGAAGGACAAAAATATTTCATTACTTAAGAAAGACGTAAGTTACTTAAACGTGTCTAGAAAAACCCCGTAGAACATAGCATCTACTAACACAAAAGAGCAACACTGTACAATGCAATTTACAATAGCTTATTTAATTATATACTCTCTAGAATTCTAAATACCATAAACACGTACGAAAAAATAGTCACTAGCTGTTAGATTCTGAATGACTTAACTCGAGTTTCAGACAATACAAAACCAAGACGAAGCCGCCATTAAAGTAACGAGTGTATCAGAAAGTGTACCGCTGACAGCGTACACTACATTTAGAGAGTATATAATCTAAGCTTATTATGCACAAAAGTTAGTTTCATTAATACAGAAAAAAACAAAATCTTCATTTATTATAATTGATCGTTTATTCAACCTAAACAAGACATGTTAGCGCAAGGTTGATAGATCCCCTTAATAACTCGCCACACAACAAAATAATATTTATAGCATGGGGATCTCTATGTTAATTAAATGTCGAGCACAATTTACAATAAACAACATAAAAAATCGTTTGTGTACTTATGTACGGACGGAAGAAGTTATACGTCTTTGGCGTGAATATAATGAAAGAAAATAAAAATATATATAAAAGAAAATATGTTGCATTAAAAAATTATTAGTGAGCATACAACCATTAAACGAAAGTACGTCACCACCAATCACCAATACATACTATTATTAATCAACGGGGAATGGCAGCAAAACTAACACAATTATTTTCAAGTTATATTTTTTGGTTTAGTAAACATTTAAATATTTGTAATTTGTTGTAAAAATCTTATTCATTTCTAAGTAGCTATCTTAAGCTAAGTCAAAGTTTTCATAAATAATACGTTTTGTGTTATATCGAAACGCGCAAGTTTCGTCAGACGCTAATAATATGTATTTATGATGGTACAAATTGCGAGCTGAATGCTAGATGCATTATCTACCAGCTAACCATTAAGCTAAACTGATAAACACCAAATATAATAAATAAAACATCCAGATCTGTTTTTCCAATCACGCCAAAAGAAGTATAACTTCAAAAAATGTAGCAGCCTTGACGCCGCTGCCCAGTAGTGTACACCATAATATATATTCTATATAGTACACTACATATTAATAATCAAAAGTAACCTTTGTTACAATTTCTAAAATTAGTTGTTTATGAAGCTTAGATCGACTGTTGGCAGCGCAGTTGTACATGAGCCCATGTGTGTTGCCTGCACCACTCTTTATAAATACTAGTGCTGATTGGCATAAACACCAACATTACAGCCATTAAGCTTCACTCAGTGTTCATTGACTAGTCTATTCTAAACATGCATGATATTAACCACGCGCCCATCCAATGTTACAGCAGTTAAGCCAAAGCAGAGTTAGAATAACGTCCACACTGTTACGGCACACACTTATCATTCAGTCTCACAAAATCCTGTGTCCCGGTTATATCTTAATTTTATTTTATTTCACAACACAAATCAACATAATTATTTGTTAATTTGTAAAACTTTTCCTAACCTAAGACTTATTGTATTAGCACTATAAAAAAAACTGAGACACATGTTCCTTGCACATTATTTTTCCTAAAACAACCATCAAGCACCGAGCCTATTAAACACATTTCTTGTTATTGTAAGATTTTTAATCGTCTTGTTGCCCAGCCTCGCTTTGACCCCGCCGGACTCGGGCGCCGGCATCGACAGTCTCCGCTCGGGCTTGTTGAACACGGGGGTGAACCTCGGCGGGACGGCCTTCGGCTTCGCAGGGGCCGCAGCCTTCGGGATGGCCTCGATCTCCTTGTACTGGACCTGGCTGGAGAACTTGACGGACTTGCCGCGCGGCACCGCGAGCTTCTCCTTGACGCTGACGGGCGCCTCGTCGGCGCGCATCGTGGCCACCGCGATCCTCCTCTGGTGGTTCCTGTTTGTGGTCACCGTGAACACTTTCTTGGTTAAAGCCGGTACTTTCTTGTCGGGCGGGCTGGACTTCAAGATGCCTTCGTACTTGAGGGCGTCCTTCAGGATGGGCGGGTCCCGCTGGGGCGGCGGCGGCGGCGGGGACGGCGGGGACGGCGGCGGCGGCGGCGGGCCGTCGCTCTTGGAGCCCAGCCGCAAGTAGATCTGCTTGGCGGCCGGCGCCGGGCGCGGGGCCACCGCCGCCGCCGCCTCCGAGCCGCCGAGCCGCGAGAACACCGTTTGCTTACTGCTAGCGGCTGAAACAACAGAACAGGGTTAATAAAATTAACAATATAATAGTGCCGCTCCGACGATCGCTGTTAGTGATAACATGTCTCACGTGCTCAAGTGCTTCGGACGATTCAGTGATAAACCTCACTATGTAAGCACTTGTTTATGTCACCACAAGTTATCACCTGTCCTATGAATCAATCAAAAATACTCACTCTCCTTAAGGCCGGGCGCAGCTCGCGTCGGAGACTCGAAGCGGATCACCCTCGATTTCTTTGTTTCTGTTGTAGTCCTACTTGAAAAAGTTAAACAAGTTAGTTACTTGGAGATGTGCACGTAAAGTTAAATCAAATTATAAATTAATTCTATATTGAAATGAGATGGCGATGCGGTGGCGCTATAGATGATGACCACTTACCATCAAGTGGCACGTCTGCTAGTCTCGATTTTTAAAACAAACTAAAAATACTCTCACCCAATGTCAGAGGAGGCCTTCCTCTTCAGCTTGACCACGCTGGAGGCCACTGTCTCCGGGGAGGACAGCTTCCGCGTGTAGTGTCCCAACATGCGGCTGGCGGCTGTCAATGCCACACCATTGGACAACTTCATGATACATCATCACAATTATTATTTACATAACATAATATTGTATTATATGTATGTTTACACAAGTGGATTCATTAGATGTAATAAACAGTTGAATTAAACATTTTGTAGTGGGAGTGAAGTTGTCTGGATGGCAGATAACATTTATTATTGGTGCTGTATTTTGTATGTTCAAAGCGTAATTTCATTTACAAACACTGCATTACACATTAAGGAGTCCAAAAGTGGAGAACTCTGAAGCAGAATGTACAAGTCTAAAGCAAATTTAAGTAGTAGCTGTTTTGTTTGAATGTTAATTTTTCGAACAGTGGAGCCTGGATACAAATTTTGCATCTCTAATTTTCAAAAACAATGTGCAAATTAGAAATCATCAAGAATTATCATTTTCCTCAATTAGAACTTAATTAATTGTCTCTGAATGAATCCATCTCGAGGAAATCAGCATGTATGGGAGTTCTTCATAATGACCTCAAAAAGTGTGTAAGTGTGTGAAGTCTACTAATCCACACTTGGCCCAACAATTGATGCAGTCATGGGTTGCGAAGAAAAATATACTCTCTAGCTAGCTAGATAAATAACCAGATTCCACAACCAGCAGAACAATGTAGTTAGGGGGGTATATGAGGTTGATGCTAGTAATGCAGGTGATAGTTACGGGAGGAGGGCTGCGCGAGCGTCGCGCGGCCCGTGACGGCGGCCACCGGCACCCGGCCCGCGGCCGCGCCCAGCACCTTGTCCCGCGCCGCGCTCTCGTGCACCTGCTTGGCGTGTCTGCCCCGCAACCACAACACATCCGTATGTAGACAACAATAACAAACATATTCATGTTTTATCTTTAACACAAGAGAGATTCGTTTACATCACTATCGGACACATCTTTAAAACATGTTATATAAAAAAAATTCGGGGTTTAAATAAATCATCTATACAACATAATATAGGTTAACTATTTACACAGAGAAATGTTTACTTTAAAATGAGTCTTAAAAAGTCATTAGATCTCACAAAGAGCTGAGCCCCAGATTCTACAAGGCATGATTCTACTATACTGGTACCTTAATCTACAACCGTACATGTTGGACAAAATGTAAATGGCTCGGCCGTTATAAACCTACAGATTTGTAAATTTTTTTTGAAAAAGTTATGTTAATATTTAGTAATTTATCAATTACAATTGAGTCAATTGTAAGTAATGTTATCAAAGTAATTATTATAATTATGTTGTGTGGTTTCAAATTCAAGTGTCCGTTGCAACATACCTTAATATAGCAATGACATCCCCCATCCGGACAATACCCATGTCCCTCAGGTACTCCTTGTTAAGGTCCAGCAGCATGTCATTCTGAATTCTGTTCTCAGCAAACGTTAAGGCGTATGTGGCTGACACGTCTGACGGAATTCCCGCCGCTGTGAAGAAGCTCACCCAAATACCTATACAATGGGAAATAATAATACAGCCACAACCTCATCTTAAGTCATCCCTTAGATATTTCCAAGCCATATTAAATGAAACCTTCAAGCCATTTTGCATATAAAAAATGCTCCAACCCCTCTATATGCAAGAGATATTTTTCCTACCCTTATAATAGTTACTGTATTTTTCTTATCTTAGGAACAGACGGAGGGGGGTTGGGATGGGCTTGATGGTATTTACAATACAACGAAAGTGTCCCCGACCCACGGCGAGGCACCGTTTTCAAGTACAAACGAGTAGTACGAACTACTGCTACCGTATTCTACATCCAACCCAATTACCTATTCGGTAAGAGTGGGTAAATGCTGTTCGGGTATGGACGGCTTAAAATATATTTTATCACAATAAGCAATCACATATTTGAAGGTAAAATTAGCAACAATACTGTAAATAAACCCACGAGCAGTTTCAAAGGTCCAAATTAAATACAAAACGGATAATAATACCTCCAAAGAAATATGTCTATTTTAATATATGATGTATTATTATGAATGGTAGCTTAAATATGTGGCTCAAGGATGTTAACCACAACCACAACCATACCGTACGCATTCAGCTGAAAGCGAATACATGGAATTCTACTTACCAGGAAGATTGGTATCCATTTTATTTGTGGAATTGTTCATCTTTTTCTTTTCCTAAATTCCTATCTTGTGGCTGTCAATGTCTCAATCTCTCAATGTCAAAATTTGTTTAATTGTGTCAATGGCCAATGCCGTCAATGGCCTCAAGTCTCAATGGATGGTCTTCTGATAAAACCACAGTTAAATTATAAATTGTATCTTAGACTAGGTAGGTACTTACCTACACAACACTACACTGCTGTCTTCACTTCACTCCACAGAGTACTTTGTACTTGACGCATATAGTGACGTTTTTGTCGATTTTTCAACTATTTATTTACTGCTCTCCACTGGACACTTTATCAAACCGCACGAGATGGTGCTCCTTAGTCCTTAGTTCTACACTCCGTAAGTCCATAACCTGTCGAATATAAGGAATCAGTCAGTTTCCGTATATCATAGATGTATGTATACTACATCTATGATACATATTAATCTATGACAGTCACTCATATCCATGGACGTATAAAACTAATACGTGGTCCATGGTCATATCAGGCATATCCAACGAATTATTATTATTAGGTACCTACCTATTTCTTTTCTTTAATCGTTGGGCATATCACAATCAGTAATCACAATCAGTACTTGTGACAGTGAGTAGTGTCAGACCTATCACTGACACTACTCACTGTCTTGTCTGTCACTACTGTCACTGTCGTTGACCGGGTGGCTCTCTGGCTCTATTTTCAAGTATTTTGTATTTTCAATTAATTTCAATTTGGCGATTGTACATTTTTAGGTTTTTCTTTGATTGTTTGTACATTTGCTTTGAATGAACGATAACAAGCCAATTTAATTGAAAAATAATAAATATAGATAAGTAGACGAATGAATAAAAGTATTTATTTTCTGCGAAGCTGCTCCAATCTATTCCGAAATATAAATAGCATCGCCTGCACAGGAAGTAAGCAATAAGTTTAATCAAAGGATAGTAGAGATTGTTACTGAATTAAATTGATTTAACCTTTACATATACCGGATGCCAGGACTTCTGGCGACCTAAGTGTACATACGGACTCAATAAACTATTAGAAATCTGCTTTCAGTCTCCAGTCACGGTTTCAACGCAAGGAAGATGTCGATAGATGTTTCAGATTTGCCTGCAGTAGAAATCGATCCCTCAGGAATCTTTAAGTACATACTCATGAAAGTATTTGACAAGGATCAAACATCGCCTGAGCCCTTAAAAATCCTTGTGAGAGGATACAAACGCTGCAACTACCATTCGGACATCTTTGATGAGGTAAGGAAATATTTTATTTATATAGGTGGTAGAGTTTGCTTGGGGTAGTAGTACCACTGCCCGCCAGCGTATCTTTTTTAGCCTGTAATAATTGTCTGTATAGCAATTGTGTTTCGGGTGGAAATTCTGTAACCCTTTTTAGAGGTGTTTTTCTTAGGTCTCAAGAATAGTAATGTGTGGCTGAATAACTATCATTGACAGTCGCTGGGGGTACTAACAAACATTCTTAAAAACACCCTCTGCTAACTGGAGTAACCATCCTAGTCCTGATTTGAGTCTTCTTCTGGATCAGTCACAGTTTTCATGTGTGGCAGCGGAAGGGTGTGTGTGTTATCTTAAATAGCTATAGTGTAAATGAATATCTGGTATTACATAGCTTTAGCAGTGCATTATAAGCAATTTTATCTGTGTATCTGGAATGTTACATATCCATGTCAGCGTTAATATTCCTTTTTATTAATATAACTAACAAAATAGCAGACACACAGACATATGATGTATGATATTATTATGTATTTCATCTCTAAACACTGGTTTTCCCTATTTCTCAAGGTACAGGAAAAACTTCACCCTCTTGACCTGGAACCTTTCGGAGGAGGCAGAATATCTCATGATCCCGAGAATAAAAAAATTCACATATATGGGTACTCCCAAGGCTATGGCAAGGCAGACCATGAGATAACCGCTGGGCTGGTGAAGGAAGCCTATCCTGACTACACAATCTCCATAAGTGATGAGGGGTATTAAATATTTTTAACCACAAGCAAAGTTCTGAACATGTAGAACTATTCTTTGTCATAGAATGGTGGGAGTATATTGTAAAAAATGAGATATTATTAGAATAATTCTTGATTAAGTGTTTTATTTTATTAGAGTAGAAAAACTAATCATAAATTGAAAACACAAATGTAATTGATTGTTTCCTTCATTACAGTAATGCATGTACCTGTCAAACAAAAACATAAAGACTTTGCATTTATAAGCAGCCTTTTATACTCAATTTGCAGTGGAAAATGTATGTATAGAAATAAAGGATAATATTTAAGCTTGACATTTTTCTTTATGAGCTGGTAATTTGGATTGATGAAGTGCATATCACACTATTCCACTGCATACATTTTATTCAAAATTACTGCTGAGAGTAGTTGTTGTTGTTAATGTTGTGTTGTTATTTAAGTTATTGGTTATTGACTCTGAAAGCTGTAATTTAAATGTAAATTTCATATTAGTGTGATTTTTCAAATAATTCAAAGTGGCTTGTCTGGACCATATTGTTGAAGTGAAACTTTTATATCGACTTATTTGAGAGAAATTTAATTAATTAGCATTTCCAAGTCTATGAAACCCGATTTTCGTCCTACCTATTGTGCGCCCACCCAGCCGCCCATAACCACAGAATGAGAGAACACAGCCGGAGCCCATAACACTCCGGATCAGGAGTCCGGATGACATGACATTACAGAATTACAGATGACTTCACTATATTAATTATAATATGTAGCTACGCTACATGACATTCTCTTCCAGAACGGAAGCTGGCAAGTTGTGGATTATTATACTATCGATAACAAAATATATACTTATGTACTCTGTGGGCTAGTTATTGACAGAAAGACGTTCCGCTTCCGATAGGATAGGAGGAGTATAATGTTCTGTGGACGTTAATCGTCTCTGGCTACCTAGTCTGTGCTATGTCTGTGGTCTGAGACCAGCGGCTAGAGCAAGAGACCACTGGTCTCTCGCTTTAATCGCTGATCGCTCATTCGACTGTCGCATAGACATAACATACTAGGGACACGATTGTTCTTTTAGTACTACAAATGCTACTACCTAATGAGGCCGAAAATCCGCCATGTTTTGTGTCCAGATGACATTGTCAGTCAGTTCAGCCGGTACTTGTCTTGTCAAAAAATCGTGGTCAAAGTCCAATCAGCCATCTTTAAGCATACACAGGTACGCTATAAATAACATTAAAAATATTGGTTATTATTAATGTTGCCGGGAAAATAAAGGAAGATTTACATTATAATTAGCAAGGTTCTTATGTGCAGTTATAGGTCATCAGTAGTTGACGTCATGACTTATAGGTCAGCACTAAATCCGCCATGTTTTGTGTCCAAATGACGTTACAGTGGCACACATTTTTTGTTGACATGTCACTTCCATAGGTTTCATATTTCTATGGTCTGTCGTCTCCAATCTCCAATGTTCTATGAAAAAGGCGTCTGTCATGAGTCATGAGTTCATGACTGTGATTGTGATGACTGTCATATGATTACAAATCGTCAATCAATGTCTTGTTTTATTTATGACAGAATTCACAGATTGAACTTTTTAGTAGGTAAGTAAATTTTATTTTGGTACCAATATATTGTAAACTGAGTTTACTTCAGTTTACAATTTAAAATTGTATAGGTTTATGTAATTTAATTCATCTATTTAACCTAAATTGGTCGGTGTCCTGACCTGAGAAATACATTTCAAACAAAAGTTCAAGAACCACACAATTCTTTACTAATACCTCCTAAATTCTAGTTGTGGTTTTGTAAGTTACCCACCATATTTTAATTCTATAACGTGGTATTGGAAAAGGTACTGTTTCAGCAAAATGCCAAAGAAATTCGCCGGCGAAAATAGCAAAGCTGTAGCGGCTCGGCAGCGCAAGGAAAATGCTAAAGTAGAGAAGGAACAAAAGGTTAAAAAGTTGGTAGAGGATGCAGAATGGGAGGACAACGACGACAAACTGAAGAAAAAGCAACAGAAAAAGGTATATTGGTCAGTCTAGAGTCTAGACAGGACCTAGAAGCCATTGTTGTTTCATCTTAAAAAGTTATATAGTCTTAATTGAATACATGAGAATCAAATAAATTTTGCAGTAGGAATTGATCAGTTCTCCAAAACATCTCTGTGGAAATATGAGAAATGTAAAAAAGTAGGTGGAAAATTCACGCAGCTAATCTGTCCCCTATTGCATAGTGTCAATGACTCCCAGGGAGTAATTGAAATTGAACGATCATCAACTCTCTTATTGCTAGAAACTCCAACAATTTTACTCAATAACATTTTGTACTGCAAGATGTATAGGCTATTACATTTTGTACTGTAAAATGTATAGTCTAAATGTATCTAAAACTGGAATGAGAGACCTTAGGTGATTATTGCTCCAAAGCAACATAAATTATGTGTAGGATTGGTTCTTATACTCATCCTATATTCTGTTGACATATAGGATGAGCAAGAAAAGAAACGTCTAGAGCAGCTTCAGAAGAAGGCAGAGGCCAAGGCTCTGCTAGAGAAGGAGATGGAGTCCATCAAGGGTTCAGTGAAGAGTGCCCCGCCACCAGCCAAGGTTACACGCGCACAGATTACACAAATAAAGGAGAAAATTATTAAGGCAGAACCTGAGAAACCTGTGGTGAGTATCATGATGTTCTAAGGCCAATTCCACTGCATATATCTCACGTCTTATGACTATGTCATTTACATATAGTCAGCATGTTGCTTGTTACATATATTATATGTGTATTGAATGTTACAGCCAACACGTGTTGTCATAGAAGAGCCCCCCCTAGAGGAGAATCTCAATAGGTTACAGCTGGATGGCGAGGTGGCCCAATCAGTGGAAGAAGCTATATCTATACTTAGGTTGGTGACATTATATGTATTTCTACCACTACCTGTCAAATGTTTGTATCATTATAAATCAAAGACTAATAAAAGAATATAAACCCAACATAGTAATTAAAACATACCAGGATTAAACAAACCAAATTAATTATTTTCAGTGACAAGGCAGATACTGATAGACATCCCGAGAAGAGAGTAAAAGCGGCATACTCAGCATTTGAAGAGATAAATCTGCCTCGGCTGAAGGCGGAAAATCCCACCCTGAGGCTGTCACAACTTAAGCAACTTCTAAGAAAGGAATGGATTAAATCTCCCCAGAATCCTGTCAATCAATGAAACTAGAAAAGGCTTTTGATTTCATTTGTTAGGATTTGAATGTTTTAGCATATTGGTATTTTGAAAGCCCCTAATGATTGATTAGGATCATAATTGAAATATCTTTACCATCTGGACGTCATTATGCAGACGCCATTAAATCTAAGTTATAAGATATGCACTTGCTAAATTTTGCATCGTAAAATGCATAGTCAATTTTACAATTAAAAATATAAAAAAATCTAAATCTTTTTAGTATTCTTAAATGTATCTTTAACTTAGTTTTTGGTTAGTGGCTCACGCATATTTAATTTGTGCACTGAAATAACATTACAAAACAGAGATAATAATAAAGGTAAAGAAAATATCTACGTTAAAATAATAATTTATTGTTAATAATATAATGTACATGTCTTATAGGGCAACATGTGACATAAGAAACCCAGTACTGAAATGAAAACTGTATATATAAAAAATTAAATGTTTTTACATCACTCTGGCTCATTACTATACTGCAGAGGTATGCCTTTGCGTCCCTCCTCGGCTGCCTTTACCTCCGTCTCCCCCAACCTTTGTTCCAGACCCCTCCACGATCTATCTTGCAGATTATGCCCTATACTTTCTAGCGCCCAAGATTGCCTTTCTGCCACTTCCATGCTGCCTTCTGACGTACATTGAATGTTTGTAGTCCTTATTTTTCCTGTGATTAAACTCATATCTGTTGAATTTTTTATATGGCTAATGTCGCAATGATGTGGTCGCCCAGGTAAGAGCTCGTCATAATCTGTCACATGGCGTGTAAAATAGGGCTCTCGATTAGAATTTAGTGCCACTTCTAATTCATAAGGGTACACAATTGGTTTATAGAAGTCTCTATTGTCATATAACTCATTTTCTGGACAGGCCACCATTACATATATGTCAATCTGCAAAGTAAGTGCACATTATTTCTTTTAATTCGATAATCATGCAACTTGACAATGTGCAAATAACATATATAGCCAACAAAGTAGTAGAAGAGCCACCTGACAAAAAACAGTCACTGTCATCCCTGATGCTAGCTAGATGGTATAGATAGCTAGACAGATATCACCACCATGACGGTGTTAGAATTACACTGGATGGTACTGCCTACTAAGCTCTACCATTAGCAGAGTTTAGACTAAAGAATAAATACATCTCAAAAGATTCCTGACTAGGGCAGACATTTCACATATTTTAGTTCTTGTTACTAAGTTATTTGAACTATATTCAAGCCCCTTATAATTTCAAAGTGCTATTCAAAAATGATCTATAAACATTCTTACTTCAGGAAAGTTGGCCAATTTAGCGACGTTAGGTTTTCCAACTGAAACAATATAGCTCTTTTTGCCATTTACTTTGCATAACTGTTTGAGCTGACTAATAATATCCTTAGTCTGGTCTCCAGCAAGTTTGCATATGAGGATGCCAATTACATTAGCGTCTTTGCACTTTTCTACCAGGTATCTTCTTCTCTTAAACCACATTGTTTCCTCTATGCTGTCCATTTTATATGTACCAGGATCCAATATGTACCACTTGCAAGCTGAAAGAATTTTTAAAATTTCCATTATACACTATAATAAAAATAAAATAGGTGTGTTATAACAAAACTAGATTTCCCCGGCTTGCCTTTTTTCAAAAATCCTTTCTTAGTGCTCACTTGCATCACTTGCATCACTTGAGAAACCTACATACAAATTTTTATAATGGCCTAAGCAGGCAAACGAGCAGACGGGTCACCTGATGGTTGGACCAAATTTCAAGTGAATCCAATGAAGAAATAAAATGTTACAGTTTATCCCCTTTTTGATTAGCATTTGTAAAATATATCTGCTATCTAAGCAAGTAAGGAACATTATGTGCAAGTAATGTTAGGATTAAATTAATTGGTACTTTATTGTCTATTGGTGTGCCTGATGGTACACCTTAGTAAGTGTAGTAAGTCAGTTAAGGGTACTCAAGGATTCATTACACTCAAGATATAACTATATAAACTACAGTGACATGTGTGCTGTTACAAAATTACAATGAGATTGTTTAATTGAACGGAAAATTACCTGGAATACATATTGTAAAATTAAATGATGTCTGACTTTTACATCCAAGATACAAGCAGATGCATTCTGACAGCGCTTCAATCTTAAATTCTTCTCCGTCAATATTTTTCACCACTCGACCAAATGCCTTGAGTGGGTTCTCCCCCAAAACAATAGATGCTATGTAGCTTCTTGGAAACAATTTGTACCAGCATTTTTCTAATGCAGCTGTAAAAATATTTCATATAAATTCCAGAAATTATAGAATAGGTTTGAAATTTTAAATTCCAAAACATTAATATGAGGTACATTTCTGTTAGAAATGTATCACTCACCTTTACAGTGTTCATACTCAGCATCATAAAACATACACAATTTCACATGTTCATCAGAGTTTAAATTAACTTGTAAACATTTTTCAAGTGTTTCAATGTCCAGTTGCTTTTTTGGAAGAACAATGAAGACAGGTATGTTGGTCTTGGTGAAGCAGGTATGGCCGTAATGGATCACTGCTTCAGCCTGAACATGCCTTGCAGCCACTGCGTCCACACAGCAACTGCAATATTGGAATTAATACTCATTTACATACAAAACAGTAACATTCTATGAGAATAATAATTGGAATACATAATCTACTTTACGACTTAGAGATAACATTAATATAGATCTAACACACATATCCTCACACACATGAATACACACATTTATAGCATCACTCACACATGAAACTTTATTGAAATTGTTGGAACTTATAATAACTGCAACAAAACCAGAAAATATGTATTTAAAACAAAATTGTATTTTGTACACATGGAACAATTAATTAATACCAATATTGCAAGTACTGTCTGTTTGCTACCTTCCACCCTTAATCTGTCGAACTGATTGTAGTGAAATTTAGCAGGGAGTTAGACTGTGGAACGGATTGGTATATTTTTCAAAGACGTGAAGAGTAATATTTATTCTGTAAAATGTTACCTAGCATATGAAGTATCACCAAGAATGTAAAGATCTGTAGATGTTCTATTTTTTATCTCTTCATAAATAGTTGCACTGACACCAAGCAGGTCATCCGGGAATTGCAAACACACCTGGAACATGTTCACTCAATGAGGTACATTACAAAACAATCACAACTTTGCAAACACTAAATGCATTTATAGCACTAACATTGAGAATAGCACATGGCAGCATTTTGTCACAGGATAGGGCAGGGTTTAAGTAATTGCATGCTATGCTCATTAAGGTTTTCGATGTGCGTGCAGGGCATTTCTTGGCTGTAAGCTGTAACCATCCCAGTAGCTACTATGTCGCACAGTATGTTTATTGATCTTGATAAATGAATCAGTATGACAAACTGAAATAATAATAAACATACACTTTACCTTTGTAAAGTTATTATCCTTGATCCACTTACAAGTTTGGATTATATCAAACTGATCTATGAGTTCTTCAAATTCATTGTTGATGTGTATAATTTCTAGTGCCCTTTCGATGCATAATTTACCATCGGTTGTAAAGTTAGCCATTCTAATCTAAAATAGAACCTTCGACCATTCGCCTTTTATTATGTTATCGAAAGTATAATCAAATAGTCATTGACTTCTGTTAAGTCAATGCAAATAGTAATAGTGCAATTTTATGGAATATTTAAAATTAAAATTAAAATGTCTGGATTTGTCTGGAATTGTTTAGCAGTTTTAGCACTCAACACAACACGTCAAATCAAATGTAAATGTTTAAACACTACGTTTTATATGTAATCTGTCTCTGTGTGCGCCACAAACAAAGTACTTTATCTGTGCGCACTTGCGCAGACAGTCCCACAGGCTTAGTCTTAGAGTTTATATTACGGTAGTATAGAGCACGCGCAACGAGGTGGGAACTCCTACGTCGGTTGAGAACAACACGACGTTCCCGCCGCGAGCGCTTGTAGTCGTGGTTGAGTGAACTTGAGTGCTAGCGCTGTGCGTTCCTACAGAGAGTTTTCGAATATTTACGTATCAAAATGGTCAAATGTGCAGTTCAATCTTGCAAACACGATACTAGGAAACACACAAAACTGAAATCCAGTATCACATTTCATCGGTAAGTCGATTTATATACTTATTTTTATGAAAACAAATCACGCATCGCGGGGGTGAAAGAGACGTGCGGGGCGGGCACGCTAGGCACGCGTAGGACTCCCCGCGCGCCCCGTTCCCCGCGCTTAGTGAAGCGTGGAGAGCGGTTATGTGACGCGACCAACGCTGTAGTCGATATTTAAAATATTTTTTTAAATGTTAGCTATGAACCTATATAATTATTAGTAACCTATAATATAGGTGGATTTTGAATATTAAAGTTACATTAATATATTATATTAATGTAATATATTATATATTTTATTAATGTAACTCAATTATATATTAATACTCAAAATCTTTTAAACATTTATTATAAATATTTTTGGTGTGTGTTTAGTACGATTTTAGTACTTTTTAGTATTTTAATGCGAAAAATATTATAGCGTAAACTAGAGTAGTAATGTAGTAAAAGAGTTACTGTCACTGTTTAATTGTTGTTGTTTATTAGGTTTAAGATACTTAAGTCATCTAAATAACTACTAATCCTTTCTACCATCGAACGACCCGACTCACGGCGTTTATTCATCCCTTCGTCGTAAACATCCCTCCAGTACGGAAGTCACGCTTTGCGTCATCATTCATCATACGTAGCGCGAAGGACTGGAACAAATTGCCTGCGTCGGTATTTCCGTTAGATTACAATGTATGTAGGTATCTTCAAGTCAAGAGTGAATAGGCTTCTAAGTTATTGCGCCTTACCAACCTCGACTACATCGCTGCTTACCATCAGGTGGGATTGTAGTCAGTAGATAGATTGTAGTAGTTAATGCTTTAACTTATAGTAAGTCTAAAAAATTTGCGTTGCCATAATTATATACAGATTTTTTCGTATTTATACAGATTTTCGATGTGCGCTACAGATTAGCACTGGATACAGGTTTTTATACAGAATTCTTACTCTATTGATAAAATTACCATATTCAACTAAAACAAAACTTTGAAGAAGAACGATTTTTTAAATAAATATTACCTAGTTCCTTTGTTGCAAATATGTAAATTTTGATTGTTGTTGCGTATAATTATGTTTTTAATTTTACTATTTACACTGGTATTCTATTTTTCTTTAATAAATATTAGTTCCTTTGTTGCAAATTTTTGAATTTTGATTGATGTTTCTTATAAATAAGTTTTTAATTTTACTATTTACACTAGCATTCTATTTTACTTCAATAAATATTAGTTACTTTGTTGCAAATATTTGAATTTTGATTGTTGTTTGCAAAGTTTCATACTAACTTTGCACCCCCGTTTTACCCCTTTAGGGGATGAATTTTCAAAAATCCTTACTTAATGCTCACCTACGTTATAAAACGAACCCCTGTGTAAAATTTCAAGTTTCTAACCCCTATAGTTTAGGCCCTGCGTTGATATGTCAGTCGGTCAGTCAGTCAGTTAGTCATTCAACTTCTCCTTTTATATATAGATTTTGTAATAAAAAAAATTACACTAAACCCGATATTTTATTTCATAAACTTTAATATAACAAGCCACACGATTTGATTACATTTCTATTACTCATAATTTTCGACAGTCGATAGTGACGTAATGTAATCGGTACATCCCTAATTGCCATACACTTCTCAATATAAATATCTATAGCACACCTGCCTACGCTGCGAGCTGAACATTTTGTGCAATACGCGTGCTCTATACTACCGTAATATAAACTCTAAGCCCACAGGCGTAGGTTAAAGCTGTAACACACGCTCGGATTTAGTACGGATGGACCATAGAGTAACTTATATGGATGGACCACGAATTTGGTACGCTTCCGAACCAAATCTGACCGTCTGTGGAGTAGTCCGGCGAACTTAATTATTATTAATTGAGTCCGTCTTGGTCCGCTTGTTTGCACATCGGATATGGTTTCCGAACGTGTCGTCCACACGTTGGGCCGAACTGCTGAACAAACTATGAAACTACAACTAGTCGTGTTCGGGGGGCCAAGAAGGACGGCCGCGATATAAGTTATGATGAATATCTATACAAATAAATAAAATTGGAATCTGTTTGTAATATTAACACAACCGCTTTTTACTAGATGCATATGGATGTACATCTCTGGAACGGCTGAACCGATTTTGACGGGACTTTCACTGGCATATTGCTGATGTCATAAGGAGTAACTTATGCTTTTAAATTAGTTTTTGTTAAATTCTACGCAGACGAAGTCGCGGGCACAGCTCGTAATATGCAATATTTTTAATATTTATCGCCCATTCTCTTCTTTTTTCCGCTTTTTACGTGGTGGCTGTAACGTTGCTGCTAGTCTTGCCGCTACCACCATAATTTTTGTGTCCAACGACATGCTGACAACCGTGTGCACTTGAAGGCGTACGTGAAGCAACTGTCCAATCCGGTCTTCTGCTCACTAGCGACAGCGAGTAGCGAGAACGGATTTGGTGGGTGGATTTGGTCCGTGGACCAAGTTCGAGCATGTGTTACAGCTGTAGCGAGAACGGATTTGGTGGGTGGATTTGGTCCGCCGGACTAAGTTCGAGCGTCTATTACAGCTTATATATTTCAATTTCAATCACATCTGAAGCACAGACCTTAGGTTAGGATTTTTTGTATACAGATTGTGAGATTGCCTGCCGTCATCGGCGTGATCTCAATCAAATTACCTATAGGCTTAGAGTATATATTACGGTAAACGTATATTTTACGTTCCTTACATCTAGAGAACCACATCGCGGAACATATTTCAAGCGGCCGTTGTGTTCAGCATCCTCCATGTATTTCTGTAGAATACTGTAGATGTTCCGTCACCGCAAAAACGGTTAGCCCCGGGCGCCTGGGAGTTGCGTTGCTTGTTATAGTTGTATTACAGATATATGAACAGATATATATCTAATAGTCTTATAGTTTGAAAGCTGTTTACCAGTAAGGATATCATGGGTTCAAATCGCGCTATATTACGGTAGTAATATAATTATACTCTAAGCCTATAGGTATAGGTAGGCCTACTTACTAGGCCTACTGTAGGCTAGTAGGCCTACTCTACCATAAGTAGGTACCTACCTTTTTACATTGATGTGTCAAAAGTCAAAACTCAAATTGTCAATTTTGTGAATTTTGACAGTTACGTTAACCTGAAGATTTAATTTAGCGGAATAATATTTTAATTGAACGCCATAAAAACAACGTTTTTGTTAGATTACAAAACATTAAACACCGACGAATGAATCTCAAGCAGTACGACGAATTACTGGGATCGCTACAGTGTAAGATTTAAAAAGTCTCTTAATATTTCGTGCCCAATAAGAAAGCTTTTATGCAATTATCAGAAATTAATGCTCTCCAAAAGTCGGAACGATGTTGTATTTTCCAGTAATTTCTCAATTTATTTGGTCAAGAAATAATAAATTACCTTTTATACATCACTTTTGTAATTGTTGTTTTATAAATTAAAAAGATATTCTATAATACAAGAGTTGCATGAAGTAGAACTATCTTAAAGTTACTCATCTTCCAGCAGCAACCCTTTTTCCAGGATAAAAAGTAATATTTAGTTAGACCAAAGCATTATAAGTAATAAGTTTTATATATGCCAAGTATTTAATTGTGTTCAACAACACGAATAGTTGGTAATCCAAAAACATGTTTTTACCTCCATATTTAAACAAGCCTACCTTCATTGGAATGTCCAAAAATATCCAAATTTTATTATTAGAATAGATTGTCAACGAGTTGTTGACAATCTATTCGGTAGTGATATCCTACCATAATATAATGTACAAAAATGAACACTTGCTTAACTTCAACTGTAACACAGGAACTTATGAATGCACTAAATTAGGGTCACTGCCTGCATTTCGCAAGGTTTTGTTTTAGTTACAGTCTATAGAGAAAATGAATCAGAAGTTTATAACATGGCATATGGTGTGTTACAGGATGGTTGGCAGCATCGCCGCGGGTGAGACGGCCGCAGAGGTAGCGGAGGCCGCAGAGGCGTTGAGTGCCGCGGCCCGAGCGCGCGCTGAGCGCAACCGGCAGCGGGCGCGCGCGCTGCGGGACGCGCGACTCGTGCAGCGGCCCCCGTCCGTACTGATCCTACATTACTGCATGCAATTATTAACACCATGTTATACTGCCGTCATAAGGAAAAGGGCACAACTATTTGATTTCAAGCGATGATGCATTGTTAATATTGCCTTTAACCAGAAATTACTAAATTGGGATACCACAGACGGTATAGTGTGATCATGTCAGGCCTACTAACCTTTTCATCTTTAGTTTTTGAATTGGTATGTATTCTTTATTCTTTTCAATATGGTTTAAAGATTTAAAGATTGACAGATTTTTTGCGACAAGTCTTATTGTTATCTAGAATATTCTTCTTTTCTCTGTATGACAATTATTTATCATAATAAAATAAATGCACGTCAGACTTAGTGTATCAAATACATATTTATCTATGATAATCTATGTGATTCATGTCATTCTCATGATGTAATGGCTGATGAGTGTCATGTACATAATGAAATGTGGGGCAGGAGGGGCGATGCGGGCGAGGTGTGCGTGTCCAGTACGACGGGGGCGGCGGGGGGCCGCGCCGTGCTGTCAGCGGGCGGCTTCCTCATCGAGGAGGAGGAAGAGGCCCCGCGGCGCCGCGCCGACCCACCCGCGCCCGTCGTGCACCGCGCCGACCAGCCGCACTGCCTGCACTGCCAGCACCCCTTCCCGCACTCCTATCTCTTCGACACCTTCGACTACAGCGTCTGTGACGCCTGCAGGTTTGTTGTGCGATTCCTTTTGATAGACTACACTCTGCACACTACGTTGACATTATATATTTAAGGTTTTACGGCAGATGAACCGTCATGATGAGATATGATCATCATCAATGCCACAATGGTATAGCAACAAAATTTAAATTTTGTATACTAAAAATACATCCTGGACCCTGTTGTGTAATTGGGATAACACATACAAATTTGTTGAATAAATAAATCCTGTGTATTTATCTAATTAAATTTCTCGAAAGAGCTGTATTAACTAAGGTTATGTTGAGCTGGATGAATTGTTTAACACGCCAGGGACGACACGGAAGCCCACTCGTTGATAACGCGGACTGAGGCGATGAGCGAGTTCCTGCTGAAGGAGTGCGACCTGGACAAGCGCGAGCCGCCGCTGCGCTGCATCCGCCGCAAGAACCCGCACCGCGCGCGTTACGCCGAGATGCGCCTCTACTTGCGCGCGCAGGTACTGGCCAGCAACACAGCGTCTACCTCGCTCACAGGGGAATCTTGGGTTTGCATCCGGGAAAAAAGTATAACCAACCGATATTAATGATAAGCGTTTATAAAAACGCAGCAGCCACTCACAGAAGCACTACCAGTCACAATGACAATACTTTCTCCTCCTCCAGGCTCGGCTCGGAGACCAATCACCAAGGTCCAAGATTTGCTTTTAAGTCACTACTATCAGAGAATCTACCGTTAAATCTTATGTTATCTGTGCGTTACGTATTCCAATTAGAAGCAAGACAGGATGCATCAATATGCATCCTTTGTATGTATATTGTTAAACATGCAAAATAAAATAATATTACTAATGTGATGGTTAAAGGTGGAGGAGCGCGCCATGGTGGTGTGGGGCTCCGCGGAGGAGCTGGAGCGCGAGCGGGAGGCGCGGCGCGAGCGGCAGGTGAAGGCGCGGCTGACGGGCGAGCGGCGGCGGCTGCGCGCGCTGCGCATGGACGTGCGCTCCAGCCTGTTCGACCGCACGTCCGCCGCGCACCAGCACGCCTACGGGCCCGAGACGCACGACGCCGACGACGACACCTACTCGCGCACCTGCGAGGAGTGCGGACATGTCGACACCTACGAGAAGATGTAGACGGCACCCCCGCCGGGGCAACTTCCTCGGTGTGTTAAATGTAAACGGGTATTCATAGTCTTCAATAAGTCTTGTTTATAAATACCGGAATAACAATTCATATTATTTTAAAATTTTGATGATTGATTTAGTGAGACTGTAAATTTACAATCATTCACACTCTGTTTTTAATGCTCTCCGGATTTGTTTGTAATATTAAACAGTTTTTTTTTTATTTAACTTTTATCACCTACTTAGGAAAAGATGTGTTTGTTGTCATTATTGTGGAGGAAGACGAGCAGGTTCTCGTACTTTTACCTTTCGTACTCATACTTTTAACCTTATTTTGTTCAGTGTTTACTTTCTGCTAGTTAAGTCCCTTTTATAATTATTAAGATCTGAAATACTTTTATTTTTACTTTAATTCTGTGTCTGTCTTTCTATATCGCAAATAAAAAGCATTGTAAAAAGTTGTTTATATATTTAGTTAATACAGTGATCACGATCTCAAAAGATGACCGCGTCAACTTAAATTTCCGAGTACAGATAAGAAACAAAACAAGACAATTGAAACTCTACAACATTAACTGTGCTTCATAAGTTATTTTGCAAATAGTTTTTTCTACCATTGTACAAAAATGTTTTGGCTGTCGTTAAAAATGCAATTTGAACGAAACAATAGATAAATATTACAAAACCTTAATTAAATAAGTGATATTTTAATACTAGATGATGGTGTTTACTTCATTCTACAACAGAACACCAGGCCATGACTATCGTGAAAAGAAAATACAGAGAGCATGAGTATCCCACGCACTCTTTCCACGGTCACAAAATGTCAATGGTTTAGGTCTGTGTCAAGTACCTGGTGTTGTATTGGCAAACAATGAGTATCTTAAATAGACTTCAAGTCTTCTGGTAGATCATTTTTGGGATGCTTATTTTCAAAATGTTGCTTATAGGTCTTCGGGTCGGGCATTTGGGCCTTAAACAGAGGAAAATACAAATTTTAATTTTTTTAAACATTTAAAAGTCCATAAAAATTGAAGCAATTTATTGGACTGCCTTAAGAACTAAGCAATAAAATAAAACAGTTGTCAATGCTGTTCAATCAAGTTATTCAGCTATTTTCATGTTTAAAAATGATCCCAAGGGCCCTAAAATAAGGAGTTGAATTTTCTCATTTTTCATTTTCCCTCAGGGTTGTTTCATTCGTTCTTATTTAATAGTCAAACGATTTGTAAGAAATTGATTATTTCAAGTATGTTTATTTACGAACATATTTTTTTATTCTTTGACCACTGTTTTGGGTTGGAGCTTCAATTGTTATTTACAGTGTTGACAAACTTGCAGACAAGCAATCTGATGGAAACTGGTTTCCGACGTCCACGGACAACAGCCACACCAATATGTTGCCTTGTTGATGACCCGCATTTTTTTAGGTGCCTTCCTATTGTGGTCTTTGCTCTATGTACCATATAGTTTAACCCTGATTGTATTTCGAACAACTCTATTCGCGGCTGCCCAATATCCTGCCCCGCTTGGCAGGCAGGTTCACTAGTAATATTCTATTAACATAAAAATAACTAATTCACCACTATAACCTTTAAGTATCATAGTAGAGAATATGACATTTTCTAAAATCTTATATAATAATTCTAAGTCAATGATAGTCATTTGACAAAATAACATTAAATGATTAATGCCTGCACCATTTGTTTAAGACAATGGATATTGTTTATGAAAACTTAATGCCTACACTTGTGGCAATATTTATTTAGCTTTGCTGATGCATCACATACCAGTATGGATTACAATGACATGTGTACCATAATAGCACAGTAATGGTATAGATATCATTACCCTGATAATAGGCTCCATTGGTAATGTAACCAACACTTGTGGCAATATTTATTTGCTGTCCCAAGTGGATCATCAATACACCTATATTAGAATATTTGAAAAAAAGCAATTATTCAATCAAAACATTTGAAAAAGTAGAAAAAAAATTAACCAACTGTGATTCAATACCTCAATGGCATTTTAATCTATCATTATGACTTTCAGTGTAAATTTCTAAGAGAGTTGAAGTGGTTGAAAGCAGGGAAGATCGGAGAATAAGGAGTGAGATACTAACCTTACATACAACACAGACATGCACCAGAGCTTTCTGGGCCGCTTTCTTCTGGTCAGTAGAACTGTGCCCCTGCTGTTTCTTCAACTTGGATGCCTTTTCTGCAGCTTTTGCCTGGGACTGGATTTTTTGCTGTCCTCGAGCCATCTACAAGAAAAATCATCAAATACATGGCTACCATTAATTTATTAAGAACACATCCACCCATCCTTTCATTAACAACAAAGTGGAAACATGAACTGCCAGTACTTGTTTCTTTTCAGGATAAGTACATGTTTTATCTTGCTACCCATTATTACCCATCATAATAATACCTTTGTAGATAGTCATATTGTCACAACTTTTTTGGTTTGGTTATGAAATTTGCTTTGACAAAACATGTCTTGAATCGTTATTGGCAGGGAGGGAACCTATCAATCATGAAATAAAAAAATGATTGTGATTATCGCGTGATTCTTGATTTTAAAACAAAATATAAGATCATTAGGTTTGGATCAGCTGGTTCAGAAAGGATTTTGCCTAAAACCTATAAGTTGAACTTGAAAGAAACACGTATTAATTAGGTATTAAAACGAATGTTAGGATTTAGATTAATGAAATGATAACAATATCTCTCACTTTGCTGGCAAATACGTGAAGACTGCCGATGAGATAGAAGACCTGCAACTGGATCACTCAAAAGCACGCACAGTATACAATATACCGGCAATTGATTTGTTTCCAAATCTCGTGGAAACTTAGAAAGGAACACTTCTCTTTTAGATAAGTCCAAACAGCTGTTTAGTTTGCAAATCAAATTGTATGATTTCTCTTTCAACCCCAAATTACTGTACCACTTACTTATTGCAATTTGTACCAAACCAAAGAGATAATTTTACTTTATCTGTTAAACATGACACTTCGTATCATAGAATATAAAGTACAAGATCATGTACAGTAAAATAATTCTACCGGCGGCGGCATTATTATTTTAATTAAACGAGAGACTTATGACGTTATGACGTCAAAAATATATAATTTTATAACCATTTAAAAAATATATATATTAACAATTTTTACAAACACACGTATAATACAAAGTACTCTGTGAATACAAAGTACTCTGTGGAACACACTAAAGCGCTCGCAAGCATGTGGATGGTCGTTTCATTCCCGAAATCAAGCATCCACATGCTGCTGCTTGCTGTTTGTTTAGGTTTGGTGTTTTTGGCAAACAGCAAGCGTGCGGACGCACCATTAAATAAATTCTTTCGCCGAGATTTGAGAGGAGAACAATTATTATTTTTGCCTACACTTTTCTCATGCGTCAAAATGTACTCCAGAACCACATAAATTACGATAAATTAAAATTACCTACGCATAGAATTAATGATTAAATATTTTAATCTTTCGTATTGTCCATAGTTTTTTAGATTATGCTGTAGATAAGTTAAGCTGTCAGAGGAGTCATTTTTTATCTGTCACTGTAGTGGTTGCAGTAAGTGCTATGTGAGTGTGCTCTAGCTAAGTGTTGTGTCAGTACTGTCAGTGTCAGACTGTCAGTTTATACTTCAATAGTGAGGGTTATGTTGTTATTATTAACATTATCATATTATGTCAATATGTCATTGTCACATGTATTTAGATTTAAGTTGAATGCAGTAAATAATAGTTTAAAATTATAGTTGCGACATATTTTATAAATAATAATTAATATCCTAAATTCTTTCTGTAATTGCGTTGTCCTAATGCAATCTGTAATAAGCCGGGCGTGCGCATGTCGCGCGTTCCGCTTGCGGGCCGGTAGCGTGCGCACGAGTGGGTCACGGGCGGGTGTCGGACCCGAGTCACCGCTCAAACGGCTGGTGCAAGATGCAAGCTCGTTCGGTGAAGCGTCGCCGGTGGAGCAAGAGTTGCAGTGGGCGACACAGCCGTACGCGATTGGCGCGTCGGAGCCCGAGCGGGAGCCGCGCGTCCGCCCCGAGGAGACCAGCGTGCTGCTGTTCCCCGGACAGGGCGCGGAGTTCGTGGGCATGGGCCGCCGGCTGCAGGACGTTCCCGCCGCGAGGGACCTGTACGAGGTGGCTTCTAGCATTGTTGGGTATTGACTTTTGTGTTCAATTTAGCGACATTAGTTGTTACCTAAATTCATATTTCTAGTTTAGAAACTCAACATATTAGAGGTTCCTAACATTTAAGGTCAGTACAAGTTGGATTGCAATTCATTTGGGTAGCAAATGATAGACTGTCTAGAGTACTATTGATGATAATATTCATTTATTAAAATAACTATGCATATAATCATTTATTTTTTCTTCAATATTTGTCAGTTGGAGCGAATGAAACTGAATGAATTATTAGGTAAATCGGGAAGTTATCAATCAATCTTTGTGTTTGGGCTTGTTAGGTTGATGAATAGCGGAATGAGAATGGGCAGTGAAACCAGTAACGGGGCATTTAATTAACTAAATTTAACCAGGCGTTAACCAATTGGCTACAAAAATATTTTTGGTATAATACTAGTAAAACAATATATTATACCCCGCACCATCTAACCTCATCATAACGTTGACAGATGGGACGTGGGGCGCGTGTGCCGTGAAGGCCCGGAGCCGGAGCTGCGGCGGCGCGCGCCCACGGCGCTGCTGGTGACGGCGCTGGGCGCGCTGGAGGCGGCGCGCGACACCCGGCCGGCCGCGCTGGAGCGCGCGCGCGCCGCCGCTGGCTTCTCGCTGGGGGAGTTCGCCGCGCTCGTCTACGCCTCCGCGTTGCCCTTCGACCAGGCGCTGCGACTTGTCGAGCTGCGCACCGCCGCCATAGAGGTGGGCTGTGATGATTTCGCAAACCCCTTTAATGAATGGAAACGCACCAGAAATTTTACCTTTACCAGTTATCGATTCAATAACCGAGGTGCTGGAACACATCCCGCAATACATACAAAAAATATATCGGAGGGCTGCTATCGTTTCAGAGTGTTGGTCACATTTACAGATTAGTGTATACTGGCTGATGATACACCAATCGATGTTCCGTAGGCGGCGGCGAAGGAGCGCGCAGGCGGCATGCTGACGGTGTGGCTGGCGGCGGACGCGCGACTGGGCGAGCTGCTGGCGCGCGCGCGCGGGGCGGCGGCCGCGCCCGGGCGGCCGGAGCCCGTCTGCCAGGTGGCCACCTACCTGTACCCCGGCTGCAAGGTGCTCGCGGGCGATGAGGAGGTAACGATCTTCCGGAGGACGTGAGTTTACGCTGTTTTCGTTTGAACCAGAGAGATAAAATATGCGTCTCGGTGTACCGTAATTACGACAATAACATTATACAGTGAGTGGCCATCGAAATGTGTAATAATGGTTCTGCATTAAAATGTATTGGATGTTGGCAGGCGCTGCGGTTCGTGGAGCAGAGCGGGCGCGCATGGGGCGTGCGGCGCAGCGCGCGCGTGCGCGGCGCGGCCGGCGAGCACTCGCTGCTCATGGCGCGCGCGCAGGACGCCATGCGCGCGGCGCTGCGCCTGGTGGACGCGCGCGCGCCCGCGCTGACCGTCGTGTCCTGCCTCGACGCGAGGCCGTACCCGCGAGGTACCGCCCGCCCCAGCAGCCTAAAGGCTCTTTAAACCACCTCGACTTCAATTTAACTCAGACTCAACTCATAAGATCTCATTAAGTTGAACACAATAGTAATGTTTCTCGTGTCACACCAGAAAGCAATGTCCCCTTGCCATTGCTTTCTGCTATTATAGCCAAATGTTTCGTATCTACATAATGTACGCTGGAGTAGTTTTAACCCGTGCTCCCCTTGTGTCCAGTTATTTTAAATTAGTTAATTTTAGTAATAGAATGTACATATAATATTTCCTAAGTTGTCCGCTACGTAGTTATGAGCGGTGTGTGGTGGCAGGGGCGCGCGGCGCGGCGGAGGTGGTGCGGCGGCTGGCGCGGCTGACGGCGGCGCCGGCGCGCTGGGAGCAGGCGCTGCACGCGCTGTTCGCGCGGCCGCGCGGCACGCCGCAGCCGCTGGCCGTGGCGCTGGGGCCGCACGCCGCCACGCGCGCCGCGCTACGCATGGTCAACGCGCGCGCCTGGGACACCTGCCTGCACGTTGATGTGTAGGGTTTGGGGTGCCCGCTCAGCTGCCCGGTTGAACATTGAGGAGGCCTAAGACATACTCCACCTCCTGCTCCAGAGGGGATTGCTGGAGAATTACTTTACTACCACTATCGTAGCTACTATACATTGAAAGTGTGACTTGAATACATTATTAATATCCTAATACCGTATGAAATATCAAAACCTTGGCTCCGATACCGGGCCGTAAACCTGTGGCATGGCCCCATTGACCACTGCCCATCATCTGATACTTCCACATTGTATATTTGTAACTAATGTTAAGTTAAGGATAGTAAATATAAGTACTGATTAATTAAGACTTGTTTAATTTACCTCTATCAATGTATTTATATATTCTACTTGGTATAAATTCATAGATTATGTAACTAAGTAGTTAAACTGTGACGCACTATGTACTTTCTATAAATAATGTTTGGGCTTCCTTCAAATGCTACTTCCAATAGCAGTCCGCGTGTGATCGGTCGTTGACATCGATGGACAGTGTACGGTTTACGTACAAAGCAATTTATTTTATTGCGCCATCAGCGCATTTCCGTCATCGAGACAGTTCACGAAATTATCGCGACCGCGTAATACGTGTGCTCAATCATTTATCAGTCCATCAATAGCAGTTCATTTATATCAGTTTTAATTATTAAATCAATTTTAACTACAAATATCAGTTTTTATTATCAATCATAACTTGGTGTATGGTGTGAACCGTACATCAATTTGGTCCTTCGAGAAAAAAGCACACAACCGCGTGCGTGACCTAAATCCTCGCCACGTGCGACGGCCGCGTGTGTGATCAGTGCGTGGAGCAGCAGTCATCACCAGCACTCAGCATCAGCAGTCATCATCAGCAGTCATCACCAGCAGTCATCGTCAGCAGTCATCATCAGCAGTAAGACGCTACCAGTAGCAGAAGCAGCCTACCTACAAGTAAGATCTGCCCATTTTTTTTTGCTGTGCGTAAACACATACTACCATTATTACGATGGAGGGTTTATATACTGCCCAGGCGGAGATTTATAACAACATCAAGTCACTAGAACGTAACTTCAAGAAGGATGGTAAGGATCGTAAGACCGCGGACTATTGCTATAGCCGGTTGAAAGCTTTAGAGTCGTACTGGTCAGATTACCAATACAACCATGACCGCATTAGAACGGAGGGAAGTCGCACTCATCCGTATTTTGTCAATGCCGAATACGATCTGGTTTCAAAATTGTATAACAGCATGAAGACGTTGATCAACCAACAGCTTAGAGACCTTCAGGGGCCGCCAGGACCTGTCTCGGCGGATCTGGGTGGTAGCTCAGATTCGGGTGCTAGCGGGAAACCTCCCTCTGAATTAAGGGAATTAAAATCTCATGGGTCACTAAGCAGACTCGACGAAATCAGACGCAAACAGGTTGCCAACTTCAAAGCATTTGATAGGACAGTAAGCAACATGGATATTAATATTCTTTCCGAGAAGTGGGAGTTTGATGATGCTTTGAAAACGTTGCAGAGCAGGTGGTCTATCATAGATTCCCTTCATTGGGAAATCGTAAGTGAGTTGGATGGGGATGATAGTGCCTATGAAAGCGATTTCAGCAGGTACGAATCGCAATTTAATAGTCTCAAAAAAGCAATTAACAGCAAGATGTGGTCTGAGTGTCACCGGGAGAGGGCTACCCCTCAAATAGAGGTTCCGTTGTTTAGTGGTAGTTTTAATAGCTGGGTTTCATTCAAGGAGTTATTCGAAGAAACTATACATAAAAACCGGTCTCTATGTAACACACAAAAATTGCAATATTTAAAAAGCAAACTTCGCAATGAGCCTGAAAAATTAATTCAACACCTACACATAACATCAGAGAACTATCAAGTTGCGTGGGATATCTTGAATAATAGGTATAATAATATAAAGTTAATTTTTAATTCACACATGAACATATTAACATCCTTAACGTCTATGCAGACTCAAGCAGCTGGGAGTATAAAGAAAATTCACGACACCACAAATGAATGCCTACATGCCATTCGAAACTTAGGGGTCGATACGACCAACTGGGATCCTTTAATTGTATACTTGGTGGCACAAAAATTAGACTTCGACACACATAGGGAGTACGTGGAATCCTTGAAGGAGCCCCGAGCCTTGCCATCGCTTAAGGACTTCTTGGGATTTTTAGAGGCAAAATTCACAGCATTAGAGTCATCCAAACGAAAAGTAGAAGGTGTCAAAGTCCTCCATCCGCAACAACAGCAACCGAACCGGCAGTTATTGTCTCATTCATATAATAGAAAACCGCATAATTTTAAATCAATCGGCAATCAAAATACTTCGCATAAAACTTATAATTCGAATCACAAAACATATCGACCTACTTTACAAAAATGCCCCGTTTGCGCGAAAGATCATGGAATTTTTAATTGCACAATATTTCTTGACTTGCAATCTGACGTCAAGCGACAAACAGTTTTAAAACACGGGTTATGCAAAAATTGTCTTTATAAACATGAAGGTAAAGATTGTTTTTCTACTCGAACGTGTAGGGTTTGCAAGGAGCCTCACAACACCCTGCTCCATGAAGCCTTCAGTAAACCGACAACTAATGACGTCACACCATCCACATCAAATGCAGTAAAATCGCAATCGAAAAATAGTTTAAGCGTGTTACAAAAGGATACACAAGAAGTGCTGCTAGCAACAGCTATAATAAAAGTTGAGTCGGCAGACGGTACGAACCATGTCATGCGCGCATTGATTGACCAAGGCTCACAAACGTCGCTTATTACAGAAAACGCGGCTCAAATTTTAGGTTTGCGCAGACGCAGCTGCAAAGGAATAATAATAGGCGTGGGGGCTACAGAAAGTAATTGCAAAGGCGTCATGAACATTTGTATAAAATCAGTTTACAACGAGTTTTCTATCAATGTAGATGTTTTTATAATGAGTCGTGCCGTTAATAACTTACCGAATCAGACCTTCAGCAAACCTAATTGGTCTTATATCGAAAATATCCAATTAGCTGATCCGGAGTTCTATCGTAGTCGATCCGTGGATATATTACTAGGGGCTGATGTCTATCCATCAATTTTAATGAACGGTATTATCAACTCAGACTCAGCACCCATTGCGCAACAGACACGGCTGGGGTGGATTTTATGTGGCAACGTAAAATCCTACCAATGCAACGTTGTGACGCTTAATATAGACGACATGCATCGCTTTTGGTCAATCGAAGACATCAGTGACAGCAATGATGTTATGTCGGAAGAAGATAAACAGTGTATGAACGTATTTAAGGCGAATACAACACGCAACGCAGACGGGCGATATGTAGTGCGTTTACCACTGCACCCCGATGTCGATGAAAAGTTAGGACAGTCAAGACATAAAGCATTAGCACAGTTTTACCAAATTGAAAAGAAATTTAAAAAAGAAGAAAAGTTAGCAACGGATTACAAATCATTCATGTCAGAATATATAAATTTAAATCACATGTATTTAACATTACCTAATTCGTCACCCGGCTACTACATGCCTCACCATTGTGTGCATCGGGCTGACTCTGCAACTACCGCGCTGCGTGTTGTTTTCAATGCATCGCAACCTAGTTCGAACGGCTTAAGTCTAAACGATCTTATGTACCGCGGGCCGAACTTACAACAGGACCTTATGTCATTGGTAACAAGGTGGAGATTATATAAATATGTAATTACGGCGGACATCGAGAAAATGTTTAGGCAAGTTTTAATTCATACAGATGATCAAAAATATCAAAAGATTTTATGGCGCGATTCTGAAAATCAACCATTAAAGGAATACGAATTAGCAACGGTTACTTACGGTACTAAGGCCGCTCCCTTCCTAGCTATGGCAGCTCTCAAACAGTTAGCTAATGATGAAGGTCACAAGTTCCCGGAGGCAGCGAAAATCGTAGAAAATCAATTTTACATGGACGATCTTCTTACCGGGGGCTACAGCATACAGTCGACCAAGCAATTACAGTCAGATCTTATTGAGCTTCTTAAACTAGGGGGATTTAATTTAAGGAAGTGGACATCTAACAACCGTGAATTTATTGATAATATTAGCGCAGGTCCCGGGGAAGACTTCATTTTTAAACATAAAGAATCAACAAAAACATTAGGATTAATTTGGAATTCGAAGGAAGACATTTTCACCTTCCAATGCAATATGGCAAAACAATCGGACAGAGATGGCACCCCCACAAAGAGAAAGCTATTAGGAGAAATATCCAAATTATTTGACCCATTAGGTTGGTTAGCTCCAGTTGTAGTACAATTAAAATTATTATTTCAAAACGTTTGGATAATTGACCTTAAATGGGATGACGTTATTCCCGACGACATAAACACAACCTGGAATAAAATGAGACTAGACATAGAAAACATAGATAAAATAAAAATACCTAGGTGGTTACAATGTGATGAAAACGAGGTAATACAGTTACATGGATTTTGTGATGCCTCAAATAAAGCCTACGCTTGCGTGATATACGCAAGAATACAGAAACAGGATACCGCATCAGTCACTCTTCTAGCAGCTAAGACTAAACTTGTACCACCTGCTAAATCAAAATTATCATCTCAAGATGTTTCTCTACCTAAATTAGAACTATGTAGAGCAAATTTATTATCTAAATTAATGCAAAAAATGATAAACAGTCTGGCCCAGCATGAAGTTGAGATATATGGTTGGTGTGACTCGACAGCAGTCCTGGGCTGGCTTCATGGCGAACCCAATCGCTGGAAGCCATTCGTAGCAAATCGTGTTAAGAAAACTATAGAAGTAATGCCGCCACACACTTGGCGGTACGTTAAGACACAAGAAAACCCGGCCGATTGTGCTAGTCGTGGCATGAGTGTGGAGCAGTTACGGTGTCACGAACTCTGGTGGAATGGACCTTTGTGGCTTAAATCATTCGACAGTCAAAATTATAAGCAAACTGTCATTCCTACTACAAATTTAGAAATGAAAAAAGTTAAGTCTAACGTCATTCAAACAAGCATTACAATTGAAAATAACATTATTACGCAATTAATAAACAAACACAGCAATTTTACTAAACTTACACGTGTATTAGCATGGGTAATGCGTTTTTTGACACGCGACCGACCTAATCAACCTTATTTAACTTTAAAAGAATTGAAATTAGCAGAAAATAAAATTTTATTAAATGTTCAACAGTCTGAATTTTCGGAAGATATTAATCATATTAAAAAACATGGATCAGTACATTCTAACAGTCGCTTGTTATGTTTAAATCCCTTTTTGGATAACGACGGGTTGTTGAGAGTTGGAGGAAGGCTAAAATTAAGTAATATTGATTATGACATGAAACATCCTAAGATCATACCACAAAAACACATAGTAACCAATTTATTAATAGATTATGCACACAAAAGGACATTCCACGGTGGTGCACGACTTACACACTCATGGTTACGCCAACAATTCTGGGTTCTATCAGGCAACAGAGCTGTCAAAAGTCGATTGAGACAGTGTGTTCTGTGCAGAAGGCACAATCCGAGTAAGCATCATCAAATAATGGGTAACCTACCTGAATCCAGGACGAATCCTACACGACCATTTTATCATACCGGAGTCGACTACACGAGCCACATAGCTGTAAAGGCGAACAAGGGTCGCGGTATAAAGACGTCGAAAGGTTACGTAGCAGTCTTTGTCTGCATGGTCACAAAAGCAGTGCACCTGGAGTTGGTGTCAGACCTATCTTCATCAGGCTTCTTAGCGGCGCTTCGTAGACTAGCAGCAAAGAGAGGGACCCCACGTCACATGTACAGCGATAACGGGACTAATTTTGTTAAAGCGCAAAGGATTTTATCAGAAGAATATATCGATTTACAATCTATATTCACAAACAACTTTTTCGAAGAAGTCAGTGAAATGAAGATTGACTGGCATTTCAATGCTCCGTCGTGGCCCAGCGCAGGGGGGCTATGGGAGAGCGCAGTCAAGAGCCTCAAACACCACTTACGTAGAGTAATCGGTGATCAAAAGCTGACGTACGAGGAACTTCATACGTTACTGTCACAACTTGAGGCTTGTCTAAATTCAAGGCCATTATGTGCCCTATCAGAAGACCCAGATGACATCAATTACTTGACTCCAGCACATTTCTTGGCAAGCGGTCCTCACTTAACAATTTATGAGACAGAAAGGGATGAAAGGACCCGGTGGCAGATGACGCAAAAGGTGTTTAACGATATTTGGCGTAGGTGGCGCACAGAATATCTCGTCCAACTGTCAGCCAGAAGCAAATGGCAAAAGGCTCAACCTAACATCAATAAGGACGACGTGGTTGTAATTCATGAAGACAACCTGCCGGCAGGGCGATGGGCGCTCGGCCGTGTCGTGGAGTTGCACCCTGGCGCCGACGGGCACGTACGCGTCGTCAGTGTGAAAACGAAGAACGGAGTTATAAAACGGCCTATAATCAAATTATCTATATTACCAGTAAACTGTCAGGACAATCAGCACGAACAGAAAACTAGCATACCTGAAACTCAAAACCAACGTAATAATTCAAACAAACCTAAATCTAATTTTATTTCGATGTTATTGTCTATCTTCTTGATTATAAATTTCTTATCATCAGCATTTGGATCGTATAACATAACAAAGCTAAATGAGACAAAAGGATTTTATTTTGACAAAGTCGGTAATATGCAGATCATCAGGGACGATTGGAAGGTCATAGTATACTACGACATGGAACCCTATTGGGAAGGACGAACGGCTCTTGAAAAATACTCAAAAGACCTGTCGCACTCGTGTGAAAATTCCAATAATAACATACAAGTACATTGTAACGTCATACTATCACAATTAAAACTAGGCGTTTCTGAATTGGAATATTACGATCGCATGTTGCTTAATCAGGAGTTCACAGCGTACGACAGACGGCGTGTAAGACGAGGCCTCATCAACGGTGTCGGTTACATCGCACACTCATTATTCGGTGTATTAGACGACGAATTCGCGGAACAGTACAAGCGAGACATAGACCTTATAAACAGCAATCAGAAACATTTAGCTCTCTTATGGAAAAATCAGACATCTGTGATCGAAGCGGAGTACAACCTTATAAAGCGGATGGAGGACTCTATGAGCAAGCAGCATAAAATTGTTAATCAAAGAATTAATACTTTAGAAATGAGAACCAATACAATGACGTCAGAGGTACAGAAAATGGAGACTACGAATGATTTTATTCTTTCGTCTATAATTACTAATAATCTCTTATCAAAACTCAGCAAAATACAAGAATCAATAATAGACATCATCACGAATGTCTACGACGGAAAATTCAATGTTCACTTGTTGACACCAAAGCAGCTTCAAGATGAACTTAATATCATCTCAGGACAGCTACCGAAAGACCTTTCCCTACCTATAAATAATATCCAAACAGATTTATTACACATTTACAATCTGATACGAGTAAGAGCAAGGATGACGAAGACTTACCTCATATTTGAAATCAAAATCCCCCTCATCAGCAGAGAAGGATTCGAAATCTATAATGTTATCCCGATCCCGCAACAAGTTGACAACAATTCTATTACTGTAACTCCCATATCAGACACCCTAGCTATTAACATACAGAAAGACACTTACCTACCATCGCCGGACATCAAGACTTGTTTAAACTCAGACTCACATACTTACCTATGTTACAATCAAGGCCCAATTTATCTCTTGAAATCCGATGCTAGTCTTTGTTTACATCAATATCAAGGCACCTGCGTAAAAAAGACAACACCCTGCAAAAACATATGGAGACAGCTAGAGACTCCCAATACATACTTGTACTTCTGTTGTACTGTATGCTCTGTGCGAATAATATGTGAAGACCAGATATCAGTACAACAGATAAACAAGGTAGGCATTGTCAGCCTAAGCAAAGGATGCATTTTAAAGAGCGACAGTTTTACCATCTACTCGCACCAGCAACTATCGACAACAATACAATCCAAACCAGAAGTGTACGTTCACGTGATTGCTCCAATCAATCACTTAATAAATGTGACGATTCCTACACAACAATGGGCTTCAGATAATGATAGTACAGAAGAGCAGTCCGAACTATTAAAACTTAAAGGGCAAGTAGATCTAATGAAATCAGAAGCTGAAAAAAAACATCGTGGCAGATCGAATTTCCTACCATGACATACATCATTATGCAGCCATCTACTTAGTCGGCGGAGCGGTGATCGTCGTCGGGGTGGTGTACGCGTGCCGGCGCGGGCGGCGCGCCAGCCGCGCGGCCCTGCCGCGGCCGGCGCTGGGGGCGCCGGCGCCGGCCGCGTCTCGCCGTGTCAGTGAATGTGCCAGTGTTAGTGGTAGTGTCAGTGATAGTGTTGTGGGTGTACAGTTCAAAGATAATAGTGCGCGCTTCGTTAACCAAGCGTCGTCACCTGTTTTTAAATAACAATAATTATTTAGAGACTTCTTTAGTACTTAGAGACATTATCAGATGCACGATTTATTATGTTTTACTTTTATTTTTTACTGATTATTGTTTACATATTGTTTTTTACCTATTGTTTTTACTTATTATTTTACTTTATCAGTGTATCATTACAATGTATTTTGCAATCATTTCAGTTCAGCTTATTTGTAAAACTTGCTTCTATCACATCATCCTGCATCTCTTCTCGGTGGCGGGAGCATGTACGGTTTACGTACAAAGCAATTTATTTTATTGCGCCATCAGCGCATTTCCGTCATCGAGACAGTTCACGAAATTATCGCGACCGCGTAATACGTGTGCTCAATCATTTATCAGTCCATCAATAGCAGTTCATTTATATCAGTTTTAATTATTAAATCAATTTTAACTACAAATATCAGTTTTTATTATCAATCATAACTTGGTGTATGGTGTGAACCGTACAGACAGTTTAAGGAAGTGAAGTGAAGGAATTGAAACATAATCGTAGTAAAATTGGTATATTACTCAAAAATAAATATCTCATAAAATCTGCTTTTTACAATAGATTACATTATTACACTACAAGATTCGAGGTCCGGTCGCGGGTCACAGGTTGAGCGGGTTGGACGAGAGCTGCCCGGGCGCGTCGGCCACGTCCCGGCCCAGGCGCGCCAGCCGCGCGTGCTGCTGCAGCGAGCGCGCGCCCAGGGCCGCCGCCAGCGCGTCCATGCGCTCCGCCGCCTCCTCCGCCCACGCCTCGGCCAGCCGCAGCTCGTGCGCGGCGGTGGGCAGCGCCAGCCGCTGCGCGCGCGTCGCGCGGGACAGCACCGCGGCGCCGGTGTACGCGTCGATGGCGGCCGCCGCCAGCCGGTTGAGCACCTGCTGCTCGTCCACCACGCCGCGCCCGTACTTGCGCAGCACGGCCTCCACGCACGCGCCGAACTCGAGCGCGCGGCGGGACAGCTCCCGCGCGGCCGGCCGCAGCTGCTCGGCCACGTGCGGCGCTAGGTCGGGCCCGCCGGAGAGCCCCACGGCGCGGGTGGCGCGCCGCCCCGCCTCGCTGAAGATGAGCGAGAGGTGCGCCGTGGGGTTCTTGAACGCACGCATGAGCTCCTGCAGGTGCGAGCCGGCGAACTGGATGCCCGTGAGCGCGACGAACAGCCGCAGGATGTCGTTGGTGCCCTCGAAGATGCGGAAGATCCGCAGGTCCCGTAGCACGCGCTCGAGGCCGGTGGCCTTCATGAAGCCCATCCCGCCGAGGATCTGAATGGCCTCGTCGACGACGGTCCAGGCCGAGTCGGAGGCGAACACCTTGGAGATGGCAGCCTCCAAGTGGTAGTCGGTGCAGCCGGAGTCCATGTTGCCGGACACCATGTACGCGAGCGTCTCCGTCACGTACTGCAGCATCGCCATGCGCGCCAGCTTCTCCTGTGGGTCACACCGCAGGTGACGATATAAATATCTAAACATACACTAAAATATACCTTTACTATACTGTTCAGTATTAGTTGCAATAACGGCATAATGTAAGTAAATACATAAAAATTTAATTGTAAAAAAGTAATGGCGCAATTAACTGCCCTGTTATATATGATCTTAGATGTAAAGGTGTTCAAGCATAAGGCCAGTACCTGGATGCCGCCGAAGTCCCGCAGACGCTTGCCAAACTGCACGCGCGTGGCGGCGTGCTCGGCGGCCTGGCGGAGCGCGGCGCGCTGCGTGCCGGCCAGCGCGGCGGCCATGCCGAAGCGCCCGTTGTTCAGGATGTTCATGGCCACCTTGAACCCGTTGCCCACGCCGCCCAGCACGTTCTCCACCGGCACCTTCACGTCCTCGTAGTACACCTCCGTCGTGTTGGAGCAGCGGATGCCCATCTTGTTCTCGGGCGGGCCCGACGACACGCCGCCGAACGAGCGCTCCACGATGAACGCCGTCACCTGCACGCGCAAACACAACCATATCATATTATCACAATCATATCATAAAATGTAGATTGGCCATCTGCCTATAGATTGTGGTAGTTATAATTATAGTTATTAGTTACTGACTCGACCTACATAATATTAACTTTTATACATTGAATTAGTAATTTGTTTAAATTATGAATATTCAATACAAATAAATAAATTGAAATGATTGAACAGAAAAAGTGATTAAATATAATGGAGTTGGTGCGAAAATTTTATTAGCGCCACAGGTGATACTTTAAGGTGTCTCTCATTAGCTCCTGCTGGAGTAGGGGAGATTGCGACCGAACCCCGGCATCTGCTCACCTTGTCGACCGTCTTGCCGTCCTTCTCGACGGGAGTCTGCGCGAACACCGTCATGATCTCAGCGATGCCTCCATTGCTGATCCAGATCTTGGAGCCGTTGAGGATGAAATGTTTGCCATCGGGGGAGAGCACCGCGCGAGACCTGCACACGGAAGTACATTACATCGTCTCCTGACACGCCACGGCGGACCGGTCGGTCGAGGATACTCACTTGATGGAACCGGCGTCAGACCCTGACGAGGGCTCGGTGAGACAGAAGGCGGCGTATTCGCCGCCCGTGACGCGCGGCAGGTAATGCTTCCTCTGGCGCTCGTCGCCGAACAGCAGGATACCCTTGAAGCCGATGGACTGGTGCGCGCCCAGCGTGATGCCGACGCCCAGGTCGTGTGCGCCCACCACCTCCACCAGCCGCGCGTACTGCGTGTTGTTCAGCTCGAGCCCGCCGAGCTCGCCGGGCACCTGCAGCCCGAACGCCCCTAGCTCCCACAGCCCCTTCAGTGTGTTCTCTTCGATTTGCGCGTCCGCATCGTTCTTCGCTGGATCGTTCACCTGGAAGTTCAACACCGGGTGGAACCATAAATGAATTTACACAGTTCTGTCAATTTTACCAGATCCATGCTAGACGAAACTAGCAAAGGTCATTTGTAAATGCCTTTGTAAGTGCCACTATAGCTGCTACCCATATTAATTTATTGAGGTGAAGAAATAAATCTGGTGCTTTACCTCCTGGAAGAATTTCTCGACGGGTGGCACGAGTTCGACGAGCGTCTGGCGCTGGTCGGCAGTGAGCGGCTCCGGGAACGGGAACACCTGCGAAGTCTCCAGCTGCCCGCGGAACAAGTTGAGCGTGAACGAGCCGCTCTGTCGCGCTCCGCGTGCCGTCTCCGTTTTAGCCGCCGTGGCCAGCCCGCTGGAAACGTCACCATCATGCAATCAGTAACAGCCCATACTCTATATTGATTGACCAATATTGTACACCAGCCATGAGTAATGTCTCAAGACTAGGATTGAGGAGGGCTCAGGTCCCCTTTCAAAGTGTGAGTGCCACACTTCTGTAAGAATTTATGCCTGTTCAAGTTGCATTCAGTATATTTCTGCCCATCATGTTATACCCAATACCAGCATTTCTCAAACTATGTGTTATGATCGTAATATCAGACCAGAATAAGTAGTGCAATCTTGGGGATTGGATAATGTTATCTCAATATGGAAATGCCAATCAGTCACTCCCACTAGGTGGTGGATTAAAATATTCACATATCATTCAAATCAAAGCGAAAAATATACATTTATTTCATAAAATTACCTAGTTTACGTTGACCCTTGACTACTTAATATTATAAAAAATCAGGTTAATACCAATACCACCAAAATTTTAATTGGTTAAAAAATGGTTTTGTATTTGGGACGACTATTGATATTGTTCATTAAAACTTGTTTTTATTTTTGTTTGCACTTAATGTTGTGTTTGGTACTAATAAATCCATAATAGTATAATGAAAGATGAGCCCTGGAAAGATATGATGATACATAGAGCCATAGGCCAAGAGCACTTACGACAAGTGAAAAAATAGCATTGAAGTAACATTAAAGTGTATTTAATTAAATATTAAATTTTCAATTGTAACAGAATATATTTTTTCCTATGTAATGGATTGTGTAATTTGCATAAGTGTGAGAATTTGAAAGTTATAAGTTTATTGTGTAGACAACTTCGGGAACAAGTTTAATATTTTATTATTTATTATTTATTTACAAACTTATGAAAAAGTTACAATGCATGCAGGATTCAAATCCACGCCTACTCAATGAGTTGTATGGGTCCCAAGAGAGTAATGTAATCTTCTTTTGTATAGTTGAATCTCTAAGATGACCTGCTAGGCCCCTGGTTGTACTCACAACAAACAAACAACAAACATTGCTATGTTACTAAACAAATATTAACAATCACTAATGACCCACTCAACCATACTCATTAGTCATTAGGTATAAACTAGATACTTAGATATTGTTTTTGAAGCAATTTGAGTTTGTAAAATTGCTTCATGAAACAATTTAAATTAATTGAAATATGTTAATTGAAGTTACATTTACAACAAAGCAATTAATAAATTAGTTGATCAATATAATATATATATTATAAACAAGCAAAACAATTCAAAAGATGTTTAACATTCCTAGGCACTCATTTGTCTTCATTAACAATATAAATATCATATCAATGACATTACAATTAATTCTCATGGTTTGATTAATATTTAAACAGCAAATTGCACAATAAATATTTCATTCTTATTTATAATTCAATTTCTGGTATAAAATAGAATACGAGATAAAATAGAAATAATGTTTACATTGATAAAATTACGTGTTTATTTACGATACCGCATATTAAAATAAAAAATGCTTTAATTTTAGTTACAAAGTCAGTAAGCAATGTAGAATAATATGATCGCGTGCCAGCTGTGATGTGGTACAAAGTCCAAGGCGATGGCCGAAAGAGAGCAAGGCCGTGGTCGGGGGCAAAGGCGCCGCCCCGACGGGAACTCACCTCCTGGGGGTCGTAAGCCCGCTGCGACTCCTCAGGCAGCGGTTTGCACACGCAACCAACTTTGTTCCCTTCATACTTGTTCGTTTGATTAGTTTATCTTAACGCAGAAAGCACTGCCTAGCCAAATTTAAAACACTGCACTTAATAATACTTTCTCATCATATAAATACAAGTATCAATTACCAAATATTTGGTATTAATTGGGTAATTTAACTATTTATGATATGTAAAAAAAGTTGCCGAGATTAATAACTTGAGAAAGAAACTTTACGAAATTAAATAAACAGAACGGAAACTACGGAAACTTCTAAATGCGCGCAGCGCACAGAGTACTTCCATTTCCATTCCATGTATGACTGTAGTAAGTAAGCAATCATTCACTCACTAACCCAATAAATATTCTGTGCATTAGCCACAGATCACTATAAGCGTGACCATATAAGATTTTGTGCTTGCTTTCCTTGTAAAAACTGCTACAGGCTACAGAGTAAGACAAAAAATATTACCCGTGTTAAAACTACACTTTTTTACCCAAAATTTTATTAAAAGAAACAGCGAGAGAACAATTTTACTTAATCACTAACATCAAATCTGATTTTTTCTTATCCACCCTCATTTGACTGTTATTAATAAACGGGTTGTTAATTCAATATTACTAGTTGAATGAATGTAACCAGATTTGAAGATTTTACATTAAATAACCCGTCTATCTTATTTTTTCGTGTCATTGGTGTACTGCGGATTTGTTCCTTTTTTTCCCTTTCTTTTTCTTGTTTGACTGCGACAGATGGCTTCCATGCATAGGTCTATACTCTCTTTCTTCTTCGTCTAAGCGTGGTAACCTGGTAACATTATTTCGCAAAGCGACATTAGCATAAAGATACGTCATTTTCCTGCATCAAACTCAAAGTCGGATTACTATAGTTCAACCATGGACGTATATTGTTAGGGACACGAAATATTGTTCGATACGTACTACTACTACCTAATGAGGCCGAAAATCCGCCATGTTTACCGACCCAAATGTCATTGTCAGTCAGTTCAGCCGGTACTTGTCTTGTCAAAAAGTCGTGGTCAAAGTCAAATCAGCCATCTTTAACCATACACAGGTACGCTATAAATAACATTAAAAATATTGGTTATTGTTGCCGGGAAAATAAAGGAAGATTTATATTATAATTAGCAAGGTTCTTATGTGCAGTTATAGGTCATGAGTAGTTGGTGCCATGAGTTATATAGGTCAGCACTAAAGCCGCCATGTTTGGTGGCCAGATGACATAACAGTGGCACGCATTTTTTGTTGACATGTCACTTCCATAGGTTTCATATTTCTATGAGTTCAACAGCTGACAATGACATAATTATGTCATGCGTGACATACCGAATAATAATATTGAAATTGAAATATTGACTATCGTGTGAAAATAAATAAATAAACTGTGTTTGATATTTTAAATTTCATTAGTATGAAGCCAAAAAGTTCCTTGCCTATTTTATTAGTAAGCGCATGTGACAGGATAACTGCTGAAGAATTTATTTCAGGTTAATTAAACATGTATTGTAAACGATATAAACAAGAGTAATTTAAAGATGAAATGAAACTTCATACGAGTATTATGACCAACAGAATTAATTGACAATGAAGTGGCTGAAACGGACGGCGAGGTGGAGCAAGGTGGCGGTGGGGTGGAAGGAACGGGGCGCGTGTGGCGGCTGGTCAACAAGTACTACAGCGCCGACGTGGTGGTGCGGGCGCGCGGCGACGCCGACCCGCCGCACCCGGCCCGCGTCGAGGCGCACGTAGCTTACTTCACTCCAGAAGAGGTCGTACTCTGCATATTTTACAAAACTTGGCATTTTTTCAAGTCAAAAGCCAGACAGTACAAAGCAAGTGATGCATTATAAGCCAAATAGAAGTAGCGGTCAACCGATTGACTGCATCAAAAATGTTCATTATTGCGATTGACAGAATAAGATCACTTCACCTCGATTGCTCATAGCCCTGCTGTGGCTAGTGTCAGTCTGAAGCTTACATACTAGCTTGCGTGGATTTTAATTTATCTACAAAGTTCGATTGGAGTAGTCAGTAGTTGGTTGGGTGACCGCTATTGGCAAAATTTCTTTGGCAATTCTGTGCTTTGGAGAGCAAGTAAAGCCGATGTTGGATGCCTTCGTTAAAAATTTCCAACACTTGGGTTGGTGTGGACACTCGAGTAGTGTGGTGATGTATTCTCTAGGCTCCTTGGGAAGAAAGACCCTAACTCAGTAGTGGGTTCAAGCCAATACGATTACTTTACAGTTGATTTTAGAGCGTGGCATGGAACTTTGGCATTGGAGGTCCCTGGTCTCAGTGCCTTGCATAGTGCATATTAGGATGGCCTTTCTCACCACCACTCTTTTAGGACTGTTTGTTTATGTCTTTCGGTTGCATTAATTGTACAATTGATGTGATGCGCAGTGTGAAGCGGGTCCGGCGGCGCTGGTGGCGTGCGCGGAGCGGCGCGCGGGCGCGGGCGCGGCGGCGGCGGGCGTGCGCGTGGCGGCGCTGCGCGCGGCGGGCGCGGGCGCGCTGGCGGCGTGGGCGGCGCGCGCGCGCGTGGAGCCCGTGCCGCTGCGGGACCCGGCCGAGGGGCTGCCGCGCGTGCGCGACGCGCTGCACGCGCACCCGTGGCCCGGCCTGCGCCGCCTCGACCGCGCCGCCCCAGACCTCTCCTTCAGAGGTATTATTATAATTTTCTTCAGTAAATAGGACACAATGGACGCCCAGGTACGGGCAGGACTTATGATGAGTACCCACTTAAATTCATATGTTATTGACTTATTATGTTAAAATTAGGTGTATAATAAATGACTCACAATACTGTATAAATATAAAAATAAGTATAGCGCTATTCCATAGCATGAGTGGTCAAGGCCCTAACTCGTGTGTCACGGCCTTGAATTTCTACTGTCAGAGCTGCTAGAGAAGTTCTACTTCGAAATGTATTTTTGTAGATTCAGAGGAATCGTCGTCGTGCGGCGAGGAGGGCGAGGATGGCGAGGATGGCGAGGACGAGGAGGTGGGGGTGGAGCGCGCCGAGCAGTTCGCGCTGGCGCTGGGCTCGCTGGCGGCGCTGGGCGGCGGCGCGCGGCGGCTGCCGGACGGCGAGCGGCGGCTGCGCGCCGAGCTGCTGCTGGAGGCCTTCTGCCGCGCGCTCGGCCAGCCGCTCGACCAACCGCTCGACGAGTCGCTCGACCGACAATGAAACGCCATCTCCGTGTATGCGTATATTCAGTAAAAACGATATAAACCTCTCGGATATGTGCGGCTCCGCGGCGCGGCGCGCGCGGCCGTGCGTTGTGCACAGACATCACAGCTTCGTGTATATTATTATCTCCTTGGACGTATATTTGTAAATACAATAAATACTATACGATATAAATCACGATAGTTTACCTTCGACTCGGCGCGGCCCGAGCGGAACTCACAATAAAATAATGATCACAGTTCTCGTCCACTAAACTTAACAAGTAACAATACGTTAAACAATATAAATAATCGTACATTACACAGGTTCCGCGTCGCAGAACCATAACAACGGCGCAGTCCCCGCCGAGTAACATCGACTAACAACTCGACGTAACATCGCTAAATATCAATTTCGTAAGACGAGACGACGGCTTCGTCGTCGCAGGTCCCTCCGAGCTCGTCGTAAATATCACTCTACCCTCCGATCGCTACTCTATAAATATGAATACAATATAATTTCATCTCTCCTTACGCATACGTTACCTACGAGGCCTCGAGACAATCGCACCAAGTTTAATATAAAATAGTTAATTAGAAGTATACATTTTAGTGTAGAAGCGTGCTTCGGTTCCATCGCGCCCGCCCGAGCCCCCGGGGAGGCACGCGGGGGGCTCCCGGGGGCTTGCGGGGGCGCGGCGGAGCAGCGGTGGCCTTATCTAATATCTAACAGGCGCCGGGCGGTGCTCCGCTCTTGTCATACAAAATCGGAACACCCGTCCCCGACCTAACATACTACCCAGTCGGTCGATTCGATGCTCGCGTCGGGCGGATCTAGACTGATGTAACAGGCTCATATAATTAATTAAACATAAACCTAATAGAGAAGGCACGCGAACCGGCCGGACGGTTTCTATAACCTATATCCGTTTCTTATCATCAACTTGATTCATCGCAATCCGGGACTTTTTCCCTGCCAGGCGCGGGGTCTCCCCCCACTGCGGAACGGCGGCCGGCACCATTGGCCGAGTGCCGTCACAGATCACATTTTGGGGAGAACCATGCATTTATATCGGTGTTCTAAAACAAAGCACGGGCGGGATAGGTTATGGAAACTGGCCGCTAATCAATGCAACTAGGCGGTGGTGGCGCTGGTGGGGGCGGCGGGGGCGCGGTGCAGCAGCGGCGCGGGCGGGCGCAGCAGCGCGGCGAAGTACTGGTGCGCGAGGCGCGCGATGTACTGCGCGTGCGGCGCGCGCGCGGGCGGCGCGGGCCACCAGCCCTCCAGGAAGCCGATGTGGCCGCCGCGCGCCGTCACCGCCAGCGCCACGCGCGCGCTGCCCGCCGCCTCGCGCAGCGGGAGCACTGCAACACCAACACGACAACTTAGGGCGCGTTCACATAGGACGTCCGGAATACTGGATCCGGAATAATGGATGCTAGTAGCGTATGTAGTTGTATGAGCGATTTCACACAGAATCCAGTATACCGGATTCAGTAAAAAATCCCACACACAACGGAAATACTGTTAAAACGGATCCAGTAAAACGGACGTCCTACGTGAACGCGCCCTAGCGATAGCGAACACCACACCCAACATCCCAGCACCCCGTAGGTGACATTGTCACTCTGTTTACGTTCGAGAGAATAGCTTGGATTATCAACTGAAACTAACAAATTCATGAAGTGGGAAGTAAAATTATAAATCAGTTATTTTAGGCAGTACTTTGGCGCCCTACAATATATACTCCCACACCTGCAGATCGAGGTGTCATAAGAGGCGCCAGAGGTTGACCTATGACCACCAGGTTGGTAGTATTGGCTGGGTTAAGGAGGCCTACAATACTGACCCCAATTTTACACCAGAATACCAAATGTCTTAAAAGGTGATACGAAGCTGGACCTTATTCAGTGGTAGAGCTGAAGTCCGGTTGGCGAGTGACCGTCCTCCTGCGGGAGTCAGTCTCCAGACGATTTGTCGCGTTATTTTCTTTCTTCTTCGTTCTCTCTAGGCCGGCATCAAATCGGTGAAGCCTTTGATATTGCTGACGTCCATGGGCAATGGTGACCACTTACCAACAGGTGGATCCTCTTCTATTATACCGACCTCTCCTCGTAATCGAGAACACCTAAAGCAAATACCCACGCTTCCCAGCATGCTCCTAAGATTTGGTATTTGACATTTGTAGGGATAGCGGCGGTGGGCGCGCGGGACGCACCTTCGAGCGGCTGGAAGGGGTCGTCGGCGGCGCAGAGGCAGAGCAGCGGCGCGCGCACGTGGCGCAGCTTGCCGCGCAGCGTGGCCGCGCGGTAGTACGCGTCGACGGAGCCGAAGCCGAAGTGCTCGGCGGTGAAGGCGGCGTCGAACTGGCGCACGGAGCGCGCGCGCGCCACGGCCGCGCCCCCCCCGCCCGCCGCGCGCAGCGCCGCGTGCGCGCGCACCGTGTTGCGCAGGTTGCGCGCCATGTGGTACGACAGCAGCGCGTTCAGCGGCAGCCGCTCCATGCACTCCGACCCTGTAGGAACATTACGGTGGTGCATTCCGACACTCGGTACTTTAAGCGTAGAGCGAATTAGAAAGATAGTTATGAAGGGCAATATAAAATACTCGTGCACCGTCTTTCAATCCATTTTATACAATGACAATATTGAATGATAATTGATAATATATTTCCTTTGTTTTTATTAATTGTCTGTCTTTTCTTGAAGATGGCCTGCTTGCTGGCCAGTAACCTTTTATAGAAACACCTGAAACCTCCTGAAGGCTCGCTACTCATCACATCTTTCGTCTCCTCTCCCCAAACACCGAACCTTACCACTCTACACCACACCACATCCTTCCTCGCTTCCCCACACCTCATCTCACCACTCCTCGCTGATCCAGCTCCTCACAGTGGTTTAGTAGAGCTACCGGCCAAGCCGATTTTTTTCTGTAAATAGCCGACAAACAAGGAAACAAACCGTCCGATAGTTGCTGGTCACTGTCGCCCACGGCCATGGCCCATGTGTCGTAGACTTTAAAGGAAGCCGGGGACCATAGCTAGCCGACCGGGTAAATTATCCTACCACAATGGATGCGGTCACCAGAATCGCACGGTGAACATAGTGAGAGGAGATGAACAGTTCGCGGTCACCTTTGACGACGTCGAGCGGCGAGGAGACGACGAGCGCGGCCTGCACGGCGGAGCGGTCGCCGGCCGCCGCCAGGTAGTGGCCCAGGATGAGCCCGCCCAGCGACACGCCCACGGCCAGCAGTGGGCCGCCGCCGCGCGCGCCCACCGCCGCCACCACCTCCGCCAGGTCGTCGTGGCTCACCGCGCAGTACAGCCGCGGCGTCTGCGACACACACGCCACCTCCGTTATGAACGGACACTTGTATAAATACGTATAGTACGGCCGGCGGTTCTAGGAGTCAGAAGTCAATTTTAGGGTCGAAATGGTGGCAAGAGGCACGGGGTGAACGGGGTGTTACTTTGAGCATTGTTTGTTTCAGTCACACGCTCAATGTTCGTGTCGCTATCTCTCTCTAAAGTACCTAGTAGTAAACCTGCGCACAATATCCAAAAGCCTTACTTCAGACCGGCCTAGAACCGTCGGCCGTACTATACTCGTGACATCTTTTGATCGATAGGGATGGACGGATGTCGTCGCTGCTACTGGCCGGCGGCACACGTACCGTGATGGGCACGCCGCCGAGCCCGCGGTTGTTGAACACGACGAGCCGCGCGGGCAGCCGCCGCGCCACGGCCGCCAGGCAGCGCACGTAGTCCGCCTGCGAGTCGCCCGTCAGCCCCGGCAGCACCAGCAGCACCGGCAGCGGTCCGCGCCCCTCGTCCGCGCCCGCGCCCTCGCCCTCGCCCTCCTCGTCCTCCGCCCAGTCCAGCCCCACTTGCCCGCCGTCTGATAGTTTCAAGATCTCCCTGCGCGGCAACCATTACAATACTTCATTTATTGTTACACACATACATACACACAACATTGTAGTCGATTAAACTTTCAACAGCGTCATATATACAGCCTATACTGGGTTATTGGGTTAGTCGACCCAAATTGTTGAGGAGATTTTACTATACATTGTTAATGATCGATTTGGCTCTGGGATTTGACCCATATGGTAGGGGAGCCCGTGGTGCTAAATGGGGATTTACTCGAGCGTCACAGAGACCTATTGGGTTGCAAAGCTTAGATGATAAGAAGAAAAAAATGTTATATGATATATACATTTTCATCGGTGGGGGAAGCGGCTATAGATTTTTAAATATGTAAAAAAAAACTGATGCATGGACATCCTCGAGCGCGTCAGATATTGATAGCATCAATGCCCTACGTATTTTTAATAATGTACGTATGTTAATCTGACCGTTTGCATGGTGGGGGTGGTTGTATGTAAGGGTTGAAAATGAAAAAAAAAAAAAATTTAATCGAGCGCGTCAGATTTTCTAAGGGAGTGTTAAGTGCACCAAAAATAAGCTCTCATTCACTAATCTGACGATTTCGATGGGACGCAAACTCGTGGCCATTCTCATAATATGCAAAAAAAATTCGCCATTTTGACATACTCAAGCGCGTCAGATTAAGATATATATGGTTCATCTTTATGTTCCAAACGTACTGTCTCATAATCTGACGATTATCTAGAGGGATTCGCCTAATCTGACAAAAAAACGGTTCACCCTAAAGGCCATCCCTGCAATTTCCCGCTAATTCCATTCCTGGGCGCTTAAAATTGTACTTATGACATTTATTTTGAGCTCGCGGAGTTCAAATAAATAATATTTCTATGCATTTGAGCTCTCCCAGCTCAAAAGTCTGATAGAAGTTTCATAGAACACTATTTTTGGAATTTTCAAACCGCAATAACTTTTGAATGGATCAACCAATTTTCACGCGGTTGGCGGCATTCGACGCAGTTTTATCATCCTCATAAGTAATTTAAAAGTTTTAATTGATCGAACCAAAAATTTCGGAGTAATCCCGAAAAAACACTTTTTCGGGTTTCTTTCGTTCACGATATCTCTCGAATGAATCAACCGATTTTGACCAACTTGGTGGCGATCGACGTGGTTTTTCAAGCTCAAGGGCGGATTAGTTTTTGAAGTTGATCGATAAAGCCGTTTAAAAGTTATTCCAAAAAAACCACTTTCAAAAAAATTTTTGCTGGAATATGGTGATGGCGTCATGACAGCAAAACCGGAGTGGGGACGGAGTGAGAGAGTAATAGATAGAGAAAGAGTGAGAGAGGAATAGAAACGCGGAGAAGGAAATATAGGCATCACGCAGCTGCACGCATTTAACTTTATCGACGATTTTTTTGTTATTTCGGCTTGCGGAAATCGTCAGATTATATATTTTTCGTTATTCTTGAATTATTTCCTTCAAAGTAAAAAAAAAAATTAATTACGCTCGAGAATGTCAAGATGACGTTTTTTTTTTTACAACTTTGCTGCCCTCCCCTTTCTTTACGTCACTCTCAAATTGTCAGATTAGTGGATTATACACTTTTTTAGGAGGTAATTAACTCACCCTACCTTAATCTGACGCGCTCGAGAATGTCTGATGATCAATTTTTTTTACTAATCTGATCCTGTATCCTTCACGGGCGGCCTTATATATGAGGCTCATTTTTGGTGGAGTTACTTAACCGGGTACAGGGTATCGCCCTGTATATTAATCTGCCGCGCTTCTGTAAATCCCGAAATCCCCTCTTGGGCTCCCCTACGAATATAAAACCTAACCGTTTTAAGTAATCGGAATTTTTAGGATTTTTACAAAAAATACTTTATTATATTTCTAGGTACTTTTTTTTCTTCTAACTTACGTCGTATGTATTATTATTAGTACGCGGATGGTTAAGACATCTGACATGGTTTAACGACGGCTATTTAAAGATATTACCCGTGACCGACATCCGCCGGCCACGGGCGCCCGTGTGATACACGGTAGACCGGTAGTGATGACATTGGGCGTTAGAAACCGTATCACAACCACATGCACAAGTACATTAACTTTCAGTTCATATCAACAAGCTAGAATTCAATGATTACTATGAAATGATAGCTTATCACACAAACCATATTTCAAGTTGATTATCAAATGATAAATTTCATTCACGGAAATGCTATTTAAAACTCATGTTGAAGGAATTCTTATGAATAGGTGTTATAAAGAATTGGATGATAATAATTTTAAAGCTTAGAGTCCCTAGAGTGCTTGAACTTGACTTTGATAAAATTATTATTATAGCTATGAGTAGTTATAAGAATATGGTGTTGTATGTGTAGAAAAAAACTCATTGGGAATTTCTTGTGCCTTTTCAATTCAGTCGGGATTTATTGAAGTGTTAGCATAGCTTAGAACTTGGTTTTTTTTATCATTTATATCAGTTACATACCTAACCATGAATTGGCACTGATAAGAGCCTACTTATACTTTCATAAACTTTACTTAGCTGACATAAATGCCCAAAGTCTATATTTTTTTTTTTACTTAAAATGGAAGAGTTGAATAATAAATTTGGAAACATTATGCGTCAACACAGACTTAATATTTCTTCACATGCTAGGTTTTTTTACTAGATCTCAATTAGATCTCAAAATAAAAATACACAAAAAGACAGTACCCTGATACCCTGCGTGCGGTCTTGATACCGCTGCTGTCTACGAAGCATTGTCTGTGTTGTGTTCGGGTTCCTGAACTGTGGCAGCGGGCGACGGGCAGCCTGCGGCGGGTCGGCCGCTTCGCTAGTTCGCAACTATACAGACATAGCCAGGACGGGTACAAGGGCGTAAAGATGGAGAGAGATACCGGCGGTAGCGCACGGGCGGCATGAGGCGCGTGCGGAGCAGCGAGCCCAGCACGGTCTGCAGGCGCGACTCCACGCACCACGGCGTGGGCCAGTAGTGCTCGCCCAGCAGCGGCACGTGTTCCTCCAGCAGCTGCCGGAACTCGCCCGCGCCGCACACTAGCATCGGCTTCTGCAATCCACACCACATTGAATCTCCATTACTAGTTATCCAGGTCACCATGTCGTGGCTAGTTCTTTAGCGACCCTTCTTACTGGAGGTTATTTGGGCCCATGTGGTCATGGGCTCATTAACATCATGGGGTCATCTCAGTATCATTATGATGTACAAGTGTAATTTGAATGATTATTTGATAGACAAACTCATCATCCAAATTTCTGCGGCCCTGGGAATTGAACCCAGAACCCTTGGAACGCCAACCCGGCATGCTAACTATTGCGCCATACGGGTTGACGTAAACCAGATCAAACTAAGTAGAACGAATATCTATAAAAGACTAGGATGCCTCTCCAGCCAGAGCCGGGTACTACAGATTAATCCAAATGGTATTCACACATAGTTGCACTCTCCTGGCTAGTTTGATATGTGGTCACTATCTTTCTATGATCAACTGAAAGGGAAGCAATAACACCTCACCATCTGGTGGCTTGTTAAGTTATAGCTATAAATTTAGAAGAGTGTATATGTTCCTAACTGTGTATACAATTAAATGTGAGAAGTTGTCAAACTTCATTACTATAAAAAACCTCATCAGTAATTTAGCAACGAAGCTTAACATATCTTTTAAAATTCGGTCTTTGAATGATCTGGTTAATAGAGTACTTGCATGTTTCCAATTTGTGCAGTCAAAACATTTGAATTTATGTTTCTCTAATTGATCCATTAGAGAAAATACATGATAGGTGCGAAACTATAGTTCGATAAGGTGTGGCTCATAAAACTTATTTATGGCCAGTCGGCAGTAATAACTGAGTTAATGGATTTTACCTTGACGACTTCCACCAGGTAGTAGGTTAAGTACAGCAGCGATAGCGAAAAACACACTAAAAGCTCTTTTTTAAGTTCAAAGACGTACAAAAATGCCGCCAGCATGTTGAATTATGATAGTTATTGTTATCAATAATATTCAAAATAATAAATGTAAATAGTTTAATATGAAATTAAATGCTTGCTAAACTTTGCCAAGTTGGCTGAAGTTTTTTTAAAACTCTACGTAACTAAACCATGCCGTAGAAATATTTTATTGTTACTTTTAAATCAAATGTACTTTGCACTACTACAACTTTTTAAAATAAAAGTATTGTGCTACAGTCATCGCAACTTTGTCTGCATTGCAACATTTACGATTTCATAATTATTTTGATTTGATGGAAAATTGATTGAACCGATTGAACGGAATGACAATTGACATTTTCCTCATTTTTGACGTTGACACAGTAAAATTGTCAACTTGACACTGTTCATGACTTGATACATTTTATACCGTAAAACGGGGCTTTTTGCAAGTCACGAGGCTATTTGGAATTTCCGAAATAAAAGATTTGGTCACGTGTAATTATTTATTAAGGAATAGTATGAATTATGTTTTACCACCTGCCAACACAGCGACAATTAATCTCAATGTCACAATTGAATTTTGGAGATTATTGGCAATAAACAGCGAGCAGTTTAAAATTTAAAATGTCTCGAAATTTTGATGTATTTCGTAGGTGCATAACTTTCGTCTGGTATACAAAGTCTAGACAGGTGTGTACAAAGTGAAATAAACTAAGAAATATTGTGTTTCATGCGCATTTCAGTGAGTCTACTTGCTCTTTTTTATCACTTACAAAATCCCATAAATTTTCTGTTTTTCTAAATGGGGCTTTTTGGTTGCTGTTTTGGGGCTACTTGGAATTGAGTGTTTCATAAGGCTTAAGTTAAGGGGAAGATCTTTTTCAGCACTCTACAATTAACAAATTAATTTGATAAAAATAAGTCTTGAATCTGAGAGTAATTATTTGTCTTATTTTGTAATTATTTGAAAAAAGTAGTAGAATAACATTGAGAAACTGTGAACAGTAATTAAAAATAAAATTATTGAAATGTAATTTGGAAGTGGTTGCCTTTGAATTATAAATTTATTAAATCTGATAAAATAATCAGGTCAATGTATGTAATACATACCTACATGTATTCTGTCAGGATTTTTTCCCGTGAGGGTAGGGGGAGAGCACATCCTTCCATTTGCTACGATCCTAACTCACTCAATCTGACGACCCGGATGGTGCAATAGTTAACACGCTGGATCGCCGTTACAAGGGTCCTGGGTTCGATTTCCAGTGAGGCGGAAATTTGTATGATGAGTTTAAATTTCCGTTCTTGGTCTGGGTGTGTGTGTTCTTGTCTTGTGTGTTGTCCATGGCACCAACGACACAGGTAATCCTAGTGTGGGGTATGAGTGTGTAGCGTTATAAAAAAAATGTATGTAAAGTTCTCTCATATTTATTTTTTGTAAGGCATTACATTCATGTTATAGTATGGCAGGCAAATGGAACGTATTTTTGGTAAATTTGTCGAATCACGGCACCTTGAAAGTGCTCCAATTTTTTTTCTATCGTTGTATATCACTAGTATGTAGTAAGGCGTAAAATACCTAACCAAACTCAACTTTCCCCCTAGCTAGAGTATTTATTCTTACTCTAGACCTAGAGGGACAGTTGGTTTAGGTAAGGTTAGGTCAGGTATACGCGAAAAAAAGGGACCCCGCGAAGCGGGGTTCCGTCGACATCTGTGACGAAGTAACAAAAATTGGGAGCACTTTCAAGGTGGAGCCGTGATTCGACAAATTTACCGTATTTTTCATTTTTTTGCATTTTCATGTCCGTGCACCCGTGCATGCCGTGCATCTATCTGGTAAACCAACCGATAGCTTGTTATTCACCAAGAGGCTAAAATAAAACAGACTTAGCCTTAAATATTCCAAATATCGCTTCATCCATATTAAGAACACATCAGATATTATTAACGTTATCTTCCAAATAACCCCAAAGTAGCAGTAGATATCATTATGAATAAATTATCAGTTGTCGTTTTTCACCTTTTAATGGACATAAAGGAGTGAAACTGAGCTGAACTCAAGACAGCTGGTTATCCTTTTACTTTTCCATTAAATTTCTTTATCGTTTCTTTTTACACGGCTTCAAAAAATAAGGAAAACCGAAGCAATAAAGTCAGATTCCAAATACCCCCATTGAGGCGATATTTGGAACGGCACTTGTAAAACAATATATCTTTAAATCTATTAACAGAAGATGAACAGTTAAAGTAGTTATTTATAGGAAATTGCGAGAACTACCCATAGAAAAATATCTTATGTAGATTGAGTAACCGTCGTTTTTGTAAACAGCCGTTTCATGATAAAATTCTTCCAAAAAGCCCCACTTTACGGTACTTCAAACTTCAATATACACTGTGCATCGCGGCGCTGTGTTACTCAATGGGATTAAGGGTTGGTACTCACCTATAAACTCGGAAAGGATTCACTTCGATTATGATTTGGATGAAACGACGCAATATACAATCATGTCACCATCGCAACTGCATCACCACGCCTCACGCGGCGCTTGAACTTCCGAACCGAATCGTATCGAGTTGTTAGTGTGTCTGTCTCTGTGTCCATTAACCAACCCTTAGAGTATATATTACGGTAGTATAGAGCACGCGCATTGCACAAAATGTTCAGCTCGCAGCGTAGGCAGGTGTGCTATAGATATTTATATTGAGAAGTGTATGGCAATTAGGGATGTACCGATTACATTACGTCACTATCGACTGTCGAAAATTATGAGTAATAGAAATGTAAGGAAATCGTGTGGCTTGTTATATTAAAGTTTATGAAATAAAATATCGGGTTTAGTGTAATTTTTTTTATTACAAAATCTATATATAAAAGGAGATGTTGAATGACTAAGTGACTGACTGACTGACTGACATATCAACGCAGGGCCTAAACTATAAGGGTTAGAAACTTGAAATTTTGCACAGGGGTTCATTTTATAACGTAGGTGAGCACTAAGTAAGGATTTTTGAAAATTCATCCCCTAAAGGGGTAAAACGGGGGTGCAAAGTTAGTATGAAACTTTGCAAACAACAATCAAAATTCAAATATTTGCAACAAAGTAACTAATATTTATTGAAGTAAAATAGAATGCTAGTGTAAATAGTAAAATTAAAAACATAATTATAAGAAACATCAATCAAAATTCAAATATTTGTAACAAAGGAACTAATATTTATTAAAGTAAAATAGAATACCAGTGTAAATAGTAAAATTAAAAACATAATTATACGCAACAACAATCAAAATTTACATATTTGCAACAAAGGAACTAGGTAATATTTATTTAAAAAATCTTTGTTCTTCAAAGTTTTGTTTTAGTTGAATATGGTAATTTTATCAATAGAGTAAGAATTCTGTATAAAAACCTGTATCCAGTGCTAATCTGTAGCGCACATCGAAAATCTGTATAAATACGAAAAAATCTGTATATAATTATGGCAACGCAAATTTTTTAGACTTACTATAAGTTAAAGCATTAACTACTACAATCTATCTACTGACTACAATCCCACCTGATGGTAAGCAGCGATGTAGTCGAGGGTGGTAAGGCGCAATAACTTAGAAGCCTATTCACTCTTGACTTGAAGATACCTACATACATTGTAATCGAACGGAAATACCGACGCAGGCAATTTGTTCCAGTCCTTCGCGGTACGTATGATGAATGATGACGCAAAGCGTGACTTCCGTACTGGAGGGATGTTTACGACGAAGGGATGAATAAACGCCGTGAGTCGGGTCGTTCGATGGTAGAAAGGATTAGTAGTTATTTAGATGACTTAAGTATCTTAAACCTAATAAACAACAACAATTAAACAGTGACAGTAACTCTTTTACTACATTACTACTCTAGTTAACGCTATAATATTTTTCGCATTAAAATACTAAAAAGTACTAAAATCGTACTGAACACACAACAAAAATATTTATAATAAATGTTTAAAAGATTTTGAGTATTAATATATAATTGAGTTACATTAATAAAATATATTACATTAATATAATATATAATATAATATATTAATGTAACTTTAATATTCAAAATCCACCTATATTATAGGTTACTAATAATTATATAGGTTCATAGCTAACATTTAAAAAAATATTTTAACTATCGACTACAGCGTTGGTCGCGTCACATCACCGCTCTCCACGCTTCACTAAGCGCGGGGAACGGAGCGCGCGGGGAGTCCTACGCGTGCCCGCCCCGCACGTCTCTTTCGCCCCCGCGATGCGTGATTTGTTTTCATAAAAATAAGTATATAAATCGACTTACCGATGAAATGTGATACTGGATTTCAGTTTTGTGTGTTTCCTAGTATCGTGTTTGCAAGATTGAACTGCACATTTGACCATTTTGATACGTAAATATTCGAAAACTCTCTGTAGGAACGCACAGCGCTAGCACTCAAGTTCACTCAACCACGACTACAAGCGCTCGCGGCGGGAACGTCGTGTTGTTCTCAACCGTCGTAGGAGTTCCCACCTCGTTGCGCGTGCTCTATACTACCGTAATATATACTCTAAGAACCAACCATTAACCTGTGGGTGTGGATGAGTACACTGTACAGAATTTCTCAATACAGTCTGTGTTAAATTTCAATTGTCATATCATATTGTCAATGTCATTAGAGAAACTTAAAAATTTACTGCTGAAAAATATTTTGATTTACTGAAAAAAATTGAAGAATTTTGTGAGAGTAAAATAACAGTGGCAGCGCCTGTGTGTTAAAAAAATATCAAATTGAAAATGCTATGGTATATCCTTAATTAATATTGAAGTGATAGAGCCATTTACAAGATGAACAACCTAATAACATGGACTGCCGAAGACGAAGCCATCATTGCAACTAACACCGATGCGACTGAATGCAAGCGGTGCGCAGTCGAGTTGGGATACTGGAAGGATGATTATGTTAAATACTTTGCCAAACATACCGATAGAAAGGCTCCAGAAATAAATCGCGGGTATTATGCCAGAGTCAAGGCCATGGAGATGTTTATACATCAGTTTTTGGAGGTCAGACATGTGACACTTTTTTTGTAAATTTTATCAAGGCTTTAGTATTTATTTTCATAATTAAAATAGTATTTTAAGAAATTTATGGATATTTTTAGTTCACTGCAACAAGTCTCAGCTTGGACTATTAAAGAATGATTTGTGTTATTACAGAGATGTGGTACAAAGTGTCAGATCATAAACCTGGGGTGCGGGTTTGACACTCTGTATTGGCGGCTTAAGGACTCCACGCAGGCGGTCAGCAACTTCATTGAGCTAGACTTCCCATCCGTCACAGCAAAGAAGTGCCACATTATCAAGCGGAACAAGCAGTTGCTTGAGAAGATTTGTAAGGAAGGCATGTGTTTGCAATCCTGATACTACTTTGTCATAACATCATGAATTATGTTTGTACATTGGTCAACTATCAACTGTCATTAATGTTGGGGAATTTGTAGAACACCATAATGATGATTTAAAGTATGTTTTATTTGTTGCACTTAGATGGGGAAGTGATGATCCGGTTGGGCGACCTGCACTCGGACGGGTACCACCTGCTGGGCTGCGACCTGCGCTGCGAGGCGGAGGTGCGGCGCGCGCTGGCGGCGGGCGGCGCGAGCGCGGCGCTGCCCGCGCTGCTGCTGGCCGAGTGCGTGCTGGTGTACCTGCGGCCCGCCGCCGCCGCCGCACTGCTCGCGCACCTCGCCTCCGCCTTCCCCAGGCAGGTGTTACTCGTGTACGAGCAGTGCAATCTCGGGGATAAGTTCGGGGAGGTGAGTTCCAGATACACCCTACATTCTCAATGTTATTGATGATGCTCTTCACTCAAGTTGGAGGTCAGAAGGCTCTACGCCACCTAATTATTATAATTTAGCTTGTTGCCAACTTTCAATGAGAGTTTGATAAGGACTTGTGAGGGGCGACTGGAACAGTGGTATATGTCTTACAAGTGGTTATGTCAGTACAAAGTAGAAAGGATGTGTGTATTCCGGCAAAGTCGGATAGGGAGTTGCTTGAGTCTGGTTCGGAATTTGGAAAAGTGATCATTTTTTCAAAGCCCGAGCATAACAGTATACACAAGTTTTGAACATGCTCAAGTTTATTAAGTTGCTCCTCTGTGATGTCTAGATAGCAAATATCAGCATAGTCAAGGACTTATTCTGAATTATATTTATAGAAATTATTCTGATAATGGTATTGACACAGGAGTGTGTAAGGGTGTGTAAGGGATAGGAAAGGAGAAAGTCTGGTTTTAATAGATGGCATTCTGTTTACCGTAGAATAACACTCGCGACACTGTTACTGCCACACAGCACTGTTCACTTCACTTTAATATTTGCTGCTTCTCTTTCTTCTTGCCCACCTCTCGGATTTGCTTCCGAAACTGAATGTATAATAAAAACCGCTAACAGTAGAAATGGATGAGTAATAATATTTAGAAATCAAGCAATTTTTTGTGCCACCTTAGTTAGTCGTATTAAGAGGGTTTTCTTCGTTTGACGCGCCTTACGTTTTTCGGTTGGGCGTCGACGAAGCGTGTAACCCGGTGGTCGTGTGCCGCAGGTGATGGTGCGCAACCTGGGCGCGCGCGGCTGCCAGCTGGCGGGCGCGCGGCTGTGTCGCGAGCCGGCCGCGCACGCCGAGCGGCTGCTGGCGGCGGGCTACGAGCGCGCGCGCTGCTGGGACATGACGCGCGTGTGGGCGGCGCTGCCCGACGAGGACCGCGCGCGCGTCGAGCGACTCGAGATGCTGGACGAGCGCGAGCTGCTGCACCAGCTCAACTCGCACTACGCGCTCACGGTGGCCACGCGCGGTGAACTCTTCGCCGACCTCGACCTCAACGCCTAGCCGAACGCGCCCCCCCGCCATCCGCCCTCCCCCATCGCGTCCGGTGGGTGTCGTTTAATTGACTCGTTGGTACTGTCGCCCTGCCGCGGTCCCCCACGCCTACCCGGCGGGGCGGCAGCCTTCACCATTGACAGCATTGTGGAAAACTTTTGAATTGTTTATAGAGTCTAGAATTTCATTATACTTTACGAGCAGAACCGGTCCCACGACAAGTTAATCGCCGCGGGTAAATATTAGGATCGTCGGACACATTCTTGGAGTGGTCATTGGTTTACCTTCTAGTAGGATGCCAAGATTTCATGATACACTTTTTTGAGTTAACGGGACCTACATCCTCTCGATACGTGTATTTTTAAATTATATTACGATACTATTTACTAGTTGAGTGTTGAAAGTTTCACAGTATCTCACTCTAGGCATTTAATTAAAAATCCTATTTAAACATTTGCCATTGTGTGTAGTAGTTTCTCGAATGATGTTATCTATTCACTCGGTCGTAATGCACAGTAGCTACCGTAAAGGAACATATCTCGGTGGGAGGGGGCTCGCTCTCGGAGGTATACAAACGTTTGGAGATGATGCGCTGCGGCCGTTACAATTACGCTACGATTATTTCTCGAGGATCCTCGTTGCTCCGGCGAGTCGGTGGGGGATAAAGTTATAATAAATATATTTGATTTTTGATGATTCAAGTGACGAGGACGTTCCAGTTATGATTTCCTTCGCCGGGTGGTCCCCGCGCGCCCCTCGCCGGGAGCGCCCCGGGTGTCGCCCGGACCGACGGTAGCCCTACTACTTTTGTGTAACTTTAGTGTAGGTAGTCATAAAATTATCAGTATTTTGTCCATCACAATCGTATTGTGAAATATTGCTTGGTTTCGATGATACTGTAGGACGGGAGAGAGAGAGAGAGAGAGAGTATTATGAATGTCGTTGAAATTGTTGTTTTGATTGATTTGCTTTTTTAATTTTTTGTTACAATAATTGGATGAGCGGCCGCGCACGCTCCACCATTACTTACTCAATTTTATCATTACTACTTGTAAGTGTTAATAAATATTTATTTATGATATAAATGTGTATCAATATGCCAGGTTGTTTTATTTGATAATTTGACCCACGACTCAAGACTCCTCAATGCTTGGTGCTATATTGACATTGCAACGCTCCGAGAGGAATCTGGTAATGTGTATTTGCACTAAGGCAGTCAACGGTTTAAGCCTTGGTCTTCTGAACACGGCGGCCCGGGTTTTAAATCCTCCACTCATGTTTAATTTTCAAAAAATTTGTATTATTGAACTAAGGTCTTGTACCCTCCCAACGTGCGAGGAGACCCTAGCCCAGCAGTGGGACAGTGATGGGTTGCGATAATAATCATCATCGTGATGATAAAAGTTACTAGTTAGGGTCTGGTAGCAGTCGGTTGAAAATAAAATTCCAATGCCATTGCAAAAAGATATATTTCTGTTTGTACGGTGTATCCGGCGCGGCGGCGGCTAGATGTGCGGCAGACACGAGGAGATGGCGTCGCGCAGCGCCTGCCGCACGTCGGCGCGCCCCTGCACATCGTACACATTACACTAGTTTTACTTCGACTGCTATACAGAATCAACTTTAACATATTATACGCTCATTTCGCAGCAATGGCGGCTATGGTAGGGGGACTCCCCGCTTCGTTTTACGACTGCATCGGACCTTGGACCTTGGTCGGTAACCGCTTATCACCGGGCGGCTCGTTGGCTCGGTTGCGAGCTTTTTAAACACAAAATAGGAGTAACGAGTGCTCATTATTTAGGTTTCAACATAAATCGGCTATTAGCAAAAGTAGGATGAGATCAGTTATATATTGGGCAAATAAATCAATAAATACTAGCACACTCATACCCCCACACTATAATTCCCTGTGTTGCGGGCGGCATGGCCAACACAAATATCACCTCACTTACACCCGCGAACAAACATTTATCTGACAAATAAATATCTGCTAACCAGGCTACGGGGTCGGCAGTCGTCATTAATTAACAACCTTTTTTAAACGCTACACACTCATAGCCCCACACTAGGATTCCCTGTGTCGTGGGTGCCATGGACAACACACAAGACAAGAACACACACATCCAGACCAAGAACGGAAATTTAAATTCATCATTCAAATTTCCGCCTCGCTGGGAATCGAACCCAGGACCCTCGGTACGGCGATCCGGCGTGTTAACCATTGCGCCATCCGGGTCGTCAAACAAAACAACAACAACTACAACAATTGCACGGTGGATTGGTGTCGCACCTCGCAGAACACGTGCGTGGCGTGGCGCTCCAGATGCAGCAGCGTGTCGTGGCGCGGCAGGTGCACGATGCAGCCGTCCGCGCCGCCCTCCACGCGCGCGCCGCCCACGCCCTCCCGCGCCAGCGCGCGCACCAGCGCCTGACACATTATACCATTTGTTTCAACTTAAACTTCTATATCGACGTAATCACGGCAATCTCCATCCATACAAATCTCAAGAGAATATTAGTATAAAAATGTAATATAATGATTTTTGTAACAACGCCATCTAGGCTCTCTCATCTGAACTAACATTGGTGAACAGACCTGAACTGTGCTATCTAGTTACAATAGGATACTGTAGATGGCGTGCAACACTATTAAAACACACACACACACACACAGCATACGGAATTTTGTTACGTGACAACTTCTACTAAATCGCACTACCCATAAGGATGCGTTAAGGAACTTCGTTCCAAAATTTTTAAACTGAACAGGTAGATGAGTACTGAGTTTATGTGTTATTATTTTAAATTATTTAATTATAATAAAATATGACAGCAACAACAAAGTGTTGTGGCGTTGGGATCGTGTACCTCGACGTCGAGCGCGCTCCAGTGCAGGCGCGGCGCGGGCGCGGGCTCCGGCGGCGGCAGCAGCGTGAGCCGCGCGTCCCGCAGCCGCAGCTGCGCCACCAGCGGCGCGGCGCGCAGCCCGGCGCGCAGCTCCCGGGGCTCCGCGCGCGCCGCCAGCGAGCCGCACAGCGAGCCGCGCGCCCAGCCGCGCCGCACGCCCGCCGCCACCCAGCCGCCGCGCCGCGCCACCAGCGTCGGCACCTCCGCCGACACCTGCCGACACGCCCCCACACGTGTCAACAAATCAACCGTGGGACGTTTTTTTAAAAGATGTGCCGAGGAGTTTGTTTCACCGTCTTTTTCTCCTCAAAGATTTAAAAAGTCAATATTTAAAAGCATCTTAGCGAAACGGTGGTAAATGTAAAAAATTGACGTTCACAAGTGTATGTATCATACCTAGATGAAATAAATGATTTGAGTTTGAGTTGAGTTTGAACGCAGCGTACGGCAAGTAACGTACCCCGCGGTGGTGGACGGCGGGCCCGGGCGCTCCGGCGGCGGCGGCGGCGCCCTGGTGGTACTGGTCGGGCAGCACCAGCTCGCGCGGCCGCAGCTCGCGCACCAGCTTGCTGGCCTGCGCGTAGTTGAGCGACGTGTCGATGGGGCAGTGGAACGCCTTCATGGCCAGCGGCTGGAACGGCGCCAGCGCCTCCGCGTACGGGAAGTCCGGCTCTGGAACGCGATACGGTTTAATGTCTTATATCATCTTACATAACATTATGCTGTAGTCCAATGCTCCACTATAAATGGTTTTTGAGGATATTACTAGAAATACAATGTATACATATTATGTTTTTCAATATAAGTCGACTTTGCTATACGGTTTTCAAAGCAACCTCAGTATCTCACCTACAACTAGTACAAATGTACAGCACTCACAACTCCACTCAATAGGTATTGTGTGTGATCAGATAGTGGAGGAATCGATGGCCTAAATAAATAAGTAAATCGGTACCCGTGAAAATGACGGCGTGAGCGGGGTTGCTGCCCCACAGCTCCACCAGGTGCACGGCGGCGCCGAACCGCAGGCTGGGGTGCCCGCAGAACACCACGCACGGCTGTCGTGTACACACACACACAATATCTTATTACATACAAGTAATATTACCTTTATACGGCCTTTTAACATCGACCCCAATGCACCACTACTTGTTCTGTAATGTTTTCGGTTTGAAGCGTTTCATGAAATTCCGACTGAGGTGTCGTGCGATTGTATTCAATAAGTAATTGACCTATTAAACATTTTGTTATTGCTATCCGCGAAAATTGTTCGAAGTCAGTTCGATTCCTCCCGTTGAGCAGAGTTGGAGGAGGTAGGTACCTGTCGAAAGTCGTTGCTGAAGGCGTCGTCGTGGAGGTGGCGCGCGTGGCGCAGGCGGCCGGCGCGCGCCAGCGCCGCGTGCGGGAACGGCTCCTCGGGCAGGTAGACGCGCGCCTGCTTGCCCACCGACACCCACTCGGCCAGGATGTTGCTGTACGCCAGCGACGAGTCGGCCACGGGCGACACCACGTACAGCGGCACGTGCGGCAGCCCCGCGCCGTCTAGGTGCGCCGACAGGCACTCCAGCAGGTCGTACAGCACGCCGCTGGGGTACACGGGGCACAGCACGGAGCCGCCCGCGCGCAGCGTCACCGTGGCGTGCACGCACAGGTCGCCCAGCATGTGATCGGGGTTGTGCGCCGGCGTCTGCGTCAGCGCCGCCAGCACCAGCAGGTCCGCGCCGCGCAGCGCCGCCTGGTTGATGGGCCGCGGGTGCGTCGTCAGCGTCGACGACCCGGACACGTACGCCACCTGAACCCTTACACGTTTATCAGACGGCCAAGGGACAAACGGGGGGTCATGTGGATCCTAATCAGTATAATCTGCCTCCTAGCGCTGGATCTAACTAAACTTATATTTCATTGAAAATATTAGGCAAATAAATGAAATGTATGATGGTAAGCACTTCTTGTGAATGGTTTGAGTGACTGAAACCAATTTGTTTAAAACCGAACAAATTATCTTCAAGTCTTTATTAATTTATGGTTTCAATACTAGGTTAAACCAAATTCATGCAACAGCACCTTCTCATGCGCGGAGCGTAGCACCCAGTTGGCGGAGCCGAGGCAAAAGCCGGAGCTGACGGGCGTGGCGTCGAGCGCGCCGTAGATGTCGACCCGCTCGTCGTAGCCCACGACGCGCACGCGGGCCAGCGCGCGCGCGATGGCGGCCGGCGCGAACAGGCGGCGCCAGGCGCGCGGGCGCTGCGCATGCGCCAGCGGCGCGGGCAGCAGGTGCACCAGCTCCTTCCAGCGCCGCGCCGCGCCGCCGCCACCGCCGCCCGCCGCCGACACCCACTCCGACAGCTCCTCCAGGTAGAACCTGACGTGGCCTCCGCTCAAATTAATGTCTTCATTTAAACTTACTTATTATGCAGTGACTTGTTACAATACAATACCTGCCGATTTGCAAGGTGGGCTCGGTGGCATACACCTGGCCCTTGAAGCCGGTTTCCTCTGTTATATAGGGCAGCGCCAGCATGCATGTGTAGTTGGAGATGAGGATAACATCCAGCTGTGAGAAGTCCACCACTTTGTCAAGTGGCGGACAGAATTCTGGGATGCTGTCCACGAAAACCTTCCCACAGCACTCTTTGAGCTCCTACAAATACACATAAATTACATGCTGTATAAATGTTGTTCCCCACATTTACAGCATATTAAGCCAACTTGTTCTAGTACATATTAATATTGAGGAACTATTCAGAATTGCATCCTGATAATAATGACAATCTCCTTGACTAAATACAAACAACATTTACAAAATAAACAGTATAATATGTATAATAATGTAGTTTTCATCTAGATCACCAGAAAAGAAATGTACAGTGGGTATTCAACACCAGGTCAAGTATTAAAAAATTCAATAGTACTAATGATATCAAATAGTATCCGTATAATCTCAAATTCAAGTGTATTCTCAATAACAGTGTCAAATAAAAGTATGTTTTACCCCTTCCAGCAAAGGATCATTGATGTGTGGTGGAGTGAAGTTGGGGAGCGAAGCCAGGCGGGTGCTGGGCACGGGTGGCAGCGGCAGGAAGCTGAGCACCGAGTGTGCAGACAGTCCACAGTCCAGCATGATCAGCAGCTCCTTGAACGATAGCACGAAGCACGGCTTGGCCGCGTCGCTACTCAGGCAGTACTGAAATGCGTGATTTATAAATTCATAAAAGCTGTATGTAGAACTAACAATGGTTTGCAAACTGGATGAATGTGACATGACAAGCTGGAATAATATTAGTACAGATCTTTCTTTCTTTAAAGTTTTTGTATACTACTCTACACGATATTAAAAGTAAACTTACCAACTTCATATTTGCTAGGGAATTTGATCTGGTCACGAGTGAGTTAGCAATACGGATGATAGTTTGCTTTAAAATACACTAAACATCGTATGCAGTCAATTATTTACACCTTATGTATTTGTATCACTGTACAATTCATAATTATTCGGATAAAACTAAACCGCTGAGCCGGGTAAATAATTATTTATCATCAGATTGGCTCTGTTTATGTACATGCTACATGTATAAAAAAGTACATTTTAATCCACTTATGAGCACCAACTGATAAACAAGTAACTGGTTGGAAATTTGGGTTTGGGTTCTGTAATGTTTTTTACGATTACGACTTAAAAACTAAAAAATAACATAAAATAGGGCACGCAAATTGCAATGAAAGGCAGCAGCAGACAGGTCTTCTGAAGTTTGACAGTGCCAAATTGACAATTGACAGCTGAGTATCTGACATTTCTGACCATTGACCTTACAGTCTAACTCTAATGCCGCCCGCACGCTTGGCAAACCTCAACCGGTGCGTGGCGGCGTTTACAATTAATTTTAATTCAAACATGGGATAGAGCGTTTGGCTATATTTGTGTTTTAACGACAGAGTAGATAATTATCGTTGTATAAGTTCTATCACCACGTAAGTCGGTTTAACCGATTCATTTTATATGTAAAGTTCATTTAATAGTTCCTTTAATTTTAAAGGTTTTTATTGGTCGTACCTTGATTCTGATTGGACGAAGATCGATTCTCCAGCGAAAATATTATACAGCCAAAAAATGACTTACGTGGCGATAGAACTTTAAATAGTTTAATTTAAGAAAAATAATTGTAATTCAATGATAAACATTGGCTGGGGACACTAATGCATATTGTAACAATTTCCGTTTCCGGTGCCGCTATAATTAATATTGATAGAAAGATTAAATATTAGATTTATATAATTAAACATAATTATTATATTCACTAGTGGATTAATAAGAATGTAAGCTTTGTGGTGACGTTGACATTGACATTGTCATTTAAGTATGCAGCAGTTCAGCCATAAGAAGAAAAGATTTTTTGTTATAATAAAAGTTGTTTATTAGTTTCATAATTTCTTTAAAACTCAGTTACGAATGTGAATTTAATTTAATTTAAAAGTGCAAAAGACGCTTCAAGTTTTGTAATAAAAAAATAGTGTAGCATGAACATTTAATTGTCGATTCTCTGTTTTAGGTTAGTAAGTATTAAATATTTCATTAACATCATTGAAATTTTATGTAAAACTATCTGTATTTAATAAATAAATCTCTGTTTTAGATGAATCACGTTGTGTTATGCTTCAAAAGAAAATAAACTCCCATCTTATAAGAATAATCGCAATATTAAGATTCCTTCAAATTAATTAAAGTTTAACAAATGTATTAGCTACTTAAAAATATGTACTGACGGCGGCCATATTGAAATATAGGAATAAAAGCGGGTTGACGTGCTGAATGCTTATTTAATTATTATTTATTAAATACTCACGTAATAATATAACACTGTCGTACACATGCTTATTTAAAGCACGAAAGCATGCTTTTAGTGAGCACTTGCAAGCACGACTGTGTATATTACGTTGCTTTTCTCGAAATACGCAAGCTCGTAGACAATATGTAGATTATTGTAGATAATACAGCTAAAAAGCATGCTTCTTTCTTACAGGTATGTGTATCTGTACCTTAAAGGTCTAAATTTTAAGCATGAAACATGCTTTTCACTTACTACTTTCTTGTCACACACTCACACAGTTAACCATGTATTGTCATCCAAACTAGACGTGTATGCAAAAATTCAGCTCAAGTGGTTGAAGATAATATCTGCTTCAAAATCGAGTTGCAATATTCCACCCGAACAAACATAGTTACATACATAAGTTAAATAAAAGCTTTTTAAAGGCCGCCGCGCCGGACTGTGAAGGCGACACATGGCAGTGGGTCAACGGCTTTGGTTTGCACGCCCCATTAGAACCTATTTTTATGTAATAGAATTTTATAAGTTACAATTTTGCTCTGGACTATATTTTCGAAACAAAAATCAATTTCTAAAAGCGCGCGTGCGTACGTGGACATCGTTTTACTTATGTACTTTAACTCACCCAATAATTTTTACTAGAACCCCGTAGAGAGGGACTCTACGCCCGATATTTGACCGTTATACATTTTTCACAAGGTAACTTTTATGGGTCAGTGCAATATTTAGCCGTGTGTTTGAATTAAAATTGACATAACATGACAACGTCTAACGGCTAAGTTGTTCCACCATTCAACCCTACTATAGAAAATATAGACCTACACAATCACTCACTTGGTCCTTCGAGCAGTACTTAACTAGCGAGCATTGTAGATGTAGCTTGGGTTAAGTGTTGTATAGCATCATTTTTTTTCAAGTGATGATAATTCAAAATCCATTTTTACTTTCGTGCCGTTCGAGTAACGTAGCGTAGTCCGCGAGTTTTGTTGTTTGTTTGTTGATTGATTACATTATTCAAGTTTTAAATAAACACGGCCTTGACAGGTCGAGTGAGATGGTAGGCTGGTGAGACCGGCGAGCCTGATCGAACCGTATAGACATTGCAAATTTACGGTCGCACGTATCAAGATCTCGTACGAACCAGCAAATCGAGGTGTAGCAAATATGTAAATGTATTCCGCGCTCTGGATTGAAAAACTCGATTAAAGTGGAAATGTCGACTTGTTAACGGGAATTGAGAGTATTTGTGCGGAAATGAGATGTGCTCCGACCCCCCCCCCGCGCCGGCCCCGCGCCATTCCGTTCAGGTACGAGTACTGGAAACAAAGCCCCAACGCCCCAACGCTGGATCTTGAGCTTCGGGTCTGTTCGTGCAATCTTTGTGAGTAAATAGACAAACACGACACAGTCCTCTAATGTGCCCCATATTCCCGATTGAATCGAACCCATGGTCTCGGGGCTATGTGGCAACTACCTCCGCTACTCCAATTGATTTGTTATGTTACTTACTTACTACACTTAGCACTTCCGTTAACTGGCATACGGTTACGTAATGGTCGTGTTGTGTTGTATCCGTAATCCCCGTAGGAAACATTGGAATTAAGTCCGTTCTATGTACTCTATACACCATCATCATTGATAGACAATAAGCTATCAAGATCCTACCGTTCTATGGAATCAAACGAATTTAGGGATAATGACTAATACACACTCATAGTCACACTCACAATTGGAGTCCCTGTCTCGTGGGTGCCATGGACAATACAAAAATATTTTAAAGAGGAATCTATTCCCAGACCCTATGAAAGTCAGTCTGGTATTCCATTCGAGTCGTCCATCATGCAAATGAACACTGACATTGACATATATTGTGACGTCATGGAAGGAGGCTGGTTATCATTTTTTGGCATTTAATTTGGTGGAACGCAGCTCAACTGGCACTCGGCAGCTCGTCGGGCGTTGCGGAGATAAAGTTTAATAATAATGGCGTGTAAATTGGAGAACCTCGCCAGATTTCAGATTTCCCCAGGCGTTAGGTATGTTGCCGGACCTACATAGTTTAAAATCTATAGGTCGTTACAAGGATTTATGTTGTAGGTACGTACAAATTTAATAGAATCACCGTTATGATGTTGGTAATTTCGAGAGAAGCCGAGGCCGAGGTACCTGCGAAGTTTGAAGAGCGAAAAGTTAGTAGTAGTCGTAAAGTTGCTTATTTTAAGAGTCATTTCGCAATTAAGATTAGGGAGCTAGTTAGTTTACGGCGTAGCGGGGGTGTGCAGACTGTGCAGGCCCGCGGGCCTGCGCGGGGCGAGGGGCGAGGGGCGCGGGGCGTGCGACAGGGGTCGGAGGGTTCTCGTCATGTTCGATGTCGCCACCATTGCACTTGTAGACACACCGTTATCTTGCTATACCCAATACCGAGGTCTGCCGGCAGCGCTGCCGCCGATCTATTTTATTATGTAATTATTATGTATTCGTAACTCCATAGTCACAAGAAGAATACGACGTAAATAAACGCTTACACACTCATACATACCCTTGGATTAGCCTTCCTTGTGGCATGACGTACACAAATAAGACATCACAAACATTTTATGGATTTTATTTTTAATTTATTTTAATTTTTAATTATTACAAAGGTAAGATTGCTATTGATGTAGAGGCAACTAGACTATTTTTAAATTATCATCTGTGGTAGCATCACGCGAACACCACTGAACACATTTGGAAGACACGGACAGAACGATAGATACAAGTGAGTATGGAGGCAAAAAGTTAGTATATTTTAACAGCATGTGTACCTGTATTATGAATGATGTAGGTACTATAGGCAAATGAAATAAACGGATTCCAATTGGGTAGTAACTACAGTCTCGAAATCTTTGTAAGACTGATCAAAAAGAAAACGTAACTATAATTGTGTACGTATCGTTAATTTTATGGAGGCGGGCCCGCGGGCCGGCGGTGGTCGCGGTGGGCGTTCGGGTTATATTTTTCACCACCGCCGCCGCCTTATCCCCGGCTTTACTAGGGTCGATAAGTAATTAGGATTCGCTAATTTTCACGGTGGTGATATAATCCGTATTAATAAATATTTGTATGCGGTTTCCTTATTTCCTCGTGGGCCGAATGGCTGTTAATTATGAACTGAAAGGTGATTTCTTTTTAACTTTCGCCATTACTTTCCTTAAATATACTAATGGGATTTCGATGGTCCTTTTAATTTTCCATTAATTCCAGCCTAATTCCTTACGGCGGTAGGATTTTTGGAACTATAATAATCAAAGGTAACCAACCTATACTATCTTTTCTCTTTCTGAGTAAAATTTACCGTTTCACGACGTGACTTTGATTTCCATGATCGTTACAATAACGATACTTCACTACCTATTACAATTTGATGTTAATGAATGCTTAATGTTCCGCTTTTACACGCTTAATAACGTGGCGAGCAAGAACAGGGCGGGGCTAAGCCTGCGCTTAAGGCTGTAATCCCGCCGCAGGAGGCTCTTCTCTTCACCTTCGTTAAAGCGGTTAAACGACTCCTCGTCACAATAAGCTTAGAGTTACAGTTTTCAGCAGTTTCACTCCGCTGTGCGAGAACGTGGGGATCCATAGCTTTATAAACACCTGTCTACAACTTTCAACTGATGAAATAAAGTTATTCAATGATTTTCCAAAGCTTTGGTATTTAGTGCCGTTTAAGTGGAAGTATGGCGCGTATCGCAGGCCATAGTGTCTAGTTGTTTGTGTGGGTATCTGACGGCGAGGTGCGGCGAGCCGGGGTAGTTGAACAACCGGGACAGTGCGCCGAAACCTTTCCATTTCACAAAAATCTACTCTTTTTATTGTCATGGCCTGATTGTATGGTTCCTTTGAGAGCGTAGGTTAATAGATTGTATGTTCTGGCGGCGTCCACGAACATATTCTACCTATGATTATGTTACTAATAATATGTTAAGCAATATGATATGAATATTAACTGCGACGTACATAATAACAGTCGGTACAAAAAATATTAGAAGGTCAAAGGTAAAAAAAAACTACTAGGTCCATGAAGCAACATTATCTGATGTTAGTAAGAAACGAAACGTAGTGGAAGAGAATAAATAATGAACGTTAAGATGTTTTTAGGCACAAATGTTACTATCGACTCGTCTGCGTTTCGTTTTTGCGACAGAAACTATTAGGTTCGGATAAAGGTCGAACACATTTGTTTGGTCGTTAATTCTGCCAAATATAAATTTTAATTCTACATAATATGTAAATTATAAGTAATACGCTAGGTACCCAAAAAAGTAATAGGTTTTTATTAAATTATTTCGGACCGCAGGCGCAGCTTACTAAAAGACCGATACTTAAAAACTGTTTTACATTGCTCTGTAATTTAGGTCTTTGACAGACTTATATTTGATGACTCATACAGTCTTCAAGATCAAGGTAAGCAGAATCGAGCTCCAATTTATGATCCTTCTTTTTCCACAAACACTGACGACAAGAGAGATATGGAAGTGGGAAATTAGAAGGGATTTAAAGCGATTCTATTGCAGGATTTGCTTTCTATTTTATGGCAAGAAGGGGAAGGAAAACAGAGGCCACGCAAAGCACCAATTTACTCTTGGACACAGTTTCGGCCACTTCATTTAAGCAGGTACTTAGCTCGTAACTAGTTACTTAGCTCTAGTGTCGTCGGAAGGGTCTCGTTAGACGACACCACTTTTGTCTATTCAAGGCGCATAAACCATCTTCATCCTGGAGATGAGGCAGGTGATCTTTTACTATCATAACAATTGCTGTAAATGTAAATACCTGTGCCTGTTAAATTGTTTAATACAACAACCGCATGCTGTTTAATTGGCTAAAGCAAAACACTAACTTTGTCGGCTGTTCAGAGTGACACGGCACGAAGTTATGCATGCAATTTGTAATGTGTCAAATATGCAGTTGCAATGACACAAACTCGCGAAACACAGACAAAGTTGGTCGCCTGAGGACCGGAGGGGGCACCCGGGTGGCGCGGGAGAGAGGCCCCGATAGGGAATGTGATTGGGTACTGCCGACATGGTCGGAGGCATCACATGGCCGACATGATTATAGTTTTCTATCGTTAATGAACCTTCAAAGTTATATTGGAATAAATCAAAAGGAATAGTTTTTATGAAATAAATTGAAAAGCATCTGTGTGTTGTTAGCCATGCTCCGGTTCTTATGATTTATTTATTATATATAACGATGAAAAGGATTAGAAAGAAGGTGAGAAAATATTGAGACAAATTGACAACTTTATTTGAAGCGTGAAACGCTTACAGCAGCATCCCCGTGACGCCCTTGTCGATACCGTCATGCTCTTAGCAATAGCAACAACTGAAGGCGGAGCTTCTGCAGAACCCAATTTATTTCACCAGTTTAAATTTATCATCCTAAGCATATACATAAACTTTATATTATTTTTATTGGATCACGATTCATAAACTGTTTAACAGCGTTCGTTATGGCTGCGGGAAATAGGTATCATTTTATTCATTTGCGATCCGTGCAATTGTAGACTTTGTTGACGGGTGGCGTAGGGCAGAATGTCGGGTGGGCTCGGGGACTATACGGCGGCAGTGTTTAACGATAAAGGTTGATCGGTGGGTAGCGAGCGTCGTCGGCGGCCGCCCTGACGCTGCATGGCGCTGAGGAGTGCGGAGTAAGGCGCGGAGGGCAGAGGGGTACGTGTGCTGAAACGGCTGAAGTATAAAAACAAACGATACGCAAGTCAAATAAATTGTCGTTTAACGCATTAAAACAATTAATCATAAACTTTGAATAACGAATGGAAAAATCGCAGACAACAACAAATATCATTTTGTACGCAATAGTAAAGTTGCTCAGCTGGTTCCGACTCACCCGAAGCGTTTGCGTCTCTATCCAAGAGAGCTCTATCCAGTTGTCTCAACGACTTATGGTATTGAACTGTAGTGTAGTGTACAACTGTACAACCTACTCATGTATCGAAAATCATTCTTGCTACATCGTCGCCATCTGGTGATATCCACTATGTTGTTTATTTATTTTTGTATGTACTTACCTACAGTTCTATGTATAAATAAATTATTTGAATCGTATGCTCTGCCTACGAAGGCATTCACTTACGTAATTCATCGGCGTAATTTATTCGTTTATTTTAATATACCTGTGAGAAAAAAAATGAAGCTAGTTAAGTTTTTTTACGTAATACAGCTTAAACAAAATATGTACCTTACAATTGATACAAAGGTCATGAATATAATTACCTCTTTACTACAGTAATAAAATGATTGCACACTTATTGAAGGAAAATAACCGCAAGAGCGAGTCACTCCTTGTTGTTTTTAAATTTTGGGAAAATCCGTGCTCAGGGCGAGGTGCAAAGTTATAATTAATGGAGGAAGTTATTTTGGGAGTTATCTTACATAATGCCCCCCGCCGCCAACACGAATATAAACAACAACTTGTTTGCATAATTTCATCTACGTGAAGACGATCTTCGCGCGGTGCGGACTGCGGGCGGCCGGCGCGGGCGGACTGTTCGGCGTGCCGTCGCGCGTCATGCTTGTTGTTGCAAACCCTCGTCTAATTATGACATTGATCCCTTACTGTCGGTCCTGGGACACCCCACGAATGGCACGAATTATTCCAAGACTTCTACTTCAATTCGTATTCGCTTGACTTGTTCAAGTATTACTGATCCACTAGAATAACCGCTACATCAGCTACTTGTTTAGACTGACTTTTAAATTTTAGAAAAAATATATTTAACAATTAAAGTCAGATCACTGTGTGTCTTAGATAACATAGATTTCGTGCTAATTGCACTGTGTTAAGGGAATTTTCGAAGTTTGTTTTGAATCACAAGCCCACCATCTCATAACCATAACCAGTGCAACCGTATAGCGCGTGTATCTATTTGGACGAGTACGTAATCCCAACTACTCGCACTCACGAAAGGCGCACCTTGTACGAGTGTGACGACATTTAAACTAGGTTACGTAAAGTGGTTTGTAAAGGAGTCGCGCAGTTCACTTGTCTTCATGGAAATGAGGCATTGTACTGCGTGAACGGGTGATAAGGTCAAGGTCAGGTGCGGTCACCAGCAGGGGGGGCCGGTGGTACAGTCCGGACTGACCGCAGTGGTCGGGGAGCGGGCGCGCGGCGTGCTCGTGCAACATGGCTCGACGGTTCACGCGGAAGGAGCTAGAATCTCGCAACCACAAGGGCGACGCCGTCATCATCATCGACAACGTGGTGTACGACGTGACGCAGTTTCTGGAGGACCACCCGGGCGGCGAGGAGGTGCTTCTGGACAACGCCGGGCGCGATGCCTCGCGTTGCTTCCATGACGTCGGCCACTCCGAGGACGCGCGTCGCTGGCGCGAGCGGTTCCGCCTCGGGGAGGTCGTGGACGAGGACCGCTGGGAAGTCATCCGGCCCAAGAAGATCAGCACCGACAGCGGCGAAGACCACACGATCGCCGGATTGATCGGCGTGTGGGCACCCCCCCTGGTCATGGGAGCTCTCGCGACCGTGGCATACCTGTATCTGTTCTCCTAGCGCTGAGGATGGGTCGTTTTAGAACGATATAACTGTGTGTGGGCTGTGCGTCACTCGGTGTGAAATCGTGGAACGTTCCTTACAATGAATGGATTTCGTTTAACGGCGCGGTGTAGTGAGTTACGATAAGCGCGTCCGATCGTTAGCGATAGTAGTAATATTCTGCGGTATCTCCGAGTTTCAGGGAAAATGTGATAATGTATGGAGAGTGTTATTAAAGCTGGTATCTTGGCGGAGTAAATCTCGGATCTTTGTTGTGGCATTGTACGTGAACAGGCGACGGCCGACGTTACTATGCAAATTAGTATGTTTATAGCCGAATTATTCAAGTCGGCGGGGAAGGCTCGTGGTGGAGGGGTGGGGTGCGCGGTGCGGGGATCTAACGTACTACACATTATAAGAAACTGATTTTAAATTACAGAGCTAAATTTAAATAGGTATAGTAGAGCCAGCGAAACGAGATAAAAACTGGCCTTTTAGATATAAAGAAGGGGTTAGTTAAAGTTAAATCTCAAGTTTGTGTGGACGCAACCCATGTCCCGCGGCCGCCATCGTAGAAACAAGGATGCAGGTGGTCTTTATGGTCTATCTGGCGCACTATTGGCCTCACATAAAATTTGTAAGAAAATTTTTCGTTGTAAATTGAATTCTCTACAACTTTGGTTCAGTATCTTTTAGTCGTAGATTCAAAACCAAGAAAGTCATAGGTGCATTTGACTTCACACTAACCACCTCTTGACAAACTTGACTTGTAAAAATTAAATTCCGTCCTCTGAAAAAATGCACACTAAGCCCAAAAAATGTAACATTTCAATGGACTACACATGCAGTGCAATAAGTGTAATGTGTACGGCGACAGTAGATGTCAAATGTGAATAATTGACAATCTTTTGAAAGAAGAATTTTATGTTTTGCTAGATTTATTATTATTAATCTCATACATTTTTAAAACAGTACGAAAATTGTACAAACACAATTAAGAATAGTTAAACAAAATAAAGAATAAGTAAGATAAAATATATTAGAATAGTTTTTGGAATAAATGTGGAAGATTCAGGCTCTTTTGATTTTATTTGTTTTCTACATTGACTTATTATGTTTTCTAGTACAGATGTTGATCATACATTTTAGTTGTAGATGATTCTGAAAGAAAATGTTTTGCGCCTGTGCTGTGAAGCTTTTCCGTTTGTTTCACCTCGTTTCGTTGGCTTTTGATAATTCTATTATATATCGAACATAAGTCGATATTAATGCTTAATATCATCATACATGAAAAATAAAGTATTGGTGTGACCTTGGGTGTGTTTCAATTAATGACATATTAATGCTAAAAACGTTTACGTACTAATTAGGTATGTAGTATGTAGGTATTGGCGGAGGTTGTACGGTGGAATGCGCTAGGTACACAGAGGATATGCACGACTAGGCGTTGCAATGGTTATCAGGTAATGTAGTATAATTTATGCGACGTTTGCACTGTATGATGTAATGTTGTTATTAGGTCTTCGCGCACAGTGTACGAGGCAAACCGGTTCACCAACAACTAGTGTCGATAGCGACCCTGCTTACTGTAAACATTGCAGCTATGTATATTACAAATACACGCTACCACGCACATACCGCTGTAGTTGGATTCTTTGTGTCGCGGAGGCCATGGACAACACATTAACAGATCACTAACACCCACGAGAACAAACATATATCTGTCACATAAATATCCTGGCCGAGTTCCCTCGCTTCGCAGCCATGGCCCCGGCCAAGAGAAATTGGGCTACATGGTCGTCATATTGACGTTTTTAACTCTGATTAAAAATGTTTAGTATATTTTTTAACAATCCTTCTATCGACATGGCTGAAGTGGCAATGGGCAGGCACATCGGTCGCAGGAACCGATGGGGTCGAATGGCGACCACGCCTCGGCAAGAGGAGCACAGGTCGGCCCCCGACCAGGTGGTTTGATGACCTAAAGAAGACAGCGGGAAGCGGCTGGATTCAGAGGGCACAGGACCGGTCGGAGTGGCGCCAATTACGGGAGACCTATGTCTGGCAGGGGACTTCGAAAGGCTGATAGATAGAATCTCGATGGTGTAAGTAGTTAAAAGTTTTGTATTATGTGGAAGAACGAAACGTGTAAATATTGGTATATACTATGTAGTATTATAACCTGTTATGTGTATCATTTGGAGCAGCTGAGTCACGATGACAATTGATAATGAAAGATAAACGACATTATCTGCGCGCGCGGCGGGGACCGGGTCGGCGGGCGGCGGGCGGCGGGCGGCGGGCTGCGGGGGGACCTCGCCGCGGCCGCACTTGCTTACCGCAGGCTCCGAGTCAGTAATTCCGTAGTACACTTATATTAGCGTCTCTGAGTGGATCGTCGCACGCTCGCGCCTCGATATGGCCGCTGAAAAGAAATACACGCGCGACGAAATCGCGAGCCGCAACACCAAGCAGGACGCGGTGTTCATCATCGAGAACCTCGTATACGACGTCACCAAGTTCCTGGACGACCACCCGGGCGGCCACGAGGTGCTGCTGAACGTGGCGGGGAAGGACGCCTCCGAGGACTTCGACGACGTCGGCCACAGCCTCGACGCCAAGGAGCTCATGAAGAAGTATCAGGTGGGCGAGCTGGTGGAGCAGGACCGGGTCGAGCGGAAGAAGCGGTACATGGCGTGGGACGAGACGGCGACGGAGGAGAACAGCGCGGGGTTCTTCGGCTCCTGGAAGTTTCCGGTGGTGCTCGGACTGCTCACGACGCTGCTCTACACCTACCTGTTCGGATAGGGCGCCGCGCTAGACGTTGCCGCGTCGGGCTCGTCTCGTGCGCGTTCCGCAACGCGATCGTCACGGCGCCGGCGCCGGTAGGATCCAGTCTAGGACTAGGAGTATCACGAACTTTTGCTAGCTTTAAATGCGTCAGTGTCTAGGGAATGTAACTGTTGCAGGTGTTGGCCTGACTTTTTGACCTTCGGTTGAATTAGTATGCCGTCGTGGAGTTACGAGCATAATGTAAATATTGTCACCATGCTCATGGGTTACGAATGTTATCATCACATTGTTTATTTATAGTTTTTGTATCAGAATAATAATATCGTTTTAATAAATTAAGTCGCTCGGAGAGTCTTCGTTTTCAATTCTACGCAATATACATTCCGAATTGATATCGAATCACACTGAGCACATTACTAATTATTCTGTTGAAGACAACTTCCGTACGTGCGTGTAATATATAAATATTTTTTATTTTGTTAACCTCTACTATGACTGGTTTGTTTTACAATCGTCTCCAAACAGTTGAGAGCGTAACTTTTACTTCCTTCTGCGCAAGGGAAATAATTCGGCTAGCGGTTTGAATAAATTTTGCACACAAAACAAAAGTTGTGACATAAGTGGTGCAACACCGTCACAACGTCACAGTGGCAGTTACTTGTGCAATGGGTGCATCATTATCGCGGCGCGTTGTCGTAACGAGGCGCACTTGACATTGATCCGCAGCTTTGATGCGGCCGGGGGCGAGCGGCGCTCACTGTCACCGCGCACTGCTCACCACTCACCGTGTTTACTATGAATTACAATTAAAAAGTTGTCGACGCGACAAGAGTTAACACAATTGTTGCTTTTGTCACAACAACATAATATTGTGCCTGGAAAACTGGCATCCTTTACATACTTGTCACGAACCATGAACTTTGCGCTCGCTTTGAACTTTGTTCCACTGTAATCTGTACTAAATACTAGCGGTCCGCTCCGATTCATCACTAGATAACAGTTGTTAACTCTTATCAGGGAAATTAAATTTTATATTTGGCCACTAACTTTACTACCTCTGGACGGACTAGGGCCTCAATGATCATTTAAGTCAATAAAATAAGCGGAAGGCCGACCTCGATCGAAGTGTCCAATGTGACTGCTGACTGATCAAAAGTAGCACGGGGAGCTGCGTCGCAGCGAGAGGTCAAGGTGCCTATTACAGACAATCAAACCAAACGAAACTCGATAGGTTTGCTTACTTGTTTGTTGTTGTTTTTTTTTTGTGACGGCAGTTTTGCCAGAATTGGGCCGATACTGTCGAAGAACTCAATAAATATTCTTGTACGCTTGCTCATTTTAATTTGAATGTCGAATGCAGAACTATCCGAGAAACAAATCTTGACTTGACGGATAGCTCTGTATTCGATATTCAAATTCAAATGAGCAAGTGTACGAGAATATTAAGCAATAATTGGGTTCTTCGAGAGTTTCGGCACTCAGCAGTCAGCAGCGGGCAGGCTGCTCTGCATAGGGTCAGCATGACAATGCATAGTAGATGAGCAGCCGCGCCGTTAGTAACATCTTTACCAGTAAATTATACAGTTTGCCGATCAAATTATTCAGACAATGGCGTCACTAGCCTTTGGAAAACATTTTTAATATTTAAAAGAGTTTATTATAGTTTGTGAGCGTTTTATTTATTTAAAGCGGAAGCAACGTGACGAAATGAATTGTATTTTAAATATTGTATGGAAATGTTTTAACATTAAGTAATGTTATAAAGGCAACTTCACAATCGTTGACCGAATAATGCTTATAAACGTCGGTCCAAATACGATAGCACTACACCCTCATTAAATGTTGGAATTAACAAAATGAGGAATTGAATCCTTATAAGGTAAAGATTCCCGCGCACATTAACCGATTTTATATAGGCGTAGCTACGAGTATCTATACATGTGATGAACCAGGATACACTATTATACTCGTAAATTTTTATGTGCAGAACCAGTTTAATAAGGTGTTTCTGTTTGTTGATGCCGGAAACGGCTCGGCGACGCAATGCGTGTTGTGGATGTACACGTCCCCGTGCGGCCGCGGCCGGGCCGGCAGTATTATTGCCCTCAGTGTCTATTCACACTGACCACAACGACAAATACGTGGGCGGTCGCAAAACTGTATGAAAAAGCATAGTTTTATTCAGACGGACCACATCTAATTACTGTGCTTTTCGCCTCTATGTGTGGGCAGTGCGGACGACATCGCGAACACAATGCATTCAACTCAACAGATGCTGTAAGCACTAAGCAACTATTTATATTGAGCTATATCCCCTAGGCCTCTTACTCCTCACCGTAAGTTACTCAATTTCGTCATGGGGTCGTTGTAAAATGTATTGAGGATTCCATACAGGCGAGTGAATAGGTACATATTTTTATGGAAACATGGAAATGTGATACTCTATATGTAGGGAATAAATGTGAAATACAGTGATGATATTCACAATAAAATCGCGCCTCTCTTGCGAAACGACGACATGTTTCACGGGCGAGGACGACAGCATTGGGAAATATTTCGTTAATCTTTTTGTGCTAGTTTTTCTAGTTGATGTTTCGCTTCCGTCGCGCGTCGGTGCTAACATCGCCGATGTCTCGACGCGGGATTTGTTATTGGGGACGGTTTTCACTGGAGTACGGAGTCGCGGTAATAGTATCATACAGTATTACATCTTCATACAATCGGTCGGAACGCGGATCATACCTACGCGCCTCGGAGTTGAGTACACATTTAGTACACAACAGTCACAGAAGCGCTATACGGACGAACGAAGCGTGCGTATTACCTACCCACTTACATTCACTACAACTAGAAATAGGCGGCCCTAGCGCGCGGGGCTGTACTGCTGCAGTGCTGCGCGTGGGACAGGGCCGAGTCACAATACTGTATGATACTATTACCGTGACGGAGTGTGGCTACTGGCTACCCGGTCGCTCCGGACTGTCCGGTGAGGTCGCGAGGTGGCGAGGTACGCTACCCGGCGCCATCGGGGCCTGCGGCGACAGCACTCGTACGTCATCAATCTCTTACGGAGCGCACTTTTTTGCAAACCCGGGACTGCTGACATTTATTTTCTCACGCGATAACTTTGAGTCCGCCGTTTTTGTCACATTTGTTCAATTTGTACCGAATATTTGTTGAGGTAGGTACTAATAAACGCGTCGTCTCATTATTTATTGTATCGGATTGAGTATAGACTATAATTTTTCTGAGATGACTGTATCAATTTTGAAAGCGAATAATTATGTTAAAAAAGAGAAATATTGACAACTGACATTGCAACAGTCCTTTCCGAGAAAACATCAGATGATCACGCCTAGAACTAGTTATCATGACCACCGTCATTGCGTTGTGCGATCCTGTAACAATCAGTTTAATGTCGACGGTGTGACATGGTGTCGGTAGAAATGTATTGATGGCCATAGGCGACGACCACGTACCTCTGTGTCTACGTCTACTGTGACTAACCTACTAACCTCCGAAGAGGGTAGCCGTTTTATTATTAGCTATTAGCTCGTTCTAGCGACCGTGGCTCAATACCAGAACATTCCACGGCATGTGCCGATAACATCGGTATCATATAGCTGTCACATTAACTACTTATCACCATTACTGTCATTAAAGAGCCTGATAACAGACAGATTTATAAGATTATTGACAAACATTCGAACAGAGTACGTGTATGTTCATGTTACACAAATAATAATTTCTGAACACTTAATCACCGAACATTTTGTGTTGTCGAGGAAACATGACTAGCGATATTTGAAACTAATAACGTTAGTGTCTCTAATGTTATCTTGATCACCATAGTATATTGTATCCACTCCTACCTAATTATATTAAATTACACTTACTTAACTAGTAATAATATAATAATAATATTGCTTTATTTTCTCGTCAATAAAAAGTTACAGAGTTTACTAAAATTATGTGTGTGAGAGAGGGTACGTGTGCGTGTGTCAGTGTGTAAGTTTATTGTAGTTTCGTGGCATATTTATTTTTATCATGGTAATCTACTACCGGTTGTAATTTCATAATTAATATTTAAATTATAATGAATTCGTAGAATAACGGTTTCTGTGTTAAACTACCTTCTGGGTGTGGGGAGCTATGTACTAGATAGGGCTGTTCATCATCACCACAATTCATAACTGTCCCACTGTTGGGCATGGGTCTCCCACAGTGTGAGGATTAGCTAACTTTACACACCTTTGAGAAGGTTTGACCACGACGTTTTCATTCACTTAAAATATAATAATTTTATTGTCACTCGCTTCTGTGTGCGCACATTATTTTTGAAAATCAGAGATGCGTGTAGAATTCTAACCCAAGCCCCCGTGTTCGGAAGTCCAACGTTCAAACCTCTTGTAATTGCAATGCACACCGGATTGCGTTCCAAGAGCTTATACAGCTTAACCAGCTCGGCCAGCTAGTTTGTTCCAGCTCTCGGCGGCTCTCGGTAGATCTCGGGACACGGCAGCTGAGAGGGTAATGCTTTTTGTGTCACTCTGGCAGGTTAGTAGCATGGCGAGCGATGTTGTGTTTACTAATGCGTTTGCTCGTTTCAGTGATAAGCCTGACGCGAATCCCCTGAATTTAAATTGCTTTATGCGGCCAATGGTGCATTTGCCAACATAATACATCTCATAGTATGTAATCAGATGTCGAGTTCATGCGCTTGTTCTGCTCTCGGCTGAACACAGCGCACGAGTGACGTCGGAATTGAGCTGGATGGTGTAGGGAACCCGGCCTGGCGATATAGCCTCGCCATATTGAGCATAGTGCACATTGGGCTTGGGAGGTTCAGGACTAAAGGGATCTCTCTACTTTTAAAGCTTATATTTAATTTGCACTGTATGTATGGAACTACATAATTATGTTTTTTAGGGTGGAATCTTGCAAAGTTACCACCTATACGACTACGTTTATTGTTCAAAAGTTAAATCTTGAGTTTCTAAAAATAACACTAGGTAAATCTATAACATTTTTTTGTGATATCCGCTGCTGGGAGCTGGGGACACCTTGCCGGTGGGTAGGCTGGTTAAGTGAGGACGGGGAGCGAGGGGGTGGGTGTGCGGCAGGGTAGTTTCGCGGTACACGCCGCGCTCAGTAACATTCAGTTATTTAATCGACTCTTCCACGAGCAACTGGAGCATGTGACGGTAACTATGTGGTTACTGCACTGCACACACATACGTATCTACAGCAATGTCGCTCCGGCCACTTCTCGTTCGAGCTACTTGCGTTACACGTTTCCTACATCGATAGCGATAATTACAATAACATAATTATCACATTGCGAGTTCGTTTTTAATGCGCACTCGAATGTGTGCACTCGCTGTATTTTAGGGATATTTACGTGGACTTAGATAGGGCAGTATGATAAAAAAATTAAATCTACTTATCATAATTATATCGGTCTTACCACCGACCGGCAAGATGCTTTATGTAAGCAAAGTATAAGAAGAGGTACTTTATTGTCGATATGCGACCCATTGTCACAATAATATGTTCATAGATAAACGTGTTCGTTCAGTAGGTAAGTACAATTACTTTACACAGTGTAAATGGTTTCGGAGCATTCAACTGATCACGGAGCCGCTAGCCGGGAGCAGACACGAGCTTGATTAACACGAGTGATTTAATATGAAGCTGAAAAATCTTTTGTTTCAACATTCGTTAAAATAAGTTTTATCAATTTTGATGGATTTTTGTTTGTAGTATTTTATAGTAGTTGCTCTATACGATGATGACTGATTGCGCTCAACCTTGTTAAAGTATGAAAAACGACGAGAGGACTTGAAAAAAGTGTCAACAACGCGGAGAGCACTGTATTGAGAGAAATCAACGATTAACTTAGTAATATTGAAATGTTATATTATGTATGTAATGTTAATCTTTACGTTAGTGTATAGCCAACGAACGAGCAGTTGAGCTATTCGATGGAAGTGATCACCGTCGCCCAGGGACATCAGTAATACAAGAAGCATTATCGATGCCTCGCTTTTTTTTTATAGTCCGAAGGGCTGACGTAAAAGCAGACGAGCCAAGAGCAACACCAGGGGAGTCGCCAGTGCAAGGCCGGCCCTGAAGGAGAGCTCTTTTTACACCTTTTTTTTCTTGCCCAAATGAAGCGACGCACTCACATTATTAACACACTTTCCGACATTGCGACCGAAACACGTAAAACTATTTCACCGGCGATTTTAGAAGAAGCTAGGCCGTTTATTCCCGGTCAGTCCGCAGAATTTTTTAATCATCATGTAAATATCCTCGGAAAAAAATGGATTGGTCAGAGCCCTTGGAGATATCTCCAACAAGAGGGACCTGATGCCATAGCCTCGCCAATGTTCAGCTGGGACCACCGTGAGCAGGGGAGGTCGGCCTGTGCTCAAGCAGGGGTCCCTTATTCCCTCAAATTATGTTTATGGAACTTATTCACTCGTTTTTTGACCTCTGAACCTCCTCAATTTGGGGCCGTGTATATTGAAGTTAGGTTGCGAGTAGCAGGAGGAAGTAATTTCCGAGGCGCTGTCGCCGCGTAATATCCGCTCGCCGTGGACCTCCACCAGACCAACATTTGTCTAAAACGTCTTTTATTTTGTAATTCGATACGTATAATTCAAGAGCTAATGATATTTAGTCATACAGAAGTTTTTTTATGATAGTCACATAAACCCGTGGGATAATTACTTAGAGGGCTATAAAGATGTGTCAGATAGCGAAGAAAAACGCAATTAGCAGTTAGCACTTTTTTGGCCGGCATTTAAGAAGAACAAAGATAATTCAACAATAAAGCAGGTTTTAAGTTGAAAAGCTGAGAAGAAAATTTCTGTCCCAAAATAACAGTAGATACAATAAGATCAGAACAATAAATCACGAAATATCCCAAAAGCAATTTTATGTAAAAATAATGTTGTACCTACTCCTATAATTACATTAGGGTTCTCAGAACTCGTTTTTTCTGTGTCTGTGTTTTTCTTTGAATAGAATCTGTGATTCAATTTAATTTATTGCTTAGACGTCTTATTTCGATCTTATTTCTGGGAATTCGACAGGTTACAGTCTCTCTGTATGTGGTAGATGGTAGTTGATTCAGGGCGGGGCAAATGAGCTCACTTAATGTAAATATAATAGAACTGCTGATTGAACATACGCAGGCTATATTTTTAAGGTAGCGTATTGTGAATACCTTGATGCTTTATGTTGCATTATTAAACTCAACAAAAAGCAAAATTAAGATCCTTTACAACGGTGACGTGGCCGATACCATAATAAGAGCCCAAAAATTTTTTATTTAGAAGAAAAGCATAGCCACACATGGATATTCAGTGTCACAATCAGTCACAAACGTGTGAGTGAAACTTGATTTCGTAAATCGAGGTACATCAAAATTTGTTAGAAGTCGCTAGTACCCAAATACGAAGCTGGAAGTATGAATATGCAATGTCCCAAGGGCGTTGTGTAAATCAAGAACTCAATTTGACAATTATTTCACGTATTTCCATTTTCAGAGTTAAGTACTCATACCGAGTATTAATATAGCAGAAGTCCTGACTGAGCTGACGACGAACTAACAAGCCGGGGGAACTCGGGACAAGCGGGGACGAGCGGGGACATCCGACACGAAGAGCCGGAGCCGGAGCCGATCGGGCGCGAGAGGGCCTCGTTAACATAACATTAAACATAGTTTTATTGCCAAGTTAAGTTTAAGCCAGCTTTAAATTCGCTTTCTTATTTTGCACTTTAGCCTGCGATGGGGTTTTGATTTTATTTTTTGTTGCATTCGTGAAATAAATTGAAAAGGTAAGCAAATGTATACTACATCATTTAGTAGCCGCAACAAACTGTGATTCTTCCATCTTAGTTGACAGTCGGAATCTATGGTTGGTAGAGGGTTGGTACTAGTGTAACTATGTAGTATGACGTATGTACTTTGTATCTGATATAGGCCGAGAGTTAGCGCGCACGCGTATTGTTTATCTTTACACTAAGCAATTTCGTCAGGTTTCAGCTCTAGTTATCTTTGCTCCTTATTTTTTTTAAAGTCTGTAGGGCTGGTTAAAATACAGACGATCCGTGCGAGTAACACCTAAGGAGTCACGCCGACCTCGCAGGAAAATTCTACCTTATTTAAATATATTCTTTCATTCTTTACATTTTATTTTATTAACAGTCGGGGCAAAATGCCAAAGACATACAAAATTAGTAGATCTAGAGGTTGGGCCTTGTTTAACGGTAAGGTTCTGATTGTGAAAATATTCACTTTAAATACTGAAGGTGCCGGCGAAGAGACTTGACGCACGAATCACGAGCGCCCTCAGCTCTCTGACACTCCAATGCGCGATCTTCCGTCGGCTGCGTGCCGCACCCGTCCCGCTGCCGTTCCACTGCCGTCCCGCACCCGCGCCGCGAGCGCGCCCGTCTGTGCCGCTTGCAAAGCGCGCCTCTGCATAATCACCGTTTATTTTCATTACTCACTTCGCTTATAAACACCTCTTTACTGCCGAGCCAAGTTTATACGACATTTCACCTTCGCTCCATGTTTTGCGTCTAATGAATAAATATTTCGGTTGTGTTTTTTTCACTTGTTTAATATAATAAGTAGTCTTTAATCTCTACATGCTTATGAGTGACGCCAAAAAGTAATACGGCGAATATGTAAGAAGTAATAAAAGTTACCGAGTTCAAATATTGTACCTTCAGCAGCGGCGTTAACTAGCCGGTTGAACCAAGGGGAGGCGATCCATCGCAGTGATCACACGTCTGCAGCCGATACGTGCGGCACTTAGACCTTTTTGCGAAATTAAATCTGCAGATAAAGTTATTGTTGTAGATTCTTCTTAAACAACTCTCCACCAGCATCTGACTATGAAAACTTTCTTGCTTTTTAATCTTTTTAAAAGCTTTTATTTAACTCGCAATGTATGGATGAATGTCACATGTTCATGTTCGGGTTGAATCTTGCTACTCAATTTTAAGCAGATATCTTCAACCGATTAAGTTGTTTGTATACACGTTTATGGTGACAATGCATGGTTAGCCGTGTGACGTATTCTAAATTCAACATGGCGGACTTCTAAAGATGGCGAATTTTTGAAGTTATTTCAAAGTTTATTTTATCCTTGTTAGCGCAGTTAAAAACTTGTTTTTGACGTGACAACGTCTTATAATTCGATAGAGCCGGTGGCACGCATGAAAAAACATGACTCATGCGTCGTTACCGTCGTTACCGTAACGGCATAGCAATCGGCCTTTGCGTTCGGCAGCGTTCGGCAGCGTCCGACATCCGTCTCTCTCCTACTTGAGTGAGCGATGCGTCTGCGTGGACAGCTGCTATACTATAGTACATTTATAATTATGTTTTGATCGAGTATCAAGTGCAGTGAAAAGTGAATGTGGTGTCAATTGTTTATAGCAACGATAATTACAGCGATAAAGGTAATGATTCTTTCGATATTAATTATATATTCAGTGATATATTGTCGAATAGGTATTCGTGCAGCGTGCAGCGATTGTAGGTTATGCTATAATTGACATTGACAAATCTATTAAACAAATGAAATTAAAATTTTCTTTTGAAAAATGCTACCATTCCATCAGTATTTTCTTAGACGTTGTCACGTTCAACTATCGTCAGTAAACCGACTTTACAGACAACCAATTTTTTAAAAAGTTTTTTAATTTTATTTTTTCATTATTTAATTAACAGCCCACTAAACATTCCATTTCTTTCTACAATTTGCTCAAACATTGCTGGCGTTCTTGCGGCGGTGACCGAGTATTAGAAATGAAATAACACTTGTTTCAGTGAAGGAAAACATTGTGTCTAAAAAGCGAAGTAAATGGTAAAAGGCTTCTCCTGAATGAAACTACTTCATTTTATATGTATTGTGTTGTACTCAGTACCACGGAATATGTATAATAGCATCGGTGAGGACATGGCTCGGAGCGCGGCGACCCGTCAGGCGCTGCGATGCGCGCAGCGTGAGGGCGGCCCACTATGTGACCAAATATTACGATCCATGTCGAAATTCAATAACTTTTTTGTTTCTTGATATTTTAAATTGAAAATTTGTGCACATATTCTTGAATATACTATTCGAAAAACGAACTTTCAGTACCTTAGTAATAATAAATAATTAATATGTGATAGCATGTTAAAATATTTAATTATTTAATTTTCTATAGGTACAAAAAACTAAATAATATTTTCTTAAGTTATTCTATTAATAATACTTAATTATGGTGTGCTAAGCACTGTGCACACTCTCGAGGGAGCACTCGAGAGAGTGAGAGAGTATGAGGTGAGCTTCCACAAGCACGGTATTCAAAGAACATGAGACGCTACTGAGAACCTAAGGTTTCATCTATGTGAAAATAAGTTATGTCAGATCGCTCTGGGATCTTACTTTATTACTTTCAACCATTATAACAACACGTACTTGCCTTCATGTAGGTACCTATATTATATTAATTAAAGTTAATTTACGAAAGTACAACATTTACCTAATTAACTAATTTAGAAGTCAGTTCAAGTGAGAATACGTTACAATATTAAATTATATAAAATATTATATTATAACGTCCTTAGCTTCACACGGCCCGAGGGAAACAATGTACTGAGCTGGTGCGATTAAAGAAAAGAATCCTTAAAAATACAGTACTCATTATTTTCCCGCGCCGGAAATTAATAGCAGAGAAGAATCAGCTCACAGCCAGCGTCAGGCCCGGTCCGGCCCGGCCCGGCGCCCGGATCGTCGGGCGTCCGGCGATCCGGTCATGTTTGCCTCCTGAATTACCATGTATCCCAATTACCTATTTTCTAAACTATACCTAAGAACCCAAAGATATTTTCTGCTGATTGATCTTAACGTTTTTGATCGCATACTAGTATTATAAGAAAACCAATTATAATGGCTTTCATACCGGGCAGCGACAAATGTGTTTCATTCACCTTGTAAATTTTCCCAAAGTTATTAAAAAACGGTTGTCATTGTCTGTCTGTTTGTGCTGAATAGTAGTACATACCTCCACGCCGTTCGCTGCCTCGATCCGGTATCAATGACAACGCATCAAGGTATTTCGATTGTAGGTAGGATCGATACAAGAAAAATACAATACCGATGCAAAAGTGACGTTATAAACATCATCGATACAAATGAGCAACAATAAATTCGTAAGATTCGATTGTGGCGAAGCCGCGCGTTTCAGAAGCTCAGGCATGTGTCGCAGCAAAACGTCGACATGTGCAATTGCTCTAACACATGCTTATTTAAAATATACATTGGCTCCCCTTTGTGGTCGGCGATTTGCCAACAGACTATTCGTCAGCGTTCTCACAGAGAAAACTGGTTAACGACGTAATTGAATTTTAGATCAAATGTTTCATTGTCACTTGGAAAGGTGATTAAACGAGTGTGAAATAATGCAAGACTACAGCGGCCAGGGGCTCGTGCGGGCGGCAGTAGCCAGCGCCGCTGTCGCTGTCCCCGCAGCGCGTCGACGTACATATTTACTTCTAAAAAGTAACTTAAAAAACACGCAATTTTGTTTTGAAACTCACCGTCGAACTCGGGCACGTTGACATAAATGTTCTTAACGAACTCCTAAAGCACAAAATGGCTTCCGAGCCAAAGTATACTCGTTGTAATGTTTCTAATTTTTGTGAAAGTATTTCGTCAGAGTTTAAAACTGTTCCTTTGTGGCCGGCCGGCGCCCGCGGCATTGCTAAACTTTGCGCCGGCGACCGCTTTCGCAGCCGTTCTTACTTGTTGTAAATTGAATAAAAACAAGAAGATTCCTGTTTTACTTATTTCGAAAACAGTAATATTTTCATTTCATTTCCAGCAGTGGAATGTGTGGGATCACCGGTGGGGTCGGTTGGGTGCCGTTGCCCGGCGGCTGGCGGCGGCGGGCGTCGGGCGACAGGTGTTCATTTTACATTTTTACTTCTTTTTAGGGTTCCGTACCCAATTGGTAAAAACATAATCCTATTATTATTCGTCCGCTGTTTGCCAATCAAATGTTTTGACCCCAAAAACGCTCAGCAGTTGTATTACATGACATAAATAATGACATGGCATCAACTTGTGATTGCCGCACTCACCCGTCGTGCGGGGCATGCGGGGCACGTTGGACTCGTGGGACACGCGGGGCACACGGCTGCTGGCACAGAACTGGTTATTTTCCCTGTGCATTATGTACGCTTAATCACGGGCCGTGAATATGGGAGATGTCCCTGTCACCGACCCTAACGTATTAGATACGACATTATAATTTAATAACTCGTCATCTCACTTAGAGCTTAGAGACGAGGCAGTATACGTTGAAGGAAAATTATGTCTTTTTTTTGATGTTTATAGGTATGGAATGCTGTGGACGGAGGGCTATATTTTGGTGTTCGTACATCTAACATGAGGTGTTACGTTTTGTGAGAGAGCTACGTTCCAATACTAGAAAATGTATTGAAAGCTTGTTTCAGTTGTATTCTTTGATACTGAAAATTGTAGTTGGTAAATGTACTGGTAGACATAGTTGTTGGTGTGTATGTAGACAGCAGTTGCTGATTTGAGTCTGTTGCGCAATATTTATTATTATTCTTTTATTTATTTAGTAGGGACGACGCAAGGTATAGTTATCTTGGATCTAACTACGTTACGTCAGCGAAGCGGACCCGTGTCATCTGGTATTAATAGAATTAGAGAATCTCAAAGGATCACCCGTTGCTACGTGTCCCATGCCCGGGAATATTCTACAACAGTCTCTTTGCTCGGTACAAGTTGGTAGCAATTTTACTATCTTATGACGAATCTTAAAGAAATAAAAATGAATTGCAGTATTTATAGTATCTTAACGAATAAAAAATGTAAGGCTTGGAGTACTTGATTGAGAACCAAAGTTTTACAGATATTGAAATGCTGCCATAACCAAAGTTATAGGTATACATAAATAATAGTTATAGGTATACATAAATAAGTCTGGATTGTCTGATATGTAACACTAAGGAATCAGTGGAATTAATGGAGACAACGAAAGACCATCAGAGAAAAACTAGATAATCATGAATATTTTTTGAAGATCTGCAGTACCGAATGTCACACCCTAAGCCTTAGGGCCTAAAGAATTAAAATCCGAAATAAGATGGCTAAGTAAAATCGGGCAAAATGTACTTATCGTTGAAGCATTTTCTAATATCGTTGTGAAGGAGTTGTCCATCGCGTATATTACGTTACGTTGTGAAAATAGAAAGCATACTAAAATAACGAGATGGTAATATGTGATCCGGGTCAGGTCAGTGGACAAACGTTACAAGCACCCAATAGTACCCACAGAAAGGCTGTGACCCCACCCTGATCGGTATTAATATAATTTACTAGCAACTTCTAGCGACTACGCTCTTCTAGTGGATATGGGAATTACACCAATTTTAATATCGAAATCAGGCAACTGAACAGGAAATACATTATGTAAATCCTCTTTATTCTCCATTTCGCGGGAATTCGATACATCCGAAAATAGTTATTAGTGATTTTAATTACAACCTTATTTATTTAAAGCAAATATTGAAATCCTCTGTACCTACGCAACATAACTTCTGGATGCGGAACAATAACGGCCCGCTGCAGGGCAGAGGTCTTGTAATTGAATCATGAATGTAGACAAGCATATTCAACCGCTCTCCGCCAGTTTGGATTCGTGAAGGATTCCATGGCCAAGTAGGTGTCAGAAGTTCTCGTAGGAAAGCCTCCGACATGGTCTAAAGTCTGATATCTAATGACCTGACCACAGAAGAGTCAGTAAAATTATTGACACCTGAATTGGAGTAAATGGACGGACAAATGTTTGTAAGGAATACGTTGGCACATCCTCACGCACAGCCATGGGCGCAGCCATGGTACTCGCGCTCGCCCAGTATCGCGGGCGGACGGTACGCGCGGGCAGCCGCGGCGGAACCTCGCCGACCTAATTACTATCGTCTTGGATTTATTGATTCCGGATCTTTCTTTTTGTTTGTAGTAGCAGCGGCTTTGTCAATACGATAAGGACGTTTCCTTTGCACCGCTTTGAACGTGTTATTGCCCGAGATGGATGAACTGCGGCCCCCGTCGACCTAATTACTCTTGTCTGACTTTGGACTCTGCTTTTTCTATACATCTGGTTCGGATTTATTGATTCCTCGTTCCTCTTTTTAACAGAAGCTTTGTCAGTAGGATAAAGACGTCTCGCTGCTTCGAATGGATGAACTTTTGTAATGAGTTCGAACAGTATGCAACTACTCTTTGAAGTGAAATTTATGTATTGACGTACCTACTGTCGAGAAACTTTGTAGAGGGTAAAACAAATACTTTCGTCACGGAAGTGCGTAATACGAGTACGTTTTCTAAAACAGGAAGTTGTTATTCTGTGTTGTCAGTTGTGATCTTATTTTAGAACATCAGGGTTGAAGAATTTACCACAGCGACAACAATGTACAGTAGGGTAGGGAAGGTTACGGTCAGAGTCATGATGAAAAATAATATAATCATAGTACGGCGTTCCTCAAACATGTGAGAACTTATTCTAAAATATTTGAAACCATTATTATATTGAAAAGTTTGCATACATGCTAAGCCGCTATATATTAAAGACAAAAATACACATTATTCCTGGTTTTGCGATTAAAATATTCTAGCACCATAAGTGATGTACCTAGTTTTTTGTTGTACCTTCCTAAATACGTACGTATAGTCTGTCCCATATAGTTTTAAATTAAACCCAATGACTCCTCGTTTGCACATTAGCCTACACTAATATGTAATAATATAGGAGTAGGTATGGTCGGCGGTGTGTGTGTGTGCGATCAGACAAGAAGTTTGTAATGAACCGCGGGCGGCCTTCGATTGGATCGTAATCCAACGAAGCAGGTTGTTTGCAGAAACATCCCGAACGTTCCGCGAATAAACAATGAACTGTGGAGCAATAAAGAACCCGCGGTGCGGAGCCTTCGGTTTTATTTTAAAGGGAAATTTGCTGCGGAATTTAATATGCAGATATTTTCCTTCATTGCAAACCGTCGGATGTCTCTGTTCTGAGTAAACTTGTTTTTGTTGACTGCCCGCATTAGACACTGGACTGGATAAAAATGTTTATGAGGTTACAATGGCAAAATAATACGGGTAAACCTCTAACAAGATTATAATGAAGCGCTCGTGGAACGTCGCATTTAACCGGGAGTTGCTTGTCGTCAGGTAACCTTAGACTGGCCTGGGAAAGCACGGTACGCATGTACGGAAATCAAAATGGCCTGTGAAACTATTCCAGTTTTACTTAAAACTAAAAATTACGAAATTAAGCAGGTGAATGATGATGTATTAGGCAAAATTTAAGCCAGGAAGGTTACTTATCAACTTTAATTTGTTATACATAGCTCGTTCGCAATTATAACAAATTTAAAAAAAGATTTTCAAACATCTATTCAATGTTACCCAACCTAACATAGTCGTGTTGTCGGGTAAAAGCCATTTAAATATGAAATTGACTTCGACGGCTCGACGACTTAGGCCCCAGTTAGACGACGCGATAGCTTAGCGCAGCGGATGCGCGTCGGGCGCGCATATAGGTAACTGCTAAGAATTTGTACGTTGTGACTAGTCAATAAAGTTTAATTTGCTATGCACGAGAAGGCGAGCGCGCAGTCGCCGCGCGAAAGCTATTGTGTCATATAAACGCGCCCTTAGGACGGTAATGAAGCGAACATCGGAGTGGCGGTGCCGACCACGTCTCCACCGTTCACCCACGGCAACATAAATCACAGTTATAAAATGGAAATCGTTGGAGGTTGGAACAATATAATTTGGCGCGACGCTGCCGCCGCCGCCGGCCGCGACTCCGGGCCGCACGTGCCATATCGCCTTTTAGTGAAAAGTGCGAAACTTCGTTCGGCGCTTTAGCGGTTTGTTCACGTGATTTGTTCGGGAATTCAATAACCTTAGCTAGTTCGATATGAGACTTGTACAATTTTGAAGGATTTAGAAACGATATGTCCGGAGTGTACTTGTCTTGATGTCGAGAACACTCTGGCTAAATTGCGCCCCTATTTTCTGGTTTACACACGCCCCACCGGAGTACAGAATATTAACATGCGACGTACATAGATTACGTAGAGATGTAGATTCTTTGTAGATTTGTGTATGTCACAGAACTCCACCTAAACACCTGGACCGATTTGAATTTTTTTTTGTGTTTTTGAGTGGTTCTATGGATGATTTAGATTCACAATTAGAACCGGTAGGTGGCGCTGTTGTCGAGATTTACCAAGAGATCAATGAAACCGGGAAGAGATTAAGGAATCTACCGGGCCGAATTAGTTTAAATTTTCAGGACATCAAGTTGAGTGGAAACCGGTAAAGCCGGTCAAAAGTGTGTGTGTGTGTGTGTCTGTGAGTGTGTGCCGCGTGTATATTGATTTATGTAGTTGGAAAGCGGCCTGCGCCGGCATCCACGATAATGAGACGGTTTTTATCTTGCGCTGTTTGTGCGGCTCGCTGAATAAATTCCGAGCAACTTGCGGAGGACATAAAAGTTATAATTTAAAAGGAATTCAGTAAGAAACTTTTAATTCGATTCGGAGCTTTTGTATAATTATTAGCGTGCTCCGTCATAAGCTCGGCGGTCTGCTTCACATTGGAAATGTTCTCCAAACATACGCAACATTTGCTATATTTAAATTATTCCCAATTCTTTTTTTGGGAAGTAGGGGTTCTGTGTCTGTGAGCCAGACCTATCCTGCTCTTGGTGCATTTTGCTGATAGGTAAGTCCCGACAGTGCTCATGCTACTCAGGTACGGTGGAAGGGTATTGCTCGCTTGGCTAGCTGCTTCATTGTTCTACTCCTAGTTGTGACCGTATGTGGTTGGTGCCTCCGGTATACAATAAGTTCTGTTATGGCAGACCTTGAAGGTCAACGACTCATTGACGACTTCAGCAAAGTTGTTATGTGGGTAAATATCTTTTCACAGGCGCTAAGGTTTCCCAAAGGTTATTGCGACTAGGTTCGATCTGTCGATTACAGGTCCATCTGTTTGTCGCCCGTCCTAATATGAAACTGTCCATAAGTAGAAACAACATTGATTCGTCATTAACTTCCGCAGGGAAGGGCATTGTGTAGTACGTTTAATTTAATACTTTGATACGCACTGCTGGAACGATTTAACGCACAGCGGGTGACAGGCGCAGGGTGAAGGGTGGCGGGGGGTGACGTGTGACGCGTGACGGGTGACGACCCTGCTGTGCACTCTGCGAGAGCTTATCGACGCCGCGATCCAATAATGTATCGCACATCAACATTCCATTATTAACTCACCAGTCAGCTGAACGAAAGACGTTCCGCATTGAGATTTAATAATAAAATTTATTACACACGTTGTCTCATGGTATCATGAATTAATCTCAAAAATCTTTAGTAAGCTGGCAATCTAATTTAGAAATTTTCGCTTGAGTATAATAAGGCACACTGTTAGCAGAGATAAAGATCGTTTGTGATGTAGTACCTACAGACTTCATAACAAAAGCTCGTTTGTTAAAAAGTACCAAAAAAAATATTTTTTATCAATTATAAGTTAAGCCTTGACTACAATCCCACCAGATGGTAAGTGGTGTGGTAGTCTTGGATGGTAATGCGCACTAACTTAGTAAAGTTTATGCTGACTGCTTTTTGTTGTTGAGTTGTGGCACTGGCGGTCGGAGCAGCGCGACTACGCGCCGACGTAGACGCGTAGCGAGCGGCTACGTAAACTCTACGATGGTCTGTGTGGATTTGAGGGCCACGTGAATCGTGCTGGCCGATGGTAGCCGGTAGCCGGTGGCTCTCGGCGGTACTTTCGCCTGGTGGTAGGGATTATTGTCCACCTGGCTATATTATCCGTCTCAAATGAGTGTCGGAGAGCCAGACATAATGCAGATTCCCCGTTTGTTGTCATGGTGGCAACGCATCGGTGATGTCTTTGATGTTGCTGAAGTGGCGGGCGACGGTGGCCCCCTGTTGCCAAGTGGCTTGTCTACTGGTTTTTTAGCTATTTACATACAATAAACCTCCATCTCCATTCCTCTGGTCCCTGGTACATCCCGCTAGTCCGAACGATGTGGTTTGCCTCGCATTCATTATGCGTGCGGCAATGGCCTGCAATAGCCTGCCAGCATAGGTGTTCCCGCCCGCCTCTAATGTGGGAGCCATTAAAAGGAATACACGTTTACTACTTATGTACTTTACCTTGATGTCGTCTAAATCCCCTCCAGCCAATGTCGGATGTTGTTCTTTCCGAGACAGCCAAAGCGTGAAACGTTTCGTGACTTTTAATCGTCTCGTTGGGTTATGAGTGAGTAGTGTGTTGACGATTCGAGACTACAGAAAGCACTCAAGTTGACTTATTGTAATACCTCGAAGAATTATTTTTATTTGTTATATAAAATATCACCTCGTGTTTTTTTAACGTTTCGTTAAAACATTTTTTATGTAAAAGCGAACAATGTCAGCGCACAGTTAATATTAGTAAGTAACAGGAATAAAGTTGTTCCGAACAGTATAACTCGAGCGCCGGAGTTACAAAGTTGCTGAATTGTTTAAACTATCGCAGTAAATAATACTGTTATATTTTTGTTTTCCCAAATTTTTGTTCGATTCCCAACAATGTAAGAAGCATTGGAAAGTAGTGTCTGTGTTCGATAGTGAGGCGTGTCGTATAAATTGAGAGCCGCGAGCCGCGCTACAGTACAGAGCGAGACGTGTTTTATGGGAAAACTTCGCAAAATTCAGTACCGCGCGCGCCTCTGCCGTCTCTAAATATATTCGGGAGGGGGCGCTAGTGGCCGATATGTTTGAACTTCGATTTATCTCATGATTCACCGCTACCAGTCGAGCAAGAAGCTTGACGTCAATATGGAAGTTTTAAGTCTTGTAATTTTATCTGTTGTAGTTGTGATTATTCTTATTTATAGCGTGCTCATAATTACTGTCTGCCTTTTCATGTCTAATAAGCTGAATCGATTTAGATGAAGTTTACTATGGAAATAGTTTGGACCTTGGAAAGGAAATAGGATAGTTTGTCAACAACTGAAACATATATTATTAAAAACTATATTACTTAGTCTCAGCAGATAGATTCCTGCTAAGAGAGAGTATTCCAGTCCGTTTCCTAGCCAGGCTGTGTTACTGATAATTATTGCTTACATTCGTGTTCGATTCAATTTTGGCGTGGAAGCGATGCGCTTTCCGGCTATCTGAAATGTTGAAGCCAAATTGTAACGTTAACTCCAAAAGGCCAGCGTGTATTCTGTTCGTGAATTCACCGGTTCGGTCTGTTCATTTGGTCTCGTGTCGTAATCAAGGTGACGTCCGTTTTCGGTGACCTTTTCCAATAAAACGTGCCAAGTCCCCCCCTCCCCCCACCGTCGCGACGCAATCCCACGGCGGGGCAATTCCTCACATCCGCTCGAAAGATTTAACATTACTGCTATATTTGTCGGAGCGTTGCTCCAAGTCCTATAAATCAATCTTTTCGATTCGGTCGCGTTGTTTTTCATTGTACGACGCGTCAGGGTGAAACGACGGAGGTTTGAGAAGGGTTCGCTCCGATATGATCCGTTCTCAGTACGGGACGGCAACTCTATTAAAGGGATACATATATGTCCGACTTTCAATAGCTCTGTTCTATTTTATTCTGATCTGTTCTGTATTATATTAAACGGCCGGGTACCACCGAGCTGGGTACCGGTTTGTTTATTTTGTTGTAGCTCCATCGTTTATACACAATGTGGCCCAGGCTGGTCAGGGCGGGCTTGGAGACGCATTGTCAATTATTTGAGCCATAGATTGATAGATAGAATCACAGAAACCATAGAAACACTTATTTTCTTTTGGTTGGAATTTCGGTGGCACAATACCTTCCAAGTCGGCCAATAACTCGGTTGAAGCACACTAGTTGATTAATTTAAGCGCACGTGCCGGTGAATGTTTGTACAGTAGAGCTGTAACTTCAGCGAGTTACTAAATTCATTTCCAGAAAGCGTCATCGTCGGCGCTCCACCAAAATTACAATATACGTCGCGGAACAACAAACAAAACTATAAAATTGGCGTAAACCTCCGCCGCCCGCGCGCGAGAGCCACTCGCCGCCGCAATAACTGTGCGGTGAACTGGTTCCGATGATTGTGCGGCAAGCGGCGGCGGCAAGCGGCGGCGGCGGCGGCGGCGGCGGCGGCGGCGGCGGCGGCGGCGGCGGCGGCGGCGGCGGCGGCGGCGGCGGCGGCGGTGTCGAGCGCTGCGGACACACGGCTATTAAAGTAAACTTGCACTCGATAAACGCTCACATTTACTCAGTTCCAAACGCGCGACGCGACCCGCGTCATACTATGATACTGTGACCTATGTGATACTATGACAATTTAGTAGGTATGTATGTAGTTTACCGATTTGAACCATCCTCCCGGATCGTATAAAGGTTTGTACACGATTACCCCGATAATCCTATTTCGGCCTCGTATAACAAATGCATCTTTCATTGGACCATCGGTCTAAAGATTGTCTGATAGTTGTACACAATAGTGATACTTTTGTATTTATTTGTATACTAGTGGCTCTGCCCTCGCTTCGCTTCGGGAAACATGTCCCTTAGTGCGCACATTCGGAAGTTGTTAGGCGTGATTCTTTAAACGGACATAACTTTTTTATTTATCCACCGATTGAAATAAAACACTGTTAAGTGAAGTTTAGCTTAATATATTAGTGAAAACCGCACCGTACAAAGTCACAGACAACCAGACAAAAGTTCTATTGCGTTAATAAAGACCCCCGTAAAAGGTTTCCGTAAAGGTTTAATATCTTTTATATACAGACAGCGACCAGCTACAGATTTATTATTAGTATTGATGTTGATTATTGTATAATTTTTTATTGGGCGGCATAAAAAAATCCGATATTTTTGGGTCGGCCTCTCCACTCCACCAATCATCACCGGTGCACACAGCAGCGTGGTGGAGTATGCTCTAGACCTCCTCATGTATGAGGAGAGACCCGTGCTCAGTAGTGAGCCATTAATGGGTTGAAGCCAGTACATTAGTTTTTGTTACTTGTACAACCCACAAAAGTGAATAATGGCTTTCTTGAAGGGATTATAATATATCTTATATCTTGCGTCCGTAGTCCAGGTGTAAATTTATGACAAGTATACCCTGCCCTCGGGTAAATCCGTATAATGAAGATTAATTGGACTTTTGTATAGCGCCTGGGTTTGAAATTTGAAGGCATTTGCGTATTCGAAATTAATTACCCCTTGCTTCGGATTAAAAAAATCAGCAGGCAGGAACGATGACGTCAATGAAACAAGAGACAAATATTAAATATTTTATTTGAAAACAAACTTATCCGATTTATGTATTGTATACATATAGTTCCATGTTCCATGGACTCGCCGGAGCCCTCTATTCTCATTGTCTCGCCTACTTCAATAAACTTTATTGTAAAACCTTTTCTATAATAGATCTTTATATTTACACTTTATTCTATACAAAAATTTCCATTTATTTAAATTAACTATTATTTTACAATTTTACGGTTGGGCGTGTCGCCGTGAAAACATACATACATTATATTAAAAAGGTGTGTGAAGTTGAAACACAATACAACCTTGACATTACATCATATTCAGAACAAAAGAACATTCTCTATGGCACCAACGATTAACGTTCACTCGTCTAGGATTATAATTGTAAAGAGAACTAGAGAGAGCTCTATTTGAGTAAGCTCGGACCTCGGACACTGATTTCATACCTTTGCGATCATTCCGTGTATCGGAACCCATTTAGTTAACTTTCCGGCGAGGTTGGCCTGGGTGGTGGTACCCCCGAACCGACCACATATTTATCAATAAATAAATGAATAAATGATTTGAATTACGGTAATCGTCGGTACCTTACAACATGTCTACTTAAAGCAAACCAAGTTTAGAAATATAATTTGCTAAATCAAATAGGTAAATACATTGTCCTTGACAGCCTTATTTTCATATTGGGCTCTTGGGGCTAGGAAATCAAATTGGTCCTTTTAGCATTGATTTAATAAAAAATACTACTTCCTTAATTAATCGATGACCTCTCTTTGATGTGCTCACTTTGTTTTAAATGCGTCATAAATCGTCGACAATATTGATAGGATAATAAATGGCAAGTAGAAAATACTCCGGTGGATCGATATAAATAACAATCCAGAAATAAAAATGTCATCTTCAACGGTGCTTTAAACCAACTTAAAAATCGAATGATTCTTTCATTGATATCATTACAGTACAAGTACATTATACTATTATAATTACACATCTTAAACCTGCTTTCCTATAAACATTGGCTTACAACTAACTGAATGTTGAACGTGAAATACGAATCCCATGTGCTCGTTACGAGAGGATGCACAACTTTTAATTAGTAAATAACCCCGAGGATTACTTTGTATTCATAAAAACGAGCCGAATTTAAATAACAATAAATTACTTTCCTTTTAGGAAAGTTTTCGTTCGTAGAACACTTTACGAGTACGTCGGATATTATTTATGTATACACTGAGACTGAAATGTGTTGAACGTTGGAGTGGCCCGTAAGATTACATCAAATTCCTAAATGGTTTTAGTGAAAAGATGAAGGAATTTATATGAAAATCCTTACCTCAATAGTAATAAACACGAGATCAAAACGTAGGCAAACCGGGTTGGGTGAATGGGGCTGGGGATACTGTTTTAATAATGTAACCCATCTTATTATAAAATTTTATGTAATCACGTAATATTAATATCTTTCTTGAATATATTAGGAATTTGATTAAATATCCGTTTCCATTACTTATACCTGCGATATATCGATAAATTCAAATACATAATGTTGTGTTTCTAAACTCCGTCAAAAGATAAACTTTGAACCTTGTTCGGTGAGCTGACCTTCGCCGCCAACTATTCGATTCCATAAATTAATTTAATGTTTGGGTTCTCGTTATACATGCAAAATAACTAATGAAATTGCCGCAGACAATGTGTGTTAATTAAAGGAGATGTTTCTAACGTATCGAGCCCTGACCAGGTCTGTGTACCTGCCGGGTTACGAGTACCTACGGTATACGCAGATACCTAAATACATATAAAACAGGTACCAACTGCCCGTTTAATTAAGATGGCTGCGGTACGTGATACATTACTTAAGATTTGTAACACAAATAAAAAGCAATTACGTGAAAAGTCCTTATGTATGATCATTTGTCGGTTAACCTGTAAATTTTTTTAAACACCGAATTGTTGAACAGCAAAAAAAAGAGTGCAAGTGGTTGAAAATTATGACTTTTGTTTAGCTTCTGTAAGAGTAGGCCATATTGCCTTAAGTTTGAAACCCCTCCTTCAGCCTATCATAACATTCATACAGTTCAGTTACATAACAGTTCTTTTAAAATTTGAGACAACAAAATTAAATGTACACATGAGAGTTAATATTGTATGTCGGATGTCTCGGCAGCTAACGATACTATACATAAAAAGTTGGGAATCGAGCGTTTGTTAGCTGAATTACAATGAACACAGTGTATTGCAGGTATAATAATATTATTCATAAATTATGCTAAAAGGCTCATGCTCCGTCTGATACGAGTCTTTACCGTAAAACTAATAACTAATGTTATAGTATTAACATTAAATAGGTAATATACACAGGATCTTTATAATTTACAGTAAAATAAGTTACACAGCATACTTCTTATCATCTTTAAATTTTATATTAACGTATCAACTATTATACATTACTAAATATTTATCACTCGAAGGAAAACGTTCTTGCGGCAATCGGCACGAGCTGGTTAGCTCTTACGTTTAATTGATTTTAGTATTTTTAATGTTCAGCGCATCACATGGTTTTAACGGACATTCTTATTGTGAGGTACTTGTACACTAGGAGAGGGTGTGAGTGTCCCGAGTGTGGCGACTACACCTGCGCGGATCACGTGGAACGAATACAAATTATATATAATACGAGTACAAGTTTAGTATTGTACACAGAACTTTGTAGGCGACTCGATAGCTAGCCACCGATCGTGAGAGTCCTAGAGCTAACGATCGGCTTCCAAAACCGAGAACAGTGTTAACTAGTTATCTAAAATGTGAATAATAAACACCGTCACTACCATCTGTTTCTCCTATTTACGTTGTCTGGAAGTTTCTCGTGTTGCTGTTTAGCAGCCTCCTCAATTGTTATTGTTATTAATGTCTTTATATTTTGTTTAAATTTGTGAACAATAAAAAGTTATTGCGCGTTTGTAGCGTCAGAGCGTCACAAATGAAATGTTCCATCCCAGCCCTCGCGTGTACGGTACGAGCTGCCTGAGCCTGCAGAATGCTACGAGCGGAATTCAGTTTGTAAGACTACATTTTAAAAAGAATATTTTTATATTTATAAAGCCAGATAAGCCGAGCGTGTTGATATCGGCAGGTGCGCCGTCGAGCCGTGTCAGCCGAATGTTAATACATTATATCAGGTAATCTCTCCGCCAAATATGTTTTATATTCCACATTTATTTTTAACTCACATTTTATTTATTTTCAAATATAAAATGTAAAAATAGGCGTAGGATTGGGACCGATCAGTTTTAACTCGATTCAACTTAAACATCTCACGTGTTTGTTGCGATTCGGTAATTCTCCAAATCAGGTCGTTAAAGAACAGTTCGATCGACAAATATAAAATATGCCGAAAGAATCCCCGGGGAGTAATTAAACGGATTAATTGTCCACGTCGGGCCCGGCAGCCGGCAGCGCCCGCCGACAGCTTATCCAATAAAACAAGATCAACGCACAGCTCGTTTCAACTGTGCTCCTTTTTTTATTACAATGTCCATATTTAATATCTAATCTAAAATCTTTAATTTGTGAAATATTTGCGCCTATTTTGTGAAGTGTACGCGACTTATTTTATGAGGTTTCATGTATTCCATCGGTTTTGGATGTCCACGGACCTTGTGATTCGATCGATGATGGGCCTTCAGTAATAAAGTAGGTGTCGTAGGGCCGACGCGGCGGCGTTACGATACGATTATTCAATATAACACGAGGCAGTGGATTGCGAGTGCGCGACCCATCTTGCCGCTTCCGCATCAAATATTCAGTTGTGTGTTTATTTTTGCAAATCCAGTAGAATCCGGCTGACAAAGAAGCCGAGCGGCGGATGCGCCGCGAGACGGGAGATATCAGCGGAAAATAGATTTATTGGTTGCGGAACGCATTGAAAAATTCACGAAACAATTTCAAAGAACTATTCTTCGAGCGTGCCCTACATTCTTATAGATACCGGAATTTTGACAAAGTTGAATCCTGAACAAACAATTATATTAGAGTAACTCCCGATGTTCATAGAGCAACATGGAATTGAAGCGAGCGCGGGAACCGCACGATTAGGTGCCGCCACAATACTCGAAATGTTTCACATAATTAACTACTAAATCTGTGTAAGTACCTACGATGTACTTAAACGAATTAAGATACAGTTCCGACACATAATTAGTATGAACGTTACACTGTCTCCTTACATGATTCCAGGGTACCATTGGATCTTATTACAGTCCCCAGATGATATCCTCGTAACTGAGCGTTTTTAACTTTTTTTGAAATTTTAACGGAGAAGATCGGTATAAATTAGTGTGTTTATTGAATGCAACGAGTAGTTAGCAACAATCAAAAACAAACTGCGAAGTTCAAAGAGCAACGATGTTGTTAGTGTAGTGTGTCGCGACACGGTACTCGCGGAAGGAAACGATCGCGATTTCACCGTGATCATGATTTATGTATGTAACTGGATCATAATATCGGTGTGTAATAATGATGTATATAAATGATGATTACTTAATATACATATTTTAAAATGCTGGTAGGTATAATTGTGACGATAAAAAAATTTGAAGTACTTACATATTCAATGTGTGGGTGTAGGAAGCGCGTCGCTCAGGTAGTCTTCAGAACTTTATTTACGTTTTAAATGTCTTCTATATTCTAAGAGATTCGTTATAAACTCAGAAATGGGAAGTGTAAAGCAATTATTTCTCAGTCAAAGTGCTCAAGTGCTTCCCGAGTTGCCACGCGTCAAAACGTTGTTATCGACTGTTTCGCAAACTTTAATCCCGATAAGTAACAGCCTCGAATGCGGCTGTTTTAAAATTGAGCACGTTAACGGCCCAACAGCCATCTCCGGAGAACATAACATATATACCCGAACGTGCACAGCGTAGGCAGTGACAATTTCACTTATGTTAACACACTACGCTTCGTTTACTTTAGTTTCTATCGAGTTTGACAATATTTTTTAGTAACATAATATTTGGGTATGCGATGACAGAGACGCTACTTGCCTATAACCATATGAAGTGATGTTAGGAAATGTTTTGAATACCAACCAATAACCAACCAAATTTAACCAACGCTAGCATTCCTTTTAGTAAGATACGACAAGACATTGTGACGAACACTGTTCAGCTGATCCGTGTAGGTTCGTATGTTGTAGTTTTACTGACATTCTGGACGAATAACTACTGGTTGCCTGTGAGTAGCATCTGTGTCAACGCATATTACATTGAATACAATTAGATGTAGCATTAAATACAAATCGCTTATAACCAACTGTATTTACATTCATACTAGAGGAGCGACACAGAGCTTACGTTATAGTGAAACGGAAACGGAACCGTCCACAGCGATCCAACCGATCGACCGCTGTCTGACGATACGGAGGCTTACTGAATAAAAATATACATTTTACTGCCAAATTACAGATAAGTACAGAGTTTCCTTTGTTCTTGAGTCTTTATTATCCTACAAGGCAGAAGACAGTTCCTGCCTTCCATTGGTATTTATATTTTTTTAGAGATTTAAAATCAACTACACGGCAATGTAATTATACATACACCTCATAATATTTATCTTCGTTCTCATTGCGGGTGTACAGACTTGGCGTCGCCAGCGGCCTCTGAAGGTACAGTGAAGGTCACCAGCCGCGGCGACGGCCGCAGTCGCCGCCACCGCGCTCCGCGGCGGACACGAGACGGACTCCCACGTCACTCGCTCCACATAAAACCTTACACTTTAAATCTAATGTCATTAAATTGGTATAACTTAGGGTGAAAACTAGGTTTCCGCCGGATAGAATGACGTAGGCGTGGGATCGCGGGGGTACGTGGTAGTCACTGTGCGGCACTGAGAGTCAGTCGGCGCGCGGGGCCGGGCGCTCATCAGCTGGCGAGCGCGGCGCGCAGCAGGCGGGCGTGCAGCGCGCCGGCCAGCAGCAGCGCCGCCACGCAGCGCGAGCTGTCCGACAGCCCCGCCGAGCCCGTCTGCATCGCCGCCGGCCGCTCGCCTGCACACACACAATGTTAGCTCTATTTGTAACCATTACACTAGCCGCACACACGCAATATTATTGATAATAATAATCTGAATATTGACTTTGTGCTGATGATGTAGAGAATGTCAATGGCATTAAGTCCGCCCATTGTACTCCTTACTGTTAAGGTTGCAATAAAGAATAAATATAAATAAATAAAAACATATATTATCAATAATATTTTACAATTCCAATGTGACCATGTTAATAGTGGGAACAGGATGTTTATTACAGGCCATTTATGCACAAAATTATGCAAGTGTTAGTGAAGAGTGAATGAATTGGCTTAAAATGTCTAATGTTTAATTGGCACTAGATTGTAACCATGCTCCGAAGGATAACATTAAACGTATAAGTAGAGACATTTTGAAAAAACTTCCAACAATTTGAATGGCGTGTATTAAAATGTAATAAATTCACACTGGAATATCAATTACAATATCGAGGAGAAGGCAGTGGCCCAGCGTGGATGCACCGATTGGGGCTTATGCGCTGGCCGGCTTGCGGCACGTTCCAAATGAGATGAGGTGGGCGCTCGGCGGGCGCCGGCCGCCGACCTCAACCCGATGGCATTATGAACTGCAGTCAAATGAACGGTGCTTCGTCTTCGGAAAAAGTAGTCCAAAGCACCGTCGGGCGTCGGTTGAATAGCGCGGGAAATTAGATTGCAAAACCATATATTCCAGAGATTAAACCATTCGTTAACTTAAGTTACAAATTATATTACATTTTCAGTGCAATTCTGCTAAACGACTTGTGATAATGAACTGACTGTTGTACCCAGCTGTATGGTTTTGTTTGTGTTTGACACTCTCACGTGAACTGCTCCAATAATACCAACCAAAACTACAGCGAAGCTGTTCAAAAGTTCACTGACACTCTAGAAGTCTAGAGCATTATGTATAAGAAGATAGAATAGGATAAAAGTAGATGCAATTTGTTCACTAACAGATGGGAGTAGATATCTAAAAGTGACCATGAAGCAACTAGAAGCTTAATATTCGACGCAAAAAGCCGAAAACGTTTTAATCCACACCTATATTTTTTTATTACAGATTCGGAATCACATACAAATTTTGTCAAATGGTCCAACTCTCGTGACTCTACGTCCAATAGAAATATTTACACAGCGTTAAAATGAACCCTATTTTCATACGTTATGTTCTGAAATCTCAAAACTTTATCGGCTGTGGTGAACATTTTCTATTTTGTGGGTTACATCGTTTCCGCTTTCTTGCGTCGAATTACGAGTATAACAAGAGTAAGGTGTGAGGTACCGTTGAGCACGTGCACGCGCACGGAGGCCAGCTCGGCGTTGGAGGGCGCGCACGAGTAGCGGCCGGAGTCGGCCGGCGCCGCCGCCTGCACCAGCAGGTACGACGTGGTGGCCGCGCCCTTCTCCGTCACCACCGACACGCCGCCGCGCGACGAGTCGTACGATATCACCTGCTGCCGCGACACGCACACGCCCGCACTCTCATAGCCGTCACACGCCCACCCTGCCGCCGCCGCCGCCGCCGGCTCGCGCCCGACGGACGGGAACGGTAGGTTATCTTCACACTAGGTGTCCAGGCATGATTGTCTGCGTGTCATGTACGTACGCACCGCGGAATGCACACAAACGAACAGTATCATCCTTATCCGCCCAATGAAAATCTTTGTGTGCTTTTTAAGTTGTATACGTACATGACGGGACAGCGACGTGCATAGAAACAAACCTTTGTATGAAGATAACGTACTTATTTCAATATACTCTGTGTCGTTCGATCGCACCGCGGACGGGTCGGGTGGGGTTATTTAGACACACTCCAATATGTAACACCCTAACTCGACTTAGAAAAAATTCCGACAGTGTGACAAAATTACGGCGTGGGTGGCGTTGTACGTTATTAGAATGCGGGGGTTTTATGAAACTTAAAGATACATTTATTTTATACCTTCGCCCGTCGAGTGCTTTCTCAATTTTTAGAACACCCATCGATACCATCATTTCTCATTAGCCCCTGTCCTCCACAAAGTAACTTCTCGTGCTCCCTATAAATTGTATTATGATCAAAATAAAATTCGAGACACCTCCTCGTATCCCATGTAAATAATTGTATAACCTCTGTGTACGCCGTATTTTATTACCTATATTTGGAATTCTTAAAAAACTCGCAAAAATAAATAGGTTTTTACACGAAGGTTTCTTTTGTTCTGTTCATTTTAAAGGATAACAAATGATTTACGACGTAAGTGACAAGACAACTGACACGAGATATTGAAGCAAGGAAAATCTAACCAAAAATGTGAATGAAAAATGTGGTCCCGCCACGCCGTGGACAATGGGGCACCCGCCCGGCGCGGCTTGTACAACGTTTGGGATCCGATGTGACCCCGGGTTACATTCAACTTGTCATGGCTACTGGAGTACAACATTTTTTATGTAACAAAAAAACAAAATTGACTTTTTTTTCAATTAGCCCATTTATTATTTCGAATAATGACAAAAATCTTTATTTAACAAAAAATCTACTCAATATGTTGGTATATATGAAAATACATACATAAAAATTTTGTTCACAATTTTGCTTCCGTTACTAAATGAAATTGAATAAGTAAGCGTTACAGGCTACGTTTTATTCAATACGTGAGGAAAAAATGATTTGTTATCATCGCGCTGGGAGATTCACATCGTAACAATCGGTATTATTGTTCTTTAATATTTGAGCAATACAATGTCAGATAACGGAATGTATGAATTGCCTACATGTAAAGGCAAAAGGCGAGATAAATTTCAGCTGAACAAATTAAATTACATTCCGGAGGGTTAGATTTATTGCGCAATTATTCGTTAATAAAGGAGAAGTAATAAGTATTAATAGTAATAACAGTAATATTTCCTTTTCTTCATTTATCTACTCTTTTTTTTACCGTGTTAATTCTTGTCACTGTACTAAATTTAGATTGAATTTTATATAAGTCCTTAGATTAAATACGCAAAAGAGAATGGCATTCGTTAAAGAAACAATGTGACACAACTTTAAATGTAATATTGTGCACTGAACGGCTTCCCGGAACATTCTATTACATTTGTTGACAAACGTAAAACGGGACACAATTTCAATTTAATATCGAGCAATGAAGGGTTGGAGAAGATTCAATTATAAATTTTGGTAATTTGTCAAGTAGCAAGTACTGTTGAGGCGTTAGCATGCAGCGCGAACTCGGCCGCCCCGAGTCCCGTGACGGAGGCACACGTAGCCAATTTAACCCATCGGAAGTTGTGTGTAAGTAATGCTAGTTACACGCTAGTTGCTCAACTTGTGCGACAAAATACAAAACGGCGCGAGCACCTCCCCCGGCTCCCCGCCGGTGGCTGTTATCGCTGACACGTGTAAAGGTTTAATGTGAGAACCGTGTCTAAGTTTCTAATTGCCGTCTACGTAGCGATTCGGTATCACATCATGTTATTAATTAAATTATTAAGGTGTGGCTTCTAATCTTTGAAATTGATATCTAAAGTTGCAAAAGCTCGCTCGCGCCGTCCGTCTGGTTATAATTGGTCTCTGAACGTCATAGAATCTGTATTTCTATCATCGATCGATCAAACGAAGGTATGATGATAAATTGACGAACCCATAGGCCAGTTGGTAGTGTCTCTGCCTACCAAACGAGGGGTCTCGGTTTCGATTCTTGGCCAGGGTACACACACATTTATCTGACAGATAATGTTATTGGTGTCTTATTTGTGTTGTTTATAACACTCGTGTGTAAGCATTTATTTATTTATTTCACACAACTGATAAAACTAATGAATTATGATGATACTCGTAATTATCTATTGCTGAGTTGTTTCAATTAATTTCGAATTGTTTTTCAGTTGCTATGTCCCAATATCCTCCCTGAAAATCCAATTACTATCACCGGTTGATGCGTAATGTAGAGGCTAGAGCGGGGAGGACGGGCTCCCTATCAATCACAATAATCAATGGCGCGGGGCTAATTTGGTTCATTTTCTCGTTACCCGCCAGCGTGGCCCAGCTGGCCCCGCTGCACCCTGACAACACTTAGATTGATTTCACCCAATTCTCGTCTGTCAGAGTTTCCTATTCATTTTTTGTTAAAACTTAAGATCTACTTCATACAACACACTTTTCGTGAAACGATAGCCCCTGCCTACTTACAGACTACGTTAAATTTAGGTATGTCTAGAAATGACAGCCGTGAAGCCTAATTGATAAACATGTGTAACTACACAGATACATAATGTTATTGTTGTTGTTGTAATTAAACTAAAATTTTAAAAGATGTAATGTAACTTAATGTATTTAAAATAAATGGAAGGAATTCTATAAATGTTTCATGGTGTGATAATAAACACAACTGCAGCTGCCAGCCCAGCAGTACATAACTATGAATATATAAATATATATCTTAATATAAATAAATCTCCTGTCACGATGTTTGTACGAGATGGATTCCTAAACTACTTAACCGATTTTAAATTAAATTGGCACACCGTGAGCAGTCTCGTCCAACTTGAGATATAGGATAGTTTTTAATTTCAAATTAAATGTTTAGTAAACAAAAATAGTGTTCATTTTATGTTTAGTTTTGTAAATTCCTCATGGCGCTGTTGGTTGATTCGTCATTAAAAGCATTCGTTTGACAACTAGGTTGCGAAGACACCCGGTAGATGGCGTTGTTAATCTATTATAATCACTGAGCCACAGCAACGCGTGGTTGGGACAGCTAGTATTATAATAAATCTGTAAGTGATCGCTGTCTGTTCACTAAAGATATGATGAGAAAAACTTTTAATGGAGGTCTTGTTACAATGTTTGTCTGAGCCTTTGTATGCGTTTATCTCAAAAACGGCTTAACCGATTTGTGTGCGGTTTTTGCTAATGTCGGTATTGATATAATATAGATTAAAGTTCACTCAAAATTTATTGTATGTTTTATTTAAATCAGTCCATGAATATAAAAGTGATGTCAGTTTTAATAATTACGCCTAATTAATTTTCGAGCGTGGTTACTAAGGGGCAGGTCTTCCGAATCGAAGCGAGGGCGGGTTTATTAGTAAATAATAATCTTATGGAGGGCAAATAGGTGAAAGTGGCTCTTAGCGAAATGTACGACACGCACCGTGCCGCGCCAGACATAAGGGGTAATGTGGTTTGAAAAAATAATTCTTAAAACGTAGGACGGTAGTGTGTCGATTAAATTTTACAATCGATCGTTAAAATAATTGTACATGTTTAGTAACGATCGTATACCACCGGGGTCTGCACTCGCTCGGTTTAACTTTGTCCTGGATACGTTTAAAAATTTTCAAAGTCATTGGGCGTTAGATATTGTATTTATCACGTGTTTAAAGTTCATCCCCACTTTGTGCAATGAACTGGAAGCATCCAACCCATTATCCTAACAAAATATATCTATTTCCTGAATCAAAAATAACATTTTAAAAGTATTTATCTCTTATCACTATCTGATAATACCAAATGCAATGCCTTAAAAGGTTCAAAAAAATTACTAAAGTCTCCCTAAAAAAAGCCCACTGAGTATTAAACTTATTTTTCATAAATTCGTATACCTACATAGATTTTTAATATAAGACCTCATAATTATGTAGACACGGCAGGTATACATTTCCATACAGAGTTCAGGTAAGGCCGGAGCGAGATGCCTATTAATCTTGTATAACGGCCCTTCGCTTCCCCGGACAGCAAAGTAATATGTTTTATGTAAGTCCGTGCCGGACACTTATTGGGAATTAATTGGGGGTGTACATCGATAATTAATAAATCACTTCTATTAGCTTTTTATGCGTCGGGCCGTTAGTTAAGGACCTCAAATGCGGAGTACGGGTAATACTCGTAGGTATTGTCATTCATTTTTTCGGGAGAGGGAACTTCATCGAAATTGTTATATGCATGGACTGCATAATCGGCATTGCACACACGTCACTCGATGACTTCCGTCAGCGAATTATCTTTGATACAATTTTCGTGTTAGGCTCGTACTCGACCTTGTGCCGGATATCTGTCAGCCGGATACCATTTAAACCAGGTTCAATGATTAAGGTACGATCCCTTTGCATCGATAGGACGGATGAATGTATAACGGGATACGATAACGCAGAGTATAGGTAATCTGTACCAAACGTCCCAATATTTTTTATTCTCCGAATCGCTTTTTGCGTCTTGTATTTTTGCGTCGGCTTTGTAGGTCTAGATTTTATTTAAAGAAAACTACAGGGAATATCTTTTCATAAGATGATAATATGATAAGACTTTGCAATTTCTTTACATGCCAGATTGAAGCTATTCTTTTAGAATGCAAAAGCTTGCAAAACGAGAGCACGTTACGACTATGTAATTATAATTAAAAAAACATTCACGTCTTTAAATAAACCGTTTCATCTGGTTTTGGATCTGGATTAACTGGTTTTCAAGTGATACTTGAAAAATAAGATATGTATGCCTCGGATTCAACTTCAATTCCAACGGTGTCAAGTTTATTCTCAGATTAATTTAATAACATTTCCAATTTTGTCAAAAACAATTACGTCATGTCATAATAATTGTCGATGTAAGCTACAATAAGATATAATGTGTGTATCAGAGCCACTCGAGTACACGGTGAAGGGTGCCTACTGCTGCTGGAACTTATTACGATCGACCGGCTCTGGCTTAACGACTGTCATTTCGTTGATCCTTATTTTATAACTATTATCTAACTTACAACTAAATACACGTATCAAAGTGGTCCCACATTGTAACATTTAAACAAATTTTTGGAGAATTTAAGAACTGACCTTAAGATCAGCCGGTACGACGAACTGATATTGTAAATTACATACTTAAATAACACCTGAAATGGGTTTAATCTGTAACGTGACCACATTATGGCCAATTGATGGCGCGTTTCCGTTAGGTCCCCAAGTCCATAGACAATAGAGGATATTTATCAGTCAACTCCTACCGTACGCCACGATCAGTAACCTATTTCCAATAACGACGTTAACGACTCGATGTATGAGACCACTTTGAGGTGCATTTCCTTAAATGTAAGTAATAAAGTGGAGTGAATAATTACTTTCCGGCCGCTCACCTCGTCCTCGTGGTACCAGAAGATGTAGGCGGGCGGTTCGGGGCTGAACTGGATGAGGCAGGTGAGGTTGATGGTGGAGCCGATGTCCACGTGTAGGTCCGGCCCGCCCAGGATGCGGGCTGACGGCACTGTCGACAACATACCACCTTACATTAACAATAATACCACAATTATAAAATTGTCACTGATGGACGTCTGCACTTGGGAGATATTTGAGAAAAACTATTATTCGGGGTGTGTATTAACGCAATTGATCCCGTAATAATGATATTTGTCTGATTGTTTATGCGTTTGTTTCCGATAATTCCAGAAATTACTTAACCGGACATTAATAATACCAGGGGCGTCGCCAATGTGTTGCCGGCCAAGAAGGACCCCACGTAAGCTCTGTGGGAATACCAATTTAGGAAGTTATGCCCACAGTTTACGCGTAAGTGGGAGGAAGTGACGTGAAACCGAATTGTGGATGAATGACAGGTATCCAGGTGGATCACCTAAGAAAGGGCGTGCAGTAACGATGTAATATTGATACATCATACTCGTTCCTGAAATACAATATTCACGTCCACAGCTCGAATTCCGAACAACAGAGAATAACAGAGGCTGGTTGATTCCGCTATTTGAACTGCGGAGTTTATATAAGTAAGTCTGTGCTTCGAGCTGAGGGTTTGAGGTTTACATTTGCGACGGCGAGGGACTTGACGTGGTCGACGTCGCGGCAAATGCTTGTCATCTTTGTGACGACGCTGCAGAGTTTAAATTAGATCGGCGCTACAGAGCTTTACCTTGTTGATTCCGATGTTACTTGAAAAGCTGTTACAACCAGTTAATGGAGAGTACGCTTTGTACTACGGGCATAAGGTGGGTATTAGTCTGCACTGGATCAAGTTTTTTTTGGTTTTGTTGCGAGTTTATAAAAGCGAGTTAGAGCTTTACTAGAAAAAATATTAATAAGGGCTACTTAAACGGGCCCCAGGGAGACTTCCTTTGAGGCGATGCTCAACGAGTAACATCCTTTTTATAAAAACTGAAGTACCCACATAAAATAAAACCGAGCATATTTCGAGGTTCAGTACTAGCACGTTTTGGGGTGTATCGTGGCATCATGACACAGACCAAGTGCTCTGTGCTTCATCATCATCATCGACGTTGGGGGTCATTTGCTCTTTACTTGCTAGTTTAATCCTGACGTTACCTGCAAGGTGGCAATACAAGGGTATTTTACCCGGCTGGTCATCACCCTGCTTCTAAAACACTTACCATCAGGTGACTCGTTTGTTCATTGTTGATTATGTATATAAGAACACGTTGTATGTGTGTTTAATGCGCATTGTACAAAACTGTGTAGCCAAGGGATATCAGGGCTGCCAGATAAACGGGGAATCTTGTTTTGGAAAAAAAACCTTGACCCGTGCCCAGTGACTAGATTTTTTGATGTTTCGACCACCTACAGATATCTTTTCAACAAAACTACGAGACCCGTATGTCTGAAATTGCTATGTATTCAACCCACACAGTCATGTTTTTAAATAAGTCGAGAAAAAAGGAAAAGTGACTCAGTAGTCGATTAAGATACGGTTGCACAGTTTTGTAATTTTCATTAAAACCATTCTCTGAAGTGCAGCTTTTTTTAAGCCAAAATTCCGCATCCGGTCCGCATAGACCCTAGGAAACGTTGTGCCAGTTTTCATCAACAATGAAACTTTTATTTTTAGTATACAAATTCCAATCCAATATATTTAGTGTCGAAGTAAAGTCTCAAGATTCAGGTGCGACATTAAGTTATTGGATTCTAGGCTATAGCGATTCGGACCCTGTTCCGCGTCGGCAAGATCGATTTTAGAACGGCGGCGCGAGGTGACAAATAGTTAGGATTTGTCCTTTGTTCTGACTGAAACTAATCTGCAGATAGGTCGGTAATCCGACGATGCGAGATCCATTGTGTGGATAAAACAGAAGATGTGCTACTTTCTTTGTATCGCGGGTTTATAAATAAAAGTTGTTTGCGGCGCGATCCCGGGAGGCGCAGGTTAAACGCGGTAAGCGCTTTGGTGGACTGCTTATTAAAATTTATACTTGCACTAATATCTGATACATATTTACTGAAACGACGCGTCCAACTCTGCTCATTGTTACACTCGTATTTGCAGTTCGAAACTGCGTCCATGATGGGCATGGACGTTATGAGAGTTGTAACGTTCAAGTTCAGTACTGACCATAAGCTTCTTATTTCTTCGGTATACATATATTATGTAGAAACGTGTAGGATAATGGAGAAACGCTATCAGGTCTCAAAGCTCCGTACCGATCATCAATGTTTAGATAATCTAATGTTAGTATGCGGAACTGTTGTCAAACTTGATGAGAGGCGGCGGGGAGGGGAGGAGTGATGGGGTTTAGCGCTCTAATTGAGAAACTTCTGCTTGAGAATTAAAATGGATTTATGGGTACCTACTTCTAATATCATATTTATGTGTGTCATATAAATATTTATGATCCCGGTGATCACATCTGAGGCAGGTTATGGGATGTCGTAGGTTAGTTATTTATATTTGACAGCCTGTTAATCCTGGTCGGAGACTATACAATTGAAGGTCGGAAAATTTTGCAGCACTTAGGCACTATCTTTGTAGATATTCGAATCGTGCCGGGAAGTGTAAAAATGCTGTTATAAGACCTCGATTAATTTCTTTCGGCAGTACTGTAGTTTCTATCGACCGACCGTCTGCTGCATTTTATAGAATGGCCGCGGTCGCCAGTTCAATTGGTGACTGATAATTGCAAATTTCCTGATCGCTTTCATATAATTCAGTGCTTCCACTGAGATTGAGAGACCTGTACCGAATATCAAATTTGGGCGTCTGCAGTCTGCAGATCGGAGTAAGGTAAGAGAAGACCTGTCTTTGGCAGAAAAGTACACTATAAGTTATGGATATTGTGCACTTGGTAAGTGTTTTTGTGATGTATAGTTATAATCACGGAATACAGAGAGAAGTTTGACGTAGTTTATTATGAATTTAATTTACGCAATGCACAACTGACGCCTCTCAGTGACAGTTAAGCAATACCGGCCATTTTCCGGCAAATACGCGGAGCTCCGCGCAACCTCAGTGCGTGTGCCACGCCTACTTCGCACTTCCCCTTCTCTCTGTATTCCGTGGTTATAATGTATGTAAGTACCAGGAATATTGCAAAGAATAATGGAATAAAAAGAAGAATTAATGTATAAAGTTCAAAGGAACCATATTTTTTCCTTAAGGTGATAAACCTTTGCTTCAGGCCGTCTCAATGCCTTCCAATTTGTTTAGCCTAACTAGTTACTATACCCTCCATTGCTCCACATTTCTTCAACGGGGCAGGTCTAGTTTGGGAAAGACAGACCCAAGTAAGTCCGTTGGTACGGGTCATATAGCACATCGAGTGACGTAGTCCGCCAGCGGCTGGCATGGCTGCCAGGCCGGGCGTATATGCGGTCACAGCGGGGCGGCTGCAGCGGCGCAATTTATATGCGCCATTAAGAAAGCTTTCACCCGGACGCCTGCATAAGTACTGACCACCTTAATTCATGAGCGTCATACGTCAAACAGGCGCGGGCGGGGTGTGAGGCGCGGGGCGCGGGAGACGACTCATTACGTCGAGGAGCCGATCCGCTCAGTTTCAAGAGCGCACTCACACTAATCCGCCCTGATCACAACATTCGATACATTATCGCTATGGATTACATGTTCCTGCACTTCGCTTCAGCTATCTTGATTACATACGTCTCCCAGACCACCTTGGGGTTTATCTATTTATTGCTTTTACGAATAAGGTTTCTTAATACAAATTTTATTGTTAGCGTAACGTACTAACAGACGTATTTGTACCGTACAAACAAACGGCAAGAGCCGCGGAACGCTTTCAGCGGTGGCGAGATGCCAGCCGCTCTCGGCCCCGCGCCGCGCCCCGCTCCGCGCCCCTCGGCCGCCGCTAATGGTGACTACAAATGAAGTCGTAAACTCCAAACGGTTCATTTTTAAAGCCACCTTTGACTAGGAGTAATTTAGGCGATCGCGTTAAGCTGAGTGAGGCTGATTAATTTAGCATATTTACTCGGCGCCGCGCCGGTTTGGTGCTAAACCTACCATCAACTTTCACGAGTCGACGCCGGTAAGTAATCTCGCTTAATCGCTGTATAAAATCAGTCTCTAAAATGTCTAATCCCCTTAGAGATGTTCAACATACACATAAATTAGTAAAGTGATTGATGATTATTCTTGTCATCTTTTATCACCTAAGCCGAAGTTTCTTATGGGAGTCAATAAACATTTAAAAATAAACGAGAAACAACGTCGAAATATCCATTTAGTTAAAGTATTTTTACTTTTATCACGAAGTCAAACTTGCGATCTGCACAAGAACAAAAGTCAATTCAACTCGTAACTAAGCGATTAATCTCGATCGTATTAGCGTACAGAATCCCGTCGCTCGGCGCAAGAACCCGCGCCGCGCTCGGGTACAAAGAGCGCTCGATTAAACCAATTTGCGTCGTAGCTGAATGCGCCGACCGGCCGGCCGCGCCGCGCGCCTCCACCGCGGACAAAACCGGCAAACTAAGTGCGCCCGTTCACAGCGCATTGTCCGAGTCATCCGTCGCTCACCACGGTCGCCACTCTAGGACCCGCCGTTTAATTCAGCGTATGCAGGAATACGTAATGCGGAGCGGTAATGGTATTCTCGATCGATGGTCGCCCGCGCGGGCGTTCGCGGCTGCCGAACAAAACCCTAATTACATTTGGCAGCGCGCAGTGTTTTCGCATTTCTTGCGATCCGACTTGAAACGTCGGGCGCTGCAAAGGTAAACACAAATCTATGTCAAAGTCGGTTCCGAACTTAAAGAATAAATAGTAGCCGGTTTCAAGTCGGCACCGAACCGTGAAGTAAAAAGTACAAACTTGCTTTACGCCGCTGTCGTCGTAAGCGGCGTGTAAAATGAACGACGCGAGACCGGTTCAAATTCGAAAATAAAGAAAAAAGCGCGCGCGAGGGTCGCCTCTGCGCTCATAAAATACTACTGAGAGGCTAAAGTGAAGTTGTTTAAGTACTGCATTTTTTAAATTAAAACAACAACTTTGTGGAAAAAGGAATACGCCTTTAATAGCACTAAACAAAACTAGAAAGCTATACAACCTAAAATTCGACAAAATAATAATAAAAACTACATAGTTTTGGAATGTACTCGCAGTTGAGTGACGCGGCTAACGGCTTGCGGGAGGAGGTGACCGGGCCAACTGTCTGTTGTCTACGGGAATCGCCACATAATGGAAACCGGAAACGCTTTCAAGGGAGAGATTTCTCGTGTGTGTTTACAAGCGTATGGCTATGTTATTTGTACGTTGATTGTCTGTTGCTGGTACCTTCTATCAGTAATAATGTTTTTGTGTGTAATCTTCACAATTCAACGAAAATTATTGTTACTAGAAAATGAGATAGTTCGTAAAAGTAAAACGTTACGTTATAAGTATTATTTATTATTTAGGGAGGTTATTAGTGAGAGGTTATGATTATTAGAAAAGATTTTTTTAATTCATACTTTAGCCTTTCGGTCTTGAATTACCTACTCATTTTATGCAAGACTGTTTCTTTACACCGCTATATTACGTTGTAAATTCATCCAATTCCCGATGTCCCACGACTTCTTTTTTAGTTTGAATAGTGTACCTACCACTATTCCACCGTATAATAAAATAGATAAGGGTAAGTACAGGAGAAGATGTAAGACTAATGGCATCAAATATCAGCAGAGGCAAGATGGGCGGCGACTGCGACGCTACATCGCGACACGGCGGAGAGGAGACAGGGGACATGCTCGACAATCCAGTCACAAAGTGCCCGAAATGGCGCAGCGCTCGCGTCGGAAATATGACGTCATAAAGTACGGAATTAACTGAACAGTGCGCCCGACCGCCCGACCGAGCCGAGCCGCACCGGCTCTATTCAATTATTACAACACTTTTATTTACGGCCTGTCTCGGTGCCGTGTAATGGACCCGCCCGAGTTAAATACTTAAATTTTCTGAGGTAACGCCATCAGCGACAGTTCTTAGACTAGCCGCACACGACCAATATTATGGTCAATATTTAGATTGTTGTTCTAATTTCGTGCATATAATATGCAGTTTGACTTTTGAAGAGGTTGTATGGAGTCGAGAGCGGGGTGGGGGTGGATCTAGAGTTCACAGTCCAAAAGTTGAATAATAACAGCGAAAATATTTTTAATTCGTCTCATCATTTTCTCAGAAACAGAAACAGTGTAGGGGCGGTCTCGTAGCATTTAATGAAGCGAGAGAAATAGAGCGGCGTTAAATATGCGGGAATAACGTGCGTTAATTGTCGTCGAGCGGCGGCCGACGCGGCGCGGGGGGGGGGGAGCGAGGGTGGGGGGTGCAATGTGATTTATGCACGCCGACCATTAAGTGGCAATTAGAATAAAGGCGTGTAATGAGGTTAAGAGGTCGCATTAGTTACTTGTAACGTCCTATTAAAACGTTATTTTACGTGAATGCATAACATGCTTCAGATGTACGAGTATGTGTTTGGAATGTTTGCATGCAGTATTAACGTCTGTTTCAGCTTCTGCAACTTGTGTGTTAAACGTGTGTGTTGACACACAGGACGGCATAATGGCGAGGCTACATTGGAGCATAATCAGTGTTAATACGAACATATTTTTCGAATTTAATTGTAATTCAGTATACATCTCGAATAGTTCGACAGTACTTCTACACTTGAAATATTTGAATTTAATACTACGATATCAAAAAATATCCAGTCAAATTATGTTGTTTTTGATTTCACATACCTAATCAAATTTATTAATTTATATAGTTTTTGAAACAATTGAAATCCTCATTTAGTCCACAAATAAAACGTAGGTATTAGATAAGATTTTCGTACTATTCAACATAATAATAATGATAATGTATGCCTGTTTAAGACACCCCGATATCTGTGAAATATTCTGCGGAAGGAACAGATCTTACGTTAATGAAGTGAGGCGTTAAATATGCGTTGAGAATAATGTACGGTAATTGTCGTCGGGCGGGAGTGAGCGTGATTTATGCACCGCGGCCATTAAATGGCAATTAGACGAAATAAACCGAGTCGGCGGGTTAATGGCAAGCGTTAGTTATTCTGGCGAGTCGGGCCTTCTTCGCGGCTTCTCACCGCCCACGCGTGGCGCCTGCACTGTGCAGAGGTTGCCAACCTGCCAGGGTGGCCGGCTTCCGCGTCGCCGCCCGCGTCGCGCCAGATTACCCTTGTAGAGGGTTAACAAGGGTGTTTGAAGAAACAATTCCTACTTAAAAAATCAATCCGATGTTAAATGCAAAGCTGCTTTCGTGAAGCTGTAAGCGGATCATTTTATCACAGAATTATTGAACCTTCGTAAGTACCCGTATGTATGACTTTGTAATATGGAATAAAATTACGTAAAAAGGCGTAAATCGTTTTCTTTTGAATATATAGAAATAACATTTGTCAAAGTGATGCTTAGGAAAATCAAATTATTTACTACGAAACTAAATGAATATATTGAACATATCTACGCATTATCCGTAGCAACTCGGACGGGTTGTAACATCGAAAAGCAATGCCGAGAAATAAATCAATTAAGTATATTCGATTGAAGTTAATAAGTAAGTCATTTAAATTTTGAATATTGTTCGCGTACGGTGGGTTATTCCGGTCTGATCCCCAAAACCGATCCACTGCCAATTTTCTTTTTTAATTCCCGTCTGATTCACTAAAACTTTACGCTGTAGGTACATACTCCTTCATCTAACTGATTAAATATTGCTTAGTAAAGTTATTGTCTGTTGAGTTTGTAATCGCTTACACTGTTCTATATATACTATGTGTATATACATAGATTAGTGTGTACTACGAAGTATTGTGGTAGATTTGGGTTTTGTCGCCGCTACGAGTGCTACGATACTATTGAAAATCCGCGTAAGTGCTGCCGATATGAGATTTCCAACCGATAGGCGAAATTCGAAATATGATACGAGTAGATCGTATTTTTTAGTCGCATTCGCGTAGTATTCGAGGTCGTCGGCGGTGTCGCGCGGCACCTCTCGGACGATTTATTGGATTCCGACGAATGTTTTCACGGCGCCCGATGTTCGTACTTCAATAAGTAGTCGGTACATCCTTTGTCGTACCGCTGTGGTACCTTATCCTTGTAGTTGGTTTTCTGCGATATGATGATAATCATATATCTCCGCGAATACTTGTGAGATCTAGAGTAAAAATGAGGCACTTATTTTGGTTGGTGTCTACTGTAGCACCATTTTTACATTAAAATTTAGTTAGTAAACTAGTAAATTGACTTACATTAATAATCTCAATGTATAGACCATGCCAACACCATTATTTACAATTTTTTTAAGGAATAAGTGGAGAAATTCTCCCATGCGTAATAGTATTATGAAATCCTATATGAATAACCATTTTGAATGAAATAGTGTTTGTCGAACTTTACTACAGGTGTGGTCCGCGACTTCGTAGTACAGTACTCTTACTGTACACTAGTGTAGTAGGTACAGTACTATTACTAGGTACTATTACCTACATAGTAGTACCTGTTAAATTTTTCTCATTATATGTAGATGTAAAAAGCTTTAAATTATCTCTTTAGACATATTTAACAAAAAAATCTTTCAATTGTGTAAAACAATTGAACACCTTAATTATTATAATACCTATAGGAGCTAACTTAAGTAATGCGTAATTATGAAAGAATGGATTTTAGTCCGATAATAATTATACTAAAATTATATTTGTAGCTAATTATTGTAATAATAAAATTAATGATATTATGATATTATTTAATACTATACAAATGCGTACATAGTAATTTAAAGTTAATTAATTTTTAAATTAATTATTGGCAGACCTAGATAATTATGTTATCTATGTATCCAATCTCATGTAAGTAAAGATCTTGTGTTTTTACTAGATAATAGATATGTAGTCATTGTTACTGGTAGCTTATTAGTATGTGTACATCATCATGTTACATTAAGGTGTACCTAACTACATCGCATGTTCAAAGGTGTTGTACGTTTTGCTCGCAAAATGCAAAGCAGCTTTTCATTAATTCAATGTTTTCTAATTAATTATTAGCGAGCGCAAGTCGGGCGCGTTACCGTTACCGTAATGAGCGACGATGGAACGTTTCTAACTTGTAGTTTCTAATATATTTATTACTGCTTGCCGTGTACTACCTATACAAGGGCGAGTAACGTGTTTTCTGTTACAATGCTGTTACATCTCGATGTACGAGCAGGATTCGTTGTGTACATTTAATTAATTATATGAATAATAATTAATTAATAATACCGTATCATTATACATTTGTAAATAATCAAAGTAAGGTAAACGAGTGTCGGAGTAGTTTTCATAGTCGGGGTAAGTTATAGGATCACTTCATCGGCCGCTTGAAGTGTTGCAGTTTTCATAGTAGGGACATACTAACTAATGCTAAGTAATAATAAAGAAAAGGAGCATAAAATATAGCGTGTATAAAAGTACACACAAACACAAAAATACACATACATACTTTACAAACTTTACTTTACAATTACAAAATGTTCTGCCATTTAATATTTAAAAAAAAATCCCTTCCTAGAAGGGAATGGTTTTTATTGAATTATGGGTTTTTTAAATGCAAAACCAACCTACCTGCGGCGTTCCTGTTGCTTACGCCCGATTTGCTCCCGTTTCCTACATAATCGATGTCTATTTCCCCCCTCCTGCCTCCCGCCGTTACCACCGCGCGGGAGAGCACCGTTAAAATCACAAAGCGACGACTGAGTTAGTGCATTAACCATGTGTATATTTTGCGAAGAAGCCAAAGTGCCTAGAATGCTACTACAAGTACTTACAATAGGACAAGTACAATACACAATACGGACAACATACCGTTACAGATGAGATTTCAACCTGGCCGTTATTGTTAATAATTTCGTTCCAGTTCGGTCACAGGTGTGTTGCTACGCTTGAGGACTAAGAAGCTCGCCCCTATTGTTACAGGATATGGACAACTCGAACATCGCATGTTTTTACAGAAACACCTCAAGAAGTTCGCCGGCGCCTGCGAGTGATTAATAAAATGTTTCACCTATTTCGTTGGCTCCACAGGCAAAACATGTTAACGAAAGGCGAAGACAACAACCTCGTACGTCATAACGGGGAAGGTGTTGTAACTGTCGAGCGATACATCACGCGTAACGGCCGCCCCACTATCGCGCTGATACGAACACCGCGTCGCCCCTTCCCCCGACCGAGCATGGAAATATAAATACGGCTTATTTTTATAGAAGCATAGAAACGTCACAGCAGATTCGGGAACTAGAATATAAGGCTTTTAAAAACATGAGCGGTTTTGGTAAATAACTTTAAGACGTGGCGTCGGGCTCTCCTGTGATCGCGCGAATGTCCTTCTCGTGTTTTAGTGAAGTAGCAGTGGTCCAATGCCGCACCGTTTTTAACAGACTTCAAAATAATGTGGAGGTTCTCAATTGGTCTGTATTTTTTGTGTGTGTAACCCCGTAACTTTTTACTGGGTGTAATGATTTCGATGATTCTTTTTATATTAGAGAGCTGATGTTTGACCTGTGCTCACAATAATATTAGAGCGAGATCTGACGAGTAGTTTTGAGTTATTCCTAATAATTCATGTTTAAACGACTTTGACTATGTTGATTGTTGAGATGTTCTCATTTTATTAGATACTTGTCGATGAACAATTTTTGAAGTCGGTTTTTTAATATGATTGTATTGTTCACTTGAAAGTTTCTATTGTACGTACAGCATATAGTCCATGTTACAATTAAACGTTCTCTTCATAGCCTAGAGATGGATAAACCCCCGCCATTACTCGACACAGTAATGTCATAAACTACAACAGTTTATTGTGAACACGCCGGCATGCATAATATTTTAAGGTGGTATTTTTATGTGAAACTCGGAGGTTTCGTTACACTGTACCTACTCTACATATTTGACACTTGGTTACAATTTAAGAGCGCTTTCAGTTTACAGACAATGCAAAAGAGGAGATAAAACGTAATAATATTATTATATTTACAAATAGGTACTTACACTATAAGTAGGTTTACCTATAAAGCCTGTTTTTAATATTTTCTATGAGTTTGTCATTTTACATTATCTGCGTAATGGACGTATGAGTAAGTAGATCTTAGGTAATCCTTAGGACTTCAAAGTAACGTAGATCCCAGGTAATATATTAGTTGGGGCCCTTGTACGGCTTGTACCTACTGTAATATAGGTTTATGAATTCTTGACTTCATTAATCACCTCGCACCCTTCACAACGTCGTGTCGTTAGTATAGTGTCTAGTGCTCACCTTAATATACCTACAATAACCGACGTTCACAAATTTAAATTTCTATTTGATCCATTTTGACCACAGCGGTAACCTAAAATAAAAAAAGCTTTTTAAAATTGTGGAGCCGGCAGGCGACAAGCGTACAATAATTGGTGGCCGCTGATGACTGTGTCGAGGCTTGCTGCAGTGGCCGGTGGCCGGAGGCTCGTTGGGTATTAATTCAATAACTCACATTACACTTAGTTTGCAGGTAATTGCCAATAGTCCCCTCCCCGCTACAGGCGCGGCGTGAGCGCGAGCCCCCGCGCCGCGCGCCGCACTTTGACAAGCGACCCGTGAAATGGGTTCGCTAATAGCGTTATATTATTATTATTTTCCTCCAAATAACTACACGAACATTAACTTTCGGCCACTCGTGAGGTAATTTTGATGAATCTGTTGCTCTGCTGTTTATTATAAGTTTTTATGAACTCGCTCGTTCATTATTATGTTACGCACTTTCAGATGAAGTTAAGGATGGATAAATCTTTTTTCGGAAGTCTCCCGGGACCGAAAGTATCAGACGTACCTATCTCTTAGTTGAAATGACTTTGCCCCGAGACGAGCAAAAAGTCGGAGTAACGAATCGAATAATACAGCAGCGAGTTAACTGTCACGTATAAAACCGCGCAACGTGACACGCGCGGGAGCGTAAATTAAATACCCGTCCTCTCGCATCCGCCGAGAGCTGGGAGCCGGGAGCATCGCAGTGGATGCATTATAAACACGGGGAAGCGTGTTAGAATGTTAGTTGCAGACGACGGGCCGGGCGGCGGCGGCGGCGGCGGGCGCGGCGCGGGCGGGGCGACGCGCGACGGCGAGTTATTGGATTTGCGCAATCTCCGCCGCTTTGCCTTTAGCAGCCGACGTGATGGAAGGCGCTCAGCTCTTGAAGATCTTTTCTAAAATGACTGCTAATTTCAAGTTAACTAATGTAAAGATTCCTATCGTTGGATTCCTCAACCTCGTAGCGGTGTAAACTTTATTGAAATACTTTTTATGCGTACGATCTGTGTATGTATTTGTATATTTCTACTTAGATTCATTCGATTTTCGCCTTTTTCAGATTATAAATAACTACGATACCAACAACGTCTCGTAGACATTCCTTTATTCCGGTTTCTACATACTTTTTCCTAAAGCTAAGGGGTGGAATTCCGTTATTTGTGTTCCCGAAATAATAATTTGATTTTCAAGGCAAGGGTAAATGGTAATTTTATAGGCAATATAATATTATTTGAATATTGCGTGCCTCTGTGGAGGAGTTGTGAAGGTCGTAGTCGGCAGCACGGGATTAATTGATCAAGGACTTCGTCTGTAATATTGACAACTTTTTCAACAAAACTTGTATTTTTACATTAAACGAGAATAGATAATATAACGCTTCACTTACATACTCGCAATATATTCGCCTACTTACTTGCCGAATTTTATTTTGTACCAGCTGTGCCCGCGACTTCGTTCGCGTAGAATTTTAAATGTTACGAGGAAATTTATAAAATAAAAGTAGCCTAAGTTACTCCTTATTACTTCAGCTATCTGCCAGTGAAAGCCTCGTCGAAATCGGTCCAGCCGTTTCTGATTAGTCAAAACAAACAGACAGACGAACAGACAGAAGGGAGACAGACAGACAGACAAAAATTGTAAAAAATGTTATTTTGCTAATGTACCGTGTATACATCCATATGCATATAGTAAAAAGCCGTTAATTACAAACAGACACCTTCAATTTTGTTTATTAGTGTAGAAGTATAGATGAGTAAAGATATATTATATAGGTATAGAAGTATAGAAAATTTTGTCTTTAATTCTTCATAAACTTCATGATATCATTTAACTTTGTGGAACCGATGTTGATCATGAATTCGTTGCAAAAAATTAACCCTCTTGTGGCACAGTTCACGGTCAAATGAACTGTGACAATTATGTAAACGCTTCCACGAGTACTCCTTTGATCCATGCCATAAATCGACACCAAACCGAGAATAAGCGTACCCTATACTCGTGAAGAGAAACGAATATACACGATAAACCGTTTACATACTCGCATTGGCGCTAATTCGCCCCTTCTCGCCGCTTCTGTAAACATGGTGTTAAATAACGACATATTTTTTATTTTGGAAATAACAAAACCTTCAAAACAGAAGCAAACGCTAAATTACGTCATATAGGGCGTTTGTCTTCCTTTTGATGGTAAAAACGAACAAATAACATTGTTGTTTTGTCATTGCGTTTTAAGAAGTATTCCATTCTCTATATTGTAGAGACGGTCCTAAATTAGTGTTATTCCAGATTGTCTGAGAGAAGCCGACGACGGTGGCGCTAGCGTAAACGTACCCAGTACAGCGGCGCTGAGACAATTACGCATCGCAATGTCGCAATTAGTCAAACAGTACATCCCGCAGTCAGATGATGTGCCTTTTAATGGATTTGGATACATTCCAACCGCGATTTCACTAAGAAACCCATTTACTTATGAATCTCGCAATTTGCTTAGCTTCTTAGGTAAACGAACGTACGTTAAACATAGCCGGGTTGGGGCACAAATACGAAGAATTATGTCGTCTGCAAAAATGTCTTTTACAAACATCATATCTAATTTCTGTTAAAGATAAATTTATGGTGTGTTTGTCGTCGTTGTGATTGTACAGTAAATTCATAATTGAAACACTTCGCAACGTCGTCGCTCGAATTCTGCTGGAATTGAATTTCACAGGAAGGACTGGCGTTGTTGTGGGTTTTACGGTTGTCAACTCGTGTATTTATTCACGAATCCTTGAGGTTCTATGTTAGAGTTGCCGTCCCACTGTGACGTCACAAACGATACTTTGCATTTCTATTTAAACGATGCTAGCAACGTCACAAAGATCACAGCGCTTCCTCAATCTGATCCTCATCTCAGTAATCTACAATGTATCTTATACAAAACAAAATAGAATTGACAACAATTTTTAAGTCTTGAATCCGAATTGCATCCATTTTCTTTCCCCTTTGTGCTTTTGCACTTCACGGAAACGTCGACTCGTATAAAAGATAACTGCCTTACGTCTACGTCTGTATTGGATGCCAGTTCACCGTCACAGTCACATCGATCTTTTCAATTCGAGTCTAGTTGTTCCTAAATTCCACCTAAACCCTGTATCTAACCGAAGTTCTTTGAGCAATTTGAATACAGTTCCTTTGTCATGATTTTATTGAGAAAGCTACTTATTTAAAATTCCGCTGCTCCACGCTGTTGTGTTAGTGGTTGACACGGTTTGTTTTTGAGTCCCCTTACACTCTCGGAGACTTACATGCATACGTGGGACGAGTATGACTGAGATAGAAATGCATTAGTATAAACATAATTAAATCTGCACTCTAATCTTTCTTGGCCGGCAACGAATCGGTAATGCCTCTGACGTTACCGATATCAATAAGTGACTGAAACCACTCGTCCGATCCATTCTATAATATTTCTCTTACTAGTTAATCCGATAATATATTAAGCTAAGTGCATAGTAGTACATTGACTTGTATCTTCCGTTCCGAAAAACGCCGTTTGCCTCGACATTCGTTACGCGTGCCGCGAATCATTATCATAAGGTGGGATTGTAATTCTGTAATGTAAAATTTTCGCAACGTAATTTCTCATCCAAAAACATTGGTAGAAAATGGAGAGGTCACGGATCCGCGCCGTCATTGACCCGGGGCCGCGAGGCCCACAAGGGAAGATTTGTTTGTATGGCGTGGTTTTTAAAATGGGCGGTAATAGACATAATTAACGTTTGTCATTGATTGGCTATCGTGTCGAGAGGCTCTTTGTAGTATTGTAGAATACCATGAAATTCTTCAAGTATATCAACAGCTGCATATACTGCAGTAACGGTATATATGGTAAGTTAGTTAGTAGGTAGGTACCTACTTATGCCTCTACTATACTTGCTGCTTTGGTTATTTCTTAGCTTTAAATGTTACATTACGGCCCATCTGGAGCAATGGTTACCGTGCCGGAGTGCCGCTCGAATTAACCTAGGTGTAACCAGCATAGGGGAAAATTAAGACTGATGAATTTAAATTCCCTTTAACGATATGGCTGTGTGTTTTCGTGTTGTCCATGGACCGCATGGTCCATGGACAACACACGATGGACGGTGGGTGCATACCCACCTGCATGCATCCACGATACAAGAAATCCTTGTGTGGGGCCATGTGTGTAGCGTTTATGCAAACAATTTAATTACTCAATGTAATTATTTGATCTTCTTTTCTACTTTTCCGTAATATCATAGCAATATCCACTTAATACTCGATAACATTTAGGCATTGAAGCCGTATAATGTACGTCCGACGCTAAAATCGTAGCCTGATTCGCTCTAGTCCAACGAAATAGGATAATTCAATTGCGAGTGCGAGCGGTAGGATACGAAGGGCAGGAGGCGGCGAGCGCCGAGGTTTGTCTAAGTGATTACTTCAGAACTAGAACTGAGGAAACAGATGAGTCGGCCGATTGTTCTTGCACAAAGGATACCTTCACTGTGTTTCCTAAAAGGTTTATTCGTCACGCAGACAAAAGAAACGGTCTATCCTTTGCTACAGAGTGCCTTTCGGCTGGAGGTCGTTCGCGTTCCTCCCCGAGCCACGATATTACGGAGCTCATTGTTTTGAGGATCCAATTGTGTAGAGGGTTGGAAAATTGCGCCTCAACCGACGTAAATTAAGGGCAGAGCTTGTTCGAAGATTAATTACGATTATTATGTGTTTAGTTTATAATTTACGTAGCCTTTGAAACTTTAAGTCAATAAACTGATATTTTTAATGAGTCGGTCACGCGTCGTGTTGGTGACTCGTGCTTCTTTCCATTTCCCTCGCTATAAATCTTTGGTCCGTCTCTATTTCCGGAGAGGATCTATTATTGTGCTACGGCATTGGTACGCGCGGCTCGTGTTCCCTGTAAATCAAATGCTAAACCTTTGGCACAGGAATGGCGCGGTCTGAGCCGACTAATCAAATTTGTGGCCATCGGAAGCACCTGAGCTATGGCTCTCTGGAGGTCGACGGATTCATAGATTAGATTTTTGTGAAAACCTTTGCGTTTTTCACCGGTATCATCGAAATGAAAAATCGAATCGGTAGTCGTGAATTCGGCAGAGCTTTTTACATTATTAATATTATATTTTGAGTTTCAGCTACTTTAGAACGTTTCGAGCGAACATCAACTACTCCAAGAAGTGCAGTAGAACGGAGATTAAATCTAAAAATCTCTGGAGAAATAAATGCATTAGCGCGAGTCAACAGAGACTAACATTTTTACAAGACGTCAGGTCGGAGAGCATTAAAATGCAAAGCGGAGCAGACTGTGAGCGTTCGCGTGACGGCCGAGCGGCGACGACGCGACGACGCGACGCTGCGACGACCATGCCGGAGCGGAATCAGATAAATATTATAAGACGAAAAAGGTCGACCTTTTTTCGTTTTCATTGATTTCCTATTACTTAAATAGTTAAATTCTTACCAGCCGTAATGGAAATCGCGGATGTTAACATTCCTTACTATCTTTTATTGAGTAGTAGTGTTTATAAAGAAAATAAAGAAACGAAAACGAGTAAACTGTTTGGTATACCGCTGCGGTATAACTGCGCTCGACCCGAACATTTTAGTCACGTATGGGGCCGCGTAAGAAATGTATCGTACGAACGTCACCAGCATGCGGCCGAAGTCCCCCAAAACTCTGGAGGGTACAATTGGTTTTCACATTGTTTTTTATAGGTACTATAGCTGTTGCTCGTTAGGCCCGCAGGGAAGTTCTTATAATTTATTATAATAAACATACTTTCCCTTGTCAACTTATATTAAGGTAATACGTTGAAAAATCTCAAAAACTACTAAAAAAATTATAAAAAATGCATTATTTTAATTAAAAACATTTTTTCAACATGTGGGAATGTGGACATGTGGGATGGTGTGTTCAGAACTCTCTCACTGGTCAAGCGCTAATTGACAGACTTCACCTAATCCGCGAATATTATGTATAATATGAACATTAATAACGCCTAGCAAATTTATATTTTTTTAGAAAAAACCGTCAGTTTACCTACTTAACACAAACTTTAACTCCTAAAAGATTGTTGCGCTCAAACTCTGCTAAAGCCCCGTTCGCTGCTAGAAAAGGAAATTTCTTTCATAATTTATAACCGCGCTTCTCGCTGGCTGCTGCTGCGCCGCTAAGGAAGTTACAATTTGTGATATAATTTGACCCACGACCGTAATCAGCGCTACACAAGAGGTGGCGGAGATTGCGCAAATTATATAAAGTGTCGCCGCACATTGCGCGGGGCGACGCGACACGGTAGGAAGCGGTGTCTCACGATTTCTTGCACGTAGTGCCGCTTTTATTGCTGAAATACTACAGCTTATAACTTGCAACTTATAATGTTATATAGCGTATAAAGAAAGAGGAAAGAAAGTAATTGCTGGCTCCCAAGCCCCCGCCGGAACATGTAATTTGAAGGCCGGGTGGTAGCTATAGCCAACCAGGCGACACCCTGCCCCTCGGCCTGAGATTGGGCTCAGTGTTCTGACCGCGCCAGTATGGCCAAACCATCTACGCAGACGAAGTCCACTTCATGCTAGCCATACACCTTGACAATGGCGTTTTACCATTTACTACCGTATTAACTGTTTGTCACCATGCCCCAAAATAACATTATAATTCTGTGAATTAAAATTAAATCTGGATGTTGGTTGGGCTAAATCATGATATGATGATAATGTAATGTTGAGCATGTTTCGCAGGGAGACAATATCATTTATTAGCGATCCCATTTCACGGGTCACTTGTCAAAGTGCTCGCCCTTCCCCGGGACCCTTGGGGCACGGGGCACGGGCACCCGGCACGCGCGGGTTTGGGTTCGGGAGCGTTGGGAACTCCACGGCTAGCAATTACACCCAATACGTAACGTGAGCTCTCCTTACCACGAGACAATCAATTATCATGGCCGACATGGTCAAACATTTACACGTCGCCTAGCGCCGCCTACTAATAATACTTGAGTTATAACGTGTAGGCAAAATAAAATGCAAAAGAAGGACAAGTAAATAATAGTAAGTATTCAGATATATCGAGATACCTATGTACGAAAATTTTTTAAATAATCGATTTAGCTCGCTGTGCAGTGACGACTAATAACAAAGTGGATGGTGTTTAACCTTCTTTATTAATTTAGGCAATATTAATGGCTTAATAATGCCTATTCATGTGAAACAAATGTTTCATAGATCATAATTTCCTTGGTACGCCTATGTGACGTCCATTTACTAAAAGTACATAAAAATTTAAGGGTCAGAAAAACCCAGGTGGAATCCCAAGGGATCACCCAGCCTATTAGAGATATAAAAATGCCGCCATTGCAAAAATATTGTATTTAATGAGCATTTACTAAAAGTACATTAAACTTGAGGTCCAGACTAACGCATGTGGCAACCTAAGTGATCAATCAAAACCGTCTTATTATACTTAACATTTTCTTAAGGAGTAAGGCGGTAGGAAGAAATAATAATACTAGTTAAACTTAGTTAATAATACTTAGATAGTTCAAACACGATAATCTAATGTTATTCTAAGGTTTGCACGTTACGCTCTGAAGACAGGCGCCGAGGGCCGCCGAGGAGCCTCAGCGGAAAGAAAACAAAGCTTGAAGAGCAGTCTCGAGACTCCGGCCGTGCGCGCGGCCGTTACTATCTAACCACTACACTCCGCTGTTTACGCGGCCGCGTGCGGATATGTCACGGCAAGTCGGAACAATGACGTGCGACGTAACGCGCCCGAGGCCGGCAAATATGGACCTCTTCAAGATAAGAACGCGTACAATGTCTTACCTTCTCCGCGGAAAAAAGTTCTAGCGCGTAGCGCGATGCAGAGGTGAAGTGTGAAGTTGCAGATAAGGTCGTCGCCGACGGTTACATGCGTTGCGTCAGCCAGCCCCCGGTGGCACTATGTACCAAGCATGATGTAGCAAGTGCAATGAGCACATAGCCAACCGATAAAAGACCTTCTCTTAAACCGTTGATTACTTAATACAGTTTCGATAGAGGTGTGATGGATTGAAAATAACTTCGTAAATTAGAAAAAGATCTCAGTTTGTAGTCAGGAATCAATGTGGACATGTAGTATATAAACCTTATCTAGTTAAGTAAGCAGTTGGTCCTAACTGAATCGTACGCAAACCATCGCAAGTAGCAAGCGGGTTCAAAAATAGAGCTGAAGTTTCGGCTCGATACATCGGGCTACACAGGCGGACGCTAAGACGCAATAAAATAAAACATCGGTTCGGGGGGTCGCCGTAAAGGAATGTAAATTACATAATTCCGGGCAAAAACTCGAAACATTCCATAGTGCAGCGGATTATGCGAGATCGTTCCGAGATGGGCCGCGGCGGCGGCGGCGGTCGCTCGCAGGCTAAAAAATGAACGCGCAAACTTTGCTTGTAATTGAAATCGGCCAACGAACTCCGAGGATCCCGGAATTTAAGGATTCCCATTTCCATTTACACAGATCTGCGGTGTAAATAACTTGGAGCGTGATGGAATAAATTTAGGATACGCATGACCTTGCGCCGCCGCGAGCCCAATGAAACATTTTTACAGACTTTTGCAGTTCAGAATAAGGGTGTTTTATAGCGGAGCTGGCAGGAAAAGTATGCATATAATTTTGGAATTTTATGTAAATGAAGTGGTAACGGAACAAGCTTGGGTTCCGCGGTAATTGCACACCGGCACCTGCCACAGGCATCAGCTATCGGACAACTTAATAAAACAGGGGCGTCAAAGTAAATATTGATTAATTACATCCCGGTTGGTCCCCCACGCCTCTGTCTGACCTCATCTCTCCTCTTGTAACCTTTGGCTGTGATCAACGTGTGAAAATATTAATAAAATTTGTGATTTCGTCCGAAATTACCAGGTATTATTCGGCTCCACAATTATCACGAAAATGTCATTATTCTACAGATCTATATGTTAATCACATCGATGCATGGAAATCACCAGTTTCACGTCCAGTTCCGGTCCAGTACATTTTATTTGATTATGGTTTATTATAATTCATAGTCATAATGATTTCAAAGTGGCCTAAATATTATGCTACTTGGAGTATAATTATGACCCTAAGCCTTTAATTCAGCAATTACGTTTGTGAAGCCCTATTACACATCGTTGTTTCAAATTTAAATCGTCAGTGTCAACATGGTGCATGCGCCTAGTATCAAGCATTGCGTGGATTACTTACAATGTCCAGCCTGTACCTGTGCTTTTTTACAGATACTAATTGTTTGCCTCGCCTCAGATACGCTGCAGTCTATCTAGGTACCAGTACACACTTAAGGTTTAGACCAAGTGTCAGGAGTGCCGAGCGCGTAAGTCAATTTACCAGGATATTGTTTGAAAGCTTTTTCGGGAGCTTAGCTTCAATTTATGCCGCCCCTCGGCAGCTCTCGGCGGCTCTCGGCGGCTCTCGGAGGTAACAATGCCGGGCGCAGCTCGTTCGTTTCCTTTTGTTAATGTCTACTTAGGTCATAATTCGGAATGCAGTAACAATGCGGCCGCAATTATTTGAAGAGACAATTTAGGCTTATTCAAAACGTTTCGGTACGGGAGCGATCCGCAGGTCTCGAATCGGTACGAGTGGTGATAAATACTTTTATCTGAGTCGGTGCGGGTATTGCGAGTTCTTCCTGGATACGGTTGCAAAGCTTGATAATGTATCTAATTTTGACAGTTGTGGGACCATTTTATTGCGGATGGATGACACATTGTAAATGGCCATTAATCGGTTGAAATAATAATTTGGAAAGTTAAAACATGTATTGTGCTCTTTATTTGAATTGCAGTTCGTATGGCCAGCTTCGACCCGAGGCCAGTAGTGGGACAGTTATTTGGCCATCATACTCTTATATTCGTAACGTAGCAATATCCGCGCCGCAGCGACACGGAAGAACGCGAAGGATGCGAGCGAGAGGGAAAACATGAATTTTATTTATTTCATCGGATGCTGTACTTACGTGCGTGGATGGCGCCGTTCCAATTTTCACGGGTAGTCGGATATTACATATCTCACCTGTTATTTTCCTGTCATGCTCCCGTGACGCGCTACAAAGGCAACCGCTCGCCTCAATTGGGCCCGGTACGTACGGAGCTACAGTATTCGTGTGGATATTTATATAGGTAATAATAATATGTAAATGGGATCTAGTACTGTTTTAGCAGAGCTTTGTTCGAATATAGTGTCGTGTGGAAAGGCCCAAATACCTTATAATTTTTTTCATTGAAATGTAAGAGTATGACTGTAATCTGTTAAAAACATTATTCATCCTGAAATTTAAAATTGTTTTAAGTTTTATTACAATAACTAGGAAACCTGAAACACTGACTCGACTCACCCTTGCCTTGTTCAATAATAAACGTGACGAGTCAAGGTGAGTCAAGTTAGTGTCGCCTATAAAAAGGCCGTTTCACCGGAATGTATTTATGGAGAAATACATTAGAGCCCCAGAGCGTCGCAGTGGCTGCTTTACACTTTAACAATACTTCTGAGTTTGGTTCCGCATTCATTTTCAAGTTATCTGAAATCATGAAGGGATAAAGTAAGAAGTTTTAACTTTACAAAGGTTATAACCGCAATGGCTATAATAGGTAGGTCAAATTCGGCCTTAGTGGCCTTTGGAAACTAAACCTCTCTAGCAACTCAACGAATAGCCAATAAAAACAACAATTAAGATACGATATAATATAAGATAGATAGATAGATAAGAATAACAATTAAGATAAAACTAGTGAACTTACCAAAAGAATGACGCCTCACAGGGAGGACAGAGATAGGTATAAGGTATATACACGCAGGGTAACGTACCTCGCATATAGTTTCCATAGTAGGGTACAGAGCAGGTGCACTGGGCTATTGGCGTTTGCTCTTCATTAAAAGTCTATGTGAAATATATTTAAATTCAGAACGTGTTGTGATTTAACCACCAGGAGGATATGTCCCGCCAGGCTGAGTGGTGATTATGCCTGGGAAGCGGCCGCGCTCCTATTGTTCATGTTTAGAACTTGTATAATATGCGAGCGGTGAAGAAAACTTCTATTGACTTATCGTCACGATTATAAATATTTTATAGATAGATACAATGCGAATTAAGTTTGAATACTTTTTGCTCAAGAAGCAAAGAACAATGGCGGAAATAAAAATAATAAAAGATAGCACTCCTACAACATAAGTATTATTTTTGTTGGTAGAGACGAAATAGGACATGTTGTTCAGTGGGGTTTGTGCACGCACTCCGCTTCAAAATGTCCTAGTATATTTCATCGCAATGTTTGGGACGTGCGCCACCATTGGCGATGAGCGAGAAGTTGTGTTGGACGTTGGTCTGTTTAAAGAGCGTTACATTACACGAAACGGAGAATTTATATTACCAAGAAAGTCATAAGTATAATGGAAGGTCAAAAATTTACGAGTAGGTACATATATGAAGTTGAATGTGATAGGTTCCATGACAGATTGCGTCAATGAATGGCTCACTGGAATGGAAGAAGAAATGACTGAGTCGTCGTGGTTGAGACGGTGAACTGTCATTCAGTTTTGTCGTGCAATTAAACCTTTGTGCACTGATGCATTTCTTTCTTTTTTTCTTTCGGTGATGTCTTTCTTAAGATATTCATGGCCAACGGTGGTTTACCATCAGCTGGCTCGTCTGTCGATTATTTACATAAAAAAACTCTATATTCATTCTATTGCTTTAAAAAAAATTACAATGTCACTATTTGCCGCGCCACTCGCCCCCGGTGGAGCCGCCGGCTAATCTCATATCCTCATGTGTATTCATTGCTGCGCGCGATTTTTCCCAATTCCCGCACAATATAATTGTGACAGGTTTATTGCGCGGATAGTTATCATTTTATAGCAACAATTTCGCAATTTTTAGACGATACATTGCCAATATTGCGACGATAACAAATGTGCCGGTGCGGCCGGTGCGGCTGATGCGGCCGCTGGGGCCGGTGCGGCGCGAGGTTTTACTGCTTTATGTTATAGAGTAAGAGCCCAGAGCGATCTGACTTAACTTATTTTCACATGGATGAAACGCGAAAATAAAGCTCCACTCACCACTTTACGCTAGCGTCTGACAAAAGTTTTGGTCCATGGAAAGTGTCCGACAATTATGGATACTACGAGTATTTAAGAATAATATTCTACAAAACATTTATAAAAATCAGCCATGTAAAAATAACTGAAGTAGCTCTTATTTTTAGCTGCCTTTCTTACCTGGTACCTGCCCAGGTGCCACGAGGTGAGCTTCCACAAGCATGCAGGGTATTCAATGAACGTGGACGCTACTGAGAAATTAAAGTTTCATGCATGTGAAAATAAGTTATGTCAGATCGCTCTGGGCTCTTGGACTATTAAGTTTGGGAGGATTGTTGCATCGAATTATCGCACGAGACGGCCCTCTGCTGTAGCTGATGTGCTAGTGGTTCTTCGGTGATCCTTGGCGCTGATATTAATTACGACCCAAAATTTATTATTTATTTTACAAATTGTTATTCGTTGTAGGTATTGATCAGATCCGATTCCTAAAAACTCTTTATCATTGAAAGTAACGGCGACAGAAACTCCTCTGTTCTACGCACGCACAAAGTAAAAATTTGAATATTAATTAAAGTGCTTCTTCATTAAGACTTGCAGTCTACATTAACTCGCTCATAATGCAGCGACATGCGAACAACGTATGGAACTCTCTCTCTCGCTCACCTCTACCGACATAGAGGGAGATGGAGACTTCAGTAGATTGTTTCGTAAGTACGGCGAAGTGTGCGGTGAGGTGTTCTCAGGTATTATTATGCTAAATCGTTACAGGGCTTAACCGCGTTAACCCTTCAACCGCTACGCCTTTGATAACCGGTAAATCTTCAGAAGGGGTTGCGGAGGGGTTGCGCAAACTTCACGAGATTTTGTTATTTGTAGCATCCACTTGAAGTAAGTTAGGGCGCTAGAAATGTTGACCTTCGTAAGTATCGAATACAATACGATACTCGCTGGCGAAGGTACTAATATTTATAATTATGAGTACTTGTTCCAGCTGTTACGTCCCGGACTAAATATTATCATGTCGGTACAGCACTTACCGACTTTTTTATCCCTGGAGTAAATATTATCCTGTTTAATCGTCAATCAAAGATTTTTTTAACTATCCTTGTGTAAAGTTATAAAACTTATGCTAAGTGCATATACCTAGTATATATGTATATAGAAGTTTATAGATAATGTCATAAAAATGGCTATTGCAAATAGCCTTATATTGCAAATAGCCGCTATAACTTAGTATGCATCGATATGCAGACATTACATAACAGCTCCAAACGTCATTAATAATATTAGCAAGTCTACTGAACTTCCATTCAAAGCCCTGGGGGGAGGGTGCGGTGTGTTGATATTATATTCTTTTGTTAGGTGATTGATCGTCTTCATTACACCATCTATACCGTCCATGGTGGGAGATCGTTCGCAGCGATCCGGCTTTAAAGATGGGCACCGATGCTACATAACAATATGAATAAGCGCCGGTTCAAAATGTTTAGAACAATGGACGGGATTGATATGATAATATATCACGTACTTGGACGGGTAATCGGAGGAAAATATGGTAATCAGCGGCACCCGGGGCTGATGAGCTTGCGGCGAGCGCGCCCCCGGCATCCCAACGTTGGGCCGCGGACCCCCTTGCGTAACTTAACAGTAAATTAAAAAATGATGGTGGCTGACAAACAAATGCTGCGGACCTTGTCCTGTGTTAGCTCAAGCTGAGCCACCTCCTAATGCCCATTAACTGTACTGTTCGGACAGTAAACTATGAATAATAAATATAAGCTTACACACTTCACCGTGTCGCGGGTGACATAGATACATAGACAACGCAACTAATTCAAACATCACCAACACCCGCGACCCAAGAGAAACATTTATTTGTCACGTAAAGGTCTGCCCTGGCCGGGAATTGAGTCTGGGACTCTTCGCTTCGATCGCTTCGTCTACTGAACTAATCGTCTACGTCAGTAAACGATGACCTCGCATGACCCCTGGTCGTTTAATAACAATGTAACGTAAACAGTGTGGTGTAAAATATGCAAATGTAATCTGTGAGCTCCGTATCGTTAAAGAACTTTAACGAAGCTCTGCTAACTTTTATTTTTTCAACGAAAGCAATGCAAGCTCGGTGATATTTATACAATGACTCGTCTTTACTGCAGGTACCTATCGGGACTGGAAGCCGATATTCGTTGAGCTGGGCGGCGCGGGGCTATGCGGTAAGATAAGAGAAGTAAAGATAAAGATTCAGCTTCAAACACTAATTTCAGTTTTACTGGTAAATATATAATCTTTTTGGCTTCAGTTGTGAACTAGAATTTGTAGATGTTACTTTTCAACAATTATAAGTAAAGTCAGCTGGATTATGATTACGAACATTCATGCAAAAATAGTGTAGTTACAAGTGATACTAGGTAATTGAATTTGTCACGACTCAATAGGTATATAAACACATCACAATTCTATTCTATCGGTAGGTACACGTAGACATTGATTAATTAGGCTTACATTGTCCGTCGCATGTAGCGTGTCCCAACTATCTGCACAACTAATTGACTCGCACGCCATTACAAGTATAAACAGTCGCATTGTGTTCAAATCAACCCGGCCGGCCGCACAATCGGCACACTGGCCACATCCGCTACACGTTCGCCACACGTCCGCCACACGCGTACCACACGCCCGCTACACCCGAGCCACTCGTTCCACAGCAAATAACAACGTAATTCCGTTAGATTCAAATTCCTGTTTTATTTTATGGCTATCAGATTGCATAAGGGGCTAATTGGCCGTTTCGCGCCCATTCCGTTTTTATTCCCCGTTTTATCAGATAACTATCGAATAGCCCCGGAACAAACATAGCCGGCGCGGCGTCGGCGCGGCGTAACGAAACGACTCGTGAAAAGGTCAGGAATTTACGATGCTGTTCTTTTATTCCGGGATCGATGTCCTTGATTGATGTATCAGCTGTTAGTTTTCTGTAACGATATAGTCCCGTTAAAAATATTTTAGATTATTGTGTATCAGTCCCGCATGGCGCAATGTTTACCGTGCCGGAACGTCGTACGACGGGTCCTGGGTTCGATTCACAGCGAGGCGGAAGTGATGATGTGCTTATATTTCAGTTTTGATCTAGGTCGTATTTTTGTTTTTGTGTTGTCCATGACACTTACGACACAGGGCATCCTAGTGTGGGACTATAAGTGTAAAGTAAGGGATATCCACATAGTTTAAACTGCATATTAAACATAGCTTTGCTGAAACATAGTCCCGGGCTCGGATTAGAAGGTGTCCCGCACAAATACCTGGATCACCGAGCGGTTTATATGTAACGGGCTCAATATATTGTGTCTCGATTCTGTTTACAAATTATTTGCAAAAACCTATCGCTGAATGTATTTCGTATTTTAGTATTTTGTTTTTAGTTTCGTTACAATAAAACTAAAACTGAAATCGTCCTAACGAATCGAAAACACGATTGTTCTAGAATTCAATTTGGTTTAACAATAGCCGCATTAGTTTGAACACGCCAACATGCCGGCGCTGTATTGATGGCCGGTGAGACGACGCTAAACTAGCAACACAATGCCAGTTATTCGATAAACAAAACAAACGTTCCGTTTGTAATAACAGGCCTTTTTGTGCACCCTAATGGATGACAATTTGTGTGGTATAACTGGCTCGTTGTAAAATTGGTCCATTCAATTAGGGATCCCGCCGCCTCTTGGCCAGTGCGATGATGAAGTGTCAGACATGGTCGTGGGACAGGTACGGTTTTGAAGTAGGCTAAATCAATTTTTTTACTTTCACACACCGACAAGTTTTGTAGCGAATTTTTTTAGTAGCGTTAAAATTGACAGATAGGATATGTGAACTAATAAACAGGTTAAGAACAAAAGAAGAGAATGATATAATCTCTAATATTATTGAATCACATTCAAATGGATGAGTATAAACCTCCATGAATTAACCAGCATATTAACCTTCATAAAGTACTTATGCGATCATCGTGAAATTTTGTACACAAGTCATATTATTTGACGTATTAGAGGTAACGTAGGACACTTTTTACAAACCAAATACCACGCGGGCGTAGCCGCGGGAAAAGGCTCTAGTACGATATATTTTATCGTGAAGCACTATTAAAACAAACATTCAACAGTGTTTGTGGTAAAGCGTTAGCAAACTTTGCCATACGGTGACTACTAGAACATCGTCGAAACCCGAGGCTCCGTAGTCGCCTTAATATTGAGTCGGCAGGTCTGGGGCGACTCGGGCTTCCGCGATATTAAGGACTCTCCAACTCAACGACATCTCGGTTAGTCTAATTCCCGCTCTTTTCTCTTTTTTACGACACTTATGAATAACAAGAAAACATTTCTGCTCGTACTTACAAGTTCTTTTAACTTTTGCAGTATTTAAGCGGAAAAACAAACAAAAAATAATAATGATGTCGTAATAAGGAGCGAGGTGCTACGAGTATAAGCAATTTATTGTTACGATTTAAATGTTCATTTGTATGATAAATTCCGGAATATTTAATAGATATAGTGCGTGTCGTAAAACCAGTAATTTTTACAAACACCATATTTTTTATAGCAATAGGTACTTTATCTTGTTGTAGGTACTTATTTTTTAAACAATTCCTTTATTTAAGAACGCGCAGGAAGACAATACTTCAAATATAATAAAAACCAATACTTCAAATACAAATTCTAATCTGTATTATAACAGTCAAGGAATAGATAGCGTCATGGATGGAGGTTACAATTTCGATTGTTCTTCGATTACACATCCAGATTGTGTTACATCGGATAGAAACAAATTAAGTTATTCCCGTAATTGGTATGTAAATTACCTCGTTAGTAACGCTCGGTTGTAAATATTCCCAGTGCACGGCCGCACGGGCAACTCTCCCGGGAATCAATGAGATTTACAGCGGAATTGGGAAGTTTCCCGATCGGAACTCGTTTGAAGAGGAATAGTTAAGCTCGATTGGCGTCTTATTATTGGTTACAAAGACTCCGCAGGGGGAGCGCCCGAGCAGCTGCGCGGCATGAGTTCGTGTGACTGATGTACTCATATGTAGGTATGTACTCGTATGTTGCTTCGATAGGAAGCGATACTCGCTAGCTGTGATTTTTGGAACGAGGTTTTTCTTGGCTGGCGATAGGGGTTAACAGGAAGAAAATATGTCTATAAAGTGTTAGCCGGGGGTCACGATTTGCAACGCCCAAAGTAAATTCCCTCCTGCGCTTTAAATTTCAGCGTCTAGCCTTAAAACAAATGAATGTATTTAACACGTTAAATACAAATGAATTGACATCGACATTGATAGGACACTTGCGTTAAAAGGCCTTATAGCCGGACGTGTGTTTCGTGATTAATATCGTGATCGTCATGTATAGAAATAATAATTGAATTGCATAATTAATTAGCACTCGTATTGTCAGGCGTTTTGCAAATTTTTGGTGTTTATTTATTTCATTTTAAAATACACCAAGCGTTGTTAACTTACTTTATGTTACTGTGTCTATTGTTATAGATAAGTACGAGTGAAGAGAATTTGTTTCAACGCCGGCTTTCGGTTTTTATTTTGCTTAAACTAGTGGTAAATAGGTGTTTGATACAGACAACATTGTCAGAATGGATATCAGTGTGCCTTCGCGCGTGGCGATATTGTTCGTGGAGATGTAGGCCGACGGCACTAAGTAAATATTTGCTCAGCTAATTGGGTTACAGTCTTGACATGATTGTTCATTGCAGTATCGTCAACACAAGCTTACGGCTCCACGACTTTGTAGTAACAGTACTGATGAAAAACGATGGGCCACCTGGCGGTAAGTGGTTTGTTCTCTAAAACCCCACATGGATTTTTCAGTAACATCGTCGTAACACAACCTTTTGTGCGCTATATTATACATTTAATTATAATAAGGGTCTCAAAAGAATACGCGACTTAAAACTTCCTCGTCTGCGAATATTCTGAGTAACGCGTGTTGCCTCAGGTATACGGAGAGGTTATGGCACGTACACCGTAATAAGAAAGACGTATTAGCATCCATTACCGCCCCAAACAAAATAACAACAAGGCTGAAAGAAAAACATTTGGCCGTGTTTATTGTTGATTTTCTGTGAAGGTATGTTTTACATGTAATTTAAATACGGTTATACATAAATGTATGTACACATTTTAAAAAATTGATTTGAATATTATATAATACTCATATTATTGAGAACAATATGATCTTGATAATAATTCAAAAACTAAGCAAAAGTAACATTTAATTAACGATGTGTTTTACTTCGTCATTCCGTAGTGCAAAGGACTGGAATGGCTTGCCGGTACCAGTGTTCCCGCCTACGTATGATGTGGGTCTGCAAGAACGCATAGATAGGTTATCAGAATGAATAGGTTATTACAAGTAAGCGTTCAATCTCTCGGACTTCATCACCAATTACCGTCAGAAGGGATAGGATTGTTGCCAAGCAAATATTTTATGTAAAACAGCAATATGTAAGATAGACCGAACACTACCTGATATTTTGATTGGTCTCATCTTAAACATCGACTTTACTAATAAGTTTACCGTTAATACCTTTGCTTGGACGAAAGTATTATGTTGACGGCGGGCTCCTCGGATAATTAATGAGCGTCAGAGCAGAGCACACAAAAGGCCCGACGCCCCGTGATAATCCTGGTCTCACAATAATTCACAATTCACGTCGGCCGGAACTTATTCACGGTGACAGTTAAACTACAGCAATCAAATTATTTTGGACTGGACACATTTTTATATTATTTCTAATTTCATTTATTAAATAAATGTACATATATAATACTTTTTTCACAAGTATAACGTAGCTGACAAAAGAGTAGACGAGCCATCGGATGGTCAGTAGTGACCGCCGGCGCCGTGCAGGTCACTCATACCGAGGGCATAACCCATATTAGTTTGGTGTACACTGGGCAGAGTGATTCGCGCTCATTTAGAATTGTCAACGGTTTACAATGTAATTGTAATTGAAATTTTGGCATCGTATCTGTTATTGTAATCTGGTATCGTAGGCCGACGGTAGGTTGGAGAAACGCGTATTATTTCTGGTCACAGGACGGTCTAGTATGAATCTATATTCCGCTTCTATCTCGGCCACCACTTGTCTACGCTAAGCAGCATGTCTAGACGACAGAGATATCATTGAGGACGTTTCTTGTGATTTCTGTTTCATTATTGAAATATTCGTGTTCCTTAGAAATCTATAAACCATTCATTGGGGAGTTCTCTTTATCTGTGATCACTGTATCGTTATTGGAGTTTCCGCGACAATGCGACGCTCCCCGCTGATCGCCGTGATCAGCTGATCGGCGGCGCCGCGGGATCCATTCAGACCCGTTTGTTTCTGATCTTCGCATTTACCGTTTTCACCTAATTGTGCCTTTGTCGCTGTACGCTGCGTCACGAGCCGGCAATTGATATCTTCATCTGCTATACAATCTGCTAATGAAACGCTTTGATGTCCTTGTTTAGTTTAGAAATGTCAGGATTAATAGGAATATATGGAACTGGGGCGGCTGACATTAATAGTTACAGACTGTTTTTTTATCTAGTGGGGAAATTTTGGTATAGTATTAGTCACCGGCCCCATTTGAAATCGATTTATATGCAATGATATATTACACTAGATACGCCACCAACGCTCCTAACGCGTGCAGGGGAACGGCCCGCGTCGGACCGTTTGCAATCAGTCGAGCTGTCGGCTGTCATTCTGAGCGCACGTGTCGACTACATACTAAAAAAAGGTAAAATGCCTTCTTGTGCATTTCGAAAATGCAACAATTATGATAGAAAGGTAAAGAAGGAGGACGGTAAATCATATCATAGGTAAATGTATAAAAATGTTGAAATTTTAAATAGATTAATTTATAATTTGTAATTTTAATGAATCACAGCTTGTTTCCAAACGATAAAAGAGATAGAACATTGCTTCACTCACAGGTGTAACAAAGATAGCACATACGCTAAGATCATAGATTAGAGGCAACAATGCAGACAATAGGTACAATAGGTAGACAAGAAATTGTTACTGTAATGATGAGATTTTTTTATGAATTTAGGCTGAATTCTTTTGTTTCTACGTTAAGTAAACCGTTATTTTTTTAATGTTCCGTAGATTTCCTACCAACAAGGTTAATTAACAAAATTGGATAACTGTTGTGCGGAGACAAAGATGTGAATTATTTAATGCCTTCAAATTATTAGGATTTGTAGTAACCACTTTAAAAATGAAGGCAAATATACGTCAAGAAAATGTTTGACATAGATGACGACTTAATTTAATTCATTAATTGAACTCATGATAACCATTCTTTTACATCTAAATCACGTGCTGCATCAAAAACATATTTCACTTATACCATAATATTTTGTTTTAATTTTTTTATATAATATTTTCTTACTTATAATATCTTTATAAAAAAAACCCCCTGTTCAAAATGCTGATTCTAATACTTAGACGACGGTTAGATGTTAATAATTATTATGTACTTCCAAGAGTCATAGCAGTTTTAGGCTTAAATCATTCTAAGAATAAATGTCTCGTCTGTTACATTTATCTATGACACTTATGGTTAACGTCAATAGACGTCAGTGCAATATTTCGGTTGCGTTTGTCAGGTTCATTTTTCATATAAGTAACATGTCTACCTCTTTTTACTTATAATGTCATTGTTTATATGACTAAGTGGCCTCATTTTCGTGTCTTTCGAACATATTATAATCAATAAACAAAATAATAACACAATTTTTCAACATTTTATTATTGGACAGCGTGACGAAGGTATTAGTTTGTATTGCGTATCTAAAGGTGTTAGTTGAAGTTCAAGAGATAAACGCATTGAGCGATTTTGGTAATTCTTGCGACAGTCGATTGTGCTTCATTTTAATAGTGTCACTAAAGACATGATAGAAATGGAAATTCGATTTTATTATGGCCACAATCTTAAAGAGATAAATGAAAAGTCGATTCTTGTTTCAGGCAATCTTCTTGAAAGGGCTTTTTTCCTATTGAAGGAGGAAAAAGTATCGGTACCGACTACAATAAAATGGTGTTCAGAAATCGAAATATCAACATATTGACTACAAAAAAACAGCGGGGTAACTAAGCAATGGGCGAGTGGGCACCAACCTCGGTTTAGGGCTTTAGGGTTATCACGCGGATTCTATCTTGTTTGTTATTTTTTTACCCAGCTTTTTTAGCTATTACGAAGTCTTTATTAGTACTCCTTTGTATAATTAATACTTCGGTGTCTCAGCTACACACTACAAGCCGCAGCGTTGAGCCGCACCGCACGGCAGCGCCGCTCGCAACTGAAGAGCCGCACGGCGCGCAGTTAGTATGTTTCCATCCACCCTCATAAAACTTGATGCTCTCCGCTCGCATTAATTTTAATTTTACTTCCCAACTGCGCTATTGGGATAGTTCTGAAGGAGGCGCGCGTCGCGGCAGTGCGGCGTCAGTACTCTTCGCGGAACTTATCGCTGAAACTACTTTATTGCTTTAAAATTTAAAGCCCTAAGTTAACCACTTCCGAACCGATAGCCGTGATAATTATTATCATTTGAACTCCGTTTCCCATTTTGTCTTCTGATATTTTTCAACAAAATGGTCGCTGGACTATTTGGGGAATGTTTTTGTAACCTTTGATGTGCTGATTGTTATGAAGAAGGGAACTATTTGTATTTTGCAATTATAAAACTATCGAGAGCGGTTCCATACTTGAAGTCTTTATTTACAAACAGCTGTCTGACATTAATGACACCGGTCTGTACTAAAGCGTCTGTAAAAGAAATAATCTACCAAGTTTATGTGTGCCAAAAGAAAGAGGCAATTTTTCACAAGCACACACAGACAAACATTAAGAAGAGTGGAAAGTTTGTGACACATTTATCGTCGTTACGTCGCGAGGGCGGAGCGCCGCGCGCCGCGCGCCGGCGCGACCTTATCCGATCAAAGTTTTTAACATGTTCCGATAAGGGAAAGATTATTCGCGACTGAAAATTACAGTACATGATAGGAACGCCGTACAGTCTTTTTCTGTATACTGACTTAGACAGTAGTATGTACCTATCACTAAAATTGTTTTATTAAATTATAATATTCATCAGAGACAAGTAAAAAAGGGATGATCTACTTCAACTTAAAAAAAATTAACATGTAATGTCTACGAAACGTAAAAAAATAGCAATTTCTAATACGACATTTCGGCGACATACTGAACAACTAAATTTTTTCACAAACCCTTGTATATGCAGAGATTGGAGGGGGGCAGAGATAGTTTCTCTCTCTCTCTCTCTCTCTCGCTTATTGGGAGACACGCGAGACACGTCCGCATTGTTTCCGTTTTCACAAGTCCTCGGCAGCGGTGTTCGATCGGCAAGCTCCCTCTCACTCGGGACACCGACTTACGGTCAGTTAGTTAGTGAGCTAAGGAGATTAAACCGTAACAACAAGAGGATTATCTCCTCGCCATTACCGACTTCCAACGCGTAATTGAAAGCCGACATAAAACCTTTGAAAACTTTTTTGCAATTACAAATCTTTTATCGAATGAAATTAGATCGAATGTGCTACTTTCCTCGTTGGTTAGGTTCTGCATCAATTGGAGCATCGTGGTGGGAAATGCTCCGGGTCCAGTGGGTTATATTAATTCGAATCTATACTGTCTACGGCCCATGAGCGGTTATATTACGTATAATTAATGAATACTTTCAGGAGGTACGCAGTGGCCTCCAACGTCTATAAATTAATTTATAATAGTCCCATGGTTCTAATTGTATACGGGGTCGGTCAGAGGAAATGGCTACTTTTGAGGACGGAAGCAGAATACCTCATTTAAGTAATACCGGAACACAAGACAATGTGAGCAACTTGCGTCATGTCATAGCGCAATTAGCTGATCGGGAATGGTGGATGTGCCAGTCCACGCGCTCTTACAAACATTCCATGACGTGCATTGCAAGTGACAAAATGCAATACTTTATTTATAATTTATGCCCGACTTCAAAGATCCATTGAGGATTTTTTTGGAAAAAATCATCCAATACGATCATTTACAATTTTAGGAAAAAACAAATGTTCTTAAATATAAATGAATAGATTTTCGAACATTTTCCTAAAATCACCCTTTGAAAGGGTTGAAGTCGTTATAAGCGAGCGGATAAAAGCTATTACTAAAAGTAAATTACTACGTCTGAGATCTGAAAATACTTTGAGGATTCGAGCTAATTACTAATCAAACATTTCCGATCCTTAGAATAGAGCGCGTGCGTCCCGTAACTTGGCCGTGTAAAGCAACGTTAGACGCCAGTTCAGTAGTTGCATTGAGAGTTGTCGAACTCGACGAGAATCTCGCTAACTTGTCGGAAGCTCGAGACATGCGCATTGTTTCCGTTTCCGCAAGTTCACAACAACGAGATCGGGATAGTCTTCACTTCCTGCAAGTGGGTCATGACTTTAAGTAGATTAAGTTTAACCGCAGCAGAGGTGGGAGCGCCGCAAGGTTCTATTTGTGCCTTATTATCTATTTAAATTTCAATTCTCTATAAGATCTTCAAGGGTATTCGTGTTGGGAACATCCTTGGAAGTAAATTTATGCTAAAGAATCGTCATGCACCGCTGCTTATATCTATCACTTTACTACAATTTTCAACATTTTGCATAGTTTACTTGCATATAAGGGTTGCTGAAACTGGCCCCTGATCTAATCAACCGACCGAGACCTAATATCAGCCATCATGACAAACGATTTAATTATAATAGAAATGCTAGTAGCTGTTTAATTCTTCAAACAGGTAGTAGAGAGAGAAACACCCTCATAGGACGGATTCCATTCCTACCGGGTCTGGCGGGAATAACGTGATTAGGCAGTTAGATTTTATGGATGCGAAAACGAAATGATGTTTTCTAGAAGGCCATTTTAATCAAAAAATTAGAAGTTTAGAGTAAAAAGTTGTCATAATTTGGTGCTCCGTTCCTGAGACAAACAGGGAAGTTGAGTGTAACAAGTAAAACGACGTCGTAAATATTGTGATGAAAGGCGCCGTTCAAAGTTGAAACGTCGCCGCTGCGAGCGTGATGTAACTGCACAAAGGTTCGCGCGTGGTTTGGCAATCAAAGGCGCAGGCGACTGTGCACTTTGTCGGCGGCGGCTCAGCGGCTGAGCGGCTCAGCGCCGCACAAAGCTAACAGTTTAATTCGACGACTGAGCGGCTCAGGGCTGAGCGACGACGCTTTGTCGCGGCGCGGCGCGGGAATAATGCACACATCTCGATCAAATACTGAGCGGGCGCGGTCTTTGCAGCTTTTGTAATTATGACTTCTATGATCTAGTAGAAACCGCTCTCGCTGTTCATCGGGGAACCTACGCCTTAGTCCTCGCCCTCAACAGAAAATGTGTACACAGGTTTTTTAAATTGACATGATGAAGATGATAATATAAAACAAAAACCTAAATATTAATGCATGCAAAGATGCTCGGAAGTAAGCTCGTAGACAAACAGACAAAAATTCTAGACATATATGTATCATAGTGGTATGGATTGCATCACGAACAAGGTGGCTTAGTGTGAACTCAATTTTGTCTCAAAACAATCAACTATAAATTTTCTATTAAACTTGTGATAAAATACTATTTCTTGTACAAACTTTTATTTATAATCCATCTGCTACACGAATACAGTAGCACACGTAGCCACTAATTTTAAATATTGCTTATGTCTACGACAAGAAAACTATATTAATATATTTAGTTTTAACCTTTTAATGTTAAATGTAAAGAATTTAATTTGGGCAACGTGCCAAGAAAATTCATAAAATTTTACGTAAAATCTTAACACTTTAATCATAGTATTCACAAGAGCTACCCAAGTTACATGTTATAAATAACGTTCCGTAGGGAGAAATAAAACGTTCGTATAAAAATTCTTTGTGTGCAGATGCTTTCATAGCGGCCGCTGGAGCCCAAGCTTCGGTCGCTCGGACTGCTCGCGAGCGCCCCCGAGCCGCGCTTGTTCGCATTCATCGCCTAACTGATCAATTACCCTAATTAAACAGTCCCAAATAAACGGACAAAATGTATTACTGGTCTTTCAATTACAGCATCAAATAGATATAGGTATATAAAGTGATTATGACAATTAAGAATGGCGTGTTTCAATTGTAAGTAATCGAGCGGCAAATAAAATAAGCTTCAGGACAGCCTGGATGGCATTACAGTTTGTTAAAAGCCACTTTTGCCTTGGTTGTTAAGTGATAAGTGATAATTGTTAAGTGATCGGATTTTTTTGGTAATCTAACAGACGAGCCTCCTGATGGTAAGTGGTCACCGTCGCCCATGGACATCAGTACCACCAAGGCATTACCGACGCCTCCCCAGCCAATAAATAATAAAGAAAAAAGATAAAAGTACTCGCTGTCAAGCTCCCGGCCGGCACGACACGACACAGTCGACACGACAAGTCTTTCGGTGGCTGACTCAAGTTTAAGAGAGTGCGCGCACGGGGGACTTTTGTCACCGTGACTGTTTCGTCGCTCTTATCAAGTCCTGGGATATGTATGGAGGTGCGCGCACACGTTACGACGCGACAACTGGGTGACTTTTATGTACGCCGACCGGCCGGCGTCGGTGACAAAATTGTCACTCTCCGTTCACATTGACGAGCCGGACGGCGTAATGGTTAACATGCCAGATCGTCGTTCCATTGACGCTTTCATATCAAAAAAGTTTTGTCACCGTCGCCCTCGTGACCGCACCCTAATTTAGAAACGCGACGCGACGAAGACAAAAACTTTTATGTCACGCAGACAAATGTCCCCCGTGCGCGCACTCTCTAAGGGTGGTTATTAATCTAGGTTCAGCTCTACCAAATAGCGGAGGACGGCTCTGTCGTCTCCTACGGTATCCTTGTCAGCTGCATGGGACGGGGGTTGGTATTTTAGGTCGCATCAATATAGTCAAAAGAAGCCAAGAAGACGAAGAGTGTATCATCTGATTTGTGGACCGGTGATTACCGGAAGCCGTTGGCTTAAGAACGATTCCAAAAATCAAATCATCAGAATTCAAAATTTTTGTACTGCAAATAGGCATTGTTTCAAAACTACGCCGCTGCAAAATAAACTAAATTCTAGGCTTAAAACTATTATGAATGAAATTGAAACGTTATTAAAATGTGGCAGAATAACTGATATTATTGGGATGAATGTGATTCCCACAGTCCCTGGCAGCCACAATTGTCTCTGTTCACATATTTGCTTTAAATTCTCGACACAAAATGACCCAGTTTAATGTTTAGAAAAGGTTTTCTCGTTTGGTATTCTATATTTTCGCTCGTTAAATTTAATATTAATATAGTTTCAGTTGACGGCAGCACACAGTGAGTTACGACTTCAGACTTCTCGTTAGTTCGATGCCCGATGACCCAAATTGTCTCTACGTTGCGATCGAACTTATGTTTTATTTACAAATTGTAGTATCGGGAGTCAAAATTCAAGTATATACAAAAAAGTCAAGTGTTTTCGTTTGTTCGTTTTTTATTTTCTCGTGGAGTTTTCTTGTTAAATGTTGAACGAACTCTTCTTTCCACCTCATCAGGTTATCAGCGACGAAAGTTAGGCATCAAATAAAAGTTTGACCTCCGAGGAACAGTTTAAGAGAGTACGCTTAATAGGCAACAGCGCGCCCATTAAGATGGATCAAGATCGACTTTATAATGAAATCCTTGACTCGTCGCCATTTTAAGACTGATAACCCTGAGAGACATCTCTGGGGAAACATTCGACGGACGTTTAGCTGAGCTATAGGCGTAGGTACGCGGCCTGCATTAATTTGTGTCGTGATCTATATATTTACCAAGTAGTAAATTACTAAGCGTTTAAGTTAGTCTAATATAAGATAGTTAGTTTTTCGGCCGGGGGAGCGATCTGATCTCGATTCTTGTGCCTCCCAGTTGTCTCGATAGTGAGAACTTGCAGAAACAATGCCGAAGTATCTTGATTAGTGATCTTTGACCTCCTTATCGCCTGCACTGGAGGCCATAACTGACCAAAGTATACTAAAGCAGTGTTATTTATTTTGTATCAACAGAATCATATTGCTGTTTTGAATTCGTTACATAAGAGGAATGCTTCGAAAATTATGTTTAACATTACAAAAACCTCACAAATTTTCACATTTATAATACTAGTAGGACACTTAAAAAGATAGTTTGAATCAATTGTAATAGTTTTACTAAGAGCTCAAACATGATCATAGTTGTGCATACTGCAGAGTAAATTTTGATATTTTAATAATTGTATAACTAAGTTGGTGGTAGGAGCGGCCGATATCGAAACTTCACCGTCGGGGACGGAACCGCCATTACCGCCGAGTGCGCTAACTGCTCCAACTTCGTCATTAAACACACCGCTGTTGTGCCGCGCATCGTGTTTGGTGCACACTTGAAATGCATCAAAGTTTTCATTCGCTGCAGCCATTAGCGGCCGCCGCACCGAGCTGCACCGAGCGGTACGGCCGTGCGTATTCACGTTATGCATGGAATATATTTTATGTGTACAGTATTGAAACTTCTCTGGTTTCGGTATTATTAAGGTATGAGGTTTTAAGCTGCTTATGTAGGGTATCAATATAACGATATTACTTTAAAGAATTCAACATTTCCCTGGGCGTGATTTTAAAATACTATTAAACAAATATTTTATTCATTTACTAACATTAACATGTTAATTTAAAATAATGAAGTAATACCTTTTGCTGGGTTCACAGAAAAATTACCTACGCGTTGACACTGAACGAATTTCTACACAGGTTCAGTATGTGGCACCTTAAATAAAGTTAGTGTGTACTAACTTACTACATAATCTTAGAAACTAGTCAATGCTATAAATTGACTTAGTTTACCAGTTACTTGTCTAACCTGGCCGTAGTTATGTTAGTGATCATTAGTGATCGAACCTGTCTAGTCACCGGACCCTTACCGGGTGTCCTAAGCACGTCGTCCCTTCACCACCTCACCGAGCACCCGACTCCTGGACTCTTTTCGACGCTTTTGGAAGTGTTAATAATATCCTTGTCTATTGTGACTTCGACCTGCTTATTTCAAGACCTTTGTTTTAGCAACAAAGCTCCTGCATTGTTCTCCAGCGGAATCCTGTACCGTATCGAAATACCGAGCATAGCTCCGCGAGTGCCGCCACGCTCACAAACTTTTAGCTTAAGTACCTAATACCCAATTATACGACGAAGGTAAGTGGAGAGTTGGTACAACTGTTTCCATATGTGAAAAGCCGACATATCGAGAGGTTTCCGTCTATCATGGACGTTACAACACCGACGCGTTGTTGGCCAAGAAGAAGCTGGGAGACATTTATTCCTAGCTCTAGAAAACAACCAGGCGGCATTAAACCCAACCACCAGGCATTATCAGATGAGGACTGTCATGGATGCTGTCCCAAGGAGTGCCATCCCAAGAAGGAACTGCCGGTACAAGGGCTCTTAGTTACGACTAAAAGGTTTACCAATAGGTTGAAATTGACCAACAGGAGTGGACTACCAAGTGCAGCTACATATTATGTTGTATTTAAGGCACTATGAGAGAGATTAGTAAAGTAAAGTTACTATTTATTTTGGTGTAAAAACTTTAAAGGAATGCAAGTGGGCTCCGACACAACGCGGTGATTATTCTCGAACGATTCTGAAATCGAGTTTAAATGAAGCCGCAAGTAATTTACAAATCCGCATCCGGTACATTGGTGACACCTTGTGCGAGAACATCCGCGAACATCTGAAAGCTCGTGTAAGTTTATACCGGTTCATAAGGTAATAATATATCTAACGTTGCGTAAACTTGCGACGTCATCCATCCGACCTTCAGTGACGTCATGGTACCTGGCTCGAAGTAATTACCTGTTATTTTACCTTCACATCTACAAATAAGTATGTGAGTTACTTTTTTTTAAGCGCATTGATGAATAGCAGATTACTTAGTATTTATGCTTAGTTAGTAATTAGTTTAACACTAAGGAAATATTCGAAATATAGTACGATAAATCAAAATGTGTGCTGGGACACATAGTAGAAGTGAAACTTCAACGGACAAGTGGCAAAATGAATCGCAATAAAATACCTTAACTTGTAGTTTTACGGGCTTATTGTCAATGTATACCTGTATTTTTAATGGTACTTTTTACCCTTAGATATCGTAACATAATAAGCGTAGTAGTTGTGTCAAACGTACCTGAGGAACTACGTCATTCACAACATGTACAAATCCTTTCAGCATGCTCCACGTAATATCGTAGCCAGGGTTGCCACCTTTTTTTGCTTAAAAATTGCTTCTTAGTACTATCAGAACATTTTGTAAAAACACAGTAAGTACCCAAACGTTTATTTTTAAAAATAATTGATTTTACTAAGTTATTATTTTTATGGCATGTATGCCAAAAAATTGTTTAAACTTTATTAGCCTCATAATGAACAAATTGGCCGATCGAGCAACGCGGGTAAGTTTGGATTGTCACAGTTAATTATTACAAAGGAGCGTGAAAATGAATTACCGATGAAAACATTTTTTGTACCTACTTATGCAGTTATAGTACAATTGACTGAAATATAGTATGATACCATTATAATAATAAAATGGTGGTAACCCTACACGTAGCCGTATCGTCTGCGTAGAGCCGGCAACGATCCGTGAACGGCACGGCGCCGTAACGTATCCTTCACGTATCCATCACGCGCCCGCGGGGCTTGCGCAAACATTCTCAGATATTCATTTCCCGGGGTAATATTTAATAACGCGTAACATAACACCAGTAGGCACCTATTTTGCACATTTTCGATGTAAGCTCACTGCCGACGATGGATGGGCGAGGATTTGTTCAGTATAACATTTCTGTTTACAGTTTAATAATTGAATATGTCAGCGTACACATAAAGTGTGGCAATAAATGACCGATAACCGCTGGAGGAGAAAGGTCGCTGAGTAAAGACTACGTCTGAGAAAAAGAAGTACCTATAGGGCGCCCTTCTACCACGTGGACTAACGGCCTAAAGAAGGCACCGGACATCCGCTGGATCCAGACGGCTCTGGACAGGTCAGAGGGGCGCAAGTCTGGGGAGACCCATGACCAACGGTGAATTTGTAAGGGCTAATGTGAAGTTAATGCGAGAAACAAAGATCCTGCGACACGTTTACTCATGTACAATCTGAGAAAAACATGACCTGGGATGGTCTCGTAAGTCACTTCTCGAGACAAAAATGTTGTAAAATTACCGTTTTAAAAGATCAGCTGTTTGCTCGCTATTGGCACGCAGGGTGAGTTGGCGATACGCAGATACGAGAGAGAACAAAGTAGGTCGAGTCTCGTACCCCCGCCGCGCGCCGCGCGCCCCGCGCCGCCGTCGCTAAAGCCTGAGTTTTAGGTTACGCGTGCAAAGGCAGGATCTTTGTGTTAGCGCGTGATTGTTTCTACGTGTCTCGAGCTTAGGTGCGGCCGTGCCCCGTTGTGTAACTCTTTGTGCTCTCGGTTTTCGTTGACGCGAGTACCTCCTTCATTGTTTAAGGCCTTGTTACGACTAACAAAAATAATGATTGAAACAAAAGAGCTACGAGTGCCATAAAACTATCATTTTCAATAACACCGTTGAATTTATTGGTTTACTTGGTCTGTTCACTGATTTTGAGTTAGATTATTTCATCATCAATCATTAAGTCAGAGCAGGATGCCTGGCAGCCTATTTGAATTTGGGCTTTTCATGGGCCGACAATGGGCCGGGTATGGAACGGCGCAACAAACTGTGACGAAATTAACATACGCTAGGGTTTTCTATACTGTAGTCGGAGATTGTTCATATCAATATTCTGTGAAAGAACTATTAATATCAATGACTTATGACTCAATTGATACATTAAAGGGCCGCGATTCCTCTTACAGCGAATGTTTGTCAAGTGTCAGCCATTGGACGTCGGTCATTACATCATCAGAGCATTAAATGTAATGATGGAGCACACCCCCCTCCCATTAATCATAGCGCCGCTACACCATCTATTGATACAGGGCCAGAATCAGCATTACCGTAATGTCAGGGGAGGACATTTATATTAATTCGATCGATAACCATGCCGGCGATTAGCTGGATTGGATAATAACAGGCCATCTGCCTGCTGCCCCGGCCGACTCCGTATACAGGATAGATCTGGTTACGGGAACATTATAATGTAAACTGATCCCTCTTTTACATTAATGATCTATTTATGATAAGACGGGGGCCGTTTGCTGTTGGTAGTCGATACGAATGATTCTTATTGTTGCCACCATTGACATATGATATTACTAGTTGCCACAATCAATCATCAACATCAATTGATATGTTGCTGTTACACGGTAAAATACTCTTGACATCTCAGTATAACGATTGTATGTATCTGTAAAATTGTTTTTGTATTTAGCAAATGAATAAATAAATCATTGATTGATGGATACATACACTGTTACTAAGGAAGGCAAATAGTCTCCAGGTGCCCTTGAACGAGGCTATCTATACTCGACAGAACTCAAGCTGTCTTTGCATTAGATGGCAGCGAGAGGGTTGGTGTAACATTCCTACATAATTTTTTACTATACACTTTCCTCCTGTATAGCGAGTGATTCGCCAGTCACCATAAAACTTAACGTAAAAGGTATGACGTATCGTAAGGAGCTTACGGGAGCTTCTCCACAAACATTTAAGTAATCTGGTGACTTACTCATAGTAGCCGGAAACTTGTCAACACCGACGGGAAATATGCTCCTAATTCATCTATTACAAGTATATTATTTAGTATTAGCTGTTGTTACCGGGTTGACAGTATATCAGTTTGCAAGACCAAAACCATTAAAAATTGGGGTTAGATGGTTATCTTTTTCTAGGAGAATTATTCAGTAAAATGTTAAGATAAAGATGACGGCCTCCTGTTTGGCTGGCAGTCCGACGTCACGCTGTCGGCTTTGTGATAAGTCGGCGCGGCGGCCATCTGGCATTCACGCCGCATGCCGATTGGTTATCGGATTAGATGCCACAAACGTCCACTTTTACTGGCTTTGAAATATTTATGGCGACTTTAACGTTTTGGAATTATTGTACTCTTGCGCGAACGTGACTGTTATGCTCATTTCTGTTATAAAATACGTTACATTAAATGTAAGGGGCTCCATTCAAATTGAATTCGAACGAATTTTTCCTGCGCGTGGGGCACCCCGCTCAACAACAGCCGTGGCCGGTGGCGAACGATCGTTGTCGTTGGAGGGCGCTGGGCTCTGCACCTGACGACGCTCATTGTATTTTTTTTAAGTTAAACTTCTTTACGCACGCTTGAGTTGGGGAGAAAGCTGGTGAGTGCGTGACGAGAGCGTTACGAAAAGTGTGATCGGGCGAGGCGAACGGAAGTCGAGAGGGAGATATAAGTTAGTGAAGAAAGAAAGAGAGAGAGTTAATTTTCGTATAATTACTGTAGGGGCAAGAGAGAGCAGTGCGTGCGCACATTTTCTTTCCCTCTACCTCTCATAGCTACTGCACGAAACATTTACATGTATATATCTCAGTCAGTTTGTAGTGATAATGTACGAGAACGAAAACAATGTCGCTTAACTACTTCTAATCTACATAAATTTACTTCAGTCGTGTGGTCTAAAGCACACGTGTTTTATTGGGTCGAAGTATTGTAGAGACAATAATATTCTGGCTTCCTTCCATCGGCAACGTTTCGATGATACCTTTGTGTGACTAATGTCAAACTCACTTTATGAAAACCTGCTTAATAGCTCGTTTGTCGATCGTTAACGTTTAAAAAGTAGGTTTTTCTTACGTGTCTTCTTTGAATAGATTTATTTGTTAAGCGATAAAAACATCATTATGTTATTATGAACCGAAAATATTCACTGTTAACTAAACAAATGATCGAATACAAAAGCTTTACTGGTATATCTGCTATTTCTTGTTATATTTCTTTCATTATAATTCAAAATTTAAACAAAAAAGTCATGACACATTAACAATGGACTGTTTCTTAGCAGACGACAAATAAATTATTATTGATGCGGCTTCGCGCCGCGGCCCAGTTCGTTACTGGGTTCTATCTGAAGGTCACCCTCGTGATATATGTTTGGAATGTGACACACGACCGATTGTGGGAAATAAAGCCTTACGAGGAATTACTTTGAAAAGAGGCATGACGAATGGCGGTCGTGTCACCAATACTGTTTTCTGATTAATCCTGTACGCCGTTTTATCGCTATTTTCTAATTTTGTGAACAATGTGTTGTCGATGTGGGTCGAAAGTCAAATTACGATTGATGAAATTGTAATCCAAATGAAAAAGAATGGAAAATCAAGCTCGACGTAAGGGTGCGTTGCTGGCGCGATGTTACATGATTGATGGGGTCTCCGAACAGCGCCGTGTCTACTGTTTGCGTTGAACTTACACAGTTAAGTTGTAGTTGATTTTCAATTAATTTTAATTTGACTTAACAGTTTTAGCAGTTTTGCTTATCAACTAAACCAGCGTAAGATAAAACCCACATGACGTCACTTCAAATAAATAACTTAGCTTCTGATAGTTCTGATAAATATAAAGCTTCATGCATCCTATTAATATTATAAATGCGAAAGTTTGTATGGATGTATCAATGTTTGTGGCTCTTTGACGCTAAAACTACCGAATGGATTTTGTTTAAACTTTACAATAATATAGCTTACACATCAGAATAACACATAGGCTATATATTATAAAGATATAGTGTGGAAAACCCAAAATATATAACTAAGTCTTTGCAAACCGAAGGAATAAGTTTCCCGAAGCGAAGCGAGGGCGGGTCGCTAGTTTTACATAAAACAAAATAATATTATCTCCTGTTTAGGTACATACTTAAATCAACATACCGTCTGTAATGTGTCACGGCTCACGGCAGCTATAATGCGTATAAATGCAGCGTGTCCCGTGTACCCAGTATTAGCCAGTTGGCAGCACCTCAGCACAGTTTGCGCAGCGCTTCAGCGGCGGCTTCCACCTCAAGTTTTAATGAATTCGGGCCAATCCGCGCGCTACGTGCACTATCTCGATCTGTGCTCGGAGCCGAGTTCAGAAAAACTATAAAAGGTTTAAACTCATTGTCCCGCTTTTTAAGAGATCTCGCAACCTGGATTAGAGAAAATTATGTTTGGCTCTCGCGAACCCGGTTTGTATATTTGTTGTTCGTAGAAAGGTCGGATTTGTAAAATAATTTTTGAACATATTTTCTTTTCAGCGTAAATGAAATTGAGCTCACGACTGGTTTGACGTATGAAAAGTTCAGCTACGCTGTAAAATGAGTTATGTGTGACGGCACTAAGGCTCAAAGTTATGTGGTGAAACGGGAACGAAAGTCTTTATTCCGTGAATTCTCTTGCGAGAAGGTATGAAGTGACAAAATTGGAAGCCCAGGAGAGAGCGCGTTACGGAGGGAGCTATGCTCGGCATTACGCTTATTGACCGAATTGAACATGACGAAAATCTCTAGCCTAACAGGGGTTACCGACATACTCGTAGCTTGCAGATTACCCACATCGTATATAAAACCACTATTGGAGAAGGAATATTTTTGTTTGGCAATCACGTCTCAAGAAAAGCAGTCCGTTAATACCTTGTTGCCTGATTATTACTGATTCGAGGCAATTAAATACCTTCCCTCATCTTTGACGCGGGATCAGCAGTAGACCACCAAGTAGTTCACGGATCAGAAGGCATCACGTTCTCTCTAGCGTAACTTTGAGATCATCAGATTTAGAGATCAATATTACTTGTCTTGTGATGTTTAATTGTAAGAAGTCATTAATTTACGGTGACCGCTTGGTAGTAGCTTTGTAACCAGGAAATTCCAGCAGTGGTATCCAAAACCTTCATTGTAAACTTTGTTCTTTGAGACTGTGATAGGGTTAGGTTGTTTGACTGCTTTCAGACTACATAATATTAACCGTAGCAGTATTTTACACTTTTCACTTGTCTGTAAATTGTATATACCACAATGCTAAGGGTTGACTGGTAGAGAATGCCTCTAGGCATTAAGTCCGCCCATTGTAGACATACAATAAAGGGTAAATAAATAAATAAATGCTAATTTGTGACATTTGTTCTCTAAGTCAAATGATGAAAAATAATGCTTTGGGGTGGCGGTGAGGCGGGGACATATTGTTTAACTATTTTACACACAAAAAAACCTTCTGTTCTGTAATTCATGAAATGGACATTATTTTTGCAGAACGCACTACCACCTGGTCTACAGTTGTTCATACGTTGGTGAAAAGGCCAAAAATGTATGTAATCGAAAATAAATGAGAACAAGTGTCGGCCGCGGGTGCGCGGGTGCGCGGGTGCGCGGGGGCGCGGCCGTTAATGAAGACAAACAGCGCTGCTACAACAAACACACAGCGCCAGTGATCGCCGGTACATACATAATGTCCGCATCGACTTCGGCGCTAATGATATTACTACCCGTTCGTTTTATTTCCGGAACTAAATAGCAGTTTTTGTTACTGTAGCATTTTTATGGAAATGCATTAAGTGCCGGAGCCAAGTTATGTCTCTTGTTTCTTTTAAAGCGAGATAATATTTTATGGCTTCATAGTTTGTAGCACCGTTATTATTTTGAAGCTGTTTGGAATTTCCTTGTCCCCATTTGGAGTACCTATGTATTAAATAGTTGCTACTGTGTTGTTTCAAAAATTATAATAGAGAGCTATAATAAACGAAAACGTGTACCTATATATTGAAATCAAAATCGGTGGATGCTGTGTCGGGAGTACTCGCCCGAGTTTACCGTAAACGTCAATGCACATGAACCGCAATTAGTACAGTCAAGTCAGTCCGAGTCAAGTGCTAGGACATCGTTCATAGACTTTTCGTTATCTTGTATCATGACCTTGTTAGCGTCCCTCGTAGTGTGACGAATTAGACACATGTGGAATTCTTTATCAAATGTACATAACGTAATATAATGTTGAGGAAACATAAAAAGTCAGTAAACATAGTTGTAGCTTATGAAGATAACTCTACGAGTTTGTTCCGGAATAGCATCTCTACCATAAAATTTAAATAACTTTGTTACCATCTCGTCGCTTTTACATAGCAATATAGTCTACTGAGGAATGACAAGTTGTTTGATAAATCGATTTTTGTTAGTTAACACGAACACACACAGCGCTATGTTATTACGATCTAGATAGATAGCCACACGCACACAAACAGACCTCCGTCGGAGAACATCCGCTGATAGATCTCGTCGCAATCTGCGAAGCAAAATGTTTGGTCAGTTTACAGTGGTACATATTTATTTGAGACTCCATCTAGTGTTGCTATTTGGATATTTCTGTAATAAATTTCGAGAAGCGCGAAATAAGAGTTTTTGAAAATTCATCCCATTAAGTGGCAAAATAAAATTGTAAAATTTAAACGAAGTATTAAACGAAGTCACGAAGTCACCGGCTTCACCTAGTAAAGATGAAAACGATACATAAAATACATTTAGAGATAAAAACAATAAAAAGCTGCACTGTACGTTAGCATAGACTGCTCACGTCGTATTATTACTTACAAGCACCTGCAACCCGCACACTGCGACCTTAATTAGCGCAGTCAACAACGCCACTACATTACTACTCCTAAGCCGCATCTTTTCAGAAATTATTCGCATCGAATTAAAACCCTGCAAATTTTTAATGATATTGTCAGACAAACAATATTTAGAGGATGTTTAATTAAACGTAGCACTCGGCGGGCGCCGCGTTGTATACATCTAAGAAACTGGCGCTCAATGGGATGGTATCGGTTCTAAAATCAATACAATTTATACCAGTATCAATGGGACACAGGTCGAGAAACAAGCGAAGTCTGTTTAAATTAAACTTTCTTCGCAAAGAGAAGCAGTTATTTAGCGGTATCGTAAGCGGTCTTGAGGTACATCGATCGGCACTCCCGCGGCAGGTGTTACGGGCACCGTCCCGTAAGTGTTAGCGTCACCTGAATTCCCAATTTCCCTAACTTGTGCATTTACGCAGATTGTTCCGTTTCGAGTGGCATTCAATAAGAGAAACGTTATTGACCCGCTTTCCGACAAGACATTAGGTCGCTGGCGCGCCGCCAGCGCACTGCCCCGCCGCCAGCGCCGCTCCGCTGCCAGCCGGGGCCAGCTTACCGCCAAATTATGAGAAAATCACTCTCCTGCTACGTGGAACCTCTTAATGGTAAGCTGTTATAAATTACGATTTTGGTTTCAAGAAAATTTATGAAGAGCTTTAATATAGTATATCAAGTATCAACCCATATAAACTGGTAAATAAAAAAGTCGTGACACTGCTGGACTCTCTCTCCAAAAGTAACAAATGCTTGGCGGTATTTCCACTACCCTGATTTGATAAGGAGAGGCTAACAGCCAATCCGAATTTCAAAACTTATTAGAAAAAAATCGTGATTTAACATGACATCGGAACACGACCTACCTACCCAGTGTTCCTTTGAGGTATGACAATCACTGAAAGGAGTTGAAAAGCGATCGCCAACGCAATTGAGGATATTAATTAAAGATCCCATAAAATTATTGATATATTTGTCAGTTTGTCTGTGTGTTTGTTCCTCTAGTCTGAGAAACTTGAGCAAAGCCTGAAAGTCTGAGAAGCTTGTGGCGTGCACACAACACCCGAAAAGGTCGAGACTCAGCGCGACTCAGTATTATTGACGTGGTAACGTGATTGATGAATACCGGTAGCGCGCACGAAAAAGTGTCCCGTTCCGCCTGAGCCTGTGCGAGCAAGCGAAAGAGAGGCACCATCGGCCTAATCGTTCGGCTTGCAACGCATCTATCTCTCTTCCCTTATGACGTTATCACGTAAAATTGTCGTCCGTAAACAGACTTCACAAACGTTTATTATCTATTATTTTTCACAAATATAAACGGTAAAAACATGTCATGTCTCCTAAATGTTGCTTTAAAAAGAACGTTCAGTCATACTTGTGTTAAACTGTGGCCTCCCAACGTGTGAAATACCGGCAAATTTTCAGGAAAAGTCGACCACGGTGGCCAAGTGCGGATTAAAAAACTTCACACATCTTTGAATATTTTTCAGGTGAGCAACTCTTCTCACGATGTTTTCCTTCACAGAAGCAAGTAATTAATATTTATAATACGCACATGAACTTTTAAAAATATAGGTGCGTGAAAGATTCAAACCCAGACCAATCTTTTCGAGAGTCGAACGTTCAAACTGCTTGGCCTCATATTAAAATGGTTGTATAACCTCATATTCAGTTCTCGGTGATTGATTCCGCCCCAGGCCGTGTCGTTAGCGCCGCAAGCTCATTGCGCCACTTTGCATAAAGCGCAGGTTTTAAATCGGATCATCCCCCAGTTGCAACAGCTGCGGATTATTTTTTATATACTCCACACGACAGTTGACTGGTTGCAAAATGCCGGCTCCGGCTTGCACGATTAATTCCCGTGTACTGTACTCGTACGTCCGATCCGATAATATGTTAAACTGTTCCGCCACAGCGATCGCCACCGGCTTGCTGACCTATGTTTGTGGGAAGTCGTGATACAGGAATACTGCCGGAAACAAGTTGCTTTATAACTGACAACTGAATCATACCTGATGAATAAGCGGTCATGGTTGATGGACATCGGTAATGCTAAAGACATCACGATGCGCTGCCGGCAAAGAAAGAAAGAAAAATGAAACTACTGACGCTCGAGACCGCTGCAAGATGACAAATCGTTTGGCAGCTAGCTCAAGCAAATGGGTGGTAGCTGGTCAACCTAACTGCGGCCCTGCCTCCAAGAAGTGACCGGCCTCGGTCGTTTCTTTCGACACACCCAACGTGGTATTCCAACACGGGATTATTAGGCTAGTTTTGCTACAACAACAGAGCAGGGAACAACTGGGTAGACGACAACACTGAACTACTATTTGCGTGTCGTGCACTGGACGGCTTAAGTTCTAAAGCCACCGAAGGCTTTTGTAAGACTTAAGGATAAGAGCGAGTGCCTAAAATATCATACCAAAGTACGGAGGGGCCCGTAAATATTGTCACTAGCTGCCATTCACCTGTACCTTGAACGGTTAGTGGAAAGTACAGTAATAGAAGTAGAAGTCGATTCTCAGTCGGAATACTTACATTAATCCTTCGCGAATTAAACACCTTAAGTAATATTATTAAAAACTTGTCAGCCTAACGACTTAGTAGTTAGCGCACATAATAAGATTTTATTTAAATTAATGAGGAATGAGTTCACTCTTTCATTCAGTGATTTATCTCCTTTTAAGTTTCATATCGTACTTGTGATTTTTTTGTCTATTTAATTTTTTTTTCACAAAACTTTTTTATCCGAAGTAATAATTGGCGCTATATTCTCAAACATTGACTAATTGGCAGCGCAAAGCCCGGAGCTAAAATGTGAACGTAGATAATAGTTTTAGATGAAAATGGGGGATATTTGGCAAATTAAGGCCAGTTACAAATTTCCCTAATTGTTCATTTTCACGGATATAATTGTATTAATTTACACAAACGTCGCTTTTCTCCTGCGGCCGGACATCGATTCATTTTAATAAGATTTACTAAGGTGCATGATTTGAATTTGTTTCACAAGTATGAACTCGGGCGGTAACTCCTCTTATACCTTCTTAGTTTTAACCAATTAATTTACCAAGTTTGCACTCAGGCAGGACTCCCCCGTGAAGCTGTTACAGCCATTGGGTATGCACTATCACGGCCCGCGATATTTAAACCCAATCTTCAACCCCTTTTACGATATAATTGGAACTATTGGAAGTCAGGCTTCACTTTGCCCCTAAATTGTCGTAATTATTATAAAGAAACGAGACTTAAAACTGGGGCAAAACTAAATTGAGAATGAAATAATCACGCATAAGCGAGTAAACGTGTTCAAACTTAACGATGACACTATCGGTGAGCTCGATGATATCAAGAATAGATCACGATCGTAACCTACTCGTATTATATATTCGTGAATTTATTCAAAAAATTACAAATTTATAATAGCGCGTTAATAATTCTTATTGGAATCATTAGAACATTGTATTCTGGAATTAGAATTGTGTTGCTACCAACAGACCAGTTTTTCTACCTACTTTGCTAATTCAATGGATTTACACGGAAACTCCACTTTTAGGTACACCAGTAAATTGCACACAGTATTAACGTTTACAAAAGGTACAGTATTCAACATAAAACTCATAGCTCGGTGGCTTGCGTCCATCTCAAGTGATCGACAGGGTCAAGTACCTTCGTGCGCGGTTGCTGGGGGGATGGGTGATCGCTAGTGGCAAACATTACTTCGGAGGGCACGTCAAGCCGTTGCCACGGGTTTATTTGTTTCATAACATTGGTTAAGCTTTGTCGGAGGCCTTCGGGCGGAATAAAAACTTCCGACACTTGTTGGCCACTAACCCGTCCACTAATCCGCATCGGAGCAGCGTGATGGACTCTCTAGGCCTACTCAGCTTTGAGAGTCCGTAATGTCCGATCTGCGTTCCGTAATGGGCTGTTAATACTAAAGACTCACCGACAACGTGCAGCGTGACAAAGAAGGAGCGCACGGGCTGCGTGGAGACCTGGCACTCGTAGACGCCGGCGTCGCGCTGCTGCGCCCACTTGATCTGCAGCGTCCAGTCGTCGGTCTGCGGCGAGTGTGTCGCCTGGAACCGCTGGTCCGACGTGTACGTGTAGCCGGCCACCGTCAGGATGTGCAGGTCCCGGTGCCGGATCCATGACACCTGCAAGTGTACGAACAGTTGAGTCGAACGACGTTCAAACCAAGGTTTTGTACGAATGAAACGTCAGATGCGTGAACTAGAAAAGGTAATTTTAAACCATTGACTTATTATAAGTCAATGGTTTAAACAGAAAAAATCATGAGTTTTTTGAAGTCTTTAGAAGGCGTCTAGTGATGATTAAGGCACACATACTTTACTTTAACATAACCAAAAGTACATACATACACATACAACATAATTAAATACAACAAATACAGTCGAATTGAAAACCTCCTCCGTTTTTGAAGTCGGTTAAAAAAGACATGCCAACATTATAATAAGTATTCCTTTTTAACACAGAAGTTTGGTTCTGACACATGTCTGTTACAGTTTTAATATTAGTAGGTACAGATAAATACCAAATTTCCATATTGGTGCGAGCGAAGTGGAGTGAAGTAGAGTGGTTTGTTAATTGATTGGACGCGCTCTCCATCTAATCGTTTTATTTTCATATGCACGCAGCAAATTGAAATAAATTCGAAAAAATAGCCATCTATAGCTGTGTTACGGCTTATTGATTTGGTCATTCATTTTATCAAATTTTAGCTCGAATTTTGTCAAATTTTAGCTTTTCTGTATTCTATCATTCTGTTAGTAACTGTATTCTGTCGCACCGAAATTATGTGAGTGGCAGGGTTTGATCGTGGGCGTGGCATAGTTTTGAAACTATAGAAAAAATAATGAATATTTTGTCTACTAATGAATAAACGATGTTGATTTTAAACAGTGTCCTCGGCGATTCACGTACTATCTACACACACTCTAATATTCATGTCATTTAAAATACAAAATCCCAATGTGAGGCGTGCGCTGAGGCTGCAAAAAACATTATTTTCGTTATTTCCGACACAGTTATGGACATGAATAATTAAAATTAATTAAATATTCGTCGAGTATAACCACGCCGTCCGTAAACATGTAATTTATTTTACCGTCATTTAATTTGGAAAGTCATTGTATGTAATTGCTGGAAGGCTTCGTGGAGCTGAATTTTATAATTGATGTCAATTACTGACTTAAATTGGTAATGGACATCGACCACCGAGTTGTTTGAAATGAAGTCTTTCGCTCTTGGAACCTGGATTCGATTTATTTAAGACTTTGTATTCAAAGTTAATGATCAATAGCAACAATGAAGAAATACCTTGAGAAGAGTATGACTATATGTACCTATTCATGACTTATGTTTTAAAAATAGTTTTAGTAATAGTGTAGTCGGCGCAACTTGTTCCTAAAGATGATAAGAAATCAACAGCGGGACTGTAAAGTGTTTCGAAGACAGTGAATTTTGTATCTGGTTAATTATTTTGGATGTTACAAACAAAACCTTCAATTAGTTGTATCAGAAATGTGGCTTTATCGTGAATATGTGGATATAATACGAATACATTAAAGTAGCAGCCAGTGGCTTGAAACTCTACCTGCTACGTTGATGGTAACTGTTCTACTTGTATTTGAAGTAGATTTTAAAAATAATTTATTCACTGATTATGACGGCCGTATCTAATAGCCATCATGTTCGCAATTTATACCTGAGTATTCAAAACAATACATAACATAACTATACATAACCTGGTCGTTATTCGGTCAATTTCCTACAGAAACACCAGAGAAGCCTCTATAAGCATAATAAGAAATCCTTTCGCTACGGACCCGTACAGTAGTCGTGTAGTGCGTCATTAAGCTTCCTTTACTGGCTCTCTCATAAAATTATATTAAACTAGCAGCCATTTGTCCCGTATCTGTGGATAGGTAGGGACATAAGGACTCCGTCGATACCCGAAAGGTCTATCGTGAACGACATGGCGAGTTAAGCCAACGACACGTGTCCTCAGGGACGCTAGCGAACCGCGCTGTACGATGTCGCGGTTCGACGTACTCACTATCACCTCATCAGCGAGTAATTGTAATTGAGAATGGTATATTCGAAGTCAATTCCAGATTACGACCATTTTGCTATGCTTTTCTAAACCCTATTTAACGCTTACACACCTGCGCACTAGGACTCCGCACTAGGCGTGCATACTAGTATTCATATCACAGTGATATCTGTAACCGATTAAAATAACACTGAAGTTCTATTCGGAGAAATCAGCAAGCGACACAAGTAACTTCTTACCCAAATATTAGCTGTTAGGACTAGGAGAACAATATAAATAATTTATAGACATACTAAAACTTCCGAAGGTTTCTTAAGGCCATACAGAGGCACATTTTGATCGTAAATCACACCAAAGGTATAAAATGATACAGGCGCAATAAACAATAATTGAGAACAATGTTTTGATCAAATATTGCCTTTACTTTTTTAATGTTAATTTGGAAACGTTATTCTAACAACAATTTATTACAACGGGTCGTAGCGGTCGTAACGCGAGATCAGAAACAAATAAATTGTAAAAAAATATTATCTCTGAGGTAGTTCACGCTCCGCAGACGGCGACTACTAACTCGACTTAATTATTTCTTTCGTAATTATTTTTAATGAACATAAAAATGTATTTATTCTCATTACGCAATATAAAGCGTAAGTGTTTATTTAGGATGCAGCTTAGTTTTCGTTATCACTAAAGTCCACTCATATTATATAAGTATCGTAAAATAGGTATAGGGAATACCTGAAAGAATAACTATTCCTGGACTTGAAAGAATATTATTTCTTCTATGCCAGGTTCTTTTTATTTGAAAATCCTACCCAACATTGTCCTTGTGTTTCACCTTTTTATGTAAAATCTAGTTTCGGTAATAGACTTCTACGTGCCTTCTCATTTCATTGATTTCTATTACATCCCATTTTATAGGGCTAGTCTAGTAGGTTTATCATAGAAAAAGAATATTATATTCAATACTATGACTGAAACGCTCGTAAAACTATGCCACCATAGATTGCAAGCAATTGTAGGTATATAATTAATAACCTTGCAATCGACGATACAATCCGAAATGGGTCAGACCTTCGGGTCTGTTAAGTAGCTCCTTTACGACATCACTGCGAAATTCTGTCAACGTTTCTCAATCTAGAGACGCGGCAGTTTTATAATACCGCGGAGTAAGGAGATAGGCGCGATATCCGCGGAAGGGTTGCGGAGGGCCCGTCGCGGATACGGAGGGGTCCGAAGTAATCAGATCTCTTGCAACGCAGTCTTTCGGGTCCGGCCATGAAATCAACGGATATCCTTCGTGGAAAACTCTCTTCTGTTATAAGGTGACTTAGTAATTTATAAAATGAACGGAAGTTATAAGGTACAGAAGTATGCTGTTAGAAATGTGGTCATTTGTTAATATCAGAGTTTACAAAGTTATGAAAAATTGTCAGTAATACTGCTTACTTCCAATGATGTTATATTTAATATTATTGCAAACTTTACTAAATTAAATATTGCAACCGCAGACAAAGCTTAAAAAATAATGGAAAAGATATAATATAATGTACTCGTATACTTCTTTCTTGCATATGTATTGTGTTCATGTGTTTGTTAGTGTGTATCTTTACGCGTAGATGAAGTGCACGTTCGTTTATACTTTTATGGTCCTTCACCCTCTCTGCGAGAGGAACCCTCATCAGTCATAGTTTAAAACGTGTCAGGAAGGGTGATTAAAGGGATTGCCGGGGCACCTCACTTAGCCGATGTATGCGGTTAATGATGAGGAGGACGGAGGATGTTTAGCCCGCGCGCTGGTAATCACTGGAGTGCGTGTGCTTTAGGCGGGATTGGTGTTCTGAACAAAGACAACTTGTTTTGATATGAAAATTTCAGTAGATGTACTTTTCGTAACTACCAACGCTATAATAAGGCTTACTGACTTCTCACTCGGCTTGGTAGAATGGTTTTTTATTATCTTACAACGTCAATAAAAACGAAACCTCCAACTTCGAAATAATTTTAATGTCAAACCTAATTTACCACACGATCCGGCTTAAATATTGTATGACAAATAAGATGTATTTTTGTTATATCGACTTGAAAGCAATAAAAGGTTATTTCGAATATTTTGAATGGCGTCTTCATCTGCAGAAGATTGGATTCCAAGGGAACAATTTTATAATCATACAAACTTTTACCCAATTACTGCAAATTATATAAACAAACCCTGTATAAAGTTTATGCTTCTAACAAAGGGAGATATCTTCAGCCAGGCCAGGTCACCCCACCGGTAGGTAACATGCTCCGGTCGTTCATGTTCGGAACTCGTACATATGCGAGCAGTGTAGAAATCATCGATAGCGTGACTCAGGTTGAACGCGACGACACTTTCATAAAATTGTATAAATAAATAAATAAATAAATAAATAAATTCCAGATGTCAATCTCATTGGTGTTGTGGCCACGTCCGCTCGACCTCCGCAGGATTTGCCGCGTTGTTAGTTCATCCGCGATCCACCGTCGCGATACGGTCTGCCTCGCTATTATTACTGAACACTGTGTTCACCTTACTTCTTCCTTATATTTTAGCCACTTGCATCTTGCCAAACAGTCTCCGTTTGTGCACTTTCTGTAGAATTGCTACGACCTGTAGTTTCTGTTCGTAATTATATTATTAGAGATCTTATCCGCTCGGAGATGAGCTATGCTTTCGACCCTGACTTGGGCGACGTTGCAAATAGCATAATATATAACAGGCTTCACTGATGCGTTACTGACCAAAACAGAAGCGGCGAACGAAAGGACTTAAGGCCATGGCATCGTCTCTTGTTCAGCAGATACCGAGAGTTGCAGGGGAGGTTGGCTAGCAGGAGTCAGGGGACGGTTGGAGGCCCTTACATCGCAAAAATGGCTACAGAACCTTAAAGACTTAAGTAGTCCAAATTGAAATTCAATAAATATTTTATTTCTTTTCCAATTAAAGCAAATTTTCCCTATGTTACTTCGCAAATGTAAAAACTAACTGTAGTTTTACTATTACAACAACATTGGAGGAATAACGATTAGAGAAAATCCCCCATAATATTAATTACCTCGTTTACTTTGATAATTTTCGTAGAAATTTATAGTAAACAGATTACCCGCAAATGGCTGTTATGATTTGATCACTGAAAACTTGCAGATTGGTGGGATAATTCGGATCGGTCCTCCCCGGGCCCGCTCCGCGCGCCGCCCGGCCACCCGGCGCGCGCCGCGCCGTTCGGCGTGTTATAATAGGCGTGTTTGTGTAAACCGGTGGGTGTACTCTAACTTTGTAATAATAGTTAAGTAATTATGTTCGGGGGAACGTATTAATTTGAATTAATCGGCTATTTTGTAAAAGACTAACAGCGACTGAATGATAAACAGCCTATCACCGTAAGCCGTTGCGTCATACGTCTAAAAATGTGAACTTTTTTGAATCTCGGTCACCTTTGAAACATAAATTACGCCAAGTGGTCAACTACAACATTTACATAATTGTAGTTGATCACTTGGCATAATTTTTGAAAGTTTGATATCATCATTATCATCGCAATCCAAAAGCAATTTCCATCGCAATCTTCTCTCACAGAGTGTACATTGATACACTTCACGCACATTTTTTAATTTCGTGGTGCTAGCAGGATTCAAACTCCGTGTTTGGGAGTACAACGTTGAACCCACTGAGGTATCACCGCTCAGTCCGAGTAAGTGCGAGTTGGTAATGGGCCGTACTGTAACGACGTGCGAGAAACTCGTTAGAACACTAAACTGTGAGCTATTGTTTGGCACTTAAATGCCCCAAAAGTTCACGTCGGATGAGCACGTGTGCCGGCGTACCTAACTAATCGAATACACGAGGGTGACCATAGATTAGTAATGGGGAAGTAGATCAGTAATATTTGTTGCGGTCTTTTATTAAAAGTTTATTTGTTTCTCCTTTGAAAAATTGACCAATGAGCCTATGTCCCGTGTTCTACGGATAATATGGATGTAACAATCCATATTACTAATCCAGAAGAGCTTCATTTAAATTATTCAATAATAAATAAATGATACAGTACCAGATCACGATATACCTAATCATAGCTGAACGTAGCGTTAAACCATGTTAAACATTGTATATTACCATCAACAGCTGGTCACGCACATTGACATCTTAATCGCACGGCAGGGGAAGCGGCGGAAATCGAAACATTACGGGGTAATGGTGTATAATGGTGATTTATTGTACTCGGTTGCCCCGCGCCCCGCACCACCGCATCCCCCTCATCCCCTGCGCCAGCTCCATGTAAGCTGCAGGAGCGTACAGGCTTCATTTGAGCTCTTGATATGGTTGGCGGTGGCGTGGTACAGGACGTTTCGGTAATGGTAGGTAAAATTAAAATTTACTTTGCATTTTATTTACTTATTTAGCTATTATATATGTATATTGTTTCTTTCCTCTGCCTCTTATTCGGCCAAGACTTTGTGATAGTTTGCCCATTAGGGTCCTCTTTGCTCGACACGTGTAGGATTTCTCATAATGTTGTTAATTTCAAATGCCACACTTTAAAATAGGTTTAAGAGGTATGAGGATTTTACCCCATAATAACAGCGATTGAACAACTTTATTAATAGCTAATGTAATAGTAAACTTGTAGAACGGTTGAGTGTGCACTCTATGGTTTCTAAGGTTCACCGCTGTGTGAGGTCGTTGTAGAGAGTGCACGGCTCGCCCACGCTGGGCGGCACTCACAACACAACACAAACTTCCTTTAATTATATCAATGGATTTAACGGAATTAAACACATTGTTCAAATTCTAGAATATATTAAATTACAATGCCGAATAAATATACAGAACTTGTAAAATCATATTAAATTATTGAATTTTTAATCTGATAGCGCATTAATTTAATACAAAATTCATGAATAAGTAGCTGTAGAAATATTATAGTGATTGAGAAATATTACTATCTTTTAAATCCGAAATATTTTTCATCGGCGATTATGTTCTCAAAATACTCAATTTGATCCATACCTCGGTTATCATTGGGAACATAATATTTGTAAGATATTAAAATGCTTTTACATTTATCGAATTGATATATCGTATAAAATTCATAATTTCCAATGATTCCAAAGTGACCGGAGTGGTTTAATTGGCGAAACATAAATGAGGTAACGACCGCAATCAAATTAATTAACATCATAATTTATTAATATCCGGCCATTCAGGTGAACCGAATGTGAATGATGCTTGCAGCTAGAACTGTTCCCAATGGACATACAAAAATTATATTTCATAAGTGATCTTCATTCATTCATTCACGTGCAAAAGTTACCGATGATGAATTCATGAAACGCCAATAGAGAGGACACGGTCATCGTAAGAATTAGTTCGATATCGTCCACAAATCGGCAATGGAGCTCAGGTCGCCTTCAGGCTTGGTGGAATTGGTTAATGGTGACGACCTGAAAGACACATCGCGAAATCATTGGAGCCAGAAGGTCGAGGATCGGTACGAGCGGCACTAGTTTGGACCATAATCCAGCAGTGGACTAGTAAAAGTCATGGATGCGTAATTTATATTATAGCTACTTCCAAACTTTTCTAGGGCACAATTATGTGATATTATTTTATCTTCAGTACCAGTGCTCGTGTTTTAAAAAGACGAAGCTAGTATGCAATCAAGTTTACCTCGTGTTTCACAATCGTATTACAATTTAAAAGTCAACGAACTTATTTGTACACGGACCCTTGTGTACAAATATGTAAACAGACCTTGTCACGAACGACCGGCGAACAAAACGGTTCAAATTTAAACAGCGCTGAGTCAGGCAGTGTACTTGTATATTTTATGCCGTCGTAGCGCTTTCTGCGGGCGCTGCAGCGCTGCAGCGGTCACGTTACGCTGCACTTAACGTTCCCACAGCTCTATTTCCGCTGTTTTGCAGCGCAGAAATTAGACATACCCGCCGCGAGATGTGACAGTGATTTGTTGAAATTATTTCTGGATGTATGTTTGGACGCGAAATTCTCTAATTCTGTAATGCGTTTCCAAATTAATAATATTAGCGACCGGCCGGACCGGTGATGATGTTCCATAAATGTGATGCAGTCAGTGAGTGACATTTTGTTTCGTTTGAACGAACGGTCTACGCAAGTCAAATCAGATGAATTAATTTTATTGATATGCAGGGTCTTTGTTAATGTCTGGTAGAAAAACAACAAAGATAGAAGTTGTTGCCAACAATTTGTGATATTTGTTAGAACCTGCAAAAACTTTGACCCTGGGAGAGTATAGTTTTGTAACTGGAGTACATTTGAATCGCTTCTGAACATTGAACTCGGCTCACACAAACCTCGGCGGCGGTAGCACAGCCAGTCTCTGCGGGGCGCTCCGTCCAAGCAAGTTCCCCGCTGCTGTCGGTCGGTGTATAATTTCCCTCGCTGCCAGATATACGGCTCCGACGGGACCACCGCTCTTCATCCACGCGCTTTATATTTATTGGAATATTTTTTAACATATTACATCATTATAATATACGAATATTACATACAGTTTTTGATTTATTTTTATTTTTTCCATTATATCGGTAGATCTACCGTCAATGAAATTAAAGTTCATTTCACGTAGTCGTACCGTTTTATTTAGTCTATGATTTTAGCCCTTATGTCTGTATGTATGTTTGTTACCGCAAAACTTATAACCTAATTATCAAAACTCTACAAATGAAGTTATCGTTCGAAGCATCTATGTCACTGGCGTCCTCGAAGAGAACATAAAGTCATGAACTAATTCTTTTCTAAGAATCCGTATCAAATTAAACGAATTAATTAGCATATTTAAAATAAATTACATAGTTTTGGGTTTAGTTTCTAAACTTATATCTTGTATCGTTTATTATACGTAACGAGCGGGTTAATGGGAGAGCCCAACGACGTAGATGTTTCTCAAGAGATGCCTCAAACAACATTAAATCTGGTTAAACGCAAACAACACACAATTTTTTGTTTAACATTACAAGACGAGTTCAGTTAATTTACACAATATTTTCTGTATGTAGACAACAGCAGTTTTTCATAGTCTAAAATAAGAACATATAAAAATAACGCTTCGCGTGTGGATAATGAGCTTAGTATTTAAATAATGTTGGTATCGGGGCGACAGACGAATGGAAATAAAAATGTACTCTAGTATTTCTTATGCACTTTATAAATATTTATACACGTGCTGCATTCTTTGTCACTGCAAACGCTGGGGTGAATGCCATCGTATATTTATTTATTAGTGTAAAATAAAACAAAGGTTTAATAAAAACAATTTTCAAGATACAATCGAACGTGACGAACACCGAGACACGTGCGCAGAGAAATACGGGCGTTCGTTAAAATGCGCATGTACACAAGTAGAGTCATGTAGAGGCAGGTAGAGCCATTTTGTTGTAATTTTTCTGCTGCTGGGCTCCGGATTCTCCACACAATATGAGGTTATTCAGGTCATATGTACGGTGCAGAGGTGTACGTCTACCGCCTAGCAAGCTTCAAAATATATTATGCTGAGGAGTTTCTTTGGCCATTTTGTGTCTTATTATTTATTAAAATAATGGTTTAGAACTGTCATAAAATATTGTTTGTTTAATATATAATATTACGTGTAAAATAATTATGATGTGTGTAGTATGTGTGTAATAATTTATTAGAATACCCCGCCTCACATTATGGATAGCTCTCAGGTGCGCGGTTTCCGCGTGGTATTTTTCTTCAACGAAACAACGGATAAAATTATTTACAAAACGCACAAATATTCGAAAAATTTCACCTTTTTGTAGGTCCCGACCGAGTTTAGATATACGTTGACCAACAAAGTTATCAATGCTTGTGAGGCTATACTGATCACTATTTATAAGCTGTATTTATTTGGATATACTTATGTCAAAACAATGGTATCTATGTAAAAAAGAAAAGTTAAATATAAATGATCTTTATTTTAACTATTTAATCATGAAGAAATAGAAATTTGGCTATAAATTTTTACTAATTTTATGTGACTCGGTGTAATTTGGTGTATTTTTTTAATAAAGGCAAAGATTTTCATGTAAGGAATGTTATCATTATTAGATTGCCTGGACATCCTGCCCTGCAACAGGTTCCTCTCAGGTATTTTTAAATTTTTTATATTTTTCTCTTATTTTCACCGTCAATTTTATTCACACTCAAAGTCGATACGATCACACAATCTGTCACACTAGGCGAAGATCGCCTATAGTGGTAACACAATTTGCGTCGTCATTCATCATACGTACCGCGAAGGACTGGAACAAATTGCCTGCGTCGGTATTTCCGTTCGATTACAATGTAGGTGTCTTCAAGTCAAGATTGAATAGGCTTGTAAGTGAATGCGCCTTAGCACCCACGACTACATCGCTGCTTACCATCAGGTGGGATTGTAGTCAAGCATTAATTTATTGTAAGTAAAAAAAAACAATTTAAACAATTGCAATACCTGTCACATGGTCAGGCATGCTGATAACGTGTGAGGTTTAGTTAGGCGTGATACAATGTTCTGGTACATGATAGTCGTACTTAATCAATTATGTTGTTCCCGAAATCATAATACAATACGTGACACGTGCCCCGTGACATGGCGTGACGCGGCGACGTGCGATGCGTGACAACGCGTGACAACAAACACCCAGCCCGGTTATCAGCGCCACTCCAATGAAAACGAATTGTTTTGTTTGCGCACTGTTTACAGCACTCGACGGAAATGGATTAAATTGGATTTCCAGAATGATCATTTATAAAGTTCTTTTATTTATTTTGTTGTGTTATTGTGTTCCGCATTTAGTATATTGACAAAAGGTATCCTGCAAACTATTTTGTTATGTGCAGTGCTGGTTTAATGTGAGTAGGTACTAATGGAGCTCGTGTGAAAAGATGAAACTTTAACAAAATGGATTTATTGGATTTGAAACGCTCATAATCGTTTCATTTTTGTGTGATGCTAATATTTGTTGTATTGTGGCTACATTGTGTGAAGTTACATTTTTTCACCCAATGAGTAATTTTGACAATTGAGTCTAACATAATAATTATATTAAGCATTATTTTGATGCTATTATTAATATAATAAATAACACAGCAGTCAAATACGAATACATTTGTACGCAAACGGATTTATTGCGAGTGATAGTTGAGTCCGCAGCCCACATTGTTTCCTGCCGCGGACAGTATGTTGGGAATGCGATAACGGTATTGAATTTGGAAACAATAACACAAATAGTTGTTTATTGCAGTTCGATTGTCATTTTGTATTAACGCTGAACAATGGCAGCATTCCGCAAGTTCGAGTACGACGCACGGCCCCGGCACTACGCGGGTACGACGCGGGCGTGCAGATGGGGAAGTATTAGTGTACGCATTATGTACGTGTGTACGTATTGGTACGTACTATGATATAGCGTATCCACGATCCACGATACGTACTTTGTATTTTTAAACGCTATGGAGAAACAAGTTTTTTTATACAAATAATTGCAATGATACTGTTCAAATAGACAATTTATATATACTACACACACACTACTACATAGATTTTAACATGAACTAAAAATAATGATATTCGCCACTTTGGATTTTAGAACATTTTTTTTATATAGTATCGATATAAAAATGTTTGACGAGCTGAGCCGCAAAATTGAACATAATAAACGTTGAACGTGTTTGGAAGCGCGCAAACGATGAGCCGTTGTATATCGGGGCTTCGAAGGAGTAAAATTACAACGAGCGGTAAAACGTGAAGTATAGCGGAGCGTTGTTTTAGCTGCGAGTTATAACGCGAGGAATAATTTTAAACGACGTTCTATAGCTACAACGTTATAGCTTAAATATTTTATTGAAAATAGTTACGTTGTTCGTTCTATATTTATAACGCCATACGCTGTAACGGACGCTACTAGCTCATACCACATTTTGTCAGAAAATATCATGAAAACGTTTCGTAAAACAATAGATGTCGGCGGAATATTATTTTTGCTTGTTGGTGTAACGTGTATGCGAGTTTTTTAAAGGATCGGGACATGTGAAATTACTCGTACTAAAAGCATTTGAAACATCCATTTATTCACATACGGAACCAATCGATTCATCCAATGGCAATGAACCAAAGTATTATAGGACTGCACTATACATACAACCGCATGTAAACAATCACTTAAAATATTGTACACAATCCTCAATAACCTTTATAAAAGCGTGTAACAAGCCGGCGCGGCCGGAATTTGTAATAAAATACGTCATCTTGAACAGGCTCGGGGAACCCGCGAAGTCATCCGAGCGTCAATTACATTTCTAACCAAGTGTCGGGAATGTTATTCCTATGTGCATAACCCGCGATAAGTTAGCTACACAATTGCACATAAAATATATTATGTTAAAATCGCAACTCATAACTGTCCCACTGCTGGGTTCGGGTTTCTTTTCGCAATATATTACGTTTATGACTAAATTATTAAGCATTGTAGCATTTACCACGATGAATCAACAGTTTCCTTTGTTAGACACGCCAGATTTGACGAACAACAGATCCAATATACAGGGACAGCAGCCAATATCTTTATTTAGGTAATGAGTTTTGAGTATCCCTAAAAAAGTGTGTATCGTGAATGAAAATCAGAATTAGTTTATCCACGATAAGGATTGTTATCGCAAGTAAGAAATCTTAAAATCTCTTCAGGCGAACTCTTTATGTAAAGTAAAAGAAATGAAACGAGCCGTGGCGTATACATGTTAAATAGTATCTAAAAATTTTCACAAAGAAAAGTGTTTGTAAACCAGATAAAGTACATATTTGTATTTCCTACGTAATTATAGTAGCCTAGCAGCACAGTTAGTAGCTCTGCGAGAGGGTCGGATTCGATTCCCGGCTGGGGCAGTAATTTATGTAACAGATAAATGTTTATATGAGTGTGTTTTATAGAAGTGTTAGTGATGTCTTATTTATATTGCCCACGCCACCCACGGGTGGGTGACCTATCACGATAGGTCCTGCATAGTGCCACTTCCCAATTATCCGAGGTATCTACTGTGAATATATCTTTCATATAATTCTGAATACAGTGAAGTGGAAAACGATTTTCATTTCATTTATTCCCGAACCAGACATGGACATTCTGGACTTGTCACGTTAACGTCCGCGACCGCATGAACTACACGACTACAAATTATGTAGGTACCTATTTTTAGCAGAAACTACACAACATACATCAATCTCGACACGGTTACGCTCGTAGCACTTCTACGGTATACTCGTAGCACCTCTACGTCTATCTCGTAGCTGCTACGAAGATGCTCTGCTAAAAATACTTCTTATTTTTCATCAATGGTTTTATTTTAATGTGCCCGAGCCTGGATTTAGTCACCGGCTTCTGCGGAATTGGGCACAAATACGTTCGTAGCTCACTCACCAAATTGCGCTTTCGTAATATGCATAATAGAAGTTTGTTCATATTTAGTTTCGAATGTTGGATAATAAAATATAATAATGTACTTTAAACAGAAGCACCCCAAAGGTAGATAACATTACATGTTATAATAGAATCCCTTAATGCAACAAATGAAAATCCACAATATGTAAAGCTGCTTTGCCAGAGAGAATTTTATGTTTATCGTAAAAATGGTTTTATAATAATTTGATACGATAATCCATCCATCTAGACCGATGCCATATTTTCTTGCTTATCTCGCAGCTCATTTATTATATTTTTTAGAACGAGTCCCGAATAATATTTTTATGGCGACAGCTCATTCGTTAAAATTCAGAGGCACGGCCGGTGTTGCCGACCAGAATTATTACGGCTTATAAACAAAACACGTCCTTTTCGAGATTAAAGAAGGACTCGCCGGTCGACGATGATAATAATACTTCGTCTGTGTAAGATCTGCTTAGTAGTAAACTCCTCAGGGAACGGACCCAACAAATTACCTGTAACATGTCAGTTGCGATTTGGATTGATTAAAGTAGAACGGAGAGCTGCAATAAATAATATTACCGCTCCAAGCCACGGGTGTTCTGTGGCCAATAAATAATTCAATAGTCCGTATCGTTCTTTTACGTAAATAGCTGTGTAAAGCAGCAACAGGTGAGTATCGTGTCTGATGCAAGGATGGATACAACCGAGTTATCCTACAAGGGTCTTTCATCCGAAATCGTTAAAAAAATCTGCGTAAGTCAAATCTACCGTGGACCCCCATTTACCACACAAAGATCCTCATTTTTACCCTGGGGTATATACATTGAGTAGGTATTGACGATTTGTCGAAACAATAATTCTGTTTCCTGTTAATCGAGTGTTTATTATAAGTTAGTCAGAGACATGAAATATTTTACTTCTTGTAAAAAATAACCGAACGCCTGGAGGAGCGTAAAAAATTAAATGATAACCAGATATAATTTAATAAAGTCGCGTTAAAACAGTATCTACATTATTGTTTAGCTTTCGATAAATGAATACAACATTATTTGAACCGATTGTTAACGTGGGAGTTTCACACCAAGGGTGCGCAACAAATAAATTTTTATTTTGCTATTCACTTCGATTTACGATTTAAAGCAGCCGTTGTCCTCAATATCTGAGCGCGTTTGATGAAATATTTATTGTACGGCTATTTCACGTGTGTTTTGTTAAAGTTTGAACAACGTAATGCTAACATCGCTTTATTTTCGTAGCCACGGCAATCAGGACAGACCATTTTATTTGTACAATATTGTCACAAACACCTATCTTTATCGTTTTGAGATTCGAAGATTTTATTAAAAAGTGACGAGGAAAACATTTTTAAGAATAAGTACTTAGTACTGGCACGTAGGAGTGTGAGAGTGTAGAGTTTACCAAATCTCGTAAACTCAAAGTTGGCATGGAGAAGTGCAGAAATCTATATTTAATATAATAATATGTCACAAATAGATGTTTTAAAGAAAATGTGTACGTTAACAATGCCAATGTGAAGTAACTGTTATGACAGACTGAATTACCGTCGAATTACGAGCTGAGCTGGTCTCTAGTTTATTTTCAAATCCAATTGTAGCCGGGCTAACTCTAAACCTTCAATGTCGTTTCAAACCTGTTAAAGTGTACGTGCGAAGCCCTGAAGGTTGTTGTGAATGTGTAGCGGAGCACGCGGAAGCTCGCCTCGTAAAATAACACTAACTGTGAATGAGAAAATATGTCTACGTGAAGGACCACAATAAAGTTACCGGAGGTATTTACCGTTCATTTTCGAAGTCATGAATGCACAACTGTATTAGCACCAGGGTTAAATTTATTTATAAAATAATATTATTACTTGTGTGGTGCTTGTGTGGATTTAGAAATATAGTTGCAATTTTGTTACAGATTTTTTTTAATCGTATTTATTACCGCCAGGACGGTAGTTAAAAGAAAATCCTGAAAATATATTTTAGTGGTTATTAAAATCTACTTAAAACTTCTAATTTTCTTATTTTCCTAATGAAGTGTTTTATAATAATAATTATAGTAACAGAAATAAACAAACTTTAAACCGACACAACATATCACCTTTATTTCTATGTCTACATAGCAGAGGAAACGTGAAATTCCCTCCTAAGGGGATTAAAAAGGGACAAACTGAAACTTTCCACCTCAAGTGACGTAAGTGAGCGCTATGAAGGGATTTTTGGAAGTTAAGAGCCTGGAAAAATGGTATTTGTAAAACAAGTTATAAAAAAAGCGCTGTCGAGTCCATTAAAAGGCGCAGGCTAATCCGCAGGCGAAAAATAGTTTATAATATTTTATGATACATAACAATAATAGAATGTTACGCGTTCAAAGTGGCGGGTGTTCTGTAGTGCGTAGAAAAGTTTGCGTGGAACGCCGCTGACATTTTGTCAAGCCCTCGCGTGCCCTCGTGTCCGGACACCTACGACATGTAATAGCTGGGCAGTAGGTCAACAACCCTTCGTCGGATCATTGGTATCTAATAAAAATGTTCTATGATTTGATTTTTTTGTGTCGCGGACGCTCAAACGTCGCTTAGTTAGTACATATATTTTTTTGTATCATTTAATTGTTTACTAATTAGTTCATGTACTTAATTTAATTTCAAAACATATATCGTAATTACCCGTATCATAATAAAATCTGTATATTCCGCGATTTAAATATTTATTTATTTTATTGTGCCCGCAGTTCGCAGTTGTTGAGTTTACTTAGAATAAATTATTAATGATCAATCGCTATACTATAAATAAAAAGCCAATTTTGTTTCTTATTAAGCTTCCTTTTAATTATATTTACTTTGAAGTTCGATTGATGTTTTATTAACATAACATCAGCTAATAATAGTAATAAAATTTTACTTGACTACAATCTCATCTGATTTAAATTTAGAAATACATATCGATCGGAAACGCCGTCCCAGTAAATAAATTATTGTAGTTCCAGAATAACAAACCACGAATTATTTTATTCTATTATTAATAATATTCTAAATTTTAAATATTCATCCACCGTGGCACCGTACTATGATTCAATCCGAGTCCAATATTATACTTATAACTTAGGTTATAAATGAATTAATTAAGTTCTTACGATTGCATCGCACCGTCGTATTTGCTATGACTGCTCATTACCATAACAGCTCCGAGAAGTGCCGTCATCTGCCGAGTTAAAATATTAGCTGTGAATCTCGAATCGCAAGTAATTTGAACGACGGCTATATGAACCGACTCGGTTGGTATAATTTGTTATCAGAACTTGTGAAATACTCAAACGTAATCGATACTAACGAGAGGTACCAGTATCTACCGAAGTATTGGGGATGTCTTAACGTGGCCTTGGCGGCAAGGAATATCGTTATTTGCTATCGATCGCACTTTCATCTCTTTGTTGACGTTGAGGACTATTTACAAATGGCACATAGCGAAAAGCTATATATATAGGCTTTTTAAGGTTTCAGTACCCAATCTGTAAAGGGTAGCAGCGAGACCGTGAGCGAGACCCAATTACTAAGACTCCGCTGTCTGTCCGTCCATCAGATACAGGGCTGTATCTCTTGTAAGTAGACACTTGAATAATAAATTTTCATAAAATACTAGCTGACCCAGCGAACGTTGTTCTGCCGCATAAATTACTTGTATATAGTAAATGATTTCGCAGATAAAATAAAAAAAAAATCAGGATAGGGACACCCTAACCGCCCAGCGGTGTGAAATAACACTTTACAACCTATTGTCATACGTACCAAATGTTGTTACTTGACAAACAAATTTCATAACAATCGATCGAGCCGTTTTTTCGAGCCGATCGGAGTTTGGAGATCGGAGTTTGACCACTAACACCGTGATACGAGATTTTTATATATTACATTTTTAATATAGCTGCCATAACAACTAGTAATGAAAGTAAAATGAATGTAACGCGAAACGGTGCGAGAACAAAAATAATTACGTTGATATGTGTTTTGTAAAAATACCGACATGATAAATAATTTTGAAATAAACCAAACTATAGGAGGCGTATGTATATAAGAAACAAGTTTATTTCCAGTGTAAATATTGCACAGGGATACGGAAGTATATTATGTACATGCCAGTCCAACTCATTATGATCGGTAGTACTATTTCCTGACCAGCCGTTGCGGTGGTCTTACCCACACTTCAGCTTCCTAATCACTAAACAGCACGATATTATGATCACAAATTACATCGCTAAGGAAGATATAAAAATGTTAATAGCCACGCACATAACTCATCTGCGGCAGTCGTTATAACTAATAGCGGTACTTAGGGCACTTCTAATTAATTTCCAAAGCACAGCTGTTGTCGCAGACGTGGCAACTCGTCACTTAATTAATTTATTAGTTCAAAATATCTCGCATCACAATAACCTTTCAAAGGGAACTTTCTCTTGGAGCCAGACCGCTCCTTCTGCTCGCTACGTACACAGCAAAGTAAAACATCGAAAATTAATTAATAACAGTCTTGAATCTCCTTCGCACTAAGTACTCTGATGACTGAACAAAGTTTCGGAACTTCTGTGTTCTGAAAGAGGCCTATGACGGGAGGGACGTGGTTCGGCGATTTTCACAAGTACCTACATGTATTTCCCCGACACTAACAGTGTTATAAAATAGTCCATGTTGTAGGATGACTTTAAAAAACACAGGTACATTTGTCTATCTGGGGGAGTCTGTGAACGTCGTAAAATTTAGTCAAAAGTTGCTCAGATAAGCCTAAGCGATTATTTATTAGCAATAAAAAATATTTCAAGTCTTAGGCGTCGTCCTAATTGGCAGCGATCGTACGATGGCGCGATGCGTTTTCGTCGTGCGATGGGTTCAAACATACAGATTTCATCAGAGTGTCCTATTTTAACCTCGCAAGTAATTGTATTGAAATACCCATCGCACGACGAAAATGCATCGCGCCATCGTACGATCGCTGCCAATTATGACGACGCCTTAGTCAAAGATACTGTATCGTGGACAATAGGTTAGTAGTTTTGTTCAGATACAATAATGCAACTTTGCACTATTATGTCCTACCTGTCACGGGTATACAATCCATACTCCATATATAAACGCGATAGTAACTCTGTCTGTCACCTTGTCACGCTTCATCCAGGTACGCAATTTAGATGAAATTGAATATTATGGAGATAGTTAGAGATCTGGAAAAGGACACAGGATAGTTTTATACGTTTTTATACGTTTCCTTGGGATCATTGTAACGGTATTTTGTCGTTTCGGGGTTCATTTTCAATAAACTGAAATTGTATTGTAGTAAAGTCAAGATTAAAATTAACATTAGTCACTTATTAATCTTATTATTATTACATTAGATAATATTTAATTGTATGTACGAGTAGGTATATGTTACGTAAAGGTTACTAACGGAAATTATATTTTCAATTACCAATCCTTGAATGATCCTATTCGACCCTCCTCGAAGGAGTCTGTTTAATCTGGTCTTTATCCGCTTTACGTAACTCCCAACACCTACATAATCCGTAATCAAAGTACGATATTAATAGTGAATTATGTAGTATATTTTGTAGTGAGCCGCAAGTTGTCAATAGGTTCTTCTAATGAAGCAAGTATGGACGAGGGATTCTTCTATAAAAGAACTGAATGAAAAACTAAAGCGTCATGTATTTCAAATTCAAATTAAAAAAGCATTAGGTATTTGTTCAACAAGACAATGTTGTCGGAGAGTCCAAAACAATGCTAGTCCTTTCTTTATTTTCGGCCGGCCATGCATCAGCAATAACCATGGGCGAAGATGACAGCCTCACCATCAGCAGCGCCGTCTGCTCGTTCGTCGGCTATTTACACAAAAGATACGCACAACTGTACTACCTAAAGCGGGATACTTAAAGTTATTATAATAAAACTGAGTAGTGATAACAGGTAAGCCAGTACGGTAGCGCGGGCCGTCCTACTCAAACAAGAAAATTGTAATAAGCCAAGGATCTGTCCACTGGTATTCGTGTGACCGGAAACAAAAGGCTTTAAATTTTTTTATTATAAAATACCTCAGCCTCAGCTTTTATAACCAAGATTGTTATTACAGATTTCTAAGTTATTATACTCGTAGCGTCAACCTTAGAGCGAGTTGCTTGAACACGTACACTTGCGGGCGACTACACTTGGACAGTAAAACGGTACATTTAAAGATAAAATGATAATAAATGAATTAAATACCTTTATGTGTATGTCTGTCTGGGGTTAACGATCTATGAAAGTCGTTAATTGAATCACGTCACAATCCTTCATTAATACGGCTCGTGTGAGACACGTCGCACCGCCTCCGCCGGGTATCCATTGTTAGAAACTATACAGGTGGCGTGACATCAATCACAAGCTACAGATTTATTTTCTTTGATTATTTAAAATAAAATGCGATTCAACAAATTAAGGTTGATTATAAAAAAACTGAAGTAGACTAAAAGTTGACACTTAGGAGGTAGGCAATTGTGTATTGCAATTCCATGCAGTTCCAAATTTCGACGGCTAACCAGCTGACCGTTATTGCACCTAGAAAGGCGGGGCCACGGACTGATATCGAGGAATAGTTTCTGAGACAGTTGTACAGTGAGTAACGTAGTTTGTTGATGTCTTATGTCTTTGGATTTCATAAGTTACTAATATACTTTATCAGGGCATCATGCTGACATACCGACAAATAAAATATACAAAGAACATTCTGAATTGATCTGTATGAAATGTAGCAGAACTTCTTCACACATCCGGTCACATAATCATAAAAACATGACTTTTAATTGTTACTTGTTATTTCAAAAATGTAAAAATTTGTAATGGAGGTTAAAAGGAAGTGTATTCGTTAATTGATCGTGTAAAACATTAGTGTGATCAGACGGTCGCAGCTGAGTGCGCAGACTGCAGTGACGAGTGATTTATGCACCCTGCAGCGCGGCGTCGATGGTGTGACAGCGGCGGGTTGCGGCCGCCCGAGATTAATGCGGGGCCCAGCTCCGACCCCCGGCCCCGGCTGCTCGTGGGCCCTGTTTATACACTGCTCAAGCTACACCACTACGTGATAAATTCTGACAACCTATTCGCTGTTCAACTTACTACTGTTGTAGACTGCCTGTACTAAATATTAATTAATAAATAAGTTGCAGTAGGATTCTCTGTATCGCGGCTGGCATGGCCGTCACAAATACATTTATTTGTCACATGGGCTTCGGTCGGGATTCGAACGCGGCACCCCTCGCTTCGTAAGCGTTATTTTTGCGAGGCCTGCCGAACTAAATAGTCGATCTCAACGTATCTCAGTAAGCCGAGTCAAACAAAATCAGCTTCGAGGACTTGATCAGGGTAATTAATTTATCTGAAAGCTCAACCCCTGTAGTATACAAATACCGTTGAGGGGAGTATAGACACAAGTTTAATTAGTAACCGTCGCAGGTATCAGCTTGTTTGATATACTAACAGTACCTAATATTACTTATAATGATAACGCTGTTAGCATCGTGTGTACACACAGATCACAGCGTCAGGATCGGGTACCGACTGTACCGTGACGTCAGAGACTCACACCACGACGTTAATTGATCAATATGTGCTAATTCCCTTCCACTACACTATTAATTATGGCAATTTACTGTACAGCGTGATATGACAACCTGGCCGTGAGGTAAAGCCGGATTCGGTGGGCGGTTTTGCCTTTGGTGTGAATATAATATAATTATGTACTTTGCGTACCGATTTCCTTCACGAGATTGAAAATACATAACAATTTGTTGTCAAAAAAATAAAGTAAAACAATGATCAGAGGTATTGGATTAAGTTTAGTTTAATTTAGTTTAGATTTTTTAAGTTTTATCAGTAAATAAGTAATAATATGTTTACGTTCACTATTAACAATGGACTTTAATGGTGAATTAAAAAATAAAATATGAACTCCATAAACATTTTAAAAATAACCTTGGATAATAAATGACAGCAGGGCACGCATACCAACTCTCGCGAGTAAACTTAGTGGAGCCTTATGCTGTTACAAAGATAAGACTACTTTACGTTTACTGACATCGAAACTGAAGTTGACGGCCTCAGTTCTTTCGTTCAGTCTTTTCTGAAAGTATACAATCAGTAATTGTACAATAAATGTAACTCTAGACTGCGATGCATAGTATCTGCGGCCAACTATAATTCATGCCAGTTTCTGTAACGTTTCAGATCATTATAATGAACCTGCTAGAAAGCTAAATTTTGGCTGGCGAGCTACCACTTTCTTGTTTGAGTCAGTCCTCAAACCACGTGTTGTGTTCCGGCGGCGCTTGCAAGCCATTACTTTCCTTCCTCCTCCATGTGCCCTGCCCCGTGATGTCCACCGTTGACGATAACCACTGTCCATCAGGTGGCTCGTCTACTCGTTTGCCGGACATTAACATAAGGGAGTAAAGCGTTCCCGAGAAAAATTGTACGATGGCACAGTAACATTAGGCAAGTATTGAACCGACGTCAAAATAAAACCGCTGCAAACAAAACGTACGTTTCGTACCAATGGCTACGGTTGTCACGTGGCAGAGAGAGCGGCGTCCGAGCGCCACGGTATGACGTAGCGAGGCCTGCGGTTATCGGAGATTACTCCGCGCAATATCAACGTTTATGTGATGGCGGCCGACAGTCCACCGCAGCGAACGGACGGCGATACGTGCGCCATTGGACCAGCAGCCGGTCTTTGTGACCGACGATACGTTCGCTCGCTCCTTTACAACTGACCCCGCAATATGACGAGTTTGGTTGGGGATTTATAGATCGTACCGATATACATTACGTATCATCCTAGCCTTCAGCCATTGCTGTTGGAATTTGCATAGGAATTGGCATTCCACAGTAGCAAATATTTATATTTGGCATTTAAAATGTAACAAAACGCGGCGTATATTAGACATTTCGCTCGTGAAAGATAACCGCATAGCCTGCGCGATGGCAAGAGTATAAACAGACTTGGTACCGATTAAAAGGGTAACGCTTAAAACCTGCCTTAGGCCCGGGTGTTAAATTTGATGGCAAGAAATGAAACGACTATAAAGGAGCTCGGTATTCTCCCCGCAAAGTTCAGCTTATACAAGTACTATCTTATCTAGTTGAGACGCTACGCAATGAAAACATAATTTCGATTCATTACTTATTTAGTAACTTGTAAGCTATTATCCAGGTAAAATGATTAGTATCAGTATTAAACTTTGATAGTCGCTTTAGACGTATGTGAATTGTGATGGCAAACTTGGGTGTTCGGCGCGAGAGTTCAATGCCCCACGTGGCCTCAGCCGTGAGTCGGTGTCATTACGGTACTCGACACTCGTTAGCAAATAATAAGTTCTACATAATTATCTATGTGGTACGAAAGAAAAGAAACGTAAATATTCACCTTTGAAACTGCTGAATGGCTTTCTTAGCTGTTTTTGTAGGTAACGCAATAAATACATAAGTGTTTATTTGTATTTGCAATACATAAGTTTATTTGTATTTGTGAAGGATAAAATGAGATAAACTGCCATTGACCTTTTTATAATAAGTCAATGTAAACTGCAACATTAGACTGTTTATGTGGAAACTGATGGTACTGAGCACAACACTTAAGGTAACTACTTATTCCCCTTTTGCCTCTACAATGCCAGCGGAGATTTAGATTAGATTATCCTCCCTTTCTGAATGACACCGGACATTTAGTACAAATCAACAAGTAACTGAAAATTTATTGTATCTGTTGTAAGTAAAATATTAATAGTTGTCTATAAAGTCGGTTTACGGAAGTGATAACATCATAAGAAAATAAGTAGAAATAGGCAGAAAAACACAAAACAACATTTCGTTATAAACAGTAGCAGAACTATTCTAACTGCTAACTCAGACGTCATGCGCTGACATCACGCTCTGACGTCACGCTCTGATGTCATCGCAACGGGTAACTTTACCGTGCGCGCCTATCAATTTATAAGACGTAACTTGTCGTGCTCGGGCCGGGAGCTGAGCGGGACCCTTCTAATACCCGCGGACGACGTGGTCACTGACCGTCGGGGCTCGCCTGCTCGTTTGTTTGCTGTCTAAATAAAACTATTGTTATAACTATTGCGAGTAAAGTAACGGCGAGCTTAGTGAGTAACTACTCATAGTTGGTAACGTTAAGCAGTCCTCGAGAAGTTTCAACCGCCTATATTTTTTGTTTATTAGACAGAGGGTGCGAAGGGTGTAGCAACACCTTTCCCGATACCAGTAAATTGTTCTCAGCACTTTCGCAATTTTGTTTAGTGTTCGTGTGATGTATTACTCCGTAACGACCACGATACTATTCCTTTTGTACCAGTATAATAATTTTATTTTTATTTTATTTTATTTTATTTTATTTGTCACACCAACAAGATATACACTACAACTTTCTAAGAGTGGATGATACATAATTTAGTGCTTAGTGATACCTCTTTTATAAGTGTGATCTACATGATATTGAGCGACTTACTAACTTTGCAAACAATACATTTAAAGCTTATATACACAAGGTTCTTAAACACTACGTTTTGCTTACAACAATATTAAACAATACAAATAATTAAAAAAAAATAATTAATAAAACAATTAAAAAATAATGTTATTGTATAAAGAAAAAATAAATATATAAAATGTTTAAAAATGTTAAATAAATAAAAGATTAAAAACAATTATGTCAATTTGAAACCTAGTGTAACGTAACTAGTAACAGATAATAAAGCTATTGAGGTCGAAATTCTAATTATTAAAATTAAGTTAAAATGATTAAAATACAATTATTAAGATTAATATTAAATTATATTATGAAAAAATAACATAATTAAAATTTAACAATTGAATATAAGTTGAGAAACTGCCATTTTAAAACGGTGTAAGGGGTCTGAGAAAATATCCAATGTTTGTGACTTTCTACGTTTTTTCGAGCTCTCTGAACATGGACCATCGTTGAATATAATTTGTTCACTGTCGGTATTACCAGTATCTTTATTGTGTAGCTCGTTGTAACTTCTCATTAATCTATTTAGAGGAGCATAATGGCCTAAGTGTGACCGTGCTAACTTTGTGACGAATGGAGTGTATTTCCTATACCTGGGCAATCTTCTGGGAATAGCAATATTAATATGGGATAAAGCATCTGGAGCGTCGATGTAACCATTTATTATTTTGTAAAGGAACAAGATGTCCGACATGGCTCTGCGCTCTACAAGAGGTTTCATATGAAAGTATTGCAAACGATCATTGTAGCTTGGCAAGAGTTTTGCTAACTTACAACTGTAGGTCAAATGCCAGAGGAATTTCTTTTGTACACTTTCTATGCGCTTTTTGTATACGTCATAGTGCGGGTTCCACACCACACTACAGTATTCTAAACTACTACGCACGAGTGACGTATAGATTGCGATTTTTGTGCTTGGATTGTTAAACTCCCTGCAGGTACGTAAGACAAACCCCAAGGTCTTGAAGGCTTTTTTGGTAATGCTGTCTATATGTAAATTAAATCGCATTTTGGAGTCCAGAATTAAACCCAAATCCCTAATATGATCAACCTCTTTCAATGGTACATCATCAAAACAATAATTTCTAGTCACTGAGGTCTTTTTTCTAGTGAAGCGTACCTACCACGTGACATTTGTCAATGTTTAAACTCATACCATTTGATTTGCACCACAATATCAGGTTGTCCAAATCCTTTTGAAGCAACAATACATCCTTAAATGAATTATTTATATATATTAATTCCAATAATTATTTATATATATTAATTCCATAACCAAAATAATTATTTATATATATTAATTCCATAACTACAATCAATGTTAATTCAGTGTTTTTAATTTTTTACGAGAAGACGTGCAATAAGGGATGACAAGCTATCTTTATTGGGAATTTACGAATCACATAAAGAATGCCTTTAAATTTCAGAAATCCTGGTTACACTAATGAAACACCTGTTCCCACGTTTTCGGAACATCAATATCTAAGGAAGTAAAATAAAGGGTTCGAAAATCCATCGATTTTGAAGCAAGTACTAGCTTTAGTATAGATAGTAGGTATTTTTGTCTTACTGATTAGACATAATGAGAAACTATTTTCAACTTTATTGGAAACTCGATTACATCGGGGCGGGTTTAAAGTCTCGTCCTCATTTCTAATGTATCGCTTCCACAATATCTTTGTTGGCAAACGCCAGATCCCTCAACGAACCCCAAGTTGATAGTCACCGTTATAAATAACACGAAACGTAGACACCCTCAGAGATACCTCTGTAATAAACCCACAAAAATGTCAATAGCGGTTGTCAGATAAAGACAGGGTTCGATCTTACATCGCCGCTTCCCCGGCGGGGCGCCCCGTCTCTCCCCGGAGAAATTGCCTCGATATATCAAGCTAAGCGTGAAAAACGTCCCATACAGCGTTCTTACATAAATAGCTCGGAGTCAATATACGGCACAGACAGCCGAACGACAATGACGCAGCGATACTTGCGGACTTCGTCGGCAATACTGGCTGGGTTTAATTCGGAGCCTGAATGTAAACAACACATTGTCGTCTTAACACATTTAAGTCTATTGTTACTAAATAGACGACCCATATGGCACAATGGTTATCACCATGCCGAACTGCCGTTTGACAGATCTTGGGTTCGCTTTCCAGCGAGGAGAACATTTGTGGTCTCGGTCTCGGTGTGTGTGTTCTTGTCTATTCTGTGTGTTGTGCATGGCACTCTAACAGGGAATCTACTACCATACTCTAGTAGGGCTATGAGTGTGGAGCCATATTTATTTCTATTTGTACTATAAATATTATTATAAATAATTATTTTTTAAACTGACTGTAAATTACAGTATGTTAGTTCTCTATTAAATAAATAAAAAACTAAAAATCAAACATTAATTCGTTGTTGTCACTTAGAGTGTTGCGTAAGCCGAAAATCTTAACGCTTAAACCCGTTTTAGGGAGTGACAACTGAACACACGATCGTAGGGTTGTCGGCGTTGGCAAAGGTTTGTTTCAGAAAGGTTCTTTACGGGGGCAATAGAATTCCAAGTTTAACATCGGACAGTTTAGAAATAAATTACGGTAACAAATATTCGATTAAAGTACGCAACACCTAAACGAAATGTCACTCACGACTGTCTCACTGTGATAGTATAGGGTCCGGCAGCGGTTCTCGTTTGGTTACCACAAAATTAGTTTGGTGGCTCGACCAATTCCAGAGTTACGTGTATTAAACTTATCATATAAATTACATTTAGTTATTACATTTTGCGTATTTAAATTAAATTATAGTGCTTTGAAATATGGAAAAACTATTTTACTTCCGTTATTTCGTATCATTTCATAAATCTTGTTAGTGGTGAGATTTACAATGTTGCTCCATCCATACTATTTTTCCATAATTATTTGGTATGAAATTATCACATACTAACAAATGCTATTCCTTTCCCAGCCGAAAATAAAAAGCATACATTGATTATGTTCCAATGATTCTACAAACATAAAACTCTTCTTAGAATAGGTATGGGGAGTTAAAGCGAAATATAATAATATCGGTCGAATGTGGCAAAGAAGAACTTTTAACCGTTTCTATGATAGAAATCCCTCGGAAAATTGTAAAAGTGAACACACTCGTAGCTCGTTGGCTACAAGCTCAGTATACAAAGTTGCGCTTAATTATATTCTACGTTAATTCCCCTGTGTCAACGAAATAACTTTTACAGTTAGGCGAACTATAAAAGTGGAATTTTTTAAAGCTTTGCCAAATGCGAAAAGGATATAAATATACAAGGCCGGGCGCCTGCAGGAGTGGCATGAATATATCATGCTCCGCTTGGTAAATGTGCAGTCGTTTCGTCCTCCGTGCGGGCAACTGATGCAATTGTATCTCAAGTAAGTTCATTTGAATGTTTACGAAAATTTAATAATTCTAATTAGTGTAGAACCACTCTGTAAGTTTTATTGCATTTTTGGTTGTCTTAAAGTGCTTATAGCACTGCAAAACAAATACAAAAAAAAACTATTTTTTGTGATAAAATGTTATCATTGCGAACGCTAACTTGAACTGTAGTGGGTATGAGTGATTTTTATGATTTGTACCAACGTTACGCACACCAGTATAATTTGAAATACAAGTTATACTTGATGAAATCTGAATAGAGCCACTTTAAGTTTTTGAGAAAAGCTATGAATGAAACGATGAAAATTTTCATGCGGTTTATTCGAATATTTTTATTCATAATCAAAATTCTGTTAACTCAATTTATTTAAAGTTTAGTACTTAATTAAAACTTCAAATTTGAGCTACAGGAGTACAATTACATACTAAAAAAATACTAATACGCAGTTTAAATACATTTTCAAAAATATTAGGTTTCTATATGTATAGTCCCGTGAATAAAATTGCCTACTCACAGATGCCGTATGCTTCACATAATTACATACTTCAACTTTAACTTTTAGGTAGGTAGTAGTAGGTAGTAGTAGGTAGGTACATAGACAGATCACGTGGGAGGAGCTTGTTCCACAAAAAGAGGCTCGCATAAACCACGCCGCGGCCATCATTCTACGCACGACTCTCCAACTTAAACGCGCCGAATTAATTAAATCCTCATTGTGCTACGACGAACTTGGCTAAAAGTTTGACGCCCTGCGGTCTTCGTGTATAGAACACATTTAGAAAGTGTGGAATGTCTTCGGTTTCGAGATGATAATTTACTTGTATCACTCTCAGCCATATTTTGCGGAGTGCCTTGCGTCAATTATTTTGTACGATGTAATAATGAATCAGAAGACGACACAAAGCTTTGCGTTAGAGGTCCATTTAAATCTTTAGGAAGGCAACGAAATTCTACTTACACACAACGCTACTTTTAAGGACGCCTTTCGCAACAGAATCTGTGCGGCATGGTGTTGCTCGGAGGCTGTATTAAAAGGAAATACCACGCGAACCCTTTTTCAAATTTGGGATTTTTTCACTCAATATCTCTGTCGCGCTTGCGAGCGGCGTGTATGTCAGTGCGATAGGGACAACTGCAGCTCCATGTAAAAACCAGAGGCAAAAATCATCAAAATCGAGGTTCCGTTCTCGACTAACCCCCCCGCCAAAACTAAAGCAATCTTAACGAAATTTTGGAAATTGAATGGGAAGGAGATATTCTGTGTCGGACTGTTTTGCTTTTTGTGCTAATTATTATACAATTTGTGTACTAGGCGTTTGTTTGCGGCATATTTATTTGGCCGTTTTAAGCGCTGTTTGAAGTAGCCTAAAACTTTTGAAAACAAAAATATCAAAAAAATCAAAACGTACCGACATAGATAATGATGATATTATTCTTGTGTGAAAAAATTATTGATCTAGAGTCAAAAACCAGCGAGGGATTAGTCGAGAACGTTTGTATGGAAAAATGACCCGTAGCATTTCCTCTTAAGAGGTTGTAGTATGAGTAGGTGCTAGAAGGGTTTTGAAACCGGCTAGCCAACAACATCTTGCTTGAGTCGGCCGCTAAACGACTTGTTGGCTGACGGCCGGCTGACGGCCGGCTGACGGCTTGAGAGTAAGTTTTTCTTTCTTGCCTATTTTTTCTTAGCCGGATGCTGGTCTATAGGGGGCGGTGACCACTTGCCATCGAGTGGCTGTGATAAGCTAAACGCATCAACACGCTCACTGGGGAGCACGTATACGTCGTGTTTTTTTCGATAGAAAACTACGATCGTCGCAGCGAACGTGTTAACTACAATGTTGTTATGTACAAAATGCAACAAAGAAAATTGTATTAACCAATTGTAGAAACACCGTCAGGGGACGACATGTTGACTGTAACGAGAACTCTTCTGTTTGTAATATTTAGTGCTGTTTGTTATTTTGTACATTAGTTTGTGAGAATTGTATAAGTTTAATGCATCTCAGTTAGTTCGCTCTCGCTGAGCGTTGTGCAGATCAAATATGTAGAAGCAGTAGCTCGGTGCGATTAATACATTCACTTTGATGTCCTTGGACTGGCTGCCGCTCGGCAAACACACTGATATTTATTCTGTCGAATACAGCAAACTGCTCCGGGAACTTATTTCGCTAGAAATCTTGTAAGAAGGATCTTCTCTGTTACGATTTTAGTACGTTACATAACGACGATGATAGACAATATCACTAAATAAAATCTTTGAATACCACCTTTAATAGACATTCGATACATCGCGGTGACGATGACACAGTGGACAGTTGTATGAGATTATGTACTCTTAGGTATAACAATAAAACTTGACGATATGTATATTTCAAGTCACGTGCCATCTAGTCCGATCGTTTTTGAGCTTTTTTTATTACAATTGCCTTATTTTATTAAAAAACTTTCAACTTCGGTTTACTGATATTATTACATTTATGACATCAATGACAAATTGAAAAAGATTAAAAAGAGAGGTATTCTAGTTTAGAAGGTATATTACGTAGGTATAACTGAACATAGACAAAACAAAACGAAAAACAAAACCGTAAAACATCCTTAATTTTGGTAAATAACATCTTAGTGGTAGTCTTTGACTTTACCATGCCATAAATACTGCGCCGCGACGGAAAGTGCCTTCGTCCGCAATCAAAAAGTAAATATGAGTTTGTTGATTTACACCGCGAGATTAACTTGTCACGAAGTGTTCGAAACACGCCGACGACGGCCTTCTAATACCGTCTCAACAAAAACAACTGCCGAAGTGTGGTAACAAGGATAGACCGCCGCCGCGTCGTACGTTCAGAGCGCACGACGCGACGCGACAGACGACCGGCGACGGAATTCACTCGATTAGCGTCGTCATTATTTACCGCCAGCCCTATTTGTCTCTGTACAAAAACTCCGTATGTGTCCACGCAGATGTGGAGTCTTTTGGGACGACCGGTGTGACAAATGTCATTAGTGTCTGTAGTAGAAAAATAAATATTAGTGAACAATGATCTGTTAAAACGGATCCAGTAAAACGGACGTTCTATGTGATCGCGCCCTTATATACGAGTCGTGGCCGTTGTCAACATTCTATATCTTCATTTGAGCGGCAATGAATGTTCAGGCACAGTCTGTCAGGGAGTTAATCGAGTTTACTTACTAAGTATCTACTTGTAGACCGAGGGAAGGTCCCAACGTATTTTAAATAATTATGTTTTTAAACTAAGCTGAGGTGACGTAATAGTATGCTCGACTCTATGGAAAAGTCCCACAAGACTAGCGTGTATTGCGATAAATTATCCATCGTTATGGATTTATTCATTTTTTATTACTGACAGTTCACATAACAAATTTTCTGTAACAATCAAAGTTATTATGCAGATTCATTCATGTAATTATTTTAAGTTTATTTTTTTAAATTGCCTTGTTAGGGTAGTAAATAATATGGGTAAAATGTCACAAGCTGAATAAGATTTTTTTTATACCTCTTATGATTCGGTATAGAAATTTCACAATTTGCTTTGGTTTCGATGATGATGTATTATTTTATTATTACCATGGCCTGATATTAAGCTCAGATATTGGGCCCAGACGAGCAAACTCTTTAGCGGTTAACATCAGAGACGTGAAATTTTATATACGCAATGATTTGTAATGGTTCGTTATAAACTTCGTAACCTGACAGCCACGCTCAAAGATGGCGGTCAACAACGCAGAAATTAAATTTTTATATTGCATTCAATTTAAAAAAAAACATGAAAACTGTGTGCTTTGTGTCCGGGTGCAATTTTTAAACAAACTTAAAAAATAAGGTTTTCTGTACGGTCTGTACGGTCAGTGTAAATTAAGCAACGTGGTGTAGTTAAGTAGTGGTGTGGAAGCATAGTGAAGACATGTAATAGAGAATTCAAGAAGAACGTCGAAATTTCCTTACGGCACTTGGTTTTATTCAAACCAATCGGCATTAGGTACTGTATTAGACGAACAAAACACAACTAAATTGGAAACTGACAGAGTTATTTACGATACATTTGAAATTTACGACAATAGGAGTTATAAAAGAGTTAACTCAGCGTACATCAGTTTCACGGGATAGTTAAAGTTTAACTATAAACTGAACAGAGAATACGACTCCACGAGAATACTCGCAGCGACGGGCAGCCTGCAGCTGGCGGGGTGCGGGGATCGGGGTGCGGTTAGCTCGCATATATATGACACACCTACACCCTGCAACTTCTTATTCCATGATTCCCCTTCTCCTATGATTTCTTCCTTCTATGATTCCTCTATCTTCTTTTTCGCACTTAATTATTATTCTCCACTCATGTGCGTAAGTTTTTTATGATAATAGTCGGGCATCCGAGCAACCTGATGATAAGTGGTCCTGTCGTCGATAGGCATTGGTAACACCAAAGTTGTACCTATTAAGAGGAAAAAAGAAGGTATTGGCAGTCAAGCTCCCGGACTAGACAAGTCTTCCCTCTTATGAAATCCTAGCCTGTCGGCATGGCTTTGGGATATCATTCTAAGCCGAGCGGGAAACCGCTTTTTGTCTCGCTTCTACTAGCTTGACCTGTATTTATTTATGTATTTATTCGTATCTAAGGGAATTTTGAACGTTATTTTTATTTAACGTAATGTCCTTTTGTTATTAATTGCTGTCCGAATTAAGCTTGGTGGTATATAGGTCGGTGGGCCCTTAAGAGGAGGGATAAGGTGGTATTGCTTCGTCTATTGTTCGGCACGGTGCATTAGACGCGGGGGGTGGAGTCCCTTGAATCACAAATGACAATGGAAATTTGCAATGTAATGCTAAGAAGATCCGGGGAGATTTGGCTACCAAAAGTCCTCCCCAAAATTAACCAGTATCATTCGAAGCCCCAGTTTATTGGCCACTATAAAACTAGCGAGGGCCATTCATAACAAAACCATCGAATTAATTCCGTAACGAAGATAGTTTCCGCTTATGAACGAGTGCTTGTAAACTTTCTATAAAGGATTCAATTTCTATTACAAGGATTTCAGGCTCCACAGATCCTGGTGATTTTAACTTTTAAGTCGTTGGAATCGAGCGGCGAAGTTTTGAACTGATTGTATAGATTCTTCGGGAACTTTATGAGTTCCTTTTGATAAATATTTAAGCCGTTTCGGTTCCGTGAATTTGTCTATTCTTAGAGAACTCTGGTTATGAAAAAGTATTCGTCCAAGCTTTTCAAATGTTTTATAATACGAAACTCGATAAGTAGTCTCTCTAAGTAAAATATAAAAAGTTTGTGTAACTAAATCATTTAGTTGCAAACTAATTAACTTTAAAAATTTACTATTATGCACAAGGTTGTGGACAATAGATAATAGTCATTTGAGTGTTTATCTAATCAAGTGTTTACCATTACCTACTTCAGTTCTATTAGGCCTTGAATTGCTATTAAAAAGAGGTACGACTAAAAATTTCAGTAAGAAAAATACACGAATAAGGAACTGCCGAGTTGTTTTAGCTAGATTCATGAGTTGTATTTAAACCTCAATTAAGTAAGCTTTGAATATATACTGGTGCATTACTTCTCATAGAAGTATATCATAAAAGGCGACCAGTTTAATCTTGATAAGTTAACTTCTAATTACTTCAACCCCACATAAAATCTTTTTTACTGTTCCATCGTTCGGCCACACACAGGCGTAAAAAGAATAATTAATTCGTCCGTTTTTATAGCCGTAAAATGCGCAAGCAGAATTATTATGCTGTGTTACTAAAAAAGCGTCCATTTCGGCCCATTTCACGTGCAGGGGTCGCAAGATAACCTTTTTGTCAACGTTAAATAATGCTGGGGGTAAGTAGGTCCTGCGTAAGATCCCGGAGGCCGGTGTTGTTGTTATACACTTCAGGAAGCTTATACATCGCACGCATTATAAGCCGGATGTTGATATAAACAATCTCCGTTTTATTCACAAACAATCTCAATTCATTTGTAAGCGACACAGATCGTTATTTATACGTTACTAAAGGAAAACGTAGTCGTAAACGTATTTTTTTCATAAATGACGTACGAACACAAAGTGGAGCCTCTGGGTGGTACATAATATATGTACGTACATATTGGCCGGCAACGCATCGGTGATACCAGTGGTGTTGCGCTTCTCTGCGGGCGACGGTCACCTACCGTCGGATGCTCTGCGTCTCGGTTGTCGGCCGTTAACATCCTGTATTGTGTAACCGATGATTCTGTATTGAAACAAGTTTATGTGTCGGTATAAAATGCACTGGGGCCAGCGACATTAATATATAAATAATTTATTTGCCTCCCTACAAAAGGTTACAATGCTTCAATGCTAGGAACTAATGTGGACAGGAATCCCACTTTAATACTTGGCTTGAGTTACTTACTTAATAGCATCGCGCCTATCTGATGTCTAAGGGCTAAGTGTTACTATACTAAAAAAGTAAAGCACCAAGGAACGGGTTGATGATAATGCGCAAAAGGGTCAGCGGTCTTTTTATTAATTCGCGGTATCGCGGAGATCGAAATCTGATTGGTACTTCGGTACGCCGAGCCCACAAACGGAATCATTCCATTTCCATAATAACGACGAGACAGATAACATCTTTGTTTACGAAAGCAAATCTATTAAACGTCGAAACATTTCATCAGATGAAAACGTTTTATTGGCAGCTCGGAAAATGAAAGGTTTGACCTTTAAGCCTCGTCATGATTAATAACAAATTTAATAAAAAATAAAAGAAACATCTCTAAGGTACATTTTGATAGGTGAATTGAAGGAGAGACATGGCGGGGTAGATGAAATGCCGTTATCTACCTCGCCTTTACTCTCCTTCAATTTAGAATGTGTAAGTACTTTAATTCTCAAAGGAATTGAACTTACCTACGAGTACATCCAATAACACCTAGGTACATGATTGAATGTGTGCTTTGATAAAAATAATAAAGAGCGAAAAACGAGAACGTTTAGGAATATATTAACAACCTAATAGGAGTAACTATTAAAAGCCCCAACTTCCTTCAATACGGAACGTTCTGTTGTGAAGTGGGGCTACACTTTAAATGCGTGTAACTCACGTGTTACATTATGGCGTACCTATTTTGAAAACAAGACAATTATTTAAATATCGTATTGCCTACTGTACTTTTAGTATCAATATCACAGCAAATTATAAAGCTGAACAGAGATCTCCCCAGAACAAAAGTAAATAACGATTACCAAACATATGAGTAAAACAATGCGTTCATTATGCCGTGCGGCCCATATGCCGGTGCGGCATAATGGAGTAACGGCACGACGTGTTATCGCCGACAGCGCATGGGGGCGGTGCGGCGCGGTGCGGCAGTGCTGCCCAAAATATAAATCAGTGTCTAATTAAATTGTGTAAAATTTCATTACGTGTTAAATATGTCCATATAATAAATTAAGACCACCGTTTGTATTTATAAATAGCGACACACGCTCTACACTATGATTCCCTGTGTCGTGGGTGCTATGGACAGTACGCAAAGACAATAACCCATAAACTCAGACCGAGAACATTAGTTTAAACTCAAAATTCTTTGCGCCTAATAGAAATCGAATGCAGGACCCTTCGACTATTATCTCATCGAAGTCTGCGGCACCTAATTACTTAAGCACCGAAAGAGCTGTAGGTCTTGCCATCAGAACTTTATCTTATTACGTGAACAAATTAAATGTAATGAAAACCTAAAAGTCAGTCTAACATCTAAACGGCTTGAGTGGAATTATTAATTAATATTAAACTGAAGTTCTAAAAGTCCTCCTCGCTACGTGATACGTTTGTAATTATTGCTAGAGGAGACCTCGTTTCTATTTTTAGTTCAGTTACAGTAAAGAAACACGACTGAGATGAACCGTCTTGTTCTTATTAAGCTTGGCCGACTTCGACACCCTTTGGACCGAGACGAGGTGGCTTGATAGGTCACTTGACGGACATCGACTGTGTTACCCGTCTGATAATTCTGTAAAAGTCCTTAAATAGCGCCGACCAAGATAACGATTAACCGAACGGTGACTCGTTTAATCGTATAATAATATTATTTTTTATTTTTTTGGATATCTTCTTTATGCACAATACAAAAAAATCATTTTCCCGCCTCGATGGCAATCGAATCCAGGGTCCTTCGAACGGCAGTCTGGCTTGATAACCATTGCGCCAAAGGGTTTGTCATATAACACTGTTGCTATATATTATTTAAATGCACGAAATCAAATGCGTCTTATCTGCTTACAGTAGCCGCCGTCGTCGTTCAGTACAAATGACACAATGCCAGCGTAATTAAGCGCGGACATCCTGACGGGATCGCTAATTAGACGTCTATTAGACGGGATATTACGAATTGCCGCTCCAGGACCATTCAACTGTGAGTGATAAGTCCCACCCTGCGAGGAGGCTGGGCAGAATTTATATTACACTACTTCAGATAGGTATACCGAATACTGAAGCGCTCACAGCGCGGCAGCTTGTGAGATTCTAAGTGATCGACCAGGTTAGCAACAGCGGGCGCGGTCGGTAGGTGGATTCGTGGGTGACCAATAATGGCAAAAAATTCTTGACCGTTTTCGTGCTTAGGAGGGCACGTTACGGCATAGAAACGTTCGACACAAGGGTAGGTCACCTATCCTCACTGGAGCAGCGTGGCGGAGTACGCTCTAGGCTTCCTCAGTGATGAGGAAAGACCTGTGCTCAGTAGTGGGCCCATATTAGGTTGAATCCATTCTGAAAACTATCTAAGTCTAGTTTTCACTCATACATGTACTTTCTACTTTACTAATCATTGAAAATCAAATCATTTAATTCTATAAATCTTTCCACAATTGCTGACATTCTCCATCGATCCTCGATTCCAAGTCAGTACCCGTGCTCGTGGTGCACCGATGCAAATTCTCTTCACTCATGTAGACATGTCACGATGCCAAATAAGATACAGTTATCGGCTTTTATTAGTAACTTGAACCATTTCCATAAAAATAAAAGGATAAAAAGGAGACATAAAAATAAGCTGAAGTTTCCCATTGGGATCCATTCACCCAAATTGAAAATGTCAAAGTATGTGTTTGCCAAACATCGCGAATATCCGGCGATAAAGCTGTATGCAAAGTTTCATGAGTCCGAGAGCCGAGAGCTATCTCCCGTTCCCCACATCACGACGCGACCCTCATCCCCCCTTCCCCCATTTGCCCAAAAGCCGCGGGCACAAAAGATAACGTATCTCGGCATCGCATTCCCCAAAATTGTGCCTTTTCATCGCGTCGAGACCGCTCGTGTCATGTAGGATACGCTCTCACGCTTTATTTTATTTTTGAAATAAAAGATTCTTATTTACTGGGCTACAGCGTAATATTTGAAGAGACGAGCATTTCTATAAAATGTATTATTTAGGATGTTCTGTACATTGCACACGGTGAATAGCGTCGGTGCGTGTCGAGGTGTGTCAGCAGCACTTCACGTGTCCCGCTATGTTTGTCGTGCCCGCGGCGCGCTGGCGGTGTATAGCTCGCCATTTTTCACACGTGCTGCTAGTGTAGGTTTATGAATGTTTATAATTATTTAGATAGCGCCACATTCAGGTCAACTAATATTTTTTCTTCTATTATATTTTCAAAACGCAAGGACAATAAAAATAGTGCGACGCTTTCAGCCTTGCTTTGTAATTTGTTAAATCCATTTTATGGATGCTCCATATACCTGGAGTAGGAGATGGTTAGCATAAGAGCCGCCGTTCTTCTGGACGTTTCTATATTTCAAACGGCAACGTTATATTCTGTATAATCTGTATCATCTCAGACGTGATGTAGCGTATTCTATAGGATATCGAGTTCGGAACAAACAGAGCGGGGCGGATCGGATCGCAAATACAGGTCTAAGTAACATACATGATTCATGAACACTCTACATATTCATAACTCTTTAGTCCGCAGTAGGGAAGGATCGTAGAACGTAACGTTCCAAGAAGGGTTTTATATAAAAGAATAAAGAAAATGAGGTTTGTAGGCGGTAAAAAATGGTTGCTTGAGCATCTTTTTATTACTTTCTACAATCGAGGTGTTGACGCTAAGTGCGTGAATAGGCATCTTTGGAGATAATAATTGTTATTTAGGGTCAACACTTATGATTTATAGCACAGTTCCTTCACCGGAGAAATCAATGATAATGATAACCGCGTGCTTTGTTCGTGTATGTCATTTGCAGCGACGCTTCCCGCGCTTTTTATTTAAAACGATGGAAGTCAATCGTGAAAATTTTCAATTACTATTTTAATTTTTGGACAATAAATGCATGTACAACATGCAGCAAACAGTAGGCTTAGGCTCAAACGAATGGAGCCCCTTATCTAAATTCTTATTTTAAGAGTATTAGGCAGGCTTACTAACTGGACTATTACTAATAACAAATAAGAGGATCTATCACTAATAGTCCCTGATTCAGTCCTTATACTTACTAACGTACTAAACAACCTTTGCTAACTGGACTAACCATCTCAGTCCCGATTTGAGTCTTGTTCTGTGTCGGTAACAGTTTTTATTGGCGACAGAGGATGGGTGACGCTGCATGTTATCTATAATACACTTATATTAAAATTGAAACATAACTTGTAACTATGACGATCAAATGCCTGCTAATCCTGCCTTTTACCGAGTACTAATTTACCATAACAAATATATTGAAGATTGTGTGTCGATGTAAGTTGGAGTCTCGTGTGTGCGGAACAAACAACGTGTTGTAGCGACTCGACTCGCGCCGTTATTGACACGAGGTATTTACAATTTATCATCTGTTGATATACCTATTGCGTAGCTTTCTAACGTCGGTAATAGAAGAGTGTACAATAATACAGACATTAATGTATTAATATATTTGTATAAAACACTTATTCAACCTAATAAGTAATGACGAATGAAAGACATCAACCGATCAAAACTTCCTCTGTCACATCCGGACTGAATGTGTATTGACAGTAACAGCCAAGCGCTCATGTCGGTGGCAAACAATAATCTCATGAAAACTATTTCATTATGATCAGATTTAATAAGTACTCGTATATACGTATAATAAACGAATAACTGATCGCTGTTTGTACAAAGAAGATAATAATTATGTATGTATATAAGAAAAAATATTATTGGAGGCCTTTATTAATGCATTCGAACCCAAAAAATAATAATTTTAGAATTTTCATCTGCTTGTGTGTTTATGTGTGCTTATCTTAGAAACGGCTTAACCAATTTGGATGCGGTTTTCACTAATTTATCTTAAGTTATAAGTTCTTAAAGGTATGTTGGTTAAAAGAATCCGGTGTAACAATTTTTGTGTGTGTGTACTATGGGACAGGTTTCCCTAAATAAAGCGAGGGCGGGTTCACTAGTTTAATAATATAAATATTAATCTTATCTGTATTATGAATGTGTAATAAACACGCAGTGATTAGGATAGCGTTATATAGATTTACAAAGTGTAATGAAGCTTAGTGCGCACGAATGTTCATAATTTAATGATTTATTGCCGACACGCATCATGTAAGCACAACGGGCTCATCGAGACGGGAATTTGAATAATAATCCTTGGTTTAAATTAAATCGCAAACATTAAAAAATTATGCATGAAACGTACGGTGTACGGAATTATGACAATCCATGAGAATAACGGATCCAAACATAAAACCTATTAAATAAACATCGCTTTATAAATTTAGCAGCTCCCATCACGTCGTCACAGACACTACTTCCATACTTACGTTGCGTAGTTTTAAAGATCCATCCACGATCGAAGGATACATAACAGACACTGGACAGACACAGCGACTTTGTTTTATACTAAGAACCTTCTTAATATAGTATAAAACAAAGTCGTTACTAAGATAGTTAACTAGGTAGTTAACTATCCTAGTAAAAGCCTGGTCCCCGTTGGCTTGAAATCGGTCACATTATAATCGGACGGAAATACCGACACAGGTGAGTTATTCCAGTCCTTCGCGGTAAGTACGTATTATGAAGGATGACGCGCAACTATTTGTCCGCGTCGAAGGGATGTTAACAACAATAGGATGGATACCCGGCGTGCGCCCTGACATCCGACGATAGTGAGGGACATAAATAGTATTTATATCTGACTGATTTCATAATTTCTGACTCGACCAAATGGGGAAATATCGAGCATACTTCATTTAATAACCCGCTGAGTGACTTTCAACTTGTAGCTTGGTTTAATATTTTAAATGTTGAGGCATATGAACCTCAAATAACACCAACCAACCCAAAACATGACCAGTAATACCGTTATTAGTTATTAAGACAGACATTCCAATATTTTAATTTATTTAACTAGGCCAAAGTAACTAATTAAAGTAAATAAAATATAACGGCATTGATCCCAAGGCAACAAACCGACCGTGTTGACTCGCTCACCATTCGTGCGCTGATAATCGCCAAGATTATCGGCACTTCAGATAACTTACCTGGAACAAACAAAAAAATGGTGTTATACTTTTGATGATTCAATTAGAACGTGATAGACGTGATAGCTTAAACTGGGATTAATTTAATCTTTATCTCTCCTCCGTCGTCACTATTAACATACCACACAACATCAAAGGCTGGGAAAATTCTCGATTACACACGAATAGAATGAAACATACGAGTAAATAAATACAAAAGCAAATAATGCTATCGTTATATTTTAAATTATAATTTAAACTTCAAAAACCCTGTCTCAAACAATTCCAGTTCGACAAACTCAATTGGTTGATTCAAAATACTTATTGATTGAAACTTTATTGAAATCGAAGGCGCAGATCGTAATTATAAATTGTTAAGAGGATTAACACGAGTGAAACTACAGTGGAATGGTCAAATAAAATTAAAAGTTTTAAGCTTTTAAAACAACTAAAACGGTTAAATAAAAGTTATTAAAATTTAAAAGGAGAACGATTATTTTTTTCCCGCACTTTTTTCATGCGTTAATTTTTTCATCAATAAATAAATAATTTACATTGAAAAACGGGTTGTTGTTTATTTGTGACACTCGCGACACTCGTGGCGCAAGTCACGCGCGAACCGCGCGTAAATCAAATAAATTGCCGAATAACTCGCTTTAAACTGCTATTTCGAGACATTAGATTTAGGTGAGTATTAAGTTCAGCCACCCAGATGACTGCGACCCTGCGACGGTAGCACTTTATAGGTACATCCCGTAGAACGGTATCATATTCGAGAGGGCATCAAACTATTTAATTTATTGATATCAGATGATTTCGTAGCACTCGCGTAGAAGAGCTACGATGTCTCGTAGCGCTAAGCAAGCGAGCTACAGCACATTAGATAATATTTTTATTGCGATAGCTTAATTAAACGTTGGTCACGAGGAGTGGGTCTCAGGTTGGAGACCTACACTCAAGTGTAGTTTTCAAAGATACCTCCGTATTACAAATGTGTTATCTGCAAATTATCAACTTATCCACAAATTTATTAAATCTTATATGCTTCGGCGAAGGAACAATTATGAGGGAACCTGCTTTACTAATGGATCTCTCCTATGTTCTCAAAGGTGTGTAAAGTCTGTTAATCGACAACGTAGAAACTCAAGCCCAGAAGTGGGACAGTTATGGAGTACGTAAATGAGTATGTCTTTGATTTCCTACACAAACTCTTAAGGAGCAAATCGCTAAATTAAACATAACCACGACCCTCAATTCCGCCGGTTGTGATTCACACAGTTCGGTGTCGAGTTCACACGTCGCTCAGTCGGCACAGTCACCTAGTTACCCCGATGGCTGTCCGTGGTGGCAAACAGCCAATCTCCGAGTTGTTTTGATGCTCGGAAATCGTTAGAGCGAACATGGGCTTCCCCCACCCCCCGGTCCCCGCCCTCCGCTCGCGTTATCGTTGGACATTGCATTAACAATTTCATTGTCAATAATGTTGTCAATTTTGTTTTAACATTGCACGATTATCAAGTTATTATAATATTGTCAATTGTCAATATTACTGACAATAATATTGATCAGCACGACAATACGGCCTGCACACATACAATTTTATTGATAACAATTCACATTATTGTCAATATTCAGGTTATTGTCAATAACATTGCGTGTCTAGTCTTAGCGCGACGGAGCGGGGCGAGGCGACGCATCGGATAACTTTGTTTTGAACTCGAAACCTGTTCTCATTTAAAGCGAGTAAATCCAACGAACGGGGAGTTTATTAAAGCAGCGGTTTGAAATTTGCTTTCGCATTTTGTTCGCCGTTTAATAGGAGTGCGCGGCTGGTGTCACGGGACGCGGGTGCGGGAGGCTGAGTGTGTCTAGCGACAGGTTAGTGTGGAGTGACAGTCTGCTGGAGATTCAAGTTCATTTCTGCGTTGAAATTAACGTGACAGATAAAAAATATTGTTAGATCTTATTCTTTGTATCTCATCAGCGACATGTACATTGAGCCCTATCATTGGCATCATTGTTTTTTAGTTCATGATTTAATATCCTCTAGAGGGCGATTCAATTTAATGTGACGCTATATTGCCGATAAAATTAGCGGATAATGAAGACGCTTCCAACGAAGTTTTAGTTTATATCTGTCAAATTATGATAAGTAGTGTAGAAGATCGGAGGGAACAGATGGTCATAGATACATACCAGACAAAATCATAACCCTTTTTTGTCCTCCGCCGTAAAAACAATTGTACACAGTCGGTACAGACATCGAGAGCAGGAAGCAAGTGTAAATACAACATGAACTACATACATGATAACCAAAATGTATGTTCTGTAAGTCGACCCGGTAATTGCGTTAACATATTCATATCGGCGGCGAGCGGCCATTCCAGAGTTGTTTCGATCACCGGATGCGATTGCAGCGCACTACTCGACCGCCCCGGCCAGCCCCGGCTAGCCCCGGCCCGCCCCGGCGCCGGAACACCAGAGGAACAGAATGGTTGATTGTCACTATCATCTCTCGGTGAACAACTTCAGTCTGCAAGATTACAGTTTTACAGTTTTTAACTTTAGAACTACAAGTCTTAAGAACAAAGAATAAGAATAGGTATTAAAAATTTACGGGAGAATAATTGTTGCTCACTTATTAAGGCTTTCCTGTGTCGAAGGTGCCGTGGGCAACACATTTCCAGATCGAGAACAGAAAATTAAACGGTCTCCCAGTAACTTCGTTTGGGTATAGTTTCATAATTTGTCTGTTGTCTTGAAATCATTCAGAACTGTTGGTGAGAAGCAATGCATAGTACCACAATATGATGAGTAATTATTGGCTGTGTATCTTCTGCCACGTGGCCGCCGCCGCCGCCGCCACCGCACAACACAAACAGAAGCGCCGTTCGCCAACACTTTATTGTTTGCGTTAGTGAAAAATATCCTTCCCTATTTCACCCGACGCGAGCGAGGGTTAAAAATGGGGCCCATCGATATGCCCCGTAACGTTCGATAATGTGGCCCATTACTCGCGAGGGGACGACCTACTTGCAGTGCGATGTTGAGCGCCGCCAGCGATCAGATTTACGTATTGGATAATGAGCGGATTGACGAGCAAAATAAATATGTCCCGGTTAATTTGGAACGACGTGAACGATGGGCGTTTCGAGATCTAGCGAACTGTAACTACCTTTCATGATAATAGTGACAGGCTCCTGTATCCTAACGCCTAGTGAACACTGCCTAATGATTCTATTGTGACTTGTCTTACGGTCCTTTGATGTGAAAGTCTATAAAAAATATATGTACATAATATTCTTTGCCTGCGTGTTTTATACGAAATTGTGTGGTCTATTGATCTATTCCATAATAGCTACATAACATTCTTGACAATAGATACAAATAAAAATCGTTATTACATAATATTCGTTCAGGAACGAAGGAAGAATTCCTGTTTTATTCATCTTCGAACGAGAACGTAAAAGGAATCATACTGTGGTTATTTATGAACTCGTAAATTGAAATTCCCGAGCAGCAGCTAAGCGCGGACTGGAGACCATTAAAAGCACTTAACCTGCAATTAATTCAATATCCATCCTGTTTCACGTTGAACGAAAATAGACCGATGTTGATGAAAATTGACTTGCACGATTACAACGTTACATTACGTCTTACGCTCTGTATGTACGACGTATGCGGCAGTTTTACGACCCGTGTGTCGCATTGGTTACCATTGCGGATTGCCAGTCGAAGAGGGAATTTGAATGATTTCTGTATGGTACAGGTGTGTGTATTCTTGACTTTGTGTATTGTTCGTGGCGCTCACGATACAGGGAATCCTAGTGTACGTCTGGAAGTACTTGAGGTAAAAAACGGCAGGATTATAATAAAGAGTCACGTAATGCAATCACTTACAAAGTAACTGTTGTATCCATTAATGAACTGATTGTTTTTTTCCCAGAAGCTTTCAGCTTATCCTTTTGTACAATCCATTCTTATTACAATATTTTTAATCCCGACGCAAAGAGGTAAAAGCCAAGAGCTATTATAAATTAAACGTTCTTATCTGGGTAACTGTATAATTCTTTTTATCCCTGTGTGACTTCGATCTCGTTTTGTTTTTCTTTGAATAGTGATTTGATCGAGGGTTTTTTAAGCTACGATTCAATAAAATCTGTTCAGTTGTTTGAAGATCATCAACTATTTTCTGATTGTTAACAGGTTTAGAGCAAATCCTATTAGTCCGACCGAATTAATATTTAGTATTTTGTGTTAAAAATGATATTACCATAACATAGTAAGCCTGACTATGTCATCACGCTATAATAGTGTTACAATGTTTTTCGTCTTCGCATGAACCCTGTAAAGGCATTACAATATCGGACGGTTAGATGTCAATATTAAATATTTTATAATTAGTTACCTACTTTTTTAACTTTTCAAATTTAAACTGCAAACTGTAATGCGCATGTTATAAGTCAACCATGTCGAATAGTAAAGAGAATATTAACAGTAAATACAAACAAATAAAGTGGAGGTGAAACATTAACGTTTTTATGAAGTACCTACTTTTTCCTTTTATTATCCGCCGGCGCGCGGCGCCGTGCTTCGCTTGCGGCTCTGTGTTACAATTAACATTAAAAGTTTCTCCTCGCTTGCACTGGCACCACGTCTCGACCCACAAGCAAGCATATTTTCTACAAATTAACCCCCATCAAAATTGGCAGTCTCTACACTCACGCTAGCTAAATGGTTAAAAGTTTTGAAATTAGTTTCCATTTCTTAAATATCTGACCGTTAAATATCTGTTCCGGGTTTGATTGCCGGGCGGAGAAGTTATTTATGTGATGGGTAAGCGGAACGGGAAACTTTTTCGTGCGCGCTGCTAGTGTTCATCAATTTATACGAAGTTATCATGTCAAAAAGATTGATATTATATTTATATAATAATTGTTCGGTATGACCATCAAACGATCTCACGTGCAACATTTTAACCGCTGACATTGCACCATACCATAAACGCTAGAAATAGCGCTGGCTCTCGGACGCGCTTAGCATAATTCAATAGCACAAAGTGAATGTTAAATTCGGTGGCTCGCCTCCGTTACACAATTTAAAGAATGTCTTCAAACGAAGCCATCGGCTCCTGCCGGATGCAAACAATGTCGGCTCGTGCTCTGCTGTCGTGCAACAAGAGTTCCTTATGTAAATAGCCTACGGACCAGCACACGATATCATCATCCTACGACTTGCTTCTCACAATATATCCTTCAAAAGATTCATTATCACAGACCACAATATAATGATCCTACTAATATTTGAGAATCCCACTACATTGAAGTATTAGAATTATTATTTAGTTTTTAAAAACCAAGAGTTGCAGGCAGGATTTAAACCCGAGTTTCCAGCGCGTGAGACGGATTTTTACTGTTTATTTTCCTACACAAAAGTTTTGCCTCTGATTATTCCGTGTGAACCGCAACCTTATATCGTTTGCAAACGAAATTCCCAGATTGTGTCTGTAAACGGCCCGCTTTAACCTCTGTGAGGGAGTCAGGGGTACAAGTATGTGTGAGAAATCTAGGATACACTATGATGTGGGCATGTGTCGAGCTCCGTGTGTAGACGCGGTGGGGGAGGGCAGCACTTTACAGTCGTGATAAAAAATTTCATCTAGGTTTGGGAAAGTGTGTCGCTGAATTATTTTTATTACAGTTACAGATATCCGAGAATTGCATTGAACAATACACACCATAATAAAATTGTGAACAACAACGGCTGCTTTAATAAGAATGAAAAAGTTGTGAAGCGCTCATTGCCCAGGCGCTTGTACAAATCCTAAGCAATCGGCAGAGTTAATCAACAGCAAGCGCGGTCGGTAAGTGGATGGGTGACTAATGGTTTGAATCACTCCGTGTTGAGGAGCGATGTTAAAGCCATCGTCAGGGTCGGTATCACTAGATAGCAGGTCGATAGTAGGCCAGGTCGGATGTCTTCGGTCGGCATAAAATTGGCCTCTAACCCTCAGACCGATGCTCAAATTGCACAATGGAGCAGTGTGGTGGAGTATGTTTTAGGCGTTCTACCTCCTCAGTCGTAGTGAGAGGCCGGGCCCAGTTGTGAACTGCTAATGGGTTGAAGTCAATAGTAAAGTAGTCGCTCTGTATTCAGAACAGTAGCATGATTCTCTGTATAATAAAATCCGAAGCGCAGAGCCGGATAGTATCTAGTAATATTTCTATGACCTCATGTAGTATTTATTGCTTCGTAATCGCAACGCGAGCAGTACACCAAATCAAAAGAAAACAGAAATAAGCGTTTCAGCTTCAGTTTATAGAGAAGCGCATTTTAGTTCCGCTATTTCTAATTTAATACAACTCCTATTTCGTCGAAATATTTTCTACGGCAAAAGATGAAATCTTTCTCGTATAGAATTTAAGTTAATACATAAAATTGAAAATTGGAGTAAATTGGTAATTAAGGTACACGTTGTAACAAACTTGTAAGACACCTTTGTTAGTAACATTACTCTACACCTTAGTCACAATATTATGTGGCGTTGTCTTTTCGTTACTCCAAACACTAGTGTATAAGAGAAAATTAGTGAACGATGATTACATTTTTCACCTTACGCCCTTGTGATGGTATAAAAACGGTCAAGCCACATATTCAATTATATATTTAATAAGTTCACTATTGACCCCATATCTTGAGAATTTTGATTCTATGGTGTAAACCAAAACTGTCTTCCTAAGTTATTAGGATTCAAAAAAAGACGAAGCGCTTCGAGAAAAGATAGGTTTAGATAGGTTTAGGCTTCGCTTGGCTCGTCTTGGCGGGGCAGCTTGCCCCCGGACTACATAAAACTAAATAAAAAAAAAATTAAGATATAATAAAAATTTACAATAATTTTAATAATACGTCGAATTCGGGTTTAGTTGTTGTAGTTGGCAGGAAATGAACCAGAAATGATAAGACGCTAGCAGTGGCTTATGTATATAACTAGAACATTCACATCACAAGGTCGAAATGAAAAATACTCGCGTCAAAATGAAATGTTTAAGCTTGAAGGAGGAGGATAACCGCATAATGTATTATGAATAATATTCCACACCACGTCCCCGAGCCGGCCCCCATCGTGCAGGCGAGGCACGCGGCCACGATTACTGGGAGAGCTTTCAGCAGCCCTTTCACAACGCCCTCACGCACTTACCGCGGGGAAGGACGCCGCACACATTTCCTGCGCTGCAATCTCCACACGAGGGAGAGCGATCACTCGGGTGACAACATTGTAAACTGAATTGCGAAGCTCATTTTAGGTACGGTTTTGTGGAGTGACAATGATAGGGAGAAATCTGGTTATATCTGGTTTATGGGGTAGTTATCAGAAATCTGTTGTCATTCGATTAGCTCTATTTTATTCTGATAAAAATAGTTTTATAAATTTAAAAATTATTCTGAATGGTGGTGGTTCGTTAACTAATCTCAACATTAAGGGATCATAATTACGTTGTTACGTTATAAGCCAGATACAATTTAGGAGTGAACAGAAATTAGTGTAAACGTGTACATGAGAATGTCTAAGGATTTATCCGACTTCACAATGAGCTAAAGTTGTCAGGAACCGGTGCAGGGTGTCGGTGAGGTCGCCTCGAGGATTAGCATCTCCGACACTAACATCATTCAAACTTAAACACAAAGCCGTTTGAACATTCCACCTGCCGCCACTGATCCGACTCAATAGTACTTCTATCCCAAGCGGTTTGGTGAGTTTCCCGATTCCCCGAAACCAAAATAAAGTAAGAGATTCAAAAGTAAAAGCGCCTGAACGCGTGGACTGAATAACCGGGAATATCAAGTTTTAATCACTCCTTGCTGAATGAATGAATAAAGTTCTCGATCATTCCCGGCGAGGAAAACTTTCAATGCATCGACGCTTGCAAAGAAATCTACTCGTATAATTTAAGATTTGCGGGTGGCCATAGTTTAATGTTTCCGTAGTGGTCGCCATTATTTAACATACTTAGTAATTTATCAAGAACTAACTGGCTGCACTAATCTGCTTCGCATCACATATTATCACCACCTGATCTTACACATCTAATACAGACGCTATCTTGGTGCAATCTCTCAGTACTATTTTCAGGAACAACACTTACGAGAATTAACTTATGATCTTAAGCTGGGTAATAGATATTATGGAAACACATGGACAAAACGAAAATCGCTTCTATTAACACCTACGACATAAATTATTTGTTAAGTATTGTGCTCTCTTTGTTTATTATATTTGACTGGAAAAAGAGACAAAATATAATCCAACTCGTGTGGGTTGCTTTCCGGAAACTGCGTCATCTGCTGTCATCGGAAAAATAGATTGAATTTCGTTGAATAACAAGAGTGGCCGATTAAGCCTAACACACTTCGCAAGTTGAAGTGACATTGGGTTTGCCAGATAGTTTGAAAGAAAAGTATTCGATTGACAAGTACGCATTGGATTTATTTGTAGAATTATTTTAAAAGTATTGAACTCGATAAATAACACACGTTACAGGAGGGCTACATTCAACAGTGAACTCCTAAAGGCTAATGCATGGATGGCTTACAACTCCCGTAACTGTTGCAATAAAATCCTTCATCTCAAAACTACAACTCCCTTATCCAAATTGACATTACGTTTCTTCTTACAAAATCTTTCCTCTACAATGTTAATCAGAATTTTACAACTTCAAGTTGTACTTTCTCACCGAAGCAATGAAGTCTCACAAGTTCCGTTAAAATTAAACGTCGAATGAAACAAGGAAACCTCGTGCTCCAATTTCTGATATTTGAAAAGTTCAACCGTCGAAGTCTTAATAAGGCGCAGTTCATAAATAACCGCCGAGGCCTGCGGGAGTTGTTTCTTTATTTATTTGGAGTATCGTGCAGGTCAGCTCACGTATCTACATTACGCTTCAGACAGAAGTGCTGGCGGGCCGTTGCAGCACGAACGAGGCAATGGCGCATGTCCTATCTTGTTGGACGTCAGTAGACTCTTAACCGCCCACTTTATTGTTTTATGTAAATTTGCTTTATAGGTCACAAACAAGCAGACGAGCTACCCGATAGTAAGTGATAACGAATATCACATCCTGAATAGCTCGTCAGATTGTATTTCTGGGGCCCAAGTCTGCTAATGTTTAGATGCTGCAATTGCGTCGTGTTGTAATATTTGGACACAATTCTTATAAGTATCAAATGAATTGACTCCCTGGTATATCTATGGAACGCAACAATTTTCACCGAACTACATCTAACCCAACATCCGAAGTTGAGAGTATTAGGCAAATTCACGATTTTTATTTTCTTACATAAACGACCGAGCTCTGCAACTTTCATCGAAGTCAGTAGTTGGAGATAACCACAAGTTGCAAAATGTTTTCTTAATCGCTCTCATTCTTCGGAGGGTATTTCGGGTCGTCAATCTGTTTCTAATACAGTTTGATAGCAGATTTTATTATTATCATGGCCGTTTTCGGTAATCCATCCATACGTAGTCCCCAGACAAGTTAGTGAGTAAATTTACTGTTGTGACTTTTAGACAGCTGCTAGGGAACTGACTTGAGAATGAATACTAGTTGTTAATATTATACATACGAAGTATACTACATATAACATTGCGATGAGATTAAAAATTAAATGAAAAAATCATGTTATTGGTCAATGTTTTTTTAAACATACTTCGAAAGCGAAGCTACCTCATCGCTTGGACAAATCCCTGCAGCGAGAGTCTTGGAGGAGGGAGGTCTTGTTGGAGGGAGGAAGAAGCGAAGAAAATTCAGTAAATTTTTGTTGTTCTGTTTCTTTTTCCATCGTGTAATTTATGGGAACAATTTTATTTTATGTCAAACTTTCATCGGGTGTTGACGGATGGCTGGACGTAGGATATCCTCGACGGACTGTCATTTGCCGTTTTTTCAACCATAAGAAATTAATAATATTCTCAAGTAATTCTTATTTACATTCTCAACACGTCCCCTGAGCTAGGTTTTAAGTATTTGACTTGTTTTTATTAGCACATAGTTGATTTAATATCGTATCCAATAATAAATGAAACTTTACTTAAAAACGGCTCTGGAATGCCGTGTATATAAACGGGCGCGGCTCGCGTATAATCTTATTTGTGTTTCGCTTCATATTATCGCGGCTCTCCGCAAACAGTTCTGTTTGCTTCTCTCTATAATGGTGGGAGGCTTCGTGCGGCTGCGGCGTGCGGCCGCGGCGTGCGGCGCGCTCAGCCGGGTCAAGCGGAAAGTGCCGTAATTTATACTTTGAAGAATAGGATGAGCTCCGCTTTTATTGCGAGCGGTTTCCAAAGTAGTGTTTCATCTGACTTTTAATTTGTTTGAAAGCAGGACTAGAAGGGCATGAACTTATATCACTTTGTTCACTAGTTTCAGCAGATATCAAATAACATAATGGGGATGTGTTGCGTAAACAGATTTCCTAAAAATGCTTCGTTTTGCCAAGAATTTTCTCAATACACATAATTATGCTTGGTGAGCTTAAACTGAGACCATTGGCAGGTTATGTTACTAACAGTAAAGGCGTTAATTTTATTTAATTACGGTTACAAAAAATCATTGATTTTAAATGTAAAAGTAAACAAAGTTAGTGAAAGAACCGTCTGCCGCGTAGTCCTCGCGTTCGTTACGGTGAAAAACGTCCACATCGCCGATAGCGTCAATTACTGGAGAAAGGAGCTCGGGGATCCATTGTTCCCGCCAGATTCCAGATAAGGATTAAATCTCCTTTCTGCTCCATCGTCTCGATGGAGCCCGAAGTCCGGTTGGGATATCTCTAACAATTGTTATATTGGATGCCTTCAAATGAAAATCAACTATGATAAAGTGGTGGATTGACTATTACTAAACATAACATGAATACAGAACAAGACTTGCGTCTACGATTATATTTGGGTAAAAGTAAAAATATTTTAGTTTTAGAACTAATTACTAAAATGAAATACTTTTAATTAATGTACTTGATGTTCCTGATGTTTGAAAATATGACACGCTAGTGAAGGTCCAGTGCACCCGAAACTTTGCTACTAATTATTTTTCAGGCAGTATATCATATTAATGTTTACCTCATGTTAATGAAGGATAAATTTTGGCTGTTTTATAAATTTATTTTATGCCAGTGTTGCAAGAAATTGCAAAGTTAAAGTTTTTATTATTAGCGAACAATATATTATAATACATCAATTATCTTAAGGCTTAAAGTAGGGTAGAGTTACTTATTAATATACAAGAGCCATTAAATAATAAACCTCTGTCCGTTATATAAGCCGTGGTAGTTCGATTACAGAAGTCTGTCGGCGATAAAACTCGTACCGAAAGCCGGTGCTGTCGGTTTACGGGGAGTTTAAGTTAAATGAATGCTGGCAAATGTTGCAAGTTTGTCCGGCGGGCGGCGCCAACTTCGCCGAGACCGAACGGGAATTGGATAAATGTAAATGTATTCAGTATTTACTGATGAACATAACCGTGGCTGCCTCGGTTCCTCTTTTGCGAAAATAAGTTCACTAAGTATACAGAACCGTTAGTCACGGGTCACGAAGGCATTGCTAGTCCTGGGCTGACACGAAAACGAATTAACCTCCATACAGTAGTTCTAAACTGTAACGAACTGTTCCATACAACAGGTCAACGGAAAAGTCTAGACAGCCCATAAGTGCGAAACGTGGAGCGTGAGGGCCACTCTCTAGTAAATTTGGGGAAGATGAAAAACGTCTATTATAAACCACTAACACAATATTGTATTGTGTAAAGAACCGACAAACGAGCAGACGAGTTGCCTAGTAACAGATCCCCGGCGGCTGCGGCCTGGTGGGTATCCGTGCTCATGGACAACAGTAACTCTAAATAGTCAGACAAAAAAGAACACATGCATTGCATTATTTATTTTGTTACAATTCTGTTTTGTGCTAACCCCACGTGTAGAGTTAGGGCTGTGTCGCCTAGTCTAGATATCGACGTTTCTTTCGACGGCAAACAAGATTAACCACTGAGTCCTTGCTCCGTGCCACTGAGCAGAAACACTATTTATTACGTTGTTAACTCCACATGTTTCGCACTAAATATAAAGTAACACCAAATTTGTCCGATATTCCAGCGCGTCGTCGCTTCTTTTACCATCGCGATAACTGACAATGCTGTAATAGAAATCCATTTGTCATCTTCATCGTTAGTTATCAGTTGCGACGTCCTATTATGCAACATAACTCTTCCGTGTAATTTAATATTACAAGTGTATGCTAACAACTGATACACATCTACAACGCAATTAGGCGAACATGGCGGAATAATTGGGCAATGTAACATAGCAATAACTAAACGCGAGAGAAGCTTGCGAGACGCTGCCGCTGCCATATCACGCGCTCGTCATCGGACTGTGTGACAAATTGCTCGGTATCACTAGTCACTACCGCGCCAGCGTGACACCTTGCGTCAGCTCTAAATACTGCTGAGATACCTGTCTCACTACTAGGTGAGCCCTGCACAATAAGATGTTTCATCACATAATATATTATCTATAGTAAAAACTAGCCAAGTTTCGATTTTTACCTAACATAATAATGCAAAGCAATTTTTCTCAACAATACAGTAGGTACATTGAATTTGGCATTTGACGCATGCACAGTAAGTAACTACTAAAGTTTGAAGTGCACGAAAGTAGCTCATCTTCCTGTACATTAATAGAACATGTAATTTCAGTAGTTTTGGCAAAATTTAACGTCATGACTGTGATATTGCGCTAAGTCAAACATGACGGCGGTGCGTCAGGCCGAGCCCCGCGCCGCCGCACCGCGCCTCACTCGTTAACATTTATATGAATGAACTTTGCGCTCCGCAGAAACTTGGCTACTCGTACAAGTATTTTGCCGAGCACGGCTGAGTTCTTTTATTACGACTCTGTGACGTTTCATCCATGAAGGTTTCATAGAAAAAGTTTGAGATAACACGAACACACTTTGTTGAGTGCTGGCAAACTTTGCACCTCGAGCCGACTTTAATTTGTCGTAACTGAATTATACACGGAAAGTTTAAGGTTAAAATACTGCGAGACTTTATTGAAGTATCTTGATTACGTTATCTTCGTAGTGGTAGGCGATTTTATGTAGAGTTTTACTGGTACGAGGTGTAAGAAACGCCGTTTTTTGAGTCCGAACTACTCGCGGTGCACCCCCGAGTACAATGGAATTATATTTACATGCCCACAAATAAGATATTACCATTTTTTTTCTTTAATTAAAATTAGTGACAAAACCTAAATTAGTTACATTAAGTAAACATCCCAGACTAGCGGCAGAAGTCGAAAGAATGGTTTAATATAAGTCTAGCAACGAAATCTGATTTGGCTAAGATATTGGCTCGGCTACTACAGCTTCTTCCAATTAATTTCTGCTTCGTCCTTTCTTCCTCACTAAACGTCGGAAATATCATTACCAAATTTGTCCCTCCGTTTCGTCAGGTTTCGTCTTCGAAAACATTCTGCCACTTTAATCTCGTAAAGCATTGTAATACTAAGAATATCATGAAATAAATAGCTTACTTTGATGAAGAACTAAACAGATGGATATTATGAAGAATAAAACTCTAATGATGTCAAATCCAATGTAGATATTTTGATACACTTTTAGACAATATAGAGACTAAAAGCATTTTTTATTGTTATTGTCTGACTCTGTATCTGTCTGTTCAGGCATCATGGAGAAACCACTGGACAGATTAAGATGATAATTGGCATATTTGTAACTATTTAGGATAGTTTTCATCCCGGAAAATAGATCTTATCCTGCTGGACAAGAGATAAAACAGATTTTCCAAAATAGTAATTAATTATTAGACAGCATTTCTTGTACGTCAAATTAATATATTTCTAATTTACAGAACAAACAAACCGATGTCTTAAAGCGGTAGGTAAGAAATAAAACGTAAGTAATATCTGAAATAAATGATTAGCAATTATTTGGGATGATGCACTGACGCGAGGGTTTACCGAAGCGAAAGCAAGTACGGTTAACAATTAAGGTCTAAGGACGTCCCTAAATATAAAGCAATGTCTGAAGAGCTTCATGAATATTGATGATCAATCATCTGTTCACGTATTTTTATTGCCTATTGTATAAGAAATAAATTATTTATCTTTACAAAATACATAATTGCCTTTCGTTTGTGATAGATTGATTGTTCACATGAAGTAGATGTCGTCATCAGGATTCACAACGGTCCCATTGTTGGTCTCGGGCACTTGGCATCATTTTAGCAACGACACGTACAGGCCACGAGTAATTATATTTTATTTTGTTCCAACGTTAGGTATAATGATTATTATCTATCTTTAAAAGAAATTGATATTTTTGTCAAGTGAAAAAAAAAAACAATAAACGACATTCTAAACCGTTTCTTGAGGGAGATCGACATTAGACCATAAAGTTAATAATTACGGTGAACAGGATTAGTAGTAATGAAAGATATCGGATGAACATTATATTCCCCGGAGCCGCTGTGAGCCGGGCTATTTATTTATTTTACGTTAAACTGTCTTGTTGTTTGAGATAGCCGCCAAACGATTTGTCGTGTTCCGGCGGGGGCTTGAAAGACAGTACCTTCTTTTTGTCTTATCTATTATTTCTTGGCATAGTAACGCATCGGTGACGCCTTTGGTGGTTGCGACGGTGACTTCCCATCGGGTGGCTCGTCTGGTTGTATGTTGACGACTATTTATAATAATAAATAGCAAGGGGCGAGATGGCCACTGTTAAGAAGCATTTAAAAGTAACTATATAATCCGGATAAGATTAACTAAATAAGCAGGGTAGAAACTATATAATATTATATATAATATAGGCTATGATTGAGTAGCGTTATGTATTTTTCATTGTACACGTAAATCCATTTATCCTTGTTCATCTCCGCGAAAGACCTCTAAATCCAACCATAATGAATTGGTTTCCGGAATAGGAGTCAGGTACGAATTAAATATTAATCAGAGCCAATTCGTAATCATCCGACAATGCGAATGAATTTTGCCAATTTCGTCAAAGCTTTGTAGCCTGTGGCTCGCGGCCCATCCAGCCGTGCGCATACCAAATGTAGTGCAAATTAACAAATTTTATAGTCAATTTTATTGTTGCTGGTGGGGCAATAGAATTTAATAAAAAGATTTTATGATTTACCTCGATACGCCTCGGGTAACTTATTCTTTACGTTTTCAAATATAGCACAGGCATCGAAAATAATTTAGGTGGACGGAATTCGATAAATTGACATTATTATGTTATTAGTCAGTCAACCGACTTCCGAACAAAGAAACACCAAAACTACTGAACATAATTAAATGATATTTTACTTTTCTAGCTTACATCACATTAAAGACCCTAAAATAAATTCGATCCCGTTTAATAATTACTGAATCATATTAATTAGCTCTGAGTGTGTATCGTCACAGTAATTGTCGTTAATTATATTATGATGCAATCATATTTTAATTAAACCGAACATGATCTCCATCAATATGAATGTTAATTTGAAAAAGGTCCAATTAATTTTCATTCTCAACATCGGCGGCAAATTGCTAACAGATTGATGTGACGGACGACACCTACTGAGTGAATGATTTTGAATTTGAATTTAATATTCACGAATTGGATGTAATATTCACGACGGACGGACGACGCGGTTTGGCTTGTCGTTCGTTCTGTGGAAGACGGAATAGCTTGTCCGCTTCGGCGTTCCTCCTTTCTTGTGAGAGTGTTCAAGGAGATGGGGAATTGGTATTTAATTGTGGCGGTGCGTTCACGATATCGGGCTTCAGTGCAAATTCAGTACAACTTGTTAAACGTTCTCGCCTTTCAGCGTCTAGATTAACTGTCATAGAATTTATACAGTTTTCTGTACGTAGCATTATGCTTTATCAAGTATCTCAAATGCGATTATTATTGTTGTGATGTTTTGAAAATATCGTATATTTCTTATTTCAATCAATTCCGCAGCGAGCATATTGTCAAATTACATTTACGGTAATTTTGTTTTAAAATTAGACGCTTGTATTTGCACTAGACGCTTTTGGAAATACTTACATTGTGTTAAATGGTAATTTAATGCATTTAATTTTCAGATCATATATCCCAAATATTGTAACTTAACGACAAAATCAGCGCACTCGCCACGAGAGCGCCATAACGAACGCCCATCGCTGAACGTCCAAAACAAAAGAGGTCAACAGCTTGTTAATTACTGTAACCTCATTTTTGATTACCATCGCGACTACAGACCGACGCATTAACAATTCATAATCCGCACACAACACGACCGGTCCACTCCACTTTGTGATACTGTAATATTCATCGACCATCGCATCGGGCCAGCATTGGACGCCGAGTGTTGCCAAACGTTTGGAGAACCCGCCAAACCCAATGATGGCCGGCATTTGTCGTTTTAATTATGTACCGGAATTTATCCGGTTTTGTTATTTCCCCGCGGACGACGATTGACGGGCCGACGCGGCGACGCCACGTTTGTTGACTTTTGGCGCGAATAAAAATAATTTGTACCAAAACTGATTCAGTAGCGGTCTGATTGTGTTGTAATTGTGGTAATCTGTTGTCAAGTTGTGTCGCGCTGCAACTAAATGAAGTCGCGTGTGGTCGGTGATTGATTGCGGGGTCCGAATGAATATGAATTATAATTTCATTAACGTTCAATTTAGAAGTAACTTTAAGCGACCGGCGATGTGAGGACTTTGGATTATAGAGTGCATCAGTTGAGTTGAGTACTCATGAGTTATTTTAGTTTTATTCGGTTCATAACATGTTACGCCGTCACCCATTTCATCATTATCAATAAATATATTTCATTGAGCACCCCTTATAAGCTGAGCGTTGTACTATCCGAAATGTACACTCACCACGTACCTATGTAGTGAATAGAGTTCCTACATACAGAGCGTTGCTCGGTAACCCATCGAGTATAATAGATCCGCTCTGTCGATGCTCGTTCACAAACGAATGAGCCCAATGAATCATAGAGCCCGAGTACATGCTTATTAATCTATCGGCGCACTTTGAGATATGATAGGGGATTGCATGTTAATGGGTGGTGTTATTCATGCGGTTAATACAATTATTATGCCATTAAATTATGCCTCTTATTTTAAAGAAAGGATAGTATCTTCAAAACCGCAACGGAAGACCGAGGTCCGTCCTCAATTGTATGTCATTTTATTAGTTATACAAACTTGTATCCTAATCCTATCCTGTATTAACTTGTACCCTAGTTTTTTGGGAATTATCCTTACCGCCAAGCAAGGGGGTTTGGTTTCGATTCCTGACCGGAACTGATAAATGTTTGTTTTCGATTCTCAGGTGTTTTTTAGGTCTCGTTTAGGCATGTTCGAGCTGTCGACAGTACAGGGAACCCTAATAAGGGCTCGTTGGTATAAGAACGTTAATGACTTTAATTATTTACACATTCAGTCATAAGGAAATCTCGTTGAAAATGGAAAACAATCGCATTAAATTTCAAATAAATCAGGTAACCTTAGACAAATATACCTGTAGGTAAGTACACAACTAGTCCGGCCAGAGTTAGTGCTGCTCGGCTGGTTATTGATACAAAACTTACATGACGAAGCTACGTTGCTGAGAAATTTAATAATTACGCTTAACAACCTGTTAACATAAAGTTGTTGAATGGATCCCTCTACGAGCTACCTTCGTGTAATAGGTACCAAACTTGTTCGTACATACATTAATGAAATCTGCATCGATTCTCATTGTTCAAAAGTTCAATATTATAACAATAAGTTTGAGAGCAACTCCGCCTTTGTGATGTTAATGTATTCTGTCTGTACTTTGCATCACTATTGGAAAAATATTAAGTTGTACTAAAATTTTATTGTTCTTTCATAATATTCAACAACGAAGTAAGGAACGAATAATTGAAGAATGGTCTGTCGAAGTTGCAATTGATGATTAATTAACAATATCGTTGTTTTTGTAGCTACTGGGTGCAGTGGCATATTTCACATCAATTTTCAGTAGCGGAAAGAGGTAAATTTTGTTACATTCGTATCGGCTTAATTTAGCATTGTACACGTATCTAGTTATGCTTGATGGGGCGAAGTGTTGCATAAATCCGAGCTTGCCTGTTTGTTAATTTTACATGTAAAACAACGTTATTATTGTAATCATCACAATTAATATTTCAGGAATAAGGACAGAAATAAGCATTATCTCGACTTACAACGCTTACTTTAACTTTATCATGGATCAATCAACCTTTTTATGTAATAGGCAAGAAGAAAATAAGGCGTGATTGTAGAGTTCTTTGTTCTGTCGAAAGGGCATCCTATATACGAGTACAATATTATCACGTACATACGTAACGTACGCGTAAGTAGTAATATAATGTAAATAATTCGAATACGTATTTCATATAATCAATGCACGGTACAAATACAATGTCTGATCCAAGTTATGTGTTAGCTTGTAAATCAAGGTCCGAGTCGAGCGGCGTGAGGCAGTTGCGAGTTGGAACTGCCGCGGCCGTCTCAGGGGCGCTCTCACACCTGTTTCTTTCGGCGATCGTGAACAATCGAACTTGTTCCTCGGCCTACGCACTTAATAAAAAGTTAGATACTGAGGTTTATTTGTAAATATTTAGTTCTAACTTTACTTTTGTGGCTTTTGCTCTAAGCTTGATAGTTGGCTTAAACCCATGGCCTACGGGTCACGGGTCCCTCCACATAACTGGGGAGGTCTAGAGCATACTCCACCTGCTTCAGGTGGATTGATGGAGGTAGTTAGTTTAGGTGTAGGCTGAGGAAGAGATGAGAAATTCTCGCTGATTAGCCAAAGGAAATAGCAAGAGTTATAAAAAGTGTCTCATAGCGTGAATTATTATTAATTATGTCTTTATTATTAATGAATTCATTACAGGTATTAAATCTTAACAAGAGTTGTAGTCTTAACAAACAACATTGAATCCTTTATGTATGAATTCGTATGTTTAGGAATGTGAGAGAGTGTATTGTTTAAGACCGTTATCTAAAAGTGTGAGATTAAACCAATGTTCAGTGAAATAGTTAAACATGTATCTGGCTTCAATAGCAAAGCCGTAAACAATAAATCTAGCGAGCGCGGGCCCGAGCCGGTCGTACGGCAACCCGGGACTGTATCAATATGCAGTAAGGGCTCGACGATGGATGGAGTTGAATAGGCAAGATAAGCAGCCAGTTTTATTTCTCTAAATAAAGAAGCCGTTCAAACACTCTTTGTTCGCGAAGACTCTATTGAAGTCCTTTTGAGGCGAGCTCCTAGAACGATTGCTGTGGGAATTGTGATCGATAACAGATATGGCGTAGATTAAAATAAGAAGGTATATTTGTGAATCTCTCGTTTTTAAATGTTAATTACAAAGTTTGATAACACTACCACTTTTACTACGATCCAATCCGTTGGTAACTGGCCAATGCTCTAATCAAATGTAGGTCCTGCACGTGTTCCGGCCATGTATCGGCAATGAATGTCGTCTTTGGTAATACTGATGTCCCTGGTCGACCCTGGTCCCTGGTGGTCTGCTCAATTGTTGGCTATATACATAAAAATTATAAAGTGTCCGTGTCTTCGTTAAATTCATCTCCGTCCATAATGACAGTGTGAAAGGCGTAAACTCTACAATCGGTTCTGACGCTATTGGCAAAACTTTGCACATTTTGTGAGAATGTTATAGAGATTTCTAAAATACGCCGGGTTTCCTACGATGTTACTCTTCACTATCTTGCCATAATAAAGTTATGGTATGTTTAAAATTAGTCACATACGAATTTACACTTAAATTTACATTGTGTGTCCGTCGGTTCTATAAGAAAAGCTCGATTATACAGAATTCTGGTACCTATATCACAAGAAGGATACAAGTTTCTCTACAATTTCTATTTGTTTATACTCAACGATATTACAGACTAGGCTTGAGAATAAATGATTGAATAATTGAAAGTAATGGGCGGCACATTAATTAATTTTATGGAAATATAATAATATGTAATTAATTTCATAATACCTAATATTATTATTTGTGTATGTGTAATAATTGCTTGGAATTTACAAAGTAAAATGAAGTCGAAAGTGAGCAAAAATTCTAAGAAACCGCACAAAATTTACGACCAACAATTTATAAACAACACATTTCTCACTAACAGTAGGTACACAAATACTGCATTTATGATGTAAAGTTGGGTCATTACTAATTTCATATCTTTCTATTTAAGCGGATTATTCAATTAATTATCCTTCAACCAATAAGTCTATCGAGCTCATACATTTCTGCAATACTCTTATTTAAGCCGGAGAAGTTAGCTTTGTGACTCCGAAAAATCAGGCTTACACCGCGTCCCACGCGTTGCGATATCGGTCAACGCCAGGTGATTAAAGCGGATGCAATTTATGTCGGCCGGAATTTTTAGCGTGTCCGATAAGATGCCCAATCGGACTCTTACTCCTACTCGTCTGGTTAAACTGCGACGAAATGGTTGAGCTGCGACGTAAAGTTAGCACCAATCATGGCCTTGTTTTGTGTCTGTAGATTATTTTCACGTTTAGTAAAATGTTTACGGACGCCGGACGTCCGATCGTCGACTGAAGTTTGCGCACAAAACGGTGGATTAAGGAAAGTTTATCAGGTGCCTTTTTACCTTTTTTAAATGTCAGTAAGGTAAACCGGGTAGGGCATTCTGGTCTTGCATCAATTATAATTTGACGCCATTATTCGCCCGCTCATTAGCATATTCGTATTAAAATTGCTTACACCGATATTTTTTTTCTAATGAAACGTAAGAAACGCCTGTACAACGGTTGACGCTTTGAGATTCACTAGTTAAATCGTATGTGTTGTGCGTTTTACTAGTACAACAATAGAAGATAAAAAGTCTTCTTATAATTGCTCCTTAAATTTTTTTAAGTACTTTCGGAAATGTAAGTAACCTAATTTGTACAAAGTATTCTGGGGTGAATTTCGACAGCCATTTTAAAGTCTTCTCAACCCTCGCCGAAGTTTGTAATAGGTCTCGCGCGAACGGTTCTACCTATCGCCAATAATTATGCTTCCTGTCTAACCTTTTACTTGTCACCCGACGGTAATAAAATATCTGTAACGAGGGCTCGTTACATAAGTTTTGAATTAATGGATTGTGAGGTTAGTCGAGCCGTCACGGCAAAATACAATACTTCATTCTCGTCAGCGACTCCACTAATCAAAGTCATGGACGCGGCATAGACATGCTTAATTTTTCCCCACCGATATCGCGGTAGTCGGAACGGCAATTTATGTGTAATTTATTACTTTCGCTTCCGGTCTCAGCTCGCATGCATGCCGCACAGCAATACAACAATGAAGGAAATATTACTCGGGAATTTTGTCATTAGCGAAGTGAACGGATCGGCGCGTGCGAGCAAATTCCTGAACAAAAAGCTACACACCTACACGAGTATTACGTCATAGCCACACGTATAAATGCAGTCTTTTAGTTTTTCAAAAAACGAACCGTGTCAGCAATGAATTTTTAGTTCAAAGCAAATTTTCATCATACTCTTGTCTTTGAAAACGACCCAAAATGCTCGCAAATTTTTAAATTACAAGAGTTACTGCGGAGCGCCCGCGACTTCCTTTGCGTGGACAAACTTTTACTTAGTTTTTTCTTTAACATAAACTGGCTTTTGGTTGCGACTTTATTTGCATAAATGAAAGAACCAAGTTGCAAAAATTACAAATTTTTGCTTACAAATTTCAATTTTACTCGATTATAAATATTGTCACAGGAGTGGGTAATTGATAGGAAAGGAATAAGGCCGGTTTCAATAATTGAAGTTTTTACTCGCACCACAAGGTAGACCTCACGACACTCTACTTCGACACTGTCCACTTCACTATTCACTTGAATAGTAAAGTGAGTTCTTGATGCTTCTTCTTCTTCTCGTCCTCCCTTCGGATTCGCTTCCGAAACTGAACTGTTCATGCTGTGTTTCAGTTCGCCTTATATACCCCTAATTCCTAACACAAACATTCCAAATTTAAACTTTTTTTTTTTAATTTCTTATCTCGTTAAATCGGGAACATTCTAGTATCCGTTTTTTCATTTATAGATGGTAATTATACAGTTTCGATAAAGTCTTCGTTCACCACGATTCCCATCATAACTGCTCATGAAACTTAATCACTTGTTGTACCTAGTAGGCGGTTCAAAGTATGGTATCGTATTGTATCACAGTTACGGTCAAATATGTACGTCTTCGTGGCTTAGAAAGCACGCCCAGCTATTTAACTCTAATGTAATAAAAATAATACTCTGGGGCAGTTATCTTTAAGTGGTCAACCCGCATGTACCCTTAAATGTTAGTGTACATAATTATGTACTACTAATGAAAGTCAACAACAACTATTGTATATCTATATTATTGTATCAAGAAATTCAAATCACTATTCACAAAGTAGCGGTTCATAGACATGAATGCGAAACTGTTTAATAGAAATAAATCGGATTCACTTTACTCCGATATATTTCTCCGCTTCAAATGCCGATGCAGAATCAATGCATGAATCCAATTTCCCTTTCAAGGGGCATTGACTGGAGATCAAAGGGCAGCGACATCCGTCTCCAGCATTCAGCGATGTAGGTTACAAGGCAGTGCATGCAGGCAGGGAACCGGGTCGGTTCTCCACCACTATCGATTGGAGGCCCGCGCAGCCGCCGTGCGCTGCGACTCTCCGTCCGCTACCTGTTCCATCGCTCCCTGACAAGCAATTTCCTCTACCTTTCCCGATTAAAGCAACCGTTGGACATCAAACGCACGGTTCCTGTCGGGAATGACTGAACAGCATTCAATATATTTTGTCTCATCGATTATATTTTACAAAAGTCTTCGAGTGAAATGTTTATTTTGACCGAGTTATAGGTCATCTCATGCTAGTCAATTAAACAATATATAATTATTTACCATTCAATTTTCTGAAAATTCTTTTTAAATCTCCAGATTGAAGATTTATAAAACAAAGCAGGTTACAGCCTTTGATTATATGACGTGTATATAATCAAAGGTTACAGCGTAGTGTCGTCGATGGATGAATTTTGTTTACTTGTCTGTCATATACATATTATAATAATTACTCATAGTACGTACAACTAAATAGGATTTAATTCAGTCGTTATAATAGATAGTCGCTCCAATACAGAGAAACAGTATCTAATAACCAAATTGATACCCGGATTTGATTACTAATTGAGGACTACATAGGTGTAATAGCCACATCTAACTACGCATCCACCCAGCTCACTGTACGCCTAATGAGGGTAGTCTGTGCGCGTTTGGATATTATGCGACATGAATGATGTTCACGACAAATTCTTGAATGGCCATTACTGTCGCCCATGGACGTCTCAGACTGGTCTTTAATTATATTTGCAGTCAGTCACAGATTGATTTTGTGGGTATCAGGGGCTCCATACATCCCTGACTCCAGCAACCAACGGCTTGAGATGTACACTGCGGGGCGACAGGCGAGGCTGCTGCGAACGGTTTCTCTTGTCGAAGGTCGCTGGACTCTGCGCCATCTGCTTTAAACCAGTCAGTACGACCTCATGCACGATGGTATGGCATTATACCCTTCTAAAACCAACCGTAAAATATGTTGTGCTTGTTTTGGGCGCAATTTCAATGAGCCAGCAATAATGACGCAGGCTCTCTGGTAGGCAACGCGTCCGCGAGCTTTTGATGATGACGATAATCACTTACAATGAGCAGGCTCGTTTATTTATCAAAAAAAAACTACTTCAAGGACTCAAATATCAGTCATTTCATAGTATGTCTTAACATAAAGGTTGCTTCTATTTAGTTAAACGATAAACCTTCAAATAAAATAATAATCATCATTATAATTATCACTTGTTAATTAATATACGGCTTTATAAATAAATGCTCTGTTCACAATTTATTCTGGTAATTGTGAACCATAAAATATGTTTTAGCACAAAATAATTGAAGCTGATATTTTCTACAAAGCGAGACAAAGTGACAATATTAGCGCTTAGAACGTTGAAGACGGTGAAATTGACGCGGGCAGACGGCGCGGCAGCCGTCACACGGCGCGGCGGCCGGCACACGGCACGTGGTGACGGGACGGGAGGGTGCCGTGGTACTTTGATGCGGGAGTAATTAATTTTCATATAAACTCCATAAAGACGGACGAAAAATAGATATTTTGGAACGTAAACGACTTAATTAGTATTCAGAAAGTAAATTTTATTCAAAGCTACACTTTTAATTAGCCCGTCATGAGCTATTGTTATTTAAATTCGTAGAAATAATCACACGGTCTAATTAGTACCATATTTTTATTTTGACCACCCACTCGTGGGGTCACCTCTCTTCGAGTTAATAATTATTATGTACAAAATAATACTTTATTCACAGATGTTTTCGTCATACCTAAAAGTAACAAATAACTTCATACCAGACCAAAATATCATTCATTTGCAATGTCGCCTAGAGGACGGATCCAAAGACATGTATAATAATTATGTATAGGTATAAAAATACAATAACTAATAAACGTGCACACTATATATGGAACATATTAAATAACGGAATAAACGACGATGAAAAACGATTTTCATGTGGTTTCCACCGGTGTATTGTAGTCAGCTTGAGCTCATATTAGTCTGGTTTATTCCAGTGGGGTTATGATTCCATTTAAATAATTCCACCTAAATATTTTTTCATGTGTGGGTATTGGAGGGTACTTACTAGTGGGTACTAAAATTTTTTCTCGATTAAGATATTGGCAAAACGACATTCCAATACGCAACTCTTATGTTAACTACACGGACGACACAAGTATTCGTGCGTATGGTAAATGTCTTGGATCAGAATTTTGTACAGAATTTTTGTTTCGCAAGCTAAATATTATTTTACTAAAAGTCCTTTTGTTTGTGATATTTTTCCAATATTTCAGTGTTGATTATCATCTAAACCTAGGTTAGAACGTGCGTTGCCCACCCAAACCGGCTTAGTGAACCGCGAGGGCTCCGCTGGATCAATGGCTGATAATAATACACAAGTCAGACAATGCAAATGCGTTCTCGGAGCACGGAGATAGCTGCGATGCTAATACCCCAATGCAAATCCGTGCACCCACTGCCGATACAAATCTACATTCACGTTGTGAATACATCGCTCCTATGTATATAATTCGTATCGATGCAAATGCGCTACGAGATAGCGGGTTTGACGGCAACACGGAGGCCAATAACGATAACAATATCATAGTTCTGATTGCTCACGAAGGAACTCTGACCACTGCTACTTATACATTGCATTGATTACACGCTCTCTCAATTCTGGGCCCAATCCCGAATAATAAATAATTAAACAGTACTTTGTGCAAAAGATTTACAGTTTCCCATTGGATCCTTTCAGAAGAATTAACATTCCGAACCGGCGATAGATAATTTATTGCGGATTAAGTTTAGTGTTCGTAATTGTACATTTCTCCCATTGTTCTCTAGTAGAAACATAAGTCTATATTAAGCAATCCAATAGAAAATTTTGTGACTAGTATTTGTGGCAAGTCGATATTTGATGTTTAGAACCATTGGATATTATTAGAATTAGATTAGGATTTGAATTGGTTACAAAATCTACTAACTAACACACGTTCCGCAGGATGTCTAAATGGTTTGGGATGGAACGGTTGACCTTGTTGCGTAGTGGTGCTCATGTGACGCAGATTATCTAATAAAAACCTACGGAGATGACAATGGCCTTTATATAAATTCACTAAGTCCATCCAACTATCCAGGCCAGTCCGTATGCAATATACAATATCGTGAGTAATGTGAGGTTTTAAATCATATTTCAGCTCAACAGCTTTTTATGTTAAGTACGATTTTTACTATTGTTTTGTAACAATAACCTGTACAAGTGTAGATAATTAATTTCACAGACCAGAATCATAGGTAGGTCGCAGGTAAGCATTTCCACGCATTAGCAAGTGCAGTCGCTCAATCCTATCTTTCCGAACCATAAACCTCACAAGTTGAATTATCTCAACTCGAGCCAACAAAATTTTGACCGCATACAGAAAGATAAATTTTTAAATCCAAATATTAGGCGAACTGACGCGTTCGGTTGTTATCGTTGGATGGTTGACGTTAAACCTTGTCGATCTTTGTTGATAGGTGGTTGAATTCGCCTACAGCCAAATAAAACTCAGTGTGTGCGTACAGTGTAGACACGCACCGATTGAAACTCAAGCGCTGGACCCAGATGAGGATTTGGCTCCGGCTAAGGCCGAGTCCTTTGCTTATTTTTCACAACCCATAACTTCTTTCCTACTATACTGCTTAGGTCCTCACAAAACGTGAACGGTACAAGCCATAAACAACAATACTTTCCAAATGCGGAATGAAAGACCTAATAAGACATGGTGGTAACATATACGTATATCAATGCCTACAAATAACTCCAATGAGTATGTAAAGTGAAATGTATAAAACCTTGCCCATTTATTTTTAACCAGCTAATAATTGTAAGAGGAACTGAATTATAAAAGAAGTGAATTGTATAACGTTTAAATTTTATTGGTTTAAAGATATTTTTACAATTTCCTTTCAGTTTACTCCTGAAAACTGTACCCTATATATTTAATGAAGTTTAAAACAGTAGGCACAAGACGAAACTTTCTCGTAATCTCATCGCGTAAATTAGGCAAAGCAACAGAACGGAACAATAATTTATGATGGCTACACAAATTTAGATTTCGTCAGAAGCAACCAGCGACTGCCGACTCTTTGTTGTAACTAGGAACTCGTGTAACTGCGAACAACTTATTGGTTCGGCGTCGGGTTGTGCTCGTGCCGCGTTCACCGCGCCTTCTACACTCTGTTACATTAATCCACTTTAAATATTTTCTTTTTCATCATAAAAACGGCTCAAACTTAAAAAAATATCTATCCTTGTTTCTTTCTTACAAACTCCTTGTTACGTTTTACACATGTTTGGCTGTGCGAATAAAAATATTTCCTTAGCTTATTTAACAAACGTGACAATGTAACGAGCGATATTTAATCACGTTTCATTAGGACTAGTACATCAGTAGTAGGTAATAATGCACCTTCTAATGAATCATTTCCGCGCAGTCACGGTGACAATGTGTTGGACACGTCGCTGACTCGGCAGACAGCCACTCGCGCTGAAGCTCGCTGTGCGATCAAACACGGCACGAGTATTGCGAAGCGAATAAAAGTTGTTGTTGAAATATTACGGGTCCGCGCTGGAATTCCTTGAAGGGAGCACGAAATTAAATTTACAAATGGAGTTTCCGCGCCGACTCGAGGAAATATTTTGTTTCCAGACATTTTAAACACAAAAACCTTGCGCTCACTTATAGGCCTTCTAATTGAGTTGGTGAAAAGCGAATTTGCGCCAAATTAAAGCTTTCTAATTTAAAACTCGTACCGAAGACTTCGCTCTACGCAATGTTTCATTTGGATTTTTGCTCCGGCCGCACGTTTGATGTAGGCGGAAAGACAACTTGCGTTTGTAACGTCCAAACAATAGATTTGGGCGGAATTGTTTTATTTCGTAATTACTACGACCGTCTTTAAATATATCGGCTTAAATTCGAGATCATGATAAAACACGAGAAAACGATACATTACATTCAGTTACACAACAACCAATTAAACATAATTACTTTATCCGATTAACGCACGACCTTTTCTGTTTTGACAACAAATTACTTGCAAATTGTCCGCATGACAAGCAATGAATATGCGTAGCAAGTAGTAGAGATATTGATTAGGGTGCGTAGAAGTGCGCAATTTATTTTACGGTGTTGGCATTATCTGTGTCATCTGTATGCGGGTCACGCGAAGCACGGATGTTGGTCGATGTTGGCATGTTGGTTGTGTTGGCGACCGTGAGTACCACTTCGGTCACGGCTTCATTGCTCATTTGCTAAATTGAGAGTTGTTTTATGACGGCCCGCGGAATGGCTGCGCACCTCTTACGCCTAATCTTTATGTACGAATAAAACGAAACAGTAAATGTGCGTCCTAAATAAATGTGAGCGCTCGGTGGGGTGGCGCAGGGTTGACGAAAATGGCGAGGTGAGCAGCCCACGTTCACAAAGGTTTTTGTTGAGACGTTTTGAAGATAATGTAGGCTAGAAGCGGAGGTCTAGATAACACGAGTCCATTAAGAAGAGCTCTAATTCTGAATACTTTTGGAACATACTGTATATTATTCAAGTGTATATAACTATTATCATTAAAGAGTTTCAGAAGGTTTATTAAATTTAAAACTAAGCCTACTGTATACCAAACAGCGGCGCGTAGTTTTACTACCGACACCAGCCTTTGCTTGCCTCAGCCCCCTTTCTCAAAGATGATCTTAGCTATCTAGGAGGAGGTTTTGTGGTGTGACAAGTAAGAGCTCAATTTAACTTATCCTTTGGCCGAACCCTACGACCCGCTTTCTGTTACAGTAATTACGCCGGAAATGTGCTTTGAAACTATTAACGCTAACGTTACACACTCAAAGCCCTACATTAGGATTACCTGTGCAGTGGGTGCTATGGACACAAAAGACAACAAAAATGTTAACTCATTCAAATTACCGTCTTCCTGGGAATCGAGCCTAGGACCCTTGGAACAGTATTTCGTCATGTTAAGTATTGCGCCATAAGGGTAGTAAATTATCGTATATTTTATTTCCAGGACCCACGTCTACACGCAACAATGGTAATGACCATATTTTTTTTTTTATAAACACTCCAATAACATATTTTACACGGCTTGACAAGTAGAAGTTGTGTCAGTGATCCAGGGTGTAAATAATAAAATGTGAAAAATTCAAGGGAACAATAAGTTAGTTAATCGGTTTACCGACGAAGAGAGGATTTAAACTAAAGCCATAATCTGCTAATCGAACGGAGGTGCCAGTTTCCCTCCTCACACCCACTCAAACGTGGTAAATTACATCGTAGAGATGTTCAATTATGAACGCGGCCGCATTCCGCCGCCGGGGACTGCATCGCAATGAATCTACATATCCACGTACCCACGGCGGAAGGGGAAGGATCGCAAAATTCGCAAAGCAATAAGCACTCAAAAACATTTCATTATTGGACGTTGTGTCGTGTTCTTTAAATATTTTACGAACATTTTGCAAACTAACATTACCAACTTTTCACCTAACGTCTTAATTCCACACTATGAATTATATTAGGTACAAAACGTTGTTTCACTGTGTTAATTTTTTTCTTGTTCATCTGGCCGGTGAAACATTAACACATTCGTCTAATGCAAACGCAAACTGATTGCGGACTGCTAGATCCATAAACCTCACGGTGAATCTATGTATAAATTGGTGTTATGGAACACTGATATCATCTTCGGGTTCTCCGGACTACTGCCTTCTTGGATGGATGGAAGGAATTCATGGTGTCGCTAATGGTTGTTAATGTCTACAATCAGCGGCGATTGGTTTCCACCAGGTTGATCTACTATCACAACTCCTTTCGTGTTGTCAGCAGGACCGTGGCAGGGTACTAAGTGCGTATCCAACCATTTGTAACTTTAGGACTAGTCATTTATCTTAGGTTTACCGACGTCCGCAGCTTTGTCGCCGCCGACAGAATTAAAAATTGCTCGAAAAGTTTTTATGGCTTTAAATAAAATTCAATTTGAATCTCCACCTCGGAAATAATATGGGGAATTTCACAAGATTTTACCCTAACAGTTTTTTACTTGACTATCTATCAATTGTGTTTTTTCAAAAACAATTTTGCAGTTGAATTCTAACTTTGTACTATTACTGTTATTATGAAAATATTGTTAATTAAAATTTAGTTAATGAACACGGATAAAAATATTACATTAACTAACAATGGATAACATTTAAATGATATTAAATGACAATAATAACACAACACAATTTAACAGTGAATAACAAATAAAAATAAAATAAAAATCTAATCAAAATAAAATTCAAATTCATGCATAAAATTGTGTCAAATAATAGTAAAATAAGAGATCAATAATCAATTAATCAATGCATAATACAAAATCTAATAAGAGTTATGAGATCTGATAACTTATTAACGCTTTCACGTCACGAGTTTTCCGAAGTATATTGTTTATGTTGTTTTCTAAAGCTCAAACAAATAAGAATAGTTACTACTATACTACTGTCTACTGACAAGCGAAGCTATTGAATGAGCCAGTGGCTGCAATGTCTACCGCTAGCCTCATTACAATGACAAGACATACACAGAAATGTTAGGGATTTTCCGTAAGAAATAAAAATAATGAGCAGCAGCTGTACAATCATCTTTACATAATGGAGTTTCTGGATATTCCCAGGATACATTTTACTTCAATACCAACGACTATTAATAACGAAGAAAATTCGACATTGCTTACTGAATGGATACTCCGTGGTATGGTTCATGTTCGGAAAAATCTGTAATATTTTTCCTATATCCAGTGGGTGTTAAGTAAAGTATGATACAGCCCACCTCTGTGGTAATAAATAAAATAACGCTCACACTCATATCATCGTGCATCGTGGGTGCTATGGAAAACACGCAAATACACACCGACACACATCTATACTCAATGCTGTCATTTTCCATATCTGTGTATCAGATATCGTAGCTCTATTGAAATCAAATATCCTAATATCCGTTTGAGTCCTCTTCGTCAACCACTAAAACATCTCAACGTAGGTAACTCGAACCCAATATTTACAGTTTCATTGTGTATGTATTCGATAAAACATCTAAGCGCCGCGCCGCGGTATCATACGAGCAAACTAATGTATACGCAGCGGACCCAAATAGCTGTGACTGGCAGAACAACGGAGAACGAAATCCAAATTACAATAATAAAAACGTTTGCGAAATGGAGTGAAAAGTCGAACAGTGCATTGGACAAATGGGCGAAAACTGCCAGGTTGATCGAAAACCGTCCGTATCGCGTTGTAGTAAAGCTCAGGCGGGCGGAACAACTATAGTTGTCGATCTAGGGCTGGTAATGGGCGGGCGCACGCGGGCTGCGGCAATTCGTTCCACATTAGAGGGGCAAGGCTTTTTATATTAATTGCACCCGACGTTACGAGGTCATTGGATCTTGAAGACCATAACATTTCACCATCTATCGGTAGATTTAGATGTTTGGGAAAGGTAAATTGAGCCATAAGTCTCTCAGAGTGCCGGCCGAAACCCGATTACGTCCTTGCTATATCAGTAACTAGAAGCGAAATTACCCCTTTGTTACTTAATATCCGTAGGTTCAGCGTATTCAATTATCACCGCATCGTTCATACAATTGGGCAACCGTGACACTAAGGCAACTGCATTTGGGATTTGACAATTACTAAATTTATTTTGTCCTTAAGTCTCCCCTCCCCAGCTAGTCTCCCTTGATGGTGGTACAGCCCGTGGAACAACCTCTTGTTGGAAGTTGCTGGGCTGCACCATCCAGTATTATACTGACAATGCTCATCAATGTTGGACGGAATTCTCCCTGCCTGGCCCGGCCGGGCTAGGCTTATCTTTTGAAACCCATGGGTAGTGGTCATTAATCATCAAATGCCTCGTCTGCTCGTTTCTTGACTGTTTACATATTTTATAATTATTGTGTATGGATTCCTGGTATTCGATGCAGGAGACACGTATCTTGAACTAAAAATAAATGATTTCGTAGCTCATTGTGTAATAGCTAGCGGTGAAACAAGTCAATGAGGCATTGCAAGTGACGGCCGTTTATATGACAAATACCAAACGTTTCCAATATATTAGAAAGTTATGTTCTCTTTCTCGTGTTATGGTGCGATATAGTGCCCCCGGCCTGTAATAATATATCATCTACATTATCCCCACCACATCACTTCCCTATCATCATTCCTTCAGCGCCTAGTATTCGAAGTGGCTAGACTTTGGTCTTTTTTTATTTTGATAAATGTTTTCACGAACACTCCTCGGTGTATTTATCTCAAGTAATTCTCTCAGTTTTACAAACAATTATATCAATTTGTATTCTCGTCTTATAACGTAAATACCACCGCTTTTTCATACTTAATGAAAAGAGTGCCCAAAGATTAACTGTTTTTCCACAGGTGTACAGGGTCACGTTTGTGACTTTTAAAACGTAATTCAGGTACATAAATTACTATTAAAAAAAAGCAATAAAGCAACAGAATAATTAAGATAACATTTACACCGGCACTTTTTTATTTTATTAATACGTGCGGTATTCCCGTAACTCATACGGTTAAGCCCCGCGGCAGTTTGTCGCCGTAATGTTCCAGTTTTATTCGCTCCGCCAGCGCCGCACAGCGGATATCTTGTTCATTTTACGCACTCGTCTTAAGGAAAGACATTTATTACTCGCTCAATATGTTTTACATGAACCACTTTGAATGTTCTCACAGTTATTTAAAAGTTCCGGTCGAATCGACATAATACGAGTAAAACAGCGTTGCGCGTTGGAGACGCATCGGATTCCGTAATCGCGTAAGCCTGTAGGTCTTCGCCCAAGGTCAGGCTTTCAGACGAGCACGTTTAATAACGAAGCTGGCCTTTTCAGATTGGCTTTATTCAGTTTATTTCCCACAGTTTGTGATTACATCATTTTGGACAATACGCCTGCGGTATTACCTTTTTGCCTCGTGGCCATTACCCAAGAAAATGCTAAGTGCCCGAGATAAATATGTTTCTGGATTCTGGAGAAAAGGTCCAGATTTAGATGGTATTGTGTTTGAATATGGTCTTAGTGGAGAGATTTTGCGTCCAGTATATTGCCGGTCTAATGGATACGCAGCATCGTAGGCATATTACAAAATGAGTGGTCCGCCTCCGCTTCGTTTGGGTAACCCAATTATTATTTACGTTAAGAAATAAAACCCGCACTATAGACAATTATTGTGATTTATTTATTTTATAAGCTTAAAATTAACTTGTAATGTTTAAAGGAAAGAATGAAACAGCTTTAGTGTTAAACATTAAAAATAATAGTTTTTATAATAAAGCAAGACTGAAATTAGGTTATGAACTAATGTTAGCTGAATTTCGTCTTTAACTTTTCGCCTTTTACGGATAGATTTTTTAGTATTACTTTTATAGTAAGATCCCATTAACGTTCTAAGTGAAGTCATTATAGTAGCTCTGAAGACACTTGAAGGCGTTTATCGCCTCTCACTTTACTTCCTCCGCGGATATACGAGTATGAATTCAATAAATTGTCACCTAAATCATCCATTCCCAGATATGCGACCCTAGACGGCATCTAATATATTTATTCGTGCTTTCAATCCTCAACCTGCTTTAAGATTCCGTCTGCCACGCGATATCAGTAATACAGAACCAATATTTTGCTAATAAAATCAGCTGTATCAGTCTGTGCAATTACCGTTCGTTACAAAAGAGCCACGTACGCCGCAAACACAGAGTGGGCCGCATTTCTAACACGTATTCAATTTAAGCGCAGCTGCTGAAACGAAAATCTATCATCGACGTGTTAGCGGGAACACTTACCTACACAAATATATACAAGTAGTACATCGCGCACGCTCATCAACACTTTGCTCGATACTACTTTCACAGCTCATTGTAACGTCCGGTCCGTGTATTACGAGGCATGGCATGCATTCGGCTAACCTGCTTCAGTGAGAACTAATTGTAAAGGTTTTAAATATCGCTTGACGACCCGTATGGCTCAAGGGTTACCAAGCTGGACTACAGTTCCAAGGCAGGTCCCTTGGCCTGGGTTCGATGCGAAGCGGGGCAGACAGAAATTTAAACGATGGTCTGGGTCTGTGTTCTTGTTTTGTGTGCTTATCATATCACCCACAGTACAGGAAATCTCAGTGTGGGGCTATGAGAGTGTGGCGTTATTGAAAAATAATTGCATCTTATGTATGTCTGTTTGCCTAACTGTCACACCCGATTTTTTACAATTACGAGTATATAGGACGTAAGTTACTCTAACCTAATATATTATTGTATAGCGTTAATAAAGTTTTCATATTGTGGGTTGTCTTTGGCAGATAAATTAGTTAAAAATGAACTTTTCATCTCGTCCCTTATCAAATGAAAAGGCTTGACGTGGCAGATACAAATGTTGCTTATTATAATTTGAAAAAACGATGTGTAAAATTTGTCAAACCCACAGAAAATATACCTGGATAGCGACAACCTCGAATCATCTCGCACGTGTCCAGTTAGGACTTGTTTAGTTAGTAAGTAAATTTCTTTACTAAGTATATCAGAAGCGGACAAACGAGCCTACAGACCACCTGATGGTGACCCACCGTCCATTTACATCCGTAACACTAAAACCATATTGTTATTTTATTCAAGTCCGAACACAACAACAACCAAATCCTCTTTATAGTTTACCAAAATGTTATATGAATACATTATTACACAGAAATGGGTACAACAGGCGGTTAGCGATCTCTTCCAGACAACCTATTAAGTTAAATACAAAAATAAATTTGGGAACGGGGGGGTGTGCAATACACGTCAACACATTCCATGGTTACATATGAGGGTAGTAGGTTTTCAAGCAGACAAAAATACTATCGAAGCGCATTCGTACCGTTAAATTTACTCCACCCGACACGGGCGGGATCGAGAGACAACCGTTATCCAGGGTGCCTTCAACTCGGGGAGCCACTAATACACACGAGGTAGGAAATAGAACCCTGTACTGTAATTTTTGACCCACCTGAATTCGTATGACAAGGATTAACTTAGCTCTGCAAAGCAAATAAAAGTTTCTAGACTACTCCAAACATCACCACCCCACATCGTTGACCTAATGACCTGCATTCGGGCTAATCTGGGCCCATCATCACATAAACTCTAAGCATTGATAGAAAAAGCCAATGCAAACGTGAATAAATACTGTATAAACGGTCGTATCCGAGCCGAATAGAATCCAATTTAGATCGAATCGAACCTCTATAATCGTGTTTTGTCTTTTGACTTCCGCGCTTCGAAATTATTTGAGTGCGTGCTCCAGTATCCGATATTGACGTAAAGTGTCCTTTAGGAGCGGATATTGAAGAGCCAAATTGATATTTTACGTTTCACATCCGACTTGAGCCAACATTATTCACACTGCTGACTAGGTTTTTCCAAAGAATAGATTTGAGCTGAGATAACTTAGTTGTCTGAAAGCCAAAAAGTGGGCACAGGTTCCAGAAATAAATTATATAGTTCAGCTTCAGTAATAAAAATGTGAGAAAATTATTATAAATAAGAGATCATAATGTCTTTGAAATCAATCAATGAATGAACTTAAGTGAAATCTGCTAAGTCAGTAAAGTATAAACAATAGCTTAAAGCCCTGACATTGTGTAAGAAGAAGAGTTTTCCAGATTCCAATTATGAGTCCAACGAATTCCTCAAAAGTTGAATTCAGATTTTTACTGGACTCGGAATGAAGTTATTTATGTATTAGGAGGAACTTATACCACATGTAACGATATTGTACAACTAAGTCGAACTTTTGATTTGAAATTCTTAGTTAATAATATAACCATACATTCCATAATGATAAAACTATATATGACACCGTCATTTGACCCCAATAATTTATTAGCAGCATAATAAGGTCGTCAGAACGTGCATTAATTTTAAAATCATCTAAAGGACGATTGACAGATCATTAAATTAACGAGCAAAAGCATTAAATTATCAAGTAGCTGTATGTATGTATATCTACTGCTAGTTGCGATATATACTTACACAGTTACCTTATGTTAATGAAATCTTGTTTCCTGTGGATCGATTGCCACTTCACAAGCTACCAAATAACACAGCAATTAAACTTTGCGGGAACTATTTGAATTTAAACGCTATTCATTTCGTGCAACCACTGTTTTTTATTGAATTTTTATATTATTATTTCTAGTCCGTAAATGTTTTGTTAATGAAGGACACTATTAGCAGCAGGTGATAGCAATTGCGTCAATCAGTTTTAGTTCGATTTCCAATTACCCTCATCGTTAACATGGCAAATTAATAGCTATAATTTCCCTAATTAAATGTACACAAATTTATATGTGTAGGTGTGTATATCATTTTATACTTTCAATATATAACGTATATATTTGTGGCCATTTAAATAACTAAAAAGGTATTGCAATGTTTCAATATTGGTATTCCTGAATCATACCTATCGTACCATCAAATCTCTACGCTTCTTGCATATACAGTAAGCACGGCCGCTTAGTCACTTTGTTTGCCGGAAGATATGCCGCCTCCGCCACATATGTATATTGTATTAATGATACATTGTTCTTAGCCTACATACAAAACGCATGTAATGGCGACGCGGCATAAGTCGGCTCGAAGATCTAAGGTCTAGAAATGTGTGAAATATTTGTTGGAACTTTCTGAATAAACAAATAGGTAAATCTTTCTTGAACACCGAGCAGCCGTATAAACAGAGCCACTTTGATTCTTGACCATTGATGGACTGGGTAATTATTAATAATGTGTGTTGGCTTCAACCCATTAATGACTCACTATTGAGCACGGTTCCTCATACCTGACGAGTACAAAATAATATTCAAAAATAATTAAATGCAATAAAATCTATGACATAGCGTAAGTGGATGGGAAAGTAATTTTGAATGCTTATCACCCCAGAGAGACGTCGTTATTGAAATTCTTCTATTGAAAATTAAAGTAAGTAAAACATTCGTTTTAGGGATTCACCAAATTTTCTTCAGCGAAAAATAATAATTACATAAAATACTCCTGTAAAAAATTAGTTAATAGGTAACGTTATTAAAAGTAACAATAATACTTAAGGTACAATGTATTAATTATTTTAAAAATAACGAGCAGAGAACGAACATTTATCTGCCACATAGAAACATATCCGTTCCAGCCGAGAATTATGTACCACAATATAATAGGCATCATCGATGCTTTGCCGGTCAACGTAAAGGATAGAAAGAAAGGAAAACTGGCTCTCAAGCCCCGGCTGGAACACGACAAGTTGTTCTGTAGTAGTTGGAAAATAACTACAAAACGTGTGACAAGAGCGGGACTACAAAAATCTTATCGTATCCGAAGGGCGAGGGCGGTATCCGTCGATCACTCACGAACGCCCGTCACTAATACAACGGTAAAAAGACGTTGCGTTGAGAATGTCACGCTGCGGCTAAATGGACCGGAGATGGTCGTCCGATTATATTTATTTTATAACGAAAATACAATTTAGGGCGGACGTCGGGCGCAGAAGATTGACGAAGACGGTCTTTTATCTACAAAAACTTTGTTACAACCTTACTCAGGTGGCGTTATTTAACAAGTAATTTCATGTGTTGTAACAAAGTTTGTTTGATTATTTTTGTTTAAAACAATGCAAACTATGGTGATGCCTTAATTCATTACTGTCGCTGCAGACTTAAGATGTTGGTAAAACTTTAAGTTAGGAGCACAGCAGTGGTCTCGTAAGTCTAGCGCCTGAATCAGGCTTTTCTTGAGGCCATCCGGGCACTTTGGAACCAACAACTTTGTTAAGAAAAAACCAGTAGCCTGAGTTTTTAAAGATAACGTACAATGGTAGCGATATTCTATAAATTTTTATAATGTAAATTACAAACGAACGCCAGTCAAAGTTCTATAATTATATCACTGATACGAGTAGTGTACATTCAGCGCTCAACAAAATTCTAAGGTATTTCTAGCAGAGCGAGGGCGAGATGGATTTCAAATTATTATTTTTAACAAGGGAACTAACTATAAAGAAAAACTGAAACTGTGACTAGTTTACTAGTGTGTCTATGTTTATTTAAGTAAGAATAAAACGTAAAGTATGCAAGTCGAGCGACTAGTTTGCTTGTGGTTTTTACATAAATAACACCGAGGTGCTTTCATGTATTAATTAAAATACCTGAGTTGGTTGTACACGAGATCTCACAACTCTTTGCGGTGGAACGGTCCTTGCGAGACTTGTTTTTTTACATTTTATGTTTTTGATGGGATTCTTTTATCAAGCGCAGATATGTAGATATTCAGAAAAACTCGCACGATGCTCGAGGGAAAATTAAAAAAACGAACAATTTGATTTGAATTGTGGTCGGAACTCAGCGTGCGGAGTGCTCACAAGAAATATGAATAAACGCTTACACACTCATACAACCATTAGTAGAATCCCCTGTGTCGCGGGTGGCATGGACAACACAAATTACACATCACTAACACCCACAACCCGAGAACAAACACTTATCTGGCACATAAATATCTGCCACGGCCGGAATCGAACCCGGGACCCCTGTCCGCGGACAGGGAGTCGTCAAATAAAATGTGTATATTATGTATGTGAGTAGGTAAATAAATAAAATGTATCATAAACTTTCAACGTTAAATCTTTCTACAAATTCAAAAGTTGTGTATCAGCTACCGTAATTAATCCAATAGGTATTCCCTAGGTTCTGTAATAAGGCCAAAACATAATAAGAATAACAACAGCTTAGCGAATAGTCGAGGCGATAAAATGTGCCGTTGTGTACAGCGCCGGACAAAGAGATGACAGTTGAAGCCAGAATCCCCGAGGAAATTCATTAACACGACGATCTTTCACCATCTCCGTAACTTTTGTACGGCTGTTTGAGTAATACCGAGGCTGCTCAGACTATGGCAATAAAAGGATTCGAATGCGAGGATGACGTTTGGTTTCATTGCCCCTAATTGGATGAAGAATATCAACACAAAGGCGCTCCATTCTCTACGATCCACACTCTTCGTTCGTATTATGTATCCTTTTTGATCCACATGTGGATAACGTAAAAATGTGGTGGTGATCATCTCAGTGTACTGCGTAACTATGATTTTTATATTGGTAGTTCTGTGCTATATCTCCACCATGTTACTCTTTGCACATATTTAATATTAAGATGACATAAATATAAATGAGCTACGCCTTTGCCCTTCAAAATTATAATTCGTTGACCTGTGTCTGCCTCCCCACAGATTTGTAGCAAATCCCAGCGAAGGGGTTCATTTATTAATTTGACGTCTCATTGTCTGTGAATACGTTACCGCTTATTTATTTAGAACCTGGTGCCCGCGTCTTTGCTTTATAGATTTACTCCTAAAGTGTTGAACTTTCATATATCCTTTCTTCCTTTTCAAGATGACGGGGAACTGGCTATGTACTTCGTAACCAAGAACTAAATATGATATGAAAATGCTTTAATATTTATGCACATATATTAGCTTCTTCTGTCGGTTCAAAAAGGTCCTACCTTGTTATGAGTCAGCTTGGGAACCCGATTCAATGGCGAGAGCATATCAAGTATGAACACCAATCAAAAGTTTTCCCGACATTTCTGTGGATGGAGACTCTGAATAGGCTTCCAAATAATTTAGTTACAGTTGCAAAAGAAATCTTCAAATTATTGTTATGAGCGAACTTGTAAATAGACGCAAAAGCGGAGCTTCGTAAACGGTGACCTCTGTGGAGCTTCATTGTCCGAGTATAACTATAAAAGGGTGCTAACTGCGGGAAAGAGGCTGTGGATTTATCTGCACAGTTGGTGGAAAATAAGAAAATAAAATTACGCAGAAACGAGGTGTAGGTACCTCTTAATTTTTGTTTGGTTCTGTATGAAAGCACTTTCAACTTTTTCGTTTATCAAAAACATCCAGATATTCGAAGTGTACTCGTGTTATCAGAACAATCGAGAATCGGGCTCAGGTGTGCAGATCTACTTGAGGTGGAAACTAGATATCCCAGAGGGACGACACGGGCTTTCAATACCGACTGGATCGCATGTCTGTCGGTTACTTCTAAGTTAACACATACAAAAGACTACCATATTTCAAAGACTACGTTAAGCTTCTGACTGCTTTTCAAGGTGGAACATTTGTCGACTGCCTAAGACTCAACGTCTTAAGAACGTCCTAAACATAAATCGGTCATTAATCCTGCTACGGCCATCGGTAGACGTGATCGCGGATGAGATCTCGACAGAAAAAATAGTTTGCGCTGCAACCAAATGTATCAAACTCAGTGTCTGCATCAAATATGTTGAACAAATCTTCTTTTCTTATTTTTTAACCGACTTCTTTATTTTGACATGACATGACGGAGTCCTAAAATGAATACAATTTCAGAACGAGGTTACCCGGCTCGCAGCGCCCAAACAACGCAACAAAAGAGTAGAAAGACCCCGCGCTTCGAGCCACAACCCCAAGCCCCAAGCCCCAAGCCCCAAACCCCAAGCCCCAAGCCCCGAGCCTCGCCCCAACAGCGGCCGCTAAAAATTATTTACGAGACATTACGTTAGGCGCACCGCACTACTATTTTAATACGTGGCAGTATCTTTTTACGGCGCGCCTGCTACACTAGCGGTGAGCACGGTCGCTTTGAGTCACTTCGTTGTGGCTTCAAGGCTGTCGGAGCCAGAGATGGCAATAAATTAGGAGTAAGGGTCTAATGAGAATGATCTACTTAAGCTGCTCCTTTAACGGAAATGTAAGGAAAATTTGTGACTTAAGAAGAATAAATTTAAAATAAAAAAAACAATAATTTGCGCGACGTGCGCGTATTTGAAGTGAAAGTTGTCAGCGTTTGGATAGTTAAATGTATATGCTACTCATTTACTTATTTTCATAAGGATTCAAAGAGCAAAGAGCACAAAAATGCAAAGAGAACAAAAACGTGACAGGTTCAACGCCCTAACTCGTGTGTCGACGAACTTTAATTTTTACTCTCAGCGCGGCTAAAGAAGTTTCACTTCAAAAAATTCTAAGAAGTCAATAGTTAACTTCCAAACTTCCAAGCATTCCGAGCTTAAACACGGTACCTATATTGTGAGTGATGAGTGGCTCTGTCAATCGTCAGCAACTTCTGGTATCGTGCTGACAGCATAGTTAGGTCAGTTATTTTAATTTGAAGTTACAAAATACTAAATTTGAATCAATCAGACGAGAGCAGTAGAAGTTGCTCGTATCGCGTCAACAACTAAAGAAAGGCTTATGGTCTCCAAACGGTTGAACAGATTTTTTTCAATCTATACATTATAATAAATCTGTAACTGATTGCTGTCGGTATATGGAAGATATGAGAAAACCTTTTACTGGGTGCATTAATTAACGCAATGGAACCCAAACAATGATTTTTGTCTGTTTGTCTATGGTTTTGGATTCACTAATCTCAGAAACTTTAAATGGCTCAACCGATTTCGGTGCGGTTTTCACTAATATATTGTGGTAAGCTTCACTTAAAATTTTCGTCTTATTTCAATCGGGTCATAAATAAAAATGTTATGTCAGTTTAACGAATTACACTTAACAATTTCCTAAAGCGGGTATCTACTAATTGACAAGTTTCCCGCAGCGAAGTGAGGGCGGGCTTACTAGTTATAGCTACGAACACTCGTCTTTCATACAAAAAAAACTATAAATTCGGTTCATCTGTATAGAATATCAATCTAGCAGACAAACATAAATAAACTTATAACCTCCCTTTTTCCGTCGGTGGATAAAAAAGAGAAACAGAACAAAAACATTAATTCGAGGGCAAAATGGCTACAAGACTATCAATTAATTTAATAGATACTACTTAGAAGCAATGTTTCTCGGCGAATAATAAAAGCAAGAGGAATAACGAAATAAATAAATACAAACAGTACCTAAGCTGGGGTTGGGTTGACTCCATTCGCTCGGGTTTGATTAAACAGTGAATATTTAGTTCCAAGGGGTCGTCTGAAGCGTCTTGATGTAATTTTTGGTGCCGGAGATACACTGCAATACTTTAAACATTTAAAAAATCACGTATAAATGAATGTAAGACCGGTATTTTGTGGAAACCGATAGATACTTATCAAATAATATTCGAATTGAAATATTTGACTAAACTAATACTGCTACTACATTATTTTATAATTCTATTTCCATCATCATACATTTTCACGTCAGTAAATTAAAGCAGCTAGCTTGTTAGCTCAAATAAACCGCTTTGGGTGTAAGGGACTCCATCCTTCAGGGCCAACTTAACAGTTCGTGGTGCTGCCTGTGCAAGGTCGCTGGACTTTGCACCACCCAGTTTATTTATGGTGCCTCTTGGCTAGCTACCACTCTCCTGAAATTAACCGTGAAACATTTTGATCGTGTCTGTGTCGCAACATCGGGGGATCCCCGGAAACTTTTTGTGCCGGAAAGGCGGTGACCGATATCCGGGGGTTCATGGAGTCATTTGTCTGCTCATTTGTAGCTATTTACAAAAAAAATCCTGTGGACGGCCGAGGTCGTTGCCTTGTTGAAATAAGCCCCTTAGGTATAAGATTTACGGCCTAATTGCGTGACGAGTTCCCAGTCAAAGGGTATTTAATATCACCGATAGTAAAACAATTCATCATAAACCATACCTAACTACTCAGCTAAGTAAATTCAGTCGAGAATACAATTATGTAGGAACGCAAGGCCACGAGCCCTCGCGAGGCCTCGCCGCTGCGGGCGCTCAATACGACCGCGTACTAATTGAAACTTGAAGTGTGTATGCAAAGCGGATGCGGTGAGAATACGGTGAAAGTGCTGGATTACGGCTGGAGCTGGGAACACAGTGCGCGTTGTATAAAGACTTATTGTATGTCGGCACAATCATCTGCTGTATTAATTATATGTGTAAAAGAAAATCAATTAATTAATTTATTTAAGAAACAGAAACATTGACACGAATGAAAATTGTTAGCAAAACTATTGTGCAACATTGTAATTAAATTACAACGACACTGTCAAGTATCAGTTTTTATGGTGAAAGTACAGACAAAAACGCCGTGATGTCATCGACGTGTGAGGTCATCTGGCGTTTACATCTATTTCAAAAATAAATTGAAATTGAAAATTTTAAACGAAAACATATAATTTACAAAAAATCAAAAAAGTTAGACCTATTACTCTGTTAACTTTTATTACATCGTCTCAAACTTTTTCGTCTGTGTGTTGCATGTCGAAAGAATCGTAACGTACAAATGAAAAACAATTCCAATTATTTTATTTCCAACCAACTAATTACTTGTACATTAAAAATTTCCCCGTAAAACTTCAAGTTAAAATTTTGATGCGATTCGTTTTGCCACTTGTCCGTTAAAGTTTCAATTCTGCTATGTTCTGCTATGTTCTTCTGCTATGTCCTGTACGTGTGAGGGCCAAGCCCGCACCTGGGTTTGGTCTGCAACACGTCACTGCCTGTGGTTCTACTGGGGTAATTTATTATTCACGTCTACACTATGAGCAAACCTACAACATATAACATTACGTAACTTCTATCCCATTACGCAATCCAAATCATTGATTATTTTGTTACTTTTTAACTGAGAGTTCGGTCCGATGCCATTAATAAATATATTGATATGAAACGATAATAAATTGATATGAAACTCCAAGGTATTGTGATTTTGTTACGATCGTAACTTGAGCAATAAATACAAGCTAGACACTCGAACGTCGCAGGCTCCAGGCGTCCAGGTCGACAGGACGAACATTATCTGTCATCTGTTCGTTAACAAGGGTCGCTCCAGCTAACTTTTGATTTGATCAACCATACTGATAACGGATACCCCTCAATCATGGTCCACACTACGCAATAAAGACTTGCTCGTTAAAGCAAGTAATCAGATACAATCAACTTCACATTAACACAATACAATCTGCTGTCTAATAATCTCAATTTAGATTCACAGATTTATTATTTATTCCGCGCTACCGCCCTACCTTCTCAGACTCGGTAAAAATGTACTGACATACCTAACACTTATGTCGTAAGAGGGATCATTCGCTACAATCAAATGCGACGAACGAAGCCGCGGTCATTGAACGACTTACGAGTAGTAATGTAACATGAACAATGAGTTTGGCAATGACGGCGCATGTTACTCATTGAAGTGCATAATCCAGCTCGAAGTTAATGCCTCGTCTTCATTTCAACCTACTATAATAAAATCAACTCGTCGATATATACGTTTCACATAAAACCAACGGCCGTGTGTCCCGACACACTCTCACTAAACGGTTACCTGAAAGTTAGACAGTGGCATTTGTGCAATATTATCGTTTATTGGTTTACTAACCTTTACCTTATTATTGTTTCATTACTTGTTATGACCAGTTACTTGTAAACTGTTGGAAAATAATATAATACTAATATGTTACTGTTTTGACACCGAGTTGTGCGGTTAGTATTCAAGTGGTGTCGCTGCGAGCCGGCGGGGCTCGTTTGCATAATCGCGTCTCTAGCATTTCTACGCTTCTTTTGAATTATTATAATTTTACACATTTTTCTAGCCGTAGGTATTTTTTTTATCCATTAGCTCCATAATATTTTTTGGTGAGTCAAGGTTTGGCCCTCGGAGATGGGGTAAAAGAACTCAAATAAGTGTAACACAAGTCACATTTACAGTGACTGTGACTGTGTATTTGATTTGGTTGTTGAAACTTCTTCAAACTCCCAAGATTACATTGGTCATTTTATATAAAATACGTAGTGCGGTAAAAAGATCTAACAGATTTTAATGATCATAAAATAACCGACTTACAAAAAACATCCATAGACCGGAAATTAAAATTCAGTAGCAGGAAATGCGATTGAAGAATCAAATGATCAAAAAACGTTCAGAAGAAACAGGTGCTTCCCTTCCGTTCCCTTCCGGAAGTCATGACCTGAATCAATCATTGAGTTAATTTATTCATGATATTTTAATTAGAACTGGATAAAAAATCCTTTGAATTTGGCAGATCTTAATGAATGGATAATCCTTAAAATCAACAAGACCGCGATCCTTAATTGGTTTGAAATTACTTGAAATGGGTCAAGAAGGAATACTGCCAGCACTTCTCGCCTGGCAAACCCGATTTTTGGTAGTTTTTGTTGGGAATAAAACGTGCACAACGTTGTCCTATTGCAATTCCTGAAGTTAAATCGAAAATGACAATTGAAGTAAAAGTTTTATTTACTAACGATACCAGCTCCCTGTAAGACATCTTGCTAATTCAATCTGTTTCGTATTTCCAAGCTGTCTCCGTTACAAATACGAGGGTTTGTTAACACTCGATCATTTGGCAAATAGCAAGTGCTAAATGATTTGTAAAATGTGTCCAGTCTCCCCCAGCTGGTCTCGCGGCTTTTTCAGTCTCCATTTGCTTTGTTCAAGTTTTATTGCCCGCATTACTTTCTCGCGCACTACGCTTCAACTGAAAATACTGAAATATATGTACTTAGCTCTCGTAACTTGTGCACTAGGTTATATTGAAAACTTGAAGCTGTAAGCGACGGTTTGTAAAATTACAGATTGTTACAAATGAATATAAAATAGGACGCGCGGATACGACACAATAGCGGAGAAACGAAATAATATTACTTATGAATAGGAGGAAATTAAGGCACGGAAACAGAACAATGCGTTTTTGATGACATATCCTAATTATATTCAATAATTGAAAAGTAATTTGAATGATTTATTTTGTAATTGTCTGTGTTAATAGAATGGATATCTTGTTTTAACAGAATAGATAGACGGATCGTCGACTTCAAACCTTCCAATAGATTATAATAAAACCAAAGTGTCCCATTAGAATATAACTTTGAATTAAATTAAGTAATACTAAAACTCGATATTATTTATTTAATGTTTTTGTAATATCGCAACTTAGTTGTCACTAATTTCAATGTTCGTTATCTGTTAGATGTACCTACTGGCTTAATGTTTATGTTGGATACCACGTCAATAAATTTTTGTTTATGATTTTTCAGTAATGTTTTTTCATGTTGTTGTGTAAGGTAACGAGCAGACTGCGCACCTGATTTTGAGTGCCCCGTCTGCCCAACGTGCTACAAAGTAGTTGTTGTCAACTATTTTCAGACGGTATTTCACGTAAGTCGTAAACGTTAAGAACTACTGTGGCTTTCATCACTTGAGTTCAGCGTCAGGAGAGCAGAATTAAGGTAAAACAATTTTGCCTCTATATCGACGAAAGCAGCTAAACTACAAAAAAACTTTCAAAAAATATCTACGTGCAGATGTATAATAAACTCGTAAATGTGTATGTCAGTAATTACGACTAACACTTACCTCCGATCCTGCGTATAAATGAGATCTCATAAATAAATTTGCGAGGCAATTTGAAATAAATCTGATTGAAATAAAAATGGCTTACAAATGAATCTCGGCTTATTTGATCCGACTGATAAATCGCGGAAGGCGCGGCGTAGCGCGGCGCCCGAGACAATCGGTTGAGACAATAATTCGTCAGAGACGATTAATATTTCATGACGTTCGAGGGTCGTTTGTGATGCAAATTGGACGGATCCGATTCTTGAACGATATTTTAATACAAACGAGGTAAGTTCCAGGGTAGTTATAAGACTGAGGAAGTTCACTGAACGTTCAACAGCCGCTCACAAGCGCGGCGCACAAGCGAACGCGATATAATACAACTTTACTCCTTCAATATCACCACGGATAAAAACATTAAAAACATGATGGTTATTCCGGAATTGGTCTTCCCAAGCAATCTGATAAACAATTAAAATAAATTTATATTGCTGGGCCCCTGCGGTGCAGTACCCAAGATGCTGGCAGCATTTTCTCTCTGTATAGCAATGCTCGCTGAGCGAGAAAACTGCCAGCTCTGGGGTCGCCAGTCTTATGTTTTATTTTATTTTTAATTTGTCCGAAAAGATAATGAGCATCAGGACCCTACCGACCAAGAGTCTCCACTCCAAATGCTTTAAAAAAATAATAAGGATTTTAAATATTGTCATATTTCAAGTGCTTATTATTCTCTGCCGCCTCTGCCGCAGCACCGGCTCTGATTTTGACCATGAATATGAGACGGAGCCAGTGTATATACACAGGTAGCATCCCACACTAAATATATAGTTAAATATTAATTACAAGTAAAACAAAATCAAGAATTATTTTTGATCCATCAAAATCAATATACCTACATGTAATTAGTATAACTAGTTCATTTTTATCTACATACTGAAATAAGGAACAACTCAAAAATAATAAAATAAAGTAATTTCTTTGGCAATGACAAATAGGAATTTGTTAAAGTGAAAATAAAGAAAAGAATCTTGACAGATCCTCCGTAATAGCACTCTAGTAAAGTAGATGTCATTAAGTATTTATAGAAGAAACATGCAAGGGTCTATCGAGGGCGACGTATCGCAGGCGAAAAAACAATTAAATTATATATGAGAGGGCGGGTTGTTTGCCAGACTGTCGTAATTACCGTGGGAATATAACGATAATCATCATCGTACACCGAGCACCGAGCCATGCCGGTACTGAAAGCATGCAAATCAAGGCCCTATTGCTTCAATGTAGCAATTCAAGAGCATTCAATAATGCTCTTGAAAACCAAGCTCCGGCGACCCTGTCAGCGTCACGTGTCATTCCGTCGCGCGTCGCACAGTACCTACAGTTTATTACAAATATTTTCGCACCGCTTCAGCGTCAAAGGCGAGGCTGTGAAACAAGAGGTTATCACTGCTGTGCTAATAATGGAGTTAGCTGGTTGCGCCAACAGGAACTCTGCCTCTATTACATTCGCGTGTAATGAGATTTTTTTCGAGGGTTTCGATGTCGAATGAGGTTTTATAAAGTCCCCTTTTATTACAGGGATCACGCGGAGTTTCGGATGGCTAAAATAATGAAAGATAGCAAAGGAGCTGTGTCGTTTAATATCGCTCGGCGCGGGCCAGGCCAGGCATCTGGTATAATTTGGATATTACAGAGATTTAGTTAAGTTTCGTCAAAGCCGCAGGGTAGACGAGTTGGGGTTTGTTTAATGAAACTGGATAATAAACTCATGTCATTAAACGGGTGGCCGACGCGATAACTTGTGACAATTTGACATAGTTGTAACGAGATCACGAAGTTTCAACCTTTCCAAAATGAATAATTCAAATGTTTCTAAATTGATGTCACAATTTGGATAATTATTGTGGGAATGGTGAGGCAGTATTCCGATATTAACTGACACGATATTGTGGTCAGTCACATGAGTATGTTATCGTAGTGCAAACGATAGGTACTACACGCCGGGTGCACAGTTGTTTTACAATCTAATTAGAAATTACAAAAACTTCATTACGTTCAGTCAAAGAAGAAGTCACTTTATACTCGGTATCGTTTTCAGGAAATACCTAGCTATATTAATTTAGAATGCTTATATCATCAACAAGTACCATGCAGTTTTTTAAAGTGATTAAAAAAAGTTTTATTTAGTAATTGTGTTACATCTATCAACAAAATTAAAGCTTGAGGTTAAAAGTTTGTTAGTTTAAGCTGCACGTCCGAGATTTCATCATTACTGCCTATTTTGCTCTATTTATAATCGTAAATGGCATAATACTTCTGACAAATATAGGTATAATAGATATTTCACATAGAGGGGCATATTCTATTAAAAATGACAGTTCAAGCGTCAACAGGAAACACAACAAAAGTTGTCTTCAGAAGTTTTACGCTTGTCGTGTGTAAAAACATTGCCCAGAGCTTCATAAATAATGCGTGAAGTTGATATTGACGGTGCCAAATATAGAGTCTAGGTAAGATTAATATTATAGTTGGCTAACACAAAAGTAATTTTGAACAAGTACATCATGCGCATTTGAGGATATTCGGCAGTCCTTGACCTCTGGCACACGCTGATGCAATCATCATTTATTCTAGTTTTATTTAATTTGGTGTTACGAGCGGTCGCGCGCCCGCTCCCGCATCCAATTGTACGCCGCCGTCCCCGAAAGCCTCCAGCAGTCAAACGGCCGAATGTATCGACACGTGTTGAATTTTTGATGGTTAACTGACTTTTGCCGGCAACTCGTTGAAATTTTATGTCAATGGATCGTGCCATTGTCCCGATGTTGCGCAATATGTAAATGTAATTTTGTATAGGATCGCTTCGTGTTATTTTATTGTGAATCTATGTAGTTACTAGTTACCCACCGTCGCTTCGCTTCGGTAAACTTCCCAACCCTCATTATCTATTTTATTTATTTATTAATTAAGGCCTCATCTCATTAATCCTGATCTCCTCAGTTAACGTGTCATCGTTAATCAGTTGTGCCTGTAGTCTTTGCTTAAGAGAGAATAAAGAAGAATTAAAAGAAACAAAGAGAAAGGAAGGAGCAGATCTTATACTTTAATTCAATGAATGGTTAATTTATAGTACGTTTCAAAAGAGCTTTGAGAGCAACATTGAGTTTGGATAGCCACCGTAATATTTTCCTTTAAGGAGTTAGCGAGAATCCTACAACGCTGATATTGTGAGATTCAATAAAGCTCATAATCGGATGAAGATTCTGCTTTTGAATCAAGAGCGGCGAGCGAGATTACTCGGTACTCTGCATATCGGATTGACCTCCGTATCGCAGATAACGGGGCTAACTCGACACCCTCCGGGCAGAAACATCTCGCGTGATTGGTTCAAATAGAAGATGAGAGCGTATCATATTCATATTAATATATTCAATAAATTTTTTAAGTAAAAGCATCCTTAATAAAATTATTTCCTAGTGACTACTAGTAAAAATGATACTGGGTTCGAATCCCGACCTTGATAAATATTTATGTAATAGATTTATGTTAGTTCTTGGGTCGTGGTTATTTGTGACAGTGACATTTTCATTATAATAAGATTTCGATATATACCACATCATATTGATTGGTAGACATGTCATACCTGCAACAAACACAAAAAAGATTATTAGGTTAATATTTAGATTTTTTTAAGAAGAATATTACCATGTTCTTTCATGTCCTCGAGTATGTCAAGTGAAATAGAAATCACCCAGTATAACATGATTATAACATTAATTCACATATGTCATATATGTACATACATTTATGTATAAACTACAAACAGAGCAGACTCGACGCCACAAAAGAAGATTCTTAACAAACGTTCTCATTAACCCCTCTCTGTAGGCTAATTGCTAATTTATTTCTACAAATTTGCCTCGAGTTAACGTCTTCCGCGATAGTCTATCAATCGCAACAAGTCTTGGTATCATGCCCTGCTTACGTCACTGTTCATATTTACATAAAGGGCCGAGCCGGGTCCAGATATGGGCCGGCGGCGCCGCGGCCTGTATTGTGGCCGGCACAAAGGTAACCATGTTATACCCTAATATATTCGCCTTTTGCGCTTTGATATATTCGCGTATAAATTGCTCTAAACCCACTTTTATGGGACCGAGTTTACGGCTTTTGACTTGTAACAGATTTCCAGCGACACGGCTGTAAGCGGCCGGGCACTATTCATACCGTCCCGCCTCCCTCGATACAATACCAATGTTCGCATTCCGATAACAAGTAGGTCAATATTATTTGAAGGACTCTAAATGATTTCGTAAATAACATACATAATTTGCAATAATCATAAGCTTTTGAAGTGGTTCCGTATTCGAGCATGACGGTATTTGTTGCGGCACTATTTCTTATCTTCACGGGTCAATTAAGTTACCTGAGCACTATTTACCTGCTAATTACCTGGTCTATCTATTTTTGGGCCACAGCATCCTCTTAAAATTGATGATTGAATTAATGGAGATTAAGTGCAGTAAGATGCCTCAATACGAATTATAGTAGATTCAACGAAAATAGCTCGTTGAGTAGATTGGAGTCTTCGTTTGTTATTGGACCGGTGTCAGCAAACCGTCTAAGTAGTAGTATACATTGTATACGTAGCCAGATATCACCACTTTGAGAGTAAATATTTGCCAATAACTATGTAATTTATTAACAGAAAATCAATATATGTATACTGTATTAAAGTACACGTCACGTGTATTAAAGATCACGTCAGCAATAAACAGCCCCGTGTAAAACGTGCGCAAGCATGTTTATTTAAAATCAATTGAATCGTGCTTCGGAGGGCACCTAAAGCCGTGGGTCCCGATTGTTACCATTTGGATAAGCCATGTCGAATGCCTTCGGGCGGCATAAAACTTTCACTGGGGTTGGCCACTAACCCCTCCACCAATCCGCACTGAAGCAGCGTGGTGGAGTATGCTCTAGACCTCCTCAGGCATGAGGTGAGACCCGCGCTCAGTAGTGGGCCATTAATGGGTTAAAGCCAAAAACCACACTTCTTTTACTTTCATTTCATATTAACAGTAATTATTTTTTTAATTACCGGCCGTCAAGTCACTGCCAATCCATTATGCGTATGGACTATGTGTATGTACCTATGCGTTAAAAATTAAACCATGCATTTCGTATTAATGAAAAGCTGATTTATTTTCACAAGGTTTCGAATCGTTCGTAGGAAGATTGTAACTTGAAAGATTATGGTCATTATTATTATCATAATGGAATCAGATTTACGAGTTGGAAAATCGGCTGGAATACAGAAACCGATAACAACATATACCATGAACATCGTAAACGAAACATTGTAATACGAAAATGCTCGTAATTTCTCGGCAAAGGAGCTTGTTAATAATTGTAAATTTGTACAACACCCTGGATGCCAAATACTTGTTTACTTTAATTTATTTAAGGAACATTTAAAATGAAATAAATGATCGTATCCCAGAACAGTATTACGTTCAAACAAACGGTCTGTTGGGAATGAAAATAAACAACGTACAGAGAAATATTGTGGATTCAGATGATTTATTTAGAATACATCCCCAGATTACAGAGGAAATAACATTATTAAGAGAGAGGGGTAATATCTCAGGAGTAGAGGCTTCTGGGGGTGGCGTAACGAATGAGTCAGTTACCAGTTAGAAAAATGTGAAGCGGTAAACGATGTGTTTAAATACCAACAGAGCAAACATAGTGCTACAGTGTAGTGTACTGCAATCGGAACTCATTTGTGAAGGTAATGTTTCACGTAAGTAGAAAGCGGCTGACTTTAATTTCCCTCTGCGCACACTGCGCTTACTTCTCATAATTACGTATTATTTTATGCCGTTCCTTCCCAAGTTCAGAATGTACAGAGTTTAAGTGTTCGAGTTCACGGCACCATTAAAAACTTCGCGTAAAACGCTTCCAGTTTTGTTTGAACGTTCGCTCTTCCGTTGCTCGTATTATTTCCAGTGTATTCGTTTATATGTTTGTTTATTATGTATTCGTTTCATCTTAATCTGGCATTGCCCCACGACTGAGCTTTAGGTTTTTTTTGAAAAAGGGGAAAGGTGGATGCTGATGACAGATGTTGTCCACGACGTCAAGTTTAAAAGTGGTTGAATAAACTTCAAAGTTTAAGTAAAATATTTTTAAACTGCTACACAGGTACCCCTATTTACGGACATTCTGCTGCTACAGTGGGATCTACCACCAGCCAAATACTCAGTTTGGAATAGTTTAACTGAACTGGAGGCGGACCGCCTGCAGCAGCGTTCGAGGAAGTTGTTCAGCAAAGCGGCCTGTTTACTTGATACCTCGGCTCGTGCTTTGTCGCGGTTACGTTTGAACGGGCGCCGGCGGCGGCGGCGGCGGCGGCCAGCTCCTGACGACATTGCAGATCCTCTCTGTTACTGTCACCGATATTTGCTACAACTTAGAACTGACCATATAAATGTATAAGAACGTTCAATAAAAGTAGAAGTACACAATTTAGTTGTGAATAGGCTTTTTAAGTTGCGCTTTAACATCAGAATACGAACTAAGAATTCTTCTTACAAGACTGATGTGATCATGGGAAAAAGGAAAAAAATACGTTAATGAAGCTGTGAACATTTGTTTTCACTGTGGATTAATTAATTATTCATAAGCTGAAGATATTTATATTCCTAAGTGATTTTTTTAATCTAATGAAAACCAATACAGTAGCTTGTGGAACTGGTGATTGCTTTCCTACAGGAATCATAAACAAATAAGTAATTAAATTTACATTTCCGCAAGAACGAGTAAAGATCGTAAGCAGCTGTTCATAATGCCTGTAATCCACTCTCGGGTCATTGTTCACAAGTTCGTGCATCCATTTGCAAGATAATAGCTTCCGCATTGCTGGAACAATGCGCGCGAGCTGCCAGCGGCCATTTGTATCACTCTTCGCGCTCCTGCCACTCCTTCAAACTCCATTGTTGAGAGGATTCCAAGTTGCTAACGTGGAGACGGTAAGTTAGGTTTTGAAAGATGGGATCATCAAATACAATTTGTATATCTCATGGAGCGGCAGGATACATGCCAACTTCTCAAGCAAGTGGAGGTTTCATTTCAAATACAGAGTTTTTCTTTTCTTGTTGATACTTTGTTAACATTGTTTAAGTTAACTTTAACAGTAAAATGTTAATTTTGGTCTTATTTATAATCATCGTATCATGTGTTTGTTGTGTTCCCTTAAATTTTACGTCAGTCACTGAGCATAATAAAATTAACATACGAGTAGTTGAAAGCAATCTTCGTCGTCGCTGTTATTAATTCGCTATGTAGGCGACAACTCCCCGATGAAAAAGCTCGCGAAAGCATAAAATATTTGTGGAAACATGCTTCGGACTCTTTATTTGGGTGAGTATTTTAATATTTCAAATAACGCGCGTGTGGAAACGGATAAATTAGATGTACGTTCCATCTGGATACGTTCGGGATGAAATTTTGATTGTGATGTCCTTGTGAGTTATGTTACATGTCCCTTGCGGGTGGACGGCAAACATGATAATTTAATATAACAGCTTACTTTGTATGCAATGTGCACAGAAGGCGCAGAGTAGGAATCGATTTAAGTTATGATATTTAATGTAATGTGGATATAACATGATATAACAAGAGGAGAGTGAATAAGCTTTTATAAGTAAGCGTTCAACACCTCGGACTTCTTCGCCACTTGCCATTAGGTCGGATCGTAGTCAAGCATTAACTTAATTAATATAAAGAAAATACTGATGCTGATACGCGACAACATCATTGAATCTATTGTGAGTTTTTGTCTTTCAACCCTTTTTTATAAGTTCCAAAAGTAACTTGGTTTTAAATTATGAGGCTGCAAATATTACATTTGCAAAAAAGTTCAGAAAGAAAAAATCGAAGAAGTATCTAACGTTTCAATACCTCACTAGACTCTTTAGATTACTTCTAAATGGATGGTAATTTGGGGATTCAACGTAAATATCTGTCGTCTGCTGTTTTTTCGTCCTAAAAACCGTCGACCCGAGAAAAACTCGATTTTCTAAATTCAAACCGAGTACACTTTACAGCAGTCGTGGAGAAGTTTTAAATGTTTTAAACTCTAATGCATTTCACACACTCTCTGGACACAAGTTTGGGAAATATTGTCTGTCTGTGTTTTAATACCAATTAAGCTTTGAAACTAGTGGGATGGATTTCGTTTAAATTAATTATAGTCGGTTCGTAGACTTAGAACGAAGGAAAGGCTTTTCATTTCGATATGGCATTAGGTTGTGTACTGTCATGCCGCATTGTTGATGCGTGTTTGCGGGAGATTTCATTTCAATCGACTGCCTTGGCCATCATTGGACTGTGGTATATAATTATTGACTATACATGTAGCAAATCACCATTGCATGATACGATTTACCGAATCCCGCTCATATTTGGAGTTTGTTCAAAAATTATGTTTAATATTTAACAAAATTCCACTTCAACGCTCCGATCACTTTATTTTCAGATAATATATTTGTATTATAGAAGTTCGGCAGCCAGTCAAATATATTATAAGTAACATTAATCGAAATTGGTTACATTAAACTTGATTGGTTAATTATGTTTGTATTGGTAAATCATGCGCGAACGGCTTTACCAATCATATCATACCATAGTTATTATTAAAATGTGTAACTAAAATTGAATTTATACTTTTGACCGAGTTATTGTAATAAGGTTTTTTTTGCATTTTATAGGTGAGTTAGCAGGTCACGAAAAGTGTGTCATAATTCAAATGCATTGAACAGCATGCAGACGTAGCGAGAACTAGTGGTAGGTGAATGCACAACCACAGTACCATACCAATCTTATACATATACTACGGATGAGAAGCCATTATTCTCTTGATTCGTCATCGTAGCAAGGTTTACTGTTGATAAAGATATCACACTACACAAATTAATTAACGATTTCAATTTGTCAAAACTCAAAGGGAATTTTTCCTGTATGTGCCCTTTCGTCCACGAAACATGACTGACGTAAGTTCAAAAACCCGAGTACTGAAAAATCATGCTCTAAAAAGTAGGTATGAAAAAAGAAAATATTCTTACCTGTAATTTTAATGTACCAAATATTAAATATTATTTTTATTACGATTAAGCAACATAATTTAATGTAAGTAATTATTAAATTTTCACAGTGATGTTTAGAGGACAGTCATGGTCAAAATCATAACCCTCGTATTTGGTTCCCCCTAGTCAGGTCTAAATACAAATTAACCGTGTACAACGTACAGTCACGCGATACGATCAATTTAAATGTTAGTTTTAATATTTTACTTTGAGTGTTGTATTTTTTGTATGAATTATCCAGGTGAATTTTATGTTTAAAGATTTCAACTACGATTACTGAAAATTGGTATGAGACGGTTGAAATACAGCGTGGCAGCGCTGCTCGACAGCAATTTAAGGTACAAGGGGAGCGCGATACCTTGCACATCTCCTGCAAGATCTTGATTATAACAATAACGAGAATGTTTTCACGAGAGAACGAGAACGAGAGTGTTTCAAAGGGAGGTCCTTTGAAATGTATGTGGTTCAAATTGCTAACTGGCGAGATAACAACTAAACATGTGCTGCACTAGATCGGTCAAAGATTAATAACACAAAATGGCAAAATATTATCGTTAAAAAAAATTAATCAAAATATCGCGAAACACAAACGATAAAAATTATACAAAATTAGTAACAGGCCAGTTACATTCGTGTGGCGTGCTTGTTTTTATTATGATTAGAGTACTGAGTCCAAATAACTAGTCAATTTCACGACCTTGTGTTCGCGTTGGTCGTCGACCGTTGGCGCCGACACGACGGTCGCACCAGCTGCGGTTATCGGACGTGATTATCTACCACTACCAACGACGTACTTTAAGATACACTGTGTCGATCTTTTATAATATTAATTATGTGGTTTGCTCGACTATTTTGCTTTATTTTAATTCTTGATAAAACGGTTGCTATTCTTTCTTTTTAATTAATGAAATGTATTTAATGTTGAAAAATAATGTTAGTAACGAGAATTGTGAATGTTGCTATTTTAATGTATTTTTTTTAATATTTGGCAAGCAATTATGTTTGCAATTATATTGTACTTGAGAGTAAATTTTAAAATGGCGTGTATGCATTTCGTATCGCTCTAGTGAGATCTTTAAGCTATACCTAATAGTATTATTTTTCAGTGTCATAATTTCTGGCAATTTGAAAACTTTTAACATCACGATAACTTACCATCAGGTGGCTCGTCTGTTCGTTTGTCGAACAATCAGTCGACATACAGAAAATATATTTTGTTTAAAGCCGCGCTTTAACGTTCGTCAACCGTATACTACAAGTTATCAGTGATAGAACAACTAAACCACCCATCTGACATAGTCAAACTATATTGAATACGTTATATGTATCACTATACATCGCAATTCACAAACAGTAATCCCGGGTCCGAGCACACGAGTGTTGTACTGTCGCGAGCAAACATCGGTCGCCCGCGACAGCTGCGGCCGGCAAACCCGGCTCGTCGAACGAATCGCTCTAGAGGTGCTTGTACACTGGGCTCGCTGTTGCCCCAGTTTATTACCGACAAACATTACACAGGATCGATGTTTCTTCACAATCAAGATTGCTTGGGTTACACTCCAATTCTACTTAGATACTCCACTACGAATCGATCAAGGACTACTGCGCAATCAGATCATAGACATTAATAATGTTTGAAAAAAAAGTTTTAGTTTTAGCTTAAGTTAGCGTTTCATGGCAACATTAAAAGCATCACTGACGTATTTTTACTCAAAGGAAGAAAACAGGAAACTTGCTTATTGACTGGTTTACGGAACTTGATTAGAAAAACCACAAAGTATTAATGATTCATTCTACATGTTTGTAGAAGCAGGATGAGAGTCGAAACCATCATGTGGCTTGTGAGAGTAGAACTAGTTATAGAGTCCAAGCCCTGAAATCTCCAACAGAAAACACTCGGCAGCATGGACTCCTTGATCACGATGAATTAAGGAAGGTTTTGAACTTAAAAGTAAATGGAAACCCTTATACATCCTCAAATATAACCTGAGATAGCTCTCAAATAAGTAATTAAATTTGTTCTCCCGGAGCACTTGTTAAGTTGATCCAATTAAAGCAACTTTGTGTTAACGTTTTGCAAGTTATTTCGTGTTAACTCTCTAGTAAAACATTCAGCTAACATCGACAATTATTTAGCAGTTTCTTACTCTGTTACGACGATATCTCTTTGCTATTATTATGTAATAGCGTATATTCTGTGTAAGAATATTCGATACGAACATACTGTAAGTAGTATTGCAGATCCCTGGTGTAGAAATCGCTTTTGTTCGTTGTGCAGTGGGAATACAATTCGATTTGAGGTTGGTTACAAATATCCATCTGGTGCAGTCGTCACACAACACCGGATGGACAACATTTCCAGTTTGTTATTTCCATATCAATATTAGTATTGTAGAGGAGACCCGTGCCCAGCAGTGGGACTATTAAGGGTTGCGATGATGATGATCATTCCATTACAAGAGTCAATGGTACAGCGAAAATGTTAGTGAAATTTTACAAATACGACTCGTACACCAAAAAATCATGCAATCTAAAAATACAATTCAGTCTATTATTTTCTTTGTTTAGGTACAAAGTATTACTATCCGAACTTCAAACGATTATAAAAGTAGACGAAGAAGCTTCCTCAACTCCGTAATACCGATTGTATTGCATTTACCCGACGTACAGTGAGAAATGTTATTCAAATCGCTCAATCTGTCAACACACGCTTCTAATCTGAGGCTGTTTGTATGAAAATTTCCAAAGAAATCGAATTTTGTAACTCCTTCAATCTGCAACACGGGGGCTAGACATGCGAGGTGTCGTGCCGGCGGGCCATCCTGCACTTGTTTTAAATTATATCGCCTTTTTGTCATCGCAACCGGAACTCCATGGCTCCACGACCTACTTGACCCTATTTAGTTTACATTTTAATACGTTCCGGGAATCATGCTCGCTTCCCGTCAAGTGACTCGGACCAGTTAGGTTGTGTGGAACGAAGATTTTTTTTCAACTCGAACGTTTTAATTCGATGGAGCAGTAAATACATTTAAAAATTGAGTACAATTATAATCTGATCTACTGAAGTACTTTAAGAATATCTTTATTATTACTGTATTAGGTAAAATATACAGCTCGCGAAGTTTTTAAACGTTCAGTAATATTGTTATTGTATTCAGAATGCTTATTCTAGGAACTCACTAACATTGAACGCTTCTTAAGTTTATGGAGATACGTAATACCAAGTATAAAATAGCCTTTATATTTTTGCCAAATCTATCTTTAACATAATCATATTTCACCGAGGGTGATCCGACAAGCTCTTGGCAGTATCTGCTACAAATATACATGACAATTTCATCTGTAAATCACAACTGGATTTTTCTCTCTCGCATTCATAGCAAAGAAGCAGGGAGCATCTTACGTTCGTAGTAAATTTAATATGAAATTATATTAGTTACTCATGGGACTGAGCTCGGCTTGAACGTACGGCGTGAATAATGAAAACGCCTCCGAACACTAATAAAGGCTCCGACACGTGGAACGCGCCGGAGTGTGATGCGGTAGGTACACTACGCAACGCCAGATATAACGACTTTACTCTCAAATTCCTTCACCCAAATATAGCCCTTACTGAAACGCTATAGGGTTCACATCATTTGATGATTGGTTAAGTCGTCATGACTATTAATATTATTAAACACGAAATTTATTTGAAAGGAAATAAGGACTTTATTTGTAACGCACAAGATCTCATTGTAAGTTAATTATAGCCTGGGAAATAGATACTGCGTGGATTTCACTGAATGAGGTAGGCCCCGAACAAACATGGCATGTTCCTATCAAAACACAGTGGTATTATCGTACTTCTCGGTATTTAGCATCGTATTCAATTGTTTAAAATATAAAAAAATAAAGGTATAAAAATAAATTTTGATTATTGGGGTGTGAGGGGCTGGTGTCCTGTCCAAGCCAACCCTCCAGCTCGTGGGGCAACATAATAAGCTGGTTAAGTGGTTTTAGGCACCAGATTTCTCCTGGTGGAGGTCGCTTAGTTCTGAACCACCATTTCATTCTGACGATAATGGTTTTTGGGTTTCCTAACCAATAGTCCAGCTCCTCTTCTACTTTTAAAATTGACCTGATGACAGTCACGGTGTCGTAGAGTGCTTACTTTAACAATGTTACGCGTTACATTATCTACGCACATGTCTGCCGCAGGCGTAAAATTTACGTTAGATCACTAGCTGTCTACGAGTAGCTTTAGTCGACGAGTAGCGTTAGTTCCAGCGTAGTTTTGCTCTGCAGTTTGGATAATGGCTGCATTACTTTGGTGTAACACTTACTAGAAGACGATAAATATTCGTTTAGTGTAAAACTTCCCGCCGCTTCGTGCGCAGTCAGCCTAAGCCTAGCACCGGGGGACCCCAAGTGGGAGCACTCAGTAATTAGGTACGGGCGGTTATTTAATATCCTAATATCATTTAATTATAGCAGCATGTTTGAATTAATGTTACGATCTTACGATCCGCTCGGATAGTGTGAACGGTGCTTAATCTGTGAAGTATTTGGCTTTAATAATGATTATGATAGAGTCTTTATTTAAATGTTTTATCTTTAATCATATTTAATTCAGTATATTATGAAATTGTACTACAAATTTAATCCTTATTGAAGCGTTATTTTATGCAATAGTTGGAAGGATCCACTAGCTATGGGATCCAGGTTCCGTTCCCGGCCGGTATAATATTTATAAAAAAACTAATTCGCGTTGCTCATTGACCTCGTCTTTGTGATATCTCTTCCACGCTAAATTAGTCCCAATGGTGGCTCCGGGTCTGTTTACACAATATAATAGATAGAAGCCACAGTCCACCACGCTGGCCATGTGCGAGTTGGTAGACTGCACACATCATTAAGTACAATACAGAGGTTTTTCCGAAGGAACATAATTAGATTCTAATACTGATTTGAACCCAGACGCCGCTATTCAGGAGTCCAAGGTTGAAACCACTTGGGCACGTGCGGTATCCAGTTGAAAACATGACATTCTCTACTGTTTATTTTATGCTGCGGTGCCGTTTCTGAAGGTTTTACTTATGGTCTTATAGAACCCTATTTCATTGCTGGTTAATAGTTCACAATTCACTTTTTAACTGACGATGGCAGTGATAAGGCTTGGTATGAACTGCCATTTAACCTTTCACTAGCCCGAGGGACGGAGGTCCGAGTACATGTTTTAATTTATACATACAACAAGAGTAATCGGGAAAGTTAAAAATAGTGTACCCTCAACACTTTATGGTGTTTCTAAACGCGATTCGTACATTCTTCAAAAGTGCCACATAATTTCATTTTGCTTAAGTTATCACGCTACTAAATTGTAAAGTTTTAACAAAAGGGAAATACTTATTGTTTGTGTGATAAAAGTAACAGGTACTTTTATTTAAAAAATACGATAAATTCCTCCTGCACTCTGTTTTTTCATAGTAAATTTTCAAAAATTATTATTATTAAATTATAAATGTTATTACCTATAATAAAAATAAATTCATATAATATCTTATTATCTTCTTTCGTAAAATTTATTGACGATGGCACAAACAATACAGGGTTAAAGCAATATTACATACATTATATTTTTGTTTTCCAACACAAACGTACCTAATATGTATGGCGGAGTGTCTGCGATCTGTGACTTCTTGTAATGACTCACTACTGAGCACGGGTCTCTCCTCATGACTGAGGAAGCATAGAGCGTACTCCACCACGATGCATTAATGTGGATTAGCAGAGGATTCAGTAGCTCACTCAAGTCACCGAAGTTCTTATGCCGCCCAAAAGCCTCCGACGGATTTACCACCAAAATACAGACGCTCAATGAATGTTTGCCACCAACGGCCACCCGTTCAATAGATGTTAAATAATGCACATGAATTAAATAATATGTTCACCGTACTAAAGCCCTGCAACTCGTCCGTCTACTAGTGTGAGCTAGTGAAAAGGTAAGCGCTATCAAAACACTAAGAGAGTGCGTGCACGGGGGACTTTTGTCGCCGTGACTATTTCGTCGCTCTTATCAAGTCCTTGGATATGTATGGAGGTGCGCGCACGTTACGACGCGACAACTGGGTGACTTTTATGTCCGCCTACCGGCGTCGGTGACAAAATTGTCACTCTCCGTTCACATTGACGAGCCGAATGGCGCAATGGTTAACATGCCAGATCGTCGTTCCATTGACGCTTACATATCAAAAAAGTTTTGTCACTGTCGCCCTCGTGAGCGCACCTCACTTTAGAAACGCGACGCGACGAAGACAAAAACTTATATGTCACGCAGACACAAGTCCCCCGTGCGCGCACTCTCTAACGCGGTTCCAGTGATTATTGATCTAGAGTCAAAAACCAGCGAGGGATTAGTCGAGAACGTTTGTATGGAAAAATGACCCGTAGCATTTCCTCTTAAGAGCAGCACGCAACCTACAGTTTTTCAATTTCCCTGGCGCAGACAGTAACGATAATGTAACGGCTTTTACCGACTTGGCTTTAAGCCACGCCGCGATTTACTGTTACTAGCCACGTTAGTCTTTAGAGAAAGAGTGCTCGCCCACCTACACGGGAATAGTCGTAGTTGAAACACTCTTTGCTAGTGACGCACCAACCTGAGGGCCGCGAGCCGCAGTGCTCAAAGCGATCGCTGTGCGCTGCAAGCATTAACGTCAAGCGTTACAAAATGTATTGGAAAGAAAAACCACCTAATTGCGCTACAAATGTTTTAATATTATTTAAATTTGTATGCAAATTGACATTGATATTGACGTCATGTCAATATCAATGCCATCTTACAGCGTTAAAAAGCGTCTAGCAAGCCATAAGAGCTTCTAATTATGTGGTGACCCCAAATTAGAGCCGATCATAACGTTAGTCTTACATTTCGGCACCAAACTGGCACACAGTTGATACCTCATCTTGGGTCATTGAAGAAGCTACAAAAATTTGTAAAATACTATTTTACCACGCAATATAGGTACTCCAGATCGTATGCTGCATAATGGTTGCAGGATGTTTATGAAATGGGACAAAGCGAGTGGGTTGGAAAGACTAATGTATTCACATATAGTGCCTAAACGTCGCGAGAGCTTGACTGAGCTCTGTCTGCGTGCCACCTCAGTGCCAATCGGAAACGCCGTATATCGTGTTTATTGCGACTGTACATCAGTCCTCTGACTTAACTGAGTTGTGGGGCGCAGGCTTTGCCTGTTGACGCGAGCGTGATTCAATTTATAGAGGGACAACATCAGAATTTACGAGCGTGCGTACAGTTTTTGGGAGCGCGTGTTTTAGCTAAATCAATTATAGATATAGATTTAACTAGTGGTCGCAAAATTAATAACGAGTGTGTAACAAATAGAATAACGACAATATTTTAGATACCATTGTGTTGTGTGTTAATCTACGTACGTACACAATACTCTACGTAGTAGAAGAGTACGTAGATGAATCTGATATCTTAACCAACAATGATTGGTTAAGTTAAAAAATGCACATCTTTCAACTTAACGGGGACAGGAAAACTAAACTTTAGTAGTAGCGCCATCTATTTACAGGTTTCAGTCGCCTTCCCATTACAAGACACTTAAAGATGTTTCACAAACTTAAAGAACTTCTTTCTCATGTTCTGATGACGGCACGACATTCATAACAGCTGCCATTCCTACATAACTGATATTTTTATTTTTAGTTAGTAATGTCAACAATTCAAATTAAACACAGTTACCCGACAAGAATTTAAAACAATAAAAGAAACAACCAAGACACTTAAATTCACCACAGAAAACATTTATAAATTCCAAAAGAAACAAGAAGAAAAACAGTTTAAGCATTTGGCTCTATTGTTCTATCTAAGCCCCTGGCGGCTGGCATCCATTCACTTATAACGACTCAACTCTGCGCGTAAATGAAGCCTCAATTTATCTAAATGTCAAATTCGACAAACAAAAGGCCGCGAGGCGCTGACGAGCGGTGTACTGCTCATAAAATATTTTAATCAAGACTGGAATTACTCGGGAAAATAAGGCATCGTTCGTTCTGAGTGCTCACCGACGGCACAACACTTAAACAAAATGTTCAGAAGAAGCTTTTACACACTACACCGACTTGCTGTACGGTAAATACGAGTAATTAAATCACAAACTAGACTATGGTAGAACGCCCCGTTAATTACATCGGCAGATAACTCAATACTCTGCTAATCTAATATCACACAGATAAGATAGAATGTACTTGTCTCTGCTTCATATAATATAAATAAATAATCAGTTCGTTTAGTTCACCATGTCAATGTAAAAAAATATACTATATAAAAATATTCAGCCTGTATAAATGTTAATGTTATTATTAGTAAGCTGAAACCAAGCTCAGACGGTTTTATTCTAGACTTGAAATTAAAATTAAAAATTATTTGAATGTGTATATTTTATGTATTTTACTCACTAACCTACCACCGTTTCGCAAAGATGTTTTATCACGGAGGAGAAGAAACGGCGACAGAATCATCATACAATTATTTCCTATTCTCTTGTCTATCTCTTGTCTCTATCCTACTTCTACTCTGGTGCACACATCACAGTAATTTTACGTAGTTTGGTTTAGGATAAGTTTATCTAAAACGTGTTGATAAAAATGTCCAGTCATTCATAAGTCCACGTCGACTGCCCGCTCGCGGCTCCCTCTAAGCTATCTTGTCCCGTTTGCATAAGCGCACTCGACTATAAAACAATCAAAATGTATGCGAATTAACTTTGCGAATTTAAAATATGATTTCAAAGAATACTTTTTACTATGAGGATAGACCGAGTTTAGATTTTGTTTAGCTATATATGTAATTAGCTGCTACTCAAATTTTTCATAACTCTGAAGGCTTGAACTTTAGAACCAAGTTGCTTTTTCCGAAGGCAATTCACGATTATTGTAAGTCGTATAATTGTAATAATATGCATGAAAGATCAAAGCTGTGTGTAGAATGGTGCTTTCTAATACCTTTCAAGTAAAATATGCGAATATACAAGACTTTATAACAAAATACCATTTTTGTTTCTGGGTCATACAGCCACGTTTCTTTCAACGAAAAAGCATCTTAGAGTAAATAAAACGTTGCTTTCTCCGCACCTCTCCTGGGCTCTTCCAGTCCAAAGAAGTCTCCGTTAGCCGTTCCCCGGTTTCTCTCCGGCGGCACTAAACTTCGCGTGTGTTGGATAAGAAAATTCAAATAAGTCCGCACTATCTGCATTTTACTGTACTACTGCAAAACTTCAATGCGAGTTTATTCTTCAGAGTTTACGTTGGAATTCTCTGATGTTTGCGTCGCAGATACACTGTATTTTCTTTACCTATCTAATTTTACAGTTGACAATGTCTTCGAATTGAGTGAATCATTTTGGATAATAAGTATGGAAGACACAATCTTATCCAAGAGCAAAGTTATTTTCGTCGTCAATATTTATCCCCGGTACGCGGTGGCCTCACCACGGTGGATTTCTATAAATACCATACAACAAAAATTCAGATAAGTCTCTGTTGCTTCTTCGGAGATATGTACCTTAAAGTTGGTTTCATCACAATACAATGTTATAGTAATTCCTTATGTTGTTAAAATCCTTCTCCTATAAACAGTTTTCTAACGTATCAGGCTATTAAAAAGTGATTTAAAAGTGAGTTCAGCCATCAATCTACCTCGACGTATGTCTTTGTTTGTCAGTTGCCCGTGCGTGCAAAACATTTATCTTGTTCGAAGTGTCTCCGCTGTCCATCTGCTGAGTGCGAACTGTTGCTTTAAGAAATCGTGCTGGAATTTTAATGTATAGTTTTAATCTAGCGAGTAGATTCTTCTATGTCAAAGTCTAAGAAAAAATTCCAACAAAAAACTGTTTTGGCAAAGCTTTTTAGAAACGGGAGTGGATGTCATTTGGCTGGAGGAGATTTAATAGTTTGTTGGTTAAAAGCGTCGCTGGCTCTCTGACGAGTAAATAGTAGTTCGTTTAGTGATTCCAGATTAATAAAACACCAGTGAATATATTAAAGGCGCACGGCGCGGACGGTCGCGGGCGGCCGCGTGTTCACGTCTAATAAAACGCGCGGCCGTTCCGCTGACAGCTGCATTGCACGATACATGCAGTAAAAAGAGATTTATTCGCAGGTTGATTTCAACTGATGGCAAGATAAATTGTTTACGAGTTAAATAATAAAGCAAACTGCGAAAACTCCACAACAAGTAGAAATTGCAACAAATTTTATTAGAAACGTGAATATTCTGTTGACTGAAATAACAGCTTTCCAGTAGGGTGTACAAAAGCCAAGACTTTACCTAAAATGCTCCGTTTAAAACAAAAATATAAGTACAGATTATTATATGAAAGTATCTACATGATATATTAAAACTTGCTTTATATATTTTTTAAGACGTAAAACATAATTATTTTGCAGTTTTTTTAAGTTTCCGAATTCACGAGGTACGATTATACGTTCTTATTATTTTAATTTTACTAATTGATCTTAATATGTGAAAGTTCAAAGTAAAGTAATGGTGACATGTAATAAATAATAATATAATTAATGACAATAATTCGGGGCGAATGGCGTTTCTGGAAATTGATATTTCATACCACACAACGTAATAGAAATGAGACTATGCGTCTTTAGGCAAAACAGTAACCATACCTATTTTAAAGCTTTATCCAATCATGTATTCATAAGTTAGTTAATGTTCATTAAATAAATTAACATTAATTAAATATTAAATTATTAGTAACATCACAAGCAGAGTTAACTGAGAAATTAATTAATTTTAATGGACTTCCTAAGTTTAAGGTCCCTTTTATATTCATTTGATGAGATTTGTTATTACGAAGAAACTCCGCGAACGATGAGAGGTTTAAAAAAAGTTTCAAAGTCTGTTACACACCGAAATATGATAAGAGTTTTAAAGATCATTCAGTACGGTTTGACAGGTTACAGGAATCACAGAAATATAAAATTACCAGTAATGATAATACAGCTTGATTTGGAATGAGAATCAAATACTGAGTGCCCCCTATTAATATGTCAACTGACTAAAAAATCACCTTGTATAATGTTATCGGCTTCTGCCACTTCTGACCATACCTTGGCCGGCGGCGGGAGATTAGGAAAATGTTGTAGGTGCCCTAAAACTTTCAAAATAGTTCCTGATAAACTGTTAGAAATGTTTGGTGCAAGTGATTTCAAGACTAATGATGGCGAGCGCCCCGGGGGGCTATAAGTAATAAAAGGATTTTCCCATACCATAAAAGTGGAATAAAAAATGAAGATCCATAAACGCCAGACGCAGAAATAAGGCGGCGCTCCGTTCGATATATGGCCGCTTTAAGGCCGAGTATATTTCTCAGAATTGGTTACGCGACCCTTCAACCGTAACTTGCTCTTAGCAGCTCCATTTCAACCTGGTGCTAAGAGCTTAAAACGAAACGATAGAGTTTACAAAAAGATGTAAAACTCGCGCTGGTAACGATTCAGACAAATAGCAAGATCTTAAACCAAATATATTAGTGTTCCAACGCTGAGAATATCGCTGTAAAGTTTTACAACTACACTTAAATAAATAATTTGAAGTTCCTCATTCTAGGAACGTGTGCACCGTTGGTTATTTACTACAAAACTACATTATCCATCCTTACCCTGTTTCTATTTTTATTTTTTTTGGTCCCTTATTAGGTATCCTACGAGTCAGTTATATGTTACGTACCCATACGAGTGACATACGAAGATTTATTTTTCTCCTTGGGTCCTCCGTTTGAAGACGAAAATGTATCCCAACGACAGTAACACTTTACGCAGCAATGGTGCTTTGAGTTAGAGTTTTCAACATTATGTCAAATAAGATAAGGGCTTAGCTACTCAGGATTTTGTTCTGAAAATTTCACGTTTCTAACATTTCATACAATGTTAAAAATATTTAGGTAAAACAAAAAAATAAACATAGGTCATGGACCCTTACGAAATCGTATGCGATAATATAAAACTTATTATCTATAAACACAAAACAGAAACAAGCGTTATCGTTGAATTTTCCCGAGCCTGTCTTAATAACTAACAAATCTTTACATAGGCCGATCCCTCAGGGCGCGCCTAACAAATCCGGGTTTGCGGTCACTCCTCGGGGACTCGTGTTGGTTCAAATAAGCTTGACAAGGTAACATCGTGTCGGTAAATTTTCGTCTATGTTCTCATGTTATAACATTCTATTATAACCCTCTACAACAACTTACAGAACCGCTAAGTATCTCAAGCAATCAGGAGCAGCAGCTTACAGGATAATCAATAATTATGGTTAGTTTTATATGACGTGCACCATATCGCGTTTCATCACTACCGGTCATCATAACTAAGTAATAATCCCCGATACTTGGGTTCATATCAACGGCTTCGTTTGGTGCCCGCGTCCTGCATCCATCCAGATTAGCTCGGACGCCGGCGAGACGAATGACCCTCTTCGTGTCCGTTACTCATTGATATGGCCGTTATATTTCGCTGCCAAAATATTAACGAGTGTTGTAAATGTCGCCAGGGACATTAGCGTCGTGAACGTCTGAGTCTGTCATTTGTTTGAACGGAACTTTTTTGGGCGGTAACAATCCGAACCTGGCATCTGTTTCCACATTGTTCGCTTTAGGCAAATTTAAGTTGTTTTATGTCGGAGCTAGCGAACGGGTTTGCGGTGTCATCATCATCAACCGAGCTATTACGGCGCAGATGGGCGACGGAATGAATAGGCATTATAAAGTAACATTGTCCTCGCTTTTTAAGGTCGATACTTCGTCTTAAAATTAGGTACATATTTTAATTTATAAAAACACATTGTAGGTACTCTTGGGTTCATTACATCCGTTAATCAAACAGAACAGGATTATTCTAATGTCTTCACAGAAAATGGCCAGCGATTAGCTTTGTTATTCTATTAAGTTGAAACTCACTCTAGTTTTCTTCACACAATGTAAAGGTTTAGGTACGTTTTAGATATAGTATAGTTTTACGTACAAGTATATGATGATTATAAATTATGATTGCAGATTATAAATGATGTTACATGACCATAATAAAACATCTTTCAGGATAAAACATCGTATTATAAAAATGGCAGGAATCAGTAAGTTTCACCGAAGTCAAAATGATTTGCTCTCCGAGATATGTACGCCACATCTCGTGAAGGAGTTTTGGAGATTATACGTTTTATAAGAATGAAATCTTAGGAGATTCCGTAAAAATATTATTAGACTATCTAAGATACTTACTTGGCGTAGCTTGACTCTAGAAACCATTAATATTATCGGCCATTCACAAATTGCACTCCACGAAGGTTGGCGACTGACAAGGACACCCTCAGGTATACATAATGTAAAATTTCTTCCTTAAGGAATGTGCCGGGTGATAACAATTAACGTTGATCACAAGTATGAACTGTTGGTGCTGCGTAATAACTTCTGAAAAACACGAGACTACTCACACTGGCTGAGTAGTGCATTAACATAACACAGCGGGGTGTCAAACCGTAGACGCAAGGGTTCATTTAAGGGTAATAAAGGCTCCGTTGTGACCCATTAGAGGGGAGCTCAATGAACGTGGAGCCGACCGGAAACTAGTGTACCGCGAATGAAAACCTTCGCCTCTTTTAGATATTGTTTTGTTTCAGAGGAAGCGTTATTAAAACGCATGGACTTTTAAAATTATGAACCACGATTTTGAAAACATTTTCTTATGGAAAACTGTTGGTTGACACGAGAACAATCGCTATACACGTTCGTACATCAAACTGTACGAGATCACACGACTCGTGTCATTTTTTCAGAAGAAAGCAATTTTCTCATATTTGTCGTTCACATCGGCCATTTATATCAGGCCTTCCTTTCACACGACTAATTTCTGGATGGTAGTCACTGTTCATACGGATTGCCTCTGCACTTTTACAAATCCTGTATCAGCGAATTCCAAACATATGTAGCTTGAGTCTATATTGTGTCGAGTGAATAGTGAATATTTAATACAGCCGTACCTACACACGAGAGTACATGATGGATGCGGACGGAGTAATATTTCATGGAATCATAAAAAGTGTCATCGCCGCGTAACCGAGTAACCGCTGTAATGAAATCCGGCGACACCAGGACAACACAACTCGTTAGAGGCGCGTCTTACTAAATCCAGTTTCGCGGGTGCCGGCGCGGCAGAAATTGTATTTATTCGTCGGGCCGGGTGATTCGCGACGCTTGTTAGCGAATTCTTTTTACAGCGTTTCAAATTGCACCCGTCAGAGATGTCGCCTAACGAAGCCTCCTTTGTGTTATGATGCTCAAGGCACCGAGCTATCTTTTAAGTATTTTATTCTCTAAGGAAAGATAAATCCATTGGCCTATTTGCTGAACGGTCACGTCTCGAGTTCCTGTTTCAAGTGCTACAATTTTGATTTTCACAATGTACTGTGGGTACTTGACAGGATCTAAACGGAATCGGCCGGGATTGAAAATATTTATTGCGTTGCTGCGTCATCACCACATATCACACTTGATGTAATGTGGCTAGTACACTACAAGTGCTACTTATCTACATTACATAAAAATAAATGCGTTTATGAACCATGCAGATTTTTTGTACGATATTTCGCTTCACGTATTCTTCTCTTTCATCTTGTATTACTTATTTTTAAATTATAATCGATTTTCGTGAGCTGGTAAGCAAATATAATGTTATAATGACGTAATCGTAAAGTATTACAAATTATGCAATATTATTATCATCTGATTAAAATGATGTTGTTGGTTTTTTTTAGTTTATAAATTAAACTTCTTATATTCATTCCAAAATCGTGCTGAATTCTTGTAAGAAAAGAAGAACTACTTACGATAGAAGACTGTAGGTACATAATTATATATTTTGTCTGCGTGAACGATGATCGCATTTTGCGACATCGCTGGATTAAAATCATAAATACAATATTTAAATCTCATCTTCATTGGAAAATGAAGCAAAAATTCGTAAATCTCATGAAACGCTATATTGATTCTTCACATTACCGATTTCAATTTGGGTAGAAAACTGGGGAGTGTTGATAAAAATTCAGGCTATTATGTGCTCGCATAATGCGATCAGGGAGCGCTGACCCCGCCGGAGCCCGGATAATCTCATAACGAGGCGTAATTGTTGGATAGGTTCAAGGACGGCCCCACGCGTGCGAGTCGCGGCGTACGTGACCAGGATTTTGTTATCGGAAGGACAGTATCAATAATGGTGGGAAAATGTCGCCTGTGATATCGGCCATGTTACCACAATACGCTTTTAGCTACGAGTGAGACCACTTGGTACGACCTTTCCATCGTTGGCGTGCTATGCTCGGAGTGTAAATTAATGGAAACTATTTATGTAGTAGCGCGGGTTGTGGGTGTTGACAGCGGTTTAGAACGTATAGAGTAAGTTACTCTGCCAGTAAAGCGTGTAGTCCCAGGTTTGATTCCCGACGGGTTTATGTATGTATGTATATAATATCTTATTTATGTTGTCCATGTCATCCGCGACATCGACCGAACGTATGAGTATGTAAACGGTTATCTATTTATTAATTAGCTGTCCCGGCTGACTTCGGACCGCCCTATAATTAATTGTTGTTGTAATAACTTATTAGCTGAAACACTTGTTACACTATCACTATTAAAAACAAAACAAAATCATTTTTTTTCTATACCTTTTCAAATGTTTAAATAATAATAATAATAATAATAATAATAAATCGTTTATTGACACTTACAATTTACAGTTTGTTAAAACAAAAGTTACATCTAAAAGTGTCTGATGCCTGAACTAGGATCAAAGCCTGTATTTCTGGCACCAGCTCTTTAGCTCAATGACTTTGTCAGTATGTGTGTGTGCGTGTGTCTGTGTGTGTGTGTGAATGCGCGTGTGTGTGGGTGTGTTCGCGCGCGTGGATGTGTGTGTATGTGAGTGTGTGCGTGTGTGTGCGTGTGTGTGTTTGATTGTGAATTTATCTGTACATGCATATCGTGAAAGATAATTATATACTGATAGGTGCTGATATATTACTGATAGGTACTGGTATATAGTAGGTACGTGTAAATTTTATTTTATTTTATTTAGAAATAGTGATAATAGCTTCGATATCCTCAAATGTTTTTAAGTACATCCACTCCTTAATTACAATTTTTAGTTTATATGTTGTAAGGTGACTCATCTGGATGACGCGACTTACTTTATTGTATAGATACGGACCTAGAAAATTAAAAAATCTCTGTGCAAAAACGGACTTGCAGGCTGGAATATTAAAGACTTGATATTTTCTCCTTTGGACGTTTGCATTTTGAATATTAGGTAAACAGTAAGTGTGCTGTTTCAGCAAAACCTGATATACGAAAAGCTTCCTCACTGATAGCAATTTACATTCTTTGTATAATAAATTTGTAGAATACCGGTATGGTTTGAAATGACTAACTTTTAATATTGCCCTTTGGGCTCTTTCAAGATTTATCAGAGAACTTCGAGTAGAGCCTCCCCATGAGGTTATGCAATATTGTAACAAAGATTGACACAGAGCGAAATAAACAATTTGAATGATTTTGGGGTCAGCAACATGGCGTAGGTTTTTGAATATATATATGAGTTTACGCAATTTGGTAGTTAGAGAAGATATATGTTCGTGGAAATTTAATTTATCATCAACTATTACACCTAGATATTTTACTGATTTTACTTTGGAAATTGATTGACATGAACATTCTGGTTTTTTATCATGACAATTATGAGCTTTGAGAATGAAATTTTCGAGATGTAGGTTCTTAGTACTTCGCATTGTAAAGGTAACATAATTTGTTTTTTTAACGTTTAAGGAAAGAATATTATTAAGAAGCCAATCCATTACATCGTTTATACCTTGTTGAGCTGCAGCATAGGTTTCCTCCCATGTTGCAGCTGAAAAGATTAAAACCGTGTCATCCGCAAAAGTGATAATTTTCCCATTATTTAAATTTAAGTTGCAGAGACTGTTTATGTAGATTAGGAAAAGTGTAGGGCCCAAAATACTCCCTTGAGGGACTCCATAGTTTATATTTACACTATCGCTTAGGTGATTGAGGATTTTAACTTGCTGGGATCTATCATGTAAGTAATCTTTAAAGAAATCTAGTGGTATACCTCTGATTCCAATTGAAAAAAGCTTGTCTAAGAGTAAGGGGATCTGGACCGTATCAAAGGCCTTGGAAATATCTAAAAATATAGCCAGGACCTTCTCTCTCATATCTAAACCATTGGTAACATGTTCAGTTAATTTCTGAACGGCGTCTGCTGTGGACCTACCAGTCCTGAAACCATACTGCCTGTTAGAAATAAGATTATTAGACTCTAAGTATTTAATCAATCGCTTGTTGGCTATCTTCTCAAGAATTTTTGAGAAAGCTGTTAATATTGATATAGGCCTGTAATTACTTATCTCGTCTTTATCCCCACTCTTATGTATGGGGTGAACTATTGATTTTTTGAAGACCTTAGGAAAGGTACCGGTTGCTATGGCACAGTTGCATACATGTGTCAAGGGTCGAAGAATAATGTGTTTGTATTTTTTTAAGAAAGAGGCAGGAATAGAATCCCAACCCGAAGCAGTATCATTACGCAGGGACAAAATTAAACTTTCTACTTCCATCTCATCAGTATCAAGGAATACCATAGATTTAAGAGTGTGATTCGTTAGTTGTAAATTATTTGGTTTAAGCGCCATAGTTTTTTCTGCAATTTTTTGTCCTATAGTAGCAAAGAAATGATTTATTGAGTTGACGGCTTCATGTCCTGTGTTCTGAAGTGACAGTAGTTCGTGAGCTGGGTCATTTTTTTTGTTTGTATGTGTAATGTTCTTAATTGCTTCCCATAGCCGTTTATTGTTATTACCAGCTTTCTTAATTACCCCCTTTTCATATTCAGTTTTCGTTTTACGTATTAGATAATTACAAAAATTTCTATATCTTTTATAGCTAGTTTCCAAAACAATATTATTAGGATTTAGTTTAAGTTTTTTATGTAACTTGTTCCTATGCCTAATGCATCTTAGCAACCCTGGAGTCATCCAGGGCTTGATAATTCTTTTTCTACGTGGTGGCTTATATACAATAGTATTATTTTTTAATATATTAGTTATTGGCAATATTAATTGGTTTGCAGCTTCATTTGCATCCCAAGATTCGAACACAGAGGAAAGGTTTAAATTGCACATATCTGAATCTACGCCTTTCATGTCTAATTTAGTAATGAACACTTTTGGGCTACTGCGAGGAGCTGTTATTTGGAAACAGAATATTACAGAGTAATGGTCTGTAAGGGTCGTTTCAGCTACAAGGGTGACACAGGTACTGGTTGTTTTAGCAAACACATGGTCTAGACAATTATTATTTCGCGTTGGCAAGCAATCTTTAGGTAAGTAACCTAGGTAATACATCATCGTCAGATATTCTTGTGAGTTGTTATCATACACTCCTTCATTTATGTTGATATTCATGTCTCCCAGGATAACAACATTTTTGAAGGACGTTAGCGTTGAAATTATTTTTTCGAGGCTTGCTAGAAATCTTGAAAGGTTAGTCTGCGAGGGGGAACGATAGATACCTATGATAGCTATATCTTGTCCTACTTTAAGTACCGCGCAATTTGCATCGTGGCATATTGGTTCCTCAAATGAGATATTTTCTAAATTTTTGTTAACATATATTACTACTCCATCGTTCTGGAGCACTAGGTTTTTCGTCGCAAATGACAAATACCCATCTAAATGAGGTAGGGGCATTTGTTGAGAAAGCCAGCACTCAGTAAGTACGATTACATCGTAGTCTAAGTCAATTTGTTGCATTAACATTTGAAAACCAGAAAAATTATTTAAAATGCTTCTAATATTTTGTGTAATAATTTTAAAACCGTCTGCGCAATTCGATTCATTGAGCTTAGTTTTACAGGTGCATGGATCACATGAAAATGACACATGTTTAAGGAGTTCGTCAATGTCATTTACTAGAAAATTTTCTCTTAATAAAACCATTTCTTACGTTGTTTAAGTTGTGGTACAAGTAATTAGTTGGCAATCAAAAATTATAAGCAGCTACGAAGAGGTACAACTCGGTCACAGTATCTGTGCAATAATAAAAATTCGCAATAGTTTGTCAGCTATAAGCCAAAATAGAGTGAAATTTAGCCAAAATATTGTGAAATTTAGTTATTTGTTTTGTGTTAGAGCATTATTATGTTTTGTATAGTTTATTGTGATATTTTTAATTGCTGAGTTGCAGTTTCCTAAATAAATTATTAGTTATAGATAAGATATGTGCAGATATTAAAGTATAACTTTTGTTCTTGTTTATTAAATTTTGTAAATGTAGATATGGATGTACTTTGCTTTATTATTATTTATAAGGAATAGTGTAGCTGTAGATGAAGAAATCTAGAAGTATTTTGAAGTCATAGAAAAGTTGTGCTATAAAATACGTATGTATTTATAATGGATACTTTATTTTCATAGGAAGTTTGGGTAATAATTTATACTAGTTAAGGTGTATAAACGTGTACGTAGAAAAGACACTAGCAAGAAGAACTTATCACATGAAAAACTCTCCCTCAGTATGCAAGAAGATGACAGCTATGTATCTTCATCACCTAATCAGAGTGTCTGCAGCTTACCTATTTTCTCTGAAACCGCAGCGGTTGCGGCTTTAAAAGAGGATGTTAATGTACTATCTGCACAATTAATAAGTGCTCATGACGAAATCAGCAATTTGAACCAAGAAATTATTAATCTTAAGAAAGAATTAGAAATTAAAGATAAAAAAATAACTCTACTAAAACAATTGGTTAAAAATCCTTCATCCCAAACACCTAGTAAAATTACTCCAGGAAAAAGAACGCCACTTAAAAAAACCGAAAAAAGAGTCTTGGCTTCAAGTGAAATTGGGAAACAGGTATTTCACACATCCTTAGAGGAAACAAAAGAGTCATCCATTACAAAGGATATTGCAGGAATGGAATTAATAGAAAAACCCAATATAGGCACAAGTCTTGTTTTAAACCCTGCAAATAGAACTATATATGTTTTTGGTGGAGAACAATGTTCTGGCTTAGGGCCAGCACTCTACGAATCAAGACAATCAACTCAGTACGAGAAATATGACATAAAATCCTTCATAAAACCTAATGCAACCACAGAAGAAATTTTAAAATCTAGTCAACTTTTTAATTACTTACCAAATGACTGGATTATCCTATCAGTCGGGGAACATGATACAAACCCCTTCATGATTACCACCGCTTTAAGTAGTTTCATAAATGCAAAATTGAAAGTCAATATAATTGTCCTAGGTATTAAAAATAACGTACACCTAAATAGTGTTAAACTTAATTATACTCTTAGACATGTATGTAGTAATTTCACAAATAGCACATTTATTGAAACGAACAATGTAATACAAAACATGGCATTTCTTAAGTCTACATGTAGAGCCATAAACTTTACTATAGATTCGCTAGATTATGATACAAAATATATCTCCTCTTTTAAAAAGGCACATACCGAATACGTCAAGAAAAATGTTGGAACTAATTTAAAAACCCGTAAATTACCGGTGAGAGGCACGATTCCGTACTACTTTCAAACAATTAAGGATAAAAAAAAGATATCACCGTCTAAAATTCATAAGCCTGGAACAATTCCATTTTACTTTTGTAGAGGTAACAAATCTGACTTAGACAACGAACTGATAACGAAAAACAAACCTTTTTTTCGTCAATAAAAACGATTTTAAATTACTGCACCAAAACATAGCCAGCTTACTCAGTAAATCTGATGCTATAGAGATCATGCTTCATGAACTTAAAACACATGATATTGAAATCGATGTACTATGTTTTACAGAGACGTTCATTCAAGCTGGGGATGAGTTTAACCTTAAAATAAATAATTACGACTTAATATCTAGTTATTCAAGATGTAAACAAAAACGGGGAGGGGTGTGCATATTAGTGAAACAGGATATTTTAGCAAAAACAGTTCCTTTCATAAATAAATTCGCCATCGAAAAGCATTTTGAATGTTGCAGTGTGGAGATCGGAAATCTAAACATTATAGTTATATGTGTATACAGAATTCCTAACTCGGACATAAATATTTTTATAAGCAGCCTAGAAAATATCTTACATTACTTGACTGATTGCAAACGCGAGAAACAAATTGTTATAACTGGTGATCTCAATATCAACACATTAGTTAAAAGTAAGGATAGCGAGCTTTTGCATAATCTTACGCGTAATTTCAATTTACAATTGCACGTACAAATGCCAACGAGGAAAAACGCATGCATAGATCACATATTAAGCAATATTAAGAACTGTGCATGTTATCTTCTATACTTAGGTATCTCAGATCATGACACAGCGCAAATGTTATCATTCCCTCAAGAAAGTTTAAAAGAACACAATATGTTTTGGTATAAAACATGTAGAGACTATAGCAATTCAAATATAAATATTTTTAAAAACTACTTGAATAGCCTGTCTTTTTCAGAGTCATTACAGGAAAATGATCCAGATGTAGCGTTCAATAACTTTCATGATTTATTTACCCTATTATATAATCTATGCTTTCCAAAAAAAATAGTTAAAATAAATAACTCTTGTAAGAGGCCACGCTGGCTCACTCGAGGTATTAAAATAAGCTCTAAAACTAAAAGGAACTTACGATATTTGTCCTATAAAAACAAAGAAATTAAATGTGAATATCTTAAATACGCTGATATTCTTAAAAAATGTGTAACGAAATCCAAAGTAAATATGCATAAAACCTACATGCTTAACTCAAACAATAAATGTAAGGCGGCGTGGAATATTATCCAAAACAGATTAAATAGAGTAATTAAGCATAATTCAATACAAATCAAGTGTAAATTCAATAATACAATAATTGAAGATCCACAAATGATTGCTGACAAATTTAATGACTATTATATTGACCTGACAAATACAAAAATACCTAATTATTCATATTCAAGCAATCTTCATGACAAATATTTAGGAAAAATAATATCTGACAGCATTTTTCTTAAACCTTGTGATCCAACTGAAATTTGTAATATAATAAAATCGTTAAAAAATAGTCGCTCTGAGGGTTATGATGAAGTTTGTACAAGAGTATTAAAAGCGTGTACGCAGGAAATATCCCCTATTCTCACCGCGCTCATTAACATGTCCTTTGAAAACGGATGCTTCCCATCGAAATTAAAATATTCTAAAATTATACCTCTATACAAAAAAGATGATCCTATGTCAATAAAAAACTATCGTCCTATTACACTGATTCCCATTATTTCTAAAATATATGAAAAAGCTATGCATATTAGGCTTTTAAACTTTTTTAACAGACACCAAGTTTTCGTAAAGGAACAATATGGCTTTCAAAAAAATAAATCTACAGAATTGGCAATATTCGACCTAATTGCCAATGTGACTCACAATGTGAGTATGAAATACTACAACACGGTTCTATTTTTCGATATGTCCAGCGCTTTCGATTTTGTAAGTCACGAAATTTTATTGAGTAAATTAGAAAAATGTGGAATTAGAGGATTAGCTCATGATTGGCTTAAAAACTACCTTGAGAATCGTTATCAGCAGGTAGTTATCACCGCCTTAAATGAAAAATCAATTGCCATATCGCACAAATCGGGTTTTAGACATAATGCTTGTGGAGTTCCACAAGGAAGCATACTTGGACCTCTTCTTTTTTTAGTATACGTGAATGACCTACCCGAAGCTATAAGTCACAAGACAGTTCTCTTCGCGGACGATATATCCATAAGTGTGGTTACAAAATGTAAGGAAAATCATAACGAAGAAGTCAATTTGATAGCTACGTCAACAATAGAGTGGTTACAAAGAAATAATTTAAGTGTTAACATAAACAAAACAAAATATGTTCAGTTTACCAATCAAAATGCAATCCCATTACAATTAAACATCAAATATAATAATGAAACCATAGATAGTGCAAATTCTATAAAATTCCTGGGAATCCAAGTAGATAGATATTGCAATTGGAAAGAGCACGTAGAAAATGTTTGTATTAAAATCAATAAGTTTGTATACGTATTGCGAAGATTGAGCAAAACAACTGATAATAAAATTGCAGTAATGGCGTACCACGGTTATGTCGGGTCAAACCTTAGGTATGGCATAGTTATTTGGGGCAATTCAACAATGTTAAATAAATTATTTTTGACACAAAAAAAATGTATTCGTGCCATAGCCGGTCTGGCTCCTTGGGAGTCATGTCGTCCAATATTTAAAGACATTCATGTTCTTCCTTTGCCATGCATGTACATTTACGAGATAGCCATGTTTGTAAAAAAACATCACCACCTATTTTTAACAAGTAAAAGGTCTAGGAACCCCAACAGATTAGTTATAGATGCTGTAACAAAAACAGGCCTCTACCAAAGAAACTGCGATGGCATGTGTGTCCGCATTTATAACAAATTACCGAATCAGTTAAAAGACAAATCCTTCAAATTATTTAAAAGGAAGTTATTTGAATTATTATTACGTAAATGTTATTATTCAGTAAAAGAATTTATAGATGACAAGGACATTTATAGAGGATATGATGATAACTAAATAATCTATTAATTTGGTATGAATTTAGTATTAGGTATATTATTTTGAATTGAACTGACATTGATATTATTGATTTTAGTTTATGATTTGATTTTATCCATTTTAATTTATGATTTGATTTTATTGATTTTAATTTATGATTTTAGTGATTTTTAATACTAATGTTGCATACTATTTTATAACCTAATGTTGCATGCTCATTAAAGCCAAACATGTAGAACAAATTTATTTATAACATCCGCTGTACCTAACCATGTTTGAAGCAATAAATAAATATTTGAATTTGAATTTGAATTTATAAAGGTGTATAATTATTATTATTTTTTTAGGATAACTAACAGAGAATTTATCTTAACTTCAAAATCTTTCCAAGATTTCATTTTATACTTAAACTTCTAAGTATAGAATAATACCTTTAATGTTTAAACTGTTTTCGTACATATTTAAACTGAGGTACATTAAAATTAATGGCAGTGTATTTGTGTTAAAAGCAGTATATAAGTATTTTGTGTTAATTATGTAAGTATATAAGTAATTATGACTTATCAAAGATGAGTGACAGAATATTCGTTATAACAAATGAATATGTCAAACAAAGAGCACAAGTTAACATGTATCAATTATTCAGAAACAGAATAGAAAAAAACAACAATTTGATCAACAAAGATCGGCTACTACAGTCTAATAGAAAATAAAACCAGTGAAAAACTAAAAAAAATATGAGCAACTAGGTATTAACTAGATTTGATTATCAAGTCTACACAATGAAAGTATTAGAAAAGGCACACTATTAATAATGTTGATTAATATTCTTAATATTAGATGTTACTTCATTTCGGTGGTTTTGGGGGTTGGGATGTTGCCTTCTTCCCTGATTTGTATTATATCCGATCCTTCATCCTTCCTCAAAAAAACGCGGCCGTGTGATGTCCAACAATATTTGTATTTGTATTCTTTTGCAAAATTCCTTGCCTTGAAAAATAACAAACGGGCTTTGGGGGTTAGGTGCTCGGATATATATATAGGAACAGATGGCCCTCCGATTCCGATATGTGCAGAGTTTAGCTTGCTGTTATTTACAGAGTTGAATCTTTTTATAGCCCCCAGTAGGTTATTTTTTATTATTGGCCCTCTCAAGTCAACTAGGATGGTTTTCTTCGTATCCTGTCTTCCAGGTAAACGCCTAATATCTATTATATCCTGCGATGATAGTGAACTATTTACAGCCGAGGCAGTTTTTTGTGCTAGTAGGATGAGGTCATCTTGAGTTTCATTCGACGCGGTAGGTACATTACGAATTTCAATTTGGTTTTGACACGCTTGTCGGGTTAAGTCTTCCACCTTTGTTTGAAGTATAGTTATTTGATTCTGATAGAACAACGAGGACTCTTCAAGTTTTTCAATCCTGTTGCTAGCTGAGTCAAATTTTTCGGTTAAGAAGTCAATGGCACTTTCAATTTCCTTACTTGTTATATAGACATTTGATATTTGATTTTTTACTTCCGTGATTTCTTTCTTTAGACTAAGCAGAGACACATTCTGGGCTTCAATGAATGTATTAAGAGTGGTTTTTAACTCCCGGATTTCGTTTTTGACGTCACTATCATCACATTCTTCACGGCGTCGCTTAATACGGAAGTTAATATTGTTTTTATGTTGCGGTGTGGCAGTCAAATGGATTGATAAGTTGGGATCTGAGCTATAATGTTGATCGCTGAAATTTGATGGGGTACGCAGCATATTACACCTTTAATTAAATTTGAAACTAGACTGTTCGATCGGTTATTTCATAAGCGAATTATAAATATTATTGTCGTGGGTAATTATAGCAGCGTACAGTTGTTTGTCTCAGACGGCAGCCGGCAGTTATGCACTCGACACTTGCAGAAACGTAATAAGTGAACCCTATGCACACTGGATCTAAGTAGTGAAAGGATGATTGTAATGCGTTCCTAGTCGCTTCCACACAGAGTACACTTTCGCACGTAGCTCCCCGAGCTACAGAGTACAGGTTGATGTTATTCACTTGCCTACGCGATATGAATGCGCGTGAAAGAGATACATAGATGCACACCGACTGTATTTACGCAAAAATCACAATTTTTGTTATCTTAGATGGCACTTAAACGACACGTCCACTACGCTTAGCGTCCGGAGCGAAAGAGGAGAATGAAAAATATTTAGATATTAACATCAATTTGCATGTTTTAAGGAGTTCCTAAATGTATAAAGCATGTCCTTTTGAGATAGACGTTAAGGGGATGAAGGATGCCTGATTAAAACAGCCGAGTGATAATGTTCCGAAATTTACCGTAAATCTGCAATTTATCATCGACCGGTCGGAGCGCAACGTATTTGGGCCCATTGAAAATTCTTGCCCTAATTATTTCTGTCCAAAACTCGTCAACGAAAGCTCTCCGGAGGCCAAACACCCTTTGATTGCACAAGCTTCTCGTCAATACAGAGTCATGTAATTTGGAAATACGTCGTTAAACCGACACGAGTCAGTGCAAATGTGTATGCTGCAGTTTACATTGGCGGGTTTTAAGAAACCTTAATTCGCATTTACTGCTTCATCAGTGGAACATATTTTTACCCATCTACAACTTTCTCAAATGTTACATCATCGTCTTACACTTTAAAGAGGCGACCATCTTAGTTCTTAAGGGAAATAGGTATCACATCTGTGGCCGAATTAGAACTCTTTCTAACAATTACTAACGGGACTGTAATAATAGTACAACTACAATAGTACTCACTAGACTAGACTAACCATCGTAACCCCGATTTGTATCAGCCTACAGCACCACCCTTCCGCTGCCGCCCGCGACAACTGTGACCGACACAGAATAAGACTCAAATCGGGGCAAATGAGCCTTTGCCACCTTAATTGATGATGAAAAATATCATGAAATAATATGAAAAATATCTACAATATCTAGATAAGTTTGTACGAGCAGGTTAAGTAATAACGACTAACACCATAAAGGTATCATTGTGACAACTGACGTACATTTATTGATAAATAAAGTATCGAAGACGGCCATTATTTAGCCAAAGTAAAGAACAATAGAGCAGTATAAAACGCACGGCCATGTATTAAACAGTAGATTGCTTTCATGCTTGTTTTTAACCGTTAATTTACTAAAAATATTAATAGATGGCTTAGTATACACTATTATTAATATAATTATGTTTCAATCCTACTTATATTATAAATGTGAAAGTTTGGATTTTCGCCATTAAATACCGCATAAACGGCTTAAAGATTTTTTATGAAACTTCGCGCTCAAATATTTTATGACCTGGACTTTTTCATCCCGGGATTGTTTCTCGTGAATTGGGTAGTAAAGTTTTTGCTGATACGTTTCTTCAGGTTTTTTTAACAAAATATCCTATATTTCTTATTTGTGCGATCCATATTGGACTTCGGCTCCGTGGTCTGGAATTATTATTACGCATGTCATATTAGTTCGCCGCGGCACCGGCTTGGACGGGCGCGATCAAATAATTAAATGTCTAACTTCAAATTAATTTAAAAGTGGATGTCTAGTATGTTCCTTTTAGCCGAGTGTGCGTCGCAAAATAGATTTACATGCTTCTCGGTATATTATGTGTCGTATCTTTGTTCCATTATGGCGCTGTAGAGATCAAATGCGTGGGCTGATTTTAATGTTTCCTACGTCAATCGATTTGTCTTAATCTTGCAAGAATCACTAACATGGTATTAATAAACATTAAGTATGGCGACAATCAGACGCCATATTGTAAACAAGCCTATACCCGCGGCTTCGCCCGCCAAAAATCCCTAAATATATAAGTTTATAAAATCAGAGAACTTTCATACTAACTTTGCGCCCCCCTTTTACCCGCTTAACGGATGATTTTCGAAAAAATATTTTATACATGTTTCATAACTTTCAATGAAATACCTTCATTCTGAATTTCATTCGAATACCTTCAAAAACGGCATAGTCTCATACTAACTTTACACCCCCGTTTTACCCCCTTAGGGGGTGAATTTTCACAAATCCTTTCTTAGTGCTCCCCTACGTTATATAAGGAACCCCTGTGCAAAATTTCAAGTTTCTAACCCTTATAGTTTCGGCCCTGCGTTGATATGTCAGTCAGTCAGTCAACTTTTTCTTTTAGAAAAAAATGAAGTCTACTTGTTAAAAATAATAATATTTTTAGTAATTAGAAGAACTGAAGAGACTCGGGAAACGTTTTTCATTTGCTGATAAATGCATGCCACCGTGATTACCAAAACACAGAAAAGTCTTGACATTTTTATGTAAAATATTAAAAATAAATACGTACAAAAATAATTCCTTCTTACTCTTCAATCAGATTGACTGTGTAAAAAATATCTTAAAATAGACGTACTTAGAGATTTTTTCCTGCATAGCGTCTCTCCTTACTCACTCCGCGCGCGGAGGTTAAGAGACGAAGCCTTTGAGCTGTGACCTTAATAGGATTAAATTACTTCGCACCTGAAGGAGGTGAGAGAGAACAGGAAGAAAAGTTATGTAGGTAATCGGCAAAGAGACGGGGTAATAAAATAATAATCTGTACGCAGTGCGCAAGTAGGTACATACATCCGACATTGCTAAGATAATAAAGTATGGCAGCAGCTACTCCCGTCTACAATCGATGACTATAATATACGATTAACATGAGAAATGTACAACACGACTCTTTGTTAAAATGCGTAATTTCTACCTCAAGTAAGTGACGCAAATATCATCTGCAATTACCTGTCAAAAACCAAGGCACAAAGGCCCAACATTTTGGAACCAGGAGACTAACAACAAAACATGTAACTACGTTCATAAAATTAATTTTAAATTCACAGACGGTGAAGTTACTAAATAAACCCGAACTAAGAGACTGTCAGGACGGTGGAGTATTAAGATCACAAACGGAAACATGGGCAGCCGGTACAATAGTATTACTATAGATAAAACCCTTGATGCGGTTGTAATTTTAATTAATCTGTGACGCTAACAACCACCGCCCTCCCGATGACTTCACTCCGGCTGCGCGGGTCAAGATGGGACAGCCACCAGTTTAATGACAACCCTATTTGTTTCACTAGAATCGAATTTAATTACTGCGTAATATCCGGTCAAGATCAGTTACGCTTCGGACAGGAACTATTGTAATTATGTATATTTAATTTACGTTTGTATGGATCTAGAAATCATTACCACTTTGTGTACAAAAGAATATTTTTAGACAGCAGACATGATTTTCGAATGAGACAGTCCATTATATCTCTCGGAAGCTTACGCCCACTTCGCACACGCGTACACATAATCACAAACAGGAGAGATACAAATTAATGACACAAAATGTAAAATTGTTGTAGATGTAGATAGCATCAGGTTTGTAACCTTCATAATTATAGCGTTAGCGTATGTAAAATAAAGAAATATTTATTTTTCAATTTGACAATTATTCTAATGTATACCTAGAAAGGTTATTAAAATTCAATTTTAAATTATACTGTTCTTGTGACTAAAATATTTTTGTACACCTTATAGGTTAGGATAAGAGATCTATTTTGGTATCTTGCGTGACATATCCATCCTGCAAACAAATAAATTTTGATTTTGATTTTGAAAATGAGTTATCGTTAGCTATAACTTTTAATTAATATTATATTTAATGAAAATATCTTTAAAACTTAAATGTAAACAATAGGAAATAATTTATTGATTACATAATATTCACTGGATTACTTATTAGTAGATATTATTATTTGGTATTTGTGACCCAATTGTAATAATGTCTTGTATCTTGTTTGTAATTGGTGCTGAGTCGGTGTGTGCAGTCCACAAGGCACAGTTACTTATTAATAAGTAGTAATAACACGCTGTTCCAAATGTTCCCGAGCTGCCGTGGCGCCGCGACCAGTCACCGATGACAGTTCCGCGCTAAAAATATTCATGATATATTGCTTTCATGGATACAGACTTCTAACGCTTTAATAAATCTTTCAGATTGACGGAGAAATTGGTTCAGCTAGCTGGAAACATCGGGAGACGTCAGCATGCCTACTTGATTAACAAAGGGAGAACCCGTTATTTTGGCTGCGGAAGAAATATTTATATAGAGAAGCGTAAATGTAAATTATGAGTAGTCTTTCCTTCTTTTTGTTTTCTTACTTGGCCGGCAACGCATCGGTGATCGCCGTGGTGTTACTGTTCGTTTGCTCGTATGTCAATATTTACATAAAACTGGAACAGGATGACCTCGACTTCCGATGACCAGAGCGAGCGAGAACCATAAAAACTATCACATGACCTTTCCAGGGTGCCATTTATAATATTAGAATGGATGTTCGTATATTGTGTTGTATCTTTTCACTATATTGTATTTGTAAAAAGATATCAATATTATCCTTCAAGAGTAAATTATGTACCGTTAGTTGAACCCAATAAATTATTATTACTAAGTTTGTATAATGTTTGCTTAATTACACGTAATATACTACCAATAGTCATCGCAGGGAGCTCAGTTACTTATTAAAATTGACTTATTATAGTAATAATAAGTCAATGCTTATTAATCTTAATATAAGTAAGGTCTGGTGCAGAGCAAGCGGCTTCCGCTCGCCGGTTCATTACACAACTGGAAACAGTCTCGCGCTGTGTTCGCGACGTCAGAATAAAACCGCCGTATATATTTCGCTATTTATCGAGCGATAAATCGTGACGTAATCGCGCCGTTTCATACGAAATCGCTCATCAAAGTAACCCTGACGCTGCGGTTACGGTTGGCGCGAATTTAACCCCTTTTTATTTAACCAACCGCCGGTTTATTACGTCGCGACGTAATAAACCGGCGGTGCGTCGTGTCGTTTTTTTATCTGCCTCGCCTCGCGTGCCCGCAGCCGAGTGTTAAATTTGCTGGCTTATCACATCTCCAGACCTGTGTTTGAGGAGGGTCATAGAATTTTTAACAACTTTGCATGTTTTTATATCTACGGCAAACCGCAAGTTACGGTTCTGTAACAATGGTTAGTGGTTATATAATGTGTGGGATACAATTATAGTAGAACGGTTTATAGATATAATTAAAGCAATGTTCATAGTCGAAAATCAGAAATGAAGTACTACCTATAGTAACACCCAACATTAATGGAAGGAAAGGTACCGACACCTTATAGTTGTATCTTCATTGAATTGTCAAAGTTGGATGGAGAATGACTCAGTTCGTTTGCGTGTACGAAGCACATGATGTCTACCTACGAGTAACTCGTCCATATGAGGCAAATGGATGATGAGAACTAATGCAATAATTTTACTATTCATGTCTAAATTATCTTTTATCTGCTTTTATATCGACATGTGGTAGATTTTTACAGGGTTCGTAATTTTTGTACGGGAGTTATTTATTATAGACGACACGATTGTATTTCGATTTGAGATTGATTATCACGGGTTTACGATACTTGTCTATATGTAGTTATGTAGGTATCTACCTAATTCTATTTAGGTATCTACCGAATAATAACGAGACTCTTAGTAACATTTACTAACTGGACTATTACTAACAATAACTAACAGGACTAACATTCACTAACAGTCCCTGTCCCAGTCCTCATACTTACAAACTAACCAACTAATGTTCTAACACCGTCACCTAACCGGACTAACTATCCTAGTCCCCATGAGTCTTGTTCTAAGTCGGTCACAGTTGTCATGGGCGGCAGCGGAAGGTGGTGCTGCATGCTCGTCTGCTGCCTTAAGTAAAAAAAAAATGTCTGGTATGCAATGGTGCTTATTAGTCCATAACCCACTCAATCCTATTACGACAACTTTGATAGCTGAAACATACAGACAGTAAAAAAATGTACATTTTTTACACGGTTTTTTATTTTTTTATACGATTTATACTCCGATAAATCGTATCCAGGTCAGTAACTTAATGCTCCTGGACGGTGACCAATCACCATAATACGGGCTGTATACTTGTTTACCTATATTTCACATAAAAAGAACAAAATCAATTGAAAGTCGTTTACATTTTGATTAGAAAAACAAGGGATTCAATGAATCTAACGAAGCGATGTGAAATGTGAACATTGTCGAAATTGTCGCAACATTTTTTTGTGAGGACCTAAATGGGGTTTTAATTTAAATTCCTCACAAACCTACGGCCCGACTCGCTCGTAATTACTTTGTCGATACATAAAATTAAGCCGAGTTGGCCTAGTGATTGGAACGTATGATTTTAAACTAATGGGTATCAATTAACTGAGGAAAACATGTTACAATACGAATGCTACCATGACAGTCTTAGTAAGAGAGAGAGAGAGTAATAATCTACGTCATATATTTAGTCTCATCTATTACATTGTTCATATGAAATACATTACATTTCTTTCTACATTTTATTATGATACGCATGATCGCAGTTCAGCCGTGACCACGATCCATGCCACTGGGTCGAAATATTGGCGTACCAAAGAACATATCGTGAGCACCTGTGTACATAAACAAGTAAAAATAACTTGATCTAATTGATTTTAAAATTTTCAAACTAAGTAATCTTGAGACATCGAGATATAAGTACTAGAGAAGACACCGTAAATTCCTACTTTGTCTCGTTCAACTGCGGCGATCGCGCCGCACGTCGCCGCACCTCACTCAGTCGCTCGCGTAAGTGCCGTGATTTACATGGCGCTTAAGACCTTTTTTGCCGAGAATAAATACACTTCCGCAGCAAATCTAGCGCTGTGGTAAATTAGTTTTCGGTTTCGACGAATTGTTATTATTTTAGAACTAGAGATTCAAATTACGAAGAATAGGACAATTCAGTTATTTGATGTAGCTTCTCTAGTACGTTAGTACTTATATCTCGATGTCTTGAGATAATTTTTTATGTCATGTAAATTGTGTAATAACATTATAATTTGATAGCAATAGATCTAAAGAAAAAGTTTATTTTATTATTTTTAGCGCATTAAAATACAAGCTTGTTTTTAAAAGTTTACTTTTATAATTTATTAATGTCTGTCATACCTAAACTATATGACGAAATAAGGTTGACGTAATTGAAAGACATAGTTCCAATAATAGAACAGATCAATAATCCTTTGGGTCTTAATTAGTGGATCTGCTACGTCGCGGTCAGACCTTGGTTGTTCCAACTGACCAGAAACCTAACGTGCATTCCCAGCCTCATTGAATACGGTGAGGCCCCTTACATTAGTCCTCGATCACGCTTAGAGTCAGCCTCATTCAAGGAGAATGTGGTCTCACAGTTCATCCACACATACCACGGTCATTAACCCCAAAGCAGTTACGCACAAAGTTCAGTACTATAACGTTACGCGTAACGCCGTAACAATTAACACAAACCAAATTGCCTCATCAAGTTCAAAAAACCGTTGCAAAAGTTTAATTTGGCGACGCAACCCGTACTAATTGTGGCGGGCAACAGAGTGATTACCACAAAGCGGGTAAAGTTGACCGCTAGTGGAATAAACAAGAATATTTTAAATTTATCAGTCATTAGTCGCGGGCGCAGTCCCGGCACGTCGCTCGTTAAAAACTTCACTAGTACTGCTGTGTAAGGGCGCGTCATACGCTCGCTTGTACGGTGCGACTTGTCGACACGTCGTTTACACTCAAATCATACCAAAAGAGCAAGTCAGTGTTCATTTTATCGCTACAGTAATAAACCGTCTTTGCTTCGCTTTATCAAACCTGATTTTTGTATTCTGACGAACCCATTGACTAGTCCGGAGCAATCCTGCCTGCGATTAGAGGCCTCCAAGGTCAACTTCCCGGCCGAGACGACATTAATATGACTGTTAGTTCTCTAGTCATAGGTATAATGATTTATTTGTGTTGACCATACCACACGCGACACTTTCGATGAAACTATTAGTCAGAAAACTTATATTCATTAGATCAGAAAAACCTCGAACGAATTCCTACTGAATCCGTTGACAAGACGCAATACAAGTAGTATCCTTATGCCGTCGCCTTAACCGCCGTTATGAGATTTGGCTCTGTCCTCGCCGAACCAATTTCAACTGCTTTAATTTTCGGCAGCTCAGCGGTTCCAAAAATTTTGGGTTAAAATGTTACTGTAACAAGTTCCGGCTCAATTGTTGAGTTTGCTGCTTCACTAAATTTTGATACTACTTAGTAATGGTGTTAGGCTTTCATACACCCCAGTTGGAAGTTGACAATGGACATATTTCGAGGGATCCGTAGGTATTAATCTACGGATCTTTAAAATATGTCACAACCACATGTGACAATCTTTAAACACTGAATGACTGAATTTTACGCCTCATGCCTAATCTACTTACAGATTGGAATCTAACTCTACTCACATAGATCCAATACTTGAACTAAGACAAGTTTTAGGCTAGATGAAGTAACTTCAGAAAACGTTGCACTATAGTAGTAACTATTTAAGTTAACACTGTAGACTAGGGTTTTGAAACAAAAAATGTGAACATAATACCACAGTCTCATCAAATGGAGAGTGACGGTGTGACCTAGATATCTACGTGGAACAATAAAAATGAATAGAAGTTGTTTTCTACTCGCAAAAGAACAATAGAACCATTACGCGTATTGTTCTATTTTTTATTATTTATTTTTTAATAATTTAATCCGGTGCGGCAAACTATTCGTACGTCCCAAATGGCGCTTCGAAACGTCTGGATCAATCGAACAATATACTCGTTATGAGGTTCTATTGACAGCAACCTCTTTATTGTGTCTTGTGTAATGGTTCACCTGGCGCTGAAGCTACGAGTAAACCCACTCGCTTCTGCTCTTTCTGATGTCATTTCTCATCAGTTAATTTTTGTGGCGCGGATTTTTTTTAGATACATAGTACTATCAATTGTTATTTTATTTATAGTGTAGAGGACATGTTCTACATTAAATATAGAAAATTAACATAATCATTTAAGTTATAAATATTGTGGTAAGCCAGTTTTGACATTATTTGTGTTTGTTTGATGTTTGAATCTCTTTTTTTTACGAAGCGTTCCATGATCTACCTAGATTTCTAGAATAGTGTATAACTTTACATATATAAATGAAAAATGCTGTCTTAATGGATGCTCTCTTACTCTAGTGTACCTTAGCAGTTTAAATGAACTTTATAAGTAGTTATTATCTGATACAATAAGACCGAAATAATTATGAAGTATTCTTTTAATGATTATACAAAAAATGTTCTCAAATGGAAATGCACCAAATCCGTAAACAACGTACAGACCGTGTACAGAGCTTTGTAATGAAAGCCTTCGATGCTATATTTCCTACGAGAGATACCCACGAGCATTCTAAATATAAGGATTCATTCAGTCGTTCGGAAACATCGCTGTGAAGTGGAAAATAATGATACTCGAGATTTTGAAGCACATAGTTGAGGTCGACGGGTATATACGAAGGTAGATCATTTTTATGAAATATTTCACTTTAATCTGTGAAAACGGAGTTTTTAAGTTCATCGAGGTTGAGCAACTACCCCGGAACATTTAATATATAAACGTTTTTGCCCTAAATAAATCTAAATTAAATTTGTGTTTCGTTTTCCTGCTGTCGCCGACGTTCCGTCTAATTACAATTACAGAAAATTAAAAGCAAATAATTCAAAGATGTTTCACAAAAACTTGTCAAAACATTGGAATTGTTAATTTGTTTGTCAAATAAAATCCGAAAAACATCACCAATTGTTAAATAAAGAAAACGAAATATTTTTATGTCCTGTGATATCTTCCTGTACTCGATACGTCAAGTATTTAAGAAAATATGCAAACCGATTTTAAAAAGTATGTAAAATCAAAATGGCACTCCAACGCGACATAGATCTTGAAAATTACCTTGTTATATAGAAAATATATAGAAAAGTCTGGAGTACATAAAGACATTTCATTAGTAACATATCGAAGACGTAACTTTATGACAAGTTCCCAAGTCGATTGATCGAATCACACGTCACTTACCTTCGATAAAGTAACGTTATTTAATTTCAGATAAGACAAAACAATTTTCTGCCTTCCACGAGAATAAAAGTACAATTAAGACTTATCTGAAAAGATTCCAATGTTCCGAGTAAATGACTAGAGGACCCTTTCTCTGGTCGAATTGATTTATTGTCGTTTCCACGAGGAAAATGCCGAAAGAATTTTTTTATTTGCCATTCAGGTACCAGCAAAAATGGGAGGTGTATAGCGGAGGGCGTCACGTAACACAGCTGACACCGAACATTACACTATTATACCCTGTGTTCAAATAAACATACCTATTATAAATTAATTTATAGAAACAGAACATATGTCGAAATTTTAAGTGTACATATTACCATATTTAATAACATAACTTACACTGAACCTAAAACTAAAAAGTTAAAAAATAACATAATAACTAAAAAATATTATTAAAAGGAGTCCCTTTAGGCAAGGTTCCGAAGATACTGGCAGCGTTCCCCCTTTGAATAGCTAGGCTAATTCTTTGTCCGAGGTAGCTGCCAGCTCTTCGGTCTCCTGTGACGTCGACTAACCTTTTTGCTATTTCCTTAAAAAGCTTAATAGCACTAGGACCCCACGGACCAAGGGTCTCGACACCGAATGGGACAAAATCGTATTCGGAGCCTAGACCCCGGTATTTAAATGCTTTTGCTTTTTCAGCCGCTTCACAAGCCGCACCAGCTGTGTTGATGGTTCCATGTAGATGGGAAGGGGCCAGCGTGTCTGAACAGGTTGCATCCCATACCAGCACCCGGCCCATCTTCCATGGAATCAAACTCATACCATCCGGTCTCTTGCCATCGTCTCTGGCAATACCAGTCGGCTCAAGTAGACTTGGCACGTTGACGGTGGCAAGGGACCGGCGTATGATATCGTTAAGTGCGGCATGTCTCGAGAAGCGGCCTGCACTTTTTTGGCATGACAGTCCATGATGTCCTAGCTTGTCGACATCACTGCCACAGGGACATTTATGAGGAGCGCAGACCGGAACCCCAAGCCGTAGACAGGTTGCAATTCGGAGCGTGTCAGGCTCAAGAAATGTTCCTGTATTTGACGAAGGGTACGCGTGAAGCCAGTAGCCAGCCTCATGCGCACCCACGGCCAAAAGCCTAGCACGCGCCGAACCTGTACTACAGCTCAAAAGATTGTCATAAGTCAATTTACATTTTATGTCGTCCCAGCTCCTCTGAGAATTTGGAGAAAATGGAAAATTTTGACCTGGGCATGCAATTAAGAATGCGTTTCTAGCTTCTTCCAAGCCAACAATCTCAAAGTTTGAAGGGGATGCCCTTAAAATTTTACTTATGAGATTTGCTGAACTATGGACAGAAGATAGGAAGGCTGGTAAAGCGACACTGGAAATTTTGCGAATCCCTAAACCACCATAACGGATGGGTAGGGATGCTTGGGTCCAAGATTGCTCGGTCAGCTGCAAATTAAGAATTGATTCTAAGCTAATTTTGATTAAGTTGTCTACTTGTGTCAAAAGATCTGGGTGATTCCAAAAGGAGCAGCAACGGAGCAACCATACCTATTTACATGAAATATGAAACAATCAACTGATTTCGTTTTGAAAACGGCCTTCCGATCATAGTCTTATTAAGTAAAGTATAAATGAATGCGACAATGATTTAAACTTTGTAAAACGTATGTTTTCAAGTGAGTTAAAAGGGAAATATTATTATGCACTCAAATACATGGATTTGCAAGAGGGAGTATCTGTTAAGCGGATTACCTGACGACACGTCTTTATATTTACATAATACTGCATCCCGCGCAGCCTCTGCCGAGATATAACGTCCTCGTGAGCTATACAAACAAGCCCCGTCTGATTCATACTTGGGCCACGAAATGTTACTGAAGCCGGATAAATTCCACACTCTGAGTCTGTTGGAGAATTACACAGAAATCCTTTCGACATTGTTGGTTTTGTCACTTGCGATACACATCTTAGTGAAACTAATAACAGAGACTAAACAGAACAAAACTGAACAGAACTTGACAGAACCGCGTGTGCATCTGGGCTCGGGCCGGCTTTGTACGTGGAGCATAAATCAATTTAACCTGGAATATCTTGTACAAGGTATTTAAAGACTATAAAGGATTAGCAAAAAGGCTGATATGGTACCTTTATTCTCAAAAGGGCATGTGCATGGGATTCGTCGACAATGTTAATGTAATATCGAAGTAGAAAATCTAGCAGTTTTAATTATCATTATCAATCGGCTCTAGATATTAAAGATTTTTATGGAAAAACCGATAAACGAGCACATAAGTCACCCAAACACCGCGAGTATCGCCGACGCGTCGCCGGGCGAGAAGTCACTGCCCCTTCAAGCTCCCAGCCGCAATACGACAAGTCGTTAGGAGACTAACTCAAGCAAGAAAAACCAAACAGTAACAATAATTACCATTTAATAATATTATTGATAATAAAGTCCTAATTCGAAGCCCTACCACCAATCAGAGGCGTCTGTTGCGTCTTACGACAACCTGGTCTGCCAGCAGTCAGGCAGGGTTGATATTCCAGGCCGCCCAAATATGGCCCAAATGCATATCCGTTGCAAATTTTCCTCGTGAATGATTACGATAAACAGATAATGCTGCTGACACGTCTTTGCACCAGAGCAAACAGCCGGGCTTGGAGGCTGGATTTATTGCTCATTCTATGCGCTCGGCAAACAAACAGGGGATTGATTCAAATTCGGGACACAGAGACACGGCGTTATGTAACAGACTACGAGCAAGATGTGACGGAATAACTGGAATCTTCGTACGATCTTGATTTTATCGCAGAATGCACGTCTTTATATTGGCATGGTAAACACCGAGCGCTGGGTTTGTATTGGCACTTTGCAGATGCGCTGGGACTATTTGGAGCCAGACTGCGTGATCAAGGATGTTGTGTCGAGATAAGGTTTAGTTACTGAGCATATTAATCCAAGCTAATATTATAAACGCGAGAATGTGTTTGTCCTTTCAAAACGGAACCACGAGTCGATATCATTTTTGATATGTAGATAATCTAAGGGCTGGTGAGTGCCGAGGCTACCTCTTTGGCAGAAATATATCCTATTTCCACAGGCAAACACGTTTTAATCAAATAGGTGGCGTTACGGGCGCGTGATTCAGAATGTGATTCTTATCGGCTATTATCGTGTAATGCAATATCACAGTGTCTATGTGTGTGTGTGTGTGTGTGTATTACTGAGGCGACAATGAGTAGTGTTTCCACTGTCTCTAACAGAATACACAACCTGATGTGGCTTATATCGCACATGGAATCGCAGTGGCAATTAGTAAAAGAGCTGGCCAAGTGGATTGTCCGTAGTGCTGTAACCGACTATAGGTTCTCCAATGATGACAGCAACCACGATCAATGCATAACATGAATTTTACGAACAGATTTATTATTGAAGTGAACATTTGCTCATTGAAGTGAATACTTCTTTATAATTGTGATTTGGAATTCGTTGAAATGACACGAATGAAGCATCAGAAAAATGGCGGCTGAAGTAAGCAGAGCAAAACATCAATATTTGGACTGACAGTATTCGTTGTTATGAAGTTTCACTTTTAACACGTGTGAATTGCATACATTTAATAATATTTTTATCTTTATGGGTGACATTTTCAGAATACCTTTGATACGATGCGGTTAATATTATTCTACTAACAAAACAGCTATTTCATGAACATCACAGCTGTCTTTGAATACTAATTAATACATTTCAAAGGTGTCACAGGTCATTACAATCGTATTTTGAGATCGTAAAACTATTAGAGCGCTTTGTGGATGGCCTTATAAAGAAATTTATTTGGGAACATTTAATTTTTTATTTCATTCTTTATTCAGGTGTGACCGTTAAGCAATTCTACGTCTTAAGAAGATCGTCCATTACAATAAGATATACCGCTATTACTGTCTTCCAATTATGGGACTGCTTAACTCTTAATATATCCTGCTGGTACCTTCGGAATGATCTGATGTTTCTTTGAATATTTCGTCCTTCAAGTTCAGTTTAAATTTTTTTACGGAATTAAGGTACGGGCATGCATCATCAGCCAGCGCTGCCGCCCATGACAACTGCGCCCGACTTAAAACAAGACTCAAATGGGGACTAGGATAGTTAGTCCGGTTAGGAGACAGTGTTAGAACATTAGTTGGTTAGTTTGTAAGTAAGTATGATGACGGGGACAGGGACTGTTAGTGTATTTTGGCGACGAAATAAATGATGTTTTTTTTTCTTTTATACTTGCGGTATTGACCACTTGTTGCCAGCCGGGTGGTACGGCACGGCACCCGCTCCTTGGATGTCAATAAAAGATAGATATCATTAAAATAAACGGTAAAAGCCGCAGTTTGCGTTTGTTGGAAAAAATAAAAGGGTAAACGTGGATGAAAAGCTACATTTGAGTCATAAAGCTCGAACCGGTATAAAGCCCGCCATAGAAACGACTTCCGTCTAAAGGCACGTACACACGCTCCGCAACCGTAAAACACTAACGCGGAACGTGCGATCGTACAACGCAACGATATATTTTATTTCATTGCACGGTTACAGCAGATAGAAATAACGAAGAATATTGTATGTCTTAAAATCTCATAGTGTTAAGCGAGAAATTCTCGTACATACCGCTCCGCCGCAATCGGGTTATTTCGTGAAATCAACTCGTTACGAGTAGCGAATGTGGCGATTGAGAAAATCCAAATGACATTTTGATATCCACGGTTTAGCTTTTATGTGATACGAAACTCGAACAATATACAAATAAGACTAATATGCATAACTTTGGACGCCAAAGTCTAAATCTAGGATGAAAGTTAACTGCGAAAGGAATATAATATAAAAGGAATGCTTGTTTATTTTGCTGCATGAGGTCTAACGGTGAATTGTTATGTGGTAACGTAACTAGCATCAATATAATATTTTGTAGCAGAAAAGGACAATTGGAGCTATGTTTAAATTAAAATCTCACTAGTCTGCGAGAAAACGCGGAAGAAATAAAGATATTTTTACATCTTATAACATAATTAAGCAAGAAAGTACATCGTAAAAAACATAGGCAAAGTACTGCAGTCCATCATGGGGCCCAGTATGTGTTTTACAATAAGTGATGTGTCAAAATACAACACAATTTTAAGATATGACGACTTCATCAATGACAAAGACGCCTGATATTAATAGAGACAACTGGTCGTGTCTCTATTTATATCAGGCGTAGTATTAGATTAGAAGTTTATTTTTGTACTCATTGCATAATGAGTTAAAAATATGTGCTGAGGAGTTTCTTGGCCGTTTATATCCTCGATGGTAAAGCACCTTTTGGAAATGGAGGTAAATTGGAAATATGACGTGCGTAAGTGTATCGACAAAAAAGTATCCACACACTCCCCAACGAACTTACATACCAAATTTCAGCCTCGTGCGTTCAGTAGTATGGGCTGTGCGTTGTCTGTCAGTCACTCAGTAACGAAAGAGTTTTATATATACATAATTATATTTATAATAACTAATCCGAAAATGTGAAGTCATAATGAAACGATACTAGATACAAAATAAAATGTGGACAAGCACACGGCATGACTTTGGTCCGCTGACCTCATTAAACCAAAGCAAACGTAATGTGGGTAATATTAGGGCGTGATGTTAATTGGCATCATTAATCCTCCTTGCATGTTAGTTATTCGAGCACGGAGCGGAGCCACTCACAATGACGCACATTATTAAAATAATTCGTTTCATCTCAATGCTCTAAATGTACGAGTGTGGAGGTCAGGTAAAAATGGTCGTTTCTTTGTATACAAAAGATTCCCAGCGGAGCACCACAAAAACTTGACTTAAATATTTTTGCCATGATGTTATTTTCGCAGGGCAGCTGCGGGCAAACGGTAATAAGAAATGCGAAATGGCAATGTGGCTATAATGGCAGCCGCGCCACTATTCTCGACAATATTTCCACTCGAAGGGCGTTTCGATAGTTTGTGAAATACAATAATAAATATATTTTTGCACAAACGTATGTTAACAGTTACCTAAGTATTACATTTTTACTGAAACGCGTGGTGATCCTGGATTCAGCTGTTCTTGGTTGACGTTAATTTATGAAACAGACTATTAAGTATTACAAGTATGTTATTTGCGTCTTGAAAAGTTTCTGAAGAAAGACGCGTAACGTGCGCTTGACAGATATATGGGTCAAAATAGTATGTTTTAATACAATTTAAAGAATGTTTATAGTAATAAATGAGTATTATATAATATCATGGTAATACTATATTATTTATCTAAGGATTTCAGTTTAATCGAAAATGTAAAAAGGTTGCATTGTGATTATTATGATGAAACTTCCTGAAAAAGAAAAGTGTCATTTCTATGAAATGTCAGGGACTTAGAAATGAGGAGCAAATTATGTAACACAGGTACGTCGATTCGTTTTCCATTTTAACCTTATAATAAGCTGTATTTGTGCCATTTGTAGTAATCTTCTGAATTATTACATAACTGATATTTGTATTAATACGTTATTCTATACTAAAGTGTATTCGATAATATCCTTTTATAAAATTGCTATATGATATGGCTTGTCAATACTTCCACTACTACGCCATTATGTTTTTGATATAATTGGTCAATTCCAATAAAATAATTATTAAATATCTTGTATGTTCAAAAACATTGTTTAGATTGAGATGCTTAATTATATTTTGTGATTAAAATTATTCATTATAACAGAACATAGTTTTGTTGGTTTCTTCGTTATGTTAATAAATTATATTGTTACTTTAACAGTTGTTTTATGTTTTTAGTATATTTACGCTAACATCAGAAGTGGGATCTCTCATAGCCTCATATTAATATATTTTGTACAAGTTTCAGAAATGGATCCCGCCGTCCTGCACAGTTTAATGGAAGCCATTCGCAATGCCGAGAATAATCCCTGGTGTCCTGATGGTGACGTTGCGCTACCGGTCTTCGATCCTGTTACCAGCGAAAATGGAGCAGAGAGTTGGTGCAACGTCGTCGAAGTGCTTTCCAGGGAAGATTCCTTATCATTCATCTACTTAGATGGAGCAGCATCACCACCGTCGTCGAAGCGGGTAAATTACTTAAACCGCACTAGCACCCGGAGGACAATATGGGAAAATTTCCGAAACTATCTCTATGACATATCCTGAGAAACTAAATCTCTCGGACTAATATTGAATGTCGTCTTATATTTATTTTAATAGCAATGTAAATTCAATGTTCGGAATACTTCTGAACTTACTTCACTATACACTTCTTATTTAAAACAAAAAAAAACGACACTTCATTCCGCTAGTGCCAGTATATTGGGCCAGAACAGCTTGTTCTGTTTGTTGCATTTTTGCTTTCATAAAGCACGTGCTATAATTTAAAAAAAACCTTCCACAAGTACTGCGGTTTATATTTATACAATCTGGACTTAAACTGACTATTGTGTGTATTAATGATTTAACTGTCTTGTTTTGGAGATTGTCTTAAAGACTCAGGAGCAACATTGTAGTATAATTTATTGCAAAGCTTTTATATTTTGAAATTTTGATTGTCACGTCTTATTGGATTGGGTAGTGGAACCTGTAAGATTCGATGATGATTGTCTTGAACTTGATGTTTTTGTTGTAAAAGATAAAGATTTTACTTATGATTTTTAAATTGGTAGAAATTTAATTCATCATCCAAATATCAAAATAGTAACTAATATAGACGGGAGTAAAAATAATTCGAACAAATTATTACTATTTTATAAAAACATTCAAGAATCTTAAATAAAAGGAACAGTTACTACGGGACAATTGACGTTAATAGTAATTAATAATGGTGTTGTATATTACCAACCATAGATTATCACCATATAAAAGAGAGAAGGTAAAAGTACATGTTCGTAAACTTTTAGTTAATAAAATTATCCGTGAAAGTGATTCTTCATTTGTAAGCCTAGTTCTTTTGGTAAGGAAAATAGATGGTAGTAACCGATTATGTATTGATTATTATAATATTCATTGAAAAGAATAGATACCTTCTTCCTATTATAGAAGATCAAGTTGATAGACTGTGCAACGCCAAATATTTTATTTCGCTTGATATGAAAAATGGATCTTATCATTTAATTATTAAGATTATTTAAGATTGTTGCCTATTTTAGTAAAAGACACACCCGTAAAATCCAAAATACAGCTCCTATGATTAGAAAGAAAAAAAGAAAGAAAAAGATTTATTCCTGATAATAATTAATCCCTACACAAAACTTAAAAATAACACACTTAATACTAATAATGGTAGGCAGCAATTATCAAGAAAAGGCCCCAGCTCTCAGCGTTATACTAGCTGTTTAAGAGCAGCTGCTAGCACTGGTCTTCCGCTGGGCCCTTTTGGTGATATTTCGGTAGGCCAAACAATAAGTACACCACAGTATTACAGTAATAATAAAACTAAAAAGTACAGTATAAAAAAAATTAACAAAAGTAAATAAAAAATAAATTAAAACAATAAAATAAAATAACACAAAATATCGTGGTATCGAATTAATTAATCTGCGAAAATGATTTGTAAACTCTTGCCATGTACAATGCATTAAAACACTTTAGAGTTTATTTTTATTTTATTTTATTTAGGATAACAACAGCTATGTAAATTACAATTTATACTACACTAAATTACAGCTAGTTAAGCCAATTAAAGTTATCCACGTCTTACAAAATAGAAATAAAAACAAACATACACTATTCCAGTAAACCAATAGAGTAAACAAAATAATAATAATAATCATTGATTGATACTATAATAAAAATATATATAAATATATACAAATAAAACTATTTCTAGTTTAAATAACTATTCAGTTATAATTGAGAATATAAATATGTAGTTATACATACATCATAATATAAACTATTAAATAAATTAAATATGAAATACACTAATATACATATTTTATAATATACACTAATTATATATCTTAACTTTTGGGAATATAATTTAAAATTAATACCGATTGTAACGCTATCTATCATGAATAAAAAGGATATATTATCACCGCGAGTTGCTCAATGGTGGGTCTATTTTCAAGATTTCAATTATGAGATAATGTATAACATTGGTCGTGCTGATTTTGTACGCCGTAATCCAGAGAATGTCCCGTCTTTGCCATATGTTAATGTTACAAATAATCCTCGGTCTTGGCTTGAATTAGCACAACAGGATGACAATCACAATCATTTATAGATGAGTTACAAAACGGTGAATTGGACCGACATCAGTATACAATATTAAAAACAATTTATTACATTATAAAGTAAACAGTGATTTAAAATTATATATTCCAAAAGGTACACGTTTTATTTTGCGACTATTTCATGACAAGACGTACAATAAAATTCGTGAGCATTTTTGCTTTCCCGGGATGTCATTATTTGTTAAAAAATACTTGAACCATTGTTTGATATAATAATATGTTCAAAAGAGAGATTATCGTGGTCCTAACTATGGTTTATTACATCCAATTGAAATAGTTCTTATTCTTTTCATACCGTTTACTTAGACTGGGCCTTTTCCTCAATCAAACGAATGATACATAATAATATTTATTTTACTTGTTGTTGATGGCTTTACAAGTTTTTGTATCCTCAAACCCCTAAAAATAATAATTTCTCCGAATTTGATAGTCGTGATACGTGAAACCATAGCTCTATTTGGTACCCCTTCTTTCGTGATCACCGATCGAGGAATGGACTTTAGTTCTAATCTTATTCAAAACTTATTTAGAGAGTTGCAGATTCAACATCATTTTATTTCTACCGTAACTCCAAGAAGTAATGGACAGGTTGAACGTTATAAATATACATACTCTGACTAATATGCTCAGCACAATATATCCGTCAGATTGGCCAAGCGATTTGTGGAAGGTTCAGTAATCTATTAATTCGCCAATCCATAAATTCACGGGATTTTCTCCACTTTTCTGGAGTAAAACAACTGTTCAAGCTTGTTTAGACGATGTAATTGATTGTAATACGGAACAATTTGATATATGTATGTATGTATGTAAACCAGGATCATTGTCGTAATGATAAACTTAAATTCTAAATTTAAAGGGTCGTTTATAATTTCAACTGTACCTACTTATAATGACTGATACGTTCTGAAAGGAACGGGACCTTTATGGAATATTATTATTGCTAAGGAAACATTAAGATGTTGGTCTGGAGAACTAATAGAGGATAACATTGTTACTGAAGATGCTCTAACTTAAAAATATAATAAAATATTGCCTAAGTAATTAATTTCATGTATTATGTTTTAAGTAATTTAATGATTTATGTTTTGAATAATTGAATGTATTATGTTTTGACCTATAATTACTTTTTCTTAGCGGTAGTTAGGTAATGGGATGTCCAGAATGGTAACGTTAAAAAATTAAATCCTGAATATAAAAAGATACCGCTGGAGTCAATGCTTGGTGCGACAGCCTAACTCACGGTCAGCGGGTGGACGGGGCCTAGCATGTTTACGCATATGACTACAAAATATTCACCGCTGGAGTCAATGCTTGGTGCGACAGCCTAACTCACGGTCAGCGGGTGGATGGGGCTTAGCATGTTTACGCATATGACTATATGACTATATGACTATATGACTATATAACTTTATGACTATGACTATAAAAGTAACATTATTTGCTATTTTGGACATTAAATTGAGGCAATAGCCCTATCCCATTGTCATTTTTCCGCCGTTTGACGTATTGGTTTTATGATATTTTTGCTTCGAGAGCGAAGCAACGGTCAGAATGGCCGTGACAGATATATGGGTCAAAATAGTATGTTTTAATACAATTTAAAGAATGTTTATAGTAATAAATGAGTATTATATAATATCATGGTAATACTATATTATTTATCTAAGGATTTCAGTTTAATCGAAAATGTAAAAAGGTTGCATTGTGATTATTATGATGAAACTTCCTGAAAAAGAAAAGTGTCATTTCTATGAAATGTCAGGGACTTAGAAATGAGGAGCAAATTATGTAACACAGGTACGTCGATTCGTTTTCCATTTTAACCTTATAATAAGCTGTATTTGTGCCATTTGTAGTAATCTTCTGAATTATTACATAACTGATATTTGTATTAATACGTTATTCTATACTAAAGTGTATTCGATAATATCCTTTTATAAAATTGCTATATGATATGGCTTGTCAATACTTCCACTACTACGCCATTATGTTTTTGATATAATTGGTCAATTCCAATAAAATAATTATTAAATATCTTGTATGTTCAAAAACATTGTTTAGATTGAGATGCTTAATTATATTTTGTGATTAAAATTATTCATTATAACAGAACATAGTTTTGTTGGTTTCTTCGTTATGTTAATAAATTATATTGTTACTTTAACAGTTGTTTTATGTTTTTAGTATATTTACGCTAACACGCTCATTTCAGCTTGTCACTTCATATTTTTTTCGCCGTAAAATAAAATCTTTTATTTGCCTTCAAAGCTCTAAAAGGAACGACTTTCAAAGCCCCAAACGTTATTTACGACGCATGAAATAAGATCTGAAAACATTTTATTTCTAATTAAAGTCTCGCAAAAATACGCCAAACACCGCAGAGTAATCACAACATTTCTGCTTGTGGGAAGCGGAAAGCTCTGCAAAAAACGTGAAGCAAAAGTTAAATTAGCCAAGAACTTTTTGATGGTCGTTAACAGGTCTAAAAGCGACATTGTCACAACTCGCGGCATGTTGTAACAGCTCGTCAAATGGACAAAACAATTGCCGCCCGCGGGAAACTAGCATCCGAACCTTTGAGGGAACGTGCTCCCGCTGAAATGAATAGCACGAATGCACCAAACATAGTGCTTACTTGTAGGCTTACCAATAATATTATGCGTATACAAATATATGGATGTTTGATACCACTGATCTCTAGGTATATCTTTAGCGTGTTATAGTTTAGCTTGACTTGAAATATAGAATTATATTTCCTTATGCTTTGTTGCTTCTTCCTTGACCGGTCAAGCATCGGTGATTTCTTTGATGTAACTGATGTCCACGAGCCGCGGTGGACCATTCACCATCTGGTGACCCATCAGCTCTTTGTCGGCTATTGACATAAAAATAAATATATATTTCTAAAAGACCTACTAAGGGCATGTTGCACGGTTCATGATCCAGGAATGGCACATTATGATGTGAGAAGATGACTTTTTTACATTCACTTGCCTCGCGGCTGTCGACTTCAGTTGAATCGTAGGTCGAAGGACACTCATAACAATGACTACTGCAAGCTTTGCCAAGTAATGCTGTCTGCCGTATTGCCACAAGTGGTCGTAGTCTACAGCTGACGCCGTCCTGCGAAGTTCTACCTTAATAAACTGTTATCTAACGACAACAACCGGGGCCGTGCCTTTTACATGCCTTCCGAAGCGCGGAAATGCAAGAAATGTTTCCTAATAGCGGTCACCAGTCCAACTGCCGACCGTGCAAGTCGCTCGATCACTTAGGTTAGGATCAACGTAAGCCACCGGAGTATGAGGGCTTCATGGAGTTAACACATTGCTTTTCATGCTTACATTATATTAAAAGCATTTTGGCGTTATTAACAAAATACGATTTTTACTTCCTTTAATTAACGAATTAACAATTTGGAGTATTAAAAATCTCTATAAAAATTATCAACAGGAAAACCAACAGAAAAAAATGACTATAACTAAATTAAATAATAACTAACAGGACTAACTATCACTAACAGTCCCTGTCCTAGTCCTCATACTTACAAACAAAGTAACCAGGAAATTATCCCAGTCCCGATCTGAGTCTTGCATAATTCGGTCATAGTTGTCATTGGCGGCAGCGGAAGATGGAAAAAATAAAAATGGTTGTCAGTAAAGTCGGTTTACGGAAGATAATTTTACATGATAACGTCGTAAGGGAAGAGATATAGATGCGTTGCCAGCCGAACGTTTAAGCCGATAGTGCCTCTCTATCGCTTGCTCCGCGCTCTCGCTTGCACGCACAGGCTCAGGCGGAACGGGACACTTTTTCGTGCGCGCTGCCAGTATTCATCAAATAATAGCGAGACACTGCCTCATATAAGATCATTTCACGGCTAGGGAGGGGGTTAGGCTAGGAGAAAGAGCATGTTACACGAGTGAGATTATATTTAAGGCCTCAAGGTTTTTAATAAAATATATTATTTTACTTGTGATAACATTCACGACGACACAGGAGTCGTATTCGACGATCTTTAACGCCGTATTACCAGTAATTTTGATCTAAAAGAAAAATGTTTAAAATAATTTTTTATAAGGGAATTTCCGCCGGCGCGCGGCGTCGCGTGCCAATCCTGCATAAAGTGCAGGTTGCATGCCTACACATTATTTAAAAGAGTCACTACGCCATTTGTTTTTTAACTTATTAAATAAATAACCTTTAATTAAACAATATACGCTATATATTATGTTTTCTATTTTGCTGTATTAAGCGAGTGAGCATTTAAAGCTAAATAGACAGTAATTAAGTTGTATGCTGCATCGGAAACTTTTAAGAAGTTATGCTAAAGAATACATTTCGAGGAAAACTGAATTTCTGAGAGCTCTGTAATGTTGTCAGGCGGCGCGGGGAAGCGTGCGAGCGTGTAAAGTCTACAACTTGCATCTTAATTTAATTCCAAGGAAGAAATTCAAACGCACTAGCGGCAATATGGACTAGAATTATGATGATATTATATTTTACAATGGTTAACTGCTAGAGATGGGTGAAACTTAATTTTTATTTTCAGCTAAAGTAGGAGGCGTCAGTTTACTATAACCGTACAAAGGAGTTAACAACTGACGTCAGCAAGATGTTTATTTTAGAATCCCTTCATTTGATACGAGCATGCAAACGACTCGGTAGGTGCCCGCAGTGACGTCAACGTTGCATGCCAGAGTAACCCTTATCAAAGGTGCGACCATAAATTTAAAATTATATTTTTGACTTTTCAATTTGTGTTTATAGCAGCCACCCCCACCACCCGACCACCCGACCACCCCGACCATAGTATACGTTGTTGTGTTTGTAAAACATAGGGATGGATTGACATCGAAACGCTGCTATGTTTAGGATTGCCGATTTTATAAAAAAAAAACATGTTAAGGACTTTACTTTAGACTATAACAAGTAAATAGCAAATAATAATGTCATTCACTTCTTTTTAAATTTGTTGTACTTGCAGCTAAAATTGTTACGGAGTGTATAAAACGTTTACGGCTTTTAGAGGTTTTTTTTACATTTGTGGCGTACTGGACTATCTCGATTTGAGTACTTTTATAAAGTTCGCCCAGCAGGGCAACGAAAGCCAGCCAGCCAACGCCAAGCGGCCAACCAGCACCATTGGCTGGTTCAGTCACAGTAAGTCGTGATATTATTATGTTGTCCTATTTAGAGATTGTCACTATGTGTTCTTATTATTACAAAATAGCAGCTTCTGTATACCGTATCTGTTAGCAGATAATATCTAGTATAATTGATCAGAACATATTTTATCTAAAACCTTTGAAAACATAATTGCTATTGAATAATTTATCTATCTTCTTCAAAACAAGCCATTGTGTGGAAGCCTGCACACCTGAGAGTTCTCCTTAATGATCTCAAATGTATGAAGTCCGCCAATCCGGACTTGGCAAGCGTGGTGGACTATGGCCTGTACCCCTCACATTGCGAGAGAAGACCCGTGCCCAGCAGTGGGACAGTTATGGGTTGCGATGGTGATCTTTCTTCGTTTCATTTCCCGTAGTGTTTAAACTTAAGAATAGTAAAATGTATTTAACTATTAAAACTTAAAAAATAAAATGAATTTTGTTATTTTAAGCACCATCGACATCCCTCGTTGTTAGCGATCGCTTCGCGTGCGGACGTGTGGCGGTGAGGTTCGCGATTTATACTCACTATAATTATTAAATATGGAGATTGTGATTGGTGGAACTAAAGCAATCGTTATGGAATTGCCGTTTACAATGAAGCTTTTGATATTGACATAGGTACAATTTGAGACCCATAATGAGACTTCTGAATACCTAAATACTATGTATTTGTGACGCCCCTTAAATACGGGACACTGGACTATTGTGATTATTCCGGTAGCAGAATACTCACTCTCTTGCAGTGTAATGGGTGCCTTCGCTTCGCTCTACAATTCTTCCTTCGCCTTCGCTCCACAATCAGGGTCATTTAGGGAAACTAGCTAGTTCCTAGTTAGTTTATTCCTAGTTCTACCAAGTTCAGTAACGTTCAGGAACTAAGTATAGTTATACACCAATATTTATTTACTTTCGACCCTATATAAAGCGCAACATTAATAGTTAACATATCACATATCTCCAACTATGTCTTACTTGCAGAGTATAAACGTCAAATTATTGTTATTTTGCGACACCATCCCCTGATTAAACATCATTACCATTTTCGTACTCGTATGACGACGCACTGAAATTTAATGATGCGAAAAGGTATAACCGTTATTCATCATTTAGTTGTCGAGTCGACGAGATCCGTTACTTAATATGCGACGACACGTATTATAAACTACCTCATATTTATCAATATTTTATGGTGGACATTACCAATATTACCGCCATAATTATTTATTTATTATCATTTTACGACGACTATACATTTCATATTTAAAATGTAACCCACGCTCGCTTTAAGTATAGCCGAGACTCTTGACAGACACTTATGTTGACGCAAAAACGATCACAAATATTATCAATCAAGATAAAAAAATAGTCACAACCTTATTATAGCTAGAAAATCTATGCATAGATACATTGCTGCAAGGAGGAAGTAATTATGTATGTCACATTTTGGCCTCATTTGAATGGATAAACGGAGATTTGTATCTGTTGAATGACAATATTTGACTGTATTTGTGAGTACCCGCTACAGTTTCAATGTTTATTGTCTACCTTGATATAACTCATAAACATTATTTTTACTTTTGTTAAGACGTGTTGATACTTACCATCAAGTAGGAAGTATTTCCCTTGCCGAACGTGCAATATTTTAAATGATTCCTTACCTGAAACAAAGAAAACAAACATGAAGATTATTAATGAAACGAAAAATTTGATGCAGGCTATGTTGATTTATCCAAAGATATATTTTTAGAAGCCCATTCACATAACACTGATATGGGGCTGACACTAGGCACAATCAACGCTTTATTTTCACAAACGTCTCAATCCTCAACCCAATAAGAATTTGTTAGCCTACGGATCGATTGAAGTTAATATGACCTATACAAAATTACGAGAATGTTTTTTTGTTAAAAATACAAGTACAATTTTTATAAATACCATGTAACAATTACCTACATATACCAACCTGACTTTAGAAAATTATTATTTTAGAACTTGGAGGCGAGGCGATCATACAGAGATGAACATTGTGGCACTAAAGTAAAAGTAGCAAAGAAGATTCAAGATAATTATATTATCATTTTCTTATATTTTCTTCATTTTAATGACATACGAGGTAATGAGGTACCCTCGTCCACTCTCTCTCTCTCTCTGCTTAAATTTAGCTTTGCCTTTGTCACTTTTCAAATCGACAAATCTAAAGATGATTCTGAGCAGATGGTCTCGTTATAAACGCTTTAGGCGTTGTTAGATAGATGTCCCAAATGATGGTTCAGTACGCCGACGGACGGGCAGGCGGGGCAGGGCGGGGCAGGGCGCCAAACACCACGCCTGTGCTTCAGGAACTTACCTAGACGATTACCACGGATAAATTCTTACTGTTTATCCTTCATTGCCAAATAAAATAACATTGCTTACGGCCCGTTACTTACTGAACATCATTTTGTTGACATCGTTTGTTTTTCATAAAGATTCACAGATTGTGGACTTATTATTTTTCAGCACTGCTAACCTATTGGTCTTTGTCATAATAATGTTATTATCACGAGGATAATATGCTGTTTCCAGGCAGTATTATAAAATACATTTACTTCGTCAACTCCTCGTTTATCTCTAAATAAACACCCGCTAAAAGAAATAATTTACAGTTTAGGTATTTTTACACGATTAAATCCAGAAACATACATACACGTAGTAAATGGGTAGGTATAATAAATGATTCGATTTCAACAATAGACCAGGGTAGAAGCCTTGAAAAATAATAAAAAGTGAAAAAAAATAATAGTAGGATGAAACCCATTAGAAAAGGAGGGGAATATTATAAAAATGAAAGGAAAAATAAATTACGGGCGATCTGAGGTCGGGAAGGGGATGGGGGTGAGTTTTTAAGGGTAAAAAACGGTTTTTCTCGATTTCCGGCAAAACTAAAAGTCCTATCGAAAAAAGTCAAATGGCAAAGTTGTAGGTAATAAAAAGATCTAAAACTTTTGTATTTACACTTTTTTCACATAACCTCAAAATTTATGTGAAAAATCCAAAAAACCAAGTTTTTGGTTTTTTATTTTTATCTTTTACAAATATGTTTTTTTTTGACGAAATTTGGTGAAAACTTACCTTTTTATGTCCCAAATACGCTGTAATTTATTTGATTAAAAATATTTATTTTTTCACCTTATTTTGAATTAATATCGAAAAAACACCCTAATTTTCAATCGAAAATTCACCCGTCAAAATATCAGCTTTTTTCAAAAAGTTGGTATGGTTTCTGTTCGTTGAAATCTCTACTTTCCGATGGTGAAAAAAAAAATATATGTTACTACAGTAAATCTTCTCAGAAAATGCAAAAAATCAAAACAAACTTGAATTCGAAAATTGGTTGGGTAACGAACTAACAGCAACAGATTGGGACTGGAAGCAATTTCAACGTGGAATTATGCCCAAATTTACACAAAAAGAATTAATTCCGGAAATATTGCTCAAAACTATTTGCTGCAGCTGTGAAACTGGATGTAACAGTTTAAAATGTGGTTGCCGAAAACATGGTTTAAAATGCACACATTTATGTTCAAACTGTCATGGTTCTGAAAATTGCTCCAATATTGAAGAAGAAACCTACGAGGAAGTTAATGATTTGGAAGAAATTGTGGAAGAAGAACCAACGCAGTCTGGAAATAATGTTGGAGAGGAAGAAGGTGATAGTCATGAAGATTTCGAAGATCTACTAGAATCAGAGATGTTTGACGAATCTAACGATGAAGAAATGCCATCAAAAAGACAAAAACTAATGGATAAGTGATTAGAATTGAAGATAAGGTATTTATGAATGATAAGATTAATGTGTTTAAAAATATTGTAATGAATAACGTAATCAGAATAAAGCATCTACTAATCTACTAATTATTTTTGATTTTTGATTTTTTGCATTTTCTGAGAAGATTTACTGTAGTAACATATATTTTTTTTTTTCACCATCGGAAAGTAGAGATTTCAACGAACAGAAACCATACCAACTTTTTGAAAAAAGCTGATATTTTGACGGGTGAATTTTCGATTGAAAATTAGGGTGTTTTTTCGATATTAATTCAAAATAAGGTGAAAAAATAAATATTTTTAATCAAATAAATTACAGCGTATTTGGGACATAAAAAGGTAAGTTTTCACCAAATTTCGTTAAAAAAAAATGTATTTGTAAGAGATAAAAATAAAAAACCAAAAACTTGGTTTTTTGGATTTTTCACATAAATTTTGAGGTTATGTGAAAAAAGTGTAAATACAAAAGTTTTAGATCTTTTTATTACCTACAACTTTGCCATTTGACTTTTTTCGATAGGACTTTTAGTTTTGCCGGAAATCGAGATAAACCGTTTTTCACCCTTAAAAACTCACCCCCATCCCCTTCCCGACCTCAGATCGCCCGTAATTTATTTTTCCTTTCATTTTTATAATATTCCCCTCCTTTTCTATTGGGTTTCATCCTACTATTATTTTTTTTGGTTTTAAAAATTATCGACCCTGGTGTACAAACTAAACAACGTATGCAATTGTATTAGATTGTACCGTTTGCGTTCCTAATTTGAAACATTCGAATTGATTCAGATAAATTACCCACTGGTAATTAATAATTACATTAGCTGGGATTAAACATTTATGTAAGTATATGAGTAGGACAGGGCTATTACGGTTTCAACAAGGATTCAACACAGCTGCCGGTAAAGGGAGACATGAATTACTGAAATGTATCGAATAGATGAATTTCAATCGAAAGAATACATTTGAAAACCGGAGCCACTAAACCTAATTTCCCATGAGATTTTTAAGAGAAATTTTCGAAGAGCAAACAAAGCGGATTTTGCTAGCGTCTCCTATATTCCATCTATCAATAGGAAAAATGAACTCGGAGCTATTTATGTTATAGCGCCCTGTACGATGCTCTTCATGCTTAGCCTGATATATCGGGCAATTTTTCCAGGCAGGAGACGGAATGGCTCCCGGGGGAGCGCCGACGTAATATCGAGCCCAGTCTTTATCTGACAGCAGCTGTTGACATTTTTGTGGTCCTATTGAAAAAAATATCCAAGTGAGAGTTCGATTCGAACACTTAATGCTCCGACCCACTGTACAATATCTACGCCGAAAAAACATGTCTCTTGTATCCCTTTAATTTTGAACATTGGCTTCAACCTATCAATGACCCAGTACTGCTGCTCAGTAATGGGTCATTGATAATCAGTTGTAAGGAGAAACAGGCTCTTCTCACAATTGAGTAGGCCTAAAGCATACTTGTCCACGATACTCCAGTGCGGATTGGTGAATACGTTAGTGCCCAACTCAAGTGTCGGAATTGTTATGCCGCTCGAGGGCCTCGGACATGGCCCAACGACAAAAACCGGTGGCGGCTTTACGTACCCTCCGAAGCACGGAAGTGCTCAAGAAATTTTATCACTAGCGGTCCACCCATCCAACTACCGACGCCCGTTGTTGCTTTACTCTGCTGGTCACGTAGGATCGACGCAAGCTGCCGGGCTGTGAGCGCTTCCTAGAGCTCTGTGACACGCAGACAGACGAACGGACAATCTTAGTAATACGGTCCTGTTTTTGGTGCGGAACCTTAAAATGTATTAAGGCTGCCACATTAGGGCTGACCTTGTGGAACATCAACATATTAAAACTAAACCGGAGTCACATTATCATTACCGAGAATGGTAATGGCGCACGCAGACACCCAGACACACCAGCCCTGCGTGTGCGGCCGACGCGACGCTCGTTATAAAATCATTAGTTCGGCTTGCAACCTGCGCGGCCTGTGTGTGTATGTCGGTTGAACGACGCGTCTCTGGCATATTTTGTAGTACAAACTAAATTAATTAATACAATATTATTAGAAATGTATATTCTGGAGAACTGAATGGCTTGTGGTGAATTTATCCCTCACAATAAGTGCTAATTTCACTATTTTTCAATCAAGAATACATCCACCGTATATATTAGATACTAGTTTTCCGCTCGCGGCGTCGCCCGCGTCCTTTCCAAAAATCCTTTCTATTGATGTACTTATACATAATATATCGTTCCTCTCACATTATTTCAGTATTGCAGTGTACATCCTACCGACATCTCCTTCCTTAACTTTGTTCTTTCTAAAGTTTATCTGGAGCAAATCGCTATTTAGAGATAAGAACGGCTCTTGTGAATAACAAAATAAATTGTAAAATGATTTCCCAGCCTTGTAATTATGATGTACAATAAATTTTAATAAATAAAATCCTCACTTCTGGATAAACAACCGCAGCAGCCACGCGCGGGCACCAGCCATACAAACCTTTCCAATTTATGGCAGTTGCGTGAATATTATGTAAGTAATCGGTGACGCCGGATTTTATACAATATTTTAAAAACGCAAGTGAATTTTGTAATAATAAATAATTACTAATTTATGACGACAATTAACTGACCGTGCCTTCTAGCTAGTCCGCCTACCGGCGTCGATGACACAATTGTCATGGCGCAATGGTTAACATGCCAGATCGTCGTTCCATTGACGCTTCCATATCAAAAAAGTTTTGTTACTGTCGCCCTCGTGACCGCACCCCACTTTGGAAACGCGACGCGACGAAGACAAAAACTTATATGTCACGCAGACACAAGTCCCCCGTGCGCGCACTCTCTAAGTGTTTTGCTTGCAGTTAATAGGAAAAGTAAACGTGACATTCAAACGTCGATATTCACATATCCTTGTCCAAGCTGTGTTCGACTGCCTGACTGCCCGACTGCCCGGTACCTACAGCGATAGTTTGATCGAGGTACATTTCCATTAGTGGCTGCCCATAATTACAATGGCATGATTTCTAAACCGACCTCGACTTATTTGCGGTGAGCCCAAAATGTAATGAGCACATTACTTTAATTAAATCACGTTAGTTACTATTCCATACCAATAATTACGACCGCGGTGTGGAAAAAAGCTTTTCGTTGAGAACTTAACTGCACTTTATGTTTTACAAATACGTACATCAATCCTCTCGTGACTTCTTACGATAAAAAAATTTGTCTGTGGCTAAGGCTGTTGTAGCAAGGCGCCTCCAAAGGTTCCGCATTTGTAAGTGTAAATACAAAAGATGCTTTTACTGAGAATGGTGTAAGTAAACGAGCTGGTGTATCTTTAAAGTTAAATTCGTGCGCTTTTGGCGCTGTACGGCGCTACTTTAAATTTGATTTACGCATTTAGTAGTATCCTCTTTGCAAACCTGTTAACATTGAACAAATTTAACTTTAACTTACTATTGTGCATAAAGCCTTAATTCTCGCTACTTTTAATATTTGTCCGTGGAATTTTTGAATTCATCGCGCACTAATTGCGGCCTGCGAGCCTTCTGATGGGAGAGTTGTCATTTAAAGCAATTTCGTCTTGTGGCTGCAGCCGTAATAAATCACAATTATGCTGTTGATGTTGAAGAACTCGTTCGTTATTCTCATTAAATTTATCAATCGTAATTTTAACTGTTACCGAGAATACGATCAAATTATATGATATAAAATAGATCAGATAACTATCTAGTATTACTGTCTAACCATTACCTAGGAATGTAATAAAATTAGTGTTTAGTATTTGCTTCATTATAATTATTACCTCGTTAGTTTAGCTACTGATTTATATTCCTACGTATATCTATGTTAGGCTCAAGAACAAAATCACTCATTTAGCAAAAAATAGATCTCAATATATTGTAGCTTTAGTCGTAATTGCGAAATTAATTTCAAGCTTTTCTTACTATTCCACACTAATAAAACGTTTTGGTAATATCGTGGTGGAATAAAATACACGACGAGTTCTGAGCCGCAGTTGATGCAAACAAGTATATTATCTACTCTTGAATAAATACAATATAAGTTATATATAAAATTAAAAAATGATTTATTTCCTGAGAGCATCCCGAGCAGTAGATAAGGCGTAGTCCCTCGGTACGTATATTCATACAACTTTTAGCAGGTGCTACAAGTTTCCTTTGCGCGTTTATTTTTAATAACATTCACATTTTTACAAAAAAATTACGAACTTTCTTAAATATCATTAAAGCGAGAAGGTGAAATTTTATCTTTATTTTTGATTACAGGAGTCTTTTTGTTCGCACTTTATTAACAATTCAATCTTGATACCAAATGAAAAAAAGTAACAAATTATATCGCAAAAGAATCGAAAAAAGTAGGTAGATTTACTTTTGTACAGCTATATAGAAACTGCTATGGAACGTGTCACCTTACATGTCAGCTCTTTTATCGGTGGCAACGACTACTCCAAATGTTCAGTAATTTCCACCGAACTGAGCCCCTTTCTCACGTTCGTAATTTTGTTGGGATACTAATTCCCCAGCAACACTTACCACACGTAATAAAATCAGCGTTAGACAACCGTTGTATGGAGCCGTTAACGCGTAAAACAGAATTTACTGACTCTCTACTCCTACGAGTAACTCCGACATGACCTCGCACCTTCGAAATAAAGCGTCATAAGATCGAATTTCATATAAAATGTTTTGTAGCCCTACAATTGTAGGAACCTCCAGTAATGACACCGCCTCCGTCCCTGAAAACGTCGATAGGACCGATGCTAAAATTGGAATAGATTATAATTCACGTCACTGATTGAAAAAGTGAATTATTCTCAAAATGAATCTCACATTTTCAACATTAATAACTCAATGATTTTCAATGACACATATCACATTTACGAGCACATGTGACGTTTCTTTAAATAACTACCAAATTTTTATTTGCTGTAAGTACTTCAGTTTTTGGTTTTGTAACTCTAGTGTATAATATTTCAAATATCTAAGTTAAGATTGCTTCAACATGTAATTTTTAATGCCAATATACCTTTTATATTTTTTAAAAGCAGTAATATGCATGTTGACAATAGCAAATAAATTGTATTTATCAAAAAAATCTGAGACACTCAAATATATTGTTAATTACTCGTAAATAGGGCGATAAAGAAAATCCAATGTGGAATGAACAAAAGGCTTAATAATCAGCTGATCGTCTGGTCCATTGTTAGCGAAATCTGATCGTAATTTAATACGTAAATACGAATTGTTTGAGTGGTGCGACACACCGCTGTCGGTCCTGTGCGTCCCGGCGGCGGCGGATCTCGTAACGTCGCCCTTTTATGGTACAGATTACATTCGATCGGTTGGAACAGGCCGTTTGCCATCGAACATCTACTTATTTCGGCTGTTTGCTTTTCCTGGATGTAATGAAATTGTTGTGTAGATTTTAAAGCTCTGTTAACCTCGCTCGCTTTGCACGAGGTCTTAGGTTTGATTACCGGGCGAGGAAGATATTTGTACGATTGATAAATTATAATGTTATTAAATTAATAATTTGATTGTGGAAGTCGTTATGCACAACAAATTCCAATACAAGGTGGTAGTCCTATCTCCTTTATAGACATTTAACTTTTGGTAGTGTAAAGTAGGTACGTAAAATACTCGTATATAAAAGATGTGTTGTTGCATAATTATGTTTCTATTATCACAAAAATTGTAAACGTGAGGCATCAATTTTGGAAGCGGCCGACAATCTTCTCGCGTGGCGGCAGTCGAAAGGCGAATCTCCGCCTCAAATAGCATTATGTAAATGTGAGCCGAACGACGTGCAGCGTGAGGTCGGTCGGCTACGGGGCGGCGAGGAAATCGGGGCAATTATCGAACAGCTGACCGAGGTCCGGCCTCGTCCCACCGTCCCACCGTCCCACACAAATAACACGCCCGATAAAACTAACATCCCAAAGATTTATATCGATTACGTACATTAGTTACGCTTTACACTGTACACAAGATAATTGTAAAGCCATTTCGTTTTGTACAAAATGGGTATGAATGCATTTGTCCCATGACTGCTGAAAAAAATGGTGTCAGTTACCCCACCGATGGATCAATTAATGCTTCTACTGGGATAATACCCCGTATTACGAAATACCTACTCGTTATCGCATTCGTCAGTAACTACAAGAAATAGAATAATTGTGTATGCTAACCAAATCGACGAGGTTACAGCCAGTCGTGAGTAAACAACACCATTTATAAAACTGTCTCTACGGCTCAGTTTGTACCTCCTTCGCCAACTTCTGATTTATGGCATTCGGGAACTCCCCGCGCCGGAGCCCGGTTGTCAGACGTACTTATGCAAATCACATAAAACGCAAACTCATCCCGAAACGCATTTCGAAACGCTACGTCATCTGTATACTGAAATAGTGAGCGAAAATATGAGAAAAATAATTCAAAAGCAACTAGTCAGGTAGCGGAATACATTATACAGCAGACGATTAGCATATTTCGGAATGTTCCTTTGAGGAAAATCAATTAATTATTTAGTTTTCCAAAGATCACAAAAGGAGGCAAAAAATCTGTTTCTTGTATGGTGATTCTGAATTATGTTGCCTTAATCCAGTAAATAGTATACTATTATGTTATAATGTAGTCCCAATCGTACAGAATACTCAGGGAAAATAATTAGTTTTGTTTGGGTAGGAATTCATAAATTTCGCTTTCTGAAAACATTGTTAGCAAAATTAAGTTGAACAACAAATTGAACGAAACTCAATCTCCAGTCGGCAGTAATTGTATGGGGACGAGGTTTTCATTACAACTCCGAAACATTGTACGGTCGCAGCGGTTACGAGTTCCTGACGTAACTTACAACATTGCGGTGTCTCACCGCGGACACTTGAAATTAAGTCATTTTTTTGTTACTAAATAATCACCAGCCACACTTATTCTTTTTTATATTATTACTTTTGTCGATTTTACCGACCTAAAACAAGTAACAGTATGGTAGCTTTTCCGAAATAAAGCGACTGGTTACTAGTTAAGAATAATCGAATTAAATTTTAAATTTAATTTTTTTACAAGCTTTCACTGATACACATATGCACGACATTTTTGGATTCTATTACCACAATAAAATATATTGGTCGTTACTGTTCCATCTTTTCGAGTCGCTCGATATCCCTCGTCGTTTGTAGGACAGACGTTTAAAAGAGGAAAAACGCGGAGTGGGGAAGGGGGGGGGGTAAAAATAAAACAAACAAAACAGCGAGTGGGACAAAGCGTGACGAGGGTTAAGGTCCTTATCTCAGCGCGGACTTTGTTCAATTGTGAAAGAAAAAGCCGCGGTGTTTCATCTTCACGTTGAAATAATGCTTCGTTTGTGCCGCCGCGAATAATACGGCGCGGACTGGCGCGGAGTACCCGAAACCCGGATACAATCTAATGTATCATTAACACTCCTACCCCACACTGTGAAAGAAGATCAGAGACCAGGAGTGGGACAGTTATGAACAGTGCAGATGGTAATAAATCATGGTGTAGAACTGGAAAAATTATGCGTGTTCACGCGTTCGTTTGTCTACGTCGATATACCTACTTTTACTTAAGACGTAAGAGAGAGAAAGCGAGATTAAAGCTTAAGCTAAAGATTTAGCTTAGAAACGAAGTTTATATTAAAGTTTGCTTAAAATAATTAATGGCTGATAAATGAGCTGAACGCGCCTCCACAAGAGAGCGATGGCGCCCTCCAGAGCTGGCCACCATTGGTGACGCCGAGGATATTATCCGGACAGAACTCTGGATTGTATCTGGCTCTCCAACAGTAAGATCATCATCTAAACTAATAGTATACGATCAATTTAAAACGAACAGCGTTAGCTGGTATAAAGTCCCTAAAGATTAAACCGAGGCGCAGACCACTCCGACCCGCAGCAGGACGCGCCGTCAGCCACAGCCCCGACCCCTGCTCAGCGTGGTGCACCGCAAGCAGCAGAGGTTGATGAGGACTCGACACGGATGGAACCCCTTACTCTCCAATTTAATCTTTAAACTTGACCAGCATGTTTCTGATATGCCACGTCCCGTGTATCGTCACGTAGGTACCTAGCACTCGAGACAACACAGCAGTGTCGGTGTCGATGATGAGTGGTCGTGCATGTGTCAACATTACTTAAATTATTACTCGAATGCTTTTTGGGAACAAATTCGAAATTTATGAGCGTAATCCCTATTAATGGGCAGTGGGCAGGTAAGCAGATTTATGTATCTATGATTAATGCCCAAAATCATCCACATTCATAGACAGACCCTTTTTTTACGAGTGTAATACAATATTAAACAGCAAATCAATGACATATATCATTGACGCGTAGTTTTCTTTATGTATTTTTCTTCGATGTAAAAATTACGTCCCAGTGTGGCGTATATCAAAACCAACGAAAGGAGAAAAAAAAACAAGTGAAAAAACCGAAAAAGTGAAAAAACAAGTGACTCGTGTCAAGGATTATCAATTGTTTATATTTGACCATTACTGTCGCCAAATTGCACTTTTTATTTGGGAAAGAAAGGACCGGGATGCTAATGATGCTACTCGTAAGTTACCTGAGTACAGCCCAATTTTTACACTCTTTCGTCCGTGAATTTTACCTCGTCTTATTGGCTCTACAATAGAGTAAGGTAGAATGTCAAATAAAACAGAATTCCACAGACACTCACAAGCTCAGAAAAATACCACTATATTACTTGTGAACTATCCTTTAGCTGGGTTGGCTATAATGATTGGCCTCATAAGCCATCGAATAAACACCCTATAAGCACAGATAAGCACCGAATGATTTTTACCAAACACACGCATTGTTATCACGAAACCAATGGTTATATTCAGTGATACAACTGCTAAGGCTTTAAAATATAAATGTATCCGATTTCCAAATCATTTAATTAACGATAATGCTATGTAAAATAAACGCTGTCATATAATCTGTGCAGGTATTGAAGATATTGAAATGTACGTCCGACTGTTTTGTATAATGTCGATTTTTTGTATAATTCTATTGAATTCGAGGATTTATTTGCGCCGAAATTAACAATTTCTCATTCCGGCGTAGCTGCCGCCATTGTGTCGTCGCGAATTGCTTTTAATGTGCCTATTGGCGAATTCAATTTTGTACGATACATAATTAATTTGACATTTTATTACGTCAAATTAAATATATCTGAGAAAAATGAGTACCTACCCTTTACAATACTATTTTAAATTATAATGGTGGGGCACAACTTGACGTCTCCCAACGACTATTGTAAAGGTCACCCCGTAACAGTTATTTAAGTAGCTAACTAGAGTAGTTTTTGCGTTTACTCATTCGAGCCTAGAATTTAAAATCTGTAATTTTAAACCATTTTGCAATTATTTGAATACTTCTTCATATTCGACGACCTTTACTCGTTTAAATTATTCTAAAGCAAATTCAATTTGACACCAATTGAAATACGTGACGCCAGTTTCTCTGACACTATTCTATGGAACTCTCGATATCACATACATCCATCACAGATAACTGCACAGTTCTCGAAACTGTTGACTCGCGTTATTCTACGATTCACAAGATCGAATCATCGAAATCGAATCTAAAGTTTTAGTGATTTCGCGAAAGTTTCCAATAGTACGTTGACTTTCTTTATTGTTCTTTTGATTCGAGCGCTCGACTCGAGCCGAAGCTTGATTCGATTCCGGGCTGGCACTTCCAGCAAATTATGTTATTGGATATGAAAACTTGTCGCAGTCGACGACTCGTAGAATACGACAATGCTACAATGCCTCAGACAGACATAAACGAGTTAAAATAATTATATTTAGGAGACCATGACAATGAATATCACGATACCCTAGTAAAACACATGTTTGACAAATGGATTGCTGTTATGATCGTATTGTATTGTAGAAGTTGAGTTTGACAAACAAATCGAGCAAGCGTTAAGGCCAATACACCGGACTCGACTCTAAACCATTCTTACCAGTCTGTTCATTTGGCGATGAATAAATTACTTACGATTTTTTGTTAGTCAGCTTCTTTGATAATTTTATAATCGTCGTGAATAAAGCATCGGTTTACTTTATAAACAAGTTCAGCTTAAAGATCATCCCCTGTAATCACAGCTCACTTAGGCTCATCTCAAAACAATTTAGTCTCGTTCGCGGTATTTGGGACCGGAGACTGGTGATATTTTGTTAATGTATGTATGAGCTCGGTATTAACAAGACATTTTAGCGGTATGACTGTAGGACGAATAAAAATGCTGATTAAATTATTTGGTAACATCGCAGATACGTAATTGTCTGACGTCACGTTACATCGGAATCACGCTATTGAATTTTTATATAATAACCGATAAATAAATTTCGAACATGAACATTCGGAGCACGGCCGCTCCCCGTGCATGTAAGTGCTATACTAAGTAAAGTTAAAAAAACATGTTTAGTAAGTTTTGTTTGCTATGATTTACATAAGAATTGCTACAAGAAGGATGTCACAGAGGATACGATGCTGCAGCGAGTGGAGGCCGCGCGGCAGCGCGGCAGCGGCTGTCTCCAACGCGACTGCTCTCAGCGCAACGCAATTACTATTCGCAGTTAATCTGACGGGAATATTATTCGTGCTCGGGTGCAGTGGGGCGCGCACGGAGGACCGCCAGGGCTGCCACACACAGCTTCTACGTTTTCTTCACGACGCCGTGGAGTTACTTATCTAGCAGGGATTTTGCCTAAACAATGAACATCAACTTGGGTTACAACTATTTTCATTATCAAAGTTCAAGCATGTTTATTATTTAGATTAAATTGAAATTGGATTTAAGTTTGCAAATAATTTTAAATTATAACTTTCCTCACTGCTTAGTCTCTTTCAAACAACAGTGATTATAAGTTGATATATTTGTACATAAAATATATCTACTTATTTAAAACAAAGATGTTGCTATCTGATTTTAAACTTTTATCATGTATTTAATCAAAGTGGTCACCGCCGTTATCCGAAAGATCGATGTTGTCGGTCAGAAAAAAACAGAAACCATCGTTATATTCGGTTGTTTCTAAGAAAAGCATGGTACCTAACCAGATAAGAATAATATCCTAAAGCCAGCCGTGAATACCATCGATATTAAGCTGGGTAATACATTCATTAAAATTGAAGATGGATAAAGCCCATTACATCCATACTTATTTGGGTCCAGATTATTTCACATATGATATCAATTTCCTGCGGATTTGATTTTATTGTCAGAACCAGTTTTCCAGTTTTATTAGCAATAGCAAATGATTTAGTTCCCGATGGTGTGGCAGCCCTAGGCCCGGTTTACGTAACTCGACGTTAAGTAAACGCCATGCCGGGACGCTTAGCCACTAATTGCAAGACAACATAACAGATGTAGCTGACGGAGGACACAGTCGAAATCGGAACCGAATTGTGGTTTCAATTTCGTTTTGGCGACAAAAGCAAGAACATTTCTGGCTTAATTAACGGAGAGGACACGGATAAGGTCGACATTTTATTGCTTCTTGACAATCTTGACATGAACACGAGACGAGACCATGCAATCGTTACTTTACGACCAGTAGCAGGCTTGGCCTTTTTTACACAAACATTTTATTTCTTAATTTTATTAATATTTTCTTAATTTCTTAATTTATTTTCATGATGTTTGCGCACATTAAGAAAGGGTCCTCAAACATATTGTAATTTATTCTCAAAAAGAAATAATGCTACAACGAATAAATGTAATAATAGTTTTGTTGTTTGTGGGTATATTAGTAGAGTAGAGTGCTTATACAGATGGACTACATTTGTGTTACCATCAAATAAATGACGATCGTTATCACTTGTCATCTTTCGTTGAAATAAAGGAGAATGGAACAAATAGAGGCCCGTAAGTGCGAGAGGCCATCAATTCGTCTGTCGGGATCGGCCGCGGGTCCGCGATGTCGGTAATTATGTACCGACACTAGGTAACGGCGCATACTACGGGGGAAGTCGGGGAGAAACGCATGATGGCCGCAATTAACAATAACGATTGGAGCGATTAATCTTGCCCGACCTCCCCTCATTTCTCGGTAATTATTGCGACACACAGTCAACATTTTTTTGCTCCAGTGACAAAGAGATACGTCCAGCGCAGGAAAAAATGATTGATGATGAAATTATAAGTAATATTTTCCCATAAACATGACGTAGCTAATGATAGCAGTAATCTAATTAATGAAAGTTGTAGAATGTAGCAAAACCCTATGAAATAATATAATATTTTATATGGAAATGTTCGAAATGATAGGGAAATAAAATTTGTCGAAGATGAATGGATTGTACTACTCGTAGTGATGCCTTAGTAGGTACATTCGATAAAATGTTAAGATGGAATTTATAAGATTTTAAGACCTTTTTTGAACAATAGCAAAATAAAAACGTTCCAAAAATGAAATTCATGAGTCGGGTATTTTGCATAAAACGAATTCTTATTAGAGGTTTTTTGCAGTTGTGTTACACATTTTAAGAATCGATACTTTGAAGACATACGAAACACTAAGACAAATCAAAACCAATAGTCTTTCAACTGGAATTTAACAACAAAAATAACACATACTGGACGAAGCATGACACACAATCAAGAGTAGACAAGGCTTTCGACAATCCGCTGTAATTGAACAGAGATGGTCCAAACATTCCGACTGCAAACACAACTACACTGCATAATACTCGTACAGGCGGCAAACAAACCACGAACTGCTAACTATTGGGGAACATTCCTGCCGTTTGTGGAACGATACGGGTTGCTAACTTGAGGTACCATCAAACAAATCTCAAATAAGCCTTGATTGAATACACGATATTATCTCAATAAAATTGTAGATTTACTTGACATTCAGCAAGGATACTGCTAGGCATCGTAATAACTTATAATAATCTTATCTTCAAACAACTGAACAGATTTGCAATCATTTTAATCATAGCCTAAAACACGCGATGATGTGACCTTTCAATAAAAAACTAGAACAAATCGGTTCATCCGTTTAGAATCTACGATCCCACAAACAGACATACAGATAACCCGCTTAACTTTGAAGGGTCTTTGCGTCGTGGTTAAAATAAAAATACGTATTGTAAAATTATCAGTAAATTTCGATATGTCGTGTAAATATTATGTTCCAAAATAATGTAAAGTGATCATAGTTCGTCTCCAAATAAAATGTATGAAACCACAAAGCATTGAAATAAAAGGGTAATAGAGAATAACGAACAAAACTTTGACCCGGCTATGTTGCACCGTAATTGTAGTGCTCAAACTATTTTGCAGAATTAGTTTTAAATTAAGGTTCCGCGCTACAGCTATTGGACACACAGAAGTACCCATTGGAGCTAATTTCCGGAACCCACCGGAGCTCTCTCCGACACTCCTCGCCAATCTAACTTCACAAACAGCTGTAACTTGAGGATAGCGTTGGTCGCTACCGTATTACTCATGACTCCTACCAATACTCTGTTAATTTCTGAATTTCTGTTAATTGCTAAACTGTTTATCTCCATTGAATGGATTTTGGTGTTCGGTTATGGTTTTAGGATATTTTAATTATAATGTGACATTGTGTGAAATGAAAAATCTTGTCAGAAACCTACATCCTTCGTTAGATACGGAAATATAATTATGTAGTAGAGAGAATTTGATTTCATTTGAGATATGTACGTACACTAATATATAAGAAACCCCGGTACAACTTTCATACCTATAAGAGTGTAGGACATACAGCATACACTATAATTTAATGGCAGATGATAACGCGCACAGTAACCCGTAAATATATGGCCGATAAAGTCCTAAGATTTACGTTCTCGTGAAATTTGTCATCGCTCAACCCTTGTCAATAGACATGTTAGATTAGCATGGCGCAGGCCCTAACACACCGCCTTCATGCTTTTGTGCCCTTCTGGCTTTTCACATAAACAAAATTGAATACCTCGGGATACAAAAATATTATGATACAAACTATACGCAATTTTGTGTTTAAGAGCCGACGAGAAGTACACGCCATCTGATGGCAAGGTCACTGTGGCCCATTGACGTCAGTACATTAAAGACATCTCCGATGCGTTGCCGGTGAAAACACGGTCGATTTTAGAAGGTGAGTTGTAGGTAGCTATTCGTGTGAAAACCCGACCATACCATGCACGTACCGTTGAGATTAAAGTAAGTGGTGCAGAGCCCACTGACCTCCATAGTCCAGTCTACGAGAGTTAACCACAAAGTCAGCTTACCCCGACGATGCTCCGTTTTGGGGCTAATGACGTGTCGGTGCTGGTATGTATGTTAATGACATCGATTTATTGTGAATGCATATTTACTTTGTTGGTTGTAGATTTCCACGTGTGTCTAAAGACATAATATAAACCATCATACATTTTGCCCGCAAATTGTTGCAATGTAAACTAACACTAACTTAATAACAACAGATTTCCGCGAAGTGACGCCTGATACTAGTAACTACAGTAGGTAGTACGTACTCGTATACCAATCAAGAAGTACTATATAGTACCTAAAACTTCACCGTAATATTGTAATAGAGTACGAGGAGGGATCACCCCGTGGAGCGAACATAACACTAAGACATGTGCGAACTGAAATCTCCCCGAAGCATCACGTTTCTAGACCTTCGAGCGTATAATTTATCAAAGCTTATCCCAAATCACCCTTTTTCGACGGATTAGTTTGTAAGTGACTGCATAGTGCCGTGTTTATTCGAAAGCAAATCAAAGGCTTCAAACGTGTTTAAATACGTGTTTTTATTTGATACAGTAAGCACTATAATGTCTGCTAATAATAAGCTATTAGCAGACATTATAGTGCTTACTGTATCGATGAACACTAACAAAGTTAACTAAAATATATACAAATCAAAGAGTAAAAAAACCAGCATCATTAACAAAAACCACATTTCAATCCTAAGTTATATATTATCATCGCTTGAAGAGTTTTCTGCTGAGCTGAGGAAGACCACCAAGATGTTAATAGAATCAATGGTTTTACACCAATAATACAATTACATAATGCCTTGCTTATAAAGATTTTTGTGTTAAAAGACATATTATTTAAACATTTCCTTCCAAGAAGGCAGTGAAATATTTATTTCTCCAGAAAGTGTTTAAAATAGCAAGTTTAAAGTGAAAGCCAGCGCCGGTATCAGCTCCGGCAATATTTCTCCGAGGATTCGTGCCGCTGACGATAAGTTTAAATCGTTTCTCCTGACTGAATGGATGTTTGCGAAACATCTTTATTCGAATGCAATTGGCAAACTATTGTCAGTGAAAACTAGAATTAGTTGGTAGCCACCTCGGAGACTGAATACATTTATGGTTCGTTCGGCGATACGTTCCAGGTAGTAGCAACGATTTCGATACATAATAGAAAGAATTTAAAATTTAAATTTTTAAATAACATTTAAATTACAGTTCAACTATCATTTTATCTACGTAGGTACTAATTATGCAAAATATTTAGTACTTTGTTTTTACATTATTGATTAACATTGATCCATTGTTGGTAGGGTTAGTGACCCTACCTGCAATGTGAGGAGTCCCGAGTTCGATTTCCGACCGCTGCTGCGTTCGTGTCTCGTGTCGAGGGCCATGCTCTACTACGCTTGCCAAGTGCGGATTGGAGAAAATTACAAAACCGTTGAGAACATGATGACAACCTCTCAAGTGCTCGTGTTTCCTTATGATATTTTCCTTCATCGAAGTGAAGTGGGCATTGATTTCTATTACGCACAGAACTTTTAAAAACTTACATTCGACACCAAGGCCCCTTTTGCGACGTCCATCAATGAAATCACTTGACTACTATAACCGCTATCAAACTTATAAATTGCCGCAATTAGCAACTGACAAAATTCGTAACAAGTTGCTAGTTGTCGGAATATAATTCCCTCTCTCCCCCTCAACGTATCGTCGTTTATTTTAAAATCACGGCAACTCTGAACTTTTTGTTGCTGCAACTGCCAACTGTTAATGAAAGCTTGTAACAGTTGCGTCAACTAAACAGCTACGTGTGCGGAATACAATCATATTGCAATACTCGGATTTTCCAGACTTCTTTTTGAAACACGCATGGCTGTCGCTTGTGCAGCTCTCTCAATGCGTTCTTCAATTATCCCCTTAAAATACCTGGAAGGCCTCGTATGTACTTCGTGGCTACCAAGCATAAATGTTTAAGTAACATGTAATCCGCATGACCACTTCAGGCAATTAAACGCGGTCACAAATCCTCGCAGATGACTAAATTCTACTGCACAAAAACAAGATCTAATCGCTTACGACAATACAATTATCTGCGTACGCTCATTGTTTCAAACATATAAATTTTAATCAAACGTTCTACCAACATGCCTCCGATTATTTGGTAACTTAATAAACGGAACGGTCTCTATACATTTGGTAAATCGGCGGTCGGTAAACAATGACGTTGAAGCGATAGGTAGGTAGCGGGATCAAGTTCACCCCCCCCCCCCCCCCCCGACCTCCGCGCCCGCCCGCGTCCGTCCGTGTTGCTCATGCAAATTCAGCGGTTTAGTGTTTAATTTGGTCTCCAGCCTTACGAGCGCTCTGCCAGTGCATGTGGGTCAGCGCTGCCATCGGAACACAGCCCACTTTATTTTTTACATGAAACAACTGAAATGATTATACTCTATTTATTATGTTAATAACCAACGAACGAACAGACGAGCCCCCTGGTGGTTACTGTCGCCTTGGACTTGAACTTGTATTACCAAAGGCATCGTTGATGGGGTGCCTGCCATAAAATATGGAAGAAAAAAGAAAAAAAGTATTGTCTCCCAATCTCCCAGCCGGAACAGGATAAGTCGCTTGTCAGACGACTTAAGCAAAAGGGTAGCTAGCCGGCCGGGTCAAAAAAAAGTCAAACATGAACAATACAAAGCCTAACTTGGTAACAAAAAATATTTCAAATATTCCATTGTAATTAATCTGCAAGATGAGGTTGAAGTTGAACAAATTAGATGATTATTATAACGACAAAAATGCCTAGACGTAGGTTTGATATAAAGAAGTGAACGTGGAAGAAAACAGCTGTTCAGAACTATGAGTAGGAGTCTTAGGTTACGAGTTTTAATTAAAGATTTGTTTGTCGATTGTTTTATTTTGAATTGATCCGTTCGATTCGCCGTGAAAGTTCTTAATGTAGTTCTGAATTTGATTCCAGCCACTGTTCCCGACTGTGCGAAGTCGGTTTTAAGTTCTTGTTTTTATTGACTGAATAGATATTGTGTTTGGCTGCTTCTTTGTTCGTTCGTTCTTACTGTTGTTGTAGTTTTAATAACAGGCACTAACTTCGGAACTTCCTCTTGATCGGATTTCAAAAGACTGTTGTTTTTATTACGGAGTTCATGCTCCATTACAGTATAACATTAAATTAGTTCAAATTATGCCTTTTCCTCTGTATTATTGACGATTTTGAAGACGATGCACCTGTTTAATTTTCGATAATTACACATTTTTACATATAGATCTTCTACAATATAGTCCAAGTTAATTATAAATTTACCTCACGGATCGGGGAAATATTCTTCGTTTCACTTTTTCTGTCTCGAAATGTTTCATCTTTCAGTTCACTATTGTCCATTGACAATAGAAGTTTAGAGTCCAAGCCAATCTCTCCTGCATCAGGTCCGCCCTGCTGAATTACTTAAGGTAACTGGACTTGCCCGGCTACCTGCCATCTTTACAGAATCAACTGTGTAATGTTTTTGTGTTTCGTTCGCAGGAAGGCGATGGCCATGGGCGACGGATACGACTTAGGTACACTTAACGTTTACCTACATTGATTCACATTTAAAATAATTTCTATCGTACCAATTGCCAGAAAAATTAACAGTGGACTAGCTAAATCCTACGAAAAATATTGGCTAAGAAGTTATTTTCCCGCAAAATCTTTCTACTCAGATATTTTAGTTCACACCGCGTGACCAAGTTTAGGGGCATTTTTGCTTCGCCAGGAGAATAAATCTACGAGAACAAAGAGACCGCCACTCGAAATATATCATTTGAGAAGATATAGCGGAAGTGGGACGCTACGAATAACGTTGATATAAACTTCATGGTGGGAATAAAATTTTTAGAGAAATCTAATTTACAGATTAAATAATAATAACATTATTATTATTATGATCCCTTATTCCAATATCAATATAGGTACCTCTTTACAAGTAATGTAGGAATTTCCAATCTCGGGCATACGACCGAGATACAATTTTAATATCTGAGTAGGTACTGACTTAATTCAAGATAATGAAATTCAAAACTAAATACGAACTTAAATCAAATGTTTACTGTAGACAGAAAAATATTCTGTCTAGACGTAAAAAAACTCATGTTTAAATTCGTCACACGTAATCAATTATACGAGACCTCAAATGAATGTCGACCTTAATACGCGCATTACCATTATATCTAGGATAATGATTTGATACGAAATAATTATTCGTATGCAATTAGTATTATATCGTATGATGGCGCATCAAATTAAATAATCTAGCAACTAATCCCCAAGCAAAAGAAACCTATGGATACTTTGAAACCAATTCTCAAAACTTTCCAAACATTATTGTTTTAAAGTCGTAACAGAACATCCTAAAAACAAGTGTCTATGTAAAAATACACGTATAATAAAAAAACGCTAACGGTTACTGACTGGCAGACAACGTATTTAACCTAGACCATTAAATCTAGCACTGTCCACCAATCCGCACTTGGCCAGCGTGGTGGACTATGACCTATACCCCTCACACTGTGAGAGGAGACCCGTGCCCAGCAGTGGGACAGTTATGGGTTGTGATGATGATGATGATGATGATTAAATCTAGAAGCAGGAAATGCTACTTCACTTCTAATTATAGTGTAGGGAAGTACGAAGAAATGGTTTTTCAATATTTATATCTTATACAGAACGAATGGATGTGAAAGTTTGTATGAGTAAGTAAAAAATAAATACCGCCCGACTTATTTGAAACTTGGAATTTACACCCTCCCCACTCTTTTTATTGTACGACTAGATAATATCAGGCTCTTGGAAGTCCAACATTTCCGCGGATGAAGTCCCGCGCACCAGCTTGTAGTACCTACCCAAAGTGAAAAGCAAGAGGAGAACCGTGGCTACTCAATACATACATTCATACTCATACATAAATACTTTATTACCTACAATCAGAAAAATTATACACAATCACCGAACAAAACAAAAGGTGAATGATTAATGATAGATCCCTAACTACCACCGTGTTTTTTGAGTCACCTGTCAATGTTTTTACGTATTTTCACTGTAATTTTGAAGAGTCACTAATAAGCGAGTTAACGCGTTGGTGACGCTTATGGATGAACGTGGACGGCCAAGGCCATATACCACAATATATTGGAAACATTAGAGAGAAAGAGAGTCAGAGAGAAAGAGGGACAGAAGAACTAATTTTATAACAACGGAATAAAAGTAACCTTCCGTCAAGTATCCAATATATTGGTAATGCGAAAATGACAAAAGCTTTTGTTGAATCGGCTACCTACTTCGCCACGCTAAACGACAGTTTGATGGACACGTTGGAATGAATATTGCAAGCTCAAAACATATCACTCGTTAATAACAAGATGTAGTCTAAGATATTATAAAATAGGAAACTGAATAATGGATTTCTCAAATCATTTCAAATTTATGAGGCAGTTCGTAAAACTTTTATGGCATCGAACGTGCTGCAAATAATACGCATAAACCAAGGAAACATAAAATGTAGTAAAATTGTTCTATAAAAGTCTCTATTCTAAATTAAAATAATATTTCAGAAGTGATGAGCGGGCGAGCGTCAGGATGCAGAGCGCAGCTGATTGACTGACAGTTCAATCAATAAGGTTCGTTTTGCAATTCAACGCCAGTAATTTGCCACTTATTTTTTTCTTCAGCTACCTAAAGCTGAAGATGAATGTAGAAGCTTTTAATAAGATAGGGCTCTTTCCACTCAGAACTACATTACCACTTACCATTACAAAGGATAATGGCGAAGTACCTACTAAAGGTAAGATATAGTGAAATATTATATTATACTAGTGACCCTCCCTCGCTTCGCTTCGGGAGACTTTGGATAATTCACACTAATTATCTTCATAATTTATAGCCTATGTGTTATTCTGATGTGTAAGCTATATCATTGTAAAGTTTCATCAAAATCTATTCGGTAGTTTTCGGTAATTTTTGATTAATTTGAAATCAAACACGTATTTAGGCGTGCGTTTGCCGCACAACCATCAATTATAAACATTATAATATATAACGTACGGTAACACGCTTGATTTATTATTACGCTATTCCGATACGATACGATATACGATACGAAATAGTAATTGATTTCTATTAAACTTATTAATAGAAATCAGATACAATTTTTTCCACAATCGACCAGTTCCAATAAAAAGGAGAGGCGAACGAAAGTTGATTTAATTAAAACTCATGACACCCTCGTCGTGGCTCCCAACTATAGCAATCCATTCACTGTACCAACAAGCCTTTCATCAAAGTTACTCGCCAACAAGGTTACACTGTTTCCATTCGTTAATTAATCATAGCCTCAGTCTGTCGACACTCCGGGTGCCAGTCAAAAGGTTAACAATACGGGCTTCAGTGTTTAAAGTTTTTTAATTCGTCAAAAATCTTGACTTGAACGTTTGCAGATCGGAGCCAGTGACCCAGTTGCGGACGCTGCACTCGACAGACTAGAGAACAAATTAAACACTAAAAAGTTGAATTTGCATGAGCAATATTGACTCGAGCGAACTGAATCCGGTTAGCTGTCTCCGAATATGGAGCTACTCGTCGTGTGCGCCAAACTTATTTCATCAGTTGGATTCCTAGCACTTGAAAGAAAAAATGAGAATTGTACTTGCTCGGCTCGGAATCTATGTAATTGACTGAAACGGAATTTATATAATTGAATCATTTATACTCAACAACCAACCGTTGTAGAGTCCACATCACCTGATGATGCTCTGTTTTGGGGTGAAACACATGTCGTGTACTATTGGAATAAGTTGTGATGGTATATACCTATCTGGAGATAAGGGAGGGTGGTGGGTCCATACCCAAACAAGTTCCACCTGTGCGGATTGTTGCAAAGACATATAAATACAACTTAAAGTACTTTAACGTTATTATTAACTAAATTTATTAATATGTAGTTAATATTTATCACCGATAAAATACCGAATATTGTAATCAAATTAAAGATTGCCGATGTCTGCATAAATCTGTCGATTTAATTTAATTTCATTTCGTGTGTGCGTTTATATTCGTAGTAAAAAGCACTGAGACGCTCGTATTTCACAGTGAACCCCTTCGTGGTTTTCATTGTTATTCGCGAACCAGATTGTCAGACTTTAGAATTATGAAACTAATTAAAAGCAGATTTTGGAGTTCCAAAGACAAACGTGGGTTGTTTTACTTTGAAACAATTCCAATAGTCTTGGAGATGGGCTAACAAATAATTTGAGAGAGAGTAACAAATTTTCACGGAATATAGGTCAATAATTTGAAGAAACAATGTTAAAAGGGCCATTAAGATACAATTTTGAGGATTCTTAATGTAAAAAGATTCTACGATTAATGGCAAAGGTCAAAACAGAAATCTTTGTTATTGAAAATAATTTATTCCTACAATGATTATTACTACATTTTTGTTCCTGCCACCGTTTTTTAAAACTGCTTTATTATGGAAAACAAAATAGTGTGGTGAAATTTATTAGCGCATCTTCTGATTTGATTCTGATCTGATTACACAAACATAACAAAGAAGAAAAAATTAATCCCTTCTACATTTCGTGTAAAATATGTAGGTTGCCATGATTCACAAGCTTTTACTGTTAAAAACTTATCTGATCTCACGGCGAGGCAAGCTCCTCACTCCGCAAGGCATAATCCTGCAGCCTTAACTCAATGAACCCTACATCTTGGGCAAAAAGTAAAGCTTTGTCTTTGTCGTTTCCCGGCCCCCGCATACCATTACCATGTTATGAGCATGAAAAGAATTTGTATTACATGTCAACTCATGTCAGGCAATAGTTCTATGAAAAGAATTGGTGAAGGGGTTGACTGCTAACTTAATCAGCAGAAGTTGAAGCCTTTAATATGATTACATGACTGACTTAACGACTGTTATCCCATGATCACGGCTTTACGTGTCCGACGCTGGCCGCCTGGTAATGAGCGCTTCAAGTCACTGAGGCATGTTGGTACTGTGGCTTGGTGACTGGGACGTTGCCGCCCAAGCTTATTTTCGGAACTAAATGCATCGTCAACACGTTCCCGGCCAAATGAGAAATGAAAACTCGCCTTACAACACGAATCCGCAATCAAATTTTGTGACAGTAGTGTTTAATTTGAGAGCAGTTTCGGTAACAATTGACGTTTGGTGAATACCTCGAGCCAGTCTTAGTTATTGATGCTGGCAATAAATTCACAATGTGAAGCTATAAAAGTGATAAAACTTTCGCACCGCACGCTTCGCGTATGGCCGTTATTTATCGCACGGCGGCGCTGTTCCGCGGGTAGAGTCGCGTTTTACTGACAACGAACATACGAGTGATTAGTATGGCTTGTGTTATTGGCCAACCAAGTAACCCGAATATTTTAACTTTAAAGAAGGAAATATTATAAAAGTATTGCCTGATTTCTTAAGTTCAATATTAAACTGACATCAAAAAAATGGTCGTCTGTAAAGTCGTTTTACGGACCGATATATTTACGTGATAACGTCATAAGAAAACATTGAAGAAAACCGAACGCTAAGGCCGATCGTGCCTCTCCATTATTAACTGTACATATATTAAGTTACATAACACTTGAAAATGCTCTCGTATATTTATGGAAAACGCTATCTGCAAAGGGTTGGTTATGTTTCTTAAAGCACGATTAAAAAGCTTGATAGATGACCTGGATCCGGACAAATTTTTGAAATTTGAACCTTACGATCTATGAGCATACCAAGAAATGCTGCGTTTACGTAACTACCTTTTCGCTACAACTCGTCAAGTATGCTACCGAGTATTAATAACCCGCTCCCACAGTTACTATCATATAGCATGCGTTTATTGAAAATTTACTTCAATACGTTCCAACAATCTAAAGCAAATAAATATAGAAATCCTACTTGAGTCGTCGCTAATGTATTCATCATTAGATGATAAAAAAAATACTAGAAAGTTGGCAAAGGTCCGATTGATTCTTAGTTCGTGATCAGACACAATCAACGCTTATAAAATGATGGTCGTTCGTAGCTAAACTAAGACAATTTTTGCAATGTTCGAAAATTTGCCTTCAATTCAAATTATCCTAACATTTGCATTAAATCCTATGACTGTCACAAAGATCCAATTTTTCTGATTTTCTTACGATATATCGAAGTACCGTTGAAGCATTTATTCTGTATAATTATATCATTATCATAATGTGAATATTTTGCAGTTCCAATGAGTCCATTATTAAAGTATTTTTCAAATCATGATTTTATCAAAGAATTCACTTTTACACAGTTTTTAGTTGGAGCATTGGGGTCACCGTTATACAATAGTGAATTATCGTCTTATTCTGCTCATAAAAATACATATATTCAGTTTTATAAGCAAAATAATTCTTACTGAATTCTTTGTATACATTATGATTACGCTACTCTTCACTGACTCCTATGCGCCAATGGACCTTTTGGACCGATTCGCATTAAAATTAGCTAGTCTAAGCATCTGTAAGACCGCCTTTATCGAGTTCTATTCAAACTTGAACAGCTTCGCAGACTAGTTGAAACTTTTCGTCTGCCAGTGTATACGACTGCCTTGTCTTTATAACGCAATTTCTGTTCTGTAATACTGTTTATTCAAATAGATGTTCTCTGTCAGCCGTATAATGGATAGCATCTGTTATTGAATTTCCATCGATGTTTTGTTGCCTTCTGTTCTGTTCTGCTGTATTCCGTTACCAACGAAACGTTCAGCGTTCGCTCGAGAAAAATATCTTGACAGAATTTATTCATTGCGAATGCGTAATTTTTTAGATGGAATGGAATTGATTTTAGAGATTTAATTTGTCAGGAAAATATTTTCCTAATGTAAGGAATAAAAATTTGAAGCGAGGTCGCGATTATCTCCAAACCAATTTATGATATTAAATCGAAATAATCCCAACGAAGAATTGGGAATTAGGCCGCGAAATTATTTATTAATGTAATTCGAGTAATGTTTAAAACTATAAGACGTAAGAAAATCTAGAAAATATGAAAAAGGTATCACATTATAATTATTAAATGTTTTTGTTTATTTTATCTGAACAGATATGTTAACAACCCCATGGGCAAGTGACCCGGTACGAATTATGTAAACATTTTCCAATTTGTATCGGGCCCGACATCTGAAACAATGGGCAGGAAACAATGTCCCATCGTCGTCCCTTTAAACTACCCGCGATCAATCAACGGCGTTCGTTCGATACAAAGGAAATTTAACAAGTAGCATATACTCGGGAGGGGTCATCAATCAAACAGTTACGGAAACAATATCTGAATCTACACAGACATTTTTTTCATTATTATCGCACAAAGAAGCGCTCATAGCCCGGCAGACCCTGTGATCCACCCAGTTAAGTAAGCGGGGACGCGGTCGATACGACAGGTACGACGTTACAACGATCAGTACGATGGGTGACCGCCAGAAGCAAAACATCTTTCGCACTTCCATGCTTCGAAGGGCACCTAAAACAGTTTTTGTTATCACTTGTTATCCATTTATTATCACTATATAGGTCATATAAAGGCCTTCGAGTGGCATAGAATTAGCAGGTGGGATTGTAGTCAAGTATTAACTTATTTGATACTAGCGACCCGCCCTCGCTTCGCTTCGGGAAACTTATTCCTTCGGTTTGCAAAGATTTAGTTATATATTTTGGATAATTCACAGGATATCTTTATAAATGATAGCTTTCCCCCGCGGCTTCGCCCACCATAAACCCCTAAATATATAAAAGTTGATAAAAATTTGCGCCCCCCATTTACCCCCTTAAGAGATGTTTTTCGAAAAAATATTTTATACATGTTTCATAACTCTCAATGAAAAACCTTCATACTGAATTTCATTCGAATACCTTCAAAAACGGCAAAGTTTCATACTAACTTTGCACCCCCGTTTTACCCCCTTAGGGAGTGAATTTTCAAAAATCTTTTCATAGTGCTCCCCCACGTTATAAAAGGAGCCCCTGTGCAAAATTTCAAGTTTCTAACCCTTATAGTTTAGGCCCTGCATTGACATGTCAATCAGTCAGTCAGCTTCTCCTAGTGCAGAGGAACTTTTATCCAATACTTAAATTATTAAACTCGTGATATCTTTCGAATGGAATGTCCGAATTGAATAATTTAAAAAGTTATATAAAGGTAATTAAGCAGTCTTGAATATGAATTAATTTATTTTGATAAGGATTAATACTAAGATACAAATAAAGAGCCTTTTCCAGTGGCAGTATCTCAATTAAGTTTTTTAAATAGAAAAACACTTATTGTGGCATAACTATAATAGTTAGACATATGCCATCGCGGACTTTATTGTAGATATTGATGTCCTTTATAAAACTGTAGTACATCACTTTGCTCTATTATCCATAGTTTTCGCAGCGCACGCGATGTAAAGAATATTTTAGGTATTTTTTTTACACCTTGGGTTATATTATCGGAGTTTTATTAATGATCCCGAATTTTTTTGAAAATATGATATAGCCTATGTCACCCGGGGATAGTGTAGCTTTCCAACAGTGAAAGAATTTTTTAAATCGGTTCAGTAGTTTTGAAGCCTATTCGATGCAAACAAACAAACAAACAAACAATCAAATCTTTCCTCTTTATAATATTAGTGTAGATGTAAATGTAGATAAAAAGAAATGTGGTGTCGTGGGACACCAGGTAGGAACGAAGTTCCTTCGGCTAATGAAGGCAACGGCGAACGAAAAGAAAGAGGGATAAAAAAATAAAAATTAAATGTGGCACTCGGTGACTGCCGCGGTAAAGCTATGCCTAGCATTTTTTATTAACCTATGCAATTATAAAAATTAGATGAATAAATCTTGGATTGCCGCCATCTTGGATTTCTATTTTGACAGCACCATAGACTTCAACACCCTCGAAAACCATGAAAACGATACCCATGACGAAAAGTTGATAATTTCGCGCAGCCGCCATCTTGGATTTCTATTTTGACAGCACTATCGGCTTCAACACCCTCGAAAACCATGAAAACGATACCCATATGACGAAAAGTTGTTAATTTCGCGCAGCCGCCATCTTGGATTTCTATTTTGACAGCACTATCGGCTTCACCACCCTCGAAAACCATGAAAACGATACCCATGACGAAAAGTTGATAATTTCGCGCAGCCGCCATCTTGGATTTCTACTTTGACAGCACTATCGGCTTCACCACCCTCGAAAACCATGAAAACGATGCCCATGACGAAAAGTTGATAATTTCGCGCAGCCGCCATCTTGGATTTCTATTTTGACAGCACTATCGGCTTCAACACCCTCGAAAACCATGAAAACGATACCCATGACGAAAAGTTGTTAATTTCGCGCAGCCGCCATCTTGGATTTTTATTTTGACAGCACTATCGGCTTCACCACCCTCGAAAACCATGAAAACGATACCCATGACGAAAAGTTGATAATTTCGAGCAGCCGCCATCTTGGATTTCTATTTTGACAGCACTATCGGCTTCACCACCCTCGAAAACCATGAAAACGATACCCATGACGAAAAGTTGATAATTTCGCGCAGCCGCCATCTTGGATTTCTATTTTGACAGCACTATCGGTTTCACCACCCTCGAAAACCATGGAAACGATACCCATGACGAAAAGTTGATAATTTCGCGCAGCCGCCATCTTGGATTTCTATTTTGACAGCACTATCGGCTTCAACACCCTCGAAAACCATGAAAACGATACCCATGACGAAAAGTTGATAATTTCGCGCAGCCGCCATCTTGGATTTCTATTTTGACAGCACTATCGGCTTCACCACCCTCGAAAACCATGAAAACGATACCCATGACGAAAAGTTGATAAATTCGCGCAGCCGCCATCTTGGATATCTATTTTGACGGAATTATCGGCTTTAGTACCCTAGAAAACCATGAAAACGACACCCATGATGAAAAAGTTGATAATTTCGCGCAGCCGCCATCTTGGATTTCTATTTTGACAGCACTATCGGCTTCAACACCCTCGAAAAGCATGAAAAATTATTTATTTATTTATTTATTTTATTTATTTCATTATTTCGTTACGGAATTTCTGGATTCGGTCCCCACGCTCAAGGCCCGCGTTAAAAGCTATGCAATAGCTTAAAAAAAAAGGTATTATACACTACTCGCTTGTGTATGCGACTGTCGCGCATGCGCACGTCTTTGATTCCACGCATTTTTTCTTACGGTTTTACTATCACATATTTTTCAGTTCGGTCGCCGCAGCAAAACCTATCTTCTCCAAGCCTGCCGTAAGGAACTTCGTTCCAAAAATAGAAACATATGATACTGGGGGCGGCCACTAACCGCTACGCCAATTTGGACTAAAGCATCTGTAATGGGTCATAGGTTTAAATCCAAATTTTTACGCCTAAATCCGATTGATTACAGCGCATTATTTTTTCATTTTATGTGACGAATGTGAAACGAGACCAAATGACTGTCTCTTATTTCTATTTAGAGTTTTGTTTGATGTCACGTGTCATGATTCAGACGGCGCAGCGCAGCCTTAATTTATCAAAGACGAAGGGAACGTTATCAATAAAATTTTGCCAGAAACTTGTGACAGTTGACAGTTGACACGCGGGTCGCGGAAAAGTTGGTTCGACATTTCGTCGCCTTAATTACCAGCGGATTAGCGATCTGTCACACAGCGGGCTGCGGACGAAAGGATAGCGGCGCCTACAGTGGAGCACTGGAGTAGATGAAGCTGGTACTGAAGTACCTCTATCTCCGAAGAACCAAATTAGTGATTCAGCGATCACCCGTAAGCTCACTAAGCGTTCTGAATGTCGAATTGCTATTAATTTTTTACTTAAATAGCCGGCTTACGATGGTATGGTGGTGGGTAAGGGGTCAACATCGCCCATCGTCATATAGTAATTCGGGTAAAAATCTCTACTACTATGAATGAGAACGACCGAAATTGAACTGGGTGGCACAAAAGACCTCCGTCAGGACTGGCCTGGCGTTTAAGCATCGTCTGTAGTTCAAAAAGTTATCCAGGGAGGTCGGCGCGGATTTAAGGATCCATGGATCCGTTTACCAGTGTAAGTTACGAATGATGAAAAGGAACATTTTATCCAATTCTAAGAGCGTTTGTAGTGTGAATCTTTTAAGTACATTCGTCTACGATACCGCGAGTCACTCTCCCATAAATTAGGGTAAAGGGTGTATTTTTGTTTGGTTCTTGTTCGCGTGCTTCATTAACACAGCGAGCTGTATATCGCTGACGAGAATTTAAAAACTTAGTCGTCATGCGCCAGGCGGCGCAGAGGTTCGAGGCTGTTCTTCAGCTTGTTAAATATCGTGAAAGGATTGTTTATCGTCTTAAAATAAATAGAAAATTCATCGCATCGTCACTGGATAAGTTAATAAGAATTGATTGTTATTTTCTAGTTGTTGTAGCAAGTAGGTATGCTTAGACCACCATGTACCAGGCAACTTGGGTAAGCCGCCAAACGACATTCAAACGCATAAACATAACTAGGTACATATTTATAATGTGATCTATTATAAAAACTCGCTTACTATTTTACACCTATATATATTTTTATACTATTTTATACCACTACATACAGCATACTACAGGACATACATAAGCAGCAGGATATAACCATTAATCAGCGGTTAAATCTAATAAACTTACATTTTAATTTAAACCGTTGATTAATGTTTTGTTCATTTCAATGGACATCCGCTCACTAGTTTCGAATATTGGGTCGTCCTCGTCCCTCAGATTTAAATGTAAAGCAAGAACCCAATGTTAAGTGAGCTTATCCCTAGTTTTATTCAAAGGAGCCATCGAGCGGCCGTAAATAGGATACCTCCGGAAAATAAACGACCCGTCGCTAATAACGCACAGTGAAAGAACGTTAAATATTAAATGACTAAATAGTTAAGTCACTTGCCTGAGCGAGTTTATCGCTCTTTTATGAATATTGAGAAGGAATTTTCAAATGGAGCAAGAATTTAGAACCGTTCGGTGAGCAACGCGTCCCGGAAATCGGTCGAGTGTGATAATGGGGCTAGGCGTTTTGTCTCGGGTCGCTGGAATCGACTATATTTATTTTGTTTCTTTTTGTACCAAATGTTTTATGAAATTAAATATCATTTTATCCATCGATTCCATAAGCTCTTCAGGGAGTCTGAATTTGATCAAATTTCAGAGTTGAAGTGAAAAATGGTTTTCGTTCTTTGTTGTACCGCCTACTTAGTTCTCTGCACTTTCTCAAGGTTGACTGTTAGAGAATGCTGTTTAGCATTAAGTCCACCTATTGTAACAGTGTTGTTAGAACAATAAAGAATAAATAAATAAATAAATAAATGCAGTTTCGTTAAAATGTGTTATTTATAATAAACAGTACTTGAAGAACAATTTTAGAGAAGAATTATTAAAAATCACTAGAAACAAAACATTTTTTTTGTGTCAATTTAATTATTCGCAACGATCCGACCTGATTTCCATGAAAGACCATTGTCTTAATTGAAGTCTGTAGACTATATGGATATGATTTCGTAGTTTTATAACTATGGGTAAAACGTGACTTTTTTCTTTATTATGTATAAATCATTAGAAAAAATTGCATAGTAATTAAAAAAAGAACACGTCAACGAATATTGCGCTCTATCATTCTTTTTCACAACGATTACGCGCCCGCGCATTGGTCTGAAGTGGCCCTTGCTGCTATCCAAGAGGCAGGATTTTAATTAATGGATCACCTGCCATATTCACCTAGACTTAGCCTCCAGTCACTTTCATCTTTCGCCCCTTTTTAAAAGAATACATACATACGTGGCATAAAATTTAATAACAATGAAGAGTTTATGACCGCTGTGAAGGAGTTTTGGAGACCCAACAATTTTTTTTCTAATGGAATTAGACCATTTGAAAAAAGAAATATAAAGTGGATAACGTAAAATGAGAGTACGTTGAAGTATAAATTTTTTTTATCATACATTGATATTTCATTTAGTTCCCGCAAACTATTATTAATCGCTATTATTTAGTTAGTGCTTGACATAAATCTCACCTGGTGGTAAGTGGTGACGAGGTCCTTGATGAAAACCTGTTCACTCTCTTCTTGAAGACTCACACATCGATGTGTGGTAAGCTGTTCCAATCCATCGCGGCACGCAATACGAATGACGAGGCAAATCCTGTCGTTCGGGCCGGCGCGGCGGCGGCGCGGGCGCGGCGAGATATTACCAACGTAAGGATGGTTACCGACCAGGCGTCGGGTTGTATGACGAGGATGGGGGAATTATTTCTAATAATTCCTACGCACACTTTCCAAAATGTAGTCCTAATATCTCCGTGAAACATTGTGTACACAAGCTATAAGGTAAACATGCTACGGGTCATTAAATTTAATGTCAATCGTAATTTATTCGTGGTAGAAATAAAAAGCAAATGGACGCAGCGGGCGGTCGTCATCACAATGCTCCAAATGAAAGTACTGAAGGGAGAGATGGAGGTAATAACGGTGATGTGCCCATTACCCACCGCCTACCACCGAACGTTTCACGGTTAGCTACAAGTGGACTGTACCCGTATTCACGCCAAGCCTATACAGGGTGTTAGGGTTAAGACCAGAAACCTCGTAACCACGCTTTCGGACCATGATTCTAAGTAATACTACATAGAGAAAAAAAATGACAGTGCCCTTTTTTTATTCCATATAAAATTAAATAACATATTTTTTTTCTGAAATATTGAAATATGACACTATTCTTGCGGCCCATCCGAGCTATACAGTGAATGAAAATTACTATTCCCATTCAGTTCTACACGTAAACCTCAAGGTAGCGCTCTAATTTGTCACGGTTCGAATGATCTTGGTACTTGATTTTAAATCAATCTTATTCTGCGATGAAAATGTTAGAATTATTTAATGTAACTTAGGTACATAAATATCTTCGTAGGGAACATTACGATAAATGTTATACCTACAACCTTAAAATGATTAAACGAAAGTTATGGTAGAATTTGATACCTAACGAAACACACTGCCCAGCTCAAAATGTACTCTGACAACAAATTAATCTGAATTCTACACTGTTAGAATGTGGCTTGGCAATAACAACACTATTAAAGAATAATTTACCTACCAATACCGAATTATCTAACTTAACATACCTACATTGAAAAGAGAAAATACATAATTAAAAAACGTCATTAATAAGGAATTTGTCAATACTTATCTAAAGCATTAGAAATAAATAAAAGTTTCACTTTAAAAATAACACCTACGTAGCTGTACTCATAAAAATACAAACTAGGTAATCTTACACTGCTTACAATATTAAAATCGTTTGGTCGCGGTACAAATTCAAAAATAAAATCTTCAAAGTCATAAACCCACACCGACACAACGCAGAAACGCACACTAATAGTTTGCAACGTTAGGTACCTATCAGGCTGTCAGGCCATTCAGGCGCTTCCCAGTTTTCGAGCATTTGTTGTTATTGAAAAATTGATATTTCACTGTTGAGAATGCAATCGATTAATCGTATATTAATCGATGTGTGTTAACATGAAAATTACGTATGTATTTATTATCCAACATAGATAAACAGTCAATTAATTATTAATAATTGTAATGGTCGGCATTATGAATAAATAAATAAATAAATAATTAGAATAAAAACGATTCCGCCTATCTACTTAGCGCGTACTGTATGTAGAAATAAAAAATTAAAAACTGGTCGATTATTCAATTAAGACGAATTGTTAAATAATATCATTAATTCCAAATAATAAAATTTAACTTACATTTCAATTGTGAAATATGATAATGTAAAAAAGATTAATAAATAATATGCCTTGTGTCACTTGTGTGCAGTTTGCTAAATAACATTAATGATAATAATAAATACATTTATTTATTATTATTTTGTAGCACATGAGTTACTCGAATAAATCGATTTTGCAAAGATATCTTTGAAATTGTACCTTCTTCTTAACTGTAATCGTTACCTAATCGATTAACGTTACACAAACACTTGAAGTTATCTTTATCTAAATAAAATAATAAATGTAAGTAGGTTTATTTGGTTTGCTAAACAGATTTATTAAAGGAAAATAATCGATTCTTCTATTAAAATAATTCAAATCGATAGAACTGCTCTATGATTACGGAGCCTCGTCGCGCCGCGCCTTGAGCGGCTTCGCATTCTTTTGGCGGTTTGGCCACGTTTGGCGGCAAAACATTCAAAGATGCGCGGCATGTGTACCAGGGATGTTATGGATATGAAATTTCGGATCTGGATACGGATATAGGAATAATATTATACCGGTTTTAGATACGGTTACGAATATGTAATTATTCCGCATTATCCGATAGTTTCAGATAGTTAGTCTAGTAGTAGTCGGTTACGGATATTAGACATAATTTTGACTAAACAATAGAAATAATAAAACTATGCAAGATTCGCGCGCGGCTAGTGTATGCTTCTCTGCTCAGCCAGCAGACAGAAAAACCTGTCATTACATGTCTCATTTAGATGTCGCCCCTATTCGAAATTAACCGAAAATTGGACAGATAAATTTTTTATTTCGGATATCCGATACTTTCGGTTACGGTTACGGAGGTTCATAGATCCCGTATTTGTGCAATCGGAAGTCTTTCAAATTGACCGACTCTGTGTTATTTACCTACTTATTAATATTTTCGCTAACTTAAACTAAGACATACCCGTCGCTTGGTTTCGCAGGTCGGATATGGATGTGAATTGTGATTCTGTGAATTTAGTTAGTTATTTAGTTATTTTATCAATATGTCCACGTTTAGTTCCATCGAGTTTACGGACATGGTCCGCATACTGGCGACTTTGCTTTATTAGTAAAGTGTGTTTAGTGTAATTGAAGTGCTGTGGATTGAATCACATTAAATGCACCCTGCTCGGTAAGTAATTTTATTATTATGTAACTACTTAGGTATGTGATGCTTTATAAAAGTAAATTTAGTAGATATTTCGTTTAATAAATTAATACAAAATGTCCTAAAACAAAGGACCTATTACAACATCAAATGTTTGAATAGGAATCACTTACCTATACTAACCATTCCTACCTTTAGTATGTTGTACTTGTAGGTACAATACTCAATAATATCACATCCTAGATAGGTATCTAGGATGTGATATTATTGAGTCGTATTTTTTCCTTTTGTTATGACATCGGTAGCTTTTATTAATAAGCTAATGCCGTTACATAAATAGTATTATATCTTGAAACCAAACAAAATTACATAAAATAAAAAGGTGATTAATTTACTATAACTGTAGGTACTGGTAGTAAACGATTGCCGCCATTGCTAGGTCGCTCGCGTGGATGTAGTAGTGTAGCCGGACGCTACGCACACATGGCCATTTTCGTAATGAATAACGGCGTACGCGGCGCGCGTTTATAGTAATTATAGTACTAGCGTAGTGGAGGTTCCAGTGGCATACTGTTATAAGTTCATTTGCATTTATTTTTGAATTAAAATGAAATTTGTAAATTGTTCTGAAGGCATCGCGGTCAAGCGTTCACTTATTATACGTACAAAAAATTTAAAGGAACTAATTCCACACCAACAACTTTTGCTTGTTTGTACGTTAATTGCTTGGCAGTTTGTCTGCGCGTTTCTTCCAGCTAATCTCACCTTAAATGTGTTTCGTTTCAGTGATGCATTGTAATAAGCTTGGGATTATTTTAATCGATTCCCAAATAATTGGAATAAGGGCCTGGTATTAATCCTGCACCCACATCTTTCAAAAAAAAATACATTCTCACTAAAAATAATAATCACTTGTTTTTGGTGAAGAAAGATCTAGTGAGAATATAAATAGAAAAGAAAAGAAGTGGTGACAATAAAAAGGTGATAAAAACGACAATCTTCTAAGTCAAGTGTGTGTGAAGTATGTCAAGTAAGTACAATCCACATTTGGTCAGCGTGGGGGACTGCAGCATGCACCTCTCACACTGTGAGAGGTCACTCGAGCCCAGCTGTGGGACAGTTAGGGATTGCGAAGAAAAAACGTCATTTGAACTCAACGTTTCCATGTTGTTACAAAGATAACATTTTTAATAAGCTGCAGTCGGGTGGAGCGATGAAAGCGTGCGGCGTATCACTGCAATCTGCAATGTACCGATTAATTTCACACGGAAAACGTTTTAATATAACTCCTCCTTTCACACGTTTTCTAAAGATACTAATCGGAGTTACCGCGAGCTTTCATTACTGCTACATGTTAGATTTTAAACTGCTATCCTTATGTTTATAATAAAATGAATATATTAAAACTCTTCAACGTTACCAGGTGTTTATCGCGATTTTAAATTAGTTACGGCTTGGTCAAAATGCTATGACGTGAGAGGAAATCGAGTGTTGACAAACAAATCTACGACTCATTAAAAACTAACGTTTTATCGAGTTTGTTCAGGAGTGGCCAGTTTAAATTTTATTTCGGAGTAATTAGAACATGCTGCTTGTTTAACAGAAATCAAAAAATAATTGGCATTTCGGACACTTTGCTTTCAACCCCAACATTATTTAAAAATAAAAAGCATGATTTTTGTGATACTTCGATTTCATAGAAAACGAACTAATAACGATAGGAATTAATTCTTTTTTGTTTAAAAAGTGTAGTACTAAATAAAAATTATTGCCCAATACATCAGTTTTCTTTTAAAAATTATGTTTTAGTAAGTGGAGTAACTGAGTATGCATCGCTTTATTATAAAAATGAAACGTTATATCAAAATGTCATTCTGATTTACTTCTTTTTATTATTTAGACTAACAGAAAAATTCATGAATATTTTCAATGTTACTTCCTTTTCTTTGAAAATCGCGTGTTAAAAACAAATTTAATTTTGTTTTCATATTTTTATATTATTATTATAGCTTATCATAATGACATCTTGGAGATCGAGACAAATCCTGGATTTGATTCTCCAAACTGAAAATGAAGAACCCAGGCGTTTTGAACGTAGAAGTAACGAAGAAGTAGTAGAAGTAAGTACTTATATAATTATCTAATATAACAGAGTTATGCTTAAAATCGTGCTTACGAGTGATTTGTGTGTTTGCATGTGCATTTACGAGCGTTTGTATATGTGTGAGTGTTATAGGCTTCACAATGATCTACATTATATTTTTGTTATTTCAGACCGGTAGAGTTGTGGAGGTTTTAGAAGAAAAGGAAAACCAAGAAAATCTGTCCCCAGAGCCGAAAATAGTCGCTGAAGTACCAAATATGGCAATAAAAAAACCAGTAAGACTTGTTGACTATACGAGTAGCAGTGGCTCCAGCGAGAATGAAACACAGTCATGTTATGAAAATGACAAGTTTTCTGAACCAGCCACTAAAACTCTTCACCGTTCACCGTCTTCATCTAGCACCTCTTCTAGCTCATCAACTTCTAGCTCATCAACATCTAGCTCATCAACTTCTAGCTCATCGAATTCGCCAAAAAATTGTGAAAGACAACATGATCTGCTAAGAGAGTGTCGAAATGCCAATAGGGTAACTACTTACAATATTTCTCCTGTATACACTGACCAAAGTGATGTTGATCTCAGTGATGACGATCCCACTATAGATTTTAATACGATTTGTGGCAGGCAATCCCAAAGGATTAACTTTCTATTTAATGAATCATATTCCTCTGACTCAGACTGCAATACCGAATCAAATAATCGTAGAGGTCGTAAACGGTTAAGAAATGTTGAAAAATGGCAGCAAATTAAATCAAAACGGCTCAGAAACAAAGGCGAATCATATGTTTCGATGTCAAAAACTCGTAAAACGATTCCAGCTCGTTTTATAAAAGATACATGTACCGAAAAATGTAAATTAAAATGTGCAGTAAATGTCAATACTGAGAGTAGATACAAGTTATTTAGTAGCTTTTGGGGTCTAGGTAACTTAGTTGCACAAAGAGCTTACATACGCACATGCTTAGAAGACGTAGCCCCAAAATATAAATATACTAATTCCGAACGTCCCAGGCGGCCGAACAAAGCCTTTTATTTTATTTTAAATGATCAAAGAATTAGAGTATGCAAGACTTTTTTTAAAAATACACTGTCTATTTCTGAACGAATGGTTTATACGGTACAATCTAAGATGAAGGATGGTTTTGTGCTTAATGAATTAAGAGGAAAACATAAAAATCATAAGAAACTTAACCCACAATTATTGGATGACATCAGAAAACATATTGGTAAAATCCCAAAAATTGAATCACATTATGTAAGAGCTACTACTTCAAAACAGTATATTGGAGGTGATAAAACAATAAAAGATTTATACAATGACTTTCTTGCTGAGCAAACTGAAGCTAATAGGGATAAAGGTAATTACATGGCATATTATAAAATTTTTAGTAATGAATTTAACTTAGGATTTTACCAGCCAAAAAAAGATCAGTGCGATCTATGTGTGTCGTACAATAATTCAAATAATGAGCAAAAACAACTATTGGAAGATAATTATTTGAAACATTTGGAGGAGAAGACTTTAAGTCGTTCTGAAAAATTTACTGATCGTCAGAATATAACCAAAGATAGGAAAGTCATCATTTATGATTTAGAAGCTGTATTACAATGTCCAAGAGGCGACACTTCGGCATTTTATTATAGATCCAAATTAAACAGTTATAATTTGACCTTAACCGAGTTATTAAGTGGAGAAAAAAAAGCTTATGACAATGTACACTGTTACTTTTGGACAGAGGTAGATGCTAAACGAGGTGCAACTGAAATAGGATCATGTATATGGCAATATTTAAAAAATCTGTGTGCAGAAGATGTAGAGCCGAAGGAAATTATATTTTATTCGGATAACTGCTGTGGGCAGAACAAAAATAAATATATTGCTACTTTGTATTTGTATGCTGTAACTCATTTAAACATAACCAGTATAACTCATAAGTTTTTGATTAGGGGGCATACACAAAATGAAGCTGACAGTGTGCATAGTCTCATAGAAAGAGAAGTAAAGAAAAACCTAAAATCAGGTCCAATTTATAGTCCGGTTCAGTATGTTACCCTTATCAAAAACGCCAAAAAATCTAAACCTCCTATTAGCGTTCATGAATTGACATTCGAATCTTTTGTGGACTTAAAATCTCTTCAAGAGGAGTGGGGTTACAACTATAATGTTGACACGGACGGGAAAACTGTAAATTGGAATGACATTAAAGTATTACGAATGGTAAAATCGGATTCATTGAGCTTTTATTATAAGACTTCTTACCGTGATACTACTTTTAAACAAATTAATGTAAGAAATAAAAGGAAGAAGATGAACCAAATATCACAAATATCTTTAAGTAAAGCTTACAGCCAAAGACAAGAATTGAGTACAAATAAAAAAAAAGATTTAAAAGAATTATTAACAAATAAATTGATTCCTTCTTTCTATGCAAATTTTTATAATTCAATAATTTAGGTAGTTTTGATTGTTGTTATAATGTTATAATGTTATAATGTTATAATGTTATAATATTATGGATAAGAATATTTTTTAAGGGTGTACCTGTTTTAAATAATTAATTGTTTTATTTCCTTTTCAATTTACTTTTTATTTTTTATTAATAACAATTACTGTGATTTTATTGCGATACAATTCTCATGAGAGATTAAAAGACTGATTGTTGATTTTTGATACAAAGTTTAGATATTTACTTACCCACATATTTTTGTACTAATGCAAAATTTTACGAGGTAGGTACTGAGACTGATTGTTATAATAATTTAGTTTTTTAGCTTATAAACATTTTTTTAACTTCTAAGAAATTTACTTTTTTTTTTTTAATAACAATTACTGTGTTTGTTATATTTTGATAATTAGTTTCAAACAATTCTCAATTATGAGACTGATTGTTATTTTGATACAATGTTTACTTTATTTTTGTTTAAATTTAACTTAAATTTAACTTTGTTTAAATTTAAATTTTACGAGGTAGGTAAAGGAGACTGATTGTTAGTACTTAATTTAGTTTATTAGAAGGATTTTAAATTTTTTGTTGTTCCAAATGGAAATTTTCGTAGATTTATATGAAACAAATTTAATAAAAATGGCAGATTATTCAAAAAGGTTTTGTTTCATTTTAGAAAATTAGATGAATTTCCGTTTTATTTTTAATGAATAACGATGTAATAGTACTTAAAATGACATTATCATATTTTGAATAATTATATAATGAATTATTGTGGGATAGTTCAAAAGTATTTCTTTCGTTTTAAAACTAAAGAGAATATTTTCGACTTGCTACGTGAAAAATTGTACATCCAACAATGTTTTTTTTTGCATAAACTGATTTAAGTAAAAACTTTTTTTTGCATCAATTTTTTTAAAGTATAATAGATATTAGGACACTATTTTCAACTATTTTTGAAATCTCTGTACCTTTAGCATACAATATCAACAGTTAAAATAATGAAAAGCATAGTAATTATTTTACAATCTTGAATCAAACACAAGTCGGAAGAAGTCTAAAACTTTAATCGCTAATTCCCACAAGTTGTTATTTTTGAGTTACATCTTTTTATTTCTAAGCGTGCGATAAAGTCAATTACAGGTCATCAACAATAATATTTGACGTATAATTATGAGAAATTTTCAATCCATACATATGTATTGTACACAACACAATATGAAATACAAAGATCTATACTAATCTATAAGTACTATTATTATGAAGAGAAGAGCTAATTTGTAAATTTGTATGGATCTGAAACGTACTAAAAAATCTTTTACCATTTTAAAGGTACATACATAAGTAGCAATAATTGTTTCAGGTACAGACAGGTCCTAAGAGATAAAAAAAATTGGTTGTCTGTAAAGTCGGTTTACTGACGATAGTTGAACGTGACAACGTCTTAAGAAAATACTGATGGAATGGTAGCATTTTTCAAAAGAAAATTTTAATTTCATTTGTTTAATAGATTTGTCAATGTCAATTATAGCATAACCTACAATCGCTGCACTAGCGGACCGATGCTATTCATTTTAATGATGAAAGCACGAATATTCGACAATATATCACTGAATATATAATTAATATCGAAAGAATCATTACCTTTATCGCTGTAATTATCGTTGCTATAAACAATTGACACCACATTCACTTTTCACTGCACTTGATACTCGATCAAAACATATAAATGTACTATAGTATAGCAGCTGTCCACGCAGACGCATCGCTCACTCAAGTAGGAGAGAGACGGATGTCGGACGCTGCCGAACGCTGCCGAACGCAAAGGCCGATTGCTACGCCGTTACGGTAACGACGCATGAGTCATGTTTTTTCATGCGTGCCACCGGCTCTATCGAATTATAAGACGTTGTCACGTCAAAAGCGAAGCGAGGTTAGGTAGTAAGTTACGGAAAAGAATAATCAAATTCTTGATAATAATACGATGGATGTACGAGTATATGAATATGAAATGATATGCCAATGAAATATCAAAATATGAATTTCTTATAATAATACAATTTAATAACAAAATGTCTGAGCTAAGAAATCAATTGACACCGTTGACGTGACATTGTACCGACAGCTTAAATATTGTTGTCCTGTCAGGTATAATTTACGGGAGTTGAATAAACAGGTTGTTGATATTCACGGTAATATATTAAATTCCCCCTAAAACATTTCATGCAAAATAAGTAGTCAAGACTAACGTTAAAAAGTTACCAGATCTCACACATAGAATCTCACAACAGACCATACGAGTACGTTGCATGATTCTACTAGCATGAACTGCACAAACCGTACGGCTTGTACTTCGCACAGACATTCTTGTATAATGCTTGTGATAAGAAATTTTACTACATGTCATGCCATAGTTCTGGGCAATGGCTCTCCTGGAAAATTTCTACAGTTTATATTCCCGATGATGGCAGGGAAAGGCTTTATCAGCCTTGTTTCGGGGTGGTCAAGTACACCAATCATTCTAACGAACTCATATTCCTCTTGAAACATCGGAGGCCCCTTTTGTAATAAAGGACAATTGAACGGTGATTTACTAGCCCGTGCACGCAGGCAATATGCGTCTAATATGCATATCTCAGTGACGTATGAAGTAAGACAATTTGCGTGCCAGTTCTGAGGCGCCATGATTTATACGAGCGTCGTATATTGTTGAGAATAGGCACAAATACCGAACCCTGCACACAATAATAATTATTTTTTAAGTTGTGAGCGCAAATGCAACAAGTGTAAGTGCAAAGTTGCAAACGACACGTGAACAAGAAAATATATGAATGACCATACAAGAGTAAATATTTTCTTCAAGAGATAACCAAACCACATTATTCTCAAAGTTTCAAGGGTTGCATGTAACAACAGCTATTGCTAACGTGGAAATAATTCACATTTAATGTCGGCCAAGCTCGAAACGCATCGACCTCTCGTCAAACATCGCGGACGTCATAACTGAGATAAAATTCACCCGCATAATATGTTTGCATAAAGCTTGACGTGCTAGTCACGTGTAACATATCGCTCGAAATGCCCGCAGCGGGATCGGTGTTATTCAGAGACAACGGGACGAAGCGGGACAAAGCGGGTCACAATGGACGGGGAAAACGGCATTCAATTAAAAGAACGCCACGCGTCACTGATCGAGATAGCTCGTGAGTATTGTGAAGTTATAGGGGCTCGCTTTTGTTTGTACGTCATATTTAGGCCTCGAAAGAGTACGAGTCGTCTGTTACTACCGGGGACTAAACGTAGGCATCTCTTTTAAAGTGAACATATTATTATCGAAGATGGGTGCGAATGGAGGGGCTTTTTATTTTTATTCCTATTAATATCATTAATAGGAATTCTCTGGAATAGATTCAATAGAAGAAGCAAAAAAAAATACCGCTCAAACAAAAAGTAATTCTTTTGTATACAAGACAAGAGAGGAACTTAGTTTTTTCACAATTTATGTTATCAACACTCATATAAACTCGTAGCGCGTGTCTCGCTAGCTTTGTCGTTTTGCACAATCCCTATCGAGTATAATCGTCACGATCCTCAGAACGGATTTCCGGAAAGTTTATGTAATGTCACGTATAAAAAGGCGGATGTGGCCGCGCGTCCAATTCTGGCCCATTTGGATTGCAACACCGTCCGCGTCTCATCTCCTTTGTGGCCCAGATGCTGATTTAAAACGCACGTGCTCTCATTACCGCTTTGTTTGTTTGGTAACTCGAGGTCCTGAATACGGCAAGGGTACTGTATACAGGAAGATATGAGCGAGTTAGTATTTACGAGAACCAGTTTTGAAGGTTTTATTTTATTGTTTCATTTCAAGAAACGCATAAATAATGTTATTATATCTTCGTAATGTAGCATGAAGCATGTAAGTATTTGTCTAACTAGATAGTAATTGTAATGGTTACCTGGTATAAAATTCTAAATCAGATATAATAGGTCACTCAATACAAAAACTGACCAAATAACATATTAATATTGTCTTACCTATCTTCTTAAAATGTGAGGAAAATATTTATATAAGGTTTTGTTATGTACCTCCTTTATTTTCGAATTTTGCACGATTGCTTAACGTGCGCGCCCATTCTATCCTTTTAGAATATAGAATACCAAATTCAAGAAAAATATTTTCGCCAGCGTATAAGATAACCCGTTTCATATCTCTCAATTATTCTGATCCAAATTCCGTAGCAGCGGTTGATGAAGTGTTCTCCGGGATCTATACAAACAAAACTATGATAAGAAGGTGAGGGTAAAGCTTCGAATGAACCGTGAAAGGGTATAAAGGAGATGAAAAGACTGGAAAAGGTTGCGATCTAAATTGGCGAGGATTGAATGCGACCACTCGGTCCGTGCGGCGGCTCATTATCGAGGCGGACGTGGGCCGAATGGCTACATCCGCGGCCCACGGCCGGGCCTGGTCCGCCGTGCGTGGGAAACACAAACACCAGTATTGTAATATTACTATTGTAACGATAACGATACTACTATTTGTAAACGATAGAAAAGTTTTCCGAAGCAAATCGAAGGCGGTTTACTAGTAAAAAATATGTTTTACTCTGGTGGAGTGACGATATAGATAAGACAACGGGCATTCGCTCAATTTAGAAGCTTCAGGGTTTAGGATCTGGAATAAGGATCAGTCAAGGTCGCACACGTTAGGGGAGGCCTATGTCCAACAATGGATGTTCAAATATGGATATAATCATTGCTGATATCAATGTACTGGATATTCTCAATTTCATCCACATCCACAAATAAATAATAAAGTACAGTTTAAAATCATCGGCAATTTTTGACTCATCCATCAGTTATTTGGGGGTTTTGAATATTGTTGATCTAGATAAAGAATTGCTTTCTTTTTAATTTTAATAATGGTACCGAACCCGCTAATAAGTAATGGATTGGTCAGATTACGATCAGAAATTACTACTTCTGTCGTAAAGTGACATGCTTTTAACAAAAAATATGTTTCGGCTACCTTTTTGGTATAAGCAAATGGCACTTATATTTATAAAGCGTTAGACTGTAGGATTTCATTTTGAGTTATGTTTGATGTCGATAACAACTGTTTATCGATTACCAGTTAGGCCACACTCGCGACATGATTACGGGCTCTATCGTCAACAATATGAAGTTCGAATTTAACATGTTTAAGTCACTATTTTTATTCTTTAAGTGCAGTAAATCATTACATCCATATTTTCCCAAAAAATATGATTACCCTTTTCCAAACGATTACGGGCACTGAAAGGATGTCTGAAACTTGTCAGGGAACGTGATTCGGAGCTTTTTAGATCCTGGATCATCAGTCTTGTGAAAACTTTTTTGGTCGGGCCCGAGAACACAGCGAGCGCCCGAGATGATATTCGTTTCGACGCAAACATGGCGTAGGCACGAGTATGTCAGAAATACGCCGAGAATTCGCTTCGGGACTTTTTTATTATTAAAACGTCAACTAAATATTTTTTCGCATGTCTACTGTTCACATATTCACAATTTACCGTCGCACGGCTTTGTGACGTTCCGATTGAGAAATTGGTGAATTCCCAGTAGGCCCGATGTACTTGCCCTGTGACGGGATTTCTGAGATTTTTATTCCTAAGGGTTTCATTAACGTGAATTTCAACGACTCTGGGGCGTTAATTAGCAAATTGTTGAGATTTCACGTTAGTCCTAGTAAGACGTAGTAGAAACTCTGATATCTGTATCAGAGTTATTAGTTCTGATTTATTAGTTCTGACTAATAAATATAAACATATAAATGAAAAAGATAATATAGAAAGAAATTGAAAAATCACAGAATAATTCATAATTAACCCTAAACCTCGGTTTGCGCCCTATCCGACCGGAATGAAGCCAGGTAAGGTTGAGTGAGTCGTGCGGCGCGCATACATTACACTTCAGGAGTTCACATGATGTTTCCTTATAATTGTGGCCATTAATCAGGCGGCGGTCGTGGAAGGCTCCATCGCGCTGATAAACTGGCAGATTTACGGCGGCGCGCACCACCCCGACAACACCGTTACGTCCGCAGAGAGGGTGCGGCCCCACTTACACGCCACTACAGCGGTTACACTAAACACTTGTTATTGTTTTTTATTGGTACTGTAATATTATTTTGTAAGGAATATCCTTCTAATATGAAATTCTTTCCTCTTTCATCATTCCTGGCGTGCAAACTTTCAAAAGCAAGTTTGATATGGCCGAATTTTTCATAGAACCTATTTCGGACCATATTGCGTATCGTATTGTGACCTTGGACTATGTTGTGTACCAAGAATAAAGAAGTCTCTTTGAACAGGGGAATAATATAATTATTTTATAATTGAGCGAAACTCCCCGCTGACAGTGGGGCGCGTGCTCTCCGCAGCAAACAGTGCGGGGCGCGGGCGCCAACTTCACCAAATTGAATTATAACTGACGAGAAATAAATAATAGCCAGCCTTACAAGATAAAAGGTTGTACATTCTCATCTTCGCTCTTAATGCGTTTGCATCCGACCTGCTCAGCATCAACAACTACCTATTTACATCCGCTTAGTGTTGGAGAGGAAATTATTAATATTCTGTGCATAAACTAAATGTTTGAAATAAATCTTTCCGTTTTCTTAAAATATTGTTAGCACCGTTGCGTAGTAGATATACAAATGAGATCAGTATATGGAATACTCGGGTTTTTTTCTGGCAGTGTGAAGAGTGCAGGCATAGTTCACCACGTCAGCCAAATGCGGATTGGCGGAGTAGAGGTTTACCCACGCTGTTTTCCATCACCAAAGCAATATTGACAAATTATTAGAAATATGCACTTAAGCCATCGGTCAAACGACAAGTCTTTCCCTAGTATACAGAATACGAAAACCACACACACATTCTTCATATGGCCAAAAAGCTTAAAGCCAAAAGATACATTGATCCCGGGAACGGTAGCCTTATTGTCATTCAAATATTCAACACAGAGTGCCGTTGCCAAAACTATTAATGAGGACTACCGAATGAAGGTCCTCTCATGACGAGCTTAAGCGCTTGTACTAAGTTGGCACCGGTACATTCATGAGAGAGCCCAAATCTTACGCATACGAATATATGCCCGAAGATAGATAACAAGCTTTTAATAATACTTATTACTGCGGTCTCCACCCCTATGTTAAAAGATCATCTGGGGATGATTCCTCCATTATAGAAAGAAATTCTTGAAGCCGCTGGCTGGCTACCACGCTCTTGCTCGAGTCGGCTGCCAAACGACTTGTCGTGTCTCGGCTGGAGCTTCAGTGCCAGTATCTACTTTCTTTCTTCTTCTTTCAGTCTTGGCCGGCAAAACAACGGTGATGCCTTTGGCTCATAACTCATGGCTATTGGCAATGGTAACTTAACATGAAATGGCTCGTCTATCGTTGGTCGCTTCTTAACATAGAAAATCATACATTGACCGCTCAAAGAACTCTTCCAGTTCAATCACTATTCAATTGGCTATTATTTCATGAGTCGATATTACATAAATTGTTATATCATGACCGAATTCTTCTCTCCAAGTGATCATTAAGCGGAGGGCGGCGTTGGCCCCGCGCCAGGAGCTGTCAATGTCCAAGCCATGTCGCGATTTCCGATTGATACTTACGCCATATAAATACATACGAAACGCGTTATATCAGAGTACGTCAATGCTGACTTATGTCTTGTCGGCTCAACGATCGCGCTGTGTACCGAGGATTATTGCCTTATGTTTATTTATCCAATTCAATCTGCAATTTACTAGTAAGCATGGATAAGTGTTTTGTCAGCCACCTATAAAAGAATAATGTTAATGTTTTTAAAAATTCTGAAGAGAACATAATTATTTCACTTACAGCTTAGATCATAATTCGATCTCTCTATAATTCTTTAATTTATTGCCTAGCAGGTACAGGTTTCTTTAGCGCGTCTTAATGACATATACATAACTATATAGTCATAATGACATATACATAACTATATAGTCACTCAGTCGCGTTGTCGCAAGCGGTGACGATCGGTCGTGTCGCGCGTCGCGTTGTTGAAATGGCGTCTACACAAGTAAAGTGTGCGAATTGTAATGTAGTGATAAATGAGGTGTTGGCCTTCATTTCCAACAAGATAGATGTTATGGACGAGGTGAGCATTGGCCGTATATGTACTTTTTACATTTTTGGCGCTTTATACATTTTGCACAGAATAGAAACGGACGTGGTACTTGTTTGGACTAATAGATTGTTTACATCATGGACAGTACTCATACAGGGAAGTTTATTAGTTTCAACTGTAAAAATATAATTCGGTCTGCCGATTGTGTTAGAAAACTATGTCGGTCTGCGGACGTGGTAGCCTTACAGGAAACATGGCTTTTACCACATGATATTTCATTTCTGGGAACCATTGATGACAAGTTTGCGTTCACGGGTGTCTCTGCAGTGGACACATCGGCGGGGGTGCTGCGCGGGAGACCCTACGGCGGAGTAGCGATACTGTGGAGAAAGTGCCTTTTTACATCAGTGTCAGTGATAACGTGTAGCAGTGTTCGTCTAGCTGCGATTAAGGTCGAGCTTGTAGATAGGTCATTTATTGTTTTCTCAATTTATATGCCGACTAATTCGGTAGACAACCTAATTGAGTTCACTGAGTGCCTAAGTGAGGTTAGTGCAATAATTGAAAATAATAATGTAGATTCAGTTTATATGCTCGGAGACTTCAATGCACACCCAGGTGAGCTTTTTGCTTTGGAGTTAACTAACTTTTGTGCGGAACAGGAGTGGTCTTGTGCTGACATGGACATATTACCATCGGACACTTATTCCTTCGTAAGCGAAGCGCACGGCTGTCGCCGGTGGCTCGATCATTGTGTCGTGACGAAAGCCGCGCGGCTAACTATAATAAAGCTGTCTGTAGTATATGATACATTCTGGTCCGATCACTACCCTTTAGAAGTGGAATGTAACATCGGCCATATTAGACCTAAAATTATCAACTCTTGTTTAAATGTAAATAAAGTAATTTGGGGGGAGAGAGATGATTCACAAATAAAGTTTTATGAAAGGTTATGCAATTCGAGACTGCGATTGTTACATTTCCCGCTTGAGTTTAATATCTGTGCTGATAGAATGTGTTCGGACTCTAACCATAAATTATTAATAGATAAGTTGTATGAGAATATAGTATGTATCCTTAGGGAAAGTGCAACAAAATGTTATAGGGACTATGCAAGCTCAAAGGGAAAACGTATAGTTGGATGGAATAAACACGTCGGGGAAGCTCATAGATGGGCTCGTTTTTGTTTTCAAAATTGGTTATTGTTTGGTAAGCCCAATGCTGGGCATATTTATAAAGATATGATCGAGTCCAGAAAGATCTTTAAGTCTAAGTTGCGGTGGTGTCAGAATAACCAGCAACAAATTAAAATGGATATTATTGCTGGACATCATCACAACAAGGACTTTAAACAATTTTGGAAATCTACGAGCAAACTAGATTCAAAACTGGGTTTCCCTGTGAGTGTTGCTGGTTTATGTGAGCCTAATGATATAGCCAACGCTTTTCAAAAGCATTTTAACGTAGACTCGCTCCTTGGTTCTGCGAATGAAACGCGGAATGATGAGCCGCGTATAGGGCAGTCAATTACTGTAAACACAAGGTTCTCTGCTCACGATGTAGCCTGTATTATTAGGGGTATGGTACGGGGTAAATCCCCGGGACACGATGGTCTCAGCATAGAGCACTTACAGTACGCAGGAGTCCATCTGCAACGGGTCTTGTCACTATTTTTCAATATGTGTATGAGTCATTCACATCTACCCGGCAACCTGTTGCGTACAATTGTAGTGCCTATTGTAAAAAATAAAACAGGTGATGTCTCAACCATGTCCAATTATAGACCGATATCATTGGCTACTGTAGTAGCAAAGGTGCTGGACAGTTTGCTTGACAGAAATATGAACAATCACATCAAGTTAAACGATGCGCAGTTTGGTTTCCGGCCAAATTTATCTACCGAGAGTGCTATTTTTTCTCTCAAGCAAACTGTTCAATACTATACTAGTAGAAAGACGCCAGTATTTGCTTGCTATTTGGATTTATCCAAGGCTTTCGACCTGGTACCTTATGAACTGCTATGGGAGAAGCTGGAACAGGAGACTGCCCTCCCACCGGATGTCATAGCAATACTGCGCACTTGGTACAAACATCAAACCAACACTGTGCGATGGGCGGGCTCCTTCTCGAGCGAGTACGGGTTGAAGTGTGGAGTGAGACAAGGTGGGATCACCTCTCCGAAGCTCTTCAACTTGTACGTTAACAGGTTGATCGACGAGCTCGGCAACACTGGTGTCGGATGTCACATAGATGGAGTTTGTGTTAACAATATTAGTTACGCGGACGACATGGTGTTGCTGAGCCCGTCGATTGGAGCTTTGCGTAAGTTATTGCAAATGTGTGTGAGTTATGCGGAGACCCATGGACTCAGATACAATGAACAAAAGAGCGAGTTCATGGTTTTTAGAGCGGGTAATAAACGCTGTATAAACACGCCCCCCCTCTTTCTAAATGGTACTCCTCTAAAGCGCGTCGCGCATTTCAAGTATCTGGGTCACTGGGTAACCGAGGACTTGAAAGATATCATGGACATTGAAAGGGAGCGCAGGGCGCTGTCCGTCCGATGTAATATGTTGGCTCGCAGGTTTGCTCGTTGTACACGTGAGGTAAAGACAACGCTTTTTAAAGCATACTGTCAGTCTTTTTACACGAGCAGCCTGTGGGTCAATTATACGCAAAGGGCGTACAGCGCTCTGCGCGTGCAATATAATAATGGGTTTAGAATGTTGATGGGGCTGCCGCGCTTCTGTAGTGCATCCGGGATGTTCGCAGAGGCTCACACTGATTGCTTTTATGCCATCATAAGAAAGCGATGTGCATCATTGTGGAGCCGCTTGCGCGACAGCACCAACAGCATTCTAAGCACTCTGGCGGGCAGGTGGGACTTGCCGTTCATAGGGCATTGGTTAAGCCAACATGTAAGTGGAGTAGCGGCGACCATGCCTGGTGGCGGAGGGCCCACCTGTCGTCAGATATAATTTAAATTAGGTTTAGTGTTTTTCTTTTTTCTGCGTTTTGTTTTCCTTTTATTTTGATTTTTATATTTGTATCTTATTTTACTAACCCCCTAGAATTAAGAAAAATTTTGTAAATACTAACAATCTATGGGCTATAATTGCCAGAAATAAATGATTATTATTATTATTATTATTATATAAGTATCACAATCAATCAATGTATATTAAACTCTTCCGTTACTGAGTGACTGACTGACAACGTACAGCATAAACTACTGAACGCAAGAAGCTGAAATTTGCCATGGCAAGGAAGATTCCTTTGGGAGTGTAGGGGAGCTTCAGAGAGGATTTTTGGAAATTCGGCCCATAAGGGAATAAACTGAAACTTGTTATATCTTCAATAGATTCTTGAATAGAGACTTGAAACTTTGTATTGTATTTTAGGTTCCTCAAGTGACGTAGGTAAGCACTAAGAAAGGATTCTTGGAAATTATGGTATTTTTAAAGTACCTAAGTCAGAAGAAAAAAGCGCTGTTGAATTCATTAAAAGGCGCCATATAACCGGATTACAAGCGGGCGAAGCCGTGGGCGGAAAGCTTGTGCAATATAATATAAAAATGCCAATAAAATAGAAATTTACTTTATCGACGGTGCAGATGCATTAAAACTGCAAATATTCGATAACTCGATCATGTCATCGAAAGACCGAAAACTATGTATATTCGTAAGGTCACAAGTAGTTACCGTGTACAAGTATTAGTATTAAACGTGATAGTATATGGAGTTACAGATAGCCAACTTTGCTGTACGATTAAATTACTCGCGAAAACTAACTGTAATTTTATTAACTCCCGGCTCCATCTTGGCCGCTGCGAAATGAATCTGCGGCGGCGCTTGAAAGGAAAGTTAACTTGTTAAAACATTGTTCGCTGCACTTTCATACACATTTTAATTACATTTCGTTTGTTCAGCGATATCGTCTGGTCGCTGCTCTCCGACCGCCACGGGACGACTTACTCCAGACGCGACTGTTTTTCAGTGAGAGCTGCAAGATGCTACTTTCCCCATAATGATCACCAATTAACAATTATTATTGCTATACGACAATATTAATCCCTAATTTTCCTTTTAGATTAATTGAGTTTCAATTAATATAATTGAGTCCACTAATTGGGGATTTGAACAGAATGTTCAGACTATAGTCATTATAATATTTGATGTTAAATGTTAAGTCATCGCAATCCGCAATGCACTTTTCCTCTGGTGCACTAAGGCTTCCTCTCTCTGTAATGAAGTACTGAAATGTACATCCTATAGTCCACCACGCTGGCCAAGTACGGATTGTTTGATTTCACACACCTTTGAGAATATATCGGAGAACTCTCAGGTGTGCAGGTTTCCCTTCACCAAAGCAAGTTACAATTCATTTCTAATAGGCACATAATATTTGAAAATTAAGAGGTGCCTCGACCTCGGCATTCGGGAGTTCAACTTTTAAACCACTACGCGATCACTTGTAAAAGATGATAAAGTACGTAAGTAAAATTCTTATGAAATTCTATTGTTCCTTGTATATCAGTGGGCAACCATTCGTCATGTGTTTTTTATGTTGTATAAGGTAGCGCTTGACTACGATCCCACCATATATTAAGTGGCGACGTAGCCCTTAGATGGTAAATAGGGCTAACTTAGAAAAAACCTATAACCATACCATTATAAGCAAACGAAAAAAGCGATGTGAACATTGATTACACAATACAAAATTGAATATTAAAGCGCATCGCCTGCAGCTTGTACCATGAGCCGCGGCCGTCTAACCGTTTCCTGGTTAAGTGCGACCGTTTATAGCTTCCTCCGCTGCAGCGCTTCACGTCAGCGTCAGCTTAACGATTCAATTTATCGAAGAGCTCAGCGTTTGATTACATTTAAAAATCGAATATGTCTGCGATTTTGTGCTGAAACGATAAAGAATTAAATTCATAACATTACCCTTTGATTCAATTACTTTTCCAAACTACGTCAGAGAACAATGATGGCACCAAATTAAAATTGTAGGTAATTTTATGACGCTAAATTCGAATTCAAAATTGTTTTGTCATTTAGTATCATATTATCACGTAATTCTTTTGATTCTACAATCAGTTCAATCAGGTCCTGAACTCCGGGTTACCGTTCCAACACCATAGTTCTAATGATATAAAAATAAACTATGTACTATAAATTTTCCGTTTTTCAGGCATTCCATCCAACCATTTACGTGACCTTGCATGTGGTGCATCAGGCTGCAGTATGTCGCTAAGTCCCTCTTAGTGGTCGCTGGGCCTACAGCAGAAACCTAATTCACCGTGCTACGGCGATACTGTGGTAATAATTATGTCAAAATCGATTTGTATTACACACGCAGATAGCGCATAAATGTTGTTTACGTATATTTCCAAAAAAAATTATGCCTCTTGGAAAAAATGTAATTTGATAAACAATCTAGTGAGTAGATACTTGCAACCACCCCTCGTCCCGTCCCCCCGTTCCGGTATCGCTATAATAAAGGAGTAATAATTAAAACTGCAGTTATTCGCAACTGCCATAAAACTTGATACAACCATAAAGTCAATTCGTAGGGGCGACGCAATAACCAGGAACGCTTATAAAAAGGGGTTTGTTATCCTTTATAAAGCGCGATATTAATATTTATAGCACTTAGAACAATTGTCTGCGCCGGAGATAACGCTGTTTAATTAAAATGATTCGCGAAGCCGCGCCGTCGCGAATCGCGAGGGACGACCCGACAATAGTTAGGTTTAAAGTATTGCTATGAACGAGAAAATTAACTTAAAATCATGAAAATACACATCAGGGGCCTACAATTTATTCAATATCGGTACGTTTCCGTAATCTGCGGCTTTGCTGGCGCACATCTTAAAGTTGTAGACCCCTTATACTTTATTATTGGAACGAAGTTCCTTACGGCAGGCTTGGAGGGGATAGGTTTTGCTACGGCGACCGAACTGAAAAATATGTGATAGTAAAACCGTAAGAAAAAAAATGCGTGGAATAAAAGCGTTGAATGAGACGTGCGCATGCGCGACAGTCGCATACACAAGCGAGTAGTGTATAATACCTTTTTTTTAAGCTATTGCATAGCTTTTAACGCGGGCCTTGAGCGTGGGGACCGAATCCAGAAATTCCGTAACGAAATAATGAAATAAATAAAATAAATAAATAAATAATTTTTCATGGTTTTCGAGGGTACTAGAGCCGATAATTCCGTCAAAATAGATATCCAAGATGGCGGCTGCGCGAAATTATCAACTTTTCGTCATGGGTATCGTTTTCATGGTTTTCGAGGGTGGTGAAGCCGATAGTGCTGTCAAAATAGAAATCCAAGATGGCGGCTGCGCGAAATTAACAACTTTTCGTCATGGGTATCGTTTTCATGGTTTTCGAGGGTGTTGAAGCCGATAGTGCTGTCAAAATAGAAATCCAAGATGGCGGCTGCGCGAAATTATCAACTTTTCGTCATGGGCATCGTTTTCATGGTGTTCGAGGGTGGTGAAGCCGATAGTGCTGTCAAAATAGAAATCCAAGATGGCGGCTGCGCGAAATTATCAACTTTTCGTCATGGGCATCGTTTTCATGGTGTTCGAGGGTGGTGAAGCCGATAGTGCTGTCAAAATAGAAATCCAAGATGGCGGCTGCGCGAAATTATCAACTTTTCGTCATGGGTATCGTTTTCATGGTTTTCGAGGGTGGTGAAGCCGATAGTGCTGTCAAAATAGAAATCCAAGATGGCGGCTGCGCGAAATTATCAACTTTTCGTCATGGGCATCGTTTTCATGGTGTTCGAGGGTGGTGAAGCCGATAGTGCTGTCAAAATAGAAATCCAAGATGGCGGCTGCGCGAAATTATCAACTTTTCGTCATGGGTATCGTTTTCATGGTTTTCGAGGGTGGTGAAGCCGATAGTGCTGTCAAAATAGAAATCCAAGATGGCGGCTGCGCGAATTTATCAACTTTTCGTCATGGGTATCGTTTTCATGGTTTTCGAGGGTGGTGAAGCCGATAGTGCTGTCAAAATAGAAATCCAAGATGGCGGCTGCGCGAAATTATCAACTTTTCGTCATGGGTATCGTTTTCATGGTTTTCGAGGGTGTTGAAGCCGATAGTGCTGTCAAAATAGAAATCCAAGATGGCGGCTGCGCGAAATTATCAACTTTTCGTCATGGGTATCGTTTTCATGGTTTTCGAGGGTGATGAAGCCGATAGTGCTGTCAAAATAGAAATCCAAGATGGCGGCTGCGCGAAATTATCAACTTTTCGTCATGGGTATCGTTTTCATGGTTTTCGAGGGTGGTGAAGCCGATAGTGCTGTCAAAATAGAAATCCAAGTTGGCGGCTGCGCGAAATTAACAACTTTTCGTCATGGGTATCGTTTTCATGGTTTTCGAGGGTGTTGAAGCCGATAGTGCTGTCAAAATAGAAATCCAAGATGGCGGCTGCGCGAAATTATCAACTTTTCGTCATGGGCATCGTTTTCATGGTTTTCGAGGGTGGTGAAGCCGATAGTGCTGTCAAAATAGAAATCCAAGATGGCGGCTGCGCGAAATTATCAACTTTTCGTCATGGGCATCGTTTTCATGGTGTTCGAGGGTGGTGAAGCCGATAGTGCTGTCAAAATAGAAATCCAAGATGGCGGCTGGGCGAAATTATCAACTTTTCGTCATGGGTATCGTTTTCATGGTTTTCGAGGGTGGTGAAGCCGATAGTGCTGTCAAAATAGAAATCCAAGATGGCGGCAATCCAAGATTTATTCATCTAATTTTTATAATTGCATAGGTAGATAAAAATGCTAGGCAATAGCTTTACCGCGGCAGTCACCGAGTGCCACATTTAATTTTTATTTTTTTATCCCTCTTTCTTTTCGTTCGCCGTTGCCTTCATTAGCCGAAGGAACTTCGTTCCTACCTGGTGTCCCACGACACCACATTTCTATTTTTTCAACATATTAAGTTTATTTGTTTGGTTTTAAAACTCGTATTAGGTTAAGAAAAAAAATCACGGATCTTCGAAAATAAGCTGAAAAACATTCTTATAAGCACAGTTAAAACTTTGAATGTAAAACATCAAACATTTTTCATACATTTTCATTCGTGATTCTTCACGAATGAAAAAGTTTGAACTTGAATACAAACTTTCCTAAGGAAACAAGACGTTTTATGTCCAATAAAAAAACTGTCAACATCTATACTCGTTTTTATCCAAATCGTGTTATAAAAATATATAGGAAAAGTATAATACAATTCGGAAAAAGGTCGCGTGGCGAAGTTTTTTCCAAAAGACTGGAATTATGTGGGCCAGTTTTGTTTTCCATTACGACTGTCCGGTATCGATAGTGAAATATTTGCTAGAGATCTTCCAGTCTCAAGATGCACAACGCTCCACTAAACGAAAATATTTTAGTGTGCTATTTTTTCTACGTACTTTACAGGAGAGCACTTTAAAGCACCTAATTGTTAAAAGTTTCATGAAGGTACTTGCAATTAATTTTAGATACATAAAAATACACATTTTTACAAACACACACATACAAAATTATGCAATAAATAATATAAGAACTAAGATTTTTCGTATTTTAGGAGCAATGTAGGTTTCATTTCAACAGTTGGTCACGTTAATCGCGTAAAGCTAAGCCCTTACGCGTAAGCTAGCTTAATAGTATGTGAATATATTGTATATGTACGTAACGCGGCCACATCACAGGGCCTTTGTCTCTCGCATCCCGCCTGTTACGAGTATCACAACAACCGTCACCGCCCTCCACACTTTGCACACAAGGCCATGCGTCAAACAAAATAATATATTTTACTCAGTTATATTATTATTTACTTTTTAACAATGGTAATGAAAACATATTGACAATATTTACATAATTATATTATCTAACTATATCTTTGGATCTATTGTACATAAGGCATGAATTATAATTAAGTTGAGTGGAGTTTATCAAATCAATACAATTCAGTCCGTCCAGTTTACTATTTATGTCTTTACTTTGGACGAAATAATTACGCTAGACTTTACCTAGGGTAGATTTATCGCCTACTTATGCAAACCAATTGATCGATTATCTAAATTATTAAATTTTAATAAGTTTTTAAGAGACATAATAAATAATTGATTTTAAAATTGATTATCATTATCTTTTTCTAAGAATATGCTAATCACTCGATTGCATTTGACAGCCAATTATTTATTAGCGCTTGTGAAGGCTTCAAGTGACAGGAATTTTAATACAAAGGTCGTGATCCCTCGACCCCAACAATCACTGCAACACCTCAAATGACAGACACAGAAAGTGAATTTTGAATTCATTTAAATGTTATCAAATTAATACGGCCAGTACAGAGTACGAAATGTTGCATTGATTAATGATGCTGACAACCGTTTTGAAGACCACGTAGCAGATTAGTGACGTGTCGTGTATCGCGCTTACGCAGCTAGTATTCACGGCATCCACTCCCTATCAAGGTTATCATACATGTCGAATAGAAAATTAAATCTTTGTTCTCACGTCACCTTTGCGTCCAAGCCAACCACACACAGGTGGTTCCAGTGCAAGGGTGAGTAGGTATGTGACTGATTATTTTCTTACAATTTACACATTTTATTTGTATCCGGTTTAGCAATTAAATTATAACTTAACGTTTCGTTCGAAATATCGTTTATTATAAACAGGTAAACTTTCCACTTGGGGCATTCGTATGTTATCGGCAACAGTTGCCCTTAGGCGTATTGTTAAATGACACATACGGAGCGTGAACTTGGAGATTAATGTATCTGAGTAGGAGTATCCAGCCGGTGTCCGAGTTCACGAGTGCTCTTACATTGATCAACATTGAGGTTACATTTTTAATTGCGCCGCCGCCGTTCAGGGTCAAGTTGAATATACTCGTGAACGTTCCCAGAAAATAATATAACCTCTTTTCTAGTAACCCACCTCGGCTACAATACAAATACCATCCCTTTGAAATGAAACTTATTAGGTGGCGATTCAATGTAAGACAATATTATGTAGATAATTATAATCAAACCTATTTAATTAGGTGTTATGAACATTACGAAATAAAATCTGAGACCCAAATATATTAAATTTATTTATCACATAAAAAATACAAAAAACATTGACGATAATATCGGGTGGAAGTGCTAACCTTCTCTACGATTTTCGTGCTAAACTTTCTGTGCTCCTAACTGGCTAAGGTCTTTGATTTCGACGATTGTTTATTGGCTTTAGAGAACCGAATAAAGTCGCTCGATCAATCCGTCACAGATTAATTAAGAACACATAAAGAAATAGAAGACAAACAAGTTAAACATTGCGATCATCTGTCGGTAACCGGAGCCCGCGCGGGACACGGAGCCAACGTCTCGCATTATCCGCTCGTAGTCGCGGGCGGCGGCATGCCGTGGCTCTGGCTTTTATTGAATGTTCAAACATCACAATAAGTTGGCTGATTTATCGCCGGCGGCTGCGGCTCACTGATTAATTTGTTGGCCATTTTATTGAGTTTGTATTTTAATGATATATTGATATACGCAAATGGACGTAGAGATAGAACTGACTGTATAGCAACCCAATTACGTTGTGATAATGGAAAGATATGATTTCGGTGAAACTTGAAGTTCTGGCTATGTTAACTATTATTACCCATTATTTTGTACTAGGTTTTGCCTGCAGCTTCTCGCAATGTAAATATCTTTTACCATACATAAATAAAAATAAATTTTCATTTCATTTAACTTTCTTCAGCCATTCCACTAATTCTCATTGCCCAAAGAAAGTCGAATCTCAGATAATGCTAAAATATGTGATCAGTAACTGTACAAGTACAGCCGCACAGGTTCTTTGATAGAACCAATAAATATTATCGGTGAAGTAATAAATTAGGGCCGAATTGTCGACGATTTGTCTTTAACGACCCTATTTGGATCCCATTGTCTCATGATCTGCCGGTATCAGGTCGCCCGCGTCACCCACTCGTCATAACCGTTACATTACAGCCGGCCCGGTACTGATCAGACGTACCTAAGGCTATCTAGTCGTGGTTATGATAATTTCAACCCCCCCTCCCCCCGCGCCATGAATATTCATACTGGTCGTTATCATAAACCAACTGAAAGGGCCTACTGCGCCATAATCGCGATGGAAGAGCGTTAAGAATACATCAGAATTATCTTCTACTTAGTAAAACGTTATGACTGACTGACTGACAATACACCGCTTGAACCAGAGAGTATACAAGTATGAAACTTTGTATATACATAGGTTCTTCTTGACAAATTTAAATAAATTAAACCTATGTCTCTACAGTGCTTTCGACTGATGTGCTGATGTGATCCTGATGTTAGTGAGGCGAGTAGGACTGATGTCTTTCCCACCCAAACCGAAACAAGGTGGTTTCATCAACAAGATCGCAGCCGATCGCCGGCGCCAGGGCGCGCACCCTTGCCCGCTGTTATGATAATTTCAATTGGGGGCGCAATGAATATTCATAGCGGCATGTATCATAAACAATATCAAAGAGTGTGGCCTACTGCGTCGAGACAAACATTACAGACCGCACGCGTTTCAGGATAATGTTAGCATTGTACAACGTACATGCTTGTAATATATTGGACCGAAGGTGAAGGGTAATATGGCGCTAATATGTTATGAATGTCACAAGTGTGACTTATCTTAAGACTAGTAAACCCGCCCTCGCTTCGCTTCGGGAAACCTGTCCCTTAGTACCCAAGTCCAAAATTGTTAAACTTAACCAGCGCACAAATTTATTTTCCCGCGCGTTATTTTTCATTTTGCGAAAAACTTTATATATACTGAATATGTGACCGTGGACGATCCCGCAGTTAGTCGGTCCGCCTGCAAAGCGAGGGACCGATTCCCAGCCGGGGAAGATATTTATGTGAGTTTAATGGATGATCCGCATTATGACTGGATCTCCTAAATGAAACTATAACGTGAAATTATTAGTACAATAATGTTTACAAGTAAAAAACATGCAACACTATCAAAATCATACAGCGAAGAGGGTGAAAAAAACTCCCTTCCCCCTTCCAACCCGATGCATTATTGGGTATTGTATTTCTATACCACAGTTCAACTGTCTATTCTGCAGTCAGATCCCGCAGTAGATATTATTCCACTATTAATTACCATAGTAATACCATTGAGCATAACAACGGCAATATTAAACGTTACCTTCACCAACCCGCCCCGCTCCGGTCGATTTCAATACAAAACTTAAAGTGCGCTCGCCGTTTAGTGGGAAACTTTGGCCATTAATTACTGAGGCCGAGATTACTGCGCACAATGCCGTATTGCGTTAGCCGACCGGTGGCGGGTCGAGGTGTCATCGAGACCGCTCAGACACGACTCATTGTAATCTTTACTGTTTTATTGATTTTGATGATTGATTGATATGAAGTGGTGGGGCGGTGGTGGAGCAAAAGTGGTGGGAACTTCTACCATCAGCATCTCTGTCTGCTTGTTTCTTGGCCATAAAGACAGACAAACTTTCACCTACACTACGGAATCATTAAGCGGATAGCCTTAAAATATTGTTTCTTCTTCATATTATATTAATTATTTCTGAATAAATTAATGTGTGTATAATGTTACGGATAAAGTTAAGTATAAACATAAACTTAAGATTATCCGGATGATCCTGGGTTAATTTTCGAACGCGTTATGTTCGACATATATTTATATATGATAAATTAAAAGTTATTTATAGACGTGTAGTCTTATTTCAGTTCGCAAACACTGAGCATCGAAATATAACGATAAGGTTATAATAATAAGCTTCACTGTGCCTTGCTCCCACGCTGCCCTGTCACACTGAAGTAAATTGTTCTAAGCAATAAGCAAGTTCACCAGTGTTTAAGCCTGGTGCAGGTGCCGGTGGCCAACACCAATAAATTTCGATATTGTAGCTGCGATTTGAATCAAATTAATATTTGTAAGTCGCCGCACCCCGTTAACTAACTTACGTAGTTGAATTGGCAGAAATCGTCGGAAGGAGGTTTTGACAAGAACATTGGCTAGACGACCCTTGTCATAAAATTTCGCGATACGGCTCCAGATTATAGATTAGTCGTTATAGTCTCAGTTCATTAGTAAAAAAACATAGTTAAAAAATCTTCCACTTTCGATCAAAATTAGACGTCTCCGTATTGGACAGCTGTAGCTATTCTGTAGAATTCTATTTATTCATAACTATTCTATTTCATTAATATTACCACTTCTTTTCTTATTGTCTTGAAGGTCAACGGGCAATCAGATGGACGACCTGATGGTAAGTAGTCACTGATACTTATAGACGAGCAGCGATGTAAGAGAACTATCTCTATAGGTACTTTTTGTTTAAACAACCCCATGCTATAGCTTTGTAAGAATACCTCAGAAGGAAAGTCATTTGACAGCTTTTGACTCGTAGCGACAGTGATATTAAAAATTAGTCCGTAAATAACCGTAAATGACTCAATGTGGATAATATTGAATTCGACTAGGATTTCAACTATAGAAACGTGAAGGCGCCAAGTGGATTACTCACTGCTGTAAATACATTAGAAGTAGAGTAAGTAGAACAAACTGTAAGTACTCACCGTTCTGTTTCCGAGGTTCCGTACTCGGCAGCTGAGGTAGGCTGATTTGCCGACGAGTGCCGTGACGTTGCGCGGGGTGGCCGCGTCGAAGGTGGGCGCGAGCCGGGCTCCGCCGCCGCCGCCCGCCGGCAGCGAGTTCACGGAGCCCGCGCCCCCGGCCACGTCGCACACACCTGACGACAACCAATCACAATCAGAACACATGTGTAGACACAAAAAACACTGACCCTCAATTCCATATCTATCGGGTATCTGGTGGGGAGTCGAAAGACAACAGTAGCTGGCCCTACTGCTAGATGGCAGGGCTTCGCGTTAAGATTAAATTTCCGATATAGTTTATTATGTATTGATTTTTATATGCATATGTAAGGTGTGTGAAGTCCAATTAACAATTGACATAGAAGACATTATCTCTCACTTTTTCAAAGGAAACCTGTCGTCCTACCCTACCATCCAACCTAGCATCAGTATTGTCATGGAATGTGAAAAAGAAAATGACCAAGAATTGATAATTTTACCAGAATAACCGGTATAACCTGTAACGGGTTTATAACAGGTGTCGCGTATAGTGAATTCAAAATCAAAGAAAACGCAACATAACCAAATAATGGAGGTAGAATAAACATTGTAATAGTTCACACTGGTCATCAAAACTACCCTATTAGGGACGGACGAGGCCGTGGCCGGAGAACGATCAAAGCGAACGCAGGTATTATCCCGAGAGAGGTCAGCTTTAAACTGGTAAATGAGACCGTATCCTGAGCATTTGAGAGGGGATAACACAAAGGGTTGTGTGCGATCTAAGCGCTCAGCTCTTTAAAAATAAAAGCCTGACCGTAGGCCCTTTATCTACAAGTACTCACACTTACGTGCGGAGTAGTTGTTTTGAAAATGGTTTCGGCTAAGGGGATGCGCATTGCAGCGAACCTCAATCCTCTATACGTATTTATGTAAATATGTATTCAGAAATAGATAAACTAACGAAAACGAGATGAATACAAGCTGTTATAAAGCAGAAGCATCTTTTATTTGACTGTGCTAAGGTGAGATGTGTTATTATGGTAGTGAAATCAGGCAGCTCTTTCTCTAGAAAGAACTGCCTGATTTTCCTATTTCCTAAAGCCTTTAATAACCTAACCTAACCAAGGCGAAACTTGAACGCATATAACTCATAATGTGGCGATATCAAAAATAGCTAACGTATATCTGTGTGTCAAGAATGGCCTCAGTTAACGAATTAATAAATATGAGTTTATTACACTAAAAAGACAGTATAAATAATGCGATCGCGATGAATGAAACTCTATTAAGGCCTTAGAAGGACAAAGATGTGATTTAAGTGGGGTTTGCAGAACCTGACGCCATTGTGTTAGAATTATTTAATTAAGCAGATAAGGGCGACGAAAATAAGATATCAAAATATCCAATGAGCATTAAAATGTTTTAAGAATTAGTGTACAAAAGTGGTTCAATAATTTATGATACATATACATATTTCTCCAGTTTAAATTTTAGATAAAATCTAGATTCATACCACATTATATAGTAAAGGACCATGAGAGTTTTCGCTTATTCCACAATAGACCATGATAGATTTACCGAAGCGGTTTCATGGCGTAACTGTACAAACCAATATCCATGGTACGCGACAGCTGTAAAATTAAATTAAAATGTTTGATATTAAAGTTATAAGAGGGCGAATTTCTTTAAGTTATCGTTTTTCGAATACCTACCTAACATACAAATACAAAACCAAAACGAAAGCATTTAAGCTTTCGACAGTTGGAATGACAGACTTTAGCGAGATTGCGAAAAAAACAAATTATGAAACTTGTCGAATACGCTCCAATAAATGGTAACTTAACGGATTAGAAGAATTTTAAAACTCCAAGAAAATTTTCAATAGATTACAATCAGCTTTTTCTGGGAATGAAAGTTTTTGTTCGACACTGGAAATTAAGAAATCGTTTATGAAGCAGAAGTTTGGTATATTAAAATAGATCTTTGGAACTGGTTATCAGATTTCAACAAAATTGAGTCCTAAACTTCGGACGTGAGCTGGACGGGAGCCAAGCTGCCATCCGTTTTGAAAGAAGGCATAAAGTATTTGTCCGGAATTCATCTTCTGTCGAGGGAAATAAATTAGTAGAGCGTCACAACGAAAGTGATATACCTATATATGTTTATAGTTCTGCATAAAAAACTATTTATATTACGAGGATTGAAATATATTGATGACTTGATGAAACTTTGATGAGCGAGAAAGAAAATTGTCACGATATTATCGCAGACCTCAATTCAGATAGCTTTAGTTTTGATTTCATCAGTCGTAAGTCCGTTGGTATAAATGAAGGTTACCCCGCATTAATTACCCGCAACATCAATAACCGACTCAGGGTGGTTATTAGGTGCTGGCAGCTATTTTTAAAGTATAAAATTCCTTCGCTCCATCGATCATTAGCGGGGACAGCGCGAGGCCGAGCGCATGTATGCATGCATCATTATACATGTTAGGATGACGAAAAGACTTTCACGTTCATTTATCAAGTGCGATTTTTATCCGAACCCTGATTTATTTTTTCTGTGAAGCAGATTTTGTGGTTCTTATGACTTCACCACTTAACTGGACATACTTTGTTTAAATGTATAGACGACAAGTGATCAGACCACCTGGTGGCAAGCTTCAAGCAAGATCACCGTCACTTACGGATGTCAGTAACACCAAAGACATCATCGATGCTTTGCCGACCAACACAGGAGGAAGCGAAAAGAAAGAAAGTACTGGCTCAAAAGCTGCGACCGGAATACGATAAACCGTCAGGCCGGTGACTCGAGCAGGAGGGTGGCAGCTAGCCAGCCGGCCTCCAGCTCAACCATCAAGCAGGGGCCAGGAATATATGCAGCTAATCATCAACATCATCGCAATTCTTAGCTGTCCCACTGCTGGGCACGTGTCTCCTCTCACAACGTGAGGGGTATACGCTTAATCTACCAATCCGCACTTGGCCAGCGGCAGCGTTGGGGACTAGGCCTACATTGTGAGATGAGATCCGAGCCCAGCCGCAGTTCCGAAGAAGAAGCAATAGTAAAAAAAAAATTCAATCTTTCAGTCTTTTATTATGTAATTCACATACGCGATGTAACCCAATTCTGAAAATGAGATAAGTTACAATAGAACAGTTATGTTGTCGGCAAAATAGTGAAATCGGTAATTTGGAGGGAGCACCTTCTGACGTAATGCACAGCGGATGATGCATGCAGCGGTTGGTTCACGACTGAACGGTTCATTTCCCCCCGACAATCGACACGGGCCTGATACGTAACGCTCATAATCTAATGTGCTAACGGCACCAATCATTTTATTAATGACCAACGGGGCTGCACTCGGCTGGTGTTTAGATTACGTAAATGGACGGAAGACCAGGTTATTTTCAAATGAACATGGGGGCCCCCATGTTCATTTGAATCCGGTGGTAAGCGCTGACAATGGTCAAAAAATAAAGGGTTTTGGCAGTTTTAAGACGACTAAATCCAAATATTAGAGCCAACTGAAGCCGGTGGACATTTTATATCACGCTACTGAGCATGACGCAGCTTATTGATAAAAAAAATAAAATAATAATTATTATTTATTTATTTATGTAAACTTTATTGACCACGATATAAAAATATTATAGTACAAATGGCGAGCTTAATGTTATTGCATTCTCTACCAGCTAACCCTTATTTTGTTTACTCCAAAATAAGTTATATGAAAAAGCTTTGGGTAACTAGTTTTGGTTGCATAACTTTTTAAATTCATGCGGATAGAGAGCTGCAACAAAGTTGTATTCATTTTAAATCTTTTAAAATTGGGTGGCGCTCTAACAGAAGGGTAAAATAAACTGCGCAAAAACTAAGCAGCTTCCATTAAGAATTTTTTGTACAAGTTATTCTGCATTCACTCGTATTTAGTTTCGAACTGCGCCCATGCTTGTTTTTGTTCTAACTAACCGAATGGTAGTTTGGCTAAGTTTCTATACGCTGTAAATTCGATTTGCAGACCAGTCAAAAAGGCGATTTGTTCGGGTTCAATGCGTAAGTACAAAATTAGGATTCATTGTTATTTTACTTGTTACTGCTAACCACGAAATCTATAGCCGTATCTCAAAACGAATGGACACTCATTCACTGACTTTCAGACTACAAAGAAAACTATGACAATATCGTACACAACTCTCCTAAAAAGTTAAAATTGATAATAATATAGAAGTACTTTAAAGTGCTGCCAGTATAAGCTTGTATTATATACTTAGGTCTTCAAGGCGTTTGCACAACATAAATAATATTCAGCGCGGTAACAACCACATAAACATTCGCCACATTTAAGCAGATGTGAAGGATCATTATCTTTAGAAACTCTGTGAGTAGTAAGTAGGTAGTTCACATAACACTTGAAGTCTCAGCAAGAACAAAGAAATTACGTTTTTATGTATACTAGTTTAAGTTTTAGAAGTTTAGTCTAATACTGCGCTTATACGAATTTAGGTACTTTACACTAGATGTTTATGTTTTGCCACTAGATGTTGATGTTTATGCTTTAAACTAGATGTTCAGTCTCGCCGTGACCATGATCCATGCAACTGGATCGAAATATCGGTAAAACAAGTCGAAATCGTGAGTACCCGTATCCATTATAATGTTTAGTGTCCGCGATAATATCAGTTTAAAATTAGATGTTTATGTTGTTCAAGAACCTTTATGTAGTCTAGAAATATATTAATTAACTACTTAGTAAACCCGCCCTCACTTCGCTTCGGGAAACATGTCCCTTTGTCCCCACATACGAAAATTTATAGGCGTGGTTCTTTAAACTGACATAACTCTTTTTATTTATGAACCGATTGAAAAAGAAAAATATTGTGTGGTCGGGGACCTAAGTCAGGAACGAAGTTCCTTACGTTTTTTCTTCAACTCCGAATGTAATTCGAAATGAAATCTGTATAAAGAGACAGGGACAGAGAGAGAGAGAGAGTTGCGCACCCGGCTGCGCAATCACTTGCTCGTGTGCTAATTTTCTTTTAGTAGGCTCGATACACGCACACACACACACACACACACATGCACACACAGCATATTACGGCATTTCGTTACGTGACGATTTCTACTAAATCGCATTACCCGTAAGCCGCGTTAAGGAACTTCGTTCCAAAACTAACCCTAATGTTTAGTTAAGCTTACCACAACGTATTAGTGAAAACGGAACTCAATCAGTATTTTAAGATTAACGCGTACAAAACCACAGACAATTAGATGAACAGACAAAAATTCTAAAAAACAATGTTTTGGGTTCTATTACGATAATTAAGGACCCCAGTAAAAAACTCTCATATATCTTCCATATACAGACAGAGATCAGTTACAGATTTATTATATGTAAGTATAGATTTGTAAGGGGACCTTTGCTATTGCCTATTTTGTGACTAATATATTTTTGTTAAATTTCAATACAGTTATACGTTATACGATAAATAGCCACGGGGCTTCACGAGGCGGTCGGGGAGACCGGGGCGCGGCGGCGGCGTGGAGACCGGGCCGGCGGCGTCCTAAAACAACACAAACAACTTTCAACTCGCAGGGCAATCGGCTTGACTTGTGAACACAAACGGAAATAAATATTACGTAGTTCACTTACCTATACTGTAAATAAATTTTAATCGGATAGGGTGGTTCTAGCAATTTTTTCCCCCTTGATCTTGAGGCAAGGTAACGTAATACCAACGTAACGTAACCAGTTACGGAGCCAAATCTGTACGTTAAATATTTATGGAAACGAATCACTCGGTTTTTGCTCTGTTGGTTGAGAATTCAGCAAACTTGCATTCGTTTTCCATTCTTCTAAACAATATCGCCATCCACTCCGATGCTGTGAAGAGTGTGGCGTCCTCTGAATCAGACATTGCTGATCTTTTTGTCACCAATTATGATGTACCCATCCCTTTAACTATCCATCCCACTAAGTAAAATGTGAGGAAACACAATTTTCCTGCAGAATACGCTGTTAAGCAGTACTACTGCATGCATTCGAATTCATTGGAGTAGTCTATAAATCACATGTCCATCGGCATATGGACGTCTCTACTCTTTTTGGTGGCACTAATGGGTTAAAAAACTAGTGTAATTAAAAATGTGTTCGGCTCCTAGTTAATGTCAATGTTTGGGAGCGGTGACCTCTAGATGTTAAGTACCTTGTTCCTGGGTTTCTCAACCGATTTACTTTTTTATTTGGTAGCTGTTGATGAGCTTTCGGGTAATCTGTTAATAATTACAGAAACTTATGTCACTGTTCTCTCGGCAATGGTAAATTTCGGATTAACTTATAATTTAGCATAATTGGTACTCTACTTGTTTAAACCGTTGCTATGGCAAAGCATGGGCGGCTTTAACTAGTTAACACCAACCAGCGGCGCGGCGCGGCCCAAACTGTTAACAGATAAAAAAGAAGGTAACCGTTCGTTGACGCGGCGTTTTTTGTTGCTGACAGCTTTCAGTTGAAGCTTTATAAATACAGAGCGCGCTCCGAGTACCGACTGACATGTTTACTGCCGCGTGTGTCTGTGTTTGTGGACAGAGTTATGACTACAATGTAAATACATACATCCAATAATAGTTAAGACCACGTGTTTGACATCGTGTCGTGTCGACACCAGTAAATACGCCACTGACCTCAATATGTTGCAGGATTTTCTGTTTTTTGTACAGCAAATAACCGACATTGAAGAAAAAACTATTTTGAGTAATATGTTTGCCCTAACCGAAAATCGGACCTAGAACACGAGGGACAGTGGGTCACTATTAACTGGTATAGCTTAGACAAATCTGTCGGTCTCATCGCGTAGTAAAATTCTCTTCCGGCCGCGCTAGATGTATTTTATTATGCTTCTATGTAATACATATATAATAATTTCATTAACATAATTATGAATCTCGAATCTGTAACCACGATTGATTAACGATGTTAAATATTAATCGAGTAAATTTGTCAATTAATAGTTATGGTAAGCCAAATTTAAAACCAAATTATCAATTTGAATAGTGTCGCATCTACTGGTAACCAATAATATATGTATTTATTTTTGTGGTGACAATGGAATTCGTTTTACCTGTCATCATTCACTTGTCCCAGCTGTGGTTATTCCAATTAAATGGCATAAAACAATACCCTAGGACCGCACAAATATCCTATAAAAAAATTATAAATAATAAAAAGTAGTTTGTAAATTAATCTACTTTAACTGATATCGTTTTCTATATCTGATGTAATTTGGTCCCCTTGTAAACCACTTTGTTACGAGGCGAGAGATCATCTGAACCTGATTAAATTACTTGTTAACGAAACAACAAACTGCGTGTCGGTCCACGCCTACGTCAAATCAGACCATCAATCAACCATTAAATGTTTTTATGTATTTTGGTTGCAATATCCGTGTGATAAGCGCATTACTCGTTTACCACATGGTCAGCGACGCATTGGAGATGCCTTCGGGTTTTTAAATAAATTTCGTAATTATAAATTAGTAAATAATTAAACCATACGTGGGGCCCAATTATTTATTATAGTCGGCTTACTTACTTACTCGCACATACATTATATAGAGAGAAAAGCTTTTTAGACAGCAGCAACAGTTAACAGTAATTAAGCAGGAGCCTACATTAAATATTCCGTGCTGCTGTAACACTCCAAAATCTAATAAATCTAAGTACTTAATGGACGTTCACTGGTTCCCTTAAAGCTAATGGCCTTAAATCTCAGGTACTTACTTCGACTGCAGCATCTCAAAATTTCGGAACTCTCGATAACGACCGCTGACTAAACAGTTTCGGGTGTTTCAAAAAATCCTTCGGGTTAAATTGTGAGTATATACTCTAAACTGTACATTTTAGCATCTGTAACATGATAGATGAGATAGGAACAAAATATAGGGAATTCAGTGTACGATGGAACCGGTGAAACAGTTTAGTTTCAACAACGCGTCACAAATTGGAGTGGACATGAAAGTCCCATGAAAAATGTCTTCGACCTTGATCTCGCAAAGTAATTTATATCTGTAATTGAGAAACTCCGTATCTCGTGGCCGATCGCTTCGAATTTATTGCTAAGACATTACAGTTTAGGTAATCGTTGTTTCAATCGGCCTCCCATGGCCGCTCCATCACTCTCCTCGTCTCACCCTCCCATTCGATCTGTCGCTATCTCCTACACAAATCAGTCATCATCCTCCATATCCCCCACGTCAACGGCCGTAATCATAAAGGCCGCAGAAGATGTACACTTTCCTAGATTATAACTCATTAAAATATACAATACAACTATTTACTTTGTCTTGTGTTGACTCTGAACCTATTGGTTTTGCCAAAGGAGAAGTTTCAGGAACTTACCTTAGCATAATAAATAACAATAACCCTGCCGGAGGACTTAACGTTAACAACCACAAAGCGGCGCGGCGCCACAGGCAGTCGGCTGTATCCATTACACTGCACCTCTTTATGCCAACATGCGAAATATTCTAGTATTTTTATTAGTTGTCATGAATAACTTACCTTTTGTAACGAAATAATTTAATTGACTCTGTGTAACAATTAAAAATTGAATAACTCGAGATTTTTGTGCAAAATACTATTATTACACTTCACCGCTTATTGTCTTAATGTAATTGATCGTTACTACAAGTTTAGTACACATAAGTAAATGAATAGAGCTATTTGCAATAATCGGCTCAACTTGTAAGAGCCGTACTCTCTGCTTAGTTGTGGAGGAACACTAAGCTTAATGGGTCTATAAAATATGGAAGTTTCATACAACACGGCTCAAGTGCCATAACTCAAATAAGGCTTGTCTGCAGCGGCCACGTTCCTCGGTTGACAGTTTGTGGTGCTGTTGCGTTTTAATTGAACGCGGTATGCGGGAGCGGAACCTGACATGATGACTCTGTATCAAGACGCCCCGCGCCGCTCATTCATTAAAATAGAAAAGAGAAGAAATAATATTAATTTCACATATTTTCAAAACCATTATTTTAAATCAATGTAATGTTTACAAGTGTTTTTTAGGGTTCCATACGCCACATCGAATTAAATATTCTAGGTGAAATTCAAAGTTGAAAGTGACTTCAAGATAGAAAAATTAGAAAAAAAGTCATAAAATTAATTGTTTCTATACGCCTCAAAGGTAACTAGCTTGAAGTAACGAGAAAATAAATGACGACTATGTCAATCGTTGCTAAAACTTCACAAGTACAACAATTAACATTAACCACTGGACTATTAGCGCTTTAACTTCGACCCATTGTGAAAAGGTAATGGAAGTTGAAAATGAACAAAATTACACCTTTCGAAGTCCATAATTTTATTGGTTCATTTCCTTGATAGAACAGTGTAATATTGACCCGGGAATTATGCGTTAAGCGACAATTTATATTCAATCGACTCTCTCTTGGCAAGCGAAGACCTTTTGGGGAATAAACGGTTATAGAACTTCAATAACGATCATTTAAATCCCGGAATTATGCAGTAATTTATGCCGTTAATTACGTGTTAGATATAGAGATAGCATTTATTCAAACATAATAATCAAAATATGTCTTCCAAAAAAGAAATTTTAGGTCAGATAAGTTGGGTTAGATTAAAATAGGTTAAATTGAAAAAAACTATACTATGTTAATTTACTAACAATAAATATTTAACTGAAGATAAGATTCGGTACTTATAAGAAAAGCACGTGTAACCAGTTCGCTCGAGTCCTAGCTGTGATAGTGATACAATTATGAACACATTCACACGCCGCCGCCCGCCGCCGCCGCCGCCCGCGAGCGTAAGATGAACAACGAGACAAGTGGACGTGTGGCGGAAAGGAACGCGCCGTTTGAACATCACTTACGAGTTCACTTCACTCCGCGTCGCGCGTCACCGCGTTCACTCAAACACATGATTGAGTATTCTCGGAAACGACACATCCCTCCCGCCCTGACGTGCCACAAATAGATGACACACCTGTACGCTTACTAACAATTCGACCCGGTTTCATTCGGTCATCGTTTAGTTTTTAATATGGAAATGCTTGTTCTACCACTGACAATAATTGTTGCTTATTGTTCAGACATTAGTTTTATTGCTATTAAGACATTAGTTTAAAACATGTGCTGTTACTATAAAAATAATAAAATACCTCAAGATTAGTTTTAGGATGGAATAACGTGGTTTTGAAAGTAGTGCACTGAAAAGCAAATTTGAAAATAAGCCAATTTATGATTTCGACTTTTAGACTTGTACCCTTGTAGAGTAGGTACGCAGTACGACGTATAATTATGTATATTTTTGCCTAAAGAGTGCAAAAGGAGCTTTTTTTTGCATTTAGGTATAGATACAATTAAATTTTAAGGTACCTACGTGATCATTTCATCTCGTTTCATTCCGCACAGCATTTGTTTATTGCAATGTCATGGATTTACGTAAGTTTATCATGAGTAACTCGGCGCTCGTCCTCGCGAACATAGTATCAACAGATGAACACGGCACGTATAATATCAATTGTGAATTCACCAAACAGGTAAATATTAGTAGGGCGATAATAAATCTACAGACCGAGTTTCAGTTTAATATCCTGGTGCGGAGATGATGCGAACCCCCCTCCGTCGACCCCCTCCCCCGCCCCCGCGCCCTCCTCGCGAATAACCCACGAATAGTTGTTTACAGGGACTAGATAGTAACTCTCTTTCCGAGGTGTGATATACGGTGCTTTTAAATCACTGTTTTGAATTCAAATTTCCACGTATTCACAGACGATATTTCTGCACTGGAAAGGAGATAGACATGCAATCATATTCCATTAGCGGAGTAACCACCGCCCATAGAGATCTCCAACATTAGACACGTCACCGACCCATGGCCGTCCAAGAATAACTCGGTGAACCCTCCTGGTGGCATATATTCTTCAAGTTTGCGACCAAAACATATAAAACACTTCACGGATGATTTTAGTAAACTAGTGCCTTAACCTTGTACCTAATAGTACTTTCTTGATTTTCTCTTTTTTTGACTGACAACGCATCCATGGTGACTTAGGAACATCTAATCACAATATCAATAACACGTGACGTTGACCACTTACCAAGGGACGTGTCTGCCCGTTTTACGGCTATTTAAATAACCCTCGAGATGAATTTGTGTAGAACTAACCTTCTAACACATAAATATTTGGTGTACATCCACAAAGCGGAAAGCGCACGGCGAAGTTAGTTTCGCCCTTTGTGATATTGTTTACAAGTTTGTAGAGTGTGGTCCGCCAGGGGGCGCGGCGCGCGGCGGGGGACGGAAATACAACACCATGTTAGTTGAGATGGAGTTATTGCATCATTTTTAGGGTTCCTCCGTTGTCACTCACGTGTCTGTTTTGGGCGGATATTCGTAGTAAAAGACGTGTGTCTTATTAGAACTCGATTTTATAATAATGCTTATCGTAACTTATGATAAGGTAGGGCACTACAGCTGCTACGCCTGTTACATCTAACTTGTAACTGTATAATAAATGGAATAAGTTGATATAATAGCTCTACATGTAAAATTTGGAGAGTGATTGACGTTAAATATATCAGGAAGGTATTTAGGTATAAGTAGTAGTTAACTCTGGCGCTTGGGATAAACTTTTGGGTAACTAAGAAATGAAAACAAAACATGCACGACGGGTGCACCGTGCGCCGTATTCAAGGAACTACATGTAAATTGCATGTATATGCGAACAATTTATAAAACGCCTGACGGAAACAAGAAACAAGCAATGTTTCAGACTTGTTGTAAGCGTGAGCATTAAACTTGTTTTGACTCTTTTTTGTATAACTCTATCTTATATTCGCACTGACTCTCAGAAAGTTGACCTCCGGTGCCCCATATTAATCGAATTGAAAAACACAGTTACGTTACGGTGAAGATTTTTAATACTTTGATCGAAATCGCCAATAAGCGAATTCGAGAAAAGGCGTTTAAGATTCGTTTGATACCATTTTAGTACCAAGTGTAGTCTATATGATGTAATCATACTTTCGTCTCATCCCATAACTTCCTGATGACTGACTGACGGCAGACTGCAAGCGCTGACGACTGCAAGCATTGCACGCTGCAGCTGCAGCCCCGGCGCGGGGCTGGTGTGTCTCGGTCGTGGTGCGGCCCGCGCCCAGCCCTAACCCGATAATCTCGTATTCATTATAATTGAACTTGTTCCGTCGCGCTCGCAGTCCGGTTCTACCTACATACATCTTCATTTCATTTGTCACCTGCATGTACCCGTAATCTGTAATTGTTATTGACATGCATAATCACGTGCCGATAATCGTGCCTTGTGTTCAATGTGCCGGCTCGTATTTTGTTAATGAAAAATTGGAGATGGTTTCAACATTCGGTTGTTTGGGGATGTTGGTAACGCCCAGAGTGCATACAACGCGAATTGCACTTTTGGATCCGCTCCGATGACATTTTGTAACTATGGAGGCGAAAGATAATTACGTAACGTATGAGATAAAAAGAGATGCATGAAAAGTACGACAATTGGCCGAATTTGGCGGCCCCACTTTTGACGCGCTAGTGGCATATCTACTTTTTTTACCTATAATAGTATTTACAATAGATACAAAAACATAAATATTGAACTACAGTGTAATAGGCATTAAACTACAGCGATATAAAACGAAAACTTAAAAATGTTTTTTCTTCTTGACGACCCCGTAGCCTAGTTGGTAGTGACCCTGCCTGCAAAGCGAGGGATCCCGGGTTCGATTCCCGGCCAAGGCAGATGTTTATGTCACAGATAAATTTTGTACTGTTCGTATAGCAAGTTGATGTTATGTTATTATTTTGTGTGTGCAATAAAGAGTATTCTATCTATCTATAAATTTTTGTTATCGGGTCAATGTGTAATTTGTGTTGTCCATGTCACCCGTGACACAGGGAATCCTAGTGCGGGGGTATGAGTGTGTTAAAGTTTATTGTTACCCTACTAATTGATGTTTTGTTTTGAGTCTACAAATAAAATGATGATGAAATGTAGCGGGAACTAGAAGGATATCATTCCGTATCGATAACAGCTCTGCAAACGCACAATCAAACAGTTAATTAGGTACATGAGTTCCAGCCTGCTGCGATCGCATCGCACATCGCCGATATTATTGATGTAACGTTTGTCCATTAATGTAAGGTAAATATCGACCGACCGAATATTTGAGTGGTTTAAAGAGGGGACCACTCTTTGAACCACTCATACTCATTTTCATTGTAGAGCGAGTAGTCGCCAAACCGAGAGCCGTTCACAGCAGCCCTAGCCTGGTCTGTCCAGCACTTGGAGGTACTCACATGACTGGAGTCTTGCGCTTGTATCGAAAATTACATACATAATATCTTTTTTTTTACTGAATAGGTATAAGCTTGACTACGGTCAAGGTGAGATGGTGTGGATGGTGGTGAGGTGGTGTGGTGTAGATGGTGAAGCGCATTAACTTAGAAAAAACCTATTCACTCTTGATTTAAATACACCCACACTACGATTATTTGTATTAAGTTAACGAAACTTATACCTTTATGAAAGCCAAGCTTAGAGCAAATTACGGATTTACATTTTATAATATGTTCCACTAAACTTATAAAGTGATTGTTCATAATTGATCTACGTGGAGTTGTGAAACGTATACCATTCGGTATTCCGTACTGCGTCGGCAGTCGGCACTGAGTGTAAAGGACTGCGCACATTACACCAACTCGACGTCAACTCCACTCCGACTCCACTCCGTTTCAACTCCGACGTTCTGTTCCGCGATCAACGCTTCATCGACGTCAACTCGACTCCGTCTCCACTCCGTTTCAACTCCGACGTTCCGTTCTAGGTACATTACGTCATTGTGTCGGTCGACGCGTGGACTACTCGTCTACGGTGAGTCGTCAACGCAACGTCGACGCGTTGGTCTCGAAACGGAACGGCTATGGGTGTAGGGCGGGGAGGGGCCGTACAGGGCTTTTAAGTATAAGTTCGAAATTCAACCTTACTTTCAAAGATATAAGGCTCATAATTAAATGTTAGCTTTGTCAAGGTTTTAGTCACGTTTTCGTCTGTCGGTTGTGGAGTCGTTGTACTGTGCGCAGTCCTTAAAGCGTTCTAGCAGAAACTATTACCGGAGTTATAGACCGGTGAGATTGTTAATTAATTAATGCTCCGGAGACCAAACGAGCGTAGTATTACCAACTAAGCTGCTAACTGATCCACACGTGATTTATTACACAACTACTTAGCGAGGAAGTACTCGCACAGAAGTGGTTCAACGTCCATCCAAAGAATATCTTTAAACAATAGGTAACATAATTCTGATTTCCTAAAAACATTGGAGAAACTCTTGAGGTTAATTTTGTTATTGAATGAAAAACACTATCATTACACAATTTCAATATATTATGTTTTCAGTAAGTAACGTAGGCAACGATGAATTTTTCTCAAATACTCGTACAATGTACTATACTCGTACAATATACGTACTCGTACAATGAGCTACAACCGGGACATATTGTTTTAGCAAGTTGTTAGTTTATGATAATAATACTAGCTTTTGAAACAAACTTTACACCTATACTTAACTCCGTTAGGGGCGTCATATAAAAAAAAACAGACTAAGCTGACGTCTCCTGCTCAAAAACTGCCTCACTACCATAATATGTCAAGTAGCTTTCGAGAGCTTGGCTTTTTATACACAGATGGAACTATAAAGTTTCCAAACTTGTTGTTCAAATAGCCAAATCGGAGCTATCAGCCTGTCTGATCGCCCGTCGAGTTACGCGAGTCTCATTTCCGTCGCGACATTAATTATGGCCCCTCGAAGTTTCGGCCACTAGCTTAGGAGTCGCTCCTAATTTATAGTAATCTAACTATCCAACACAAGTAATGGAATACTCTCGGCCGTATCGGGGCGGTCTACAATACTGAGCTGAGTAATGCGCCAAACGAATCCTCGTGGTCCGGTGGGGAGCTAGCGACACAGCTAGCGAGCCGGAACTTTCTTCCTCTTTCGTTCTTTTTTTCCTTTTTCGCACGCATCTATAACATATTCGGTGTTACTGATGCCCATAGGCTGCGGTCCCTACTATCAACTTACTCGTTTTCTCGTTTGTCGGATATTTACGTACATTAAAAAAAGAACCGAAACGTGTAAGCCATTTACACAGGATTTCGATGATCGAAAGGCCTTAATCCTATTGTACCCGTAGATTAAGCCCAACTTATGTTTTTCACCTGACAAATTAGTTTACGTGCCACTGTGAAATTGTTGTCGCGGACCTTTGCTCGGATCAAATAGATTTCTTGAGGACAAAGTGTTCAAACGGCCCACTCAATGAAACTTAATGGAATTGCTATAATAAGAGAATTCAAAGTTTATGACGTTACTTATCAAATTGCTTAGTCGTAGTCATAAGCAAACTTCTCGTGAAATTATTTTATAAAGTTTCTGCTTTATTCTTTAGTAGGTAGGTACTTATTCCAAATTAAATAATAATTAATTCGCTCATTAAATTACGAACGACTTTATTCAGTAGCTTACACAAACATTATTGGATTTGTATATCAAGAGTGGGCACGTTTATTAATGGTAGGACCAAAGGTATTCGCCGTTGCAGTAGCTAAAAATAATCTGTGGCGGCGACTCAGTGTAAAAATTCTAAATTAAACGATCTGTACATACTTATTATAATTATGTATGTAAACTGTATATTACTGATCGATGTCCGTACAAAGAAGATATTCGTAACTGTTATTCTAACCCAATAGATACATAACAAAATTATGTTTAGGGATGTTTGCCTTAGGTGTGACGGAGGTCCGTGGGGGTCGGTGACCACTCTAATAACCTACCACGAGGTGACCCGTTCGCTCGATTGTATGTACATAATATACGGTGTATTTGTGTATTTTTTCCGATAGTCAATAGGTAGATAGGCGTTTCAATAATCTCTCCGCACTCCGTCGCTCTGCCGTGCCCATCCTTCATAGTATGATATCGAAATATACAGTATAAAGTGACGCACGTACTCCCATTAAGCGAACCTTCAAATCCTTTCGTCCTAAACGATCGTCCCTGAAATTGTACCTTTTACTGGATTATGCCGTGCTGTATTATTAAAACCCTCTTTAAACATCCTAAGCCTCTAAAATTCGTGCATAGTAGGTAAGTAGCTGATGTAACAGTAACTTTGTAGTTTATTATCCATCAATAGACCCACGCACCGAACACGGACTGCCAATTGTAGATACATAGTAGTCGATTATATAGTTGGAGCTCCGAGACGTGGTGCTTTACGATTGGCCTGATGCACAAGCTCAAAATCGTGCAGTGGGCTATGGAAAGGGCTATGCTCGGTATTTCTCCACACTCTACAAGTCTATAGGATCGAATCAGAAATATGAAATCCATATACGAACGAGGCTAACCGATATAGCTCAAAGAATTAGCCGGCTGAAGTGGTAATGGCCACATAGCCCAGAGGGCCAATAACCGCTGGAGCAACGTGCGTTATTTACTCGGGAATCACATTTAGATAAGTTAGTAAATTAAAGTTTAAAGTTAAAATAAAGTTGGCGCAAGCGCAAACACCAAATTTCAATTTTCCCATGAAAATTATTTCCTTTGATGTCAGCCATCCTTACATTTCCCTAGTATCGAAATCCTCCGAGTCTTTGAAGTTCCGCGCGCGACTCTCACACAGCTTTTGGATTTACGCATTGTTGGTCGAATTGGCCTCCCGTTTCCTTGTACCCTAATGGCGTTTTATCCATCAAAGAACAACTGGGCTTTCTTTCATATTCGTTTTTTACGAAGAATTGTAGTTCCACTTTGGTGAGTAATATCGTCAAAGTTACTTTTATGAACTACAAAATGTATTAAGATCTAAGATTTACTAGCTTTAGACGAGAATTATAGATAAGCTAAATATGAAGCAAAATAATACCTATATTACTATTACTCTAGTGATAATTTACTACACGTTACCGAGGTGTTATTGTTCAAGTTCGAGGAATATTACTATACAAAACAAAGAAAGCCCATTTTGCTTCAATGTAGAACTGCCCCAAGCATTTAAAAGTCACATAACGTCCGAGAATCCGCTTGCCTTAACCTACTTCCTTCTAACATAATATTATATTTGACTTAAATATTTACCATTGAACATCAAAATAGGTAAAACCAATTACCTGCGTTATTGACACCAGTAATTGATTGCAAGACGCGTAGTATTGAGACGGCGCGCGGCTTGGCTCATAGCTTCCGCGTGTCTGCCACGAGCTGACCGAGGCTACTTGCTAATGTCCTCCTAAGAGAAGATTTCCTAATCCAGAAGATATGAAAACTTGTATGACTCGTTTGGGCTATCGGGTGCACGGGGCTCCATCCATGGGTGGTCACAGGGCTCTTTAGCACCCGATTTAACTTTAACGCGGTACGCTGTAACTAACAACTACTAACAGGACTAACATTCACTAACAGTCCCTGTCCCAGACCTCATACTTGCAAACTAACCAACTAATGTTCTAACACCGTCACCTAACCGGACGAACTATCCCAGTCCCCATATGAGTCTTGTTCTAAGTCGGTCACAGTTGTCATGGGCGGCAGCGGAAGTTGGTGCTTCATGCTCGTTTGCTACCTTAAATTAAAAAAAAAAAAAAATGCTGTCTGTCACTGTCTCTCACGCAGCAGTGTGCTATTATTACGACAGTTGTAGGCGCTTAGTAAACGCAACATGTATTTGAAAGCTTTAAAGCATCTGTTAAGCAATATGGCCGACGGAAAGAGTCTGGCAGTATTGACGACTTATTTTTTACAATATTGTCTAAAACATACGTGAAAATCAGCCATGAGAATATACGTGAACTTAGTAATGTTTTTATGTACCTTGATCACCTGATACCTGGAAATTGGCCGTTTGACCAAGCTTGCATAAACTTTATCTGTGTTCCGAACGTTTCAAACAATTATAAACAGCCATCAAAGCTACCACGACATAATTGCACGTGTCGTGGAAACGTGCTAATACGACGCACGACAGTGCACGATTACACGGTTATTAATATAACGTTTAGGAACTGTAGCCGCCTGCCGCCGACTGGATCATTTCAGCGCTGAACGACTGAACGTATCGACTGGCTTAATTGCTCATTCGCAGGCGGAGTTCACGTTGCGGGGCCATTGTGTCTAATTAACAAGGATCCTCTATACAGTGCGTTTATATCACATCATTGTTATACTGATAGCTATGTGGATCAACTGATATTAATTTAGCTAACTGCGTTCTCTGATTGCTCAAAAGCGAAGGCATATTATTGTTGACTTTATCGCCGCCGGCACTACTACTAGTGCTGCTAGTAAGGAAAAGGACAATGATCACTAAAGTATGGGAACATGAGCTAAAATCGTGGAGGTTTTCTTGCGATTTTTAATAACATATCGAATCTGGGACTTTAAAAGGTTTAAATTGGTGTTCTCTTCAAAATTGAAATCCTTCAATCAATATGGATCCCCAGCGATTTATTACTATTCGCTATTATAAACTAACCTTACCATTCTCTGGGTAGACCCTTAAGGAATTCATTTCAGGTCAAACTTTAAATCCAGGACCGCCTTGCCTAAGCTCTTGTGAACAATGTGCCCTGTTATTGAACTTGATATCGTTAAACCCTCGCTCAAAAGCTTTACTCGTAATAATGGTGAGTTACTTCTCGGTATTCACATTTATTTGGTCGTTGAATACATATTTTAACTGTATTTTGTTTAAGATGTTGAGTCTTTGGATAGTAAGTACATTAGTCTGCTCCGCTACGCTGTTTGTAGTTTTTTTAATAGACGAACACAAGTTGTGCCCGTGATACTAGCAGCTGAAGCTGACGTTATCTGGTGGCTTTAAAGAGTCGTGATGCACCCAGTGCACACTTTACTATAGACTTCTAATAACTTTTTCTTAGAGCTGTAAAAACCCGGCAACAAGATATTCAAACTCGGCGCGGCACGACCAAACGAGTGACAGGTGTGCGGCCGGTGCGGCGCGCGCGCACCCCCGTCACCCCCCGCCAACCGTGAAAATGATCCAATTGAAACGTTTTAATAGACTTGGGCCCCAGAACGTTTATTTACTAGTAAACCCGCCCTCGCATCGCTTCGGGAAGCATGTCACTTAGTACCTGCTTTCAGAAACTGTTAGGCGTAATTCTTTAAACTGACATAAGACATATTATTTATTAACCGATTTATATAAAACAAACACTATAATTTATGTGACCCTTACCACAATATATTAGTGAAAACTGCATCCAAATCCGTTAAGCCGTTTCTGAGATTAGCGCGTATACAACCACAGACAAACAGATAAACCGACAAAAATTATAAAAATCATCTTAATGTCCCCCATTAAAAGTTATTCTCCTATAATCTTCCATGTTCAGACAGCCATCAGTTACAGAGTTACTAATATTATTTCAAAACATATCAACTTAAATTATGTATTGGGTACTTTGTGTTTGATTTAGATGCGTTATATCATATCATGCATAAAATTTATTTAAACTAGTCCATTTCATAACGTAAACTAATTAAACGAAAATTATTTTATTGTGAATGCAATTCCCATAATGTCGGCTATAATCCGTCCACAATAACGAACTGTGCAGTGGAATTTATTCACACTTATAATACAATTGACGTTATACAGTAACAGCTGTATAACAATACAACTGTTATGTTTGAGTACTTACTGTTCCTCAACACCTGCCAACACTTAAACGTTACCACGGATCTCTTTTCTTGTACTAGGTTAATATCGGACAGACGAACATCTGGTAGCAGGTGGTCACCGTCGTTCGCACGCGACATTAGTAAACACCAAAGCCATCGCCGATGTGTTGCCCAAAAAAGACCCGCATTATATCGCTCCGCAAAACGAAAACAGGGCGTTTTCCATAACTTTGGTCAAGTAATTGATGTTTTTTCTGAAATGCGAGTCAATGTTACCGACAGTTTATAAATTATATCACTTGTAGCCAAAACGGTCTTCACTCAATCTTTACCATGTACTTTTTAAAAGATACGCTGTTGTAAGATTACTGCGTATATTTATTATTTACAACTGTTTCAGAACTGAGATGAGTTGTAGAGAGAAGACTCCAGACTAGCGGGCTCCCGAGTGTAACTTGGTATACGGCATTTTAGTTGTGGCGATAATTGAGGCATTACTGGACTGTCGGCTATAGAATCTCCAGTTAAATATTATAAAACTCTTTAATTTCGAAAATTATATTTTATTTCAATAATTAATACACATTTTTATGTACTCGTAAGTTTGAGCGATCGGTAACACCTACCGATATCGATAATTGTCAAACTAATCAATCCTAGCTTATTCCGCGTGGTTGTGTGAATAGAAATGTGTGCGACTTTTTCCTAATCCAAAGTCTTAAGTTTTAGTTGTTTAAACTGTGTGCAATCCGACAATATCTAAAATCGCTAAACGTTAAATAAAGACTTCTTGATCTCCACCGTTTTTTTGTCGTTACAATACAAAGAAAAGAACAGCGAAAATAATGAAAACTAAGTTACGTGTCGTTAGCATGTAATCATCTCTGTCCGCCCGTAACGAGTGTGCGAGCGACGCGTGCTTCGAATGTAAAAGTTTAATTTAGGACATGATGCGACACGCGCCGGCGAATGTTTCTGCAGCTTCACGTCAATTCAATACGACAGACAGAAGCCTTCATTAGCGGCGTTGTGTAACGTGTCATCGCCGGCCGGTTGACAAGCTTTGTATATCTTCAAGAGATTAGTACAGATTTAGCAACATGCATGTCTCCTTATTAATCTTTTGCTTCGCCAAAAAGTATCTCATCATCATTATCGCAACCCGTAACTATCCCACTGCTGGGCACGGGTCTCCTCTCACAACGTTAGGGGTACAGGCCATAGTTCACCACGCTAGCCAAGTGCGGATTGGCGGACTTCACACACCTTTGAGAATATCGTAACGTTTCTAAGTATTGAATTCAATTTCCGGTTTGAAATTGTAAGTACACCATTTAGCTTTTTAATGGGCAGGCTTGTGGATGCGCGTCGTGTACATTTATAACATTTCGAAGATGTTAATTGCAGTAGCTCTTCGACGTGTTTATTTTCTAGATAAGTAGTAGTCTTGTGTGTAGCGACCCCAAAGTCGCGAACTTCGAATTTAATGAAAACCAGTAAAACGTCGAACAAATGTCAGCAGGTAGCGGTCGGGCCCGCGCAGTGCTCAATACTTCCGAATGAAATCGAAGTTAGCAGATAAACGCGTTTATTGTGGCGGTGACCCCGCTCGAGCCCGGTACGAGAAGCCTCTTACGGCGAAGCGGCAAGATCAAAGGATGCCGAGAACATCCTTAATTACAGACGTCAGGGCTGCTACGATTTGCTGAAACTTACTTCACAAGTTTGTGTAGTATGCTTCCAAATTATTTGTAATTAAACTTCAGTTTACTTCGCAATCACGTAATTACCTTCCTCGTTGAAACTTGCTCCACCACCGGGCTAAAAATATAATATCTGTGCTACTAATGTTCTACGAGTCGTCCAGGCTAATGTTCATTTTAATTTTAATTTAATCTTGACTTATTATAATTCAATTTTTAGTATTATTGATTGTTGTATACCCGTGTACAAGTAGAGAGCAAAATGGCATTATTGAATCTAACTAAATCTACTAATCCCATTGTCCACAACAATTGATTTTGACTTCAGATAGTCACAATATTGTGTCTAGGAAATAGAATTGATAAATCAGTAATGGTATTTAACACCATATAATTACCTACTTCATGACATTCGGACGGCCATAATTGGTGGTCAATGACATCACCCGACCCACCCGATTAACTACACATTATGTAAAGCTTACGAACAAAGTCTATCCTGCGTTGACTGCGTTACTAGATGCTCAATGGCAATTTATGTACTAGCTAGCCCGGCAGACATTTTCATCAGGTGGGATTGTAGACAAGCATTTACCTATAATATGTAGAAAAAAAGGCGTAGTTCTTTAATTTACTTCAATTTGTCGTCATCGCCCCGGTACTAGTATTAGACAAACCAAAGCAGATACTTTTTTATACTGACGCAACATACGCTGAAGCTAAGTACATTTTTTAAATTTCATTAGTTTTCTGAGCTAATTAAAACTACCTACTCTCTTTCTAAAATATACAAAAAAACATCACGAAATCGTTAAAAGGATTCTGAGTGAAATTGTGATACCTACTTGGAAGTAGGCTGAGCTTTTAACCGAAAGCGTATAAAATGTGGAGCAACAAGAAAAGGTGCCCGCGGCGAGCGCTGGAGTCTTGCAAGATAAGTATGATAAAATATTTAATTTGCATTCGTGTACGAGGCCTTTCCGACGCGGATGGATTGCCGACGAAAAGTCCTAATTAACACTCATCACCCCGCCCCGCCCCGCCCCGCGCCCTGCGTCCCATCGCGCCCCGGCCCTGGGTCGCGTCACGGAGCGAAATTCTAAAGAACGCCGGAGGACTTAACACCCTGAAACACGTTTTTCTTCAGAAAGCATATTTTAAGCCGGGCCGCGGGCACTATCATCGAAACGAATTTTTGTTCGCATTTATCTAGTTTTAAAGGGAAACATTACTCACAAAAGGGCTTTGTGAGTATTTAAGGAGGCGTAAAGTTGACACACAAAGGACACAGCCAAGCATTCGAGCTTTAAAAATAGTTAACGAATTGTATTCTCTTTGTGTAGCTGTTTATCCTTTGCGAAGTATACCGGGCAGCTGACTCCGCCAGCAGCCCGCGATGCCTATCTGAGGTAGGTACTCACTGAGGGAGAAGCTAAAAGGGAAATTTAATTTTGGGTATTTTTTATTTATGTGCCGTAAAATTTGTATGATAAGACAGAAAATCTGTAAACTTGTAAGCATTCATTTTGTTATTAATAATAATCTGATCTAGCAAATTTTGGCTCATTCAAACGCCAAAAGCTAAATAAAATAAATCGGATTTTACAGAAAACCAATTACCATTCTCACCGCGAATCGAACTCTTGAGTTAACTAACGACTTTTAGAAAATTGCGTAAATTCGGCATTTCTATGTAATTGATCGCGTGCCCGCGCGCCCGGTCCCAACGATCCACTTTTATTTGTGCTCGCCGCAGAACAACGTGACCAACTCCGTCCGGAATTTACTGTTAATTGGGCGCGGGCGGGCCTCAACAAACACACGTGGATCATCGAGGACTCGTAAGAATCGGACGCTCGCCCCCCCGCGCGGCTCCGGCCGAAACGATTAATAATAGCGAATACGAGCAAACGAATAGGTTTTTAATTAAAACCAAACATGGTCGTTTTTTTGCTTCGAGGGACAATTTATTAAATCCCGTTCGCAAAAAATCGTACCCAATTTGCCGGCGACTCCCGCCCGGTCCGGGCTGTCCCGACGGACTCGCGTCGCAAAAACTCTTTCGAGGCGACCTAGATATTTTACGACCCTAAGGATTTGTTCTAATGTCAAAGAGGAACGATAAATGGAATGTGTTAAAGTATCATTCAGTACTAATAACGCAACTGCAAGTGGGTTATAATTATGTGATGGGACGGTATAAAAGGGACGCGTAATGATGATTCCAACCAAGTTCAAGTTATTGCGACTACCTAGACCGACTAGCGACTACGACCTTTTGACCCCTTAACAATATAAAATTTATATCTAAGCTAGACACCTGAAATTTGGTTTAAAACGTATAAATACCAGCATATTTATCACCGAGTAACTAATTATAACTATAAAAAAACCTAATCCAACGTCACGTGATCGACAAACCTCAACCTACCGTTGGTACACCGATGTCTGCGTTTCACAGCCTAAGCCCGAGCGCATTCAGCGTTTGTATGCACAGACCGCTTGTATGAAGACTGTCATTCTATAGTGTTATTATTCTAAGGTGAAAACATTGTTATTTCACATTCATAACTTTCCGTAATTCACTGGTAGTTACACCACGAAATAAAACATTATAAGCGCGGGGCAGTTGACTCGACCTGTTGCTGTCATAAAAAAACTAATTAAACTTAGCTTAATGACGTCATTGCTGGCCGTAAAGCGGTAACAACATAATCCAGATGATTAAACTTTGACTCTGTATCTTGGGAACATTTTATGTCTCCCCTGTTGCGCCCAAGATCACATTAACTTTTTATATTTTACGTAATGACATACATGAAATAAAAGAGACATTATGATATTATTATGATGACATGTTGACTCATAAAGGGTTCAAATGGTTCCCAGTAATAGATATTGTTTTCATTAATAAAAAATATGTCAAGTTTTAAATCAGCACGGACCAACATAATGTCCTAAGACACAGTAAGACTACGGATAAAACAAATACTGTACATCGTAACTTTAATGGAATATTAAGTTTGCAAATCGTTGTATGCACCTTGCACATATTGCATTGCACAGGCTTCCTAGTAAAGTGGTACTCTAGTAGAGTTCCGAACATAGGCGTGACGCTTTTACGATCTACATTTTTATAGTAGGCCTTAAACGCATCTGCCTACGAAATTTCATATCCAAGTCGTAAAGCAGACGAACGGAGACAACATTTTAGCGCAGCCTCGTAAAAAGGATCAGATAACCATGTCCAGGTAGTAAAAATGATATTGAGTTAAGTAGGTCTGTGATCGAATGTCTTTATGTAAATATCCGCTCGTAATTTCGTGGGAAACAATCCCGTGAATTATTTTGTTTGCATGAACATGTTCTCGGCCGGCCGTAAACTGACAGGGTGCGGATGGGCTACATGCTGGAAGTGAAGAACTAACATTGGGCCCTATGATACGGACTTAACTAGTTTTGGGGAACAAGACTCTAGTGAAATAATTTGTGATAAACTGGCTTGGAATCGGCTTCGACTGATAAACAGCCCACCGTTGGACAACGTGTTTAACCACCCTGATCGAGTGCGACTAGGTGGAAGGGTTTGGAGGCCAACCCAAGTGACGGAAGTTCTTATAAGAACTTCCGTATACCGAAGCTCTCCCCTATGGCTTTATGGCTGCTAACAATAAGGTACAACCTTATATTCGAAAACATCCGAGAAAATATTCGAATATTTTTTAAGTTCATTTAATTTTTTTTGTTTGTTTGTTTTGACGTTTTGACGACCCGGATGGGGCAATGGTTAACACGCCGGATCGCCGCTCCGAGGGTTCTGGGTTCGATTCCCAACGAGACGGAAATTCGAATGATGAGTTTTTTGTTCTTGGTCTTGGTGTGTGTGTTCTTGTCTTGTGTGTTGGCCATGGTACCTACGACACAGGGAATCCTATGAGTGTGTAGCGTTATTTATTTATTATTATTTATTGTTAAGCGCGGCCGCTATAGCTATTAGCTCGATCGGACATACTCGTAGATAATAGGTTTCTAACCCTGAATTGAACATTGAATAAGTATAGTTTTTCGGGGGTTGGCTAAAAATCGTTACCATTGTTGAAATGACATAAATCTCATGACATTGATATTTACAATGATCTGTAGAAGTAGGCTGTGCGGCCGCGTCATGATGTGTCTAGAGCTGGCACACCACTCATGCAGCACTCATGTATCGCAAATGCTCAAGTATCGATTGTCGAGTTTCGAGAAATGGACATGACAGCTTAGCTTTTAAGAATCGTTGAATGTCAGCAAATAAATACATTTCTGTCGCTGAGAAGGCAACATACAGCGTCTCAGGCTATGTGCCAACTGCAAGTGTAGAATAAATTTGATATCTATAAGTTTTATTTTTAAGTCACAAGTATACATATTGTACCTACGTAGGAATTGTTTCATGTACCTGCATTAATAATAATATAATATGGATTGAACCAAGATACAAACTGGACTATTATTAACAATAACTGACAGGACTAACTTAAACTAACAGTCCCTGTCCCAGTCCTCATACTTACTAATTAAACTAACCAGCTAATTATCTATGTCTCCTAACCGGACTAACTATCCCAGCCCCAATTGGAGTCTTTTTCTAATTGGATCATTCTTAGTTGTCATGGGCGGCAGCGGAAGGCTGCATGCTCGTTTGCTACCTTAATTCCATAAAAAGGTACTGAATAAGTAGTAAAGCGCGTAGTAGTAAAAGTATGGCCTTAAATTGCCATAAAAATATGGTGTATCTGATCCTCGTCCACAGTTTGCAGCCCTAGGAGAAAATTTTAGTCTTAAATTTGTGTTCACCCGCGAGCAACGCTTCGAACTGCCAGTGACTCACTTTACGGTTATTACAAATATCTACATAAAGTTTTCCAATTTGGAGAGGATGAAGCAATCAAAGGAGTGTTGGAACGCGTCGCAGTGTTTGATGCTTCCAGTTTGCCCAGCCGCCTAGCCGAGCCGTTTACAAAGATTTTCAATCTCGTAATGCAATGAAAACCCAATACCCAATGCAAATATTTGGCGCGGCGACAGGCTGATCACCAGCACAACGAAACAGACTAATGTTGTTGGCTCTGGTTTCTACGATAGACTGACACTCTTTGTGTAAGTATTGTTGCCTCATCAAAACTTTAGGTCCCATAAATATTTAACAATGAGATCGGAGGAAAGTATCAGAGTTGCAAACTTTATTAATCCTCCTAACAATCCGCGAGTGTAGCCTTACAATTTAACTATAGGGCACCGCTAAATCTTGAGCCCTGATATTTTGACAATGGCTCCCTGTTATAACGAAATTTTCTCAGAACTTTTACTTTCCACGCTATTTAATACGATTCAAGCAGGTGTGGGCCACACTTAGTGTATCATCATTTAATAAGAAAACATAACAAATATTTCATGGATTCAACAGCATTTTGATAAAAACCCAAAACATTCTTAGTTTGGCGTACATCACACCTACGGAACCGCGATATGTATTCAGTAACAACACCCGTCCAATATAAATAAGGAACAAAAAGGCTCGGGTTATTATTTTCCGAACGGTTAAATGAGTTTAGGACCGTAATACTCCGCCTGAGCTCGGCCCTACCGCCCTTAAATTTTGTGAAATCGATATCCAGCGTTGCTCTCTCCTGTCGTGTTCATTGAATACCAGACGGTTCACTCATTACGTAAGATATATCTGTGCGCCGGCACGAGCACCCAGCTTGGTCAACTTTCCAGCTGTTGCTTCTCCCACGAAGCAACTTGCTTTATCGATCAAGACACAACCGCTAGTTGTCGTTGTCGAACTCCTCACTTTTATCGTGATCTTCCGATATTGCCTTGATGTTAACTATGTACCGGTCGAAAACACCACAGTAAGTAGAGAAATCTCGGCTCAAAATAGCAACACCGAGTGGAATTTGATGTCGTCAAATGAAGTTTAAGTTCCGGTTACTTTCCGTCCTTCATAAGGTCGTGAAGTCACGACTTGCGCAAACAAAATCTTTGAAGTAAAGGATTTGATACGATAAATCAGCGAACGGACCCACTTAGGTGTATAAAAATGTGTCAATTTATTACCAACAAAACGTTTCAAAGTTTCAATTGTAATCATACAATTGTTGATAAAATATACACAATATTTTTACAATAATCGAACTCGGGGGAAGGCGTCGCGCGTCGGTACTGGTGCTGTGTGTGCCTGCTTTGATCTATTGTAAATGTAATATATACATTATGTTATTGTATTTATAAAACAATTAATGATTCAATTTGTTATTACTACGAATGATGTGCACTCTTGTAAGTGAACTAAGTAACATGATCACACTGCACTAATATTAATAAGTTTTAAAAGTCTATAAATGAAATTGTGATATTATGTTGTTGCAGAGCCTTATTAAATAAATTAATAAATGTTTTTTAGGGGCTGGAGGCATTTTTATCTAATTATTAGAATGTATTTTATTTTATCTGTTACTGTTATTTATTGAAATTAGAATTAGATTACTTGAAATATGCAGAAATAATAAGATTTATTTTAAGTTGTATACATTTAAAACAACTTTTTGCATATCGAGTAGATTCGGTGAAAATCTGAGGAGATTTCCAAACTTAATCCAATGAAATCATAACTGTTTGTTGTTATCTATCAACCCGCCGAAGTTTCAGTGGCGAATCGATAAGAACAATGTGGGTGAATGCATCGCCGTAAAGTTACAAAAGTATTTAGTAGGAACAGGTTGAGGCCGCGAGAGATGCAGCTAAACCTTGTTGTTAAGCTAAAACTCGCTTTTAGCGGACTTTCACAAGTTCTGAATTTTTCATTCGCCACCGAGAGGAATTTCAGCTTTTAGGTCAACGCGGAGCACTCGCCTTCGCTCCGAAATCCAACTTTAGATATTTCCCAAACTCTGCTAAAATTTCGGCTTTCAAGGAATCTGATGGATTAGAAGATTTTTTTAATGATATGTTTGATGCACTAAAAGTGATAGTTTCTTGAAGCGCATAAAACTCTTATATGGAGATAAATATTAAAAATTGGGCCTCGCCAATGTATTCGAATACGACTGAATAAGTACTTGAAATATTTTTGTATCTACATACTTTCAAATTATTATTAGAAACTCATTCAAAGTTCAACCCAACATTACGGGATACCTGTGAGTTAAACATACATATTTCATAGCTACAATACATAGCAACTGACCCATATTTGCACAAGTAAGATATTTGAGAATGGTATTTATTAACTCAACAGACTTCAGAACAACGATAAAAAATATGCCTGTGAGGGGGTAACTATCACTGCGTTTGTTCCCACTAGTCTCACAAACGGCCTAACCAATGTGGATACGGTTTCACTGCTGTAGCTACAGATGTCATTTTATTTTAATCTGTTCACCATTAAAAAAATATACAATAGGTCAATTTAAAGAATTCCGTCACACACACAATATTAAAATAACCGCTCTTTACGAAATGCGTATGGATGTATACACGGTACATAATACCAAAATAACATTTTTTACCATTTTTGTCTGTCTGTCTGTTTGTTTGGGCTAATCTCTGGAACGGCTGGACGTATTTTAACGAGACTTTCACTGGAAAATAGCTGCTGTAATAAGGTGTTACTTAGGCTACTTTTAATTTAGACATTTTTTAAATTAAACTCCAAGCGGACTAAGTCGCTAGCACAGCTAGTAACCAAATAAAAAAACAAAACCAAAACACTTTAAAACTACTTACTTACTTTGCACTTTTAAAACGTTTCTAGCATGGTGTGAATGTAGAATGTGAATGCGTAACTACTCCACTTGTTTGAAGATTGAAGTGAACAAATAACATAGACATTAAACGATAGTCATAGAGACCACATACATATATTCCTAGCTGCCACACGGCTGTTATAACTGCTATTTCAAAACTGGAAGTGGACAAAACATTCAAACGATCGAGTTCGATATTAGGGCCGCGTGTAGTTATTACATTCGTTTGTACGTCGTAGGACGTCAGCGTCACAGTATAAGTATACCACGAAATGGATAGTTGATGCTGGGGAAATGTATACATATACGAGTATAAATGTAAAATGTTTAGCAGATACTATTAACAAACAAAATTACTTTGTTTTAAGGTCAAATTTCCGAAAACGCTAAGTTACGTTCATTTAACAGTTATTTTATTATCTTTTAGCTACTTATTCTTCTTACAGTTAATCCTCGTAAACGAAAACCTGTTCAGTCTAACAAACATCACAGTGGGTTCAGGCGTACAAGATATAACTGCTGCATTCCACAGTAAGTCTAAAATATTTACTAAACAAGTAGATTTGAAGCGGCGCAATCGCTCCACGGCAAGGTCGCCGGTCGTCGGTCGGCAGGTCGGTAGGTCGCGTCGGTGGAACTGCTTTTGTATACGAAACGAAATGAAAGGGTCACAAAGTGGAGCCCCCGTGGAAGTTCCGTCGAGTTTAGTTATTCATACGAACCTTCGCCGCGCTCGCGAACGCTTTTCAATTTCAATAAGGATCGTCCTTCGGTAAGAAGTTTCCACTTACAACGATTTTAGTCCATTCGAGACTCGGTTCCGCTTTTATTGGGAACTCGGCTGCGGGACGGAATTGAAAAGATATGTACGTTTGTCCGTGTGTGCCGTATCTCCATCATCTTCACCACCCATTACGTTCTTTCTCTCTTGGCCAACAACCCATCGGTGATGTGTGTCTGTATGTAGATGTATAGCCACCAAAATGAATAAATATGATTTGTCTCTAAAAGGAGCACCATTAGGGTAAGCTGATTCTACGATGATTGATCGCAGTCACGTCGCCTTAGAGATATACGCGTTGTGTGTAGGTGGAGTGCACTCACCGGGCGCGAGGTGAGCGACGAGCAGCACCGCGAGCCGCGCGGCGAGCGGCGCGGCGGCTGCGCGCGCGCGGACCATCGCGCGCTACGTGCGCGCGCGCCCGCTGCGCATGCCCCGCTCACCTGCCCCCCGCCGCATCCACCGCCCCGCGCGTCAGACTACACCTGCGGACGAACAGCACGCTATCAACTAGGTACCACAAGCTAGTTGCTCACTACAAACACGTGAATGCAGCTCCGGAAATCGCCCGCAAGAGGGCGTTGGCGATCTGTAACTCAGGTAATTTTCGGATCAACATTTAATTTAATTCCTATTTGGATGCACCTAAGCCGTCACTTGTAATGTTTCCATTTATATGAAAGCAAATAAATGTATTTATAACTTCTATTATGGACGCACCAATTTTAATATTACCCACGTTTTTACGTATAGCTGAACCAGAAAGCCTACTACGAAAAACAAAAGTCGACGTTTCGGACGACGGATCGTACTTTTTCCTACCAATCACGGTCGCCAAATTATGTTTCGTGTGAACATATGGCAAAGAAATCTCAATGCGATTTTCGTGTATAAATCTATTTTAATAGGAAAAGAAACATGTAACAGTAAGAAAAAGTACGATCCGTCGTCGAAACGTCGACTTTCGTTTTTCGTAGTAGGCCTCCAGGTCTGGCATGTCAAGGCGTGAATCTGGAGCGATGGTGATCTTGCCACCGAGTGTCTAGCCCGAGCCGCACATCATATCTACAAACATCTACACTATCGGCCCAGCTTCCACCTCTGTTGAAAGATGTGACGCAGAGACTTGAACGAAATAGGGGATTCTGAATGTTTACTCGTAAGTGTACGGAGGGGAGAGTGTGAATTGAAGAGATTAACAGACTGTTGAATGGCAATAAACAAGTCAAAAAAATCCATTTATTCTTCCAGATAGTATTTGGTAATTGTGTGATTACTTCAAGGTAATATCGTCGTCACATTGTGTCGTTGTGGAATCGTGTCATCGTGTCGTCGTGCTATCGTGTCGTAGTGACGTCGTGTGGTCATGTAGTCGTCTCATTGACGGTCGAATCGCGTATCGATTCAGTTTTATAGTTTTATTTAGATCGGTTCGGCCAGTTATTGGACTCCGCCACAATTTTCAATTTGCAAACAAACCGTTCGTTATCACTGTCAGTTTAACAACGGAACGAAATTCGGGCACACAAGTTAACAATTGTCGGTTCTCACTGTTTCCCCGCCGCTGTCACTGATTTTAAAGCAATACATTGTAGTTTTTTTTAACCCCGAGTTTACGTAGCCCGCACTATGCAAACATTTTATTATGTTGGTTTTAAAAATAAACAAATAAAATATTGCGATAATCTTTAAGGTTTATTTACTGTGATAGTGACAGATGCACCAACCCCCGCCCTCCGCCCTCCTACCACTAGTCTCGTCGTGTTACTCTAAGCTTACCATAATATTATAAACTCAGTTGGGCGACATCAAAGGAAACAGATGCACTGACAAACGGACAATAACATAAAAACGGATACTTTTCCGTTATGTATACAGTATGTTTGACAGGCATGTAACACGACAACAATAACATACAATCCACACATGAGACACTTCCATGAAGTGACTTGCTTCGAAGCATAATTAGCATTGTAAATGTCGTTGTCCGATGCACTCTGCGGCGAAGTGTATTCTCGATATACTCGTATGATAGTGCGTATCGATCTCCTAATCCCGCTAAGATTGCTCTGCTCCGATTTACTCGGTACATAATGGAGACTGGTAATGGTAACTGCGAGGCGGCTCCGCGCCAGTCCGATCACTACGATACAATCTGCGGCTTTGCCTGCAGCAACGGGACAGCCTTTGCACTGAACTGGCTTCAAATCGATTTAAGGAGTGCGCACATTACAACGACTCCACGACCGACCGACGCCAACGCGACTAAAACCTTGACAAAGCTAATATTCAATTATGAGCTTTATATCTTTGAAGGTAAGGTTGAATTTCGAACTTATACTTAAAGCCCTGTACTGCTCGCCCTACACCCATAACCGTTCCGTTTCGAGACCAACGCGTCGACGTTGCGTTGACGACTCACCGTAGACGTGTAGTCCACGCGTCGACCGACACAATGACGTAATGTACCTAGAACGGAACGTCGGAGTTGAAACGGAGTGGAGACGGAGTTGAGTTGACGTCGATGAAGCGTTGATCGCGGAACGGAACGTCGGAGTTGAAACGGAGTGGAGTCGGAGTGGAGTTGACGTCGAGTTGGTGTAATGTGCGCACTCCTTTATGCTGTAATTTGTAACTCCCTGGCAGTTGATTCAATGGTTGATAATAATTTTAAGATTGATTGAAAAGAGATATAATATAGGTATGACAAAATTATGAGTTGGAAGGGATTCGAATAACCGATTGAAACTGTTAATAAATAGTTCTTCGTGCATTCATGGAGGATGGCATCCACAGCATCCTTGGCCAGCTCCTTCCAATGTAAGGTTGAACTGCCGTACTACATACTTATCAAGAAATTCACTATCTTGTGAAATAATACGAAGCTATAATTAATAATACCTAAACCTGTATAACCTGCAAATATGCTTAACCTAACCTAGGGCGGTCTCAACTATTTCGTAAATCCCTCTAGTAAATGTATGCCTATAATACAAAATGTTCCTACGATGTAAACAACAACTGTTCATTTTATTGCTACAAAAAGTTAAAATGGACGTGATACCAAACTTTCATCCCCAATGTCTCGGCCTCTGGATGTCTAAAAAATGCGAAGACCATAATAATATTAAATACATTTGTTTTATTAACCCCCTCGTGAAGGAGGAGGGGTGTTATTAGTTCATCATCATCATCACAACCCAAACTGTCCCACTGCTGGGCACGGGTCTCCTCTCAGAGTGTGAGAGGTATAGGCCATAGTCAACCACGCTGGCCGAGTGCGGATTGGTGGACTTCACACACCTTTGAGAACATTATGGAGAACTCTCAGGTGTGCAGGTTTCCTCACGATGTTTTCCTTCACCGAAGCAAGTGATAATTAAATATGAATACGCACATAATTTTTAAAAATTAGTGGTGCGTGCGGGGTTTGAACCCGGACCTTCCGGTTCGGCAGTCCAGCGTTTGAAGCCGTGTGGTTGACCACACGGCTATCACTGTTATTAGTTAAACGTGTGTATCTGTATGTTTGTCGGATCGTAGATCTTAAACAGATGAAGCTGCTGCTGATCATAGAATTTATTTATAATGGTATACTATCAATTTCATATTTACGTATGTCGGAGATTATCGGTTGATTGTTACTAACGCATTATACGGACCTATTTTCAATGAGTCAGTAGTTCGGTAGTCGGTAGCTGAGTTGTCAACGTTGAATACTGGCCGCAATATCGCAAGTCTTACTGAAAACCAGAGAATGACGTTGGCAGTCAGTTATGATCCCGACCGTGTGGCCTACGGGATCCTACACACTGATTCTATAGAGAATGATATGAAAAGATAAAAGGGAAAACATTAAGTAATCCATCTGTATACTCTGACATCTCTAACATGTATAATTAAAATATATGTAATGTCATCTTTTGCTTTATGATAAAGAATAAACCAAACAGTTTAAGATTTTATTTGACTAAGTTGACAACAGATAGCGCTGTTAGCCTGTTATCCTCTACATACAGAGCACGATGAGGTTTTGAAATTATTCGATATCGTTTCTTCGTCGCATATTATGTATGAATAGGTACCTAATGTAACTACTTAGGAAGTAATCTGCATTCAAACGATACATTTGTAGTACCTAAATAAATGCAAGCTCACGCACTGAGTAAACGGCATTCGCGACTGTAAGCAGTTTTATATCAAAGAGAACCCGTTTTACATGTTCAAAGGCACTTTTATAAAAGTCATAGGTTCCATTGAGTCGACAGTGGCGCGGGGGGTCGCGGGGGGTCGCGGGGGGTCGGGGATTTCATTACAGAGTTAACTTCAATTGCCGCTGAAGCGTGCCTAATTGCTGCTCGTTGGCTGTTATTTATTTCGGCCAACTTTGTAATTATGTGGTACTGTGTGCTGGCTTGCAGAATAGTTTTTGCATATACTAACTCCTTGTTTAAACGCTTCGAATAATAATTATTAGTTCAGTTAGCGGTTTTTAAGGAGTGAGAATTTCTTCTTGGATCAATGGTGAAATTACCATGATTTTTCACCTTCACTTCGATTCAATCAACACCATTTTTTGAAAGGATGTGTCGTCGCATAATTATAAAGAATACCTTAACAGAAGTAGTAGGTATTAACAACATGTTTTTTTATGTAATTAACGAGCTTACAGCACCACCCTAAATTATAACTAAGTTTACCTTTAATTAAACTGGAACTCATAAGTAACTGTATAAAAAGCGAATTGCAAAGGTCTTAAATGTTTAATCTCTTCTCCTAAGTTTCTAAACGGACCCATCGTTAAAATTATTTCTTGTTATAATTTGGAACACGTTAAAATAAATATTTCAAGGTTACGACTGCAAAGTTCGACGTAGGTGTCCGGCGCCACCGTCGGCGAGCAAGCATTGAACTTTTAGTTTGGAAAACGTATTCCTGAACTTTACACGTAATACAAATTGTTACATATATAAATTCAATCAGACGCGCTACAAGTTATGCTATTAAGTATCTTTATAATTTCATTTCGACTTGATAATTGTTCACTTAAAATGTCCGTGCAGTTTCAGCCTACTCTACTGTTATACCTAATTGTACTTGTATTTACCCCCATATACTTATATTTACTAACTATTGAATTGATTACATACAAAGTAATAGTGTTAAAATTTAAAATCTTGGTAAATGAAACTTTATATTTAGGTATACTATTTTATACTTATTCCATTGAAGCGATTCTTACAAATCTTTCGTGTCCCATATGCCACATCGAATTGCACTACATCGTTTTTCGTATACGTTGATCTTCCGTGTGAGTACAATGTAGTGATAGTTTAAATTTGTCTCCTTTTAATGTAGGTAATACTGCTGATCAAGGTAAGGAGTCATGTTTCCCGTCATTATCAGTAAAAATGTCCGAGTTGTCATATTCTGGCCGGAGCTTGAGAGCCATTACTTTCCTTCTTCCTTGGCCGACAAAGCAGCAGTGATTCCTTTGGTGTTGCCGATGTCAATGACCACTACCAGAAGGCTCGACTGCTCGTTGGACGGCTAATATCATAAAAAATGGGTATGCACTCGTTCGTCGCTCGGCCGGCGACCGTGCGCCCCACGGCGCGGCGCGGCGCTCCAAGTCGCGAGGCAGCTCCGTTGAGCTACATAATGGATATTTATGACACGCGAGCGCCGGCGACGGGATCACACATTAATACATTTACCCTCAATGCTGAGCTTAATGCACTATTTATGTCATAATACGTTCTCTGTTTACGGTGTATTTACACGCTTCTCTTGATCCTTTTTGCAAGATTCCAGCAGATGTATCATACATATAATGCTAAGATATTATTCTGTCACACATTACTTTAAAAAATATTTTTTACTTATCTACAATATTTGTCAACAATGATTTACAGAGCCTCGATTATTGTTTTTTGTACTCGATTCGAGATTCTATTGTAATTTTATAGAATAAAAATAAAAAATTACCCTTTTTAATTTTGAACGGGATGGCACAAGAAAGAATTGCTTAGTGGATACTTGTAGGCGTTCGTAAGAAAAACATGGCCCGCTGCGATCAGTCACGTAGTAACACGTGTAACAGAGGACAGTTTATCGCAGTGATCTTCAACACGCTTGCAAATTTTCAACCATTTTGAACTATTTTGGTAACCGAGTATCGACACAGTACCTATAAAGAGTTACAAAGATTCTACCGTGTATTTCAGCGGTGGCCTATGTCTAATTTAAATTGTGATGACGTAATAACACTGCACACTCCTCCACAGAGCCCCACGCTAGGATCCCTGGGTCGTGGGTGCCACCAGCAACACATACACAAGAAGATATCTGCCTCTCTGGGAATCAAACTTAGGACCCTTCGAACGGTGCTCCGGCGTGGTAACCATTAGGTATACCGTCCGCGTCGTCAATACAGTCGTCGTCATTAGGTACAACCTACATAGAAAAGTAGGAATAAGAATATTCAAGACCCGACGCAAAGTATCAGCCCTATAAGGTAAGGCAATAACCCTAATAACTATCAGAAAAGTAACGGATAAATACGGCTCTACGGAACCCCGCGCAGTCCACCAAACACACTTAGCATCTATTCTTTGTTAACAAGATGATTATGCGAAAAATTTGGTCTCGGAATTCTCGTTACATTATCGATAAATTTATAAGCGTTTTTATGTGTCCCTCCGTTCCTTGGCACCGCTGACGTCGGCCAGCGTCGGCCGTTCGGACCATTATTATAAAGGGTCAGTACAAATAAGTCTTGTTTGTTACAAAGTCTATGCTGAAACTTTAGGTTATAAATGATAATATTATTTTCAACTCCAGAAATTTCGTGATATTGTCCGGACAAGGCGGCGTTATTGTTGATATTGTTTTAACGATAACAAAGAACAGGCGACGGGCGGTATGTACTGGGTCACGGTTCCCTGAATGCTCAATAATCTCATGATCTGATTAGATGTACAACCTCGGTTATTTCATTCATTACAGCTACGAAGCTAGAGCACCCCATTAGACCTATAAATAACATATTTTTAAATATCTTTAATATCTTTAATTAAATGGCGTAATTTAGTGATCACCTGATTTTTGATTAAGTAATGTCATCATTAAATTCGTCACACGCGTTGGCATTTAATACGCCGCAAAGGAACAAATGTCCACCCACACTGTCGGCAAGCCGTGTAAAAAATACGACGTTTATCATGAAATAAATAATATCCGCTTTGATTATATCCACACGTGCAAAGCGCGTCGATATGCGTTGGTAGTCGGCGGCATGTAGGTACTATATACACTAAGTACCTACTCACGTCGCAGTTCATGAACGACACTTCCATTTCAGTTTAATTCTGACAGAGTGTTTCGCTGCAATCGGCAGTTTCACTGCAAATTCGATTTCGCTGCGGCATTACTTCCCTTAATCAAAGTCCTCATAAAATATACTTTACGGAGTTGCTTTCGTTTTACGAGCTCGGCGCCGGCGGTTCAACAGGCGCTCTCGCTGCCGGCGCCGCGCCGAAGCCGAGCGAAGCGTGAAGAAGTCGAACTCGAGCGAAGGGTAGCCTCGTCGTCGCCCATGTGTTTTTTTTGAGCGGCTGCATTTGATTGCATTATGCCGCTTTGGGGCAATCGAGAGTTTGCGAGCAGCAACAAATTGTTTTTATATCCGACCGCGGTAATTACTTGAAAGAAAGAAAGAAAAAAAGAAAAGAGCTTCATCATGTAAAGTCAGACAAAGTTTGATGATATGAAATTTGAAGATCTACAGAGAAATAACAAAATAAAATTTTATTAGTCAGTAGTTGGAATAACAAAATGTAATTGAAATCTGCAAATCAGATGTTTGCACACTACTAGTATTTCGTTATTTGTTTTACACTGCTTGGTTTAGAATGCTGAGGTGTACTCTAAAATATTAGTCTTCCGTACCTAGTAAGAAGAAAGGTACCTACTTCGTTGCATATAAAAACATAAAAATTGCCAAGAATAACATGATATACGATGTCACAATGAAATGAAACTATGACCGAGTAAACAAAGAAAGAACAGCGTCCCTCGCAAGTTTAACTAAGAACTTCCCAAGTAGATTCTTACAGGCAGCATCGCCACTAAACAAACTTTCACGTAACCTCTATCACTATTCTAATAAATCAGTCAGCCTCAATAAACAAGTTGTATAAACAGTCGAATCTCGCGCGGGAACCTCCCGCGCGCCGCCCACGCGCCGCTGCGAGTATCTACCGGCTCGGGTCCTTAAGTGCCGGAAAAACTTCCAGAATCATTCACATATCGTTTCGTGATCATTTTCGGGAGCATTTGAAGTTTCAAAAAAGGAAGTCTCCCGGAAGCTGGCGGGGATCGTTGATCGGGCTTGGGGAGCGACCGTGCTGCGATTATTCATGTAGGTACACAACTTGCAAATACAATACTATCGGTGTAGAAAACTTCGAAAGCGTGATTTAGGTTTAACGTGACAACACTTGTGTGCCAGAACGTCATTTAAAGTCACCGCTGTACCGTGCATTATGGATAAAATTGTGTGACACTGCAGTCCAAGTGTCAGTACAGCTGGCGACCGAGATGACTGAACTCGATATCGCTCGCGGACGGAAGTGTCTGAACGACAAATACACTCAGATAAATGTTCGCCACCGAGTCATAGTTTTATGCGAAGTGTTTTGTGATGAATTTTATTGTGATGAAACTTGACCTGTAGATAGCGACACGCGCCTACTTAACTACTCGATCCAAACCTTACTCTCGTTCCTAAAGAACTCCACGCACGGTACAAAGAACAGAAGGACAGTAAATTATAGTAAAAAACTATAAAACATGCTTCAATTGTTTTATTGTTTTGAATTTTTTAAACTACTTTAATTCCTGATTTTTATTTTTCCATTAATCCCAGTGGTCCAGACGAGGATATCAGAGTGAAAGTATGTAATTATTGTATTATTATCAATCATACCCGGACTTTTTTAAGGAAAAGCGTGTTCAATAAGGAATATAAATTAATGAAAACAGGTCCACAAAATCCATTCGGTGCACGTAAACCGTTATTATTAGAGAGAACTTTGTATTACTTTGATGTAGGTATCACAATAAATCGTATTATCACGGTAATAGTATTACCGTGGCATTATAGTGTGCGCCGTCGGACCTGCCCCACTGTTTTATTATCAAACGGCAAATTAATCCGACAGTATTGAGGGTTTAAATTAAAGCCCTCCGATACATATCTATTGTCGCGTAGATTCATCTGACTAATTTCCACGCGTATGCCAGAGCCGTCATAGCTATGTGCGAGCAGGATAGGAGAAATTTAAAAAAATGAATTTTAAGATGGTTCTTGACCACCGACCGGTGTTTTTGACTTAACGAGACATGAAATTTAAATAATTGTTTATATTTGGAATGTTGGTGTTCGAGATTAGAGGTATATAAGGCGATCGGAAACACGGCATGAGCAGTTCAGCTGTTTCTGAAGCAAATCTGAAGGGAGCACGAGAAGAATAAGAGCTGTTCGCTTCACTTCGCTTCACAATGTACTTTCATTGTGTAATAATTAATCAAAAGAATCCCGGACAAACATTCTTGGACGTGAAATGTTTGTACTAAGGTTTCCAGATGCGAAGGCAGTTTGATATTGAAAATACTTGTAGTCAATAGGTATATTGAAAACTTCAGAGGCTTAGTCCTATAAAGAATCTGAGAAAATCTACCCCGAAACAGTGACACCGACTGGTAATAACGTAACCAAGAGTATCGTGCCAAGACAATCTCGGGTGTCAATCTCGCCGCGACACGTCGCGACACGGCGCGTGCAGTGGGGACAGGATAGAGGAAATACGTTTTACGAATATATGATATCACCGATGAAAATAAAGAGTTCAAAAGGTGCAGAATAGACTGCGAGCAAAATTCAACTGATTCACAGCGTAAACTTTAAGCTAGGATTTATTTTATTTGTTACGAATTAAGATATCGGAAAACGAGGAGTTTTCGGCGAATTTTAAATAGCCTGTAACCTGTCTCAACCATACTTTTAGTTTCTAATGTATAGCAACTACTTTTTTAAGGTACGCGTCCATCATTTTGTTCTTCAGGCTTTAATTAAGTATGAACGACAAATTTATAAACGTTTTTCGATTATTTAATTCGGAAAAGCCAATCCCGATAGACCAAAAACACAAACACAGATAGAACACTACGACTGCCGTCTGCTAGAGATTAGCCACAATTTTCCATGACACTTGGGACAAAGGGATATAACACTGATTGCGTATTCATTTATTTTAAACTCATGTTTATGATACTGCCAGCTAGTTGCTATTAGTAAAATAGCAGGTAATAAAACAAATGAGGAGGTTAAGTAGTTGAGACACGCGAGTTGGCATCGCCGCTACCTATTACACTGGTGCACCACGACGGGGCGGAGACCGCTGCGCCCGTCTGGTCGGCTGGTCGGCTGGTCGGGTGCGGCGTACGACTCCTAATCGTCACATTTGCCATACGATATGATCGTCATAAGCGGAATATATTATAACAATTAGGTCTTCAAACAAAACAAACACGGCTTTGTGTCCACGTCGCTGACCCATGTAGCTCCGCAGCTTAGACATGCAACGATTTTCGTCTGAGGGTTGAGGACGCTGCAATCAAACCATGGTACCCACTACCCAATGAGTCACCTGCTGTTTATGTTCGTTGTCGCAAGCCACTAAGTGGTGACCATGTCTCTACTGGAGACGCAACGCAAATAATATCACTTGTGGCAGAAAAATCGGAGTGGCTGTGACCTCCCCGGTCCCGGTCGAACATGGGAACATTTCAACCGGAACTGATTACTTACACAGTGTGCGAAATATAACCATCAATATTAGACACATTTTGCTTTGGTTGACTCCAACGTAGCGTACGATATTTAGAATAAAGAAGTACACTCATCAACTGTGGTACGAATATAAATACTAGAATTTCTTTCCGTGTGGCAGCTGCTACATACATATATTACACCGAGATCGAACGGGAATTGTATGTACACAAATATTATTATTTCTCCAACACATATTTGTAACAATGAAATATTAAACTGACTGCACCAGTCGACCGTCCAGATGAAACAAAAACATTTAACAAGTTAATTAACATCCGATCATTATGTAGCGTGGCGGGAGCCGCGTAATGACATTTTATTTACACAATTAAATGAGACGCGTTCTTTGTTAATAAATATCAGAAATTAATCATAAATAATAAATTATGACACTGCACGGGTGCACTGACGTTACTAAAGCACGTTTGTATAACAACTCATGTGCGAACCACATTAAATACCGACCTTAGTACAAGCTGAAGCTAAGTTCAGGTCGGAGTTGCCATCGTAACCAACTTTTACCAATTTCACCTAGCCTCTATTCAACGTTACACAAATAAATAACAATTTAGTAAAATGTAACTCTGTGTGTATCTGATTTGAGTAGTGGTTACGTACAAAAGCAGAGGGTGAACCGCAGCAGCGACACACGCGCGACAATGACGCACGAATGAAACAATGGTTTAGTAAAACTCTACGTTTAATTTACAAATGATTCTTCATGTTGCCAACCGGCGCCGGTCCGACTGCAGGCGAGAGCGAGCGCGAGCTTTATCCTTGTCATAGCTTGATCCACATGACATTCGTAAAGATTATTAGAGTATTAAAAACCGTGATTACAAAGTACTCATTAAATTGATAGGCATTTTGATTAATCATATAAGTTTATTGACAAAAATCTGTGTTTTTTATTTTGATGATACTTGCTACGGGTCTTTCCCTAGGATACTTATAATCCCGGAAAATTTATTTTATTTCGCGAGGTAACTTACACAAATACTTTTTAACAAAGAGACAAGTAGTGTCTCTTTGTAAAAACTGACTCGCTCCCACTCGCTCGCCGGCCGTAGCAAGCAATGAGACGCGCGCCGTATGAACACGTTCGAGAGAACCTCGTTATTTTGTTTTTCCTTTGAAATCGCTACAATTACGTCTCTAATTAAAACTTGTTAAAAAGTTCCAGCCGCTTGTTGTTGACTCGATGCGATGAATGTATGAAACGAATGTGAATGAGATTTAAAGCCGTACATTTTAAATGCGGAAATGAAAGGCTTCGTTCGGGGAACTTCTCGATTGACTGTTAACGATACGTCACGGATGAAACGCGGTGGAGGTATAATATTTTTATTTTTACTGGGATTTAAACCAGAGAACTTCCAATAAAATACGAGGTTCTAGATCATTTGAAGATCACATGATGAATAAGTACTAAAGAAAAGACTAAGAGTAAAGTAAATAAAGTAGGTCATTAGAGAGAAATTTAAAGCCCTTATGGCATCATCCATTCGCTCCTCGGTCTCTGAAGATTGTGACCAGTCCTGACCTGATAATAACCAGGTCGAGGCTTTCTTCTTGGCCGGCAACGTATCGGTGATGCCTTGGTGTTACGGTATGTTAAGCTACACCTTCATGCCCTATTGTGACCAAGTCATTATCATCATAGCTCATATATCGTCTATGTCATATCGTATATGTCATATCGTATATGTCATATATCGTCATAGCTCTTGCTGTCATTTAAAAAAATACAAATTGTAACATGTAACTAAAGAAATTAAAGCTTAATATGTAGGTAAGAAAGAAATTAGTTTCAATATCAATATTTAGTCAGCACACATACGTTGTAATGAAATGTATTGAAATATTGTACTCCTACGAGTACAATATTCAATATGTTTGTGCGGGACGAAGCCAGAGGAGTGTCTCCTCGCAGCCCAGCGGGCGGCGCACGGCGTGGTACGTCCACACGGCAGCGCGGCACCAACGTTTTAATACAATCTAAATTAAATGTGTACAGAGTAATGTTCGGCTTTTGGTTTTGGACGCGGCCGACAATACATGCGCGGTGGTCGCACGAGTGACCATTTGTAATTCAATTTTCATTTTAACCCGCAGATTCTGAGGTTACAAAATTCTCTACATTTTACTGAGCCCAAATTAAATTTAATATACAACGCGGTTTTAGACACTACTCGGGTTCAATTAAAACTATTTTCAATTGTTCAGAAAATTTATAAACGAAATGTATAGTCACCAGGTTAAAATAAATTACGGCGAAAATGTATATTCACACATGCAGTTACGTAACGCAAATGTGCCGAGACGAAAATTAAATCATTGCTTTTCGCCGCCTCAATTAACTAAAATGTTGTGTGCTGGGTGTGCTCATTGTGTGCTTACTGTAATAAGTTTAAACCTGAAGCCCAACTACGTAATGAGCACAGAAAAATGTATGTGAGAACGGTTGCTAATTAATTTTAGATCGTTATAGATTGCACACGGTCGTTCAAAATGTTAAAATGATTAGAGAGACCTCAAGATGTCTTTCAAACATCTATTGAACGATATACCTACTTACATATACAATTAATATTTTTAAATCTACTGAATTTTTTTCTCATTAGACTTAAATTTGAATTTTTTTTATTGAATTTTAATACTGTCACGACTTTAGTGATACTCGCGCTACATCAAGAAAAATATATTAAAGTAAGAAGCTTCAAAATTGTTTTTAAGTGTTTGGAATATAAAGCCGCGCCCAGTAGCTGAAAAGGTTATGACATCTGAGAGTACGTCGACCCCTACACGTGCCTACGCTGCCATAGCCGCCACCATCAAACCCGCTGCATCGCAGGCCAAGCAGCTAAAAGGGGAAAAGCAGAACCATCGTGGAGCATCTCACAGGGATCTGCCACAGCAGGGTCCAGCAAAAGACCAGGGTGACGAGGAGGGCTTCATCAAGGTTGAAAAGAAGAAGAAGAGGAAGCCCACCAGTCGGAACCAGTGCGGTACCGCACCGACAGGACCGAACCATCTGCTGCGTCCGGCTATACCGACAACGCTGTTGTACGTGTCCCGACTGCGTTACACCACTCAGGCTGAGGATGTGGTGGAGTACATCCGAATGAAGACCAACTTTCGACTGAGGGTCGTGCGGTTGGAGTCTCGTCACAATATTAACTTCGGTTCCTTTGTGGTGAGATTGCCCACCGAACAGCTGTCGACCTATATGAAGGAAGAGTTCTGGCCGAAGGGTGTTGTATTCCGGCGATTCCGAGGCCGGCTACCAAACACCGCGCAACACACGACGCCGTCCGTTCGTGTTTAATAGTTTTATTTATTTTATGTATAGTATCTAATCTTAGTTTTAAGTTTATTATTGTATCATTTTATGTTGTTTTAAATTTTTTTTATGTATTAGTTTGTTATATTATAAATTAATTGTATGTATTTTATTTTATGGGCCATAGATGCCTAAAATAAATGATTATTATTATTATTTTTTATTAAAGCACCACAAAAGAACGATACAAACGATGTAGGTAGTACGCATGTGGGTAATAATAAATTAGAGGCCTTAAATTTTCCTAATCATAATGGTTGCAATAATCTTTTTATTTTCTTCTATTTACAGACACTCACCCAGAAGGGAACTAATTATTTTAGGGTAGGAAAAATAGATGTATAATGTATATGTTATTTATTAAACTCAATATAATAAATTTATTATTAAGGACTCTATCAAAAAGGTTTAATAAACTTTTACTTAATTACAATGAACAACAAATCCAAACGTAAAGAAAACATGTAATTAATTAATTTGGCAGGCCCTTGAACGTGGGAAGCGAGTGTCAGGGCACCATCACGCTGGAGACATTCTTTAAAACGATCCCGCGCCGTAATGAGCTATATAAATCAAGCCGAGCGACGGCGCGACGGCTACAGAAATAACCCCCTTGATTAATACAACGCAACGTCCAGTTAAAACGGCCTGTTATTGTTTATTTCGATGTAAGAGTTTATTAACATCGTTACTAGGAAACATTGGGATGCTAAGGAGTTTGATATCGCTCATGATTAGTCTTTTTTACATAGTATTAGTTGGTGCTTGACAACAATCCCACCGGATGGTAAGTGGCGACGAAGTCCTAGATGTTGAGCGCAGTAACGTTGTAAAAGTCTATTCACTCCCTTCATGACCATAACCACATCACACGTCAGCAGACTGCAGGCTGCAACCAAGCTATTACAATCCTTCGCGGCACGCATACCTCACGAATGACAAAATAACTGCAGTGTACCAAATGCTATATAAATATCCGTAAGTCGCTGCATGAGATTGAACTCTTGACTTATTTTGGTTTACAAATTGTATTAAATTTTATCCAGGTCAATAAAGATTTACGTTTTACCGAATTGCTATCTAGCTTTCTTTAAAATAAATAATTTGGCGCCGTAGTTGGCTAAAAAACATATTTTTCACGGGATACTTTCGGAATTTTCGACACCAAGCGCCAAATGGATCCCGCTGTACAAACGTATACCTATTTTTAACACAGTTTATGAACACGGACATGAGGAACAAAAGAATTTAAGTATTGTTACAGAGCTGTTGCTTCGGCCGTAAAACATGGGATTAGGTTGAAAAGAAACAAAAGGGTATCCCGAATTCCCGACGTATTTATGTCAAATAAATAATAATATACGTATCTCTTTCTGTGAAGTTACGGAGCTGTGATCAGTATCATTTGTCACGTTTCCACAGCAGTGGGCACCGGCGCCCGTCCTCATGCGTGAGCAACTTGTTACCGTGACTTGTTACGCTCTTCAACCACAAATTCATAGAGTTCCTCTCACTGTATTGTGCGATAGGCCAAAAATGTGGCTGTGGACAATGGAGTCACCCCCTATTTGGAGGCCTACCGCTAATTTTCTTGGTTATTGCCAAAATTAAATTAGTCTCAGTCTATAATGTATTTCTGAGATCTGTCTAGACTCTAGATTATTGCACAGGCTCGGTACTTCGAAACGGAATAGGTATTGTGTGTTTATGACCGATAAAACGGTTAATCCAGCAAAACCAACATCCATAAATATATTCAAGAAAATTAAGAAAGCATAGGTCGGTAGAAACTGTGAACCTTTTCTACTAGTATGTAACCAAACGTACCTAATGAAGATAATGATACGTGCGTTGCTAGAAGTTACAGCCAACTAACTCTAGGCATATGTTTTAAGACTGTTTTGTAACCGCATTTTTGCAAATAAACTATAATTTATCATTACAATTCAAATCCAATAATGTGATTTACCTAATTTAATGATAGAAAGAGAAATGCCGCGGAAAATACAACGCGCGCCGGGACCTTGCGGTCATCTTCGACCTGATGCGGTCCTTGAACTTTAAAATATCCGTTTTATTTGAAAGGCTATTGAGGCCAGCGTATATAAGACATAAAATTTACATGAAGCAACATGCTTCAAGGAAGAATCAGCTGATGTGATGTTTTTACATGGAGAGAACCTTCGCGAGTTATAAAATTTGAATAAGGTTGCAAACGCATAATTTAGGTACATAAGATAGCAATTTTACATAAAGAAGGCACTTATTCATAGTGTTAATTATTCAACAATTATCTTTCTTAATTACTGCCCAGAGTGCATCGCCTGCAAAATGCAACGCCGAGAAGTTTCCGGAACGTTGCAGAATAAATCTGCCTTGCCCCTATAACTTACATAGTTGGGAAACCTACTTGACTTATAAGATTACTCGCTTTTGACTTTAAACAATTTAAACTTTCACACAATATAAACTAGACTAGAAGAATCAACCATAAATACAGTAGCTTTACAATTATTCAATTTTATTCATCTTTTTAAAGTACGGTTTACTAAACGATTGTAAATGTATCCGTAAATGTAGCATAGAAACAAACAATATTAATCCGTAATTCATAAATTCAGTACATTCAGTGGTGTGCTGCAACGTCGGCCTGGTGTGAATACACCATATATATATACACACATATGAATTATACACGTAATGTTATTATTGTAGCGCAATATTATGTCCGCGGCGCGGCGGCGGCGGTAACTCAGAAAGTTGGGACGCACCGTGTCCTGAGCTGTCGCGAGGATAATTATTTAGTCGCTGAGAAACAATGCGAGCGGGAACACTTTCATTATACTGACAATTTTAAAGTTTCATGGTGCTGACCACATCCGGATATGAGTATAGCAACTGGGGATTTGTTTTTAATGCAGTAGCCGAGATAATATGAACAGACGAGCCACCATATGGTAAGCGGTCACCGACGAACAAGGACATCAGTAAATCCAAGGCATCTTTGATGCGCTGCGGCGAAGAAAAAAGGAAACGGAAAAAGGCTCTCATAGTCCCGGCCGTAGCAAGATTAGTCGTTTGGCGACTGACTCTCGCGAGAGTGTGGTGGATGGTCAGCCAGGCTTCAACCCTCCCGTCCAGCAGAGACCAGCTTCCGTCACTTCCTGGTTCCAGATCTACCATCACGATATTGCGGTTAGTATTTAATGCTGCCCTAATGCGACCGAAACGTAGTACGACTTGGTTCAAGGATGGATCAGCGATCTCGCTCTGATGCTTCATCACTATCTAACGGGTTCAAACATTTCATCTGCACGAGCCAACGCCATTAAATCAATAGTATCAGTTATCTAACCAACTCCTGATCGTCCGATCTACGATTAAAGCAAACCTATCCCAATAGCTATCCGAAACCGGATCATCTATCCCATTGAAGCACCTATCCGCCGCCTTTTACCCCACATTATCACAAGGAGCATCTCACGACGGCGTTCAAGTATTCCAGTCAACAACACTATTCTTAGCGGGAGTAAACAATGGCGTTTCCGGTGATCCGCCCCGTAATGGCTTTAAATATAACCTTTTTATGACGCCGGCGCCGGGACCACTCAGCATCTCTCTCACCACCAGACACCACCGCACAGCGCAGAGCGCACAATGAACAGTATGAAGTTACAGTTTGCATTATAATTATGTAGATGTTTGTATGAGTAAAACCTTTTTCTGCGGGTCTTTATTAACACAATAGAAATATGATTTATTGAATTTTTATCTGTTTGCCTGTGGTTTGTACTTACGTGCTAATTTCCGAAACGGATTATCCTATTTGGATGCGGTTTTAACTGATATATTGTGGTAAGTTTCATATTTAGTGTTTGTTTTATTTCAATCGGTTGACAAATAAAAAGTTATGTCAGTTTAAAGAATCACGCTTACCAATTTCTAAAAACTTGGCTGACTATATTCTATACATCTTAAGACCAGAAGTAACTATGTATAAAATATATGTATCGTCTGGTTGTAAGATGGGCTCCAATTAATATTGCAATTGTTATGTCATAAATTCTATTTCCAGTAGAACAGTACATTCCACCGACCGCAGCACTAGAGCAGCGTCCATGTAGTCGGAGCGGCAGGTCGTTAAGATGCAGCTGTAATTGCCGGGTAAATCAAGTTGTTTTAACGATGCACTTCCTTGAAGTTTGAAAATATTCGAAACAAATATGATTAATTTTATGATTTGTTTATTGGTTTCAAATTCGAGCAATTTACGAATAGGAAAATGAGTCAAGTAGGTACTCAAGTAAAAAAATATTTGTTTATTTTTAACGTAACAAGTATTTTAATTAATGTATAAACAAAATAAATATTAAATCAGAAACATGTACTTACCTACATATGTACCTACTTTGTGTTTCTTCGCACTCTTACGCATGTCGAATCGTATTTTAATCGTATTTTAAAGTCAAAAGGCGTTTCCATACTTTGGAGACAATAAATCACGTCTTTATTTAGACAAAACTGCAACCAGTGTAGCGTAGAGCGCGGTGCGAAGTTAGATCCGCGATGTCCGTGAATAGCCGCCTTCGCCCAGCTCAATTAACCTATACAAACTGTCTCAGACCTAAATAACGCGGCAGCGCGTCCCTGCCGCGCGTAATTGCTTTATAAATAACGTTCCTGATTTACATACACTAATTAATACTGATTATCTAAATTTAAAAGCGAATGGCTCAGTAATTTACACACTGATTTAATACGAAATCTCGAAAACTACTTGACATTTAAAAATAAAATAAGGAAAGGAGCTAGTTAAAGCGAAGACGTCAGCTATAAACGATTTGTGTTATTACATCTTCACAAAAAAGCACACACGCAAGCCAAACCACGGTCAACAATTTATTTATAAAAACTGCAATATGTTGTCGCTAAAAATACAGCTCGTAAAGAATTGTAACTTATTTGTTTAAGACAAGCCACGAGCGGTTTGGACGTCCTACACGCACTTGTCAATTCGTCGTAACTAGTAAACCCGTACCGCGCTTCGGGAAACTCATTCCTTGCGTTTAGAAATAGAACCACCATCCAAAACAATTTAACCAAAGTTTAGTGTGGACAGGATTCTTTAAATTGGCAAAATGAAATATTCTTCTTTGAGAACTGATGTACCTAATACAAATACTAAATGTTACTCACACTTCCTACAATACATCCGTCAAATTCGTACATCCCAATCAAACAAGCTGTTACCGCGAATAACGGTATCCAAATAAATATATTCCCTGTACAGACTTCGAACAGAAAGAGATTAATTATAGTTGTATGATAATGATTTAATATTTAAAATTATAAACAGTAATGATTATCTTCTATAGAAAATCCCTTCCATGAATGAATTTACGAATTGCATGAATGTAGAGTTAAATGTAAAAGCCATTTAGGCTTGGCTTGATGCTGCCGCCGCTGTGCCGCCACCGCCGCGCCGCCGCGTCGTACCGGCACATGCGAGCGTGCAGAGAACGTACGGTCTATAGTGAACACCGGCCGCGGATTTTAATTGATTTATTAATAGACTCTCTCGATGCGGTAATTAACACTTTCCCTGTGAACTTGTAAAAAGTAGTAAACTATTGATGAACTTGGCTAAGGTTTCCGTTCGAGTAACCGCCTTCATTTTATTTCAGAAAACCTAAGTTTTTTTTAAGAATTAAAAATATAATTTTTACCTCATTTTATCAACTTAAAAAAATTTGATCAAAAACTGATCACTGGTCCCCGCGTGACGCTCGCACTGACAGACGATGGCTCGCAAAAACATCCAAGAAATATTTTGGCCACTGTACCTATCAATAACAAACTAACTCCTAACTAAAATTTAGGTACTTAAATTTTTTTACAGTTTTTTTATTAGTAAGTAGGTAACCATAAATAAGAAAGTTTAAGCAGTAGTAGTATTATTGCAACAGTTTATTTACGAACCGGTTACGTGGAAACGGAATTAGTTGAACAACTGATGCAATCATTAGATATCTCGGTCGCCGTAAAAATCCCGCGCGGAACAGTTTGCACGTGCAATAAAACTGCAAATAAACTTTTACAGTGCATTAATTGTGCGGTCCGGTGCGGCGCTCCCGGCGCTCCCGGCGCTCCCGGGGGAAACGGAAGCTCTGTTTTGCACAAGGTAACGGTGAATGTAAAACTGCCTTTATAGAATGAACGGATATTTAATTTACCCAATTCAAGGAGACACTTTCCATGCGTAGTCTTATTAGACACACCTATTTAGTTCCGGTGGTTGGCAATGATTTCTGGCGTAACTACTGATATATTTAGAGATTCATATTTAAGATTAAATGATTTTGTGATAAACTTTTGGCTATTTTACAAGACTGCTCAACGACAATGTTTGTACAATCGTGGCGCCGCGCTCAAGAGACAAACGCTTGGCCGATTTTGATAATAATTATTACATCAATCGATTGGTTAATTTGATTAACAAAATGTAATATTATGGTGACAACTGACAACCTGTCATTATATACTAATAGGCTATCTTTGAATAAGTTTATCTTGTTTTTCAGTGCGATAAACTTTGAATTAGCGACCTTTCTTTATTACATAGTAGGGTAGGAAGTTGTTAATTTATATCTAGTTTACTGATAGTGATACTGGTAGCCTAACAAAGTGTAATCGTTTAAAAGCGCGCTGATATACCACCCACTGGTCGAAAGCGCCAGTGAACTATTTATGTGCTCAGCACTTTATTGCATCGCATCAAGCGCAACTGATACCGACGCGTAAGATGTGATAAAAATTAATGTTATTCCAAAATAAAATAAGTCTTCAATATTCAGCTAGGCTAGCTGAATGTTAAGGTCCCGCTTAGAAGAAGACAATAACAGTGAATAGAATAATTAATAGGTTCGCTTTGCAAAATAATCTTGGAAAACTTTGCGATGATTTTTAACCGCAAATAGTTGATAATAATTTGGTAGATAATTTAATATATTATTTAATAAAAAAAACAAAATCTTGTAAACCGTACTCTCTTTCAGATGGACCTGGCGTCGATTCCCAGCGAGACAAAAATTTGTGTTTAAATTTATGTTCGCGCGTTGAGTAACTGTGTGTAGTTCATGGCAGCCACGAATCAGAGAATCCTATTATGGGGTTATGAGTGCTTCGCGGTATGTATTTTAAAAGATATATATGTTGTTTAACAACAATGTCTAGCAACGAGTTGACCACAAAATGCGTAGTTAGGTAAGTGCGATAATGCGCGCCGACTCTACACTTGACGCTTCCGCGTCGTAAACGTAACCGTTTCATGCGCCGCGTGAATAATGTTTCATTTGAATGTTAAAATAACTCGTTTAACGACGCCCGCCACTCCCCTGATATACTGCACTAAAATGTAATCACTGTTTATATACGCCTTATGTACATTATTCATTTAAATAACCTGCAGATCTTTTAAATTCATAATTAAAAAATGAAAGCTTAAATATACTCCATGATGGTGTAAGCGTTGCGTGTGCGTGTTTATTATGAATTTCAAAAGTCTGCAGAGCTCTCTAGGTTTCGGTTAGGTAAATGTCTGTCCCGTATTGGAATCGAACCTGGCACATCTCGCTTCACAGGTGGGTCCCTAACTCCCTACCAACGGGGCTACAAGGTCAACAAGGCAGATTATTTAAATTTTTTTCGTTGGCTAATGTGTTCGGGAATGTGCACGACACAGATATGTTTTGCCTGTAGCTAGTCACACTACATGTCGAGACAGCCTTTAAGGTGTTTTAACACAAGACATTTTGTTGTCGATATCCTTGACAACTTTCACTAAACATTAGGTAACCAACAAAGTGTAAGGTGAATCCTGAAACAAACTTGTAAACGTGAGCATTCGGTAGAATACAAATTAATTCTTACATTATGTTAATTACGTTTATTTATTTAATTAGCGATGAACTCGACAGACAGACGGATAATGAAAAGCATAACTTTTCTAGGTCTGTAAAGTGAAGGTTTACTAATCTCTTTGGATATCTCTGATACATTAATAAATGTTATAACGTAGTTCTCCATAAAGTTTAAAGCTCAATTTATTATTCATTATCAAGTTTCTATATAATTTTAAATTAAGACTAGCTAACCCAGCGAACGTTGTTCCGCCATATCTTGCAAAAAGCGCGATTTAAATTTGAGGAGTAGGGGTAGGGAAATGAAAGTTGGGATTCAGTGGATTTTTTAATGCTTAATCCCAACTATCTTGCTTAATTGCTGAAATTTGAGAGCGACATAAATAATGGTGATGGCGATGGATTGGCATCGGTCGATGCAGTTGTTTACTATAGGCCTTGTATTGTACTTAGGATGTAAAGAAATATGTACTTAGGAACTTAGGATGTACTAACACCGTCTCCTTACCGGACTAACTGTCCTAGTCCCCATTTGAGTTTTGTTCTAGGTCGGTCACGGTTGTCATGGGCGGCAGCGGAAGTGTGGTGCTGCATGCTCGTTCGCTACCTTAATTCCATAACAAGAAAACTATACTGCACTGTCTAGAGGGGTTTTCATGACAGTGTCTTGTAAATATGACCTTAATCGATCAAGCTGTTCACAGGTAACACAATCAATAAACACGGGCAGTAAACATTGTAATAAATGTCGACATTATCTTTATTTTCATTACACTCGGTTTTAATTAAAGCAGATATATACGACCCGAAAAGCTCATAAAAAAGCTAAAAACAATGCCCTCATACATAATGTAAAGGGACCTTAACGGGGCCGTGCGCCGCAGCCGCCGCGGAGGACGCGGCTGCGGCTGCGGCTGCGGCCCAGACCGCACCAAAGTGGGCCACCGGTCTCATATAGTATTCATTGAGGCGCTACGTTGTAACGGAACAAAGAGAGTTTTCAGTGCAATTTATTACCGTGACGCATCAGGTACGGCGCATTGCGAGCGGCGCTCCTCATGCGGGGCTCCATCGCCGGCGAACACAGCTGGAAAATGGCAGCTTACCGGAGAGAGTAACGTTTAAGTATTTGTTTAGAAGAAAGTAGTAACTGACAAGAGTAGCTACTAGTACCAGGCGGACGGGAGTTATAGCTGCTGTGACTTACTAAGTTATCCAAATATTATATAGATAGATAGAATGGATAGATGGCTGAAAATAAAAACGGTGACTTATGAAACCTAAAGAAATGAGTCGTGTTCGGATTGAGAGCGTGTTCAGCTATCGCTGATCCTCTGTTGTGCAAAGCAACCTAAGGACAAAACCTTTTTTTCGAATTTGCTCTCAAAAGTAAAATAGGAAATCTTTTTTTACCTTATTGAACACTACATTCATTCACTTCATTCAATACATGAACATTCTTGTGAGACATTAGTACACTGAACGCCCGGTAAGTACGCCAGCCGTGTGCCGTCGCGCGCCGGTGGAATCACCTCAACGGGGCCAGTTCACACATATTTTGTTTGCTTACATATCATTAAAATAAAACCCTTTCATTAGCCAACGAAGAGGGTTCCGCTGTAATGTTGAAAATGTACATAAACTGTTAATGTTTACTGAACAAATTAATCCCACGCTTATTGACTGAGAGTAACGCGATTAGCGCGACCCTTTATGTTACTTTACTGCGACTGTATTGAAACACTCAAAGAATACCGCGCAGATATTTAGACAACGATGTAAAAATAATTATTACGTCACGAGCCGGTACTACTATCCACACAGGCTCAACACATGCAACGTGACAGCTTTGCGTCTATCCATACTATGAATTCCACAGGATATGATCTCTATTGCATTAAACTCAAACTCAAACTCAAATCATTTATTTCATGTAGGTATGATGCATACACTTATGAACGTCAATTTTTTGCATTTACCACCGTTTCGCTAAGGTGCCTTTAAATATTGATTTTTTAAATCTTTGAGGAGAAAAAGAAACGGCGAAAGAAACTCCTCGGCACATCTTTTAAAAAAATAAAATAATAATGCTAGATTACAAATTTTATACCTACATACAGATACATACATACTAACATGAGTAGAACTGGTCGCAGATGTCTATGTCCAAGCATCTTTGTCATTAATATATTCTTCTACTGTATAATAACCTTTCTCTAATAGTCGTGTTTTTACATGTTTCTTAAATATTTGTAAGGGCAAATCAATAACAGACTTTGGTAACTTATTAAAAAAGCGTACACCGAGCCCCACAAATGACCGCTGGACCCTACGAAGGCGGTACGAGGAAGTCACTAAATGGTGCATATTTCTAGTTTGCCGATCGGTAATATCGGATTTTTGTTTATAACAACTCAAATTTTTCTTAATAAAAATTAAATTGCTATAAACATATTGGGAAGCTACAGTTAATACATCTATTTCTCTGAATTTTTCACGCAATGATTCGCGTGATTTTAATTTATAAATTGCCCTAACGGCTCTTTTCTGTAACACAAAGATTGTTTTAATTTCCGCAGATTTACCCCATAGTAAAATACCATAAGACATAATACTATGAAAGTAGGCAAAGTAGACAAGCCTTGCTGTTTCAACGTCCGTAAATTGCCTTATTTTTCTTATAGCATAAACAGCCTTACTAAGTTTACCCGCAAGTGTCGCTATATGGGTCCCCCACTGGAGCTTACAGTCTAAAGTTATCCCCAGAAATACTGTACAACTTTCCATATTTAATATTTCCTTATTTAATTTAATGTCCTTATTACCGCTTTTAACATTTGGCAATGCAAATTCAACACATTTCGTTTTATTGGCATTAAGCACTAAGTTATTAACAGAAAACCAGTATGAGATATGGGCGAGAGTACTGTTCACATCGTCAAAATTTATTTTATCTCTATTAGTTTTAAATATGAGTGAAGTATCATCTGCAAACAGTACAATATCAGCATACTTACTAATATGGAATGGAAGATCATTTATGTATATTAAAAAAAGGAATGGGCCCAAAATTGATCCCTGAGGGACACCAATTGAAACTGGTGATCCTGGTGATTTAGCTCCGTTTATACAAACACTTTGAACCCTACGATTCAAGTAGGACTTTATTAGTTCAAGTGCTTTATTTTTAAGGCCATAATGACCCAATTTCAAAACTAGTGTTTCATGCTCTACACAATCAAACGCTTTTGAAAGATCACAAAATACACCTATAGCGTTCTGTGATGCTTCCCAGGCCTCATATATATGATTCAAGAGCCTAGCACCCGCATCAATTGTACTACGACCTTTAGTGAACCCGTACTGCTCATTATGAAGTAGGTTATTAACAGTGAAGTGAGTAATCATTTGATTTAACATAATTTTTTCAAAAACCTTGCTAAGTGTCGGCAAAATAGCAACTGGTCTGTAATTATTAACATCTGTTCTGTCTCCGGACTTAAAAAGTGGTATTATTTTACTACATTTCAGAAGATCGGGAAAAGTACCCAGATCTACACAATTATTAAAGATTACAGCTAGGTGCGGGGCTACAACATCTATTATATTATTTATTACTTGTACAGATATCCCCCACAAGTCACCTGTTCTTTTGTTTTTCAAAGATTGGAAGACTTTAATTATCTCTGTCGTCGTAGTATGTTTAAATTCGAACAGAACATTTTAGATAGGACCCTGTTATACAGTTTTCCAAGTTCTTACACTATTGTAAAGCAAACTAGATGAATTAAGGATGTGCAATAACGCTGGCTAAACTAGCTCAAGTTTCCCAATGTTTGGATAGATGGATAGGATCCGCAGCCTCAGCGCGTGCGTTCCACACGAGGGACACGCCGTGATGCCCTACTTCTCAGGACAGTCGTGATAAATAATTCTCAGTAGGGTGCGTATCGAATCGCTTCAGCCGTATGTTCCGAATTCGTCATTGCCCCCTCATCGATTGTTACGTGACTCCAGCGCCTTCCCTTATAAATACTGGCCCACATTTGTCCTCCCACCACCTGAAATAAGATACGCGAGGTGTGTCACGTGTCTGCCCGCCGCGGAGAAATAAGGCTTGTCGATGGAACTCGCTGAAATATTAGAATTCTCACAGTGAGATGGGAATCAAATATTGACGGTTCTCTATGGTATTATAAATTGTTAGGAATGACGGGGGAAATTAGGCCTGAGGATTTGATCTTGACTCTTCCTCTTACATTTTCACGTTTCATATTACTATATCATTCACATTATTTCATAGTGGTACTCTTGGCAGATATATCATTTTTGTCACTTATTAAAAAAAACAATAATAAATTCAAAATTGTACAAATTTATTTTTGAAATAAATCACATTAGAAATATTTTTTAAATGTTAACTGTCCCTAATAAGTTAGCCACCTTCTGTATATACTCGTCATACAGAAAGAAACAAATTTTGTAAAATAATTAATAGACATGGACCGTTTAATTTCCTATCAATGCGTAAGTATTAGTTGCCTTTTTTATTTCATTGAATTTATAAGTATTTTCACCGCGAACTTCTCAACTTCTAAAATTTAAAACAATACCTAAGGTATTTCACAAACAGTGGCCGAGGCTTTGAATAATAAATGTAATGAAAGAAGGAATATCTTGGAAGTCTGGCGCTCGGAGCCCTTTTATTAAGGCAGCATTCTCCGAATTAGGGGCGAACATCCAAAGGTAAAAGTTTGCCCTCTTACCCACTTGAAAAGGATGTCGAATGCTCGTAGTTCATTTATGGAGGCAGGGGTCCGCGCTCCCAGTACTAATCAATACCATCGAAAACATCAATGCCTCTCGTAGAAACTAATTTCTGAAATCACAAGCGACTATTGAAGTGAGAATTAGTGATTTAATGATAGCAGTCTATTTGTAGTAAATTGCGATTTCAAGAAGTTTTAGTTATAATGATAAAATATCACTACTAACAAAGCTAGTTATTATTTTTAAGGTCATAATTTACTTTTGACTCAAATTAGTTCTCTTACAGGTCCGTTTACATAACTAACCTGGCAATCTAGATTATAAATATGTAATCATTAATAACCCTCCTCATGAAAAAGTTTGAGAAATATCAAGGCGCTAGTTCTGAATAGTTTTAATGTAAATCGTGCTAAGAAACACTAAATCAGCTAAAATTACCTTCGATATATCAATAAATAATGTACTCTAAAATGGCTACGCGTGGACTGCAAACAAAATAAAATGAAAGGGTGTGCCCGTTAACAAACAGACAAACAATAAACGCCAGAAAATTTATTTGCCTACGCTCAGTTATTTTAAAATTACTATGCTATTACGTAAACATCAAAATAATTCCACTGGTAGATACCGGGAGGTATACTAATCCTAGAAGATTTTTAAATACACTGGGTACCCTTTTCCCAAGTAAAACTAAAACTGGTGGTTACATAGACGGTGAGTCATTTTCCAAAATAACTACATGTAACTTGTAATTAATTTAATAATCCCAAGTAAGCAGGCGTCATTAGTAACTGCGTAAACAAGTTAAAGCGGACGGCTGTTAGCTCGCGTAGTGTAGCTCGCTTTGTCAGTACACGACGACGGCTCTGAGGTAACCAAATTAGCCGCACAAATATTTGCCACGGAGCGTTTCTTTGTGAGTCACGAGTGAAGGCACGCTGCTTATAATAGCCGATGTTGGTGCGATAAAAATATTACATGCGTACTTATTGTTACTTACATCCCCGACAAAAGGTAAACTGACCGCTAATAGCGTCGCGGCTAAATATAGTTCCGTAGCTTTCAGTTAGTTACCAGGTTACTTTCAGTTGTGTTTAATATTATGAATGTAGACATAATTATATGCTTTTACCTGATTTCACGTGCTTCTGTAGTCCATAGAAGTAGCAGTAAAATCTCGCCACGGCACTGCACTGTACTGACCTACTGGGAAATCTATTGCAAATGTATTATAGGTACTTCAACAGTCAGCCCTAATACTCTTTAAGCGGAAACGGAAAGCTTCAGGTGTCCAATAATAATAATGTATTTTCTTAGGAACGTTTGTTTTCTACTGCTGCTGGTCTGCAACCGAGCAAAAGCTCACCCAATGAAGGATTTGGTGATCGGGATCTATTATAAATCAATATACCGGAAGCAAATATACTCTCGTCGTCGCGTCGTCTCGTACTCGTCTGTCATAGTAACAAATACCTACTATGAAAACGTAATTATTTCATAAGTTGCTAAACATGATCACAATACAATTCCGTGACATAAATCAATTTAATTCTCGTATGTACCTTCCTTTCAAACTATAATCTAATAACAGAAACAATCATAGGTTATGTGTTTGGTATTTACAGATACCAACATGAGGCCCTACTTTTTAGAATTAATATGGGTTACATAATGAACAAAACTTCTTTCACATCATTTCACCGCCTTTAACTGAAAATCCACTTGATCATTATCGGCTGGGTTGTCGAACATTGGTTGTGACGCGCGATTAGGTCGGGCCGCGGTGCGGCGCGTTACTTCCGCGCGGCTGGCGCGTCACACGCAGGACAACAGCGATATTGACGTGCCAAATGTACTGGCGTTATTGATGTTTTAAGAGTGGGTCGAGCCGCATCATGAAAACTAAAATCCTTTCTGAAACTCTGATATTATTATGTGTACGCTCGCAGTACGGCCGGAGCCGTCGACTGCAGCTTGTCGCGCCTTCCAACATGACATTATGATTATGACGGTCGCTTTCACTTCACAGACTATTTAGAGTCACGGTTTAGAGTTGCGGAGATTCTAACGTCTGAATAATGGGAATGTTCTGAGGAACTGTTACAATTGAATGTAATTTCTAAATGTATACACATTAACAAATTTTGTTCGATAGTTAGTAAGGTGCATAAAACCGTAGCAAAAAGTAGTGTAGTAAATTTAAAATTTGATAGTCTACAGACGGTACGTACCACCTGGTAGTAACTAATCACAACCACCACCACGACCTGGACACAGCACCACCCAACCAAACAAAAGAGAACGGGGATTTCATAATTAGTCAATCACAACGACAAAACTGCCAAACTTTTGAACAGTTGAATTATCTGCGACGTCACAGACCTTGTCCACCGCAACACGGTTTGGGCGAACTGTCTCCGCCACACACAATGTGTGTGCAGGTATAAATCCAAAAGTTTATTTATAAGCGAGATGCGCCGCCCGCCGCAGCGGGAGATATGCAAGGACTTTTAATTAAACTAAGAGATTAAAGGCCAGTCGCAGAATACTTGACATTAACTATTCAGTAAATAATACAGTTGTTTCAAAATTAAAACCCGTTGATAGAATGAAAAATCCCGATCCAGACTTTGAATAATAAAAGCGATCGAGACTGATTTTTTGCGGTAGCTTTGACGCTCAGTGTCTCGACACCGCACTCGTCGCCATCAGTTTTTGGAACCGCGGATTTATTTTAACATAACAAGCGAAAAAACCTGAGAAACATGCCACGACCAAGAATCAAATTGAATAGCGCTTGTTTTGCAGGCGTAGGCGCTGTTAATAGTGTTAAACAACGCGCCAAGGAATTAAAGTTCTTGAGTTGGTACCTACTTTTTAACAGTCCTGTTGGAGTCACTAATGTAGTAGGCATCGTAGGAAAAAATACAGCAAGTTCTTCGGAGCACACGAGTCGATCGAGGATACCCGACATAGATATAAGTGTAAGCTTTTTTTATACGATGCTAAGTTAATGCTTGCCAACAATCCCACCTGATGTTAAGTGGCGATGATGGCCAAAGATGGTAAGCGCATTAACTTAGTAAATACCTATTCACTCTTCTCTTAAAGACATCATCAAAAGCAGGCGGGAATGCCGATGCGGGTAATTTTTCATTTTTAATTTCGATTTATTATAAAAGCGTGTTTTTAGTTATTTTTTAACTATTTTTTATTATTTTTTTTAGACTGCAAATAAACATTTTTCTTTCTTCCTTCCTTCTTTCTTTCTTTCTTGCCATCGGTCCTTGTTAAAATGCCAAATTTCGAGTCAATCCGACGCTTTGCAGGGCACAAAACAAAACGAAACGAGAAACAAGCACGGTTCCGATGGATTGTACAGAATCCTAAAGGGAACAAATCCCGTCTGCAATCCCTTAACGACCCGAAGCTACTCCTGGTGTAGACGAAAACAATAGAGAAAATTTAATTTCCTGAAATCCCCGCGAAATATTACTTTAATCCGACGCCGCTGAATATTCAATGGACGCCATATTTTATTTCAGTGTTTTTACGTGAAGTAATACGATTTGAACACGACCGGATATTCTTTTATCTTCCAGCAGGGTCGTCTTGTTCCAACCAACACGCTCAGTGCGATCGCTCAGCAGTACTCAGCGCTCTTTGGAATGTAGTATAATGTGGCTCCAACTCATTTATGGCCTATTGCAGGGCACAGTTTTTCCTCAGTACTGAGTCGGCCTAGAGACATCCAACCACACGAATCCCTATATATATAAAAACTTTTTTTTTCTGACAATAAATATAACATGGCGGTTCAGAAAATTATAAAGTACGTACTATAAATGAAATGAAACGAAATGAAATGAAATGAAATGAAATGAAATGAAATGAAATGAATTGAAATGAAATGAAATGAAATGAAATGAAATGAAATGAAATGAAATGAAATGAAATGAAATGAAATGAAATGAAATGAAATGAAATGAAATGAAATGAAATGAAATGAAATGAAATGAAATGAAATGAAATGAAATGAAATGAAATGAAATGAAATGAAATGAAATGAAATGAAATGAAATGAAATGAAATGAAATGAAATGAAATGAAATGAAATGAAATGAAATGAAATGAAATGAAATGAAATGAAATGAAATGAAATGAAATGAAATGAAATGAAATGAAATGAAATGAAATTTATTCGAAGTTGGTTTTTACAAACACTTTTTGAAAGTCAGTCTACGCCATCGCTGCATCAAATCTCTACCGTGAGTAGTCTTGGAAGAATAAGCGGCAAGAAACTTCCAAGAAGCTTTTTTGCTACTCACATTACAGATATCACTTACTGATACATACTAGCTAGAATATCAAACGTATCAAAGTATCCAAATCATATTACTTTGTTCTCATGTAATTTTAAAGAATTTGCCATTCCTGTACATACTCGTATACAAAACCAATCCAATCCAATATGATTATTTCAAATTACGATCAGAGGTTGTTTACAAGCGTGGCCACGCTGCAGCAGTTAGGACGGGGTATATTTCCGAACGATTATATTATCTCCCAGGTTCGGCGGGCGTTTCCGGCAATTTAAATAAGTACGAGTGCCTACCTTCTGCGGTTTCATTCGCAAACCGTTCATCTTATTATTCGTGAATCATTTATGGTAATCCCGTCGCTGTTTCCCGCCATTTTATGCAATTTCATTGAAATTGCAGCCCATTCATTTTGTTATCTGAAAACCGTCATCTGTACCGCGCTTCTCACGAAGATTAATTGAAAACATTGCCTCATACAGAATACGACTCTTAAAATATATCAATACAAGCTTTCCGTCTCCAGCTTCAACTGTTATATCGCGCCTTTTATTGAACTCGACAGCGCTCTTTCTTTTGACTTTCCAAAAAATCCTTTCTTAGTGCTTACTTACGTCACTTGAGGAACCTACAATATAATACAAACTGTCAAGTGCATCCAATGAGACATAAAAGTTTCAGTTTATCCGCTTTTTTATCCCCAGGTGGGGAATTTCCAAATATCCTCTCTTAGTGCTCCCTACACTCCTCAAGGAACATACATGCCAAATTTCAGCTTGTTGCGTTTAGTAGTTTCGGCTGTACATTTTCTTATGATTTTAAACTTAACTCATCGCGGATTGTAGGTACACATTTTGTTATGATCCGGGTACTCACGATATGTATTTTGAAACGCCGATCCATGCAACTGGGTCGAAATATCGGCGTTTCAAAATACATATCGTGAGTACCCGGATCATAATAAAATGTGTACGTTTTCTGTCAGTCACGCAGTAACGCACAGCAGTTTTACATAATATATTGATTAATAATACCTACGTGAGGATAAAACTGTGGCTCGCTCATAATTTTATTATGCGTGTGAGATTTGGCATGGCTTAAGTTGTCATAGAGAAGAAGTGCAGAACGATAAGCTTTATAATTAATATAGAAATTACACATTAATTTATGTTAAAATACGTTTTTCCAGTATTAGTGACTACTCTACATATTCATATATCCTAATTATATATCTGTATATCGGTGGTATCCTTACGGTGGACCGTTTGTTGTTTCGCCAGTATCGAACCAGATCGAATAATCTTGTCGGAATCGGTTCGGAAATTTTTATGCCGCCCGCAGGCATCTGACATGGCTTAACGACTGTTACCAAATCGTAACAACCGGGACCGACGGCTTTACGTGCCCTTCGAAGCACGGAAGCGCTCAAGAAATTTTGCCACTAGCGGTCACCCATCCAACTACCGAGCGTGCCCGCTGTTGCTTAACTTTGTCGATCACCTTAGATTGAAGCATGCCGCCGGGCTATGAGCGCTTTATTAATATTTATGTCAAGTATATTTTACAAAATAAATGGAAATTTTAAATGACGCCATTATCAAGAAATACCACATTCACGCGCTCCCTAATACATTCCCCACAGAGTGTTACCGATCCATTTGGAGATGATAATTCCTCCATTTTATTGCATTACGGAGACACGTAGCTCTAAAAATGCAGGACGTGTGGCAAATGCCAAGCGAGGCCCATTTCATATGCGACCTTCGCGCCCTTGGACCACCCCCACCCCAGCGAAGGGGGGGGGGGGGGGGGGGTCGCAGTCGAGGGTCCTTGCCTTGCGCCATTTGGATTGAGAACAACAACACATTTTTTAGCGTAAGAATTGATTCCCTTACGTCGGAGGAGCAGTAATAGCTACTCGGGAGGCTCAGCTAGCTCGTATCCGACGCTAACAATCCGTTTGTGCGAGCGCGCGCGGTCTGGTCGCAGGATTTTTGTTTTGTAATATTTTCAAAACGACTGGTGTTTACACTCTGACGGATTTTCAACTCAAGCGTGAAGCAATTTACTCTTACCATCGCATCGGCATGATTGACCATTGACTGATACTGATGTTAGACTATTCACCACAACGTTGCGACCGACAAGAACTGAAAGTTTTCGGCGTTCCAGCAACATAAAGGGCCCCTAAATCATTCACATTGAATCGGTTTGAACCGAGTCGTAACAGAGTTTACGAGCCGTAAAAGCCTGCGTGATATTAAACTTACAACGAAATGATAAACAAAGCGGCATTCGGTCGCGAACCGCACTCGACACACTAAACGTGATAAATGGAAAAAACGCTCACGAAGCGGAACGCGAAATGAAAGATTTGCGCGCATTTCCCGGGACAAGGAGGCGCATGAAAAAAGGGCCCGAAATGCGTCAACACATCTAGAATTTATACCCGGAGATTATCGACGCAATAAGTTGGTCGCGGGCCTTTGGAAAAAAGTTAAATCAAAAACGTGAGCCGACAAACAAGCGGTCGGAGGCAGCCGCCGTCGCGAGGGCCGCCACGAGGCCGCCGCTGCGGCGGATTTTACCGTTCTCTCGATCTCGTCGATAACTTTCGTGTTTTAATTTGTCTGGAACGACGTAGTTAAGACGTTAGAGGACTGTTGATAGGATAAATATTACCCGCAATCAGTATATGCCAACCTTACCCAAAGTATATGTTAGATGGATAGATTTACTTCAATATTATACAGTTTTAATGGAATTTCTAACACGGGCCCAACTTTCTCCCGTCACGGGTCGGTAGCCTGCAGCGAGATAGCGCCACATATTTGTATGTCATGCAATTAGTGTGTCGGTGTGTAACTATAAAGAGGCAGCAGACTGTAGGCATTTATTTCAAGAACAGGGCCGAATCACAATACTGTATGATAATATTACCGTGGTACAATCGTACAGTTAGAGGTCAGTGACGTGGCAGTGGCCACTACTTGTTATTCGTAGCAAGAACACCACACGCCAATTTCTAGTATCCGTAGCGCGTCTACAATAACGCTACGTTTGCTACGAAAGGCTACGACACCTTGAAAATTATTGCAGACATTCAAATTCTCATTTTGGTAAACTATCACGTTTATTGTTTTTTCAATTGATTATTGTTCACTTTTCAGTTTTATTAAACTCACTCAATTAAAAGGATTAATTTGACACCCGTATCGATGAATATTGAATCTGCCATTAAAGAAACGTAATTCATAGGTATGATATCATCAAAACCACAAAATGATAACTGCAGACCGCTTTATTGTTTCAACTACAGTTGGTGTTCATACACACATGTCATTCACTGGAACAACATAACCCATCATCTGACGTAAGGCGGATAAAAATCTGACATTCGTCTGGAAATATTTCAGAATCGTGGTTACCGGTGTCCGGATTTCCCGAAACTTATTATGTGTCGCGGAGAGCTGAGAAAAAGTGGGCGAGGATTTATCGCCTCCGCAGCGGACCGCGCCAGGCCTCGGAGGTCACGCGCGGTCCCGCCTCCCGTGCCTAATAAAATAATACTCGGCGACTGTCCATGGTTTTTGTTAATGTTACACATTTGAGATAAAAATGCTTTTGTGGTTTCATAACATCCATTATGTTTGAGTAATAATATTTTCCACGTATTATGTTTTAATGTGTAATTCCGTACATTACAGCACAATGTTTATAATGCAGGTCGCATTATAAATATTGTGATAGGCATAGGTGGAATTTATATATCGTTACAAACAAGAGGGTACAACTCATCTACTGTATAGTAACCTTTGTCTACGAGATGCACTTTCACACGTTTCTTAAACAACTCTACAAGCAAGGCGCGTGTTGACTTTGGGACTTTATTATAGAATTGTACCCAAGCCCCATAAAAGTTCGCTGTATTTTACAAAGCCAGTATGAACACATAACCAATTAATGCGTCCATGAATGCAATGTAAGAATACCTATTTCTTTGAACTTATCACGGCGCCCTTCTCGTGACGTTAATTTATAGACTGTTCCAATTTCCAATGAAACCTAGTAGTACCTACACACTACATCCTATCCTAGTACTACGGTAGTGATACACTTCACATCTACTGCTATGCTACTGTCTATGCTCCTGAGATTAGCCAAATGTCTGCCTTTATAGTTATTTAATGTTGTATATATGTAGGTTGTATGAAAATCTTTCTCGCATTCACGGTATTAAACATCAAGATCATCAATCGTCCTTATTAAATATGATAGCATAGAGACGTAAAAATACTCAATAATAACACACAGAACTCGGAGCGCTTCTGCAAAACCTTCAGAAAGATTCTTTACCATTTACTCTGCGAATACCACTTATCCTCTTGACTGAATAAACAAATAAACAGGAATAACATGTGTACAGAGCGCGGGCACGTCGCGCCGGCAAGATGGCCGCCGCCGGGAGGACGTCAAGGTGGCGCGGGAGGCTGCAATATTGACAGGACCTCTCCGTCCATTCACTAAATTATGCAGCTCCATTGCCTAATTTTCTTACCGAAGACACTTTTCGAATTTCGATCAGAAATTTGAAGGTTTTCCTCATCTTCGACCACATGTTATGTATTGTATTCTTCTCGCTTATTGTTTGTATTAATTCGTTTGTACATAGAACCTTAACACATAAAAACCTTCCACGGTTGACTTTTGAGGGAAGTTCGTAGTTACCTAGGTAAGGAAAGACAATACACGCCCTTCACGACGACCCCTGCTGCGCTCGAGCTGGGTAGTGCACACCGCCGCGCCGCCTGGCATCCTTCAACGGGATGGACTTGGAGCCATCAGTAACGGAACAGGCAATGAATGCAGAATGAGCTGAGCGCATCATCAGTAGATAGATAGATAGATAGAACTGGCATTCACTTTACGGGGGATAGCAAGCCTTTACAAAGATTAGTTTTATTAGATTATGTTTTACGTTTTTTAACAATAACGTTATTGAAATAATGATAAAAAGGAGCATACATACATATAAGTATGTATAATGTAAGTATATCAATACTGACATTGGCGTAGACAAACTCAAATAGTGAGTTGCGTGCGCCGAGTGAAGGGCGGTATTTGATTCCCATTCGGAACAAACAACTTTGTCACCGGCGTAGGTTAATTTCGGTAAGTACTTGTATTATACACACATAATATACATTCGCTAAACGCTCAATTTAAAAATGTTCGATCCCAGTAAGTTGAATAAAGTGAGGCGCGATCAGGTGCAATTCACAATAACAAGCCGACAAGCTTGTTGATGAGTTAAGTAAGACGTTTACCGAAATTAGCCCGAGTTAGTGCCGAGTCAATTACCGTGCTCGGACGCGACAGCGCCGTCAGCCTGGCGCGGGCGGACTTGTGCACGACCCACAGGTATCACTGTGTTGACTGCACGTCATTCAGTACTTGCAGTCACCGCCGCCCATCAACAACAGACACTTGACAGACACTTGATATATTGATAGGGAGTACTCAGTGTTTGATTCTCATTCCAAATAAAAAGGGTGCTTAAAATTTGACTTAGTTATCCATTACAAACCCATAATGTCTACAAACTGAGCGCGCGGTATAAACTAATCCACTAAAGGTCATTAACCCCCGTCAGTCGGCCGCCGGCCGGTCGGTCGCCGTAGCGCACAGCGATTCCGAATATTTTTAGATAATTTTGATAGCCTTTTTTGAAATAATTCTAGTGTAGAATTTTAACTTTAAATTTTTAATCATTACTATGACCATGCTCTTTCATGTCCTCGAGTATGTCAAGTGAAAAGAAAAGTTGAAAGAAAATTAATATGATTAATATCGATTAATAGATGATTAAGGGTAACTAACTTCATACTACATATACGAGTATACACAATACAGTTTTGAGCAACACACATTTTTATTCATATCTGAATCGACACAGGCGTAGAATGCGTAAATTTATTTAGAAAATGCAACCACAGGATAATGTAAAGCGTGAGAGTGGGGCCCGAGTATTTAACAGAACAACCAAATCGTTTCGCATCAATGAATGAATGGCTCTTGTGCCATTCCGCGACAGCACCGAGCAGGTTCAGCGATACTTAACTATGAGTATAAACAAATCCTAATCACGCAAACTGCGCTCAAAATTACTACTCCACTTTGACTCCATTACGTTTATTTACAAATGTGGAATAGTAAAAAAATAACTGGATTAATATAATCCGCTTCATTGGTGTCTCCCGGGCGAGTCACGCCATTTATATTGTCATCGAACGGGACTTATCTGGGAGCGCAGCAGGGCGCCAGGGAAAATTCCAGCGAAAACACCCACTGCGTATCTTTTCAAGGATCACTTCGCTTGTTTAGACACAGAAACTATATTTTCTTAGTAGTCCTTGACATCCCGTATTATCCATATTATCCGACATCCCATATTAGTTATATTTGAAAATATACTTCCTTCGTTCGTCTATATCGTTTGTTGTAATTATAGACCACAGACAGCGCCCTGAACTGAAATAATATTAAAACCCTTTTAATCCATTTTTCATTTTTCCGTCTGTCACTGGTCGTGCCGCGGGCCCAGGTAGGTACGTCATTAATAGTTTGCTGCGTCATCGCTCAAAATGTTCAGTTTTGTTATTTTGTGCAATAAACGTATTGGGCTAAGAAAAATTCACGAAAATGAAAATGGTTTCATTCAGAAACCATTTCGGGAAAGAAACATTAGAACAATAGCCAAGATTCACAAGACAAAACGTGTATAAATTAATTGAAGCATATTTTGTTTTACTAAATACATTCAGTATTTATTTAAAGTGTTAAATACAATGAGCGATACTCCCCTAATAGGATTATGTACTCCTGAAAGGACTCTCGTAGCAATTTATTCATGATGTTTGTGTGTAGCCGCTTTTTAATAATTATGCTTTTATTGTTAACTAGCTGTGCCCGCGACTTCGTCCGCGTGGAATTTTGATTGCTAAGGGGAGATTTCTAAAGTAAAAGAAGCTGAAGTGATTTCTAAAGTAAAAGTACCGTCAAAGTCGGTCCAGCCGTTCCAGAAATTAGCTAAAACAGACAGACAGACAGATAGACGGACAGACAGACAGACAGACAAAAATTGTAAAACATGTTATTTTGGTATATGTACCGTGTATACATCCATATGCATTTGTGAAATCACGTTAAGATCCTCAGTTTAAGAGACGAACATTGCTACCACGTGGACTTTCTTGCACGGCTCAAGGGATAACGCGCCCTCTATCCTCTCTATATAACAACCCTCTGTTTATACAAAAACGTTAAACGTAAGGAATTCTAGGTCATGATGATTCTTTTGCGTCGCTGTAATCCCCAAGGAGGGCAAATTGTCGCTGCTTTGTGTGGAATTTAAATATTAACGACGTGTAATGACACCGTTTCACAACCAGTGTTCAAATCAAATGTGACAATTATTTTTCCTTTGTACTTTACAATTGACTTTTGATTATAAATGAAAGTTGTAATTAAAGACGGCACGCTCTATTGTTTCCAATTATACCTCCGAGGTATAAGCCATCAACGATAAAGATGTGTTGTGTGATATGATCTTAAAATAGTAAAATATGCGCGACCCACGTGGACTTTAATATCATATCTTAGTATAATCTAACTAAATCATTCCATTTTTTCGGAAGCCACTTGATCACCATTTGATCGAAAGGATCGAAGTATACAGACCACAGGAACCACGATGCCCTCAGGCTCTACCAGGCTCGCGAGACGGCGACCGCTCGCGGTGTGACGCAACTGCGTTTCAAAGGTATCGGCAAACGGCGCTGGGTGGGTGCGCATATACTTTATAAGATTAGGTACACCAAATACCAGTAATTATCTCAGCTATTGTAAATGCAACATACTCTCAACTTATTTTGACAGTAAAAACCATTGTGGAAATGCTTGGGCTGTTGTGAAGCTTTGTTCCAATCGTTTTCTAGCCCCATTGACGTGCCAATTTTGTCACATAGTTTTGGCGCGGAAGGGGGGAAGTATACTGTATTCCCAAATTTTGATTATGAAGTATACGAGTTACATCAAAAAAAATTGTTTGTAAAGACGCAAAATAAGTAGTTCTTTAGTAAAAATGTAGTAAGTAAAAAAAGAACTACAACACGCCTGCGAATGGACTTAGGTCAAACTTATATTTTGGTTTTGATAATGTAGTTGCCGGTGAAATGTAAAAGAGGATCAGCCGCCAGGTGCCAGCTGCTTTAAATACAAATATTCAATTGTAGCCATCAACAATCGTCCGCGCTGAGCCACTGAAAGTTAAGATAGACAACAAGCCTGATTCATACTGGCACAGCAACATTGCCGTCGCAGTCAAATCCCCTCGAACTGCAATGAGACAAATAAAAAAACAAACGCAGTATTTAATTAGTACCTACACTTACTTAACGTGTGCTTAAGCTCCGCACCTCGAGGGATTATGCAAATAGGCAAAGAAGTAATCTAATTGTTCCAAACTCGAGCCGCGCTACACCTGATATTATTGCATTAGTATAATTAAGTTATGCTACACGAATACAGTCGGATTTTCACTCTGAATTTAAAATACACACCCCGCTCATTATGAGGACGTAGTCGTGCCTCCCCCGACATGTCACGCCGCGTTATTTACGATGTCATAGATTGTACACATATTATAGTAATAATTAACTTGTCGTGCATTTTGTATCGGGTGATCGGGACCCGCGCGACCGTGCACTCTCTACCCTCTAGAATTGTAGATGCTGGAACGTTGGCAGCCGCTCGGCCGCTCGGGCTCACCAGGGCTACGGTACGTTTAGTAGACGAACGTTGAAGGTGTTCGTGAGGACTATCCACCACCGCTGCTAAAGCTTCAACCGGAAGGCATTAACTAGTACCTGCACTCGCTTCACTTCAGGAAATCATTCTTATTTCTAATAAATGTTCAGACATAATTGTTTATAACAGTCAATCTTTTTTATATTCAACTGATTAAATTACAGAAGCAAACCTATAAATCATTGCTTTTGGACCTATAGAACATAAACATGTACCCTAAAGTAGAAACTTATGTGCATAATATTAAGTAAAGTGCAAGCCGTTACTTGTGAAAATACTATTCACAGTAAAATATATGAGAAACGCAGGAGTGTCTGTCTGTCGCCCGACCTCCGCTCAGTATTCGTAACACAGAGCTCGTTTGTTAAGTCCATTAAAGGAGACTGTTTCTCTTGATAACGTTACTTTATTTTAATGATACTCCGCGTTTCTTCATAATGTTATTGCTTTAGGTTTCGTGCTGCAATATACTTTGATACCGCGCATTACAATTTCGAACTTTGCCAGTAAATGTACTGCGACACAATACAAATAAATCGTGATTTTTGGCGGTATTATCAATTTAAATATAAACTTTACATAAATAGCAGAAAAGCTTTTTATCGATAAATGAAACAATGTTCGCTATATCGGATGTGAATTGACATTTTATGAGGGCTACATTCGCTATAACCAGGATGAGTGTACAATTTTTAAGTTACTAAAATGACTGGCTGTAGTGCTACATTTTTTTTAAAGCAAAGGAACCAATGTATACTGACGCGTAATAAAATAAACTGTAACGTGATCAAATCTGTTAAATATTTACATTTTTCATGATTTGAATGTAGGTTTTCTTTATAGTGTTCTACATAATGTCCAGCCGTACAACTATTTCCCTACCAAAAGTCACATCGTTCCGTTGCTTTGTTTAACCGTGAAGGAAAGACAAACAGACTAACATACTTTTGCATTTATAATATACATATACATGGATGCGGCGAGTGCGGACTTAAGAAACTTTTCATCGCAGAAAAACAAATTTATTCCCGCGGGATAACTGATAAGAGTTTAACACTATCCTTGTATCACAAACACTTCTTGGTTGTTTAGAGATTGTTTATAAAAATGTCCATACTAATAAAACACGGAGAGCTGTCTCGGGATATATCGCATATCTGTCCATCAACAACATACAACATGTCATACAACTATGCTAAGTGATTTTTGAATGTGGAGCATCAGTGAGAGAGGTTTTTAAAGATAAACTATTTGGAGAGTTATAACCCACAGACAAGCATTATCATAAATAAAAAAAAACTATTTCTGTTTTCAGATATCGGTTAATGGGGGTAAAGTAAACGTCACCAAATAGCTATTAAAAACACGTTATTGTAACGTATTTAATACATATTAATAAGGATATTCTGATTATCTAACAGTAGTAAGCGATCATAAGCTTTATATGAAATATGCGGCTATCTTCTAAACTTTACTGTTGAGTACCTATTTTCGTAAAAATATTTATTGTTGAGTTACAGTTACCAGTTAGGTTACAGCAAGATTTTAGAAATAATTGCCAATGATCCACAAGCAACAGCTGGCGGCATCATAATTATTATATTTTATTCTTACTTTCTATCCTGTTTTTATCCTGTTTCTATCCTATATTTAATTAATTGTGACGTAATAGGTATCGTAATAACGAATAGTTTAAAACCTATAAACTTTTTGCGGTGCAAACTCTATTTGTAAAATCTTATCTAAAGCGTATCGAGAAAATAGTACCGACAGAGAAAAGTAGAAATAAAGAATAGAAGTAGAAGAGAAAAGTAGCAATAAAAAGTAGAAATAGAGAATAGTAGTAAAAAAATCAGTTTATCTCCTTTTTTGTCTCCTTAGGGGGGAAATTTCCAAAAATCCTCTCTTAGTGCTCTTATTGAACATACATGCCAAATACCAGCTTCTTGCGTCCAGTAGTGTCGGCTGTACGTTGTCTGTCAGTCACTCAGTAACGGAAGAGTTTTATATAATTATTATTAACATTAATACCCTTAGAATAATGACATATAGAATGACAGTCTTCATACAAGCGCTCTGTCTAAAGTGAAGCACTAATTTTATTTTTTATTTATTTTTATACTTGTTTAGTGGTTGCCAGGGGGAGTGCACTTTCCCGAAAGTGGGGAATGATTCGGAATAATACCTACATAAATAGCTATGTGTGGTAAAGTATGGGTATGGTTATGTAAAATTGTTATATTACGAGAATGTTTATTTAAATATGAAACGAATACAAGAAAATATTAACACCATTTTTTTTACTATTCATTTTTTACATTATCTTTTACGTTGCTGCGTAAGCTGAACATAAGCATGAACACAGGAACTTAGTATATTTTAATAACAGCATTGAGTAAAAAAGTTTTGTTCCAATATTAAATATACTCTGTGAAAAAACAAAAAACAATGGGCTTTGTTGATTTACTACTCTATGGACCATATTATATCTGTGAACTATTGTATCTGTGAAAACAACAATAAAATTAAGATGAAAATGACATTGACAATAGGCATGATAATATAATAATAAATAAGAATAATAACTAAAATAATAATGAATAACAACTTCAATAATTATACCTTAACAGGGACAACATTTTCGCGCAATCTACACGATCCACCCTGTGTAATGTACTTATCTTTATTATGAAAATGTTTTGAACATATTCGTGTATTTTTGGTTGGCTTTCAATATACTTCTCCACGACTAAGCCTTATATCCTTATATGTCATAATTATTTTTTTTCCGCGAGACGCGTTTGCCGTGCATTGTCATTGATGACTACGGAGCTGGCCGGCGTTTGGTGACATATACTACTCACATTTATAGTTGTCAAAGTAGCCGCGCGGACTTCGTTTCTATATGTCATTATTCTAAGTTAATACCTATAATGCCAATTACAGCAAATAATGTTTAAAAAGGCGTACCGTACACCTATTTAATGTGGGACATGTTTTATAAGCCTCAAAATAGCACATCAACGTTGGACGTGCAGCAGGTACCTAATTACGATTGGCATGGTACAATTACCTTGACAGAATTATGAACCCTTAAATTTAAAAAAGTCTCCCTAACCAAAACAATGATTACCTACATCAGTTTGATTGCTGCAATCCCTTTTTATAACCAAGTTACTTACGTTAAATAATAAAATAAGGTAATTACCTATTTAATTACATCAGAAGAGAGTCGCGTGAAAATAATAAATTCAAGTTAACATGTCGTCTTTGTTTAGATAATGTAGTCAGGATAATTAATTCTCTGTTCAAATGTATTTCAAATTCATTTATTTTTTTAATTAAGAACTGAAATGATCAAACAGAACACGGGAATTATTTCCAAAACCACATTTGTGACGTTATGACATCTGACAAACGTAATGATTAAATCAAATACTACACTGGCAAATTGGGAATTTAAAACCCAAATATCAACACACAAAATATCGGCTTGTTCTGATGTAATATAAAAAATATCGTTAACCCTTCTAAGCATTTAATAATGTAAAACTCAACCGGGTACATTCACGTACCTTGAGCGCAAATATAGACCCCACAGTACAGCAGACTGACCACAAAAATCACTCACATGGAATCACTGCACAACACAGAGCAATAATACACTGAGCATTCACAGATAGCGAACGTCGATACGTAAATCTAAAACTGCGGGACGAACTGTTTGTGGTGTTAGAACTGTTACAGTAAATATGCAATATCGTGAACGAAACGTAAGGTTGGATGGTTCGCGTAACGCAGGCGGCAGGCGTGAGGGCGACGGGGTGGGCCGACGGACAGTCGCTCGGGACGGCGCCGGGACGACCACTGCCGGAGCCGGCGCCGAGCGCCGCGCGCACCCCCGCACCCCACCCGACACTACAGCTGAAACAAAACTGCTTTTTGAATTTGGACCGGCTCAAATTATTTTCTATGACTCCCAGTCAGGCATCCGATCATAAATAACAAAATCCGGCACGGAAGACGTGCAGCGAGCTTCCACGTCCCAAGGTTAATCTCGGTCCGTCCATAAACATAATCCGCCATTCTTCAACGATCAAATATACTGGGTCTCTGATCTGATAGCTTCTCCTCGGCTATTCCACTGACACTTTTGGAATCATCGGTTTCTTGCTGAACCACTTCAAGCTTAAGATCACTATCAGTGTGTGTGTAGACTTGAAGCCCAAGAAACAAAGACTTTGACAACGAAAACATTATAAACTGGTTGAATTTTTGTACAGGTAGACAACATTGACTTATTATTACTAATATCAATGACCGACATTTATTTTAGTGTCATAGTGTCAAATAAAACAATAACCCTTGTTTCCTTGTTTCCATGTTCCATGGTTCTACTGACAGATTAAAAGGAACCTTATTACAAAGTATCTGAGTAGCTTCTTGATTCTAAAATAAATCTTACGTCAGGACACGTGTAGGTACACGAGTTTAACATTTTTTACTCATCCCAAAAAGTGCACACTGCACAACGCCGCTAAAGCAGTTTTCAGTTCAAAAATTAATAGGTACTATGAGAACTATGCAGTACCAGTTTTTTCTTGCTTTTCTGATATTTATTCTCTGATAGTTACCCGATATACGAGGCTATAACACATGTGTTAAATTGTGAAACGGTTGTGTTAAATTCGGCGAATTTCGGCGAATTCGGGTAATAGAGAATCTTGAAAACACAGCTTATTAAACAATATCTGAACTAGCCTATTATAGATCCCCTTATTTCAGCTATTTTCAATTGTTGAAAAGTACCTATGACTCGGTGTTTTAAAATTGACCACGCGATTGGCGGTTGGAATACGTTTAAAACTTGCGTATGTGCACACTTTAAAATTCTACATAATGCTGTAACTTAAGTTACATAAAGCAATGTCTCAAGGTGTGCTAAAATTTTTAACCAAATGGAAAAGATCGAATTCTTGACCACGCCAATATTACAGTTAGACGTAAAGATAGGAAAAATCGTTATTGATGTCAGCAAAAGAGAATGATGAATGAGAAAAAGGTGTGAACGATGATGATTGAAGTAACGAACGCGGCACTATCACATGTGAGTAAATTAACAAGAAGATTTTCAACGTAACAGATAATATGTGCCGGATACTTTGCGATAAAACAATTTATTTTAAACGGAGGTTTTATTCAGGTTGACAAAAGACTTGCACTTCACGCTTGAGCCGGAAATAAATGAATGTTTTTGCACAACCGTTACGGCGCGCGGCGAACGGCGCGCGGGGCGCGGGGCTGGATTGATAGGCGCGGGATACGGGACGTATCTTACTGGCTTGTGATGTTTTATGGTTTTGGAAGCTATTTTGTTTGTTTATTTATAACTTGGGAATTGATAATTAAACAAATTCAATACATAAGTTAAATGTGTAACTTGCAACGCATACTTCATGGTATGAATTTCATTTCATTTATTTTTTGGTAAACCACATCAAATTATAATTTGAATAGACTTACCGCAGAACAAAGTAACGTCTGCAAAATCTTTATTTTACTAAGAGCCATTTGCAGACTTTCCTGAGAATTTTCCTAACTTTTTTAATTTCATAAATAGCGTTTTGTGTACAAACTGTTTGTAAACTTTTAACGTTGTTGACCAATTGATTTTTATTATAATCTAGACCAGAAAGCCTCTACTTTGAAACGGGAAGGAAGTATCGCCATTTTTATGTTTCGTTGGATAATAGATAATAGTTTATATGATGATTCTGATCAGTAATTAATTTATCGACTGCTTTTGTATTAACGCAGAACAATGCACGGATCTTGTACAATGTAAAATTATAAATGCTTTATTGAGATACAGTAACTACCCGTACTTACTTGAAAGTAGTAGATATTCGCCGGTTCTAACTCACTTGTAGGGCGAAAATAGGGCGAAAAACTCGTTTCGACCGGTTTCACCGGCTACTAGTCGCGAATGAACTTTATATTAAGTGATATGAACTTTATATTAAGTGATATGAACTTTATATTAAGTAATTCGCGGTTTAATTAGGCGCGAATTACCTTTATCCGCGGATCAATTAATCAATTCGCGGTTCGATAAACCAATTCGCGGCCGCGAATTAACTTGATTCGCGCTTCAATTAAACGATTCGCGGTTTTATTACGTGTCAATCAATAAAAACGCGGATTAATTAATTAAAGCGCGCATAAAGTTAATTCGCGACTAGTAGCCGGTGAATCCCAAACAATCGAGTTTCGCGGTATATGCCGGTTCTGGCTCTGCAGTAGTAGGGATATGCCGGTTCTGGCTCACGAAAACTCGATTCTTCGGGATACACCGGCTACTAGCCGCGAATCAACTTTATTCACGCTTCAATTAAGTAATCCGCGGTTTTATTATGCGCGAATTTTCTTTATTCACGGTTCGATTAATCAATTCGCGGGTCGCTTAACGGCGAATTAATTTTATTTCTGGCTTTATTATCTCATTCGCGATTTTATTGACTTATTCACGGATTTCTTTACTTTACTTAGAAAGCACTCAACGGTATCTCTACATTCTTTTTTATCGCTTGCCTTAATGGTCGATGCATCCGTTCCTTTATCCACAATACAGATAAGGATATCTGCTAATGTTTCCGCCCACATTCCGCTCCTTCCATATAAATTTAGCTAGCATGGCTCAAAGGACATCATTGTGACAGTGAAAGTGAGCCGAGTCTACTATATAATGGATGTGAGTATTTTCTTAATTTCTTAATTATCTGTTGAAAACTTTTAATTTCCTGTGTGCACACGTTCTAGACATGTATGTACATATTCATGCCCGCGATATCTGTAGGTGTTTCGGTATTTTTTTTTCATAATATTGTTGTTCTCATTTTTATGATTCGCTAATTATCTAGTGAAATCTTTTCATTTCCTATGTGATATCTGTAGGTATTTCCATATTTTTTGCATTAATTGTCCATGTATAATGAACCAGCTCTCGATAACCTAATAATAAAGTGTCGTAGTATAAAATTAACCTGTATTATGTTCTCTTTCAGCAAGACACATTCAAAAGCTACTATTTTCCGGAGACGCCCGAGGAACCTGACGATTCATTAGTTGTTAATATGAAGAAAAACAATAATATCAAAAGAATAAATGACATAGACATGTTCTTTGAGAAGCCCAAAAAGAAGAAAAAACTCGGAGTACAATCTTCATATGTATCAGCAGCACGTGACGACGGAGTCTCTTATATTTCCTCCAAGGAAGATGACGCTCTCACCGCTACTCATCTCATAAAAATCGATGTCTATGATATGAATAAAATACGCAACATCGAACCGATTAATTATTGGAAATACTCCGATGCTCGAGTAAAATATTATGTGCAATCAGAAGATGATAAACGTTATCAAAGCACGCGGGACATCATTTACAACATTACAAAGACACTCGCCGGGAAGCACAATTGTTCAAAATATTTTATCGAGGACAAACTCCAAGGAATGTAACGCTCTCACCGTGACTCATCTTATAAAAATGTATATAAGTAAAAGCAAAAGAAGAAATAACATTAACTAGAAGTATCGCGCCCCCACCCACAGCATTGGGCATATAAATAACTAGAAGCTAACAACCAGAAACTATTTCATAAGATATATACCTAACGAATGTGTTCCAAGTTAGCCGTAATGGATTCCAACGATCAAATTGAGTCTGAACTTTATAAGTTATGTGGTGATATAGAGTCAAGCATTATGTTTAATGATGACAATGATGAAGAACTAGTGAAAATTTGTTGTGAGATTGAAACAAATATCATGTAAGTATAAACAAACTTTACATATAATTTTTTTGGTCTTTAGAAAAGAAGTATAACGTAAAATAAATATGATGTGGTTTTATATATTTTTATAGCTCTTAAATTGTATTGTTACAGTCAGTTAGGTGGAGGATCCCGAAAAAGAACCAACAACATCGAAAATAATACCCACAAAACTAAAAGAGTAAAACATGAAGCTTCTACTTCGTCTCATCCTTCTGCTGCACAATCTGATAAGGTACATTGTGATGTATGTGAAATTTTAGTGTGTAAGAAGTATTTTACAAATCATTTAAAAAGTAATCGGCATAAAACTAAAGCATCAAAATTACACGATAATTTGCAAAACGTTCATGTTGTTGAATCAGCGTTCGGACAGAGAATAATATCGTATAAAATAAATAGTAAAAGTGATGGATCTTTTGAAACACCAGAGATATTTTTAAATTCAATTCATAATGACATTCAATCATTAATTGAAGAATCTATTCTAAAACATACCGTATTCAAAGTAAATTTTGTATTGCATGCTGATTTTATTCAACAAACAAAAAATATTTCCAATTCCTTCGATTTTCAAACAAGCAATTACATTATATTTCAAGGCGATGATTTAAATATATTTTTTTCGTCTTTACGTGACACTTTTATTAATAAAATTAATACATTTGAAAAAAAAGATAGCGGTTGGACTCTGAATTTTATTAAGTCATTAGACATGAATGTTAACAAATTTAATCCCCTACGAGGTTCGTCATATATTGATTTACCCAGAGACATTATGGTAAAAAGAGCAATTATTAATGTTAAAAACGTAGATGTTTTATGTTTAAAATGGGCTTTGCTTTCTGCTTTGTATCCAGTAAATAAAAATCCTGATCGCGTTTCATCTTATAGCATGCATTGTAATAAACTGAAGTTTGACGGTGTCTCTTTTCCAGTTAAATTATCCGATATCTCAAAAGTGGAAAAGTTAAATAATATTAGTATCAACGTTTTCGGTTTAGAATTTGATAAAATCAATAAAACTCATTCTGTTGTAGGCCCTTTATATTTTACAAAATGTCGTAAGGGTATCCATGTTAATTTATTATTGCTTTCAAACGGAAGAAATAATCATTATTGTTATATAAAAAATATGTCGCGTTTAGTCAGTAATCAAATTTCAAGTCATGAACATGCTATTTATATTTGTGATGGATGTTTATTACATTTTCCTAGTCAAGTAAAGTTGACAGAACATCAACAGCATGATTGCTTTCATATTAAAACAGAACTACCTAATTCTCAAAAAACATCAAAAAATTGGTTTGGACAGTCAGTTTCTAATGATAAGTTAAAATTTGACAAGTTTAACAAAAAACTTAAAACACCATTTGTTGTATATGCAGATTTTGAAGCTTTTCTAACACCAATCGAATCATGTTCTAACGATCCATTAAAATCTTACACAAGTAATGTCCAAAAACATGAAGTGTATAGTTTCGGTTACTACATAAAATGCTCCTATGATGATAACTTGTCAAAGTATGAAACATATTGTGGTCCAAACAGTACACAAGAATTTATGATTCGTTTGCATAAAGACTTAAAATTTATATGTACCAAAAACAGTACTGAGGTAGCTCCTAAAGCATTATCAAACGATGATTATATTAAGGTTTCAACATCGGATACTTGTTTCATATGTGAAACTCATTTAAACGGTGAACGTGAATTTAATTACAATCCACAAACCGGACATTTTAGAGGCGTTGTACATAATATATGTAACTCGAAGTTTCGTATACCGAATTATATTCCTGTAATTTTACATAATCTTAGCCATTATGATTCTCATTTTATTGTTCATGCTCTTAATTTTGTTGATGGTGATATCGAAGTTATACCGCAGACGAAAGAAAAATATATTTCATTTTCGAAAACATTACAAATAAATAATAAAATTGTTCAATTGAGGTTTATAGATTCTATAAAATTTTTACCATGTGGCCTTAGTCAATTAGCTAATAATTTGATTGATAAAGAATTTATTTCTTTAAAACGTAACTTTCCTATTAATGAAGACTTCAATCTTGTGAGAAAGAAGGGTATTTATCCTTACGAATTTATGACATCTTTTGAGTGCTTAAACCTAACATCACTTCCAGACAAAAATCAGTTTTACAGTTCGCTGTCAGATTCTCATATATCAGATAATGATTACAACCACGCTAAAAATGTTTGGCAAAACTTTAACTGCAAAAATATGTTCGATTATTCCAACTTGTATCTTAAAACTGATGTATTACTTCTAACTGACATATTTGAAAACTTTAGAATGTTATGCTTACAAACCTATGGTTTAGATCCAACTCATTATTATACTGCTCCAGGATTAAGTTGGGATGCAATGCTAAAAATTACAAAAATAGAACTTGAATTGCTTACAGATATTGAAAAAATATCATTTATTACAAGGGGTATAAGGGGTGGGATATCTCAATGCAGCAAACGGCATGCAAAGGCTAACAATCCATTTATGGAAGATTTTGATAAAAATGTATCTACTTCATATCTTATGTACTTCGATGCTAATAATCTATACGGGTGGGCAATGTCTCAATATTTACCATCAGGGGAGTTTGAGTGGGTTGATATAAAAACAGATTATAGTGCATCGAACAATACAGAATATGGTTTTATTCTAGAAGTAGATTTAGAGTACCCCATAGATATTCATGACTTACATTCTGACTTACCCTTATGTCCTGAAAAAATATCTGTTGGGGATTCCAAAGACGTTAAACTTGTCCCAAATTTATACAATAAAACTAAATATATCATTCACTATAAAAATTTACAACAATGTATTAATCTAGGTATGAAGTTGAAAAAAATTCATAGAATATTGAAGTTCAATCAAAGTTTATGGTTAAAAAAATATATAGATTTAAATACAAATTTACGTACGCAAGCTAAAACAGATTTTGAAAAAGATTTTTATAAATTAATGAACAATTCTGTATTTGGAAAAACAATGGAGAATGTCGAGAAACGAGTTAATGTAAAATTATTAACTCACTGGGAAAATGTAGGTAAAAGTCTTGGTGCTCAGGATTTAATTGCAAAACCAGAGTTTCATAGTTTGTCTATATTTTCGGAAAATCTAGTTGCGATTCAACTTAAAAGAACAAAGGCCCTTCATAACAAACCCATCTACTTAGGTTTTTGTATATTAGACATTTCTAAAACACTTATGTACGATTTCCATTATAACTACATGCTACCCAAGTTTCCAAACAAAATTAAATTACTATACACTGATACGGATAGTTTAGTTTATGAAATTATTACCAACAACTTTTATGAAGATATCAAGCCTGATTTGCCTGAATGGTTTGATACATCTGATTATCCCTTAAATAACATATACGAATATCAAAATATAAATAAAAAAAAATTAGGTATGTTTAAAGATGAAAATGCTGGCAAAATATTAAGAGAGTTTGTAGGGTTGAGATCTAAAATGTATGCATTGGATATTGACAATACGTTTTTGGCAAAAGCAAAAGGTGTTAATAAAAGTGTTACGAAAAGTTTTAAAATGGAAGATTATAAATCTTGTTTATTTAATGAAAATGTTCAATACCGTACTATGTTAAGATTTAGGTCTATAAAACATAATATTTTTACACAACAAATTAATAAGAAGTGTCTCTCACACAATGATACCAAGCGATATATTGTATCGAATAATGTTAATACGCTTGCTTGGGGTCACTATAAAATATCCATAGATTAGTTTAGTTGTAAATGTCTGATTTATAAAAAAAAAAGTCACGTAAATATCTAATGTTAAGTTATTTTTGATTATTGTATAACTACTTCTAATATTGTACTTAAGATGTCTAGCTATTAGTAACATTGTTTTATTTTTATTCTTTTTATTATTATTATTATTATTAATATGTGAATGATTGTATATTGTATTTCTATTTTGTATTTGAAATATAGTTTTATTCTTGCACAAAATGTTTTAGTTTATTCCAACACCTTTAACCAAACACACGTGAGCTTAAAATGTTTCATTTTATTCATCCTTTTACTGCTATAGTTGCAGGTCCTACTGGATGTGGAAAATCAATTTTTGTCACAAACTTTATTAAATATATGGAGGATATATGTGACACCCATTTCAAACAAATAACTTGGTGCTATGATGAAATGCAACCTTTGTATAATTTAAAAACTGTTAATTTCTATCAAGGAATACCAAACCTTAGCAGTTTTGATGGATGTGAACCACATCTGATAATTATTGATGATTTAATGAGAGAGTCAGATGGTCGCGTTGTTGATATATTTACGAAAGGAAGTCATCACAGAAATTTAA